>CM032389.1:7564260-12364260 GCA_019049475.1 Eueides isabella | reverse complement strand
GTCTAAGAACGTGTAATTCTGCTGAACAACAATCTTTGTTAAAAGAATTGTCCATGAACCAGGAAGACGCCATGAATTTGAGTTTTTGATTATTTTGGTTTCATCACAATTGGTATTCTTTTATGATTTATTGTGTATATTAAAAAAAAATGGGAATAAATTGATAAATAAATAAAAAAAAATGGTACAATTTTTTTTATATTATGAAAATATTGGCATTCTTTTTTCAATATTCACAACATAACATGGAGGACTACTAAGAAATTATGCAATTTAATTTATTACAATAATGTTGAATTTTATATATATAAGTACTTGTCAAATCTCAATAAATTTTATTATTAGGTGTGGCTTTTTCGTTTTATTTATTTTTTCAATAATAAAATAAAAGTCCGAAAATATAATAACAATATATATTTTTTACTTACATTTTCAGGCATGTCGTGGCGCAGCGGCACAAGCGTGTGACTGTAATCGACAGGTTGCGGGTTCGATCCCCACTCGAAGAAATGAAATATTTAATATTTCCAATTTAAATATTTAATATTTTCATTTCTTCGCTGGTATTTCTTGTACGAGTTCCGCCACACAATACATAATACTTAAAATTCGGTGGAAAGTAGGGAACGGAAGTGGAACGGGGACACTCCGTTCGAGTGTGTTTGTAAGTTCCCTCTGTCTACCTTGTCATGTGCGGGAAGCACCGTGAAGCTAAGTCTAAGTATTTACATTACAAGTCGATAAATTATGTCATATAATAAAATGTTATGTTGGAAGTTACGCTTTACGCTGCGCTAGTTTAATTTCCTAGTAGCAAAAAGGTTGGGCGCCCTTGCACTCGACGTGCGAGTCTCATAGTTCTACCTAAAACTCGTACCAAACTTGGTCAATCGGCGATAACTTGTGAAGGTGCGCGTCTTTAGAACAAGCTACCCTCAGAAATAAGAAATATATACTCGATAAAAGTATTCAAAAAGCAATTGTCTCGTTATATTTTAACTAAAATATCTATCTGAAATAGTTGACAGGCAGGTGGTTGGTCTTATTTTATAGTTATATTTTGTATATATATATATATATATATATATATATATATATATATATATATTTTGTATATATATATATATATATATATATATATATATATATATATATATATATATATATATATATATATATATATATATATATATATATATATATATATATATATATATATATATATATATATATATATATATATATATATATATATATATATATATATATATATATATATATATATATATATATATATATATATATATATATATATATATATATATATATATATATATATATATATATATATATATATTTATATATATATATATATATATATATATATATATATATATATATATTTATTTATATGCTTACTATAATTTTCTATTTATCATATATCAAAGGTCGCGACCTCTGAAACATCGGATCAAAAGAAGTCCGCATAAAGAACGCTCCGACATGCCGTTAATTATACGTTTTAGGTACTTAGCTTATATACACAGATAGATCAAAAGGTTTGAAATATAAATAGAAATATTAGACCTTATTTTGCTATAGATAATGGAATTATGTGTTTATTCTATAATACATAGTGTAATTATGTTTTTATTCTCTTATAGGCGAAGGTTGCGTTATTATCTGGATTTCTCTTTGATTTTTTTTAGCTTCACGCTGCATCCCGCACGATTCAGGTTAGGCAGAGGAACCCGGGAACCTAGTGTTAATGCCGAATTTGAGGCATTGCGTGTTGAGTGGCGGAACTCAACGCCACGCTTTATCTTATTACCACGGCGAATAAATGAAACATTAAATATTCCATTGAAAATATTAAATATTTCATTTACTCGACTGGGGATCGAACCCAAAACCTGTCGGTTACAGTCATTCGTTTGTGCCGCTGCTCCACGACAGGCCTTTCTGTTTGATTATGCACGGTTATCTCTTTTCTATGGCATGTCGTGGCATCTGAGCAAAAACGCGTGACTGTGAGCACCAAGGCAGTGGTTTTGATTTCTATTTGAGGAATTAATTGTGTGTCTAGTAAAAATTTGAAGCAAGGCATTGAGTTTTACCATTCAAGACGCAATGACTAGAAACCTGGGTGGTGCGTGAAGAATGAACCTTTTTATATGTGTTTAGTTGATGATCTCTAAGTTAACTCTGTTACTGACAAAATCCCTGAATTTTAAATGTGAGTCGAAAAGAGACACTTATAAAAGTTGACTGAATTACGTTTGCGGTCGCATACGGTCATTTTGTATGCAACGAGCTACAAATATAATATACTAAGCTTCACGCTGCACATGGCAGGGGAGGCAGAGGGAACTTGGGAACCCAGTGTTTAGACACACTGTTCCACTTCCGTTTCCCACTTCCCGCCGAATTTGAGGCATTGCGTGTTGAGTGGCGGAATTCAGTTCCGCGCTTCTTTTTGTTACCAGAGCGAAGAAATGAAATATTAAATATTTTATATTTGAAAATATAAAATATATCGAGTCTCAAGTTGGGATCGAACCCACAACCTGTTGTTAATAGTCACACTTGTGCCGCTGGTGCCGCTGCACCTAAAATATTTATATAGCATAATTTTGTATCAAAACGCTTATTATATTTTCCGTGAAAGTTCATATTTATGAAAACGCAACTTACATATTTACTAATAATACTTTAGTATACATTTGCTCAGGGATCATAATAAAGCGTAGTTCACGTACAAAACAAAAGCCCGGTCTGGGGGATTCACCTGTAGTTTTACGGCTCGAGTCGGTAGCGGCACTGTAGTAATAACGTGGGTGTTGCAATTTTTCTAAGTAACAATACTACCTAATAAGTAACTGTGTATTTTTTTTTAATTTTCAGTTTTTTTATAAACGATTGATAACATTTTTTTAATTTTATGACAAAAGTAGACATGTTATAAAATTATGAATAATGAAGCCGCGATGGCTTAGGTACACTTCGCGTGGCGGAAAGAGTCCAGCGGAAACTGAGAAACATATTGTAATGATGCCAGGTATACCAGACAAAACCACCAGGTACCAACTGCTATGTGTGTAATACACATACATTGTTAGCGATGTTAACGATTTGAGAAGAGAAACTTTCAGCTTTTATAACTTAATGAAGGTCTGGCTTGAACTGGCACTCATTTTATTAATCACTATAAGAGAATAATTATAAATTTAAATTACGTTCAGTACTATACAAAATATTACTTTTTAGAAAATGTATGCTTTTTTTTAGAAGAATACTTTTTTAAAAATATTTTTTTTTAAATAAATTGTAACAAACGTATAAGAATTTTCAATGTAGCTTGACGAAAACATATGCCTTAGTTGGTCAGCGTACTTGGAAGGTTTGCAAGACGTGCGGGTTCAAATATCGCTACGTTCAATTTTTTTCTGAGTGTGGAATATTACTATGAATATGTAAAAAATATCTTATAATCTTATATAATAAAGTACATCGGTATATAAAGAAATGTAAGATTTGCCCAAAATTACAATAGTTTTCTCTTAAGGAAAATACTTTGGGTATATATGTCAATACAACTTTGTTTGTGTAAGAAGACCCTCTAATTACTTAAGTGTACACATAACAATAAAAACGGTTTTTCCTTATTTAAGCAAACAGTGTACTGAGCTTATGACTCGTCAGAGGAAAATGGTATAGGCTGAAAGTCTTAGAGAAAATACTTTTATTCAAATTATAAAATAGCTATTAGTACCTAATGGTGCAGTAATACTAGGCGATGGCTGTAAGTTCGATTTCCACTCAGAGAAATGAAATATTAAATATTTTCATATACTCGTTCCGATCTGTTCACCTAATGAGAGTATTTTAGCACTAAATTCCGTCTATGTTCCCTCGTACTACCTTGTTATGTTTCGGATACAGCGTAAAACTAAAACGAAACGGAAATTAAAGTAAGTAAAAGCCACGTAATAGTGCTGCTCTGGGATTGTTCATTGAGAAAAAAGATAGTAGGCACAATGCTAATTGGTGAGGAAGATCTTTCTTTAATTTCCCCGGTCACTGAGGAGATAACACGACAAGTAAAAAATGATTTTAATTCTAATCTGGTTTTGTATAGTTACTTGTTAATAGCGATAGTTTTTTTTTTACTATATTTAAAGTGTTGTATGAGAAAAAATACTAAATAAAATAATAACGTATAAAAAATTGAACGATTCAGGATTTGAACCCGCGCCTCTTTGAAACCGTCCAAGTTTTTTCAGCCGAAATCCATACAAAAACTTTGTATTTTTTTAAAGATGTACGATCTCTCTCAGGAAATAATTGAGTGTTTATAGGATCAATTTGATCGCTTTCATCTGTCCATTCATGAAGACCATTTATCTCAAGATTATGCAGTGTAGCAAAAAAATCAATGCTATATCCCCGTTGGCCCGCAATTGACAAAATTTTGCAAGAAATTAGTATTGTAGTTCAAATAAGGAAAAACGAAAGCTGTATATATGCAAGAAGTTACAAGCTTCGTTTTTTGAACGTCAAACAATTTACCACCAGTTCACTAAAGTTATTGCCTCAGACCTGAGGCAATAACTTTAGTGAACTGGTGATCACTAATATAAAGTTATTTATACATATAGTAACATCTTAAAACGCAAAAATCCTGATAATACATCATAAATAAAAATACTCAACTTCACTGTATCCCGCACAAGGCAAGGTAGGCAGAGGGAACTTGGGAACCTAGTATTACGACACTCTGTTCCACTTCCGTTCCGCCGTTTACTTTCCGCCGAATTTGAGGCATTGCGTGTTGAGTGGCGGTACCCAATGCCGCGCTTTGCTTTGTATACCAGAGCGAAGAAATAACAACATTAATTTTTTTTATAAAAATTATTAAATATTTCATTGCCTTAAGTGGGGATCGAACCAACAACCTGTCCTCTAAAATCCTAAGCGTTAACACTTTAAAATTTGTAAAAAAAAATCGATCGTGTATTTTTAGGTTGTTCATACAGAGGTATGAAAACGAAAAAGGAAGTAAAGATAAGCTTATACATATTCCAAAATACGCTGTTGAGTTGAGCTGTTGTTTCAGCTTCGGCTTTCTGAATTTTCATATTATTCATTCGTAGTACTTTTTCATTTTGTGATAGTGGAAACTACTCAACAAATTCTCACTTGACGTTTTAACCATACAAAATAAAATTAAGTGTACTTTGGTGACCATTAGGGATTTCTTTTTTATAAATCGATTTATATACAATATTTTAATTAACACAATTTTTTTCCAACTATACGCTTTGTCCCGCACATAAGAGGATTGGTACAGAGAATTCGGGAACCTAGTGCTAAGAAATTCTATTTTTTACCCACTTTATGCATTAAATGACGGTATTCAATGGTGCGCTATGCCTTGTTACCGGAGCGACTAAATGAAAACATTAAATATTTAAATTGAAACTCTTAAATATTTAATTTTCTTGAATGGGATCGAACCCACAGCATATCGCCTTTGCAGGCACACGCTTGTAATTAAAATAACTGATTATAATAAAATATTTTTATTATAATTAGTTAATTTAATTAATTATAATAATATATTTAAAAAAAAATACTATAATAATTAATTTTGTAGTAATATTTTAGTAAGATTTTGAAAAAAATTGACTAGTAAGACAAGCAAAGGAAATACTTCAGGTTAGCTTAGAAATCACAATATCTATGATACTGGAGACGGGTAACATAAAATACATGAGGTCCTAAGGTAGGACTTATATAAAGACTCAGGTGACAGCGAACGAAGCGAAAGGGAACTCCAGATACTGTTGCGCGAAAAACACATAAAAAAGTCTCTGATATCGGAGATGGTAAGATTTCATGCCTATTCTAGTGCCAACAATCCAGATTGTTACAAAATGCTGAAAATAGGAAACGGAGTGTTTTACCACTGTATATGCGATGCAGCGTGATACATAAAAATCCAAGGACTAAGCTCTTATGTCTCACATACGAGTATACTACCCCCATTAACGTGGATGTTAAACTTTCACGTTTATTTTCCAAAGCAAACTTTTGAGGCGATTCCGAGCACAATATTGGCACTTAAAGGAATTTATGGCTTGTTTTAAATTTTCTTTTACTGCTCTTTCGCTTTTCGAGCTTAATCAAGCTTGAAATGACTAACAACTTACTAAGAACTTTGAGCTTTTTAGTTGTTTCTGCTAATTGAGTGAGATTATTATTTAAAAAGTTCAAAATCTATTGTAGATATGACTCTGTATGACTATGGTCGTAGATTCGGATCCATTTTGGGCTTTCAGCTAGATATGCGGAGTGCAAATAGTGTCAAGAGTACATTCCTCAATTTCTAGCAAAGGTGTTTTAAATTTGTTGCTGCCCTAGTCAGTTTATAGAAGTACGATTTTTATGCTATTATTAACATAATCTGTAATTTTAATTGTGTAAATGAAAGTTATTACTACTTAAGAACCTAGTGAGTAGCCACTTCGTTCCGGAAGAGGTTCCAAATCCGGAACAATACGCAATGCCTCAAATTTGAGGCATTGTGTGTAGAGTTACGAAACTCAACGCTGCGTTTGCGTTCCACAATTTGTCGCGGTTAGGGACCGTACGGAAGGGGGAAAGGGGGTTCGACGAAAATCACGAAATATAACAAGCGGGTAGAAAATATGTAGTAAGATATCCACGTATCACCAAGGGGGTCAGAGATGCCCCTTACAATCATACGCAGGTTCCCCTGCAGCACGAAGGCCAGTGTTAAGATAACATAAAAATTATATAATACAGTTTCCTGACAGAAATCGAACCTACACTCAACTCAACTTAACTGCTGTTCGCTTTTCTAGTGTGATATATTTAAAAAAAGTCTAAATAATTTATCATCATATTTTACTGTAAAAAAAATAACTATATGTAACACGGCTTATAAAATAGTAATAAAATACTAGCAAATAGTAGCAAATAGTAGCAAATAGTAGCAAATAATAGCAAATAGTAGCAAATAGTAGCAAATAGTAGCAAATAGTAGCAAATAGTAGCAAATAGTAGCAAATAGTAGCAAATAGTAGCGAATAGTAGCAAATAGTAGCAAATACTAGCAAATAGCAGCAAATAGTAGCAAATAGTATAAAGTAATTTTTCATCATATTTTACTGTAAAAAAAATAACTATATGTAACACGGCTTTTAAAATACGTTTATGAGCCTTGTGATATACGGATAAACAACGGAAACTATGTAATAAGGGGTAGCCTTTTAAACAGGAAAAACTGAACTTGAAAAATAGACAAAGCAAAGTTATAATCAAAAATATACATCTATTAATGTCTAATTTTCATAAATTTATGTTATTCTATTTTAAATTATAATTATATATTGTTAAAAAGTTTATCATTCAAATAACATTTATTGTGTAACAGACTGTACATTTTATTACGGAAATACTTTTACTTCCGGAAGAAGCAATAGCGTCCCTAGCGGGTAAGAGATAAAATCTTTCATTATATTGGTTTAATTTGTATCAAAGCTACAAAAGTCATTCTTATTTAGGGCATTTCCACACTATTATTATATTAACTAGCAAATTTTAATGATGAACGTCGTGGCGTAGGGGCACACATCTGCAACTGTAAACGCTACTGTTTGTGGGTTCGATAACCACTTGAGGAAATTAAATATTTTCTATTTCTTCGCTCTGGTAAGTGGCAAAACGCGGCGTTGAGTTCCGCCACTCAACATGCAAAGTTTTTAATTCGGCGAAAGAAGGGGAAAAGAATGAAGTATCAAAGCACTAGGTTACTAGGTTCCCTCTGGTTACCCTGCCATGTGATGGATACAGTGCGAATCTCAATACATAAGAAAAAGAAAACAAAAATAAGTAAATATGTATTGCAAGCACAAGATTAGAAAAATATATATAACATCTTTATATATAATATGTACTAAGAACGATTCCCTTTTAGTTCTCCACCGCTAATGGCGTTCTAATAGACACAAGAAGACAAAAGGATCTGAAGATCGTATCATAAAACACGTAAAAAGAAATACTATTACGGAAATTCTTTGGAAAATAGCAAATGTAACGATATTTTTCAATGTTGTCCTTATAAAGTGACGTTGAATTTACTATTATGTTAATCAATTGCTGAAATAAGTATAGAAATAAACAAATTAGAAAAAAAAATATTTAATATTATTATAAGCTTACTATGTATGGTAGCAAGACAATTCCATCTCACACACCTGACTGAAAATGGGATACAGAGTGTTTTAGCACTAAATTCTCTCTGCCTCCTCTGTTATATGCGAAAAAGAGAGAAGCCAAAAAATAAACTGGTTGTCTATGAAACCGGTTTATGGACAATAATGTTACATTTTTCATAAGAAAACATTAATGAAAAATTGCAACCTTTTATAAATAGATTTTTTTTTAATATTGAATTATAATTAATTGATTAATAATTTTTTTAATTTTGTGATTATTTTTTTTTGAGAACCATTGTACTAACAATAGACATGTAAGTTGAAAGGTCACTAACCCATATGGATAATTCCGAAATAAAAGTTTATTATTATTATTATAACTTAACTGAATTAATTGATTTTTTTCAATGATGAGTCCTGTCGTGGCGCAGCGGCACAAGAGTGTGACTGTAACCGACAGGTTCTGGGTTCGATCCCCAGTCGAGGAAATGAAATATTTAATATTTTCAAATTAAATATTTAATATTTCATTTCTTCACTCTGGTAATAAGGCAAAGCGCGGCGTTGAGTTCCGCCACTCAACACGCAATGCCTCAAATTCAGCGGAAAGTGGGGAACGGAAGTGGAACGGAGTGTCTTAATACTGGTTTCCCGGGTTCCCTCTGCCTACTCTTCCTCGTGCGGGATACAGCGTGAAGCTGCGCGTGATGTTTTTCCATAAATACGTCATATGTACTCCTTCTGATAGAGACGAGAGATAGACACATAGATTGTTGAGGATTATACGAGTATATAATCTATCGCCAGTAGAACGCTCTCGCTTGCACGCTTAGCTAAACCGAAACGTGACAATTCAAGAAATATTACTTCTAAACTGTGTAACTACTATATGTAACTTATGTGTTTTTCATTAAATTTTAAATTTATAAAAAATATATGTATTTAGTAACAAAAAACGTTGCGTTAATTTTTTTTTTTTAGCTTCACGCTGTGTCCCACACTAGGTAGGGTAGGCAGAGGGAACTGAAGTGAAACCTAGTGTTATGACACTCCGTTCCACTTTCCCACTTTCCGCCGATTTTGAGGCATTGCGTGTTGAGTGGCGGATCTCAACGCCGCGCTTTGCCTTATTACCAGAGCGAAGAAATGAAAAATTAAATATTTAAATTAAGAAATATTAAATATTTCATTTCTTCGAGTGGGGATCGAACCCAGTACCTATCGGTTATAGTCACACTCTTGTGCCGCTGCGCCACGACAGGCCTCGATTTAATTTCTCTTTCAATTTCATTTAACTCAACGAGACGGAACGAAACATGCAAAGTAATCGCGTATATCGCCTTCTAAGTGTAATTGAAAACAAAAACAAACAAATATATTTTATATAGTGAATACGAAAATACCAAAATATTTCACAACACTATGTTTTACTATATAATAGCTTCACGCTGTATCCCGCACGAGGCAGGGTAGGCAAAAGGAACCCGGGAACCTAGTGTTAAGACACTCCGTTACACTTTCCGCCGAATTTGAGCCATTGCGTGTTGAGTGACGGATCTCGACGCCGCGCTTTGCCTTATTACCAGAGCGAAGAAGTGAAACATTAAATATTTAAATTGAAAATATTAAATATTTCATTTCCTCACGTGGGGATCGAACACAGAAGCTGTCGGTTACAGTCATACAGTTGTGCCGCTGCGCCACGAGACAGCCCTCAATACTAAATAATAAATTACTATATACACCTTTATCAATGAAGAATAATTTGAGCAAAATATGAAGAATATATATACTATCTACTATATTTTTCTTGTTCAAATATAACGTTGAATTTATCTAGCTAACCCGAGGAAACCAAATGTTCCTCTGGGTGGGATTTGGACACACAATTAGTGTAGTTAAACTTGTCCCAATTGCGTTACTGTGACAATGACATAACATATTTAGAAATTTACAAAAGTTGCCGAATTTCATTTAAAATTCATACGTTATGGGCGGTGGTGGTGTAGTAGAACAGTCTGAACATCAAACTGTTTTTCTTTTAGATTTACGCTGTATCCCGCATATGGCAGGGTAGCCAGAAGGAAATTGGAAACCTAGTGTTAAGATACTCCGTTGCGTTCCCAAGTTTCCGCTTAATTTGAAGCATTGCCTACCCTACCAAGTGCGACAGCGTGGAGCTAAAAAAATATTTACCTGGCAGCAATACCCTGTGAAAAGGTAGCACCAAACTCTACATCCTTTTAAAACGTCTTTGAAACTTTTGTGGAACTCAACGCCGTGACGTACATGATGTTATCATAAGTACAAGCACTATCTCTTACATGAAAAAGTCATTGAAGCCTTAGATACTTGCCTTTATATAAATACACGGTATATAATATTTGTGCATACAACGACTTTACGAAGCGAGGAAACGTAATCCTGTTGTCTTTATACTAACTATATCAAAGAAAATATATGAATGGTACAAAGTCAAAGTTATGAATAAATAAATGCCAGGGCATCTGTTGGTTAAATACTCGTATGTATAACATCCGAAGCAATGGGTGTTGTAAGATTGACCTGTTAATTTATCTGTGGCACTATAGCTACGTAAATGAACCTGTTTAAATGCAGCTTTTTAATCGAAAGCATCATTCATCACAGAGTTCTAAGCTGTGTTTCATGAATATCAGCACATTGTTAAGATGAAGTAATGATTTTTTGGTCGGATGGTTTTTTGTTTTTTTTTTTGTTTTAACTATGTTTGTTAACTAACACATATACCATGTGAAGATAAAAAAACTGGTCTAGTAAGAGATAGATACGACGGTTCCGTACAAATTTTGGGTAGATTGACCTAAAAAAGAACAGTTTATAAATGTTAACAAACTTAAATTTGTGGACATATGCACATATACAGCTTTCCTTTCTCCTTATTTGAACTACAATACTAATTTCTTGCAAAATTTAGTCAATTGCGGGCCAACGGGGATATGGCATTGATTTTTTTCACTGCACTGCGTGATCTTGAGATAAATGGTTTAACGAATGGACAGATGAAAGCGATCAAAGTGATCCTATAAGGGCTCAATTATTTCCTGAGGTACAACTGTAAAAAAATACAAATTTTATATGGATTTCAGCTGCAAAAACTTGGAATATTTCCAAAAGGCGTATGTTCAAACTCTGTTTCGTGCAATGTTTGTACTTTTTTAAATTTAGTAAATTTTTATATAACACTACATATATAGTAAAAAAAAGCATTGCTATTAATAGGTTATATACAAAACCATATTAGAATTAAAATCATTTTTAACTTGTCGTGTTATCTCCCCAGTGACCGGGGAAATTGAAGAAAGATCTTCCTCACCACACCACACTTGAGCCTACAATCTTTATTCTCAATGAACAATCCCAGAGCAGCACTATTACGTGGCTTTTACTTACTTTTATTTCCATTTCTTTTTAGTTTTACGCTGTATCCGGCACGTAACAGGGTAGGATGAGGGAACATAGACGGAACTTAGTGCTAAAACACTCTCATTAGGTGAACAGATCGGAACGAGTATATGAAAATATTTAATATTTCATTTCTCTGAGTGGAAATCGAACTTACAGCCATCGCGTAGTACTACTGCACCATTACGTACTAATAGCTATTTTATAATTTAAATAAAAGTATTTTCTCTAAGACTTTCAGCCTATACCATTTTCCTCTGACGAGTCATAAGCTCAGTAGACTGTTTGCTTAAATAAGGAAAAACCGTTTTTATTGTTATGTGTACACTTAAGTAATTAGAGGGTCTTCTTACACAAACAAAGTTGTATTGACATATCCTAAAGTATTTTCCTTAAGAGAAAACTACTGTAATTTTGGGCAAATCTTACGTTTCTTTTTATACTTAATTACCTAAGATTATTAGATATTTTTTACATATTCATAGTAATATGCCACATTCAGAAAAAAAATTGAATGTATCGATATTTGAACCCGCACGTCTTGCAAACCTTCCAAGTACACTGACCGACTAAGGTATACGTTTTCGTCAAGCTACATTGAAAATTCTTATACGCATGATACCATTTATTTAAAAAAAAAATATTAAACAAACTATTCTTCTAATAAATACTTATTAAAAGTATTCTTCCAAAAAAAAAGTAAAAATTTAACATTTTCTAAATAGTAAGATATTGTATGATATTTGATCAGTTTCACGCTGTATCGCGCACATGGCAGGGTAGGCAGAGGGAACTTGGGAACCTAGTGTTAAGACACTCCGTTCCACTTCCGTTCCCCACTTTCCGAATTTGAGGCATTGCGTGTTGAGTGGCAGAACTCACGTCTCGCTTTATCTTATTACCAGAGCGAAGAAATGATGTTTCATTTAAATTAATTTAATAATTTAAATATTTATATTGAAAATATTAAATATTTCATTTCCTCAAGTGTGGATCGAACCCACAACCTGTCGGTTACAGTCACACGCTTGTGACGCTGCGCCACGACAGGCCTCTAAGTAATATCTAGTGTAGACAAACCACAACTAACTTATTGTAAGTGTATTCATCCCTACGATGTGGTATATGCGTGAAATGGGCATGGAAGGATGAGGGAATATAAAAATAACTAAGGCCAAATATTATTTAACTGCAATAAAAAAAATCCTTAACATTAAAAAAAATATGAAGGGTGGACCACCCTTATCACTAAGGGGTATGAAAAATATATGTTGGCCGATCCTCAGACATACTCAATATGCTCACAAAGTTTTATGAGAATCGGTCAAGCCGTTCTAGAGGAAAGAACGAAACATGGACGAACATTGTGACACGAGAATTTTATATATAAGATAAAAACTGAAAGTTTCTCTACAACATATACATTGAAGAAAATTACTGAAATAAAAGGAAAAAGATAAGAATCGAAACACAGATATTTAATTGTACAGGAATTTAATTTTTCTATTTTATAGCAGAATAATTAACAAAAGAAGGAAATTAATAGTGAAAAGAACAATGAAATGAAAGACATGAAGATTTAAATATATGTAATAATTCCTCTGAGTAGAAATCAAACTCTACACTGCTGAGTTATTAAAGCTTTAGAGTGATATATCAATTATTTTAATGTATATTTGCAAAGTAGAGGCCTCTCGTAGCGAGCGTGTGACTGTAACCGACAGGTTCTGGGTTCGATTCCCAGTTGAGGAAGTGACATACTTAATATTTTCAATTTAAATATTTAATGTTTCATTTCTTTGCTTACCAGAGCAAAAGCGCGGCGTAGAGTTCTGCCACGTCTCAAATTTGGCGGAAAATTGGGAACGGACGTGGAACGGAGTGTCCTAACACTAGGTTCCCGGGTTCCCTCTGCCTACCCTGCCTCGTGCGGGATACATCGTGAAGCTATATTTGCAAAGTGAAAAGCTCGAAACAGTGTGGGGAAATTAAAATTCCAGTATTGACTTACCCTTTTTGGAATGCAATTTAAGAAAATAAATAAATCTAAATCGAAAATCAGCTTCAATCCTTTTGAACTATAATAAAAAATGTTCTAGCGAATGGAATTTTCAAACATGTATATACCGAGTCACGCTCATCACGTACAATATCGCGCGTGACAGTATTATTTTAAATTCAAAGGGTAAAAATGTGGGATACATTAAAAATAATAGGATCCGTAATAGAAGCCATCCTCTCATAGACTAGTTTTATGGTTTTGTTATAACTTTTGGTTATTTTCTACGGAAATAATTGGTTTTTCATCATGATCATGTTTTGATGGTCTTCGTTCATCCGAATAGCGTTAACGTAATGTGATGGGGAATATTTTTTTTGATTTTATTTGAAACAATTTTAACCTGATTATTTATGTATACTGTTTTCCGTGGTCACGGACTATGTGTTGCGTTTCGTAGACTTTATAAAGTCTACGAAACGTAACACGCAATGCCTCAAATCCGGCAGAAAGTGCGGAACGGAAGTGGAACGGAATGTCTTAACACTTGGTGCTCGAGTTACCTCTGCCTACCCTGCCATGCGCGGGATACAGCGTGAAACTGACTAATAACTGCGAAATTCATAGAATTGTTATTTGTTATTTTCATTTTCTTACTCTAGTAATAAGACAAAACACGTCACTGGGTTTCCTTCACTCAACATGCATTTTTTTCAGAAAATATGGAATGAAGTGATGTGACATAAGATTCCGCAGAAGGGATACAGCACCAAGCTGTATTTTTATTCTCGGTATCACAATTGACTCCAAATTACAGTGGGGATATATTGATGGATTGATGGATTGGCGAATAGAATGTGGTCAATAATTGAATGATTAAAAAATACTGAATGCAAACTGACATGGCAAACGGCTCACCTCCTTTACTTTACGTACTTTAATAGTATTATACGGCATTATGTCAATCTTTGTCTTGCAGAAACGAGCTATTTGCGCAATTCAAAAAATGGGGCCCTAAAGATTTTTCAAGGGTAAAATTTAAAGAAATTAATATATCTACCGTTGCATCTCAATACATTTTAAAAACGTCATGTTAAGAAGAATAATAATCAATTTACCAAAATCGGACATATATATATATATATATATATATATATATATATATATATATATATATATATATATATATATATATATATATATATATATATATATATATATATATATATATATATATATATATATATATATATATATATATATATATATATATATATATATATATATATATATATATATATATATATATATATATATATATATATATATATATCCCCACTTGAAATAAATAAAAACTTAGTGTACCTGTACTGTAACTGGATAGCATCGAGTCTGTCATTCTTTTATGGGATAGCAGAAAATGATCAAGAATTTTCTACTTTACATTTTAATAAAATTGTGAAAAGACGTTTGTGTTCAAGGTTATTACGAAATTAACGATTTTATGAATGATGATACGCCTTGGGAATCAAATGCTCGCTCCAGGCTATTTCAAATGAATCATTGTCGCTTATAAATAATAGAATCTAAATATTTGATTTAAAAAAGGGACATGTCCCGCTGAGTCTTTTGCGCCGGTTCCTCTCAGGTCTAAGGCAGTAATTTTTGAAAACCGTTGGTGAATTGTTCGACGTCCAAAAGATGATGCTTGTAACTTCTTGTTTTGAATAAAATATTTGAATTTGAATTAAAATCATCGAGTCATTATGGCTATTGTAAACGTTGCCTATGTCTCACTATTAAAGCGATGGTTACGGGCTTAAATTTTACTCGGCGTCTTTTTTGTGAGAGCTTCATAAGAAAATGAAATTATCCAATTCTGTACAGAATAGGCAGGATAAGCAGAGGGAAATTAGCAACCTATTTTTAAGACACTTCGTTCCGTTCCCCACTTTACACCGAATTCGAGACATTGCGTGTTGAGTGGTGGAATTCAATGCCCCTGCTGTATAGCTTTAAATTTTAATTCATTGAAAGAATATGTTATTATCAATTCAATAACACAATATTAATTATTGTGTTATTGAATTGATAATAACACTTCAATTTATAAATTGTGAATGTATAATCTTTCATGCATTATACATGTATGAATAAATACTTTATATATTTTATGAATTGAACATGTAACAAGTAGTTCAATTAAGCATTACTTAAAAGTTCAGTATAAAAATTGAAACGTGACACTCGTTTTTTTTCTGTAATGCTTCGATGGGGAACTTCCGGTCTATTTTGATAAAATATGGTGTTGAACAACGTTCTTTAAACTGCTAGACTGAAGAAATATACATTATAATTATATTTTATAATTCTCCTATAGTGATGAAACCTATCATTGTTCTAAGCTTGAATGGTAAAGCTTAGGAACCTGACAATCTAATCTTAAGGTAGCCTGTTCGCATAAAAACACCATCATCTTAATTTTTTGTCGATTTTTTAAGCTTTGCGTGATGTATACGGGAACTCAATGACCAACTAAACTGTTGTGAGTATGTATATTTATAATTTAATCTAAAAATAATGATTAAAAATGAGTACTTGATAAATATCTCCAATGATATATTTGCTCAAAAATATATTGCAATTTCCTCAGATGTATTTTTTTATATGCATCGATATAGATAAAGGTGAGATATCTAACTAATTTAACTTACTTTGTATTATAATATACGATTTCCTCCATTCTCTAAGAACAGGAAACTTATCCTGCACTCTAATGGATAAATCCTGCAGTACAATCTGAAAGGGAACATTAACTATACCGTTTGAAAATTTATACGTGCTCATATATTTCACAGATAAATTCCTAGATCTTCTCATGAGACCTGAATACAATGCTGTACTAATTAGATATTCAACAGCTGAAATAGAATTTTGTTCCTTATATATATATTGGACTTTAGAAATATATTTGAAATGGTAATATATATTATGGGACTAATACTAAATAACATTATTTAATTATTATTATTTCAGGATTTTTTTTTTATGTTCACGCTGTATCGCACGTTGCACGACGCAGGGTAGGCAGAGGGAACCTGAGAACCTAGTGTTAAGACACTCCGTTCCACTTCCGTTCCCCACTTTCCACAAAGGAAGTTTTAATCACCCTATTTATTCTCTTTTTCTGGTTTATTGTGATTGATTTCAAGTTTATCATACACATTATTGAAGTTGTTTAAAAGATTTGTTGGTTAAATCAAACAGTGTTGGACAAACCTAGTGGTTATCTACAAAAACCAGAAGCCTGTTTGCTGTAAAATAAAATATATTTTCACCGTTGTTTTGCTTAATTTGTACAAAAGGATTGGCACATCGTACTTAACTTTTAACTTTTTTGTTTGTCTGTATATTTTTTTTATTAGTTCATAATAATATTATGATAACCATCTAATAGGTTACTGAATCATTTATAATTTTTCCTAAATACAATGAAAAAAAATCCTGCCTCCAATTTGAACTTATAATAATTACATTGACTCAGTCCCATTTAACAACTAAGCTGCAGAGTAGTTTAATATAACTTAATTAGATAGGTATACATACAAGTACAAACTAAATCAATATTACACTAAATTATTAGTATATTAATTGATATTATTAAGGCATTTTGTTACAGAAATACCCGCGAAGCGAACATTCCTGCGGTTTTACTATTAATTTCAATCACTCGAAACGATGTTCTCGAGTTGGTACAAATTTTCATAATCCGTCCAGAGATATTAAACTTTCATTAGTTAAAATATGCTTTGTTCGTGTTTTTGGACAAATAATTTCTAATAGAGATTAAGTTTAAAGATTCATCTTAGATCCCGAAGCTAAAGCCAGCTTAAGTAACGTCGTTAATGAAATTGATATAAAAATGTTTGGATCTCTATGTATATTTTAGAGATCTATATTTTTTTTAAATTGACATTTTAGTCAAAAAGTTAACGTCGTCGTCGTTTTGATTATAGCAAACGACTGTAAACATAACAGTTGGAGGGTCGATACTCACTCCAGGAAAAGAAATAATTAACATTTTCATCTTGGTGAGGAGGCTAAGCGCTAATTCTTGAGATATTGCGTATTGAGTGGCGAAACACACGTTGTGTTTCCCCAAGAATTCGAAAAATGTCTTAATGTGAACCAAGTGAGTTCAAGGTTCCCATGTTCCCTCTGCGTACTCTTATTCTCTAAATCAAAGCACATTATTGTCTACTTCGAAGGTCCTTTACTCAAGTATCATATCAAATAAAACTTTATCGCACCAATTCAACTAATTACGATGTCACTCCATTAGAAAACCCATATAAATTTAATTAAACGCCCAATCCTGAACGTGAATACTTAATTTAATTTTATTGATATTCTTACAACGTATGTAGCTAATATATACGAAGACTGTAGCAGCGGAAAGGTACAAGCGTAACTGTAAAGGCAAAAGGTTGTGAGTTCGATCCCCACTCGAGGAAATGAAATATTTAATATTTACAATTTAACGTTTTCATTTCTAGGCTCTGATAACAAGGCAAAACGCGTTGTTGAGCTCCGCCGTATGTATCATATTGGAATGATCTGGTCGTGCTTTAACACTAGGTTCCCAAAATTATTTCCTCCCATCTTCCCATGTTCGTGGCCTGTCGTGGCGCAGCGGCACAAGCGTGTGACTGTAACCGACGGGTTCTGAGTTCGATCCCCAGTCGAGGAAATGAAATATATAATATTTTCAATTTAAATATTTAATGTTTCATTTCTTCGCTCTGGTAATAAGGCAAAGCGCGGCGTTGGTGTACCGCCACTCAACACGCAATGCCTCAAATTCGGCGGAAAGTGGGGAACGGAAGTGGAACGGAGTGTCTTAACACTAGGTTCCCGGGTTCCCTCTGCCTACCCTGCCTCGTGCGGGATACAGCGTGAAGCTATGTAATGTAATGTAATGTTCCCATGTTCGTGATACAACGTGAAGCTGAAAAAGAAAAGTTAACATTAGATAATTTATGTAACAACTATGAAAGTAATTAAAAATAATGAAACCTGTTAGTAAATATTATGGCTTATATACTTGTCCAGTACAATATGTCTCCTTTTATAAACGCGGATATTTGTATCTCTAAAACTACTAAGCTAATTTTGATGACGTTTGAACTCTTAAATCGATATGTAACTAATTTAACTAAAATTAAAAAAAAAAAACTTTCAGAGGACTTTTAGTTCTACATAATACATTAACAGTACTTGGAAGCTTAAATAGAACTTTATACTCAAACATTATCTGGATCCAATTATATCTGATACTGCACATCTAACTGATAACCTTTTTATTAACAATGCTAAAATACTTTCACTAATTCATTTTACTTGTAAAAAACAACACCAATCCAAGTTTAATCGGTAGATTTAACTTAACTAACTTATTGTAAGATCCTTTTTGGCTTATCCTTTGCGTATCAAAGCAGTGTAATAATAATAAGTAACACAAATAACTGGCACAAGCTTGTGACTGTAACCGATAGGTTGTAGGTTCGATCCCCACTGGAGGAAATGAAATATTTAATATTTTCTATTTAAATATTTTATGTCTTTTTCTTCGCTCTGGTATAAGACAAAACGCAGCGTTGAGTTCCGCCACTCAATAAGCAATGCCTCAAATTCGTCGGAAAGTATGACTAGGTTCCGAATTTCCCTTTTGCCTTCACTGCCATGTGCGGGATTCAGCGTGAAGCTGAGTAACACAAATATATTTTTCACAGTCAATCAGTTAATAAAAAAAAGAACATAATTATAAGATATACGTAATAGCAAGCGCTATATCGATATCGAAACCGTAATTGCATACGTGTTCCGAATACCGACTCTGGAACTTGAACGATATGATCGTCCAAGACCCAAGGCTGGACAAGATAGATTAAAAGTTTTTATTGAACACTCAACTGTGTGCCAAGTTTCAATGATATAGATAACTTGGGAATTTGAAACGCTTATTATGTAAAGAGTTAAGTATTTTTTTAGACTGATCCTATTTTTTATTTATTTAGCTTCACGCTGTATCCCGCAAATCGCAGGATTGACAAAGACACCTTGGCATGGCACTCCGTTTCACGATTTTTGAGTGTGGACAATAAAACTTGAAATCTCTTACGTTTGATAGTCATGGTGTAGTGGGATATCTTCTTACTGTAAACATGATACGAGTAGGTTCAGTTTCCTTTTGGGGTATTGGTTATAATTAATTTATTTTCTTTACTTCACTCTGATAGACTACTGTAGTTATGTTACGTCAGTCTACAGGCAATATCCCGAGTAACTCTCAGGATAGTACCCGGGGAACTGATTATATGAGTATTTTTCATGTTTTGCATTCTTGAAGCATACAAAAAAAAAACAAACATTGCGCGAGTCGGATTCGCACATGAAGAGTTTCGTACGATTATCTTTGAAAATGGCTAAAAAAATACTTCTCTTTTATATATTTTTTTTCTGTTTTTAAAATAAATTATTACTGCTGAAACGGAAATACATATTTTGTAAAACACTTCAATTATTTAACTATCACGTTTTTATGAGACACAGCCTGGTGAAAGAAGATCAGGCAGACAACCAGGGTCCCATTTAACCCTGCTGAAACGGAATCCTAAGCAAAAATAAACGTTATATGTAACGCTTCAGCAATATGTTACAAACAAATTAATAGCAATATTGGGAAAACCTATCAGTAGAACCATCAGTGCTCCACATTAGACATTATATCAAACGTCGGAATCGATTGGGTGTAATTGAATACGTGTCTCGAATCTCGACCGAGTTAGGCTGTGCGTGTAAAAATATTTTTAGGGATGCAATATTTAGTATGCAGTTAAAGCGCGGCTTGAATAACGCCACTCAACATTGAATTACTTTTGCCTTCCCTTACATAAGGGAGCGTGGAACTAAGGCATAACGCAGAGACACATGCGTGGGTATATAAACGCGACAGACTATGGATTTGTTCAAGGAGATGAAATATTTAATAGTTTTATTTCCGTAGTTGTGCGATCGGGGCGTTGAGTTCCGCCACTCAACAGGAAATGCCTTAATTTGGCGGAAACGGAAATGTTTAATAGAAATGAAACTTCTTCACATTAGGTTCCCAAATTTCTCTGTACTAAATACAGTGTTTTACCCAACTCTGTACTTTTGTTCTTTCATCTAGTATTGCTGCAGCATCTGGATACTTTCGTTCATTTCACTTTATCAACTTTTGACTTATTTATACTTTTTCTATTTAATTTAATAACTCTTCATCTGCATAATTTGACTGATGAGTTTTGCAAATAGGCCATTATATAATGTAAAAGCAAAGTAACGGAGTTAAACGCTGCCATTAGCCTATCTTGTGAAGGCATATTATCAAAATCATATTATTTCTATTTCATTATATTTTTTTTTCATCATTTAATACGAAATGTGTAAATAAATATTCTTCTCCTTTTATCTTACAAACAACGCTAGTTTGAATGAAAATCTCGTAAATCCCGTGCCATAATACTAAGCCATATTACTTCCTCGATAATGCCATGACGATGTTAAAACTAAACGGATATATCGCATCATTTTCCTGTTTTCCGTACATACTTACTAGAAGTTTTTCTAAGAAGGTGTAAACATACTTTTTTAGGGCAATTCTGTTAGTTTTTTTATTTAATTCTAATATATATAAAATATACGTTTGCATTTTAGAGTACTTGAGAGTTTAGGTTTCTTTATATATATATATATATATATATATATATATATATATATATATATATATATATATATATATATATATATATATATACATATATATATATATATATATATATATATATATATATATATATATATATATATATATATATATATATATATATATATATATATATATATATATATATATATACATACAAATGTAGGCAAAAGGAACCTGGGAACCCAGTGTTCTCCTAACACACACACTTATGACACTTTTTTCCTATTTAGGGACTTCGGTTCCCCACTTGCTGAATTGATGCGTTGCGTTTTGAATGGCGGAACTCAACGCTCGTGCCACGTCTTGCTCGCTAGAGTGATGAAAATTATTTTTTTCTTTATCTATTAATTACCTGCCGAGTTTATAGTCCCACGCTAGGTCAGTGGCCCTAGAGGTTGTTTATGATTTAATATTTTTACAACATTTAAAATGTTATTCCACACTTAGGAAAGAAAAATATTAATAATAATAATTTAACAACATAAATAAGTTGTAACAAGCGTATAAGAATTTCGACGTAGCTTGGTGAAAACGAATGGCTTAGTTGGTCAGAGCGCTTGGAGGTTTCCAAAAGGCGCGAGTTCAACTATTGCTTTGTTCAAATTTTTATACTTTTTTAAATTTAGTATTTATGATTTTAGTTGTAACTACCTAAATAATTATAAGTGTTAATTTATTATGACTAGTTTCTTTAGCATGTATCATTCTATATTATGTAATTCATTAAAATTGCATTCTATTGTTCCTTACATACTAACTCATGTTACTAGACGTATTTACATATATGACCACTACATTTGTTTCCGTTTGAAACGGATGTAATTGTATGAAATTCAGTGAGGCCTGTCGTGGCGCAGGGGCAGAAGTGTGTGACTGTAAAGGCGAAAGGTTGTGAGTTCGATCCCCACTCGAAATATTTTATAATTTCAAATGAAATATTTTTATCCCTTTGCTCTGGTGACAAGGTAAAGCGCGGCGTTTAACTCCATCGCTTTACATGCAATGCCTTAAATCTGGCGGGACGGTCTATCTTAACACCATGATTTCCAAATTTCTACCCTGCCATGTGCAAAATACAGCTAAATAAAAATCACATTTTGTTCAAGAATTCCATATTAACATATAAGATAAGATAACGGATATTTTAGATAACTTCAACACAAAGGAATACGGTACAATCACGCTTTTAACGTGCCGTGTTCTACAAAATAACGTAACGTATCCACAAACATTAGTGTTTCAAAGTCTGTTTATACTAGACGACTTTTATGCTGAGTGTTTGATAACTAAAAAAGAAAGAAATGGCAGGCGAAAGGTACTTAGGAACCTAATGTTAAGACATACCGTGCCGTTCCCCATTTACTACCAACTTTTAGATATTGCATGTTGAGTGGCGGTACTAAACGCCGCGTTTCGCCTTGTTACCAGAGCGAATACGTTTCCTTGAATAAATTTAAGTTTTTATTGCCCCTGCGCTATGGCAGACCTTAAAATACTTTATTAAACTATATTATGTTCATTGTTTTTTAACTTGTCTAACTAACAAGATTAGAGCAGAAACCTGCGTCTTATAACTATTACACATGTGCTAAAGTTATATGAATCGGATAAGGGTAATATAAAATTTATTGTCAAAAATCAACTAAAAAACCTCTTCTTGGCAAAATGAAGCTTTTATATCTTACGAATCAAATTTTCATTCAACAAATCTTAATACCACCTCAAGGAGTGCGATAGAAATAAGCCAGCCGCACTTAAATCAATTCTTTCATTGCGGAGCTTTCGTGCCATAGACTCACAGACAGAGAACCAGGTCAAACTTGTAATTCTTTAACCATCGGGGCGTTTAAAATTTTCAGTCAGTCAGTCAGTTTTGTCAGACAGCTGAAATTAATTACACAAAATTGACATAAAATGAAATATAACAAAATCAAATTTTGATAAATAATAATGATTTTTCGCATCTGATATTATAAAAGAGCGCGTACCTTTTGAAGGAACTAATAAAACGGAGACACAAAAGATGCTGAACAATGCCACCACGTAATGGCCGACAGACGCGGTCAGATTCCGGATGGTGGATGTGACGTCACGCGAACCATTTATGTTTTTATTTTATTTAATCTAGTCTTATGTTTTAATACTATTATTATGAATGATCCTGAGGCTAGTTGTAGTTCAGGGGCATAAATATCCAACAGGTTGTGGGTTCGATACCCAACAGTGTGAATAATTGAAAAAAAAATATTTAATAATTTACTTTCTTCACTCTGACATTAAAACAACGATAATTGGGAAAAGCAAGTGTCTAATGAGAAGAGATCATCTTAAAACTAGACCCCCAATTTCTGTTTGCCCGCTGTATAGCAGCCTGCCACATGCGGGATACAGCTTAATGCTGATTAATAAAAATTATACGAAATCCAGGAAGACATAATCTCGAGATATTCACTTTATTTATCATTAAGATTATTATTCTTGTATCCGTTTCTAGATTCAAATTCTAATATTTTTATTCAAAATAAGAAGTTACAAGTTTTGTTTTTTAACGTCAAATAATTTACTACTAGTTCAATAAAGTTACTACCCCAGATCTTAGAAAGAGGTTTTAAATATATTTAGATATTAAAATGGATGGCCGTAGTAAGGCACCAACAGTGTTTGACTGTAAACGCGACGATTGTGAATTTGATCAGTATTTTTTTTTTCAAATTCAAATTCAAATATTTTATTCTAAAGAATTTTTTGAACCTCAAACCATTAACCACCAGTTCACTAAAGTTACTGCCTCAGAAGAATCTAAGAAGAACCGAGCGGGAAAAAGAAACTGACATGTTTCTTTTTTTAATCAAAATGTTACATCATATTATTCCCAAGGCTATAAGTGCTATTATTTATAAAATCGTTAAAATGGTAATAACTATTAACGCACAAAGGTCTTCACATTTTTTTTTAAATGTGAAATAGAAAATTCTTGGACGTTTTCTGGGATCCTGTTATAAATTTCATATTCAGCTTTACTCCGCATATAGCAGGATAGACAGATGGAACTGGGCACGAAGTGTTAAGACAAGACTGTCGTTCATAATTTTCGATCAAATTTTAGCGAGAGTCAATACCGCGCTTTGCCACTCGATTGTCACTCAAGGGGATAAATTTATATTATTTCACACTCTATTAACATAAAACGTAGCGTTGAGTTCCATCATACATCGCACCAGGTCTGGGGCATTTTAGTACTAAGTTTTCCCTTACAATAGGTAACTGTGACTCAACGTCGAACAAAAATAATGATTGGATGGTGAAGTTTATGTTAAGTTGTATTTTTTTATGATAAAGGTTAAGAATAGGGTAATATGTAAGAACAAAATGATATTTGCCTATTTCCCAACGATAGTTACCGTCGTACTTTTACATTTATCAGTACCAAAACGAAAAAAAAAACACGAAAAACGAATTAAAAAAGAAACTGATAAAGTTGCTTAAATCGCGTTGATTTATTTGAGCACGGTATTTGAGTTTTCAATTGGGTTTTATCATTATTTGACGATCTAAATTGAAATTAGTCCCATTAACTTAAGGTTTTGTTTTGTTTGCAGGTACATGGATCTTGGGGGCTGCCTGCATTCATCTGTGATGTGTATATCGCTATGGACGTAACGTCGTCTACTTCAAGTATATTTAATCTAGTCGCTATATCTGTCGATAGGTGAGTGCTTTGAATGATTTTACATAAATTCCAACCATTCCCCTAAATTTACAGTTGTTAATGTCTAGAGTTGTACTATTTTATCGATGCCATAAGGATTTTATTAGATAGAATCACGATTTAGGCGATGTGATTTCGCCCAATTGATGATTAAACTTACATGGTTCATTACAAATTAGTCTCCAAATATATTCACATTATGCCAAATATATCTAAAAAAAACGAAAGAGAAGGAAGGAAGAGTACACTACAAAACTAATTAGTCCTTTACAATATTTTAGTGAAACCTGTTAAACAGTTTTACTAAAAAAATATAATTTTCTTACAGGTACATTGCAGTCACACAACCAATCAAATACGCCAAACATAAAAACAACAGAAGGGTTTGGTTCACAATTGTTTTAGTATGGCTGGTATCAGCTGCTATTGGAGCGCCAATAGTACTTGGCTTAAACGATACTCCACACAGGAACTTTGATGAGTGCCTCTTCAATAGCCCGAACTATGTCATCTACTCCTCGCTAGGCTCATTCTACATTCCTTGTATCATGATGATGTTCCTATACTATAATATTTTTAAGGTATTTGCTTTTCTTGAAAGTTGTTTTAGATAATTTTTCACAAGTATGTACTTTAAAGCTTAAGATGAAGAAGATATGTTTCTTACCTATTTGATAGGAAATTTCCTATCAAATAGGTAAGAAACGTATTGAAATCCACCTGTTTTAGGTGGATTTCAATTTTTTCATTTGGTTTTCATTTTAATTGTAAATTAAAATGGATTGATAAATTTTATACTAAAGTATATTGTAGTGAAGGCCTCACAACGTGGTGTACGGTTTTGGGTTCGATCCCCACCCAAGAAAACGAAATAAATAATATTTTCATTTTTTCTCTCTTGAAATAAATCAAAGCGCGGCGTTGTGTTCTACTCAACTCTCAACTCAACCCGCAATGTCTAAAATTTTGCAAAAAATGGTGAATGGAACAATTTGTCTTAGCACTAAATTTTCAAGTTTTCTCTGCCTAAATTCTCAAGTTTTCTCTGCCTAAATTCTCAAGTTTTCTCTGCCTAAATTCTCAAGTTTTCTCTGCCTACCAGCTAGGATGCAGCGTAAATCTATATAATATATATGTCATTATAACTAACACCAAATTTACTGAATTAAATACAATTTAGGCCTTAAGAAATCGAGCTAAAAAGCAGAGAGCAGCGAAGAAACCGCCGATCTCTGGTGACCCATTGACAGGACATACAGCGGCCATAGTAATAGAAAATGTAGCACAAACTAGGCATCTAGAGACAGCGTTAGATGATCGACCGACTAATACTGGATCTGGTAGTAATGAAGATGACCATGAGGACAGGTAATATTTGTTTATAATATATTTTAAAAAATGATGAACCACGATCTGACTGTACACGACTGTACAACGTATTATTATTTGGTTCCCGCTCAAAGAAGGACTGAAAATGGAGAATTAATAGTTCCCTCTGCCTACACTTATACTTAAGAAATTTATTAAAATGTATATTTTAT
This sequence comes from Eueides isabella, assembly GCA_019049475.1. Taxonomy (NCBI): domain Eukaryota; kingdom Metazoa; phylum Arthropoda; class Insecta; order Lepidoptera; family Nymphalidae; genus Eueides; species Eueides isabella. The sequence continues at coordinate 12,337,514 of CM032389.1, read as the reverse complement.
TGACAATATTACAGGAAAAGAAAAGATAATTGGTATTTGGTAAGAAATTATAAAAATGAAATGTTTTTTTTAATTAAATTTTACAAATTTTTACCTTTTTTATCGCGGGTAGGCGCCAAAGTGTATAGACGTGTTTTTGTAAGCTCAATATTTTTTTTTTTTTTTTCAAATGAATAGAAATTAAGTGTACCTATGCGTTAAACTTTATAAACCTGTGTTAAGTAAGATGATAATTACTAAACTTTTTTACACATTTTCTTCGCTAAATAATAAACACAACTATGGAGACACCAGTGAATCAGCTTTCTAAGAATATGGAGAAGCTTTCCACTATTGTTTTCTCTAGAATAATGTGGTGAATTTAAGAAGAACCTATCTAAGTTTAGTTCTGTGGCTGCTATACCTACCGTAAAAAAAAATCAGCTGAATTTAATTCGTTCAAGGCACTTGTATGGAAGTCCCTTGGCCTACTCAGATCACAAGTAGAACTTATTGCAATTGATATGGATCGCCTGGAAACATAGTCACAGAGAAAGGCACTTTTGATTCATGATGTTACAGAAGAAGTAAATGAAAATTTGCTGCAAAAGGTGTACGGCCGGTGTATTATCCAGCCAGATAAAGTTGTCAGACATAAGATCTGTGGCATTTGAATCCTGCCACAGATTGGGGGTTAAGAGGAACACTTTCCGGCCAATTCTTGTCAAATTTATTAGCCTACGGCTCCGTTGTAGTGTTTGGAAGACTAAAACAAAATTAAAAGACACTAAAATAACAATAACTGAATTTCTAACTAAAGCACAAGAGGTTTTCTATGCAGCCCGGCAGCATTACGGAATAAAGAAATGCTGGACAGCTGGCGGAGTAATAATTATATTACACTCTAAGAAAACCAATAGTATAAATTTTATTGTTGTCCCAGCTCCAATACTTATTATTAAAAGAAAAGTCTACAATGAAATCCAACGACAAGAACTAAACGCATATCCGTTTTGTCTTTTTTTTACGTATATTGTATTTATATGTATTAAGTATGTATATGAGGCCTGTCGTGGCGCAGCGGCACAAGAGTGTGACTGTAACCGACAGGTTCTGGGTTCGATCCCCAATCGAAGAAATTAAATATTTAATATTTTCAATTTAAAATATTTAATGTTTCATTTCTTCGCTCTGGTAATAAGGCAAAGCGCGGCGTTGAGTTCCGCCCCTCAACACGCAATGCCTCAAATTCGGCGGAAAGTGGGGAAAGGAAGTGGAACGGAGTGTCATAACACTAGGTTCCACTTCTGTTCCCTCTGCCTACCCTGCCTAGTGCGGGATACAGCGTGGAGCTAAAAAAAAAAAAAGTAAGTATGTATATTGATGATAAGTATTTCTTTGATGATGATGAGTATTTCTTGTTCGTCTAGTGACTATGATAATGCCGAAAGCAATGTCTCAACACAATCAAAACAATGTCTCAACGAACAGATTCGGAACCACTCGGAGATAAATTTTCTAACTTTTTTACTAATCAGTCTAATGATCTTACCTTGGTGCATGTCAACGCTCAGAGCATATCTGCCCATTACTCAGATATTCTTACATCCTTTCGCTCCGGCGTATTTGACTGCACTCTCATATCTGAGACTTGGATAAAACTATCTCTTCCTTCTATTAGTTACACAATTCCAGGTTACCAATTGTTTCGTAATGATCCTACTTTGCAAGGTGGTGGAGACGTTTGTATACCTACCAGTATCGTTCAATGCTCGTCTCGTCTAATTATTGTTTGCAGCAATAAACTTAGAGCTAAAATTTATTGGAATTCAACACCAAAAATTCTATACTCGGAAAGCGAAATTTCATATTGTAACAATATTAAAAATTAAGGTCTAACTATTGACTGTAATATGTCCAGGGTATTGAATATTAATGATATCAGCAAACGTATGCATTCCTGCTTCCACTATCTTAAGCGTCTCCAATATTGCCTCCCTCATAAAACCAAAATTATGTTAGCGCAATCTTTTCTCCCGCCCATTCTTGACTACGCCGATGTCTGCTATTTGGATGTAACCGAGGAGCTACTCAATGTAGCTGTAAAATCCTATTCTGTTAATGCCTCACCCTTATGGAACCAATTCCCTAAATCCATTCAGAATAGTAATTCCGTAATTTCCTTTAAGCTTAAGATTTAAAAATATCTACGGGCACCTCTACACACTTTTCATCACATAATTATTTATACGTTTATTTATCATATGTATATGTATGTAAGTGTAATGTGTATGTTTATGTTATGTATGTAAACTATATATATTCTTATATATAGTATATAATATATGTATGTATATTATGTGTATATTATTTATGATATGTATATGTTTACATATCGATATTTATAGTTATCTTATATATGTTTTTATATTTTATAATATTGTAGAAGTATTTTTTATGTGCAATCTTTCTTATTCTGTTTTATTTTCCTTTCTTAAATTGTACTTGTTGTATTGTAATTGTTTTTTCCCGCCTAATATTACTCATCCACTTCCACTGGTTGGTTGGAAGAGATCTATAACAGAGATAAGTAATACAAGAGATAAACCTATGTAAACCTTTTTTTTTCATGTTAATATCTCTTATACCTTGTACCTATTTAATACAATAAAGAATATTATAAAAAGAAGCAAAATATATTGCTTATTTCATGTACCAATTACGTATTTGTAAATAAGCTTATCTTAGCTTGACGCTGTGTCCCTAGCGGGGTAGCCAGAGAAAACGGAGCGCCAAACGGCATACCTCTTTCCCATCGTCCTCTGTCATCAACATCACCATACCTGCTTTCGGGGGGTCTTCATACTTTTTACGTAACCTTCCTCCAGTATTGTAGATACTGTGTTTTCGAAGGCCGACTGAGGTCTTCCCCTCCCTCTCTTACAACATGAAACTTAGGTTTTAAGCAAAAAAAAATGTAGTGTATGTGAATTATATGACCAAATACAGTGAAATAATAAACATACCATGTCAATTACAATTAAGACTATACATCTAAAATGAATAGCAACATTATTATAATAATCTACTAAATCAACTAAAATTTAACTTTCACGAGTTTCTACTAGCTCCAAGCTAAGTATCATCAAATCTTAATGTAATTACTAATTCAAGATACTTATGTAAACTACTTTAAATTTAACCAACGACTGGAACATTCTGCATACAAATGTTAGATGTTATTATAAATGAGCCTGAATTAAGATTTGTAATTGGTTTTGGTTAATCGGCAAATAAAATAAATAGTTATATGTCAATGACAGCGATAGATTCTTTTTCTTATTTTAAAGCTTTACACGTTTAAATTAAGTAGACAGAGATAACTTAGTATTAAGTCTGTCCAGGCCATTCCCTATTTTCGGCTGAAAATTGAGACTTTTGTGTCTCGATTGCTGGAGCACAACGCCGCGCTGTCAATAAGGACGAAGAATGATGAAAAATGGTGATCTAACCTACAACAATAGCACTTATATATTGTCGAGGTACCACTTCCTGTACAGGAACAGTACATTGAGGCTTGTGTCATAAAGACAAAGCGCGGCGTTGAGTTTCGCCACTCAACACACAATGCTTCAAATTTGGCGGAAAGTGGAGAACCAAAGTAGTCCTAATGAGAATTGACTGTTTTAACACTAGACTACCAGGTTCCCTCTGCCTACCCTGCCATATGCGTAATAAATACAATGAAAAAAACGTAACACGCTGTGTAATAATCTGAGAATAATTTATAAATTTGTTATGAAATATGATATTTTTGGAGCGGGTATTTGAAAAATACAGTTACATTATCATATTTAGTACTGATATTGTTTTCTTTATTGAAAAATATTTAATACACAAGAGTAAAAAAATATTGGTAACGGGAAACTTATCTCTAGTGATTTATGTTGTTACCATCTCTGTAAGGAGATTTTTACAAATTTCCGCTACCCAAAGACAACTCGTAAGAATTATCGTTTTGCATGCGAGAATACTATTTTTTTAACATTTTTACTATTATTTTTAGGTATCTTTCCACAATTAAGATAGAAAATACTAAACTTAAATTTTAAAAGCGTATAAAAATTTTGAACAAAGCAGGATTTCAACCCGCGCCTTTTGGAAACCGTTTAAGCGCTCTGACCAACTAAGCTATTCGTTCTTACCATGCTACGTCGAAATTCTTATACGCTTGTTACAACATTTTTATATTGTTAGCATCTCTGTAGGGAGATTTTTTATCTCTAGTGAACCTATGGTATTGGGATAAAGTATATGAAATATCTTTTAAAATTTGCATTCCAAACGTTTAACAGTTTCTTCTCAACTATCAGTTATTTGACCCAGTATCATTATCGTTTGTTTAACATCAGTATCTGATTTGCAAAATTTCAGTTTTATTTTTTATGTCCTTCAGTCCTTTTTACGAACTGGAGAGTAGACAGAAATAAATTACTATTAAAATATATTTTTTCCGCTCCTTTTAATTTTGAAACGCTGTGGTATATTCTTTCTGCATACATTGAGATATCTAGTGAAAAACTTATATTTTGAACAGAAAATCCGATTAAATGTAGTGTATTATTTTAAACACGTGCTACATCAACTTGATTATCATGTGGCATCAACATGGTTAACTTATAAAGATCAAAATTTGTAGCGGAGCTCAACGCCGCGCTTTATCTTTAACCAAAGTGAACACATGAATACAGACTGACTGGCTACGCTAATAGACAGACGCTGGCCCACAGCGATAACCCTTTAAATAATATTTTATATATAAATAAGTAAAGAATTTCACTATTTTAGTTTCGACAAACGCTCAGTGGATTTGGAAGCAGACGCGGATGAATGTCACGTTATTCCTAACGATAAGTCTACAGAATTTATGCTTGCGTCTGTCACTGATAGTAAAACAAAGTAAGTATATTCTTGTATGTAAGCACTGTTAACATAATAATTTATCTTTTTCAGCTTTACATTGTGTCCTTCACATGGCAGGGGAGACAGACGTAACTTGTGAACCTAGCGTTAAAGCACTACTTTCAGTTGATGAATATCTGCCAAATTTGAAGCATTGCACGTTGAGTGGCAGAACTCAACGCCGCGCTATGCCTTTTTGTCAAAGCAAAAAAATGAAAACATTTAATATTTAATTTGAATATATTAAATATTTATCATCTATAAGCCTTTTAAACATTAATCTCAACAATTCATTTCTTAAGTAATGTATTAATCTAATTAATTATATTAATTTAAGGTAATTCTTCGATGCTTATTGTTTCGAGCCGGTTTTTTCAATAATTTCCGCTTTCGATTATATGTCTGTTTCAAACTTAAAGTAAAATTTAACGGTGTTCAATTTTAAACTTCCTTTTTTACTTTATTTTTAGTTTTGTACCATGTACAAGAAATTTTTCTTTAAGAAAATCTTCAAAATAGTCTTTATTTGGCAGAACTCCAAAACGAAGTATTATGTCGCAACCTATTCAAGATCCTAATGGAAACAATGATTCTGGATATGCACCATCAAATCTAGAGGATACAATCAAAGAACACGTATCTCCACCTGGTTCCCCATCTATGAAGGATGCCACAGTACTGAAGAACATGGGATGCGAGAAATGGAAGAAGAATGGAAAAAAAATGGATTCAGATTCAAGGTACTGATAATGAAGTAAGGAAATATCAATATGAAAGTGACGAAATATTTGAAATGAAATTCATAAACTTTATTTTTATATTACACTTAATTAAATCATTTAGTCAGAATTCATTTACTTTTTAGCTTATCTCTGTATTTAATTAAATAGAGAAGCAGTCAAAGGAAGTCTAATCTTGAGGTACTAGATGACTATGATACATACGAGTACACTCCGGTACACTCAACAGGAGTATCTCTAATCGCAGTTTTTAGTGTAGCTATTTTTTTTTTAGCTTCACGCTGTATGGGAACTGGGAACCTAGTGTTAAGACACTCTGTTCCACTTCCGTTCCCCAATTTCCGCCGCATTTGAGGCATTGCGTGTTGAGTGGCAGAACTCAACGCCGCGCTTTGCCTTATTACCAGAGCGAAGAAATGAAACATTAAATATTTAAATTGAAAATATTAAATATTTAATTTTCTCGACTGGGGATCGAACCCTCAACCTGCCGGTTACAGTCACACGCTTATGCCGCTGCGCCACGACAGACTATATTTCAACTTTTATAATAAAAATATTTTCAAAATGTAACATTTCTGCAGAAACGCATCAATTGCTTTCCGATCCGACGACGATCTTGGATCAAGCCACTACGATATACGAGATGGATCAACTTGTAAAAAGGAAAGGAAAGCCAGCGCAGCAACAGCAAGATTCACTATCTACAAAGCGAATAAAGCAAGTAAAAAGAAAAGAGAAAAATCGTCCGCCAAGAAAGAAAGAAAAGCCACTAAGACATTAGCTATTGTATTAGGTAAGCGTTAAGATCCTCATCACCCATCGTATTACTAAAATAAATGAAAGTAATAAATTATCATTAATATTGTTTAGCATTTTCTTTATCAGTCGTGTATATCCTTATAATAAATCTGTAACCGATCACTGTCTGTACATGAAAGTTATACATATGACAAAAAATCTCTCTCTCTCAAGTTCACACAGCGTGAAGCCCGCACACTGCAGGGTAGGCAGAGAGTATTTGGAAATCTAGTTATCTATTAAGCTAAGACACTCCGTTCCACTTCCGTTCCCCACTTTAAAAAAAAATCTTATATGTATGTACAAATCTTATACGGGGACGTATATTAATGTAATAGGGCACAAAGTAGTGTTTTTTTTTAATTTATTGTTCCCTCAATATTTTGTGTTCGTTTTATTTAAATCTGGTAAAAAAAAGTTACGTCCATTTAAAATATTAAGTTCGTCAACATTACTATAAAGTTTTTACTCATTAAGCTAAAAGTTTATAGTCTTAAAATGATATCTTTATTAGAACAAGAAATTAGTTGAAATTCGTAAATAAAATAATGTAATTAAAGCCAACGCCGCCAGTGGGTTGCCATTGCAAAATAAATGTATTCTATATTTTAACAAAAAATATAATTACTCTTAGAAAATTTATTTTAAAAACAGTTGCTTATAATAAATTCGGAGACCTTCGTTCCGAAATAGAGGAAGTACTAAATTTACTGAACTTCGCCAAATGGCTCACCTTTCGCACGAACTTGTTAAAACTTAGTTGCTCAGGAGTTATCTAAAAACGCGAAAACGAAGGTGAAAATTCGGCGAATATCCTTTATTATTCTCACTAACTACTGTATAAAGTTTATATTTGGCAGGAAATTGAGGCTTTATTTTCTGACTTTGTCTATTTAGTGAGATATTGTTATATATTTCCTGTCAGGTATGTTAATTTTAATATTATCTATAGCTACGGTACAAGCGTTTTTATCAATTAAAATTAAAAATTGGTGTACTGTAAATCGGAAACGTGCATCGAGAGTTTATGTCAGCAGTAACTACAATTGATAAAAAATCGACAAAATTAACTTGGCAAATATATATACCAAGTTATATATCAGTATCAGTTTAGTAGTATTTTTTTATGAAATGAAGTATAATTGTAGATTTGTAAAAGTTAATAACATCTCTAATAGTACTGCAAGTTCTTTATGTTATGAAATTATGGGTTATCCTATAGGTTTTTATTATGCAGCAAATTTCATACAATTTAAAGCGAAGAATCATATCTTTCGGTTGGATTGACTTAGAAACTTGATGTTCTATAGTCTTGGGTATTTCATATTAATTTTAATTTGATACTTCAACGCAATTTTGATGTAAACAGTCTTGACTCGGTCCATCGAAAGTGATCTTATAAGGGTTCTGTCTTTACCTTTTCAGGTACGAAACCTTAAAAATTTTCCAGAATTGAAAAATAAAGGAAGCAATAGATATAAAAATATTTGCTGAAAAGTAATAAGCTTGTGAAAACACCTTGAATAAAACTTTTATTTGGGTCCTAAACTTAATAACCCTAGTTATTTAGTAACATTGACATTTTAAAGACAATATCGACACAATGAAAACTGAACTTTCAGCTAATTAAAAAAAATGATTATTTTTCAGAACAAATATTTATTGCCAAACAAAATATTTTATATCGATAAAATTGTTTCAGTTATGAATCAAAGTAAAACTAACAACGTCAATTTCGCCGAAGTACCATACCATATATAAATGTAGCTTTCAACATTTAAATAAGTTAGGGACGTTTCTGACAAAATAATACACACAAAAACACAAAAAAAGAGAATAGATCGATCAAGCGATTCAATTTTTGGTTTTCATTTTATTGATAAATACCCCAAATTATAAATTTTATCATATATTTTTAAGCTCCAGTTCTATTTAACTTATTATTTTTTTAACCTAAGCTAAAGAAAATAATGTAAGTAACACATTACACCAATTGAGCATCAAACCTACAGCTTATACATATAGAAAATTAGTTTACTAACTATAATATTTTTACAGGTGTTTTCCTCTTCTGCTGGACTCCATTCTTCACGTGTAACGTGTTAGATGCAATCTGTGGCAAGCTCGGCCTTCAATTTTCTCCTGGAGTCACCGTATTTATGTTCAACACCTGGCTCGGTTATATAAATTCCTTCTTGAACCCTGTCATTTACACAATTTTCAATCCAGAATTCAGAAAGGCTTTCCGCAAAATACTGAAATGTAGCACCTAGCCCGTGGAATATTTGGTCGTTTTCACGCAATAGATCTCTAGATATAAAAATCTTATATTTACTAGAAATGAACTGAAAGTGGTTTGTATAAAAGGTTGTTATATAACGTTTTCAATTGAGAATACGTATTGGAATGTTCAAGTGAAATAGTTCTACAACGAAACAGTATTCAAGACTTTAATGAGATCTAAACGGCCAAATGTAAAAAAGTGATAATTTAGTGTCTAACTTGTAGAATATTAGCATATCATATTTATTATTATTATTAATTATATAAGCTTGCTCATTCTAGTCTTCTTATCAGTATTAAATTGAAAGACACATATAGTTAACTATTATTAAAATATTGCTAATGATAATGATCTCAAAATAATTAGCTTATTCCTTAGTATAAGTAATGCTAATGTAAAAGAAATATGATTTAGCGCTCATAATAAAGATTTTTAGGACTTTAGCATGGGTGCTTCTTTTGCTCTTTGAATAACAATGCTCTGTTAGAAAATAAGAAGATATTTATATGTATAAATATTATTCTTTAATTTTAAAATTGATTGCCGATATAGTAGATATATGATTGATTTTTTTATTATAAGGTTGTGATTGCAATTTATGTTTTAACAAGAATTTAACTATGATGTGACATTGTAACATTTAAGAATGAACAATTCAGGAACAGTGGTGGCGCAGTGGCATACACAACAGGTTGTGAGTTCAGTTCCCATACACTCAATGATATTTAATATTTTATTATTCTCTGGTACGAAAAACGCAACTGAGATACAACTTGAAGCTGTAATGAACAATATATTCGTCTTACGTGTGCTTTTTCTGTATAACTTTTAAATTATTTATTAATTTTCGTTTTAAAGAAAACTGACATTTGTTTCATATTAAAATAATCATACAATTTATGGCAATAAAACTCTTTGATCGTTCATTACGTCGATAGATAATCCTTTTCCGTCCAATTTTTTTTTAATAACATTAGATATTTAATTATATTATAATAAAGTTACCATTTTATGAATCTTTAAATGTTTTTTTTTATGTTACACCTAGGCGGAACCCAACGCCGCCTTCTGTTCATAGGAAATATTTTTATAGCCATGAGTACAAATATATTATGTTACTTAGTGAGTGCGTGGACTTCAAAAATGTTTGCCTCCTCTAATAAAATTGTAATTATTATGTAAAAAGTGCTTAGCAATCTTTTAATAGACGAAGTGACACTCATAGACGACAATTACCATATAATTTACCTTAAATCAGTATTAACTCTTTTGATCTTGATATATAATAAACTGAAGATCTTGATATATAATAAACGTTACGTAGTTATTGAAAGAAAAAACATATTAAATTAAGTCAATGTATACGGAAAACCCTATTTCAAAACTGATTGCACCTGCTAAAGTAAAAAAAATACAAATTTAAAGTAAATCAAATGATAATTACCGTCTCTGAGTATGATTTCGAGGTTTGAACGTTTATAGTTTGCATAATTTGTCCAAAAAAGAAATGCACGACGCGATTTGAAAAGGTAGTACTAATATTAAGTAGTATTCATATCAAGATATGTATGTAGTTAAGTATTTGTTAATGGAATTGCAAAATCTCAAAAAGAATTGTAACATATTTACGTACGTTACAATTTTTTTTTTAAATTAATATATATTTAAAATTGTAAAAGTATCTTATTAAAGAAATAAAAAAAGAAAAAGTATCTTATTAAAGATACTTTTATCAAAATATAATTCAAATATATACTGAATATTTTATATTTATAATCACAAAAGTTTCTGATAAAGTTTAAAATTTTGTTAAATATTTTGTTACATAATAGTTTCGAATAAAGTTTAATTTTAAATTTTAAAAAAGTAATACTCATTACTATTAAGTTTAGTTCTATAATTAATGTAGATAATTATTATAATTCAGGCTTGTTGTTCGATCCACACACCTGGAAATGAAATGTTGAATATTTTCAAAATAAATATTCAATGTTTGAATCTATTCACTCTGGTAATAAGGCAAAGTGCGGCATTGAGTTTCGCCACTCAACACGTAATGCCTCGAATTCAGCGGAAAGTGGGGTACGGAACGGGATGTCTTAACACTAGCTTCTCAGTTCCCTCTGCCTATTCTGCCACGTGCGGGATACAGCGTGATGAAGAGTTATAAGAATTAACCTGTTGATTTTGTTAACTTGGTAGGCAAAGACACTTCCGCGCCCCACTTCCCAATAAAAAACTATAGCGTACTTTTATAAACCTTTGTTAAAATATATGTAATATTAAGAAAAACTGTTACTTATTTTCTGAACTCTATAATAATTTTCCCTCAACACGCAATGACTAGATTTTGAAACTTGCCTTAACAATAGTTCTCCTCAGTCTACCTCGTTATGTGGAAAAAATGTTTTCTTTCTTTTCTGAGCGATTGATGAGAAACGCACAACCGAAAATACGCGACTTAGCAATCTGAAAAATTTATATCTAAACTTTTTAGGGCGGATAGGAACATACAAGGGGGCCTATTAAATAGCGACGAGTGCAGGAGAAGGCAGAATTTCATCTTTTATAGGTGACACAAATAAAATTGCAGTCTTTCCTTTTACAAATGAACTGAAATTTTTGCTCAACCAAATAATACTTGAAATTATTTCCATTAATTCCATTTCATTTGCTCAAACACTTTGGATTGATGATTCAAATAATATTATGTAAGAAAATGTAATATTATATTGTAATATAAATAATATAAAAGTAGATAAATAATAATATTTTAAGTTTATATATATGTATGTGTGTGTGTTTATAAGAATATATGTAGGTATTTTGATCTTAAGATGTAATTATGAATAAATCTTGTAATGTTAGAAACTGCTTTAATAATTATATAAGAAAATCTAAAATTATTGAATTACCTAAAAATAGTACTTCTGAATATAATTTCAAAATTGGTTAAAAATTTTAACCCAAATTTATTATCATGCAAATGAAACAGCATTTATTGTACATATTGGTAATTAATTATCCAAATATACATATGTAGTAGCATATTAACATACTGTATTGTAGAAATAAGTCTTCGGTAAATTAGTGAAAAATGCTACAAAATATTATATAATAGCTGCTAAAAGCTATATTATAAAATATATAAATATTAAAAATCTAAATCCGTTCTAAATATTATTATTCTAGTGTAGATATAAAATTATTATAGTGATTATCATAATATAATTTATGATATGATTATTAATCAACTTTAAGAACATTTTCTATATAAATTATTAAATAAATATTCAAAAAGTAAAGTACAGTAACAAATTCGATCTTCACTTGGGAGGATGATCATTGTACAATATTTCTGAGCTGTAACCAACAAGCGCGGCGTTAGGTTGCGCCACTCAACACAGCTTACGTGAATTCAGTTTCAAATATATTATTAACCAACCATAACTTTTTTCTCGGATTCTATGAAGCCAGTTGCAATGCAGCATGTGACTGTAAAATGTAAGAATTTTTAACATATTTGAAGTGATAGTTCACACTGAGGAAGGACATAACCTTTTAGTAACATACAAATTTGTTCGATCCTTTCTTGATTTATTAAATTTAATATTAAGCATTTCATTGAAGGGAGAGATAACGAAGATATCGTTATCTCTCCCTTGAATGAAATTTTCAAGTCTTTTATCAGATATTATGTTTTTTTTTTTATGGAAATATTAAATATTTCCATATTTTATTCCCAACCTGTCGTTCAACACGCATACTAGCGACATGACAGGCCAGTCAGAATAATTATATTCGTTGAAAAGTCAAACATATAACATAATATTGAAAATAACATGTAATATAGCATAGTAAAATACTAAGAGTTGGTTAATTTCAATTAAGCAACTCTATATACATAATCTTAGTTGAACTCTCATTCTAATTAGATCTACGAAAATATATTTAATAGTTCGTTAAATATACTCAAATTGCCAAATGTTTATGATTATATTTAAATATAATAAAAGTGAGATGTGCTTGGTAAAAAAAAATGTGAAATTTTTTAAGCAATTCAATCCATTTATGTATGTATGTATGTATGTAAAAGTAGTAGAACTTTCTATGCGACATTGTTATAGGTTGAAAATATATAATATTCTGTTTTTATGATACGGATTTTATTGTTTTTTTTTTGTTATACCTCATCATCCTCTTTACATACCAAAGTGTCATACTTTAAGGTAAGGTCATCTGAAAGCGGTAACAAAGTATCTTAACACCAGATTCTATTTAAAATTTACAAAAATATTTTTAAATTTAAAACTATAATAAATACAATTGTTCCATTACTGTTGAATCTACTCAGCTTCACGCTATATCCCGCATATGGCAAGGTAGGTAGAGGGAACTTGGAAACCTAGTGTTAAGACACTCCATTCCTCTTCCATTCCCCATTTTCCGAATTTGAGGGATTGCGTATTGGGTTGGGGAACTCAACGTTTTGCCTTGCCTTGTAGAAATGAAAACATTCAATATTTAAGTTGAAAATATTAAATGTTTTCATTTCTACAAGGCAAGGCAAATTAAATAATTCATTTCCTCGAGCGGGGATCGAACCCACAACCTATCGGTTACAGTCACACGCTTGTGCGCCACGACATACTACTATTAACTAATAGGGTAATTAATATATATATCATTAGCCGGAAATCGTCGCTAGGCACTTCCATATCTAAATATACCACATTATTTATTGGTTCTTTATGTTTGAGAGAAATTTGGACAATTATTGATATCCTCCCTCTTTGGCCCAATCGAAGCCATTGATTAATCTTTATTATTAATGACTATCGGCGTCGATAAGTCTATAAAATATTCACATCATCTAATAGTTTTTTTCCAAATTGCATACGTAACGTGGCATTTTTTTTTTTTTCAAATTACAGAAAAACGTCGGGAATGCGTGCTCTTCTATTGCACATAAGTAATGTTATTCCACACTTAGGACAGAAAATACTAAACTGAAATTTAAAAAACGTATAAAAAAAAATAGCCGTCATGGGACGCCTGGCAGATGTGAAACATCGTGTATGTACAAGTAATATGCATAAAAGATAATATTATTACAGGAATTAAATATAGCCTAATGAGAAAATAAAATATATATATATGTATACCTCAGTATAGCGTGCACCAACCTGCTTCATAGATGTGCACCCCCCTTCCCTTGCTGTTTCGCCTTGCGACATATATCGGCCGGCGGCCATCATTCATTTTAATACCAATTACAATTTTAAATTCGTAATATCTTTTGAATGGATTGTCCGATTAGAATAAAATAAAAAGTTACTTAAAGCTATTGAAACAATCTTGCTCAATAAAAAGTTTATTTGGATAAGGATTAATATTTGACGATAATATGATCAATAAACTTAGGTTAATAATTTTAATTACTTTTATTCTATGGAAAATTGGTTATAATGGCTAAAATATAAATGTTTGGTTTATACTATCGCGGACTTTTTTGTAGGCATTATTGAGTTCTACAACTTTTCTATACAAATCAACCATACATCTCTAACCATTTAGGCAGCGTTCGCGAGAATCGCTAACATACAGCAGTTTTTTCGTCGACTTACTCCACAATTTTTACTACCACGAAAAATCCTATCTATTTTCCGGGATAAAATATAGCCTATACGGATTCGGAAGAGTTTCTCTAAGTAATCGTAAAAGAAATTTTGAAATCGGTCCAGTAGTTTTTGAGCCTATTCAATACAAACATACAAAAATACAAAGGTTTCCTCTTTATAATATTAGTATAGATAGCGTGGCGACCCGTCGCCACGGCAAGCGTCGCCACGCCAACAATTCGGTTTACAAGTGAGCCTATAGATGTTTCACATCAAAAATTGAATTTTGAAAATAGCTATAAATTTCACTATGTAAATTTATATGAAAAAAAAAAGAAGCTAAAAAATAGATTTAACTCCATTCTTCATTGTTTAAGATCATCATTTTTCAGTATGTTACGAAATACATAGCAACCTTCAAATGCTACATTGCAACTTTAACATAGACCACATGAAATGAAAACCATTTTGAGTAATATTTTTCTTTGTGAAACACCTAATATTTGACGTTAAAATTTTATTGCGATAAATATGGAAGCATACGCTGACCCAATGTGGAAACTACTAAATACTTTGTACCTGTAATAAGCTATGTTTTCCATTAAAAACTAATTATGTGGTAACGTTTTTATTCTAGTTTTAGCGGGTGTGTGTAGATTTTAAATGGTGGATTCTGATTGGAATCAACTCTGAGGAATTAATTATTATTATTTTTTTATGGAAGAGCGTACGGGTCACTATCCATGTACTATCCATGCGAGTTGCCATTACTGGCAACGTGACTCTACCACACGCACTTTAGTCGCCTCTTACGACACCGTCAGTACCAGGGTGATCTTATTCTAAGCCGGAATCACACGGCACAAAAAAGTTTAAGTTCTTAGCTCTGGTAACAAAACAAACGCGGTGTTGAGTTTCGCCATTTAAAATGCAAAATTTTGAATTAGTCAGTAAGTGCCAAATTGAGTGTCTCCATGTGCCTGTTCTGATATTCGGGACACCACGTGAGGCTACAAATATGTGATTATTACAGCTACATTGTAAGTCGTTAAATGAATGCCAACTTGATAATATTTAAATGGTAGCTGATATCTAATTAATTAATACGAATATTTAGGAATAACAATTGTATTACAATTGCAGTAAAACAATTTATGCTTTTACTTGTCTGATGTTTGGCTAGTCTGCCATATGCGGTGAAGCTCAAAAAAAAATAGTTAATTAGATGCATTTATTTACAAAAGAGGTAAGAATGTGACTGCATTTTATAAATCTTCAACATTATCGGAGACACTGTATTTATAGTTAAAGCTATATACTCGTAGTTTTTTAATTTTATTTTCGAGGCCTGTCGTGGCGCAGCGGCACAAGCGTGTGTTCGCTCTGGTAACAAGGCAAAGCGCGGCGTTGAGTTCCACCACTCAGCACGCAATGCCCCGAATTCGGTGGAAAGTGGGGAACGAAAGTGGAACGGAGTGTCTTGACACTAGGTTTCCAAGTTTCCTCTGCCTACCCTGCCATGTGCGTGAAGCTGAGTTCGAGTTTGAGAGTTTTAGAAGAAAATGTTTATTCTATATCCACTGTGAGGACAATCCACAGCACGATAATATAATGGTACCAAATAAAAAATAATATTATAAAAATATTAAAAATAACTGGAAAACAATATTGCCAATCTTTCTATTTTACACAGAAACTGTTTGTAATAAGCGGTCTTGCATCAAATTCAGCTAACTCCTTTTGTGCGTGACCTGAGAAATATGTAAATATGATGCTTTTGTTCTAAACAGAACGTGAAATGCTCGCTATTTTTTAATATTGTAATGTTTATATGTGCGATGTTCCATTTTAAATAAAAAATAAATTTGCTATATTATCTTTTGGTATAAACAAATTTTTAATGAACGACACGAAAGACAAGTATTTATCTTCGTTTGCTGTTATGATAAAAAAACTCGTTTAAAAACAACAATGTCAATTTTCTTTAAGCATTTACTTTAGTACATCGCCCTATATGATACTAAGTATTTACACTGATATGTAAATAAAGAAAATCATTTGCATATTTTAAATATTTGTATAATAAAAAGATACTACAAAGTCATCATTAAGAAAAGTAGATTATGAGACTCTTTTAGACATCCACTATTCACCCGTCATTTCTCATTTGTCACCCGTCACCCGTAACCTGTCACCCGTTACCCATCATCACTGGTCATCCGTCATCTCTTATTTGTTCAAGTACAGTTTTATATACATTTTGAAATAGTATTGGAATCCACAATAATCACCTGTAGTTCTTATGTATGTTGAAACAAAAAAAACATGGCTCTAACTTATTAAAACTGCAATTTAATTCCAATAGCATTCAGTTTTCAATGCCAAGAGATTGGATTGGAATGACTCGATTTGTATTCTATGTCTGAATGGCTTTCAAACTACATTGAGAGTATCTTAGCGTTATTCACAATTTTTGTATATATTTTTGCTTAAAAATATATAATGATGTATTTTAATTAAAGCACAACATTTTATATTTTTATATTCTACCCTCTTCTATTTATTTTTCTTGTATTACAATAAAGATTTTGTGTTTCCCGTTTTTGTTCAAAACTCTAAAAATCTTCTTTTAGTGCTCTCTTATATACCCTATCCCATTCCAATCTTTATCCTGAAATTCAACTTTCTTAGTCCATTCGTTTTGGTTTGACTTATTTCGTTGAAGAAAACAATCAATGTTCCACTTTTAAGCTTTCAAGAATTCTTTATACACTGATCAACACAAGAGAGTCTGTTCGCTTCGTTTATTAAATTTTTGGTTTTGAAATAACAATTATAATATCATATCGAGCGTAACTCAACGCCGTGACTTGGCTCTAGAGTTATAAAGTATAGATAATTTATTTCCCCAATCGAACTCACAATCTGACTTTGCCTCCCCCACACGCCCAAGCTGCCTCCATTTAAATAATATAATGATTTCTTAAAATTTCTTACCACGCTAGCGCAGTCGTATATCTTAGCAGATTGTATCAAAGAGACAGTTCTGATCCATTTAATTCCACTTACGTCACCAACGTTTTAAAAGATTTCCTACGATTTAAATATATGTATGAACGCATTACTATAATAATTTATTAAACTTCTAGCTAAATTTCGCAAAAAATAGTGAATGAGGATTAGTGTTAAGACACTACGTTACCCATTGTGCCTAATTATCATGAAATTGAGAGGCGGAACTAAACTAATTTTTTTCTTTTAATGTCTTAATGAAGCGACAAAATAAAAATAATTCAGTCATGTGGCCTGTCGTGGCGCAGCGGCACAAACGTGTGACTGTAACCGATGGGTTGTGGGTTCGATCCCCACTCGAGGAAATGAAATATTTAATATTTTCAATTTAAATATTTAATGTTTTCATTTCTTCGCTCTGGCACAAGGTAAAATGTGGCGTCGAGTTCCGCCGCTCAACACGATATGCCTCAAAATTCGGCGGAAAGTGGAAAACGAAAGTGGAACGGAGTGTCTTAACACTAGGTTTCCAAGTTTCCTCTACCTACCCTGCCATGTGTGGGATACAACGTGAAGCTGAGTAAGAGTTGTAGTATAATATAACAACATTTGTGGCAAATGTATTTTGCTTAGTCTTCTTTTTATTTTAGGCTACATTTTTTTTATTATTTTGTTAGTGATTGTCCTACATGATACTTCCACCGGCAGATAGATTTGACGCGAAAAACCGACAAGAAACTGAACAATTAACCTTTTCAAAATATAATTTACAATAAATGTATAACTATAACTAGCTTTCAGAGTGAGCATAAATATCATTTTAGAAGTAGTGAGTGGGTACTCACTACTACCATTATAGTAGTCTTGGACTGAGTAAAAGCCCAGCCTTAATATATTTTTAGCGGATATCTATTCCAACCACTGAATATTTATTAACATTAAAACAAGCAGAAAATAAAGAACAAAATTTTATATGATTGGAATATTTAATTAACGCTAAACTTAAATTTAAAAAGCGTATAAAAATTTTGAACGAAGCGTTCCAGCGCTCTGACCAACTAAGCCATTCGTTCTCACCAAACTCCGTCGAAATTCTTATACACTTGTTACAACTTATTTATGTTGTTAGCATCTCTTAGTTGGTCAGAGCGCTGGAACGGTGTTCCAGAGGCGCGGGTTCAAATCCTGCTTCGTTCAAAATTTTTATACGCTTTTTAAATTTAAGTTTAGTATTTTCTGTCCTAAGTGTGGAATAACACTTTAAAAACATAGTAAAAATATTTAATTAACGGTTTAGAAACTTAAAGTATCTCAATAAGATTAATAGGTGAGTTTCTTCAAGCGGCTAATACGTAGGCAAGAAGCTATAATTTGGGTATAAGTAATTAAAGTTTTCAATTTGTAAGGCGACTCCGGAAAATGTGAGCCATTTCAATGTAATTAGTTTCAAATAATTGGATAATATCTGTTAAGAGGCCTGAGAGGCAAGCGTGTGACTGTAACCGACAGGTTGTGGGTTCGATCTCCACTCGAGGAAATGAAATATTTAATATTTTAAATTTAAATATTATATTTTTTCATTTCTTTGCTCTGGTATAAGACAAAACGCGGCGTTGAGTTCCGCCGCACAACACACAATACCTCAAATTCGGTATAAAGTGGGGAACGCAAGTGGAACGGAGTGTCATAACACTAGTTCCCTCCCAGTTTCCAAAGTTCCCTCTGCCTACCTCGCCATGTGCTGGGATACTGCTTGAAGCTGAGTAGGATTCAATTAAGCGATTTTTTATTCCACCGGTGGGAGAGAAGTTTTTAAATTTTATAAAAGTACTTTTTTAAATTACATTAAAAAAGTAACATTTTCCTCTTGTTTGCTTGTAAAAATATTAATTAATTTATAATTATTAATGATTCCACTAACAAGTGCCAAAACAAAATAAAACTTCTAACAAGATTGATAGGTGAATTTGTTCAAGCGCCTCGTAGGCTATAGACAAAGCCCAAGTAATTAAACTTTGCAATAGCTATTTGCTGAAATTTCCCGAATCGTCTTTTCGTTTTCGATAAATGAGTAATAATTGAAATCAATTCTGTATGTTTAATTAAAGGATTCCCATAACGCTTGAAACTACGAAGGTCTTTAAGATTCCGGTATAAATAAATGTTCGCATCTTTGGTCTCATGAATAACTGAGAGCTGAGCTTAAAATGCTTATGTAATATGACATGTGATTATAATACATGTATGGCCTATACAGTGGAATTATTTTTTTAGCTTCGGGCTGTATCCCGCACGAGGCTGGGTAGGCAGAGGGAACCCGGGAACCTAATGCTAAGACACTCCGTTCCACTTTCTTTCCCTCTTTCCGCCGAATTTGAGGCATTGCGTGTTTAGTGGCGGAAATCAACGCCGCACTTTGCCTTATTACCAGAGCAAATAAATGAAACATTAAATATTTAAATTGAAAAATTTACATGTTTCATTTCCTCGACTGGGAATCGAACCTGAGCATAGAACCTATCTGTTACAGTCACACGCTTGTGCCGCTGCGCGACGACAGGCCTCAGTGGAATTAATCAAAACCAAAAATTATGAAAATATGTAATGAATTCGTTATGAACTTGCAATCACTCGATTTATACTTTAAGCTAATCCAAATTTATCATCTGGTAACACAAATTGAATTTTGTATTTCATCATCTATTCGTGACACACAGGAAGAATCAAGTTTAACTTTGAACTATATTACTTTAGTAATATTAAATTACGTATTTTTTTGTTTCACGCTATAATTGGTAGGCATAGGGAACATGGGAACCTAGTATTAAGAGACTTCGTTTGTTTGCCCATTGTCCAGCAATGTGTTGTGTGGTAGAGCTCAACACCGCACTTTACCTTATTAGTTGCCTATCAAGTAGAGTCGAACGTACAAACTCTCACATTTATAGTTGCAGCCTTTTTCAATCCAAAAATGCATAAAAAAAACTGATCCCATTTTGATAGATAGATTGATTTTAAATAAAAAAGGATAAGTTTCATATTATGGTAGGTAGCGGCTTTCATAAAAAATCACTATTGGATAGCTATGTAAATCATTATACTCAAAAATATTGCCCTATATCAACAACATCACATACTTCTCTGCTTATTTAGTAATATATTCTTTTAATAGATTTATAACATAAATTTTCAAATCAGAGTACAACACTACACCACTATAATCTTTTACAAACGAGTATGAAATACGAAGTACAATAGGTGATCTCAGGATATTGTGTGGGAGCTATCGAAGGCCTATCACAAAAGCTGTAATAGCAGGCTAATCAAGCTCCAGGAGATGACAGTCGACTATTTCGAGTGATACAAAGCTCGCGCGAGTAGCATTCATACATTTCTAGAAATAAGTTAGGAGAGTAAGGACCGGTTTCACAAGTGGCTGATAAAGTACCGGGTAGCCTTATCTGCTAGATAAGTAATATCTTTTTCACATTGTTGACGTCACTTCACCTATTACTTGGTGATTATAAAATGTTGATTGTGATGCAGATCAAAATATACGTAGTCTTTATCTGCGAGATGCATTAATTGTCAGATTACTATCAGAAACTTTATTCGTAATTGGTGGCACTGAACCTAAGTTAAAAGAATATTTAATTGTAGTATTTTACTACTACCTTACAACATAGTTAGATAAGTTACTATCATTTCGTGTCCCAATGGTAGGTGTCTATACAAAACTAAGCAAAGTAAATTCAACCAAAAAACATAAAGAATACCTCAATCATTAATAAAAAAAATATTTGGATTACTTAGATTTTTTTAGTTTGTTTTTTTAGCTTGATAAATTTTAGTTTAAAACTTTATAAACCTAGAGTTTAGGTACTCCTTTACTATTAAAACATTTCTGTTCCCAACTTTCCGCTTAATTTGTGGCAATGTATTTTAAGTGGTAACTATGTATAGTTAGGATTGAACCTACCCGTCACATTAGTCGTGCTAATTCGTGCATAATTGTGCTCCTGTACCACTACAGGCCTTAATATTATAATAATATCGGCATCAATTGCACTTCGATGACGTCGTCTGCAAATTTAAACTTAAAAAATATATATTATCTACTATAAGTAATCTTAAAATAATAAAGTCCATCAGCTCGTGATTTGGACCACACAAAAACGAGTATAACGGGCAAGTTGTCTCGAAGCCCGAAGTCAATTTCTAGCGTATTGTCCATAGAAAAGCTCTATCCGCTTGGCTCTTCTAAATGTACGAGTACTTTTACGATGATTTTATTACAAATGTTCACTGAGCCATTCCAGGATATTGTTCCTTTTCAAACGTTTTAATGCCATTCTTCTTGTAAACTTCAATAGTATTAGATTATTAGACGCTTTCAACTCCATCTGGCTTAAAATGGTCCACTAATTTATTAAGGCATGATTGAAAAGTTACTTATATTTGCACTTTTCTCTTCTAAGTATTTTCCTTATTTGAAGTGAAGTCTTGGAAAGGTGATTTGGCTTTCATTAGTACCGAATTTTACACCAATCACGATTCATGCATTGTTGTATTAGTATTTTAAATTAATAATTATTGCGTTGAAAATTTTAAATTCTACTATCAAACATACGACAACATTCACTCACTCACTCAGCTTCACGACGCACGTATCACGCACGTGGCAGGGTAGGCAGAGGGAACTTGGGAACCTAGTGTTAAGACACTCCGTTCCACATCTGTTCCCCACTTTCCACCAAATTTGAGACATTGCGTGTTGAGTGGCGGAACTCAACGCCGCGTTTTGCCTTGTGCCACAGCGAAGAAATGAAAACATTAAATATTTAAATTGAAAATATTAAATATTTTATTTCCTCGAGTGGGGTTCGAACCCACAACCTGTCGGTTACAGTCACACGCTTGTGCCACTGCGCCACGACAGGCCTCTGTGTGACATTAAATTTCATTACAGTTAATATATTCACTATTTAACATTACTTTTTATTTACATACGAGTAACATGATGCATGACTCGACAGAGGAGCTCGTGGGACCAAGCTAACTAAGCGCGACAGGTTGTGGGTTCGATTACCATTCGAGATTAAAATATTTCATATTTTCTATTCTTCTCATTATATTGTAACAAAGAAATCCAACACGCAATACCTCAAATCCAGCGGAAATTGTGAAGCGGAAGTGTCTTTATGAGGACGGTGTATAATGACATTAGGTTCCTTAGTTCCTTAGCTAATCTGCCAGACGTGGGATGCAGCGTGACGTTAAAAAAAGAGAAAATAAATAACATAGTCTAATCTAGTTAGGCCTGGTAAAAGAGATTAATATCAAGAAATCATTTGTAGAAAATTATATGCAATATTACTCAATAATAGATTGTTATCGGTTATGTTAGTAAAGTATTCGTTATGCATTTCATATTGCAATAGCGTTATGGTCGTATTTAAGTATTTTTTTAAGTTAGGATTTTTATTAGGTGCCTGACCTTCAACTATTTATATGGCTTATCTTTAATGTCGCTCGAAATATTATGTGTTTATTTGCATATTTTATTGTTTTTCAAGTTGAATAAAGTAAAATTGTTATATTACATTTCACCTATAGCGCTGTTTTCAATTTACAATCGTCATAAGCAGTCATGGATCGTGTCGAGTTTTACGTGAACGGAGTAAAATTTTCAGGTTATATATTTATTATTTATTAGTTTTCATTCTATAGTTATAGTTGTGAAGGCTGTCGAGGCGCAGGGGCACAAGTATGTGACTGTAAACAAGATAGGTTATAGGTTCGATCCCACTCGAGGAAATAAAATAATAAATATTTTCATTTTAAATATTTAAAAAATGCTCGCAAGCTCTGGTATTAAGAGAAAGCGTAGCGTTGAGTTTCACACTCAACATTATAATAACTAGTTATACTAACTACTATTATTCTTTATTTCCTGTACTAAATAAATTATTAATCTAACAAATTATTAAGAAAACATATAAATTTTGGGTGTTTGTTTCAAAAATTTCTGAATAGTAAAAACACTATATTTTTTTATATAGGTATAGCTCGACGACTTTTATTCATATATGTATATCTTACAAAAAATATTATTTTATAAAAAATATATGTGTATTTCTTCAGTGGGAAGTGAAGTAAGTTCCACTACAACACTTTTACATTTCCTTCGGGAACATTTGGAGCTGCGCGGTACCAAGTACATGTGCCTGGAGGCTGGTTGCGGTGTCTGCATTGTCAGCGTTGAAAAATCCTCCAATTCTCTACCGGAAGCCGTTAATTCAGTAAGTCTTATTTTATAAGCAGTAATCATTTAAATTTGTTCTGAACTTATTAAATAATAGAGTCAAATGACATGTTAATAACAGATACTTTAATATAATATTTTCATGCTATGTTTAATGTTTTTCTATAAAATATAAAAAATACAGTTTTTGTATGTGAAAAATATTTTAGACATAATGTCTAGATCGTTTCTATCAATGTTAATCTATGAGATGAATGCTTGAATCCAAAGATGGAACAGAATCCTTTCCTAACTAGATTGTAACTGTGTAGATGTCGATATATATATATATATATATATATATATATATATATATATATATATATATATATATATATATATATATATACATATATATATATATATATATATATATATATATATATATATATATATATATATATATATATATATATATATATATATATATATATATATATATATATATATATATATATATATATATATATATATATATATATATATATATATATATAAATATATATATATATATATATATACATATATATATATATATATATATATATATATATATATATATATATATATATATATATATATATATATATATATATATATATATATATATATATATATATATATATATATATATAAACATTATAAAAGAAAAAAAAACATTTAAAAAAAATATATCCGTTTCTTTTATCAAGTCAATGACCAAATTTATTTAAAAACGAAATATATTTTGTTATTTTCTGTTATCAAATTAACGAAAACATTGAAAGCTGCTTGTTATATATTACAAAACAAAATTAAAATTACCTTTGTAAATTTGTTCCTTTTTAATTTACATATTTCATATATTTTGTGTAGTAATTTCTTTGAATTTAAAATATTTTTGTGGTTTGTATAAGTAATTTGTTTTGAGTGAATTTTATAATTATTTTAATATCATTTTAATTTAATTATTTATGGATTTTCCGTATTAAGAAGTAAGCATGAGAGATATGTTAAATAATTAATCTGGTTTTATATTTTTCTCTTATTACAAAGACCGCTTTGTAGCGGCTCAGCACTATGGTTCTTTATAGGTTGGATACCTACTATGATTTTCAATCTCAGGCTCAAGAAGACAACACGTGATGTGTCCTTCAAGTGAGAAATGAAGAATGAGGTGGCTTAGTGCTAGATTTTTATTGCCTACCCTAATTTATCTGACTTTATATAAATTTATTTAAATTTATTTATTTAAATTGGAAACATTAAATACTTCACTTCTTCGAGTGGGAATCGAGCCCACAACCTGTGCTTACAGACACACCTTTGTGCCGCTGCGCCACAACAGGCCTCGATACAGTATAATGAAATAGTATATCTCTACTTCAAAATATTTTAGTGCATGGTTTCTATTACATCTTGCCATGGCTGGAAAATAACTACCATTGAAGGAATAGGCAATCGATGGAAGGGATATCATCCTCTTCAGAAAGCGCTCGCTGAAAATTATGGATCTCAATGTGGATATTGTAGTCCTGCTTTCATAATGTCTATGTATAGGTATGTAGAGTAGCTATACACTTATGAAATGCCTGAAGTCCTAAAAAAAATATTTTTACCTAATTTTCAGTTTATTAAAAAGTAAAAAAAACTTAACAATGTTGGAAATCGAAAGAAACTTGACCAGCAATATCTGTCGTTGTACAGGATACAGACCAATCTTGGAGACATTTAAAAAATTTGCTAGCGATGCTCCCAAGCCACAAGTTTTTGATATTGAAGACTTACAATTATGTAATAAAACAGGAAATGTTTGTTACAAACAAAATGAATGCGGTGAAAGTGACTGGTGTATCATTAATAAAGATAATTTTGAACACTGTATTTTTCACATTGAACTTAAGGATGGAAAACATTGGTATAAAGCTGAGAGTATATCAGATATATTTGAGATTTTTGAAAAAAATGGTGAAGAAACTTACATGTTAGTAGCTGGAAACACAGGAAAAGGTATTCGAAATTTATCCTTTATATCGTTTTGATGTATATGAATTTTGTAACATTAATGTTTTCGACATAATAAATATTTTTTCGGTACTAATAGTCTCCTGAACTCATTATTCTCTATAATTTTAACATTTGTTTTTTATTCATATTTTATTAGGAGTTCGACATATTAGGGAGTATCCTCAAATTTTAATTGATGTAAGCACGGTATCAGAGTTAAAAGGACATTTTTTTGACCAAAATTTGATAATTGGTGCTGGTACTACGCTAACAGAACTTATAAAAATATTAAGAGATGCAGCTGATTCAGAATATTTTAACTATCTGGATATTATAGCAAATCATTTAGAACTCGTGGCGCATATTGCGGTTAGAAATGTAAGTATTTGTCAAAAATTTATATTTTTTTTTTGACCAAAAGGAAAGTAAAGTTGTTTGTTTAACTAATCCTATTTATCACTGGAAAATTACTTACTAAAATCCCGCGGAAACTTACTTCACCTATAGGAGGAGGATGGTTTGCACCTTTTACTATGGTGCCTTGGTGAAAGGCCCACTTTAGTTTGTCACCGTCGCCTTAAGGGTGCCTTGAGGTTTCTTCTACTACACCCATAGCCTCAATAACTTGCAGGAAAATACACCTCCTGCATTAAATCCTCTAGGCTAGTGGGAAAGGGAAGATAATGGAAAATTGGAAATATGCTTAGCATCTCTTCCTAACCCGGCCTACGGCGACGAAGCTGGTTGACATTAGAGTCGGACCAATGCATCTTCTCCACGATCTCATTCACACGATGACGTTACTTAATTCTATCTCAACTTATATACAACAGTTAATAATTAGTAATTGTTACATATTTTTTTTAATAATCGAATTAGTTATTTGCATAAAGTCTTTATAATGTCGCTCGAGTTCACCCATAAAAATGTTAGAGGAATTAATTACATTGTTTTTGTAATTGTTATAGCTTGGGACTATAGCTGGTAACTTGATGATAAAACATATGTACCGAGATTTTCCATCCGATGTTTATCTTCTTTTAGAGGCAATAGGAAGCGAGGTGACTCTAGGTAAGAAATTGGGCTTTATCTATAAAAATAATAAATGATGATATACTTATAATAAGTGTTTGAAAATAGTTATTTTTGAAAGACAAAGGTATCACTTATGGTTACAGTAGAAATAAATTGGTTTTTTTTTATAATATGTTAATGTAAAATAAATGTACATGACCAATTACAAGTATATACATTAACTGTATTATAATTCTGTAAAATTGTTGATTTGAATAAATTAAAACAAAATAAAAACAACATTTCGTATCAAACATCCAAAAATCGGCTGGTTCCTGTGGGGGCAGTCTTCTTGACTGCCACAACGTACACCTTTTGTGTATATACCCATATGAGTGCGGTAAACAGGCGTTTAGATCTCGGACACTTGCTTGTCAAGTGCTATTTAAAATTAATGAAATAGAGACTCTTGGAAGCGATAAAAGCTGCAGACGTAAAAAGGCTTCACGAGCGAACGATAACCTTAAATAATTAAAACCCTAAATAAAAAAGGAGGTTGATAGAATATTTATACAATAAGGGGAGGATAAAGTGGTCCCAGATAATAATGTTTTAGTTCGCCCGAGACAACCCATGGTTTCTGTACCAGGCGAATGGACAACGAATGTTATTGTTTTTCTTTATTACCATTTCATTTTTTTTGTCTATTTTTCTTAATACTGCTTTTATATATTTGTTAAGTCTGATTTAGAGGCTATTATTATAATTTTAGTATCTGCTCCTGACACAATTAGAAAAGTAACATTGCAAGGCTTTTTGAATGAGAATATGAAAGGAAAAGTTATAAAGAATATAATACTACCACCGTTCGGTAATGACAATAAATTAGTCACTTTTAAGGTATTATAGCATGCTTTTCTTATTATACGTAATAATATGTATATTTTATTTATTTTTCTTGAGGCCTTTCGTGACGTATGACCACAAAAGAATGAATGTAAACACACTGACAGATTCTGGGTTCAATCCCCACTAGAGAAAATGAAATATTTAATATTTTAAATATTTATTTTTCATCTTTTTTTTCGTTCTGGTAATGTCTCAAATTCGTCGGAAAGCGGAGTTTTAACTTTGAACGGAACGGAGTGTCTCCACATTAGCTTTCCATGTTGCCTCTGCCTACCCTGTCATGTGCGGGATACAGCGTGAAGCTAAAGAGGAAAAATAATTTTAATTTTTCATCATTACTTATAATCTGCCTTATTAATAAGGCAAAGCGCGGCGTTGAGCTCCGCCACTCAACACGCAATGCCTCAAATTCGGCGGAAAGTGGGGAACGGAAGTGGAACGGAGTGTCTTAACACTAGGTTCCCGGGTTCCCTCTGCCTACCCTGCCTCGTGCGGGATACAGCGTGCAGCTAAAGAGGAAAAATAATTTTAATTTTTCATCGTTACTTATAATCTGCCTTATTAATAAGGCAAAGCGCGGCGTTGAGCTCCGCCACTCAACACGCAATGCCTCAAATTCGGCGGAAAGTGGGGAACGGAAGTGGAACGGAGTGTCTTAACACTAGGTTCCCGGGTTCCCTCTGCCTACCCTGCCTCGTGCGGGATACAGCGTGAAGCTACGAAGAAGAAGACTTATAATCTGACTGATATTAAATGGTTGTGAACTGGTTTTCCACTTGTGGTAATTAGCAATTTTAATTTCATCTCCGTAGTAATAACATGTAGTGAGACGATCAGCTGCAGCATGGCATCGCGAAAATGGGGCGAAAAGTGTGAAACGGAGTACATAGATACGAGTACTTCGTTTCTCGGGATACTGTACTAAAATATCATAGTATAGTATCCAATTATTATTATTTTAATAGATGTTAAATAAACCAATTAAAGCATCGTTTCTCAATTTTTTTTAAAGCTTCACGCTGTATCCCGCACGTGGCAGGGTAGGCAGATGGAACTCCGGAACCTAGTGTTAAGACACTCCGTTCCACTTCCATTCTCCATTTTCTGCCGAATTTGATTCATTGCGTGTTGAGTGGCGGAACTACCAGAGCGAAGAAATGAAACATTAAATAATAAAATTGAAAATATTAAATATTTCATTTCCTCGACTTTGTGAGAGAGAGATCAAACCCAGAACCTGTCGGTTACAGTCACACGCTTGTGCCGCTGCACCACGACAGGCCTCAGGTTTCTAAATATCGGCTCAATTAACCCGAAATGCTTTACGTTTTTCTCACTCAGGCAGAGGGAACCTACATATTACCAATAAATATCATAAGTGAGTACCGTTCTCCATCTCCTCTGCTTCTCTTTTAATAATCGAAATATAACGAGTTGAAAAACGGAGCTCATCGCGGCATTTAGTTAGCAAAAGTGGGGAATCTCAAATGGAGAAATAAAAGACTTCACTTTTGCTTTTAATTTTCAGGTAGCTCAACGACAAAGAAATGCACATGCACATGTAAATGCTGCATTTTGCTATAAACTAGCATCTAATAATATAGTCTACAAAGCTAGAATTGTGTATGGTGGACTATCACCGAATTTTACACGTGCTCTCAATACTGAAAACTTATTAGTAGGGAAAATATTATTTCACAATAATACTTTAAAATCTGCACTGACAGTGCTGTCGAAAGAAGTGATTGTTGATGAAAATCCACCTAAACCATCTGTACAGTATAGAAAAAAACTGGCTCTCGGATTATTCTATAAGGTAACCATTATTTATTACTTATTTATTATTGGTAATAAGGCAAAGCGCGGCGTTGAATTCCGCCACTGAACACGCAATGCTTCAAATTCTGCGGAAAGTGGGGAACGGAAGTGGAACGGAGTGTCTTTACACTAGGTTTACGAGTTCCCTCTGCCTACCCTGCCTAGTGCGGGATACAGCGTGAAGCTATAAAAAAAAATATATTTATTACTAACAGATCTGCGTGGCTTTGCGTGTAGCGTGTAGTATAGTCATTGTTGCTTTTTATACGGATATTTTTGTTTGTTTTCCATATATCAGCATAAATTTGCCAGTTGGTGGTGGTAATTCTGTAGTTGGAGTAAAATAATAAACTATTTTTGTATAATATATATAGTATATTAATTAAATGATATATGTATAATTGCTTTACTTTTAAATGAATTAATGAATATCTTGTTTGAATATTAAAATACTATTTAGCTATACTTTTTTTCAGGGTCTATTACAACTATGTCCAAAAAACAACTTGGCATCAAAGTACAAATCTGGTACAGCAAAATTAGTGGAAACTCGCCCAGTATCCACAAGCTCACAAAATTTCGAAACTGATCGTTCTGTGTGGCCGCTAAATCAACCTGTAACAAAAGTAGAGGCTTATGTAAGTTATTACAGTCATTCATCGCCAATTATTGTACTTTATTTATGATTACGTCCGTCACAGTACGTGAGGTTTAAGCTAAGTTTTGCATTCATATGAGGGTTTATATAGTATATTAGTGTATATGTGACGTCGAACTTCAAGCGTAAATACCTTTGTTTAGTGTAAGCCTGCTTACACTTAACAAACGGCATTTTTTTCATACATAGTATTTTTAGCAAAAATACCGCTTGTGCTATGAATCCGCCGCGTGTACAATATCGTGGTAACGCGGCGGCACCCTTGTCCTAGTAAGAAATGACATAAATCGTACGACGCGACCATATATAGTGTGGCTTTCTCCGACGAACGCTCCATTGAATCGACCTGCATTAAAATCAATGAATATATTATAAAATGCGTGTATGAACCCTGTCGCACCTATTTTTGAAATATTGAGGGAGCAAATACAGGGTATCCTTAATAATTAAAGTAGACTGAAAGACTGTAGTATAGAGATACTTCAGGTAACGCCATACAGTCACCGTCTCTTGGTTTTATTTAAATCTTATAATTTTACTTAAAAATATTTAATTTCGTTCCACAAGGATTTATTTTTTATACCCTTTTGTTTACTATTACTTTGAGGTAGTGTCGCTAATGCAAATTCTTTATTTATCATTTTTGAATTGCTAATAAGTTTTACTTGCTTGTCCATTGTTTTTCCAGTTACTTTAAATTTATGCATAAATAGAGAGAATATATTGCGGATTTTTATTATACCTATAATCTGATATAGATACCTATAATCAGATCTATAGAAAAATATTAACTTTTTGCTTCCGAAAACTTGGTCACAAGCTTATCTTTATTTCTTGTTTCTATGTATGTCGGTCACTGTTTTTACTATTATATTAAAGATGTTGTTCAGACTAAAATAATATTGTAGTATACAAGTTATGAAGCAATAAAAAGGATACCTACATTTCTACAAATATCCTGCAGAGAATTTTCAAAAAAAAAATTACGCTATGTTACGACAGAAATTTTTTATTACTGTAAAAACGACGTTAAAAGCTTCTTACACTGTCTATATGTAGAATGTAGTGTCGGGTAGCTTCCATCGTTTTAAATAATCAAATTGTAAATTCGATATTGAAAAGAGCAATCGTTGGGTATCTTAATGGCTCTCCTCAGCAGAACTGCTTTGCCAATAGGTGGTAGTTTTATGGTTATTCAAAAGGTGTAGAATAAAAAATAATTAAAATTGAATTCATTATTTCCTCAGACGATACGTCACAAAATGTAGGACAAATTAAATCTTTTGAGTATTTGAATAGATATGTTGTTGTCTAATAATAAAGTTTTTTAAGCTTTTCTTATTCTTAAATAGATATTCGCACTAATATAAAGCTCAACTTAGGCCTCACGAATTTGTTATTAATAATTTTTTTTTTTTTGGGTACTGTACCTTAGAAATTTATTGGAATTCTTACAAAATCATTTTGTTTTTCATCTGTCCTTCTGTCAAGACAGTTTATGTTAATATCGCCTAGGTGTGTCAAACTAAAATTAATATAAAGCAATATAACATACAGGATATAAAAATTTAAAAATGAAGCTTCTGAGTCAACGTGATCAAAAAATATACAAAATTAAATTCGCCGCAGAATCAAAGCTTATAGGGTACTTTTCGTGAACTAAAAGTTATGAAATTTATCATGAAGTAAAAATTAACAATACAAAGAATGAAAAAATTAACAAATATTTAAATTAGTATGTATTTCACAAATAAAACGTTACGATTTTTTTATTTGTAGTTAATGTCATGTAAAATCGGGAAAAATATAAACAAAATAAAAAGAAGAAGAAAAATACAAAATATAAAAAAGTATTGTTGTTGTTGTCTGTCCATTTTTTTTATTATATACTAAATAATTTTATAAAAGTATTTCTAGATTCAATGTGCAGGTGAAGCGGTATATACAGACGACATTCCCGCGATACCTAAACAAACGTTTGCTACATTTGTTCTTACTACTGTGGGGAAAGGAATTATAGATTCTATAGACGCTACAGAAGCATTGGTAAATCAATAGTAGTAAAAAAATATTCATATAATGATGGTAACGTAACGTTAATGAAAATTAATATAAAAACAAACTATTTCAGGCACTACCTGGTGTTTTAGCATTTTACACGGTAAAGGATATTCCAGGTCTTAACTCATTTACACCAAAAGAGGACCTCATGAATTTGACTAATGAAGAAATTTTATGTGATGGTGAAGTTCGTTATTTCAATCAACCTTTAGGGATAATTGTAGCTGAAAGTTATCATATAGCAAACAAAGCTGCATTGTTCGTTAAAGTAACATATCGTAATATAAGCAAGCCTTATATTGATTTAACAATAAATAAAAACAACATAGAAAAGACAATATTGTTTAAGTCTATAAATGCTACTCACCGAGGGGAAAACATAGTAAAAGTCATCAAAGGAGTAGAGACAATTTTTGGACAATATCATTTTTGCTTGGAGAATATTGCTTGCGTAGCACGACCAACAGATGACGGACTATCAGTTAATCCTACATCGCAATATATAGATGCTGATCAATTAATGACATCAAGATGTTTATCTGTGGACCAAAATAGGTATTTTTTTTATTACTAGACAAAAGTCACTTGACTTTTACAACTGTGTTAAAAAACATTAAAGCACAATCGTTTCACAATGGTTTTTATAAATAAGCGTTGTGAAACAATTCTAATAAAATGTAAAACAGTGCCATGTCTACAAAGACATGTGATTTTTTTAAGTATCAACGTGAAAGCGCTAAGAGTGGGTGCGAGTTATGGTATGAAGATATCTAGGCAGACCATAGTTACAACAGCTTGTTCTATTGCTGCGTACAAGTTGAAAAGACCTTGTAGATTCCTTTTGCCGCTCCAAATTCAAATGAAAGCTTTAGGAAAAAGAATGTCTTCTTCGACAAATTACGAAGTAAGTAGAAAAAAAAGATTATGTACAAGTTTATTATTGTCAGCACTTAATTTTCGTTAATTTATTTAGCAAAAATTACAATGAGTTATTTATTTTAGATTGGCGTTAATGAGAAAGGTATCGTTCAATATATGAATTACGATATATATAATGACAATGGTTATATTGTAAACGAACTTTTAATACGTTTAGCTCTTGGTTCTTTTAATAGTTGCTATAAAAAAGAAACGTGGAATTTTCGCTGTTTTAATACGGTTACTGATACTCCGTCAAATACTTGGTTTCGTTCCCCAGGTATTACTCTAAATTTAAATTTGGATAATTATTTATATAAAATATACTCTCAAAATATAGTTATTAAATCAACAATCTAAACTTTTGAATATCAGGAACACTGGAATGTATAAATGCTGTTGAAGTGATGATGGAAAGAATAGCTTATGAATTAAGTATGGATCCTTTAGAAGTCCGATTAAATAATATAGATGCAGATCATCATTCTGACATCCTGGAGATGATAAATACAATCAAAATTAATTCAAATTATATAAAAAGAAGAGAGAATGTAACAAAATATAATTTAAGCAATCAATGGAAAAAACGTGGATTAAGATTTTCTCTTATGAAATGGGAGTGTGTGGCACCATTTCAATTGAATATTACATTATCAGTATACCATGGTGATGGTTCTGTTGCAATAACTCATGGTGGTGCTGAAATAGGGCAAGGAATAAATACAATGGCGATTCAAGTGTGTGCTTACTTTCTTAACATTCCTTTAAATAAAATTAAAATCAAAGCTAACAATACTATGGCAAATCCTAATAATACTGCAACAGCTGGAAGTCTCACTTCGCTATATGTAAATTTAGGAGTCCAAAGATGCTGTGAGAAACTCCTTCAAAGACTTGCACCTCTTAGAGCGGAAATGGGAAATCCAACGTGGGAGCAACTTATTGCTAAAGCCTACAATTTGAGAATGAATTTGCAAGCTAATGGAGTTGTCGCAGCTAAGGATATATTTATATATAATGTTTATGGAGTCACTTTAGCTGAAGTTGAAGTTGATATTTTAACAGGAGAGTGGCAATTACTCCAGGTTGATATAATAGAAGATGTAGGGAAAAGTGTCAATCCAGGGATTGATATTGGGCAGGTATTTTTGTTTTTACTAATTGCTTAAATTATATTTGGTACATTTTGAGTTAAGTTCCCAAGTTTTTTAGTTTACCATGCCATATACGGATTACAATGTGAAGCTAGTAGCTTGTTTACTAATGATATTTATGGACAGTAAGCAATAGCACACAAGTCTTTCACAACACAAAATACTTAGCTTCACGCTATATCCCTAGCGGGGTAGGCAGAGAGAATAAAGCGCCAGACGCTACAGTTCACAAAATATTTATTACATTTAAAAATACCATTCACAGAATTTGGGGTATTGTGTGTTGAGTGGCAAAATTCAACAGCGCGTTTTGCCTTAGTACTAGAGCGAAAAAATGAAAACATTAAATATTTTATTTTAAATTATTAAAATTTTATTACCTCGAGTGGGGATCGACCGCACAACAATCGCACATTTGTGCCGCTGCGGCACACAGGTCTTAACTCATTACACTACTATCTTAACTCATTTGCATCATCATTTCAATAAAATCGATACAATAGAATAATTGTGTCTAAATAGAGAGAGATAAAAAGAGTTACTGTAATTTTTATAATATTTTCAATAATTTCAGGTAGAAGGTGCATTCATACAAGGTATGGGGTATCAAACAATGGAAGAATTAAAATATAATCCTGACACAGGAGAATTATTAACTAACAGGACATGGGATTACTCTGTGCCGCTTGGAACTGATATACCGACGATATTTAACGTGTATTTACGTAAAAAGTCTTACAGCTGTAAGGCAATTCTGGGCTCTAAAGGTATTTTATAAAGTAGTATTTTTTAGAATTACGCGTGAAAAGCTAATACTTTTAAATTTCTTAATGTTCTACACTTGGTTCAAATTCTATTATGTTTAACATTTTATGTTTCCAAAAAAAAAAGTTTTATTTTTATATCAAAATTTAAGCTTCTTCCGAGCCAGCTATTTGCATGGCAGTGGCAGTACCGCTAGCGATGAGAGAGGCCATAGTGTCCGCTAGAAAAGACACTGGGCTACCTTCCAACGAGTGGTTTCAAATAGGTAATGGATTAAAAATATAGGTATCACATTATTTTCGCATATTCGTAGTTGCATTGTACATACAATGACTTTGAATTTTATAAAATGCTTACATTTATAATATTAATGTTATTGAACATATAATTAAAGGAGAAATAAAATGCGTAACAAGTTCATTCTGTGTACGTAAAAAATAGAAAAGTTAAGTCTAATGGCGCAGTGGTAGACCTGAAAACGCGATAGCGACGAGTTCCATTACCACTTGGGGGAATAAATTATTGTAATCTTCTTTCTGCCATCTTCTGTCTGCCATTCAACACACCGAAACAAGAAAACTTTTTATTTTACGCATTTTATTGTAGTTTTTTAGTTTCACGTTGTATCCTGCACGAGGCAGGGTAGGCAGAGGGAACCCGGGAATCTAGTGTAAAGACATTCCGTTCCACTTCCGCTCCCCACTTTCCGCCAAATTCGAGGCATTGCATGTTGAGTGGCAGAACTCAACGCCGCGCTTTACCTTATTACCAGAGCGAAGAAATGAAACATGAAATATTTAAATTGAAAATATTAAATATTTCATTTCCTCGACTGGGGATCGAATCCAGAACCTGTCGGTTACAGTCACACTCTTGTGCCGCTGCGCCACGACAGGCCTCTCTAGTTTTCAGATCATGACTATGTTAATATATTACAAATGGAAAACATTTAATTGAAATAATTTTTAAATTAATAAATTATATTAACTCTTACATGAATTTCAGATGGACCTTACACTGTTGAAAAAATCTGTTTAGCTTGCGAGACAAACTTGGACGATTTTAAGTTTTACTAGACACTAAACTTAAAACTGTAATTTTATTAATAGTTGTCACATAAAAGAGAAAATGTTTAAGATTATATAAAATATTTTTATATTGTCAATAAAATAAACACATGTTTTATTTTATACTACATTTAGCCTACTCATATGAAATATATATTTGTTATATTTATGATATTTAAGGCATATACGATTAAAAAAAATAGTCTGTTTTCTCGACAGACTTTACATAATTATAATTATTACAGAGATCAATTTTTCCAATCAGTTTTTAAGCAAGTGTGATGTGTATTAGGAGACCCCGCTCTTTAAATACAATATCTAATATATCTTTGTAACAATAACGCAAAAAAATATAGATACAATTATAACAAATATGGTGGAATAAAGCTCTTGTATCATACACATTTATGAATTTAAAAATTTCCTAAGCTGACAATTTTATTTACGAAATTAACATTACCGCACTAATAATCATATTTTTTGTTGTTATAAAAAATTACATCTAAATAACTCTAAAGTACTAACTTTATGTTACTGATTACATTAGTAATATAATATTTTCTTTTTTATTATTAACTAGCGGACCCACGTTTCGGCCATTTATTGCAAAGAAACATTATTAGTTATTATAGCTATAGGTAAGCTGTCATGCTCATCAGCTGCCGGCCATAATTTTTCCGCGACGACAATACTTAGAAGATGCTAGATGCTCCAAATCAGTTTTTTCAACCAGGCTTTTACCCAATGAAAGGCTTATTCTTCTTTTAGTAATCTACTTTTATACCACACACTCTTCCTCAAAAGGCGAAGTCAAAGAAGAAGGCATAATACCATACAATTAATTAGCTTAAAAAACCACGTTTTCAAAATATTCTTCGCAATCATTCAAAACAGGATACGGCCTAAATGCGGGTAATAGGTTGGGAGAGTCAATTTCGGTACTCTAGAGGCGCCTGCCATAAATATTGTAGCACAAAAATGTAGATATCGCAATCCTATGATTCATATATAACCAAATATCGTTTGATTTTGTAAGATTACTTTTTATTTGACTTTTCATTAAGAACTAGTATAATTGAAATCTGCCGTGAAATTTGACAAATGTCTGTATTTTCATCCCTGTTTTTTTTTACATTTTATCTGAAACAATAATATCAGAAGATCTGGAGGAATTGGAGAAAGGTGTGAAGATCGACGTTAAAGTCGATCGTCGTCGCCTCGTCAAAAATAGACAAAAAATAGACCATTAAATATTGCTAGTAAATGTAAACGTGAACGTGAACAAAATCATGTTTCCGGTTACGTCAGGAACAGGGATCTCAACCATAGCTCTTAGGTTGGAAGTAAAGACCTAGAGCGAGTGCAAATGTCCAAATACCTCGGTACTTGGGTGAAAGAAAAATGAAACTATTGGACTTGTGTGACCAAGCAATTCGTACCTAAATAGAAACCCAACCACATTTTAAAAGAATGGAGAAGGTTTTGTCTAGCTGTAAACTATATATAAAGCTCTCTCTCTCTCTCTCTTTCTCTCTCTCTCAGCTTCGCTCTGTATCCCACATATGGCAGGGTAGGCAGATGGAACTTAGAAACCTAGTATTAAGACACTCCACATCCGTTTCCAATTTTTCGCCGAATTTGAGGCATTGCGTGTTGAGCGGCGGAATTTAACGCCACGGTTTGCCTTGTACCAGAGCACCGAAGACATGAAAACATAAAAAAATTAAACTAGAAATGTTACATATTTCATCGAGTGGGGATCGACCCCACACCACCCACAACCTGTAAAGCTCAGAGTGAGAAAGCTCCATTGCTATATCTCGGCAGTATGGTACTGAAGATTGGACATTTAAAACTAACACCCTGAGATATATCGAAGCCATTGAGATATTGTATTATACGCTGGACCCAGAAGGGAGCCAGCATCAGTGTACTCAATAAGTAAATTGCTAAAAACAGGAAATTACTGCCAGTAATAAATAAAAAAAAGTTAAATTTTTAAAATACGTCTTGAGGCATAAGCTACACTATCTGCATGGGAAAATATATCCTGGCTGCGCATCATCCGAGAATGAACGAATATTGCCAGCGCCGAATAACTATTTGCGTTGGCGCAAGATAAAAGAAAATTCTTAGAATTGAAAGTCGACCTTCAGTAGGGAGAGGCACAAGAAGAAGAAGAGAAAGAAATAAATTATAAAATTATAATTAAAAATTTAATCATACTGTTTCCAGAAAATAACCGATCGTATTCGACTACATTCTATTTATACTTTTAATTTATTGTTTATTGTAAATTTGAACCTGTAATTGACAGTATAATGGCCCTTCTGTTTATACCACTATACTATAATAGGTTTAAATAGCTACGCTAGTCCTTTGGGAAATCAATGGAGTCAGTGTCTTTAAGTTTATAATATAACTTATTGAATTATATTATGTTCAAATTTACGGGTGGATTTACAAACCCAATTTACAACTTAAAACAGATTACAAAAAAGTAAGAGGGAAAGGAACTCAACACGCAATGCCTCAAAATTCGGCGGTAACTGGGGAACGGAAGTAGAACGGAGTGTCTTAACACTAGGTTCCCAAGTTCCCTCTGACTTCCTTGCCATGTAGGAGATACAGCGTGAAGCTGAGAGAGTGAGTGAGTGATTATTTATACAAAAAATAATATTGTTATGTTTAAAAACAACCTCTTTACTTCTAAAGTTCAGCTTCACGCTGTATCCCGCACTAGGCAGGGTAGGCAGAGGGAACCCGGGAACCTAGTGTAAAGACATTCCATTCCACTTCCGTTCCTCACTTTCCGCCGAATTTGAGGCATTGCGTGTTGAGTGGCGGAACTCAACGCGGCGCTTTGCCTTATTACCAGAGCGAAGAAATGAAACATTAAATATTTAAATTGAAAGTATTAAATATTTCCTCGACTGGGGATCGAACCCAGAACCTGTCGGTTACAGTCACACTCTTGTGCCGCTGCGCCACGACAGGCGCGACAGCTTCTAAAGTTTAAAAGTTATTATCTAATCACAGTCACAGTGTAGTAATAGTATATTAAATGGGAATGGAGTGTCTCAACACTAGAATCTCAAGTTCTCTCTGCCTACCCTGTAATGTGCGGGATACGGCGTGAAGGTAAAAAACATAGATAGTGAAACATCACTATATGTGTAGTGTCACGCTTTCTCCGCTTTTGTTGGAAATAAATATTGATCTGGTTTCTGAGACAATATATTGCGTATTGTATGACGAAACTGAACACCACAATATATCTTTTTAGACCCAATAAATTTAAGTTACTATTTTAATCACCCTTCCAATTATAAAAATATAATTAAAAAAATCTCCATCTTGATATTATTAAAAAGGTAAAAGCGTTTCTTATTAATCTGTAGGAGGATCGTTAAAAATAACATATTGGAAAGTAGAAATTTAATATCACGGACCGTAGAGGAAAAATTTACGCTATGCATTTTTGCGAACTCGTATAGTTAACTACTATGCTCTTTTTAAAACTAAATATAAAAATGATTACCAACGCCGTAGTGAAAATATTAAATACGACGGCGTCCGGAGGATTATAGTGGGTTCAATTCTCACCTGCGAAACTGTGCCTCTTGAAATTCATTCAAGAGAGATATCAAGAGTTGCGGGTTCAAATTATATGATCGAGTGTGCATTTATACTTTAAAAATATCTAAATATAATTTCACGATTAAATGGTTGTTTACTTATTTTTTCAGCTTCAGATAGGCAGAAGGAAGTTGAGAATTTAGTGTCAAGGCACTCCGTCCCGTTCCCCTCCGTAAATCTTGAGCAGTTGTAACAAAATAACAAATTACCTATAATTGATAAAATAAAAGTGATATAACAATAAAATTACTATCTTAACTCACGTTGTACAAGTACTTATCTATGCTTAGAGAGTAGTCGTAACAGAATAAATAGCTAATTCGCACATTCCGCCCATCGCTCTCCGGAGGCGTTGTAGGCTTCCTAATTGATATTGAGTCGTAGTTCGTCATACATAGTACTTGTGAACCTTATATATTATGTAATAGAGTCTATTATCTTTACTATTGCTTTAAGGAAGCTTTTGTTTTATATTACTGTTCAATTTTCTGAGCTTTTCTTATGGTCAGCGATAAATTCTAACAAGGAGTACAGCTGAGAGGGAGCATTATTGTAGGAAATTATCTTCTAGATAATTCTAATATATTTATAAATATTATTATATCAATACCAGTTGCGATACACAAAGTATTACGTTTTCTTACAGAAACAAATAATATGTTCATGTAAGAAAGTTTAATACTTTTGATAAGATTGGTTGTAGCTATATCGAACTTTTTTTTTTCGTCTTACAGTAGGGTAGATATAACAAACTTAATTTTACATTTATTCCCCAATAACATCTCAAATTCGTTGACATCTTAGTTGAATAGTGGAACTTAACGCCGCGCTTTGTCTCACTAAAACCAGAAAATGAAAATAATATTTAACCCCGCGTAGGAATCCAACCCACAATCCTTCCATCTAAAATTAATAATCGGTGCCTGTCATCACTATGACATTTCTTGTTTATATGTCACATTAAGATATTCTAGTGTTAACGGCAACAAAATATAATATTAACTTTGAGGAACTGTGTGAGAGCTTTCAAAGTAGAGCATTGTATAGCGAGGCATGAATTATGTTCCGCTCTGCTTGTTAAAACGTGGCTTACAGTCAGACATAGAAATCCTATTCATCTTATCTCTTCAAACACTGTTTATTTTGAGAAAGAAAGTTGATGCTGGGCTATTTATTGTTTAAATGGCAGGAGTAATGAAACACATAAAAATTGATTAAAAAGTATAGGAGTATAAAGAAAATTTGTGATTTCTTATAATTTAGTCTGTCTTTATAATTATCCAACATCTATCCACTAGTTTCGTTTACTCACATATCCCTGATGTGAGTGTTTGTACACACAACTAGTGAATGAATTTGAAATAGTGTTTTTGATGAATGACTTTTGACCAGGGCGGGGTAGGATGTAGGATTTAATTAAATTTTGAAAACTGATGTGTTTAATAATAGCATCATAATAATCCAACTAAAGTATAAGAAATGAAATGCCGCCTAAACTGAAGAATGAAATGTAGCCTGTCAATTTGCAAAAAATCCGTCGATCACTATTCCGAAATTTTGGTTTGATTATAAAGTGTAAAAATAAAAAAAATATGATTTCCGCCACTCAACACGCAACGCCTCAAATTCGGCGGAAAGTGGGGAACGAAAGTGGAACGCAGTGTCTTAACACTAGGTTCCCAAGTTCCCTCTGCCTACCCTGTCATCTGCGGGATACAGCGTGAAGCTGAGTGAGCGAGACTGAGTAAATCACAATAATATGATATTTTTACTAAATTTAAAGTGACATTCCACACTTTCATGCGTAAGTATGTAATAGCACTTTTAAAATAGTAAAAAATATTAAAGAAATAACATTCTCTCTTAGCAAACGATAATTCTAATTAATTAAGGGTACTATGGGTAGCGGAAATTTGTAAAGATCTCCCTACATAATATGTTTTACTGAAAGATATTAATATACTGATATATAAATATTAGGAAACCCACACATAAAGTCCCACATGGTAAAATTCAATAAGCTGTATTATACTAAAAGACACTGACTCCATTGATTTCCCACAGGACCAGCGTCAATACGAAATTAAAACTTGCAGAAGCGCAAGTTGAAATGTAAAAAACATAGTGTAGTAGTTTACAGTTTCAATTTGAATTAAATAAGTATTATTTATTTATGATCTATATTTATATTGTTAGAGTTGTTTTTTTCAACATTTTAATCTAGGATATTTGATATTAATCTCTTCGATTTGGAATTTTTATTTTATATATCACTATTATAAGTTTAAAAAAACGGCGAAGTGCGAGTTAGACTAGCCCACTAAGGGTTCCGTACGGATTTTAGGATTATATGTCAATGGGATGTAGAACCGATAAATATCTACAAACTCATAGTTTCAACCATTTGCATTAATTGTGTAAGAAATAAAGTGCAATTACAAGTTGGTAATAGTCATTTATTTAAATTTTATTTAGTTATGTACAACTATGAAATTAATGAATAGTACAGAAAATATGTGAAAATAAGCGAGTAAAGTTGACAAAGTTATGTTTGTGAGCGTATCCATTCATTTTGTATGAAATTAATTGCAAACATACATTTGTAATTATTTCTCTATAAGTTTTCATTTTTCGTTATAATTTGAAGTTGAAATTTTATAACTGTATACAAATGTTGTATCTTTTGATTGCGTTTATTTAGAAACTTATTTATTTATTTATCAACTAGGATATTTGATATTAATTTCTGTTTGGTACTGTAATGTAAAAAATATATTATTTACTTTTCTAAGCTATTTTAATGATCATATATTTAATAATTATAATTAAATGATTTAGAAGTATCTTAAAAAGATTCTTTTTCCTTATGTATGGAATATCGTTTTTACTAACAAGGAAATGCACGGCCCTTTAACAAAAATATATTTCGGGAATATATCTCGTAGGACGTGCGAAACTGGGATTTCTTTAAACACACAACAGCTTGTGGGCGATTTGAAAATTTATGACGACCTATGGGAAAACATTTCGAAAAATTTCTATACAGGTTTCATTTCATTTTTGGTTAAACATTAAAGAAGTATTTTTATACTATAAGTATTACCTGCCTTATATCTTTGTTTTTTTATCCATCAATAAGAACCTATCATGATACAGTGGCACACGTGTGCGATTGTAAATGCGATAATGTGTGGGTTTGATCTCTTTTCGAGAAAATTAAATATTTAATAATTTCATTTCTTCGCTTTGGTAAAGAGGCATAAGGCGATTTTAATGACGATAGAATGTCTATTCATTAAGTTTCCTATGCCTTTTCTGTAGAGGCTAAGACTACAGAAAATCTATAGAAATTTAGAAAAAATACAGGAAGAGATTTTAAATTTATATTTTTTTATTTAGTGTATTTTACATTATTAAATATTACAACTTTCGTAGAAACTAATTATTTATTTTGTTTTTAATGTTATTAAATTGTCTTTGTAATGCTTGCTTTATACTGATAGTTGAGATTAAAGTCTAATGTAATTAGGAAAGGTCTAATCAAATTTGAACTATTACACGAATTCAGTATTCAGTTATACAAGATATGTTAGAAAATAACTTTTAAGATGTTTCGTTCCGGTCTCATCACCCAATTTTAAATATATTGTTAATTGAATTGTGGAACTCAACGCCGCGTTTTGTCTGTAAGCGAGAAAATTAAAATAATTTATTACTTTTAGCGCATATTGAACCTAAAATTGTCGTGTTTAGAGTTAGATTATTTAAAGTGTTTTTAGCTACTTTAAGTACGGCTACATTTTTATCCGATTTCAAAATAGAAGCAATGAATTTGGCCT
Organism: Eueides isabella; assembly: GCA_019049475.1. NCBI lineage: Eukaryota > Metazoa > Arthropoda > Insecta > Lepidoptera > Nymphalidae > Eueides > Eueides isabella. The sequence goes on along the minus strand of CM032389.1, from coordinate 12,293,983 downwards.
GAATTTATATAATAATATTGAATATTTATTTATCAATATATTTTATCGAAAAGTGAAAATTAAAAATATTTTATATTTTTAAACAACTTGACTTTATTTAAAACATACAAGTAATAGAAAGACACAAGTAATAGAAAGAAATTTGTAGAAATCTAGACCAATAAATCAAAAATGAAACTTTTAGTTATATCTAATTCACATTAAGAACTAAATTGAAGCATTTATTTTTCACAATTTCCTTGTTAATTTTGTTAGTATATGGCTTATACTGAGTAGCAGAGTCGCTTCACCACGACAAAGCGTGTTAAAAAGGCATACAATTATATGTACCTACATAGAATGTGGCATGCAGATAATCCATTCTTCATATTCCTTTACAATTTTTGCAATTTAAAAATAATGTAACAATACGTTTGAGCGTGCTTATTACGTTATTAATAATTTTATAAATGCTGCTTCTTTTTATATCTGAGTGACTTTAAAAAGTTTAAAAAAAATGAAGCTTGTAAATTATTATTCTTAATAAAATTATCTAGCTTTGACGTTGCATGTATAACAGACATTACAATCTAAGTGGCACAACTTAACGCCGCGCTTTGTCTTGTTATCGAATTAAGGAAACGAAGATAATTAACTTTTCCATGTAAGAAGAATTGTCAGCTGTCACCCCTATGTCTCTATTAGAGGTAATGTATAAGTATAATGTTTCATTTTTTCATCTTCACGTACCCGACATATGGCAGGGTTGGCAGAGAGACTTAGAAATCTAGTGTTAATACACTCCGTTTCTTTTCCCACTTTCCGAGGTATCCTTTCCGAGGATCAGAGGTATTTCATGTTAAGTGGCGAAACTCAACACTGCAGATTTCACCGCCAGAGCGAAGAATGAAAATTATAAATAGGTATATGTATAATGTAACACATACATTTTCTAAGATAAATAAATATATTTTTAGAACTAGAATTTGAAGTCGTCAATCTTCGTCTCGCAAGCCAAACAAATTTTTTCAACTGTGTACGGTCCATCTGAAATTTTAAACATTTTAAAATTATTTTAATTTTTTAAAAAATAATTGTGATTTAAATATTTTATATTATTTATCTAAGATATTTATCACCAACTGATGTTGATGATGATGATGATTATTTTATGTGGCATATCGTCGTGGTAGACTTCGAGTGTAAAACTACTAAATCATTTTTTTGCCTTTTTTAAAGAAATTATTAAAAATTAATAAAAAATATTGAAAAATATTCAACTCCGTTAAATTTTTAAAATAAACATGTAAACATCGAATATACTATATAATACTAACTCATATTCAGGTAGTTCATGTCGAAATCAAGACCTATAATAATAAAAGTAAAAGACCAATTTATATTTAAAACTTAAAACTTTACCTATTTGAAACCACTCGTTTGCAGGTAATCCAGTGTCATGTCTAGCGGACATTATGGCTTCTCTTATCGCTAGTGGTACCACTACTGCCATGCATATAGCTGGTTCCGCACAGGCTAAAATTATATATATATATATATATATATATATATATATATATATATATATATATATATATATATATATATATATATATATATATATATATATATATATATATATATATATATATATATATATATATATATATATTTGATAGAGTGCAATAATGTTGTGGATGTAGGTTCACTCTCGATTTACAACGAGATGGCGATGGTTAATCCGTATTCAAATCAGATCTCAATAATCAGGCGAAAAGTGCGAAAGAGTATTTTGATATTAGATTTTCAATACTTACTTTCCTATGTATGCTCATTTTTTTAATATTTTACTTTTGAACGCCACAAATCATGAACTAAGCTGAAAAATTACTATAACAATTTATCCATGATTACCTTTTGCTCCTAGGATAGCATCACAGCTATAAGACTTCTTACGGAAATACACGTTAAATATCGTTGGTATGTCAGTTCCAAGCGGCACAAAGTAGTTCCATGTCCTATCGGTTAATAGTTCTCCTGTGTCAGGATTATATTTTAATTCTTCCATTGTTTGATACCCCATACCTTGTATGAATGCACCCTCTAACTAGAATATTAAATTCGTTCGATGATTTTCAAATTAAGCAATAGAATAAATTAAATGTGGATACATAATTAAAGGGTAGTAAAGTTGATTGTGTACATACAAAAACAAGTGAAAAAAAATATATTATAGGTCCTAATGGAGTCCTCGATAATAGAAGCTTAAAAGCCAAGAAAATATTTTATTTGTGTGTCTATGAATCACGCAAAAACTGTTAAACAGAAATTAATGATTTTACGTATAATTATATCTTAGAGTCTGAAAGTATATCTATTTTTCAGGTTTCATTGTAGATTCCGGAAAATACGGATAAAGCTAAATTATTTAAATATTGATAACTACTGAATAAAAGTGAATATATTATGACCAAATTTGTTGGGCTACTCAGCAATGCTGATACATATAAAAACCGAAATTGATGGAATTTAGAAAGTGAAAGTTGGAAAGTAAATTATATTTTTCAGTTGATAGTTGATATTGTGTTTAATATACGAAGACGGGTAGTGTGATGTCGTGGGCAGGTACTTCTCTCCAAATTGCAGCCTGGCACAGTTCGAAAAATTTCTTGAACTGACACTGATACTGACACGTCATGACACCGCCCTGGCTGCGTTTTGTCGACAGTCGCCGAGAAAAATTTTCGTTCACAACGACTTTAACTGCAATTTTCGGGCGTAAGGTACTCCATATATCCATACAATTAATCCATACATCCAATAGCAAGGGAACATCTATACAACACGTCGCACATAACATGTTAAATTGGAGAGTGAAAGACGAGGTGGAAACCTTGTAGGATCATTTATATGTTAGGTTCAAAGTTTCCATCCAGTAGGTGCCAGTAATTTTCTCTAGGAGCCTATTTTGAAGGTTTCCCAAGTGAGCAGTTAGCTTAATACAAAACTGGCCAAGAGTCGCCTATTGTCTCTAAGTAATACACAATTTAATTTTGAGGTACTCTATTTACGACTGTACCACAAGGATTCACTTGCTTACCTGACCAACATCAATTGCAGGATTGAGACTCTTTCCTACATCTTCTATTAAATCAACTTGAATTAATTGCCACTCTCCTGTTAAAATATCCACTTCTACTTCAGCTAAAACGACTCCATAAACATTATATTTAAAAAGGTCTTTAGCTCCAATGTCCCCATTTGCTTGCAAATTCATTCCAAGTTTGTAAGCTTGAGCAATAAGTTGTTCCCACGTTGGGTTTCCCATTTCTGCTCTAAGAGGTGCAAGTCTATGGAGAAGCTGCTTACAGCATCTTTGAACTCCTACAACTACATATTGCGAAGTCAAACTTGCAGCAGTATTTGAATTGTTAGCATTTAATATCGTGTTGCTAGCTTTTATCTTAATTTTGTTTAAAGGTATATTTAAAAAATAAGCGCACACTTGAATCGCCTTTGTATTTATTCCTTGTCCTATTTCAACACCACCATGAGTTATTGCAACTGAACCATCACCATGATATACTGACAATGTAATATTTAATTGAAAGAATTGTAAACTTTGCCATTTCATAAGAGAAAATCTTAATCCACGTTTTTTCCATCGATTATTTGAATTATATTTATCGACGTATTCTTTTCGTTTAGAATAATTTGTATTACTCTTAATTGTATTTATCATTTCGAGAATAGCCGGATAATGTTCTGTGTCTAAATTGTTTAAGCGGACTTCTAAAGGATCTATGCTTAGTTCGTAAGCAATTCTTTCCATTATTATTTCTGTAGAATTAATGCTCTCTATGGTCCCTGAAAGATAACAATAATAAAAAATATATATGCAAATATGGAGCGTACAAAATCTTAAGAGCTAGAAACGTTTTTTATCGTCACTTTCACGGAAAACAAATAACCTTGTTAAGACATTAGATTCAATTCACATTTTCAACTTACCAAAATGTATATTTTCAACTTAACCCGGAATGCGGGTAAAGTTAAAAATGTCATTCATTTTGGTATGCAGGATAACCAAATTGAATCTAATGTCATAACACCGTTATTAAACTGGGAAAAAGAAAAATCATCTAAATTTAAAACTAGAATAATACCTGGGGAACGAAACCAAGTATTCGATGGGGTATCAGTAACGGTGTTAAAACAGCGGAAATTCCACGTATCTTTTTTATAACAATTATAGTAGGAATCTGTTGTAAGGTCGATAAGAAGTTCGTTAACAATATAACCGTTATCATTGTAAATATCGTAATTTACAAATTGGATGACACCTTTTTCATTAACACCAATCTGAAACAACAGGACAAATTTAAAGAATACGTTGACGAAATTGTCTGTTTTGATTTAGTTGATATATACTTCGAATTTAATATTAAATGTTTAAATTTCATCGCTTTGGTTCCATGGTGCTTGAAATTCAAAAATATTTGATTTTGAGTAATAAGACGTAATAGACGTAAACGCTTAAAAATATTTAACTTACTTCATAATTGGTTGAAGAAGACATTCTTTTTCCTATAGCTCTAGTTTGAATTTTCAGAGGCAACAGAAATCTGCATGGTCTTTTTAATTTGTACGCAGCTATACAACAAGCTGTTGTAACTAAAGACTGTCTAGATAGTTTTAAACCATAGCTTCCACCAACTCTTGGTGATTTTACGTCGACACTAAAAATTTAATTCAAAATAGTTACATGTTGACATCTCATATACTCTTACATTGCAATGAGACATAAACCTATTGTTTTACACAAATATTGCATAAAACATAAACCTATTGTTTTACACAAATATTGCATAAAACTTCTAAAATCTTAAAATGAACCTTTTTACCTGTTTTGGTCAATAGCCAAACATCTTGACGTCATTAACTGATCAGCATCAATGGAATGGGAAGATGGATTAACTTTCAGTCCATCATATGTTGGCCAAGCTACACAAGCCATGTTCTCTAAGCAAAAATGATATTGACCAAAAATAGTCTCTTCTCCTTTAATAACTTTTGCAATATCTCTTCCCTGACTAGTAGCATTTATAAAATTATACAAAGTAGTCTTTTGTGCATTATTTTTATTTATTCTTAAATCAATATCTGGTTTTCTTACGTCACGATATGTCACTTTAACAAATAATGCAGCTCTGTTTGCAATATGATACGTTTCAGCTACAATTATTCCTAAAGGTTGATTGAAATAACGAACTTCACCTGTGCACAGTATTTCTTCATTTGCAGAATTCTTAGGTATCTCTGGTGGTGTAAATGAATTAATACCCGGAATATCTTTTGCAGTATAAAATGCTAAGACTCCTGGTTGAGCCTGCGATAGTTTAAAATATAATCAAATTTTACTTCAATATTTTTATTATAGAGTAAGGCACATATTATAGGTAATTTATTATCAAACGCATACCAACGCTTCTGTCGGGTCTATAGAGTCTATAATTCCTTTTCCTACAGTAGTGAGAACAAACGTTGCAAACATTTGTTTAGGTATCGTAGGTATATCTTCTGCATATGTGGCTTCTCCTGCACTCTGAATCTACAAAGACATGCTCTTATTATGGGCATATTTTTTTAATTTTAAAACTCATTTACTATACTTGTATTTTTATTTATTTATATATATTTTTATTTATTTATTAATTTATATTTATATTTCTTAGCTACATAACTGATAAAATAGATATTACTTAAGCTGAACTTGAACTTACAAAAGCTTCTACTTTAGTAACAGGCTGATTCAAAGGCGACATGGATGGATCAGTTTCAAAACATTGAAAGCCTCGTGATACTGGGCGTTTATCAGCTAACTTAATAGTACCAGATTTGAACTGTAGTGATAATTTGTCTTTTGGACATAGCTTTAAGAGACCCTAAAATTTGAAAAGATTTGTTTTTACATAATTATTTGAAAATTATAAAAAAAAATAGTATGAGCGAAGTATATAACGATAACCTTATAAAATAGTCCGAGAGCTAGTTTTTTTCTATATTGTACTGATGGTTCTGGTGGATTTGCCTCCACGATCAGCTCTTTTGATAGAACATTTATTGCACTTCTTAAAGTACTATTACTGAATAATAATTTTCCTAATAAAATATTTTCAGTATTGATAGCTCGAGTAAAATTGGATGCTAGTCCTCCATAAGCAATTCTGGCTTTCAAAACCGTGTCATTTGGTCCTAGTTTATAGCAAAATGCAGCATTTACTATAGCATGAGCATTGCGCTGACGTGAAGATACCTAAAAGAAATTTGTGTTATGTAATTGATACAATAATTACATGTAACATATGAATCTGACTATAAGTAAATTACCTTTCCTTAAAAAAATTAAGTTTATAAATTTAAATTTAATATTTAATGTAGTTATTAAATATTAAACCTAAATTTAAAAACTTAATTTTTTCACACTTAGGACAGATAATATTAAACTTAAATCTAAAAAGTCGTATTAAAATTTTGAACGAAGCAGGATTAGAACCCGCGCCTCTTGAAAACCGTCCAAGCGCTCTGACCAACTAAACTTTCAAGAGGGGCGCGTTCAAATCCTGCTTCGTTAAAAAAATTTATACGCATTTCAAATTTAAGTTTAATATTTTCTGTCCTAAGTGTGAAATAAAACTTTTAATAATAGTAAAAATAATTACATTATACTAAACTTAAATTTTAAAACTTTAAAAAGCGTATAAAAATTTGAACGAAGCAGGATTTGAACCCGCGCCTCTGGAATACCGTTCCAGCGCTCTGATCAACTAAACTTTTTTAAGATTTTAAAGTTTAAGTTTAATATTTTCTGTCCTTAGTGTGGAATAACACTTTAAAACATAGTAAAAATATTAAAATAAATAATATTCTCTCTTGCCAAACGATAATTCTTACGAGTTATCTTTGGGTAGCGGAAATTTGTAAAAATCTCCCTACAGAGATGCTAACAACATAAATAAGTTGTAACAAACGTATAAGAATTTCGACGGAGCTCGGTGAGAACGAATGGCTTAGTTGGTCAGAGCGCTGGAACGGTATTCCAGAGGCGCGGGCTCAAATCCTGCTTCGTTCAAATTTTTATACGCTTTTTAAAATTTTAAAGCTTAAGTTTAGTATTTTCTGTCCTTAGTGTAGAATAACACTTTAAAACATAGTAAAAATAATAATTACATGCCATCGTACCTTAAACGTAACTAATTTATTTTGATTACTAAATGGTGGTAACAATATATTTTTTATAACTTTTCCTTTCATATCTTCTGTCAAAAAATTTTCCATAGTGACTTTTTTTATTATTCCTGTAGGGGACACTAAAAATATAAATAAAAAAATTACATTTTAATTAACTAAGAAAATATGTTACTTAAAATTAAGTTTTAATCTTTATTACCAGCGAAGTAAATAAACTAATCAACCATTTCTAACGCCTAACTGTCATGTTTATGCTAGTTTTTGTGTTAAATAATAAATAATACTTTTTAGAACGAAGAAATCAAAATATTCAATATTTAATTTCCTCGAGTGGAGATCGAAACCACAACTTGTAGCATTAATATTCCCTAGCTTGTGTCCCTGCGCCACGACCTCTACAAATTAATTAGCCTTTATAAATCAACATAAATTTTATTTTTTTAACTTTGACCGACGAAAACAAATCAAATCTTTTTTCAGATATTTGTTATTTACAATCAGCACTTTTTTAGCTTTGTTCCGCCTATTGAAAAGTAGGCCAAGAAAATAATATTACTATAACTTAGTACACATTCCATTTTCGTCCGTCTGTATTCAGGACACTGTGTGTAAAGTTTGAATACTTAACGTTATAGTTGATTATATTATATAGTAAATTTTTAATCATATTTCTACCGTTATATGAACACGATTCTAATTTCTCACCCAAAGTCACCTCGCCACCTATGGCTTGTAAAAGTAGATATATATCAGATGGAAAATCACGATACATATGTTTCAACATCAGATTACCGGCTATCGTCCCAAGCTAAAACAAGTAAATAAGAATATAGTCATTATTTTATATTATTTAAACATTTTTTCTAACATATTTTACCACGACCGCTAACTTGGTCTTCATGTGATCAGCGATTGATGCAATATAATTAATAAAAAAGACTGATATTCTTTTGAGTAGGTAGTTCCTGAGATTGGCAAATTCAATCAAGCACAAGACACTTTTCAGCTTTTATTATACATATTAGTATTGCCACTTTGCCTACTTATGAGTTTTCCAATCACAAAATTAATCAATTAAGTTAATGACATTTTGTCAAATCTGCTGTAGCGGTTGATAATTTAATTTAAGTTGTAATTTTTGCGGTGGACAAGCCAAGTTTTATACGTTATTATACGTATATCTTTGCCTTTCTTCACAATAACTGGAGAGGTTAAGACGTTATATCTGTCACAGATAACGCTTTCGTTGTGTTCAGTGGCAGTTCTATGAACACAAATTAAAAAAAGGATTGATAGTGAGAATACATTAAGAAAGAACATTCTGATTATGATGATATAACGCTAAATATATTGTCGGAATTTGTGCAGCTTAATAAAAACAATGATACTTAGAGATATACGTAAACCTAAAGATAATCTTTTTTACACAACAAATTACATAATCACATTAGGATTAATTAAAAATTAATAAAGGTCCAATAATTTTTCTTTCTAAGATAATAAAAAAATATTAGAGCATTAAGAAAACGACAAGTATTGACAAAAATTGTTCTCTTCTATTAATTGCGCACATATTGAGCGGCACAAGCGTGTGACTGTAAACAACAGGTTGTGGGTTTGTTCTGTTCAAATATTTAATGTTTTCATTTCTTCGCTGTGGTACAAAGGCAAAAATGCGGCGTTAAATCCCGCCAGTCAACACGCAATGCCTGAAAAGTGGGGAACGGTAGTGGAACGGAGTGTCTTAACAATAGGTTCCCAGCCTACCCGGCCATGTGCGGGAATAAATAAAAATTGAATAGCTTATGTATAAAACATAATTCTGAGAGTCTAACTACGTAACACTCCCATGACACGATTTTAAGAAAAAAAGCAATATTTAAAAAGATTATTAGAGATTAGGTTCTTACTATTATCATACCTGTAGAAAATACTTAACAAATCTCCATGCTCCAAAGATTATTTATAAAAATTATTTATCAGATCTGAAATCTGATATACTTTTCTAACTATTTCCCTTTCTTTTTGGATTAATTTAAAAAAAAAAGTAAGAAAATAAAAGAAAACAACTTTTCTTTTGAAAACATATGCAACATTAAAATATGATATAATATTTTTTTATTCAAAATACTTACATTTCTAACAGCTACATGGGCCACTAGTTGTAAATGATCTACTATCACTTTTACATAGTGAAAATATTCTGTATCAGATGCGTCTTCGAGTATATTTATAAGTTCTGTAAGCGTAAAGCCAGCACCAATTGTCAAATTTTGATCCAAGTAATTTTCTTTTAATTCTGATACTGTACTGATATCAATTAAGATTTGGGCATATTCTTCGACGTGCTTAACTCCTGAAACAAAAATAAATATATTTCTTAAAAATAATGTAGTAAATTCTAAATTGAACAATTTAAAAATCTACATAATCATCAACCTTTTCCTGTATTGCCAGCTACCAGCATGTAAGAATCATCACCGGTCCTCTTAAGAATCTCAAACACATCTGATATTTTTTCAGCTTTGTACCACTGTTTATTATCTTTTAGTTCAATATGAAAAATTTTATGTTCAATATCATCTTTAGTAACAATACACCAGTCGCTTTCGCCATATTCATTTTGTGAGCAAACTTTTGTAGTTTTACTACACAGTTGTACATCTTCAATATCATAAACTTCCGGTTTGGGAGCGTCGCTTGCAAATTTTTTAAATGCCTCCAGAATTGGTCTGTATCCGGTACATCGACAGATATTACTGGATAAGTTTCTCTCGATATCTAGCATTGTTAATTTTTTTCGACTTTTTAGCAGGCTGAAAAGTTGTAGAGAAATTATTTACGTTGACTTTACTATACTTATAGGAAGAAAATTAGAGGAAAGTAGTTTTCTAATATATAACATTACCTATACATAGACATGACGAAAGCGGGACTGCAATAACCACATTGAGAACCATTATTCTCAGCGAGCGCCTTCTGTAGGGGATGATATCCTTTCCATCGATTGCCTAGTTCCTCAATAGTGGTTATTCTCCAACCGTGGCACGATGTAATTAAAACCATGCACTAAAAATAGTAGCACATCATAAAAAATAAAAGAAATATTGAGTGTCAGAGCCTAACGCCGTGTTTGGTATTAGAGCAGAAAATTATAAAAAAAGTTCAACATTTCTCAAAGTGGGGCTCGATCCTACGATCATTATATATATGCTCAAACTACAGACCGACAGACACCATGATGCAATTTAAAATTAAATATTTATTAAAAAAACCTATGATGTTTGAAAATTTAGTTACGAATGTGAATAGGTATACGTTATTTATTTGATTTTCTTTAGCTTCATTGTATCCTGCATATAAAGAGTAGGAACAGTAGGTAGAATGAACCTTCCTTTGGTTCCGTCAAGACATTTTTATCCCAGATTTTCCGTCGAATTTTGGAGACATAATGCGTTAAGTGGCGGAAGTCAACGCCGCGCTTTATCTCGATGACAGCGACGAAAGAGTTATTTGTTTTCATAAAAATTAAATGTCTTAACAGTATATACTCTTTGCCTCACCTGCTATATGTGAGAAAGTAAAACATATAGATTTTGTTATATTTGTAAAGATACTTACAGAATTAACAGCTTCTGGTAGAGAATTGGGATATTTTTCAACGCTTACAATGCAGACCCCGCAACCAGCCTCCAGGCACATGTACTTAGTACCGCGCAGCTCCAAATGTTCCCGAAGAAAGTGTACTAGTGTTGTAGTGGAACTTACTTCGCAACCCACTAAAGAAAAAAATGTTGTTTAACGATAACTTTATTCGTTGAATATGGAGACAATTTTTTTTTCTTCTTTTGTATTTTTATACAAATTGAAATTGAATAAAAATACAAAAGATATAATAAAAAGATATAATGATACAAAAGATGAAAAAAACAAATGTTTAAGTAACACTTCTGCTGCGCCACGATATGTAATTTTTGTCGTACTACATATCATGCCATGTTTATCCGACATGATCAAATGAACATAACTAAGGGGACTTTAAATGTATGAAAGAATTAAGAACGCAGGTACTGTAGGATACTAATACGATTTCACGGAAACTAGATGGTGACGATAGTGGGTGGTGGATGGGTACTATCAGTACTCATTCCTACGCAAAAAAAATGGCAAATTAATATTTACTTAGATAAGTGCACTCAACAATACATTTTTTTTACTTAACATTGTGTTTTGTACATAGCAGGGTAGACAGAGGGAAGCTTGTGTCAAGACATTTGTGCCCATTAAAACACTCCCATTCAACTTTTTTTGCAAATTCTACATTCATAAAGCGTATAAAAATTTTGAACAAAGCAGGATTTGAACCCGCGCCTCTGGAAAACCGTTCCAGCGCTCTGACCAACTAAGCCATTCTTTCTCACCAAGCTCCGTCGAAATTCTTATACGCTTGTTACAACTTATTTTTGTTGTTAGCATCTCTGTAGGGAGATTTTTACAAATTTCCGCTACCCAAAGACGACTCGTAAGAATTATCGTTTGGCAAGAGAAGAATACTATTTATTTAATATTTTTACTATGTTTTAAAGTGTTATTTCACACTTAGGACAGAAAATACTAAACTTAAATTTAAAAAAATTCGGCAAAAACTTTTTTTGCCGAATTCTACATTCATAACTTGTTGAGGTGCGAAACTCAACTCCGCGGTTTGTCTCGTTAGAAAAGGAAATTAATTTCTTAAGTGGGCAACGAACCTGTTGTGTTAATAGTAACACGCTTGTTGCCCTCCGCCACGACAAGATGGTACTAAGATTATAAAACAATATAGAGCATAATATTTTGCTTTATAACCTAAGTATATAAATTAATATAGATTTATAATGTTTGTATATAAATAATAATAATAATAATAATAATAATTCTTTATTTCAGACTTTTAGTCCATATAATTTTTGTTAGTACAATGCTTAACCTATGTTAGTACACGGTTTATTTATTTATTTACTAAATTCAAATTATTTCCAATTTATATGCCATTTCCATTTTATATGCCAATGTGCTGAGGAGAGTGTTAGTACTGCTCGTAAATAAATATAAAACAGTAAATATTTGGAAAAGTATGGGTGTCAATCTCGTTTAGATATTGTTATTGATTTATTATCACTTTGAATAAAAAAAACCATTAGAACCTAAAGTAAAATGATATCATTATTTCTATTAGATACCTGTATTAAATAAAAAATCAAATAAAAATTCCTATAAGAGGTCTTTAGTAATTAATCAAAATCGCATGGACAAGTAGTACACGGTTTATTTATTTATTTACTAAATGCAAATTATTCCAGTGCCTCCAAAGGGGGCTTTCCATTTTATAGGCCAATGTGCTGAGAAAAGTGTTAGTACTGCTCGTAAATAAATATAAAATAGTAAATATTTAGAAAAATATGGATGTAAATCTCGTTTAGGTATTGTTATAGATTTATTATCACTTTGAACAAAAAACATTAGAATCTAAAGCAAAATGATATAATTATTACTTTAAGATACCTGTATAAAATTAAAAATTATATAAATATTTCTATAAGAGATTTTAAGCAATTAATCAAAATCACAGGGACATGTGCGTGCGACTGTAAACGAGGCAAATTGTGGATTCGATCTCCACTCGAAGAAATGAAATATTCAATCATTATTTATTACTATGGAAACTGGACAAAGCTTTAGCTAACGTTTAATTGTGCCACTAAACATACAATGTCTAAAATCCTGCGAAAAATGAGGACACATTGTCATATTTGAAATTCAGCGTGAAGCTAAAAAAAAGATACCTGAAATTTTCACTCCATTCACGTGAAACTCAACACGATCCATGACTGCTTATCACGACCGTTACTTATGTATAATTAAATGTTATGAGTTATTTAATATTTATACTATCGTAAGAGTCACGTGGTTGAAGCGAATACACGATTTTCTGTCTTCTGATTAAAGTTTTCTGATTAAAGTTTTTTTTATTTACTACACTCTAATATTTTTTGTCTTTTTGGTAGCCTAGATCCCCGTGTCAAGACACATGTTCTTTGAATTTAATAAATTTTAAGTAAAAAAGATGAACACCACAATTCGAACGACAACGAACTCAAGGCAGTGATGCAATGGTACAATTTTTTTTTCTGTGGAAAAGACAAGGCGAACAAGCGTACGGGTCACCTGATGGTAAATGATTGCCGCCGCCTACGGCCCAAAGTAACCCCAGAGGAGCTACAGGTGTGTCAACGGCCTTTAGCGTCGTCGTCGTATCGTATCGATCAATAAACACTGCCGTAAACAAGCCTTTCTGTACAAATGTGGCGCGTGTTTGAAAGTTCCTATGAAATCACCCAGTAATAGAGATCCATGTAACCAGATGGTGAGGATAATATCTGAGCTTGTGACGTACTGTGCGGGGAGGAAATTCGACAGCAGGACAGTTTCAATTCTCTAGAATACTCCCTGTGATAAATGCGATAGACAATACATAGAGAAGACATCTCTACGCAAAGCTAAAATTTCAGGCTCCAGATCTTTGGGTCTCTAACGATTTGAATGGCTAACTACTAACTATTAACCAACTAAATTAAAAAATAAATTCCATCTGGTCCGGTGTTCAAGGAAGACAGAGCTCACGTAACAGCTCTTTGACTGATTGTGGTCGGCGGTGTTGTTCCTCGGTCATCTATAGTCGAGTTTTAGGTAAAGAAAACGCCCAAGAGATCAGCTTTTCCTTTCATCGCATGGACCAACATGTCATTATCTGAGTGCATCGGTGGAGGCGAAAGCTGGCTGAAGTTGCTAAGAGCAGCCTTTGAAAGGAGCCAAATGTGATGAGTTCCGGATAAGCAGTCTACAGCTTCTCACCGATTTTGGAGATATGCTCCGACTTTGCTCTGACAATTTGCCACTTAAAATACGAGGAGGCTCGATTGTACTACTTAACTCCGGCTTTAAATGTCGGAGGTGGCATTAATCCAGTCGAGTTTGCTGATGAAATATTTTCATCATGATTGTGACGATTTCTAGGTTCAGGATACAGCATAAAGTTAAGTCAGCAATATTAAGTTCATTGTCTCATTAACCTTTCTGTATTAACCAAAGGTTATGTACAAATCAAGGTGACGTTATGACGAAGATGGTATTTACTCAACTGTCTTTAAGATATTTAAATAAATATTTGTTTTTAAATACACTTTGTATACACAATACAACAATAATACCAGCAATCTAGTGTGACTCAGTAACCTAAATTTATTTACATTCCGGTGAATCATCATGAATACATAGGAATTTCGTTGATCACTCACACACTCTCTCAGCTTCAAATTCTATCCCACTTAATCCCGCGTATACTTAGGACCCTAGTTTTAAGACACTCCCTTCTACTGCACTCAATCGCACTGCGTTTAGAGTTGCGAAAACATTAAAACAATGAAAACATTAAATATTTAATTTGAAAATATTAAATATTTCATTTCCTCGAGTGGATATCGAACCCACAACCTATTGTTGACTGTCAAACGCTTGTGCCGCTGCGCCACGACAGGCTGTAGGCCTGGTATAAAAATAAAATTATTATTATATTTATATCATATACAGAAGCTGCCGCGGCCCAGAGGAAAATAGTATTATCGTAAACGTGATAGTCATCAGTTCGATTCCAATTCGGGGAAAGAAACATTTTTATGTCCTTGCTTTGTTGATTTCCAGAATCTAAAATGAGTGATCTACAAATATAAGGTCTAATAATTTTTGTTGTGGCGCAGCGGCACAAGCGTGTGACTGTAACCGAGGTTGTAGGTTCGATCCTCACTTGAGGAAATGAAATATTTAATATTTTTAATTTAAATATTTAATGTTTACATTTCTTCGCTCCGGTACAAGGTAAAACGCGGCGTTGAGTTCCGCCACTCAACACACATTGCCTCAAATTCGGCGGAAAGTGGGGAACAAAAGTGGAACGGAGTATTGTAACACTAGGTTTCCATGTTCCCTCTGCCTACCCTGCCACGTGCGGGATACAGCGTGAAGCTGAGTAATCATTTTTATAATTTCTAAGAGAAATAAGAAAATAACTGTTCTAATATAGTTACTAAAGTATACTAAAACTACTATAGTACATATTAATATATGGTTCAAGGACGGCTTAATATCAATTAGGACGCCTACAGCACCTCCTGGGGGCGATGGGCAAAACAAACGAATTAGCTCATCACTCTGTTCCGGCTACTTTCATTAGTATTGATAAGTACTACCTCAATGTACGTTGTTATTTTGCGATAAGAGACAATTTATACTCCAAATAAGAAAGAAAATTCGCAAATTATCATTTTATATTACAAATAAAAAGTATTACAAATTTAAAATTGTACTTTAAATTTGTAAAACTTTTTTAGAGTCCTGTCATGGCGCAGCGGCACAAATGTGTGACTGTAACCGACAGGTTCTGGGTTCATTCCCCGGTCGAGGAAATGAAATATTAAATAGTTTCAAATTAAAATATTTAATGTTTCATTTCTTCGCTCTGGTAATAAGGCAAAGCGCGGCGTTGAGTTCCGCCACTCAACACGCAATGCCTCAAATTCGGCGGAAAGTGAGGAACGGAAGTGGAACGGAGGGTCTTAACACTAGGTTCCCGGGTTCCCTCTGCCTACCCTGCCTCGTGCGGGATACAGCGTGAAGCTGAGTGACTGAAAATTGTACTAAATTTCTTACAAAATAATGGATATTAGCATGCCCGCAAATTAGTGATGGTCAAATTTCATAAATTATACTACTCAATGACAATCCTAAAATAAGTACTTTGATTCGCACCAGTATGACAATAAACTATAAAAGATTTACTTGCAGAGTAGACACGTTCATTATTTTAAGTACCTTTTTTTATTTTATTTATGATATACTTTTCGTAAGCAAATGCAAACTCTTCCAACCTTTTATTTTCTTTCCAATTACTATTAAAAAGTTTATACGAAATATTTGTTCATTATTTACTGTATCCCTTTTCTCTACTACATAATCAGTATTGAAAGTTAAATGTAAACTTTAAGTAGCGCGGCGCTCAGAGCAAACCGCAGCTAAAATCGTTAATGTCTTGCGGGTAGGGTGTTCAGTTCCCTTTAAGGTCTTTACATTATGAAAACTTCGTAACTGTGTCAAGTTTCACAAACTGTTAAGTAACATATAATGTTTTTCTTTTTTATGACGCCTTACTTCGCATAGTCTAATGTCAATATATTCTGCTCTGAGTTAAGACACTCTGTGAGGTTAGTGACCAAACACTAAAAAAAAGATAGTAAACTAAGTACATCCACTTAGCTTAAAATATAATCCTGTATATAACAGGGTTAACAGAGGGAAAGGGAATCAAAGAATCTAGTGTTAAGACACTACATTTCCAAACGACTTAACTATAATTATCATAAAATCTATAATAACGTACGAGTATCTACTAAAAAATAGAATCGTGTGGTTATAATATTTTTATTAGCCTCATTTCTTTAAAAAAAAGAAATATTTTCAATATATGTTTATAGTATTGTGTTACTACTTTGAATATTTTAAAAGAAATAATTCTTGGCAAATAACTATTCAAAGTCATAATTTTCGTTTTTTTTTTGCTTTACGCTGTATTGCATACTTAGCAGGGTAGGAGTCTAGGAGCTTTGTATTAGGTAATTTTGTTACCCACTTTTGGCCATATTTCAGAGGCATTGTGGATCGAGTGAAATGGTTTAGAAACAGTAAGAGAGGGAAAATAAATTTTTATGGTTATGCTAAACTAACTTGAGGCCTGTCGTGGCGCAGCGGCACAACAGTGTGACTGTAACCGACAGGTTCTGGGTTCGATCCCCAGTCGAGGAAATGAAATATTTAATATT
Organism: Eueides isabella; assembly: GCA_019049475.1. Taxonomy (NCBI): domain Eukaryota; kingdom Metazoa; phylum Arthropoda; class Insecta; order Lepidoptera; family Nymphalidae; genus Eueides; species Eueides isabella. Next base: position 12,276,842 of record CM032389.1, on the reverse strand, counting down.
TTCAATTTTAATATTTAATGTTTCATTTCTTCGCTCTGGTAATAAGGCAAAACGCGGCGTTGAGTTCCGCCACTCAACACGCAATACCTCAAATTCGGCGGAAAGTGGGGAAAGGGAGTGGAACGGAGTGTCATAACACTAGGTTTCACTTCCTTTCCCTCTGCCTACCCTGCCTAGTACAGGATACAGCGTGAAGCTGAAAAAAAAATAATTATAATAATAAACTATGGTTATAATTTGTTGAAACTGGAATACCTGATGTAAAACCTTAAACCCAGCTTAACTATAAGAAATATAGAATAGAAGCCTTAACAAAAGCTGTTCATGATGAAAAGCAGTTTCCGATGTAGTATAAAAAATGAAGATCTGGAATATCTGGTGACATCTGATAAATATCCCTTAGGGGTCAGCTAATCTGTAAGACACTTAGAAATTTTGCCTTTGTAAAAGTCAACAAGCATGATGAGCGTTTTCTGTTGACGTATAAAATAGAAGAGCAGAAGATTGTTCAACTGAAAGTTATTTTTCAAGCAAAATGCAAAACATACGTATATACTTTTAAAAATCAGAAGTGTTATTTATAAAAGAAGAGACATTTCAGGATGGATTACAAGCGGTTTATTAGAACTCGTAGTATCAGCGCCCTTACGCACGATAGCCACCCCGCAAATAGCCCCGAACCCGACTATGCGTTAGCTTTTTCGAGTATGTGTACTGTGGCGGTGGGTGGGCTTCTAACACTAGATACTCTTCTAACACTCTGCTCGCACGCAGAACATTCCGCTTCCAATACTTATAATAAATGTGAAACTGATCACTGTCTGTACATTGCAGATATATTAAAAAATATCTTATAGAGGACGGTTATTGGGCCCAAAAATAGGTATGTAAAAAATAGAGCCCAAAAATGTGTTCTTTTTTATTTTATGTTTGTACGTTTGTATGTAATAATCTCAGAAACGATTAACCAGATTTGCATACTCTTTTTACTCTAATAATTTGACAACTTTCCTTCGCCATTTAGTGTTTGTTTTATTTAAATCGGTTGATAAACAAAAAAAAATATTAATATTTAATATTCTTATTAAAAATATTAATATATAAAAATATTAATTTTTATAATAAGAAAAATATTCCGTTGGACAAAAGTAGAACATTTTTTTTTGTTTATTTAGCTGAAATTTTAATTTTATTTTATTGTCTAAGAAAATTTATACTGTCTCAAAAGTGATCATTTTAATGAAACTAGAAACTAATTGAGAGTAATAAATAAAATAGTGGCCAAGCGGTCTAAGCGGGGAAGCCGGAAGAGGGTTGCTAGTTTTGAATATTTCATTGCCTCGAGAGGAATTGAACCCACAACGAGTCGCGTCTACAGATGCACACTTATATCCCAGCTCTATGCCTGATCTCATGTAGAAAATTATACAATTCTATCTCTCACTTGACAAAACTGTTGGTGTTTAAATAATTAATTTGCCTTTACGAACTGTTTCTTTTATGCAACATTAATCACCTGCCACGCCTACTGGATAAAGATAATGAGTACTAACAAATAATGATGCTGGCGATGACAAGACAAAGTGCAGTTGGAGAAAATAAGTTGATTATTTTAATATAGTTCTCTATTACTTTTATACAAGTAATAAGTTATATTTTAGTTATTACATTTAAATTTAAAAACGTATAAAAATATTGACGGTAGCGGGATTTGAACCTGCGCCTCTTGGAAACCGTCCAAGCGCTCTGATCAACTAAGCCATACGTTCTCATCAAGCTGCGCCGAAATTCTTATACACTTGTTTCAACTTATTTATGTTGTTAGCATCTTTGTAGGGGCATTTTTACAAATTTCCGCTACCCAAAGACAATTCGTAAAAATTATTGTTTGGCAGGAGAGAATGCTATTTATTTAATATTTTTGCTATTTTAAAGTGTTATTCCACTTAGGACAAAAAAATACTATATTTAATTTTTTATACACTTTTAAATTTAAATTATGTATAGTCTGCCCTAAGTGTGGAATAACAGTTTAAAAAATAGTAAAATAAATATTTAATTATCTTTTAATTTTGAAAATTTTTAAATCGACGACTCGGCACTTTTCTTCGTAAATCTCGATCCCTCGGATATCCTGGGATGAACAGCCTGGACTTTAAGTTACTCCATTATCTTCTATATATCAGTCCAAAAATTAGTTCAGCTTTTCCAGAGATAAATCCCAACCAATAGAAAAATCTCTTAAATTATAAATTATTATGTACAAGTATATAATTATTTTTAAATCCATTTTATTTATCAATAGATAAAGAAGCATATACAATCATATATATAACAAAGAAAAGTACAATTGTACAGTCATTTATAAAAAAAGCTCAGCTTCCCGCGGTATCCCGCACATGGCAGGGTAGGCAAAGGGGGCTAGTGTTAAAACACTCCTTTTCACGTCCGTTCTCCATGTTTTTTTTAAAGAGAAAAACAAAATTATTATTATTTGTAACAAAACATAAACATACAAAATGAAGTAGGTATCTAGTCCCTAATAAGAACTGATGTTAGATGCTATTTATTTCATACAAAATTCAACTCATACATTCTACTAAATAAAGTTTCATAATAATATTACTTACACTATAATTTCATAAAAGTTTACTTAAAAACAGCTATTCATAAGCTCAAGTAGAGACTTGGCATACATTGAAATAAAACTCAGGCAGCTTTCTTACGTTTTTCAATCGTAAGTCTAAAAGTCAATTAGACGTTCTAATTAACTAAAAACTTAATTCAGTGAGACTGTAAAAATACGTCTCACGGTAGCAAAATATGGTGTAATTAAGATTAAATATTAAGCTAGTTTCATATTGGTTTTGCTATGCTATGCTATAATATAGCAAAAATAAGACAGGCAGCTGGCTTTAATGTAAAAAAAATAACTAATATTATACCCACCGAGTAAGTAGTGATACGCAAAGTGTGTAACGAGAAGAAATTAGGTTTGATAACCATATGAGGCTGTTATTATTAATTTTAATAAAGAAAATATATAGCTATCAGTTATTGTTTCATTTATAAACTGTATTATAATTGAAATAAAATTATTTAACGTTATCATAATATAATATTTGTATTACGTACGTAACACTTAAATTGTTCCTAAGGTTTTTTTTTATTTTGCAAAAAATAATATTCATAAACTATTTGATCGTAAAAAAAAAATATATTGTAGATTCTTGTTTTGGTTGTACCTAAATACAATAGTTGTGAGTTTGAGCGCGACTCGAGATATTTTTAACCGGATTAATCATGTATATTTAGTATTATAAAAACAATAAATTAATGACATATTTTAATTCTCCCGCTCTGGTAAAATACATACTCCGGCGTTAAGCCCTGTCACTCAATACACAATGACTCGTATAGAAAATAAGAAGGGAACATCTTAACACTAGGTTCCCGCAGCCTATTCGAAAAAAAAGTAAACTCTATATAAAATAGAATATATTTTAATTCTATCAGTGAGAATTCAGCTTTAAGCAAAATACTTAGCTGCTAGAAATTTAATGTGTTTTGAAATAAAGCTTCAGAGGTAACATTTATTTACTGTCGTATTAATAACTGTCTTATATAATGTTGTTTTGTTTTGGGCCTCATTAAGCTTGGTTTAATTATATTTCGTGAGTGATGACTTTCGTTTATATGCCAGAAGTCGTGGATGATAATTCTTCTAAATCACCACTAAGGCAGAAAATTTAATTTACATACGTATTTGTTTTAGATGTCACAGTTGGATATCATTCACTATTATTTCTTTAAAACAAATTAAATATTGCTGCTTTATAGTTTTTGTTTTGAATTTGGATAAAAAAAATTATAGTTCTGAAACTTTTGTTTAATTATTACTAGATTTCCTTTAAACTTTTTCTTATAACAGTTTTATTCATTCAGCTTATTTTTTCAGTTATTTTTTCAGCTTATTTTTTCAATAGGCAAAAGAAACTTAGCTAAGATTTTTATTTCTCATTTTCTACCGAATTTCGAAGACAATTCGTGTTACGTTACGGAAGACAACTTTCCACTTTATATACCTGAGTGAAGAAAATAGAATAAATAAAACATATTCATCCTACAAGGATACAGATCCTAATTAGTAATTTTAGAAACATAACCATTGTGTCAAATGTACCTGCTATCATAATTATCAATGAACTTTACTAAAATCGAGCGTACACGTTCCAGATGACATTTCAAAGTTATGGAAAGTTGTACAATTATCCAAACACGCTTCCTGTGACTGTGGAAGACCGATATTACATTTTGAAGAACATATACATGATATTATAATTATCTTAACTTAACTTAACTTAGCTTCACGCTATATACCTAGCGGGGTAGGCAGAGAGAACGGAGCGCCAAACGCTACGGTCTCGGCATACCTCTTTCGCCTCGTCCTCGTCCTTCGTGACCTTCCACCAGTATCGTCGATACTGTGTTTTCGAAGGTCAACCGAGGTCTCCCCCTCCCTCTCTTACCTTGTTACAATTATCAATTATTATTAAGGCATATTCAAGAAAAAGGGATGTGTATGTCTGTTTGTAGCGTCGTAGATCTTGAATTAATAAACTGATTTTAGTATGTTTTTTTCTTTATAAATCGATAACCTTTTATATCGCAGTGGTTTATAGTTATGTATTATATAATGCCTTATGTATTATATAATACCTACAAGTACTAGATGGAAAGTAAAGGAGTGACTTTTATAGATTTCTTGGATTTTTTAACTCTTTGACTTTTTTAATATCGTTTGCATAACTAGGTCGTGAAGATAGGAGACACCCGAATAACATTTAACTATACTACAAATATATTTTTTAAGACAAGGTTACTTCTGCCTACATTTATTTTAATACGCCCACGTTTATTTTACTCACGCTACTACTACTACTTCACGCTGTATCCCGCACGAAGCAGGGTAGGCAGAGGGAACCCGGGAACCTAGTGTTAAGACACTCCGTTCCACTTCCGTTAATCCGTCCCGGAAAGTGGCACGCTGTATCCTGCACGAGGCAGGGTAGGCAGAGGGAACCCGGGAACCTAGTGTTAAGACACTCCGTTTCACTTCCGTTAGTCCGTCCCGGAAAGTGGGTTTCCGCCGAATTTGAGGCATTGCGTGTTGAGTGGCGGAACTTAACGCCGCGCTTTGCCTTACTACCAGAGCGAAAAAATAAAACATTAAATATTTTAAATTGAAAATATTAATTTTTTAATACGCCGTTTGAAAAAATATGCCCCTTCTTTCGCAGAATTTCGATACGAGTACTAACTTAGTCTAGTTTTGTGACTAAAGCAACTAAATAAAAAATATTCATTCCATTGAGTGCAAATTGAAACCACACGTTTTTAAAATGAGATGTACCGAATTTTATCTTTTATTCTGTTTTGTTTTTCTGACACTGTATTTTGGGACGACGACGTTGACGGGTGGACATATTGGTATACAATATAAAAACAAAAAAACGAGAGAAAAAGTGGTAAGTACGTAAACTTGTATAATCTTCCTGTTTATGGTTTCTCCTTCTTAGTAAGCCTTAACACTAGGTTCCCAACAAAGGTTCCCTCTGATTACTGAATTAGGCTGTGAAGCTATATAAAAAAATGTATTTATTTTTTACTAATCTGATTATTTTAGAGGAAATAGTTTTCTACTGTACAATACATTTTATCTCAAAGTTAATTAGACGCTACGAACAATAAAAGGCGATATTCATTGAAATGTACCATATCTGAAATCTGAAATAGCGGGGACACCGCATTGTGATTTCCCTTTGGGTTTGGGACAAAGATGTCCTATAGATAGATTCAGTTACGTTTTCGAATAATGAAGTAAATAACGATTGAGTTCCACTAAATGAACTGTCTGTGTAAATTTGTGTCTGAGGCGCAAGGGCCCAAGCGAGTGACTGTTAACGTGGGTAGATAGTGAGTTCGATTTCCACGTACTTACTTACTTATTTTGCTTTACGCTGTATCCCGCACGAGGCAGGGTAGGCAGAGGGAACCCGGGAACCTAGTGTTAAGACACTCCGTTCCACTTCCGTTCCCCACGTAAGGAAACAAAATGTTTTCAATTCCTCACTCTAGTTACGAGGTAAAACACAGCGTTAAGTTAACTTAACCTAACCTAACCGCCTGACGGAAAACGAAGTGGGGAAAGGAACACAAAGGAACAGATTGTCTATGCTACGCTATGTTCTCAGAATCCCTTTTTAGTACTACGACCGCAAATGAAAGCGTGAAGTTAAAAAATAAAAATGTGTAAAACGTATATTAGATTCCTACGTGGTGAAATTATTTTAGATATTTTTATTTACTGGCATGATTAAATTGGTTTGATCACAGTAATATATGATTATCGTGATTATTACACATTTTTATTTTTAAATGAAATAAATTTAGACGGATCCAAATTTATAATCAAATTATTCTTTATTTAATTAGACTAAAATATGCAGTTTTGATCGCGTATATTTAGAGCCCGACGTTTCAACAGGTAGACTGCCCGTGACCACAGATTACTGCAAAGTGTTCGAAACGTCGGGTTACCAAAAATGTAAAATACTAAATACTCGTGATTAATCCGGCTTAAATAGTTTAATCTAAAACGCAGTAATGATACCCTCATCAATATGCAAAGTCTTTTAAAATTAATTAGATTACCTAAAACCAGAATATCTCTTCTTATAACAATGTTCACTAACATTGTTATAAGAAGTGAATTACAAAGTAAGAGATAGAAAAGATAAGCTATCGAAATTAAACCAATATATTTTAGGACATACTTTATTTGGGTCAGTCTTGACACAAGCTTAATAAAATTTGATATTTTCATCTTCCTGCTCTGGTAACGATACAAAGCACGGCGTTGAGCTTCGCCACGCAACACGCAATGCCCAAGTGACTTAATAATTAGTTCACAGGTTCCCTATGCCTAGAATTTCTCAGTCCAAATCTGTAGGATCACTATGTGCAGGATACAGCTTAAAGTTAAAAATATTGTTATAAAGAAGCGAAGAGATATTATTCTATTTGTCTACCGATCTACTAATGTACTGTTATATAACAACGCAACTGGTAATAAGGCAAAAGCGTGGCGTTGATTTCCGCCACTCAGCACGCAATGCCTCAAATTCGGCGGAAAGTGGGGAACGGAGTATCTTAACACTAGGTTCCCGGGTTCCCTCTGCCTACCCTGCCTCGAGCGGGATACAGCGTAAAGCTAAGAAAGAAAGAATATAACAACGCACTCGGTTGAGTGTGTACCTTCAAAGGCGTTCTTTGGATTCGATACCCACGGAACAGCAAAATAATTTTTAAATCCTAGATCTGGTCACCAGATAAAGCCCGGCGTTAAGTACCACCGGTAAAAAAACAACGTTTACTTGCGGTGGCATACAGCTATAAAAATATCCATGTGTCTTCTCTGTAATTACAAAAAACTCTAATGATTAATTTTATTAATATCATTACGTGAATTAAAATGTGTAGACAAAATTTAATGACATCATTAGATCCTATCATATAATGACAATGTGGTTAATTCAACAAAAAGAAAAAGGGATAGAGTAATATTTTTTATCTTTATTACCATTTCCACGTTTTACCTGATATGTAACGATTTTTTTTGTTAACTTAGATTTTGGACTGAGGAACAGTAAAGTGGACTTTCTAAGGAAGAAAGAAGGAACCTAGTGATAAGACACTCTAATCCCATTATGGCATTTCCGTTCTCCACATTCTGATAAACTCTTGAGACTGGTGTGTTGAGGAGTGTAATACAATGCCACGCTTCCACCTTGTTATTAGCGCTAAAAATTAAATAAAATTGCAGTCCCCTAAATGGAAATCGAAATCATAACCTAAGTTAATCGAACCTAACGAACGAGTTTACTCTTACACATATATACTCCTGCAACGGCAAACTTTTTCTACTACTAAAATATAAAAATCCTTGTCTTACACAAGTTTTCCAAGACAGTGAACATAAGAATTGGTAATAAAAGCTCGTCAACAAGTAAATGACACAGGCAGACGCACATTTTGTCTATCAAAGCGTACATTGTGTTTCTTTTTTCTATGAAAGCTTTAAGAAATTCTCTCAATGCTTTTGCCAGTCATGACACCTTGTAAGTTCATTCTTGTTTCATCTGATAGAAAAACATATCGAAGCCGTAAAGCTATAATATATTAAAGTATTTATTTGCAGCTTCTTGATGTATACCGAAAATGGCAGGGTAACCAGTTACATCTTGGGAACCTAATATTAAGACATTCTATTCCGTTCTCCACTTTCTGCCTATTTATATATAATTTGTCTAGTAGCCAGAGCGAAGAAATGAAAATATGAAATAATTTAATTTAAAAATATCGTCTTCTGTTTGTTTCTTTGTGGCACTGTAAGTCCAAAATTAATAAACTGATATGAGTACATTTATTTTTAACAACAAAACCTTGTTCATTACTAGGATTCTTCTTTCTTTTAAAGTTTAAGGGCTAAAAAAGCTCTTTACTAAGATGATATAACTTTTAGTCAGAAGCTTTTATTTTTTTATAAATTTTATTTGATTCCTTTGCTATAATTATCTTTACCTCAATAATAATATATAATTTATGTTAAGTCATATTAGTTTATTTATTTAAAACCACAAATTTACGCCACAAATTTTGAAATTTTTGGAGTGTCTCTCTAAGGGTATGTTCTATTTCATCTACTTAGTTACTTGTAAGTATGTAACTTTGCAGTTATATATAAATAATGAAACTGAATTCGTTTACATGTAATAGTTGAACATAGCAGGTATTTGTATATAATGACATTCTGAATATATTGTAATATATTGACATTAACCTGGTCTTACGATGGATGGATGGATGGATGGATGAATGGAATCATGTAATTTAAAGTTACTTACAAGTTTTATATTACATATTGCACTTGGTGAAGCTGTACTATTGATATAGCTAGGAAAGGTCAATAAGGATTACACATGATAGACAACTGACGTGGCATAGGCTCACAACTCTGTGACTGTAAACAAGTTTGATCATCACTAGAGGAACTGAAATTTTCACCATTTTTTTTTTTCACTCTAAACAAGGCGGCATTAAGTTCTGTCACTCAATGTGCAATGTAAATAAATAAAATGTTTAATAGAAAATGAAATTGTGTCTCAAAGTGATGTGAACAGAATGTTTTAGCACTAAGTTCCCAAGTTTCTGTACCAACTCTCCCATATACTGAAAAAAAAAAATACTTAGTCAGGTCATAAGTTCTGTCACACAATAGAAACTTTTCAATTACAGAATGCTGGCCACGTTATCGCGCTACTTCGATGTGGTTACGGGCCAACTCAAATTTTTGATATTCTGAAAAATTTGAATTTAATCAAAAGATTGATTTATCAGTAGAATGAGGACTCCAGTTTGGAAGATATAAAAAAGTGGTAGTCATCGCTCTGTTAGGAAGCCAGCAGTGGTAAAACCTGTGAAGGCGAAATCCTAAGAAATCCCATACTCAAGCAAAAACTTTTAGCCCTTCAAAAGGGGTTAAGCAAAACTGCGGTCAAAAAGATGTTGAAAGACCTAGAGTTACGAGCCTATCGCAGAAAAACGGACACCGTTTAGATGCGCGTCTAATGGACATGAGACTGAATAGATCCCGCGTTTAGTTGAAGAGGTACGTGGGAAAAAAGCAAAATCAAATTCTCTTTTCGGACGAAAAAAAATTTATCGTGGAGGAGAGCTATAGTAAACAAAATGATAAGGTGTCCTGCTCAACACGCCATCCTAATGTGGAGTCACTCAAGGCATCTTTGATCAAAGCAGCTGCCGATATTGACATGGTCCTGTTGCGTGCTGCTGTAGACTTCTGGCCGCGCAGTTTGGTTGGTTGGTTGGTGGTCGCCTGTGTATAAAATCGCGGAGCTAATTTTGAATAACAGTAATTGAAATAAGGATCCATGTTTTATTACGTTACTTTTGATATATAAATGATTATTCTAAAAACAAACTTGTATCAATTATTTCATGATAAAAATGTGATATATGTGATGACAATACTTACGACCCGACTAGGTATATTATATTAACATTATCCATGACCTTTTCATCATTCTTAATAGGAGCTACAAGCTGTCCTTCAAATATCATACTCAGAAGTTTCGTTTGAGTTAACACTCTCAAAGTAAAAGCAACCAAATTATATGTTAATATCATTGTTTGTACAGTTGGAAAAAAAAAGAAATATTTACTTATTTTCTTGGAAATTAAATGGCAAATTGGGAACCTAGCGTTAATACAGCATATTGTGTTCCCTTCTTTCTGCTGAATTCGATGCATTGCATATTAAGTAGTAAAACTCAACGCTACGCTTTTTTTTTTGTTACCAGAGCGGAGAACTATTTTTTTTCATCGGGATTTTGCCCGCAATTTGTGTCTTTTACAGTGACGCGCTAATTTCCTCCTAATATAAAAAAATGCATGTTAATATCTAATATTACGTTTCAGATTATAGTGTACAGACTGTGTTTTTTATTTACATTATTCTTTTTTCTAAAAAATTTAAATGATAATAACTAATTGTTCCAAGTATATCTGAATCCAATACCATAGCATTTAAAATTTATTTACTGAGCTTCTATATATGTGTCCTACTCGTATATACAATGTGACTTAGTTTGATTCTCACACGACGAAACATTTATTATTTTATTTTCTTAGCTCTGATAAAAAGGCAAATCTCTGCTAAAAAGCATAACAGTGATGCCTTTCACCACTCAACAAGCAACGGGACAGCTTCTTTAAAGCGATAGTTTTTGGTTCGATCACCACTCGGCTGAATTATTATATTTAATTTATTATCATATTCAAGCGTGGCGTCTAGTTCAATTAGTCAGCGTACAATTTCTTAAATACAGCCGTAAAAGACAGAAAACAGAGTGTTTTAACACTACTTTTCTAATATCGAGGATATAGAGTAAGCATGAAACGGTTTTTTTTCGTCATTATTTTGATAATAGTATTACCAACATATTTTGCTAACCGTACACGAGCATTTATTTATTACCATCTTATATGAATATTCACGACCGGACCTTTAGGACTAGATGTGAGATCAGATAAGAGATGTAAAAGGATTATAAATTTAAATTTACACTATGGGCCTTCATTATGTACTTTGATAATATTATTGAAAATTTTCGTTATTAAATATTACTTAAATAAGTATGCGTAAAGTATTTATTTATAAACAAAATTGATTTTATAAGAAGGAACATTACTCACTTTTTATTATTTAATAAATAAATAATAAATCATAACTATATTGTTACATAAGTTTACTTACATGCTATATAAATATTAAAATGCCTAAAATTTAATTTATAATTATAATAACACTAGGTTCCCGGGTTTCCTCTGCCTACCCTGCCTCGTGCAAAGGCCTCCTCTCAAGATTTCCAATTCTGATTATTTTTAGCTGTGCATATTATTGGGTCCATATTGGGCCAGCTAATATAGCTGGCCCAATATGGACCCCTAATATCGAAATTATATTATAAGAAAATATTTATTATTTAATTTCCTCGAGGATGGGATCGAACATATCGCGTTTACAGTCACATATTTGTGCCCCTACGCCTCCACAGCCTTCACAACTATACCTAAAGAATGAAAATCAATAAATAATAAATATATAACCTGAAAATTTCACTCCGTTTACGCAAAGCTCGATACGATCCATGATTACTTATGACGATTGTTAATTGAATACAGCACTATAGGTTAAATGTTATATAACAATTTTACTTTATTCACTCACTCACTCAGCTTCACGCTGTATCTCGCACATGGCAGGGTAGGCAGAGGGAACTTGGGAACCTAGTGTTAAGACACTCCGTTCCACTTCCGTTTCCCACTTTCCGCCGAATTTGAGGCATTACGTGTTGAGTGGCGGAACTCAACGCCGCGTTTGCCTTGTACCAGAGTGAAGAAATGAAAACATTAAAAATTAAAATAAAAAAATTAAATATTCCATTTTTTCGAGTGGGGATCGAACCGACAACCTGTTGGTTACAGTCACATGCTTGTGCTCCGCCACGACAGATCTCCTTGGTTACCCCTTACTTTATTCAATTTGAAATAAATAATAAAACATGCAAACAAACACATGACTGTATACATAATATTTCGAGCCACATTAAAGACAAGTCAGGTAAATTGAAAGCCAGGCGACTAAAAAAATCGTAACTACAAAATATCTTTAAATACTCACATAACGCTGTTGCAATATGAAATGCATTAACGAATACATAACTGACATAAACAATAACAATCTATTATTGAGTAATATTGCATATATTTTTTTTTTCAAATGATTTTTTTCTATTTATCCCGTTTGCCTGGCCTAACTAGATCAGACCATGTTATTTATTTTCTCTTTTTTTAACTTCACGCTGCATCCCACATCTGGCAGGTTAGTTAAAGAAACTAAGGAACCTAATTTTATTATACACCGTCCTCATTAAGACACTTCCGGTTCACAATTTACAATGGATTTGAGGTATTGTGTGTTGAATCTCTTTGTTACAATATAAGAGGAAAGAAATGAAAATATCAAATATTTTAATTTCGAGTCGGAGTCGAACCCATAACCTGTCACGCGTAGTTATCTTAATCGCACGAGTCCCTCCGTCGCGTCATGCACCATGTTACTCGTATGTAAATAAAAAGCAATGTTAAGTAGCAAATTAATTAACTGTAAAGAAATATGAACTCACCAATAATAAAACTATCAACTATTTTAAATACTAATACAACAATGCATGAATCGTGATTGGCACAAATTTCGGTACCAATGAATGCCAAATAACCTTTAAAAACTTCACATCAAATAAGAAAATTTCTTTAATAAAATAGTGGGCCATTTTAAGACAGATGGAGATGAAAGCGTCTAATAATCTAATACTATTGAAGTTTACAAGAAGAATGGCATTAAAACGTTTGAAAAGGAACAATATCCTGGAATGGCTCAGTGAACATTTGTAATAAAATCATCGTAAAAGTACTCGTACATTTAGAAGAGCCAAGCGGATAGAGCTTTTCTATGGACAATACGCTAGAAATTGACTTCGGGCTTCGAGACAACTTGCCCGTTATACTCGTTTTTGTGTGGTCCAAATCACGAGCTGATGGACTTTATTATTATAAGAATACTTATAGTAGACAATATTTTTTTTTTAAGTTTAACTTTGCAGACGATGTCATCGACTTGCAATTGATGCAGCCATTATTATAATATTGAGTGCAGGGGCACAATCGTGCTACTGTAATACGACAGGTTGTAGGTTTGATCCTCTGCATGGTTCCATCACTTAACATACATTGCCTCAAATTGAGCGGAAAGTTGGGAACAAAAATATCTTATTGGGATCTACTATTAAAAAAACAAACTAAAAAAAATCTAAAATACCTTTTTAAATCATCCCATGAAGGGATTAAGGTCGATATTACATTGCTTAGTTTAGACTCAATTTCGCTTAAAATTGGAGCACGAAATCATAGTTTACTATGTTATAAGCTAGTTGTAAAGTACTACTATTAATTATATCATATTTTTTTAACTTAAGGTCTAATATACTTAATGCAATCTCACAGATAAAGACTGCTTATATTTTGATCTACTTCACCTACAAAATCAAATAATCACCCAAGTAGTAGGTGATAGCATGTCAACAACGTGAAAAAGTTATTACTTATCTAGCAGATAAAGCTGCCTGATACTTTATCAGCCACTGGGGAAACCGGACCTGACTCTCCTAACTTATTTCTAGAAATGTATGAATACTACTCGCGCGAGCTTTGTGGCACTCGAAATAGTCAACTGTCATCTCCTGGAGCTTGATTAGCCTGCTATTACCGCTTTTGTGATAGGCCTTCGATAGCTCCCACACAATATCCTGAGATCACTTATTGTACTTCGTATTTCATACTCATTTATAAAAGATTATGGTTCCCTTGTGGTTAGGCGTACTCTGGTTTGAAAATTTATTTAATAAATTTGTTAAAAAATCATAATGAAATTTCTAGAGAAGTACTTATGTGATATTGTTGGTATAGAATAATATTCAAGAAGAAATTTCGTTATGTTATGAGTTCGATCTCCCCTCAATAGACAACCAAGAAGGCAAAGCGCGGCGTTGAGCACTGCCACACAACACATAGCCGGACAATGGGGAAAGGAACGAAGTCTTTTAATACTAGGTTCCCAAGCTCCGTTCCGATGCCTACCCTGCTATGTGCGGATTACAGCGTGAAACAAAAAAATATATAATTAAATTTTACTAAAGTAAAACAGTTCAAATTTAAACTTGATTCTTACTGCGTGTTACGAATATATGGCGAGATACAAAATTCAATTTGTGTAACCAGAAGATAAAATTGGATTAGCTTAAAGTATAAACCGAGTGATTGCAAGTACACGACCAATTCATTATATATTTGTATAATTTTCAGTTATAACGGAATCTTTAAGATCTTCGAAGCTTCAAGCGTTATGGAAATCCTTTAATTAAACATACGGAATTGATTTCAATTATTACTCATTTATCGATAACGGAAAGACGATTCGAGTAATTTAAGCAAATACCTATAGCAATGCTTAATTACTTGGGCTTTGTCTGTAGCCTACGAGGCGCTTGAACAAATTTATCTATCAATTTTGTTAGAAGTTATATTTTGTTTTGGCACGATAAAGTGGAGTCATTAATAATTATAATATTTTTACAAGCCAACAAGAGAAAAATGTTACTTTTTTTTAATTAAGTTAAGTTAAGTTTAAAATAGTTAAGTTAAGTTAAGTTTAAAATATCTAAAATTCTCTCACTGGTGGGACAAAAAATGGTCTAATCGAATCCACAACCATTGTGCTCAGTTCACAGCACCTAAATACAGAATTAGAAATTTAAATTATCTTAATAATTCTTTATTCACTTAACAGATATTATCCAATTATTTGAAAATAATTACATTGAAATGGCTCACATCTTCCGGAGTCGCCTTACAAATTGAAAACTTTAATTACTTATACCCAAATTATAGCTTCTCGTCTACGTATTAGCCGCTTGAACTTTAAAACTTTAAGCTTTATTTTTATTTCATCACCATTAACAATATCATGATACAATTTTTTTTCTTTAACATTTGTGCATTAAATAATATTAACAATGTTGCCGTACTAAGAGACCTGTGTTACAGCATACAGTACCAACCCCTTAGAAATTAGAACAATTATTCATCATGTAAATGCCTTAAACAAATGTTTAAAATACAATTATTTCAAGCAGAGAGTAGGCAGAGTGTAAATATCTACTCTTATATAGGACGATGTACTAAAGTAAATGCTTAAAGCAAGTTGACATCATTCGTCTTTAAACGAGTTTTTTTTATTATGACAGCAAGCGAAGAGAAGTCCTTGTCTTTCGTGTCGTTGATTGTTAAATATTGATGAAAATTTGTTTATATCAAAAGTTAATTTAGCAACCACAAATTTAATTTTTATTCAAAATGAAACAACATACATATGACCATTACAATATTAAAAAATACCGAGCATTTCACGTTCTGTTTTGAACAAAGCATCATATTTGCTAGTTTTAAGGTCACACACAAAAGAAGTTAGCTGAATTTGATGCAAGACCGCTTATTACAAACGGTTTCTGTGTAAAATAGAAAGATTTTTAACATTTTTATAATATTATTTTTTATATTATTGTGCTGTTTTTTGATTGTCCTTACATTGGTTGAAGAGTTAATCTTTACTTCTAAAATATTGTTAAAAAAGTATATAGCTTTAACTATAAATACAGTCTCTCCGAATATGTTGAAGATTTATGAAGTATAGCCATTTACCTTTTATGTAAATGAATGGATCTAATTAACTATTTTCTCTTCAGCTTCACGCTGTATACCGTACATGGCAGACTAGCCAGTTGTTACTGAAGTGAAGAAATGAAAATTTTAAATTTCCGCAGTTGTTGGTACGATCCGCAGTCATAGGGATATGACGGCCACCATTCGAGGAGATAAAATATTTTATACTTTCAAATATAATATTGAATGTTTTCCTTTCTTCGCTCTGGTAACAAAGCAAAGAGCAGCGTTGGGTTCCACCACTCGACACGTAATGCCTCAAATTTGGCGGAAAGTAGGAAACGGAAGTGGAACGGAGTGTCTTAACACTAGGTTCCTAAGTTCCCTCTATATACCTTGACATATGCGGGATGCAGCGCAAAGCTGAGCTCGAGAAAATCCAAATATTAAATATTTCGTTTTCTCGAGTGAAGATCGAACCCACAATCTGTCGTACTTACAGAGGCACGCTTGTACCTCTGCGTCACAAAAGATTTGTATTTAATTATGTTCATCCATAAAGTAAAATCAAGAAATTTCGTATTTCCTATTAATTTTGCATTTCATCTTTGTATTCCCACTCGAGTAATAGTTTCCAAGCTACCCGCATGTATGGAACACGTACAATGTAACAATCTGTACTGTTAAGTAAGTGTACTCAAAGTTACGCTTGTGTTCAATTTATTAGCTTAAATTTAGAAAGTTGGTCTTGGTGATTGGTTCATTTACTTAAAGATTTTAAAAGTTCCATCTTTTTCTTCTCTTTAGTTACCGAAGCAAATAGCACGCAGCTTTAAATTACGACTCTCAAGCAACGTATGAGGATCCAAGCACTAGGTTCCCAAACATACTATATGAGAAAATAGTGATAAATAAAATAAGACTTCATTTCTTTAGTTGAAAACGAAAACATAACTATCTTTGAGCTAGCTATGTCTCTAAATAGACTAAGTTTCTGATAGTATTATCAAGTTAACTATCATTAACTACACTAATTTAGTTTAGTTTAAAATAAATAGCTTCACGCTGTATCCCGCACGAGGCAGGGTAGACAGATGGAACCCGGGAACCTAGTGTTAAGACACTCCGTTCCACTTCCGTTCCTCTCTTTCCGCGCCGAATTTGAGGCATTGCGTGTTGAGTGGTGGAACTCAACGCCGCGCTTTGCTTTAATACCAGAGCGAAGAAATGAAACATTCAATATTTAAATTGAAAATATTAAATATTTCATTTCCTCGAGTGGGGATTGAACCCAGAACCTGTCAGTTACAGTCACACGCTTGTGCCGTTGCGCCACGACAGGCCTCAGATACATTTTGGAATTACAATTTAAAATTTTAAATTTCCACTTTTCATAGTCCAACTGTTACGTAAAACAATCGAATATTTTGATGATTTCATTAAATAAACTTTATCTTTATTAAATATTTCATTAGTAAACGACAGTATGGTACCATTAAGCTGGTCTGATGAGGGAGAATGAAGATTGAAAAGAGTTTTTTGTCATATATTTTTTTAGTTGTACTCTGTACCTAGCATGTATAATTTCTGTTCGTAATTTAATTTAATTATTTTGTATCTTAACTAAAATTAAACATGTAATAACGTAGCGTAGTGTATTTTAACTTAAAACAAGGCAGAAATTGCTAACATCAACGTGATTTAATTAAAGAGAACATAATCCGCTAAAATTAAGAGGCCACTGTTAATTTATCGATGTATGAACGAGTATGTACGCAGTAAATTCGAATGTTACATACGTATGTATCAGACGTATACAACAAGTATCATGAAATTATTCAGGCCCTTGTAGTGGAGGTACAAGAGTCCGACTGTAAAAGTGATAGGTTATGAGTTCAATTCTCATTTAAAGTAGTGGATTATTTAATATTTTAATTTCATCTCTCTGGTAACAAGTTAAAACGCGAAGTTGAGTGTTGCTTCTCAACACACAATGTCTCAAAATCGGCAGAAAGAGGGAAGTGACCAGTTACCAAAGCGAACAAATGAAAGATATAATTTTAAATTTGAGAATATTTCATATTTGCTTTCTCTATCCCTAGTCTCTCTCCTTGGGCCTTTCTCTAGGCCATAACAGGCTTCAAATAAAACTTATTTTTTTATATAACGAACGTAAAGGTTAAGCAAATTAATAGTATATACTTACGTATTTTGTATTGTCATTTTTGTTATACCTAGCTATGAAATGATTGTATAACTAACTTTTTTTTAAAATTATTCTCTTTTAAGTTTTATTTTATCTATATTAAACTAACAAATCCCTTTAGTTCCTTCTCTATTCTAAAGAAAATACATATATAAAGACGTGCCGCTCAAGATGCAATGTCTCTAAATTTGCGATAAGTATAGAAAGGGATTCCTTCCTTTTTATTTCTTCAATCTGTCTATCCTAATGAAGGAGTTTGAAATAGCACTGTGTAATTCAATATTTTTTGGCTCTCAGCGTTTGTGGCAACATTATCATTCCTAAAGAATAACACTTGAAAGTACTGCAAAGTTAAATTATTCCATACAAAGAAAAAAGTTTATACATATATTTTATAGAAAATACCCCGCTTTTGTTAAAACGTGAGGAAATAAAAAATTCTCGACGCCCAAATTTTTGAGAAAAACTCCCGGGATTGTACTTTGAACTGAGCCCAAAGTAGTTACAAGTTTGAAGAAAGAAAGAATCCTTTCAAAGTATTTGCTGGAGCCGCGACCTTGAGACGAACGAGTACCTCCTTACTATTTATCAGGTATAACTTAAATATTAACTTTTTAAATTCAAAGTTTAATTACCATATATAAGTTGTTTTTAAAACCTATAAGATAATACTTATCTTACAAATGTGAATAAAAGTTTGTTAGTTACGCTTTCACGCCAAAACGATTTAACCAATTATCATCCATAAAAAAAAATGAAATTGTGTAATCATATTTTAAGATGTATAAGAAAGGATAAGAGAATATTTTTAATTAAAAATAAAACAAAAAAAATATTTTGATAGACATTTATTAAAAAAAAAAATGTCAATCTAGCAAAATTAAAGCCTTAAAGGAAACTGTTTTGGTTATTAATATTATAAAAATCAGCTTGAAACAACGCACAGACAAAACTGTTACCGACGAAGTTGTAATACGGCATGTAAATTAAAAAGTGAATTTTGCTGCTCCCAAAGAAAAAGCTTACAACATTTTTCATTTACTTATAAACACAACTAAAAATATATCAAATCAATATTAGGTTCTTCTCTTTTGGAGAATTGTTCTATTTCAAACTGTTGCTCATTGTTTCTTCACAGGAGCAAAAGAATTATACTAATAATATGTAGTCAAGTTACCACCACGCTATATATATCACGAATATAATATGGTAGGTATAGTAAACCTAGTTCAAGACACGTCATTCCCCAAATTTCATGTACTACTGCTGCTACTGCTGATTCACGGAACTCATCCAAAGTTAGGAATCTAGTGTTAAGACACTCCGCTCCGTTCCACGTATTTTTTTCATCATATTCCGAATTCTGGAGGCATTGTGTGTTAAATTGCCTTGTTACTGAACTGAAGAATTAAAAAAAAAAAATTCCGCGGTTGTGGGTTCGATTCCCACGACGGCCACCATTCGAGAAGATGAAACACTTTATATTTTCAAATTAAATATTTAATGTTTTCCTTTCTTCGCTCTGGTAACAAGAGAAAGCGCAGCGTTGGGATCCGCCTCTCGACACGCAATGCCTAACATTTGGCGGAAAGTAGGAAACGGAAGTGGAACGGAGTGTCTTAACACTAGGTTCCTAAGTTCCCTCTATATACCTTGACATATGCGGGATGCAGCGCAAAGCTGAGCTCGAGAAAATCCAAATATTAAATATATCGTTTTCTCGAGTGAAGATCGAACCCACAATCTGTCGTGCTTACAGAGGCACGCTTGTACCTTTGCGTCACAAAAGATTTGTATTTAATTATATTCATCCATAAAGTAAAATCAGAAAGTTTCGTTTCGCTACTCATTTTGCATTTCATCTTTGTATTCCCACTCGAGTTATAGTTTCCAAGCTACCCGCATGTATGAAACACGTACAATGTAACAATCTGTACTGTTTAGTAACTGTACTCAAAGTTACGCTTGTGTTCAATTTATTAGCTTAAATGTAGAAAGTTGGTCTTGGTGATTGGTTCATTTACTTAAATATTTTAAAAGCTCCATCTGGATTCTCTTTGATATTTTTTTAGTTACTGAAGTAGACAGCAAACAGCTCTAAAATACGATACTCAGGCAATGTCATGAAAATTTAGCAGAACGTGAGGAACGAAGGTTCCTAACAATAAGTTCCGTCTGCATAACTTGTTGAACGAGCAAATAAAGATAAATAAAACAGGAATTCATTTTTTTAGTTGAAAAAGAAAACATAGGCATAATTATCCTTGAGCTTGCTATATCTTTAGATAGACTAAGTTACTAATAGTATTATCAAGTAACTAACATTAACTTAACTAAATTAGTGTAACAAAATGGAAGGTAAGTCTCAACATTAATCTTTGGAGCGGATAGTTTGAAATATCTAAATTAAAGTTAAAAGCAAAAAAAAAATTAAAAGCTCCATCTGGATTCTCTTTGATATTTTTTTAGTTACTGAAGTAGACAGCAACCAGCTCTAAAATACGATACTCAGGCAATGTCTTGAAAATTTAGCAGAACGTGAGGAACGAAGGTTCCTAACAATAAGTTCCGTCTGCATAACTTGTTGAACGAGCAAATAAAGATAAATAAAACAGGAATTCATTTTTTTAGTTGAAAAAGAAAACATAGGCATAATTATCCTTGAGCTTGCTATATCTTTAGATAGACTAAGTTACTAATAGTATTATCAAGTAACTAACATTAACTTAACTAAATTAGTGTAACAAAATGGAAGGTAAGTCTCAACATTAATCTTTGGAGCGGATAGTTTGAAATATCTAAATTAGAAAGCAATCTGGTAACTTCGAAAGATTTTTCGTTGACACATTTCACTAATTAAACTTGAAGTGGTATTGATCCAGAGATACCTACCTATTTGTGAGAATTGAAAGATTTTCGTTTTGGATTAATTAATTATTTTCAATCTATTGCTCTGATGGGACTAGGTTCAACTCCCAACCGAGGAAGATTTTATATCTGATTTTTTTATTTATTAACGATAAATTAAAAATTAAATAAATTTCATACCACTCAACAAACATACATAAAGTGACAGACAGGTCAAACTTTTAAGCAAAAGGAGGTTATTTTACTTCAGGGATAAAAAGACAAACCGCGGCACTGAGTTACGCCACACATCACGTAATATCATCATAACCGGGTCTTGCATAAATCACTGTAGTTATCATTAAAATTAGTTAAAACACTTTCTATTTGTAATTTGTTCTTCTTAATGATTTAGACAATTGTATAAATTTCGTTTGCCAAAAAGATTTACATCCATAGACAATTTCTTTTGTATCATCAAAGGCCGCTATAATTAGAAGACAGCCTCTCTTTTTATATACCTATTGTATTTATTCATCAATTCCTTGATATTTGTTAAGAAAAGTCGATATAGCCAAAAAATTAAATTATGAGGCCAGTCTTAGCGTAAGGGCAAAAATATCAAAGTGTCTTCATGGTAACAGAGTGTATTTATACTAGGTTACAAAAATCCCCCTACTTATCCATTTACTGATCATGTGCAGTATACCTACAGCGTATATAAGTATCGAAGACGTCGTAGGGCAGTTGCACGTCTGACTTTATACTCGATCGTTGAGTCGATCCTTACTTAGAGGATATTAAATTAATGAAGAGTTTGTTTGAGTAGATACGTTACTTTCATTTAACTGCTCGATTCCCAACGATATGTCTTAATTTAGTAAGGTAATGAAGAAAACCAATAATAAAAAAAATCAATTACTTTATCAGATACATTTTACAATTTGAAATTAAATTTTTAATCGACACATTTTAAAATCCAACTGTGACGTAAAACATTCGAATATTTAGTTAATTTGATTAAATAAACTTTATCTTTATTAAATATTTTATTAGTAAACTAACGAAATTGTCACTTGACATCATTTAGACTATTGTAAAACGAAAAATACCTCCATAGCTTCATTGTCCCGACTGAAGTCTATGAACCTGTCGTGTAAAATGCTGAATTTACAATAAGATGTTGATAAAAGAATCTCAGTTTAATAATAGCCCTATTTTGTGGGCCTCGTCTTATTTGAATTTGTATGCCATCTCAATAGAAGCCCGTGGAATTGAACGTAGCGGGAAATTGGAGATATTCCGAATTGTATTGACCATGTAAAAATTAAATCGTTCGACTGTAAAATATTGGTAGCATTTTGCCTTTTGCCTTTTTTTATTCGTAGATTACTAAAATACTTTTTATCTATTAATCTTTAGGTTAGGTAAGAATTAAGAATTTTTAATACATTTTTTAGGTCGAGCTGCAACTAAGTTAACTATGTAAATGAATGAAGGAATCAGGGTTACACGCACTTCTAATTTTTGTGAATCAATGAAACTTGTCAATTATAATTATGTGTATTAAATGACAATACAGTATTATGGTATCATCGAGCTGGCCTGATGAAGAAGAATGAAGATGAAGGATGGCTGCTGAAACCTTGAACTATAACTTGGAATTATTTGTAAGCGTATCAACTTTGCGCTTATTAAATTTGTATTTTTAATTTGTTTTGATTACATCATGATAATGAATTATTATTTCCATAGAGGATAATATATCCATAGAGCCATTGTGAGAATGTGTATTATTAATAATAATGACAAATAATTTTAAGCTATTTAGGCAATGGTCTAACCACCGAGGATGACTCTACAAAGCATTAAATAATATATACTTTACAATATATACGTTGTTTTATAGTTTAATATTGCTCGCACATACATTCCGTTGGTTTCGCCAAGGATTGTCCACAGGCATATGACATTTAGAAGCAATATCTTACTTCGTAGTATTTGATTTCTTTACAGATTTATTTTATTATATGTTAAAGGAAGTGAAAATTTTATATTTATTAATATTTTTTTATTATATTTATTTGACTTTTATTTATTTGAATTTTATCAAGTCTACTTAAATATTTTAATTTGCTTTAAAAAAGGGAGTAGTTTTTTACTAAGACGCTTCCTTCCTATTAAGATATTTCGATACTTTCCGCTGCACAACCAGTAGTGATTACAGTAGTACTCTCGTGCCCAGTATACAAAAGAATAATTTAAAGTTATCATTGATTTAAAAAAATTGTAACTGAAATCATTGATTTTTTTAAATTGTTAGTTTCTTTTAATTAAAGAAAATATCTCCTTAAAAATTAGATAACAACCCGCCCAAAATCGCGAGCTGCAGCATAGTAATATATGAAATATTCGAATTATAGATTTGATATCTCATAACAATATTTCATTTCAATTTTGTACAGGCGTCGATGAAGTAGATTGAAGTCGTAGGAATGTGTGATTATATCGATTCAACTCGAATGAAATGGTGGTGTAAAAGGCATTAGAGTAATATAACAAAAATAACATACCTAGGTTAGCATGAGTGTGTGAAGATTATACTAGTTTTAGCTTCACGCTGTATTCCGCACAGAACAGGGTAGACAGAGGGAGCCTGGGTACCTAATGTTAAAGCTTTCTAAATTGAATATTAAATTTCCTTGCATAGATATCGACACAACCGATAGCGTTAAAGTTGCACTATTGTCACTTGAGTACGAATAATATTAGAATTTCAATACGAATGACAATACTTCATAGAGTCATCCGTATCCTGCACATATTGACTAGGGAACCCAGTGGTTAAATACTCTGTCATGCACACAATGTTGATTATTCAAGACACTGCGTGTCGAGAGGCGGAAATTAATGTATCCCGCACAAGGCAGGGTAGGCTGAGGGAACATGGGAACCTAGTGTTATGACACTCCTTTCCACTTCTGTTCCCCACTTTCCGCTAAATTTGAAGCAGGAACCATAAATATTTAACAAAATATATTTATAGTTAGCGGTCCGCCCGCATCTCCGCCTGGTGTAATATTAGATATAATAATCTCAATAACTTTCTTGTTCTAATAACATTTTTAAGACATTATATACATTGAACATATCCTTGAGTCAACTAAATTAATAAATAAAAAAATGCGATTTTGTTAAAAATATATTTTAAATTGACAATGTTTCTTTAATTTAGCCTACACTAAATATTGAGGGAAAATTGCCAAAATAGAATAGTTAAAACTGCATTAAAATCTGATGAGATTTTTCAAATATTAGCGCATACAAACGCACAATCAGCGAGAAAACAATAAAATTACTGTTTTTTTATAACATTTTTGAATGCCTATATTTTCCATGTACCGTTAGTTACCAGCTATAGGTTTATTATATGTATATCTTGTTACCAGTGAAAAAAATAAATATATAAATATTAAGTAAATATATATACATGTAATGTAATAATATCGTAAATATGTCTAATTTCATTACCGAGCCTACCTAATTTTCTTAATGCAACATCCGTGTACGTAAACAAAATTACCCTTACTTAAATATTTCAACTGTCAAACAGTGTTAAGATAAGAAACTCAAAGTACTAACCTCATATGAGACATATAATTTACACAAAACACATAAAATTGTATGTAAATAGACGTTTTTTTTGCAAAATTACATTATTTCTTCAGGTACTGAAGCTCTCAGTGGGAAAAAAACGTGGCTATTATGAGACATATTCTGAATCTTATTATAAGGGTACGTATTACTACTTATAAGAATATTTAACATAATGCCTTTTTAGGACACTCTTCCATACAAAGCGTTTTTTGTCTGAACTTTACAAATGTATGATAAGATATGTGACTGTGGACGCGAATGGTGTAGGTTCGATATCAAATCAGGGGAATGAAGTATTTAATATTTTCATTTCCTCTCTCTTGTAACGAGGCGAAGCGTTACCGCTGAGTTCCACAAAGTGGCCAACGAAGTATATAATGGAAATAGATTTATAAAAACTAAAGAATGAACATTCATTTCGCACTTTTCTCATCCAATGAGCGCAAGCGAAAAAAAAACCATATCTGAATTAATGTTCAGTATCATTAACTGGTGCTCTTTTCTAGCTTCACGCGGTAGCCCGCATATGGCAGAATAGGCAGAGAGAACTTGGAAACTTATTTTCATACACTCTGTTTTGTTCTCCACTTTGCGCTGTATAAGAGGTATTATGTGTTGGCGGAACTTAACGTAACGTCGTCTTGATACCGGAGCGAGTAAATAAATGAAATTAAATATTTAATATTACATTTCTTCGAGCGGTAATCGAACCCACATCCATAGGGACCATATTAAAGTTGCACCTTATAAATAACTAAGGGAGACGCATAAAGCTGTTACGAGAATAGGATAAGAAGAAAGACGAAAACAAACTCTGCTAACTAGTTTCATCAGGCGGATTAAGTTGCCTTTTATCGAATAGCTACAACGTTTGAGATAACTGTTTCACAAAATTTTAGAAAGAACAGAGAAGCATTCAACGTCGTTTCAAGTTCAACGTCACATCAACTTCCTGAATTAAATTTCGTTGTAAGTGTAACGATTCCTTCCCGAAATTAAATATTAAATTTTTCCATTTCTTTGCTATCCTAAAAAGGTGTTCAAATAATAATAGTGTTGCACCGCCCTTACGATTGCAGGATACATTAAGCGAGTGGTGGAACTCAACGCCGCGCTTTGCCTTAATACCAGAGCGAAGAAATGAAACATTCAATATTAACACTTAAAATATTAAATATTTCATTTCCTCGAGTGGGGATTGAACCCAGAACCTGTCGGTTACAGCCACACGCTTGTGCCGTTGCGCCACGACAGGCCTCAGATACATTTTGGAATTACAATTTAAAATTTTAAAATTCCACTTTTCATAGTCCAACTTTTACGTAAAACAATCGAATATTTTGATGATTTCATTGAATAAACTTTATCCTTATTAAATATTTCATTAGTAAACGACATTATGGTACCATTAAGCTGGTCTGATGAGGGAGAATGAAGATTGAAAAGAGTTTTTTGTACAAAAGAGTTTTTTGTCATATATTTTTTTAGTTGTACTCTGTATCTAGCATGTAGAATTTCTGTTCGTAATTTAATTTAATTATTTTGTATCTTAACTAAAATTAAACATGTAATAACGTAGCGTAGTGTATTTTAACTTAAAACAGGGCAGAAATTGCTAACATCAACGTGATTTAATTAAAGAGAACATAATCCGCTAAAATTAAGAGGCCACTGTTAATTTATCGATGTATGTAAGTATGTACGCAGTAAATTCTAATGTTACATACGTATTATATGTATCAGACGTATACAACAAGTATCATGAAATTATTCAGGCCCTTGTAGTGGAGGTACAAGAGTCCGACTGTAAAAGTGATAGGTTATGAGTTTAATTCTCATTTGAGGTAATGAAACATTTAATATTTTAATTTCATCTCTTTGGTAACAAGTTAAAACGCGAAGTTGAGTGTTGCTTCTCAACACACAATGTCTCAAAATCGGCAGAAAGAGGGAAGTGACCAGTTACCAGAGCGAACAAATGAAAGATATAATTTTAAATTTGAGAATATTTCATATTTGCTTTCTCTATCCCTAGTCTCTCTCCTTGGGCCTTTCTCTGGGCCATAACAGGCTTCAAAGAAAACTTATTTTTTTATATAACGAACGTAAAGCTTAAGCAAATTAATAGTATATACTTACGTATTTTGTATTGTCATTTTTGTTATAACTATGAAATGATTGTATAACTAACTTTTTTTTTTAATTATTCTCTTTTAAGTTTTATTCCATCTATATTAAACTAACAAATCCCTTTAGATCCTTCTCTATTCTAAAGAAAATACATATATAAAGACGTGCCGCTCAAGATGCAATGTCGCCAAATTTGCGATAAGTGTGGAACGGGATTCTTTCCTTTTTATTTTTCACTCGGTCTATCCTACTGAAGGAGTTTGAACTGCGTAATTCAATACTTTTTGGCTCTCAGCGTTTGTGGCAACATTATCAGGAATTCCTAAAGAATAACACTTGAAAGTACTGCAAAGTTAAATTATTCCATACAAAGAAAAAAGTTTATACATATATTTTATAGAAAATACTCCGCTTTTGTTAAAACGTGAGGAAATAAAAAAATCTCGACACCCAAATTTTTGTCAAAAACTCCCGGGATTGTACTCTTTTGAACTGAGCCCAAAGTAGTTACAAGTTTGAAGAAGGTAAGAATCCTTTCAAAGTATTTGCTCGAGCCGCGACCTTGAGACGAACGAGTACCTCCTTAGTATTTATCAGGTATAACTTAAATATTAATTTTTTAAATTCAAAGTTTAATTACCATATATAAGTTGTTTTTAAAACCTATAAGATAATACTTATCTTACAAATGTGAATAAAAGTTTGTTAGTTACGCTTTCACGCCAAAACGATTTAACCAATTATCATCCATAAAAAAAAAAATGAAATTGTGTAATCATATTTTAAGATGTATAAGAAAGGATAAGAGAATATTTTATTTAAAAATAAAACAAAAAAAAATATTTTGATAGACATTTGTTAAAAAAAATGACAATCTAGCAAAATTAAAGCCTTAAAAGAAACTGTTTTGGTTATTAATGTTATAAAAATCAGACAAAACTGTTACCTAGAAGTTGTAATACGGCATGTAAATTAAAAAGTGAATTTTGCTGCTCCCAAAGAAAAAGCTTACAACATTTTTATGGAAAAAGAAAAAAATACATGAGATTTCTGTTTTAAATCTTAAAGTATTATATAATGAATAAATTCATTTACTTATAAACACAACTAAAAATATATCAAATCAATATTAGGTTCTTCTCTTTTGGAGAATTGTTCTATTTCAAACTGTCGCTCATTGTTTCTTCACAATAATATGTAGTCAAGTTACCACCACGCTATATATATCACGAATATAATATGGTAGGTAAAGTAAACCTAGTTCAAGATACTTCATTCCCCAAATTTGATGTACTACTGCTGCTACTGCTGGTTCACGGAAGTCATCCAACCTGGGAATCTACTGTTAAGACGCTGCGTTCCGCTTAAAATTTTTCGCTTTTTTCCATCATATTCCGAATTCTGGAGGCATTGCGTGTTAAATTACCTTGTTACTGAACTGAAGAAATAAAAAAAATAAATTTCCGCGGTTGTGGGTTCGATTCCCACGACGGCCACCATTCGAGAAGATGAAACACTTTATATTTTCAAATTAAATATTTAATGTTTTCCTTTCTTCGCTCTGGTAACAAGAGAAAGCGCAGCGTTGGGATCCGCCTCTCGACACGCAATGCCTAAAATTTGGCGGAAAGTAGGAAACGGAAGTGGAACAGAGTGTCTTAACACTAGGTTCCTAAGTTCCCTCTATATACCTTGACATATGCGGGATGCAGCGCAAAGCTGAGCTCGAGAGGTAGGTAGGTTGTCTTCCATCCTGCCCTTGAGCAGGGGATCGGTCTCAGGGCTTATGGGCCCTCTTCCGATGTATCAAGCTCCGCCCATTGCTATGGGCGCGTCTTTGGGTTGGGCAATGCCCGGTGGGATTACAAACACCTGCGTTTGAGGTCGCAGGTGTAGGGGATAGAGATTCTAGTGATGGGACGAGCTATAAGCCACCTGGGCGGTCAGCCCAGCCGGGTGAGACCCCCGGTTGCCCGGGGGAGGCCCAGCTTAAGCGACCATCGACCGAGGTGGCAGCTCAGGAGTCGGATGAGCTCGAGAAAATCCAAATATTAAATATTTCGTTTTCTCGAGTGAAGATCGAACCCACAATCTGTCGTGCTTACAGAGGCACGCTTGTACCTCTGCGTCACAAAAGATTTGTATTTAATTATATTCATCCATAAAGTAAAATCAAGAAGTTTCGTATTTCCTATTAATTTTGCATTTCATCTTTATATTCCCACTCGAGTAATAGTTTCCAAACTACCCGCATGTATGAAACACGTACAATGTGACAATCTGTACTGTTTAGTAACTGTACTCAAAGTTACGCTTGTGTTCAATTTATTAGCTTAAATGTAGAAAGTTGGTGCTTGGTGATTGGTTCATTTACTTAAAGATTTTGAGAGTTCTATCTCGATCCTCGTTCATATTTCCTTTAGTTACTGAAGTAGACAGCAACCAGCTCTAAAATACGATACTCAGGCAATGTCTTGAAAATTTAGCAGAACGTGAGGAACGAAGGTTCCTAACAATAAGTTCCGTCTGCATAACTTGTTGAACGAGCAATTAAAGATAAATAAAACATGAATTCATTTCTTTAGTTGAAAAAGAAAACATAGGCATAATTATCCTTGAGCTTGCTATATCTTTAGATAGACTAAGTTACTAATAGTATTATCAAGTTAACTAACATGAACTTAACTAAATTAGTGTAACAAAATGGAAGGTAAGTCTCAACATTAATCTTTGAGGCGGATAGTTTGGAATATCTAAATTAGAAAGCAATCTGGTAATTTCGAAAGAGTTTTCGTTGACACATTTCACTAATTAAACTTGAAGTGTTATTGATCCAGAGATACCCATATGTAAGAATTGAAAGATTTCGTTTTGGATTAATTATTTTTTTTCAATCTATCGCTCTGATGGGACTAGGTTCAATTCCCAACCGAGGAAGATTTTATATCTGATTTTTTTATTTATTAACGATAAATTAAAAATTAAATAAATTTCATACCACTCAACAAACTTACATAGAGTGACAAACAGGTCAACGTATAAACAAAAGGAGGTTATTTTACTTCATGGATAAAAAGACAAACCGCGGAACTGAGTTACGCCACACATCACGTAATATCATCATAACCGGGTCTTGCATAAAATACTGTAGTTATTATTAAAATTAGTTAAAACACTTTCTATTTGTAATTTTTTCTTCTTAATGATTTAGGCAATTGTATAAATTTTCGTTTGCCAAGAACGTTTTTACGTCCATAGACAATTTCTATTGTATAATCAAAGGCCGCTATAATTAGAAGACGGCCTCTCTTTTTATATACCTATTGTATTTATTCATCAATTCCTTGATATTTGTTAAGAAAAGTCGATATAGCCAAAAAATAAAATTATGAGGCCAGTCTTAGCGTAAGGGCACAAATATCAAAGTGTCTTCATGGTAACAGAGTGAGAGAGAGTATATTTATACTAGGTTACAAAGTTCCCCCTACTTATCCATTTACTGATCATGTGCAGTATACCTACAGCGTATATAAGTATCGAAGACGTCGTAGGGCAGTTGCACGTCTGACTTTAAACTCGATCGTTGAGTCGATCCTTACTTAGAGGATATTAAATTCATGAAGAGTTTGTTTGAGTAGATACGTTACTTTCATTTAACTGCTCGATTCAGACAAACCACGGTATTGAATTCCACCATACAACAAACAATGTCTCGATGTCGATGTCTCAACGATATGTCTTAATTTAGTAAGGTAATGAAGAAAACCAATAATAAAAAAAATCAATTACTTTATCAGATACATTTTAGAATTTGAAATTAAATTTTTAATCGACACATTTTAAAATCCAACTGTGACGTAAAACATTCGAATATTTACTTAATTTGATTAAATAAACTTTATCTTTATTAAATATTTTATTAGTAAACGAACGAAATTGTCACTTGACATCATTTCGACTATTGTAAAACGAAAAATACCTCCATACCTTCATTGTCCCGACTGAAGTCTATGAACCTGTCGTGTAAAATGCTGAATTTACAATAAGATGTTGATAAAAGGATCTCAGTTTAATAATAGCCCTATTTTGTGGGCCTCGTCTTATTTGAATTTGTATGCCATCTCAATAGAAGCCCGTGGAATTGAACGTAGCGGGAAATTGGGATATTCCGAATTTTTTTGACCATGTAAAAACTAAATCGTTCGACTGTAAAATATTGGTAGCATTTGACTTTTTGCCTTTTTTTATTCGTAGATTACTAAAATACTTTTTATCTATTTAATCTTTAGGTTAGGTAAGAAATTAAAATTTTTTAATACATTTTTTAGGTCGAGCTGCAACTAAGTTAACTATGTAAATGAATTAAGGAATCTGGGTTACACGCACTTCTAATTTTTGTGAATCAATGAAACTTGTCAATTATAATTATGTGTATTAAATGACAATACAGTATTATGGTATCATCGAGCTGGTCTGATGAAGAAGAATGAAGATGAAGGATGGCTGCTGAAACCTTGAACTATAACTTGGAATTATTTGTAAGCGTATCAACTTTGCGCTTATTAAATTTGTATTTTTAATTTGTGTTGATTACATCATGGTAATGAATTATTATTTCCATGGAGGTTAATATCCCACGCGAGCCATTGTGAGAAAGTTTATTATTAATAATAATGACAAATAATTTTAAGCTATTTAGGCAATGGTCTGACCACCGAGGACGACTCTACAAAGCATTAAATAATATATACTTTACAATATATACGTAGTTTTATAGTTTAATATTGCTCGCACATGCATTCCGTTGGTTTCGCCAAGGATTGTCCACAGGCATATGACATTTAGAAGCAATATCTTACTTCGTAGTATTTGATTTCTTTACAGAATTATTTTATTATATGTTAAAATTTTATATTTATTAATATTTTTTTATTATATTTATTTGACTTTTATTTATTTAAATTTTATCAAGTCTACTTATATTTTAATTTGCTTTAAAAAGGGAGTAATTTTTTACTTCCTATTAAGATATTTCGATACTTTCCGCTGCACAACCAGTAGTGATTACAGTAGTACTCTCGTACCCAGTATACAAAAGAATAATTTAAAGTTATCATTGATTTAAAAAAATTGTAACTGAAATCATTGATTTTTTAAAATTGTTAGTTTCTTTTGATTAAAAGAAAATATCTCCTTAA
The DNA here is from genome assembly GCA_019049475.1 of Eueides isabella. NCBI lineage: Eukaryota > Metazoa > Arthropoda > Insecta > Lepidoptera > Nymphalidae > Eueides > Eueides isabella. Next base: position 12,244,883 of record CM032389.1, on the reverse strand, counting down.
AATATAGATAACAACCCGCCCAAAATCGCGAGCTGCAGCATAGTAATATATGAAATATTCGAATTATAGATTTGATATCACATAACAATATATCATTTTAATTTTGTACAGCCCTCGATGAAGTAGAGTGAAGTCGTAAAAATGTGTAATTATATCGACTCTAGGCGAATAAAATGGTGGTGTAAAAGGCATTAGAGTAATATAAAACAATAACATACCTAGGTTGTAATCTCAACTCATGCTGAGTGAAGATTATACTTTTTTTTAGCTTTACGCTGTATTCCGCACAGAACAGGGTAGACAGAGGGAGCCTGGGTACCTAATGTTAAAGCTTTCTAAATTAATTATTAAATTTCCTTGCATAGGAGTCGACACAACCCATAGCGTTAAAGTTGCACTATTGTCACTTGAGGACGAATAATATTAGAATTTCAATACGAATGACAATACTTCGTGGCGTCACCTGCACATATTGGCTAGGGAACCCAGTCGTTAAATATTCTGTCATGCACGCAATGTTGATTATTCGAGACACTGCGTGCCGAGTGGCGGAAATTAATGTATCCCGCACAAGGCAGGGTAGGCTGAGGGAACATGGGAACCTAGTGTTATGACACTCCTTTCCACTACTGTTCCTCACTTTCCGCTAAATTTGAAGCAGGAACCATAAATATTTAACAAAATATATTTATAGTTAGCGCTCCGCCCGCATCTCCGCCTGGTGTAATATTAGATATAATAATCTCAATAACTTTCTTGTTCTATTAACATTTTTAAGACATTATATACATTGAACATATCCTTGAGTCACCTAAATCAATAAAAAAAAATTGCGATTTTGTTAAAAATATATTTTAAATTGACGAATTTTCTTTAATTTAGCCTACACTAAATATTAAGGGAAAATTGCCAAAATAGAATAGTTAAGACTGCATTAAAATCTGGTGAGATTTTTCAAATATTAGCGCATACAAACGCACAATCAGCGAGAAAACAATAAAATTACTGTTTTTTTATAACATTTTTTAATACCTATATTTTCCATGTACCGTTAGTTATCAGTTATACATTTATTATATGTATATCTTGTTACCAGTGAAAAAAATAAATATATAAATATTAAGTAAATATGTATACATGTAATGTAATAATATCGTAAATATGTCTAATTTCATTACAGAGCCTAATTTTCTTAATGCAACATCCGTGTACGTAAACAAAATTACCCTTACTTAAATATTTCAACTGTCAAACAGTGTTAAGATAAGAAACTCAAAGTACTAACCTCATATGAGACATATAATTTACACAAAACACATAAAATTGTATGTAAATAGACGTTTTTTTTTTTTGCAAAATTACATTATTTCTTCAGGTACTAAAGCTCTCAGTGGGAAAAAAACGTGGCTATTATGAGACATATTCTGAATCTTATTATAAGGGTACGTATTACTACTTATAAGAATATTTAACATAATGCCTTTTTAGGACACTCTTCCATACAAAGCGTTTTTTGTCTGAACTTTACAAATGTAGTATGATAAGTGCAACTGCAGACGCGAATGGTGTAGGTTCGATATCAAATCAGGGGAATGAAGTATTTAATATTTTCATTTCCTGTCTCTTGTAACGAGGCGGAGCGTTAGCACTTAGTTCCACAAAGTGGCCAACGAAGTATATAATGGAAATAGATTTATAAAAATAAAAGATTGAACATTAATTTCGCACTTTTCTCAACCAATGAGCGCAAGCGAAAAAAAAATCATATCTGAATTAATGTTCAGTATCATTAACTGGTGTTTTTTCTAGCTTCACGCGGTAGCCCGCAAATGGCAGGATAGGCAGAGGGAACTTGGAAACTTATTTTCATACACTCTGTTTTGTTCTCCACTTTGCGCCGTATAAGAGGTATTATGTGTCACATGTCATTAAACGCATCCAAATGCTCCTCACATTAAGTTTACTAAGAAAAAAAGAGTTATCAAATCTAAATATTTTATATACAACCAAGAACTTGAAGAAGTTTCGGTCATTAGAGATCCTGGGGTTCTCATTGACAGTAGGCTCACATATTCTGATCACTATAACAAAATTGTATCTAAATCAATCATGGGCGCTGATGGGCCTGATTAAGCGCAGCACGATTGATTTCAAGAGAGTCTATCATAGCAATTTTCAATGCGTTGGTTAGGAGTATCTTGGAATATGCAGTCCCGGTATGGAATCCTTGTTATAAGACCCATATCATTAGAATAGAAAAAGTACAGCGTACATTAACCCGGTACCTGAGCCACTTTAAGATTCATAGTCTAGAACATCGAAGGCGTGTGGCTGACTTAGTGACACTATTCAAAATCTGTCGCAGTGAATTAGATTTATTCTCTGAGTTATTGTCACAGGTCAAAATGCTTGTACCTTACCGCTATCCGAGATATCCTCTCAAAAACCTATTCTCATCCAACATTTCTAAAAGTAATCTTGGTAAATTTTCGCCTATTAATCGATTATTAAATTTATATAACAATCTTTCCGACCTTGACATTGACGTCTTCCATGATGAGCTCACAGAATTTAAAAGAAAGGTATACCTCAAACTGAGTAGTATCTAATACAACTTAAACCCGTTACGTTACGCAATATATATAATTATTGTTAATTGTAGTTGATGTATTTACTGTTTATAAAATGTTTCTGATTCTTTATTTAATTTTTTTTCATTATAATTGTACAATGTGAATAATTAATTAATTTGATTTTAATTTTTAATTTTTGTTGTAATTATTATATGTAATTTAAATGTAAGTTTTAATCGAAAGTACTGTTTTTAATCATAAAGTTTCATTTAATTGTTTGTATTTTTAATCTATTTAATTCAAATTTATTCTTAATTTAATAGTAATTTCGTAATTATGTATTTTTATCAGTAATGTAATCGCAGGAATAGTTTATTAATGTTGTACATATCTGTAACTGATATTTGTAACAGAACTAGTCCGAAACACATTTTTTTTTATACAAAATGTTACATGTATTGTTGATATGTCTAATAAATAAATAAATAAATAAATGTGTTGGCGGATCTTAACGTAGTCGTCTTGATATCGGAGCGAGTAAATAAATGAAATTAAATATTTAATATTACATTTCTTCGAGCGGTAATCGAACCCACATCCATAGGGACCATATTAAAGTTGCACCTTATAAATAACTAAGGGAGACGCATAAAGCTGTAACGAGAATAGGATAAGAAGAAAGACGAAAACAAACTCTGCTAACTAGTTTCATCAGGCGGATTAAGTCGCCTTTTATCGAATAGCTACAACGTTTGAGATAACTGTTTCACAAAATTTTAGAAAGAACAGAGAAGCATTCAACGTCGTTTCAAGTTCAACGTCACATCAACTTCCTGAATTAAATTTCGTTGTAAGTGTAACGATTCCTTCCCGAAATTAAATATAAAATTTTTCCATTTCTTTGCTATCCTAAAAAGGTGTTCAAATAATAATAGTGTTGCACCGCCCTTACGATTGCAGGATACATTCCGTCCTTCCCAGGGTTCGCATACGAGGCAAATATGTAAAACTTGCCTATGAAACCTTGTTTTAAAAATATAAGGGCCTTTAATATTTTGCAAGCTATGAAGAGCAAAATTCTTTGTTAAAATCATTTAAATAAAATTAGCCTTATAATATTCGCTTGTATTACGAGGCAACCTACTGTTCCTGTAGCCCAACCACTTTCCATCCGCATTCAAGATATCATGTTGAGTGGCGGAACTCAACGCTGCATTTTGTCTTATTAATGTGTTTTATAAGAAACAATATAAATACATATACTATATAATCTTAATTAGAGGTTAAGCTTATAAATAGTTTTAAAATCATGAAACACATTCAAACGCCTTATGAAATTAAATAGCAAACTTGTATAGAAAACCTTTAAAATATTAAAGTTGCGTTAGTACATTATTAGTGCATATTTATTAATAATAAATAACTATAACTGGTAATAAGGCAAAGCGCGGCGTTGAGTCTCAACACGCAATGCCTCAAATTCGGCGGAAAGTGGGGAACGGAAGTGGAACGGAGTGTCATAACACTACGTTTCACTTTCGTTCCCTCTGCCTACCCAGCCTAGTGCGGGATACAGCGTGAAGCTGAAAAAAAAAAAAAAAAAAATAAATAAATAACTATAGATCCTTGTGATAGACAGAACTCGTGTTGATTGTTCAACCCCCATTTGGGAAAATAAATTAATTTCATTCACACTAATAGCCGGGAATCTAGTGTTATAGCCTTAACAGACGACCGAACTGAACCTCGATTCTGGTTCGTAATCGAACTTTGTTCGATCGTGTGAAGCACTTTCTATAAAAGTTTGCTAGAAATTCTAATATTATTCGTTCTCAAGTGACAATAGTGCAATTCGATTCCTATGCAAGGGAATTTAATTAATATTAAATTTAGAAAGCTTTAATATTAGGTACCCAGGTTCCCTCTGTCTACCCTGCTTTGTGCGGGATTAAAAAAGCTAAAAAAATATATCTTAATACACTAATGCTAACCTTGCTATGTTATTTTTTACAATACTCTCATGTCTTTCACACTATATTTCATTCGCGTTAAGTCGATATATTGACACATTCCTACGACTTCATACTACTTCCCCGAGGTCTGTACAAAATTGAAATGGAATTATTTTATAAAATATCTAATCTGTAATCCTAATAATTCGTATATTACTATATTGCAGCTCGCGATTTTGATGGGTGGTATTCTATTGTTTAAGGAGATATGTTCTTGTAATCAAAAGTAACTTTCAATTTTCAAAAATCAATAATTTACCATTTATACTTTTATATCTATTATACTCGTACTACCGTAATCGCTACTGGTTGTGGATTCAATTCCCACTCAATGCTCGAAGCGCGGCGTTGAACTCCATTTAAAACGCAATTTCTCCAGAATTCAGCGGAAAGTATCGAAATGTCTTAATAGGAAGGAAGCGTCTTAGTGAAAAAATATTCCCTTTTCTGAAGCAAATTAAAATATAAGTAGACTGAACAAATAGTTATTTTCAAAAGTAATTTAAAAAATTCTCTAATAAAAGCCAGTAAAAATTTAAAACAAAACATATACATAATTATACTAAAAATTACTAAATATAAAATTTTCACTTCCTTTAACACATAATAAAATAAATCTGTGAAAGAAATCAAATACTACGACGTAAGATATTGCTTCTAAGCGTCATAAGCCTGTGGGAAATCCTTGGTGAAGCCACCGGAATGCATGCGCGAGCAATATTAAACTGTAATAGTTGGCTTGAAATATTTAAAACTATGTATAAATTGTAAAGTACATAAATTATTAAATGCCTTGTAGAGTATTTGACTGTAAACGCATTGCGGGTTCGATTTTCATCCTCTTTTATCCTCGGTGTTTTTTTATCCTCGGTTTTTTTATCCTCGGTGTATAAAATATACTGAGGCGATGAACAATGGTCTAACCACTGAGGGCGTAAAAGATCGTGCAAAGTTGAGTAAGTTTAGTAGGAAGACAGACCCTGGTACAGCACGCCGGGATTAATGCCAGGAAGAAGAAAAAGAAGATGAGCCGGCCAAAAACTTCGGCCCAACAAAACATTACTTATTTATTACGATTTAAGAACCTAGTTACTAACCTGACTAATTATTTTTCCATTAAAAAATTACACTGAAATCGTATTATTCATTCAAGGGCTATAGTAACACATACATACAGCCAGACACGTTAAACTTGTAACCACTCTCCTTTGCATCAACTTTGCAAGTGAAGGCTGAAGTAAAAAAACTTCCACAAAATTATACTTTGTGCTATTCAACTTTCAATTTATCTTATAATTAATATATATACAAATTATCTTCTATTCGTAATTATAGTGGGGAAAAGAATGGAGTATCTTAACACTAGGTTCCCAAGTTTACTTTCTCTACCCTGACATGTGCGTGATACAGCGTGAAGCTGAGTATCTCTATTCAGCTTCACGCTGTTTATGCATTTGTATTTATTCTAGAATGATTTTATAATAATTATTAAACGTTAACCATAACTATCGAACTAAACTCAATTATCAACAAAGGGTCCATAAGACCCCAATGGCATATTTATATAGGACTAAAGTATTATTGGTTATCGGTAACCCAAATGCTATTAAGATTGGGACGGAAAATTATGAATTAATTTTGTTGATAATTTGACTATGATTGTTCATTCATTTGATGATGATGTTGTACGAAGTTTCTTCAAATATTTTTATATATTCCATGGGCTTAGAGGAGTGAAACTCAACGTCGTGCTTTTTTAACAAGAATTGATTGACTGTAATTCACTGGAATATGGCTCATTTCCTTGAGGAAAGACCTGCTTGATAGTACCATAATACTGTATTGTCATCTGGCATAGTGGCAAGTTTCATTGATTGACTAATATTAGGAGTATTTCCATTCATTTACATAGTTACTTAATTGCTGCTTGACCTAAAAAAACGCATTAAAAAGTCTTAATTTCTAACCTAGAATAAAGCCTAAATAGATAAAAACTATTTTAGTAATCTACAAATACTACAAATGGCAAAAAAGTCAGATGCTGCCAATATTTTACAGTCGAACGATTTCATTTTTATATGGTCAATACAATTCGGAATATCTCCAATTTTCCGCTACGTTCAATTCCACGACCTTCTATTGAGATGGCATACAAATTCAAATAAGCCGAGGCCTACAAAATAGGGCTATTATTAAACTGAGATCCTTTTATCAACATCTCATTGTAAATTTAGTATTTTACACGACAGGTTAATAGACTTCAGTCGGGACAATGAAGTATGGAGGTATTTTTCGTTTTACAATAGTCGTGTGATGTTAATGATTTCAAGTGACAATTTCGTTCGTTTACTAATAAAATATTTAATAAAGATAAAGTTTATTCAATCAAATTAACTAAATATTCGATTGTTTTACGTCACAGTGGGATTAAAAACTAGAATTCTAATTCTAAATTGTATCTAAGAAAGTAATTGGATATTTTTTTATTATTGGTTTTCTTTATAACCTTGCTAAATTAAGACATATTGTTGGGACATAGACATCGAGACATTGTTTGTTGTTTGGTGGAATTCAATTTCGTGATTTCTCTGAACCGAACTGGTGAATGAAAGTAACTTATCTCCTGAAACAAACTCTCCACTGTGCCTACCAGAGCGAGGGCTGGAAGATAAATTTAATATCCTCTAAGTAAGGATCGACTCAACGGTCGAGTTTAAAGTCAGACGTGCAACTTCACTACGACATCTTCGGTAATTATATACGCTGTAGGTATACTGCACATGATCAGTAAATGGGTAAGTATTGGGAATTTTTGGAACCTAGTACAAATACACTCTGTTACCATGAAGATTCAGAACTTCGATTGTGCCTTTACGCTAATACTGGTCTCATAATTTTATTTTTTCGTAAAATGGACTTTTCTTAAAAAAATCCCAAGAAATTGATAAATAAATACAATAGGTATACAAAAAGAGAGGCTGTCTACTAAATACTAAATCTTTTTGGCAAAACTAAAGTTTATACAATTGCCCAATTCATTAAGAAGAAAAAAATACGAACAGAAATTCTACGAACATACAGAGTAGAATTAAAAAAATATATGACAAAAAACTCTTTTATACATTGCAGATTTAAAAAGGTTAGTTTGACTAACAGTCAGTCAGTTTAACCTTTTAAAACTTGGCTGAGAGGTCTGTCGCGGCGCAGCGGCACAAGCGTGTGACTGTAGCCGAAGGGTTTTGGGTCCGATCCCCACTCAAGAAACTGAAAATATTTAATATTTTCCAAGGTTCCAGCATCCATCTTCAATCTTCATTCTTCCTCATCAGACCAGCTTAATGATATCATAATACTGTATTGTCATCTAATATACATAATTGTAATTGGCAAGATTCATTGATTGACAAAAGTTAGAAGTGCGTGTAACTCAGATTCCTTTATTTATTTACAAAGTTAATTTAGTATCAGCTCGACCTAAAAACGTATCAAAAATTCTTAAGTTCTGACTTGGACTAAATCTTAAATAGATAAAAACTGTTTTAGTAATCGATAAATAAAAAGGGCAAAAAGTCAAATGCTACCAATATTTTACAGCCGAACGATTTCATTTTTACATGGTCAATACACGGGCAATTCCACGGGCTTCTATTGAGATGGCATACAAATTCAAATAAGACGAGACCTACAAAATAAGGCTATTATTGAACTGAGATCCTTTTATAAACATCTCATTGTAAATTCAGTATTTTACACGACAGGTTAATAGACTTCAGTCGGGATAGTTAGTATCCACCAGTAGTTAATAACCTCTAAGTAAGGATCGACTCAACGATCGAGTTTAAAGTCGGACGTGCAACTGCTCTACGACGTCTTTGATGCTTATATACGCTGTAGGTACTGTGCAGTAGCACATGATCAGTAAATGGATAAGTACTTTGTAACCTAGAATAAATATACTCTGTTACCATGAAGACACTTTGATATTTGTGCCCTTACGCTAAGACTGGCCTCATAATTTTATTTTTGGCAATATCGACTTTTCTTAACAAATCTCTAGGAATTGATGATGATGAATTGATGATGATCTTCTTATTATAGCGGCCTTTGATGATACAAAAGAAATTGTCTATGGATGTAAATGTTTTTGGCAAACGAAAATTTATACAATTGCCTAAATCATTAAGAAGAAAAAATTACAAATAGAAAGTATTTTAATTAATTTTAATAATATCTACAGTGTTTTATGCAAGACCCGATTGTGATAATATTACGTGATGTGTAAAATAACCTCCTTTTGTTTATACGTTGACCTGTTTGTCACTCTATGTAAGTTTGTTGAGTGGTATGAAATTTATTTAATTTTTAATTTATCGTTAATAAATAAAAAAATCAGATATAAAATCTTCCTCGGTTGGGAATTGAACCTAGTCCCATCAGAGCAATAGATTGAAAATAATTAATTAATCCAAAACGAAAATCTTTCAATTCTCACAAATAGGTAGTTTCTGCTAAATTTTCAAGACCAGTATCGTTTGCCTGAGTATCGTATTTTAGAGCTGGTTGCTGTCTACTTCGGTAAATAAAGGAAATATGAACGAAGATCGAGATAGAACTCTTAAAATCTTTGAGTAAATGAACCAATCACCAAGCACCAACTTTCTACATTTAAGCTAATAAATTAAACACAAGCGTAACTTTGAGTACACTTACTAAACAGTACAGATTGTTACATTGTACGTGTTCCATACATGCGGGTAGTTTGGAAACTATTACTCGAGTGGGAATATAAAGATGAAATGCTAAATGAGTAGGAAATACGAAACTTCTTTATTTTATGAATGAATATAATTAAGTAAAATATGTCATGCCATAGAGGAACAAGCGTGTGACTGTAAATAAAATAGAAATAAAAATATTTAATGTTTTCATTGATGATTTCCACCACTCAACACGTAATGCCTCAAATTCGGCGTAAAGTAGGGAACGGAGTGTCTTAACGCTGAGTTCCTTAGTTATTTTTTATATATTATATAGTAATTTGTATGCACTTAAAGATTAAAAATAAAAATCCCATGTTTTTCCTTTTTCCATAAAAAAATTAAATAGCTCTTTCTTTGAGAGCAACTATGTACACTCTCTAATTTACGTGCCATATTACAACTTTTATATAACAGTTTGATCTGTGCTTAATGTGTAAAAATTTTTATGATACTTGGTTAAAAAGTTTTGGCGTGAATGCATAGCAAATAATTTTTTTACGTATTTATAATATAAGTATTATCTTATAGGATTTAAAAACAACTTATATATAGTAATTGAACTTCGAATTAAAAAAATAATATATAAATTATACCTGATAAATAGTAAAGAGGTACTCGTTCGTCTCGGCTTGAAAGGATTCTTACCTTCTTCAAACTTGTAACTACTTTGGGCTCAGTTCAAAAGTACAATCCCGGGAGTATTTCACAAAAATTTGGGTGCCGAGAATTTTTTATTTCCTCACGTTTTAACAAATTTATTTGTATTTTCTTTAAAATATATGTATAAACTTTTTTCTTTGTACGAAATTATTTAACTTTCCAGTACTTTCAAGTGTTATTCTTTAGGAATTCCTGATAATGTTGCCACAAACGCTGAGAGCCAGAGAGTATTGCTTTAACTTACTTACTTTAACTTGTTACAAGAGATATGAAATTAAAATATTAAATAATCCACTACTTCAAATGAGAATTGAACTCATAACCTATCAGTTTTACAGTCGGAATCGTGTACCTCCACTACAACAGGCCTCAATAATTTCATGATACTTGTTTTATACGTCTGATACATACGTATGTAACATTAGAATTTACTGCGTACCTACTCGTACATACATCGTTAAATTAACAGTGGCCGCTTAATTTTAACGGATTATGTTCTCTTTAATTAAATCACGTTGATGTTAGCAATTTCTGCCCTGTTTAAAGTTAAAATACACTACGCTACGTTATTACATGTTTAATTTTAGTTAAGATATAAAATTATTAAATTAAATTACGAACAAAAATTCTACGAACATACAGAGTAGAATTAAAAAAATATATGACCAAAAACTCTTTTGTACATTGCAAATTTAAAAAGGTGAGTTTGACTAACAGTCAGTCAGTTTAAGCTTTTAAAACTTGGCTGAGGAGGTATGTCGTGGCGCAGCGGCACAAGCGTGTGACTGTAGCGAAGGGCTTTGGGTCCGATCCCCACTCAAGAAAATGAAAATATTTAATAATTTCCAAGGTTCCAGCAGCCATCTTCCATCTTCAATGTTTTTGCTTAATGGTACCATAATACTGTATTGTCATCTTATATAAATAATCATAATTAGGAAGATTCATTGATTGACAAAAGGTAGAAGTGCGTGCAACTCAGATTCCTTAATTTATTTACAAAGTTAATTTAGTGTCAGCTCGACCTAAAAAACGTATTAAAAATTCTTAATTTCTATAATTTAGAAATATAAATATTATATAAATCTGAAACGACTACGATTTAGAAATATAAATATTATATAAATCTGAAATATAATATATATAAATCTTAAATAGATAAAAACTGTTCTAGTAATCTATAAATAAAAAAGGCAAAAAGTCAAATGCTACAGTTACAGTCGAACGATTTCATTTTAATATGGTCAATACAATTCGGAATATCTCCAATTTTCCGCTACGTTCATTTCCACGGGCTTCTATTGAGATGGCATACAAATTCAATTTTTTCTACAAATTAGAGCTATTATTAAACTGAGATCCTTTTATCAACATCTCATTGTAAATTTAGTATTTTACACGACAGGTTAATAGACTTCAGTCGGGACAATGAAGGTATGGAGGTATTTTTCGTTTTACAATAGTCGAAATGATTTCAAGTGACAATTTCGTTCGTTTACTAATAAAATATTTAAAAGTAATTGGATTTTTTTTAATACTGGTTTTCTTTATTACCTTACTAAATTAAGGCATATCGTTGGGACATTGACATCGAGACATTGTCTGTCGTTTGGTGGAATTCCATTCCGTGGTTTGTCTGAACCGAGCAGGTAAATGAAAGTAACGTATCTACTCAAACAAACTCTCCACTGCGCCTACCAGAGCGAGGACTGGAAGATAAATTTAATATCCTCTAAGTAAGGATCGACTCAACGATCGAGCTTAAAGTCAGACGTGCAACTTCACTACGACGTCTTCGATACTTATATACGCTGTAGGTATACTGCACATGATCAGTAAATGGATAAGTAGGGGGAACTTTGTAACCTAGAATAAATACACTCTGTTACCATGAAGACACTTTGATATTTGTGCCCTTACGCTAAGACTGGCCTCCTGATTTTATTTTTTGGCAATATCGACTTTTCTTAACAAATCTCTAGGAATTGATGAATAAATACAATAGGTATATAAAAGGAGAGGCCGTCTTCTTATTATAGCGGCCTTTGATGATACAAAAGAAATTGTCTATGGATGTAAATCTTTTTGGCAAACGAAAATTTATACAATTGCCTAAATCATTAAGAAGAAAAAATTACAAATAGAAAGTGTTTTAACTAATTTTAATAATAACTACAGTATTTTATGCAAGACCCTGTCCCGCGGTTTGTCTTTTTATCCATGAAGTAAAATAACCTCCTTTTGCTTATACGTTGACCTGTCTGTCACTCTATGTGTGTGGTATGAAATTTATTTAATTTTTAATTTATCGTTAATAATTAAATTAAATAAAAAAATCAGATATAGAATCTTCCTCGGTTGGGAATTGAACCTAGTCCCATCAGAGCAATAGATTGAAAAAAATAATTAATCCAAAACGAAAATCTTTCAATTCTCACAAATAGGTATCTCTGGATCAATACCACTTCAAGTTTAATTAGTGAAATGTGTCAACGAAAAATCTTTCAAAGTTACCAGATTGCTTTCTAATTTAGATATTTCAAACTATCCGCTCCAAAGATTAATGTTGAGACTTACCTTCCATTTTGCTACACTAATTTAGTTAAGTTCATGTTAGTTAACTTGATAATACTATTAGTAACTTAGTCTATTTAAAGACATAGCAAGCTCAAGGATAATTATGCCTATGTTTTCGTTTTCAACTAAAGAAATAAACTGCGATTTCATTTATTTATTTATTTTATCGTACAGCAAGTTAGGCAGAGGGAACCTAGGAACCTTCGTTCCTCACTTTCTGCTAAATTTTCAAGACATTGCCTGAGTATCGTATTTTAGAGCTGGTTGCTGTCTACTTCGGTAAATAAAGGAAATATGAACGAAGATCGAGATAGAACTCTTAAAATCTTTGAGTAAATGAACCAATCACCAAGCACCAACTTTCTAAATTTAAGCTAATAAATTAAACACAAGCGTAACTTTGAGTACACTTAAACAGTACAGATTGTTACATTGTACGTGTTCCATACATGCGGGTAGTTTGGAAACTATTACTCGAGTGGGAATATAAAGATGAAATGCTAAATGAGTAGGAAATACGAAACTTCTTTATTTTATAAATTAATATAATTAAGTAAAATATGTCGTGACGTAGAGGAACAAGCTTGTGACTGTAAATATAATAGAATTAAAAATATTTAATGTTTTCATTGATGATTTCCACTAGTCAACTCGTAATGCCTCAAATTCGGCGGAAAATAGAGAACGGAGTGTTTTAACGTTGGGTTCCCTAGTTATTTTTTATATATAATATAGTAGTTTGTATGCACTTAAAGATTAAAAATAAAAATCCCATGTTTTTCCTTTTTCCATAAAAAAATAAATAGCTCTTTCTTTGAGAGCAACAACACTGTCTAATTTACGTGCCATATTACAACTTTTATATAAAAGTTTGATCTGTGCTTTATTTGAAAATAAAATCATGATAATTGGTTAAATAGTTTTGGCGTGAATGCATAGCAAATAATTTATTTACGTATTTATAATATAAGTATTATCTTATAGGATTTAAAAACAACTCATATATAGTAATTGAACTTCGAATTAAAAAAGTTAATATATAAATTATACCTGATAAATAGTAAAGAGGTACTCGTTCGTCTCGGCTTGAGCAAATACTTTGAAAGGATTCTTACCTTCTTCAAACTTGTAACTACTTTGGGCTCAGTTCAAAAGTACAATCCCGGGAGTTTTTAACAAAAATTTGGGTGTCGAGATTTTTTTATTTCCTCACGTTTTAACAAAGGCGAGGTATTTTGTTTAAAATATATGTATAAACTTTTTTCTTTGTACGGAATTATTTAACTTTTCAGTACGTTCAAGTGTTATTCTTTAGTGATCCCTGATAATGTTGCCACAAACGCTGAGAGCCAGAGAGTATTGCTTTAACTTACTTACTTTAACTTGTTACCAGAGATATGAAATTAAAATATTAAATAATCCACTACTTCAAATGAGAATTGAACTCATAACCTATCAGTTTTACAGTCGGAATATTGTACCTCCACTACAACAGGCCTCAATAATTTCATGATACTTGTTTTATACGTCTGATACATACGTATGTAACATTAGAATTTACTGCGTACATACTCGTACATACATCGTTAAATTAACAGTGGCCGCTTAATTTTAACGGATTATGTTCTCTTTAATTAAATCACGTTGATGTTAGCAATTTCTGCCCTGTTTAAAGTTAAAATACACTACGCTACGTTATTACATGTTTAATTTTAGTTAAGATACAAAATAATTAAATTAAATTACGAACAGAAATTCTACATGCGAGATACAGAGTACAACTAAAAAAATATATGACAAAAAACTCTTTTGTACATTGCAAATTTAAAAAGGTGAGTTTGACTAACAGTCAGTCAGTTTAACCTTTTAAAACTTGGCTGAGGAGGTCTGTCGTGGCGCAGCGGAACAAGCGTGTGACTGTAGCCGAAGGGCTTTGGGTCCGATCCCCACTCAAGAAAATGAAAATATTTAATAATTCCCAAGGTTCCAGCAGCCATCTTCCATCTTCAATGCTTTTGCTTAATGGTACCATAATACTGTCTTATATAAATAATCATAATTGGGAAGATTTATTGATTGACAAAAGGTAGAAGTGCGTGGAACTCAGATTCCTTAATTTATTTACAAAGTTAATTTAGTATCAGCTCGACCTAAAAAACGTATTAAAAATTCTTAATTTCTGATTTAGAAATATAAATATTGTATAAATCTGAAATATAATATATATAAATCTTAAATAGATAAAAACTGTTCTAGTAATCTATAAATAAAAAAGGCAAAAAGTCAAATGCTACAGTAACAGTCGAACGATTTCATTTTAATATGGTCAATACAATAATTCAAATTCTAAAATGTATCTGATAAAGTAATTAGATTTTTTTTAATTATTGGTTTTCTTTATTATCTTGCTAAATTAAGATATATTGTTGGGACATCGACATCGACATCGAGACATTGTTTGTTGTATAGTGGCATTCAATTCCGTGGTTTGTCTGACTCGAGCAGGTAGATGAAAGTAACGTATGTACTCAAACAAACTGTCCACTGCGCCTACCAGAGCGAGGACTGGAAGATAAATTTAATATCGTTTAAGTAAGGATTGACTCAACGATCGAGTTTAAAGTCAGACGTACAAATGCCCTACGATGTTTTCGATACTTTTATACGCTGTGGGTATACTGCACATGATCAGTAAATGGATAAGTAGGGGGAACTTTGTAACCTAGTATAAATATACTCTGTTACCATGAAGACACTTTGATATTTGTGCCCTTACGTTAAGACTGACCTCATAATTTTATTTTTTCGCAATATCGACTTTTCTTAACAAATCTCAAGGAATTGATGAATAAATACAATAGGTAGGTATATAAAAAGGCCGTCTTCTTATTATAGTCGCCTCTTAGGACACCATCAGTACCAGGGTGATCCTATTCTAAGCCGGAATCACACGGCAACTAAGCCGGAATCACACGGCAAATAAGTTAGGCAGAGGGAACCTAGGAACATTCGTTCCTCAGTTTCTGCTAAATTTTCAAGACGTTGCCCAGGCAATGTGTCGTATTTAAAAGCTGGTTGCTGTCTACTTCAGTAACTAAAGGAAATATGAACGAGAATCGAGATAGACCTCTCAAAATCTTTAAGTAAATGAACCAATCACCAAGACCAACTTTCTACATTTAAGCTAATAAATTGAAAACAAGCGTAACTTTGAGTACACTAAAACAGTACAGAGTGTTATACTGTAAATGTTCCATACATGCGGGTAGTTTGGAAACTATTACTCGAGTGGAAATACAAAGATGAAATGCAAAATGAACAAAACAATGAATTTTAAGCCTTTAATTTTGCTAGATTTTAATTTTTTAACAAACAATAATGTCTATCTATATATAAATATTTTTTTTTTGTATATAAATATTTTTTTTACTTTTTATTTTTAATTAAAAATATTCCCATATCTTATACATCTTAAAATATGATTACAAAATTTCATGATAATTGGTTAAATCGTTTTGGCGTGAAAGCGTAACTAACAAATTTTATTCACATTTATAAAATAAGTATTATCTTATAGGCTTTAAAAACAACTTATATATGGTAATTGAACTTTGAATTTAAAAAGTTAATATTTAAGTTATACCTGATAAATACTAAGGAGGTACTCGTTCGTCTCAAGGTCGCGGCTCCAACAAATACTTTGAAAGGATTTTTTCCTACTTCAAACTTGTAACTACTTTGGGCTCAGTTCAAAAGTACAATCCCGGGAGTTTTTCACAAAAATTTGGGTGTCGAGAATTTTTTATTTCCTCACGTTTTAACAAAGGCGAGGTATTTTCTTTAAAATATATGTATAAACTTTTTTCTTTGTATGGAATAATTTAACTTTGCAGTACTTTCAAGTGTTATTCTTTAGGAATCCCTAATAATGTTGCCACAAACGCTGAGAGCCAAAAAATATTAAATTACGCAGTGCTATTCAAACTCTTTCAGTAGGATAGACTGATTGAAGAAATAAAAAGGAAGGAATCCCGTTCCACACATATCGCAAATTTAGAGACATTGCATCTTGAGCGGCACGTCTTTATGTATGTATTTTCTTTAGAATAGAGAAGGGACTAAAGGGATTGATTAGTTTAATATAGATAAAATAAAACTTAAGACAGAATAATTGAAAATTTTGTTAGTTATACAACCATTATATATGTAGTTATAACATAAATGACAACACAAAGTGCTTAGTATACTATTAATTTGCTTACGCTCTGGGTTATTATTACATAACCTCTATCTATAAACTTTACGTTTCTGATATAAAAAAATAACTATATTTATTTTTTTGCGGCCTGTTGTGGCCCAGAGACTAGCATATGGAGAGAGACTAAGGAGAGAGAAAGGAAATATTCAATATTTTCAAATTAAAAAGTTGTATTGTTGTGTAAAATATATATATTTCATTTGTTCGCTCTGGTAACTGGCCATTCCCCGCTTTCTGCTGATTTTAGGACATTGCGTGTTGAGAAATAACACTCAACTCCGCGTTTTAACTTGTTACCGGAGAGATGAAATTAAAATATTAAATATTTCATTACCTCAAATGAGAATTGAACTCATAACCTATCACTTTTACAGTCGGACCCGTGTACCTCGACTACAACGGGCCTCAATAATTTTATGATGCTTGTTTTATACGTCTGATACAAACGTATGTAACATTAGAATTTACTGCGTACATACTCGTACATACATCGTTAAATTAACAGTGGCCTCTTAATTTTAGCGGATTATGTTCTCTTTAATTAAATCACGTTGATGTTAGCAATTTCTGCCCTGTTTTAAGTTAAAATACTCTACACTTCGTTATTACATGTTTAATTTTAGTTAAGATATAAAATAAATTAAAGCACAATATTCAGTATTTATAGATACTATTACCGTAGTTGTGAATAAGTTTTGAATATTGATCTTTAGGGAGCCTTAGGACAGGAATTCTACATGTGACATACAGAGTTAATTAAAAAATATATGACAAAAACCTCAGTTATACACTGCAAATTTTAAAAGGTTAGACTAACTGACAGTTGATATAGAGTACAGTACACATATATGTGAGATTGCCTTAATAAAGTTATTTTATATACCATAAAGAGAACATAAAGCAATAAATATATTTAAAGCTAATTGTAACTTTTAATAAGTATATTAGGAACTCTTGTGAATTTTATCACTTCGTATTTTTTTCTTTATTCTTCTCCTTCTTCAGAATGTATACAGCACGTACAGCAAGCATACGAGTATAGTAAGTAGATAGTTTTGTTTATAACATAAGTTAATATAGCACGATGTTTATTTTCGCCTGTCAACAAGCAATGCCTCAAGAATTGGGTGGAAACTAGGGGACAAAACTAGCTTAAAACTGCGTTTGCAGGTTCACCAGCGAATCCGGCTATACACGGCATATAACGTGTAGGTAAAAAAAATATATTTAAGAAGCCGTCTGACTGTGAAGGCTACGGTTGTAGGTTTTAATTCTTACTAAAACTACTCGTTTTGGTAATTATATAAAAATCGGCGTTGAGTTCCATCACTCGACACACACTGTGAAAAGCGCTTGATAAAATTCTATAGTGCTAGCTAAAAAGTTATATAGTGCTATATACAAATTCTACAATACTTCGTTAAAAATCTAGTTGTAAAAAACTTTTATCTAGTAGGAACTTTTATCTAGTGCCAGTAGATACTGGCCCTAAAACATGTACGTAGTAGGGTTAAATTTTTAGGGCTGGTCTAACTACTCGCTGATATAGTAAGGGGCCGTATTTGCCAGATAAGCAATATCTTTTTTACATTGTTTACGTCCTGTCACCAATTACTTGCGTAATTATAATGTACCAGATTAGTTGTAAGGAAGTTTGATTGTGAAACAGGAAAAATATAAGCAGCCTCTATCTGTGATAAAGATAAGTATCTGAAACTTTATTCGTAAACTTTTTTAAAGTAGTTACGTAAAATTACTTATAGTTCAAGATATAAATTCTATTACGACAGATGATAAAATCTATAATGCTTGATACAAATTTTAATTATGATAAATATATTTGTGTGTATGAACGGAAGTGGAACGGAATGTCTTAACATTAGGTTCCCGGGTTCCCTCTGCCTACCCTGCCTCGTGCGGGATACAGCGTGAAGCTAAGAGAAGAAAGAAAGTATTTGTGTGTTAAAGGTTGTTACCAAACTAACGATTTTATAAATGATAACACGACTTCGGAATAAAATGCTCGCTCCAGGCTATTTCAAATGTATCATTGTCAATTATTTTAATATGATGTAATGCTTTGGTTAAAAAAAAAGACATGTCCCGCTGAGTTTCTTTCGCCGGTTCTTCTCAGGTCTGAGGCAGTAACTTTAGTTAACTGTTGGTAAATTGTGTGATGTTCAAAAACGAAGCTTGTAACTTATTATTTCGAATAAAATATTTGAATTTGATATAAAAATTTCTACAAAAAAAACAGCATTTTACTAATTTTAACTAACTATAAAAATACGTACATATAATAATATTACAAGTTTGACTAATGGCTTAGTGTTCAGAGTACTTGGACTCTATTTTTGGGAGGTGCGACATTTTCTAAATAAATATTCTTCTATAAAGATTCTACATTGATACAGAAAACAATATATAACGCTGGATATAAAATCCACGTATCTAAGTAAAAGTATGAGAATGGAGAGAGTAAAGCCCTTTGCTTGTCCCACTAAAGAAATAAGATAAGCAAACAAAAATATTATAGCTTTCATATAATCAAAACAAAACAATAACGTTTCATTTGTAAGAAAATAATAATCTGTAACTTTAATACAGGCAAGATTCTCTCATCTCATATAAAAACAAGAATTACTAACACATTGGTCTATTATTAGTGACAACTTATATAATATGTTATTTGAGCAATTACGGAAAGAAGCTAAGCGTTGTGTCAATAGGCTGTAAGCTTGAGGTCGACGCTTAATAAGTTTTTGGTTGCTTTTGGCTGTATGGAACGATCACGATACGATATTATATCAATAATACTCAGCGGTTTCAAGTTGTTTCCTAAATAGCAGGATAAAACAAGAAAATCAGGTTTTGGATTTGTCTCCATTCGATTCTTTCCATCCAGTTGTACACAAAAGTCGAATGCAGCGTGAGGCTTTAAATAGCTCAGGTTATGTCACTCGCTTATAA
The DNA here is from genome assembly GCA_019049475.1 of Eueides isabella. Classification (NCBI taxonomy): domain Eukaryota; kingdom Metazoa; phylum Arthropoda; class Insecta; order Lepidoptera; family Nymphalidae; genus Eueides; species Eueides isabella. The sequence continues at coordinate 12,225,073 of CM032389.1, read as the reverse complement.
GGAAAAATATATAAGTAAAGCTTTATTTTTTTAATGGTCTCTTAATGATTAATTGGATCTATGACAAAAAAATATTTTATAGAACATACACGTCTGCCGTGCCGCTTGGGCAACAGGTTGTGGGTTCGACCCACAATCAGGAAATGATATATTTAATATTTTTAACAAAGCAAAGTGGAGATTATAAGTGACTTAATAAGAACGGAGTGACTTAACACTAGGTTCCACTTATACTTGTTCTCTACGGTTACCCTGCCATGTATAGGCGGGCTGAAATAAAAATAATATAAATAAAAAATATTTATACAAAATTGTTTAATGCTACGTATTACAAATATATTCCTAACAGTATAAATGGCATTGCTTAAGTAAGAAGCAATTGTTGATAAACACCACGTAAACGAGACTACACTGCCATATTAGAACAAGTTCTGCCATTGTTTCCTTAGTTAACTATTTATTAAGAAACATTTTCGAAATATTATTTCTATATATCATTTGAAATTAGGTTTATTTAGCTTCTCACTGTACATCGCATGTATGAGTTAGGCAGAGGGAACCTGAGATCCTAGTCTTTACTCCGTTCCCATTATAACACTTCTGTTCCCCATTTACCATCGAGGCATTGAGTTGCGGAGCTGAACGCCGCGCTTTACATCATTAACAGCGCGAAGCTGCAATCGTCACACTCGCGCCGCAATGTCCCTTCTCCCTTTTTCGTTTTGTCAACAATTACCCAATTCCAAAATAAATATTATATGAAATGAATCCGCAAAATGTTAAAAGTAAAGATGACAGATTTCCTCTAAGGTGATTTAAAATCTTAAAATTTAAACTCTAACTAGTTATTACATTAATAGATCACTAACGTTATTCAGCTTCACAATCTTCAAATTTAAGACATTCCGTTTCCTGTTCCCATTTTGACACTGCGTTCCCATTAAGACGCTCTGTTCCCATTAAAATACTTCCGTTTTCCACTATCCGCCGAATTTAAGGCATTACAAGTTAAGAGGCAGAACGCAACGCCCCTCTGCCAGTATGAGAATGAATAACATTTAAAATATTTAAAATAGGTATAGGTCAGTTTACTTATAAAAAAAAAAACGTATGTTCATATACAAAAGGATGGAGCTTCGGTCGGAATGCTAGTAAGAAAGTACAATACCAGAACGGACTGGCATCGCTAGTTTAAGTAACCTTTTAACGATCCTTTCAAACCATTGACAGACGCTTTGATATGCCTCGTGGCTGTGAATAACTGTAGAACTGTCGAAAACTTTGCGTTCTTGGCTTAGCGGTCTTATGTTCATGAACTATAAAGTTGCTGGTGCGCTTAAAACTTAGGTAGCTAGATTGTAAATTTTAATACAATTAATGATATTTTCACACTGTATTTCTCAAATGGCAGGATAGGCAGATGGAACTTGGGAACATAGTTTTAAGATACTCCTTTCCATTCCCCTCTTTCAGTTAAATTTTCGGCATTTTCTATTAAATGGCGAAACTCAATGCCGCGCATTGCTCATTAATGAGAAAGACTAAATAGAAATAATAAGTGACTTGAGTGAGGATGGAACCCGCAACCTGTAGCATATACAGTCACGCCTTGTGCTTCTGCTCCACGACCGACTTAAACTGTTATTTATATATTTATTAATTACTTTTCGTTACTGTCGTGGTGCAGCGGCACAAGAGTGTGACTGTAACCGACAGGTTCTGGGTTCGATCCCCAGTCGAGGAAATGAAATATTTAATATTTTCAATTTTTAAATATTTAATGCTTCATTTCCCCGCTCTGGTAATAAGGCAAAGCGCGGCGTTGAGTTCCGCCACTCAACACGCAATGCCTCAAATTCGGCGGAAAGTGGGGAACGGAAGTGGTACAGAGTGTCATAACACTAGGTTTCACTTCCGTTCCTCTGCCTACCCTGTCTAGTGCGGGATACATCGTGAAGCTGAAAAAAAAAAAAAAAAAAAAAAAAAAAACTGAGTGATTAGTACAAAACAGACAGACGGATCCACTGGAATTATAAATAAGAGGATGTGCAGTTCTATGAATGAACAATAAAATTTCATCCGAACGAGAAACAGTGCGAGATATCATATTCTATACGATTACGCAATATTGATGCCAGTCTTGGCGCAGCGGCACAAGCGTGTAACTGAAAACGACAGGTCGTGGGTTCGATCTATGTCGAGAAAATGAAATAATTAACATTTTTTCACTTAACACATAATGCTCCAAATTTCGTGGAAAGTGGGAAACGAAAGTGGAACGGAAGAGGAAAGGAGTGTATTAACAGTAGGTTCCTAAGTTCCCTCTGCCTATCCTGCTTTTTGCGGGATACAGCGTGAATCTGAGTGAGTAAGTGAGCATTGTTGTGGGAAGCGACCAGGAAGGGATCTTATAAGTTCACCTGTTTGCAGCAGTTCTTAGCTATGTTTTATGAAAATCATATCAGCAGCTACAAGCATTTTGCCATGATGAGGTGGTTATTTCTTTATAGGGCGGGGATTTTCATTTAATTTCTTTTTTACACAATTTTAAGTAACCTACATTATTCTTAAACCGGCTAACCAAAGTTGCAAATCAATAATTGAGGATATATGCAGTACCTGGTTTTTCTTTCAGCTTCCAGCTTTCGTCCGTTCCGTTTAAAATGTTTGTTTTGACACTGAAACGGAAAAAGTAAAATCATTCAAATGCCACTAATGCTCACGTCACTCTGTATCCCGCACATGGCAGGGACAGAAGGAACTTGGATACTTACTCACTCACTCAGCTTCACGCTGTATCCCTTACATGGCATGGTAGGCAGAGGGAACTTGGGAACCTAGTGTTAAGACACTCCGCTCTACTTCCATTCCCCACGTTCTGCCGAAATTGAGGCATTGCGTGTGAGTGGCGGAATTCAACGCCGCGCTTTGCCTTGTTACCAGAGCGAATAAACGACATTTTTTGAAATTGAATGATTAAATAAGTATATCCTATATATCATTGATGAATTAAATGTATCCTTTCCTCGAGTGGGGATTGAACCCACAACCTGTCGGTTACAGTCACACGCTTGTTCCGCTTCGCCACGACAGACCTTGGGTACTTAGTGTTAAGATACTCTGTTTCACTTTCCGCCGAAATTAAGACATTGCGTGTTGAGTGGCGGAACTCAGTTTCGCGCTTTGCCTTGTTGCCGAATTAATCACGTGTATTGATATTTAGACATTTTTGGAAAGCCAACGTTTTCGTCAGTAGTTCGTAGTCATGGCTAGACTAATTGACACGAATCTACCTAATATACGTGAGTAACCAGGTTAAAATTGTTTCGTTTAAAAAACAGAATATAAATATCCAATTAGCAAGTTTCAACAGACATAGACATGATTTAAATAATAATTAATGCATTTTTGTATGAATCCGTTTTATACGACACATGTCATGAAATGTTTAATATTTTGAATATAAATTTTTGATGTTTTTATTAATTCGCTCTGCTACAAGACAAAACGCGGCGTTGAGTTCCGCCACTCAACTCAAATTCGGCGGAAAGTGGAAAACAGAATTGGAACAGTGTCTTAACACTAGGTTCCCAAGTTCTCTCGGCCTACCCTGCCATGTGCGGCATACTGAAGCTGAGTAGAGTACGTTTTATACGATTCGGCTACGGAACCTTAGTAACGGAGTCATCGCACAGTTAATACGCATATGAAATATTCAAACTTACATTAAGTACCTATTTTTATATAAATGTAAATATCTGCCTATGGCATAGTGACAGGTTGTAGGTTTGATTACACTCAAGGAAATGTAATATTTAATACATGCATTTCTTTGCTCCGGTGACATGGCTAAACACGGCACTACTTAGCACGCAACGCCTCTAAATCGGCGGAAAACAGGAAATGCAAGTGACTTAATACCAGGTTCCAAAGTTCCCTCTGCCTATGCAGCCATGTATGGGTACGACGGTTTTAAGTTAGATTCCAACTAAGGGGAGTGGCAATCTTCGTATTCCCGCTCTGGTAACAAACAAAGCACTCAACATGTATAGGTAATGTCTTGAAAATTGAGCTACTTCTTCTCTGTCGTTGCGCTCTTGACAGAGCGGTCGTGGTCGTCATATAGGTACGTTCTTGGCTTTTGTGATTCTCGCCACAAATTCTCGCCACTTAGTTCTATTGGTCGTCATTCTGGTGCACTCGTGCAATTGACCGCCCATAGCTGATTTTATTTGGTCAGTCCATCGCATGGGTGCCCTACCGCGTGGTCTGGTACTCTCCACTCTGCCCTGCACTACGAGCCGTTCTATGGAGTCGTTGCCTTTCCTGGAGATGTGACCGAAAAACTTCAAAATGCGGGTTTTTATAAGAGATGATAGTCGCTCTTTGTTACCGAGTTCCTCTAGTATGGATACATTTGTACGGAATTCTGTCCAAGATATCCCGAGCATCTTTCTCCAGCACCACATTTCCAGGGCAGGGCATCGATGCGTATCAGGTGATACGCATTATGAGCTCATTGCAAGCGTGAAAGAGTAGTGGTGATATTATGCACCCTTGACGAACACCTGCGCTAGGATGGAAGTTGCTTGATAGGATGTCGTCTGTTCGCACTGAGGCAGTTCCTCTTTCGTATAATTGTCTTAGAAGGTATACTAGGTGCTTCGGTGTGCCCATTTGTAGTAAGGTGCTCCATAAAACAGGCCACTTCACAGAATCGAACGCTTTGGAAAAATCTACAAAGCAAATGTAAACGGGTTTGTTAAGCTCCCGTGCCTTCTCTATGACTTGGCGTACTATAAGAATTTGCTCCCTAGTTCCCTTGCCCTTTACAAAGCCAGCCTGTTCCGGAGCAATTTCCTTTGATAAGTAGGACTTTAGTCGCTCATTAAGTATATGTAGCAGGATCTTACTTGCATGTGGTATGAGCGCAATAAGACGATAATAGCCACATTTATTTGTAGAGCCCTTCTTGTGTAGAGGAGTAAAGACTGTGTGAGTCCATTCGGCTGGCCATACTCCCGTCTTCCATATCTTGCTACAAATAGTATGGAACATTCGAGTACCATATTCACTTAGGGCTTTGATAGTTTCGATAGGTATTCCATCTCTTCCCGTAGCCTTTTTATCCTTGAGGTGTTTGATGGCAGTCTGCACTTCGGATAAGAGTATATCCGGCTCCAACTCTCCTTCATAGGGTTCTGTTGGTGAACTGTTTCGCGATTGTTGGTCTTGAAATAGAGACTGACAGTAACTCTTCCAGGTTTCTGAAATCTTATTGAGTTCAGTAACCATCTCGCCATTACTGTTTTCAATGGCCCATGATTTGGAAGACAATGATTTGGTGATGAAGCGAATCTTGCGGTATAAATCTTTGGATTCGTACTTTTCAGAGTGAGCTTCGATTTCGTTGCATATGCTATTTAGGTAGGCGTTATGGTCCCGTCTGCATTGTGCTTGAATTTGCGCGGATAATCGATTAAAAACCTTCACATCGGAGCCTCTGGCTTTCATTTCACGTCTCTCGTCAATTAGGGACAAAGTACCATCCGTCATCCAATGTTGCCTCTTGTGTCTTGTCACGGGTGGATTAGAATTTGTGACAGCATTTGAGATAAGATGTTTTACTCGATCCCAAAGCTTATCACTGGTTTCCTCGCGATGTTCTGCGGCAGTCCATTTTTTCCAGTTGTGTCGTACAAAATAAAGACGCATTTATTAATAATGTAGGTCTTATTATAAATACCATTATAATTCCCTCAACTGCTACACTGTCAATTCAGAACCTTTATGTACATCCTTACATCAAGGAAAACTCCAGACCACGCTGCGGGCACCTCCATCAAAGCTTTGGCTAGTTCTTACTTAGGAATAAGGTAGCTGGTATCATTGGATGCAATAAAAAACTGTCCAATTCTCATCTCCTACTGCAGTTAATAATTTTAATTTTTGTCCTCGTGAACTTTTCCTTAGATGAGCTTGTAGAGTCAATGGTGATTCCCTCTGGTATTGGACTAGTGATGAAAGCAAGAAGATTAAATAGATGAATGTCAGTGAGGGGTGACTACATGGATCCTGACCCAGTCGGTTGTGGTCACTTTCTGCGGACAACAGTTGCCTGATAGGGTATTTCTTGTCATTCTTCGCTTCCTGTGGAACCATACAAATTCTCAAGAATGCAATGTCTAAACTGCTGTCGTTTTGGACATGTTGAAGCACAGTGTTGATCAAAGCCCAGGTCCTCCCAGGATCATTCTCGTGATTCATGTGACACAACCAAGGATTATTCAAAATGTTTGTACTGTAGTAGCAAACATTTTGCTATAGATAAGGACTGTTCTGAGCTTGCAGGGCAACAATCTATCAAAATTGCTGTCTCAAGAATGTCTATCCTACATAACTTAATTTCTTTAATTTCAACTGTATAATAATCACGAAAATCAAATATCTTACGATATAAATTATTGTCGTTACGTTACTTATCCTCTACAAAATTAGACTATAATAACCTATTCGTTTTGAAGCATTGTATAGTGTAAAGTTCCGCTTTACCATTTATGTGAAACTCCGCAATGTAGAATTAAATTCACAATCATCGTGTTTCCAGGCAGACTGTGCCACTAACCCACAACGTACTCTAATATATGCATTTAAATACTCTATGTACTTATATGTGTGTATATTTTATAATTTGATGTCTTAAATAAAACGAGTATAAAATATTCCAATTTTACCTGTGCAAGGAGCGAATCCAAAAAATCAAGAAATTATGTCGTTTCTGCATATATCACTTTCGCTAATACTGATGCCACTATACTTTCTATTCATGTTATAAAAAAAGGTATCGGGTGATTTATTTTTTAAATCGTATTAGTTTTTTTTTTTTATAAATATTGCAAATAAGAAATATATATATTTTTATATAGCTAATATATATTTTTATATAGCTCGATATAAAAATCAGACCAGACCACATTCTCTCGAAACAGCTGTTGTTTCTTTTTTGAGATTGAGCTTACCAGCTAAATTTAAAATGACAAAATAAAAACGTATGTACATATATTACATATATACGTTGTTATTTATGAGTATTAAGAGCTAGCTCACTAGCTCTCTTCAAGTGGGCGAAGCCGCATACGATCTAGCTCACTAGCTCTTAATAAATAACAACGTATGTACTCGTATATGTACATACGTACAAATATTTTTTGAAATATGAAAATAAATATATTTTGTCATTTTAAATTTTAAATTTAGAAGGAGACTAGAAATTTTGACGCGTTTTTTCAAGGAATTAAAACTCGTCATACCACACAATCCTCATCGGGCACGTCGAACTCACACTTGATTCGTTTTTTATTTTTAAATTATAATTTTCGAGGTGGTGTATCTTTTCATAGTCTGTTATGAAAGTTTCGCATTTTTAAATAATATTATTTAGTTATATTATTTTAATGTATGTTGTGGCGCAGTGGCACAAGCGTGTGACAGAATGTGGGTTCGATCCCCACTCGTTAAAATAAAAAAAATAATAGTTTTAAATTAAATATCTAATGTTTTTTTTTCTTCACCCTAAAGGCAAAGCGCGGCGTAGAATTCCGTCACTCATCCCGCATTGCCTCAAACTCCCTCTACTTACCCTACTGTGTACGGGACACAGCGTAATCAGCTTTAAGCTAAGCAGCCGCTTCTTATTTTCCATTCCATTATAATTATCTCAACGTCCTTGCTTTAATATCAAAACGGTAAAAAAAATACTGACTTCCCCCCATTGGGAATTGACCGTAACAATCGTCTGCCACACTGTCTCATTGCAGCAAAATGGCCTGAATTCTTTTAACTGCACATTAATCCGCAACTAGGTCTCAATATACGAGATGTTTAACAACTTTCTCGTTTACTTTCACGTCTGGTGACCAAAAATATGTTACTTATACTTAATATCAATTATTTTGAAGGGCAAAGTATATAATTACATATATGTAAATGTAATTACAAATAAAGCACTGTTAGTTGGATCCTTTTTAGCTCGTTAATAAATCGAATTGAATAAAATCGGCTTCACGATGTATTTATATGTATATATATTTATTTATAAACTATGCAACGTCGTACTGTAAATTTTAATTATTTCGCGATCTTGACTAGACTACATTCTCAAAATTTTTGTAAAAAAAATTAAACCTTTCTATTACTGAGCAATGAGACAGACAATACACAGTCGACATTACGTGGAATATAACGCTGCAAATTGACATAAAAGCTTTTTGGGCAGTGCAAGCTCCCTGTACTTCAAAAGAATTTCAGAAAATTACTATAGAAAACTAAACTTAGTAGTTCATTTTACAGTTTCGTTTTTCTATAAAGGTCATTCGTGGCGCAGGGGCACAATTGTATACTAATAAAACACACGAACTCGGGTTCACTCGAATAAGTGGTAATATTTTCAAATAAAAATATTTAATATTTTTATTTTTCTTCGCTCAACACGCAATGCCTTAAATTTGGTGGAAAGTGGAGAATGCAACGAAGTGTCTTAACACTAGGGACCTGAATTTCGTCTGCCTACCCGACTATGGGCGAGATAAAGCGTAGAAATGAAAAAAAAAATATGTTGGATATTTCATTTTGTTAAAATTACTTTTTATTACCAGTTTTACAACATCTATAACAAAGCAATCAATTTTTATTATTTACAACTGTACATGTACGGCAAAAATATTTGTAGTTATTAAGAAGTCGATTTCGTAAAAGACGACTAATAAATCTAATGTTGTAAAAATATATTATAATGCAGTCTATTGAAATACCCTAATACTTAATTTTACATCAGGTACCGTCCATGACACTTTCGCTCCCACTTTCGTCGAATTTAATGTATTTTTTCTTTTTTTTTTTGAGTGGGTATCGAACCCACAACCTATGGGTTGAGCGCAACGATAGACTTAAACCCACCTGTCACGTTCACAAATCCACATATACATTTACAGTTGATTGTATAACCACATCAGTTACTTCGAATCTCAGTGTGTTGAACGCACTTCACCTGCAGACATGGACCGTGTGTGTTTTAAAGTTAATAATGTTGAACACTCTGGTAAGTACATTAAATTTTTCTTTTTAATTATTTCTAGATGGAAACCTAAATACAACCCTATAGTGTTCAGACATTTCGTTTCAATTAAGACATTCGCGCTACAACTTTTTGTTTGATTTTTTTAATTATTTTGTGTTGGAATTTAACACTGAACTCGGCGTTACTAGAGCTAGTGAATAAAAAAAAATCAATCCTCTGAGAAGATGTCCACAACTGTTGCGCTTACAATTGTACGCAAGTGCCAAATCATAAAATATGCTCGGAAATTTGTTTTCTATTTCTTTCTTGGGTTTTGTTTATTTTTGTTATTGATCTTAGATTGTGAGTTTGACGCTACGTCACAGTAATCATGATTAATATTTTCATCTCTTCGCTCTGGTATAAGGCAAAGTGCGGCGTTGAGTTCCGCCACTCAACACGCAATGCCTTAATTTCGGCGGAAAATAGGGAACGGAAGTGGAACAGAGTTTTTTAACACTAGGTTCTCAAGTTCCTTCTGCTTACCCTATCATGCACGAGATACAGTGTGAAGATGATCTTTTATATGTCTTGAAATTAAAAATAGCTAATACTAGGGCAATCTCTTTGCCGCATATAAAACATTGTATAAAAGTTAAACATTTGGAAATTTGTATTCATTACCTTATTCTAAAAATTATGCATCTGTGCCAAAAAGTTGTAAACTAGATATGATTTATATGTATGTTTATATAGTAACCTTTCTTTTTGTCGTTGTACCTTTCTTAACTTTATTTGCGAAATGTTTTACATATATATATATATATATATATATATATATATATATATATATATATATATATATATATATATATATATATATATATATATATATATATATATATATATATATATATATATATATATATATATATATATATATATATATATATACTGATGTGTATGTGTATCTGTGTGTCAGTTTGTCCGGAACAGCTTAACCATATTTTTATGGAAATTTCACGACAAAATACTTAGAGAAACTACGTAAAAAAATAGTTTTACTGTCGACATGTTTTAAAAATTACTATTACTACTTAAGAAAAACTTACCTTTACCGTTCAATAGGCAACATTGTAGTTTTGTTAAATCATTTAAAATGAGGCAAAAGTATAAAGTTTACGCATGGCTTAACTGTATTATAATTTGTAAATTATAGTAATTAATTTGTTAATTGAGATTTTCCGTTTAGTATTGATTATATTATTATCAATCACTTATATTCTAGACGATATCTACTCAGTTACCCAATTTAATATAATTATCTATATAGCTTCACGGTGTACTCCGCAGCAGCTCTTTAAGACATTTCCGTTTCGTTGCGTGTTAAGTGTCGGAACTTAACACCGCGCTTTGTCTCGTTACCATAGCGAGGCAATAAAAAATCGACTGTAAATCTTATTTTTCCGTGAAAAACGTCCCGCGCTGATGCCGACGATATACAATAGATATATTCTATTGTATATGAGATATGTACTATAAATTATTGTAACGTGGCGCACAAACTTGAGTCTGCAAAACGTGACAAGTCCGGGATTCGATTCTCACTTGAGAAAATGAATTATTTCATATTTAATATAAAAAAAAATATATTAAACATTCATTTATCAAGTAGAAACTAACTAGAAGAGACCGAAATCACTCTAAATCAAGCCCCACCTTAGGTTAGGATAAACAAGTACTTCCGATAATTATTTATTGGTTTCTTTTGTAACGTATTCAGTACATGCAATTTTTTTAAACAAAGAAACATTAAAGTTACGTAAAAAATATATAAATGTTGTTACTGGATCAATTGACATATATCAAAAACCACAGTGGCATAGTGGTACAAAAGTGTGACTGCTACGAGACAGTTGTCGGTTCAATTTCTGCTAAAGGGGAACAAATTGGTTAATGTTTTTATTTCTTGGTGATACTCTACACGCAATGCTTCTAAAAAAAACAAGTTTCTTAACCGGAATCCAGAGAGTGTTTTAACTCTACCTTAAGAATAAAAGGCATAGAGTTTATTTTTTTAGGAGATTTTGGTATCTTTGCAAAAATGTCTTGTCGACATGTTACATATCTTATCTTATATATCTTATCTAGCGAAAGTCAACTTTTTCGTACCAGATGCGATGAAGTAAGAACATTGAATTTCTCCAAATGAGATCGAATCTGCAACCATCGTGTATATAGTTAAATACTGTGATGTTACCGGGGCTTCTGATTTTAAAACGGTAAATTATAGTAATTTATGCTCAATGCCTTTGTTTATTTTTAATAACATTGGTTATGTAGCTATAATTGTGTCGAAATATTGTTACACAACAAGTACCTTTTTTATTTTCAAGGCGATTTGCATTCTAAGACCACTTTTCACTGTCAAAGATATTGGTAATATAAATATTAAACAACAAAATGTGGATATTAGACACAAAAAGAAAAAAAAAGGTGTATATCACTTAGTGAATCACTCGCTAACTCAATTTCACACACAACACTTACTTACTTAATTTCACGCTTTATCCCGCACATGGCAGGGTAGGCAGAGGGAAATGGGAACCTTGTGTTAAAAAACTCTCTTCCGTTCCTAACATTCCTCTAAATTTGAGTATGTGTACTGTATTGCGTGTTGAGTGATGGAACTCAACGGTGGGCTCTACCTTGTAAAATTATTATATAAGTTTGATATAGATTTATAAAAATATTTTTGTTATTATTCAGTTTGGGATACACCCAGACAGAGCCGCTTAATTTTTTTAAAATTTGCGTAGTGAATATTGAGAGCGATGTGAAATTCTTGAATCGACTTCATCTTTTTCTTTTTGTGTAACTACAAATATATGGCTCTATAATGAGAGTCAACTGCCTCCGGAAATGTAAAAATGAAAAATACTTATGGTAATTTAGCGTAATATATTGAGCGAAACTTATTGTTGTTTAACATAATGTTTAATAATACAAATTTTGTTTTATTAAACATATTAACGCTAAATTAGCGTAATATAATAAGAAAAAACTTACGCTAATCTTATAAAATAACATGCTAATTTAGCAAAAATACTTCCAAATATATTTATGTTTTTTATGTTAAGTCCTAATCAATTGTCGAAGCTCCTTTCCCTGTAATGCGTCAACTAAAAATCTCTTTTTTTCCAGTGGGAAATGAAGTGGACTCTAACACAACACTTTTAGACTTCATAAGAACCAAATTAAACCTTCGCGGTACAAAGTATATGTGTTTGGAGGGAGGCTGCGGAGCGTGCATCGTTAGTGCATCTACTTCTCTGGGAGAAACTCCTCATGGTGTGAATTCGGTAAGCGTGTTTGTTTATTTCACTTTCACGCTTAATCCCGCGTTGCACGCAAGGAAAACTTAGGGGGTAAGACATTCACACACACTTTCGGAGTTATTACCGAGAGGCCGATCTTAATTAATTGTTTTGTCTTATCACCACCAGTAGGACTTATACTTTCCCGGGGAGGATTTAAACTGACGGGTGCAATCGCGTTTCTATTTAGGCGTCGTTCTACTGGACTATGATGGGCTTTTATTATCTCTAAATATAAACAAAAATAACTAAAGTTAATAATAAATAAAAAATAATCATACTCATACTCATACTCAGCTTCACGCTGTATCCCGCACATGCCTACATCTGCCTACCCTGCGGCAGAGGGAACTTGGGAACCTAGTGTCAAGACACTCGATTCCACTTCATTTCCCCACTTTCCGCCAAATTTTGAGGCATTGCGTATTGAGTGGCGGAATTCAACGCCGCGCTTTGCCTTATTAAGAGAGCGAAGAAATGACACATGAAATATTTAAATTGAAAATATTAAATATTTCAGTTCCTCGACTGGAATCGAACCCAGAACCAGTTGGTTACAGTCGTGTGACTGTAGAGTGTACAGTCGTGTGTGTGAGGCTTGTGCCGCTGCGCGACGACAGGTTTCAAAAAATAATCATTAAACACAATTTTAATAAACGGATGAATCTGACCTACACTTAATCTTTATTTTTGACAAAATAATACACAATACAGTACTTTGTGTGTTGAACAGTTAACGAAACTTATTTCGTATTCTTGAGCTACTTGCTCTACTTAACAAAAAAAGTTTTGTTACTCATAAATTTTACGTTTTAAATATTTACTAGCGTTATTTTACTATCTTTTAGAATTGTATCTTAATTTTGTATAAATCTAGTTTTAGAAATGGTAATAATTGTTGTTTAAAAATATAAATGAACTATCATATTTTGTTTACAATCACTTAAGATATATATATTATAAAGTTTTGAAATTACATTTTGTCATCAGTACCTGACAATTATGAAAAATTTCAAATTATTCCAACGTTTCTTAGTCGATCGACGTAAAGTTTTAAATATTAAGCTATGCATTGAGAACGGAGTGTCTCAACACTAATTTTCCTCTCACTACTTATCTACATGTGGAATAGAGAAAAAGAAGTAAAGAAATGATTACAGTGTATGGTGTCAGTAACATCGTGTCAAGATTGGGATATAAAAACCATTGAGGAGATTGGCAATCGTTTAGACGGCTACCATCCTATACAGACGACGCTCGCTGAAAACAATGGTACTCAATGTGGATACTGCAGTCCGGGATGGGTCATGGCAATGTACAGGTTAGATTTATAGTATTTATACGTGAAATAGGTATAAAAAAGCATGTTAAGTTTTGTTTTCTGATACGAAATAATCTGTTTGATAATCTTCTTCTTTTTCTTCTTATCTTTTCGCTGTATTCCTACCGGGGTTGGCAGCGAGAACTCGTTGATAATCATACTTTATTAAATATATCATTTTATGATTAATCGTGTAGATATGTACACGTGTATATATTTAACTCACTCTATCTAGCTTCATGCTGCATCCTGCTGATGGCAGAGTAGACAGAGAATATTTGGGAACCTAGTGTCAAGACACTTCGTTCCGTTCACCACTTACCTATGAATTTGAAGCATGGCGTGTTAAGTAGCGGCACTCACGACGACGTTTTGCCGTGTTACCAGATCAAGAAATGAAAACATTAAATATTTAAATTGAAAATATTAAATATTTCATTTCTTCGACTGAGAATCGAACCCACAACCTGTCGCGTCGGAAGTTACATACTTGTGCACACACATGACACGCACATGACAGTCCGCTAATGTATATAATTATATTTATTTATCTGCATTAAGTCTTACAAAACAATATTATTTATTAATTGAATCACTTTTCAATATGCTGTGTCGATTTAAACACTCACGATTAAACTTTCATAATGTAACTATTCACAAAATTGTCATAATTAACTTCAATAATTAATATATAATTATTTCCGCATTGATCGCTTTGAGTTTGATTAACATTAACGAATGGGGATTGACGTAAATGCGATTCATATTAGTGTACAGAAAGTAAAATTATATTATATATATATATGTTCAGTTTATGCAAAGCAAATTTATCTTATATTAAGAACATTTGTCGATCGAACGATTATAATTGCGATAGTTATAAATGCCATTTCATTGGGGAAATAAAATTACTCCCTTCCTTGTAGCATAGCATTCAATATTACGCTCAACATTCAGTGTTCAAAATATATCGGAACTTGAAAAGTGTTATGTATTACACATTTATAAAGCAACTGAACAAGCTTATTTTGTATATTCGTTTTTAATTTTGAATAAAATTTCCAGTCTTTTAAAAACAAAGCGTTTGACTATGCTAGAAATGGAACAGTCGTTTGGTAGCAACGTTTGTAGATGTACAGGATATAGACCTATATTAGAGGCATTTAAGAAATTTGCATCAGACGCGCCGAATCCTATAGAAATACCTGATATAGAAGATTTAAAAATTTGTGATAAAACTGGTGAAGAATGTTCAAAAACAAAATGTGAAGAAGCTGATTGGTGTTTTGTGAATAAAGATGACGTTTTGAAGGAAGTCAAATGTTTATACTTAAAAGATAATAGGATTTGGTATAGAGTTGAAACACTTTCTGATATTTTTGTTATATGGGCAGAGAGAGGAGTTAAGTCATATGCTTTAGTTGCTGGTAATACTGGCAAAGGTAACGATCATTATATCCCTATGTTTATTAAAAGTACGTACTTATTTTTAATACCAATATAACTTGAAAATCTTTCAGGTGTTTATCCAATTATCGAATATCCAAGGATCCTTATAGACATTTCAGGATTATCAGAACTGAAAGGATTTTACATTGATCAGAATTTGATAATCGGAGCAGGAACTACTCTTACAAATACGATGAATATTTTTGAAAAATTATCCAACTATGATTACTTTAGATACTTAAAAACGTTTAACGAACACTTAAAATTGGTAGCGCATGTACCTATTAAAAATGTAAGTATTAATTATACCCATATGTAATAATTGTATCAATTATATAAATTGGTATTTTTACGTTGCTAAGGTCCAATAGTAGGTATGATATCACGTTGACGGTTGACTAATGGAGCCAAAAAATTGTCTGACTAATGGAACTCTTTTGGAGTTTTTTTAGTGAATTATCGAGTTAAGTCTCATATAGTTTATATACCTCTGAGCATAAACTACAGGTTTTCGGTGGATTGAGTTGTTTTCATTTTCATCACTCGACGACGACTCTTGATGACAAGAAGTGTTAACACAAATTCTGTTCTGTTTACGAAGCCATATGCAAGATATAGCTGGAACTAATAAAAAAAATAACAAAATCTTTACAACTATCTATTATGATAAACAATTTTATATTTTTTTTAAATTTTAAAGTAAGTTTTTTTTGTATTTTTAAACAAAAAGATAAAGCTTTGATTGACATAATAAAACATACAGTAATTTAAAACTAATTAAAAGTTTTTACAAGACAATATTTGACTGTTATGTTTATGAAGCAATAAACGGCTTAAATAAAATCACATTATTAAAGTATTCTCAGTTATTAATTACATTTAAAAACATAACTAAGTCGTAAAAATGTAAAAGATAAGGCCGTCGTGGTGCGGAGCGACACAATCTTAAGCGTAAAAATATGTGTAATACGATAGTTATAGGTTCAATTCTTATTCGGGAAAATACTTGGAGTATTTTTATATCGTTCTTTTAATAAGAAATACCCGTTGATCATGTTACACTTTTTTTTTTAGCTTCACACTGTATCCCGCACGAGGCAAGCTAGGCAGAGGGAACCCGGGAACCTAGTGTTAAGACACTCCGTTCCACTTCCGTTCCTCACTTTGCGTGTTGAGTGGCGGAATTCAACGCCGCGCTTTGCCTTATTACAAATCATGTTACATACTATATTAGAATTAAATGCTAAGCTATATAAATAAGTTTAATTAGCTGATAAATACAGTGTATTCAAAAGGTACAAATTAACAAAAACAAACGTGAACAACAACAACAAAACTATATTAATATATATTTCAGATAGCGACGTTGGCTGGAAATTTAATGCTCAAAAATCGTAATCCTGAGTTCAAATCTGATATATTCCTTCTTTTAGAAACAGTTGGAGCTCAGCTTGTTATTTGTAAGTATTATTTATATGTTTAACTTTTTTGATTTCACGCTGTATCCCACACATCGCAAGATAGAGAAAGCTCTAATGTTAAGACACTCTATTCCAAATTAAAAAAAAAATCTCGTCTCCCCTTTAGTGTCGAATTTGAGGCTTTCGTTCTGAGTTGCGAAACTCAACATCGCGCTTGCCTTGTTGCAAGAGCGAAGAAATAAAACTTTTAGATATTTAATTTCACTCGAGTAAGGGTGAGGTTGAGGCCTGTCGTGGCGCAGCGGCACAAGCGTGTGACTGTAACCGCAACAGGACCGGGGATCGAACCCAGAAGGTTCGATCCCGGTCGAGGAAATGAAATATATAATATTTTCAATTTAAAATATTTAATGTTCCATTTCTTCGTTCTGGTAATAAGGCAAAGCGCGGCGTTGAGTTCCGCCACTCAACACGCTATGCCTCAAATTCGGCGGAAAGTGGGGGAAGTGGAACGGAGTGTCTTAACACTAGGTTCCCTCTGACTACCCTGCCTCCTGCGGGATACAACGTGAAGCTAAAAAAAAAAAGAGTAAGGGTAAATCTCTCAATCACACCTCTGCGCTACGACAGGCCTCTTAAAATTACACATTAATCATTACATGTATTGGAACTCAGCGCCGCACTTTGCCGATTTGATTGAAAACTTTTCAATGGCACTGATTTGTATTCACCACGCTTGCATACTTAGTCATGTTAAATTTCATTAATTATAATGAAAACTTGTGAATAATATGTATATGGCGATATTATATTTAATAAGAAGATGCCTGTTATGGCGCAGCGGCACAAGTGAGTGTTTGTAATCGATAGGTTGTGGGTTCGATCCCCACTCGAGGAAATGAAATGTTTAATATTTTCAATTTAAATATAAATATTTAAATTAATGTTTTATTTCTTCTTAATGTTTTTTCTTTGTGGTACAAGGCAAAATGCGGCGTTGAGTTCCGCCACTCAACACGCAATGCCTCCAATTGGGTGAAAATTGGAAAACGGAAGTGTAACTGAGTGTCTTAACACTAGGTTCCCAAGTTCCCTCTGCCTACTCTGCCATATGCGGGATACAGCGTAAAACTGATTTACTTGAACTTTTACTTTATTTATTTGAAGAATATGATTTATATTTATTTGAAAAATATATCAGATTGCTACAATCATTTTATCTTGTTTATGCAAAATGTACTTTACTCATTTAAATATAATGAATTTTACATGAAAGTCATTTTAATTACGATTAATTAACTTTATATCGATATGGAAAATAAAAAAAAAAGTTTCTACAAATATTATTAAAATTATGAGACCAAGGTGGCAAAGCGGTATATCGAATGGTTGCAAATGTCATGGTTATGGGACCGATTCCAACGCATTTACAATTTTTTTATTATTTTCTCGCTATGGAAAAAAGACAAACACGTTAACATTTGCTTTAAGACTTGTTTTTATATGAATATTATGATTCGTGTTTAATTTACTATAAATATATAAGTTAGGCTAAATTAGCAATGTGATGGTATTGATATACTGATTATATTGATAGACTAAAAACCTTTATATGATTTTTTTTTTTTATCTTAGACATATTATTAAAAGGTTTAATTGTTTTTAAGTGGAATGTACATTTTTGGATTGTTTTTTTACTTTAATAATGATACATATATACACATTTTTTGTCTGTTTTTCACATTCTTTTCAAATTCCACACAAAGCATGGTAAGTGACACGGTTCAACGATCAACGCTATGCAGTGTCTTAAGAAAAAAATCTCTTAAATGAAGGTCAAACTTGAAACACTCCACTGTGCTACAAAAATTATACTGAAATTCATGTTGCGTGCAAAAACTTGTAATAATTAACATAAAGGTGTAATTTTGTTACATGCAAATGTCTTTAATCGTATGTAACTATAATGTTTTACAACGCTGTTATCTTTTAATGTAATCTTAACGTACTTACCACATGAAAATATGACAACTGTTTACTAAATTATTTATAACCTGTTACACAGATAATATTTCATGCTAAGTATGATTCACACTTTTTTTTTGCTATGGATAATTTAAAATTAAATAATAATAAAAATTTTGATTTTCGCAGTAATTATATATTTTACATGAACAAATTTAACCGGATTAGTCGTCTACAAGAATTATAAATATTTTTGGAAATTCGATATTTAGTAAATAATGTAGTGGTCACGCTTAAATATCACATGGTTTCTAAATCTTTTTGTATTTTACATTTTGTCGTCGGGTGATTTGTGGAATCTTGTTCGCCATTTCGTTGACAAAAATATTTATTATATATAACGATATTTTCTATGTAGTTACCTAAAGAACACACAAAATTTTTTTTTTGGTATTTGATATCTTAAAATATAAATACAAACAAGGTCAAAATTTGAATTACTTTATTCTTATTTTTACAGAGTCGTTTCACAAAAGTATTTTGATACGTCTTTACCATAGATCTCGTCTAATAGACTTTTATTAATGGTTGACAGAAATTATGACTATAACAAATATATAAATTATATTTTTTTGATATGATAAATAAGACATAGGAATAAAAAAGGACAAATATTGAGCGGCGAAACTGAACGCTACGCTTTTACTACTACAGCGATAGAATAAAATAATACTTTGATTCGACTGGGGACCGTATTCACAAGCACTGTGTTGAATACACTACAATATCAGGTGACAAGAGTCAGGCGGCCTCTTAAGAAACATTTTCTACAGAATAATAATGTTTTTCTTTATTTTTTATTAGTAATAGCTCCGGGATTAAGGAAAGTGATATCAATGCAAGATTTCCTTAAAGAAGATATGACGGCTAAGATCATCTTGAGCATTATTTTACCTCCACTGAGTAATGCACATAAGATAATCACTTACAAGGTACTCTGTAACATATTTATTTAGAAAATGTATAAAAAAATAACATAACGGTATTTGAATCCGCGCCTACGATAGGCTTTGAACAAGGTGGAAATAATATTTTTTCTAAGTGACAATTAACATTTTAAAATTTGTAAAAGTACCGTATACACTTTATTATATAACCTAATAATTATAGATTTTAAAACAGTAATCTTTTTATAAAAAGAATAAATAAAAACTTTTTTTAGAATTTCGTATTTAGAAAATATAATTTGCAGTTCATATTATTGAAAGAAATGAAAATAATTAATTTACACAAACCTACAACCATCTTAGTTTGACCTGTCTGTCTCTGTGTGAGCTTTTTAATCGAAAACCTAGTAGTAGTAGTAGTAGGATGAACACTAGATCTTTAATTTTCGCGATTGTTATGTATTTTCAATGAAATCAAAAACAATTTTGATCGGATTAATCACGTACATTGAATTCTTTGATTATTGCGATTACTTTAAAGATATAGTAATTTTATTTTATATACGTTTATTAATCCGGTTTAATATGTTTTATTCAAACGTATGAATACCACCTATAGTAATAGTATATAAGATCTACAAGCGTTAACTAGAATAAAATACTGATTTTTTTGATTTCAAATTTTGTTTACTTATATAAAATATAAATTGTATAAAAAATTGTATAAAATATGATACAACAATTGTATGAAAAACTTTGTATCCTAGATTATGCCTCGATCTCAAAACGCACACGCTATCGTCCACGCTGGATTCATATACAAAATTAACGATTACGGTATAGTTAATGCCTGTAGAATAGTATACGGTGGACTTTCTACTGCATTTAATAGAGCTTGGAAGACAGAAAAATATTTGATTGGAAAAGCACTGTTTACAAATGAAACTTTGCAATATGCTTTAGAAGTTTTAAACGCTGAACTGGTAGTGACTGAAGACTTGCCAGATTATCCCGTGGAGTACCGACGACAGCTTGCCATAAGTTTATTTTATAAGGTAAATATGATTTAATATTTTATATGTATACTTCATGAAGCCTGTTGTGGCGCTAGGTCACAATCATGTGAATGTAAACGCAATAGAGGTTGATCCCCACTCGAGGATATAAAATATTTAATATTTTCAATTTAAATATTTCATGTTTTCATTTCTTCGCTCTGGTACAAGGCAAAACGTGACGTTGAGTTCCACCACTCAACACACAATAACTCAAATTCGGCAGAAAATGGAGAACGGAAGTAGAACGGAGTGTCTTAACACTAGGTTTCCAAGTTCCCTCTGCCTACCCTGCCATGTGCGGGATATAGTATGAGAGTATAAAATGGCGCAATAGTTTACGTTTTACGCATTTCTTATATCAACACTTTTGCAGATGACATACTAATGATTGGTGATTATCTGATGCATAAAAGCTACACATTCCCAGATCAAACTAGAACAGAAAATTTTTCAAATGAATTTAGTATTTTATTTAATTTTTTAAATGAAATTTAAAAAATATATTTAGGTATAATGTCAGAATAAAAATAATATCATTCTCAAAATTTAATTTTCTCGATAGTAAAAAAATCTGGCGTCTTTTTTAGTACTCTTTAATCTGGTAGCGAGTTTACAATGCCAATCAGCATGTAGATTCTAATTGTCGACGTGTGGGAAAACTCTATGAACATTGAACACTTCATATTGATTATACGAAGAATCTGTACTTAAGTAAACTAAACAAGCTTATTATTTATTTATATTATTCTTAGGAAGTACTGATATGAATTCACAAAATATAATGCTTACCTCGTTACCAGACCGAGGAAATGAAAAAAATAAATAATTAATTTATTCCAATGTTAATAGAACTCACAACCTGTTGTATTTACAGTCGCACGCTTGTGCCTCGGCGCCATCACAGCCTTCTAACAGGCTGAGTCGCGGGTGAAAAGTAATAGTTACATAAAATAATGAATATTTTATCATTACATAAAATAATTAAATTGACAAACAAAATCAATTTTATATTCAGTTTGACGTCCATTGCCGTAGCAATAAAATATTTGAAATACTTTATAGTATTGACATTTTATAGTATTCCGTTGTTTTATTCGTTGTTAAAATTTTAATTTTAGGTACGCAATAAATGTCATGACTTTAAAAAGATATTAAAGTTGCAATCCGATACTATTTAAATATGAATGAATGAAACATTCAATGCGATTTATTTTAAAAAAATCATCGCTTTGTATTACAATAACTGAAAAAAGTTAAAAGTAGATATATTTTATTTACTCATTGAAATTATTGATATAACTAATTATTATAATACATCAAAAGAACGTAGTTTTATCGTCATCCCAAAAAGATTACCTAAACCTAATCGTATCCCAAAATGTAGTAATTTAATTTTGGCACAAAAGATTCAAATCTCAAATTTAACATTAATGTATTAATATTGTATGACAATAGAGTAATTATTTGTTACTAATATATATATTTTTTAAATTATCTTATCTATACACATAGCGTACTTGTACATACGTATATATTTTTTTCGTTACTGAGTAACTACGTTGTACTGACAAAACTGCAATACATATCCAACAGTTTGGAAATCACTAAACAGCATTATTCAAGATTTTCTCTCGAAATTGGCAGAAATGTTAAAAAGTCCACATAATAACGTAATTTTTTTTTCAGCTTCACGCTGTATCCCGCACGAGGCAGGGTAGGCAGAGGGAACCCGAGAACCTAGTGTTGAGACACTCTGTTCCACTTCCGTTCCCCACTTACCGTCGAATTTGATAAAAAATTGTTAAAATTGCGGATCAGATATCTAAAATAAGAAAATAAGAGATTTTCAGATGAATTTATCTACAGATGATTATTTAATAACATGTTTCAGGGACTTCTAGCACTGTACCCTGTAAATAGATTACATCCTCGTTATCGTTCTGGAGCAGTGAAAATACATGACACGCGTCCTGTATCTGATGGTAGGCAAATATTCACTACCAATCCCACTCTGTGGCCCTTAAACAAGCCTATACCTAAATTAGATGGTTTGGTAAGTTGGACTTACTTAAATATAAAATATTATTGTCAGTTTTTACTTATCATATTAACTATTACGATTATATTTCGTCCAAATTTATGAAATATAATATACTTGTTTAGATCCAATGTGCTGGTGAATCTAAATATACAGAAGACCTACCGTCTTTACCTCGGGAAGTTTTTGCTGCATTTGTGCTTACGACGGTTCCATTAGGCACTATAGACAAAATTGATCCTAGTCAGGCATTGGTAAGTGTAAAAGATACCCCCTGAAAATATTTTTTTTGAAAAATAGCTAAGAGCACACTCAATTAAATCCCTTAAAATAATAAATTCTATGGAAGCTTTGATACCACATACAGACATACAGATGCACTCATACACCTACACACACATGCTTATATCACTCTGTTTCCAGAGTAAATAAAATAAATTATAATTTTCTACTTGATAAAAATTTTATTTGTTTTATTAATTTTATTCTAGAAAGAACCCGGAGTTATAGCTTTTTATAAAGCTTCTGATATCCCCGGACCAAATAGTTTCGTTAACCCAGTTAACATTTTTTTCCCATTTAACGAAGAAATTCTATGCGATAGAGAAGTTAAATATTACAATCAACCTTTAGGTATAATTGTGGCGGAAAGTCAGAAAATAGCAGAAAAAGGCGCCACATTGGTCAAAGTTACTTATAGCAATATTCGAAGACCAGTAGTAGATATTAAAATTAGTAAAAATGATCCTAGCAAAGTGACAGTTCTTCAACCAATACCCGCCACTAGAACCGGAGTTGATGTAGAAAAAGTAATAAAAGGGGAGAATACCATATATGGTCAATATAATTTTTGTATGGAGACGCTAGTTTGTGTGACTCATCCAACTGAGGAAGGATTAAAAGTGTACGCTGCTACTCAATACATGGATACTGTTCATCAGGTCGTTTCCAGGATGTTGAAATTAGATCAAAACAGGTATTTATTTGCATATATTAAATAGTGTTCACTTATTGTTACGTAAAAAGAGAAATCGAGTTTTAAGTCATTCCTTTCACTAGTTATTCTTTCAATAGTTATCGTCATTATTGCAACAAATATATTTGGCTAGCTTCAGGCGTTTTTTTGTAAAGCAGTAATACAAGTGGAAACAAAGTGTGTTAATTGGTGGAACTCAATGCTAAGTTTTGTTCCCAAAGGCCTGTCGCGGCGCAGCGGCACAAAGCTTGTGACTGTAACCGTAAGGTTGTGGGTTCTATCCCCGCTCGAGGAAATGAAATATTTAATATTTTCAAATTAAATATTTAATGTTTTCATTTCTTCGCTCTGATTAGAAGGCAAAGCGCGGCGTTGAGTCCCGCCACTCAACACGCAATGCCTCAAATTCGGCGGAAAGTGGGAAACGAAAGTGGAACGGAGTGTCTTAACACTAGGTTCCCAAGTTCCCTCTGCCTACCCTGCCGTGTGTGGGATACAGCGTGAAGCTGAGTAATTATTCTTCAAAGTAAGACCTTTCATATTTCTTGTACTAACAAAGAACTTGAGAAACTAGTGTGAAGACACTCTGTCCCGTTCCTTATATTTCTTGAACATTTATTCAAATACATTTTGTGAAGTTATTGTATAGCGAGACTCTTTCAAATTGTCAATATAATACATAACATACTCGTAATATATGACAATATCAGTTCAATATTGTTGACTGTAACTTAATTTAATAATAATAATTAATGAATGGAATATTGAACATTTCATGGTTTGTTTGCAATAAATATTGAAATAATTAACTTGTTTTAATTAATTTATTGGCTCTTGCCGCTGTTGTTGCTAGTATTATAACAGCATCCAAATTGATTTATTTATTTAATATCAAATTAGACTCATATGATATAATTGTAATTATGCCAAGTTTTGCAGTAAATTTTAATGTTAGTAAGTTAATTTATGCATTATTTATAGGGATTAAATTGTAATTTTATATTCTAATTTTCAATTGTGTTAATATAATTGATAGCATGAATTGGCAATGCCAGTTTAAACTGTAGAAATAAAACCTATATATAAAATATATGATCATTTATTATCAAGGTAAAGTTAACGTTTAGGTATTAATAAAATCCGTGTATTGCCAGAATTCAAGATATTCAGTTGAATGGTGGAACTTAACGTGACGATAATAATGAATGAAAAAAAGAATATTGTACGTGACATGAAATCAAAACGGAAGTGGGATCGATCTTAGTAGAATTGGGCTTATTAACGTTTAATCTTTTTATTTTTAGGATCGACGTGGTCGTCCGTCGATTGGGAGGTGCTTATGGATATAAAGTATCCAGAGAGACGCAAGTAGCGGCCGCTTGTAGCTTAGTAGCTTTTAAATTAAATAGACCTTGTCGGTTCATACAATCTTTAACTAATAATATGAGGGCTGTTGGGAAACGGTCTCCTTGTTCTTCTAATTTTGAAGTAAGTATATGATGGATCTCACTTGATATTTTTTATCACGCGTTTAGCTTGATCTGTTAAAGATATTTACTAGTCCATAGTGAAAACATTCGTCTACTTCATCAATCTTGTACTCATCCATTCATCATGTGGTCCATCAATGGTTCTCAAGTTTCCTTTGCCTACTGTGCCATGTGCAGCTATACAACAAAAAAATGTTTCAATTTAGGTTTAGTTAAAAAATTAGAATAATTTACAATATTTGGTATCTATCATTCATATTTATATACTTTGAACTCTATAATTGTACACACACAAAAAAAATTAATGTACATTATATATTGCTCTTTCCTTAGATAGGTGTAAATAAAACTGGTGAAATTCAACATCTTCGCTATGATGTATACAGCGATAATGGCTATATAACAAACGAACCATTATTGTTACTAGGTGTTGAATTATATTCTAACGTATACAAAAGTGATACTTGGAATTACACATCCTACAATGCGGTTACAGATACAGCTTCTAATAGTTGGTGTAGATCTCCTGGTATGTTAAAACTTATACAATATATAAAATCTCTCTCTTTTCTCTTTCCATATTTCGCCTAAATTAGCAAACCAAAGAGAAAATCTGAAAATTATTCGTTATTTTACCACAAGTGTACGACTCAAAATACGTCGTTTGTAAGTTTTATTCCTATTCGGAGGAAAGAAATATTTATTTATAAATTTTCCCCGCTCTGATAACGAGACATTACGCGGCCTTGAGTTCCAATCCTCAAAATAAAATTCCAGAATTGTGGAAAGTGTGATGGAAAGTGCGGCGTTGTATTATTAAAGCATCACAATAAATTTTAAACGAAACACTTTTCGCTTCCCGGAAATCAAAGAAATCATTACAATAAAATTTATAAAATATATTGTTTTTAGCTTCAAGCTGTATTGTACATATAACAGGGTAGGCAGAGAAAACTTTATGCTAAGACACTTCCGGTGCTTTTAGAGTTTTTTTTTTGTCATGTTACAGCAAGGAAATGAACATATTGCTATCGCTAGTTGAAACGGCATTTATTATCCTGTTTTGCATTCAAATGTAATAATTCCTCACATTTTATCCTTTAGATAGATAGATATTCCAAATAAGGTTTAAATACGTATTTTAATTTAGTATAATTTTTTTCAGGAACTTTAGAACATGTAGCACAGGCCGAAACGATAATAGAAAGAATAGCTTACGAAATGAACTTAGATCCTCTCGACGTTCGTCTAGCAAATTTAGATACAGTTAATTATAGTGACATTTCAGAATTATTGGAAACATTAAAAGCTAATTCAGATTACGATAATCGAAAAATTAAAGTTGATAAGTTTAATTCTGAAAACCGATGGAACAAACGAGGTTTAAGATTTTCGTTTATGAGATGGCCCCCAGTAGGCGGTTTCTATCTAGACGTTAACATGTCAGTCTACAGCGATGACGGTTCCATATCAATAACTCACGGAGGTGTAGAAATGGGTCAAGGAATTAACACTAAGGCTATACAAATTTGTGCGTATCTTCTGAAAGTACCTGTTGAAATAATACAAATTAAGCCAAATGATACTTTCGTTGCGCCCAACAATTTTGCATCTGGAGGAAGTTTGACAACTCAGAATGTGACCATTGGTGTTCAAAGATGCTGTGAAGAGCTTCTAAGGAGGCTCGCGCCGGTTAGAAGTCAACTGAATGATCCAACATGGAGAGAATTAGTAAAAGCAGCATTTACAATGAATATTGATTTGCAAGTTCATGGTTTCGTGACTGCCGCTGATTTCCAAAAGTATAATATATTTGGTGTGACTCTGGCGGAAGTGGAAATTGATGTGTTGACGGGTGAATCGGAGATCATAAGAGTAGATTTGATAGAAGATGTAGGACGAAGTGTTAACCCTGAACTTGATGTTGGTCAGGTGAGCATTTCTTTGTAATTTTTACACATAGTAGGCTGAGAAATCCTAGTGACAACGAACGACACTCATATATAGTACACCGCCAAAAATAAAGACTATATTATCTCAATTCCCGTAATTTCCTTTATCACAATTACAAGTAAATGGAAATATTCTTCTTTTCGCTAATGAACATTGAACCTATAACCATCGCTTCTAAAATCTGGACCGTCTCACACCGCTAATGTGGAGACAACTTTTCGTCTGCCTTCATATTTGAACTTGCCGTAGTCTATTAAGCGGTATGCTCACATAGCTAAAGATAGAAATCATATAGCTTTAGCAATTAAGTTTGTAAGTTTTTTATAAACAGTATAACATAATTTAATCAGTATGTAAATTTAAATAATTTAACTTTAATAAATTACAAAAATCTTGCTTAGACTAATAATGTAATGTATGTATGTTAATAAGATAAAGATAACATCATATTTTTATTATAAATTACTTAAAGCTGTATATTATAAATTTTATATTATTTTTGAACTAATTATAGCATTACCTAATGAATAAACATAATATATTGTTTTTGTTTTAAAATTTTGTGACTTAATTAGCTAGGATTTTTTTTTAAACTGACGGTAAAATTATTGATTAAATTAAGTATTATTACTAATTTCTTTTATTATTTGTAAAATTCAGTATTATCATTTATTTGTTTCAAATAAATAATAATACTGAATTTTAAAAAAATAATAAAATTTATTAATTAAATTAAACATCACGACAATAAGCGAGATACGAGTAGTTATGGGTCCGATCTAGAGTCGGAATAAAAAATATACTTTTTTTTTTAATTCTAGGCAGCTTATTTAGCGACTATTCTACTTCATTAAAAACATGATACACATTTATTACAATTAAAGTCTAAGCCCTAAATATCATCTATCTATATATTTATCCTAGCTAAAAGTCATCCTTAGAATGAAAATTTGCCAACACATTGTTACTTGCCCCATCATTGCAGCATCTAAGCCACTGTGGCGTTAATCCTACTACGTATACACTGCATCAACAACTGATATATTATAGTATTGTTACAAAGGTTCATTCTTTTATGGTAAAAAATTTCATCGGATTCTTTTTTTTATAAAACATGAACGTAGTCTTTTTTATCCTGTCACTTTTGAGTGACACTATCTACTTTCTTGTCAATTTGGCCTCACAAAAATAATTGTTTCATTTTTCAACTGCGTTGAGTTCCACAATTTAACATTCACTGATGAAACAAAAGAAGTGTTTTAACACTACGTCAAAATGAATGAAAAATTGTACAAGAATCTTTTCTGTAGGTAGAAGGAGCCTTCATAATGGGAATAGGATACTGGACATCAGAACGGTTGGTATACGAACCAAGCTCAGGGGAACTTCTAACAAATCGTACTTGGGACTACTGGGTACCACAAGCACGGGACATCCCTCAAGATTTTAGAATATATTTCAGAAAGAAAACTTTTGAAAATGAATTTATTTTTGGAGCCAAAGGTAAGCTTTTTGAACATTATTCATATATATTAGAGAATAAATAAAAGACCATTACATTATACGTGTTGCTATAGTAGCGATCATGTTAGCTTCATGCTGTATTCCGCACATGACAGAATAGGCAAAGGCAAAGGAAAACCCGGAACCCTAGGATAAAACACTCCGTTCCGTTCTTCACTTTAACCAAGTTGCGTGTTGAGTGGCAGAACTCAATGCTGCGTCCTTATTAGTTACAAACATCTATCATATAGAGTGCGTTATACTTTAAAAATATTAGCACTATTAAAATTTTTAACCCCATTAAAATATTTCTCCCCACTGTGGGGAGCGTAAGTGGAACGGAGTGTCTTAAAACTAAGTTCCCAAGTTCTATCTGCCTACCCTGCCATGTGCGGAATAAAGCGTGAGGCTGAGAGAGAGAGAGAGAGAGTGATAATTATATTTCAGCAACTGGTGAACCAGCCACGTGTATGGGAATAGTTGTCGCATTTGCATTACGTCACGCAATCGCATCGGCGCGACTGGAGTCCGGTATCGCAACTTCACAGTGGTTTCAAATAGGTGAGTATAACATTTATTATTTTTTCTAAATTTCTTTTTCAAAGTACAGAGTTAAGTGGAAAATCGGCGACGGAAGTGCCATAACATCAACAGAGAGTCTTGACACTAGTCTCCCAGATTCTCTTTGCCTACCCTGTAAAGTGCGGGTGTAAATACATCGTGACGCTGAAAAAAGTCCAATTGACTAATAATAATTCAAAACCACGCTATATCTTGTTACGGGAGCTATACATTTTATTTGCCTCTATACCACCAGATGGGAATCATACATACAACCATCTCACATACAACCAGAAGCTTCGTACAATGACATCAATAACAAAATATTCCTAATCATTACAAAATTTTCTTTGTTTATTTCAGATGGCCCATATTCTGTAGATAAAGTACGTCAGTCTTGCGCAACTAAGTATGAAGATTTCAAATTTTATTAAAGCAGCTGACAGCTGTACACACATTACTATACGTAAATATATTAATCAATGCAAATAAACGTATTTTATTTTAGAATTGAGAGAGAGAGAGAAATATTACATAATGTTCTAATTTGTTTAATATTTATTATCTTACATGTAATTATAATGTTACTACTTTAAACTGAATGCTTTAGCTTAAAACTGAAGACCATCTTAGTGCAGTGATATAATGGATGTAAACGGGACGCTTGTGAGTTATGGTGAAATGACAAAACGCAGCGTTGAAATCCACCATATATAAATTAGCAATGTCTCGAATATTGGACAGTGCTACATATGGCAACACGGCTAGTTATAGTAATAATATAGTTTATTTTAAGCTTTACGACGTGTCGCACACATAACAGAGGGAAGGGTAGGTAACTAAGGAACCTAGTGTTAAGACACTCCGCTCCTATGAAGAAACTTCCGTTGCCTACGTTCCGCCGGATTAGAGGCATTGTGAGTTGAATGACGGTACTTAACCCCGTACTTTGCTTTGTGACCAGTTCATTGAATGAAATTCAACCTACGCCTCAAACAATACAGATGTTAATAATACAATATAATAATTATAATTAATATTACAATTTTGATATGCTATCGTCTTAATACTAGGTTCCCAAGTTCCCTCTGTCTACCCTGCCATATGCGGGATACAGCGTGAAGCTGAGTGATTGATATGCTATTCAACACTGAATATAACGTAATCCTCCACTTTCATCATATTACAGCATAAAAACCTTATGAATCGAATCACACCCATTTATTTAACGCAACGACATAAAAGAGGAGGGACAGATGGCCCTCATAAACTATGTAGATTTGTGGATAACACTCCATTGATTTCCCCGAAATAGCTGTTATGGCTAGAACAAAAATTTTATCAGATATTGGTCAGCAATATCTTAAGATTTAAGTCTTTGATAACTGCTTACGCTGTTTTTTTGTTCGTACTATTTTTTGTAATGATTTATGACGCAATTTCACAATTTTTCCTTTGCATATACCCTAATTTTTATAATTATAGGTCTGCATCTATGAAATCAGCAAAGGAAATACTCTAAATTTTGTTTACGCGGCGAATAAAGTAGACAAATTCAAGCTTATTAGGTGTATCCGTTCCTTATGCATGAAATTAACTACGAATATTACTTTAAAATACTTATAAATTAAGGCTTTTTGGATTTTTTACTTTATTTCTGTAATAAGTACTCACTTTGTGATAAATTTCATAATGGTAGGTTAACGAAAAATAACCTAAACAAGATTTAATTACGCTGCAAATTTCATACAAATAAATCAGCAAAAAATGATGAATAAACGGTCGTATCTTTTGATTGTGTTAACTGAAAAGAATGCTTTTGTCTACGATTCAAGAGGTTGTATACTTGAATATTTGATATTAATATCGGCTTGTTACCTTCCCGCAGTCTCAAGATAAATGATCTTGAAGGATTACATTTTTACATTTTTAGGTATCGAATCTTAAAAATGAATTAGTTAATATTTATATTGCAAATTACAATTTTACTAAAACGAATTCATATGAAATGTTTAATTCGTTGAATTTTTATATGAAACTTGTACAACCTTCATGGACCTATCATTGTTATATTGCGCTGCGTAAACAGCTAAAATTACTCAAAATCCATGTATGAGGCAATCATAAAAGTTCTAAAATGAAATCTGCGACCGTACATGTCTTAATATCTATTTTGTAAGCATAACTCACTGTTGCCACTGTTAGTTTTATAAAAGTTAGTTAAAAGAAACGAAACATACCATTATGGCCTTTTTTACTTTACGTCCTATTACGCACATAGCAGAGTAGCAGAGGAAATTTGGTAACTAAGTGTTACCACTCAGTGTCTATTAAGAAACATCTATTTCCCACTTTTCGGACACTTTTGGAGGCATTAGGTATTGATTAGCAGAACTCAATGTCGTATAATATGTTACTGGCCTTATATAAAAATAATCGGTGATGCCAAGAAACTCTGAAAAGGGCGGCTGCGAACACTTCAATCGTTTATAGGTATGAGTCGTTATCGTAATGACATCTTATATAAAACGTTATGGCGGGTTATAATATGATATAACGATGTTAGGGCTGAAAGTAGTTTAAAGTAAATCTACGCCCACATTTAAAATAAACTAACAAGCGGATGATATATTGTATATATCAAAATAGTTTACTGTGACTACGAAATATGTTTTTATATAGTAGAAAGATATGGTATAAGTCCCAAATACTGACTTTCCATTAATTGCTGCCTGCCACTTTACTAAAGAGTCATTTCATTTTGTTTTCGAATATCGATAATGTTAAGTAATATCGATACCATCTTTATGCTGATGACTAGCAGATTTATGTGCATTCTAGTGAAGATATTTTTTCCAACGCTAATCAAAATTCTAATGCTAACCTATGACAAATTTCATTTGGTCTCTTAAATATAGCATCGAAGGAAGTTAATAAAATTTTTTTTACACCTGCCAATACGATTTATTTATAGCCTTCGTAGTATAAAAACTTCTACCTGTCCTCCGATATCTCTCTCCTTTTGTTCTTTCCATAAAAAGTCTTTGCTAGCTAATCTGATGTTCTTTGAACCTGGTCCAGTCGCACTTCAGGATCCCTGGCCGATGTGGATTTTACATATAAAAATTAAATTAGGTATAGGAGCAACAAAAAGTTGAATATTTTTACTATAATATATTTATTTAACCAAAGTACCTATAAATCATTATTATTTATGCATTTTTACTATCTCATAGATATTTTATTGACATCTTTACTAAAAAAAACTATCCGAACAGGAATCAATAAAATTTTTAAAGGCGGTTTAAAAAGGTTATCAAAATTTCGAAAAAAATGGTAATAAATAATCTTGGGAGTAAGGCAAATGTATCAAACATTCCAATTGAAGCCCTTCTAATTTGGAACACCGTCTATTTTGCAGTGCATGACGTTGTCGTAAAGAAACAGTTGCGTAGAGCGAATGACCAACCTCGTTTGTTTAGCAGCTAGCTTTTCCATCATAGTTTGCAATTGTTGACAATAGACGTCTGCCTTAATTGTCTGGCTAGATTTTTTTTTATGAAAAAACACAGCAAACGAGCACCTGATAGTAAGTGATCACTGCCGCCCACGGCCCCGTGTAGCACCAGATAAGCTACAGGTGCGTTGCCGGTCCAATGCGAAACGCAGTGGCCGAAGCCACTACTTTACGCCAGTATTAAAGGAGTGGTAACAATCCAGTCGAGACCGCCAATGCGTGTTGTCATTGCTGACAACGTGACTATCCCACACGTACTTTAGTCGCCTCTTACGATGCCATCAGTAACAGGGTGATCCTATTCTAAGCCGAAATCACATGGCGTGAGAAAATTGTAATAATCGACACCGACAGTAGTCCTCCAAATGCTTACAAGTATTCTTTTTTTGCGACACGACCAAAATACACATCATTAACCCTTCGAAGCGTTTCCGCAGCACTGGCGCCATGGTAGAATATATCATAAATAACGCGATATTTCAACTTTTCTATTTTGTAAGCTGAGTGACGCAAACAGAAAAAAACAGGAAAAAAAACAAATGAATTACTATTAACGAAACCCAAATACATGTGAAAATAGCTGAATAAATTTGAATTTGGAATTTCTAACCAAAAAAGAGAAATTTGTGATTATAGTGGCCACTACGAAGCAACGCCAATTTTATATTTAAATATGGTAAAATCTATGTAAATACGTAAAAATGTTTATATATGTATGTACATGTATGTATAATATATGTTTAAAGCGTAACGAACTCTATTTTTACATATTTTTTATTCTTATATTGCGTACAAAAAAGAATATATAAATAAGTTACATATTTTTCGATGTTATAGTAAATTAGAATTTCAAATTAGTTACGATAAAAGAAAAGTTTTATATCATTCTACATAATTTCTCTCATTAGTCAAATATACACAGTATCTATACTATCTTCGGTTGAATAAAAAACGTGGTATAAGCAAACCTTTTTAAAAATCTAGATTATTGAGATCGAATCTAATAACGTCACTCTTTTGTACGAATTAAATACATATTATAAGACAAAGCGTCAGCAACACAAGTATCGGTTCGATATTTTAAAATTAAAACGCAAAGTTGTGTGTGAAATTATACATTACGTTGTTAAAAACACGTCAACATAAAAGAGACGTGTACATTCTTAGAAAAAAATATTATTTTCGAAACATATAAATCATAGATATTATGTATAAACTCGTTTTACTTGTGACTGTACTTTAAATAGAAAAAAACCAGATAAATGTAAAAAAAGCCATATGTAATAAATAATGGTTAATGGTTCGGTTTAATACATGTTCATTTTCTCACTCTGGTAACAATGATAACTTAAATTAAATATCCTTTTAAATATACTTACACTTATAAATATATCAGGGTAAGTATATTTATAAATTTAAGTAATATATTAATAGTAATATATTTTTAATCGTGCCACTTTTCTGTTCAACTTACTAATAATAAATATTAAACGTTATTAAATAAAAATTACTGTAATAACATTAAAAACTGTATCCTTTTTCGTTTTAAGCAAAACTGTGATTAAAAAAATCGAAATGTCAACAAAATGAAATTACAACATGCTCAATTTTTACTATTGCTATTTATATCATTGTCTGAGGAGTTATCAAGATTAGATAATAAAAATCGTAAACACGACTCCAAAAGGAGAATAAGAAAAAGACAAAATTACGAAATCGTCGATGAAAATGAACCACTCGAACAAATCGATGTTTCAAGTTTTATACGAAGTGGTGGTGAAAGTTCTATGCATGAACAATATCCTAATTTAATGGAAAAAAGGTAATATTATTTTAAAAAGTAGACTGCCATATTCTTGAAATTTTGCGAGTGCTACTTCTCAATTATGAAATGAAAATACTTGTTTGTAAAATGTTGCAAGGAACATTTTTTATTTGGACATTTTATTTTATTTTTATCATTTAGCTTCACGCTGTGTCCCGCACGAGGCAGGGTAGGCAGAGGGAACCCGGGAACCTAGTGTTAAGACACTCCGTTTCGCTTTCGTTCCCCACTTTCCGCCGAATTTATGGCATTGCGTGTGAGTGGCGGAACTCAAAACGCAATGCCTCAAATTCGGCGGAAAGTGGGGAAAAAGAAAAGAGCGAAGAAATGAAAGATTAAATATTTAAATTGAAAATATTAAATAGTACATTTCCTCTACTGGGGATCGAACCCAAAATCTGTCGGTTACAATCACACGCTTGTGCCGCTGCGCCGCGACAGGCCTCAATCGATATTGTCAAACCATATAATAGTATTTTTACAATTTTTTAAAGTGTTATTCCACACTTAGGACAGAAAATGTTAAACTTAAATTTAAAAAGCGTATAAAAATTTTTAACGCAGCAGGATTTGAACCTGCGGCTCTTGAACGGTGTTCAATAGCAAACCGTAACATATAATAATATGCATTTTATCACATAGAAATTATTATACACGTGTTACAACTTATTTTTATTGTTAATATCTTAAAGTATCCGAAACAGATTTTTTAAATTTCCATTACCTAAATAAATAAATTGGCAAAATATATTTGACTTAAAAAAAAAATATTGAGTAGTATTTTCTAGTTTTAATCACAATCTATTGAAGAAAAACTATTTAGAAACGTATACAAATAATAATACATTATGTTGGTAATTCCTATCCCGTGTAATGAAGTAAATATAAAAAAATAAATATAAAAACATTTCAGTCCACAGGCAATAGACGATTTCAACATAGAGAACACTGCTAATAACGAATATGACTTAGAAAAAGCCGATCGAGTATACCAAAATATAAATTCGGATTTACTCTCACCATACAAAGATAGAAAATTATATCCAAGATACATAGATAGAGCAGACACGTCGTCAGATAACGTTAAAGGAAATATTAAAACACAATATAATAGCCTTAATAAAATGAAAAATGACTGGCCATTACGTGAAGTAGGATTTAATTTGCATAACGAGAAGAAATGGTGCGATTTTTGTAGATACTGACCCTTTTAATTTTTTATCTGGACTTTGTAATCTATGTAAAATGACGAATGAACTCTCTAAGCACTTTTGCCTACTTCCTTCCTTATTTTATGACTTATTTCTTAGCCTAATATACGTAGCGCTAACAAGTTGTATTGTTATCAAAGCAACAAAGTGAAAATACTTTTTTTCTTGCATAGTAATCAAACCCCCAACTGCCGGTCTTAATCAAACGCCATGCCTCACAGCAGTTGCAGGGTAGACAGAGAGAACTTTTCAACCTAGTGTTAAGATATTTTTTAGTCACTGAGTCACTGCCTGTTGAGTGGCAGAACACAACGCCGCGCTTTACCTTGTTACCAGAACAAAGAATTGAAAGCCTTAAATATTTAAATTATAAATATTAAATATTTTATTTTACCCCTGCACCATGACCATAATAGCAGTAGTAACAAATTATTTCGCGTATAGAAGGTTAGGCATAGTGATAAGACATTCTTTTCAAAGTTTTTTTCATTATTCATAT
Source organism: Eueides isabella (assembly GCA_019049475.1). Lineage (NCBI taxonomy): Eukaryota > Metazoa > Arthropoda > Insecta > Lepidoptera > Nymphalidae > Eueides > Eueides isabella. The sequence goes on along the minus strand of CM032389.1, from coordinate 12,188,907 downwards.
CTGATAACAACATAACTTATATCTTTTATAATGTTAAACATTACTTTAGATAACGGTTCTGTAGTATTTATGTAAAAAAAAAACTTATATAAATATTGTCAATAATCAGTCTTTATAAAACTATGAAATTTAGTATGTCATTATACTGTTCACTCATGTTGCAGCGCCCTAAAGAAAATGAGGTTCCCGTTTTTTTCCCATAGAAAAACAACAAAATCTAAGAAAAATAAGAAGAGAAAATTCAGCTTTCGTAATTCAAAAAAACAGAATCAAAGTGTAACCAAAGTCGCTGAGAGCCATTTGAATACCAATCCTACGAAGATGTCTACAGTAGAAGCGAGGCATTTTAAAATCAGGAAGCGTTCATTCCTCGACAGATTGTGTCCAAGTTGTAAACAAAAAGTTTTAAATGCAAATTTGGTGGAAGATAAATTGCGAAGCACTAACGTCATACATAACAGCCGACAATATTTTCAGAGGACAAAATATCCTAAAAGTATAGGTGATAATAAATACGGTGACAGCAATTTGGATTTAAAAAAATATCAAAATACTGGATACTGATGAAATATTAATAATTTTTGAATCCCGAACATGGCAGGATAGATGGAGGGAACTTGGGACCCTGTAATAAGACACTCTGTTCCCATTAAGACACTTCCGTTCCCCACTTTCCACCGAATTTGATGGATTTGCGTGTCGAATATATTAAAAGTTTATATTATAAATATATGAATTGAGAAAAAATAATGTAAAAGTAAATTTGTAAGCAATGTTTTGAATTTTAGGTATACACGGTTTGTTATATTAATTGTTTTAGTAATAAAATTAGTATTGGAACTATATTTGTTTATAAAACAAAAGTAATTGTTATAATATAATATTTCTCTCATATACAGATAGACCAGATCCCAGTATTGAAATACTCCCTTCACCAGGCCCAGGTATCGGAACTCAACATGGGAGTTTCTCTATCAAAGCGAGAAAATGAAATTAATTCACTCACTCACTCACTTATTACCAGAGCGAAGAAATGAAACATTAAATATTTAAATTGAAAATATTAAATATTTCATTTCCTCGACTGGGGATCGAACCCAGAATCTTTCGGTTACAGTTATACTCTTGTGTCTCTTGTTGCCGCTGCGCCACGACAGGCATGAAATTAATTAATTTCCCAAAATGGGTATTGAACCGAAAATCTTCACGATTATACTGAGTAGCTATCGCACTGCGCCATAACGGACTAAATTTATTATTTAATACTGATAATATTTTAAGATAGTTCTCGTAGGTTGAATAGTTGTGAAAAATGAGGGTAATTTCGAGTTAGACGTATGGAGAGCATCCGTCACTGTTCCATGGGAGCGGAATTTTCCTTGCTCTTATATAACTAACTAATCTCTAAAATTGTAAAATTAATATATAGTATTTTATATAACATTTAACATGTTTATAGCCTTATTAAAAACCTGGGAAAGAAAAATACTTTTTGTAGAAATTCCTATTCTAATGTGATTAAATCGCACAACGTTAATTTCTTTATACTTGTTGTAAGAAAAGTATTTTAAATAATTGTACACACGATAATTATGAGTTCGAACCTTCTTCAAAGTAGGGAGAAAAACATCATTATATTATTATAATGGAACGGACAATTACAAATTGAACAAATTGAAGACACTGCTGACTTGTTTACACTCACCGAAAATATAATTCACAAATATATATAATTTACATGTAGTTTTTTTATTATGCGGTAGAGAACGCACAGTGAAGATACGTCGCCAAAGTGTCAAGCCTCTCACAGATCATTAGGTCCCCAACGCTTCAAACGGCTATACGTTATATGCAATCAAATGGTTCAACCAAATACTGGGATGTACAGGCCCACAGGTGAGTACAGTATTCCATATAAGGCCAAGCCTAGGCCCTGTACAGGACCAAATGATGTTTTTGCGTGACCTACTGTCTCGCTTTGCTGATGACCCCCAGTTTCTTTGAGGGCAAATATAGGCCGTGCTTGCTAGATGATCCTTATGCTGGGTGCGGCTTTATGGGGAGTGCTCTCGAAAACTGGTGATATGACAATTGGGTTTTTTTAGTGGTTAATGCACAGACTTGTGTCTTCTTGGGTTTAAGTGAAGTAGGTTCTCATCGGAAGGCACAGGTTGATTTCGGCACTGCTCGACGTTTACCCGAGAAAGACTTGCACGGCCGGAGTATACAGTGTCCACATTGCTGTCATCTGCATATCAATGTATGTTAGAGTCCTCCAACATATCATTGATAAACAGCGTAGAGGACAGCATGCAGCCTTGGGGGACGCCAGCGTTTTCGGGCATGTACTTCAAGCAGAAACCGTTGACAGCGACCGCCCAGTGAGAAAGCTAGCGATCTACTTGTATAAATTCTCGGGAAGCCCGTAAGATGGAAGTTTCGTAAGAAGTGCCCCGTACCACTCTCGATCGAAGGCCTTCGCCATGTCCAGACCAACTGCCAGGCCCTCTTATTTGCTTTCAACATCTATAACCCAGCGGTGGACCTTTTGGACTTGTGATCAAATTGAAAGAACTAGAGTATGAAACAATTTAATTGCTCAACTGATTATAAAAGTAGGTGTTGATTACATCGAATACTTCAACGTGATTAAATATATAATGTCTTTAATTTGAACCAATACATACAAGCGTACACAAGTAGCGTATTCAAACAACTTTGAAATATTTTTTATATTAATATTTTTAGCTTAATGTGAAATCATTCTAAGAATTTTAAATTACATAAAACTTATAAATCTTCTCTTCTCACAGAGTAGTTTTGTAGTGATTATTTTATCATCAAGGCGTGTGTCATCATTTATAAAATCATTAATTTGGTAATTAATAACCTTTAACACACAAACATCTTATCACAATGCTTAAAAATTTTGAAATGGAAAATTCTTGGACATTTTCTAGGCACCTACTGTAAAAGCGTACACCCTGTCCCATAAAACAATTATCGAATCCATGCAATCGAATTACAGGCGCACTAAATTGAGGCCTATTTCTAGGATTCATATTATATACATCACCAATTTTGGTAAATTAATTAATTAGTATTTTTTTTAACATAACGTTTTGAAAAATGTATTGAGTTACATCAGTCAATATATTCATTTATTTTATTTTTTTCTCTTAAAGACTCTTCAGGGCCTTAGTTGTAGGTTGTATAAATAGCTCGCTTTTGCAAGACAAAGATTGACATATTATCCTAAAGTAAAATGCCTCAGGACATAGTAGCTAAAGTAAACAAGGTGAGCCGTTTTAACGTCCGATAATAAAGTAATTTTTAACCGCGGCAGCTGCAGAGCTCAGTCTATTCGCCAATCCCTCAATATACAGTCCTCACTGCAGTTTAGAGTCAATGGTGATAGCGAGAACTATCGTATTTCCAATAGTTTGCTCAACAGAAACGCTCACAATATCTTAACGTTGATTCAATTTGTAAAAAAAAAACAAAATTATTAAAGACCCACCGTAAATTGTATTTTTTTGATGAACATTCTAGCTACTTGGTGATTATTGCAATTAAATTGATTGCCTCAGAATTTCGAAGCAAATGTTCTGTAATCCGAAGTACATGAATATACCTAATTACAATTTAAGAATAATTCAACTTCTAATTCTTTATTAAATATTCCTTGCATATTTTGAGGCACCAAGTTTGCAGCATTATCATGACAAATTGCATTTATTTTTACATTGTTGTTACTTACATTTTATTATTATTCAATATATTGCTATAGATAGTCTTATTTGTCGTATTATTTAAAACGGTCCCAAGCATGTGAAATTACACTGTTCAATAAGAACAGAATTCTTTATAGCCACAGTACTGGTAAAGTTGAAATGTAAATAATGTTAGCATACTTGATATCTGTCTTTTATAAAAATAAGATAGAATAGCTTTACGTCAAATATTTTTTAACCTTAAATATATTATAGTAGTGTCTCTTATTTTCGCTGGTTTTAGATATTACTGATACCCATATTACTGTTCGTCCGTAAGGCACTTCAAATCCACAGCTGCCTCGTTTACAGTTAATAGCTGCGTACTTGTGCAAAATAGTAGGTAAAACAAACGTTAAAAACTTTGCCACAATATTGATATTATTTTCAATAACGATCCTTTTATCGTCTTGAGTATTTTCTTCTTTTTTTGTTTTAAGTGTACAAGTGTTATATTTCACTAAGTATTTCCACACGTAACACTTAACGTAACTGTTACCTAAGGCTAAAACGTTATCTCAACTTGTTGGGTTAAGTTTTATGCTCTTAAACTAGATACACTTTTAGACATTATATAGCTAGGAACTATTAGTTTTAATCTTTTTTTATTTCAGCTTCACGCTGTATCCCGCACTCGGTAGGGTAGGCAGAGGAAACTTGATAATCTAGTGTTGTTAAGACAGTCCATTTCGTTTTTTACTTTCCACCGAATTTGAGACATTATGTGTTGAGTGTTGGTACTTAACGCCGAAAAACATTAAATATTTAATTTAAAAGTATTAAATATTTTATTTTCTTGAGCGGCAATCAAACCCTTAACCTGTCGTTTACAGACCCACAGCCAGTTACAAGTGCCTTTGGGCCACGACTGGATTTTTTTATCAATTATTAAAATGAAGCACGGGTTTTAACTTGGGATTACAGAAAATATTAAATACTCATCTTCACGCTGTATCCCGCACGAGGCAGGGTAGGCAGAGGGAACCCGGGAACCTAGTGTTAATATACTACGTTCCACTTCCGTTCCCTACTTTCCGCCGTATTTGAGGCATTGCGTGTTGAGTGACGGAACTCAATGCCGAGTTTTGCCTTATTACCAGAGCGAAGAAATGAAACATTAAATATTTTAAATTGAAAATATTAAATATTTCATTTCCTCGACCGGGAGTCGAACCCAGAACCTGTCGGTTACAGTCACACGCTTGTGCCGTTACACCACGACAGGCCGAAACTATTAAATGAAAATATTAAATGAATACATTTATTTAAAACAAAAACCAAAAGAAATACAATGTTGAAAATTAATAAAATTTAAAATGTTGTATTAATGAAGAACAGGAATAGCATATGGTATCCACGGTGAAGGGCCCATCTGGAAATAAAAAATATATACAAAAAAAACATATTTTACAAATTTTTTCGACACTGTTGATAGATAATTGTAAATTCGAATCCAATGTGACAAATTTTCTAGTTAACATATTTTCGTCGCGGTATTGTCCAATAAAAATCACAGCTTTTAACACTTTTCACTCAATTCTTGACAGATTACATGTTGAGTGACTGAACTGTATTCGATTTTCCTTGTAAATATATATAAAAAATATGACTTCACCTATTTGTAGCCATTGTGTAGGTGCTATGCCAGAATCCTTTCGAGCCGCCGTAATGGCGTGTCGTAACGCAAACGATATTACTATTCCCATACAAGTTGCTGGTTCACCAGTCGCTGAAAATATGCTTGATTATTATTTTTTTCTCTATAGTTTATTACGAAATAAACATAAGTTAACATGAAAGTATATTTACATATAAATTAACTAATATACTAAAAAATGTATAGATTTTTTAACGATTCGAACCTGTGTCTTTTGATAAATGTCCAACTGCTTTAACTGCTTAACCATCCTTTGTTACATTTGTTGGGTAGACATAAACTCGGTAATAAATCATTTTTTGTATGAAAAAGGTTCTCAAATATTTCTTTATTATTAGTTTAGTTCCAGCTTCACGCTGTATCCCGCGCATGGCATGTAGGCAAAGGGAGCTTGGGAGCCTAGTATTAACAATTTGTTTCCATTAAGACACTTCCATTCCCTACACTCCGCTGAATTTGAGCGTACTTGTCACCTGGTATGGTAAGTGATCACAGTCGCCCACGGCCCCGTGTAACTCCAAAGTAAGGTGATTATTACCACCCCTGGCATTTAAAACCGGCGTTAAGTAGTGACTTCGGCCACTGCGTTTCACATTAGGTAATGCCGGGGCCCGGTGCTGATCCACCTTAAAGGCCGGCAACGTCCCTTTAGCTCACTGTACGTCACTACTTAACGCCGGTTTTAAATGCCAGGGGTGGTAATAATCACCGGTCGAGTCTGCCCATGCGTGTTGCCATTGCTGACAACGTGACTCTCCCACACGTACTTTAGTCGCCTCTTAAGACACCATCAGTACCAGGGTGATCCTATCCTTAATCACACGTCAACTACTCAACGTCACACTTTAATAAGTCTTTGGTCTACCTAATGAGGGAAATTATTTTATATATAGGTACATATATATCTTTTTCTGTTTTCCTTAAATAATTATGGGCATCAAATGTAAGAGATTAGAAATGGAAAAAAATGTATTAATCAGTACCTTTTGAACCAAGTATTAGAGGGGAGCTATAAGAACGTTTACGCAAATATACTCTGAAATCTTGCGGAATATCCAACGCTTGCATGACCCAGTAATCCCAAGTACGGTTTGTAAGAACTTCTCCAGTCTTAGGATCAGTCACTAGCTGCTCAGTGGTGAAATAACTTGTTCCCATTGTAAATGCTCCTTCAATCTATTTAAAAATATAATATAATAAATAATGATTTTTAATTCTTAAGTAATATAGCAATTTATGTTAGCAAAAGCGTTGAAATGAAAGTTGCCATTACATTAAACTAACACTAATTTTAAATAATAAAATGCTTTAAACCTTTTAAAGAGTTATTAAGTAGTAAAACTTTTTTCCTTAATTTTGATATATTGAATTATATTAAACGTTTCTATAATTACATATATAATTTTTTAAATATTATTCTTTTATATACTCACTTGACCTAAATCCAACTTAGGATTAACACTCTGCCCGCAATCTTCTATCAAATCAACTCTAATGATTTGCCACTCTCCAGTCAAAACGTCAATTTCCACCTCTAACAAGGTTATGCCAAATATATTATAATTAACTTTATCTTCAACGTTTACTAGAGACGTCACTAGAAGATCAACTTCCATTTCATACGCTTTCTTGATTAATTGCTCCCAAGTAGGGCTATCCATTTTTCGTTTCACAGGTTCTAATCTTTTTAACAACTCTTCGCAACATTTTTTTACTCCAGCAACAACATTTTGACTTGTTATACTACCACCTGTTGGGAAGCCATTTGCCGTCTTTGTTGTATCACTTGTAGCGACTCTGACTTTTTCAACAGGTACATTTAGTAAGTACGCGCATGTTTGAATAGCTCTAGTATTAATGCCTTGCCCTATTTCAATTCCGCCATGAGATATAGTAATAGAACCATCATCATTATGCACTGTTAAAATAACGTTGAAATATTGATTACCTCCGGGAGGCCACGACAGGAAAGTAAAACGTAGGCCTCGTTTTTTCCACATATTATGATTATTAAATTGTTCAACAGCATTCTTCCTTTCCTCATAGTCAGAATTAGTTTTAACTGTTTCTAAAAGTTCAATCATATTACCATAATTCTCGGTATCTAAATTTGCGAGACGAACTTCAAGTGGATCCAAATTCAATTCGCATGATATACGCTCAATTACGATTTCAGCCATAGCGATGTTTTCTAAAGTACCTACGACATTTTTTTTTATATTATTTTAGATTATTATATAATTGGAGGCCTGAGGCCTGTCGTGGAGCAGCGGCACAAGAGTGTGACTGTAACCGACAGGTTCTGGGTTCTCCCCGGTCGAGGAAATGAAATATTTAATATTTTCAATTTAAATATTTAATGTTTCATTTCTTCGCTCTGGTACAAAGGCAAAACGCGGCGTTGAGTTCCTCCACTCAATACGCAATGCCTCAAATTTGGCGGAAAGGAAGTGGAACGGAGTGTCTTAACACTAGGTTCTCGGGTTCCCTCTCCTACCCTGCCTCGTGCGGGATACAGCGTGAAGCTGAAAAAAAAAGAAATTATTATATAATTGGAGGTTGCTGTCGCGTGATGTTTGTGGACTGAATTCCCGCAATGATTACATTTTTTTATGTTCCCGCTCTGGTTAATAAAGGTAGCGTTGAGTTCCACCACGCAAGAGAAATTTACAAAATTTGGAGGTAAGGTAAAAGTGAAAATGAACACTTATTTCTTGGCTAAAGAACGTTTGTTAACTAACCTGGAGCTCGACACCAAGTGTTAGATGGCGTATCCGTGACGACATTATAAACTTTGTAATTAAATAAATCTTTCTTGTAGCAATTGTTAAATACACCGACGCCAAGCATTATTAGAGGTTCATTCACAATACAGCCGTTATCAGAATATATATTGTGATTTATGTATTGAATCGCACCTTGGCTGTTTACACCGACCTGTTCAAACATAATAGCATTAAGTAAAAAAATAAGAAGATTTAAATACAGTTTTATTTTATATTTTTATGTTCTTTATTAATTTATTTTTCCAGTTCAGTCTAGAGAGGTTTGTCGCGTCGCAGAGATAAAAGTCAATCTATATTGTGGGATCGATCTTCACTCGAAGAAGTGAAATATTTAATATTGTCAAACAAAATATACAATACTTTCATTTCTTTATTTTGGTAATAAAGCAAAGCACAGCGTTAAGTTCCGCCACTCAAAACGCAATGCCTCATCTTCGGCGGAAAATGGAGAACGGATCGGATTGTCTTCCCAAGTTCCCTCTGCCTCCCCTACCATATGCAGGGCAGATAACGCTGAATATTTCAAAAAGTTAAAAAGTCGATTACACTTTTACTATTAACAAATTTTATTGTCTTTTCTTAGATCCACATGAACAATTTGTTAAAGTTACTTAAAACTTATATAAAACATAGCTTCATATGCTTCTATGAAGGTGTCATGGCGCAGCGAAGCGACTTCCTTGGTAATATTAAATATTTAAATTACTCTTTGTTAAAAAGCCAAAGTGAGGCGTAGGATTACGTAACACGCAGTATCTCGATATATTGCACGGGAAACAAAAATTCTTAACACTAATTTCACATTACATCACAATAAAATTGCTTTACTACCTCAAAGTTCACGGAACACGGCAGCCTTTTCCCTACAGCTCGCATATTATTTGTTAAACTCTGTACAAACCGACAAGGTCTATTTAATTTGAATGACACTAAGACGCAGGCGGATGCTACCTGTGATATTCTAGTTATTTTAAATCCATACGCACCTCCAAGACGTCGAACAATTATTATTATTCTGAAAAAAAAAAAAAAAAAACTTTTACCATTTTACGCTTTTTAACATTTTACGCTGTGTATACGTGGGCTAGTAGTAGTAGGGAATCCAGTGGTAAATCTTAAGCCTAGTGTCACTTTATCTATTCTGTTTCTAGGCATAAAGCTATTTTTTTTTATAAAATATTTAACCAACAAGAAAAAATTTAACCACCTATTCTGTGAAATTTTTAACATTCGCGATATAGACTTTTGCATGGCATCCATCCATTGAGTAGCTGCGTGAACTTTTATACCATCTTCAGCAGGATATGCAACAGATACTAAAGTTTCCATACAAAAGTGATACTGTCCAAATATTGTATAATCTCCTTTTATTACTTTAACAATATCGTAACCCTTTCTTTTGGCATCTTGAGAAAATACTAAAGTGGTTTTTTTAGGATCATTCTTATTTATTCTTACATCTGTTATTGGCTTTCTTATATTCTTATACGTAACTTTGACTAAAGTAGCCGCTTTGTTAGCTATGTATTGATCGTTTGCAACAATAATACCAATAGGTTGATTATAATATTTGACTTCACCAGCGGCGACAATTTCTTCGTCGGCTGTGATAAATTTTTTGACTGGTGGCGGTGTAAATGTGTTTTTTCCAGGTATGTCCAAAGCTGAATAGAAATCAATTACCCCTGGTTCTTTCTACAAGTATAAATAAATTACTGAAATCTTAGAATAATCATGTTATTTAATTAATTAATCTGACAAGACTTGCTACTATTTTATAGTGATGTTATAATATTACTTTAATTCTGCTTGGTCACACAGTATTTATACATTAAATTTAAAATTTGATGTAAAAATGTATAAGTGTTTACTAATCTCACCAAAGCTTTACTAGGATCTATTTTCTCTATAGTTCCAAGAGCAACGGTGCTCAGGACGAAGGCAGCGTATACTTCGTCAGGGAGTTTAGGCAGGTCTTCTGTAAACTTAGCTTCGCCCGCACATTGTATCTATTATAGCAGAATCAAAATATCAAAATTTTCAAATTTACTTTATAACTACTGTCTAATATTTTTAATATTAATATTACATACATTATTAATGAAAATGTAAAATTATTGCATAGAAGTTGAGAAGCGGTCTTATTACTACTTTCTCAAGTTTTTTCTGCCTACCCTGGCTACGTGCGAAATTCAGAGCGTAGCTGACGTTATTTTGGAAGATTTTCTTTCCATTTTTTGCATATTAAGTCCAAAATGGAGAATCTTACCACACTAACAGTGTAACAGTGGGCGATATAAACCTAAATAAATTTAGGAAAAGATATCTCAAAAGCGTACCAAAGCATCTACTTTCTGTATAGGTTGGTTTAACGGCCACTTAGAAGGATCTGTATCAAACACCTGTTGAGCTTTCGAAACAGGCCGTATATCTCGTAATTTGATTGCTCCAGATTTGAATCGTTCACCTAATATATTTGATGGGCATAGAGACAGTAGTCCCTAGGATAACAAAAAAAAAATGCAGAATCATTCGGTTATACAGACGAGTATGCACATTCCAAGATATATTTTATAACAAGATAGATTGTGGGATCAATTTTTACTTGAAGAAACTAAGTATTTATGACTATAAAACTAATTTCTACTTTTTTTATATAAATTTTATATTAAAAAAAATAGTTTTTCTTAAATATAGAGAAATCAAATATATATTTTCCCGATGTTTCATACTCATATTATTTCCTAGTTTTCATAAAAAAAAACAAAAAGCTTTGTCAAGTAACAAAAATATCATATTTTTTTGGTTTCATTTAAAAATTTTAAATGAAACCTAGAATTGTCTAGTTATTTATACAAACACGAACTGTACCGATATAATTATTGCTAATAAATTAAAAAAAAACGATACTTATTAAACATTCTCTTTAAGATAAAAAAAGTTCAAACAATGAGGTAATTATTGCGTTAAAATAAATTCAATTTATAAAAATTTATTTCTTAAAACAAGAATGTAAAAAATATCGTATTCCTATCACAAAATCCAGTTATTTAATCATTAATCCTCATTATGCAGGTCTTAATTAGTTTAATGATTAACATTGTTTGTGACATGTTATTGCGGGGTAGGCAAGTACTTGAGAATCTTTAATTTTAAGATACTCTGTTTCTATTATAGCATTCCAACTTTCTATTTTTCGCCGATTTCTTGGGCTATTCCGTGTAGGGCGGCGGTACTTCACGCCGAGTTTTGCCAAAACGCGAAAAAGAATTAATTATTTCATGACCTCCTCAATAACATACAATTTTTATTTAATTATTTAAATGTACAAAAATAAGAAAACACAGACCTTATAGAACAGGCCCAAAGCCATTTTTCGTCGATGCTCCACAGGGGGACTGGGCAAATTTTCTATGATTACCAGTTCTTTATCCAAAGTCGGTAATACGCCTTTTAAAGTTTCATTATTGAATAGCTTTTTTCCACGTAAATAACATTCTGTTCTTGATGCTCTGGTGTAACTTTTATTTAACCCACTATAAACTATTCTAGAAGAACAAACAGTATTGTTTTCAGACAATTGGTATAGAAATCCAGCGTGTATGATTGCGTGAGCATTTTGCGATCTAGGTGTTATCTAAAAAATATATATAAATGTCCATAAAAATTAATTAATAGAATCATTTGTTGTACAAAAAAAAATTATCTTCATTGCAAAATGGAAACAGCAAATGTTGTGGGTATACTTCCCCTGATTTCCAAAGAAATTCAAGATTTTTCGTGTCAAGTGGTGAAACTCAACTTCGCATTTTGTTTACTATTGATTTGAGATTATGTTCAATGTTCAAATATTGAAGATAGTAAATTTATCATTGGAGTTACCTTGTAAGTAACTAATTTATACTCATCGCTTAGTGGCGGGAATATTACTGAAACCACTATCTTCCCTCTCATATCTTCTTTCAGAAAATTCTTCATTGATATAGTCTTTTTAACCTTCGAAGATATCACTATAAATAGAAATATTTAAAGCATATTTAATTGCAAGTAAATTCTATAAATACTTTAAGCCGGATTTTAACGAAACAAAAACGTAAAAATATATATAAATATACAAATATTACCCCAATTGAAAATCACACCTAATCTAATAATGATCATCTCATATTTTATACTTACTAATACTCAACTCAGCGCCAACAGTTTCCAAAAGTAAAAATATGTCTGACTTAAATTCCGGATGCACATTTTTCAACATTAAATTACCAGCGAGTGTTGCTATCTAAAATATAAATTTTGATATCAACACGATATTTATAGAAGCACTCATTTATTATTCTAAGGTAACTGTTTAAAATGTGGAAATAATTAATGGTTTATTAAAAACAAAGGGTATTTTTTCCAGGTTTGTTATTGTTGAGACAGTCCCATCTTAATAAGACACTTCCACATCTTTCTTCGTTTCTTCTTTTTTTCCGCTGATTTTGTCTCCAATATTGCGGGTTGAGGAGCGAAACATAACGACACGCTTAGCATTGTTACCAGAGCGAGGAAAATGTAAAATATCCCTTATTTGTAGCTTCAATCCCACACATAGTAAAGCAAGTAGAAGAAAATTTAGGAAACTGGTATTAAGAGGCGGAGTGGAGTGGTAATGAGTGGCAGAGCTCAACACCGCGGTTTGCCTTGGTCGGAGCGATGAAACGAAATTATTTAATATTTCATTTCCTCGAAAGAGGATGGAACCCACAACCTGTCACGTTTGCAGCGTGTTAACGCTTTAGCCAAAAGACGGCGATCGCGTCTCTTTGTGTATTTTGTAACATTTCAAAAATTTCAAATATAATTTAAATTGTAGCATCAATTATATCAACATAGAATGGCCGTTGTCCTTGCAATACACATGCCTTTATGGTACCGATTAGAAAAAAAACAAACAAACAAACTCACATTTCTCACAGGTATATGAGCGACTAATTTTATATGATCCCTCAATATACTGAGATAATTGAAATATTCCTCATTGGATTGACTTTCAAATATGTTTAAAACCTCGGTCAAAGTATTACCAGCTCCAATAACTAAATTTTGGTCCAAATAATAACCTTGTAGATCTTTGATTCCTGTAATATCTATCAATACTTGAGGATATTCCAAAATCGGATATACTCCTGCAAAGATTGGATCTGTTATGTAAAATATTTTTTTTTGCCTTTATTAGTCATATGTCGGTTTTTTCGGCTTCACGATATATACCGTGTAGAAAGTTGGCAGAGAGAACCTATTTTTAAGACGTTTGCTGCTTATCGCCCGAATTTGAAAAGGTTTTGTATCATGCTACTTAACACTCATTATACCGATATATTGTGTGTTAAGTAGCAAACTATGAGACCAAAAATATTTTACACATTTTATTTTTAACTCCTGATGTAAATACGACTAATGTTGTAAATTTGACCCGTCTGTCCGTCGTTGGTACTGTAGCTCCTGAATGAATAAACTGATTAGAGTACGGTTTTTTAAAAGCCATGTGAAAATCGGATGAACAATTGAAGAAATATAAGCTCTTTGCCAAGGTGATATAATAATTATTTGGATCAGCTTGTTTTTTTTTAATTTTATTTACGTTAACTTGCAAAATTGTATCCTTATTAATATGTATTCCTTTAAATTTCCTTTAATAAAATGTAACAAACTTACAACTTACCTTTGCCAGTATTACCAGCAACTAGCATATAAGAACTTTTACCCTTCTCTTTCCAAATGGTAAAAACATCTATTAAATTGTATACTTTATACCAGTTTCGATCATCACTCAACTGAATATATAAAGGTGCTGCATACATTTCGTTTTTATTTACGAAACACCAATCAGCATCCCCACATTTTTCTTTTAAACAAATTTCTTTAGTTTTATTACAAATTTTTAAGTCTTCAATATCTTGTATATCAGTGACAGGAAAATCAGACGCAAAACTTTTCAGGGTATCCAAAATTGGTCTATACCCAGTACATCTGCATATGTTACTACCAAATGATTGTTCTATCTCCAGCATGGTTGGCTTTTTATTTTGAAGTATGCTAAAACATTTATTTCTTTTTAAATTTTATTTTGTATATATTTATGCTGTATTCTGCTTACGATAGACCGACCTGAATGGGAGAGTAATATTAAAATACTCTGGATTCCAGTGTCCCGCCAATTTCTTAGACATAACGCGTTGAGCAGAATTCTATTTCACTTTCCAATTTGTTTCCAGAGCGTGATAATGAAAACATTCAATAATATATTTTTTCCCGTCGTTCATCGTCGTTTCGTTGAACCCGAAACCTTGACTCGTAATACAGGCAGTGCCTGTGAACGGAGTGTCTTAACACTAATATTCACTCACTAAGCTCAATACTGTATCCCGCACATGGAAGGGTAGGAACCCAGTGCTAAGACACTCCGTTCTGTTCCCCACTTTTCGCCGAATTTAAAGGAAGTGCCTCAATGCTTCGCTTTGCCTTGTTACTAAAGCGAAGAAATGAAAACATTAAATATTTAAATTGAAAATATTAAATATTTACTTTCCCCGAGTAGGAATCGAGCCTACAACCTGTCGTTTACAGTCACACACGTGTGCCGCTGCGCCACGACAGACCTTAACACTACTCAATTTCAATTACGTTAACGTACCTATAGAGAGCCATAACCCATCCTGGGGAACAATATCCACACTGCGACCCATGATTTTTAGCTAAGGCCTTCTGAATAGGATGGTAGCCTTTTAAGCGATTGCCTATATCCTCAATTGTTGTTATTTCCCAATCGTTACATGATGTTATTGGTACTAGACACTAAAATAAAGAGAAAGTAGTAGATTACATTTATTTTGTAATTGCACTGTTCAATATAATAGGCCTGTAGTGAAGCACATGTATATGTGACTTTTATAGCGACATGTTGAGGTTTCGATCCCACAGTTTTCCTTGTTCTCGTAATGAGGCAAAGCACGATGATAAGCTCCACGTTGCCACACCACATCAAATTCGTCATTAGACAGTAAGTGTAAAGTGATAGTTTAATGAGAACGAAATGTCTTAGCACTAGGTTCCCAAGTTCCTTCTTACTACTCTGTCATGTGCGGGATAGAGCGTGAAGCTGAGTAATTATTATTTATATTTATCCGAATCGAAGCCGTCGTGGCCAACTGCATAGTACTGTAAAATGTTTTTATTATGGCATCGGTTCTCACTTGAGGATATGAAGTGTCTGATAACACACACACACACACATCGCAGTGTTGACTTTGGACGGAAACTGGGCGGATAGGTTTAACACCAGGCTGCCTCTTCCTACACTATTATATACAATATACAGCGAAATACAAAAAACTTTTTATTCAGAAAACGGACAAATATTTAGCGGAGATGGATTTGAATCCACGTTGAAACCCGTCCAAGCGCTCTGACTACTAAGCCATACGTTATGATCAAGCTACGTTTTCTTAATAAGCACTTTCTTTCCTAGTGTGCATTAACATTTTAAAAATACTAAAAATTAAAAAAAAAACTTACCGCATTGACACCTAAAGCGTTATCACCCGGAGATTTGACAGCACTTACAATACAAGCTCCGCAGCCACCCTCCAGACACATATACTTGGTACCGCGGAGTTCTAGACTATGACGTATATAATCTAGCAGCGTTGTATTAGAAGAGACTTCTGAACCGACTTAAAATTAAAAAAAAAGTTGAAATATAAAAAAAATACTACTAAATAAAAACTTATTTTTCTCTATTGCATATAATTCTATTTTCCCACTCCGGCAGTTTCATCACTCGATACCGAATATTTCGAATCCTAATAGAAAGCACATAATGATATTTTTAAGACTAAGTTTTCTCTTTCTCTTTTTTAAAAGTAAAATAAGAAAATTAAATTAAATAAATAATTTAAGATATTATCGGCCAAAAAATTCATAAAATATTTTTAAAATGTTGAGTTTTGAACAATAAACGAAGAAAATCTTAGTAAATTAGTAAGAAAATTTCATTTAATTCTAAATATTTATACAGAATTAAAAATAATAACTACATATTAATTAACAAAATATGTAAATAATGTACCAGAATATTCATTTCCGTTGATAATAAATTTCACTCTATCCATGTCGACAACGTGGCCTTTTTCAGTAACTTTTGAGAACCAACTGTATGCAGTGGGTGATTAAAGTGTTTAAATATTATCAATTGTTATAATATTATCAGTTCTCGTTGAAGGTATTAAAAACAGAACGTGTTTTTCAGTATAAAAAGATATTACTTCCAATGACTTTTCGATTATTGTGTTTAAAAAAACAATATAATTGTATCCACTAAGAATACAATGAATTTAATATAAATCAATTTATTCAATATACTTTTTTTTTTATACTTTCGTTAACAAGTTAAGTAGTTACTGAAATAAGCAAACGCATAGTAAAATGGACAATAATAAAAAAAACATCCTTTTTTTTATTTTGCTTCTTTTACATTGATAAATGTTCCTAATATTATTTTTTTAACATAAATCTTACAAGTAAGTTGAGGCCAGACGTGGCGCATCAGCATTAGCGTGTGACTGTATATGCATTTGCGCAATATCTCAAGCTAGATTAAAAGTGGAGAACGGAATGAAACGGATTATCTTAACACTAGGTTCCCAATTCTCTCTGACTACCCTGCTATGTGCGGGATATGATCTAAATATTTATAATCAAGTATGAGTAGAATAACTAACTTTAAGAAATTCATGTTTATTATGAAAGCAATAAAAATCCAATGTCAACCAATGTAAATATCAACCAGTGTATGAAATAAATCTCAATATAAAAAAAAATAACGTAGCAGTCATAAATATATCTTCTGACGTCTTCTATTTATTACATGTCGCCTGTCGAGGGGCAGAGGCACAAGCGTGCGACTGTAAATATATTACTATATATTGTAACACCGTTAAATTAGGCCGTCAAAAATGTCAAAGAACTTAGATTAAAAAAAAACATCTTTTTTCATTCTTCTTCAAAAAGCATCTTTTTTCATTCTTTATATTCAATATATTCTAGAAATAACATTAGAACAATTGAATTTAAGAGAACTATATGCATTTTGTCTGTAGCAAATAATGACCTATAAGTCCTTAAAGACAGTCCTTAAAGTAAATTTTGAATAAAACAAAACCGACGCACGTAAGCGGTGCAGGAGATGTGGAGACAGTAACTCGGATTCTCGGAATTTGGTCGCGATCGACCGGAGCGGTGTGCACGAGTTTTATCAACATGCGACGTAACTTTCGGAAACAAAAAGTTTCCACAATTTTAACGACACTTCAATTCTTTAAACGATTAAGAACTGGGTTACTAAGTTCGAGGACACCTGTTCGACGTTACGGCCGTGTGATTCCGGCTTAAAATACGATCACCCTGGTTCTGATGGTGTCGTAATAGGCGACTTAACTTCGTATGGGAGAGTTAATTGTCAGTAATGGCAACACGCATGGGCAGACTCGACCGAATCATTACCACCCCCGGCATTTAAAACCGGCCTTAAGTAGTGACTTCAACTGCGTTTTGCATTGGATAATGCCGGGTGCCGGTGCCAATCCACCTTAAAGACCAGCAACGCTTCTGTACCTTCTCCAGTGCTACATGGGGCCGTGGGCGGCGGTGATTACTCACCATCAGATGACCCGTACGCTCGTTTGCTGTGAAAAGATAAACTGCGGTCAGGCCATCCAAGGACATCACGCACGGAACAAAGCATCGACTCAGTGGCACAGTCTATTCGTGAAAATCCTACTCAGTCAACTTGTAAGCATTCCAGTGCGTTAAATGTACCCAGATTAAATATTTACTCCTGCAAAGATTTACTCAGACATTCTTAAAAATTCATTTAGTGTAAGAATTAGAAGTTATACTGACGCTATTCAGTGAGAAAATTATGGTAATGATTTGTTGAATCGGTTTACTTCGTTCAATAACATAAGCTCTGATGAAGCTCATTTTCATCTTAACAGGCATGTTAGTGAACAAAATTGGCACCATAGCTACAACATGAATCCGAAAATTAAGCATCAGAAGCCCTTACACAGGTAGACAGTTTAAGTATATCAGCCCATGGCATCAAAATGCCTTACTTTCTTGAGGACGGCAGAGAGCGCGCAGTTAATGTTATTTTGGACCAATATGTGGCTATAGTTGAGGAGTTTTTCACACTAGAATTGTATTTTTTTTCAGTCTTTAATACCGCGATGTTTCAACAGTATGGTGCAACCTCCCACACTCTTCTAATACTGGTATGCTCGTCATGTGTCAACATTTCTCTAGTAAAGTGATCTTTAAGAAGGAAATATCTCCTACATTTTCTGGCCTGGTGGCCAGTATTCCAGATCCGATTCCGATGGATTTTTTTTTTGTGGGGCTACTTTGAGGCTAAAGTATATGAAACTAACGTGTTGTTAAATGATGCCCTAAAAGATAACATCCGCAGAGAAATGACAAGCATTTCAGAAGTGACATAGAGCGCAGACATCAACAGTTTTAATCGTCATTTGTTTTGTCTTTTTTTCTTATTTAGGGACCATTGAGCTAACCTGTACTATCTGAAATATCAAATAGTACACATGTAATACGTATTTATAACATCCTTGTGCTTAAACTATGTAGATTAGGAAAGCTATATTTAAATTATTTTATTTATTCCAATTGTAGATTCTATTTCGTCCTTTTTTAAGATAAATTAATATTAACACCAATAGTAGAAAAGTTTTGTATTCTAGTAGTAAATACAATTATCATAATCAATCGCTTGCAATCATCTATTAAATTTTACTGTGAAACATTATAAAAAAAGAGGGCTGTCGTGGCACAGAGGCGTGCGACTGTAAATAATTAGTTGTCAGTTCGATTCAAGAAAATTAAAAAAATATCATTTCAATTTTCAATAGAAACACAAAATCAACAAAAAGATATATGAAAAAAATAATACATTGACCAGGTAGAAAAAAAATCTTAATAAAATTTGATGTCTTCACATCTAGTTTCGCAAGACAGGCACACCCTATCTATACTACGAG
The DNA here is from genome assembly GCA_019049475.1 of Eueides isabella. Classification (NCBI taxonomy): domain Eukaryota; kingdom Metazoa; phylum Arthropoda; class Insecta; order Lepidoptera; family Nymphalidae; genus Eueides; species Eueides isabella. The sequence continues at coordinate 12,169,592 of CM032389.1, read as the reverse complement.
TATATGGATCGTCTGTGAACAAACACGATCACTTATTACAACACAATATTATGTAAATTTTTGTTTTACTTTCACGCTATATTTCTTATATAGACTTGGCAGAAGAATAGTGTAAAGACGTGCATATAAAGTCACTGTTACGGATCTCAACGCCGCGTTCTATATTATAAAAAGAATATTACTCATGTGGGAATCAAACTTACCAACGTCGTTAAATTATAATTTTGTAAAACCAGGCCGTAGAAAAGTACATCTTTAAAATTATATGGATAATTATTCTACTATTGCAGGACTCACAAACAACACGTAGTAGTAGGAACTGCGCAGCGTAGAACGCTGAATATGTCATTTTGGGAAGTGTGCGAGAAAATAGTACAAAATTTAAAATTTTGTAATTAAAATATTATATTGTAAACTATAGTTATAGCTTCTTATGTAGTTGTATCTCGTGTATGAAAAAGTGGAGCGTACTCGCCCATGAAGGGTTCTGTAATAGCAAACATTTATTAAGAAATATTAACGTACCGACGACCTGCATACAGTCGTAATGCCACTATTATTATACTTTACTTTATAGTATCTGTAAATTAAATTTAAAACACTTATTTAAAAATGTATTAAAAACTCAATTTATTTTTTTTATTAAAATCCAAATACAAGCACAAGCTTGTTACAATTTAATTATATTGTTGTTAAATGAGTTAGTCTTTCCTCTGTATAGATTAACACTTCAAAGTTAGTTTAAATATTCTTAAAAATTATCTTTTGGTAGCGGAAAATTACCATTGTCACTGTAAATTGATTGTTAAAAAATACTTTTGTTGGTTCAAATATGATATAAAAAAATATTAAAACAAATATTAATTATTAACTGAATATTTTAATTTAATGTTTTGATCACTAAAAGCCGGAAGTTGGTGAGAGGAGCGAGAAGGGGTGTCAAGTGTAGTGAGAGGTATAAATCATTATTATTGCATATTTGATTCATACATCACACAGTAATTGCATGCTATGCATATATCATTAAAATCATAAAATTTTCATATAAATTGAAACGACAATGCTATAATTTTCGTTAAAAACTACACTAGAAATCTAAATATTCATATTAAATATCCACTACGTAACCAAATCATAGACAAATAAAAATTTGCTTCATACCGCAGCAATGTATTACTGTAAAAAATATTGAAGCGTTTGAAAATTTTATACCATTGTCGTAGTGCGAGTGAGAGCAGGAAGTCAACGCAAATTGGTGTGGAAAACCGGAAATGACACAATATGAGATTTGTTCTAAATGCCAGCTTGTTTTTAATTATATTTCCTGGACTTTACAAAGTACGAGAGAAGCTTTATGATAATATATTGAGAAAATTTCAAGACCTGCGAGTCTTTAGGTAACGCGACAGGTTGTGGATTCCGTCCCCACTCAAAGAAATGAAATGTTTGATATTTACAATTATTTAGCGTTTCATTTCTTTGCTCTAAGAAAAAAGAAAAAAAGGCGTTAAATTCATTTGACCTAATGAAATTTAGTAAAATCATACCTTTATTAAATCTGGTAGTACATCAGATCCAAACAATTTTCAACCAGTATCTGTGCTACCCTCATTCAGTAAAATCTTTGAAAAGATGATCTTAAATCAAATATTAATGCATTTTAATTCAAATAAGCAAATGCATAGTAAACAGTATGGTTTTACTAAGGGTCGCTCCACTACTGACGCCGGCGTTGGTCTCTTTAAGAGTATTTATGAGGCGTAGGAAGGATTGCAGGATGCTCTTTGCAAGTTCTGTGACTTATCCAAGGCATTTGATTCCGTCCAGCCTTCAACATTGGTCATGAAGCTACATCATTATGGCATAAGAGGACGTGCACTCGATCTTCTGACCTCATATTTATTTAACAGGGTTCAGAAGGTCACAGGTGTCTATTCTTGGTCTTTTTCTCTTTTTAATATATATAAATAATTTACCTTATTTAGTTGAAAGGAGCCATGGGATGGTATTGTTTGCTGATGATATTTCGTTGATTTTTAAAATGCAAGGAAGACAAAAAGTATATGACGAAGTAAACAATGCTCTCTCTAAAAGATTACATTGGTTCAGCGCTAATAACTTACTTTTGAATAGTAAAAAAACAAAATGTGTAATATTCAGAACACCTCGAACGAAAATTGTAAAAGTCAATGTACTTTTGAATGGTAAAGCCGTAGAGCCTGTTGATTCTACGGTATTTCTTGGTTCATCCATTGACGCCAAACTATAGTGGGGACCTCATATTGATAGATTGGTGAAAAGACCGACATCTGCAGCTTTCGCTGTAAAAATTATTTGATTATTGACCGATGAGAAAACGGCTCGCCTTGTTTACTTTAGCTACTTCCATAGTATTATGTCTTCCTTTACGGCATCTTACTTTGGGGTAATGCAGCCGGGATTAAGTCAATCTTTATCTTGCAGAAGCGAGCTATTCGCGCAATCTATAACTTAAGCCCTAAGGATTATTTAAGGGAAACGTTTCAAATGATTCAAAATCAAAAATCAAAATATTCTTTATTCAATTAGGCCATTTAAGCACTTTTGAATCGTCAAGTTACATATAAGTGTCTGTGGTGTCAGTCCTTACAGGAAGCTACCACCGGCTCGGAAGGCTGGGTCTGCTGAGAAGAGCCGGCAAGAAACTCAACAGTTGCTCTTTTCAAAATATCAATTAAAGTAAATATATAACATAGCTTCCTGAGTGAGTACCAACAGCATTTAATCCCACGCACTCTTATCATTGTAGTATTCTTGAATAGAATAATATGCTTTGCCTAACAATATATTTTTAACATTCACTTTAAATTTTTTAAGTGACAAATTTAAAATTACTTGTGGAATTTTATTATACATACGTGTACCATGTCCCATAAAAGATTTACTAACTTTTTGAAGACGAAAACTAGGAGTGATCAGCTTGTTTTTACTTCTTGTATTGATATCACGTCGGTCACTGTTTTTTAATAAATTGTGGCTATTTTTCCGAACAAGTATTATATTATCATATAAGTACTGTGATGCCACCGTAAGAATACCCGTTTCTTTAAAAAAATCTCTCAGGGATTCCCGAGCTCCCATGCCGTAAATGGCTCGGACTACTCTTTTTTGAATTACGAATAAAGATTCGATATCTGCAGCATTGCCCCATTAACATATTGACCGTTGCATCTCAATACATTTTTGAAAATGTTTAATTAACGATTTTATAAATGATAGCACGCCTTGAGAATAAAATGCTCGATCTAGGCTATTTCAAATGAACCTTAGTCACATAATTATATAATGTAAAGTTTTGATTCAAAAAAAGACATTCCCGCTGAGTTTCTTTCGCCAGTTTTTCTTAAGTCTGAGGCAGTAATTTTAGTGAACTGGTGGTAAATTGTTTGACGTTCAAAACACGAAGCTTGTAACTCTTATTTTGAATAAAATATTTGAATTTGAATTTGAATTTTGAGATTCTCTTAGCATACCATTGACATTTGTGAGATATCAGTGTGAAGCTGAAAGAAAACTAAAAGACCGCAACTTCGTGGAGCAAGCGCAACGACGCGCAGATACGAGTTTCACTAGGGGAAATTAAATATTTAATATTTTGATTTGCTCGCTCTGACAAATACGCCAAGCGTGTCTTAAATATTTTTCGGTGCTCCAAGGGACCATTCAATTGGATATTTAATATTTCTCACACAATTCTCCATTAAATGGCCTAGAGAGAAGTACAGGTAGACAAAATTGATCTTTAAAAGATTCCCTTTTTTCTTTCGGAATTCTCAAAATTACAATAAACTTGTTAGAGTGGACTCTTTGCCGGTGAACTGTGTAATTAGATGTTACACGCCTGCAAGTAAATGAGGCGTGAATGATAAAAAACACTATAACCAACGCATATACTTATAGAGTATATTGGTCAAGCAACATAAATTTTAATCATTATATCTATACATGTATTAATACCTGTATATAAAAGAGGCCTGTCGAGGCTCAGCGGATTAAGCGTGCGACTTTGAACGACAAGTTGTGGGTTCGATCCCCTCTCTAGGAATTGAATTGAAATGTTTTCATTTCTTTACTCAACAACACACTCAACACCACACAATATCAAGGCAACGCGCGGCGTTAAGTTCCACCATACAACGCGAAATGTTTCAAATTCGACGAAAAGTGAGGAACAGAGTGTCTTATAGTGATAAGACACTCTGTTCCCAAATACCCTGCCGTATGTGGGATACAGCGTGAAGCTGAGCAACTGTATATTTAATATTTATTATTTTATGTAATATTTATATACAGTAGTGTTATTTAGTAGTAGTAGTATTATTTTATTTATATACAGTAATTAATATTAATTGATATAATTTTGGAAAAAATATTTTATTATTACATTTCAAAGTATTTGCTATATTTTTTTGTAATCGTAAGCTGTGATTACAGTTTAGTTTAAACAACGTAATATTAATCAAATTTAACAATGAAATAGGAAGTGCAATGTTAATATTAAATTATTGTTATACATTCGCCAATGGACACTTAACAAAGATAGATATGTATATATATATATATATATATATATATATATATATATATATATATATATATATATATATATATATATATATATATATATATATATATATATATATATATATATATATATATATATACATATATATATATATATATATATATATATATATATATATATATATATATATATATATATATGTATATGTATATATATATATATATATATATATATATATATATATATATATATATATATATATATATATATATATATAACATTAAATAGTTATAATAATAAATTTATAATAATATTTTGATAATATTACTCCATTCCGACTTTCGAGGTTATGTTGCACAACCTATCGCACTTACGATTTCACAATATAGTAGGTGGTTAGTAATGATTGTAAATTATTACTTGTAAATATGTTATTGAGGCCTGTCATGGCGCAGCGGCACTAGCGTGTGACTGTAACCGACAGGTTCTGGGTTCGATCCCCAGTCGAGGAAATGAAATATTTAATATTTTCAATTTAAATATTTATTTAGTTTTATAGTTAGTTTTTATAGGCAAAAGATTCTTCCACTTTCTCAGACTTCCTATGGCGCAAAAAACCTTACGACAAAGCTCAGTAACTTGAGGCAACCAGGAAAATGTACTATCCATTCTGATTCCCAAATTCTTTACACTATTAATAGGCTCTATACGAACATTATCAAGTAAGATTGGGGGGAGAGGAGATTCTATTTTTGATAATTGTTTTGAGTGACCAAATATACATACTTTTGACTTACTTGGATTTACAGATAGCCCAAACGACTTACTCCAGTTACTAATGGTTCGAAGATCGGAATTAATATCATTTATCGCTCTGGGTATGTCGGTAAGAGAAGAAGTGGTATAAATCTGCAAATCATCTGCATAGAGATGGTATGATCAAGTTATGTGTTGAGTTAACGTGTTAATGAAAATGGAAAAAAGAAGCGGGGACAGTACACCACCTTGTGGAACGCCTGCGCTAACTATATGTTGTGATGATTGCTTCTCGTTAAGTTTAATGCGTTGCGTGCGACCATGTAGGTAAGAAAAAAACCAATCAGTAGTTATTGGGGAAAAGTTGATGGACCTGAGAATAGCTAAAAGGATGTCAAAGTCTACTGTGTTGAATGCATTAGAGAAATCTAGTAGAACAAGTACAGTAATTTGCCGACCATCCACGCCATATCTAACGTCCTCACATACTTTGTTGAGTGCCGTTACTGTGCTATGCCCAGGTCGAAAGACGGATTGAAATGGGGACAGGATGCTATTATTGTGTAGATACTGATATAATTGCTCATGTACTATACGTTCAAGAACTTTAGAAAGAAAAGGAAGTATAGAAATTGGACGGTAGTTTGCAAAGGAAATGGGGTTGGAGTTTTTTTTTGACCGGGATTACTAGTGCATGTCGCCAAGCATCAGGGAATTCACCAGAGGAAAGGGAGTAATTAAATATATGACACAAGGTTGATATAATGTAAGGAAGAGTTAGGAGAATCATGCGACGACTAATACTATCGCAACCAATAGAATCAGATTTTATAGCTATGATATGTTTGCGTATTTCCGTTTCTGAAATAGATGTGAACAGGAAGGAGGCAGCTGTAGGATTAGGAAGTAACGATAAGGATTGAAGGGTTTTCATTTTTGTATTGTATTAGAGAAGATATTTACTCAATAACGAAAAAGTTATAGAAGTATAAACAAATATTCTTTTTTTTAGCATCACGCTTCGCTTTATCCCGCACGAGGCAGGGTAGGCAGGGGGAACACGGGAACCTAGTATTAAGACACTCCGTTCCACTTCCAATGTTGGCGGAACTCAACGCCGCGCTTTGCCTAATTACCAGAACGAAGAAATGAAACAATAAATATTTAAATTGAAAATATTAAATATTTCATTTCCTCGACTGGGGATCGAACCCAGAACCTGTCGGTTACAGTCACACGCTTGTGCCGCTGCGCCATGACAGGCCTCAATAACATATTTACAAGTAATAATTTACAATCATTACTAACCACCTACTATATTGTGAAATCGTAAGTGCGATAGGTTGTGCAACATAACCTCAATATATATATATATATATATATATATATATATATATATATATATATATATATATATATATATATATATATATATATATATATATATATATATATATATATATATATATATATATATATATATATATATATATATATATATATATATATATATATATATATATATATATATATATATATATATATATATATATATATATATATATATATATATATATATATATATATATATATATATATATATATATAACATTAAATAGTTATAATAATAAATTTATAATAATATTTTGATAATATTACTCCATTCCGACTTTCGAGGTTATGTTGCACAACCTATCGCACTTAGATTTCACAATATAGTAGGCAGTTAGTAATGATTGTAAATTATTACTTGTAAATATGTTATTGAGGCCTGTCATGGCGCAGCGGCACAAGCGTGTGACTGTAACCGACAGGTTCTGGGTTCGATCCCCAGTCGAGGAAATGAAATATTTAACATTTTCAATTTAAATATTTATTGTTTCATTTCTTCGTTCTGGTAATTAGGCAAAGCGCGGCGTTGAGTTCCGCCAACATTGGAAGTGGAACGGAGTGTCTTAATACTAGGTTCCCGTGTTCCTCCTGCCTACCCTGCCTCGTGCGGGATAAAGCGAAGCGTGATGCTAAAAAAAAAAAAATTATTCATACCTGTATAACTTTTTCGTTATTGAGTAAATATCTTCTGTTAAATAATATTAAATAGAAAACCCTTCAATCCTTATCGTTACTTCCTAATCCTACAGCTGCCTCCTTCCTGTTCACATCTATTTCAGAAACGGAAATACGCAAACATATCATAGCTATAAAATCTGATTCTATTGGTTGCGATAGTATTAGTCGTCGCATGATTCTCCTACCTCTTCCTTACATTATATCAACCTTGTGTCATATATTTAATTACTCCCTTTCTTCTGGTGAATTCCCTGATGCTTGGCGAAATGCACTAGTAATCCCGGTCCCAAAAACCTCCAACCCCATTTCCTTTGCAAACTACCGTCCAATTTCTATACTTCCTTTTCTTTCTAAAGTTCTTGAACGTATAGTACATGAGCAATTATATCAGTATCTACAAAATAATAGCATCCTGTCCCCATTTCAATCCGGCTTTCGACCTGGGCATAGCACAGTAACGGCACTCAACAAAGTATGTGAGGACGTTAGATATGGCGTGGATGGTCGGCAAATTACTGTACTTGTTCTACTAGATTTCTCTAATGCATTCAACACAGTAGACTTTGACATTCTTTTAGCTATTCTCAGGTCCATCAACTTTTCCCCAAAAACTACTGATTGGTTTTTTCTTACCTACATGGTCGCACGCAACGCATTAAATTTAACGAGAAGCAATCATCACAACATATAGTTAGCGCAGGCGTTCCACAAGGTGGTGTACTATGCCCGCTTCTTTTTTCCATTTTCATTAACACGTTAACTCAACACATAACTTCATCATACCATCTCTATGCAGATGATTTGCAGATTTATACCACTTCTTCTCTTACCGACATACCCAGAGCGATAAATGATATTAATTCCGATCTTCGAATCATTAGTAACTGGAGTAAGTCGTTTGGGCTATCTGTAAATCCAAGTAAGTCGAAAGTATGTATATTTGGTCACTCAAAACAATTATCAAAAATAGAATCTCCTCTCCCCCCAATCTTACTTGATAATGTTCGTATAGAGCCTATTAATAGTGTTAAGAATTTGAGAATCAGAATGGATAGTACATTTTCCTGGTCGCCTCAAGTTACCGAGCTTTGTCGTAAGGTTTTCTGCGCCATAGGAAGTCTGAGAAAGTGGAAGAATCTTTTGCCTATAAAAACTAAAATATCTTTAGCCCAAACTCTTCTCATTCCTATATTAGATTATGCCGACTCATGCTAGTTAGATTTATCTAAAGAACTGCTCAGTAAACTCGAAAGGATGCAAAATGTCATTATACGATTTGTCTTTGGACTGAGAAAATATGATCATATAATACAATACCGTAAACAGCTCAAATGGTTAACCGTAAAAGACCGGCGGCACCTACATTCTCTTACCCTTCTTTATACTGTCCTTTACCATCCCAGCGCTCCTTTGTACCTTAAAGAACGATTTAAGTTCTTAGGGGCAAATACCCTTCACTCCCAGCATCTCCGTTCCCGTAACAATAATCTCCTTGAAATTCCTCTATCCCGCACGAAATGCTATGGAGACTCTTTTAATGTTAAAACAGTAAAACTGTGGAATGCTCTGCCCGTTGGCATTAGACGTTCCCAGACTATAGGTATAACGCAGACTTAAAAAATTCTACCTACTATGCGGCTCTTAGTCTGACCATGCTGTATATAATATGTATATATTTATATATGGAATGTACTTTAAGTGGATATTTATGTGTGTGTATATATGTATTTATTATATATGTGTATGTTTATGTTTAAACATATGTATTTTACTAATTATATGTATGTCTATATATTATAATATAAGTATATATATTTAAAAATGATTTATATTTTATATATATTATATCCGACTCTACTTTTTGCACGTTTCTGCCTGTTGCTTTAAAATTATATTTTATCATAGCTTAATGGTTACCTGGAAGAGATCACTTATAGTGATAAGGTCGCCATTGCACACATTATTTTAGTAATTTAAGTTATATGAACTGTTATAATATTGTGTGCAATAAAGTATAAAAATAAAATAAATAAATAATTAAATGATGCCTCAAGAGTCAACTTATTAATATAATAAAACAGTAAAAAAGTCGAGTCTGTACATTCTATTTATGAAAAAATTATATAGGGGGGCTAAAAATAACTAATAGAAAACGAATCTACAATTTTTAAAAAATTTTAAAACTTTTTGTCCGTTTGTCCGGTTGTCCGTTTGTCCGTTTGTCCGTTTGTCCGTTTGTCCGTTTGTCCGTTTGTCCGTTTGTCCGTTTGTCCGTTTGTCCGTTTGTCCGTTTGTCCGTTTGTCCGTTTGTCCGTTTGTCCGTTTGTCCGTTTGTCCGTTTGTCCGTTTGTCCGTTTGTCCGTTTGTCCGTTTGTCCGTTTGTCCGTTTGTCCGTTTGTCCGTTTGTCCGTTTGTCCGTTTGTCCGTTTGTCCGTTTGTCCGTTTGTCCGTTTGTCCGTTTGTCCGTTTGTCCGTTTGTCCGTTTGTCCGTTTGTCCGTTTGTCCGTTTGTCCGTTTGTCCGTTTGTCCGTTTGTCCGTTTGTCCGTTTGTCCGTTTGTCCGTTTGTCCGTTTGTCCGTTTGTCCGTTTGTCCGTTTGTCCGTTTGTCCGTTTGTCCGTTTGTCCGTTTGTCCGTTTGTCCGTTTGTCCGTTTGTCCGTTTGTCCGTTTGTCCGTTTGTCCGTTTGTCCGTTTGTCCGTTTGTCCGTTTGTCCGTTTGTCCGTTTGTCCGTTTGTCCGTTTGTCCGTTTGTCCGTTTGTCCGTTTGTCCGTTTGTCCGATTGTTTTTTTTAATTGTCTATAACAAAAGTTGTAGAGAGTGGTGAGCATTTTACATTGACATATTGAAATTAATCATCTGGAACATCTCATGTACAATCATAACGGTCCAGCTAAAGTATATGAAATGATGAAATGATGTTTAGACAAAACTTATTGAGCGTGATGAGCATTTTACATTGACATTTTAAAAACAGAGATATAGAACATCCTATAAACAATCATAAATAATAAAATATGGCATTATTTAAAGATGTGCAGCTTGACAAATATTTTTTATTCACGAAAAAAAGGTATTTTTCGTAAAAAAAGTGCTTTTAAATTTGCTACTGCTTAACGCATCATACGCAGAAGGGGTAAAATCATTTTGTTGTCATTTTCATGTGTTTTCTTGTCACTTTGTGTAATTGAAGATGATATCCACTGGGAAAAAGTCTTAAGAAATCTTGCATCATTGACAGTTCCAGTAGTTTAGGACAGTTATCTGCTGTACTGTTAGTATTTTGTACAATCTCAATCCTTCAAGATTGTGGGAAGAGTACAAAACATTTTTATCAGAAGATTTAGATTTTCCAACAGATAAAGGAGCAATTAATGGTCTCCTTTGTTCTTAACAAGATATTGTGTTTTCGATTGTTAATTTCTGTTCTCTTAATGGCTACGGTCTACCTGTTTCTTTAGAGCGCATTCAAATTTATAATGGAACAAAGATAAATATTTAGTAAGGTGGTCCTAAGGAAACGAAACTGTTTCTATTATATGCTCCAGGAGGCGCTGGGAAAACCTATCAGACAAGGGTAATTCTAGCTGAATTGAAAGGACAAAAGAATATCGCTCTTGAAATGGTATCTTCAGGTATTCCTGCCAATTTACTACCTGGCGGAAAGATGGCACACACAGTGTTTAAAATCCCAATTGATTTGGACAGAACAAAAACACTAACATGTTCTGTTACATGAAATAAGGCATCAATACAGAAACAATTTTGCTTTTTCAAAAGAAGTCTTATCGTATGGGATGAACCTATGATGTCTCATAAAAAGGTCACAGAGACTAGGGCTGATAAATATAACGCCTCTTTGAAATATTCTTACTGGGGCCATACTCAGATGAAAAATCTAAAGCTATCAATCAATATGAGAGTCCTACTTGGTAGTTGTTAATAAAAGTTGAAAAAGGTTTCCTTCTCGAAGAAACTGGTCAGATTAGATTTTCAAAAAATACTTGGCGAAGTCAGATCCGAGATAGAACTTAATAAAAAAGAAATATTTTATTGAATATACTAATTAATTTAATATTTCAAAGGTTCCAATTCTGGAAAATGCACGCGCTATTTTGACTTCCAAAACTAAACAATCTGGTGCAATGAAAAACTGTTAGCAGATTTTTTAGAAGATAAAGTATAACGAAGTGTTAGTGGTGAGAGGAAATATACTTTCTTTGATAAGGTAGAGGAAGAATTTATAAATGAAAAAAAAAAAATAATCCATAATTACGTATACCGAGTGTTTAATGATTTTTCGTGTAATTCGAATTTTGTTTAATTTAAAATGAGTAATAATCGCAAAAATCAAACATATTTTAAAGTAAATGAGGATATTTGCATATTATTATTTTTTTTGCGAAAAAAGCATGAAGATTAAAAAAATGTAATAGAACACAACAGACGTAAGCGACGATACTACGCAAGGGAGAGGACGGAAGTGCCCATATTGTGATCATTTTCATGCATTTCCTAATTAGTTCTTTTGACTTGGAGGCGCTACGAAGTCTGTTATATTTTTATTATAAGTTATCGTCAAAATCTATCGATTGTTTATAAAGTATTAGTTAAAAAAGTAACCAGATTTTCTTGGAGATGAGAAATTTCACTCCACTGAAATTATGCAATGGAACCCGACTTAAAGTCAAAATATTGTAAATAAATGTTTCTGAAGTGGAAAGTCTCAGAGGGTGTGGTGCTGTTGAAATCATGGGTTTACCACGCATACCACTTTTATGTGTTATTTTATTATAACGTATTTAACTGACTATGAGCACTTGCTTTGCGATTAGTTGTTTCAGGTCTGTATATATTTGCCCCCGAGAGAAAAAGATATAAAGTATTGTATATCATCTTAGTAACAGAATTTTCATGCATATAATATACCAATAATGTATAATATATCAACAATGTATAACATACCAATACTATACAATAAACTTAATCTTAAATATAAAAAACTCCATTCTCTGCGAAGGAGAATTAAGTGCTTTAGGTAGTTTCATAAGTCAGGTTTTCATGGAATAAATCGAGTCCTACGCGAGCGAATCTGCGAGCAACAGCTAATATAACCGACGAAGATCTATAATGTTAAAAAAATATACGCACACTGCCCCGCATGTAAAATTAATTACGATCACACAGATTTATTATTAAAATAAATTTAATTCCTTTATTTGGTAAGATTAATTTATCTCGGCTCTGGGCTACTTAAAAATGGGACAAAACTACATAATTTATTTTAATATGTACCAGAAAATTGATAAAGGGATTGTCAATTTTCTGGTTCGTAGGGTAAATACAATTTTATATCGTATATATTGGTATACAAGTATGCGTTTATCTGGTTATGTATGCATATGTATATTTATGTATCTGTGTGTTTAAGAATATGTTTGTAAAAGTATATATATATATATATATATATATATATATATATATATATATATATATATATATATATATATATATATATATATATATATATATATATATATATATATATATATATATATATATATGTATATATATATATATATATATATATATATATATATATATATATATATATATATATATATATATATATATATATATATATATATATATATATATATATATATATATATGTGTGTGTATATGTATGTATGTGTGTATGTATATATATAATATTTGTGCACCTACCACTAGATATCCCACATGACGAGGTTGGCTGGTAGAAAATGCTTTTTAGCGTTAAGCCCTCCTTTTGTGCAAATTTATTGCATGTTTTTGATTAGCAGCAAGATAGACAAATTTATACAAAAAATATATTTCACCTCAATGCAGTTAGCTAAAAAATAATTATATTTTAAACTTTCAAATTACATATTATATTTGATTACATTTTTTGCTGTGGTTATAAGGATATGCGCGGCGTTGAGTTCCGCCACTCAACATGTAATGCCTCAGAATTGGCGAAAAGTGGAGAACGGAACGGAATGTCTTATCATTAGGTTCCCAAGTACCCTCGGCCTAGCCTGCCATATGCGAGATACAGCATGAAGCTCAAAAATAAGAAAAGAAACATTTTCCGTCTTATACAAGTTTATATTAGAACGATTCGTTTAAAGTATCTAATACGCATAACTTGTTACGTTTCGTGAAATCGTTCAATAAATGAATTGTTATATTATTCCTTATATTTTAAACGCACCTCTTTCACTACAGTTTTGTTATTTGTTAAGTTTGTTTGCTTATGATGGACAAAATCAGTTTTAAAATTAACAACATTGAATATTTAGGTAAGCAAACAAATTTATGCCAATTAGTTTATTTTTTTATTAAAAAACAAAAATATAATCAAATTAAAAAGTGAAAGCAATTTCGTTAAAGTATTAGTATGTATCTTTGGGGTTTTTTTAGTCAATAACAAATGAATTACAACAACAACTAAAAATTCTGGAATATCTGGATATTATAGTGAAAATATTTTAGGTTTTCTCTTCAAAGGACGTCCTAATATTTTTAAATATACGTCATATTTTTTAACTCCATTCAAAAATTGCTAGCTGAGCCTCCAGATTGACCATCTACAACAATTAACAAACAAACAATACAACAACTCAATTAATTAACTTTAATGTTTTTTGACAGTTGGCAATGATGTAGCTTCTACAACTACTTTGTTGGAGTTTATCCGTGATAACCTGGAACTCCGTGGTACCAAGTATATGTGTTTAGAGGCAGGCTGTGGAGCTTGCATTGTGACTGCCAAAAGGAACGCTCAGGATACTCCTATAGGTGTCAATGCGGTAGGCTTAAGTCAAATTTCAGAAAGAATATTATTTTCCTAATAATTAAATTGATATAAATTTAATCCTCACTCAGCTTCACGCTATATTCCGCACGAGGCAGGGTAGACGGAGGGAACCCGGGAACACTTCTGTTTCCCACTTTCACATTATAAAAGTAAATCGGTAGAAACGTAGATTTTTCGATTGCTTCTGTTCTTCAACTAGACGCTGTATCCTGCACATAGCAGGGTAGGCAAAGGGAACTTGGGATCCTAGGGTTAAGACACTCTGCCCGTAAATTTGAGGCATCGCGCGTTGAGTGGCAGATCTCAACGTCGTACTTTGCTACAAACAACTTACTTCAAGCAATGTGTTCTCATAAACAAAGTTCAAACCATCCTACTTGTCTTGGACATCGTTCATCTGTAGCCGTCTGTAATTGTTGAATAACATTTCACTTACAAATAATATATATTAATTAAATATATTGCTTAAAAAATGTACATTTTGACTAAAAAAATATATTGTTACCTCAGTGTATGATACCCATAACATCATGTCAAGATTGGGAGATAACAACCATAGAAAAGATCGGCAACCGATTAAATGGCTACCATCCTATACAAACAACTCTTGCTGCGAACAATGGCACACAATGTGGATATTGTAGTCCGGGATGGGTCATGGCTTTGTACAGGTTAGCTTTGTTTATATATTCAGGTGTTTTATAATATATAAAGTGTTTTAATATGATATTCTATAAAAAAATCAGCAACATTGAACTTGTACCAAAAAGGTTGCGCTCATTCATTTATTTCTTCAATTATGGCGTTTCGAGCGTGCCAGTTGAGCACAGTTCACTTCACCAGTGTCACGTTGTATGAAAGACTTACGGGAAGAATTAATCAGTACAAAAGGAACAATTGTAAAAAAAGGACACAATAATATAATACGTGTAAAAAAGGGACCCATTAAAATTACTGCCTTCACCTACAACAGAACCTACATATATTTACAAAATATACACATACAACACATTATGTTAGTAATTAAAAATATTTTACATACATGTCAGTTTATAATCTAATCTTGTTACGTCTAATATATTTACACAAAAATTTACATACAAGACCAAACGTAAACATTAATAAACATTGAACATTTAGAAGATTATTCGGAAGAACATCATAAAGGGGACGAGTTAAGTTAGGGCAAGAAAAAAGGATGTGAGGAGGGGAACAGGCCACATTCGCACAGCGAATGGTCCCTGACCCTGATCTAAGCCAGATGCACAGGCGAACAAGCATGCCCAAGCGACAGATTATTTTAATAATCCTCCGTTCAATATATCTTTGACATTTTTACTATGTTTTAAAGTGTTATATAAAATTTTAAAAAGCGTATCAAAATTTTGAACGAAGCAGGACGGAGCTCGACGGAGCTCGGTAAGAACGAATGGCTTAGTTGGTCAGAGCGCTGGAACGGTATTCCAGAGGCGCGGGTTCAAATCCTGCTTCGTTCAAAATTTTTATACGCTTTTTAAAATTTTAAAATTTAAGTTTAGTATTTTCTGTCCTAAGTGTGGAATAACACTTTAAAACATAGTAAAAATATTAAAATAAATAGTATTCTCCAAAGCCAAATGATAATTCTTACGAGTTGTCTTTGGGTAGCGGAAATTTGTAAAAATCTCCCTACAGAGATGCTAACAACATAAATAAGTTGTAACAAGCGTATAAGAATTTCGACGGAGCTCGGTAAGAACGAATGGCTTAGTTGGTCAGAGCGCTGGAACGGTATTCCAGAGGCGCGGGTTCAAATCCTGCTTCGTTCAAAATTTTTATACTTATTTATACGCTTTTAAAAATTTTAAAATTTAAGTTTAGTATATCTTTGACAGTAGAACCACTATCGTCTAGGGATATCAGGTAGGATGAGGATCTGCAAGGGACTACAGATCATGAGCAGAGTTAGAAAAATGGTCAAGTGTGCTACACTGGATGGCTAACTTGGCACAAGAGTCTGTAGATTAATTCCCACTGATTCCAGAATGGCCTGAAATCCAAATCAGAGTAACTTCCAAGCTCTTAAGATGGCATGAATACAATTCTTCGCGAATCCTTAAAACAATTGAAGATCTTAATCTACTATGAAACGGATTTCCCTTTAATGCCATTAAGCAGCTAAGTAAGTCAGTAAAAATAACCGTTTATTTAAAGTCGTGGGAGCGTGTAAACAGGACTTCTTTTGACAAAGCAACAGCCTCGTTTGTGAACACCAATTATTCAGCAGGACATTTAAATTGTAAAATATTTTGGAATTTTGGTATCCAGCAAGCCGCACCAACACATGCTTTCCTTGGAAAGCTTTAATACATCGGTGAAGATGAGAAGATGATTTGGCCAATATAAATGAGCTAATTCATTGAATTTTGTGCTGGTGCCTGGATCACCTTTGGTTAGGCCAAGATTTGTGACAATATTTGAAGAATGGACCAGGGCTTTAAAATACGTCATAAAAAGGGGATTAAATAGGTGACAAGACAGGGGGTTAGAAAGAGAGGTAAATCTAAGGAAACTATTCCGCAAATAAGGCAACGGTTTGCCTCAGGGGAAAAATCAGCTAGCTTAGATAGCTTAGACCATAAAGGATGGGGAGACAGCTGCAACATTTTACTCACAAATCGGTCAGCAAGGAATTGGCGAATAGGAAGCGGAGGATCAGCGCACTCTACCTGCAATGTGTTGGTGGGCGTAGACTTCATTGCATCTAGGATCATCTGAAAGCATTTATATTGGACTCGGTTCAATTTTTCAGTAGCTACTTAATTAAAAGGGTCAAAAGCAAATAGTCCATAGTCTATGTGACTACGAACTATGGAATAAAACAGTAGTTTAAGAGTATAAGGGTGTGCACCCCACCACACACTAGACACAGCTCTCAGAGCATTAATACCTTTTTCACACTTCCTGCTAAGATATTCAGCATGAACAGCTCCGTTCAATCGTTTATCGAGAATCATACCAAGAAATTTTAAATTTTCCGTTAAGTGTATAGGAATGTTATTACACAGAATAATCAAACTTTATTGATTTATGTTAAATTTTTGTGATTTTTTTGTATATGTGTTACTGTAATTGTATGTTTCCCAAACATAATTAAAATAAAAATAAAATAAAAAATAAATCAAATTTGGAATAACTTTATTTTTAATAAATACCACAGCTTGACATTTATCAATATATAAAGTAAAGCCATGATTAGAAAGCCAATTGCCCAACATGCAAACTCATTCCAGTGGGCCTTTTTAAAATTATATTTAAGAAAAGAAGGAGAAGTGGAAGTCGGAGGAAGTCTGTTATTTAAAGACAGCAAAATAGGGAAATAATCACTACTATCGGTGGATGGGACTACCGACCATGAGAGCTGGGAATCTAGAGAGGGAGTTGATAAAGAAAGTTCAATATCTGTCCTAGGATCCTCATTAGGATTACCACGAGTCAATGAACCATCAATGAGAATACAGAGATCAATATCATCAATCATGTCCACCAACGAAGGAGAAAATCCATTACAGTAATAATAATGTTTTAAGTTTAATGTATAGATATCAGTGTCAGTTTATAAAACCGTAGCTCCCGAATCAATGAAATGGTTTTTGTCCAGTTTTTAATTTAAAATCTGGTTTTCGCAAAGTTTTATTTATATTGTTTTAGCAATACAAGAAAAACCACCACATTTCTATCATAAGCTACTGAGTCTTTTTGCTCACGTGATTTTTTTTCTGTTATTAATGTTCCTTTCTTATATAATTATTAATCTACTTACTATTAAACTTCGTAATTTCTCAACAAAAACAAGTATTTATTTTTAATTGTGCTTGATATTATTATCGTTGCTAACGGGAATATCACTAAAATAAGTGACATTTATACCATCCCATCACCACTTATCAATATGGTAACTGTCATACTGATTTAGTAGAGGAGGATTATGAATAAAACAAGACAATATATTTAATACAAATTTATTTAATAGAGGTACAGTTAAAGCAGTTTAAATTATACGTTGTAGTTTACTAAAAACAAAGAAAATGACAATGCTGGAAATAGAACAGTCATTTGGGAGTAACGTGTGCCGATGTACAGGATACAGGCCAATTTTGCAAGCATTCAAAATGTTCGCTTCAGATGCACCAAATCCTGTAGAGATACCTGATATAGAAGATTTAAAATTATGTGATAAAACTGGTAGAGCATGTGTTAAGAAGAAATGTGATGAATCCGATTGGTGTATTGTGGACAAAGACGAAATCCGTAGTAAAAAGAAATATATTCTTCTAAAGGATCACAGAAATTGGTACAGAGTAGAAACCATAGCCGATATATTTGATATTTGGCAAGAAATGGGTACAGAATCTTATAGGCTGATCAATGGCAATACAGGCAAAGGTAATTTTTTGCACATACTATTTTATATTTATTTATTATTTCTTTATCATGTATATTTATTGTGATGAAAATAAAACCAGTGCTATTAGTGTTCTAAAAACTATATAATTTGAAATTACTCGATTCATATCGATAATTTTTATATACAGCAGTGTTGGTCCAACACTACCTAACGCCAACATACTTATTTTCTGATTTTACTTTTACTAAATTCTCACTTTTTAAATTATGAAAATCAAACTTTAACTAAGTTACGAAAATAGTTGTTTCTAAAACTTTTTTGGTAAATTTCAGGTGTTATCCCAATTTTAGAATATCCGAATATTTTAATAGATATTTCGGGGCTAACAGAACTAAGAGGTTACTATGTTGATCAAAATTTAGTTCTTGGAGCTGGAACGACTCTCACAGATACCATAAATATATTTTCAACCCTTGCAAATTTAGATGATTTCCGCTATTTAAACGCTTTTGTTGAACATTTGAATTTGGTTGCACATATTCCTGTAAGAAATGTAAGTATGTTTTATTTAGGTTCGTATGTAACAGAGTAGGGAAACGGAATTTATTATTAAGTTTCTCACTTACGTCCGTAAGACAAACGTGTCAGCACAAAATGAGGTAACAAAATGTGGTAGCATATATGGGAAGTATGTTTAGTAGATGCAGAAGATACGACATGGATGTGGAAAGGAATATTGCTGCCAGTAATAGAGTCACGGTGCCTTAGCTGTTTTACTGAGACATCAAAACGTCAAAATAGCGCGTCTGCCTGCCCCACTAGGGGTATAGCGTGATGCTATACCCCTAGTGGGGCAGGCAGAGAAAACAGTGCGCTACGCTCTCGGCATACCTCTTTCGCCTCATCCACTGCCATCAATCTATTCAGATTAGAGACGCCATTAAACTTATCTTTTAACTTAATTTTTATCTTTACTTTATATTTAGTGTAATAATATTATTAAGTTGTACCTACTAATGTAAATTATTGCCTATTATTTATTTTTGTAACGTCTGAAAATATGTTGTACTAAAATGTTTTAAATAACGGCGATAGACGACTTAGATTAAAATAGACTTAAGTTAAACTATGTTATCGCATAAGTGACATTGTGTCTTTGTAGATAATAAATTTCTTTAAACCTATTAAACTCTGCTATTCAATGCAAAAAATTGGAAGACGGAGTATAAAAATATCTTCTATATTTTTGGCTCTATTAGGTAACCGAGCCCAAAATATATATAGAAAGAAAGAAAATAATTAATATTTTTCATTTCCTGAAAAGATCATGAGGACATGAAATATTCATTATTTTCATTTCCAAGTAGCAGTAGTAGGGAACGAAAGTGTTTTAATGGAAACGGAGTGTCTTAAAACTAAATTAGATTCCCAGGTATTTTATACCTATCTTGAATTATATGGGTTAAAGCTTAAAGCTAAAAAAATAACAATAAATCTTTTTTCAGATAGGAACTTTAGCGGGGAACTTGATGTTAAAGCATCAAAATCCCAATTTTCAATCTGACATATTTCTTCTATTGGAAACTGCTGGGGCACAACTGGTTATACGTAAGTAACATAGTAAATATTAAATCTATAGTGTTAAAAAGGTATACATTCGTAGTTGATAAATAGATGAAAACTTTAATTTTATAATTAATTTTAATTTTTTAATCAGATTTTCTTTGCCCATTCTACGATGTGGGATGTATAAATTTGAAAATACATTAGCACTTGTATATTAAAAATATATGTGCAATTAATGGGGTGCATCTAATGGTTGTTGGTTTGAAATATTTTGAGCTCTCCTGATCTGATCCCTAATATTAATACTGATTTATTACAAAAATCAACAAAAATTTAACTCAGAAGGTTTTTTGTATATGAAATTATATTATTTTTTTACATATGACTATGAAATATTTACATTTACATTTTAATTACCTTTATTATAGTATATTCCTATAAATCAAGCAAAATACTGACGATGCATGACTTCCTCATAGAGGATATGAGAGGGAAAATTATATTTAGTATTATTTTGCCTCCTTTGAATTTGGAGCATAAAGTAGTCACTTTTAAGGTAAGATTGTATTGTATCATTAACTTATGTCAATAAATAATTAGTTTTATGCAGTTTTTACATCTGAAGCAGTAGAAGTGTGTTGTCAGTTGACCGGTATATAAGTCTGTCTGTCTGTGTGTGGTACTTTAACTACTGAATGAATTAACTAATTAATGTTGGTGCGAATACTAGTCACAGCTCATAAAATATGTTTGTTGTCTATATCTTTTTAAACCTTAAAGAATTATTTTATTAAACTATGAATTATATCATATTCATTTCCCTAATAATACTAATATTGTTACACAAATTTAAATAAAAAGTTATTAATATCTATTTCAGATTACTCCTCGATCTCAAAACGCACACGCAATAGTCCATGCTGGTTTTAATTATAGACTCAATGATTACGATATAGTTTCAAACTGCAGAATAGTTTTTGGTGGTCTTTCAGCAATATTCAATAGAGCTTTCCAAACAGAACAATATTTGATAGGAAAATCTTTATTCAATAATGACACATTACAAGGGGCTTTGAGGGTTTTAAATGAAGAAGCCTTGGTTGTTGAGAATTTACCAGAATATCCTGTGGAATACAGAAGACAATTGGCTCTGAACTTGTTTTATAAGGTATAATTTAAGTGAGGCCCATCGTGGCGCAAGGGTAAAAGCATGTGACTGTAGACGACTGGCTGCGGGTTTGATCCCCACTCGACGAAATGAAATATTTTTTATTTTCAATTCTTTACTCTGGCGACAAGTCAAAGCATAGCGTGTGTAGTTGTAGGGAAAGTTAACACTGTCTTTCAATAACAAGGAAATGAAAACAATTATTTACTTCCACTGAGAAACTTCGTCTTATTATTAATTATCACAGTTAAACTGTCAATTTTAATTCGCTAATAATTTAAATAATTCATATATTAAACTTTTAGAATAGTGGCATATCGTTTATCTGATTACCGTAATTTATGTGGGCGTCTTTTCTATATAAATTATATCTTGTATAGCCATTTTTCTCAATGGTCAACGGACCGAAGGTCTTCTTTTGTTAATTTTGTAATATAATCTGTGACGTGATAACTTCTTATAAATCGAAAAACACGACGAAGTATGTATGACTCATTGTCATTTTCCGACTGAGTTGAGCATGCAAGGAAAAGTGAGATAAAGACGAAAAGGTACCATCGCCCTAAACGCACATCTAGTAATGTATCTTACTAAAATTATTCGAAAAAATAAATTAACTCTTTCTTTGCAATAAAATGACGATTTAGGGATGATAAATAAATTAAATTCTTAAAAATATGCATTTTATCATCAATGTCCTATCATTATTTTTATGCCTTTAGGAAAGACAGTAGTGACCTGAACTTACATAGTAAAAATAAAAAGCTTAGTTTCTGACTTATTACAATGGACCTTAGACAGACATTTTACTTTTATTTTTAATTTATACGTATAAAGTGAGAAATGTTGGTAATTTTATTATATAATTTTATTATCTGTATGGAAACCAAAAATAAAGATTAAAATCGCCCGCAACTGTTGTCGCAAATGTTTAAGACTTAAAATGATTAAGTGTCAAAATTCATATAATTCCAATCAGGAATTGATTGCTTCTTTTGAAAGTAAAATTCAATTTTCAAATACACTATTACAAAAATTCGGAAAAATTCTGCATTCGTTTTTTGTTACTGTTTGTCCCAATGTAAAAAATTGAATTTTCTATTCTTTTGATTATTAAAAGATCGACAAGACAATATAGATATATATTTACTTCTATGATAACGTAGGTAAGTGATATAAGAGCTGTACCTTTTATTTTATTTACTCAATTCTAACACAGCGCAAAGTGTTGCAAAGTATTACATTTTATTTATTTATTAAATCAAATTAAATGTCCTAGGGCCTAATCACTTTGTGCCCACCTGGAAAATTACATCCTTATTACCATACCGGTCCAACAAAGCTACACGAGGTACGGCAGCTTTCGGATGGTGTCCAAGTATTTACAACAGACCCTTCTATTTGGCCCTTAAATCAACCAATACCTAAAGTTGACGGTTTGGTAAGTGGAAAAAAATAATAAAATAATAGTTGTTTTGATTGTTTGTTTTAATTGAGATATTAATTTTAAATGAAATATTTTTAAATATGTGTAATTTCTATATATAAATAAAATAGATATACTTACTACATTTGTTTGTCTGTAGGTTCAGTGTGCAGGTGAAGCAAAATATACAGAAGACTTACCTTCACTTCCTAATGAAGTATTCGCTGCATTTGTTCTTACGACAGTTGGTCTTGGTACCATTGAAAGCATAGATCCAAGCAAAGCTTTGGTAACTACTTTTTCTAATTATTTTCTCATAAATCAAATCTATTAGTAATTATTTTAATAATTTACAGGAAGAACATGGCGTTATAGCATTTTACTCATCAGCTGATATTCCAGGAGTGAACAGTTTTACAGTACCTTCCACTAGTGACTTTAATATAATCTTAAGCTACGAAGAACTTCTTTGCAATGGTGAAGTTAAATTTTATAATCAACCGTTAGGTATAATTGTTGCCGACTCTTATGATAAAGCCCAATTTGCTACTAATTTAGTTAAAGTCACTTATAGTAATGTAAAACAACCTGTATTTGACATAAAAATTGCTAAACATGATCCTAGTAAGGTAAGCTTGTATCGATCATTTGAACCAACAAGAATCGGAAAAGATATCGTTAAAGTGATAACAGGTGAAAATACAATTTATGGACAATATCATTTTTGTATGGAAAATATAGCTTCTATAGCTGAACCTACTGAAGAAGGGTTAAAAATCTATGCAACGACTCAGTGGACCAATTTAATACAGATGTCTTTATCGAAAGTCTTGAACCTTGATCAGAATAGGTAAGATGTTTAGATATTTGATCACATAAAATATTTATTTGTGTAAATATAAAAAAAGTAAAAGTCTTTCTCACGTCTTCAAAGTTAACATACTGATAATAAAAAAATGTTATTGTAAAAAAAAAACATTTCCAGAATTGAAGTTTATGTGCGTCGTTTAGGAGGTGCGTATGGTCTCAAAATATCTCGATCATCTCAAATTGCTGTGGCATCCGGTTTAGTATCATATAAACTAAATAGACCCTGTCGCTTTTTACTACCACTCACGAGTATGACGAGAGCTATTGGCAAAAGACTACCTTGTTCCACCAATTTTGAGGTAAAGGAAAGAATTTTCAAACTAAACTGTAAACGCTTAAAGGTGTACTATCAATCTCCATTCGAGGAAACGAAATAGTCAATATTATTTGGTAACAAAAAAACACCACTCGTGTAGAGACAAGTAAGAAACGAAAGTGTCTTAACAATAGTTTCCCAAGTTCTCTCAAAAAAACTATATTTATGTATCTTTCTTTCTAAATTAGAAATATTAAAAAAATCTAAAATTAAGGGTCTTTAAATATCTTGATTTTTAATTGTTGACGCTTAAAATATAGTTGTTATATCATAATAGTGGATTTTTTTCACAACAGATTGGAGTAAATAGAGAAGGACTTATTCAATATCTGAATCAAGACTTTTATAGTGACAATGGATATGTTGTTGATGAACCTTTAATAGCTTTAAGTCTGGATTCTTATTCTAATGCCTATAAAAATGATACTTGGTACCATAAAGCGTATAACGCCATTACGGATACTCCATCAAATAGCTGGTGTCGATCTCCTGGTATGATTATATATTAATAGTCTTGAAAGCATCTTCTTGCTCTTTTCTTCTTAATCTTGTATCACTTTGTAAGTAAACCTTGTTTTATAAAAATATTTAACTTTAAATAAAAATCTATATAATTTTACTTTTAGGAACATTGGAGAGTATTTCAATGGCTGAAATGATGATAGAAAGAATAGGTTATGAAGTTAATGTAGATCCACTAAAAGTACGACTGGCAAATTTAGACACAGAAAGGTATAAGGATATTCTTGAAATGCTAGACACACTTAAAATTAAATCGGAATATGAAGATAGAAAAACCATTGTTGATAAGTTTAACATCGAAAATCGATGGAAAAAGCGTGGCTTAAGATTTTCGTTTTTACGATGGAGACCCGCTAGGCATCAATATTTTAATGTAAACTTATCAGTTTATAGCAACGACGGTTCTGTCTCAATTAGTCATGGAGGCGTTGAAATAGGTCAAGGAATTAACACAAAAGCTATACAGGTGTGTGCTTATTTATTAGGCATACCCATAGAAAAAATTCAAATAGTACCACACAATACATTTTTGGCTCCTAACAACTTTGCAACTGGAGGAAGTACAACCAGTCAGAATATAACTAACGGTGTGCGAAAGTGTTGTGAAGAGCTATTACGTCGATTAGAATCTGCAAGAACTGGATTAGTAAACCCAACGTGGGAAGAATTAATTAATAGAGCGTTTTATTTAGAGATCGATTTACAAGTGCACGGTTTCCTTAATACGGCTGATGATCAGTTATTTAACGCTTATGGTGTGACGCTAGCAGAAGTGGAGATTGATGTTCTTACAGGAGAATCTGAAATTATAAGAGTTGATTTGATCGAAGACGCCGGACGGAGCGTTAGTCCTGGAATTGATATTGGCCAAGTATGGTTTAAATTTATTTGACACGTTATCCAAAAATTTTTGTTTAAGATCATGCAAAACTTATTTTATTCAAAAAAATATAGCGTTGAGACGTTACCTATCCATTTTTATTAGTTGAAAAAACTCTGTCATAAATTATTTTCTCTGTCTTGTGTAGTTACATAAACAATAACAACATTCATTTTATTGAACAATTTACTCCCCAAGGTGGAAGGAGCATTTATAATGGGCGTAGGTTACTGGACGTCAGAACGATTAGTGTATGAACCTGGTACTGGCGAACTTCTTACCGATCGTACTTGGGAGTATTGGGTACCTCAAGCTCGTGATATTCCACAGGATTTTAGGGTGTACTTCAGAAGAAAAGGCTCTTACAGTGATAAAGTTATATTTGGATCCAAAGGTATGTTTTTTGGAGAGAGGGGGGGGGGGGGGTGGTTTGGGGGTAAGGAACGGAATGTCTTAACTCTAGATTCCCTTTGCCTCCCCTGCCGTTTGTGGCATATATTTTCTAATGTGATATAAAAAAATAATAATAAAGTCGTTGATTTATATATATATATATATATATATATATATATATATATATATATATATATATATATATATATATATATATATATATATATATATATACATATATATATATATATATATATATATATATATATATATATATATATATATATATATATATATATATATATATATATACATATATATATATATATATATATATATATATATATATATATATATATATATATATATATAGAGACTTTCAAGAGTAACTTTATATGCGTTTTACTACATATACATTTGTTTAACATACGAACGAAGCTGTTAGCGACCCGCTAAAGCTTTTGTGTCTTTGAACTACATGATTAATTATTTAATAAACTGACTGTGTCACTTTGTTTTTAGGCATTATTTATGAATAATCCCATGAAAGGATTCGGAAAGATTATATTAATATGTGTACAACGTACTTTGAATAATCTAATAGTCTCTATTAGAGAAATAATTTTAATCTTATCTTTGATTACTCTACTCCTACCTGAAATAATGATGCAAACAAATCATCAAAATAAAAATCTGATTAATTAGGTTTAAAGAATTTATTCTCAAAAAGACATAGTCACTTACATGAGAACATACATACAAAAGTTAAAATACAAAAGAAAATAGTCGCCAAATTATTTAGTACTCAATTAACGATAATAAGATATTATTACAAGTGTGTTACATTGTTAGTATATCAATTATTTTCTAAAATATGCTGTGAAAGTTGAGACTTAAATTCGTTAAGTGAGCTTGCATTTCTTATAGTAGACGGTATTTTGTTGTTAAGTTGTGCTCCCTCAGATGTGATATCCTTCTTTGCAAATTTTGTCCTAGTCTTTGGGAAAATTAGTAAGCTAGGGCGACGGATGCTACGCGTACTAACTTGTTTCATAAATGACAATTTAGAGTGTACAGATTTATTAATAATTTTTCTTATAAGAAGGCAAGAATTGTATATATAAAGTTGTTTTAAATTCATAATCTTCGTTTCTTCAAAAATTTTAACTGTAGATGTAGATAACGGATATTTAAAGAGTATTTTTATTATTTTATTTAGTTTTCTTTGAAGTTCTTGTAATTTTGTTTTGTTAGCATTACCCCATACTTCAATTAAGTATAATAAATGGGACTTAACCAAAGAGTTGTAAATATTATAGTGTAGTTTTTGTGGTATGCACCCAGAAATATTCTTTAGTGACCCAATTAAAGACAAAAGTTTTCCTTTAATATGGTCTATTTGATTGTGAAAATAAAGATATTTTTCTATTCTTAAGCCAAGATATTTTTCACAGGTTTTTTGCTCGATTACAATGTTGCCAATAGTTAGCGGATCATGTTGCAAAATTATTTTATTTTTTTATTTAAATATTATGTAACATGTCTTAGAGGCATTTACAGTTAATAAGTTATGGCGGTACCATTCATGTAGAAGATCTAGATCTTTTTGTGCTTGAGTGATAATATCATTTATTTTGTTACCAAAATAGAACAAACATGTATCATCCGCATACAAAGTTAGGTGACCGTGTAGTTCCAAAGATGCGATATTATTTATGTAAATAAAAAAGAGAAGCGGCCCTAAAATGCATCCTTGTGGGACTCCACAAGTGATAGGCAAAGTGCTGCTTTGGTCATTTCCAATTTTAACAACTTGCAATCGGTTCATCAGATAGGATTTTAATATTTTAAGAGCAGCACCTTTAATACCGATGTTTTTAAGTTTATGCAATAGAAGTTTATGGCTTATAGTATCAAACGCTTTTTTCAGATCGATAAAAACTCCTAATACGATATTTTTCTTGTCTATGTTTTGTCTGATTTTTGCTACGAGATCTAAAATTGCAACAGTAGTACTACTTTTAGCCCTAAGCCCGTATTGTCGTCCAGATATAAAATCAAAAGAATTTAAGTACGTAGTTAAACGACTGTGAATCAGTTTTTCTAATATTTTAGAGAGAACGGGTAATACGGAAACTGGGCGATAGTTACCTGGATCTGTTTTAGAGCCGGATTTGTGAATAGGTGTTATTTTTGCAATCTTTAATAAGTCAGGGAATTTTCCTTCGTACATAAGATTATTAAAACACTGCGCCAAACTTTTTGAAATCAAATCTCTTAAACATTTTACTGCTTTCGTACTAATTTTGTCTATGCCAGAGCTCGAATTTGAATCTAAATTATTTATGATTTTTTTAATTTCATTGGAATTACACGGTTCTATTGTCAAAAGTTCATAGCTGTGATTTTTATTAATTGTATGAATGGGGTGTAGGATATCATAGTAGTTTGCAGGTATTTTTTCAGCTAAAAGACAACCGATTGTAGAGAAGTACTTATTGAAAATATTGCAAATTTCATTTGTATCGGTGATTACTTTTGAATCTAGGATAATTTTTGAGGGAGCACAACTTTGTTTCGTTTTATTATTAGATAGTTTATTCACTAAGTTTCAAGTTCTTTTTAAGGTATTTGCGCTATTTGTAAATAGTTTACAATAATATGACTCTTTCGTTTCTTGTATTAATTTAGCTGTGTCATACATTTTTAAATTGAAATCTTTTTTATCTTCTGATCTTCCGGATTGTTCTTATATAGTGCCCATAAATAGTTCCTCTGACTTATTTTATCTATAATATCCTTATTTATCCAATCTTCTCGTATATTGTTCAATATTTTAGTTTTTATAATTTTACAGTCAATTATATTTTGTTTTATTATAGTTTCCAGTTCTACATAATCATTTATTGTGCTATTTAAACCCTTCGATTCTAGAGAGCTATAAAGTTTCGTGTAATCTATTGCTTCATAAGTGGTACGAATTTTTCTAGGAGTATTAAATTTGTTAATTTGAACGTAAATTTGTTTATGATCTGAAAAAGATGAGTTAATAATGGCAACGTTGAAGTATATATATATATATATATATATATATATATATATATATATATATATATATATATATATATATATATATATATATATATATATATATATATATATATATATATATATATATATATATATATATATATATATATATATATATATATATATATATATATATATATATATATATATATATATATATATATATATATATATATATATATATATATATATATATATATATATATATATATATATATATATATATATATATATATTATATCATTGTCCAACAGTGACAGGTGAACCAGCTACTTGTATGGGCATAGCGATATCTTTCGCCTTACGGCATGCTATAACGGCGGCTCGAATAGACTCAGGACTTTCACCTACTCAGTGGTTTCAAATAGGTGATAACATTCTCAATTTTTTTTTTCATTCTTTTATTGTCTGAACTATTTCTGTAACATATTTTGCGTTTGTCATGGATATTTAACTTGTTTTCACTTGAGTTTGTATAAGAACACATGGCGCAGCGTTAAGATCTGCCATTTACCAAACAATCTCTCCAAATTAAACTTTACGTGGTAATAAATGTAGCTTTTAAAAAAAATTTGAAAATATCTAAAAGTTGTACGCGTTTTACGTGTTGTACGTGATTTAAAGGTGATTGATAAGAGACAGAGGGGGGAGGCCTCGATTGACCTTTGAAAACACAGTATCTACGATACTGAAGTAAGGTCATATAAAAATCATGAGGACCCCCCAGAGAACATACAGAAGTTGATGGTTGTGGACGAGGCGAAAGAGGTATGACGAGACCGTAGTGTTTGGCGCTCCATTATCTCTGCTTACCCCGCTAGGGATATAGCATGAAGCTATGTAAGTAAGTAAAAGTACGTGTTTGTTTCCAGATGGTCCATATAGCATAGATAAGGTGTGCCTGTCATGCGCAACTAAATGTGAAGAATTTAAGTTCTATTAGGTAATGTTTTCAATTCCAATGTCGTCAATAACATTTCATATATCTCTCTATTATTATTAATGTACTGTAATAAAATAAATAATCAAAAGTATATTTTTCTATGTTTTTTTTATTTAATTGATATAAATAGCCTTAAGTACTGCTATTCAACAGAATGCCATAACATTAGGTTCCCAGGTTTCCTCTCATAGTATACCCAGAACAAAGTAATTTTAAAAGAAAATTTTTATTATGTACGCATGTGTATCATACATAATAAAAATCTTTATTAACTAAACTTAAAGAATAGAATATGCTAAAAAGTCTATTTCTGCAAACGCTGGCCTTACATGATATATATACCTGATAGAAAATTGTGTATCTTAAAACTATCTAAAAAAAAATCAAGAATAATGTTATATGCGTTTTACTATACATTTGTTTAACATGCGAACGAAGCTGCTATCGACCCGCTAGAGCTTTTGTTTGTTTGAACTATATGATTAATTATTTATTAAACTGACTATGTCACTTTGTTTTGTGGGATTATTTATGTACAATGCCATAAAAGGATTTGTCTTATTATTATGATTAAGAATTGAAGAGTAATTATGAGGCATTCGAAGGATCGCAGGATGCTCTTGGCATGTTCTGTAGAAAGCATCACTCGATATTGGTCACACAGCTAAATCAATGGCATAAAATGGTGTACACTCATTTTCTGACTTCTTATTTAACTTATAGGGTTAAACCTCCTGGGGTCACTTAACAGTATAGGGGTCTCACAGGGGTCTATTCTTGGTCTTTTACTTTATTTAGTTGAAAGGGACCATGAGATAATATTGTTTTCTGATGGTACTTTGTTGATTTTTAAAATGCAAAGGAGACAAAAAATAAGACCGTGTAATCAATGCTCTCTCTAAAATAGTACATTAGTTTAGTACTAATAACTTACAATTGAACAGTAAAAAAAATCAAAATGTGTGTTATTCAGAGCACCTGACACGAAAATTGTGAAAGCCGATGTACTCTTGATTGGTGAAAAAGTGAGCCTGTTGATTCTCAAATATTTCTCGGTATCACCATTGACTCCAAATTACAGTGGCGACCTCATATTGATAGATTGGCAACTAGGCTAGCTCTGCAGCTTTCGCGGTATAAAAAGTCAGGTTATTAACTGAAGAGGAAACGACTCGTCTTGAGTGCTTTAGCTACTTCTATAGTATTGTTTTACGGCACTTTACTTTGGGGTAATGTAGCCGGTTTTATGACAATGTATTTGTTGCAGAAGCGAACTATTTGTGTGACCTATAACGTAGGCCATAAGAATTCTTTAAGGTTTAAACAAATTAATATATTGACCGTTGACAAATTAATATATTGACCGTCTCAATACATTTTTCAAAATGATATGTGTACGTTAATAAAATATTGATAAATTTACTAAAATCGTTGATGTACATACTATGAATACTAGAATTAGGCTCAAACTTAGTAACTCGATTGCATTGAGTCCGTACTTATTTTATGAAACAAGGTGTACGCTTTTACAATCAGATCCCATAAAACGTCCGAGAATTTTGATAACACGCCTTGGTGTTTATCCACGTAATAATTCTTTGTATAGATTATGGACTTGTTGATTTTTAACGCATGAAAACTTTTGCTTCTAAGGACTAACATTAAATTACTTATCACTTTTTAATATCATTTTTAAAGGTAGGTCAAAATAATTTGCAATCTTTATACACATATCATTTTCTGTTTCAAAAGCATAACGAATAACTTTGTCCACAGAAAGTTTTATTCTTATTTGTTCACATTCATTACACTGTATGTATACCCGGAGAAGATTCGGTAATAGCTTTTTTACACACATCACATTCGACATTGTACTTAGTTTAATTGTTCCTTGATGTTAGGTATAACCGCAATGCGAGCTGTTTAACGACTGTAATAAATAAATTGAAGCTCGAATTTTAATTTGGGATTTTAGTAAATAATAAATGGATAAATTAATTTCAAACAAACACCAAAAGAAAAAGAATGTTTAGTATTAATAAAATTTAAAATGTTGTATTAATGAAGAACAGCATCACATTTGCGTAGGTTATAAATAAATTGTTTACAAGTGTTAAAATCCGTTCAAGTTAGTTTAAGAGTTTTTATTCAAATCCAAACAAGAAGCGTCACCGGAGTCGATAATACGAAGCAACAAGTATCTTGGAATTGGTTGGTTTGCCAGAGGGTATCTGACTTAGGACATAGTGGTACTCAACGATGCGTTGTATTAATTAAGTAAAACTTTTATAAGTTATGCTTACTATTTAATTACGGAAATATATATATATATATATATATATATATATATATATATATATATATATATATATATATATATATATATATATATATATATATATATATATATATATATATATATATATATATATATATATATATATATATATATATACATATATATATATATATATATATATATATATATATATATATATATATATATATATATATATATATATAATTATTTTTAAATTATTCACGACATTAAAACCGAAAATATTTCTTAATAGAATTTGAATTCTTCACATGTAGTTGCGCACGACAGGCACACCTTATCTACGCTATAAGGACCATCTGGAAACAAACACGTACAACTTATAAAATATTTTCAGATTATTTTTTAACTTTTTTTGATATTTATTTCACATACAACTGAGGGAAAATATAAATAAGACATTACATTCCCACGTACCGCTTATTTGGAGAGATTGCGTGGTAAGTGGCGGTTTTTAACGCAACCCCATGTCTTTTTACAAAAGCGAGAAAACAATTAAATATCCAATTCAAACGTAAATAAGCTATGGAAATAGTTCAGACACATTAGAAAAAAATTAATTAATAGAGAATATTGTCACCTATTTGGAACCATTGAGTAGGTGAAATTCCTGAGTCTATTCGAGCCGCCGTTATAGCATGTCGTAAGGCAAAAGATATTGCGATACCCATACAAGTAGCTGGTTCACCTGTCACTGTTGGAGAATAATATAAAATAGCTTTATTATAAAATAAGTCTATATCTGTAACAACTCTGTAACTAATCACTATGTGCACATGGAAGATATATAAGAAAAAAATCTTTGGAAACAACATTTAGTGTTTTTTGATTTAAATAGTATAGTTAATAAATAAAAAAGTTACCTCAATATAAAAAATATAGTTCGACAAAATTGCTACAAAGTTTATTAAAGCTGAAATTTTTGTGTTGAAAGTGTACGAAGATGTTATTTTAAAAGAGCTTGTTCACTATTGTACTGCTGTTCTTACAAATATTGTGCTACCCACAATGCCTACCAAGGCGGCGACAACATTTCTCTACTTTGTTTCTAGTGGTACGGTAATCTAGCTCACTCAGTGATTTGTTTATGTTAAAACACATCCTGCTTACACATGATCTTTTACCCAAAGAAACATACCTTTGGCTCCAAATATAACTTTATCACTGTAAGATCCTTTTCTGAAGTACACCCTAAAATCCTGCGGTATATCACGAGCTTGAGGTACCCAATACTCCCAAGTACGATCGGTAAGAAGTTCGCCAGTACCAGGTTCATACACTAATCGTTCTGACGTCCAGTAACCTACGCCCATTATAAATGCTCCTTCCACCTTGGGGAGTAAATTGTTCAATGAAATGAATGTTGTCATTGTTTAGGTAACTACACAAGACGGAGAAAATAATTTATGACAGAGTTTTTTCAACTAATAAAAATGGATGGGTAACGTCTTAACGCTATATTTTTTGACTAAAATAAGTTTTGCATGATCTTAAATAGCCCGAGGCCTGTCATGGCGCAGCGGCACAAAACGTGTGACTTTAACCGATGGGTTGTGGGTTCGATCCCCACTCGAGGAAATGAAATATTTAATATTTTCAATTTAAATATTCAATGTTTTCATTTCCTCGCTCTGGTACAAGGCAAAACGCGGCGTTGAGTTCCGCCACTCAACACGCTGTGCCTCAAAATTCGGAGTGTCTTTACACTAGGTTCCAAAGTTCCCCCTGCCTACCCTGCCATGTGCGTGAGACAGCGTGAAGCTGAGTTAAATAATAAATTTTTGTAATCTAGTAACACACTTGCGCCCCAATGGCATAATAATTTTTGGATAACGTGTCAAATAAATTTAAACCATACTTGGCCAATATCAATTCCTGGACTAACGCTCCGTCCGGCGTCTTCGATCAAATCAACTCTTATAATTTCAGATTCTCCTGTGAGAACATCAATCTCCACTTCTGCAAGTGTCACACCATAAACGTTAAATATCTGATCATCAGCTGTATTGAGGAAACCGTGCACTTGTAAATCGATCTCTAAATAAAACGCTCTATTAATTAATTCTTCCCATGTTGGATTTACTAATCCAACTCTTGCAGATTCTAATCGACGTAGTAGCTCTTCACAACACTTTCGCACACCGTTAGTTATATTTTGACTGGTTGTACTTGCTCCAGTTACAAAGTTATTAGGAGACAAAAATGTATTGTGTGGTACTATTTGAATTTTTTCTATGGATATGCCTAATAAATAAGCACACACCTGTATAGCTTTTGTGTTAATTCCTTGACCAATTTCAATACCTCCATGACTAATTGAGACAGAACCGTCGTTGCTATAAACTGATAAGTTTACATTAAAATATTGTTGTCTAGTCGGTCTCCATCGTAAAAACGAAAATCTTAAGCCACGCTTTTTCCATCGATTTTCGATATTAAATGTATCAACTATAGTTTTACGATCTTCATATTCTGATTTTATTTTAAGTGTGTCTAACATATCAAGAATATCCTTATACCTTTCTGTGTCTAAATTTGCCAATCGTACTTTCAGTGGATCTACATTAACTTCATAACCTATTCTTTCTAACATCATTTCAGCCATTGAAATACTCTCCAATGTTCCTAAAAGTAAAAATATGTAGTTTTTATTTAAAGTTCAATATTTTTATAAAACATAGCTGTAATTAAAAAGTGATACAAGATTTTCAAAAAGACCAAGAAGTTACTTATATGTAATCATACCAGGAGATCGACACCAACTATTTGATGGAGTATCCGTAATGGCGTTATAAGCTTTATGGTACCATGTATCATTTCTATAGGCATTAGAATAAGAATCTAGACCTAACATAATTAAGGGTTCATCAACAACATATCCATTGTCACTATAAAAATCTTGATTCAGATATTGAATAATTCCTTCTCGATTTACTCCAATCTGTGAAAAAAAGTTTTTTTTTTCAGCTTCATGTTGTATCCCTCATATAGCAGAGTAGGTAGAGGGAACTTGGGAATCTAATGTTTAGACACTTGAGGCTCTTGTTACAGAGAAAATAAGCTTCCAATCAAATCTCAAAACCAAAAAATTAAAAGATTTTTATGACTTCTAAATTTCAAAGCAAACTATGTAAATATTGCATACAGAACTTGGAAAATGAGGCGAGGCCTGTCGTGGCGCAGCGGCACAAGAGTACGACTGTAACCGACAGGTTCTGGGTTCGATCCCCAGTCGAGGAAATGAAATAATTAATATTTTTAATTTAGATATTTAATGTTTAATTTGTTCTGGTAATAAGGTAAAATACGGCGTCCCGCCACTCAACACACAATGCCTCAAATTCGGCGAAAAGTGGGGAATGGAAGTGGAACGGAGTGTTTTAACGCTAGGTTCCTGGGTTCCCTCTGCCTACCCTGCCTCATGAAAGATACAGCGTGAAGCTGAGAGAACTTGGTAAATTATTGTTAAAACATTCCGAAACCATTAAGATACTTTCATTTCTCACTTCTCTTTGTCAAAGCTCTGCTTTTGTTACAAAAAAATATTAAGTAATTAATTTCCTCAACCGGTGATCGAAACTACAACCATTTACGGTATATTTTGAAAATTCTTTCTTATACCTCAAAATTAGTAGAACAAGGTAGCCTTTTACCAATAGCTCTTGTCATACCAGTGAGTGGAAGTAAGAAGCGACAGGGTCTATTTAGTTTATACGATACTAAACCAGACGCCACAGCAATTTGAGATGATCGAGATATTTTGAGACCATAAGCGCCTCCTAAACGACGCACATATACTTCAATTCTGAAAAAGGTTTTTTTTTAAATTTTTTTTTGAAAGACTTCTATTTTTAATATATACATAAATAAATATCTAATGTGGATATTTTAACAACTTATATTTTTTTTACATTTTACCTATTTTGATCAAGGTTCAAGACTTTCGATAAAGACATCTGTATTAAATTGGTCCACTGAGAAGTTGCATAGATTTTTAACCCTTCTTCAGTAGGTTCCGCTATAGAAGCTATATTTTCCATACAAAAATGATATTGTCCATAAATTGTATTTTCACCTTTTATCACTTTAACGATATCTTTTCCGATTCTTGTTGGTTCAAATGATCGGTACAAGCTTACCTTACTAGGATCATGTTTTGCAATTTTTATGTCAAATACAGGTTGTCTTATATTACTATAAGTGACTTTAACTAAATTAGTAGCAAATTGGGCTTTATCATAAGAGTCGGCAACAATTATACCTAACGGTTGATTATAAAATTTAACTTCACCATTGCAAAGAAGTTCTTCGTAGCTTAAGATTATATTAAAGTCACTAGTGGAAGGTACTGTAAAACTGTTCAATCCTGGAATATCAGCTGATGAGTAAAATGCAATAACGCCATGTTCTTCCTGGAAATTATTAAAATAATCACTAATAGATTAGATAACTTAGAAAATTATAGAATAAAAGTAGTTACCAAAGCTTTGCTTGGATCTATGCTTTCAATGGTACCAAGACCAACTGTCGTAAGGACAAATGCAGCGAATACTTCATGAGGTAGTGAGGGTAAATCTTCAGAATATTTTGCTTCACCTGCACACTGAATCTAAAAACAATTGATTGTAGTAGTTATATGAGTTTTAAGGAAAAAAATAATAATATGATATTAAAACAAAATATTGCATTTGAAATTTATATCTCTACTTTTAGTTTTATATATTTTTTAGTTCACACTTACCAAACCGTCAACTTTAGGTATTGGTTGATTTAAAGGCCAAAGAGAAGGGTCCGTAGTGAATACTTGGACACCATCCGAAAGTGGCCGTGCCTCATGTAGTTTTGTCGAACCGGAACGATAATAAGGATGTAATTTACCAGGAGGGCATAAAGTGATTAAACCCTAGAATATTTAGAGTAATGTAATTTAAGGCCTATCGTGGAGCAGGGGCACAGCATGTGGCTGTAAACTCATCGAGAAAATGAAATATATAATATTTCTTTGCCCTGCCATGGTCGGATACAGCGTAAAGCTGAGCGAGAGAGTGAATGAATAAATAAATAAAATATAATACTTAACAACAACTTAGCTGTGTCTGCATTAGATAAATAAAATGAGAAACACATTACTACAGTAGTCAATGTATATCTACATTGTCTTTTCTTTCTTTTTAACAATCAAAAGTCAATTCTGCACATTGGGTAATGCAGTAGTTTCCCGGTACCGCTATATTTAATAAATAAAGCGGTAACAGGAAACTACTGCAGAATTATCGTCTGTAAATTTGTGCGCAAATTATTTATCTTTTTTGGTTTTTTATGTGCCTTTTATTTTGTGCAATTAAAGTAAATATAAATTATAAATCTAAAGCAGTTACTTTATAGGACAGTTTTATTTTTGTGGTTTTCATAAGGAAAATAAAAGTCGCAATTCAATCACTCGATTACTTACAAGTAGAGCTAAACTATATCATTGCGATGAATATATTTTTAAAATCTCAAGCCACTTTTTTTGTCATTACTGTCATATATCTTAGAGACAATGATCGTATATTAAATGTTGTATAACGATGATTAGATTTGAATTAAACTTTAATTTAAAAACGTCAAGAACCCGAATTTGAAATACATTTTTTAAGCTTCAATCTTGTATCAATAACTTAGTAACGGTGATTTACTCCTGATCTTTGTTCCGCTCTTTCCGCCGAATTTGGTTAATTGTTGTTTGAGTGGCGGAACTTAACGCGCGCTTTGTCACCAGAGTAAAGAAATGGAAATAAAAAATATTTCATTTCGTCGAGTGGGGATTGGACCCGCAGCCAGTCGTCTACAGTCACAAGCTTTTACCCTTACGCCACGATTGGCCTCACTTAAATTATACCTTATAAAACAAGTTCAGAGCCAATTGTCTTCTGTATTCCACAGGATATTCTGGTAAATTCTCAACAACCACTGCTTCTTCATTTAAAACCCTCAAAGCACTTTGTAATGTATCATTGTTGAATAAAGATTTTCCTATCAAATATTGTTCTGTTTGGAAAGCTCTATTGAATATTGCTGAAAGACCACCAAAAACTATTCTGCAGTTTGAAACTATATCGTAATCATTGAGTCTATAATTAAAACCAGCATGGACTATTGCGTGTGCGTTTTGCGATCGAGGAGTAATCTGAAATAAAAAGTTATTAGAATTTGCATAAGAATAATAATATTATTAGGGATATAAATATGTTAGCTATCACTGGTGTTAAAATAAAATTGTATTCTATTGCAAATTTATGTATTATTTAGTTAATTCATTCAGTAGTTAAGGTGCCTTTGGCAGGTGCCACAGACGTACATACGGACAGGTCAACTTACAACACACCTCTATTTGTATCAGGGGTTAAAAACATCATAAAACTATTTAATCATACAATCTTACCTTAAAAGTGACTACTTTATGCTCCAAATTCAAAGGAGGCAAAATAATACTAAATATAATTTTCCCTCTCATATCCTCTATGAGGAAGTCATGCATCGTGAGTATTTTGCTTGATTTATAGGACCATACTATAATAAAGATAATTTAAATATTAAAATAAATGTGACAAATATGTGATTAAAATATTAAAGTAAAAAATTTGATGTCATAGTAATTTATAAAAAATGTTTTAAGATAAAACTTGTTGATTTTTGTAAAAAATCAGCATTGATTTTAGGGATCAAGTCAGAAGAACTCAGAATATTTCAAACCAACAACCGTTAGTTGCACACCATTTATTGCACAGATATTTTTAATATACCTATGTCTTTTCAAAATTTTACTTTTTTCACATTTTATCCCACATACTAAAATAGGCAAAGAAAATCTACTTAAAAATTTTATAACAAAATAAAATAGTTTTAATTTATTTATTTATTAATGTGTACTTTTTAATATTATAGATTAAATCTTCACTATGTAACGTACGTATAACTAGTTGTGCCCCAGCAGTTTCTAATAGAAGAAATATGTCAGATTGAAAATTGGGATTTTGATGCTTTAATATCAAGTTTCCAGCCAAAGTTCCAATCTGAAAATAGACGTTTTGTTTTTTGATAGCTTTACGCTTTAACCTGTATATATTCAGATAGGCAGAGGGAACCTGGGAATCTAATCTAGTGTTAAGACACTCTGTTTCCTTTAAGACACTTTCGTTCCCTATTACTGCTACTTGGAAATGAAAATAATTAATATTTCATTTCCTCAAGCCCTCTTGAGAAAATCAAATATTATTTTTTTTTTTTCATTCTTTATATATTTTATAGATATCAAGACACTTCATTCTCTAGTTTTCATTTTAATTAGAAAAAAAAATACGTTGAATAGTAGTATTAAATGGCGTTTCTTGTGTTATTAAACCGAGGAAATTATAATACTTATTAATTTACATAGCTTCACGCTATATCCCTAGTGTGGTAGGCAGAGAGAACGAAGCACCAAACACTAAACTGCCATCAAATTCATGCATGCCCTTCG
Source organism: Eueides isabella (assembly GCA_019049475.1). Classification (NCBI taxonomy): domain Eukaryota; kingdom Metazoa; phylum Arthropoda; class Insecta; order Lepidoptera; family Nymphalidae; genus Eueides; species Eueides isabella. The sequence goes on along the minus strand of CM032389.1, from coordinate 12,129,961 downwards.
GGGGTCCTCATGCTATTTACGTGACCCTCATTTTTTTATATTCTTTCTTCGCTCATTTGCTCGACGACTCATTTGCCTAAACCACCTAAGCACATTCTTCTTCATTCTCACTGTGACATCCACGCTTGTACCATTCTGCGATCTATACTAAAATGACTCCGCATATCCTGTGAAGAGATCACATCTCTACAGTATTCATCTTTTTCACATTCTTTTGTAATATAAACGTTTCTGTCTCAATGCTGCATTGTGTACGGCTAAACACCCATCTATACTGATGTTTCACCGTCTCAGCTAAGCTAACCTTTGTACCTTCCGTCTGCCAAACATACTTCCCAGATATGCTGCCTCGTTCACTAGTTCTAATATGTTATCATTTGCGCCTATCTTGAATTCCGTCCTTTTGTTAATTTCCTTTAAATCTCAGAACCTTCGTCTTATTCGTATTCAGGCTTAGACCAATTATTTGCATACCTTTCTTCCAAAATGGTAATTAATGCCAGAAAATCGCCTTCTGATGATGCAATACTGCATCATCCACGTACAGCAGACAATTTTTATTCAAGTTATTTACTTTCACTCTCCTGTAACTTTATTTTATGCCTTGAATACAGCAATCCAAATACAAATGGAACAAGCAGATTACGCGATGTTTTTTTTCTTCCTCTGGTAAATAGATACCTAGCTGCATTGAGATAGAGTTGAGAGCTGCGTTTGGCTTATGGACGTAGGTGATAAACGGAGTGACTTAACAATAAGTTCCGTCTCCCTACACCGTTACATAGGAACCTAAAATTATACTTACATTTCTTACAGGAATATGTGCAACCAAATTCAAATGTTCAACAAAAGCGTTTAAATAGCTGAAATCATCTAAATTTGCAAGCGTTGAAAATATATTTATGGTATCCGTGAGAGTCGTTCCAGCTCCAAGAACTAAATTTTGATCAACATAGTAACCTCTTAGTTCTGTTAGCCCCGAAATATCTATTAAAATATTCGGATATTCTAAAATTGGGATAACACCTGAAATTTACCAAAAAAAGTTTTAGAAACAACAATTTTCGTAACTAAGTTAAAGTTTGTTTTACATAATTCAAAAAATGAGAATTAAGTAAAAGTAAAATAGGAAAATCAGTATATTGGCATTAGGTAATATTAGATCAACACTGCTGTATATAAAAATGATCGATATGAAGAGTAATTTTAAATTATATAATTTTTAGAACATTAATAGCACTGGTTTTATTTTTATATACGTTAAAGGAATAATAAATAAATATGACATAGCATATGCAAAAAATTACCTTTGCCTGTGTTGCCATTGATCAGTCTATAAGATTCTGTGCCCATTTCTTGCCAAATATCAAATATATCGGCGATCGTTTCTACTCTGTACCAATTTCTGTGGTCCTTTAGAACAATATATTTCTTTTTACTACAGACTTCGTCTTTGTCTACAATACACCAATCGGATTCATCACATTTCTTCTTAACACATGCTCTACCAGTTTTTTCACATAATTTTAAATCTTCTATATCAGGTATTTCTAAAGGATTTGGTGCATCTGAAGCAAACATTTTGAATGCTTGCAAAATTGGCCTGTATCCTGTACATCTGCACACGTTACTCCCAAATGACTGTTCTATTTCCAGCATTGTCATTTTCTTTGTTTTAAGTAAACTATAACGTATAATTTAAATTAATTTAACTGTATCTTTATTAAATAAATCTGTATTGAAAAAAAAAAAATTTCTCTCAAAATCCTACTCTACTAAATCAGTATGAAAGTTACTGAATAATACACACCTAAGACTTGTTGGAATAGACATGTGGTGATAAGATGATACATAGTAATATATCACTCATCATAATGATATTCCCGTTAGCAATGATAATAATATCCAAGCACAATTAAAACGCAATACATAGTTTTTGTTAGGAAATTATGAACTAAAAGATTTATAATAATTCAAGCAAGCAACATTAAAAATAGACAAAAATCTCCTATGCAAAAAACTTAGTACGTCATCTTAGAAATGTTTGTTGTTCTGGTACTGCTAAACCAATATAAATAAAATATCGCGAGAACGAGATTTTAAATTAAAAAACCGCACAAAACCGTTTTATTGATTCAGGAGCTACGGTTTCACAGACTAAGACGCACATACATATCAAATTTAAAACATCCCTTTTTGCGTCGGGAGTTAACTACAAATATTACTTGAAATTGATAATCTAGAAAAAGAAAATTAATTTACCCGGAATTTATGTACTCGCCATTCATCAGGAATTTGCAGAACTGTACATATACAATAATGTCCATTGACTTTGCTCAATCTTGAACAATTTTACACTTTATATTGATTCTATTTTTGTATTGATTACATATATTTAACAAGTAATATAAAATAGCTAATAGTCTTTATTAAGTCAATAATATAATAATCAGTAAAATCTAAAGAGAAGATGAACATTTTATCAGTTTTAATATTATTTATAAAATTAAAACTGTTTCCGGATGTCGTGGCGCATTGGCATTAGTTTTTACTGTTAAGGCAACGATCTTGGGTTTGATTTCCGTCGGGAAAATAAATGATATTATATTTAACATTTTAATTTTATTTATGCTGGTAACAAAACTGTTATTTGCTGACTTCTGCTACAGAAACGCGATGATGCTCAAGCTTGGTCAGAAAATGAGAAGAAGAATGTTTTAATGTCAGTATCTCTCTGCTTATCCTGCTATATGTAGGGTACAGAAAAATATGTTCCTTTATGTCTTTATCAGGTTTTTAGTCTTAGTAAGTATTTTATTTACTCATCTTAATTCGAGACCAAACACATAAGCAATCGAATAAGAAATTGATAATAAATATTTTTTTTTCAGTTTGTTGTGTATTTTGGTACAAGTTCAATGTTTTAGATATTTTATATGCAATGGTACATCAAATATCTGAAACGTTGAAAAAGAATTTAATAATTGAAGTTATACATCGAAAGACCTAGTTCCAATTTTTTATGATTTCCTAATGATTTTAAGATAATGATTTATATAGAATATCGTATTAAAACACTTTATATAAGACACCTAAATATATAAACAAAACTAACCTATACAAAGCCATGACCCATCCCGGACTACAATATCCGCATTGTGAGCCATTGTTCGCAGCAAGAGTTGTTTGTATAGGATGGTAGCCATCTAATCGATTGCCGATTTTTTCTATAGTCGTTATATCCCAATCTTGACACGATGTTATGGGTATCATACACTGTGGTATCAATTTATTATTTTAGTTAAAATGTACAATTTTTTAGCAATATAAATAAATCATATATATTTATATATATATATATATATATATATATATATATATATATATATATATATATATATATATATATATATATATATATATATATATATATATATATATATATATATATATATATATCGACGTATATCGATCTCGACGTGGTTAGAACTCACTGCTGGCGTGCCACAAGGCGGTATTCTTTCTCCACTTCTGTTCTCTATTTTTATCAATAATATCTCAAAAATCATTTCGTCTCCCTACCATCTGTATGCAGATGATTTACAATTATATCGTTCTTGTAACTTGAACGAATTGTCAGAAGTTATTGCAGCTATAAATAAAGACCTTTCTGCTATTCATTCTTGGGCCGAATCTTTTGGCTTGCTAGTGAATCCTAAAAAATCACAGGCAATTATTATTGGCAGAAACAGAATAGTATCTAAAATAAATTGGGACACAATACCAAAAATTCTATATGCAGGAACTGACATTACATATTGTATGAAAATTAAGAATTTGGGTCTAACTTTTGACAGTAACATGTCCTGGGCAGCACATATTAATGATATCAGCAAACGCATGCATTTCTCCTTCCATTCTCTTAAGCGTCTCCAATATTTCCTCCCTCACAAAACCAAAATTATGCTTGCGCAATCTCTTCTCCTCCCAATTCTTGACTACGCCGACGTCTGCTATATAGATGTGACCGAGGAGCTACTCAATAAGCTAGAGCGACTTCAAAACCTTGCCATACGTTTTATTTTTGGTCTACGTAAGTATGATCGCGTTTCCCAATTTCGAGCTCAGCTTAATTGGCTCCCAATCCGACTTCGCCGAGATATGCACATCCTTTCACTCTTATATAAAATTCTTAATTATCAATATTTCCCTTCCTATTTGCGTTCCCGTTTTACCGTACTCCCCCTCCCCTTACGTTCTAGGCGGTCTTGTGTCATACCGACGCTTGACGTACCGAAATGTAATACTAAATACATGCTAAAATCATTTACAGTTCATGCCGCATCATTATGGAACCAACTACCTAAGTCCATCCAAAAAAGCCCGTCCATTATTTCCTTTAGATCCAAATTAAAAAAATATTTTCTGTCAACTTTAAGCACGTAGACTTTAGACGGTGGTTAAAATTTTTCTAGCTCTTTTTCCTGGTATTTATACTTATGTATATATATATGTGTATGTATGTGTATATATATAAATGTATGTGTATATATGTGTATGTGTATGTATGGATATATATTATATAACTTTTGTGTACAATTTAAGTTTATATTTATACTATGTATATTGTATAAATTATGTATGTATATGTATGTAATAGCTATGCTTATATATTTATTTATTCGTTGTTTATATTTGTTTTATATGGATTATATAAAATATATGACTACTTAATAATATCTAAATTAAAATTTCTGAAATTGTGCTTGCTTTACCCGCTTATTGTAACGTATCCACATACACTGGTTGACTGGCAGAGATCTCTTAAAGAGATAAGTCCGCCTTTGTACACTAACTGTTTTTTTTTTATTTTTTCTGTTTTTACATTTTTTGTAGTACAATAAAGAATATTATATATATATGTTTATAGGAAAACATTGTTTGAAGTAAATTGTTTGTGCAAAATGCAACATTGATATCTGCCACTCAACACGCAATGTCTTAAATTCATGGACAGAGTATCTTAAGACTATGATCTCAAGTTACCCTCTGCCGACCCTGCCATGTGCAGAATACAGCGTCAAGCTAAAAACAAGAAGCAAGCTAAAAAAATAATTTCTACCGAGTTACTTTTTTCAATTTCGAAATGGACGATAAATAAAATAAATTAATTCTAATAAAGATATAAAATAACCAGATTGCATAAATAACAAGATCGTGACCGGAACTATATTAATTTTCATGTTTTAAATATCTAATATTAGGAAAAGAAAATTATTTCTGGAATTTGACTTAAGCCTACCGCATTGACACCTATAGGAGTATCCTGGGCGTTCCTTTTGGCAGTCACAATGCAAGCTCCACAGCCTGCCTCTAAACACATATACTTGGTACCACGGAGTTCCAGGTTATCACGGATAAACTCCAACAAAGTAGTTGTAGAAGCTACATCATTGCCAACTGTCAAAAATACATTAAACTTGATTAATTGAGTCTATTGTTGTGTATGTCCAATCTGGGGGCTAAGCTAGCAGTTTTGGATTGAATCCAAATATGTGACGTATATTTACAAATATTAGGACGTTTATGAGCAAAACTTAAAGAAAAAAAACACTTAATTTAGCATCAGGCAGCTAATAAATATGCTAGTTATGGTTTTCTTGTTTTTCTTCTCATATTATTCAGTTTTACGGAAATTAATGTCCAGAATTTTAAGTTATTTTTCTCATTCAGATGATAACAGATTAAAAAACAAAATCTATACGTTATAATATTTTTGTTTAAATAAAAAAGAAACTAATTTGTATAAATTTGTTTGCTTACCTAAATATTCAATGTTGTTAATTTTAAAATTAATTGTGTCCATAATAAACGAAGAAAGTTAACTAAAACCAAAACTATAGTGAAAGAAGTACGTTTAAAATATAATGTAAAATGTAACAAGTGATTTATTGTACGATTTTACGTAACGTAACAAGTTATGCGAATTACTTTCACGAATCGTTCTATTATAAACATGTATAAGACGAAAAAAATATTTTTTTTCAGCCGCACGCTGTGTCCCGCACATGGCAGGCTCGGCAGAGGAAACTGTTACTAAGACACTCCGTTCCGTTCCCCACTTTTCGCCGAATTTGAGGTGTCGGTGTCGGAACTCAACGCCGCGCAAATCCTTATTACCAGAGCGAAGAAATTACTAAATATATCATTTCCTCCAGAGGTGATATAATTTTTTCATAAACAATTTTTAAATTATCTAGTTTTATCTAATTTCAAAGCAGCAGAGTCCAGTTATCTTACATAACCAAAAGAATAAATTTAATATAACATTAAATCGGTGTGAAAATCGTATTGATTTTACATGCGGTGCAGTGTAGGTATATTTTTTTTAACGATAATGATCTTCTTCAGTTATATTGTCATACTAGCGGAACAATGCGGCTTCTATTTAACATTTTATTAAGGGGAGATATTCATTTAGTATCGAAAAATAACAATTTACAATTATTACTAACTATATTCAATACTATATATTAGTATAGAACTAGTAATATCTTACATACAATTTTACTGATCCAGTAATATTTAGATAAACACGTACGTGGCACACTTTATTTTAAAAATAAGATCACGTTTAAAAGTAAATAGTAAAACAGATACTTAACACTAGGGCCTAAAGATCCCTTTGCCCTTTTTAGGAATCAGCGAAAATCTGTAGAAAATAATATTAAATTATGAATTTTCAATATTTAATATTATTTTTTTTTCATTGCGTTGATTGGATATTTCATATCAATTTCGGCTTTATTTTGAAACACAGACGGTCAACAATTTGATCCTACAAAGGTTCTGTTTTTTTTGAGATACGGAACCCTAAAAATCAAAAAACCATCAACTAGCTCAGTGTGTAAGTTATTAAGCAATACATTTTCATCACTCTGATAAGATAAAAGATAAAAACACTGGCAATTTTCATCATTAAAGTCGACAGAACTGGCGTTTATTTTTATTTCTTTTATGTATTCATTCTTATTAGTGATAACCAAAATAAATAAATATCGTTTTAATAGTTTTTTTTTAAATATTTTATTTTTTTAATGGCCTGCAATGGTCAATAACACACATTTGTAGATAAATACCAAAACATTACAGAGTTTATAAAGAAAAATAAGTCTTTAAAAAGAGAATAGATATAGACACGAAATAAAATAATTTTACTTACAAAGTAAAAAAATGGTATGCGCGCGTTTCTGCAAAATACAAGCAGTCTCTAAATGATCTAAAACGCTTTCCTCTTTTTTAGACTTTGCAACAGCGAAACATAAGGATTTCTTAAATCTGAAATAGACTATCATAAAGGTGCTTCGACAAGGCTAGACGGCTTTCATGAAATTCTTGACAATAAAATATTACTATTATTTTTTTTTATATCAAATAAAACCGATCTTTTACTTCTGTACTTTTTTCAAAGTTTCTTAGAATACACAAATCGGGTTTCTCAAAAATGTTAACCATTCAATATACGCGAAATCCGGTTTTTAATTAATTCGGTTAAAAGTCTTTCATTTAAAACGTATATAAGGTAATTATGAGCGTAAGCATATTCTTTTTACTTATTAAGAACACCCAATATTCATCGGTAGAGATTGATACAGAGGGTCAATACCGATTAGCTTTCTACGGAGACGGTTAAACTGAAAATAATCTTTGTAAATGTCCATGGAAGAATGTTTAACGATAATTTAATATTTGATGTATTTTTTTCTGTTTAATTTGTAAATTTAAATAATATACAAAAAAAATATAATTATTTGTTAATTTTAAAAAAATAGGTTAACTAAAAAATAATAACGTTCTTATGAATATTGCAGCTTACTACATTAACTTTATATCGATTATATCATTCAATTATTTCTCAATAAAACATTTAATAGAATCGAATGAAAATGAATCTACAATAATAACGTTATTATTGTAACTGCCACTTATAGATTTAAACTTCATTTATGTACAAGCATATATATAAGAGTTTCTTTTTATAGAATTCAATGGAATCAATTTATAAAGAATATTTCAATAACTACATTTCGCGGCAAATTTGCTTATTTAAAATCATTATGAGATCGATACTTTAAAACGTGATTACAAAATTATTTTTACAATATATTAAAATCAATTAATAATATACAGATATTATTATTTATTAATACAATTATTAATATTTATTTTCCACTACCAATATTCTCTGTATAAGTACATGTGTTGGCTATAGTTTTTTTTTTCATTCACGCCTCACTTGCTTGCACTCGTAACATCTAATTATATAGTATAATCATTTATGTTCTCAGGCAAAGAGCCCACTCTAACAAAAAAAATGTTTCAAACATAACAATTTTAACTTCATCAATCGCGTATATTAAATTATAAGTATTTTAGATACCCGACCCGTAGTCGCCCGTATTGTACCCGCGTCCAAGGACTACTGCAGACTGAAAAGTTGGGCTTCCAAAATGTTTAAAATTTATTTAAAATGATTTAATTTAAATAATCGCGAATATTAAATATGCTATTAAAATCATGTCTAATTGCAAACAACAACAGTTGTGCTTACCCTCTCACGTTTGTGCCGCAACTACACGGTGTTTTATAGTTAACTTATATCAGAGTAGGCAGAGACAATTTCGGAACCTAGTAATAAGACTCTGTTTCTTTCCCCATTTTTCAGCGAATTTGAGGCATTTCGTGTTGAGTGGCAAATCTTCTATTGTGTCATTTCGTGTTGAGTGGCAAATCTTCTATTGTGTCAATTTGCATTTGCTTCCGGTACTCACTCGCACTACGAGTATGATTGAAAATTTCCAATTGGTACAAAGCAAATTTTAAATTTTCTATGATTTGGCTACACAATAAATTAATTGTTACGATTTTTTTGGTTTTAAGTATAGTTGTTAACAAAATTTATTGTTTATTGTTTCAATTTAACAATAAAATAATTAATTGACAAGTTGGCAAGAGAGAATGGTGATAATAAATATTTTTACATATATTAAAGTGTTAATAAAAGTACTTATAAAAGCAAGAAATTCATAAAAGTAAGAAGTGTGTAAGAATTTCGAAGTAGTAGTGATCAGAATGGATGACGCAATAGTGAAAGCGCTAGGAACGTTTCTTAGACGCGCGAATCTCATCCCGCTCCGTTCAAATTTCCGTACATTTTCTAAATAAGTAATTGTAATTTATAGTAACTAGAAAGTAAATTAGAAAGAATAACATTATGACCATATGTAGGTGTTCGGTACGTTAATAGTCTTTAATAAATATTTACTATTATGGAAATGTCATGGGCGAGTACGCTCCCACCTTTTCATAACGAGAGATACAACTATAACGAAGATACGAGCTATAACTATAGTTTACATTTGTTAGAACTACTGAATAGAAGCCTAATTGCATCACATCATAATGCAACTACATTACGTAACTGGCTCCAGGAGTTAGACTACGACAAGACCGAAAACCTGCTGGTGTATGCCAAATAAGTATATCAATATTTACTATCTCACTCAACATAATTCTCACACTTCAATTACACTTACGCTCAGGGACACACACACACATACACACACATACACACACACAAACACACACACACACACACACACACTTACACTCAGGGACACACACACACATACACACACACACACCTACACAGCCACACACTATAAGACCTAGGTCAGGTAATAATTTAAAAAATGGATAACTTGCAGCGTCATTCACTCGCTAATTTCGCCATCTTATTTTTTTTTATTTTTTATAATGTAACATCTCACGACTGAACACTGCCTACCAAAATACAAGCATCCGCTTAGTTTGGGGAGAAGTATCAGTACCTATTGTGTAATTAAGATAGCACCATTAGATTTATAACTTTAAATTTATTTGGTATCAATAAAATATTTTTATTTTTTTATTTATTGTTTTAATTACTTTCACCAAGCGATTATGAAAATAATTAAAAACCTTCTAGACAACTGACAACGCGCTGGTATGTATCGTACGAAAAAGGCAAAGTGACTTGATTTCTTGGCACTTTTAAAGACCCAGTTGATGGATAGAATGATAGCATTAGACATTATTTAAAAATGAAAAGGATATATATATATATATATATATATATATATATATATATATATATATATATATATATATATATATATATATATATATATATATATATATATATATATATATATATATATATATATATATAGAGACTTTCGAGAGTAACTTTATATGCGTTTTACTACATATACATTTGTTTAACATACGAACGAAGCTGTTAGCGACCCGCTAAAGCTTTTGTGTCTTTGAACTACATGATTAATTATTTAATAAACTGACTGTGTCACTTTGTTTTTAGGCATTATTTATGAATAATCCCATGAAAGGATTCGGAAAGATTATATTAATATGTATACAACGTACTTTGAATAATCTAATAGTCTCTATTAGAGAAATAATTTTAATCTTATCTTTGATTACTCGACTCCTACCTGAAATAATGATGCAAACAAATCATCAAAATAAAAATCTGATTAATTAATTTTGGATAGTGGCGAAATTTGTAAAAAAAATCCCTATAGAGATGGTACATTATAAATTGTAGATTTGGACAATACCTTGCATTGGCATGGCGAATCTATGAAATCTGCCAACTAAATTTTAAATTTAAAATAGCCCTGATCTAAGTATCCAATACCTTATCATAGCAAAATTCTTTAGGTCTTAAATTGATAGTACAATTTTCAATAAAATATAGTTAAGAAACACCACGCTGTTAGATTGATTCCTGAGCTACGGCGCTACAGACGGTCGGAAAGACAACTTAAACAACCCTATCACGCACCTCTTTTTGTGTCTGAGGCTAAAAATAGCTGACTCCAAGAAAAAAAACTAATATTGAATGTCACCCTCATGATTCTATAAGATTTTTAATGCCAAACTTCCATTTTAAATTATTTTCAACATGTGATAATAATTATACGGTTTATTTATGTAAAGCTTTTAAATGAGCTTTTAAATTTTCATATGTAAATCTTTTATAAAATATAGTTTTTCAATTTTACGAATTGTACGACCGTCGGTTTAATGAAATGCTCATAAAATATATTATAAAAAGAAACAAATGAACATTAAAATAACTAACATAAATACCAAATCCACAAGCCATGCTCAGATCAACAATTTCTAACTTCTATAATTAAATAAATGTATTTACTTTATTTATTGGCATTGTACGGCGATTGCCGCAAAGCTGTCTAAAGTACTCTCGTATCGAAGAACATGTGATTTACCATCGGTCTTATATTCCGTTTGAAAAGCTTTTAAGCTTATAATAGATCTTGTTTAGAAAACTTCGAAAATATATATTACGTATTTTATTTACGTTCATATTTTTATCAGCATCAAATAACTTTTTCGCTTTGATCGCTATTTTTTACCTGAATTTTAGTTATTGAGTGTTGTATGGTGGAACTAAACGCCGTATTTTTTTATATATAATTTGTTTTATTTTTTTTTATATATAACAGGCAGAAAGGTAGATATAGAGAATCTGTAAACTTAGTGTTAGAACACTCCGTTCTTGTTAAGTCACTTCCCGCTAGATTGTTAAAACCATGTTTCGACTCGTTGAAAGAGCGAATCGAAAATATCAATTATTTCATTTCTGTATGCTTGCGTCCCAGCGCTACGGCCCCCTCATTTTGAGAGCGCGTGGATTTTAGTATCCATAATGGAGATAAAAAAACCATAACTAAAACCACAAGAACACTTTTATTATGAAAATTCTATATAATACTTATCAATAAAGCCCAGGAAATATAATTAAAAGCAAACTGGCCTACAGAACAAAGCTTATGCTGTGCTATTTCCGGTTCGCCACAGCAATTTGCGTTGACTTCCTGTATCCATCCGCACTATGGTCGCAGTATAAGTTTTCTTAACTCTTCCATATTTTATAAGTAATAGATACATTGCTGAATAATGAAGCAAATTTTAGTTTATACGTGTTATGATTGCGTAATGGATTATGCAATATGAGTGTTAAGATTTTTAGCAGTATTGTAAAATAGTAATATTTTATTGTTTTACACTTCACACAACGTTGTAACGCCCCCTGCGCTACAAGCCTGTGACTGTAAACTTGACGGATAGTGGGTTCGATCTCCACTTGAGGAAATGAAATATTTCATATTTTTATTTTTTAACTCTGGTAACTAGTAAAACGTTAAGTTCCGTCACCCAAAACGCAATGCCTCAAATACTGAAGAACGGAGTGTCTCAACACTAGGTTTTCAAGTTTCCTTTCACTAGCCTGGGATGTGCGGGATAAAGCGTGAAGCTGAAAAAAACTTTAAGTTAGTTTTAGAAACGAACATTACGGAAATTACGAAATTGGAAAAGTATGAAAAGCATATGCTATACACACAGGACAAAACAAATTATTTTTTCAATGGTTTTTTCTTTGAGAATTCTGTAAACAAAACCTAAAACGGGACGCTTTTTCTACAAACCCACTGCCAATCCGTTTTCTGCCTGTCTGCTTATCATCAGGTTTTATTTTATGTCAGAGAGTGTTTTTTTATTTATTATATTTTTAAATATTGTGTATATCTGTTGCCGCTATAGCAAGAAATACTAAAAAGCAAAATAAAATAAATATTTAGTTTTTCGTTTTGCTGTTTTAAAAGATACTGAAAAAATCGTATTATCGTATCGTATATTGTATTATCGAAAAATCGTATTATCGTATCGTATTAATCGTATCGTATATCGATTCCGACTCCCATTTGGCAGATGTCCCACGCAGACAAAGTCCCAAGCATAGCTTGTATATAATAACGTTAACATTATGACTATTGTGAAACTTTACTGTAATTTCATGAACATTTTCTAAAGAAACCCACTCCGCTGTAACATAATAAATTTCTTTCATTACATTTCATATTAAAAGAGTTATTATATGATACTCTCGGATAAAATATTTATTATTTGTATTTTGTACACAATATGAAGAAAATCCTAAGCAATTTTTTTCTGTAGGTATATATTTTTACCGAGAACGTATGTATACCATTAATATTAATAAATTAGTCAACCTTCATACTGTTTTCAACATAGTGGGACAGGTTAGTGACAAAACACTTCCGCTTCCGTTTTCTTTACGCCGTCTTTTTGTACTGAATCATAGAAAATAAATATAAATTGAATGAAAGGAAATTTATTTAGTTATTAAATTTCAGTCATATTCCTAGTCTGTCTAAGATATAATTGTTTATTTAACGAAAAACAAACAAAAAACTTTGTTTTTAGTTTATGTTTTTCATGTACGGACAGTAAGTTACAATTTTATTGTATGTATAGTTAATGTAAGTAGTGAAGTAAAATATTACTACAAATATTATTTTATACATTCCATCTTGATTCACTCCTTAGTTCATCTGCTCGTAGAATAGTCTCATAATAAATAAAATCCCAGCCCGAGCGTGGACATATAGAAAGCCTTATGGAATGGGATTCAATCAAATATATATCCGGTCAGAGATTTTGCTATTGTTTTAGCTTTCTTGTTATTTATTTTTCTTATAAGAAAGATTGTAGCGTATCAGTCTTCTTGTAGGAAACTAATTTGTACGAAAATAATAATTATTATTATTGGATTTGATGTTTATTTACTTACGTAACTACGTCATTGCGTAATTAATCGGTGTTTTGAGGGAACAGCTAAAAAAAAAAAATTAAGAAATATAGGTAGAGGAAAGTGGTATATTATAAAATAGTCTATACAGTACATACAAATCAAATTGAAATATCTATCTGCTATATCAAAATCTTCGTTTTTTATCAAGATCATATAGTCATTTGCGTTACACTATACTAAAACAAAAAACAAACAATTTTAAAATATATGTATATCTTTCTGTTTATCCGCGTTTATCTCTGGAACACAACTTTTTATTACGAAATTGCCAAAGAGGTCGTGATTTACGTGCAAAACACCGCGTTTACCATGCGCGAGTTAGTATTCAGATAAAATGAAATTTAAACTCAATATTTATTTAATAACCCTAGACAGATAAAGTTTCTAAATATCCCTAATCACATAACATGGGGTCCATCTGACTTAGACGTAAATTTTCTTAAATTAATATTATATTATAATATTTAATATTGTAATAAATTAAGCTCTCCCATCGGAAAGCTTCTAATTAATTTTAAATCTTTTCCCTATTAATTTTTTTTTATTACTCAACTCAACCTGCTTAGTCGTTTTATATTAATAGCTTATCAAGTAAGCTTTTTTAATTCCTTTAGAATGCATGGTGCCTTCCTATATATTACAAAATTGAATGAATAAATAACACAGCTGTTTTTGACAAATATAATATTCAAAATGCCATATAAAAACACCATAGACCATCTATTCGTCTTTCCACTGTATAATTAATCAACATTTTTGTTACTTTTCTTGTAAAAGTCAATTAAAACTGTTTTATAAATATTAAATTACCAACCCCATTTTCGTTACAAATAAACATCGCCAACAGTATCTCAGTCTTCATCAAACAATTCTAATCTCTAATGATAATGGATAATGGAGAATAAATGATAGTGGAGAAGTTTTGATATGGACCGGATATGGCAAAAGAATTGAACAATCGAAAAATAATAATAAAAGATTATCTACATTAGTGCACCCATTTGGAACCTCTATTAGTTTTTAGAGTTGCTTTCGAAAAATGTTGGAATACATTAAATATTTTGATAAAGATATAAAAACTAATTAAATAACTAATTTTTGACTCAAGTTATATATTTCGAGTTAAATACGACTATTTTAAATCGATCAACCAACTTTCACTCCCTGCACTTACATCATATTAAATTAATATATGTAGGTATATAGTTCAATAAATGTAATTTCTATTCTGTTATGTCATCTGTGATGCCTGCTGGGACTTATCGAGCAATCTACTGTGCTCCGACACCTTTGCAGTAACAGCGCACGATCAATGTTAAGAATATGTTTTCAAATATTAAGCATTATAGATCTGATCTATAGATCATAGATCATTTAATTTTGTCAAATATTTATTCCGAGTCTAGGCTGAATATGGATAGAATATAAATTCGCTTGATAACATTTTGATGAATTGTTATAATTTTTGATTAAAAAAATACATGGAAAATGGAAAAATATTAATATAATATTCCTTAAAACACAAATATTAAATAAAGAGAGAATCTTTTTAATTCTTCAAAGAAATATGGAATATTTAAAGGGACTATTATTTAATTTAGCAGTCTTTTCATAACCTCAAAACACACATTATAGTATAATAAAATCACACAAGTCCGTAAATACGTAATCAAATTCTACATATACTTACAGTATATGTATACGTTATCAAACTCTACATTAGGAAAATGATCAAACTCTACAAGTTTAATTAATTCTAATATTCAAACTAGATGGCGCTATATGTATTCTGAATCACGCTATGGTTTGGTTCTGTTTGGAAGCGTAAATAATTTTACAACTAAGTGACTCGTTGCCATCAGAAGGGTCTTAACTGACTCGACTGAACAGCGGGTGATGAATTTGGAAATGATCATTAGTGATTAAACTCCGCTCGCTCGTGTCTCAACTATCGCAGAGGCACGTGTCGAATATCTGACGCTGTTTTTTGGCCTACTTTATATTACATATTATGACTACTAATAAATAATAACAGGTGGGCCTCGGAGTTTTGCGAATTTGAAATCGCCATAGCGTTGGAACGGGGGAGGGGGGCGGAGCGCGGGAGGTGGGGATCTGTAACTCGGGCCTTGGAAATTTAGTCGCAATGGAGCACTTCACGGGTGAACAGCGTGCGTTCTGTGTAAAAAAATATTACAAAAATGCTGATTCGTGCGTTATTGTTCGACGTTCATTTCGCTCCCACTATGGATTGCATGATTTAAAACAGTGTCCGAGTGAAAGTTTGATTAGGGCGTGGGTCAGAAAGTTCGAGGCTACCGGTTCGACCCTTAATCAGAAACCTAAGGGGCCCGAAAGGACGAAAAGGTCAGATAAAAACATAAACGAAGTCGGAGCTTCCGTACTACGCAATCCTGGGCAATCAACTCGCAAGCGATCAGCAGTGCTATTTGTATCAAGAACGACTTTGCGTCGTATTTTGAAGGAAGATTTAAAATTGCACCCGTATAAACTTCAACTAGTGCAAGATTTGAAGCCAAATGATCACAATTTACGACGTGATTTCGTCGAAACAATGTTTGAGCGGTTTCGGAGCTTCAACAATATTCTTTTTTCAGACGAAGCGCATTTTCACTTAAATGGGCACGTAAATAAACAAAATAGTCGTTATTGTGCCTCAGAAAATCCACAATTCAAACACCAAAAGCCTTTGCATTCGCCAAAAGTGACAGTTTGGGCGGCTATTTCAGCACACGGAATCATCGGACCCTTTTTCTTTGAAGACCAGCGAGGGAATTCTGTGACAGTTAATACTGAGCGATACACAGCCATGTTGCGCGATTTCTTTTACCCACAGCTGTCAGAATTTCGAGGGTACAATAGTTCGACATGGTTTCAACAAGATGGCGCCACTTGCCATACCTCTAACGAGAGTTTGGCAGCCGCAAAGGAGATGTTTGCTGGAAAACTCATTTCGCGCCGAGGTGACATTCCATGGCCACTGAGGAGTCCGGATTTAACTCCACCCGATTTTTTCTTGTGGGGCTACATGAAAAGTAGAGTCTACAGTAATAATCCGACCACGATTGCAAAGTTGAAGGCCAATATCCGCGAAGAAATGGCCGCTATTCCGCGTGCCATGTGCGAACGAGTTTTTGTCAATTTGAGGTCGAGATTCGAAGAATGTTTGCAGCGGGATGGTGCGCATCTGGATGATGTTATTTTTAAGAAATGATTTTCCCAAATGTTAACTTTAATTTAAAAATAAATTGGTTTTAATATTACTTTTGTTTTTTTTTTATGAATTTTTCAAATTCGTAAAACTCCGGGGCCCACCCTGTACAATCATCCAGTATCGGGAGTAATTATAAAAAATACGATATGATATGATTATAGTAAGAATTAATTAAATTAATCACAATTTATTATAATTAAACCGATATATTATAATGATTATACAAAGAATAACTTATTAAAAATATAACGTTACACGTTTCAAGAATCATTACAATTCTTTATTTTGTATTTTATCTTTTATTACTGGAAAATAATTTATTTGTTTGTTAAATGAAATATACTAAAAATTGTTATTTGATTTAATATTAGAACTCAATTTAAATTACATAAAACTATTAAAAAAAGTCTTTGTTTGAAGTGTTGAACTAATACTATAATAAATATAAAGTACGCTAAAATAACAAGATACATATTTTTAACCGAATAAGTCCCTGATTAAAAATAATAGCAATATTTCTTTATAAACTTAATGTATAATTTAATATATTTTTACGATAGTAATTGTTAGTAACTATGCAAATTATTTTTTTAAACTTAATTTTACACTGTATCCCAGAAAGGGAGCAGAAGGAACTTGGGAACCTAGTGAAGGGGATTGGAGTCTTACTCTCTCATTTAATTTCTATTCCTTATTTTACTTTCTGTCGAATAAAAACTATCGTTTTAAGTGGAGAACTCAACGCCATTCTTTACGCAACTTTATTTTTTTTGCTCTGGTAACAGGGTTTACGAAAAAAAAAAAATAATATTTAATTTCCTCGAACAGGGATCGAACCCACAACCTCTTCCGTTTACAATAGCACACACGTGCTGTTATATTGGCAAATACAAAATGACATATCAGCATTTCTGTTTACTTTAATCAATTTACTTAGAACCATGACAATGTATTAAATAAATAGTTTATGATATAAATAATGTAATTTTAATTCTACTTTATATATTTCTAAAAATATACTTATATAAAAAAAACCCATAAATAAATAAATAAGACAGGTTATAAAAAAATAATAAACTAACATTACAAGATGAATCAGAGCGTCGCGAGCGCTGAAGCGTTACGTCAAGTTCAACAGTTGCGCAATCTGTATAACCGGGATATTGATGGAAGGAAAACGTACGACAGACCCCATTGTTAAGAAATCGGAATGCGATAGTTCTAAGTTCGAATTCCGTTATTACAAATGTTTATTTTTATTTATGCCAGTTTAATTCTATACAAAAATACGACCTTCAGTTCCGCCGTTGTTGAAATAAAGCTGTATGTTAAACTTTTCACAGAATGAATTTCTATACCGAATATCTACCAAATATATCAGAGATCTGTCGTAACACAAGCGCGTGGCTGTAAACGTGACTGGTTGTGGGTTCGATTCCCAAGAAAAAAAAATATTAAATACTTTGCTCACTCTGGTAACGACACTTTCACTCATGTTTCTATTTCTTCGACTCAGGCAAAACACGGCGTTCAGTTCCGCAACTCAACCCCAAATTCAGCGGTAAGTGGGTAACGATGAGACGGAGTGTTGGTCGGAAACCTCATAGGTTGGTAAGAAACATTTAAAAGAATTAATTGATACGTTCTTAAATAACCCTACGAACGATGACTGTACAAACAGCCTCCTGCACAAAACGAAGCAATAAAAAGCCGGATTTTTATTTTATTTTGAATAAAATATTCTTTCAAAATTACAAAAGGCAAGTAACAGCATTAATGGCTATAAAAAAAAAAGAATAAACACAGTAAATATTCAAATCCAGGCTACATATTTAATTACTTTAGCCGATCTTTATTCCTTGGAAAATGTTTGTCGTTCGCTAAAACTTAATCACTTTTAAAGAACATTTTTGGTATTAAGTAAGAACTTTGAACAAGAAACAAAAAAATACACGTAATTAAATCGACACTGTGATTATATAGCTGCACGTGCATATATATTCTATATATATTTCTACAGATATGAGCACATATTCACCCATGTGATTACACATCCAAATATGTGATATTAGATCACATATTTGGATATGTAATCACATATGAGGATCTAAATCCTCATATGTGATCACACATAATATTACACAAACATACTTGTGATCACACATATACATATATATGATCACATATACATATATAAGTATATTTATGTCTGTCTCAAATTATGTTTTTATTTAATCGAAAATGTACTAATATTGGATTTTTGCCGATTTAAAAAAGAAAGACGTTATCAATTCTGTAATTTTGTACATGCTATGTGAACTGATTTATCAGCAAATTATAATTGAATTTTGGTGATTATCATTTATGATTATGTTTTATGATTGGAGATTATACATACATTTATGATTGATGTCATCACATCAAGTCGTCGATAATGGATTTGTATCAAAATTACAAAAAATAATAAGGTTTATAAGCTAATTTATGAATCGTTTAGATTTTAACGTCATCATATCAACTCGAGTAGGAAGCTCTTGTTTTGTAAGAAATTTACTCTATTGAATTAGAGGCTTTATTTAAGACTCCATTTATTTCCAAAGCCATTTTTTTCCTAAATAATTTGGTTACAATCTGATGCTACTATAGAGTTTTCGTTGCGAAAATAGAGCTTAGAGAATATTTATCCTGCTTTTCATATTTTTTACTTTTTTCATATTATAGAAACATCTTGAGATCTGTTGTGACGCAGCGGCTTAAGCGTGTGACTTTAAACGACAGGTTGGAGTTCGATCCCCACTCGAGGTATTCAAATATTTTCAAATACTTAATGTTTTCATTTATTCGCTCTGGTAACAAGGCAAAGCGCGGTGTTAAGATCCACTACTGATCACGCAATGCCTCGAATTCGAAAATGGAAAAAGGAGTGAAGCGGAGTGTTCCCAAGTTGCCTCTGCCTATCCTGCCATGTGCGGGATATAGCGTGAAGCTGAGTGAGTGAGTGAGTAGAAACATCTTTATATTTTTATATTGTATAAAAAAAATAATAATAATAAGATATCGGATATCTTGGGCCAAGAAAACTTTTAATTGCACTTTTGTAAATTTACTCAAAGTTAATTTAATTGAAGATTGATTGATTGGTTTTGTCAATAAAGTTAGTTAATTGTGTATTAAATGCGTATTTGTAAGGACATTTATTATTTTAATTAATATATTTCGAATGTATATTGTTTATTGAGTAAGTTACTCGACTTTGATAAGAGCAGAATATGTCTAAAACAACATATGATTGTAACCCGCGACTCAGTAAGCATCAAAGGCAGGTTGGTTATGGTTTTGTTTTTTTTTTACCTGAGAGAAGAAATAGAAATAAGATTCCTCCAGGGTGGGACACAAACAAACAACCAATACGTTCATAGATTCTGCCGCAATATGACCAGCGACATAATAATAATTTAAAGATGAATATTCACATTGTGACATTTGTTATCATATACGTAAATGAGGTCACTCGCGTAACTTACTTTAGTATGCATTTATTTTAAAATGTTTGAACTTAAAAAGTTTAATCTACTTGAAATTTAGACAGGTCGCTGGCTTGCAAAAATACCAACACTTTTGTTTCTATTTATTTAAAATCTGTTCAATGTAAGCTCCGAAACTAAAGCTCTTGCAAAAAATATGTGAATTATTTTGAATTTACTTGTGTTATTCCTATATATGTATGTTGTTTTAATGTTGATTTCCAAAATTTTTGTTTTTAATTGACAATAATTTATTTATATAAAGTTTTGGAAACGAAAACTAATCACTATATCAATATTACATATAATTATTTTTGGTAAAAGGTTTTTACTATAAAACGGCAACGATGAGCTAATAATACCAGTATTAATACCAGCAATAATTCAAGTTCTTACGCATATTCGAATTTCGAATCGATAAGGTAAGGCTCTCGATATTTCGAGTTATAGAATATAATCTTAACAAACAAACTATTAGCTTTTATTTGATCTAAACTCACTTACTTACCTACTACTTATTTTGAAAATGAAATATATAAACATATGAATGTTTTTTGATGTGAAACATCTATTGGCTCACTTGTAAACAGAATTGTTTTCGTGGCGACGCTTGTCATTGCTATCTATACTAATATTATAAAGAGGAAACCTTTGTATTTTTGTATGTTTGTACTGGACCGATTTCAAAATTTCTTTTACGATTACTTAGAGGGACTCTTCCGAATCCGTATAGGCTATATTTTATCCCGGAAAATAGATTGGATTTTTTGTGGTAGTGAAAATTGTGGAGTAAGTCGACGAAAAAACTGCCGTATGTTAGCGATTCTCGCGAACGCTGCCTAAATGGTTAGAGATGTATGGTTGATTTGTATAGAAAAGTTGTAGAACTCAATAATGCCTACAAAAAAGTCCGCGATAGTATAAACCAAACATTTATATTTTAGCCATTATAACAAATTTTCCATAGAATAAAAGTAATTAAAATTATTAGCCTAAGTTTATTGATCATATTATCGTCGAATATTAATCCTTATCCAAATAAACTATTTATTGAGCAAGACTGTTTCAATAGCTATAAGTAACTTTTTATTTTATTCTAATCGGACTATCCATTCAAAATATATTACGAATTTAAAATTGTAATTGATATAAAAATGAATGATGGCCGCCGGCCGATATTATGTCGCACGGCGAAACAGCAAGGGGAGGGGGGTGCACATATTTTATTTTCTCATTAGGCTATATTTAATTCCTGTAATAATATTATCTTTTATGCATATTACTTGTACATACACGATGTTTCACATCTGCCAGGCGTCCCATGACGGCTATTTTTTTTTTGCAAAATATACATAAATATTTATAAAACTAATAGGCCTGTCGTGGCGCAGCGGCACAACCGTGTGACTGTAATCGACGTTCGATCCCCACTCGAAGAAATGAAATATTTAATATTTTGTAATTAAATATTTAATATGTCATTTCTTCGCTCTGTTGACTTCCGCTACTCAACACGCAATGCCTTAAATTTGGCGGAAAGTGGAGAACAGAAATGCCTCGTGCAGGGTACAGCGTGAAGCTAAAAAATATACAACTACATAAAAAAATGCCGTAAGCACTAATACCTACCTACTATAAGTACCTACTTCTAAATCATGAATTTATATTAAAATGTTAATGTTGATTAGTTTTCTATTTTTTTAGATTCACACTGTACATCACAAAATAGGTAAAGAGAATTTGGAAACGTAGTGTTAACGCACTCCGTTCTCATTAGGACTTTTCGCTCCCACGAGTCATTGCGTGGTAAGTGTCGGAGTTTCATACCAGAGAGAAGAAATGGATATGAAATGATACCAATATTAAATTTAAATTTAAAAGCGTATAAAAATTGGACCGTAGCAGGATTTGAACCCTGCTTGATGCTAAAAAAATAAATAAGTCGTAACATGCGTATAACAATTTCGACTTAGCTTGATAAGAACGTATGGCTTAGTTGGTCACAGCGCTTGGACGGTTTCCTAAAAGGCGCGGGTTCAAATCCTGGTACGTTTAAATTTTTATACGCATTTTAAATCAAACTTAGTATTTTCTTTCCTAAGTGTGGAATAACTTAAAAAAATATTAAAAATATGATACCAATAGTTCAGAAGTCAGTTTTCACGAACAGAGTTAATTCTCACAGTCCACTAATTATTATTAGATGACCAATAAATCATCTTTGTGTGTTTAAATTAGATTAATATTATTCTAAGCTATATTGTATTCCTAATAAACACTGCATATATCTTATTTTTTGTTCCGTATATAGTGGACAAAGCAGAGAGAACCCAGCGTAAAGACATCAATCATTTTGTGCAAAATTTACGAAAACCAAGGCCGTGATTTTTTCATACAATACAAAAAAATGGCTGTGACTTTATAAATACGAGTATATACATAAAAAATATATATAGAACCTTGTTATAAAATGAACTACATTAAGTTTAAAATTAACTATTCTTTTATATTTAACGGCATGAATAAAACGCATTATAAAACCACTTTAATGATATTTATGTGAATAATTTGTTCATAGTCCTTCAATAAAATTTTCCTGGTTCCCATAATAAATATGACCATATTCATATAAATTATACACCTAATTTGGCTCTAGTATGCATCGTGTATATTTCGTTTTTAGGTTCACACTGTATTATACAACAGAGTAAAACCTAGTGCTAAGTCACTACGTTCCCATTAAGACACATCTTTTCCCACTTTCTATTGAATTTCTCATGATACTGAAGGCATTGCGTGTTACCAGAGCGAGTAAATGTAAATTTTTGCAATAGCCAATTTACAAAAATAAATACAAAGTAAGTACAATAAGTCACATTATCTAAGTAGTATTACTATGTAATAATGTCAATAAAAAGAAGTTATTTGGAAATCAAACTTAAAATGACATACCTACAATAGAATAACAAAGAGAAATTTAAAATTAAAATTTTGCAAGAGCTTTAGTTTCGGAGCTTACACTGAACAGATTTTAGGCAAATAGAAATAAAAGTGTTGGTACTTTTGTAAGCCAGCGACCTGTCTAAATTTCAAGTAGATTAAACTTTTTAAGTTCAAACATTTTAAAATAAACACATACTAAAGTAAGTTACACGAGTGACCTCATTTACGTATATGATAACAAATGTCATAATGCGGATATTAGTTTTTAAATTCTTATTTTGTATAATCATGTCGCTAGTCATATTGCGGCATAGTTTATAAGCGCAGCAGTTGCGTGTTCGATTCCGACTCCGGAGGTAGGTTATGTCTATTTCTTCACTCAAGCAAAAAACAAAGCTTTACTTAAGTTCCGCCTGTCAATATGCCTCAGAAAATCATAAAAAAATTAAAGAACTGAGTATATTAAGAGTAAAATGGCCCTCCTAGCTGCTACCAGGTGGTTATAGCATAACATGTAGATAAAGTGTAATACTGTAGGATTATGCGTTATTTCTGTAAAACAATACAAACAAATTACTACCTTTTTATTGTAGTCTAGAGAACGTCGTTCGACGAGTTTCGCCCATAATTCTGAATGCAGCGTATTTGGTGGCATTTTGTGGCGGAAATTGTATAATATTTTCTTACAATGTGTTTAAATAATTAACATGCAATATATTGTACAAAAGTAAAAGTAAAAAATAGAACCTTACAGTGGCGGATTCCAAGCTTTAGGCTGTTTGATGTAGTCTTTACCTTTGCAATTGACATTTTATCTAATTTTTTTCACAGTTTCACGCTGTATTCTAATGGTGAATACGTACAATTAATTAACTCAGTTGATTGTTAGCAAAATCATCAATCATGAATTAAAATTTGATTAATTGTACAAAAGAGCTGGCGTAATTTAACTTTTCTTGGCCCAAGGGCGATGTCTAATAATTTTTCGGTTTATCCCGCCTTTGACAGGGTATGCAAATTGAATTCCTCACTTTTCGGCAAATTTAAGGCAATGCGTGTTATATGACGGAACTCGACGCTTTGTCTTGTTACCAGAAGGAAGGAATGAAAGTATTAAACATTTAATTTGCTTTTTCACTTTTTTCAAATAATATAAAATTATATTAAATTGGTATAGATGTTCTGTAAACTCTATTTTCATATATCCGAAAACTTTATAGAAGCATCTCAAAAGAATTGACTTTGGAAATAAGTTCATTCTTAAACTAAGCCAGAATTTCTCTAATTCATTAGAGTACATTCCTTTCAAAACAAGTGCTTCTTACCGATGATGTTGTTCAAGTGAAAACGTTCAATAAATTTGTTTATAAACCTTTTTGCATTTTTATAACTTAGATACAAGTCCATTATCAATGATTTGAAGTGATAGATGTATGATAATCACTAAAATCCAATTATTATTAGTTTAGACATTGGTAATAATACATACAAAGTACATAATTATAAAAGTCATCACTTTTGTCTAAGTACTAGATGGCAACAACTGCCACGTAAGAAGATATATATATATATATATATATATATATATATATATATATATATATATATATATATATATATATATATATATATATATATATATATATATATATATATATATATATATATATATATATATATATATATATATATATATATATATATATATATATATATATATATATATATATATATATATATATATATATATATATATATATATATATATATATATATATATATATATATATATATATATATATATATATATATATATATATATATATATATATATATATATATATATATATATATATATATATATATATATATATATATATATATATATATATATATATATATATATATACATATATACATATCATAAGCTAGGCGTTTTATTCTTATTTATAAATTCAACTTGTGTCTGTAAGAATACGAAAATCGTATACTAATTGTTTATAGGGTTGAAAAAGCTTAATGATAAGTCCTTAGCCCAATTTCCTATATAACATAACATGGTGAAATTCAACACTGAGTTTTGAGTACCGATTCAAGAAAATGAATATAATAATTCTTCCAGGTGTGATTTAAATCTACGCATCGCATTGACCACCAAATGCCCCATTACGCTAAAAGTTCTCATTAATGTTTTTTAATGATCGTTTAAAAAATATAATGTCAGATAATCGGTATAACACTTCCTGGTTCCCATGTCCGTCATTGACCATATATATTATATCCATCCATCCTCTCAAATAATATGTAACAAAGTATGTTTACATGCAATTAACATGTTTACGGTATGACGACTGGTCTCAATGATTGTCATACTTGCGCAAGCGTTTCGTGCATGAAATACGGACAATGCTGTGAGAAACGTGGTTAGATTACATAAATAATGGACTTATGAATATTTTTTTTTATTTTGACGTGAGCATTTCCGAGACTTTTGTGGTGTAATCTATATAGTAGTGGTGTAAGCTATCTGTGCCGGTTCTAATATCCGGAGTGTAAAAAGCATATTTAAAAACAATAACTCAATCACAATTTTCATCTTTATTTTCGAGAAGTTTTATAAAACTGAGAGCAATTTTTATTTTTTTTTTTAAATTGTAAAATTTTATGTACGCTACTAAACGTAATGTAAATCAGTAAAAGTATAAAATCAATTAAACAAAATAATATATCATTCTACCGAATAGGAATCGAATCCATTACCAACGCCTTTCCAGTCACTTATTTGTACCGTGACCATAGCCACGACGGCCTCTGTTAAAAAAAACTTCTAAATATATCAACCCTAAATGATCTAAATACAAATATTTACTAAAATTAACGCGTTTCTGAAAAATATGATGATTGCATAATAATATTTTTTTATTACTCAAAAAATGTACTAAGTCGCTGCTTTAAGTGGTGACCATAAAAACTTTTAAGGTTGCAAAAGGCGTGAAAATCGTCAACATAACGAACAAACACAAAGAATAGTTAAAAATAGATGAACAATTGCAATACATTGAGTATTGCAATTGTTGATATATTTTCGATCTATTATCGAAACTGATATGGACGCTGCCAAATTTGTATTATATATTTAAATAGTTAAATATTAATAAAGTTTATTTATGTATGGCAGTATTTCCAGATTGATACGACCCTCAAAAAGCGCGTCTACCTCCACCTTAAAGGCCAGGGAAGCACCTGTAGCTCCCCTGGTGTTACACGGGGCCGTAGTCGGTCTCACTCACGATCAGGTGACCCGTACGCTCGTTTGCCTTGTTTTTTCCATAAGAAAAATATAAAGTAAAGGATAGAGCAATACCCAATAATAGCTCTTAATTGGGATTTTTTCTGTCTCACTAATATTACAAATGTGAGTTTTTGAGAACGGAAGTTTATAAAATTTTTACACAAAAACTACTGAGCAATTTAAAATAAAATTTATTTACGCTGTATTTAGCCCGAGCAATCTCGATTCTGCGATTGTGTCATTTTTGATGAGGTTGTGTTTTATATACAAGTCTTAGTTATCTCTTTAAAATGAAATAAATTTAAACGGATCAACTAAGTATATTAAATACTGTATGTTTATTTTTGAAATCCGAATTTCTGAACACTTTGCAGTGGTCTCTCAGGCGGTTAAATAAAGTTGGAAAATATGTTTTTTTTGCTTCATATGATTGTAGGTTTCATTTTGGTGTAAACAAACAAAACACGGCGTTAAGCTTCGCTATATACATGACATGACAACCGCTATTCACAAAAAGCGTTGCTAAAATGGACAGTAATATCTGTGAGCCGGATTTTTTCTGTTTATCTGGTGAAATGTGTATATCAAAATATAGATAATTAATAATTCAAATAAGTATTACTTCAAGCCACTGTGGCACAGCGGCATATCATCTAACTAGTAAATGTAACTAAATGAATTATTTTCAATAGGCTATGGTGTTAAAACACTCCGTTCCCCACTTTCCGCTGAATTTTATAGGCTTTTATATCTTTCAGTGGCGAAACTCAACGCCACGCTTTACCAATATTTTCTTTCCTCGAGTGAGAATCGAACTCGCAACCACTCAATAGCAGTACACATTTTAACTTATTCTTTAGATAAAATTATCTAACTAACCTTTATGAAACTAATTAGCAAAATATAACCTCTAATTTGTATGATTCATTCAACATGTGGGTCAAAACAGTTTATATGTTGCGATGTTATTGTGTTATACCGCGTCTATTGTTCTAGCGAGGACGTTGCCATTTTTTTGGGAATTTTTCTTGTTCAATACAAATACTTATTAATATTGCGCTATCAAGAAACCTTGTTGTGGCAGAAAGGCAATTCTTGTTGGGTAGATTTTACAAAAGGAAAGATCAGTTATTTTTCGCTCTAGTAAAAGGACAAAATGTGACGTTAAGAACCGCCATTCAATACGCAACACCAACGTAAATAAGCGAAAAGATGAGAACGGAAGTGTCATATTGAGCAGTCAACGCCGTACTTTGTCTCGTTGCCAAACTGAAGAAATGACCGTGGGATGTTTTAACTTGATATTATACAGGCCTCATTTGCTTATATTATGTAAAAAGAAGATGTCTTATTATATATCTATCGTTATTATTTTTTACATATCCACCGATTTGTCCGAGGCCCGTCGTGGCGCAGCGGCACAGGCATGCGACTGTAACCGACAGGTTCTGGGTTCGATCCCCAATCGAGGAAATGGAATATTTAATATTTTCTATTTAAATATTTAATGTATCATTTCTTCGCTCTGGTAATTAGGCAAAAGCGCGGCGTTGAATTCCGCCACTCAACACGCAATGCCTCAAATTCGGCGGAAAGTGGGGAACTGAAGTGGAACGGAGTGGTTTAACACTAGGTTCCCGGATTCCCTCTGCCTACCCTGCCTCGTGCGGGATACAGCGTGAAGCTAAAAAAAATATATCCACCGATCCACAAGATATTAAATTAAAAATCAAACTGAAGTGAACTCTACACCATGGCGTCGTTCTAATATTAAAATTAAATCAAAAACCTGTTGTGACGACGATGCACATTGAATATTTATGAAAAATTTGGATTCTAGAGGGTCGTGACGTCATTTCGCTTGTCAAATGGCCAAAAATATTAAGCAGTTATTAAATTTTTGCTCTTTTATTATTTGTTTTTATTATTTGTTTTTATTAAATATATTATTAATTTGCATCATTTATATTTTTTTTATATTTTGCTTTTTTATTACATGCACGCTGGTAAGCAGGGTAGGCAGAGGAAACCTGGGAAAATAGTAATAAGACACTCCGTTCCAATTGGGATACTTCCGTTTTCCATTTTCCGTTTTGCACTTTTCATTTTGCCAACTATAATATGTTAATATAAATATTTTGATAATCAGAGAAATAAGTTATGATAAAAATAACAGAAAATATATTCACACATTTTCTTGTTTTTGTTCTACAGTGCGGGATTCAGCGTGAAAGTGGAAAAACATACGTTTAACAATAACAAAATCTCAAATCAGACTCGTATCCACTACTATTACCAGAATAAAACATTATAACTGCTCCACGACATCGTTACGTTATTAAAAAATATAATAACCGTCAAATTTGTAATACACACGACTAACGATAATAGCCAATATTCATAAATCAACGGTGCGTACTTCATAATTACTGAGAACGCAACCGTATCCGTATAAATGTAATATTTTAGATGTTTTTTTTTGTCTTAACTTCACGCTGTATCATAGTAGAATAGGCAGAGGTAACCTGGGAACCTAGTGTTAAATTAGTTTCCCACTTTCCGATAAATTCGAGTAAATTTAGCATTACTTGTTGAGTGGCGGAATTCTTCACCTCACTTTGCCTCATTAAAGAAGTAATGAAAATATTAAATATTTAATTCCTTGAATCGAACCGAAAACATATAGCGTTTATGAAGCGCTTGTGCACGCTACGAGGTCAGATCGGGTCCTCAATATTTGTAAATTAAAAGCCGTATTTTTTTTTGCTTTTCTTAACTAGCAGGATCAGAAACTCTTCCATCCCCACGCACTGTACCTACAATAGCTCATAGCCTACAGCATTGACCTGTCACTTGTAATATATATTAAAATAACATTAAGTAAATGATGCAGAAAAAGGTAATCAAAATATCTAGACTCTATTAAGAATTAAATACTTATAGATTATTATGTTCAAACTTACTTCTTCAATTAGCACATAAGATTTCACTTGTAACAGAGGTTATAAGTTAATTTTTCATATATATATATATATATATATATATATATATATATATATATATATATATATATATATATATATATATATATATATATATATATATATATATATATATATATATATATATATATATATATATATATATATATATATATTATATTTAATATCTATATAAAATATCTATATATAAATATACAGCTATTAAATATAATATATATATATATATATATATATATATATATATATATATATATATATATATATATATATATATATATATATATATATATATATATATATATATATATATATATATATATATATATATATATATATATATATATATATATATATATTTATATATATATATATATATATATATATATATATATATATATATATATATATATATATATATATATATTATATTTAATATCTATATAAAATATCTATATATAAATATACAGCTATTAAATATAATATATATATATATATATATATATATATATATATATATATATATATATATATATATATATATATATATATATATATATATATATATATATATATGTATATATATATATATATATATATATATATATATATATATATATATATATATATATATATATATATATATATATATATATATATACATATATATATATATATATATATATATATATATATATATATATTATATTTAATAGCTGTATATTTATATATAGATATTTTATATAGATATTAAATATATTCCTTGAATCGAACCGAAAACATATAGCGTTTATGAAGCGCTTGTGCACGCTACGAGGTCAGATCAGGTCCTCAATATTTGTAAATTAAAAGCCGTATTTTTTTTGCTTTTCTTAGCTAGCAGGATCAGAAACTCTTTCATCCCCACGCACTGTACCTACAATTGCTCATAGCCTACAGCATTGACCTGTCACTTGTAATATATATTAAAATAACATTAAGTAAATGATGCAGAAAAAGGTAATCAAAATATCTAGACTCTATTAAGAATTAAATACTTATAGATTATTATGTTCAAATTTACTTCTTCAATTAGCACATAAGATTTCACTTGTAACAGAGGTTATAAGTTAATTTTTCATATATATATATATATATATATATATATATATATATATATATATTATATTTAATAGCTGTATATTTATATATAGATATTTGTATTTATCTTATATATATTTTTATATTTCACAATATTGTAAGTTACTTGGTGTGTTCTTTCCCTCTTAATGTCACTCATCCACTTCCGCTCGTTGGCTGGAAGAGATCTCTTACAGTGATAAGTCCACCTTTGTACACTTTTCTTTTCATGTTACTATAACTTATGTACCTATTTAGTACAAAACAGTATATTATATAGAGATAACAGAGCGCCAAACGCTGCGGTCTCGGCATACCTCTTTTGCCTCGTTCATTGTCATCAACCTCTTCATAAATGCCCTCCGGGGGGTCTTCATGCTTTTTTAACCTTGTAACCTTCCTCCATTATCATCAATTTCAGATGGTCAAGTCAACCGAGTTTCACTTTTCCTTAATAGCCCTTGTTTAAATAAAATATACAAAAAAAATACCTCGATACGAAAATAAATGATTACCAGTATTCAAATATTAGGTAATTGGTAGGTCAATCTGTTTGTTAGCCTCGAACCTTGAATTTCCAGAACTACCATCTAATAGCATTTGCTAAAAGGTTGTTAGTGTCACAGAAACTGTACTATGGGCTGGTTCAAATGTCTTTTCTAAAACAATTTAAATTTCAATTGTAGATATCTGGGAGCTATTTATTTATAACATTATAATACTCTCTCAGCTTCACGATGTATTTTGCACATGGCAGGGTACACAGAGGGAACTTGGGAACCTAGTGTTAAGACTCCTTTCCATTTAAGTAATTTAAGCTGATAAAAAACTTTTCCTTTCTTAATAAAAATAGTAACTAAATGGTCTTTATGGATTTTCTCGATACAGTTAAATTACAAATTATAAAAATACATAAAGAAAAACATACATTTTTTTTATTAACAATCTTTTCTTACACTATACAAGTGCTATAAATATTTGATAAGGTTATTTTTTGTATTCCATAACAAAGAAATTTAGTTTGCTGATAATATTGCTTTGTAATAATATACATAACTGTGTACTTTATTTATTAAATTGAAGGTCAAATGTGTGAATAAGCTACATTGATCACGTACTTGTAGTTAAAGGCAAACAATCGTTACAATGCGTGTTTGAACTTATTATGTTTAACATTATCTCAATTTATATAGAAAACCTGTCGTGGCGCAGCGGCACAAGCGTGTGACTGTAACCGACAGGTTCTGGGTTCGATCCCCAGTCGAGGAAATGTAATATTTAATATTTTCAATTTAAATATTTAATGTTTCATTTCTTCGCTCTGGTACATGGCAAAACGCGGCGTTGAGTTCCGCCACTCAACACGCAATGCCTCAAATTCGGCGGAAAATGGGGAACAGAAGTAGAACGGAGTGTTTTAACACTAGGTTCCCAAGTTCCCTCTGCCTACCCTGCCTAGTGCGGGATAAAGCGTGAAGCTGAGTAGAGTAGAGTATATAGGAAACATTTTCAAAGCATCACGTAAATTATGTTCACATAATTTAATTATTGATACCGGTCGTGGCGCAGGAGTGTAAACGTGGGTGACTGTTACCGCGACATGTTATGGATTCGATCTTTACTCGAGAAGATTAAATATTTAATGTTTATATTTCTTGGCTCTGGTTTTAAGGTAAAGCGCTGCGTTGAGTTTCGCCACTTAACAAGTGTAGTGGGAAATGAAATTGTCTTACCTCGGCCTACCCTGCCATGGGATACAGCGTGAAGCTAAAATAATACTTATAATATAGGCTAGTTGCTATAAAGCTATCTTTAATAAGCTGTGATAAATTGCCAATTTATAGCAATTCTTAGAATTGCTATCAATATTTGTTCAGCTTCTCGCGTGTTACGAAATAGTCAGAAAGAATTCATTGCGGAACAATACATTAATTACTTTTTCTCACAAATTCGAGACATTTGCGGTAATCTAGAACTGGTAAATAAAAACAATTTCAATATAGCTATGGAGTTTGTATTCAAAGTTTAGGGATTTATAGTTTGAATATGCAAAATACTAAATATAAATATTTTTACATGTACCTTCATATTTTTATAGTAAAAGAAAACCTAATGATAAGACATGTTTGTTGATGCGGCGGAACTCATCGCCGCACTATGTCTTGTTTCCAGCTACTTTATAACAACTTAATTTCCAGAATGAAACACGAAGCAACAACCATTACATTAATACTCAGACGATGCCCTTATGTCAGGCACACGCCTGTGACTGTACACGCAACCGGTTGTAGGTTCAACCCAGCCTTACTGGAAAAAAATAAATAATGAATATTTACATCACGTCGTTCTGGTAACGCAGCAAAGCGCAGCGTTGAGTTACGCCACTCAAAACACATCGCCCCAAAATTACCCTAAAACTGGGAAACAAACGTGGGTTAATGGGTAAGAGTGTCTTAACACTAGGCACCAGTTCACTCTACCTACCCTGACGTGTGAGATATAGTGTGAAACTCCAAAATATCAAGTACATTCTGTGTTTTAAGTTATTTTCTAGCAAAAATATCAACTTTTGCATTGAATTTTGTCAATTTATAATAAACTATCGGGCTGCAACTTCACTTGCAGCAAATACGATTTATTCATGTGAACTTTAACAAACCGGGACGAAAAGAACTTTTGAAATCGAAATCGAATACATATATCATACATAGGAAATGATCTATAGATCTTACTTTTTAAATTCACTATACTGCCCTTAAATATTTAATGCCATTCCATTTTATATATTTTTATTCTATGATCTATGTTCTTATTAAAAAAAAGTAAAGAAAAAACTTTAAACGTGATCGAAATCACTTGGTTTAATGAATTTTGATTTTCCTGTTCTGTCACGACAAGAGTAAGCGGCAGTAAACGCTTCTTGGGTAAATGAAATACTTTTTTTTACATGCTCGCTCTGGTAACGAGGCATAGATGCGGCGTTGGACGCCGTCACTCAACACGTGATGTCTCGAAAATTCGACGAAAAGTAGTGAACGGAAATTTTCTAATGGGATCCGTTGTTATATATGTGTCTTAGTTTTCTAGCAGTAGGTTCCCGAGTTCCCTTTGGTAACGAGCCATTTTCAAGACACCATGCCTCAAGAGCTCAACGGGAAATAAGGAAACGGAGAACGCAAGTCCTTATGGGAACAAAATTTCTTAGCACTTATTTCATATACCCAGGTTGAGGCCTGATTATGTTTAATTTTATTTTTCTATTTTTTTTTAAACAAAATACTTTATTGTTTTTTCTAATTTATTTAAGAAAAGCTTACACTTGGCAAAGCCAAAAAAAGACTATTTTTAGAAAATTAGATAAAATAATTGAACGTATCGGGACTTGAACCAAGAGAATTAATACACAAAGTTACGGCAACAGGCTATAAAATACGGTAACGGTCATTTTAACAACTTCCAAGTCATTCTACTAATTCCTTTATAAACATATGGTAATACGCTAATAAGCCATTGTTTTGACAAACACCTTAATCTCAATTGTATTGATACTTGATAGAGCTGTCAATCTAGAAGATAAGATAAGAAACTAATTAACTTAGTAAATGTTAAATTAAATACACAATCATATGCTGGTGGTTACTTTGCTATCTTTATACGTAATATTAAAAATATTACTTAATACTATTTTTTATGAGGACTGTCGTGGCGTGTTACTGTAACCGACAGGCTCTGGGGTCGAGGAAATGAAATAGTTAATATTTAATGTTTCATTTCTTCGCTTTGGCAATAAGGCAAAGCGCGGCGTTGAGTTCCGCCACTCAACACGCAATTTGGCGGAAAGTGGGGAACAGAAGTAGAACGGATTGTCTTAACACTAGGTTCCCAAGTTCCCTCTGCCAACCCTGTGTGGGATACAGCGTAAAGCTGAGTAGAGTACTATTTTTTATTAAAATAATCTATTGTTTTATATCTATTTTCTTATTGAAATTTGCTAATATTTTATTATTTTCGAACAAGTCCGTTCAACTCAACTCCGCTTTTTGCCTACCAGTGATAAAATGGAAATATAAAATATTTTATTATACAATTCGAGGCCTGTCGTGTGACAACCGACAGGTTCTGGGTTCGATCCCCAGTCGAGGAAATGAAATATTTAATGTTTCATTTCTTCGCTCTGGTAATAAGGCAAAGCGCTGCGTTGAGTTCCGCCACTCAACATGAAATGCCAAATTCGACGGAAATAAAGTGGTACGGAGTGTCTTAACACTAGGTTTCCGGGTTCTCTCTGCCTACCTTGCCACGTGTGGGATACAGCGTGAAGCTAAAAAAAATATTTTCTCAAATGAGAATTGACCCTACTCAACCAACCTAATGAAATAAGCTATCGCGTTTATTTACAATCACACGCAATCTTTTTAGGCTTTCAAGCACACTTGTGTTATGTATGATACATACAATGTAATAAATATGTATGATTGTCAATAAATTGCTCTTAAAGTTCACATACAAATAATATATTTTCCAACTTAGAGAATAGTTTAATATAAATAATATTATCAAATTGGTTCAGAAAGTTTTGAGTTATCGGTACTCACGTATTAGCGAAGGACGAAGGTGCCAAGGTAACAAATATAATATATAAAGTCATATTCGAGTTTTATTAAGACCCAAATACAAAAAACTATATCTATTGTATACACATAAAATATTCTAATATCATACAATACGAACTGTAAGTAAAATAAGTAGGTACTATTATAAAAAAAAATAATTGTCCGAATGAGTAAGTGAGTTCTCACGTCGATATCAAACGCTCCATTGAATCTTGGAAATGTACAATAGTTATCTTTGACCTTGTCCGTTCACAAATGTATAATTTTGCTCGAACTAACTATTTTCCGTTGCTTTGCTTTTGTAATTATTTATCAAAAGCAAGATATGTATTGTAGGCAAGACGCGGCGTTCACTTACGCTACTCTATACGTTACTTTTTGAAAATAAAAGAGCGTAAATTATTAAACATAATGTCTGAACGTTGGATTTTTACTGTCTATCGCCTTCTACCGTTTACCGCATGCAAAATGCTGAAACTGGACCTGAAACTGAACGAAATATTTCATCCAAGTAAGCCTGGAAGCACAAGTTTAGAAAAAATATATGGTAAATATATAAGTTGCAGTAATCTAAGAAAAAAATGTATAGATCTATTTTTTTTTCATATTTTATTTTAATTATGTAACATTAAAATGATCTGAAGCCTATCGTTGCTTGTACCACTGCTCAATATTGTCCACCTGTCGTCTTGATAAGCGCGGCGTTGAGTTCCGCCACCCAATACGCAATGCCTCAAATTCAGAGGAAAAGGGAGTGTCTTCACATTATGTTCCCTACTTCAATCTATCTAATATGGTATGAGCGGGATACAGCGTAAAGCTGAATGAATGAGTGAGTCTTTACAAGAAAGACAATATAAACATTTTTATAATACGTACAGTCCTTAATAGTATACTTTAATTTTATATGAAGATCGTAGATATTTAGTTTTTCATAGAGCCGTAGGCTTGATTTATGACTCATGTTGATTTAACCACTGTTTGCAAAAGAATTTATTTAACGTTTACTCTTTTTTTAACGTTTTATATTCATAAAATCTGGATCTAAAATAGAAGTACCTAAAACACTATGTACTTCACTTTTCCTTTTTTTGTTTTTTCAGTCGTCTTCGTCTACTATAAGCCTTAACGATCACCAATTATGGGGCAGTCTTGGGAAATTCACGTTCGCTGCCAGCCATCTTATTTCTTTAGAAACGTTATCGTTTTTAATTCTTCTTCAAGTTCTTATCCGCATATAAGAGTGTAAGCAAAGGAAAATTAATGTTTAGTTCTACCTTTTTAACTTACAATATTATCCAATACGCTTTTCGTTTTACGCTAGCGGCCATTGCGCGGCTTCGCCTGCTCAATCTATAATAATATTTATTTTACGTTATCAAAGTTGCCAATTAATTTATCATTGTATTGGTGATTTATTATATACTGCACTTAATAAATTATAATTTAAATAATTGAAATAACATTCACAAAATTTTCATAATGAACAGCAAAAATGTTATTTTCTATATATCTATGTAGATGATAGGTGATAGGTATTCTTGGATAAAAAAATATCCTATACGTTGCTCCACATTCTTTTTTATCATTAGCAGTAAGTTTGAAAGTCTCATAAAAAATAGTTCAGTTGTTCCGGAGTTTAGCTCGAACAAACAAGCAGACAACAATTCTTAAATAGTTTTTTTTTGTATTTTAGTATCGTGAATAACAAAACATATTATGTGAAAAGTATGGACAGACAATTTTAAATTTATTTTATATATAAATTGGAATTTTAATCTATTAGGTCTATAATTGATTAACTTTGCAAAAAATGTCGTATTGAATTGATTTTCAAATAGATTGAGAGGATCTAGTAGCTTAGTTGTAAATAATTTTAATTGTCCGTTCGCACGATAATGTTCGTTTCCTTGAAAACAAGTTTTAATGTTTCATTTCATCGCTCTGGTAATAAGGCAAAAGCACAGCGTTGAGTTCCGCCACTCAACACGCTGTGCCTCAAATTCGGCGAAAAGTGGGGAACGGAAGTGGAACGGAGCGTCTTAACACTAGGTTCCCGGGTTCCCTCTGCCTACCCTGCCTCGGGCGGGATACAGCGTGAAGCTGAGTGAGTAAATGACGATTTTTGTTTTCAGCTTCATCCTTTTGGAAATTTTGAAGCCTAATGTTTAGATACTCCGTTTCGTTCCCCACTTTCCGCCGAATTTCAGGCATTGCGTGTTAAGTGGCGGAACCTGACGCCGCAATTTGACTCGTTACCAAAGCGAAAAATTTAATTTCCTCGAGTGGAGATTTAATCCACAAGTCGCGTGTACAGTTGCACGCTTCTGCCCATGCGCCACGACTTGTCTGTATAACGCCATGATAACATATTATGAATATTTCTTTTCTTCTATTAAACTTTTTCATATTTTCAGTTTTTCTTATTTGTAATAAAAGGTAATATGCTGCCATATATAAGAAATATTAAAAGAAGCCTAAAGAAACAGCCTGTTTCTTTTTTGTTTCTTATATTAATTTAGTCATATGAAATGTAGCTAAAATACTTGCTTTGAATCTTTATACGTATTCTAAATAAGTATTTTTCTTTTCCAAATATGAATCGATATTTTATAATGAGAATAAACGTGCTTCTTTGATTTTTAACAGAATTACGACATATGTATATAAAAAAATCGGATATCATTGTACGTAATTTTTTTATCTTCATGCTATATAATGGTAATGTTAAGAAACTCTGTTCTGTGCCCCATGTCCAGTTGAATTTGCGGCATTGTGTGTTTTCATATTTGATATCTTCAAATATATGGTCGAAATTAAATTAATAATTTAAAAGAAAATATTCTTACAATACACTTCGATACTTCCTCATTTTCCATTCTGCTCATAGCGATAGTTAAGCGTTAGTATCTTCATGAGTTTCTGAAGTAACTATATAATTATTATATAGTTTTATAAAGCTCGTAATCTCTTCTTTAAGAATATTTATTTTCTTATAAATAATTGTCTTTTCAAAGATATCTTTAAAATTTTAGAAGCGGTGTATTTTAACATTACAGTTTCTTTACTTAGAATTTTTAAGTTAGGTCAGAGAAAACTATTGATCTGTACTATAACTATTCAAGGTCAATTCAAGAGGTGGATATATTTATATATATATATATATATATATATATATATATATATATATATATATATATATATATATATATATATATATATATATATATATATATATATATATATATATATATATATATATATATATTGAAAGATATTGTTTTATGCGGTCGTCCCAACTATGATATGACAATTTTCACTGTCTCAAATGCAACGAAAAGTGAGAAACAGAGTGTTTGACCACTAGTCTCCCAGGTTCCCTCTGCCTGTACTGCCACGAGCGGGATACATCCTGAAACTGAAAATAAATAGAAAAAATATATAAATAAACTGAATTATACAGCTAAGTGTTATAAAGGCTAAACCTAAGTTCAACCACTTTATCCATTAAATAAGAGCCCATTCATCGTCTAGGTCATTAAGTCGCCACTTAAATGGAGACCTAGAATAAATTATACTAAATAAGGACATAAGAACACCAAATTGAGTTGAATTATGTTTGAAAGCGTGAAATTTGGTAATTATTATTTTACATATATATTATCGTACATACGCTGACTGGGAATACTTTATTTGGCAGGATTTTAATGTATTTTGATTGTTCTCTCTACTTATCGTTAATTTTAGAAATAAAATTTCTTAAGGCTTGACTATAGGCCATTTCAAATAGTGTTTTTTGGTATGAACATGTGTATTTTTTGCATTATGTTACATAATCATAGATATTCTTTATATTTAAACTGAAACATGCGTTGAGTGTGGATTTCTATTATCTTTTATGTTTTCCTTTTTATATTTTCCTTTTAACTTTTTTGGTCAGACGAAACACGTTGTTGGTTTCCGGTACCTCAACGCGGTCAGTTTGTTTTAATATTAGGCCTAAACGGGGCGTATATGAAAAATCTAAAATCTTCCCTTGGGTACTCTCTCTCTCTCAGCTTAACGCTGTATCTCACACAAACACCCTTCCCTTGGCTTGAATTTAAAGAAATTTCAGTAAGAAAATTATGGTATGGTATGGTATGGTTCTTTGATTATGGCGTTCCGAACATATCACTTAACCAATGTCACGTTGAATGGAGAAGTCACGAAGGAGGTTGTACGGTAGAAAAAACTATATTACACAATAGGAATATGCAAATTAAAAAGAAGAGCGTAAGAAAATTATATAAGTAAGTTTAGTCCACGTTCAACATATTTTCTACTATTTTTCAGTTTCACGCTATACACATGGCAGGACAGAGCGAACTAAGGAGCCTAATTCAGTCACTTTCTTCCGAATTTAATATACTACATTTTAAGTGACGAAAAATAACGACGTGCTTATCCTTATTATCAGAGCCCAGAAGAAACGAAAATATTAAATATTCCATTTACTCGAGTGAGGATTTAACCCACAGCCTGTCGGATTTACTGTCGCACTCTCCTGGCCCTGCCCCGCGACAAGGCACAGGAACAACTTAATATATGAAATTATAAAATGATGATTAATGATTTTGCGTGTGAAGAATACTGATAAAAATATTTTATTAACCGATTTTCTACATCTTACAAGATATAAAAATACAATCAGATAACGCGGCAATAGATTAACAATCAAAGTTAAACTATAAAGCTTTATTACAAAGCCATCACGTCCCAAATTTAAGATTTTAATACCAAATTTGACAACCATCTATAGAATTGCAAATTAGCCAAAGTAGTAAAAGATGTTGACAGCACTTAAATATTCCTAAAACCCTTTTGAAGGGAAACATTATACAAATATCTCACGATTTTAATGTATTTGTAATTTAGCTATTAGATATGAGCCTGACGTGGCGCAGCGGCACAAGCGTGTGACTGTAACCGACAGGTTCTGGGTTCGATCCCCGGTCGAGGAAATGAAATATTTAAAATTTTCAATTTAAATATTTAATGTTTCATTTCTTCGCTCTGGTAATAAGGCAAAGCGCGGCGTTGAGTTCCGCCACTCAACACGCAATGTCCCAAATTCGGCGGAAAGTGGGGAACGGAAGTGGAACGGAGTGTCTTAACACTAGTTTCCCGGGTTCCCCCTGCCTACCCTACCGGGATATAACGTGAAGCTGATAAAAAAAGAACTATTAGATATACTTATTTAAAAGACATGTAAAAATGTTTGATAAAATTTTGGAAATTATTTAACGTTAAGAATTAATATTAAAAATAATAAAAAATATACCACCACCTGCATAATCTATCTAAATACCATTCTTCTTACAGGTAGGACGGTAGACGGTGTTTCTTAAGTTCCATTCAACTTTCCAGATACTGAATTTGATCTCTATTTTTTACCTTACCAAAGCGTCAATAGAATCCACAACCAAGATGTTTACAGTTAAATGTTTGCCACTGCGCCGGAACGACTATAGATTTTTTTTATTGTATATTAAAAAAACACCTCAAATTGAGAACATAAATCTTACAATACTGAGTACGTTAAGTACTTAACTATTTACATACGGTCGTTACCCTTCTGTTATAACGCTTTACCACAACTAGATATACTCAAACTGTTTAGACGCCCCATTTGAGTGTAATGTACGTGTTTCACGATCTTTTATGACCGAGCCTGTGGATGTACACGTTTAATGGTTAGTAACTGGAGGCTGGAAAGAGGTAGCGGGTTTGATGCTCATTCTTTATTGAAATTTTAGATTTTACTTAATATTTCTCCCACGTTGTGGGTAGTTAATAATAATTAGTATATTTTATATATAACTAAAAAATGAGGCCTATAGTAGGGCGGAGACGATCGTGGGTTCGATCCCCAGTCGACGAAATGTGACATTTAATTTTTTCTTTCTTTTCTCTGTTAACAAGACAAAGACGATGACGTTGAGCTCCGCAACTCATCACGTAATGGCTCAAATTCGATCGATCGATACCTTAGATTCCAATCCAAGATAGATATATTTTTGCTATAAGCTGTATCCTGCTTATATATATAAATAGGCCTCGCCTCGCCCAATATAAGGGTTATATAGCGTGTTAACTCTTGTTACAAGAAGGAAGTAATAAAAATAATTCATTTTTCTTCCCGGAGCGGAAATCGAAGTCCGTTAGAGGTTGAATTATAATCGTTTCCCCGTTCTGGTTGATAAAAGGCGATGTTCAGATTCGTCACTCAACACGCACTCTTGCAAACTCTATGGGAACTGCATTAGAGGTAGAGCACGCTTTGGCTTTAAAACGAAGAACATGGACCAGCTACTGTAATGACGGCATGTGGTGGAGTCGATTTCTACTCAAGGAAAAGAAATATATAATATTTTCATATCCTTGCTCTGATACCGAAGAAAAGCGTGGCGTTGAGTTTCACTCAACACGCAATATCTCAAATTCTACTTAACGCTAGGTTCCTAAGTTAAATCTGGTTACCCTGTTAAAATAGTATCAAGAAATTGTTTTAAAAATACTGAAAAAGCAATCACGGCATCTAATTTGCTAAAAACCAATCCATTTTACTTCTACAAGAGCAAAAAATCATATATTTCAAGGCAATATGTATAAATTAGTATCTACATACATACATACATTGACTATGAATTAAGTCATGTTAATCTGTAATTATATGTAATTATGTATTTTAACGCAAATTAGAGCTAAATGGGTGTTATCTGCTCACAATCAAAAAGATTTATGTTTAATTTTATTTCACTTGCATTTTAATTAACCTTTGTACAATTACAAAAAGATTAAGAATCGTGTTTGGATGTCTACACCTTCAAAAGCAGGAAGGTGCCTTGAAAAAAAAAAATCCAAAAAATGTTCTATTGTGTTTGATTTAGCTTAAGTTTAAAAAGGAAAAAGAAAATAACTTACAGATTTACACGTAGCATATTAATATAGATAGTATTATAACATTTTATTAGGTTTCTATTTTTTAGGTTCCTGGGAACCTAATGGTAAGACACTTCCCTTCCCCAATAACCTTCATCTTAAGACATTGCATGTTCAGTACCGGAATTCGACGCCGCGCTTGACCTCATTATTACCTGAGCTATAATATAAAAATATTGCATAATATATTTGATTCAGCCTGGAAATTGAACTTACAACCGTCGTATTTACATTGACACTGAGTTTATGCCACTGGACTGCGACGGCCTGAAATAAATTAATTATCATTTAAAATCAAGTAAATTATGATATTCTCATAACAATCTAATAAACATATCTGATATTCTCTAAACAACTGCCAATTTACGTTTTGTAACAAAAATTTCGGAGCGTTGTATGTAATTAAGTTAATTTATGTGAATTTGAAAATTATTATTGTAATCATGTTTAAGTAGCTTGCTTTACGAGTAGAATTATAGCAATGTTGGTTAATAATATGAATTGTAATAATACAGGTATGTCAGGGGCGCAGGCAAGTGTCTGTAAATGACAGGTTGTGGGTTCGATGCCCACAAAATAATCGATATTTTATTTTAACGCTACAGTATGTGAATACGATACCCATTCGAGGGAGTGCATGATGAGTGGCGGTACTCAACGCCGCGTTTTGTCTTGTAATCAGAGAGAAGAAATTAAAATACAAAATATTTAATTTCCTTTTCTCGAGTGAAAAATATTAAATATTTCCTCGAGTGGGAATCGAACCCACAACCAGTCGCTTACAGAAAACCATAAAATGAACGCCTGAGAAACGTAGTCTTAACACTAGGTTCCCAGGTTCCTGTGTCTGTCTTTTAAATTAATGAAACTAACAACTGATAGTAAATTCTCGCGGCTAATATTTATGCCTATTATTATGTAATAAAAGCCAATATTTATTAATGAACTAGAGCAAAACGTAACGTATCTATAACGTAATTACTGCCAAATTTCCAATAATACTGCTAATTAATTTCACGTCACTCCTACAAATAAGAGATTTTTAAAGATAATTTAGCATAATAGATACCAAAACTACACGTTTTTATCACGCCAGGGAAATGATAATGTTTTTAAATATATGTGAACACGCAATGCCTTCAGAATATGACGGAAAGTGGGGAATGTGCCTTATTGAAAACGGCATCTAAGGATCAGGTTCCTAGGTTTCCTCTGTATTTTTTATACATTTTAAATGATACAATTTTAAACGGATTAATCGCGTATGTTAATTTTTAAACATTTTTGATATT
The DNA here is from genome assembly GCA_019049475.1 of Eueides isabella. Classification (NCBI taxonomy): domain Eukaryota; kingdom Metazoa; phylum Arthropoda; class Insecta; order Lepidoptera; family Nymphalidae; genus Eueides; species Eueides isabella. The sequence continues at coordinate 12,086,198 of CM032389.1, read as the reverse complement.
TAACAAGATACCATTCAGCGTCAAACCTGGTCAAACCAACTAAGAAATTGTTGGCGGTAGTTTGATATAATAATTATGTCAACTGACAGACGAATGTCAAGTCAGTCTACCCGTGACCACGGACTACTGTGATGTGTTAGAAACGTTGGGTTTTTTTCAAAAATGTTTTACTCAGCTTCACGCTGTATCCCGTACATGGCAGGGTAGGCAGAGGGAACTTGGGAACCTAGTGTTAAGACACTCCGTTCAACTTTTGTTCCCCACTTTCCGCCGAATTTGAGGCATTGCGTGTTGAGTGGCGAAACTCAACGCCGCGTTTTGCCTTGTACCAGAGCGAAGAAAGCAATAAAAACATTAAATAGGCCTCAAAAATGTTTTAAAATCTATATACACGATTAATCCGTAAAATTATTTTATTTAAAATAACATATTAATATTCATAAAAATCATTCTCATATTTATATATTGGGCTCAGTATAATTGAATCTAAAGTATATAACACACATATGAAGGCTGGCCAACCATCCATCAAAAGTAGAGAGTTCATTTACTTAGGCTTTTCTGCAAAATGTCAACATTCTGACTTTAAAATTTTATCATATTTATTTTATGTGAACGAGAAAGTAAATATAACTTTTTTTTTTCCGCTTCACGCTGTATCCCGCACATGGCCAGATAGACCGAGGAAAATTATAGTTAATATAATAAATTTTGTCGTTGCACAAGAGCACAGGCGTGTTGTAAACAGTACAGGTTGTGGGTTCGATCTACACTCGATTATAATTTAATATATTAATCTAATTTCTTCGCTCTGGTGACTAGGCAAAACGCGGCGTTAAGTTTCGCCACTTGTAACGCCTCAAATTTATCAGAAAGTAGGGAACCAAATGGAGTGTCTTAACACTAGGTTCCCAAGTATCCTCTGCCTACCCTGCCGTGTGCGGGCGTGAAGCTTAGTAGAGATTTCATCATCTAATTTCTTTGCTCTGGTATCAAGGCAAAGCGCGGCGTTAAGTTTCGCCACTTGACACGCAACACCTCAAATTTTTCGGAAAGTAGGGACCTAAACAAGGTGTTTTAACAAGGAGTTCGCTGCTATGTGCAGACTTACACAGCATGAAGTTTAGAATAAAACAGTATTATTTAAACTTTAAATGCCCCTTTATTGCAATACCTAAGTAGTTATTTTAAAACATTACCTTGTTAAGAAACAACTAAGTTTTTACTCACAATATTAAGAGATTGTAAGGAAGTGTTGCCATAAGTTTCCTGCGACTGTAGATACCGCCAAAGATATCAAAATAAATAATATTTCTTTAAAAATATAATTGGAGCTGTATATTTATTTCAAATAATAATAAATTGGATGTTTGAGTTATAAAAGAATTTATTATTATATACTTTACTTTATAAAGCTGTAGTTTATCTGATTTTTTTTTTATTTTTTCTTCACTCTTCTTTCTTCTTTTTTCTTTTTTCTTCTGTATCCCGCAAATGGCAGGGTAGGGAACTTAGTAACCTAGTGCTAAGAAAGTGTCACTTTTTAGCACTAGGTTACTAAAGAAAAGTGTTTTTAGCACTAGGTTACTAAAGAGAAAGAAAGGTGTACTGATTTCTAAGACCAGAATAGGGAAGAAGATAAACGGAAAATGAAAATATAAAAAAGATAACATATGTTTTATATATTTATAGTTCACATTCTACATTAACGTCGACCGGATATCGAACTCATAATTATTGCGTATAAAATCGCGTGAACTATACAAACCAGCATATCAATTATTTTAAAGTTGTTGAACACACTATTTTCTATACTTTGACACAGTAAAGGAGCGTATTAACAGATCAATTCATGCTCTACCCGACGGAACTTAACGCTGCATTTAGTCATACGGAAAGTATCATTAAATAAACAACATAACATTAAATTATATTCAAATCACTTTAGCAAGTCCCAAACTACAAGATAAAGTTAAAAATAATATGTATATTATTATTAAGTTGAATGGCATCGTGAGTAAAGTGCGTAACATGTAATGGGAGCGGCCTTCGTCACTTTTCATATGACAACTTTAACCTCAGTCAACAAGAGGCGTAGTACATTTAGTGACTGTATAAAGAAGAAAATGTAGTGAATAAACACTTTTATTGTATACTTTATTATCATGGATTAAATCCTAAATATGTTAATTTTATAAAAATGAAAGAATTATAATTGAAAAGTAAATATAACTGAGATATCAGTACAGAAGTATAGCAAAATACGCCGAGGGAACTTAATGTTAAGACACTCCGTACCCCACTTTCCGTTGAATTAGATAACGCTTGTTAAGTGGTGGATCTCAACGCCGCAATTCTTATGCCAAAGCGGAGAAATTAAAGTAAATAAAACATAATCACTACCTTATTGAAGTAACTTTTACTCGAGAAAGTTAATGATTTCAGACGTTCTGGGGTTGAAACAGAGGGTGGCGTTGAGCTCTGCCATTCTCCCCTCTATAATTCAAATATCGATTGTTGTATGATAAACGGAGTCACATTCGTCAGGTGCATTTTTCTTCTTTTCTTTGGCGTGAAACAAAAAATGATACACTGTTTCACTGCACGACTATAACCTCAATTATATAATAGTACTTCAAATTAATATTTTATCTACTTTTAAAATTTCAGTCAGCGGGTAACTTCAGCGGCGCTAAATTCCACGACTTAACATTGCCTCAAGAATTCAACAGAAAATGGAGAACGGAAGTGCCTTAACAGGAACAAATAATACAGGGGGTTAAGGGGAGGTTAAAATAAGGTTCCCAGGCTGTGCTCACCCTGTCTGTGGAATATATGATAAGCTAAAAAATCTTTATTAAGAATGTAACAATTCTTACATCATTATATGCATATATACTTGCACATAATCAACCCATAAAAAATATTAAAATTCAAAGCAAATTCTCACTAAAACAATAAGAATGATCTTAACAAAGCAGATTGTGAGGAGACAATTGGTTTTATTTCCATAATTAAAATAAATAAAGGTATTTACTTTAATAATATAGAAAAAAAATGCTTAATGAAAATAATCAGGCCATTAGGGCACTGTGAAATAATGTGTGTGGCGTAAGCTCGAGTGTAACTAGTTCTATTTTCAATCAGGGTAAAAATATAACCCCTTCATTGTTAGTCAATTATATAAGCAATATATCTACGAAAAATAGATCATGGAGAAAAGAGTGTCTTATCACTAGGTTTTCTATATATTTAACAATTATTCGGAAGACTCTCTTATTGTAGGTCCCAAGTTTGATTTCCCGTATGGCTATATTGTTAACTTCTGGAAACTATAATCTGTAGCTTCTCAAGTGTTACAATGTGTCAGAACACTTGCCATCAGATAATTCGTACGCTCGTTTGCCTTGTCTTTTGTAAAAAAAATATTTTTATTAGTTAAATTCTTAAGTTCATATTATATTTCTCACATTAAGTTTATATTAAAGGTTATCGGGGTGCAACATCGCAATTTGAAACTATTAATACGGTGCAGGTTTGATTCTTATGAAGGTAGAAATGATTTATTTGCAATAGTTTACTCCGGTAATTAGACACTGATTTCCACCAGGCAACCCATGTCTCAAAATTTGGACAGAGATTGGGGAATAAAATGTCTTGACACTTAATTCTCTTAGCCTATGCGGGAGGCAAAAACAAAATAAGATTTATATATTTTCAATTCTAATGTTAATAATCATATCAAAAAAATATTGTTATTTCCGGTACAATTAAAGTAATTAAATAAAATCAATTATATATTTTTTTCTAATTTTTATAGAACAATTAGCGCAATTATTCACTATCTCACGAATATAATATAATACGTAAGTAATAAGTAGAATAAATTAATAATATTTTTATGATAACAACAAAAAAAAAAACTATGATGATACGTGTCGCCTTTGTGCCGAAACATCGTCAGATTGTCAATGTAGCGGCAACAGTCTGATCGGGGGAATGACTTATTTTCGTTCCTTGGTCTGGTAATAAGAGGAAAAAGCGGCGCGGCGTTGAGTTACAACACTCAGAAAAGTGGTGAACGAATTGTTTTATCACTAGCCTACCTTGCTTATTTGCCTGCCTTCCCTGCTTTGTATGATTTACATACTGAAAATGTTAAAAATATTATTATGAAGCAATTTTTTTTTTGTTTCTACCTAAAAGTAAAATTCGAATAATTTAATCAAAAAATTGTGGTCCATTTATGAATATATGTATAATAAACTACCACCGGTTCACGTAAGTTAGTGCCTCAGACCTAAGAGGAACTGACGCAAGAAACTCCTTATTTTTTCCCTTCTTTATTTCCCCAGCGGTTATAACCAAGGAACGGAAAGGAGTGTATTAACACTAGGTTCCCAAGTTCCCTCTGACTACCCTGGCATGTGCCTCGATTTAGCTTGAAACTGAGTAAGAGTAAGAAAGTGGTTATAATCATACGCAGATTTGATTACCACTATGCAACACAATATCCCGAAATAATAACGGAAGGAGGGTAACGAGGTATTGATGTGTCCCTTGGCCTTAACCTAATAAAGATAGCAACCATAACCAAACATATTTTTAATTGAATATTAGCGATTAGCTTATATAATATATATTTAAATTAATTTTCAATAATAATAATATCGTAGTATATAGAGGTCTGTTGGGGTCCAGGAGCAAAGCATGTGACGGTAAACCCGATAGATTAAGGGTACGGTCCACATTCAGGGGACTTATTTTGTACTTAGATATCTTCGCTCTGGTAACAAAGCAAAGGTCCGCTTCTCAACACGCTCTCAAATTTGTCGGATTATTGAAAAAGAAAGCGTAAACTTAAATTAAAAAGCGTATAATAATTTTGAACGAAGCAGGATTCGAACCCACGCCTCTTGAAAACCGTTCAAGCGCTCTGATCAAATCACGAAGGTTCAAATCCTGATTCGTTCAAAATTTTGATACGCTTTTTAAATATAAATTTAGTATTTTCTGTCCTAAGTGTGGAATAACACTTTAAAAGTAAAAAAAAGTTAATTCTGCCTACCCTGCCATGTGCGGGACAAAGAGCAGTGTGAAACTGAAAAAAATCAATATATTTAAATTTATTTTCCATAATATATAATTCAATAAAATATAAAATACGTCAGAATCCTTTTACTTGTGTAATGTATAGTTCTTGATATAAACATGTCTACAATAAGTGAATCGGCTAATAGGATCTCAAATAAACTACATTTGTTATAGAACGTAATGTGTTGCATTTATATGTGATTTCCTCACAAATATAATTATAATTTGTGCGAGAAGCGTTTTGTTGTTTAGTTTTAGAATTAATATTATTAATAATGATAGTTGCTTCACGCTGAATCCCGCTCATGGCAAGGTAGGTAGAGGGAACCTGGGAACCTATTGGTAACAGGTGTGTGTAAGACACTCCGTTCAGTTACCCAGTTTCCGCCAACTATGAGACAGTGTATGTTGAGTGGCGGAACAGATCGCCATTTTGCCTTGTTACCAGAGCGAAAAAATTAAAATATGAGATATTTATTTCAGATAAAAGCCTGTCATGGCGCAGTGGCACAAGCGTGTGACTGTAACTGACAGGTTCTGGGTTCGATCCCCAGTCGAGGAAATGATATATATTATATTTTCAATTTAAATATTTAATGTTTCATTTCTTCGCTCTGGTAATAAGGCTAAGCGCGGCGTTGAGTTCCGCCACTCAACACGCAATGCCTGAAATTCGGCGGAAAGTGGGGAACAGAAGTGGAACGGAGTGTCTTAACACTAGGTTCCCAAGTTCCCTCTGCCTACCTTGCCATGTGCGGGTTACAGCGTGAAGCTGAGAGAGAGAAATATTAAAAATTTCATTTTCTCGAATGAGGATCGAACCCACAATCTGTAACGTTTACAGTCACACGCTTATGCCCCTGCGCTATGACAAGCCTCTTTAATGATAATGACAATAGGCCTAGTTAAGTAAGCGTAGTGGAGAAGTCATTATCTGTAAATATGTTGGTTGTGAGTTAGTCAGTTTCCCCATTTAAGCTAATTTTTATGATTTTTATGTTCTACTGAGACATCGCTCACGCCATATCTTACATACAAAAGTAAAATGTCATGTGCGAGTGTCACTACTTTATTTTTTTCCATCCCAACACGCTGTTAAAACATAAAGCTTTAAGTTGTATCTTTTATTATGAAAGTAATTATCTCGGCTTCACACTTTAACATGCACATCAGGGTAGGCAGAGGGTACCTTGTTTTAAGATATTTCGTCCAAATTGAGATACTTCCGTCCCCTACTCTTTATCGTTGTGCCAATATAAAAAAAATATATAAGTTATGTGTTGAAAACATTATAAATAATAGATTACATGTTAAACTAATTATTTCCATTTGAGAAATATCCTTTTTAAAAACTTCGTCAAGCGTGATCATTCATTTTCGGAGGGTTCTATAGACATTAAATACTTTTATAAAAAAATCTGTATTAGAGTCGCAAGTCCCAGGTACTACCTTCCTCCTGATGATCTGACTATGGAAGGGTAATTTTTGGAATGCTAGAAAGTCAATTCTTCTTAGCGTAATTGATTTAAAATTAAAAATAAAGTAAAAGCCAGGTAGAAACAAATATTTTTATCTATTTTGGCTGTGGGTTCGTTTTCCATCGGATGAAATGAAATATTTAATATTAAAATATTTTCAAATCTCTTAATGAGGCAAAACGGGGCGTTAAATTCCGCCACCCAACACATAACTCCACAATTCGGCGGAAAATTGGTAACGGTAGTTTTGATGAGAACGGAGTTAAAATTAGGTTTTCAAGTTTCCTCGACCTACCCAGCTCCATGTGGCTTACAGCGTACAGGAAAAACTTTTTACAAGATCAAGAAAAAAAAAATCGAGTGAAAATTGAACTCACAACAACATTCTGAAACAATTTCACGTCTCCATAGAAACCAACGAAACGAACTTAAAAGTACATAAGCACAGACAAATATTTGTCTATATACTAACAAAATCAGTAATTAACTGCAAATGCTTACCGTACGTAGAATACAGTACGCTGCTCATAATTCAATATTAACTAAATTACCTCCGTCAATAAATCATCATTAGGATACCTAATACGAAAATAATTCACGAATTATAACCACTGGCGATGTTTATTTTGCTATATGTTATTTGTAACATTTATATTATATTGTCATAGATAATAAGTCTCAATAATTAAGATTGTAGAATCAAATGTTGCTTCACACGTTTTTTCAAATAGGCTGAATCTATACATACGATAACCGTACGAATAATTTTTAATTATTAGTCCGGTTACTGTACGAATAATTGATAGTTATTTGTACAGTAACTGGATTATTAGTCCAGATACATTTAAATAAGGGGGCTAGATTAGGAGGATGCATGCCAGTCACCTCCACGTGGTGCACCCTGGGCATGGCCTGCAACCGTGTTTCGTTTTGAATTGCGATTGCAGGCCATGGCGAACGACTGGCAAGGGGGATTCAAGAATATGGGAGTTTTTGTATTGATGGGATTGGGATTTTGTCATTTGGCTCGCTCCTGGTACTTCTCTGACTAGCAGTTAAACGAAAAGGTCTAAGGAAACCTGAAGGTAAGATACTCCGTTCTCCACTTTCCGTTTAGCCTTACGCTGTATCCCGCACATGGCAGGGTAGGCAGAGGGAACTTGGGAAACTAGTGTTAAGAGACTCTGTTCCACTTTCGATCCCCACTTTTCGTTTAATATTGATATTTTTTATTTTCCTTACTTAAAACATTAAGTTTTAAGTGAGGAAAATAAAAATTAATTTTATATATTAATTTCCCCGAGTGGGCATCGATTCCACAGCCATCGTGTTCACAGTCAGAAGTTGTCGAATTGCGTCGAGTCTACTTCAAACTAAAAATTGGAGCATAAATGCAGGTCATTAATCGTATTGTATTATTTTTGAGGCTCAGCTTTAACTGAATATTACCTTTTATTTTAGTTATGTATGTACACATTACAAAATAGAAAAATAAAGCTTAGGTAAATATAAAATAGAGTGAATCCAGAGATTATTATATAACAAATTCTTATAAAATAAAGAACATTATATTTTATAAATTAAACAAAGAAAATAAGTATAAAATGTATTATAATATTTGTCTACTATTCTAATAATTCTTAAGAGAAACTTAAATTAATTATTAAGAGTCACAAAAAGAAAAAAAGTTGTAAAAAAAAACGAAATTCGATTTCCGTAACCATTTATAAGCCAAAAATATCGCCATTTTAAATATTTTTTATTTTCTCCTCAAATCCTATTTTTAGTATTTTTGTTACGACGACCTGAAAAACCTTCTGTGAAATTTTCACCAGTTTAACTATAACGATATAGATCATATTGAGAAACGTACCGACAGCGAAATCTCAATAAAAGGGCTTAGTCTTCCCCCTTTAGATACGCAACCTTAAAAAATATTATGTGACATCAAAAGATACCTTCTTACCAAAACACATACATAACACAAAAATTATAATATTACAACAACCCTTTCTTAGTTTCCGCGCGTCGTTATCCTTGGACGTGGAAAAAATTCACGTACACCGTGCGCATGATAGTATATAAACGCGGTGTAACTTCTACCAGGCATCAGTCACTCGTTTTGTGTGATATCCTCAACATGAAATTCTTGGTAAGGATTTTTTAATATAATTATATTTTTTTTAAAATAATGATTATAATATAATCATTATTTTAATTATTAGCAAAGTCTGTTAATAAATTTAAAATTGAGATCGTAGTAGTGCAGTAGGACGAATATAAACGATAGTTTTTAACTCTATCAGCGCTTGTGGGAATAACCTATAGTTATTTTCTATTGTTCTGGTAACAAGCAAAGAGCGGCGTTGAGCTCCGTAACTCAACATACAATATCTCGAAAATCAAGCCTAAAATGGCGAACGGATTTTCTTGACTTCTGATTCCCTGTGTCTTTCTAAATTACGCGTATATATTTAATGAATAACGAATTGTTATTTTAATATATGTGAGAAACTAATAATTTTATTATTGAAGTGAATATCTTAAAAATATATATTCAAATGTGCTTTTTAACACCAATTTTTTCATGCTCAAGTATAAATCAATCAGCAATTTATAATAAAAACTATTGAATCAAGGCCAGTCCTACGTAGAGGCATAAATGTGAGATTGTAAAGACAACAGATTGTGGGATCGATCTCCACTGAAGTAAAATATCCAATGCATTCTGAAAACTATTTAATTTAGTAAAAAAACATCTTAATGGAATCAGAGTGTCCTGGTCTAGTTTCGTAAGTTCTGTTAGTCTAAACTGCTAAGTGCGAGATATAGAGTAAAATGGAAAAAGCTATAAACTCTTTTACTTAGTTTTTGCTTTAATTAAAAACTTTATTTAAAAAAAACAATACATCGGTTATTAAATGCCAATAATAACAAAAGAAAATATCTACAATTATATTTTAATGTCTCTTTTTATATTTCGTATATATTCAGAGGAAATTTAATTAAGACTGTTGTCCTACTCACATATATACATCTACATTTATAGATGAAAAACATCACATTCATTCATTTATGTCGTTATCAGCTTTACAACTTTACGTACCATAAAATAAATTTTAATTTCTTCGCTCTTGAAATAAGTCAAAGCGCGGCGTTGTGTTCCGCTACTCAACATGCAATGCCTTAAATTAGGCAGAAAGTGAGGAACGGAACGGACTGCCTTAACTCTAGGTTCCCTAGTTCCCTTTGCCTACCCTACCATAGGCGGGACACAGTGTGAAACCTATAGAAAAATTAATTAGAACTACAGTTAAAAAGCATATAAACGAACGATAAAAACCCCTTATAAAAACATCTTTTGTTATACAAATTATGCAATTTGTAACAAATAACGTACTAATCAATAGCGTTTGTTTCATTGTCTTTGAAGGATATTACGACATCCACGCCACTTATAAGTGTACACTAATTATCCATGACTGACTCACTGACCTGGTCAGATTGAAATTGAAATAAAACCTTATTCAAGTACATACTAAAGGCCTGTGGCGGCGCAGGAGCACGAGTGGTTACAGTCGTCCGACTGTAACCACAACAGGTTATGGGTTTGATCCCGAGCCGAGGAAATTAAATATAAAATGTTTTCATTTCTTCGCTCTGATAACAAAGCAAAGTGCAGTGTTGAGTCCAGAAATTTCTCCAAAATTTGGTGAAAAGTGGGGAACGGAAGTATCTTAACATTAGGTTCCCTAGATCTCTGCCTACCCTTGTATGTGCACGAAACAGCGTAAAGCCAAAAATATCAAAATGGAATAGAGTGTATTGATGTCCAATTTCATATATCCTAATATACAGTTCTGTTTCTGGTTGTGTCATATAACGTAATATGGCTCGAGATTTTCTAAATAATTCTAACTATGAGATAAACTTCTAAGTTTCTAGAACATTATATTTTCTTAAATTCAATCACAATTTTATCTCCTTCTTTTTTCTCTTTATAGTTTTTCTATACAATTTGGCAGCGTTAAATATTATATTTGAGCTATATATTTTTTGTTGATACAAAATTAGCTCGTTACTAACAAAGTTAACGCAAAAACATTTTATTCACTTTTTTGTTCCAATAACATTTTGATAGATTTTTTTTGCTTATTTTTTTATTATCAACATTTCAATAAATATACTTTTAATAGGACTATTGAGAGGCAAATGTGAAATATTATTTGATATATTTAAAATATCAAGTGCGTGTTAGGACCTTAATTTGAATGAATTATAATAAATTAATGATTAAAATTACAAAAAAAAATACTGAAATTTGAACAAAAACTCAACTTTAATGACCATTAAGTACTTACATTATTAATCCTACTTAACTTTAATTCAAATAAGCTGATACTTTATTATAATAGATTGAACCTTTTGTTAGAATAGAAAAAAAGTATCCAAAATATTATATTTTTTTCTTAAAGACTATACTGGTCCATGAAAAAAACATTATTAAAAAAATTGACAATTTTCTGTATTCAATCCTTTGAGAAAAATAATGTTTTTTAATGAAACTCTTTAACATTATTCGGGTAAATTTAGTATTAAATTTTGGTTTTTTGAACCCGACGTCTCAAATAAATATATGTATTAATATTAATAATCCGATTGAATATCTTCACTTAAAATTAACTAAAAATTTCTAAGTAAACAATATATTTATTTCACAGATCGTACTCGCCGTCGTCGCCGCAGCGGTCTGCGCTGAAGAGGCTAAGAAGACCGAGAAGCGTGGTCTTTCTGGGCTGGGCTATGGTGGAGTTGGATACAGTGGACTGGGCTATGGTGGCCATGGGCTCGGCTATGGTGGATATGGAGGCTATAGCGGCTATGGAGGATATGGTGGATACGGTAAGATCCTCAAGAGAGTTAATTTAAAGTTTTAATTTGGGGTACGTGGTAACTCAGGAACTGGCTGTGGTTAAGGGGCACAAGTGAGCGACTGTGAACGCTACAGAAAATAAAATATTTAATATTAAGATTTGGAGGCAAAAAGTAGCGTTGAGTTCCACCGATTGTAATGCCTTATCGCAAAAAAAATCAGTAAAAAATTACAAAACGGAAATGTCTTAATAAGGACGGAGTGACTTCGCATTTAGCACTAGATTCTCAGATTTTCTCTGCCTATCCTGCTGAAAATGGGATACAGCGAGTGAATTTAAACAAAATGGATTTAGAATATCAGATATTTCGTTAAAAATAGTAATATTAGTTAGTAGTTACATTTTAATTAAAAAAATGATCACTCGTTTTACTGCTAAAAATATAGTTTCAATACTTTACTTAAGTTTTACAAAACAATAAATCCTAATTCCAATATTAATAGTTCAATAGCTTTGTAATACTTAAAAGATCATTTTGACTCCATTCAAATTAGATATAATGCAATCTTGATAAAAGTTCCATAGACCATCTGCAGTTCACTGAAAGTTTAAATTGACCAAAGGCGTTCCGTTCACGTCTCGAAGCGTGAGAAGCGTTCATAGTTCCCTACTATTTTGCATTCAGAGGTTTGCGGATGATTTTCTTGTAAATTTTAGCGTTCGAGGAAAATTTCTAGACCAAGTTCTTGCGACTGACTCTAACATTCGTTTTGGAAATCTACTTCCCATTCCGATATTGTGTTAAAGTTATACGGAAATTTGTTTTAGTTTGTTAGTGATTGAGATTGTCGTGGTGCAATCTGACTGAACACTTTGGTGATTCATCCTTATTCGGAAAAAAAAATATTTTTCAATTTTGCTATAACATTCGCGGCGTTAAATTCCGTCTCTCTCGATAACTTGCTCGAATGTAGAAAAGGGAATGTCTTTACATTAATTTCCTCAACCCTACGTGAAACTATAAATAATACAAAATAAACACAAACATTAATTTTAAAACTAAAGGCGAATCTTTTTTTGTTAACTACATCCGATATTTAATTCTGAAATCGATTCCTAAACATGTTTGAGCCAAAGCCTTAATGTGTTGTTAATTCGAAGCAATAACGAACGAACTGAACTTGCTAAATCGAATAAGAGACTCTCCGATTAAACTTTGAACTGTCGTGTAAATTGCACAATTCTAGAACAAACAAAGGATACGTTAGAGCGACATTAGCAATGCAATAAAATGGTATCATTCTGTGAGATTAATAGTGAAGAGTGTTTTCTTCTAATGTCCATTATCTTAGTTGAAGATATTTATCAGATAATTTGTTCATATAATTTAAATACTAAGTAATATAAAAAACAATACTTCTTACAAGATAAATTTTATAGATACATTGACCTCGTTGTCTCACTTAGAACTTCTTTATATATGTCTCCTCTAGAAATGAATTAAGAATTAAGTTGTGTACTAACTAAATGCGTCGATAAAATTTTGCGTAATTACTGAACTGATTTTAAAGAAATGTGGACCATATGACAAATAGTGGATTTGGAATGTACCAATATTAAAATTAAAAGGTTGAATTAGAAAGGACCTACTCATATAATTATTAGTTTCTAAAAAAAAATTAGAATATCATATACAAAGCTTAACCCCACATAATTAAAAGCCTAAATAGATATTTATAGTCAAATATAAAGCTGACAATCTTCTTTTCAACTGTAAAGTACACCATAACGTCATAAAATTTCATAATGGGGTTAAGATGGAGGTTAAAATGGGGATAAAATATTTTAATGGGGAGTTTGTACAACCCTCGTGTATAATATGGCTGTATGTCAAAACGTAAACTGTTACACGTTACGAGTTAATTTCATCAACTTAGTGTACATACATACAAAATGTTAGTTTACTAGAATTTGTCTTCAGGCAATAAACACTGTCTCCTCGAGTTGTCTCTATAGAAACATCCCTTAGGTGACGTACTTGTTTAAATAACGACCACGATGATTAAGGCCAACTGCTTGTTACATGACCTTAATTACATATGTATTTCGTGTAGCACTGAAAATGTTTTATAGCTACTGTTTTCAGGACCTTTTGGTGTTGTTTTCTTTTGTTATTATATTTTTAATTTCACACTGTATCCTTCACATGGCCCATTGGGAACCTTGAGTTAATATATTTCCCTTGTTCACCTTCCTCTGAATTTGACACATTGCGTGTTGAGTAGTGAACTCAAAACTGCACATTACCTCATTGTCAGAGCAAAGAAAAAATAAGAATATTAAATATCTAATTTCTTTGAGCGGGGATGGAATTGTAATAATTTTGATGATGAAATGTACATAAGACGGCAGCATAAATAAAATCATAAAATTTTAATTGGAAACAGTAAATTCTTGCCATTTTAGTTATATCGGATTGGATGTCTAAAACTTAAAGAACATAATGAAACACCTGTAATTACTTGCAAAAGAAAAATGAAAAAAAAAAAAAAACTTGAATTATTTATTAATCTTTTTGGGACATTGCTTCTAACAATGAACAGTTCACACGACATACAATATAATTAATTATCAAGTACATATATAATTTTATGTGTTTATCTTGTCGATGTTGCCAGTCAGTGTCACAGGGTTATTATATGAACGTGGGAATATGAAAATTCTTGACACACATACGAAAAGACACAATTATTACAGTAATGAATTTCCTTATAAATGATATATGATTTTTTCTAATTTTGTTATTTTGTTGTTGATATTTTGATATGTTTATGCTCTAGTCTGGTTTTTACATTAAATCGGCTTAGAATGTAAATCAGCCAAATGTTTTGTGGTTATATATTTCTTTGTACCATTTGAAAATGTTAATAAATACAATTTTTTTTCTATTTCATAAAGGAGAAGCCTGTCCGTAACCGACGGAGTGGACGAGGTTCTGGATTCGATCCCCAGTCGAGGAAATGAAATATTAAATATTTTCAATTTAAATATTTAATGTTTCATTTCTTTGCTCTGGTACTAAGGCAAAGCGCGGCGTTGAGTTCCACCACTCAACACGCAATGCCTCAAATTCGGCGGAGAGTGGGGAACGGAATTAGAACGGAGTGTCTTAACACTAGGTCTCCGGGATTCCTCTGTCTACCCTGCCTCGTGCGGTATGCAGCGTGAAGCTAAAAAAAAACAAAATAGTAGAGAATAGATATAAATTTTGGAAATTAGAAAAACCTCCCAAGAATATATGTATATTCATAGTTTAAAATACTGTTTCTCATCTCTTCTGGGAATTCTGTCTGTCATTAATAGGCTGTTAGCAAATTGACATTATAAGGCGACATTATATTGTTACTCTAAACAGTAAAAAACTTAGGTAGAAATAAAATTAAAAAAAAAAAACAGCATTATAACTTATTATAATAGGAAATAAAATATAAATTGAAGGACTTGTTTTCAACAATATAGCAATCGTCACGCAATGTGAACGCAAGTAACGCTTTTTTTCAATAAAATGTGACCTTAACATTGAATTCGATCTCGGATCTGACACGCTCGTTCGGTTGCGATTACGATCTAAATCGGTTAACAGATTCATTGAGGTATGAATGACTGACAAGTTTTATTTTAATCGAGCAAGTAACTTGGCAAAAATATATATTTTTTTTAATTTCACGCTGTATTCCATATATAGCCAAGTAGGCAGAGAGAACTTGGGAACTTAGTGTTAAGACACTCCGTTCCATTAAAACACTAGCGTTTCCCACTTACCGACTAAGAGGCATTATATGTTGTGTGTCGGAACTCAACACCGCGCTTTATTTTATTAAATCAATCTAACCATAATAACGTATTTAAGATTTTATTTGTAACAAACTCAATCAAAATTATTATTTCAAATAACTATTAGCTATACATTTAGGCGAGCAAAGTTTTCAATTGTGGTACATTAAAAAGAATTCATATTTAATATATTACACTTATACGGCGTTAAGTTATGGCACTTAACACACAATGCTTCAAATTCGGCGGAAAGTGGTGAACGGAACAGAGTGTCTCAACACTACGCTCCCAAGTTCTCTCTGTCTACCCTGTCATGTGCATGTTACAGCGTGAAGCTAAGAGAATACGTTCTTAATAGCTGAAGTATTTACTTTGTAATAACATATATGATAGATCCACTTCTCATCGTTTTTAATTTATTTATTATTGTTCACAGCCGTACCAGCAGCTATCAGCAAGGTGTCATACTCCACTGTCCATGGAGGTTACGGTGGATATGGCGGACTTGGCGGATACAACGGCTACGGCGGGTACTCCGGCCTTGGTAATTGTCGTGATGAAATTATAATTATACACTTATTGTAGCTCATTATGTTAATAATGATGAAATGTTTATTTTGTCAATATATTCGTTGTTCGTTGTTCTTTTGTTTAAAATTTGTTATCTAAACTTCTTCAATGCCTTTATTGGAAAAATTCACTCCACTATGATAACAAACTAACTTAGTTATATCTGCAGTCTCCTTATGATTTTATATACATACAGTCTTCATGTTATATTTTTGCCATATACGTGCATATTCTCTCATATATATATATATATATATATATATATATATATATATATATATATATATATATATATATATATATATATATATATATATATATATATATATATATATATATATATATATATATATATATATATATATATATATATATATATATATATATATATATATATATATATATATATATATATATATATATATATATATATATATATATATATATATATATATATATATATATATATATATATATATATATATATATATATATATATATATATATATATATATATATATATTATATATATATATATATATATATATATATATATATATATATATATATATATATATATATATATATATATATATATATATATATATATATATATATATATATATATATATATATATATATATATATATATATATATATATATATATATACATATATATATATATATATATATATATATATATATATATATATATATATATATATATATATATATATATATATATATATATAAAATACATACGTGTGTCTTACAGGTGGTTATGGAGGCTACGGTCACGGCGGTTACGCTAGCGCACCATTAGTCGGCGGCTACGGTGGTTACGCTGGATACGGAGGATATGGCCTTGGCGGTGGATACGGTGGCTACGGACACGCCGGATACGGTGGAGTCGGATACTACGGACATCATTAAGCTACTTCCGCTGCTTATTTTCAAAATTGTGTTCATTTCCACTAATACTCTGTAATAATAGGCCATTGATATTGTTATAATATTAATGTTAGGAGCTTCTCATGACAATATATTTTGTATTTGCTTAACAACTTGTGCTTTCTCCTAATAAAATGTTCTTGTGATATTTTTTACAACGAATTTTTTTGTCAACATTTTGTAAATATGTAATAAAAGTTATGTAATACTACTTATTTTTTGTTTTCTTTAAATGAAGTGTAATATTTTTAATGTTCACAATGTAAGTACATATAGTATAATGGTTATAGTTCAAGTTGTAACTTTAAGAACAAACAAACAACAAAACACTTTTTTACAAAATTCAAGAAACTTTTTTCACCCACCAATTATTATGTATTTATGAAACTTGGTAAATACGTACGTATTTATCGCATCGCATAGATTGGATCGCATTACAAAAATATGGTGCCATTGACCAGTTCTTTTGGTAGAACATATAACCCTGGAATACTTCTTATTAAGGTCATAAAGTTCTGCCCCTTAACTTCGTCGTGACAGAATTTGTCAACAACGGAAATTGAAAGTGACGGTTATGGAAATCATGATTATGTAGATTTTTTTTTTAGCTTCACGCTGTATCCCTCACGAGGCAGGGTAGGCAGAGGGAACCTGGGGAACCTAGCGTTAAGACACTACGTTCCACTACCGTTCCCCACTTTCCGCCGGATCTGACTGCAGCATTGCGTGTTGAGTGGCGGAATTCATTCCGGAAACAATAAATATTTAAATTGAAAATATTAAATATTTCATTTCTTCGAGTGGGGATCGAACTCAAAACCTGTCGGTTAAAGTCACACGTTTGTGCCGCTGCACCACGACAGGCCTTTATTTTTTTTAAGTATATTTTTTTATATAAATTTATTCAGTATCGATATTATTAAAAAGTAAATACAAAATAATAGGCACCGTATAAGACAAACCAAAAGCCACCGATTAAAAAGAATTACTAAATCAAAGGACATTGAAGAGAACAATGGAGGGTTGTGAAGGTCCAGTTTTTTTGTTATATTCAAGCAAAATGCCAAATGGAGTTAAAACGTTACGACTCAGAGATCACGGTTTTGATGAAGATGTAAGTTTTTTAGTTTACTTTTATTTTTGAGTTTTTAATGTTCACGTTGTACAGCAGACAGGCTCCTAGTGTTCAAATAGCAATCCCCTCTTTCCGTTCAATTTTTGGTACGTCATGTATTGGACGTGATATGTTGAAAGGCGGAACTCAACGCCGCGTTTTCGTTTTGTAAAAAGAGCGAGGAAATATAGTTAATTTCCTCGTTTGAGTAGAATTACCCACATGTTTACAGTCCAATTCTCAATTTCATTTCTTTTTTATTTTTAGCTTCACGCTGTATCCCTCACGAGGCAGGCTTGGCATAGGGAACCCGGGAACCTAGTGTAAAGACACTCCGTTCCACTTCCGTTCCCCACTTTCCGCCGAATTTAAGGCATTGCGTGTTGCCGCGCTTTGCCTTATTACCAGAGCAAAGAAATGAAACATTAAATATTTAAATTTAAAATATTTAATATTTCATTTCCTCCACTGGGGATCGAACCCAGAACCTTTCGGTTACAGTCACACGCCTGTGCCGCTGCGCCACGACAGGCCTCAAATTTAATTTTATAGGTTTATAATTTGCCTTTGGCATTTTTGTACTTCACTGTTTATACCTTATAGGCGAGGCGGGGGGCTATCGCAGCCTCAATCTTATATTTATGTCATCATTTTTCATATTTACTAAATCTTTAGGAAAAGAGGAAAAGTGTTTGATACTAAAGTTAAATGGGGGCGTTAGTTCCCAAAGGCACGGTTACGAGTGTGAAATATTGTTCCTTAGTTACATTTACTGCTTTCTTCGCTTCTCTTCGAATTATTATGATATGACTGTTCGAGATTAATAGAAAATGTTATTTAACACTATATAAAGGAAATACATTGAGGTCTGCCGTGGCGCAGGGGCACAAGCGAGTGACTGTAAACAGGTACTGGATTCGATCACCACTGTTTTTAAGATCTTCGTTTTGCTAATGAGTCAAAGACTGGCGTTAAGCTCCGCTACTCAACACGCAATGCCTCAAATTCCGTGTGTGGAATACAGCGTGGGGCTGACAGAAATATGAAAATGAAGGAGATATGTTGGTGTTTTTATAACAGCTTTGATGTTAATTTAATATTATACGGAACGTCTCAGTGGAATGTTTACTTCTTGTCAGTTCCATAGCCTATTAAAAGAAAGCGTTAAGTTACGCTATTAAAATTTAGTTATGTCTATGGATTTTGTGGTATAAAATTTAAAAAGAAAACAGAGAAATCTTTTTATTAATTAACCGTGCCTTTCGCTTTGTAGAATGTGGTGCTTAGTGCAATGATTTAATAATAATAATTATTATTTATTTCAGACTATTAGTCCATATAATTTTTGTTTGAGAAGTATCTAAGTTTATTTAAGCAGTCCTTGAGAAACGTGAATTACCGCTTCCCTCTTCCCCAATTACATATCATGTAATCTATACTTATATACTAATATTATAAACCTTATGAATTAGCTTTCGAGATTATGGCTTACCGTGGTGTAGGGGCACAAGTGTGTGACTGCATTCAATAAGTTGTGGATTTGATACCCACTCGAGGAAATGAAATATGTAATTTTTTCTAATGAAATATATTATTTTCATGTCTTCGCTCTAGTAATAAGGCAAGGTGCGGCGTTGAATTCCGCCACTCAATACGCAATGTCTCTTATTCAGCGGATAGTGGGAACGCAACAGAGTGTCTTAACACAAGGTTTTAGATATTTCATTTCTTCGAGTGGAGATCGAGCCTATAACCAGTCGCTTTAAAGTGAATGATTTTTTTTTTCAACTTCACGCTGTATCCCGCACGAGGCAGGGTAGGCAGAGGGAACTCAGGAACCTAGTGGCGTTCCGCTTCCGTTCCCCACTTTCCGCCGAATTTGAGGCATTGCGTGTTGAGTGGCGAAACTCAACGCCGCGCTTTGCCTTATTACCAGACCGCAGAAATGAAATATCAAATATTTAAATTGAAAATATTAAATATTTCATTTCCTCGACTGGGGATCGAACCCAGAACCTGTCGGTTACAGTCACACGCTGGTGCCGCTGCGCTACGACAGGCCTAAATGATATTAATAATATATTATATAAAAAAAACGTTAAAATATAATATAAATCTATTATCTATGTTCAACATTAAGTGGGGTTAAAATATCTCAGCTGCGATGGCGGAAACATTTACACGCCATTACGGAGCCATGAAATATTGCTTCTTAGTCTCACATTTACAGTTATCTTCGCATTTTCTTATAATTTCTTAATATATTATGAGATATTATGTTTTATTTTGAAACGGAAAATATTTATGTGTATTGTATATATGTTTAGACAAATATAAAAGTCGAGGAAATGAAATATTTAATATTTTCAATTTAAATATTTAATGTTTCATTTCTTCGCTCTGGTAATAAGGCAAAAGCGCGGCGTTGAGTTCCGCCACTCAACACGCAATGTCTCAAATTCGGCGGAAAGTGGGGAACGGAAGTGGAACGGAGTGTCATAACACTAGGTTTCACTTTCGTTCCCTCTGCCTACCCTGCCTAGTGCGGGATACAGCGTGAAGCTGAAAAAAAAAAAAAAAAAGATATATGTACTAATAATTTTGTATAAAAAAATATATTTTTTTTAACAAAAACAGTTTTACGTATGGAAATTCATATTTATAAAATTATTTATTTATTTTATGCTTTACATATGCTGTAATTTTACTTAATAATATGACAAAAATTAAATTTACAAGATATTTTTTCTGAATAGTTACATAACTGACAAACACTTAAAGTGATAATTCGATCGCGATAGCACTGACTGTAACCGCGACCATTCGACGTTTCAAAGTATTTTGATTTGCCCTGTCGTTTGTCCTTGAGAGAGGAGTCTTAAAACACTCCATTCCTACTAAGAAAAAAATCCTAATTGTTCTTGTGGCATAGCGTGATGAGCGGCGTGAGCGTGATTTGCAACATTGCATAGGAAATGAAATATTTAATATTTTCAAATCATATATTTATATAATGTTTTCATTTTTTCGCTCTGGTAACAAGGCAAAGCGCGGCGTTGAGTTCCACCACTGAACACGCAGTGCCATACATTCAGCGGAAAGTTGGGAATGGAACACACTGTCATTACTCTAGGCTCCCAAGTTCCCTTAACCTACCCTGCCATATGCGGGTTACAGCGTGAAGCTGAAAAAAGAATGAAACATATAGCGTGAAAACAACAAAAAAAATAATTACAATTAATATAAAGAAATATACAAGTATTCAAGTTCCCTTTCCCTACCCTGCCATATGCGGGATACAGCGTGAAGCTGAAAAAAAAAAGAAACATATAGCGTGAAAACAACAAAAAAAAATAATTACAATTAATATAAAGAAATATACAAGTATTCAAGTTCCCTTTCCCTACCCTGCCATATGCGGGATACAGCGTGAAGCTGAAAAAAAGAATGAAACATATAGCGTGAAAACAACAAAAAAAATAATTACAACTTAATATAAAGAAATATACAGACCAATCGCTCTCACCATCTAAACTATTTATCCAACAACACTTTCCACTTCAAAAACCAACGCCATAAGGACTATTACCATAAATGAATTATTGAGCATGCAAAATAACGGCGCGAAACATGTATAATTCAGAAACCCCGAACTTCAGGTGTCACTAATGTAGTGTAACAGCGACTTGGGAGCTTTAAAAGAATCAACAAAGTTTTTATACAAACAGATATATGTATATATTCGTATAGTCGGAGTATAAGCGGTATGGTTTTAAATATTGTTGCCATATACATATTTGTTGAAATGCATTTGATTGCAGTGCTCGAGTAATAAAAATTGCTTCTTTTTTTCTTAGCTTTATGCTATATCCAGCACATGAACAGGCAGAGGGAACCTGAGAACTTGAGGTTAAGACATTTCGTTCCCATTAAGATACTTCCGCTCTCCACCTTCAGCCGTATTTTTATTTTATATAATATTAAATTAAATATTTTATTTTATATTAAATATTTTATTTTTCCGAATGAGATTGAACTCACAACCTGTCACATTTACAGTCACACGCTTGTGCCTGCCTCTGCGCCACGATAGACCATGGGGAATTTTCTTAAAAGAATTTATTTCTAAACAGTTAGTACAAGTGCAGGATTGCTTTCTACCATCCTCTTAGTGGTATTCTACTTTTATCTCACAAGAAGCTGACGAACAATGCTTTGGTTTACGTAGACCTGAGGGTTTCGTACTGCTAATATCATGGTGTGCGTGGAACTTCGGAACTGGGAAACTATGGAGGACTGGGGAACGTTTTGTATAACCGCCCAGAGATCAAATCGCAAGATCAAATATCATCCACACACCATGTATGCCATATATGTCGAAGATGTGGCACTCCATTATTGTGCGATTGTATAGAAACTACCATCCATACGCCTCGCAACTGAGCAATGGCCTACCTGCGGCAATATTTCTATGTCGATATGACATGGGTACTTGTAGAAAGTAGTCACCATGAAGGCTGGCAAAGCAACGATAGATCCCGTCGAGTTACACTGGACCGTGTACAGAGGTGATATCCTATCGTTAGGTGATCCGTACACTTCATTACCTTGTCTTTTCCATGTATATTAGAAAGAGCAAAATATACCCAAATTAAGTACATAGGGTCCTTGTAAAAGACGTTACTGATTTTAAAATCCACTCACGTAAACTTTACATTCGTTAATCACTATGCCAGTAGCTTCCAACGTATGCATTCTGTGCTTTATGCAATTTAAGTGTCAAAGCCTTAATTACCTACTATTATGTTACTTAAAAAGTACAATCGTGGTGAAGGGATATAAGCGCGTGACAAATATTTTAGGTTTTACTATTTTATTATAATATACATAATATAACATACGAATACATAATAAATAAGTTCATACTGAATTTTTTTTTAATTTAAGTCAAGCGCCTGATACAAAATAATAGCACAATCTTTTGCGCATATATCGCTTTAAAATATACGTAGGCGCTAGCAATAATAATTTCATTTATTAAACAAATATGTACATTTATGAAAAAAAATCTACAGCATCGTGCACACTTAGCGAATACGGAATACATGGTAATTACTATGTGACGTTGGATGTTTGCCAAAAGTAATTTCCTTTTAATTCTAGCCAAGCGTCCATATGGAGGGGTGCGCTTTATAAATATGTACCGTAGGTGCCGGCCATTTTTCATAAAGCTCGTTAAAATTACGTGTGAAATAAACATTTATTATTCTTTGTTTTCTATTATTTTTTAAAGTGGATTTTGCTCATCCTATGCTATATAGTCTATTTAAATATTACTTTTTGTTTAAAATAGATGTAAGGCTGGATATGGCTATGAACATTTTTGTAAGTCATAGACATTGTAGAGTAAGGAAACGTTTTTTTTAATATACCGGTTTTCATAAGGTTCTCATTAATTTTTTTTAGCTTCGCCTTCTATTCCAGACATTGCAGGATACAGGGAACTTGAGTACCTAGGGTAAAGACATTCAGATCCTATGAGGATACTTCATACCATTGTGACGTTCTGCTTAACAGAGACTTCAGGCCAAATTATTAACGTTCTTCTAACTTATTGTTTGTTTATTTTTGTTATTATTGTTTATTATTTTTATATTTGATGTTATTATTGTTTTTTATTTTTTATTATATTGTTTTTTTTTTATTTTATCTTTTCTAACCTTATTGTAACATTGTAAAATAAAAAAGCGCCAGTGACGGCATCAAACGTCGTTTTTTCATCTTCTATATCTGGATTTCAGGAAGTTCACATTAAATTCACATTACTTAATAAAAAAATATAATTAAACCTTTCTTAAAACACAAGAGATAAATTTTTCATCAAAAAATTTATATTCATTACATATATAGTAAGTACATTTATTGTTTAATTAAATTTCAAGAGCTTGAGAGGTTGTGTTAAGTAAAGGGTTGATAAATTACGGTCACGGTATTTATTCTGTTTAAAATATATGGCGACAATTTGTTTTGGCTATAAGACTGAAGACTTTGGAAGTAAGTCCTCGGTAACCTATTTATGAAGCTTCCTTGTTCATTAGATGAACCGAATTATGTAGCATTTTTATTTTTCATATTTCTTAATTTTTATATTTTTCAAAGGTATTTTAGTGAGAATTAGTTGTATTAGTTAATATTTCTTTTATATATAGCACGAAACACTATGCATATTAGTGTGTTTTCTTGGCTTTACTACGTACCAAACAGAGTTGGCATGGCTTTAATAAGATTGAAATTACACAAATATTTTCGATGAGACTAGCTGAGTACTTATGTAGATTAGCGCCCGACCAATTCGAAAAAATGTATTTTTACTTTATATAATATAATAAAAGTATCGATCTGTCTCTGGTTACATAACATATGCTTGATATGGCTCTATAAATAAAACATTTGTTCTCCCGTTTGCAAGAAAATAACCATATATAAATTAAAATTAAATATCATAATAACATGTATGGCTTAATTTTATCCTATTTAATTGCGACAATTAAGGTAAAATAACAAACCTATTATTTATTATTAAGCGTTTCCAAGTTATTCAGTAATAAAAAATAATATTTGGCGTGGCGCGGCACAGCGTAAACGTGACTGTAAACGTGACGATCCCCAGTCGAGAGAGCTTAATATTTTTATTTTTTCATTCTAGAAATAAGACAAAACGCGGAGTTAAGTTCCACCACTCAACACGCAAAATCTCGGAAATTGTGCCGAAATAGGATATCGGAGTGCCTTAGCACTATATACTCGTAATTCTAGCGTAAACAAAAAATGTAAAGTGAAGATATAAAAGAATAAAGGGTAGATTAATATTTTTCATTAAATAAGATAAAGTTATATTCAGTAGTGGTAATAAAATTCCCTGCAATCAGTGCTGGTGTTTACCGCGGTACACGCTGCAATGCGATATCTACGCGTTGGCGATACTAAACTAGCGTGTGAGACTTTCCGCATTTAAGCAAATGTGCTTCTCTATAGGTAGAGTTAAGTATAGGTATTTCTAAAAGAAGATACTTTCTAGAGATATTTTTTTAGATTTTCGTTCTTTATAGAAATATGTTATAAAAATTTAAGTATTTTAGAAAAAAAGACACTTTAAAACACTTTCGAAAACGTATTTTGAAAAAAGAAATACTTTTTTATTAAGTAGTACTTTAAATTATCTTTAGAAAAGCATTTTGTTATAGCCGTGATGGTCAACGAAAAATTAATATTGGAGGTAATTTGTGGAGCAGGGGCAGTAATAGACAGGTTGTGGGTTCCACCCCCTGCTGGTGAAATAAAATATTTAATATTTTTATTTCTTTGCGGCTCAAGGCGTGGTGTGGAGTTCCGCCTCTCAACACACAATGTCTCCAAAATTCAATGGAATGTGACGTGACTTAATGGGACTAGGTTCCCAGGTTCCCAAAATCTTCACACTGCTATATGCAGTATACACATGATGCTATAAAAATATTATTTTATTTAACACCTCCTTCATGGCCCACAAGGGGAATCGTTACAACCTGTACCGCAGCAAATACTAGAATCAGAATTGTTTCCTTATAAACTAGTATATTTATACGCTCCTCGATTCAATCGTGAATATTATTCAGTATTGTATACAGAAAATATTCCATTAAGTGAAGTCTTGAACGTTTTTTTTTATATTAAGTAATAATAATAATAATAATAATAATAATAAATATCTTTATTTAGAAAATATTACATACAATTTGTTTGCACTGTGACTTCCCAGTAAGTAGTCATATGACACTTGTGTTGGGAATATCACGCAGCTCCCAAGTCGAAATCCATCAAAAAGGAATATAATAAAATATTCTATAAACTTTAGTAACATAAAATATATATACATATATGTAATAAAATATGAAATACAGCTTTGCGATTAGTATGTGTGTGTGTGTGTGAGTGTTTGTGTGTGTGTGTGTGTGTGTGAATGCACGTGTTTGTGTATGTAGGTGTGGGTGGGAATTAAGTAATTCTATCTAAGAGATGTTCAACTTCCTCAAATGTAAGTTTCTTCAGCCATTCATCCAGGGTAATTTTACACTTGTGTAAGGTCATAGGATATATGTTTAACAATCTATTAATTTTATTGTATAAGAAAGGTGCTTGGCAGTCATATTGCCTTTTAGCAAAGGCTGTACGTACTGAGTGGAGGGGACCTACAATATCATGTCGTCTTTTATCTAGAACATTGGGATTATATGGTATCGATTTGTGATATCTTAAAATTAAATTAAGTATGTATAGACGTCTAACAGATAACAAATCAGAAAATATGTACAAGTGGTCCGTAGGGAATCTGTAAGGCTTAAAAACACATCACCCTAACCAGAGATCGTTGGGCGCGTTCTAATTCAATAAAATTAGATTTAGTCGCTCCACCCCAGACAGGAATACAGTATGTGATGACTGACTGTGCTAAGGCAACATAAATCTTTGTACACAATTTAATATCCATAACATGACGTAGTGTTTTAAAAATCCAAACAAGTTTACGCACTCTACCCATTAACAACTCAAGATGCAAATGCCAACTTAACCTCTGATCTATCATAACTCCCAAGTATTTAGTAGCACTAACCTTTTGTATGGAAGGACAGTTACATACTAGATTATCCTGATGCAAGCAATTGTGAATTTTTTTTGTGAAGTTCGACCCAGGTTGGAAATTTTGGTAAGTAGAGAAGCAAATATAATTAGTTTTTTGTATATTAAGAGTAAGAAGATGATCTGTAAGCCATCCGTGTACTATATTTAGACCTTGATTTGCTACTCTTTGGACTTCATTCCAGGAACTTCCAGTGAAAACTATAGCGGTGTCATCGGCATAAGAGAATATCCTCCCTCCAACAATTGCAAGGTTACATAATTCATTTATGTACACTAAGAAGAGCGTTGGGCCAAGGACACTCCCCTGTGGCACACCGTATATCACGTTGCATTCATCGCTGTAGTACTCATCTATTTTTACTTTTTGTGTTCTATTTTTAAGGTAGCTAGTAAACAGTGAGAGCGCAGTACCTCTTACACCAATGCTTTCCAACCTGCTTACAAGAATGGGGATGGATACAGTGTCGAAAGCTTTCTTTAGATCAAGGAAGACGGCTAAGCTTTTGTTACCTTTATCTATTTCTTCACAGATTATTGAAGTAAGGTCCGAGATAGCATCCTGAGTAGATAAGCCTTTTCTGAATCCATATTGGGCGCTTGACAAGATATTGTATTTATCTAAGTACCTTGTAAGTCTAGTGTTAAGCAGTATAAGTAGTAAGCAGCATTAAGTAGGTACACACACACAAACATATAAAAATATTGACAAGGGATTCCTTTTTTCAATTTTATTTTCTTTATTTTAACTTTCACGCTTTATCCCGCATCTCTACAGGGTTAGACAAAAAAATTTGTGTTTTAGAAAACCAAACACGAAAAAAAAATTATATTAATAACATTATAAATAGATGTGAATTAAAATATAAAATATATAATGAATCTAAATGTAAACAATTGACAAATTGCTTTTTTATTTTAAGGTCACGCTTATATCTCAGACATGGTAAGGTAGGCAGAGGGAACTTGGGAACCTCGTGTTAAAACACTTAATTCCGTTCTCCACTTTCCACTGAATTGTAGGCTTTGCTTACCAAACGAAAACATTTAATGTTTCATTTTAAAATATTAAATATTTTATTTATTGAGGCATGTCGTGGCGCAGCGGCACAAGCATGTGACTGTAACCGACAGGTTCTGGGTTCGATCCCTGGTCGAGGAAATGAAAAAAATAACATTTTCAATTTAAATATTTAATGTTTCATTTTTTTGCTCTGGTAATAAGGCAAAGCGCGGCGTTAAGTTCAGCTACTCAACACGCAATGCTTGCAATTCGGCGGAAAGTGGGGAACGGGAGTGGAACGGAGTGTCTTAACACTCGGTTCCCGGGTTCCTTCTGCCTACCCTGCCTTGTGCGGGATACAGCGTGAAGCTAAAAAAAAAATATTTATTTTCTCGAGTGGTGATCCCACTACCTCTCGCGTTCATAGCCAAACGCTAGTGCACCTACGCCACAACTTACCTGAGTGGCTTAATGTTACCTGGCATACTTTAACATGAAAATATTAAATAACTTAAATTCAATCTTGCTTTCGACGAAAGAATTAAACGAGGCGAACGAAGCTCTTATGAATAAAGTTTCTGAAGCAGTACCACTTCGCAATTCTTAAGTCTAAATGCTACATATTAAAAATATAGAATGCAACTGTAGCTTTTACAAATGTTTTTTTTTAAAAGCTTCCAAACAGTATTTTTCTTAATATTATTTAACCTTACTTTGTTTCCGGTAGAGACAACATAGTGTTAAGTCACTACAAAAAAATAAAAAAATAATTCAGTGTGATTTTTGGGTTTACGTGTTAGGTGGTGCAAATCAAAGCTACGTTCTGTCTAGTTACCCACGTCAACACGAAATATCTCTAGAATTTAGCGGAAAATCATAATGGCAATGGGGCAGCTTAAAACGATGTAGTTTCCAACTTTTCACCCTACTAAGTGCTTGTACCTATATATTATATACATTTTACAGAAACAAATATTTCGAATTCTTAGCTTCACGCTGTATCCCGCACGAGGCCGGGTAGGCAGAGGGAATCCGGGAACCTAGTGTTAAGACACCCCGTTTTACATCCGTTCCCCACTTTCCGCCGAATTTTAGGCATTGCATGTTGAGTGGCGGAACTCAACGCCGCGCTTTGCCTTATTACCAGAGCGAAGAAATGGAACATTAAATATTTAAATTGAAAATATTAAATATTTCATTTCCTCGAGTGGGGATCGAACCCAGAACCTGTCGGTTACAGTCACACGCTTCTGCCGCTGCGCCACGACAGGCCTCAATAAAAAAATGTTTCGAATTCGGACGGTAATCTCCTAAAAGTTACAAATTTTAAAATAAATCTATTTTACCATATTATAAAAATAATATTAAAACTAAAAACTTTTAAGCTTCCAGCTATCTTTTCCGAGCTTGGCTTTAACGTCAAATTTGCCTTCGCCCTCAAAAATGTAGATGACATTTAGAAGAGCAACTTAAATTGGTATCTCGTACCCTCGACGTGACATCTCACCCCACAATATTCTCAAGATCGCTATTCTTGCTGCTGGAAAGATAAAAGAGTAAACGCTTTTAACGTTCAGCCTGAGTAAAGTTTGTTTGTTTGGAAGAATTACTTGCTTTTTCTTGAGTGATTTAGCAAATTTTGTTTCTTTCTTTTAATTTCAGCTTTGTTAAGTGGTGGAACTCAACGCCGCGTTTTCGTCTCCTTGACCTATGACAATAAAATATTCTAAATAAATTTTATTATACTAGCACATTTTTTAAGTTTTTTTTTTGTATTTAAAAAAAAAAATAAGAGGTCAATTTGTATATAATTTATGATTTTGTTGAATTCCGGATCTCAATACGCAATGCCTCCTAATGACTTAACAAGATGAATTATTTTTTTTTTTTTTTTATAGCTTCACGCTGTATTCAGCACTAGGCAGGGTAGGCAGAGGGAACGGAAGTGAAACCTAGTGTTAGGACACTCCGTTCCACTTCCGTTCCCCACTTTCCGCCGAATTTGAGGCATTGCGTGTTGAGTGGCGGAACTCAACGCCGCGCTTTGCCTTATTACCAGAGCGAAGAAATGAAACATTAAATATTTAAATTGAAAATATTAAATATTTCATTTCCTCAACTGGGGATCGAACCCAGAACCTGTCGGTTACAGTCACACTCTTGTGCCGCTGCGCCACGACAGGCCTCAAATTTTAGGCTTTTTTATATTAAAAAAAAAGAAAACAAATATATATAATTTTTGATTTTGTTGAATTCCGGATCTCAATACGCAATGTCTTCGATTCGCCGGAATATGGGTAACGGAATGAAGAATCTTAACACTAGGTTCCCGAATATCTTCTCTGCCGCCGCTGCGATGACTTAACAAGATTAATTATTATTCACATCAAATCTACAGGTTTAACTTTACCATGTCAAAATTTAATAGTTTCCTTGATATTCTAATTGCATATTGAAACTAGCAAGATAGATACCAGATGTATAACACGGAGTGCCCTACATATTGTGAATACGAAGCGCCTGACGAGTATTTATTGAGCGTGATGTGGACTTGTTGTATCGATATTTTATAAAATATAAAAGATACGCTATATCTTTTTGGGCATAGGATGCGGAAAGCTGGGTGGATCGTGCCCAGACTGTGTCCACTTGAGCCCATCCCATTTTATTTTCCGGAAAGAAAAAGATTTACACAGACAGGTTTTTTGTAAGACTTGGAAAATATTTGTAGATACGCTCATGCGTATTTTCTGTAGCAGGAGTAAAGGTTTGTTTATGAGCGCTATGATTTATACTTGGGATAATTAATTAATTAAATTTAAAAAAAACGCAAAAAAATAGTTTCAATTGTTATATATTATGGCTTCTTAACATGATTCCCAAAAAGCAGACCATTCTTCCACATACCATATGGATGAAGTGAAATGAACAAATCGTCTTAATATTGATTTTTCCACATTCTTAAATTAAACAAAAGTTTTTCATATACTCCGCATATCTCAGAGGAAACTCTGTGTTACAACACCCCGTTTTTTTGTTTTTCCAGTCCTAGGAAAGCCATTTTTTCTATTTTTTTTTCTACAAATCAAAACTACAACCGTCGCTCTTAAAATCACACAGCCCCTACATTCCAATCAATGTTATAAGGCATGTTGTGGCGCACAAGCGTGCGTCTGTAAGCGCGACAACAGAGGAAAGGAAATATTTAATATATTAATTTCTTTTTTCTGCAGTGTATGTGCAGGATACAGTGTGAAGCTGGAAAAATATATCCTTTAATCAATTAAGACTATCGATATAAATGTGTCACATGACTAAAGTACAAGGCACCGCAATGGACGATGCAATCTCCATTCAGAAGCGCCGACACCGCGAACTCAACGCGCGCTAATGGCAACACTCACTTATAACACTGGGACCCGTACTATGGGTTGTATGTTAATATAATATATGAAACTTTTCATACAATTTGTTGTACTTTGCTTGTATATATAGAATTCAGTTATAATAATTCAATACAGCAGCATTGGCAGCGGGTACCTAGTGCTATGACACCCCCTTTTAAGCCCCGATTTTTTTTATTAATATTTAAAACGTTTACAAGCGGATTTGTCTGTATGGTTAAAATGATAAAAAACTTAGTATGACACATAATATATATTAACTTTCGAAGACACTAACCAAACTTAGCTATTTTTTAAGCTTAACGCTGTTTCTCGCACTTAGAAAGTTAGGACAAGGGAACTTAATGTTAAGACACTCAGTTTACTACTAAAACAATATCGTTCTCTGTTTTCTGCCGAATTCTCGAGGTATTGTATTTTCAGTGGAGAAACTTAACGCCACGCTTTACCTCGTTACCAGATAAGAAAGAGAAATATTTTTTTTTCCGAATGGGCAACGAACCCAGAAAGGAGAACTTAAAGTCTCACACAATTACCACGAACGTCTCAAATTCCTAAAATTGTTTTATATTAATGAAAACATTTCAAAAAGTTTCGTATCATTTATTGTTGATCAAAGTTCAACATTTTTATTTATTATTTCCCGAAATAGAATGAGCTTTGTAATCAGTTTTCCTAAGCGTTCAATTCGAGGTCGAATCAAAAATCATTCGTACGCAAACAAAGGCATTTTTCTTTGGAAAAATATTAAGCAATTAATTCTTCCCAAACAATTAAGATTCGGCAAAGATGCCATATTTTCCGGGCCCTTCCGTTTTTAATATAAAATGGCGGGTGAACGTTTATTTTTAAATTCAGCAAGTATTGATATTGATTAAGCTCGGTCTTACTATGATGTATATAATTTTAAAGGAATAAATTAATTGAGTAATAATCTCTCAAAGAGCATATTTTCATATATTTTTTTAGCATCACAATGTATCCTGCACGAGACAGGGTAGGCAGAAAGAACCCGGGAACCTAATGTTAAGACACTCCGTTCCACTTCCGTTCCCCACTTTCCGCCGAATTTGAGGCATTGCGTGTTAAGTGGCGGAACTCAATGCCGCGTTTTGCCTTATTACCTTATAATAAAAATATATATACATTTGATATATATTACAAATGATACAGTAGTAAATACAATATATATATATATATATATATATATATATATATATATATATATATATATATATATATATATATATATATATATATATATATATATATATTCCCACACTTAACAATAATATTTTGATAAATCAAAACAAAGAACTTCGCCCGGAAATCAAACTTGCATAATTATTAAGGAACCATAATAATTTCTCGTCATCTTCGTATATAAGTATCAAAGACATTTCAAGATTCTGATTACATAACGCTTTTATAGTAAATATTAACTGAACACTTTTACCCAAGTTTCAAGTACTGTGGAGCGCGGAATTGAAGTACATAGGGGCGTGAGAAGAAATATAAGTTGAAGAGAAGACCCGAATAATGGAAATAAAGTACTTGCCAGTGTTTTGACAATGTTCCCGAGTTTTATTATATTATTGTTTCTTTTTTTCAGATTCACGCTGTATCCCGCACTTGGTAGGGTAGGCAGAGGGAACTCGGGAACCCAGTGTGAAGAAAGTTCGTCCTTAACTTATCGCTTTTGGGGCAATTCTACAATTCGGCAATACTCAACATTAAATATTTCATTTTATCTAGCAGGAATTGAACTTATAATCTATCGCGTTTACAATCGCACACTTACACCCCTGCGTAAGTACAGGCGTAAATTATTAGTAAATATAATATTTATATTTTTAGCTCAGGAAATGGTCAGGGCTCACTGAGATATCGTCAAAATTTAGATGAGATGATCTATTCTTACTCAGATAACTTTTGTTAATTTCTCTAATCAAATCGAATCTTTTGTATTTAACTGTATCCCGCACTTAGCAGGTTAGGCAGAGGGAACCTGAACCTGTTCCCCTTTTTTAGTTAAATTCTAAAGACATTACATGTAAAAGTAAGAGAGAAGAGTTGTATTTTAATCGAGAATGAGCGGTGTAATATTCGGGCTAAATATCACGAAATGATTCAACGTTTTATTTTCACGCTGTAACCTGTGGCTACAGTAACATCAAATGTTTATACATAAATAATATATATGCACACTAAACTGTTAGTTAGCTGACTTCATTGTTCACTATAGTCGAGCTTATGTTTTTAAAGTTTCACGTTGTATTCTGAACATAACAGGGTAAGCGGAGAGAATTGAATATGAAAACATTTCAGTTCCATATTTTCACTTCACTTGTTGAGTGGCGGTACTTAACGCCGCGTTTTGTCTTGATATTGGAGCGAGAAAATTAAAATTATTTATTATTCTAAGTGGAAATAGTACCCACAGATTTATCGTTTACAGTCAGGCGCTACGTTTTAAATTTTAATAAAACCGTTTACTCACTTGTCAAACCATTAAAGTATTCATTTAAAAGTTCTCAACGTTGAAAGACTGGCGTAACATTTATACTATAGTATAAAGCGTTTAAGTCGTCGCCAAAGTTTCAAGAGAAAAACGCTTCAGTTTAGAAGGGAAACTAGTTCCAAGAAATAAGCTGATGTAAATGAGCTGGTCGAGGAATTTTAAATAAAATTTGAATAATATTTCACATTCATGCGCCCCACTCTAGAGCACTCTGGGGTGTCTGCATAACTGTTTTCAGATGTTTGATGCGACTATACTTACTTACTATGTTTATGAATTTTTAAATTTGCGTTGTAACTTTACCTATTTAAAGTAATTCACATCAAATAGCATCACGTATTTGTCCGTTTGTCAACGTTGTGGCATATTTCTTAAGATCGCGTGGAGGTATCAAGATAAAATTAGTGTCAAATATCTCCGTCCATAGTTCTTTGGAAAAATTAAGCCTTTAAATGAATACATTCAAAAGCTGGTCGGGCTTAAACATGACATTTGCTTCAA
Source organism: Eueides isabella (assembly GCA_019049475.1). NCBI lineage: Eukaryota > Metazoa > Arthropoda > Insecta > Lepidoptera > Nymphalidae > Eueides > Eueides isabella. Next base: position 12,052,177 of record CM032389.1, on the reverse strand, counting down.
TTTGTATGAAATTTTCAATGGCAAGAAGTATAAATACAAAAATTTCAATTATATCACAGAAACAATCATAACAAATTTATGTTTATCTTTTCATTTCATAAGTAATAACTGTAAACACCCACAGATTTAAGTTTCTCAATTTTTATGAGTCACGTTCCTGTTGACCTATAATTATGAAATTGGTACAAAAAACTTAATCGGTAAAATACAAACAAATATGCAGCGAACCTTAGGTTCAACACATTATTCTTCACTTTCATGTTGAAACTGAGATATTACTTTATGGCTTGCGGAACTCAACGCTGCACTTCGTCTTACCCAAGTAGCAAACGCCAACAATCAATACGTCTAAAAAAGGACCAAAACATAAAATTTCTCTTTATTTTTTTAAATAATATACTGTATAGTAGCAAGCATTCCTAATGTAAATAAACCAAATAACTTACTGTAATAATTTTGGATTTATTTATACCATAAATTTAGTAACTGAATTATTTATTTCTGTGGCAATTTCGAGACAATATTATACAACTACGTAGAATATCTGCATGTTGTACACAACAAAGATTGTTCCACACTTGAGTGAATGAATCATAGACACACTACACTGATTCTCTATTAACCTATTAGTTCTAACAAGGTCCATGATTTAGGCGTCATTCAGCAAACTGCCTAATGGAATCAATGTGATATATTCTGTACAAGCATTTACTCGCGGTTTTGCCTCTATGATAAAATGGAAATAACGAAGAATTATGTAAGACACACGTCCTGTTTCACGCTGGATCCCGCAAGTAACGGGGTAAACAGAATAAACTTGGGAACCTAACATTCAGACACTTGACTTGAAATTAAAGAAATTCGTGTTGCAGCAGAGGCGTGAACCAACGCCGTGTTTTCCCTGTTTATCAGAAAGAGAAAAATTGATAGTTTAAAAAATTATTTTAATCTTGGGCGAAATCGATCAAAAAACCTAACAGTTAACAGGTGCTCTTGCACCACGATAGGCCTTCAAAATTGTGACATTTAGAATGTATCATGTCATGACACATCCTAAATGCCACAATTTTGTTCATAAACACAGTGGGTTTCTTGCCTTCATCCATTTATGGACAAACACAAAAAGCTTTTTTCAATTTGCTCCAATAGTTGCTAAGATTAGCCAAACAACATTTTCGGAATTATAAAATTAACATAGATAGGCAGATGGAAAATAAAGCCATAGTATATACATGTTACTTAGCTTTTACTTGTTTGTCAAGTACTTAGCTTCTCAATATATATATATATATATATATATATATATATATATATATATATATATATATATATATATATATATATATATATATATATATATATATATATATATATATATATATATATATATATATATATATATATATATATATATATATATATATATATATATATATATATATATATATATATATATATATATATATATATATATATATATATATATATATATATATATATATATATATATATATATATACCAAATGGAGATATTAAATTAAAAATGTATGTAGATACTCGTTCGTTGGATAACCTTAGTATAACACATTGTACGCCACCTCCTGCTCCTGGTATGAGCAGGATGCAGTAGACAGAGGGAACTAACGAACGTGATATAAAGACACTTCGCTCGTATTAAATCACGTCCGTTAACCACTTCCGCCGAATTGAGGCATTGTGTGTTTAATAGCGTAACTCTACATTGCATTTTGCCTTAATACCAGAACAAGGAAAATTAAAATATTAAATATTACCTGAAGTGGGATCACAAAATCACACACATGACGTTTGTGCCCACGCGCCACGTTGAAATATTTTTTAAATTAACGTTCATTAGTTTGTAAAATTATGAAATTATAAATGAAAAAAAAAATAAGCTATGAATTCTGCCGACATTACTAACAGTTTGATAAGATTTTTTTTTATTTTTAAATAAGACGTTGCTGAAAGGAAATATTTGACATGTGCCATTGTCTACACACAGGACATATGTACGTCCAACTAAAATAAATAAGAATAATAAAAATTATCAATTTTGCGCAGAGGCACAACTGTAACCGACAGGTTCTGGGGTCGAGCAAATGAAATAGTTAATATTTTAAATTAAATATTTAATGTTTCATTTCTTCGCGTTGGCGTAAGGCAAAGCGCGGCGTTGAGTTCCGCCACTCAACGCAATGCCTCAAATTTGTAAAGTGGGGAACGGAAGTGGAACGGATGGTCTAACGCTAAGTTCCCAGGTTCCCGCTGCCTACCCTGCCTCGTACGGAACACAGCGTGAAGCTGATTTTTTTAATTACGTATTAATGATTATTTATGTAAAGCGTTTTAAAAAAATATATCTGAAACGTTTTTACCAAATTTATATGATAGTTCAAAAAAACTACTAAAACTACCGTGCACTTGTCGTTTTCTTCGGAGAAAAATAAAGCTGTTCTCAGCTAATTTCCTTGTTTAAATTTAACGGTGTAGAGTGTTGTCGGGAGATAAGGGTAAGCTGCTTGATGCAGCTTACCGCTTTCTGTTCAAATATTTGAAGCTTCTTTACACGTTTGACTTTGAATACAAATGATTATTTGTTTTAAACTTTTCTTTTTAAATATACTCGTATATGTATGTATAATATTATGTATTTACAAATTTCTGTTTATTACGTTCTGGTATTTTTTTTTTATTTCTTTTTCTGGTTGCCCTACTACCTAGCTCATTATTATTGTCTAAATAGGTGTTTGGATATAAGGTTTTATCTGCCAGCCATGCAAAATGCGCGGTGTAACGGAAAAGCATTATTTTAGCATACTGATTGTTTTTTCAGCTTCACACTATATTTCGCACAAGGCTACGTAAGCAGAGGGAACTTGGGAACCTAGTGTTAAGATATTTCGTTCTGTTTTCTACTTTCCACTGAATTTGAGACATTGCTTGCTGGGTTTCGTAACTAAACGCCGCGCTCTTCCTTGTTACCAGAGTGGAGAAATGAAAACATTAAGCATTTAATTTGAAAATATGAAATATTACAGTTCCTCGAGTGGGGAACCCACAACTTGTCTCGTTCACAGTCACACGCTTATGCCTGTGCCAAGACAGGCCTCAAGTTAGTTCATCATAATCTTTATTATTTATCACTCTCTTATTTTCATATTGACTTATTTTCTTTATAAACATAATTTAGTTGTAACTTAGGCTTAATTCACACGTAGATTTTTTTAATTTGTCTAAATATAATTTCTGTAACTTTAAATATCGCAGTAATAAAACCGTTACAAATGCGAAGATGGCGCATACAATTTAAAAAATGAGGCAAGTGGTGACACAAGGACAGGATAGCAACAGGTTCTGGGTTCTTTTCCGCTGGAAAAAATAAAATATTTAATATTTATATTTCCACTACTCAACGAAATTTGGCGGAAAATAGAGAATGTTCAATGGGAACAGAGAGCCTTAACACTACATTTTAGCAACATCTCTGTCTACACGAAATACTGTGTGAAACTCAAAAAATAAAAAAAAACACATACAAAAAATATCAACATTATTTTTTATATTAAAAAATTATGCATAACAAATAAAAATAAAATCAGCATCCACAATTGGATATTTTTGATTAATTTTATATCGGGTCGACGAATGTAATTATCGGAAACGCGGTTACATTTATTAAAACACTCGCTACTGTTGCCAATTTAAAGTGTATTGGTATCGGCGTAATTTACTTTGTAAGTTCCATGTGGTTCCATAAAAATTAAATATGTTTTTTTTTAATATTCACACTGTACCCATTAAGTGGCGGATTAGTAAAAGAAATAGAAGCTATTGTTAAGACATATCTCTTAACACTGTGCCGTCGAAAGTTCAAGACAAAGCGAGGTGAATGGCAGTGCTCAACGTCGTGTTTTGTCTTTTTGGAAGAGCTAGGAAATTAAAATAGTTAATATTTTATTTACTAATAATAAACAGAGACATTCTACGTTGAGTGGATAATTCCAAAAAGAAATATAATTATACATCTAAATGTATCACTCGAACTTAACGCGAGTCGTTCGACAAAGTATCTAATAAAATTTCATTTCTTCCCACTCAAGTAATTTTAAAATTACGACTTTTTAAAAATATTCTTTATATACAGTAGGTATATATCTTAATATCCATGAAACCCCGCGTGAAATTGAAAAAAAAAAAAAACAGTGTGAACAAACGGTCAGAGCTACTCGGACATTTAGGATTTGTCATGTGTCATGACACATCTTTAATTTGTTTCTATTTGACTACGGGCAAGCCCGGTAAAAGTTAGTGTATGTATAAATTAATTCTCATTTCTATTTGTAAGAGAATTATATGATGTCACAAAACGCCTACGGATACGTCACGACTGGCACGTTATAAACCGTGTATAAGGTGATGACCTAGTTAGTGTTGCGCAGACTTGCGACTAAGACATTTTAATTATTTATTTTTAATAATAAAATTAAAGTCAGACTGTAAACGTGACGATTTTGGATTAGCTTTTCGCTTGGGGGAATTATATTATTTTCCTCACTTTAGTAATAAGATAATACACGGCGTTGAGTCTCGCCACATATAATGTCTGGAAAATTGATGGAAAATGTTATGTTCCCTAGAGCTAGCCTGTTATACGGCTAAAAACGTGAGGCTACTTTTTTAAACTCTTACGCAAAAGGAGGGGTTTTCTAAGTTTTACTCGTCTGTCTATATGTATGTCTATCTGTACACGGACATACACAAAGTTATACACATATATTTGTGTATGTCCGTGGCACCTAAATGAATGAACCGATCAAAGTGCGGTTTTTCAATCGAAAACTTTTTTCACCGCGGAGATTCTTAGTTGCGTGTGTAAGTCTTATAAAATTTGAATTGTTAGCTTAAGAGCTACAAGTACTTTGTTGAGATGAGGTACTGATTTTGGAGGTTAGAGGATTCCTTTTTTTAATTTTATATAATTTATATTATTGCACTATATGATGTAAACTTACGCGAAGTGACTCTAACTAAGCAAAAAAAATACACTGATGGCTCACAACTCTTTCTTATATACATACAATTTTAAACTTTTAATTTGTATGCCACATTTCATTTTATTTAATATATATATATATATATATATATATATATATATATATATATATATATATATATATATATATATATATATATATATATATATATATATATATATGCCGTTAAAACAACTAAAGTCCGAAGTCTACACCTGTAATTTAACGCTTCAATCCCTAGCGTTATAATTTTACGTACGATAAAACCTATTTCTTTACTTTACGAGCATGTGCAGGACCCGAGTAGTATCGAGGGGCAATTATATGGAATTAGCCTTAGCTTCACAATTTTATCGTTTTATTAGACGTCAAAATGTTGCTTTATGGCCGCTGTTTCACGTGGATTTGCGTGTATTTAAATTTAAATATTTTATGTTTAAATATATTTATGAATGAGGCGGTCGTAGTGTTCAATTGCTTTAGTGTTGTTGCTCTAGCAACAAGACAAAAGATGGTGTGGAGTAATCACAGTCTAATCTGTACTTATATTTTTTTTAGATGATTATTGCGGCGCTCAGTTCCTCCACTCAACACGCAATGTGTCGAATTCGACAGAAAGTGTGGAACAGAAATGTTTTAATGTGAACAAACTGTCATATACTACATTAATAGGTTCACCTGCCTACCTTGCTATGTGCGGGATAAAATGTAGAGCTGAAAAAAATATATATTATTTATTGATTATCTTGAAAACGACAATATTTAGCTATACTATATTTATTGCTTGTTTTCTAACAACATGTAAGTAAACCTATTTTTGTCATATCTTAAAAAAATGTTCAGATATCTTTAACTGATCTCACTGTATTCTGCTTATGGCAAATTAGTCGGAGGGAATCTGGAAACATAGTGTTTAGACAGTCTGTTCACATTAAATTACTTCCGTTCCCCGCATTGGTACGGATTTGAAACATTGCATGTTGATTGGCGGAACTCAACGCCGCACTTTGGTCCTTTAATTTGAAGCAAAGAAATTGAAATATTAACATTTTATTTTCTCTGAAATCCAGTTTAAATTAAACTCACAATAAGACGACAGGTATCTATCCTAGCTTCAATATACGAGTAACATAACGGCGAAAATTTTATTTTTATGAGCATTCACAACCCGTCAATTTCGCCAAATATTTTATTGCATCTGAAAAATAGGTCAAGTACTTGGTGTAAAATTCGATATACAGTCTTGTGAGGTGTAGAACATTTAAAGCACCTATAAAAATATACCAATTTCTTAAATATTTATTACATATATGATTGTAAATGATGTCTGTCGTGGCGCAGGGGCACAAGCATGTGACTCTACAAACAATAAATTGTCGGTTCGATCCCCACTCGAGGATATGAAATATTTAAAAAATTACAGAATTATTAAATACTTAGCTTCACGCTGTATCCCGCACGTGGCAGGGTAGGCAGAGGGAACTTGGGAACCCAGTGTTAAAACACTCCGTTCCACTGCCGTTTCACAATTTCTGCCACATTCAAGGCATTGCCTGTTAAGTGGCAACTCTCAACGCCGCTTTTTGCCTGTACCAGAGCAAAGAAATGAAACCATTCAATATTTAAATTGAAAATATTAAATATTTCATTTCCTCGAGTGGGGATCGAACCCACAACCTGTCGGTTACAGTCACACGCTTGTGCCGCTGCGCCACGACTTGTCTCAAGAATTATTAATTTCAGCTCAATTTTATTGAAGTACTTAAATTTATCATCCATATCAAAGATTTCATAATTAAAGACACTTCAATTAAGATAACTAACACATTGTAATGATATAATAAAATGCCACTCAGACTGATTGTCGTGGGAGGTATCACAATGGGAGGCGAGGTAACAGTGAAAGTGATGCTAATCTTATACATTAAATTATATTTGAAGGTTACGATAACAACTAAAAATATATTAACATAATCGTTCTTGTTCTAGAATTATGAGATATAAAATCCCGCACATGGCAGGGATGGCAGAGATAAACCTAGGGCTTGGGAACCCTTGAATTTGAAGTACTGCGTGTTGGACGACGTAACTCAACGCCGCGGGTTTTTCGTGGTACTAGAGTGATAAAAATATTTATAGTTTCATCGAGTGGGAAATCATATCGAATAGAATCCACGATCTATCGCCTGTAAAAAAGTAGATACGTTTGTGCCCACTTGTGCTGTGCTACAACAGGCCTTGATATTAAGTATTTATTATTTAAATACCTCATTTTGTACAATTAGAGTTTAATATTTCCTATACCTTTGGGTGATTTATCGCACAATTAATTTTGCTTTCGTAATATATACCTATATTATTTTTCATATAATATATGAAGGTCATCATATCTCGTTACCTGAGCAAGAAACTGAAAAAAATAATACTTTTTTGGCTAAAGTGGGAATAGAAGCGACAACCGTCCGGCTTACACACGCCTGAGTCCCTGCGCCCTGAAGGCCTCAATAACTATAATAAACTGTAATAACATACTTTATATCGAAGCCAAAATTATTGCATACAAATGCATTATAAAATAAGTTTATTTTATTTTTTAAGTATCTCATTACATCTTTCATATAATAAAATTGTCGGACTTTTTCTTGTTAAAATTAAAATAAAAGTATTTTTTATATTTTCCTCCTACCATCACATACTTATCGTCTTAAGTGAAAAGCAGGATAAAATTCAAACTTAATGATAGCCTTATTGCAATAACGATTCCCGAATGCTAGTTATCTCGTAATTATTTTAATTAATTTTTCATTCATTTCCGTTCTTCACTTTCCCCGAAAATGTAGTGGAACTTAAAGCCGAACATTGACTTGTTATCAGAACAAAGTAACGAAAATACTAAAAATAGTCAACCACTTGACCGTGGCTTCTCCTGCTCGAATTAAATCAGACGATCAGACGATCAGACGATCAGAAGATCAGACGATCAGATCAGACAAACAAAGAAACAGACAATCAGACAAAGAGACAAAAAAAATATAAAGTACTATTTTGGGTCATATATATTTATTCATTTATTTATTCTTAAAATGTACACAATTTATAACAATAAATTTGCACAAAATGATATATATATAAATATATATATATATATATATATATATATATATATATATATATATATATATATATATATATATATATATATATATATATATATATATATATATATATATATATATATATATATATATATATATATATATATATATATATTTTAACCCCATCATAGAGTGCAGGGATGCGTATATTTTCCGCGAAACCTCAGTGACATATACGCCCCAGGACAATTTATTGTCAATTATTAGTCCCAGATCTTTCACAGTGCTGAAGAATTTGATCACTGTGCCTTAATATTTCAGGTCAGGCTAATGGTAAAAATCAAGCTTGGTCAGTTGACATTTATTGGGGTTGACCATATTTTAGAGACCAAATTGTAATTTGATGTAGGTTTTTATTAAGAGCGAATAGCATTGGAAAAGTGATCCACGCTAACATGCACATAAAGCTGCAAGTCGTCAGCATAAAAATGGTAGCGAGAAGTTAGAAAGGAAGTAATGGAGTTAATAAAAACTGAAAAAAGCAAGGGAGATAAGATACCGCCTTGAGGCACACCAGCCGTCAATCATGCCAGTCAGAGTTATTCTGACCTACACGGACTGACTGCTGGCGTCCCTGAAGATAGGAAGAAAACCATTCTAAAGCTGAACTATAAGCTGATATATACGTTTATTAATAAACCTCCTTAAGACATAAATAGATTTTTTTTAAATATCTGTCATGTACAGACAGTGATCAGTGACAGATTTATTATAAGTATAGATTTGATTTACTAGAGCGGCCATCAAACTCACAACTTCTCGCTTTACAGTCGCATGCTTGTGCCATCGTGATACGACAAACGTCACTATAATCGTTCAATAAATCTATTGCTCACAAAGTACACAAATTATAAGTAAGGATAACGGAGTATCTTGGTAAAAGGTTATTATTATTTTTTTAAATGTACTGGATAAGAATATTAAATTGATAGAATTAAAATCTGTTATATTCAAACAAAAAAGGTGATATTAGAATAATAGTACATTAGACCGTAGCGTTTGGCGCTCCGTTATCTCCGAGGAAGCCGCTAGGGATGCAGCGTGAAGCTAAGTAAGTAATTCACTAGAGACGGTGAAGTGGTATGTCTTAATGGGTTACCATCATGTTCCCAGGTTCCCACTGCCTATTTTGCTTTATATGGAAAGAGCTATGTCTAAATGAATAGTGACTCCATGATAATAAATAAATGTGCTTATAAAAAGAAACGCCTTCTTTTTTCTAATATTTTCCTTTGATTTATTACTTTGTACATTAATTATTTTCGTTGTAATAATTTCAAAATATAGGATATAGAAAAGTCACTCAAACGGAAAATATTGAATATTTGGTAGATTTTCTTAACAAAATTGTATTGCTCGTTTGCAAGTGAACTAACTTTATACTATTTTTTGTACAGTCTTTGTGTATAAACATTTGTTGTACGAAAGTGTCATATTTTTCCTCTTAATTCAATCTAAAATCTTACTGTAGCTTTAATAATTTAAGTAGGGCGAGAGAAACTAATATTAAGACACTCCATTCCACGTTAGTACTCTTGTTCTCCATATTTCGCCACATTCAAGATGCTTTGACGTGTTAACTGCGCTTTACCTAGTTACAGGTAAGGAAATTAATATTAAAAAAAAATCATACCCCTTATTGAGAATCGAACCCACAACCTTTCCGTTTACAGTACTTACGTCTCACGACGGCCTTATGGAAAGATATATAGTTAACAATTATATATAAATTCTATTCAACAACAACTGATTTAATAAAGCAAGTGTTTTAATTATAGACATATTACATAATTTATTAGGGCACCATCATAATACATAATCGATGAGAGCAATCAAAACGAGACCGGATGTCGGGCATTTTTAGCAGCACTGTTATGGTACTAGTGATATAATCGGTCAGTGAAAGTTGATCTTATTCGGAGAACTGAGGATCTGGGCCCGTTTTGTAGTAATATTGCTAATCTTCACGTTGTATCCTGTAGAGGATATCTCCGAGGCAGAGGGAATTTGTGAAATGCGGAAAGTATGGAAAAGATTTGTTCTTTTCTGTGTCTTAACATTAGGTTCTCAAGTTCCTGCTATGTACTCCTGAAGATGAAAAAAAAAATCTTATATTTAAATGTATGGGCTATCCGAATGATTTGAAAATGAAGAGCGTGAAACCATCGGGAGACATTAAAATAATTAACAACTGTTGCCTCAAGGCTTTTTCATATTTAAAAAGTTACATAAATAAACATTTTTGAGCTTGACAAGTAAATATTTCATTCAGCAGAATGTAAATTGCACAATCGTAAACCGGTCGGCATCGTTTTATGGAATCCCCATTGCCGTTAGAAGTAAGTTATTTTGTCACATATATGTTTTTTTCTGGTTACCAATGTATACCACAACCAAAACCAACCACAATTGCCTGTCGTGGCGCAGCGGCATAAGCGTGTTACTGTAACCGACAGGTTGTGGGTTCGATTCCCATTCGAGGAAATGAAATATTTAATATTTTCAATTTATATATTTAATGTTTTCATTTCTTCACTTTGGTATAAGGCAAAACGCGTCATTGAGTTCCGCCACTCATCACGCAATGCCTTAATTTCGGCGGAAAGTGGAGAACGGAAGTGAAACGGAGTGTCTTAACACTGGGTTCCCAAGTTCCCTCTGCCTACCCTGCCATGGGCGGGATAAAGCGTGAAACTGAATGAATGAGTGAGTACTTTCAACATTTTAAAAAAGTTATCCCACACTTATGGGAAAAAAATATTTTTTATTGACGCATAAAAATTTGTATATATCGTCTTCGAACATACAAGATTAAGCAATATTAAAAATTTATAAAAAAACAATTAATTAATTTTTGGATAGCGGAAATTCGCCAACAGAGATGCTAACAACATAAATAAATTGTAACAAGGGTTAACATTTTTGACATAGCTCGACAATATGGCTTAGTGTTCACAGAATCTGGAAAGCTTCCAAGAGACGAGGTTTCAAATCTTTCTAGTTACATGAGAAATTAACCTGTAAGTACTTCTCATAACCAATTATTGCCCTTGATGAAACATTATAGTGAAAATAAATAATTAAGAACCTTAACATTGGGTTCCCTGTCCTTTGGGTCCCACTTTGGGTTGTCCAGCGAGCAACTTTTTAGCCCCCAAAATAAGAAGCGCTCATTGTGTCTGATAGCTTAGAAGGCTGTGTGTGTCTATGTGTCTCTGGCACTGTAGCTACTAAATAAATAAATCAATAAAGGTGTGGATTTTTTACTAAAAGGCCTTGTTCATCGCTGTGTTATTTTTTTTTTTGGTTTATAGTGATGTGTTTGCCTTAAAATCTTATATTTGGAACGTAACTTAATTATTACAGTTAGAACGAAATTATCATAAGTGGTGAATTTTTCCTGTGGATTCCCGAAAATCAAAATTTTCAATCTCTTTCAATCTCTATTATACACCATAAAGGTGGGAGATTTAAAATTTTATTTCTTTCTTCTCACGTGTGCTCTATAAAGAATATATCTACCAAAAGTTGAAGTTATAAGATTCAGCCGTAAAATCGTCTCTTGATGGGTTCGTTATCATATCTTGAATATTGTAAAATTTTAGAAATACATTTGCATTGCAGATTAAATGAAGGGAAAAAATAATAGGACTGGATTATTCCAGACTCGAACCAAGATTGTCCGCCTCTGAGACTACCAATAAAACGTATAAAAATTTGAACGTTTTGAACTAACAGTTTCCTGGATTCATATACAGCTATTTTAAAATTTTCTTAATAAATATTTTTCTCTCTTAACTGTGGATTATCACTGAAGAACGAATGTTTTTTGCAATATTAAAGTTTCTCACTCAGCTTTACGCTGTATCCCGCACATGGCAGGGTAGGCAGAGGGAACTTGGGAACCTAGTGTTAAGACACTGCCTTCCACTTCCGTTCCCCACTTTCCGAAATGAACCATTGCGTGTTGAGTGGCGGAACAACGCACAAGCCTTGCTCTTGTAAAAATATAACAATACAGAATAAGATTTGCACCTTCTACTACTATAGTATTCAAACCAGCTTATTCTAAAATACCGTCGCGTTATTTCATCTCATAAAAGATGCTAGGTCAGTTGAGAAGTTAAGTAACTGGTCTCACGAGTCAAGTCAAGTAACTAGAGCACATACTCGTGCAGTCGAGTTGGCAAACATTTTGCAACATGCAACCACTTATCCCATCAAATGTATAATGAACATATGTGACTTGACAGCTTATGAAGTAGATTTAAGATATTTCCTTAGGCAAAGGGAACCTAATGTTTAGACATTATGTTCCCCACTTTACGTTCACTTTTCGAAATTTTGCACTTCGTCTCCCAGAGCGATGAAATGATAATAATTAATATCTCGAGCTATAATTTTTATCTACAACCACAGCAATTATGAGGCATCTCAATGCCCAATGAAAATCGCAGTCTGTACCTAACTGTATTAGTTTTTCAGTTTCACGCTGTATCCCGCACAGAGCAGGGTAGGCAAAGGTAATTTGAAAATCTAATGTTAAGACACTCCATTCCTTCCCTCACTCTCCGCCTAAGTGTATTAGTTTAAAAGCAAATTATTTCGATATCTAAAACTATTTATATGCCATCATTCTTTCATGATAAGGCAAAGCGCGGCGTTGAGTTCCGCCGCTCAACATGCGATGCCTCAAATTTGGCGGAAAGCGGGGAACGGAAGTGGAACGGAGTGTCATAACACTAGGTTCCCGGGTTCCTTCTGCCTACCCTGCCTCGTGCGGGATACATCATTCTTTCATATAATTTCTCACAGTTTTCCTCGCAAAGTCTAGGCAAGATATTTCATTCTTCGCTTTCCACCTGAACCACAACTTTGATCTTAAAAAGGTCTACTGTAAGAAAATTCCAACAGTATTTTTTTTCAGCTTCACACACCTATCCTGCACATGAAAAGGCAAATGTCAAAGGTATATAATATTTAAGTAAATTGGTTATAAGTTCAAATTCTTTTTAGCCGTGAGATTCTGGCTTAAAATAGGATCACTTTTGTACTGACGGTGTCGTAAAAGGGGACTAAATTGGTTGTGGGAGAGTCACATTGTCAGCAATGACAGCACGCATGGGCAGACTCGACCAAATCATTACCACCCCCGGAATTTAAAACCGGCGTTAAGTAGTGGCTTCGGCCACTGCGTTTCGCATTTATCATTCGGGTAATGCCGGGCCCCGGTGCCCATCCCCGTTAAAGGCCGGCAACGCTCCTGTAGCTTCTTTAGAGTTACACGGGACCGTGGGCGACGGTGATCACTTATACAGGTGACCCGTACGCTCGTTTGCCGTGTCTTATCCATAAAAAAAATCCAACTCAGGGACATGAAGATTTTAAACTATTACTAAGTCTCATATTATTTCTCATTCTAGTAACTAAAAAAAATCATATTAATCTAAATTTCTAAAAAAAAATACGTTAAACAAGAAAGATACGTTATCTTTCAACAGATCAATGTTCCCTAAAGGGAAGTCATTGTCACAAATATAAATATGACAGTTAATAAAATTATGTAGTGCCTTGCTTAGGCTGTTACGATATTAATTCTTGTATGTATTTTTAATCATATTATATGTATTTTTTTATACACAAAACAATAAACTATCAATTTGAAGGCATTGCTAGATTTTAATTTTTTTTGACTAACAATCATATCTGGCAGTACATATTTTATTAATAAAAATATACATATTTCTACGTACGAGTATGTTCTGTCTAGGTTTGAGGCCTGTCGTGGCGCAGCGGTACAAGTTTGAGACTGTAACCGACAGGTTGTGGGTTCGATTCCTCACTCGAATAAATGAAATATTTAATATTTCAATTTCAATATTTAATGATTTCATTTCTTCGCTCTGGTACTGGTTGAGTCCCGCCATTCAACACGCAATGCCTCAAATTCGGAAAGTGGCGAACTGCTATGTGCAGGAGTGAAGCTGAGTGAGTGAATGTTCTATGTAATGCCTCTACCTATATGTGTATAAAGTTTCATATTAATCATTTAAGTAGTTTTGGCATGAAAGCGTCACAAACAAACTTACATTTAAACTTATAGAATTAATATGATAAAGTTTGATGCCTCTCGTGGCGCTGCGGCACAAGCGTGTGACTGTAAACGATAGGTTGTGGGTCGATCGATCCCCACTCAAGAAAATATTTAATATTTTCAAATTAAATATTTAATGTTTTCATTTCTTCACTCTGGTAACAAGGCAAAACGCGGCGTTGAGATCCGCCATTCAACACGCAATGCCTCAAATTCGGCGGAAAGTGGAGAACGAAAGTGGAACGGAATGTCTTACCACTAGGTTCCCAAGTTCCCTCTGCCTACCCTGCCATATGCAGGATACAGCGTGAAACTGAGTGTGTGAGTGAATATAATAAAGAAGATGCCGCTAGCTAAGGTAAGTTACGTCTGACTACAAAACAATAATTTAACTTTTTTTATTATATTTTATTAAACACTTCACAATTAATTTTAAGTCCATTATTTGGTTACATAATTTAAAAAAAACTACTTTCTAAATGAAATTGAATCTAAAGCGTACGTAAGAAGCTATGGAGACTGCCATTCTACTATTATTGAGTGTTACACAATGTTATCTTATTGTATTAATTATCTCAGACGAAATGCACTTAAATATATTACAGTTGTATAAGATTCGATTTCGTGTTGATGTAAATATGTTTTTACTTTAAATATTTTTAAAACAAAATCCATTGGTTTTTTCGTTTCATTTTCCTAAATAATTTCATTAAATTAGATTTTAAAAAATACCGAGCAAAAACTGTACTTACCTCCTTTACGTACAGCGCTAGCACCTCATATGCTGCTATTCCAATTTTCATTGAACATACATATATGTTCATTAATTCAGGAACTACGGTGCCACAGGCAGACACACATACATACATACAGACAAATAAGGGAAAGACAGGTCACATTTAGAAAATATCTTCTTTTGTATCGGAGACTGTAGAAAAACCTATTATTTTTGCCTACTTTAGTAGAAGCTAATTTACCTACTTTAGTAAAAGCGAAGAGGTGAAAGGAGAAGAAAAAAAATGAAAATATTAAAAAAATATATATTAAAAAAGTAAAAACGATATTATACTGTAATAAATATAAAAATACCTGCTCAATTCAAATAATTTTTCATACAGCAAAGTCGTAAAATTAAAAAAAAAATGCTAAAAAAAAGAAAAAAATACCCAAATTAATGTAAATTAACGTTACTCATGTTCTACTTATCTCTATTATTGCGATAATCTTTTACCGAATTTTTCGTATGTAAAAATTTAAACTATGCAATTGTTACAATTACTATGCACTTTCAACTAGAGCATCAAGGTATACTTATGTGTAAAAGCATTACGCAGGCTAGGCTTTGTAGAGACTTTATAGAGGTTTTATCTACTATAGTAGTAATTGGGCTCATGCCCCCAACGCTAATAGATATTTTAAATAAAACGATTTTAACCGGATTAATCGCGTATATTAGTAGACTCAGTCTACCCGTGACCACGGACTACTGTAAAGTGTTCGAAACGTCGGGTTCATCCGGTGTTAATCCGGTTAAAATCATTTTATTTAAAATGGGTAACAATCTCGAAAATCAAAGATATTATTATGGCTATAGATATACTAAGATCCCGTGCACACAATTCTTCTGTAGTAGCAATTGGGGCCTACGCCCTAAACCCTAATATTAGCTAAGGGCCAATTTTACAGAGATATCAGATGAGATTTACAAACTGGGCCCCCTTAATCACGTGTGCCCAAGTACCCCGATACGTCCATGACTTTTAAAATAATATTGACTTAGCAGTGTTTGAATATCTCTAATTGGAGTGAAAAATTAAATGGCTGCATTTCTCTAGGTCTCTTTAGCCTACTTTTTTTAAAGTTCACGCTGAATCCCGCACATAGCAGGGTAGGCAGATGAAACTTGGGAATGTAATGTTAAGACACTCTGTTTCGTTCCGCAATTTCGTTCGCTGAGTTTGAGTTATTGCGTGTTGAGAGATGGGTCTCAACACTGCACTTTGCCTTTTTACTAGAGCGAAGAAATGAAAAATGTAAATATTTAATTGAGGCCTGTCGTGGCGCAGCGGCACAAGCGTGTGACTGTAACCGACAGGTTCTGGGTTCGATCCCCAGTCGAGGAAATGAAATATTTATTATTTTCATTTTATATATTTAATGTTTTATTTCTTCGCTCTGGTAATAAGGCAAAGTGCGGCGTTGAGTGCCGCCACTCAACACGCAATGCCTCAAATTTGGTGGAAAGTGGGGAACGGAAGTGGAACAGAGTGTCTTGACACTAGGTTCCCGGGTTCCCTCTGCCTACTCTGCCTCGTGCAGGATACAGCGTGAAGCTGAGAAATGAAAACTGTAAATATTTAATTTAGTCTATTTCAACATATTTATTTGTAAAAAATTACATTACAAAATTAAAAATAAACATGTTTCACCTTTTCCAGCGTATTATTATATAATTTTTTTATCAGTGTATTCGTATACTTTATGTATAATGCAACAGGTTGTGGGATCGTTCTCCACTCAACACGTAATGACTAAACTTTAAACGCAAGATAAATGTATCGTAAATAATGTTAAATGTACCTTGGCCTCTTAAAAAGGCACTGAAACTAGAACTGGAGCTCTGGAAGGAAAATTAGAACATTGGAAACCAGACATTTTACATTATTTACAGTATATATTTCACGTTTTAATTGGGCGACTGTGATCACTTCCCATCAGGTGACCAGTACGCTCGTATGCCTTGTCTTTTCCATAGAAAAAAAAACGTTGCATAATCTTTATAGTGTCCATGAAGAAATACCATCACTCATCATTACCCATAAAATTTAATCCAATGCCACCTCATTTGTCAAATACCCTTCACTGTACGTACGTATCACATATATATATATATATATATATATATATATATATATATATATATATATATATATATATATATATATATATATATATATATATATATATATATATATATATATATATATATATATATGAATATATATATTATATCCGTTCCCCACTTTCCGCCGAATTTGAGGCATTGCGTGTTGAGTGGCGGATTTTAACGCCGCGCTCTGCCTTATTACCAGAGCGAAGAAAATGAAACATTAAATATTAAATTGAAAATATTAAATATTTCATTTTCTCGACTGAGGATCGAGCCCAGAACCTGTCGATTACAGTCACACTCTTGTGCCTCTGCGCCACGACAGGCCTCAAATAATAAATATTATCTTATAAATTTAATAGAAAAAATATAATTTAAAATACATATCGCACTATCTGCCAACAATTATCACATTCAACACCAATTCCAATGTTTTAACAAGTGAATCACAACAATTGAGACAAAATAAAAGAATAATCTAAGATATTTTTGTACGTAATATTTTCTCAAAAGCGACCTTACACTGACAATAGGTATGCTTTAATTAAACATTCAACCTTTACTAATTAGCCTAGTTTATATGACGCCGAAATGAAGAGAACTAATGGCCGGCGTCGACTTTTTATGTGAATTAAATGATAGATATGATGTATTTAATGATAAAAAATATATATACCTAAGTAAATTAATGCATAGCATATTAGGCTGAGGGAACTTGGGAACCTTATGGTAAGGCACTCCGTTCCTCACTTTCTTATCTTAGATAATAAGAAATATTAAATATTTTATTTATTCCTTAATATTCCTTCTACTGTTGCCTAAATGAGATCACAACCACGTGTATAAGCAAAAATAAATACCATAAATAAAGTGCATGTCAAACTAATAACCTCCATTTCTTTGAAGTCGGTTAAAAAAACAAAATTCATGAGACAGCCTAAAAGATGTATGTATTTTGCGTAATTGTATATCTATAGTGATTTTAATTAAAATTTTACAAGGACTCTTAATCTCTCCACGTGTTAATTGTAAAAAACAAAAAAACTATACAACGAAAATTACGATTTACAGTTAATTCCTTTCAAAAGGTAGTTAGTTTTGGCATGGTCCTTTGATTATGGCTTTCCGAGAGTGCCAGTTGAGCACATATCACTTCGCCATAGTTTATTTTGGATTTCAGTGGAAAATGTATGTTATTTAATATATGGGTAAATCTGTTTAAGACTCCGTTGTCTGTCTTTCCGAGGTGAGATCATTAACTATGATATAATAAAAAAATATTAAATGTTGAAACACATAATCTGTGATTGTATATTTCAATATTATAGTAATAATAATAAATATTAAAATACATAATTTAATGAATACTTACGTGGGCTACATAATGAAGAGAATGACTGAACTGAAATGAACAAACATGTATTTTTCGGCGTCCTTTTAGGTAATGGTACGGTACCCCTTGTGCCAAAGTCTGACTCGCACTTGGCCGGTTTCTTCAACTTTAACTATTGATTGGAGACCATCGTGGTACAGAGCGTCCAACCGTAAACAGGTTATGAAAAAATAATTTATCGGTCTCTATTACAAGGCCTAAATTTATCGGTCTCTATTACAAGGCCTAATTCGGCGGAAAGTGGGGAATGGAAGTAAGACGGAGTGTCTTAACACTAGGTTCCTAAGTTCCCTCCATCCACCCTGCCATGTGCGGTAAGCAGCGTGAAGCTGAGAGAGAAATTTGTAAGTTTACGGCAATTAATTTAATAATATATTAATTAAAGTCTATTATGTCCTTATTGGAATTTGAAATTACACATTACTCTGATACCACGTCTAATCAAATATAAACAATTTCAATCAAAACAATTTCTAAGGTGACAACTAGAGGCCAAATATATTTAATTAGGATCGTCGTTTGTTTATGTGAAGCACTAATGTAGACGATATGATGAAAGCTTACCTTGTTAAAGTATATCTTATTTCAAGATTAAATTTAAAAAAATAAATTTAAATATCAAGTTGATATCTGTTTTTCCATCGTTCAGGTAATATAATATGGCGGCGTTAAGTTACGTCTTTTAATTCAAGTGTCTCGAATTCTGGACAAAGCGAAAATACCCTTACTGTTTATTGTCTATGCCTAATGAGATATTGTGAAAAAAAAATATTGAGAAATAAAACACATGTGGACATCATCGTAGCGTAGGGGCAAGGTGCAGCGTTGAGTTATGCCAATCAACACATAATATTTAAAGAATTTACCGAAAACTGGGGCATGAAGGTGTCTTACCGAGGGATTCCAGCTGATTGTGAAAAAAAAAAAAAAGATTGTTTTACTTGAACCATTTGAGTTAAAATAATTAAGGTTTTTTTTTTTCAACATACCACTGTATCCTACACATGGTAGAGTCAGAAGGAACCTATTTTTAAGACCATTCGTTCCCTCCCCACTTTTCGCCGATATTGAGGGATTGCTTACGGAACTCAACGCCGCGCTTTAACTTGTTATTAGAGCGAAGAAATGAAAATATAAATACTTCATTTGGAAACATTAATATTTCACTTGTTTGAATGGGGATTGAACCCACAGCCTATCGCTTACAGTCACATGCCCATGGCCTCGAAAAAAAACCTTTCAAATGTTATTAAATAACAAATACCTTCAATTCGGCATGGTGGGTAAGAATCTATGTATAGCCAACATTCAAAAATTCTGCTCCACATAAAAAGCCTGTTACATTTCGTGACGTAAACAGCCGGCCTGAAGCCATATAAGAGGTGTGTTCTGTTCGACATGCGCATACGCAAGTGTACAGTGTTAGTGCTCATAATGAAGCTCACGGTTAGTTACAGTGTGTGTTGATAATATTTTATTATATATACATGTGTTTTGTTATATATAATTATATTTTATAACGTGTTTTGGTATATTTTTAATGATTATTCGAGAAAAAAAGGCCTATCGTGGCACAGGGGCACTAGCGTGTGATAGTATTCACGAAAGGTTGTGGGTTCGATTTCTACTCTAAGAAATAAAATGTTTAATGTTTTTCTTCGCTTTCATAACAAGGCAAAGCGCGGCGTTAAGTTTTGACCCTTAACGTACACTCAATTTTGACGGAGTGTGAAACGGAAGTACCTTAATCGAAATATCGGAGTGTCTTAACACTAGGTTTCCATATTCACACTGTATACTCTGAAATATCCCACAGATTTCAGATGAAGCGTGAAGCTGATTTTAAAAATTGAAATTGTAGAATTTTATATAAGAGGCAGAGAAGTGTTGAATAAGTATATTTTACAGTAATATAAACAAGAAGTGTCCAGGTTCATATCTTATTTAAGTATACTTTTTTATTAAAAATAATGTATTTGTTTAATTGTGTATGAAAGATTTAAAAAAAAAAATATAGAATTATCTTGGAGACCTTCATGGCGCAGTCACGGCGTTTAACACTCTCAGCCTATTCCGCTATATGCAGTATTCAGCGTAACGATAATAAAAATAATCACATAGCTTTTTTTCAGCTTCACGCCATATCCTTCACATGGCAGGGTAGGCAGAGGGAACTTGGGTATCTAGTGATGAAACACTCCGTTCCGTTCCCCACTTTCCGTCAAATGCAAACGTAATGCTTCCACATTGCGTGCTGTGCTCAACGCCGCGATTTGCCTTGTTGCCAGAGCGAATAAAATAACATTAAATATATAAATTATAAATAATAAGCGGCGTTGAGTTCCGCCACTCAAGACGCAATGCCTCAAATTCGGCAGAAAGCGGGGAACGGAAGTGGAACGGAGTGTCTTTACACTAGGTTCCCGGGTTCCCTCTGCCTACCCTGCCTCGTGCGTGATGCAGCGTGAAGCTGAGAGAATTCTAATAGAGAAGATAAATAATAAATTTCATTTTCTCGAATGTAGATCGAATAGTATCGAACTCACAACCTGTCACTTTCATAATCATACGCTTGTGCTCCTGCGCCGTTACAGGCCAAAGATCACATTTCGAACAAAAATTAAGGCATAACTTATTTCTAATACTAGGTTGCCCTGCTTCTGCTTGCGGCAGTCACTCACGCCGCCAAGCCAGGGAACATAAAGAAACACAATGAAAGTGAGAAGACAGAGAAAAGAGAGCTGGTTGATGGGAACAGTGGAGTCGAGAAGAGAGCACTCTTGTCTACTGGTAGGATATACAGCATATTATTTGTTTTAAGTGAATATCATATAAAAGCAGTTACTTATATAACATATATGTATATCTACATAGTTGAAACACTCCGCACCATATTTTCCCAAAATTATTGGATTTTCTTTCGGCTGAAGTCTAACTAACATTATTTCTTAGCCTTACCTTATATCTTAGCAAAAAAATTAAAAATCTTCTAATATATAGAAAATATATAATAATATTT
The DNA here is from genome assembly GCA_019049475.1 of Eueides isabella. NCBI lineage: Eukaryota > Metazoa > Arthropoda > Insecta > Lepidoptera > Nymphalidae > Eueides > Eueides isabella. The sequence goes on along the minus strand of CM032389.1, from coordinate 12,030,572 downwards.
TAAAAGTTCGAAATTGAATATCACATATGATTCAAGTAACTGAGCGAAAACTTTCAACTAAGTGTAGATAGATACTTTAAAGAGCTTAGCTTAGCTTTCTTAAGATGAACTAATTATACATTATTATGTACAGCTTCACCAGGAATAACCACTGGAGGAGTCGAATACGCCAACACGAAAGAAGATTTAGCTGAAAAATCTCCTGCACAGGTGAGTCTTTACATTGGTATAACATAAAAAAAATACTTAAAAATATAAAATTTATATATTTTTTTTCAAATTTCAAGTTGTACCAATGGTATATGAAACCTAGTGTTCAAACACTCCGTCTCTCATATTCCACTCAGTTATGGATACATTGCATATTGAGTAACGGAACTCAACGCCGCAGAGCTACTTACGATTTTACTTATACATATTTTTGCATTAACTAAATACTACAAAATTAAGCACAATTCAACAATTCTAAAGCATATTTCATAAGGTATATTACAATGCCTGAGTTTGACATCCAAAATTTCATACTGACTGTAAATAGGTTGAGCTGAGAAATAGTTAAATATTACTTACGTCGCACAATGCTCAAACTTGACTCTTGTATTCACTTCTGGTAAGTACCCACCAGGTTCCGCAGATTGCGGGATTTATGAGAAAAGTTAGTTTTAATAAAGAACTTCTTGACGTCTCTGATGAATGTTCGGTACAGTTTTTATGGTCACCTTGGATTGAGGTGTTTTATTCTTTTACAACAAAAGTTGTTTTATTGGCTATGGTTCGCCGCTGTTTTATTTGGTTTATGCTATCTTTATCACGTATTATATATATTTTATCGGTCAGGCTGGAGGAAGTTAGTGGTTAATAAATAAATATCTGCCTGCAATAAATAATATGAATAATCATTGATAATAAAATTATCAATATTTATTTCAAAAACGTATAAAAAATTGAACATAACGAAATTTGAAAACATAGCTCTTGAATACTATTGAACAGTAAACCTTAAACGAGAAAGAAAGAAGAGTGCGAGTTCAAATCCCTCTATGTAGGTTCATATTTTTATACTTTTATCTAAATAATTATTTTTCTTTCATAAGTAAAGATTATAACTTATATATATATATATATATATATATATATATATATATATATATATATATATATATATATATATATATATATATATATATATATATATATATATATATATATATATACATATATATATATATATATATATATATATATATATATATATATATATATATATATATATATATATATATATATATATATATATATATATATATATATATATATATATATATATATATATATATATATATATATATATATATATATATATATATATATATAACTTTGAAAATAATAAAACCGTAATTATTACATTAACAGAATTATATAACGATACAAAACACAGCGTTAATCTCCGCCATTTGGCACGCAATGCGTCAAATTCGATAGAAAATAAGGAACAGTATTGCCCCAACTAGGTTCCCATGTTCCCTTTGCCTACCCTGCCATGTAAAAATGAACGTATCCAAAGTATCCCACAGCGCCGTCTAATAAATTATAATTTTAGCACTTAATTTAAAAACGGGGTTAATGAGAGGACTCCAACCCTCCGAGTGCAGCTCTTTACGACGATTGAATTATTATAACCTTTTTATGAAGGATTCCTTCTAAGTGCCTATTTCTCATTCAGATTATATAAATATAGGTAAAATATAAGATTTTACTTCCTTTTTTATATATTTAGCACTTTGAAGAGTGTTAATGTATATAAAAGTGAACATTTCTGAGAGCTGTCCTGTCGAGGGGCTAGACACAAGCGTGCGACTGTAAACGTGACAAGTTGTGGGTTCGATCCCAACTCGAGCAAATTAAACAGAAATATTTCATATTTATGCAAATAACGTATGATCGTTCACTTCGCGCTGGTAACGCTGCCAAGGGATATGTTCTGCCACTCAATGCACTATGCCTTCAAAAGCGGCCTCTGGCGGAAAGCGAAAAATGGTACTGAGTGTCTTAACACACACTAGGTTCCGAAGTTTCCTCTGTCTACCCTGCCTGTGCCAGATAGTAAATAAATATGATGTTTGGTTAAACGCACTTATCTCAGGAACTACGTATTTAACATGAAATTTATTATTAAATAAGGCTTTATGATTCGCCTGCTGTTTGCTGAGCTATTGTTACCAAGAAAGTAAAGATAAAGACATATTTTTATACATTGTAAAGTCCCCGAAACAAGAGATGTTATTAGTATAATCTTTCTGTGTGTCTGTGGCTCCTGAATGAATGAACTGATTTGTATATGTTTTTTTTTCTTATCACAAGCGATGTTCGATGATGTTGTTATTATATAAAAATCAGAATCAACGTTTTTAGAGCTATAAGCATTTTACCGAAATGAGGTAGTGATTTTTATTATTTTTTTTACTTGGTGATTTCTTTAGTGAAGAATTTTCTTTTATGATACTCTAAACATAAGTAGCATTATGAGTTCCCTCTGCCTACCCTGTCATGTGCGGGATACAGCGTGAAACTGAATGAGAAAAGTGTACATAAATATATACACGTGTAATAACGTTTCTCTCTTAATAGGAATAGAGACATTACAGGCCAAGTGGTGGTATACTGTAAAATCTTAATACACAGGAAATCAAATATATACCGGGCTTCGAATTCAGACCTTTTTCAATCATTGCGATAATATTTTATTATAACAATATCTTTTCTTTGGGGCAAAAATGAAATATTCCAGATTGATAGCTACAATTTAATAAGATAGGTCCTTCAGTAAATACGCTTCGGGTGCAAATAAATCTAAAATACGAGGGTCAAAATCTAATACGTATCGTATGAAATATGACTGTCTCAAAACTTGGACGGAATTCTGCATAATGGGATACGTCATACAATGGGATGTTAGAGGTCTGTCGTGGCGCAGGGGCACAAGCGTGCGACTGTAAACGCGGCAGGTTGTGGGTTCGGTTCCCATTCGAGAAAATTAAATTTTTAATATTTTCTTTATTTTTCTTCGTTCGTTGTGTTCCGCAACTCAATACGCTCAGCTTCACGCTGCATCCCGCACATGGTCCCCACCATGTAGGCAGAGGGAACTTGGGATTGTTTGTTAAGACACTCCGTGCCACTCCCGTTCCCCACTTTCCGCCGAATTTGAGGCATGGCGTGTTGAGTGGTGGATTCTCAAAGCCGCGTTTTGCCTTGTACCAGAGCGAAGAAATGAAAACATTAAATTGAAAATATTAAATATATAATTACCTCGAGTGGGGAACGAACCCAGAATCTGTTGGTTACAGTCACGTGTGACGCAGCGCCACGAAAGGCCTCACTGACAACTCAAAAGCGAAGAATGATACGTAGTGTCTTAACACTAGGTTCCCAAGTTCCCTCAGCCGACACTGCCATGTGCAGAATAAAACGTGAAGCTGAACAAAAAAAAGTTATAAACGTATAATATGTAAATATATTACCGTTATATAATTAAGCTTCCATATAAATATGTAAAAGTTACATATTACACAATACGGTGGACTTGCAGGGCTTATTCGTGGCACTTTTATGTTAAGTACATGATATAACCTAAAGAGTTCCTGTTCTTACATGTCAAAAGGGAAGTTACGTAAAGTAAATTAATTGAACATATTTGACACAAATATCCATATATATAAGCATAAGTGCGTGTGCTTTTATTTATCTTTTTCCTTAGCTTGTTGTTTTCCGGCGGAACTCAACGCCGTAACATACAATATAGTCAATTGCTTCAAGTATTGTATGGATATACATACAAAATATATCTTCTTGCAATAATATATAATAACACTCTTACCTTAAATTTTGATCAATTATGACGGATAGCAACAAAAAGTATTAAATATTACACGTTTTGTAAAAGTAATTCTTATAAATTGTTGGTTAGCGTCTATTGATTTGATTACTTAGTAGTCACATTCAGAGATGCCAGCTAGCTCAGTTGTAACAGACGGGTAAAAATTACTACATATCGTGATATGAACGGTTATTATGATGTGTGGGTTCGATTCTAGTTACGATTAAATTTATATATATATATATATATATATATATATATATATATATATATATATATATATATATATATATATATATATATATATATATATATATATATATATATATATATATATATATTTTTATAAATTTAATCGTAACTAGAATCGAACCCACACATCATAATAACCGTTCATATCACGATATGTAGTAATTTTTACCCGTCTGTTACAACTGAGCTAGCTGGCATCTCTAAATGTGACTACTAAGTAATCAAATCAATAGACGCTAACCAACAATTTATAAGAATTACTTTTACAAAACGTGTAATATTTAATACTTTATGTTGCTATCCGTCATAATTGATCAAAATTTAAGGTAAGAGTGTTATTATATACTATTGCAAGAAGCTATATTTTGTATGTATATCTATACAATACTTGAAGTAATTGACTATATTCTATGTTACGGCGTTGAGTTCCGCCGAAAAAAAACAAGCTAAGGAAAAAGATAAATTAAATCACACGCACTTATGCTTATATATATGGATATTTATGTCAAATATGTTCAATTAATTTACTTTACGTAACTTCCCTTTTGACATGTAAGAACAGGAACTCTTTAGGTTATATCATGTACTTAACATAAAAGTGCCACGAATAAACCCTGCAAGTCTACCGTATTATGTAATATGTAACTTTTACATATTTATATGGAAGCTTAATTATATAACGGTAATTTATTTACATATTATACGTTTATAACTTTTTTTTGTTCAGCTTCACGTTTTATTCTGCACATGGCAGTGTCGGCTGAGGGAACTTGGGAACCTAGTGTTAAGACACTACGTATCATTTTTCGCTTTTGAGTTGTCAGTGAGGCCTGTCGTGGCGCAGCGTCACACGTGACTGTAACCAACAGGTTCTGGATTCGATCCCCACTCGAGGTAATGATATATTTAATATTTTCAATTTAATGTTTTCATTTCTTCGCTCTGGTACAAGGCAAAACGCGGCTTTGAGAATCCACCACTCAACACGCCATGCCTCAAATTCGGTGGAAAGTGGGGAACGGGAGTGGAACGGAGTGTTTTAACAAAAGTTCCCAAGTTCCCTCTGCCTACCCCGCCATGTGCGGGATACAGTGTCAAACTGAGCGTATTGAGTTGCGGAACTCAACGAACGAAGAAAAATAAAAAAAATAATAAATATTTCATTTTCTCGAATGGGAACGCAACCCACAACCTGCCGCGTTTACAGTCGCACGCTTGTGCCCCTGCGCCACGACAGACCTCTAACATCCCATTGTATGACGTATCCCATTATGCAGAATTCCGTCCAAGTTTTGAGACAGTCATATTTCATACGATACGTATTAGATTTTGACCCTCGTATTTTAGATTTATTTGCACCCGAATCGTATTTACTGAAGGACCTATCTTATTAAATTGTAGCTATCAATCTGGAATATTTCATTTTTGCCCCAAAGAAAAGATATTGTTATAATAAAATATTATCGCAATGATTGAAAAAGGTCTGAATTCGAAGCCCGGATGTATATATTTGATTTCCTGTGTATTAAGATTTTACAGTACCTATACCACCACTTGGCCTGTAATGTCTCTATTCCTATTAAGAGAGAAACGTTATTACACGTGTATACATTTATGTACACTTTTCTCATTCAGTTTCACTCAGATTCTTGTTACGATTAAATTTATATATATATATATATATATATATATATATATATATATATATATATATATATATATATATATATATATATATATATATATATATATATATATATATATATATATATATATATATAACTTAACAAACAGAATTATCTGCCTTCTATATAAATTGTAGGTCGTACTTATATAAATCTATTCCGTTAATAAATTACTGACAAGCACCGCCCAACCGAAACCACTACGCATAAAAAGCTCGCTGAGATTTGTCTTAAGAGAGAGTTTTTCGAAATGCCTACGGGAACAAGAGATAAGAAAAAAAATATGACAAATTAATGGGTTTTAAATCTAAATATTCGTATATGTAATATATACGGTTTGTTTCTAGATAAATTTAAGAACAAAAAATAAAAAGACTTTTAGCTTTACATTGTCTTAACATTAGGTTCCCGAGTTCACCCTGTCTACTCACTAGGCATAGTTAAAGACTTCACACTGTTCCATTTAAATATAGGTAGCTGTAGATAAATGCAACATTCAAAATACTCTATTCTCCACTTCCCTCACAAATTCACATCATTACATGTTGAGTTACGGAGCTCAGCACTGTACTTCCGTCATATTATAACAGAGAAATAAAAATAATTTCTTGCCACAAATTGGAATCGAACCTACTATCTTGCCGTTCCGCCCACACCTAGTGACCTCAACGTTCATAGTTCAGTATTAAAATAATAAACAAACCATATAGTGTTATTCAATCGCTATTTAAAATTTAAATTTCAGCTTGTTTCTAATTAGATTTTGTTTATTTTTACTTTGAACAGCTCAACGCGTCGCGTTTATTGAGTTTAACGACGCGAATTGAGGGCGAATTCGATAAATTACAGCGCTGTCAAACAATCCACGGTATTTTATCACCTGACACAGCTATTGTATTACTATTGGACGCTGTAGTATCGCTTGGTTTACTATAATGATTATCGAATTTTAAATACAAATTATGTGTAGTTTTTTTTTGTGTTCGCGCTGTATCCCTCACATGGAAGGTTCTATAGTGCATCTCCGTATCTATTAAGGTGCTACTTTCTCACTGAATTTGAGGCATTGCGTGTTGAATAGCAGAACTCAATGTCACAATAATATTAATAAAATGTATAAAAAAAAATACGTTTATTAATTTTATAAGCTGCGTCTTGAATATATCTAGACGTTATCAAAAACTTATCCCCGTCTAGTCGAAGTAGGGTTGAGTAATATCATATACTTAATTTTTATCATATATTTAATCTGTGTAACACCAAACTTAAGGTGACCGTTCTAACAAAAAAAATACTGTAGATGCTTTTCATATATCCCTCATTTTTTTTGAAACATAAAATATGGAATTTGCACTCTTTTTTAATTAAATGTGAAATTTCTTAAAATATTTGAACAAAAGTAAATAAGTCAATACAATTAGTTTCACGCACTCGATAGCGAGCATAGATGAAATGCAGAATACAAAACCTCCCCACAAAGCATAAATTTTATAGACTCAACGAATTTTCTGTTAGTTATATTTTATTTGCAATATCATTTATAACCGAATATTTCTCGTTCTTTTCGAACGGATTGAATGAATGTTTGTTCACATTTATAAAATAATATGAATATAACATAAAATAGTACAATAGAATTTACAAAAACAAATTTACAAATTTTTTAACGTAGAGAACGTAATGTCTTAACACTAAGTCCATCTACTCTTCCAAGTAGAAAATTTGAGATATGAGGCATTATGTGTTCAGTGTCGGAGCTAAACGCTGCCTTTTGCCTTATTACCAGAGCGAAGAAACGAATTGAACCCACAAGCATCGTTCATAGACACACGCTTTAAAAATTGCTCCACGACATCCTGTACAATATTTTATAATTCATTATATCCACATACGCCTATCTCAACACAACCAAAACCAGTATGTAATTACGTGTAACGATAGGAAATGTGCCGCAAGCGATATTTGGTAGCTATTTACCGGTCGGGCGGGTGCATAATACATGACTAACGCCCTGCCAGCACACATGAACTACTTTCCTTAAGATTACTTAATAGATTAGAAACGGTAGGTTATATATAATATATTATATACATTTACAAACTTATTTAAGCTTAGTTAAAGTTTACTCAGAAGGGAGAAGGACCTGAAAGTATATGTACTTTCTTTTTGGTTCACGCTGTATCCCGCGCTAAGCAGTGTAGGTAAAAGGAAACTTAGGAACCTTGTGTAAAAAGCCCTTCCATCGATTCCATTCCACACTTACGCAAAATTTGAGGCATTAAGTGTTAAATGGTACTGATCAACGCACTTTGCCTTGTTACGAGAGCGAAAAATGAAAAATTTAAAATATTTAATTTGATCAAGTGGAGATCGAACCCACAACCAACCTCTAACATTAGCACGCTGGTGCTACTGCGCCTGCTGGAAGTCTCAAACCATATGTATATATTTCAATGCGAATTTTATACACATATTTAATAAAATTAAGAAACAAAAAACTTTCTTAATTATTTTAATGCTCTTGTTTATACTAAGACGACTATATTCAGTATATATTAGCAAATGAAACTTAGGCAGTAAAAAAGATCGTTTGCCACAAACAAAGCTGAGCTTAATTTAAATAACTAACGACTTTGAATATTATATAAATACGAAGTATCTTAATTCAGCGCCAGTGTGATACTAATGGAGTGCTTTTAAACAAGAGACTGATTTAAATAGATCAATGACCTGAGTGAGATTTTTATATATTTTTTTACTACACGCAGCTACACGCTGGTATTCTGTATATGCGGGATTAAGCGTGTTACGATCTAAATTATATTATCGAAAGGTTAGGAATATGAAAATAATGAATGGTGAAAGAAAGCCATAATCGTGTAGTTCAAATTTATGGGAGCGGAGGGGAGATAAAACTATCTGTTATATTTAAAACAACAATTTGTACTGAAAAAATATAACTTTAATTATTTTATTTTTGTTTGTTTGTTTTAACTTAAATTTTAAAATTTTGTTAAACTTTTTAATCGTTAAATCATAATATCTATTAAGTTAAGTTCACCACTCTATCGATACAATTAACTGAGTCAACTCTCTGAGCTCTCCTTATCTCTTGTTACTTACTTACTTACTTACTTACTTAGCTTCACGCTATATCCCTAGCGCGGTAGACAGAGAGAACGGAGTGCCAAACGCTACGGTCTCGGCATACCTCTTTCGCCTCGTCCACTGTCATCAACCTCTTCATACGTGCCCTCCGGGGGGTCCTCATGCTTTTTACGTGACCTTCCTCCAGTATCGTCGATACTGTGTTTTCGAAGGTCAACCGAGGTCTCCCCCTCTTGTTACTTACTTAAGTCACAGAAATATTTTACATAGGCATAGTGGGTAGAATAAACATGTTGTTGTGGCAATTCTTTATTTTTACATTTTTTTTTTAAAGTGTTATTCTATTTAGAACCGAAAATACTAAACTTAAATTTAAAAAGCGTATAAAAATTTTGAACGAAGCAGGATTTGATGTTTATTCACTTTTTATTTCACTTGTTAAAAATTTTATGAAAACAGAAGCAATTTCAAGTCATCTCAATTTTTTCTCACTTTAATTTATTCACTCGACTTGGATTTGAGACCACGGCCGTCAGGTTTCCAATTAGGCAAAGACCGGCAACGCTCCTGTAGCTCCCCTGGCGTTACACTAGGCCGTGGCTGACGGTGATCCGTAGGCTCGTTGTCTTTTCCATAAAAAAAGGCTCTGGGTTGCTGCACTACAACTGTCCCTAATATTACAAATGTGTTAATTCAGACACTCCATTCCCATTAGGACATTCTCGTTCCATTAAATATCCACTGAATTCTTGAAGCAAAGCGTGTTGAATGGCGTAAATCAACCCCGCTTCGTTGAAAATGAGGAAATAGAAATATTAAATATTTCATTTCTTTAAGAGTAAATCAAACCCATATTACCGCGTCTACCCCCAGTTGCATTTTTGTGCACCTGCGCCAAATAAACGATGGGCCTCATAATACAAAAAATATTTTTTAATATTTCTCAGTAAGTCACAAAATATTACGCTTGCGGCCATTTATTTAGTGTTGGACAACAACAAAACTCATTTTCTCGTATCATTATTCATCGCGAAGCAATTTGGAGTCACAAATGAAAATTAAACGGGGACGAAAGAATACGTCATTTCAGCGGTAATTATCCTGAGGGCAAGCTCAGGCCTCAAGTGATGTATATTTTCTGCTATAACTAATTTGTAAATCGATGTTTTATTGATTTATATTACAACTAAATATTATTTTTTTATGGAGAAGACACGGCAAACGAGCGTATGGGTCACCTGATGGTAAGTGATCACCGTCGCCCATGACCCCGTGTAACTCCAGAGGAGCTACAGAAGTGTTGCCGGTCCTTAAGATGGATGGATACCGGGGCGCGGCATTACCCAATATGAACGGACGCAGTGGCCAAAGCCACTACTTAACGCCGGTTTTGAATGCCGGAGGTGGTAATGACCCGGCCGAGTCTGCCCATGCGTGTTACCATTGCTGACAGAGTGACTCAACCACACGTACTTTAGTCGCTTCTTACGACACCATCAGTACCAGGGTGATACTATTCTAAACCAGAATCACACGGCAAAAATTAAAATTAAAAATAAATATTAAAAATAGATGTAAATTACTTTTTATTGCTTTAAATGAAATATTCATATCATTTATCATCATCAGCAGCCATATGACGGTCCACAGTTGAACATAGGCCTCCCCTAAAGCGCGTATATTATTTATATCGACACGAAATTATCACATAGTGCCACAAATTCGGTGGAAAGTGAGGAACCGAGTGTCTTAAAGTTAAATTCTTACATTGCCTTTGCCTACCCTTCCCTACCCTATGTGCTAGTTAGAAGCTACAAATTAACTTGAATTGAAAGATGAAGATAACTTGTATTATATTTTTTTTATATCATGTATCAATTCAAGACACCTTTTCTAATATATGAATAATTTTACTTTACTTTAATCATATTTAATCGGATATCATCGATTAAAATGTGACATATTATTAAAATCGATGAATTTACACTATTTAGGTACATCCCTAGGTCCAACCAGACTCACGACGGGTAGGCAAAAATGTCGAGTGCCAAATTAAATCATCGCGTAATCGGTCATCTGAATAGGCAATGTAGTATTCTATTTTTTTTTTCTTGCTTAAATAATAGAGAGATTCTTAAGCATTAATTACGAACTATGTTTAACTTTTAAATCATATCTATAGTCTTTAAAAGAAAACAACGCTATTGTGCCACAGTGGAACAGAATTTTGCTGTAAATATTATGGCCGTAGTTTCGATACCCATTTAGGGAAATCAGAAGTCTCTCTGTCATTTCCCCTTATATTATGATAACTAAGTATAATTTACATTCTCTCAAATATGAATTGAACTTATAACCGTTTCGCAGTCAGAATCTGTGTCACTGCGCCACAATGCCCTTCATTTAACTCTCTTATTTAAATAAACCATAAAAAACATCATTCAATGTTTTGAAATTCCTTAATTGAGCATATATTTGCACGTTGAAGCTCAAACATGAACATATATGAAAATAAATTTAAAAGCCACTGCATAAAATTATCACTTTGAAATCTGAATATGTATAAAATAGCAAAGTCCATTTAGTTTTGTGCACCAAATTCAAATGTTAATGTGGTTTATTATGAAAGAATATGTTAATGATATATCTTTTTAAGGATTTCTATGTTTTTTTTTAGGGAACGTACTGTTATTGAGTATCTTAACAGCTCTCCCTGCCTATTCTATTTTCAACTCAAATTTCGAGACTCCGTTTTGTTAAGCGGAACTCAACGCCGCAATTTATCATATTAGACATATCAGACAATAGCCGGCCACTTAACATGAAATGTCTCAAATTTTGGATATGAGAAGTATTTAACTATATATGGGTTACAGTGCAATGTTAAATTAAAATTGACAAATTAAAGAAGATTATAAAAAAATATTTATATCAAATTATATTTGATAGAAAAATACAAGTATGTACATATCAATGAGCTTAACGAAATATTTAAAAAAGGCGGTACGGAACGGAAGTACATTAAAGTGGCACGGTTTCAGAGCTTTTCATAACTAACTATCATTTACATACTCGTAGCACGATGCAAATTTATTCACCACAAGAAGTCAACTAGATGTCTCAAATAGCGTATTCTTGTTTTTAAATTAACTTTTTTTTGGTAATATATAACATTTTTTAAGCTTTTTTATCCCAGTTATTAATATTTACTATAAAAATAATTTATTATTTTTATAGTAAATATTAATAAATATTATTTAAGGTATTGTAGGTTAGAAAATTGATTTTTATCAGCGGCTTCGCCCGCATAGTTAAATAAGAATAAACAATATATAAATCACGATGGATGTATATAATATGTAAGACATCGAGAGCTAAAAATATATGATAAATATCCAACCAGTACTATTAAATTTTGATTATTGTGCTTATTTGTACAATCAGAGCTCTCATTCAGCGAAAGGTGTGGAACGGAAGTGGTTTAATGGAAACGAAGTGGGGATAAAGCATCAAGCATAAAAAAAAGAAAAGCATAAACAAAAGAAAAAAGATTGATAGTAGTTGATAATAATATTACCCTTATTTAGTAACGTCCATTCCCATATCTCATTAATTGCATGGTAAATCCATGGAATGATCTTGTATAAGCATTCCTTTGATTGACCATGGATCATTTCACGTTGCAGGGTAAAAAGCTCAGACCAGTTTGAAATGTGCACTAACCTCGTTTTCATTGTCTGTGCTCCCCTCTATTATAAATAAAATGTCTATGCTAGTTCTTGCGTTCCCCACTTTTCACCAAATTTCGATGCAATGTTGAATGTCGGAACTCAACTCCGTAGCTTGTTACATGAGCAAAGAATTAAAAAAATGAGATATGTCATTTCCTCGAGTCGTGTTCACACCCACAATCTGTCGTGTTTACTTGTACCTTTGCACCAAGACAGGCCAAAACTTGCATAAAGTTTATGATCTTTAGGTGCAGCATCTAATTCAAATTCAAATAATGTCAAACAATCTACTACCGGCTATAAGATCTAAAGTTACTGGCTTGGACCTGAGAGCAACCGGCGCAAAGAACTTAGCCGGACGTTTCTTTTTTTCAATCAATTATTTACAGTTTAAGTGACAATGATATATTTGAAATAGACTGGAGGGAGTATTTTATACCCAAGACGTAACCTTTACCTCACAAACGCCTTTTCACAACTTTTTTAAATTGCAAAATATAAATTTCTCGAACGTTTTCTGGGATCGTATTGTAAAAGCGTACACTCTGTCTGTCTTAGCTTATATAACATCCCCAGTCGAGGAAATGGAATATTTAATATTTTCAATTTGAATATTTAATGTTTCATTTCTTCGCTCTGGTAATAAGGCAAAAGCGCGGCGTTGAGTTCCGCCACTCAACACGCAATGCCTCAAATTCGGCGGAAAGTGGGGAACGGAAGTAAAACGGAGTGTCATAACACTAGGTTTCCCTTCCTTTCCCTCTGCCTACCCTGCCTAGTGCGGGATACAGCGTGAAGCTGAGAATAGTCAAAAAGACTATAAGCTACAAAATGTTCATATTTAAAATGGATTCGATTTCTACTCAAGCAAATGTTTTAATTTTAGCTTCGGTTCACTTAAATAAAATATTATATGAAATTTCGTTTCACCAAAGCGTGGGAAATATGAAAAAAAAAGAAAAAATAACAAAGGGCTAAAAAATATTAAAATTCACACCAATTTTTCGTACATCTGAACACCATTATAAAAGCTACGTGATCCAGATTGCTTTTTGATATTTGCGGCGGCAAAGAAAAAATCACAGTTCCATCACATTTATTAAATGAAAAGTCGTCTCTACGCAATCGGCACACAAATCATGGCCTACGATTAAATTATGATCTTATTTCTTTTTGTAGACAGAGGGAATTTGGGGCGTTGTGTGTTGAGTGGCGGAACTAAACGCCGAGTTTTAGCTTGTTACCGGGACGAACAAAATTAATATGTTAAATATTTCAATTCCTCAAGTGGGAACGGAACCCACAACCTTCAAAGCACAAGCGTGCAACTGTAAAGGCGGCAGATTGTTAGTTCGATCACTACTCGAGGAAATGAAATATTTAATATATTCGATTCTTCGCTATGGTAACGAGGCAAATTTATTATTGAATTCATTAACTCAACGCGCAATGCCTTCTACGGCAGGAACTAGGGAACGAATGTGCCTTATTGGGATAGGTGTGATTTAACATAAGCGCCCGAGGGATATATGCAGGATATAGTTTAAATAAATAAATCTGCTGTCCTATATAATATACAAATAGAGCTGACTGTCTAAACTTTGCAGCAATGTTTTAGAGCACCACGATTGATACCACGCTTCGTATTACTGGAGTAAGGAAATTGAAATAATTTAACTATCATTTTCACATTTACATATGTGTAAATACTGTGATTTCTTGTTCCTACATTTTTAAAAAAGAAACAGTGGTCTATCCTGGCAGGGGCACAAGCATCTACTGTACTAGCGTTCTACTGTACTGTACTACTGTACTTAGCGCGTTAGTTGTTTAGGTTGTAGGTTCGGTACCCGCTCGATGAAATGTAATACTAAATATTTTCATTTCCTCACTCTGTCGTCGAGGCAAAACGTGGAATTAACTTCTGCCACTCAACACGAAACGTGTCAGGTTATTAGCGGAAAACGGGGTTCGGTGGTGTTCCAAGGGAATGGAGTGTTTGTCCTCTTCTTTACTTAAAAAATCGAGATTGTCGTGGCACAGGCTAAGGATTCAATTACCACTCGAAATGAAATATTTAATTATTTCAATTTAAATATTTAATGTTTCCATTTTTTCGCTCTGGTAACAAGGCAAAGCTCAGCGTTGATTTCCACCAAACAACACACAATGCCTCAAATTCGAAAAGTGGCAACAGAACGGATCGTCCTAACCCTACGTTCCCAAGTTTCCATGCTTCACGCAGCCTGCAGATTCACGCTGTATTCACGCTGTATTGTGTGCGGGATACAGCGTGAAGCTAAATAAACCGAAATATTTGCATAACAATGCTTAAAATATCAACATATACATATAAATATGCTAGAGCTTCCGGATTTCACAATAAGTTTAGAGAGGATGAATTTCCACTTACTATTTCAAAGCATATATTGTTATAAAGGCGGGCTAAGCCCTTTATCGCGATTTCACTTCACTTCAGTCAATTTCCTGTACTGGAATAATATTACGACACTAATCGCCTTATCTACGCCGGAACTGGGCACAAACAGCCCACATTTATGAACTAAGGATGGTATACTCTTTAATCTTTGTTTTCATTGTTCCACGAGAAATTGATAGTGAACATTTTAGACGCCTGTCATGGCGCAGGGACACAGGTGACTGTAAACGTAACAGGTTGTAGGTTCGATCAACACTCAAAGAAATTAAATATATAATATTTTCATTTCTGTTTCATTTCTTCAATAACTAAATAAAGCACGGCGTTGAGTTCCGCCAACGCGCCAACTCAACACACAATGCCTTTAATTACGAGGAAAGTGGGGAACGGAATGGAGTGTTTTTCCAGCTTTACGTATGGCACACATGGCAGGGTAGACAATGGCAACTTGAGAGCCATTAGCTGAGCCGTTACCATTAAGACACTTGCTTTCTCCATTTACCGACTAATAATAAAGTCGTTGGGTATTACCAGAGGAAAGGAACGAAAATATTTAATTTCCTCGAATCCCTCAGTCGAAGAAATTAAGTATTTTCTTCGTGAGTTTTCCCTTTCTAATGCACAAACTGTCGCTCTCGCACGCACTTTTGCTACTGCGCCACCACAGGCCCTAATTGTATATCATGTTATTATATATACTTCCAAATATGTAATAGTTTTAAATCTTTTTACCTGCAACATTTTGATAATAAAAATTAAATAAACTTTACACGTTACTCAAGGAAAACTAATTCTTATAGTCGCTAAGGAGACAGTCATTCTTAATAAAGCAGCTCCTTGTACGCTTCTTGTTTTTCTCTGGGTCACAATGTTTATCTTATATATATTATTTAAAATAAAATTGCTGCGATTCATTTATCAAATGCAATGTAGTTTTATTTTATTTTATTTATATTAATATTTTTATAACATTATTTTATTCATCTTTACAGCAAATCTACGCCACACCAGTGCCCCAGATCGCTAAGATATCAGATGTTCTTTCTGGACAAGGACCTCAATTCCAAGCTGCGATTGCTAGCCATCTCTACTCACCAATCTCTGTCTACCAACCCAGGGTAAATTACAAAATAGCTCTTAAAACAAATAAAATGGTATCAATTTTAGCTGTAGCGGCACAGAGGCACAAGTGTATGACCGTAACCGCGACGCTTGTGGACTTGATTCCCACTAAGGAAAATGATAATTTCATATATTCGCTATAGCAACTAGACAAAGCACGGCGTTCAGTACCGCCACTCTATACGTAATATCTCAAAAATTCGTCGGGAAATGTAGCGTGAAGTTAAAAAAAAATATCGTAATCATTTTGGCACAATTGTATTTAAATGTTACAACACGATAATTGTGAATTCAATCTACATTTGGACATATATATATTTATATTTTATATTACATTTTTATGTCCAACAAACCAAGTATGGCAAACAATTTGGTCTATTTTTCGCCAGTCAATGTATCGGAAAATAGAGTATACTTACTCTTACAATAATTGGAAATATGTATGGGTAAAAATAACTAAAATAATTTTACATATCCATATATCATTATAATATGTGAATTAATATTTATCATTACATTAATTTCTTTTTTTTTTGTTTTCAGCTTGGATCTCCAACCACATATGAGGTATCAGCACCCGTGCCTTCTCAACTAGCCTATTCTGAACATAGATTATCCGTACCCGCACCAAATGCATTACAATATGATGCCAAGCAACAAAATTTGGGAAAACCACTTATAAATTTTGAACAACCGCAGATTTTATTCCGACCAAGCCATGAACAAAATTTGGGTCCCGTCTTTTCTCAGTATTCTAACAATATACAAGCAATTCCGCAACCAGCTCAATATAATCAACAAGTATATCCTGCTCAACAACAGGTACAATTCATCCAAGCTCCTAAAAATTCTCCCCAAGAAAATTCATTCCAACAACCGCCACTAATTGTTAAGCAAAACGAGCCGAGAGATATTAAGAGCAAATCTGTCCACTCCCAAGAATTGGTAAAACAAATAGCTCAGCAGGTAAATTATTTTATTTATTGAGAACAGTTACAATTTCCTTTTACTAAAATGTTTGAATTATGTTATACACGCTGAATCCCGTACATGTCAGAATAGGCAGAGGGAACTTGGGAACCTATTGTTAAGACACTCCGTTTCGTTCCCCACTTTCCGCCAAATTTAAAGCATTACGTGTTAAGTAGCGGAACTTAACGCCGCGCTTTGCCTTATTACTAGAACGAAGAAATGGAAACATTAAATATTTGAAAAGGAAATATTAAATATTTAATTTCCTCGAGAGGGTATCGAACCCACAACCTGTCGTTTACAGCACAGTTATGTATTTAACTAATAAATATTTAACCATTATAAAATTATTTAACTTCTATGTTGCAGGATTACAATGGTAAGCAACAAAACGCGAAGAGCTACGCTAGTTTTACCTTCAGTCAATCGCCATCTGCTGATCAGGCTCAACCACAAGTAGTTCCATCGCAACAACCACTTCATCAAGTTCAAAGTCTTCAACAAAATGAGCAACAACAATATCAACCTATCGCGCAAATAAACTATCAACTCCAACATCCTAATCTTATCTTACAACAACAGCCTCAACCAAAACAGTCAAGTATTCAACCGTTGCATACACAAATCCAATTTAAGCCAAATCCACAGCTAATACACCAAGAACAACCACAAATTCAATACCAAGCACAACCACAACTTCAATATCAAGTACAACCACAAATTCAGTATCAAGCGCAGCCACAAATTAACTATCAACCTCAACCTCAAGAACAAGTACAGCAGTTACAATATCAACCAGCGCAATCACAAGTTGTATACCAACCTCAAGAATTACAACAGCAACCACAACCCTTACAATATCAACAGCC
This sequence comes from Eueides isabella, assembly GCA_019049475.1. Lineage (NCBI taxonomy): Eukaryota > Metazoa > Arthropoda > Insecta > Lepidoptera > Nymphalidae > Eueides > Eueides isabella. The sequence goes on along the minus strand of CM032389.1, from coordinate 12,012,516 downwards.
TCAACCATATATCCAATATCAAACCCAACAAGAACAACCATTGCATTATGAACAACAACCGGCACCATATCAAATAGATCCACAACATTTTTTGTATCAACAACCGCAGCTATTACCTCAGCAATATCAACCCCAGTACGACATATCGCAAGTACAACCGGAACCCAAACAAAGTGCTATAAAACCATACTTTAAGCAGGCTTCCCTTTTACAGACGCAAATTAATCAAAGCTCACAAGTACAAGATAATAATTACAAGGGAATAACAGCGTTACCAACTTACCCTCCTGTACAGTATTTTGGTAAATTCGCTCATTCGATTTTTGGTAACAACCAACATTAATATAGAGAATCTATCTACGTACTCTATATACACAATTTAAAATGTATCAACACGTTTTTTCTTCATTTCCTTAAAAAAAAAAACAAAGAGAATTTGTCACAAATTTTTGTTTACTTACAAAAAGTATCATACCATTAGCAAATTTTTATTTACTATATAAAATAAAAGCCATTAAAGCAATAAGATTAATTAAAAAAAAACCTCAATAAGATAAAAAATTAAACCTGTGATATTTGGTTTACTCAGACCAACAGATACGCTCTTTATGTTCATCATTTTTCAACGGTATTTTTATTTAAAAATATATATAATATTAGTGTGCCTTGTAAATATTAGTGTGCCAAAAAGTCCTTAAGCAATAAGCAAAGGTGTATATTTTTAACTATAATTATTTTTAATATTTAATTATATCGTGTGTATTCTAAATAAAGACTGCGCTATTTAAAATATTTTTTTTTTTTATTCATGTATCTTTAGATGACATATGCTCTCTTTACGCTGTATCCCGCACATGGCACAGGTTTCCCACTTTCCGCCGAATTTGAGGCGTATTGACGGATTTCAACGCCGCGTTTTTAGGTATATAAAAAATATTGATTTGTATCTTTTCCTTGTAATTGTATATAGATAAATTTGATTATTTAATTCGTTAAGGAAAGTATGATCTTAAATTGAGACACTACATAGTCAATATTTTGGTAGAAAAATGTCCTATTCTTGATATAACGAAAAATGTAACAATGTTCGTTGTATTATCGAATGTTTTTCTTTATTGTATTATTTTACTTTACCTAATAAATTTTTTCACAAGGTCATGGTAGCACAACTATACAATGTTTCACCGTAAACATGACTATAGTTAGTTCAATATCTTAAAAATAAAAATAATTTATTCGTCTGTTAATTTTCTTTTTTCTCTTGTAAGAAGTCAGAATATGGCGTAAAGCTCCGCCACTCGTCGCGCGTAGAGCGGAATGTCTTAACATTAAATTCCTTTTTGATTCAGAGTGAAGCTGGGAGACTACAATTTTGCGAACAATAATTTCGTTAAAACTCCTATATCAGCGAAAATATTCTAATAAAAACGTACGCACTCTCATAACCTTTAACCGGATAGTAATCGTCCTTTTATATGACTTCTTTGTGCTGCGTTTACATTAAGTATTTTAAGTTGCTTTAAATAATTTACTTTATAAAAGTAACAATATTGTTTTAAGTTAAAACCTGGTTTTGAACCGACTCTAATGGGTTCGATTCCCGCTCTGACACCCGACGTACCAGCGGTAGGGTACTCATCTTGTTACCATAAGGAGACAATACAAATTATTTTTATTTCTTCCCTAAAGTAATAAAAATAAGATGAGGAACTCTTCTTTTCCAAGGAACATGGTTCCTCCACTTAAAAACTTTTTTTTCTAAGTTTGGTCGAAGAGTGGAAAACAGGATATCTTATGCTCCTTCTGGCTTCTAAAATAACTATATAGTGATAATATACGTTTAAATACAATCATTTTTATTATTTTTTTACACTATATTCAGAATAAAGTGTAAAAAAATAATAAAATTATGTCTGAGGCAAGTAATTACTAAACATGCCACAGAAGAAGGCACGAGATTAAAATACTTCGACGCTAATTACATGTGACCCACATAACAATAGCGTACCTTACCGACGAAATTGAGTTCTGCGATATTAGACGAGGCCTTTTACAAATATTTCTTGTAGGAAAAAAAAATACTTTAATAAATACAGTGCGGTGAAATTGAATATACAAATGACAGTCAAATAACAAAAATACATGTAAGTAAATAGAAATTTAAAATTAAAACAGATAGACATAGATAATCTTTCTCTCTCCCTCTCTCCCTCTCTCTCTCTCTCTCGGTGTGTGTGTGTGTGTGTGTGTGTGTGTGTGCTAAAAGCTTATGAACTTTAGGTATTGGCCTGACTAATTAACTGTACACGATTTAATGGAAACATACTGTATATTTATTTAATTCGATTCTTTCTTCTGATTTCTTCTTAAGTTGACAGTTATAGATCCCATATCCGCACGGTCCGTTAATATATGTATAAAAATATATCGCATATATATATATACATTTTCATAAGTGTATAATAAATATGCGGAAAGCAATAAAAAAAGAACTGCAACTGTTATTAGAGTATCTGAAGTAGATTCTTCAAAAAATTAAACTGAGAAAGGCAAATGCACAAATATTTTAATTAGTAAAAATATTATTATCCATCCAGTTATCGCGGATATTTTGAGTAAATTAATGGAGCAGGAGCAAGTGATTATAAAGTTGGTATTTCAAAGTTTTTCTATGAGAGGTGTATATATAAAATTCATGTTTGTTCCTTTTGATACAAATTATATATAAAATATTAAATATTTCCTTGCAAAACTTTTGAATAAATAGCTGACGAACCGTTAGAACATTACTATCTTCAGGATAATAATCTATAAAAAATAATAAAAATGTACTATTCATTATTCTTCTATCATTATTCCTTCCCTTTTCTATTTGGAAGTTCTGATGAACAACGATAACCATCCAAATAAACTGTAAGAAATAATGAAATGGCGTCTATGGGAAAGATAGTCCAGATTATATACATTGTGTCTAATTGTCTGTCTTCTCTGGAACAGCTGAATCAATCTTAATAAAGCTCGATATTTATATATGTTGCCCACAAGCTACTTTCATCCTAAAATCTGCAGGAATCTTTGCTATTGAATACGACTAATTAGACTTGCTAAGCCTTTTTAAAAAACCTAAAATATTTTTTAAATGCACTAAGAAGAAATATCAATGTAAATAACCAGACTAAAACAATCCACTAATTTTCTCTAAATACACTTCAATAATATTAATTATATAGCAAGCGGGCAAAGCCGCGCGTAGGTCGTGTATATATGTATATCTATATATATATATATATATATATATATATATATATATATATATATATATATATATATATATATATATATATATATATATATATATATATATATATATATATATATATATATATATATATATATATATATATATATATATATATATATATATATATATATATATATATATATATATATATATATATATATATATATATATATATTTATATATATATATATATATATATATATATATATATATATATATATATACTAAACTTAAATTTAAAAAGCGTATAAAAATTTTGAACGAAGCAGGATTTGAACCCGCGCCTCTGGAATACCGTTCCAGAGGCGCGGGTTCAAATCCTGCTTCGTTCAAAATTTTTATACGCTTTTATATTTAAGTTTAGTATTTTCTGTCCTAAGTGTGGAATAACACTTTAAAACTAAAATATATATATATATATATATATATATATATATATATATATATATATATATATATATATATATATATATATATATATATATATATATATATATATATATATATATATATAATCGAATTAAATAAACAATACCTAAAGTTCATAAGCTTTTAGCACACATACACACACATAGAGCTTAGAGAGAGAGAGAGAGGGAGAGAGAAAGATTATCTATGTCTATCTGTTTTAATTTTAAATTTCTATTTACTTACATGTATTTTTGTTATTTGACTGTCATGTATATTCAATTTCACCGCACTATATTTATTAAAGTGTTTTTTTTCCTACAAGAAATATTTGTAACAGGCCTCGTATATATATGTATATATAATATATATGTATATATATATGTATATATATATATATATATATATATATATATATATATATATATATATATATAAATATATATATATATATATATATATATATATATATATATATATATATATATATATATATATATATATATATATATATATATATATATATATATATATATATATAATATATATATATATATATATATATATATATATATATATATATATATATATATATATATATATATATATATATATATATATATATATATATATATGTATATATATATATATATATATATATATATATATATATATATATATATATATATATATATATATATATATGTAAGAGAAAGATAACATTGATTAATTGAATACATGTTTATTTCATTTAAATATAGTCAAAACATATGGTAAAAGTAAATAATACATATTAATTTAATTATAGATATTATCATTACTAATTGAATAATTAGTAAACAAATGGCAATATTTGAATACATTTAAATTAAATACTTTCTTAATATTTTAAACCAAACAATACGATTTGATTTTAAAATAGATTCAGAGTGTCAGAGTCAATTGACCATCTATTCGAGTTCCGTTTTGCATTCACGCCGATACACGAGTCAATAGAACATCTGTTTGAGTTCCGTCTTGCATTCGCGCCGATACACGAGTCAATTCACCGTCTATTTGAGTTACGTTTTGCCTTCGCGCCGATATATATATATATATATATATATATATATATATATATATATATATATATATATATATATATATATATATATATATATATATATATATATATATATATATATATATATATATATATATATATATATATATATATATATATATATATATATATATATATATATATATATATATATATATATATATATATATTTAATGCTAAATTATAATATATAGGATTTATATATATGCTCAATAATAAATGAATAGATTTTAAAATTAACGGTAACGTTAATATATTTGCGTAGGTGTCACCCGAGGCTAAGCCTATTCCCACGCGTCTATTGTAGGCAGAGAGCTGGCACATAAATAATTTAAATATTGCTCATTAATAATATATATTTATTTGTAGAATTATATATTGAGTTATTTAAAAAAAAAAACATTTTTTGTTTCAGGAAGTCTAGTTTTTTTCCCTAGAATATATCAAAGTAAGCTGGGTGTGTGCATACAGCGAATAAATCTAACCACGACATCAGGTTTCATAAACCCAACATCCTCGAAAAACAGATATATGCCTATAATGATCCACGAGGCTATTGGACTACAAAAGAAATATTACTTTAAATAAAGAAGATGGTTGGTAGCTTTCTACCACCTCGAACCCACTCCTGAAAAAATTAAAGTCCCAAAGTCACCACACCAGAGGACAAGATACAGCAACCTCATTTCCCAAGAATCCAGGTCAGTATGTGAGTAGTTGATATGCTGATTATGTCAACCGACAGACGGATTTCAGCTCAATCTACTCGTAACCACGGACTATTGTTAAGTGTTCAAAATGTCAGGATTCCAAAATTGTATAAAACTCAATATACGCGATTAATCCGGCTAAATGTGTTTCGTTTAAAATGTATAATCGTCAAATACAAAGATCTTGTTATGTTTTGTCACTCGTAGTGCAAGGACGCACGCGTGCGACATTAAACAGGTGCAGATACAGGTTTAAAAGGTTGTGGGTTCAATTTCCACTCGAGGCTAATACCAACGTTTTACACCTCTTCATTTGTCGATCTTCAAGAAGAAGTCTTCAAGAACTGTAATCCGTCGATCTTCAAGCATTACCGCTTCGACTTAGATAATTGTTTAGTCGAAAACGATGATGATGGCCGCCCTGCACAGGCTTCATCGTGGACGTCTTTTCGGCCGTTTAAAGGTCTGTGTCTCTGTAAATGACCCATCAGTGCACCATCCCGGACCTCACACAGAGATCTCTTCTCCATATACTTGACAAAGTAGTTTCTGAGTTTCCTTCGCCGATTTCTTCTTAGCGACCAGGAAATGTATAACACACCGCAACTCGCAGCTGATGGGAGACGCAAGAGGAAGTTTCATCGCTGACGGCTGGTTGCTGACGGTGGCTTGGTGAGGGAACCAAAAGACATGCTTCTGATGCCTGGCCGCGCATAGAAAAGATCCTAGCGCCAGCGGCAGCTCGTTGTCCTTATTTTACGGACACTCCTCGTATTTCACTGCTTCGAGTGAGGCTCGAACCCACACCTGTTGTTTACAGACACAAGCTTGTCACCGCCCACCGCCACGAAAATCCTCGAACTTATTGTTAATTAATAATTTAAAGCAGCCGCTATCTCCTTAACTATGCTCATTTACGTTATGTTGTTTATTTTAACGCCCACTAGCTTTTAAATGAAACTATCTTATACACAAACTATATAATACTTACCACTTATTTATTTACATAGGAAACTATTATTATGGAATATGTACATTATGTTATGTTTTCACGACAGTATGTAAATTTAATAATTATTCTGTTTTTAGCTTTATCTATACTGTAACGTCCAGTACTGTAACGTTAGTGGGAACTTGGGAACTTAGTGTGGGAACCTAAGTAATTCCCCAATTTACATCGGAGTTTCAAGGCATTGCGTATTGAGTGATGACACTTTTGTCACTAGAACTAGCAAATGAAAATTTAAATTATTTTATTAATCTAGTGGGAATAGAACTTTCGTAAGTCGCACTTTACTATGACACTCTCAGGCCACATACATAATTTGCTAAGATTTTTTTTAAAATGTTGTTTTCTTTCACTCTCGTCTTCACGCAATATCCCGCACACGGCAATGTAGGCAGAGGGAACTTGGAAATCTAGTCTAAAGATACTCCGTTCCACTACCGTTCTCTACTTTCCGCTGATTTGAGGCATTGCATGTTGAGTGGCAGAATTTACCGCCGCGCTTTGCCTTGTTACTGGAGCAAAGAAATGAAAATATTACATATTTATTTGAAAACATGGAATGTGCCGTTTCCTCGAGTGAGGATCGAATCCACAACCTGTCGCTTACAATAACACGCTTGTGCCGCTGCGCCACGACAGGCAACTAAATCTAAATAATGTTGTTAGTAAAATTATTCATAAATAATTTATATTAATAAAAAAAATCATAATAAAAGAAAATTGTATCCAAAAATTTCTATTAAAATATACATACTTGTAACAGTCTGCCGCCATTTGCATTTAAACCAGCACCTAACGCTCTTTCTAACACATATTATAATATTTGGCAAATATTCAAATGTGTGTACTACTGAACTATGATGACCTCCACTTGGCCTCTCCTTTCTTATTTACAACTAGCTTTTGATTAAGATTTTGGCAGCGAGGTTACTGGGCCTAATGGACCCTGGTCCAAAGGCTACCAAGCAAGGTTTTTATATTTCAACGATACTTATCTTTATAATGACGAATTATAGTAGCGTGTTTTGTCATTTTAGACATGGTTTACTTCCTTCTGGCCAATTTACACGTTTTATCGCTATGATGGTGAAGTCAAGTTTTTTACAACCAGTTTTGGGACTAAAAACAATAGAACTGTTGAAGAAAAATTAAATAAATTAATTTTTTTTTTGTTCGTTTGTTTTAAGTTTAAATTGTATTCTGCATATAGTACGGTAGGTATAGGGAACCTGGGAGCTTAGTGTTAAGACACTCCACTTTTTTTAAAACACTATCGATCCTCACTTTCCACCGAATATGAGGCTTTGGTGGTTTAATAGTAGAACTCAACGCCGCCCTTTGCTACCATAGCGAAAGAACGAAAATATATAATTATTCTTTTTCTTGAATCATAATCGAACCCACAACCCGTGGCAGTTACAGTAGCAAGCAAAAAAACCCTACGTCCCTATTTATTTACATATTCACATCATACTTAAAACAAGTATTTTATCACATTTAAAATACTTCTTTTGAATTCTTAGAGTTCAAGGTTTTAGAACTGGTAGCTATAAGGATCCTATTAAACGTGCTTTAAGAATACTGATAGTCTGTAGTGCTTGGGTATTTCCTTCAACATTCACTAAAGTTCTGAGAACGGCAAATCCGATAAATACGAGGGGTATACCAAAGTGTAAACAATTCTGTGTACTATTTTGGGATATTGTTTGTCTCATTTGGTCTTATTTTCTTTTATTCAATAGTAATAATAGTAATTTAATTTTTCGTTACGTAATCCTTTCTATTATATTTTTTTATATAATTTTTTCGTTTTATACTGTATACTGCACATAGAAGGGTAGGTAGCGGCAAAATTGGAACCAAGTGTTAAGGCACGATTAAGACGATTTTTTGCTAGTATAATGACATAGATATTCGGGTATGGTCAAATAAGAGTATGGTATAAATAACCACCGTGATAGTATATATACAAAGGTATGATCAACGAAGAAACGAAAGGAATGTGTAGACTGTGAACTGGAATCAATTCTTAAGTAAGTATTTGAAGTAAGACGAAAGCTTCATAAGTCAATCAGCTTCACGCTGTATTCCGCACACGACAGGGTAGGCAGAGGGAACTTAGGAACCTAGTATTAAGACACTCCATTCCGTCGCCCACTTTCCGCCAACGCCTTGCCTTGTTACCAGAACGAAGAAATGAAAAAAAAAATTGTTTACATTGAAAATATTACATATTTAATTTCTCCGAGTGGGAATCGCCTAGTCACATGCTGTACTCATGCGCCACGATGGTCCTCATAAAAATTTAAAATATTTAATTAAGACTAATTTTGTACACATTTTTTTATTCGTTTAAGTGAAATGTTAGTTTTCAATGTATAAACATTATGTTGAAAGTAATAACTTTGTTAGAATAGCAAAGTAATGGAGTTTAGCAAATAAAATAATATCTATAATTCAAACGGGCGAAGCCGCGAGCGCGTCGTTTGTTATTATAAAATTAGATTTCTCCTATATGAAATAAAATGAAGGCCCATTTTTTACTTTTTTAACCCACGATGCAGAGGAGTGTACGAAGTTTAAACTGTATTCCTCATAAGTAAGTAAGTACAAATAAATAAGTAACAAATATACTTTTTTTATTACACACCAAAACAGAACTGCCGACCTGGCTAGGATAAAGCCGTACAAAAATAACTTGTTCTTTTTAAATATATTTTTAGAAATATAACATAAATATATAAAAAAAATACAAGATATAATTGATACTTGTAATAGATATATAATTCATATTACATAACTGGTTCATTTGATCAAATTACTTATTTTGACATATCAGGGATCGTTCTTAAATGTCAGCCTGAGGAAACACTACTAGTGAACCTTGGATTATACAAGACAATTTGTTGATATATATATATATATATATATATATATATATATATATATATATATATATATATATATATATATATATATATATATATATATATATATATATATATATATATATATATATATGTATATATATATATATATATATATATATATATATATATATATATATATATATATATATATATATATATATATATATATCAATTATTTAGAATTGTAAGAGATACTTGTACAATTCTAAGTCTTTATTTTTTTTATAATAATTACGGCACTTTTAAATATACTTAAAAATGTATAATAAAAAAAACTTGAGGCCGTTGTGGAGCAGAGGCTCACGCTTGAGTTCCTTATTTATGGGTTCGATTCCCCATCAACTAATTTAATATCTTCATTTATCCTCAGGTAAAGAAATCGAAGTGCAGCGCTTTGTTCCGCCAATCAACACGCTAGAGTTCAATGGAATTGTCTCAATGGGAACATAATGTTTTACCACTAGGTTGCCAGGGATCCCAGGTATCCTATCACGCTGTGTGAATAAAAATAATCATCTAATTTTATATTCAAAGGAACCGTTAATTTCAATTCTTTAAAACATAGTTAAGTCAAAACAAATTTGACATTGATAAAAATTGACACGCCGATCCGCCATAATTTGCATGATGACCTGCCGATACAATGGCATTTATTTAATTCTAAAATTAAATAAATAACTTTCCTTGTTGGAATTTATCACCTCTATACTTGTTTATTGGGTTTCTTATGGATTTGGCCATGAAACTAAAGCTTTTAAATATAATATGCGTATATTTCTACTTTGGCCTGTCGTGGCACGTGTGCACAATCGAAGGACTGTATACATGGCAGGTTGTGAGTTTGATCACTCAAGGAACAGAAATACTTAGTATTTTCATTTTATTTTTATTTTTTTGCTCATATGACTCATAATCGTTTGAAAGTGGGAAACGGAACTTAGTGTCTGAACATTAGGTTTCTAATTTCCCTATGGCTGCCCTGTTATGTGCGGGATATAGTGTGATGCCATGTGCGATCTTAAAAATCACCATAAATAACAAACAAACGCTCTTAAATGAGTTTTTTCAATCAGCGGCTGAAGTGCCACAGACGGACTTGTGCTTGTGTCTGTGACACAGTCATACCGACACTATTTGTCTATAGAGAAGATAGAGAGGATTATTCTATAGAGAAGATAGAGAGGATAGATAGAGAAGAGAAGCCGAAGTTGGAGACTAACAATGTCTAATAGTAGGTTCATAGTTTAATCTTTAGGCAATTCAAAATCGCTAATTTAGTAGCCTTATTTTTTTAACACTGATCAGTGCAGGCCAATGCAGTGCATACACAGCTCCACGGCTTTAATACTATTTATATACAAACGAACCGCGAAACGTATTTAGTGTTATCAAGAGTGCGAATGTGACATGTGCTTTACTGGATTATAAAAAAATCAAGGTAATTTAATATAAACTTTTTTTTTTATTATAGATTTACGCAGTGACCCACATGTGGCAGGGTATATATATATAGTATATATCTAGGGTTAGAGGGAACTTGGGAACCTAATGTTAAGGAGGCGAGGAACAGAAAGGAGTGTCTCCTTTCTGTTCCTCGACGAATTTGAGTGATGGAACTCAACGCCGCGCATTGCCTTGTTAACAGCGACGAAATAAAAACATTAAATATTCAATATTTTTACTATGTTTTAAAGTGTTATTCCACATTTAGGACATAGGCATTTAAGTTTAGTATTAAATATTTAAATTTCATTTTTTTTTGTATGTATAACAATTTATAATTATTTAAAATTTATAAATACTTTAATATATAAATCTAGATATATATTTATGTCAAGAAATTCTGTACTTAGTGATTTGATAATTAATCCCTTTAGAGATTATCATCGAACTCGCAACTGTCAAGTTAACTGTTATGTATTGTATCAGTACACCGCAATGGATTATATAATAATATGTAATTATTCTATAAAATTTATTTACGTTTGTGTAAATTTATATGTTAGTATATGTATATTTCATATTTGAAGACATAACATATATTTTGCTTCAAATTTTTCATTATATTTAGTACTAGGTAGCTTAAACTTATCCTTCTTGCACTTTCTGTAGTCAGACTTTCTTTAGTGAGAAAAGAGCTTTGAAATCACAACCGTCAGGTTTATTCAAGGTTGACGTTTGTATCAAAAATAAAACAAGTTTGAGAATTTATATATATATATATATATATATATATATATATATATATATATATATATATATATATATATATATATATATGTATATATATATATATATATATATATATATATATATATATATATATATATATATATATATATATATACATATATATATATATATATATATATATATATCAGCTTCACGCTGTATCCCGCACTAGGCAGGGTAGGCAGTGGGAACCCGGGAACCACTTCCGTTCCCCACTTTCCGCCGAATTTGAGGCATTGCGTGTTAAGTGGCGGAACTCAACACCGCGCTTTGCCTTATTACCAGAGCGAAGAAATGAAACATAAAATATTTACTCGACTGGGGATCGAACTCAGAACCTGTCGGTTACACTCTTGTGTCTTGTGACGCTGCGCCACGACAGGCCTATAAATATCAATAAGATACCAATTTACTTATTCTGTATTGATATTTAATTTATCAAGTACCAAAGAGTGAGGTGTCATATGTTCCACCTGTCTGTCTGTAGCACCGTAGCTCGTGAATGTTTGACTTGATTTGAAAGGGGTTTTTTTTTATCAATGGTACAAGGCACTTTACTAAGAAGCGGTAGTGATTTATTAGGTCAGTGTTTTTTTTTAATTGTAAATTTAGTTTGCTTGTAATTTATTTGAATAAATATAATTGAAAAAAAAAAATACAAAGAGGCCTGTCGTTCTGTTAACATGGCAAAGTGCGGCGTTGAGTTCTACCAAACAAGACACAATTCGCCGCAAATTCGGAGGAAAGTCGGCAATAGAAGGGGAACGAAGTGTCTTAACACTAGGTTCCCAGGTTCCCTCTGCCTACACTGTCGTCAGGACACAGCGTGAAAATGAATAGAGAGAGTGAGAAAAAATATACTGAACATTTGCACTGAGGATGAGTTTGTAATGAGCTTTAATGTTTTCTTGCATGTCGCATACTACAAGCTCCTTTAAATAAAAAATAGCAATTTTCGTTTTGTAATGATTATAGCTTAAATTATAACAATATGCTTATTATTTAATTTCATTGATCATCGTAAAACATAGATTTGAGGTCTTAGCGCAAAGGAATAATCATTGAAAAAGCGACGGTTGTGGGTTGGCTTCCCATTTGGGAGATCATATTGTTTTTTTTTTTTATTTCTGGCTTTCAGGAGAGTGAAATATTTTAATTTTAATTTTCTGTCTGTAAACGAGCCAAATCTGAATTTATTTTTTTCCATTCAATACTTAATACCTTTAGAATTCGACCGAAAATGATAAACGGAAGTGTTTTATCGGGAAGTGGCGTAATATAATAGGTTCCCAGGTTCCTTTTGTCTACCGTGTCATTTACAGGATAAAACATGAATCTAAAGAACGTTCGGACGATAATTCGATAGTAATTATTTATTATATATTATTATAAAATTTAAACAAAATTGTGAATTTATTAGAAGGTCGACATGTATACTATGACGAAAGTATATTACATTCGATACAGGTTGCTTTTAGCTTGTGTAATACATATTATATTATGCTAATTCTGAATAATGTGAACTAGATATTGATTAACTATCTAATGACCTCAAAAACAAAACATTTAATTTATATATATTTACATATTAATGTTGAATTAAATACATTGTTGACGGCGACTTACTAATCAATGTAGTAAAAAAAGACAGAAACATCAATCCATGGGAAGTTGTAAGACCAAAAATAATATTATTTTTTGAAATTGTAAATGTTATTTCAATTTTAATGTGGGCCTATATCCTCTTTAAACGGGACACTGTCTGTTAAGACGTTCCGCTCTCATTTGAATACTTCCAATATATATATCATAAAACGTGTTATATTGTCATGCGATTATAAAGGATTAGCGACCCGCCCGCGGCTTCGCCCGCTTATATTTTACCAATTTCAACTACCTTCTTGTTTTAATAATATTATATTTTTTAATAATATTTATTGAAATTTTAAATTTTAGCTTAAATTAATACAAATTTTGTAGCAATTTTGACGAAATTAATATTTTTAAATTGAGATAACTGTTTTTATTTTAACTTTTTAAGCCGATTTTAATAAAACTATCATTAAATATTGAATGAAGGTTGCTCAAATACAATAGTGGATTGTATTTAAATTTGGTTAGCCTTTTCTGAGATTAGCACGTACAAACGCACAGGGAAGCAAACAGAATATATATATATATATATATATATATATATATATATATATATATATATATATATATATATATATATATATATATATATATATATATATATATATATATATATATATATATATATATATATATATATATATATTTTTAGGCCCCATTACTTTAATGAACGTCCCCTCTAAGTTTTTTTAATACACCTTCCATATACAGACAGTGATCGGTTACAGATTTATTGTAAGTATAGACTTAATTTGCATACAGATTAATAAAATCAAGTTATTGATTTTCCTATCAGTAAATGTTACGACAGTGTCTATAAAAAAAGATATAATTCAAGCGACAAGATAAATAATAGGTATTTATAAATTATAAATAAATCATTTTCATATATATTTTCTAAAAAATATAAAGCTTTTCACACACAACAACAGCCATCTAACAAGTAGATGCCGAATCACGCGTAAGTACTCCGAAATAATAATAATAGAAAATCTATCAAGGCGAAGAATGCCGAAGGAAATAAAATATTTCGCACGGGAGATAGGTGAAGTTAACGTCCCGAGAAATTATGTTCATAGTTCCTTATACAGTATGGTTGAGGTAAGAAAAGTATTGGCCCGTGGTTTGAAATTACCTATAGACGGCTGCGCAAGTTTTATTGTAGGATTTTTTTTACTTCTCCATATAAAAATACAGAAAAGTTCAGTAAGTCTAGTTACAGAGTAGTCACAATTCGTCGACCGTACTATACACGTGCGCTGTTCGTGCAGAGATTGAAACTAAATAGGGTGTAAAAAGAAATAATGTTGTACTTTTGGTGCTTATTTACATTTTTATAACCATTCGACTTATGTTAGAAACGTCAACTGACTTTAACTAAAGTACTTACTATAATTTACAATAAATATTGTAAAATTGAGGCCTGTCGCGGCGCAGCGGCACAAGCGTGTGACTGTAACTGACAGGTTCTGGGTCCGATCCCCAGTCGGGGAAATGAAATATTTAATGTTTTCAATTTAAATATTTAATGTTTCATTTCTTCGCTCTAGTAATAAGGCAAAGCGCGGCGTTGAGTTCCACCACTCAACACGCAATGCCTCAAATTCGGCGGAAAGTGGGGAACGGAAGTGGAACGGAGTGTTGACGACACTAGGTTCCCAAGTTCCCTCTGCCTACCCTGCCTCGTGCAGGATACAGCGTGAAGCTGAAAAAAAAAGAACAAAAAAATTTGTAATAAAATGCTACTATCATTTATCATATAGTACGAGCAGTAAGAACAAAGGGATTCTGTTATCTAGCTTAACACTATTATTCTCATTTAGCTATTAAAACACTTTCCGATCAATTTGAAACATTTTCAATAAGTGAAAGTGCAAATAAAACACACACTTGTTTAATAAACTATGGTAGTAGTGGCTCAGAAAGACATTAATTAACTTGTCAAGATGCGACGACGCGCGGGGTTGAATTCCGCCAATAAAAAAGAAATATGTCCAAAAGCGAACTAAATGCCCGTGTCTTATCACTACAATATTCTATGTAATATAAAGTTAATAAATGTAAATACATAGTCTTTTACTAAATAAGCAATTTATTCATATAGCATGATAAAAAAAATCCGTATATATTATTCCCCTTGAAAATCTACTACACTGACAAGAACACAGTACATTGATAGAATCCTAAGCTCGTTGAAATTTATGCATAGAAATATGAAATAGAGGGACTTCTTGTTTTATGTCTGTAACTAGACTCGACGTTGTCTGATTAAAGGATATACAAATCAAGTTGGTGTAGCATGCACCTTTCATTTATATGTTAAACCAGCTAAAGAAATAAATTGGCAAATTGCTTAATTTGATTTAAATGAAAAAAAAGCGTTTGGCGATCCGCTCTCTCTGCTTACTGCTAGCGGCCTTGGAAGGAGAAGGGAATAGTGTAAAGCTATTTAAAATTCAGTTAATAAATAATACTTCAGAACTACCGCGTTGAATAAGCTTCCAGTAACAAAAAGCTCCCAATTTGGTTCATTCATTCAGGAGCTTCGGCGCCACAGACAAAAACACAGACACGTTAACCGTATAACACTCGGTGCGTTAGAGGATTAAAAGTAAGATTAATAAATGGCTTTTTTTAGCTTTTACTATTTAGATGTCATGGTATATTGTAACAATTTATTTTAATACTTACAATTTTTTTGTATAAAAATGTTTGTTATATATTCCTACAAAATGAAAATTTAGAGATCGAATCTGTTAATTTGATCCGACAAATACAAAGACAATATTCGCATTCATTTCGTGTTTATTACTGTTTCATTTATTTCTTGACTGCCACGCTATGCCTCAAATTCAGTGAAAAGCGGGAACAGAACGATGTGTCTCAACACTAGGTTTCCAAGTACCCTCTACATACCCAGCTATGTGAGGGATACAGCGTGAAGCTGTATCCCGCACATAGCTGGACTTTTGACTTATCAGGTCACTTCATGTGATTCATTCGCAAGATTAATCTCCTTATGGACTTACATAGGCTTGATTAAAATGCCAAAAGGCAAATGAGATTTGACGTCCACCTCTAATCAAGGATTCTAGCAGCGGATCAAAATGAAATAGATGAAATTTCCATTAGGTCATCAACGGGAAACCTATTAATATTTGTCGTTTAAGCTGAACGGTGATTGATGAAATGATTGTGTGTGTGTACTTGCATGTCATTTTAAAATATATATTTATATTCGTCGATTATGAGAAGGCAAGCGCAAACGCAAACGCCTCAAATTCAACGGAAAGTGGGGAACGGAACTAAGTGAAATATGTATGTGATATATATCCATCACTGCACAAAAATACATTACATAGCTGTACTTGCTCTGATATGTATAGAGATTTAGAATTGAACACGATTTTGAGCACTGACAAGGCTTATCCAAGCGCTACTTTGAGCATACAGGCTCGTACGCGAACCCCCTGTTTATAAAGGCGTGTGAAAGGCCCCCCTTGCGATAAGCCCCCCAAGCGTAGACGAACAAAAAGTGTCTTATTAGATCCGGATGACACCATTATAGCGAACGCGAACGCTCCTTTTATAGGTGGGGTTGATACTAAGCACAAAAGACAAAAATACCACAAAACAAGCACATTAGATTATCTGTCGGCCCGACCGCGGTTTAACGTGGCCGGGTCCAACGTTTATTCAAATTTCAAATTCAAATTCAATTTTTTTTTTTCAAAATAAGAAGTTACAATCTTCGTTTTTTGAACGTCAACGCCTCAGACCTAAGAAGAACCGGCGAAAGAAACTCAGCGGGGACATGTCTTTTTTTTTAACAAAATTTTACATTATATAATTATGTGACAATGATACACTTGAAACATTCTGGAGCGAGCATTTTTTTCCCAAGGCGTGTTATCATTTGTAAAATCGTTAATAAGGTAATAACCTTTAACACACAAACGTCTTTTCACAACTTCTTTAAATTGTGAAACAGATAAAACTAATTCTCTGACGTTTTCTGGGATCCTATTGTAAAAGTGTACACCCTGTCCTATAAAAGAATTACGGACTCGATGCAATCGAGTTACAGGCGCACTAAGTTTAAGCCTATTTCTAGTATTAATAAAGTTTAGGGACAATCAGCTCCCCTTAGCTTAGTATAATATGTCCAAAGTCGCGACTTCACGTCCCTATTGGAAAAAGGATCTTTCCAGCCCGATCAACGGGCACCGCTGACACTTCCTCTTAAGCAGCCATGTAGTGCTTGCAGCGTTTCTCTGGGGCAGAGTACCATAGTTCCTCCGCAACCGGTGTCACTGAAAAGATCAATATTGAAAAAAAAGAGTCAATGGAATATCGTCTGACTGTTAACTCGATAGATATGGGTCTTAGATTATAATTATCTACATTTCCTTGCTTTAATGAGGCAAAATGCGGCGACACTCACACAACGGATATTTTAATTATCATATTATTTCAGTTATATGCGCCGTTAGGCGCACATAACGCCAAAAAAACCTATCTTTTTAAACTGTAGGTTAAATAAAGGCAGTACAAAGTTAAAACCATCAATCTGTCTCTATATAATCGCGTATCAGGTGCGGCTTAATGAAGCCCGCGATAATTATCCGACAAGTGATTTGTTCCAGTTTTAATACGGGAAATAAATATAAATATACATGAAAATGAACTTTGGCGCTGTGTTGTTTACACGGGGTCATAAGCCATTAGCTATAGATGTGACAATTTTTGTGAGTTCAAATTTCACAATGAAAATATTTTATATTACTTCAGTAATGACTAAAGTATTAACACTTATATATATAATTAAGCCATTATTTCCTCATATGGCTAACAAATCAAAGCGCGATTTTGAGATCCGCCATAAACTACTCAATGTCTTAAAAATTAAGTGGAAAATGCGGGTACGGAGTGTCTTAACACTAGGTTCCCAGGTTTCCGTTGCCTATCCTGCTATGCTAGGAATAAAGAGTGAAACTAGCTATTCCCCTTATTGGGGATATCAAAAAAAATTAAGATAATAATAATTTAAATTATATAATAATTTTTCATATAAAAGCATTACACGTTGAGTTTTGTCACTCAACACGCCACGCCTCCAATTCGGCGGAAAGTGGGTAACGGTAGTGAAATGGAGTGTCTTAACACTAGGTTCCCAAGTTTCCTCTGTCTAACCTGCCATGTGCGAGATATAGCGTGAAGCTGAGTGAGTGAGTGAGTAATAATTTAAATTAACGATTCTTCCAAATGATAACTGAATCTACAACCATCGAGATAATATCCGGAAGCTATGCACTTGGCTGTGACGGCCCTTTAATTAATATCTAGTTCATTTAAATATTATATACAGCCCATAACGCTAAAATAAGAGTGTTACAAATTTTGACCTTCTGTCTGTGTCTGTATGCACCATTTTAAACTTAAATACTTTCTTTACTTATCTCTTATCACATATAAATATTTGAGACGAGATCGTTTTTGCGATCAATGTTAAAATGTAAATTTGCGTATAAGGCCAACTGCAAATAAAAATAAATTTAATGAAATCTTGCAATTACTTTAAATACAAATTAAATATGCTATATGTCTTTTAACTAAGCATTTTGGTTTAAGAGTTAGTAATTAATTTACATAAAATACGAATTAAAATAGCTCGAAAAACGAGCTTTATACAGTATACAGTAATTTTATATATTGCTGTTTTATAAGAACATTACCAGGCGTAATCGTTCTAATTAACTCAATTCTGGCCTTAATTATCCTACTAATCCGAAAATTAAGAGGATGGATGTTTCTTTTATGTTCCCTTAAAAACTACTAAACGGATTTCGATGGAACTTAACAATAACATAGCTTATAAAACAGACTGAAAATAGGATACCTACAATTGACGTAAACATTCTGGCTATTTTAATAAAATTTATTATTAAATAAACTTATTTTGTTAATATCTAATAAAGAAAGTCCGTTAAAATAAAATGTAGGAAAAGTAGTAATATGTCAATAATGGCGTCATTTTTTCAAAGTAAATAAGTAGCTCAGCTTCACGCTGTATCCCGCACATGGCAGGTTAGGCAGAGGGAACTTGGGAACCTAATGTTAAGACACTCCGTTCCACTTCTGTTCCACTCAACACGCAATGCCTCACATTCGGCGGAAAGTGGCGCCGAATGTGAGGCATTGCGTGTTGAGTGGCGGAATTCAACGCCGCGTTTTGCCTTGTATCAGAACGAATAAATGAAACATTGAACATTGAAAATATTAAATATTTCATTTCGTTGACCGGGGATCGAACCCAGAACCTGTCGGTTACAGTCACACGCTTGTGCCGCTGCGTCACGACATGCCTCAAAAAAGTAAGTAGCTTTATAGCTTAAAGACAACAAGTCTAGCAAATCCGAATGAAATATTTCATACTCCATTTCCTCACACATACTTACTATGAAACAAAACGAATGTCGACAAAACGGGGAAAATTTGGCCAAATTGAATAACAAGCGCTTTCAGTTGTCACTTGTCAGTTAAACACGCCGTTTGAAGATGTCGAAATATGTATGGAATTTTTCATTGACTGTCGAATTGTTTAGAAAAATACAATTTTGATGCGTAATGAGATAAATCCCGTTTTCCCACATCCCTTTATGGGATTGACATGGTAAATCGTTGTGTTCAAGATTCAATTCAAATTGTTTGTGAATGGAGAGATGAAAATAAAAACTAATATAAACAATCGTATAGCATTGTTCATATAAATATTTATTTTTATCATCTATTAGCGCTTGGCGCTACAATTTCTCTGCCTACCGCCGCCTACCCCGCTAGGGATATGTATAGCGTTTATGTTAAATATATTCGTCATCTCCACTTTCAAAGGAAATTTCAAAGGAATTTTCAAACTGCATTGCTGTAATGTTTTGCCACACACTACAGGGTAGGAACTTGAAAACCTAGTATTAAGGTACACTCTTCCATTTCCTATTCAAGCATTGCCTTGTTACCAGGTCGAGGAATTAAAAAAAGTAAGCATTTCATTCTCTCGATCGATTTCCAATGCTTTAGATTGTGTCCCTGTGGGACGATAGGTCTCAGTTAATTTTTATCTAATGATGACATAAACATGTCCATCTAATGATAATTATGTGTTTTAATCTATAAAACAAAGACAGCAAAGGCAAGTCTAATGAAAACGCAGGAGTTATGAGAATTCATCACTTATATTTTGTCACTCCAGTAATAAGATCAAACACTACGTTAAATCTGTTGAGATCAAAAATGGAAACGGTACTCCTCTACCTTAATACAAGGTTACCTTTGCCTACCCTGTTTCTTGTAGGATACAATGATGCTGAGATTTGAGAAAAATGGGAATTATTTTTCCAGTAATCAACTAAAAGATTTTCTTTTAAATCTATCGTTACTAGGTACATAGCAATACTTTATCGTTTTACGTATATGTACATTTCTTTAACACTATATCTCCACGGCAGACACGACTAGCCTCATGATATCATGATGCATGATTTTTTATCAAATTTTATCTTTTTTAACCTTTCATACGTCCGATATATCACATATAACTGGTTTAGTTTGGTTAATGATCGATCTTAGATCTCATCTTAAAATAATCTTAACATCAGATTGCTGATTTTTCCTGTTACTTGAAGAGGGCATGCACGAAAAGCGTGATTATCATAAATTGAAATTTACAGTAATGAAATACATCTCGTAGATAGTAAAACTCGCAAGTATAAGAAACGAATAGATGTAAAGAAATAAACATAGAAAGGAAAATTTTAAAACATTCTTTTTTAAAACAAAAATTAAATAAAAAAATATTACAAAGCTAGCTATCTTTTTTAAAACTACATAGTAAATATAAATATATCATGCCAACTAGCTGTCACTGTACAATAAAAATTATATTGACATTTGCGGCTGTAATCGCGACAGATAATTAATTCCTACTCGATTTAATACGTTCATTTTATTGGCTCTGATAACTTAGTTGGAGGACTGTCATAACACTATGTTCCCAACTTCTCTATGCATACTCTGCTGTATTCGAATCTAAAATATTGTTTCATACATACTAACATAAACTCTTTTCCAGATGTGGAGCAACATACTGGTGATTTTACTGGTAGCACATATTAACGCAGTCGTAAGCCTCCCAAGTCAATCTAAGACCAGCAAGAACGTGATCGCCGTTACCCACAGCCACGAGTCTACAGTACACCATTCAATATCAACAAACAGAAAGAAGAAAGGACCAAACATACCTTTGTCTTTACAAACACAATATCAAATTCTAGTACCAAATTTACATGTTATACCTTTAACCAACGTCATTCCTGTGTTAATACCCCATAATACTGCTGTCCACGATTTGACAGTGATTCCTTTGCATAAAGTGAGTGAGCCCACGATATCTTATAGGGTCCACAATGATGAGGAGGACAGGTACAGGAATCCTTTAGGAGGGTACGGTGTTGGGTGGCAATTCGGAGGTCATGGTGCTGGCCATGGATATCATTATTCTTATGGTTAAAATAAGCTAATAAATTATTTATTTATTTAATTAATTTGTAGTTTTATTGTTGCTTATCTTTGGACTTATCAGTAAGTTAGGTTTATCAGTAGCATTGGTTGGGCTAATTGCATTTAGTCTTACTTGTATGTTGCAACTATGTAGTTTATCTTATTATATTCTTTTTAGCTTTACAATGTGTTGCACATATAGGAAAGTAGGCAGGGGAAACTTGGGAACCATATGTTAATAGATTCTGTTCCCATTTAGACATATCCGTTATAATTTCATTTCCTTGATTAAGAATCGAAACCACACAACCTGCACTACGAGATCTCGAGCCCCTATCTCTAGCTTATCTATAGTGTATAGTACCATTTTGCTACAATTTATGAACATATTTTAGTTAATCCTTAGACCACAAATATATGAACAACTTAAAAATGCCTGTTCGTACATGTGAATATGACTTTAAGATATTTTCGAAATAAAAAGAAAAAAAAAAATACAAAAATACAAAAAATATATATATCCGGACCCAATACCACTTGGAGACCGTCTCTAATTCTGCAAATTCGAATATTTTTACAAGTTACAAGCCTCATTTTTTTAACATCAAACAATTTACCACCGGTTCACTAAAGTTACTGCCTCAGACCTGAGAAGAAACGGCGCAAGAAACTCAACGGGACATGTCTTTTTTTTCTAACTTTTTTTTAAATGTTACAAACTATTTTTCATAATCTACTTTTAACATGAGATGTGCATTTAAGCCTGGAGTGACAAGACGCGTTGCAAATATAAAGCGCTTTTACGTCTTCACTAATGCATTTTTCTTTAAAGGCTCGTACACATTAGTCGTTATTAGTATTTTACTTACATTAAAATAATAATTAGAGGTCGAGGATTGTAGTGGCGCAATAAGGGCACAAGCGTGTAAACGCGACATATTGTGGATTCGATCTCCACTCGAGGAAGTGAAATATTTAATATTTTAAAGTGAAATATTTAATATTTTCACTTTTTCATTCTGGTAACAAAGCAAAGAACGGCGTTTAATTTCGTCACTTAACACGCAATATCTCAAAATCGCTGATATTGCGTGTTAAGTGGCGATAATAGTTGGGAATAGAACGGAGTGTCTTAACACTAGTTTCTTAAGTTTCCTCTGCCTACCCTAATATGTACGCAGTGTGATGCTGAAGAAATAATTGAAATATCATGACGCTTTGGGACACCGTCTGAATTTAAAAACGATGGTTGTGGATTCAATACCCATTCAATATCTTTTTTTTTTCGCTTTATCAATACAAACCACGGCGTTTTTATTCGCGTGTGCGTTCATATTTTAAATTCTGGCGATACGTAGAATATGAACTGATATAAGGTTTTCCCTTCCTAGCCTGCGGGATAAAGCGTGAAATATTATTTTTCATACAAAAATGTGTTCAAACCTTAAATCTGCAGTCTCTCACAGTCATGTACATACACGATAAAGCTGAGACGTGTTTAGGAATTCTTTTGATTAAATTTTCAACGTTAAATCTCTTTCTAGAAGACAACAGACATTTCGTTGCGTTTTAAAATATTCCGTCTTTTAGCTAGGGTCAATATCTGTCGAGAATTATATATACGATTTGGGAGTTGTCTTAAGTCTTCAAGAACAAAAGCTTGTTAGAATGTAATTTTAAATTTTTACAACAGTATCGTTTTGTTATGCTCTTTATGTCTTGTGACTATTTTTAATTTAGTTATTCGTAGTTTGTTGAACGTAAATTATTGAGGATATTTTAATTTATGTATTTTGAATTTGCATAAATTCTAAAAAAATTATAGTTTTTTCAAT
This sequence comes from Eueides isabella, assembly GCA_019049475.1. Taxonomy (NCBI): domain Eukaryota; kingdom Metazoa; phylum Arthropoda; class Insecta; order Lepidoptera; family Nymphalidae; genus Eueides; species Eueides isabella. The sequence continues at coordinate 11,988,780 of CM032389.1, read as the reverse complement.
GTTAGATCTTAAAGTTAAGAATATCTTATACCCACTTTTCGTCAATTTTTTTAGGTATTACGTGTTGAGTGGCGGAACACAACGCCGCGCTTTGATAAATACCAAAGCGGGCCTTAATTTTAAATGTTATTATACAATTAATTTACATTATTTATATTTGATATTGAATAAAATATCTTAGCAATCATTAATGAAATTAAACAACATACAGATGACTTCCATATTCTATACTATAATAAAAAAAAAAAGAAATGTATCGGTACTTTTTATTTTTAAGAAAATATTATTCAAGGTGATAATCAATATTAATATATGTTCGTAATTGAATTTTTTAGAACTATTATGTGTCTTGTGTTTGTCTATCAGGCTTGCGAAGCCGCAGGCGGGCCACTAGTGGACAGTAAAAGCCATCTCTCATTTAAGCCATCGAGACGATAATAAAACGTTTGACTATATATTATAATTAATGTGCTCAGAGAAAAATATTATATTTAGACTGTTTTTATTTCTTCTTTCAACTAAAACAAAGAGCTGATTTGCAACTCAACAGCCAGTTATTACGATGGGTTTCTTGATACGTTGGAACTAGAATGGCAAGGGCCATAGTCCATGCATCGAAGTTCCGGGCAATCACTAGCGTGTAGATAAGGGAAATACTTTATCGATCCCGTTTTAAAGTACCGTTGTATTACACTACAAATACACAAACACGAGCAAACGCAGTAACGGTGCTGACGCATAAGAGAAGACACATTTCTATCTTATTTTTTAAATATTGTTTAAAATAAAGAGCATAGCTGTAAAGGTATTATTAATGAAAAAAATATAAACATTTTTAAATTAGTGAGTGTATTTATACTGAAAAGTCACGTTGTTTAGTGAACTGATACATAATAAGCAAAACAGTTATTATTATCGGTAAAAATATGCTAATTTTAGGATTTGATATGTAAGTTGTTCTTTTTTTAACAATTAATTGATACTGTTTTTAAAAAAAGAGAATGGTGAGGTGAGAACGTCGTGGCGTAGTGGCACAAGCGATCGACTGAACGAGATTCGGTTCCAGCTTGGGAGGATGAAACTTTGATATTCTCATTTACTCGCTGTAACAAGATGTAACTACCGCCAGTAAAGTGGGCAGCGGTAGTGTCTTAATGAGAACGGAGTGCCTTATACTAGGTTCCCAGGTTCCCTGTGCCTCATCCTGCTGAGACAGGAAACAATATTTCTAAAGAAATATAATAAAGTTGACATATAAGTATTTTATTTTGTTAATACATTCAATATAAGAATTGTAAAATTTGGTACACATTTTTCAAAGTTTTTGTTTGAATTGATTACTTGGTATTCTTATAGATACTCATTAATTTAAATTATTTTGTGTTTTTTTTTTGTATATTTATGTGTTAATGAAATATTTACATATATTTTACACTTATTCATTCAGCTTCACGCTGTATCCCGCACAATGGCAGGTTGGCCGTTCCCCAAACATTTCATGTCCTCGTGTGAGCATCGAACCCACCACTTGTTGCGCTTATGACTGCACGCTTATGCCCCTGCACCACTACAGGCTCAATTTTATTATAATAATAATATTTTGTTACTCCATTGAAGGTTATTGACCGACATCTAATCTTCCAAAACAAGTCAAGGGTGGATGATAAGTAAACTATAACTATAGTCACGTTTAAAAACACTAAGGTCATATATATATATATATATATATATATATATATATATATATATATATATATATATATATATATATATATATATATATATATATATATATATATATATATATATATATATATATATATATATATATATATATATATATATATATATATATATATATATATATATATATAAAGTTATAGTTTTCTTATCATCCACCCTTGAATTGTTCAAGATGAAATATAACATTTTTAGAAAGAGCGAAAATCTGAAATAAGAGAACATTTGCCACATAATATTTAACATACATATGCAACATAGGCTATAAACCACAGTACGCTGTCCACAAACTTAAAAAAAAACTCAGTGCGGCGTTGAATTACGCCACTTTACTTCATATCGAAATAACACTTAATATATAAAATCAACATATTAAACAATCATTAAACAAATAAACCAAATAAACGTTATTTCCTCATTATTGAAATAAAAATAAAAAGAAAGCCAATGCAATTTTGTCGTCTGATTGCAGGCGGGCTACGATTGTCACATTCTTTATAGCGCTGACCTGCATCCGATGCGAGGCTCCTGACGGTAAGTACTCTTGTACTGTAGACATGAAAATTTAAATGTGTGTGTCTAAACTGATAGACTTAAATTAATAGTCGCCTTATGGCTGGTCCCATTGAAGGGGTCGAATGTTTTTTTCTTTGTTCTGGTATAAGACAAAGCTCGCTGTTAAGTTCCGCCTCTCAACAGCTAATGGAAAGAGTTACTTAAAAATGGGTACAGTTCTCTTTGATCCTTTATTGTTTTGAAAAAAAGGGAACTTGAAAACCTAGTATTGAGTTATTGAGTTCCCATTAAGGTACATTCGTTGTTCAATATATTTTTATATAGATATTTATCCAAAAAGATATGTTTTTAAATAAATAACTTTGTGCTAGACAAGATTCCACTTGTACTGAATAAATAAAAAGAAATCTTCTATTTCTACGTACTTTTAAATAATTCATATATATTCACGTCATGTTTACATGCTGACGCTATTTGCTGCGAAAGTATCAAGTTCAGACTTTAAAGCGAACAAAACTACTGATTTTAAAAGTATAGTACGCGTCATTGTGTCTTACTCTTTAGTGCTTGAGTTTTTTTGCAGACACGAAATAAACACACTATCTTTAGTAATTTAGGTTTTTATGTCTTATACTTATTTAGAGAATTGGTATATATATTTTTACTATGTTTTAAAGTGTTATTCCACACTTAGGACAGAAAATACTAAACTTAAATTTAAAAAGCGTATAAAAATTTTGAACGAAGCAGGATTTGAACCCGCGCCTCTGGAATACCGTTCCAGCGCTCTGACCACTAAGCCATTCGTTCTCACCGAGCTGCGTCGAAATTCTTATACGCTTGTTACAATTTATTTTTGTTGTTAGCATCTCTGTAGGGAGATTTTTAAAAATTTCCGCTACCCAAAGACAACTCATAAGAATTATCGTTTGGCAAGAGAGAATACTATTTACTTTAATATTTTTACTATGTTTTAAAGTGTTATTCCACACTTAGGACAGAAAATACTAAACTTAAATTTAAAAAGCGTATAAAAATTTTGAACGAAGCAGGATTTGAACCCGCGCCTCTGGAATACCGTTCCAGCGCTCTGACCACTAAGCCATTCGTTCTCACCGAGCTCCGTCGAAATTCTTATACGCTTGTTACAACTTATTTTTGTTGTTAGCATCTCTGTAGGGAGATTTTTACAAATTTCCGCTACCCAAAGACAACTCATAAGAATTATCGTTTGGCAAGAGAGAATACTATTTACTTTAATATTTTTACTATGTTTTAAAGTGTTATTCCACACTTAGGACAGAAAATACTAAACTTAAATTTAAAAAGCGTATAAAAATTTTGAACGAAGCAGGATTTGAACCCGCGCCTCTGGAATACCGTTCCAGCGCTCTGACCACTAAGCCATTCGTTCTCACCGAGCTCCGACGAAATTCTTATACGCTTGTTACAACTTATTTTTGTTGTTAGCATCTCTGTAGGGAGATTTTTACAAATTTCCGCTACCCAAAGACAACTCATAAGAATTATCGTTTGGCAAGAGAGAATACTATTTACTTTAATATTTTTACTATGTTTTAAAGTGTTATTCCACACTTAGGACAGAAAATACTAAACTTAAATTTAAAAAGCGTATAAAAATTTTGAACGAAGCAGGATTTGAACCCGCGCCTCTGGAATACCGTTCCAGCGCTCTGACCACACTAAGCCATTCGTTCTCACCGAGCTCCGACGAAATTCTTATACGCTTGTTACAACTTATTTTTGTTGTTAGCATCTCTGTAGGGAGATTTTTACAAATTTCCGCTACCCAAAGACAACTCATAAGAATTATCGTTTGGCAAGAGAGAATACTATTTACTTTAATATTTTTACTATGTTTTAAAGTGTTATTCCACACTTAGGACAGAAAATACTAAACTTAAATTTAAAAAGCGTATAAAAATTTTGAACGAAGCAGGATTTGAACCCGCGCCTCTGGAATACCGTTCCAGCGCTCTGACCACTAAGCCATTCGTTCTCACCGAGCTCCGTCGAAATTCTTATACGCTTGTTACAACTTATTTTTGTTGTTAGCATCTCTGTAGGGAGATTTTTACAAATTTCCGCTACCCAAAGACAACTCATAAGAATTATCGTTTGGCAAGAGAGAATACTATTTACTTTAATATTTTTACTATGTTTTAAAGTGTTATTCCACACTTAGGACAGAAAATACTAAACTTAAATTTAAAAAGCGTATAAAAATTTTGAACGAAGCAGGATTTGAACCCGCGCCTCTGGAATACCGTTCCAGCGCTCTGACCACTAAGCCATTCGTTCTCACCGAGCTGCGTCGAAATTCTTATACGCTTGTTACAATTTATTTTTGTTGTTAGCATCTCTGTAGGGAGATTTTTAAAAATTTCCGCTACCCAAAGACAACTCATAAGAATTATCGTTTGGCAAGAGAGAATACTATTTACTTTAATATTTTTACTATGTTTTAAAGTGTTATTCCACACTTAGGACAGAAAATACTAAACTTAAATTTAAAAAGCGTATAAAAATTTTGAACGAAGCAGGATTTGAACCCGCGCCTCTGGAATACCGTTCCAGCGCTCTGACCACTAAGCCATTCGTTCTCACCGAGCTCCGTCGAAATTCTTATACGCTTGTTACAACTTATTTTTGTTGTTAGCATCTCTGTAGGGAGATTTTTACAAATTTCCGCTACCCAAAGACAACTCATAAGAATTATCGTTTGGCAAGAGAGAATACTATTTACTTTAATATTTTTACTATGTTTTAAAGTGTTATTCCACACTTAGGACAGAAAATACTAAACTTAAATTTAAAAAGCGTATAAAAATTTTGAACGAAGCAGGATTTGAACCCGCGCCTCTGGAATACCGTTCCAGCGCTCTGACCACTAAGCCATTCGTTCTCACCGAGCTCCGACGAAATTCTTATACGCTTGTTACAACTTATTTTTGTTGTTAGCATCTCTGTAGGGAGATTTTTACAAATTTCCGCTACCCAAAGACAACTCATAAGAATTATCGTTTGGCAAGAGAGAATACTATTTACTTTAATATTTTTACTATGTTTTAAAGTGTTATTCCACACTTAGGACAGAAAATACTAAACTTAAATTTAAAAAGCGTATAAAAATTTTGAACGAAGCAGGATTTGAACCCGCGCCTCTGGAATACCGTTCCAGCGCTCTGACCACACTAAGCCATTCGTTCTCACCGAGCTCCGACGAAATTCTTATACGCTTGTTACAACTTATTTTTGTTGTTAGCATCTCTGTAGGGAGATTTTTACAAATTTCCGCTACCCAAAGACAACTCATAAGAATTATCGTTTGGCAAGAGAGAATACTATTTACTTTAATATTTTTACTATGTTTTAAAGTGTTATTCCACACTTAGGACAGAAAATACTAAACTTAAATTTAAAAAGCGTATAAAAATTTTGAACGAAGCAGGATTTGAACCCGCGCCTCTGGAATACCGTTCCAGCGCTCTGACCACTAAGCCATTCGTTCTCACCGAGCTCCGATGAAATTCTTATACGCTTGTTACAACTTATTTTTGTTGTTAGCATCTCTGTAGGGAGATTTTTACAAATTTCCGCTACCCAAAGACAACTCATAAGAATTATCGTTTGGCAAGAGAGAATAACTATTTACTTTTAATATTTTTACTATGTTTTAAAGTGTTATTCCACACTTAGGACAGAAAATACTAAACTTAAATTTAAAAAGCGTATAAAAATTTTGAACAAAGCAGGATTTGAACCCGCGCCTCTGGAATACCGTTCCAGCGCTCTGACCACTAAGCCATTCGTTCTCACCGAGCTCCGTCGAAATTCTTATACGCTTGTTACAACTTATTTTTGTTGTTAGCATCTCTGTAGGGAGATTTTTACAAATTTCCGCTACCCAAAGACAACTCATAAGAATTATCGTTTGGCAAGAGAGAATACTATTTACTTTAATATTTTTACTATGTTTTAAAGTGTTATTCTCAAAATTTTTATACGCTTTTTAAATTTAAGTTTAGTATTTTCTGTCCTAAGTGTGGAATAACACTTTAAAACATAGTAAAAATATTAAAGTAAATAGTATTCTCTCTTGCCAAACGATAATTCTTATGAGTTGTCCTTCGCCAATTTAATATAACATATATTGAAGAGGCTATCGAGCGGAACCAAGGCTCCAAAGTATTCGTAAGAGATCTGTCTATTGAGCAAAGCCAACTGACAAAACTCAAAACTGATAGCGGTAGCATAATTTCGACGAAGTCTGAAATTCTGAGAGAGATAGAGAGCTTCTATGGAAAATTGTATTCCACGCGAGCACCTTCTAAAAGTTTGGCTAAAGATCCCAGAGCCGAGCTTACCCGACGTTATACTGAGAATATCCCGGACGTCAGTCTGTGCGAGATTAGTATGGCTCTTGAACAACTTAAAAACAACAAGGCGGCTGGCAACGACGGAATCACTACAGAACTTCTGAGAGCGGGCGGTAGGCCGATACTTAAAGTCCTCCAGAGGCTATTTAGTTCCGTCATACTCGAAGGCAAAACACCAAAAGCGTGAAGTGGAGGAGAATTTGTTTTGTTTTTCAAAAAGGGTGATAAAACACTCTTGAAGAATTACAGACCAATCTCTCTTCTAATCCATGTCTATAAGTTGTTTTCGAGAGTCATCACAAATCGTCTCGCCTGCAGGTTCGACGACTTCCAACCTCCCGAACAAGCCGGTTTCCGAAAAGGCTTTAGTACCATAGACCATATACATACGCTGCGGCAAGTTATACAGAAATCTGAAGAGTATAATTTGCTACTTTGCTTGGCGTTTGTGGACGATGAAAAAGCCTTCGATTCGATCGAGACCTGAGCAGTGCTGCAGTCTCTCCAAAGGTTCCAAGTAGACTACAGGTATATCGAAGTGTTAAGATATCTCTACGAACACGCCACTATGTCAGTCCGAGTACAAAACCAGAGCTCTAATTCCAGCCAATTGCAACGAGGTGTGAGACAAGGAGATGTAATTTCTCCAAAACTGTTCACTACGGCATTGGAGGATATTTTCAAGCTTCTGGAATGGAAAAGGTACGGCATCAACATAAATGGCGAGTACCTTACTCACCTTCGCTTTGCCGATGATGTAGTTCTACTGGCTGAGACCTTAGAAGATCTGAACACTATGCTTGAAAATCTCAGTAGTGTCTCTCAAAGGGCAGGTCTAAAGCTAAACATGGATAAGACGAAAATGATGTCGAACACCCATGCAGTACCTGCTCCAGTTACTATTCGGAACACTACCCTCGAAGTTGTTGACCGTTACGTATACCTGGGACACACGGTCCAGTTAGGTAAGTCCAACTTCGAAAAAGAGATCTCTCGTCGAATCCAGCTCGGATGGGCAGCATTCGGGAAGCTACACAAAATCTTTACGTCCAAGCTACCTCAGTGTCTCAAGACAAAAGTCTTTGACCAGTGCGTGTTGCCAGTAATGACATACGGGAGCGAGACGTGGTCGCTAACTATGCGTCTCATAAGAAGGCTCAGAGTCACTCAGCGGGCAATGGAGAGAGCAATGCTTGGTATTACCCTACGTGATCGAATCATAAATGAAGAGATCCGTAAGGGAACAAAAGTTACCGACAATGCTCGAAGAATTGCGCAGCTGAAGTGGCAGTGGGCGGGACACATAGCAAGAAGAACCGATGGCCGTTGGGGCGGAAAGGTTCTCGAATGGCGACCACGAACCGGACGACGCTCAGTGGGCAGGCCCCCTACCAGGTGGACCGACGATCTGGTCAAGATCGCCGGAAACCGCTGGATGCGGGAGGCGCAAGACCGATCGTCGTGGAAATCCTTGGGGGAGGCCTATGTCCAGCAGTGGGCGTCGAACGGCTGAAAATGATGATGGGTAGCGGAAATTTGTAAAAATCTCCCTACAGAGATGCTAACAACAAAAATAAGTTGTAACAAGCGTATAAGAATTTCGACGGAGCTCGGTGAGAACGAATGGCTTAGTGGTCAGAGCGCTGGAACGGTATTCCAGAGGCGCGGGTTCAAATCCTGCTTCGTTCAAAATTTTTATACGCTTTTTAAATTTAAGTTTAGTATTTTCTGTCCTAAGTGTGGAATAACACTTTAAAACATAGTAAAAATATTAAAGTAAATAGTATTCTCTCTTGCCAAACGATAATTCTTATGAGTTGTCTTTGGGTAGCGGAAATTTGTAAAAATCTCCCTACAGAGATGCTAACAACAAAAATAAGTTGTAACAAGCGTATAAGAATTTCGACGGAGCTCGGTGAGAACGAATGGCTTAGTGGTCAGAGCGCTGGAACGGTATTCCAGAGGCGCGGGTTCAAATCCTGCTTCGTTCAAAATTTTTATACGCTTTTTAAATTTAAGTTTAGTATGGTATATATATTATTTTAAATTTTAGATTATAATCGTTCACAATTAATTAATTTTATTAAGTTTATTAAAATAATATCAATAATAAATATATAATAAATCTGAAAAAATACTCACAATATAGGTATATCTCAATATATATCTGAAAAAAAAAAGTCACTCACTTCTCAGGGTCCACTGCTTACAACGGTAGGCAATGGGAACCTGAGAACCTATTCGAGTGGTGGTAATAAACACCGCACTTTTGCTTTGTTTCCAGAGCAAAGAAGTGTGAATATAAATATTAATTTGAAAATATTAAATATTTCATTTCTTCGAGCAAGGTTAGTACTCACAATCTGTCGTTTCTACAGTAACACGCTTGTGGCCCTTAGCCACGGCAGGTCTCTCATTTTTTTTTTGTTTCCATAAAATTAATTTGATATCTAATTATATTACTTAAAGGCCATCGTGGCAATTTGAGACGTTCTAGAGACAGAACGCTGTGCTTTATTTTGGAATCGAATTAGAATCGCATATGTTCGAGTATTTTGATTTTGGTCTGGCACAGTTGCACAAGTATGCGAATTCGACAGGTTGCATTAGTTAGTTGATAACCCCAATGCAAACATAATAGCAATAATTTACATTTACTCCTATGCGTTACAACCACCATTATCATTTTATTTCTTATATTCGGTTTATTAGTACCGAAGCCTTACCCTTTCAACATTTATATTTTCACAGTATAATTTTTATGAAATAAAGCAGTAAAAATGTTGACTTTTTATTTTATGGTTATCGAATGCATTAGAAAGGCCGTCGTGCCGCAGGGGCACAAGCGCGCGACTGTAAACTGTAAACGCGACAAATGGTTCGTACGATTGTTCGACACTAGAGGAAATGAAATATTTAATATTTTATTTCTTCGCTCTGGTTATAAGAAAAATTTCATCGAAAAATGTGACAAATTTAACGGAAGCACCGAAACGAAACGAACACTAGGTTCCCGTGTTCCCTCCGCCTATCCTACTATGTGCGGGATACAGCGTGAAGCTAAAAAAAGATATAATTGTAAAAAGTTACTGTTTATGTGCGAATTGTTTTTAAGTCAATTAAATACATTCGTGAATAATACTAGTGGGAAGTTAAATTAAATTAAATAAAAAATAAGTGAACGTTTATAATCTAAAATTTAAAATAATAACATGTTTGTTGAACTGTCGGTTTACAAACCATAAATTTAAGTGATAACGTCATAATAATTTTAAATGACAAGTGTGTGGACGAGAGATCTGTCACAAGCCGATCGCTTAGACTGATCGTCCCTATATCGCATTCACATTCTCTATGTTTGTCGCAAGCGGAACGTGACAGTTTTTCGTTCTTGCAATCGACATTTATGAATTTATAAAACATTATCATGTCGAAATCAAAGTGAGTGTTTAGTTCCACCACTAAATATACAATATTTGCAACTAGAACGGAATGTATACAACGAAGTGTCTAATATTAGGCCTTTCCTGCTATGACAGATAAACTTGAAATGAATGTATCAAAACGTTTTATATCAAAATTATAGCAAATAAAGATATTATGCAACTGTAGATATTAATTATGATGATAATACAATCCCTACGTCAGTGTGAAGAATAAATTTAAGGAGGCTATCCTTTGCATAGTGGGACGTTCGTCCGTGGGACGGACTCGATTTTCATTCCAGAATTTGATATAGGAGAATGAATTATTTGTCCTTTCCATTTCTTACTATATTTGAGACGGCACAAATCATGAATAAGTAGAAATAATTCCGCAATTTGTTATATTAACATAAACAATTTATATTTCAGGCTACATTGTTGATGAAGCCACAGGAGTAGGCTATAAGCTCATCTACCAGTCACAAACGTGGTTGATAGCAAAAGAAAGATGTGAAATGGATGGTGCCACACTTGCAGTACCTAAGTCTTTGGTAAGTTTTAATTTAAAAAAAAAAAAAAATAGTACTATATTAATACAAATGAAACAGCTTAAAATTTTAAGCTCTTAAGAGCTAAATTGAGGCCAGTTGAGGTGCAGGGGCAGAAGCGTGTAAACGCGACAGAATTACTTGATCCCCACTCTAGGAAATGAAATATTAAATATTTTCATTTCTTCGCATTGAATTCTGCAACTCAAAATGCAATGCCTTCAAATTTGGCGGAAAGTAAGGAACAGAACTGAGCGATTTAACACTAGGTTTAAAGTGACCCTCTATTAACCTTGCCATATACAGCGTGAGGCTAAAAAAGAGTGTCATTCAAAATATAAAGCGGCCCTATAATAAAATTATATCCTATTATTTTTGAAATTAGCATTTTTCCAAATATCTCTAGTAATGTAGCTTTCAGATGTAAATTTATACGTTTTTAGGAGGAATTCAAATTTATGCAAAAGCTAGTACGTGCAATGTATTTGCCGAGCATAGACAGCGATTACAAACTGATAGTATGGTTGGGCATAAACAACTTGGAGAATTATAAAGTATGGAAAAATATCTATGGTATGTACCTGTCTATTTACTTCTGGCCAGTTTTGGTATATGTAGCAGGGTACGAAGTGGGAATGTAGGGTTACGGCACTCTGTTCTCCACTTTATCTTATTTTGGATACTTTGCGGTTTTGGACTTGTCTGAGTAAAAATGATAGCTTAATATAATTTTTTTTTTTTTTATTATTATATATATTAATTTTAAGTTACTTTCGGATTATATGTAATCCGAAAGTAACTTAAAAATAAATAATTTTTTCAATGTTGCAAGCTTAATATTTTTGAACGTTAACTATCTCACCACCTATTCTCTAAAGTTGAGGCTTGATATTTTTTTAATATTAAGTGTTGAAACACTCCGTTTCCCTTTCTCCAAATGGAAATAGAGTAAGAAAATTTTTATTTGTAAGTGATACCGCACCGCCAAAACTCTATTATATTATACGAGTATGATTTTAAGGATATTGAATTCATGTATATAATGTGGCCCAGGGGCACTAGTGTGTAACAGTAAACGCTACAGTTTGTGGGTTCGATCCTCATTCGAGAAAATGCAATATTTTAATATTTTCTAGTTATGTATAATTGTATAATTCGCTCTGGTAACACGGTCCAGCGCTGTGGGTTCCACCACTTAACTCGCAATTCCTCATATCCGGCGGAAAGGATGCACCGGAACCGAGTGTCTTATCACTAGGTTCTTAAGTTGCCTGTGTCTACCCTGCTCTCAAAATATAACATTTATTTAGTTCAATAAAAATTGGCTCAATTAAAACAGCGAAATGTCAAAACTAATATAGTTAGTTATTTTGTATATCTATACAATAAATCATAAGGGATGTTCACAAAAAAATTGCTCACTATTTGCATTTTACATATATATTATCTGTACTAGTTTTATAAAATTAGTTTGTTTTATTATAAAAGGCTAATCTCACTACTGGTTTGGTTTAAATTTATTTTTTATGATTTTTGTTCTCCTTATATAGAAAGGTTACAGGTTACATTAGTTAATGTAACTAATCATTTCAACGTTAAACAAATTATATGTGCCCATAAAAGTCTTAGTTATTTTCATTTCAGTATTCGGGCGAAACCTAAGGGTATTTTAAATTTTTCCTAATATTGATTTCTGAAAAACTAATAAACTGATTTTGATGAAACATCACATCGATATTAATTCTTAACTCCTTAAAACTTTGTGAACAAATATTTAAATTATATTTAGCTCCCAATATTTAAATCCTAATTAGATAAACATACCTAAATATTAAATTATGAAAATTATAACTTTTATAGTTAAAAATAAACATAAACTTCTTTCAAACCAAACAATCGAGGTAATATTAAAACGGGCAAGTGTGAGTTGAACTCCATATCAACTACAGGATAGGTCAACAGACGGACAACAAAGTGATGTCTGACTATATTTACCTTTTGAGGCAGAAAACCTTAAAACACCATTGTTGTCAATACTAATTAATTTACTAAGTTAACTAAAAGTTAACTAACATCTGCATTATCATCTACCCTGTGTCGGTACAGAAGCCTATAATAAAGAACATCAGACATAATTATAGCCAATAAATTTACTTTCACAATATATAAACAATCATCTAAGTAAAATACAAAAAAAGTGACAAGATTTCCCTGGATAGAAGTCTTTATAGCTTACAATAAATCATTTTAATATCGCAACCGCCGTAGCTGCAGGTGGCAGATTTACTACAATTACAAAGATTTCTTTATTTAAAAAAACTTTTGCATAATTAATCAAATATTACGACGCGACATTACACTTGCCGAAGTAGATAAATATCATGAAATTTGTGTTTTTGTTCATAGATGAGATGAAGAGAATTATTTATAAAAACTTAATACTTGGAAAGTTCTATAAGCTAAGCAATCTGGTCTCTTCCTTTTCTTTCTACTCAAGAAGGAAGATGTAGGTTCTTTGATAAGTTTTTAGATTTATTTTAATGTGTTATATACATATTATAATAACAATTGTAGTAAGTTTATTTCTTTTTTACCAAACAATCTCCTTAGTGTACTTTCCATACAAAGTGACATTGGCGAAGTAATAAGTACTCAACTAGCTCGCTTGAAACTTCATAAACTAAGAACAAAATCGAAGTAATAGTACTTATCTATTATAGTTCCACCCAAGCTTCATTTTTATGGATAATCACTCAGCTTGACGCGCTCATGATCGCACTCATGTCAAAGTAGGCAAAGGGAACTTAGGAATCTAGTGTTAAGACCGAATTTGAGCCGTGTTGAGTGGCGGAACTCAACGCCGCGCTTTGCCTTCTTAACAGAGCGAAGAAATGAAAATATTAAATATATAATTTGATAATATTAAATATTTCATTTCCTGAGTGGAGATCGATCCCACGACCTGTCGTTTAGAGTTACACCCTCGTGCCTCTGCGCCACGACAGGCCTCAAAATTTAGTGGATAATAATAATTTTATGGATTATCTCTTATTAATTCTTCTTATTTACATTCAGTGTCTAGTCGAGAAAATATTTTTTGTTTCTCAGCTTGGGTAAGGTACGGCGTTAAGTTCTGGTTATATTTTTTTTTCTGTCTGTCTGATCGTTATATAATAGAAATAAATAGTATATACAAAGTATTGTAACACATATTATGTACCATAAATAATGAAGTAAATTAAACTTATGTCAAATTAAAACGTTTTGTGTATTTTACCCATATAAATAATAATTAATATCGATGATTTACCTACCGGTTCGCCCCGAGCTCTTTTAAATTAAAGTGATTTATTATTGTCTAGAATATTTTCAATCGTCCCTTCGGACCTCGCCGGTAAGCTCGCACAATTTGTTATAATTACGTTAATTATGTTTTATATGATCATAAGTGTGTTTGACTTTGGGAATAATATATAATGTGTAATTAAAGGCTTTGGCTTCCGCTCGCTTCGCTCGTCGACCGCCGCTCGTTTCGCTCGACACAGTGTCGATATTTTTAACAAGATTCAAGACAATGTTTCTTAATTCATGATTATTTTTCATTGCTGAATATAATTTTTCGCATAATACATTTTATATATATGTAATAAAAATATGTAAATTTTCTTTGTCGGTATAAGTTTTAATTTAGCTTATGTTCCGTCTCTTAATTCAATATGTCTAAATGGACAGTGAGTGCAGAAAGAAAAAAAAATATTGTAAAAAAAAGATAATTTAAGACGACTGGCGTGGCGCAAGGACATAATTGTGCGACTGTAAACGTGACTGACAGCTTATAGGTTCGATTCCTACTCGAGAAAATGTTTTTTTTTTCTAGCTTCACGCTGTATCCCGCACGAGGCAGGGTAGGCAGAGGGAACCCGAGAACCTAGTGTTAAGACACTCTGTTCCACATCCGTTCCCCACTTTCCGCCGAATTTGAGGCATTGCGTGTTGAGTTAGCGGAACTCAACGCCGATGTAATTAATATTTTTAAATTATAAGGGGGCTGTTTAGTTCAAAGTGGGGCATACAGTTATATCTTATTGGAAACGGAGTGTCTTTACACTAGGATGCCAGAAAAACTGAAAAAAATAAATAAATTACTTAACCTTAAGTACCTTACTTTCAGGTGAAAATATAGATGAGACAGGATTCCATGATTGGGCTAATGGAAGCGGACACAGTTATAGGTAAATAAATAAATATCATTATATTATTTACCTTTAAGCTTACGCAGGATATATATATATATATATATATATATATATATATATATATATATATATATATATATATATATATATATATATATATATATATATATATATATATATATATATATATATATATATATATATATATATATATATATATATATATATATATATATATATATATATATATATATATATATATATATATATATATATATATATATATATATATATATATATATAGTTATGTGTGTGAGTGTTCCCTTTATTCTTCCGTATTAAGACACTTCCATTCCTGGAGTAATCGTGTGCTCAACACACGATAGCGGAACTCAACGCCGCACGTTGCCTCGCTTTGGTAATAAAAATCAAAATCTCAAGTTATATTTTGTTTCTTTATTCCTAGTGATGAACCTGCAGAACCACACTGTGCTGGAATGAGTGCTGTCAACTGGCTCCGAGATTTCTGGTGTCATCGGCGACAGCCATACATTTGTCAGAAAGAAATAATAACGGAATAATTTTTATTAAGTCATTTTTCTTAATAAATTTGAATGATAAATTTAATATAAACAATATTATTTAATAATATATGACCTTTTCATTTTTAGTTTAATATAAATATTAATAGTTGTTAAGAATTGATCGATCCTTATAAATATTTTTTTACTTTAATACTAGTAAGTAGTCACTTATTATCACTTACCATCAGGTGATCTAAACTAAATCTTCAATTTGTTTCGAAAGCTAGGCCGAAAATGGGGAATGAACTGTGTTAACTGTGTTTAGGGCAAAGTGCGGCGTTGAGTTCGGCCACTCAACACGCAATGCTTCAAATTCGGCGGAAAATGGGGAATGGAAGTGGAACAGAGTGTCTTACCCCTAGGTTCCCGGGTTCCCTCTGCCTACCCTGCCTCATGAGGGATACACCGTGAAGCTAAAAAAAAATGTGTTAATCCTAATATTCACTCTATATCTGAGACAAATGTGTAAAGATGCTAGAGTAAATTATATCCACGCTGTATACCGCACGTGGCAGGGTAGACAGAGGGATCTTGGGAACCTAGTGTTAAGACACTCTATTTTATTTCCATTCCCCACTTTCCGCTAAATTTGAGGCATTCTGTATCGAAAGGCGGAATTCAACGAATGACTTTATGATATAAAATTTGATAATTATTTTGTATTTTATTAGTATATATTACAAAGGCCAAGTCGGCCTCAAAGAAACTGGGCGTCATCAGCAGAGCGCGACAGTACTTCACGCCAAAACTTCGTTTGACCGTAATTAGGGCCCAGGTTCGGCCTGATATGAAATACTGTTCTCACCTCTGGGCTGGTGCACCCCAGTATGAGCTTGAACTATTTGATCGCATACAGCGTAGAGCCGTTCGAATCGTTAGGGACCCAATATTATGCGAGAGGTTTGATACCTTGGCTTTGCATAGAAACGTATCCTCGCTCTGCGTTTTTTACCGCATTTATCACAGGGTAACGAATCAAACAGTTCAATCAAACTGTTCGATTCAGTATCTACTGCCGAATTTTCTTACCGCACATTATCACACCTGAAGTACCATCCTCATTATCTGGACACGTGGCACTCCACTCATATGCGGTTTCGTAGGAATTTCCTTTCACGCGCCACACATCTATGCAACAGCCTACCCGCAGCAGTATCTATAGGTCGATATGATATGGATACCTTCTAAAAGCGCGTCTACCTCCTTCCTAAAGGCCGACAACATACCTGTAGCTCCCCTGGTGTCACACGACGCCGTGGGCGGTGGTTATTATTTAGCATCAGGTGACCCGTACGCTGGTTTACCTTTTCCATAAAAAGAATGTTCATATTCAGAGCTTACGTTTTCTATACGTGGAACGGGCACGAAGCAAAGCACAAAGAAAACGATGATATATGAAACACTGTGTAAAAGAAGTTTTCATATCAAAAGTTTTAATATTTTAAAATAACTTTTATAAAATAAAATGCAAGCAGATGCAAAATGTTTAGACAATCCAAAATATAAATATACTTAAATATCTAAATCCAATAATACCCGCGATATCAAAATACGCCTTTAAAGATTATGCTAAAACCGCCATATAAATCGTAAAGTATTTGGGCTCATAAAACTTGGGAGATTTAAGGTGAAGTTTTAATTCAATCAAACTGTATCAGCCACTCATCGTCTTATAACTTCTCGTTTTCAGGTAACATTTAATCTTGAACAACTTGTGAGTTTCAGTAATGAATTTTAGTATAACCATATTAAAGAGAAAGTTAAATTTGTACCAATGTGTAATTTAATTCTCATAATTTTAGATATTTTTGTCTTATTTATTTTAGAAAAGTATCTAAGGTTAAGTATCTTATAAATATAAATAATGTATAGATGTCAATTCATTCATAGTCTGTCTCATTAATTTTCTTTGTAATGATAAAAAAAAAATATTAATTATTACAAATGCAGAAAAAGGATGGAAAGATAGAATATTTCATAAAATATTATCATTTATATATATTAATTACATTGGAATATAGACTATAAATAAATAGGAATAGAAATTTATTATACTTTTAAATTACACGATTCAAAATAATATGAAACTAGCGCCATCTATCGTTCAATAGTTATAATACTTAGATTACAAAAACTTACCATTTATGTGTTAAAAAATATTATAAAATGTAAAATTTCTAGTAATTATCATTATATAATAAAATACCTTAAAATATTTTTTTCAAACCTTTTAAAAAAATTATATATATTTATACACAAGACATTTTACTGAACGTTAACGTCATACCAAATGTCAAAAAAGGCTTTTTAGGTTATGTTATGATCAACATTACTTATTAGATTATTTAAAAAGTTTTTGACTTAAATAAATCAAATACTTTCAAGGTACGTTTCATTTATTGTATAATTGTAATTCATAAGTATATAAATTGTTACATATTCGCTATTTTAATTTATTTATATAACCTTTTTTTTATTATCTTTCTTTCAGATGAATTTGTTGAGGAAAGGGATGTCTATGCTAACTATCGGACTAAAATCTCAATGTACATCGTATAACGGTAAATAACAGATTTTTTTTAATGATAATTGAATGAGTCCCTTTTGACTTCTTACAAAATTGTGTTGTTAAATTATACCAATATTTTTACCATTGAATCCCACAAATTTATAAATATATCCAGTTCCATTTTTGTAATAAAAATATGGTAATTTGGTCAATGAGTATCATTATACTCATAAGAATAATGTACATTTTGTTCTAAAATTACAAATGCGAGATTGATCAAAAAATTATGAAGCTAAGGACTTTTAAAGAATTTTTATCAGTAAATAATAATTATTATACAATCTTACTTGAAATTCAGCATCTTAATGTAACACAAACCATTAGAAGCTATTTGAATTCAATATTTCATAATTTTTTGCTTTGCCTACTCCCTAAATTTACTGGCATCTGCTACTGCTGACAAGCTCTAACAATTGGAAATGGAAGTTGAAATGTGCAATGTTCTTTTGGAAATAATAACATAGATTTAATGATTTATAAAGTTTTGTAACGTAATGAACAACATTTAAACCAAAAAACTTCAAGTATTTTGAAGAATATGATATGTAATCAAGAGTTGTTGTTGCATCAAGATACACAATAGACTGCAAAAATAACAGATAAAATATAAAAAAAATTAATGTATTGCCCGATGAAACAAATTAAACTAACAAGGGCTTACTTTTGTATAAGTAATATTTTTTAACATTTATTTATTTCTAAGTACATTTTAATTTCTTTTTCCTCTTTCCACAACGACTATCAAGCCTTTAGACTGGCTTACCAATACATAAATACACCCCATGATAAAGACAACATGCTCATGAGATTTTTTTTAGTAATTATCCTTATGCAATTGTGTTTGACTGCGAGTGATACTTTCAGTGGGTCAAAACATTTATTACATTTATTTTCATAAATAATTGTATAAAATATATAAAAAACTAACTAAGAATGAGTGAGGCTCTTCTGTTAGTGCTTTCGTAGTGGAAAACAAAAAAAAATATATACTTCCATAACCATAATTGTATTACAATTTTCATCTGTGTTCAAAAAGAAACTTCTAAATTTGACAGTATTTTTTATTACTAAAAGATTTGAATCGTTGAAATTATCTTATATTTCTAAACCATTCGCAATAATTTGATTGAAACTGATTCAAATCATTATATTTCAATTTTTTTTTACAATTTTTCCATCCATTGTTCAATTGTTAGGGGGAAGATGTTCATATTCCAGTTCCATATATATTAGTCTTAATAATTTATTTTTTTTTAATTTATACTACATTGTTTTGTAGCAGTTCATAAAATACATCCACTAACTTTAAACTATACAGTATCAAAATTACAAATGTTCACGCCATTTGATTATGAAACTCTAACAAGGCAAATGTCTGAGAAATAAATTAGTTGAAAAAAATATATATATTCATCATCACTTAACTCAAAACCCTGTTTTAGAAGAAGATTTCTAATAATAGATACCAATGAGGCTTGTCGTGGAGCAGCGGCACAAGAGTGTGACTGTAACCGACAGGTTCTGGGTTCGATCCCCAGTCGAGGAAATGAAATATTTAATATTTTCAATTTAAATATTTAATGTTTCATTTCTTCGCTTTGGTAATACGGCAAAGCGCGGCGTTGAGTTCCGCCACTCAACACGCAATGCCTCAAATTCGGCGGAAAGTGGGGAACGGAAGTGGAACGGAGTGTCATAACACTAGGTTTCACTTCCGTTCCCTCTGCCTACCCTGCCAAATGCGGGATACAGCGTGAAGCTGAAAAAAAAATGATTTACTAGTGGTAATTCATGTTTAGTATCATATTTCATCCTAAAGAATTTTGATACAATTCAATAACATATACTATCTTCATTTCTTCGGAAATTGAATTTGTAAAAGATTTATATATACGTTTTTTGTGTAAGAGTCCAAAATAGTGAATAGTTGAGTGTATGAGAGTAATCTTAAACCAAGTTAACATTTGACTTTGACCCTTTTGTGCAAAGAATTGAAAATAAAAAAAAAGATTACTATAGAAGACATTGTAATCAAAAAATAATTATTAATGTACATGAACATTTTTTTTATTTGTAATTTTATCTAACTTAATTATATTAAATATTAATATATGATTGAGGCCTGTCGTGGCGCAGCGGCACAAATATGTGACCGTAAACGACAAGTTGTGGTTTCGATTCTTACTCAAGGAAATGAAATATTTAATATTTTCAAATTAAATATTTAATGTTTTCATTTCTTCGCTCTGGTTACAATGCAAAGCGTGGCCTTACACTTCGCCACTCAACTCACAATGCCTCAAATTCGATGGAAAGTGGAGAATGGAAAAGGAACGGAGTGTCTTAACACTAGGTTCCCAAGTTCCCCCCGCCATGTGCGGGATACAATCAAAATATGATTTTTAATAAATTAGGAGCTAGTGTCAAGACTCCGACCTATTAGGACACTTCCGTTCCCTAATTTTCGTCGAATTCTCAAGCATTACGTGTTGAGTGGCGGAACTTAACGCCGCGCGTTGCCTTTCGCCAAAGCGACAACAGAGAAATATTAAATATTTATTTTTTTCGGGCTTTTTACTATTATATCTTATATCTTACAATAATTACCGTCCCCAAATCCAAATATAATAAAACCACCAGTAAATAGGAAACTCTATATATATAACTGTCAATTTGGTCAACATGTCATCTACAACGACATCTGCATCAGATTTGGCAGCTGCGAACCAAATATAAGCTAAAATATTCCTTTTGTGCTAAGAAATATAGAATATATTTGTTTGGTGGATATTTTTAATAATATTTGCTAGGGATTGCGATCGCGCCTGTCTTTTGCGTGGAACCCTTCCGCGTGGACCGGGATTATGTCCATTGGGATGTAGAGTCAGCAAAATAATTTCTTTTCTTTTTTTGGAAATATTTTTGTTAATATATTATGTCGCAATTGTTTGGTATATACAGAAAATATTATAACTTTAACGTGCTTTCTTTAAATTTTTTTCTATATTAAAAAAATGCTTAACAGAATGTAGAAAATACTTAGGTTTATTTTAATATAAATCAAAAAAATCGTTATTTTACCAAATATAAATATTTAATATAAATATTAAAATTAATAAGAAGTACGTGTTAAATGCAAATTGTGATATTATTCTGAAACTAACTCTTGTTGTAATGATACGTGCATACGTGTAATGGCACATATGTAATAATGGCTTATTTTTTTTTATGTAGTCTGGACAAAATCATTATATCTCTAGTAACATTATTTATTAAGTTAGAAGATTTATATGATATGCATAACGATTCTTTTACGCCGTAACTATAAGAGATAAAATCAACAGATATTCTTTTTGTATGTTATTTTGTTAATCGACTTTCTTAATAAGTGTATATCAAATATTTTTACTGTTTTAAAAATTTTAATCTTAACTTTGGAAATAAAAACTAATTTCTAAATTAATAACTTAGTGTATATTAACTTCTTTTAGCTTTTTCATATGAAACAATTTTAAAGGGATTAACCGCGTATATTGATATCTAAACAGTTTTAGAACTCCCACGCTACGAACACTTCAGAAGTCCGTGGTCACGGGTAGACTAAGGCAGCATTCTGTTATTTGACATAGTTTTTATATCAAACTACCGCCAACGATATTTTTAATTTCTCTGTACTGCTCTGGATTCTGGCAGAATGAGCTTACTGATTCTTATCCTCTGGTGTGCTGTGTAACTTTAATTTTTTTGAGTCCCAGGTAATAAAGTTTCCAACTATCTTCTCTATTAAATTTAAGATATTTTTATATTATCTTTATATGATAAGCCATCTTATCAGATCTTTCAGCTTATTACGAAGCAAATAAAAAAATAATTCAACTTACGCCATTGCGAACAGTACTTACGTCGAAAATCCGTAAACAAGGGTTGGAAACGTGGCATGAGTCAGCGCTGACCACTGATGAAGATCTCATTCACACCTATCCTTTGTGCATATTGTCGCACTTTGCGTTACTTGCAAAAATATATTATATGCACCACAATATAGCTGGACAATGACTGCGCTATTTCATTTTTAGATTGCTAAACTGGCAAAATGCTTGGAATTTCTTTCATTAAATTGACGTTGTGGCTTAATATGAAAACTTATATTTTGTGTTTACAAAAAAAATGTATTATACTTACAATATATTTGAATTGTATGAAGTTTTTAATTTGTATTAACAAATTCTTTGGAAGGTTTTGTAGTAGTAACTTATTATTTGTTATTAGGTTATTTGACTAAAATTCTATATGTGGAGGTGTTGTGGCACAGTGGAATAGCGTCTGCATGTAAACGCAACGGTTGTAAATTTGATCCTAACTCAGGGGAACGATTATATTTAAGTTATTCTGGTTTCCTCGCCCTCGTAGACAAAGCGAGGCGTTGAGTTCCGCCACTAGACAAGCAATGTAGCGATCAGTGTATTGGCACTAGTTTCCATAAGAGAAAAACGTGAAGCTGAAAAATATATTAAATTATTCAAAAAAAACACAGTCATGCGTTCAAAAAAGTAGGTAGGTACGTTACGGGTACGTTATAAATTCTTTATTTTTAATATTCCCTGTATCTTTGTAAGTGAATGTTTCTATTTTCTAATGAATCATTAGGCTCGTATTTGACGTCGTCTAAGTTTTCGCTTAGTTTTTGTTATATGTTGTAATAATATAAGTTAATTAAAACATGATAAAAGAGTATCCGTAGATCTTTATTGTAAAAAAAATAAAATTTATGGTTATTGCTTTTTTTAGTTTTAGGGTGGGTGTATCGTGCACGTGGCAGGGTAGGCTCTATGATCTTGGGAACTTGGGAACCTTGTCTTAAGACACTCTGTTCCTTTGCCCACTTTCCGCCGAATTTATTATAGAAAATTAGCTGTCTTCTATATATCTATTTGCATGTAAAATATTTTTTATAATAAAGTCAGTATCATGTTCATATCATCGAGGCCTATCGTAGCGTAGCGGCACAAGCGTGTGACTGTAAACGACAGGTTGTGGGTTCGATACCCACTTGAGGGAATGAAATATTTAATATTTTCAAATTAAATATGTAATGTTTTCATTTCTTCGCTCTGGTAACAAGGCAAAGCGCGGCGTTAAGTTCCACCACTCATCACGCAATGCCTCGAATTCGGTGAAATGTGGAGAACAGAAGTGGAACGGAGTGTCTTGACACAAGTTTTCCAATTTCCCTCTGCCTACCCTGCCATGTGCGGGATACAGCGTGAAGCTAAGAGACAATCTTAGATTCCTTTTTATACAACTATTATTATCTAATAGTTATTGTGAAAATAGTGTTTACATAAGTCAATATTTTAAATATAAAAACTCTGTTAATTTCTTCTTACGCTGTATCCTGTTTATGAAAGTGTAAAGAAACTCCATTCCAATTAAGATATATCAGTTCCCCACTTCCGCCTAAATTGAGGCAATGTGTGTTTAGTGGCGGAACTCAACGCTGTGCTTTGCTCTGATACCAGAGAGCAAAACAAAGAAAATATAAGAAGTAGTAAGCCGGCGTTGGAACAACTTGATTAACAATCACGCTTGTGCTCCTGCGCCGACCAACTTAACATGTAATATCTAAAATTTTGGCGTGCTTCAAGCGGAATAAGATGTAATGCTGAAAAAATCATGAAATTACAAATTAAATATGAATTATTTCACTTATGACATACATTATTAATAACAGTTACATTACTACGCGTGGGACCTCCCCAAATCAAAGTTTCCCATAGAAAGTATCAATTGTGTCACTCTTGGTCGCTTCGCCGCAGAAGCTTAATGGTTTTTTTTTTCTAAGTTTAAGACGCGGAAGCTTATTTCATGCTTAGCTTACTGAAAACGGAAAACCGGATATTTCTTTAATATTTATTTCTTATTTATAATTTATTATTGTAAACAAATTCGCAATAAAATGATGTATTAAAATGTTTATTTTGATTGATTTTCTGTCATATAAATGGTGCAAGACACGAAAAAAATATATTTTATATTGATCTGAAATATATATATATATTTTTTTCAATTTTTTAGCTTCACGCTGTATCCCGCGCATGGCAGGGTAATCAAAGGGAACTTGGGCACCTACTGTTCATACACTCTCTTCCTTTCACACTATTTTCATATTTAAACCCAATAAATCATAGCGAAAGGTGTGAAATTTCTAAGAAAATAATATATATATATAACAATCAACATTAATATTTTCTTGGCTTGGATTAGTCGATATGATAATAATGTGCAGTTACTTAAAGTAACCAAACGCATTGTATAATACGAATTGCAACTGAAAAGATAAAATCTATGTGATAAAGTTGTGCCATTTCATCTCATTCTTATACAAATATGATTTACAATGTTTCTGGGAACTTGTCTATGTTCAACTCTTCCCTATTGAGTTTGCCAGTTTTTATATAGCATTGTATGAAAACGTTGTCATAAAGGATAATTTTAAATCTCTGTGTCCGTCATCTGTGGACAATGCCCACTATTAGCGGATTCTAATCCGCAAAAAGAGCAGGTACTGTTTCAGACGAGTCGCAAGTTTCGTACTTTTGCGTTTTGAATTTTATTGTAGATTCGATAATTATTTATCTCTTCTCTTAGCTTCACGCACATGGCGAGGTAGGCAGAGGGAACTTGGGAACCTAGTGTTTAGACTTCTGTCTAAACACTAGGTTTCCAAGTGGCAGAAGAAAATTACTTAAATATATTATATCATATATATATCGCTTACTATGATCGTTTAAAATAAAAAAATAAAACATTTTTTTCCTCTTCATACAGAATCGCCTTGGTTTTATTAGTGTATAAATAATTATAGTCACTTACACAACATAAATGTTTATTTATACAATAATATCTTTGATTTTCAAGATTGTTACACATTTTAAATGAAAAACGTAAATTCGTGTAATTTAAAATTTATTTTAATTATTTTTTCCATTAAAAAAGCCTACTAATCGCTCTAACTCCATACTCTCACCAAGCGGTAAACATTCGCTTGCGCTAGACAGATGCAAGTCTCATGAGACACTTGGCGACGATTATCTCAAACAATAACAGTCCGCCGGACAGTACGTGATGTCGCCTCCGTCCTAGGAATACGTTTATTATTTTAGTTGTTAGTCAAATAATACTAACTTCTGGCTTTTTACTTCCTAGAAAATTTTGATTAGGTAGATGTAGTGAGATATTTATTTTGTGTTAGTTTCAATTCGGTAGTTTTGAAATATTAATTGAAAGGGTTTCTAAACATGCGAGTCGTCCATGAATGTTATTTTTTTTTTCAACAGCTTCCCACTATATCTCTTGTTTAGAGAGGCAGTCAAAGGGAACTTAATGTGAATATCCCGATTGCCACTTTCGGTGTAACTTTAGAGATATTCTATGATAAATTAAGCAATTCAAGTACCCACTAACTCACGTTTGAAACAGCACACTCTGTTTATTTACTAGATCGAGAATATTATTGTAATATACTTCCTCTAATGGAGATCAAACCCGGAACTAACAGCTTACAGTCAGATACTGCCACTATGTCTGTCCCTTGGGATTGCAAAAATGACATCTAATTATTTTAAACAAATTTTAATATTTTTATCGGTACAAAATAAAACTTTTTCATCTTGATCATGTTGGTGCTTGTAGCTCTTAAGCCGCTAATAAAATTTTCATAACATATAACTATAGACAAAGCTTTATATTAAAAAATCGTACCTAAATCGGTTAATTATTTTATCAGTGGCAGTTAAAAATAATCATATTATAGGTATAAGAGTACCACGCTGTATCTTTCTCATGGCAGAGTAAGCAGAGGGAACCTTAGAACTTAGTAATAATACACTGTGGCTTGTTCCCCACTTTCCGCCGATGCTAGTTTGAGACATTGCATGTTGAGTGCCGTAATTTAACGCTGCGCATATTTAATTTGGGAATATCAAATATTTCATTTTCCTCGAGTGGGGATCAAACTTGTAATCAATCACGTTTAGAGTCACACACTTGTGCCCCTGCGCCACGACAGACTTCAAATATAACAAATAGTATATTAGAGTTGATAAAATTAAATTCCAAAAGAGTATCACACTTATCCAAATAAAAAAATCACACGAAAATTAGTAGAAAACTGCATTCGATTATAATTTCTTTTGTTATTTTGATTTCTTTCTATATTTTGGTTTTGATGGATTATATTACATTTCCTTTGCAAACATTTTATCGGTCCCAAGTGAGAAACCAGGAGTTTAGCTACCCTACATGGGTACACAACACCTTTACCGAAAATCCCCATACATACATACATAACGGACCACACTTGATGCACTCACTGTATCAAATCGCACACCTTGAACATGTCAATCATTCAAGTCCCGCTAAAGCGTAACGCCTGCAGTGAGCAACCACAATTGATACAATTGAGGAAACGCCTTCAAACCACGATAACACAATGCGTTGCCAAATAACGGATTCATTTAGCCCTTTAGGTAGTAGGTAGCGTTTTGGATTTTATGAATATTTCCAATTTCTAATCCCTTGGCCCTTTTTGGTATGTTGCAAATTTGTGAAAGATAACGCATCGGCAGGATTATCTGGAGTGTTTCTATTGGCACCTGCTGTTTTGGTGCCATTGTCCTTATTTGATACCGTTATGTTTAACAACAGTCTTCTTTTTACTTCTACATTTAAATATCAATTTGTAATACTTATATTATAATATTTTAGCGCGGCGTTGAGTTCCGCCCCTCAACACGCAATGCCTCAAATTCGGCGGAAAGTGGGGAAAGGAAGTGGAACGGAGTGTCATAACACTAGGTTCCACTTCCGTTCCCTCTGCCTACCCTGCCTAGTGCGGGATACAGCGTGAAGCTGAAAAAAAGAAAAAATAATAATAATAATAATAATATTTTATTTGGACCTGTTGTGGCGCAGGGGCACAAACCTGCGACTGTTAAAACGACAGGCTGTAGGTTCGATCCCTAATCAATAAAATGCAATCTTTAACATTTTAATTTCTTCGTTCTCAATACGAAATGCCCCAAATCAGGCCGAAACTGGAGTATGGAAATAAATGTCTTAACACTAGGTTCCCAAATTCCATTTGCGTACCCTGTCATGTGCGTAACGCAGCGTTAAGCTCGAAATATTATTAATATTTTAAAATACTGTTACAATTTTTACACTTATTAATGAAACCTAAATATGATTTATGAAACTTTATTGTATTAGACATAGGTCCTACAACTACGCTACAATAATGTCAAAATTGAAAATAAACATTATGATATTATTTTTTTGCCTGCAGCCATGTCAACTACATCTTTAGTCCATCAAGGAGCTAGTCCTGTATCTAGTATTTTAACAGCAAATCTCCGAGCAGCACCGTCGTCTACAGTTATATCTAGAACAATGGCATCTCTAGCTCAAATGCACAAAACTGGGCCTCATATTAAGAAACGGAAATCCAGAAACCCATTGAACGGAAATCCTTTTGCTAAGGTATTGTATATATTGAATATAACATTTTCTCTAATTATCCTTATAGATGAGCAAACAAAATTTAAAATTTAATAGAACTCCGACTTAAAACTACAAAAACAATTTTCATAACATATAACAAGTCATACTTACAAACTTTACGACGGAATCAAAAAATATTCATTGTTCATTTGTATATACCATTGTTAAAGAGTTAAACTACTCTTAGAAAAACGAAAAATATCTATTTAGAAAACTTATAAAATTTAGAGATAGCCAAGTCCGTCCAAGACCGTCGGTCGATCCTTGGATTCAAAGATGTGCGGGTTCAAATCCCGCTACGTTTAAATCTTATACGTTTCCTTAATAAAGATTGTTCATTTGATTTGCTTAGTTTGTGGTTTCTAAAAGCTTCTTTATTTTATTCACTATTAACCCAAGTATGTACTTAGTAGAGGCTTAAAGAGTTGATTCTTGTTTTTAACCACTAGGTGGTCTAGTATGTATGTATAGACTATTGAGCCAACTGCTATAAATATTCAACAAGTTTTGTCTCCGTTCTCTTAGTGAGGCATTACTTGAACTTCATGTGTTTTGTTCTAATACTTCTCAAAAGTAGTATAAAAATCCTTAACAATTTTCATACAATTTTAAAATGGCGTTCAGCTTTTATTTCTGGAGGATGTAGCAGCGCAGAGACACAAGCATGTCACAAAATAAATATTTGATATTTTCTTTTCTTTCCTCTGGTGTGAAGCCAAAGCGCGTCGATGAGTTCAGCAGTTTCGCCATTCAACACACATGGCCAGAAGTTTTGCAGAGCGAAATGGAACAGTATCTTAACACTAAGTTCCCAAGTTTCCTCTGCCTACCCTACCACGTGCGGAATTGCAGCGTGGAGTTGAAAAACAAACGTGCATATTTAAAATATATATTTTTTTTATTTCTAGGGTGTAGTATTAAAAACATTAATCAAAAAGCCCAAGAAGCCAAATTCGGCTAATCGCAAATGCGTTTTCGTCCGCCTCTCCAATGGACGTGAGATGGTTGCGTACGTGCCCGGAATTGGACACAACTTGCAAGAGCATAATATAGTGTTGGTTAGGGTAGGCAGGTAATTTTGTTTTGTGTATTTAATTTATATATATATTTATTTCTTTATTCAGGACTATCGTTCCAAGGTACACGAGAAACAGCAAATATTTATTTTATTAATTTCTTCGCTCTGGTACCAAGACAAAGCGCAGCGTTGAGTTCTACCACTCAACGGAACCAAACTCAGCGGAGAGTAGGGAACGGTTAGGCTCCGCTTTCATCTGCCTTTGTCATTTATAGTTTCTTTTTAACTTCACACTATGCTGTTCATAGAAAAGTTAGCAGAGTGTTCTTCGGAATCTTTAAATAGGACATTAAGACAAAAATTCTTGATACATCACGTGTTAAGTGGCGGAAATAAACGCCGCGTTTTGCCTGTATTACCAGAGCGAAAAAATGAAAACATTTAATTTGAAAATATATCATTTCTTTAATCTGGGATCGAACCCATAACGTGTTGCGTTTACAGTCACACGCTTGTGCGCCCTTGTGTGGCACCACGGCATGTCTCAATAATTAGATATTATTTTTTTTTTCTTTTACAGAGTAAAAGATTGTCCCGGTGTGAAACTAAAGTGCGTTAGAGGCAAGTTTGATTTACCTCATGTAGTTAAACAGAAAGTGTAATGTTTTTTTTTATATTTATATACCGTATATCTTTGTGTATTTGTAGTTAAAATAAATATAGTTTAAGTTAGTTTAATGTAGTTTTATTTTTTCTATTTCAGTATAGTCAGTTATTGGCAGAGGCACTCTAGTGTTAAGACACTTTATCGTATCCCCTTTCTGTCGAATTTGAGAAAACGCGTGTTGAGTGGAGGAAATAACCGCCACACTTCACCTTTTTACCAGAGCGAATAAATTAAAATATTAAATGTTTCATTTCTTCGAGTTAGGATCGAACCCACAGCCTGTCGCTTTTACAGTTACACGCTCCACGCCTCTGCGCCACGATAAACCTCTAAGTGTAGTAGTATAGTCTACTAAATAACGCTCATGCTATCTTAGGACCTTAAGCTAGGTACGTACTGAAATATCATTATAAATATCATTATGAATTATTCTCTTTATTACAATATAATCATGAATATATCTTGCGTCTCACGTAGATATAGTATTTTTCTGGAAATATTCTCGAACAACCGATCGTTTGAAGCCTTGTTTGTTAAATAATTTCAGGGGGTACTTATTCTGAAGGTTTCGGATTTGATACATAATTTCGTTTTCAGCTTCACGCTGTATCCCGCTTATGGCAGGGTCGGCAGAAGGAACTTGTGAACCTAGTGTTTAGACACTACTTTCAGGAGACATTGCGTGTTGATTGAAGAATCCCAACGTTACACTTAGCCTTCTTACCAGAGAAAAATGAAAATGTTTAATTTTCTCCACTGGGGATCGAACCCACGACCTGTTGTTTATACAGTCACACGCTTGTGCCTCCGCGCTATAATTGGCTTCAATATATTTTTATATTGCGCCACGTCAAAGTAGATAATTAAAAATATATATTTTAAACGTCCCCATATCATATCATATCGTTATAAAAAGGGAATAGAGTTCTTAAAGAAAATTAAATGTATTGGTTATTTGAAGTAGATTATACCCATTTATTTTTATTTCTAATCTTTTTTCATAAAAAAAACCCTTGCATTCAATAGTAATGAACACCGGGAACTGTATTTACAGCCACTGTAAAGCCGTTTATAGCTGTAATATAATGTAGGAGTGATTGTGATTGGTCGGCGCGGCACAAAGCGCTTGCGCAAGCCGCGCCCCTTCTACCTACTGTTATATATTTGTACCTACTGTAGTAGATGAATGTAGAGATTTGTATTTACTTATGGAGGGTGTATTATATATTTCTTTTAGTTTAAATGTAAAATATTAATATAATTATTATAAATATTATTTATTTAACGCATCGTAATAGAAAATTATTTATAATTTGTTTGTTTTATTTTATTACTTATTTTTTTGTGTTAATTCAAAAAGATATACAATGAAACGTAAAATTCATATAAATTCATATCGTTTATTTCATCTCATATTATAATCTGCTTACAAAATTCCATACAAAAATATTAAATAATAAATTAACTAACTCTACATATTTACAACATTGCACGCTCACTTATAACTAATGACTCGTAATAATAAATAAGTTACAAATACATAATTAACAAAGACAGGACTGATGACATTTGATACATGTGTTCGTAGCGAGCATTCCTTTCAGCTTGGACAGTTCATTTTTCAAATAAGTAACTTTCAAGGCGAGATGTATCTCCCGCAGCTTCCTTCTGTCGCGGCTTTGTTTGGCCGCGTAATTATTTCTCTCTCGTTGCTTCCTGTATGAATCGTCGGCGTTTTGATTGGTTTGAACAGCGCGTCGCATTCTCGGATTATTGCCAAGTAGAGTGCCGCCGTTCTTCTCGGCCATAGCTCTTAGCGCGTCACGCTCAAACGCTTGGAAGTCGGGGTCGTCTGACAGAGTGTCAACGTCGATCATGTAGCTCGGTCGTTTCCTTTCGTTGATAGACACTGGCGATTCTGGCGGGGAAATTACACCATTCCTCGCCGGACTTGCTGGTGCATATCCTGAACATGATGATATCGGTGATGTTTCAGCCAACGGTACGAACATAGGCTGATACATATATGGATATTGTATACTTTGGGGCACTGCATTCGGAAATTGATACGGAACTTCTGTGTAGTACTCGTTTTTACACTTCACTGATAAATCTAAGGCAGCGTCTTCTGCGTAAGGCGTCCATAAAGCCATGTTGTCTTGTTTAGAGATGGTCGGTAACTAATGGGGTAGGAAATGCCCCTTGTCTTTTTGTATGTATCCAAGTGGGCGTGGCCACATCCCCTCCCCTTGGGGTCCGCTACCTGGCATAACGGGGTGATTTGATAGGGTTTTATGAGATTTTTGTTGAACTTTGTTTACTTATTTGTTGTTTTTTAACACTTTGCATTGTTAGGTGTTAATGGTTAGTGACGTAATTATATGATAGTTTTGAGTATGCATGTACTGCTGTCTGTATATCACTATAGAAAACGTGAATCGATTTTTATTTACGAACATTGTTTAAATTGATATTTTTTATTAAATTCAAGATATGTTTTAATTAGTCTGTTTTAATATTTTATTTATGTTTTATATAAGTATGATGTGGTTTTTGTAAATAATCATGGTATGAGAAACTATTGATTCTAAGTTGAGGAAATGAATTATTGTAATTTACTGGTTTTCGTAAAATGACGATCGTAAAATGGCGTTGAGTTCCGCCAAGCAACTGGCAATGTCTAAGTAATCTGGTAGAAAGTGATAAAGTAGACTAACACTACGTTAATTCAGTAATAAACAACTTTGTCGTCGTAGCGCGTGTAACTGTAAACGAGACAGGTCGTAGGTTCGATCCCCAAATGAAATATTAAATGTAATAAAAAATTAAATATTATTAATGAGAAGGAAATGAAATATTAACTATTATTTTTTTCGCTCTGATGTTGAAGCAAAGCGTGACGTTGAGTTCCGTCACTACACGCAATGCCTACAGAATATAACGGAGAGTGGAGACGGAGTGTCTGATTGTAAGGTTCCCAAGTGCCCTTTTCCTATCCTGTCAAATACGGGATGCAGCGTGAAGCTGCGTGAAGCTGTAAAAAGAAGGCAAAACATACATTTATGATAAATTAATTACATAAACAAATCTTACGCATAATGACATGAAAACAAAATAATTAAAGCATTAGGAATTGTGAAATTTGGAAAGAATTAAATGCAATAATATTTATTTTGTGCTTAACTATCTGTCATTAAGCTAAGTTGTTTGCGAGATGAGGCGTCATTAGGTCATCTGTTTGTTTGTCATTTTGTTTTGCATCTGTGACATTAGTTAATGAGTTTTTTTTATTTTAAGGTTCCGTAACCAATGGGTATATATATATATATATATATATATATATATATATATATATATATATATATATATATATATATATATATATATATATTATATATATATATATATATATATATATATATATATATATATATATATATATATATATATATATATATATATATATATATATATATATATATATTCTATACGAATTAATTTTCTTGGAAGTTCAAAATTATTTTAATACAACAATTGTATCAAAGCTCTCTCTACATGTAACAGTTGGTGAAATAAGTCATCTGTATATAATTGAGCGTAATTTTGTAAAGCCATTCGTAAAATTCACTGAAGCGGTGATAGGAAGCAAATGTCATCTTCCGCAGCTAGCATAGTTTCCGGATATAATTTAGGTATAGTCCATATATATTATCATACGTTGAATGGATATTTTCTTAATGAAAATAAAAAACAGCAGAGTAGGTAGAGGGAACCTGGGAACCTTGGAGAGTGTTTCGCCGGATGTATTTCATTTTGTAATATGTTAATTTCAGATCAGTTAATTTCAGATATGAGTTACGTTAAGTAATAAATTAAATAGTAGATAAATAAAAAGATCTATTTAAAACAACATGCTTTCTATATGTTCATTTTATTTTCATGATTATACCTATCTTCTTCTATCATTATCATTTGATACTCATTTTAAGCGCGTTGTACCTACAGAAAAAAATGATCAGCCACTTTAATGTAATTCATTATAATTGCAGTCGAAAACCGAATTTCCAATCAGACACTGAGAAGTGGACTGGAAATTGAGCTTGCAATATTTTACATACACTAATACAATAATAGTTTGTAAAATTATTAGCCACTGCATAGAAGTTGATGTAATCCTTACATTATATATATATATATATATATATATGTATATATATATATATATATATATATATATATATATATATATATATATATATATATATATATATATAATTATTTTATTATTTTTGTAATATGTTACAAAGGTCATTGAAGCATAGTAGAACAGCGTCCTACTGTAAATATGATATATTTAGAACCACAGTTGAAGTGGAGAATTATTTTAATTTCTCCACTCTTGTAGACAGCGTGGCGATAAGTTAATTAGTCAACACACCAAAAATCTCGAAAATCGAGTTAAAAATAAAGAACTGTTTGTATTAACACTACTTTTTCTGTAGTTGTTGTTATATGCAAGAAATAGCATGAAAAATATCAGTTATTAGTATTATTCTTATAAAAGATATATTCAACCATTTTAACATTTACAAAAGTAATGTTATCTTTTGGCTACTGTCTAGCACTACCTGCCAGTACAGTAGATACCGCTAATCTCTAATATTCCACAAATCCTAGAATTCCGAATTAGTCCAAACATTCACACAGCATCTTTCCATCTAATTATTAACAAAAAAAAACTTATTTTCACCGTTAAAATATGACTTTATGGACAGGAGTGAGATCTAATCTCGTAGACACGCGCCGCGTACCTGCCGTTTATTGGCGTCGTAAAGCTTGCGCAGCGGCAGTATGTACGCACCCGTATTATAGAGGATAGACTATTGTTTCAGCTAAGCCGCTTAACGGAACGGGGTTTTTTTTTTTTGTGATTGTATTAAATTTATGAATTTGCTTATAGTTTTAAAATGTTATAGAGTTGCAGTTGGGTAATCTCTTTATGGTTCTGTTTTCGATGTTTGTTTCTTAGGGTTTTTGTGAAATTAGACTTTTTCTCGTGTCACGTGACGTTTAATTTTCTTAATATACTATATCAGATATACTACCTATATAGCAGAAGGTACAATGCGGAGTGACATAATGCTAGTTTTCTTTGGCCTACCGCGTTAGTTTATTTTGGAGTTAATATTTAAATCTTACGTACGTATATCAAAGGCGTGTCGTGGCGCAGCGGCACAAGCCTGTGACTAATCGACAGGTTGTGGAGTCGATCCCCACTCGAGGAAATGGAGTATTTAATATTTTCAATTTAAATATTTAATGTTTTCATTTCTTTGCTCTGGTACATTGCATAATTCGGCGTTGAGTTCCACTTCTCAACACGCAATGCCTCAAATTCGGTGGGAAGTGGGGAACGGAGTGTCTTAACACTAGGTTTCCAATTTCCCTCTGCCAACCCTGCCGTGTGCGGGATACAGCGTGAAGCTGAGAGAACATATATAAAATTTTATCATAATTTTTTTGAACCTGTTAAGAGATTTTATTGCTATTTAGACTTTTGAGTGTTGAGTGTTGAGTGGCAGAACTCAACACGCTTTGCCTCTTTTTTTATACATAATGATAAATAATAATATTAGGAAATATTGGCTTTTGACACTTAACACGCAATATTCTATAAAAAAAATAAGACGTAATGAAATTTAGCTATATAGCTATTTATTTATTGAGCTAACTTAATTTGTATGGATGTCAATGTTGCAGTACTGGATATCTGTTTTCAGCAAACAGTACCAAAACAATTGGTAACATTTAATAATAATTTATTTTTTTACTATTAAAAAAGACGTCCCACTGAGTTCTTAGCGCCGGTTTTTGGCCTAAAATCTTCAGTGAACTGGTGGTAAATTATTTAACGTTCAAAATACTAATATAATGGTTTCTCATATTAATGAAAATTATTTAACTTAGACTTTGCTATATATAAAAAATAATACTAGCTTAAAATAAGACACCTATACAGGGACTTATAATGTAGTTAACAAAGATCTCCAATTGTTTTCTAATATTTAATATTAATCCCTCAGAAACGTAACAATAAACTCGTAGATTAGATACTTTATTGCC
The DNA here is from genome assembly GCA_019049475.1 of Eueides isabella. NCBI lineage: Eukaryota > Metazoa > Arthropoda > Insecta > Lepidoptera > Nymphalidae > Eueides > Eueides isabella. The sequence goes on along the minus strand of CM032389.1, from coordinate 11,953,433 downwards.
CCAATTTGGAATATATTTTAGAACTGCCTGAAGGATTAAGTAATATTTATATAACGTTTAATACCACTTGCGTGCCGCCGTACCCGCATAGGTAGTTACGCTGTTTGAGGCAAAGATTCATAAAATGTTATAGATTTTTTGTTCGATATTAAGGTAATTTATTACTTTTTCTTATTTAATTTTTATGCTTCACGCTTTTCTTATACGCTGATCGCAAGCTTTCTTTGACGCTGTATCCCGTACATGACAGGGTAAGCTGAGGGAACCTGGGAACCTAGTGTTAAGACACTCCGTTCCGTTCTCAACTTCCAAACATCTTCATATTTCTTATTAACCATTGGTTCACTGCGCATATATATGCTTAAACAATAATATTTTTCTTACCTTTGCTATCCGAAATATAACATTGTTGTGCATTTGATGGCGGCATTGAACGCCTCCCTTTGGAGCGATAAAATAAAACGAACTGAAATATAATAAATCTTCGGTCTTGTTAAAAAAGCAAAACACGGCGTTGAGTTCCGCCACTCAACACGCAATGCCCCAAATTCGGCGGAATGTGGGGAACGTAAGTGAAACGGAGTGTCATGTAAAACATTTCTCAATTTTGAGACTTGCTGACTACGTACGTGTGTAAACGTCATTGGTTGTGGAGTCAAACCTCACTCGAGCAAATTGAAATATTTAATATTTTCATTGCTTTACAATTGTAATAAGGCAAAGCGCAGCGTTGAGTTCCGCCACTCAACACACAATATCTTAAATTCGGCGGACATATAATGATCGAATCCAAAACTGCCCCAGACGCCTTCTTGATGTGTATTGTTTTACGGACATACTTTTAGTTAACTTAAAAATTATATTTGTTATTTGTTGATAAAGTTCTTGATGTTTTTTCACCAATATTTACAACTGGGACGGATGTTGTTGACACTCCTAACGGAGCCCAGTGAGTAGTAAAAGAAGATTGATGAATTATACCACACACGAGTATGCCTTTATTTATAAAAAATAATAGTCTCATAAAGTTCCAAAGGCCTGCCCTGGCATAAGCGTACGAATGTAAGTAACTTTAGGTTGTAGGTTCGATTTTCAGTTGAAGAAATAAAATACATACATAATATTTTCATTTTTTCGCTCTGGTAACGAGGTGAAGCGCGGCGTTGATGTCCGCTCAACACGCAATATCTTTTAATAATAAGTTGCTCTGCCTAACTTGAATAAAAAGAGTTTTTTAATGCTTATGCATTGGACCTTATTACATAGATACTACTCAATATAATAACCTTTGAGTTAAAATATACCTATTTTAACTCAAAGGTTATCTTTTTATAACTTTTACTCACTAAGAATTTTCACCAGTGTCAAAAAAAATATTTCTTTCTGCCTACTGTTGCTATATACCTATGGGAAAAATAGATAATAGAATTATATACCTACATACAAAAAATATATGATTTTTTTAACTGATAATGAAAAAAACTAATCCTTCTGACATGTTATATAAAAAAAATAAGCAATTCGTAAGTATCACAAGCGAAAAAAATCCTTTCCACGCCAATTTTCTTATTGTTTAAACACTACGTCCCAACGTGTAAACAGACAAACAACTTAAGCAAAAGGGTGCTATGCAAATATTTTCTAAGAAATATCTAACGGTTCACCATAACTTTGAACAAAATCTTAAAAGATTAACGCAGTTGACAGAATATTGCATTTTGTACAGTTTTAAGCTGTAACGATTTTGATAAGATTGTACTTTTTTCTTAAAATAAGTTGTCTCAAAATATTTGATATTATAAAGAAAAAAAAAAGCACAATGGCACAGGATTTGACTCTAAATGCTATGGTTGTCGGTTTAATTACCAATAGGGGAAGGAATTTTGTTTGTTTCCTGGCATATTTAAAGTAGAGCGGAGTGTCTTATTACTAGGTACCCTCTGCTTATCCTAGCATATCCAGGGAAAAGCGTATACCAAATAAATCAATTAAATATATTAATACTTGAATACTTAAAATTGTTTTATTTGAATAATATAAAGTATAACGTAAATATTGAGGCCAGTTTTGGCGTAGAAGCACAAACGTGCGATTGTAAACGCGACAGGTTATGAGTTCGAAGCCACCCGTGGCCTTGGTAACGAAGTTAGGCGCGGCGTTGAATTCCGCCACTCAAAACGCAATTCCTCATAGTAGTTCGGTTAAAAGTGATCAAAGGAAGTGCCTTAATGAGACCAAATGTTCTAACGCCAGGTTCCAAGGTTCCCTCTGTCTATTTAATATATAGCAGGTAGAGACAAGCAACCCGTTTTAGCCTGCTTAAATTATACTAAGTATTTTATTAAATAATCTCAATTAATTCTCATCTTCACTACGTTTTCCACAAATATACTTATATAATAAAAAGCTCCGAAATATATGAAAACCAGAAACTTCTATACCAAACAAAAGCTTACAAAAGCTTACAAATTTAATTCATCCACATAATATAATGTAGTTATCTAACACGATCGATATTACATAACAAGTTTACTGAGGGGTTGCACCCCTGTAGTATGCACCGCCCATACCCCAAGCCCCATATTAGTGACCCTCGCCTGCGCAAGTTAAAGCTAGGGGAGGGTTTATACTATCGTAATAATTGAGATTTAGTTCTGAACTAGATGTTTTGTACAGACTTTGTTTGTGTGTGTTTTTTTTCATATCTTTGTCTAGAGGGAACTTGGGAAGTTAGTGTAAAGAAACTCTGTTTCCATTCAGGAACTTTCGTTTTCTATTTTCCGCTCAATTTGCATTGCGTGTTGAGTTACGGAATTAAACGCTGCATTATGCTCGTTACCAAAGTGAGAAGGTTAATACATTAAAATTTCTAAATATTTCACGACCTTTCTGTATGAAAATATAATTGTATAATGATTTTTTTGGGTTACATGTAGGCTTAAATTTTCATTTAAGATATAATTTAAGTGTTAATATTTTTATTAAGATATCCGCAGCATAATTCTTTACTAAAACGCAAAGCGGCGTTCAACTCCGCCTCTGCATACAACTCGTCTATGAAAAATAATGGAGAATGTAGAACGAAATGTTTTAACACTATATGTTGTTCTTATTCCTTTATCTATACTACCTACTTTTTTAAGTATGCGAGAGAGGTTAGAAAACAATACCTAAAATTTATATACTTTTACTATGTTTTAAAGTGTTATTCCACACTTGGACAGAAAATACTAAACTTAAATTTATAAAGCATATAAAAATAGTGAACGAAGCAGAATTTGAACCCGCGCCTCTGGAAAACCGTTCCAGCGCTCTGACCAACTAAGGAACGGTTTTCCAGAGGCGCGGGTTCAAATCCTGCTTCGTTCAAAATTTTTTAACGCTTTTTAAATTTAAGTTTAGTATTTATATACTTATTCCTTTTTTTATTCAGATTGCGGCTGTAAACATTTCTGGTCACAAACTCGTGCGAGACAAGCTGCATATAATCCTTTACCACATGTTCTCACTATCATGCAGATCTCTGTTATCTTAATACTCCACGTGCTCCTAAAATGCGATCGATATCTTTGACAGTTTAGCAAAATACAAAGGTTAGTTTACAATGATATATAGAAAATATTAGATATGAGAAAATATTTTTTATATGAAAAACATTTATGGTCTGAATCTATTAAGTATTTATATATTTATTCGAGGCCTGTCGTGGCGCAGCGGCGCAAGCGTGTGACTGTAACCGACACGTTGTGGGTTCGATCTCCACTCGAGAAAATGAAATATTCAAAATTTGAATATTTAATGATTTCATTTCTTCGCTCTGGCACAAGGCAAAGCGCGGCGTTGAATTCCGCCACTCAACACGCAATGCCTCAAATTCGGTGGAAAGTGGGGAACGGAAGTGGAACGCAGTGTCTTAACACTAGGTTCCCAAGTTCCCTCGGCCTACCCTGCCATGTGCGGGATACAGCGTGAAGCTGAGTATATATTTATTAAACATTGTATTAAAAAAAAATATAATACTTTAACAATATTTTAAATATTAATTAGGTATTTTTTAAGGCCTGTAGTGGCGCAGGCACAAACGTGTGGCTGTAAACGCGGCAGGTTGTGAGCTCGCACCCACCCGAGGAAATTAAATATTTAATATCTCAAATTAAATATTTTGTTTTCTTTAATTTGTTCTGGTAACAAGGCAAAGCGCGACGTTAAGTTCCGCCACTTAATACGCAAAGCCTCATATGAAAGTCAGGACCGGAACGAATCTTCTTAACACTAGGTTCCCAGGATCCCTCGGCCTACCTTGCATTATGCCGGATACAGCGTAAAGCTGAGAGAACTTAAAAATAAAGCTCGAAGTATATAAAGTTACGTATTAAACAAAAACTTCAAGGTTAAAAACTTATATCAGCCATCATTGTGAGCTTAGAAAAAAAAAAGAGCACGCGACGACACGCGTGACTGACAAACTGTAACGGAAATACATGATCGAAACTTTATCTGCCTACATATGTATGTATTTAACCCTTGTAGATTATAAAGCTCTTTAAATGAAACGAAGTAGCTGAAAATGTTTTTTTCTTGTTTAACGCTATCTAACACATAGCAGGGTACCTGAGGGAACCTATGAACCTATTGTTAAGTCACTCCATTCTCGTTACGAGATTTCCATTGCCCAATTTCCAGCGGATTCTGGAGGCATTACGTGTACCAGAGCGATAATCAAATTTGAAAATGAAATTGTTAATCTAAAAATTCTTCACTCATTATTTCAGATAAGTAGATATTTTCATTTACAATATATACCTACAAAGTTAAAATGATTCTAAATTTTAAATATTAAGATAATTACATATATTACATCTATAATAAACATAAAATATTAGAAATTATTACGATAATAACAATTGAAGTCAAAATATTTTTTCATCTAACGACTATTACAGTAAGCTTATCTTCAGATCGTTACGTTAATTGGGTCATATAACGTCACCAAAATAGAAAACAAAATAATTAACGGAGCCTGTCATGGCGTAGTGACACGAGCGTGAGATTTGAAAAGTGACATCTTGTGGGTTCGATTCCCGCGCGAATTAATAATAAAATAATTAATATTTTGATTTTGAGGCAAAGCGCGTATTTCCAGAACTCAACACGCTCTTAACTTTCCTACTTGCCTACGTTATATGTGGTATACAACGTGACGTTAAAAAATAAAAACAAATAACTGTCGTGGGGCAGTGGCACAAATATATTGCTGTATCCGTGACAGGTTTTAGGTTCGATTACAATTTGAGTAAATGAAATATTTAACATTTTCAATTTAAATAATATTTAATATTCTCATATCTTCGCTGTGATAACAAAGCAAAGCGCGGCGTTAAATTCCGCCGAAACACACAATGCATCTAAGAATGAGAAACGGAATGGAGTGTCTTAACTCTAGGTTCCCAAGTTCCCTCTGCCTACCCTATATGTGCGAAACTTGGGCACAATCTTATGTATATATGACTGTAAACGGGATAAGTTGTTGGTTCGATCCACTCAAAGAAAAAAATTATATATTTTTTTTATATATTTTCTGAAAACGGATGCCCTTATACACTTTAAACAAAGATGATTGTGAGTTCGGGCTGTACTTAAAAAAAAAAGATAATAATACTTAGTTGCTTTCAAAATTCGTATAAATTAATTAAAATATGTGTCAATTATGCCTGTCGTGGCGCAGCGGCACAAGCGTGTGACTGTAACCGGCTGGTTTTGGATTCCATCCCCAGTCGAGGAAATGAAATATTTAATATTTTCAATTTAAATAGTTAATGTTTCACTTCTTCGCTCTGGTACTAAGGCAAAGCGCGGCGTTGAGTTCCGTCACTCAACACGCAATGCCTCAAATTCGGCAGAAAGTGACGAACAGAGTGTCTTAACACTAGGTTCCCGAGTTCCCTCTGCCTACCTTGCCTCGTGCGGGATACAGCGTGAAGCTAAAAAAAATGTGTTAATTATGAACGAGGACAACTCGCGGGTATTATTTGTATTTTATATCTCACTTTAAATTATTAATATAATTGTAAAATAAATAATATTATAAATTAAATTTAAACACAATGACAATTTACATTACTTGTACATAATTATTTAATGTCAAGCGTGATCATAATAATTTAATCACGTAAAATATGACAAGATTTTAAATTTTAATACAAAAAAAAATGATGGGCGGAGCCTGCCCACGCGCTTCGGTAAAAGAACCAATGAGAACATGGACAATGGACGTTAGGTATAAATAAAACATATTGTGAAAGATGAAAACTATTTTTTTTTCAGCTTCACGCTGTATCCCGCACGAGGCAGGGTAGGCAGAGGGCACCCGGGAACCCAGTGGTAAGACACTCCGTTCCACTTCCGTTCCCCACTTTCCGCCGATTTGAGGCATTGCGTGTTGAGTGGCTGAACTCAACGCCGCGCTTTGCCTTATTACCAGAGCGAAGAAATGAAACATTAAATATTTAAATTGAAAATATTAAATATTTCACTTCCTCGACTGGGAATCGAACCCAGAATCTGTCGGTTTCAGTCACACTCTTGTGCCGCTGCGCCACGACAGGCCGTAAATTAAATACGGCATTCAAATGCTTGTTGAATTTTTATGTAGCAAGTAAAAATAATAACTATTTATGAATTTAAATTCAAATTAATATTAACTAAAGGTTAAAATTAACTTAACATAATTTTATTTAATATATAAAATGTAAAGCTTGCATTTTTAAATTAAGAATTGACCAAATTACTTTTTACTGTACACAAATTATTATCTACTAATATGTATCTAAACTCTTAATATATAAAAGTAACGTGGTCGAAAACACTTCTAAGATTATCAATGAATCTTGGTGAGGATGAATATTTACTTCTCATTAAAACAATTGAACGAATTTAAATTAAACTTTACAGCAATATTACTTATATACTTTAGTATAACACATGAGCTACAAATTATATAAAGATTTTGTATAATTTAACCGTATTGTAAAAATAAGTAAAAGCAAGCGAAGCCGCTTATACCATATGTTTTGCACTACTATATATTTGTTTATTATTAATAATGGGTACGTAAAAAAGTAACTGTAATATATTTAAGGGTTATAAAAAGAAAAGTACACATTTTCCTTATTTATAAAATAACTTTATTAAAATTAATGTGTCTCTGCTTTGATACAATTTATACAATTCATATACATTTCGAATCCCAATCACAAATTTCACTAAACATCGAATATAAATATCTGGCACATAATATTACAACGCGTAATTAACATCTACATAGCTGCTGGCATCGTAAGCACATTCGTTCGCCCAACCTAGACCTTAAGTCCGCGATCTTCTTCTTCAAATACGTAACTTGAAAAGCGAGGCGAACTTCTCTTAATTTTCTTCTATCTCTACTCTGTTTTGCTGCAAAATTATTTCTCTCTCTTTGTTTTCTATATGAATCGTCCGCAGCCTGATTAGTTTGAACTGCGCGTCGCATTCTAGGATTATTTCCCAAAAGCGTCCCGCCATTTTTCTCGGCCATTGCTCTTAACGCGTCTCGCTCAAAACATTGGTATTCCACGTCATCTGTTAGGGAATCAGTTTCAAAAGAGTCCGTAGAAGGGGGTGGTGATGGTACTTTCCTGTTCCAACTGTCCACTGGAGAAATTTGCGATGGTGGCACATCATATCCGTATACGTAATTATAACATCTGTCTTCTTCGGATTTATTATATTCTGTGTATTTGTAATCGGGAACAACCATTGGTTCGTCCTGTTTATCATTTTTGGTTAAGTCCAGGGCTTCCTCCGCGTATGGCGTCCACAGAGCCATGGCGTGTGCTGCTTGTGATGCTAAAACTATGATTGCAAATTTTTGCAATGATTTGTCCCAAATATGGGCGGAGTCTTACTTTAGTGGTAGGGTTAATCCGCTACCTGCGGTACTCGTAACGGTACCCAAGGCGACATAAATATTAAATTTCTTTTCAAACAATAGTATTATATTTCCGTATTCTGGTCTTATTGCGACGATGGGTTTAGTAATATTCCGAAGATGTAGAAACAATGATATTTACTTTTTAACTTATAATATGAATGTATATAAAATTAGAAAGGAATTAAATTACTTTTATTCTTTATCTTTAGTAAAATTCTTAAAAGATTATGATGAAATGTTTGAGCTAAATATTGTAAAAAAAAATATATTTGATTTTAATTGAATACTTTTTTGATTTAACGTCACTTGTATACATATTTACTTACTTGCCAAATTTTCCGCCCATTTTGAAGAACTGTGTGCTTGTTACGTTATAAAAGTAAATGTAAGCAAATCAAGATGAATTTGAATTTAATATCAATTACGATACAAACGTATATTTGTCAAATGAATGATTGGACTTTATTCATTAATCAAAAGATGAAGTGTCATAAATTATTCTAATATTATTTTCATTTTCGAGGCCTATCGTGACGGAGTGGCAGAAGTGTGTTCCTATGGGCGCGACAGGTTGTGAGTTCGATCCCCACTCGAAGAAATCAAACATTTAACATTTTCATTTCTTCAATTTGGAAACTACGCAAAACGCGGTGTACCGCGGTACCACTACAGAAAGTATGAAACAAAATAGAACGTTGAAACACTTCCCACAGGTTCCTGGGTTCCCCTCTGCCATGTGAAGCTAAAAAAAAGTTATATTTCACACAATAAATACATAAAAATAAACGGGCTATGTTTTACACCAATATAACCTTAATTTTATTCCAACTCTACAATTTCAATCACTTGACATATTTACTTACAAGTAATTTAATTTATACGCGTACACCGCGTTGTAAGCTTCAGGACAATAAAGGCTGTATTCAACAAAAGCGTGTAGACTCTATATAAATAAAAGTTGTTTGGCACTAAATTAAATCTGAAACCTTTACGTCTCTTATACAATAGGAAAGTGATAAAAGGAATAAATTGGAAGACGATGAAAGCTCAGTACTGGTAGTTATATTTTTTATTTAAACTTAATGAAATATTTTAGGATCAGTTTGAAATAAATGATTGTGATTTATTCCTTAATTATATTTCTTACCAGGGGCGTGTTTCAGTTTAGTAGTCATAGGGGTACAAGGGTGTGAATGTAGTGGATTCGATCTACACTCGAGGAAATGAACTATTAAATATTTTCAATTTAAATAATTCATGTCTTCATTTGTTTGCTCTGGTTACAAGGCAAAGCGCGGCGTTGAGTTCCGCCACTCAACACTTAATGACACAATTTCGGTGGAAGTGAGGAACGGAAGGTTCCCTCTGCCTACCCTACCCTGCCGTGTGCGTGATACAGCGTGAAGCTAAGAGAGGAATGTCTAATGGAAATTATAAGAATATTTTTAATATTCCATTTATAAGGTCAAATTATTATTAACTTGTTGAAAGTATAATGGCATAATAGATAACTCGTAAAAGTAAATATTTAATATTTTCATTCCTTCGCTTTGATAACAAGGCAAAGCGTGGCGTTGAGTTCCGCCACTCAATTTTGTTCGCCACTCAATTATGATAATTTATTCCCTTTAACCTACTCTACATTATCCAGAAACTGTTTCAAAATTAAAATAAATAAGTTAAACCGTACATCTCTAAATATTTATAACATAATAAAATGTTCGAGGCCTGTCGTGGCGCAGCGGCACAAGAGTGTGACTGTAACCGACAGGTTCTGGGTTCGATCCCCAGTCGAGGAAATGAAATATTTAATATTTTCAATTTAAATATTTAATGCTTCATTTCCCCGCTCTGGTAATAAGGCAAAGCGCGGCGTTGAGTTCCGCCACTCAACACGCAATGCCTCAAATTCGGCGGAAAGTGGGGAACGGAAGTGGTACGGAGTGTCATAACACTAGGTTTCACTTCCGTTCCCTCTGCCTACCCTGTCTAGTGCGGGATACAGCGTGAAGCTGAAAAAAAAAAAAAAAAAAAAATGTTCATATTTTTTAATAATTTTGCAAGCTTTACACCAATTTAGGTAAATATTCCAAGACAATAGATCTAACCGGCACCAAACTTTTAATCCTTTATAGGATGCTGCAGGCTAATCCGTCAGAACTTGGTAGAAACATTGATACAATGGGCGCAATTTATTAAAGCTTCCTTTGCAATAAACATATTGAGTATAGACTAGAAATTAGACTTTTATTTTATAAACGTTTACATAATCTCTTTCTCTTTTTAATTATTTGTTCTTTTTTTTTATATCTTAGGCATCTTACAGAGTAAGTAGAAAAAACCTAATCATTATTAATCATAAAAGGTGTCCTGTATTTGTACATAACATTATGTTAATATAATAAAATTCTCTATACCTCCAAAGACGAAATTATACTAATTGTAATTATTATATAATATATGTAAAAATGACAATCTTCACATTCACATAAATATAAACGTAGCGTATGACCATTACCGTTAACAAGTACAAATCCATAAAACCAAAAAAAAAAGAAACACAAAGACGTATTATAAAAACTGCATATCAATTGATACATAACGTTTCATGGTTTTGCTTAATCTATTCAATAATTGTAGAAATGTCACTTGAAACGATTAAGCCATTATAACTCTTTCCTCAAAGGAGACCACCACCGGATACAGTGTAGTGAAAATCGTAAGAATCGCAAAGATAGCCGGAAGCTCAACAATGCGCAAACGACAGTTGGTTTTGATGATGCTTCGATGATTTCTATGAAAGCACGCGCTGGACATCATTATATGATGGAAAAAATGTATTTAGTTTACTTTGGGTGATTCAAAATTACTTTCATATGATGCAGTATGACATTTTAAACATTTTGTCTATGAGATAATGACATTTTATTTCCGATACAGATAACTCCTTAGTCTAATTTAATACAATGAGATAGGTTGTATAATGAATATTAATTTAATTTGACCCTTTTGGAACTAGCCTTCCGCTCTATTGCTTGACTATTTTTTTTTATCTATATCCTAATATCGAAATCGTTCTTGGCAATAACTCTTTTAATGTGTCAAGCTAGATGTCCTAGGGTATTTAAGTTTTGTCAAGCTAGATATCCTAGGATGTTCTTTTTGATTTGTCTTTCTTAGACATCCAAACGAGAGGACATTTAATACAACAATTATGAAATCTTATAATTTTTCTCTCCTAGATGATAAGGCAAAGTACGGCGTTGAGTTGCGCCAATCAACACTAATGCTTCTATGTTTTAATACAACGTTCCCTCTGCGATGCGTAAAAATAAAAACTACTTTTACAATCATCCTTGTAAATATATTTTAGATTATAAATATAAAAAAGACACAATGTATAGAAAAAATCTGATTAAATTTTGGTATTTTATTTATAGCACTTACTCCAAAAGATGACGCACGATAAATATTATATACTGTTTCCTACATCGAATTTATTTATTGTTAGCCATTTTATTGTTACATTTATAGCAACAAGCTTGCGGAATAACGGAAAATAAAATAGATATCAAACACCTATTATACAGAAACAGCTATATCATCCATCTTGAAATATGTCAACATCACAAACAGTGCACGATTGGTTTCTAAAGGGTTAAAGCAAATGACAGGCGCGTGGGCATTTCAATGAATTTATAAACGATTTTAAATCCTAACATAATTGAATAAGGCTTTTATTTAATGTCACGTGCAATAATTTTCTATACAATGATTATATGTATTATATTTTTAATTGTTAACAAAATGTTGGGTGTGTTGCAGATGGTGTTTCCGTATGACAATTTTTATTTTATAACTGTTCACGTTGCATTGCTGATTGCAAGCTGATTTCATAGTTTTAATTAAGTAGGTGTTTGTTTGTAAGCACTTATATTGTTTATAGGAAATCACAATGCTGTGGCTACTTGGGTTCTTAATTTTTTTGAAAAATAACATTCAGTACTTTAATTTTTAGTATAATTTTGATTTTTATCAGTGGAATAATTATTATGACTTAACAAATAACGAAACACAATAGAGCACAATAATATTATTAATTTAAAAAATATATATTATTCTCTGCAATAATGCAAAAGTAGGCTTCCACAGTTCTGTCCTTTTTTTTACTGTTTTTTTTTAAGAAAATAGACATGAACTGTTTTTAATGTAAATATTAAATATATATACACGTATATATTATAACTAACTTTATAAAATTTCTTTAGAAAAGTAGTATATAATATATATTTTTTAATTATTATACATTGAAGCCTGTCGTGGCGCAGCGGAACAAGCGTGTGACTGTAACTGACAGTTTCTGGGTTCGATCTCCAGTCGAGGAAATGAAATATTTAATATTTTCAATTTAAATACATGATGTTTCATTTGTTCGCTCTGGTAATAAGGCAAAACGCGGCGTTAAGTTCCACCATTCAACACGCAATGCTTCAAATTCGACGGAAAGTGGAGAACGGAAGTGGAACGGGGTGTCTTAACACTAGGTTCCCGGGTTCCCTCTGCCTACCCTGCCTCGTGCGGCATACAGCGTGAGGCTGAAAAAAGGAAAAATACGGCCATACTTAATGCACAGTATCATCAGACCAGACAATTTTACGACTACAAACGACGTTGCTAATAATTTAGTCAGTACTAAAAGATTAAAAAGCAGCCTTTTCAGTGAAAAGTGAAGTTTTTGATACTATATTTATTGCTCGCCGAACATAATCTAGCCATAAATTCTATACTTACAAGTCCATTGTTCCCTTCAGTTGCGGCAACTTGTGACTTATTACTTTTGTTATAGAGATTTTAGAGCTGCCTCGTATAGTGAACGTGAATGGAGACGTTTCTTAAGTGATTATCAAAGAAAACGGTTGTCCTGTAGTGTAATAAAGTATCGTTTTATGTTGATTAACTTACTTACTTACTTACTTATCTTCACGCTATATCCCTAGCGGGGTAGGCAGGCAGAACGGAGCGCCAAACGCTACGGTCTTGGCATACCTCTTTCGCCTCGTCCAATGTCATCACCCTCTTTATACATGCCCTCCGGGAGGTCCTCATGCTTTTTACGTGACCTTCCTCCAGTATCGTCGATACTTTGTTTTCAAAGGTCCACCGAGGTCTCCCCCTCCCTCTCTTACCACTTACTTTTCCTTGATAAATCTTTCTTACCATTCTTTCTTCACTCATTCGCTCGACGTGCCCATACCACCTGAGCACGTTCTTCTTCATTCTCACTGTGACATCCACGCTAGTACCTACCATTCTGTGTATCTCTTCATTGGGTATGCGATCAGCTAAACTGACTCCGTATATTCGACGAAGAGATCGCATCTCTACAGTATGTTGATGAACGTAACTGTAATTTAATTTTGTGATTTGCATAGTTAGATTTTGGTCTTTTTTTTATAATGAGAATTAGTTATTAATTGTTTGTAAATCAAAATCACGTGGAAGTAATTTAAATATAAAAAATGCTTCAAATTATATGCAAACTTTAATTATCAACCATTTATCATTGTATAGTATTATTTTTTATTTAAGAGATATCAAATGAAATTTATTTGAGCATAAAAATCAATAAATATTAGAGTGCTCTGATTGGTACAATTACTTTGATCTGTGCGTGCGCACGCTCCGCCCTTATAATGTTACAAGAATAATAAAAATAATACCCTCGCATGCATTTAAAAATAAAACGCGCCGTAGAGGTCATCGTAAAGTAGGGTTACAGGCAATGGTTGTGGGTTCGGTTACCATTCGGGGAAAAGATATATTTTATAATAATTTTCTCGCACTGTTAAAGAGGCCATGCGATGCGTTGAGTTAAGAACTTGGGAAAATGTCTATATTGGGAAAACAATGTCTTTACACTAGACTCCATCCGCCTACGCTGCTTTGTGCGTTATAGAGCGCAAAGCTATAATATCACTTATATGTATATAGATAATAATACTTTTATTGCATCTCGGGTGTTTCACACGTGAATCTTGCAACAAAAACACTGGCACGAGTCCTTGTAAAAATATTAGTGCACGAGCTTATTTAAGTGGCTGAAAAGGGTTGTGTATTTAGTAGAGACAGTGAAATGTTATTGTAATATATAATTACGATAAAATTTCATAAGTTTTTGTCAATAATACTTATATCGTTGTCATCGTGAGGCCATAATCTTTTAGTATTTTTAAAAGAATCTTCACCATTTCAACCTCCACATTTAATCTGTCTGTCTGTGTCACCGTAGCTCAAGGACACAAGTTTTGTACATCGATACGGTCCTTAGCAATATTTGATGAAAAAAAGATTTGAAAAGAAGTTGTTGGAGGTTAAAAAAATTATAATGGTATTATTGAAAATTATCGTCGAGTGCCGAAAATATTAACATTATTTGGACATAATCACATGGTGTACATCTGCGCCATGACCCTTCCGCCACATCCTTAACCGACTTCTAAAAGAAAGTTCTTAATTCGGTAGGTATTTTTTTGCATGCGTGTTGTCAAAGTTGACTGCATACTCTTACTCGTAATATACCATAGCAACGCCACTGATTCTTATGTAGTTCTCGTTTAGATTTTAGTACACGAATTCCGTATACATAAATTTAAAGAATTCCATATTTATGACAATATCTTATATATACTTCTAGAATGGCTTTTTTAATTATGTTATTTATATAATGTGTTAAAATGGTAACTTTACTATTTTTCTTTTAATAGTAGGTGAATGTTAATACGTATTTCATATTTTATATGAAATCCCAAAATACCGGCTATATGGCTTGTTACCCTTATTACCAGAGCGTGGAAATAAAAATAATAAATATCACATGTAATAGAACCTAAAACCATCAATACACTATAATATAATATATATAAAACGTTATAATACTCACTCAGCTTCACGCTGTATCCCGCATACGGTAGGGTAAGCAGAGCGAACTTGAGCACCTAGTGTTAAACACTCCGTTCCACTTCCGTTCTCCACTTTCCACCGAATTTAAGGCATTGCGTGTTAAGTGGCGGGACTCAACGCCGCACTTTGCCTTGTTACAAGAATGAAAAAATGAAAACATTACATATTTCATTTCCTCAAATGATTATCGAACCCACAACCTCTCGATTACAGTCACACGCTTGTACCGCTGCGCCACAACAGGCCTCAACAATTTTTAAAGCAACACATTGTATAATTTGCATCTCGATTCGCAACAAAGGGTTGTGCAGTTCTAAATAATACTTAGAGCGAGCCCTACTTTCTCCCATTACAATAGATTTTCTATTGTTTAATATTTTGCAATAACCCATAAAATCAGCGGGTGACAATATGCAACCATTTTGACAGTTACAATTTTTATTGTTTCAAATTGACATTTACAAATGATTTGCTCTCTTCCGCCTTTTTCTGATGAGGCATTATACAATTAAGCTTTTGCTTGTGAATATATTAACTAGTCATTATAACTATAGATTGTTCTAGTGATGTGGTTTTGTTCAAAACGCCATTGCACGCCTAAATAAAATTTTGTTTACGAGCGCATAATATGTTTAAAAAAATTGAGAAATTGTAATTAAAAAAAATCAAAAACTTTGGCTAATAATTTCTTCTAGTGTATAGATTTTTGTTGATGTATGTATTTATTTAATTTAGCTTCAAACTGCATCCCGTTTCGAGCACAGTATACAGTAGAAGCCTATTGCGAAAGTGCACTGTCCCTTATTTTTCATCCTCTTTTCGCAATATTGTGTGTTGAGTGGATTATTAAACGAATCATTTGATCTTTTTTCCAAAACCAAGATAAAGACAAAAATATAATTAGCCAACTGGAAATCGAACCTACAATTATTTCCTCAAACCGTTTACGTTGCAGGCAACGTACCTCTGCGCTTGCAATTACAAATGTATGGATGGATTTACCATGAATGAATCCATTTATTATAATTTCAGGAGATCATTAAAAAAGATTAATATGAGCAGATTAATAAAAAGAGTAGTAGTTATTTAACTATAGATTATTAAATAAAATACCAAGATTATTAAAAAATAACGTACCTATATGAATTTAATTCCAAATGAATATAACATTTTGTACACAATATAAATCAAATGATAATGAGGATAAATCTACGTAGATAAGTATATTCCATATCAAATTAGTCCGCGAGTAACCACTTTGAAACTTTTGCAATGATACCACATAAAATACTGTACACAAGTTTGATAAATAATCTGTGCCTAATTCTAGAATACATCATCAGCAGTGGACTAAATATGATTGAGATTGGTTCTCTCAACAAAAGAAATTAACTTTTATAAAAGACTTTAAAATATTCTTAAATATTGTCATATAAGTACATATTTATTATTTGCCTTTCCAGGCAAGAAATAATAAACAGGGACAATAAATTTAGAAGAGAACAATGCAAGTCACTAATCCCCTTTTGAATGATGCAACTTACCTTTATGCTCAAAAATATACCTAAGAACAGAAATCTGTATTCATTTTTTTAATCCATGAGTGGACAAGACCACCATGGATTTAAGTAAAAGAAGACAATTGTACAATCTCAAAAGAAAGGGGACACTAAGTTAATACGTTTGTCAAATAAAATTCGTTTAGGCGGAAAAAATCTGTATTACCAATATTATAATGTAATTATTTACCGATAACATTTTATGTTTGGCCGTAGATTTTATAGGGCAAAATATATTAGAAATAAGTTTGATCACAATAATAATATTTCTTTAACAATTGCAAAAGAAATCAGAAGATTTCTATGGACTTAAGTATTAAAAAAATGAATTAATGAATTAAATGAATTAAAACATTCATTTTATTGAATTACGTTCATTAATCTTTGAACATAATTTAAAGTTAAACTTAAAATTTAATTAGTATCTTGCTTTTCTAGTAATTTTTGTAAAAACTTTAATATAATAAATTTACGCCATCTATTGCCAAGTAGAAAATCTATTGGTCACTTCGCAAAGTAATTGCAAAATATTTTTAATACACCTCTCTATTTATATATATTTTTAACTAAAAATTTATTAGCATATAATATATAAGAAATAAGAAATATAACAATGAAAATAAAATATAAACGAATAAATGCTTTGACATATGTATCCTTTTATTTTTTATAATAATCTGTGGTCGGCCATTTTGGAACTTGATAATTTGACTGTCCGTCGAATCAGAATAGATGTTATGTTTTCAATATACCTGCAAAATTAATAGAAAAATTGCACATTTCACCACAACGGACGCGTGGCCGCCACCGCCGTCGCCTTTGTTCAGAACACAGATTTAGCGAGAACAATCAGCTGTTGAACACAAACAAATATTATATAGAAGGTGCTATGCTGTTGGCAAGATGAACGGGACATTTTACGAGCAGCTCGGGGGTGTGGCTGGTTTATTCGAGCAGTGGGGCACATGCGAACGTACAGTTGTAGCATGTGCTTTGGCTCGAAGAGTTCCGTGGCCAGGACTGCGCCTGGTACAAAGGGCGGTGGAGGCGGCTCTACAGCATCACGTCGAAGATGAAAGACTGGAGAGAGACGCTAATGATGAAACGCTTTTAGCTAGCCTCCTAGCTGCTAGAGCTGAAGAAGATGACGAAGAAGGTATAACTTAATTAATTCTTATGAGATTTTAAAATGAATTTAATAAAATGAACATTTATTAACTTAATAGCAAAAACTGTAACTATACATGATAATGTTAAGGCTAAAATATCATCCATTGCTAATTTGCTGTTCTACTTGAAAACCTCTTAGGTTAAGTGGATACAATAATAGATGGAAATTATTTTTGTAATCAATCAATTCTCCGTTAAAAGTAAGTCTCCTAAGTTATTTTTAATAATTTTCTTTCAGATATAATTTCTAATTGAAATCAAATTATGACTATTTTTATGCTCGGAAAACTAAAATTAAAGGTAATCTGTAAAAAAAAAATAATCAAATACCAAGTCTATTGTAATACTACTTTGACTCTAATATTTAAAATTATTTAAATTAGTGAAACCAGTGTTCATAAGATATGCAACTTATTGCTTCAACTTTCTATTCAAACAAAGAACATAAAAGATCTTTTATCAAACAAAATCCAATGACTTTGTATAGGCTAAATCATCAATATCTTTGCCATGAGCATATTAATAATTTATTGTTCATTGCTATAATTATACAAAATTATCATTTTATACGCTCGACATTCACTAGCAATTATAAGGATGAAAGGATTAAATATGGACTTATGTAGAATTTGTTTGTTTCCTTTTATTTATAACAACAAAAAAAAAACAATATTCTTCTTTTATTATATATACTTTTTATATTATTTTGACTCTAAACATTACTTAGTTAGATACTCCATGCTCTGGTAAAGAGACAATGGACAATATTGAGTTCTGCCACTCAACATAAGATATCTTGGAAATAAGTTGTTTTCTGCTTCACCCTGCTTAATGCATAAACTAAGAATTAAAAATAAAACCAAATTAATTTTAACTCCATTAGCATAACTGTATCCACCCACATTCAGTCATATCTTATGATGACACACATACAAATATATATACCAATGACCCCAAAAAATTTGTACATATATGGACGAAACAAATAAAAAAATAAAATCACATACAAATACTAGCAAAATTGTCTAAATTTTGTGGTCCTGCAACATGTTTTTTTGCATTTTGGGCTTGTGATTTTCTTTTCAGCTGCAAAACTTAACACTGTACACTATGTACTACTTCTATAAACACAAGGAAAGAAAAATTTGTTTCTAATTATTTCATTTCTACATACAATTATGTTAATGAATAATTTATTAAAAACTCAATGCCGGACATTGTCTACGAGATTAGACAAATTAACATATTTTCTATAATGTATTATAATTATTTCAAAAAGTGAGAATGAAACTACAACTAACACTAAGTCAAGGCTTTAATATTGTATGTTGTATATAATTTTTGATACAACTGTTATAATGAGGCCTGTTGTGGCGCAGTGGCACAAGAGTGTGACTGTGACTGACAGGTTCTGGGTTCGATCCCCAGTCGAGGAAATGAAATATTTAATATTTTCAAATTTTAAATATTTAATGTATCATTTCTTCGCTCTGGTAACAAGGCAAAAAAGCGCGGCGTTGAGTTCCGCCACTCAACACGCAATGCCTCAAATTCGGCGGAAAGTGGGGAACGGAAGTGGAACGGAGTGTCTTAACACTAGGTTCCCGGGTTCCCTCTGCCTACCCTGCCTCGTGCAGGATACAGCATGAAGCTGAAAAAATAAAAATAAAACTGATATAATATTTCTTGTTCCCCATTGCTTGAGTAATACTTATAAATAAGGAACAAGGTCAACTTTAATGTCTTATTTCTTTATAATGAAATAGAGATAAGTTAAAATTTATATAATTTATTCACATAGATATTATTATCTTTTTTTAATAGACTTGATTAGTTGCTTTTTTTTTTTTAAGTAAATATGGATTTTTTTATTTGTAGAAGGTTTTATTTGATTTGTATGAATTGATCATGAAAAGAAAAGTTATGGCATTTATATTTTAAAAAAAGTATTGAAGTCTTTTGTTTTTATAATTTAAGTACTTTTTTTAGCTCTGCATTAATATACAATTGTACATCTAATATATCATTTCCATTTGAAAATAGTTTAGTTAGAAAAATTTTGTATTGTACATATTTAATCATCAAGCTTTAAATATCTATAAATAAATATAAGATACTTTGATTATATGGAAAATACCCTAGGGGGTAACCAGAGTTCAGAGACGAATGAGCATGATGACGACTAAACGGATAGAAGAAATTGTCTTAGATTTTTTGCCATAACTTTTTAGATACATCCAAATTGGTAATAATTTGTTACTACTATTTTTCTTTTGTTAACATCACTGTAAGTTTTTTTTTTCCAAATTTCACTTAATGTATGATTAACATTCGTTCGTCGTTCGTTCTTCAAGCTCCGTCCAATTTTCGAGACATCTCTTTGTGCTGAGTTAACTGCGGAGCTTAACGCTGCCCATTATATACAATAGCGATTAAAACAAAAAAATCAGCTTTACATTGTATGACGCATATAGCAGTATAGACCCAGGGAACATGCCCCCGAGTTCGCGGGTTTACGAGTCTAGTGTCGAAACTCAACGCCGTTCGCCGCTCGTATCGAACTTACAACTTATAGCGCTTGCAGTCTCACGTTTGTGCTCTTGCGCCACAACAGGCCTTAAATTTGAAATTAAGTGCATATAATTTAAAAATATCTCAAATTTAACTTCCAGATGGCGAACGCCTCCGCCAGCTCCTGACCCTCCTCCCTTTGCTACGTACAGACAATGAACGTGCTAAGAACGTGTACGTGACCGCCGCGCCGTCGCTGGTGCAGCGCTGCGTGGACGCGCCGAGACGGACGATCGCGCCCGACTTGTGTAGGCAACTGCTGTCGTATCTGTTGGTACACCCCGCTCTCAGTATGCACGACCAAAGGTGAGGTTTTCTGTTAACCATGATAGCTTTTAAGAGAAGAAGGTTGTAAATTGATATCTAGGAATATGCCAATTTGAGGAAAAAGAGAAAATACAATAAAAACATACATATTAATTATCGTACGACTACTAAGTTGTAGTAGAGGCCTGTCGTGTCGCAGGGACACAAGCGTGTGACTGTAAACGCAGCAGGTTGTGCGTATGAACCCCACTCGAGGATATGAAATATTTAATCTTTGGTAACAAGGCAAAGTGCAGCTACTTAACATGCAATGCCTCAAACTTGCGGAAAGTGAGTAAAGGAATAGAGTGTCTTATCTAATATTATATACATAATATTGAATTCTCAAGTTTCCCTTAGCGGCATCATATCATATTACTATTTTTTGGTACGGAAATCGAGTTAAACAACTATTTACATCTATAAAACTTTTTACAGAACATTAACGCAATGGCTACGCTATCTAGAAAATCACATGTCCGGAAACCGCAACACGGAGTCCGTGTGGCAGCAAAGGATAGACCCGTGCCTTTTGCCCGAAACAAACATTTGGGCTAACAATAACCCATTTAGGAGGACGATCGGCAAAAATGTCGAATTTCGAGGCATTTTAGACTCGGATCACTCGTCTTATACGGACATATTGCAAGAGTCCTTCTCGAAGAACGGCCGCGACGTGGACTTGAGTTTGGACGAAATGCTCAATTTGGATGCGGCTATAGCCCAGCCTAAATCGCAAAGATCGAATAGTTTAACGCCCCCCTCGACTAATTTCATGCAAATGTCTTCGTCCGCTGAGAATTTGAGCGACGAAGCCTTCGTTCAGAAACCAAGGAGTTTTTCTTTGTCTAGTGAACACAGTTTGAGTCAATTAAGACCCATAAGTATAATGTATGGGACGACGGGCAGTGAGACGCGCTTGGACGATCTTAGGTGTAACAATTATACGGAACACCCAGGAATGTCTACTGTGGCACAGTGGTTGAAAAGTCTGCGTCTGCACAAGTACGTGTGGTTGTTTACGAATGTGACGTATGAACAGATGATGGCGATGGATGAAAAATATTTGGAAAAATTAGGTATGTATATATATTTTTTGTATATTTATTAATTTGTCTATGTAAAATATATATTTTTAAAGGTTGGCAGACGTAACATGGGGACCTATGGTGAAGACACTTCGTTCCGCACTTTCCACCGAATTTGAGGCATTGTGTGTTGAGGGACGGAACTCAACGCCGCGCTTTGCCTTATTATTAGAACGCGAACAAATGAAAATATCAAATATCCAGTTTGAAAATATTAAGGCCTGTCGTGGCGCAGCGGCACAAGAGTGTGACTGTAACCGACAGGTTCTGGGTTCGATCCCCAGTCGAGGAAATGAAATATGTAATATTTTCAATTTAAATATTTAATGTTTCATTTCTTCGCTCTGGTAATAAGGCAAAGCGCGGCGTTGAGTCCCGCCACTCAACACGCAATGCCTCAAATTCGGCGGAAAGTGGGGAACAGAAGTGGAACGGAATGTCATAACACTAGGTTTCACTTTCGTTCCCTCTGCCTACCCTGCCTAGTGCGGGATACAGCGTGAAGCTGAAAAGAAAAAAAAAATATTAATTATCTCATTTCCTTCAGTGAGGATCGAACCCACAACCTGTTGTTTACCGTCACACCCTTGAGCTCCTTCCAAGATAATAACAATTCTTAGTATCACTTATTAAAATTATATTAAAATAGGTATTTTAATAATATTATTGTCGTTATTGATCAGGTGTAACAAAAGGTGCACGTCACAAAATCTTACTCTCCATCAAAAAGTTGAACGACCGCACAACAGCGCTTGAAAGCGCTCGCACTGAACTGGCGGCCGGCGGTGCTGTTCTACGAGCGCTGGAGCGTGTCCGTGCAGCGCTTTTAGCACCGATGCCGCCCGTTTCCGACTTGCCGGGTGTCATTGTGGAGGCTCTGGAGCTAGGTTAGTGAGGTTTTATGAGTCATACATAGATTCAGAACGTTTCTTGAGAAAATACTTTTTGTTTATGAGGCCGCAGAAAAGTGCTTGAAATATTTAACGAGTTATTTAATTTAACGGTACAGCGCTTGAAGAAGATCTTTACCACATTATTTTAGATTAGTTATGTTCATTATTATCATTTTGGCTTAATGCACTAAAGCGCTTTAAAGCGCTCGCTTTGAATTGGCGGCGGGCGGTGTTTTGCTGGCATCATAGTTTTTGACATCCGAAAGCGCTTACAGCGCTTAAACTCATTTTATTCTTAAATTTTTCAACCTAAGCCTTTTAGTTACTGTCCAAGCGCTACTAAGCTATACGTTCTCTTTAAGATACTTCGAAGTTCATATACGCTTATTACAATTTATTTATGTTGTTAGCATCTCTGTAGGGATATTTTTTTTTAAAATTTCTTCAAACTGATAATCTAATATAAAATGATAATTAAATGAGAAAGAATGCTTAATTATTAAATATTTTAGGGTGTAAGTATTTTTACACCCTCTCACCAACCACACTTAAGAATGGAAAATACTTATATCATATTATGCCTTGTTACCAATGCAAAGAAATGAAAAAGCTTAAATATTTAAATTGAAAATATGTATTAAATATTTCATTTCCTCGAGTGGGAATCGAACCTACAACCTGTGCCCCTGCGCCACGTGAGAAGTTTAAAATATATATTTCAAATGTATATAATATTTCAGCTTCAAAGTGTCTAAGCAATAGTAATGGAGCGGGAGCTAGTGCGGTGGTCGACGGTGAACCCGAACCAGTGGACCCCATGTCGTTGCATTGTTGGCTCATTGAGAAGGTATTTTTTATTGTTTATATTGTTTTACTCTATCACTCACAGCTTCACGCTGTATCCCGCATATAGCAAGGTAGGCAGAGGGAACTTGGGAACCTGGTGTTAAGCCACTCTGTTGCATTAATCCACTTTCCGCCAAATTTGAGGCGTTGGGTGTGGGTAGGCAGAAGGAACTTGGGAACCTGAGAGAGGGAACATTGCGGGTTGTTGATCAATTAAAAACATTAAAAATAAAAAATGCTTTTCTATTTTTCCCAGGCCATCCACCACGAGTCGTTCAGCAGTCCAGAACTCCAATCCGCACTCAGGAGACTCCGCCACCGCTTGCCTCCCAGACAGTTCTTCCACTTGGTGGGCGACGCGCCGCATAGACGGCTAAAACATAGGTAATTATATTTTTATTTATTTATTGTTATTATCATCATGTTAATGCTGATACTGCTTAATATCTCGATTTGGACCGACTTTTGAACGTCGGGTCGGAAAATACACATGCTCACTCAGCTTCACGCTGTATAGCGCTGTATAGCTTCACGCCGCACATGGTAGCTTGGGAAACTAGTGTTAAGACACGCCGTTCCACATCCGTTCCCCATTTTCCGCCGAATTTGAGGCATTACGTGTTGAGTGGGGGAACTCAACGCCGTGTTTTTGTCTTGTACCAGAGCGAAGAAATGAAAACATAAAATATTTAAATCGAAATTAATAAAATATTTCATTTCCTCGAGTGTGTTTCGAACCCACAACCTGTCAGTTATAGTCACACGCTTGTGTCGCTTCGCCACGACAGGCCTCTCATATCCTTTTCATATTAGCATTAATATTACATTATTAAAGCTAATATGAAAAGGATATTATTACAATATTAATGCTTATATGAAAAAAAGAAATAAAAAATGTCTAATTAATAAATCCTCTCAATAGAAATAAAAAAAATCTACTTCTGTAGTTTCCTCTGTCTGTCATGTAAACCGAAGCTGAAAAAAAAGGATTAATGTGAGGAATACTTACTGCTTGCCTTAATTTAGTTTTATTGAGATTATCAACAATAAATATATATTTCAATGATAAGGTTTTTTATTATGTAGTTTCGTTTCTATTTTCGTTTAGCTTTTTTTTTTAATAGTAATTCCAACGTTCCAGGTGGCGCGCCCCCCCCTGCCCCCGGCCGCGCCGCTGGGCGCCGCCCCCCCGCGGCAAGTCGCACTCGTACCCCCCCTTCCCGCCCGCGCACTGCCTGCCGCGCCCCCCGCCGCCGCCCTCCGCCGACGACTACTCCAGCCTGGACGCGCTGTGCATGCAAATGACTGAGCAGGCCATTAATTAGACCTACTGAATGTATGGAAAACTGTCAAGTCCCTTAATATCTATCATTAATTATTGCCGTTTTAGGGTCCCTCCCCTTTTTGGGGGACCCTTGTTGGTCGTCCTAATTGTTTCCTGTTCTTCTTCATATATATTCTTTTGAAATGGAGGGAATTTTGATGATGACTGCCTGGACTGTACAGCCGGGATGCACAGTGTATATATGACTGAGCGGGCTACAATGACTTGTGGTTAAATATATACTAATTGATTATTCATACATAATGTATGCAGTTATATACAATGACCACATAAAGTATTCCAAAAAAAAAATGGGAAGAGTGTATAAAGGCCAATTTTGCCTAAAAATTTCCATTACACAAAATATATAATCAAGAAATCGAATCCACTACACTTATAAAGCAAAATAGTGACTTGCTAAGTGTTTCAGTGCAGAGTCAAAGTGTTTAAAAATCCCATGTGATATGGAATAATCAACCATTTATTGAAATTAGATAGGATATCTAAATAATATATTGACAAGATTAATATTACTTTAATTGTTTTAAAACAGACAAAGTACACTTATTTAATTTTATTATCATTTATTTTTAAATATGGCAATAATATTTTAGAATGGCAGTTAGCACAATGACGTTTGCTTAAATAAATAATTTGTGTTTTAAAAATGAACGGCAACAATGCATATTTGCAAGCGATTTGTTAATAACACGTAAATGTATTGTAAATTAAGATTATGTATGGATGTTATCTTTTTATTAATATTATTATTTATTTAAAAATGTATTATAACTTAGTTATATTTTATATATTCATTTGAAATAAGAAAGCACATTTGTGAAAATAGTTGATAAGTTAGATTAATAAGAAACATTGACATCGACTCAATCCGCCTCAGTCGAACATAGAAATAAATGGAGACGAAAAATCTTCATACAATTTTAGTTTACATATGAAAAAAAAAAATCACTTTTTTACGTGAATTGTAAATAAATATCGTTTTAGCTAATTGTACAATTGCCTGTGTCCTAATTTGTTTGGTGCTAAGCATTTTTTTTTATTTAGTCATTAGTCGTAAAGCTAGGTCTAGATTTTAATTTAAATTTAGAACACTGGGTAATATAGCAGAGCTTATAACGGGCACAAGTCGGCCTAACAATTAGCTGGAGGTTTTAATGTAGATTATATTTGTTGTCTGTGGAGTGTTTGTTGACATTTATTATCTGTTACGTATCGGCCGCCATTACGGTCGGCGCTCGTGAGCTAGAAATATAGGTGAACTGTTGACTGACTGCATAATTTATAATGTTAGCGAATTCATTTCCATAACATATTTATAATGATTTTAATTTTGTTTTTAAAATATTTATTTATTTAATGTGAAATCTTTGACTGGATCAAAAATTTTTGATTGTGCAATTTTTTTTTAAGAACTGTTGGTGTATGATACAATAATTATGTATGTTTATTTTTTTTTTTTATCTTTAATGAAATTTGTGTTGACATAATTATGTATTAAGCGAAAATATTAAGTGAAATGAAATAACCATTCACTAAACAAATTGTTTTATTTCGTCTATTGTCTATACTTTTTCTTTTTCTTATATATATGACTGTGGTATTCTTGCTTCTTTACTTATTTTTCTGTGATACCTAATGTACTGAAACACAGTACTGGAAATAAATATATAGATTGACAGTTGTTAATGTTTTATTCATTGACTAGTTTTGGCCTTAAAATTATGTTTAAAAATATCTAGTCTAAGAAAATATTTTTTTTTATTATCTATTACATAGAAGGGACTGAAACTCGTGGAAATGCTTCAGTCTATTAAGTCATATGTTCTTATTGAGGTACATTGGTTAGAAGAATTTTGGTATAATTCAATAATAATGAGCAAAAACACTTTCATTGGCTATAGACTATTTAAACATTCAAGAAGTGCAGATTTTGTTAAATTATGTAGTCATTTTCAATATGTCTTAACCTTCAGATAACAAACATAAATAAATAAATTATTTTGATATTTTATAAAAGATAATTTGTGTCCATTTACGTTGACACTCAGGCAGGTCTAAACGCCGCATTTGATCTTATTACCGTTGAGAGAGAAGAAATATTAAATATTTCATTTTCTCAAATGGAGATCAAACTTAAAACCTACCATATTTTGATTCACATAATTTCAATGAATAAGTTGATATTTTTTAAGAACTCTCCTCACTGGTAAATAAATAGAGCTTTACAATAACATGGTTTTCACAAGTGTAGATTTCAATAAATATTAAAATACAACAAGTTGCCACCCAACATAGCAAGTTTCTTAGAAAATTTAAATGGTTGAAAAGTTATGTTTTTAAAGGTATAACTTATATAAAGGTTCTTAAACAGACAAAAAAGGTCCATAATAAATATAAATCATACACACTGATTAATCAACATTTTATAAAATGTTAGTGATCATATTATATTTAAATTATTCATCACTAGATTACTCCGCAAGTCTTTCTTTGTGTGTACCTGTCTTATGTCTAACCAAATCACTTTTTCTATAGAACCCCCTAGAGCACTTATCACATTGAAATGGTTTCACAGTACTATGTAATTTTGCCACATGAAATTCTAGCATTGGCCGTGATGGAAACTTTAGAAGGCACCCATCAAAACTACATTTGTACCTATCTGGTTGCTTGTGTCTAAAATTGACATGCCGAGCTAAAGAGTTTTGGTCGGAGAAGCTGCTGGAACATAATTCACATTTCAGCGGCCTTTCTCCAGTATGTTTCCACATATGGGCTTCCATATTTGATACGTTTTTCACACATACATTACAATAACCTGATTTCGATGAATGCAATCTTTCAATATGCAGCTTTAAATTGCCCTTCATACTAAAATTACGACCGCAGTAATTGCAAATGAACTTGTTACCTTCTGAATGGCTTCTGACATGTTTCCTTAAATTGTTTCTATATTTAAAGAGTGTGTTACAAATTGGACATAGAAACTTTTTTATTGTTGAATGAACAGCCGAGTGTGATTTTAACTCATCTTTAGTACAAAACTTTTTGTGGCATGTTAAGCATGTATGAGTCCTTTCACCAGTGTGACGGAACTGATGCCTTTGTAAGGCACTTATTTGGGTAAACCTTGCAGGACAGTATGTGCATGCATATGGCGTCTCTCCAGTATGAACTCTCATATGAATTTTAACTTCATTTTTAGAATAGAATCCTTTGCCACAATTTTCACAAATAAAGTTGCGTTTTCTCTTATCTTTTAAATGAGTGCGTTCAGTATGCCGTTTTAGACTACCACTGTCTTTATAAGTCTTGTCGCAAGAGGAACAAGCGTATGGCCTTTCGTTTGTATGAGATCTCATATGTATGACGAGTGTTGAGGCATTTGGACAAATTCTGCTGCACACAGTACATTTAGATGTTGATGGGCCTTTTCGTTTCTTGTATAGCTTTGCTTTCTTCTTTTTAATAGTTTTTATTTTATCGTTGAATTCTTGTTTGAGGTCTTCAGTAGCCGATTCGTATGGAGTCCCAGCAACATCATCTATGCTTGAGTTCTGGTCGATTACAGTTTCTGTTTTTATTTCAATTTTTGTGCCACATTCCACGCTAAAATAAATAGGTTGAATAGACCTCAACTCTTTATCAGATGTTTCACATTTTAATATAAAATTATAACATTTTTTAAGTTCAGATTCACATAAGTTACATATATACGACGGTAATCCATCGTCTTCTTCAATGTTTACGTTACTGCAGCAGTATTTTATTTTTTTATTTATTTGTAATTCCTCACTGGTACTATAAATTGAAATAACACCAGGGTTTTCAATACATAACCGGCAAGGACCGTCGTTCATCTTATTACGATAGGTATTTTTTTAATATATTATTTTCTTCATGATCTTAAATATATGTACAGCTAATTATATTAATGAAACAACCTCAAATGTAGAAAATATTGATTGGGTTTATAATTTTTATTTAATAATTTCTTTAAAATAAATTATACATATTTTAAAGTAAACTGATAACAATCATATATTTTTTATTTTCCGACACGACAAAATTGATGTATTTTGAATGACAGATAGCAATAGTTTAGAATTCATTTTAATAAATTATCCCAAATTTTGTAATTTTAAACTAATAACTTACATTTCAAGCACTTGAAGGGTTTTTTTTATTTATATAATAATGTAATGAGATAAATGTTACAAATAGTAATTATCATAAATTCAATTTGATAAAGAAGTACCGTACTTTTTTTTTATTTAAATTTTTGACGTCTGTCAAGCGGCATATTTAAGCTGTCAAGTGGCCAATATTGTGAAAAATTCGATGCTACCTATCAATTGTACAATGTTTGTTTATCATTCAAAATTTATAAAACTACACGTTTTCTATTAACTAAGCTACAACATATTACAACTGCACGTCATATAATATAAATGGAGTCACTAATATGCAGAATATGTCTAGATAAGTCCGGAACAATATCTGTTTTTGAGCATGAGCCGGATAATATACAATACAGCGCAAAACTTATGCGTTTAGTTAACATAATGGTTTCCGAAGACGATGGATTGCCCAATATGATGTGCGACAGCTGTGCTAACGAATTGTCTTTGTCATATCAGTTTGTGCAAAAGTGCGAAGCTTCGGATAAAGCTCTGAGGTGTCTAAGTGCTCCTATAGAATTGTATTCAGATCTTCAAACAGATATCGATCTGAGTATCAAAGAAGAAAACATCAAGCATGAGCTAGACGATTGTGATAACCAGGATGACAGTTTTACCAATAATTTCCTTCTAGATAATTGTTCTAAAGATTACTTTAAGGATAAAAGTGAGAACTCTGTGGTACATAGTGTTGCCGACAACAACGTTATTACAGAAATTGAGAAAATTCCAGATTGCCAGAGAGTTGAAAATCTCATTAATATTCAAATAGATCCTTGTGATAACACTGATGATAAAGTGTTAGATGAAAATCGAAGAAAATTTCGTCGAAAAAAAATTAAAAGAGGAAAGCTAGGGCCAATACAATGTGTTATATGTGGACATATGGCTTCAAGTCCCTCGGCCATGGAGATTCACATGCGGACACACACTGGAGAAAAACCTTTCATATGTAACTTGTGTGGTTCAAAATACCCTACAAAAGGTTCCCTTAAAAGGCACAATGAAACGTATCACTCAACTAGAGAACGTAAATTCACTTGTGAGACATGCGGCAGTAGTTTTTTCAGAAAAAATGATATAATAACACATTTGAGAGTACACACAGACGAGCGACCTTACGTTTGTTTGTATTGCTCCAAAAGGTTTCGTCAAGTTGCTTCTAGAAACCGCCACCAGAAAGTCCATACAGGTGAAAAGCCATATCCTTGTCCGATATGTAATAAAAAATTTGCTCATAAAAACCTTGTAAAAAAACATCAAAGTGTACACAGCGATGAGAGAAAGTATTCATGTCATTTATGTAATAAATCAGTTAAGTCTAGAACAGCTCTAAATGTTCACATAGGTCTTCATACAAATGAAAAACAAAATGTTTGTAGTTTCTGCGGCATGGCATTTGCAATGAAGGGCAATTTACAAACACACATTCGTAGAATCCATTCGGAAAAGTCTGGCCAATGTTCTGTATGTCTAAAGACATTTTCAGACTTAGAAGTGCATATGCGCAAACATACAGGTGAAAAGCCTTATATATGTGGCATTTGTAATGCAGCGTTTGCCGTTAAGCGGAGTTTAGCACATCACATGATGTTTAAGCATGAAAATACTGGTAAATTCAAATGTTCAATAGGTGATTGTGTCAAAACGTTTCCAACAGCCACCATGTTGGAATTTCATCTATTAAAACAACACACTAATCATACACCCTACATTTGTCAACATTGCCCTCGACGATTTTTCCGCATGAGCGATCTTTCCCGCCATTTAAGAGCTAGCCATATGGATGTAACGTTTAAGCCTACATTAAAAATGTTGAGGCCGTCGTGGCGCAGTGGTACCGAGTCTGATTGTAAGCGCGACGGCTGTGGGTTCGATTCTCATTCGGTGGAATAAATGCACCCCAATAATAAGAGAAAGCGCGGTTTTGAGTTTCGCCAATTGACATATAATCTTTAAAAAAACTATACTGAGAATAAGACAGCTTTTTTAATTTTAATGTCAAAAATATGTCAGTCAGTAACTTAAATAGTTAAATAATTAAAAGTCTGAACAGTAATTTTAAGTACTAGTCATTAGTGTTAAGAATTGTGTTGAGGCCTGTCGTGGCGCAGCGGCACAAGCGTGTGACTGTAACCGACAGGTTCTGGGTTCGATTCCCAGTCGAGGAAATGAAATATTTAATATTTTCAGTTTAAATATTTAATGTTTAATTTCTTCGCTCTGGTTATAAGGCAAAGCGCGGCGTTGAGTTCCGCCACTCAACACGCAATGCCTCAAATTTGGCGGGAAGTGGGTAACAGAAGTGGAACGGAGTGTCTTAACACTAGGTTCCCGGGTTCCCTCTGCCTTCCCTGCCAGCGTGAAGTTAAGAAAGAAAGAAAATGTTAAGAATTACTCATTAAAATATTAGTTTGTATTGTATTCATTGAGATATATAAAAAATCTTTAAGTAAACCTTTCGTGTGGAATAACACTTAAAAAATATAAAAACAGTCATGATATTTTCTTTCGATATTACATATCTTCAGCATCTTTTAATATTGTATACGTAAATTATAATACATATGTATATGTATGATTATCATATAAAAATGTACAAAGTCCATTTTTTTATTTACATTAGAACTCTTATAGAAAAATATTTATTAGTACATAATATAAAAAAGGTACGTAGTTACGGTGAATTACGATCATTTTATTGATTCATTAAATTTGTTTACCTCGATGAAAATATTATTTAAAAAAAAAAACCTTTGAAAAAAAATCCTTTTGTTACAGAATTAGTGTCTACTTTAATAAAAATGCAAGTTAAAATACATATATTATTATTATCCCGAGCCTGGCAGGGTAGGCAGAGGAAACTTATGAAGAAGAACTAGTATCAATACACTTCCCATTAAAACGCTTCAAGTCCGCAGTTGGCGCCGAATTTGAGACATTGCGTGTTGAGTAGCGGAACCTAACGCCGCGCTATGTCCGGTTCACCCGAGCGAAGATATGAAAATATTAAACGTTAGCGGCCCGCATGAATTGTGTAATTCATGCATTTTATTTATTCTATTAATTTCAACTACTTTCTTGTTCTAATAACATTACCAACTTTTTTTACACATTGAAAACTAAAATTTTGAAGCAAGTTTATTGAACTTAATGTTATAAATTGACATAGTTTTTTTTTTAACTGATTCAATTTAATTAAATTAAACAAACATTTCATGTTGAGGGAAGCTTGCCAAAATGTTATAGTGAAACCTGTATTTAAATCTGGTTAGATATTTTTGAAATTAACACGTACACAGAGACAAACAGAAAAAAGTTTAAAAACCTACTAGTTATTACATTAAAAAATGTCTCCTATAAGTTTTTTTTAATATATCTTCCATGTATTTTTTTACTACCCGACGCTCGTGTCTTCGCCACCATACGCTTCTATATGTTTAGCCATTAATTTTTACTGTGTTAATAACATTTTAAAGCATACATTTTTTAGTTCTATTTTGTTTCGTCTCACCTGGTTTCATTTAGCTTCCCGAATCAGCCCTCTTCCCTTCCATATTCACCGGCGCGTAATTCCGCGCTCGAGTTTCAAACGACGTCGGTAAAACAGAACTTCGAACTTATCGTCGGTAAAGCAGTACCAGGTAAAAACTTTGCTATAGGTATATTGTGTTGCCAATGTATAATTTTTACCCTATTTTGGTGACAAGTAATAATTATTTTTATCATTCGAATACTTTCTTATTACATTTTATAATTTCAAAATTTCACAATACTTTAAAGTTTTAGTTATTTTTTGTTATAGGTGAAGGAAATTTTTAGTTAGATCTTCTTTTTAATATGCATTCTCCTATTGTGTAATATATTTTTTTCTACCGTACAACCTCCTTCGTGTCTTCTCCATTCAACGTGACATTGGCGAAGTGATATGTGCTCAACTGGCACGCTCGGAACGCCATAATCAAAGAACCATACCAAGTTTTAGTTATGTAAATTTACATATGCCTATGTATAATTGTTTTTGTTATGTTCTAATTATTTTACTGTAGGTTTTGTGTAAGCGAAGAATTTAATGTAAAAGGAACAAATTCTCTAATGCCTACCCGAATTCAAGCTATTACATGTTAAGTAATTAAAATCTACGCCACTTCACGCAATATTTTTCTGTATACATAACTTTAAATAAATATTCTTACATTTATTACTGTATTAAAGTTTCGTCGAAGGCAATTTTAAAAATATAAAAAAATATATTAAGAATTTAAAACTATTTCATAAGGCTAACATGCTACCACAGATCTAGCAACACAACAGGTAACACTATCTCTTTCGCGCCAATTAACAAAACGTAGCAGAGGACATTAGCCCGCGAGCCGTGTTCGACGCGTTACTTACAAGAAATTTCAAACAATTAACAATTTTAAAGCCGTGGCAAAAATCGTGACTCGTGATGTGTGTGTAATCGTGGATTTCGCTTTATCGGATTGTCAAACAAGTTTAAAACATGGGCGAAGTAAGTATTTGGAGCTAAACTTTAAAGTATAACACAATTGAGTTCGTAGGTCATCGTTCTGATGGTCACCAGGTAGCTCGTGTCGGATTTAATTACTTTCATACATATTATTTATACCGCAAATAAATGTGCGAGTTTAGAAATGTTCGGCCAGAAAGCTTTTTTTTTATGACCTCATTACTGTTATTTGTGTGATAACGCGTTTATATCTTTGGTATTTCTTTTATTTATAGGGCTATAAAAATGAGTGGACAATATCTTGTCTTATCTTTCTTAACTAAGGCTAATAAGTTATAACGTGACTATCGATTGTTTCCATTTCACTTATCAAGACCACTTACCATATTTCCAAGTAATATTGTATTCATATATACGTAACAGTATCTATATATGAGCAAACGACTGCAATATTTTGAAATATAAAAAATAAGTATTAAAGAGGAATTACAAACTATTTTTTCTAGTTTATACTGTAATGATAAAACCTGATAATATTATTTTTATTACACCACCGTGGCACAGTAGTTATCTGCCTTTATTCAACAGTTATAAGTTCGATATAATATTTTTTTTAATAATATCCTATATAATACATATATATATATATATATATATATATATATATATATATATATATATATATATATATATATATATATATATATATATATATATATATATATATATATATATATATATATATACATATATATATATATATATATATATATATATATATATATATATATATATATATATATATATATATATATATATATATATACACATATATATATACATAAATCTTTAATCTGGCTATAATATCAACGAATATGCATTATTCCAAAAATACACTATTACAATATTTTATTTACTTATTTCAATAACTTTCTTGTTCTAACGATATTATCACCTTTAAGACAACATAATTATATACTTTGAAAACTAAAATTTAGGAAATTTTGTAGCAATTTTCAATAAAACAAACACTGAACGTTAAATGGAGATTGCCAGAATAAAACATTGAAAACAAAATTTTCGTTTATTATAAGTATATATACGCTATTATTATTATTATATATAATAAGGTATACCATTGGCTCAAACCTTGGAATACTGAATTAATAATTACAGTTCCGAAAAGAGCTATCAAAACACTTAATCAGTTTAAGGAAGGCTGTTTAATGTTAGTAACTGGCAATTAAATTTCTATATAGCATACGTTCTTGACTATCGAGGCACGTCATTTATATATTCATTGTTTAAAAAAAATACAGGAACTGCCATTTAAAAAAAAAAAAATGGGAATGGAAAAAAGGTGCAGATAAAAAAAACATATAAAAATATTTAACCTTAATAAATGTTAGAGATTAAGAAAATGCAAAATATAAATAATTAAACTAAGAAATATATGTATCTTAAAGCATCTTAGTATTTTATAAAACAGTGTCGAATCACTCATTCTTTCGTCTTTTTTAATAAAAATGAAAAAAATCGATACAAATTGACAATCCTAACAGAAATGGAGTTTCGTTCCTAAGTTTCCAAGTTTCCTCTGCCTACCCTGCTATGCCATGTGCGGTAGGCGTATATAGCTTGAAGCTGAAAAAAAGAAATATATATTTCCTTACTACATTTTAATTAAACAAGTTTCTCCATATATAATTATGTACTAGATTTTAACTGTAACTTTGCTTATTTAAATACGAAGCAAACTAAGATCAGTGTGTGTTACATACAGACATACTTGTAGATTCCGGATGTAGCTCAAATATAGATAAATGGACTATCTAACATACAAACGATTGTTCAATTAGAATCAGTAGTTCCTTAGGTTAATGCTGTGAATCAAACAAACTACATCTTTATAATACGTTTTAATACATATATACATAAATATGAGGAAATCTATATATATAGAAATTGTTTTTTTTAATATCTCGTAGATATTCCATATAACCGGAATACTGAATGCTATATATAAAATGTGGCTATGTTCTTTTGAATCTTACGTTTTTACGTCGACCAGTAGTGAGTTCGATTCTCGCTCTAAAGGACTTGTACCTGTGTCTTTAGAAAGTTTAATCCCAGAAAAAAAAATCAAATTATATGTTTACAGCATTCTATTGTATATTTTTATTCCATTACTTGGTTAAAATAAAATAATAAGGAATATATTATACAATACCAGTATAGCTCGTTATAAATATACCATTGACTTTCAACATTAATTAATTAATTTTAAATTACCAACGTCAATATTCGAGTGGCGTAGAACAGTTATTTTTTTTTTCTTTTCACGTATATAAGATTCCTCTGTCTACTCTGCCATGTGCAGAATACAGCGTATATGTAGATATAAAATAATTTTATAACAAGTTTATGTTATCTATATGTATAATAAATCTGTAACGCATCACTGCCTGTACATGGAATAAATATTAAAAAAAAAACATAAAAGGAACGCTTATTATTGTAATAGGCCCAATATAGTGATTTTTTTAGTTTTTGTCTGTTTGTCTAATTTTAGAAACGGCTAACCAGATTTTAATACAGTTTTCACTGTTATATTTTGGCAAACTAGGGAGGTTTTTTATTGTTTAATTAGTGTTTAATTTAAATGTCTTAATGAATAAAAAGACACCAATTTAAAAAAATAGTTTGGTCAAATCGCTACATTATTTTTATTAATTAGAAATTGTAATTTTCAATGTACATATAGGTATTATTATTGTCTTAAAATATAATAATTGAGATTACAAAATAAAACAGCGTATTTGAAGCGGGCGAAGCCGCAGGCGGGTCGTTTATATATATATTCAAGTAATAAAAAGTCATGAGTGATAAATACAATTCAATATCAACTAAATGACTCATAGAATATTAATTAATTTCTAGAACAGGTGTTTAAATTGTTTGTTATTTTCATAATTACAAATGTGGTTAAGTAATATTTTATAAGCATTTTGGGCAAGTTCGGGTTATTTTTTATACAAATATTAAGTATTAAAAATAAATATCATAGATTTATATATTACTGTAACCCCACTTGAAGGTAAATATTTATCGTTTTCATATCTTCGCTCTGGTATAAAAGCAAAAGTGTGGCGTTGAGTTTCGCCACTCAACACGCAATGCCTCAAATTCCGCGGAAAATGGGAAATGGAACGGAGAGTCTTAACACTAGTTCCCCAAGTCCCCTCTGCCTGCCCTTCCGTGTGCGGGATACAGAGTGATGCTGAAAAAAAAGCTAAATAAGCTAAGACTGAATATATATACCTAACTGAGTTTTATCACTGAGTTTAATCATTAATTGTATATTATTTTATTGACGTCAGTGTCTATACCTCACGACCATACAAATTAATAGCAACATAAAATATCGTTATTGTTAGTTTTTGTGAAATTATATAAATAGCAAAAGATAGTTTGTCCTTTTCATTCTTTTCTTTATATTTTTATTTTGTATTTTACATTTGAGATCTGTCGTGGCACTGCGATGCCCCAGCGTGTTTTTGAAGAAAATTAAGAAATATTTTCATTTCGTTGGTCTGGTAACTATGTTCGACGTAATATTGAGTTCTATCACTTAACACGCAATACCTCCATAATTCGACGGAAAGTGGTGAATAGAAGAGTCTTACTGGGATCAGAGTGTCTTAACACTACTTTCCTAAGTTCCCTTATACGGGATAGAGCGTGAAGCAAAAGAAGTCATATTTCATTAGTGCGAGATAACAGTGTAAAACTAAAAAGAAATTAAATCCCCCATAAACAGTACTTACGACCAACTATAGACGAGTTCTTGTATTTGTGTCACGCGGTAAGGTCAATACAAACAAGTATATCGTCGATGAACACCCAGACTTATAATGTATAGGTACCTGTTAAAAATATTACATACTCAATACCTGCATTTACTTAAGTAGGTTACGGACGAGTTCGATGTTACTTTTATTTCTGTTCTGATAATAAACTATGTTGTTTTATTGCATGTGCTTATTGGTCACGTTACTCTTGTAGCTAGATTAAAAAAAAAATTATATATATAAGGATTGTTTCAAGGTAAAAATATAGTTTTTTATAGCTAGACGTGCACAGATAGATATATCTATATATTTTAAATGTGTTATTTGGTACAGAGGATTCTAAAAATGTTTAATTTTCTATAAAAAATTAAATATGAGCCATCGTTATTCCATTATAATTGTCTAATTAAATTACATTTAAGACTTTGCTTTTCGCGATTGCCTGCCTACCTGTGACCACAGAATGCTCTAAACCTAAAGTATTCTAAACATCGAATTTTCGTTAATATTTTATGGAATTTCGTGGTGCAGTTCATTTAAATATTTAATGTTTTCATTTCTTCGATCTCGTAACAAGGTAAAGCGCGGCGTTTAATTCCGCCATTTAAAACGGAATGCATCCAATTCGGCGGAAAGTGGGAAATGGAACGGAGTGTCTTAACACGGGGTTCCCAAGTACCCTCCGCCTACCCTGCCATATGCGGAATACAGCGTGAAGCTGAGTGGTTATTATGGAAAACGAAGATATATGCAGTTGACCTTGTTAAAGTACTGTTATATAAAATAAGCCAGACTTTCGTATTTACCACCTCGTTTATAAGTGTAAACAGAAAAGCAAAAATTTTAATGTTTATTTTTTTTATTTTTACAGTCTATGCTGAAGGAGGACCCTTTGTCCAGAATCCAAAGAGAAATAATCGAAGTGACAGAACGGGAACGTGAATTTAAGGAGGGCCACTTCAGAGTTAATAGGCTGTTTTCAGAATCCACTATCGACGTGACGAAACAAAATGGTCACGTCAACGGAAACGCTGAAAGGCCAAAGACTTTGAACAGGGCTGTGTCCACATCGCATTTATTAGGCCCTATTGCACCTTCGCCTCCACCTACGCCAACCTTATTAAATACCAATGGCTATACAAGGCGATTCACGCCTCAAAATGGTACAAAAGGAATAATGCAAAGGTTTATAGCTAACAAAGGCAAGATGCCCATGACATCGCCAGGAGCCACCACCCCACCTGCTATAACACAACAGCCCATTGTATTTACTCCTAAAATAGAACCAATCGTTGTCCCAGCGGTCATAAACCGTACGCCAGAGGGTAAACCAGTACGTAAGGGCTACGTGCCAGTTGAAGAGAAAATACAGAAAGAATTGCAAGAGATGAAAGATAGAGAACATGAGTTGAAGAAGATGAGGAAGAAGCAAAAACCATTTGATATAGAGCTAAGTGATACAGAAACAACCTCAGAGTCCGATGAAGAGGACATTCCTTTACCCGGAAAATTGAAAGCTACTAAATCTATAGGCGAATTATACGAAGCGCTGAATGATGATCTAAGATCGCCATCACCTAGAAATAGTTCTGGCCACGAATCGTTGGGGAGTTTGAAGCCAGCTAAATCGTTGGCCGAATTATGTGAATTAGCTCCAGGACAAGAATTCTTAGCACCAAGTTCAACGCGCCTTATAGCGCAATGGGAGTCAATTATTCAACAAAAGCAAGAGGCTGGCGCGGCTTAATGTCAACGGATGGGGTGACGTCAGTTCAATTCGCGAGTAAAGTGTAACGTCAGTGTGACGAGTGAACCGTTTTTGCATTACAACGGATAATTGGATGGATTTCAACGGACATTGAGCCCGCGTCCAATTGATTTGCGATCGTATGGAGCGATAACGATATGTATTTTCATATAGAATGTGTTATACCGATGCAAATTTAACCGCATGAGTACCGTTTAACGTTTAATAAATGAAACTTTATCACTTCTTTAGCGATTTCGATGCAAATTACTTAGTTTATATATTGCGTAGAGCAAAATTGTCACATTTTTTTAAATACAATGCAAGTAATGGTTAGTTATCTCGTGGAAAGCGACACACGTGAGTACAATTTCTTCCTATTGTTAAGATATTTGTTGAAATTATATTTTTTGCGGCACTCTCGCGTAGTTTAATTGATTCACACGTAGCTATAATTTTCATGGGAAGATGTATGGAATGAGTACTTTTTTAGAGAACAATCGATATGTAGAAATTTTATCTTAGTTCCCCTTATCGGGTTTTGTTTATCACATTATCGTTTCTGGAAAAGCCATTCTTAAAATTCGACTGAATTTATTTTAAGGTATTTATTTACATTTTATAAAATAACAGCACCGCTTTTGGAGTAATGTAGAGTTCTTTTTTTACATTTTTTTAATTAGATATATATAATTAAATACAGTAGATGGTCAAATTAAAAGTCCACATGAATCAAGGCGTACGGTAGCTCTTCACGTTTATACTTTCGATCGCAATTAACTTACTGACGGCTTGAGTAATTTATTTATTTAACAGATGAACACTTGCACATACAACGTGTTAAAAAAATAAACAAATATATTTATATTTCTAAAATATATGAAGTACAAAAGTACTTTTTAAATAAAATAATATATAATATTATTTACAATAATGTTTTAGTCTGATAAAAAAAATGCATTTTACCGTTTTATTTCTAATTTATATCAACGAAATAAGTACGTGAATTTTAGAATTATTTTATCGTATGGAAGGGTTATTATCAAAGTTAATATTGTTACATTTTGGCAGCCAAAAGGGATTATATAAAGCATATTGAATTGAATTTTCTTACAATATTCTTGATGGTAGTTTGATATTTTACTAATATTATTTTATAAGTTCATTAGTCAGTGCTGACTTTTTATTCAACATCAGTTTACTATTTTTATTATAATCTGTGCACTTTTAATGTCATTTTAAACGTTTTAATTTTTTTTAGGAGATGCCAATTTCGTCAAATTTTGACAATAATCTTTCAAAATATTAACACTTTGAGACACTTAGTGTTGTATCATATATTAGTTGTAGATATATTACGCTTCGTAACGTACTTAACCAATGATTTCATTTTTAACCGACTCCAGAAAAAGACGGTTATTTATATAGTAATGTAATCGTTAGTGTCAATAGTATGTGCCTTATCGAAAGAATTATTTTTCAGCACAATTTTAGATATATTTTATATTTACGTCTTTCTCTATTTTTTTATATAACCTTGTATAAATTTATATGTTTATGTTTATGTATATACAAATTTAATTTATGTTAATACGTCTTTATATTCAAAAGTATGGTTTGTTAATAGCTAAGAATGCATGCTAATTTTTTGATACTATTTTGAACGAGATCTTCAAAATAATTTCTAATACTTATATAAGGTTAAAAGCACATTGGAAAGTACCTTTTTGCAAAGTATTAGGAAACTAGAACTTTACCACCATTTACTGTAAATAGTTGTTCGATCCCGGCAATAGCTATATTTAAATTATTTTCATTACTCAATTCTAATCCGTATAGTTCCGCTATTCAACATTATATCTCTTACCACTTCCCGTCCCAATGCCTCTCGGAATATAATTTGTCTACCATCCTAGGTCGGAAAGCTGCTTTTTAAAGCTTAAGCCATACAAAAGACGTATTTACATAAACATGCTCTCAATAAAAGCATAATACAAAATATAGTCAAATTATATGTAATTTTATACAATTATGAGATTAATTGTTGCGGTTTAAGTGTACTTTAAGTTATTTTAGAACAGTGCCAGGGACGTTGCCGTTATACTTGCAATAATAAGTTTATACATATATATTAGACATATAATATTGAAAAGGAATATTTTGTATACATACATTGTATAAAGTTGCTTTTGTGGTGAAAAGATTGATATAATTAGCAAAAATGAAACAGTTATACAAACAAAAAATTTAATGTTTCTATACTGTTTAAATAATAAGTAAAATTTTAGTATTACTTTGGTGTGATTTCGTTTTTAGTTAACAGTTGCTCAGCTTGCCTTGTCTTTTCCATTAAAAAGGACATGCTTTCTTAATGTCTAATTCCCTGCACTTCTCACAACTACAGTATGTTATTATGTTTTTGTAGTATGTGTCAGTTACTCGTAAACGAAACTTCTAAAACCTTTACACCACAAAAACGACGAATATCGAGCAAAAAATTTTATACACTTTTCACTTTTTTTTACATAAATCGTATGAATCAAAAGAGTAACTAAAAACCAATATTGTGATATGAGAAATGCCTTAAACATTTGTATTTTGTATATTTCGAAGATTCCTATTTAATTAATATTAAGTAACAAATATAAATATTTATATTATAATAGTTAATAGTTGGAATGTTAATTTGTTAAGGTTTTCGCAATAAATAGATTGTCATAGTCCGTGTCTTATTACTCCTTTACGCAATTCCTCTAGAGTTTCTTGAAACTCGAGCCCATATGTTTGGTTATGACAAAATTTATAATTACTTACTTTGTGGGTAGTGCTTTGTCAATTTTTTTTTCTTCAAATTACAGTGATCAAAAAGTTTTTTGTTTCAGAACAAATATTGACTTTTTATATTTTAAAGAAAAAAAAAAACAAGATAAAGTTGTTTTAAATGAAACAAATTAACGGCTAGTGTAATCCGGTTAAATTTGTTTCAATTAAAATTAATAATAATCCCGAAAATCAAAGATTCCTATTAAGGTAAAGTAGACTAAATATATCCAACTCGACCGAAAGAGATTATATAAGATATAACGGTTTGTCTGACTATACCTACACGAAACAGTTGCGTGTTAGATGCCTACCCGAGATATTTTTTTCTATTACAAAAACCTAAAACGCGGCGTTGAGTTTCGCCACTGAGGCTAGAAGACTGTGACGTGTGGGAAACGGAGTGTTTTAACACTATGTTCTTACCCATCTCTTTGCTTCATAAAATGTGATACGAATACAATGAAAGTTGTACAAGAATATAGTTACCTTTTCAGCATTTGAGTAAGCAATTCTGAAATATAAACAAATCTATTGCACAACCAATTAAATTGCATTGTGCTCGTATTAAAATTTCATAATTTTATTACAAACAAGCTTGCTAGCAAAGAATAAGCAATACGTGACATCTGTGTCGGTCTACTTTTGTTAACAAACATTTGTCGTGTACAGAACGCTATAGTATTATTTTTTTTAAAGAAATCAGATAAAATAACACAATTGTATATTTTAAACTAATAGAATTGAGGACTTTTGTACATTTGCTACATTTTTTTTCACCCTGAATCACCCGCACAGGCAGAGTAAACGTGGAAACCAAGTTGTTGAGTCACTCCATTCCCATTAAAACATTAAACATATTAGAATTATTAAAAATACTTGCATTTAAGACTTGTCGTGGCGCAGCGGCCCAACAGTGTGACTTAACACGACAAGTGGGTTCGATCTCTACTCGAGGAAATGAAATATTTGACATTTTCAAATTCAATATTTAAAGCTTTTATTTCTTCGCTCTGACGAGCGGCACGGCGTTGGCTGAGTTCTGCCACACAACCCGCAATGCGTCAAATTCAGTGAAAAGTGGGTAGTGTAACGGAGTGTCTTACCACTAGGTTACTCTTTAGCTACACTGTCTGCCTAAGAGAGAAAAAATGAAAGTATTGAAAATTTGAATATCTTTTTTAAACGATTGCAACGAGCGTAAAGCTCTATACCAAATCTCTGCATAAAGTTGACTTATGATTATTGTATATCAAGTAAATCTTTAGTCTTGTTATCCTACATTTATGTATATGAATCATAAAACTTGTTATTTTATCATAGATAAGAAGCTAGCGTGTGACTGTAAAGGTACTGCGGCAAGTTGTGGGCTCAAACCTCGTACTAAGAAATGAAAAATAATATATAAACTGATCACTGTCTACATGAAAAATATATGTTAAAAATCTTATAAAAGAAAGTTAATTAATGGAATAAAATAATGATTTTTATAATTTCTATCTGATTGTCTGTGAGTTTGTACGCGCTAATCTCAGAAACAGCTAAACAGATTAAAATTACTCAATTTCACGCTATATCCCGCGCACGGCAGGGTAGGCAGAGGGAACTTGGGAACCCAGTGTTAAGACACTTCATTCCACTTTCGTTCTCCACTTTCCGCCGAATTTGAGTCATTATGTGTCGAGTGGCGTAACTCGACGGCGCGTTTAGCCTTGTACCAGAGCGAAA
Organism: Eueides isabella; assembly: GCA_019049475.1. Classification (NCBI taxonomy): domain Eukaryota; kingdom Metazoa; phylum Arthropoda; class Insecta; order Lepidoptera; family Nymphalidae; genus Eueides; species Eueides isabella. The sequence goes on along the minus strand of CM032389.1, from coordinate 11,909,928 downwards.
AAATGAAAATGTAATATTCACATATTTTAATATTATGATTGTTACATAGATATATGTATATTTTGTATTATAAGATAAAATGTAATTCATTAGAAATGATTGTTTGTTGGGACAGAGTCCAATGAGTTGTGTACACTGACAGTACTTATCTAATGATATTGTTTTGATCATTTGTTTACTTTTCCCAAACTGCAACATTCTAATGACCGATGTATTAATTGTGTTTGTGTAGTTATTAAGCTAGTATAAATAGTCCTCAACCCCTTCCTAGTATCAGTTCTAGTTAAGCTCTTCCTCGGTTAAGTGTTCTTAATAATAAATATTATAATTTTATCGTGATGCTGCGCAGTTGTTATTTTCAAGGCCCCTTTCTGACTTCCGAACATTACATCTTTTGGTGTCAGAAGTGGGATATGATCAGGCACTGTTGAAATATTATAGTTCCTGTTCTTCTTCTTCTTCTTCCTGGCATTAATCCCGGCTTGCTGTGCCAGGGTCTGCCTTCTTACTGAGCCTACTCCACTTTGCACGATCTTGTACGTCCTCAGTGGTTAGACCATTGGCTCTCATGTCCTGCATCACGACATCCAACCAGCGCTTCCTTGGGCGTCCGGGAGGTCTCACTCCAGGGACAGACATATCAAGGCACTTGCGTCCGACATAGTTCCTAGGCCGGCGCGCAACGTGACTATACCACCTCAGGCGACGCTCTTGGAGCTTATCCGCTATGTCACGGACTCCAAGACTACCTCGAATGAATGTGTTACGTATGCGGTCAGACCGCTTTACGCCGCACATCCATCTCAGCATCTTCATTTCCGTGACATGAAGCTCCTGAGTGTGCCGAGATAGTCTGGCCAGCATTCGCTGCCGTATAAAAGAACCGGTCGAACGATGCTCTTATATATCAGCCCCTTGAGTTTGGTTGGTATTCTGCGATCGCAGACCACACCAGTGACCTCCCGCCATTTGGCCCAGGCAGCGCTTATCCGACCGTGAACGTCGTGATCGATGCCTCCAGACTCGTGCATAACGGATCCGAGGTACCTGAACTTTTCCGCCTTAACGGCTGGTTCAGTACCTATATGGATAGTGCTCGAGTCCGGTCTCCCGCAAGCCATGTACTCGGTCTTCGACACATTTAGTTTAAGACCGCCGTTCTCAAGCGTACCATTCCAGAGGTTCACTTTACGCTCTAGCATCAGCCGGTTCTCTTCAACGAGTGCTATGTCATCGGCATACATCATTAGCCACGGAGGCTGGTCTTGGATGTGAGCCGAGACAGTATCTAGCACTACGTTGAATAAGAATGGGCTAAGAGCTGAGCCCTGGTGAACCCCTACTGTAATCTGGAAAGGTATGGTGTCGCCAACAGCAGTCCTAACCATGGAAGTGGAATTGAGATACATATCTTTGATAATCTCAATATAGGCCTCAGGGATCCCTTTCAAACGCAATGCCCACCAGATACACTGACGAGGCACACAGTCAAAGGCATTTTGCAGATCTTAAAAAGCCACATGCAGAGCTCTCTTCTTTTCCCTGTATGCCTCCATCAAAGTTCTGAGGGCAAAAATGGCGTCCATAGTACCCGATCCAGGCTGAAATCCATATTGAGACTCAGAGACAGTACACTCTCGGCGGAGCCTGATATCGATAATGCGCTCGAAGAGCTTCATGGTGTGACTCATAAGCTTAATGCCCCTATAACTACCACAATCTTGGACACTGCCCCTTCCCTTGTAAATAGGGGTAATAAAGCTAAGCCGCCACTGGTGTGGCATCTTTCCAGTGTTCAAGATATGGTTAAAAAGGTCAGTAAGTATGAGCACACCAAGAGAGCCCAACGATTTCCACGCTTCGATCAGAATTTCGTCAGACCTCACCGCTTTTCCGTTCTTCATGCGTCGAAGGCAATTCCGAGTTTCGTCAAAGCTTATTGGGGCAACAAGTCCGAGGTTAGACGGTGGGTCGTGATGAAGACTGCACAGATGCTGAGTGTTCAGCAACTCTTGGAAATAGCTTCTCCATCTCTCCTTCACAGAAGCGGGATTACAGAGCAACGTGCCCTGGGAATCTTTGACGCAAAGATATTTTGCGATATCTTGCGTCGCTTTATCCCGGCCACGGGCTAGTTTGTATATGAGCTTCTGCCCCTCCGCAGTTTCAAGTTTATCATATAATGGTGATAAACTCTCACTGCGGGCTCTGGCTACAGCTTTTTTGCTGACACGTTTTGCTACTATGTACTCCAGTCTGTCTTCAGGAGAGTTGGATTTCTGCCATTTCTTAAAGGCAGCCTTCTTTTCACGAATCACCTCCTGCACCTTGTCATTCCACCACCATGTCTCCCTGTCGATGACACGTCCTCCCTTAGAAACGCCAAGAACTCGTCTGCCTGCCGCAATGATTGCTAACTGAGCTCGATCCCAAGCATCCTGAGCAGTCTCGGTGTTAGTCGTAAGATTTCGACTTTTTACCTCTGCTAGGAAGTCGGTCTGCATCGGTCCATTCAGCAACCACCACTTGATCCGAGGCCTACGTTTCTCGGCTACTTTCTTCTTTGGAGTGACGTTAAAGTCCATGACAAGAAGACGAGTATAGTCCCTGTTCTCCTGATAATATTTCGGTCATCAGTCGGAATCTTCAGTTCATCGACGTTCATTACGTACTGAAGTATCACTGCTTATTCAGTTATAAACGTATCTACATACGTACTGAAAAAGAATTACGTGGAGGGAACCTGAAAAGCAACCAAGACGAGGCATCCCATTCTCGATCACAGCAGTCTACGAAGAGCACAGTGAGTCTCATCCGTCAACGAGGTTCAAAAACGAAGAATTGAGTGACCGTGGTTCTTTGCTGGTTTATAGTTTCCAGTACCGCTAGTAGCAACAAGTCAGTTCTTCGGTAGCGTTCGCGCTATCACCACGACGAGACGACGAGAACGAGCAGAACTCCGCAGTATTAAGACAGATATCGTTCCACGTGAGTCGAACTGTTATATTGTGTATAATTTTTTAGTTATAAAAAGAAAACGTAATAGATAGAAATTTGAGAATAGAGTTATTTAGAGAATTGATTTACAGACTTTTGTTCAAATTAGTAGAAATAAATTAAAAGATAATTGTAGGATTATTTGTTAGAATAGAGTTTAGTAAATTAAAGTAATATGTACAACTCAGAAGATAAAGTTTCTGGTGGATTTATAGATATTAGTTTAGCAGAGCGCATGATTAACAAGTACGACGGGGACAAATCCAATTTACATGTTTTCATTGATAATTGCAATAACGCGTTCGCACTCTTAAATCCAGTTTATAAAATTGCATTTGTATCAGTTGTATTAGCCAAAATCGAAGGAAATATTCGTTCTACCTTATTAAATCGATCGTTTGCATCATGGGAAAGTTTAAAAGAACATTTATTAGAAAATTATTCCGAAAGACGTACTTTTGCACAGTGGCAATTAGAATTAAATTCATGTAGACAATGGCATACAGAGTCAATATCAAAGTATTCTAGTAGAGTAGAAAATTGTTATATAAAATTAATAAAATCATTAGATCCAAAATTAACTAAAGAAGCTCGCGAAGCAAATGTTGGTTTACTAAAAAACCAAGCACTAAATATTTTTATAAGTGGTCTTCAACCACAATTACATATTTTGTTAAAAGCACAAAAGCCTTTAACGTTCGAAGATGCAGTTTCTATCGCAATTTCGGAAGAACAAGAAATAAAGTCAAGACAAGAAATGTATTCAAAGCAAAATTATGGTCAATCTATAAAAAGATGTCTTAATTGTCATAAATTAGGTCATTTAGCCTTCCAATGCCGAAGTCAACATACAATTAGACATGTACAAACAAATATAAATAAATCTAATGTACCTACTTGCTATAATTGTCAGAAAAAGGGACATCTTGCCCGCGACTGCTGGAGCAATCGCAATACTAATACCAGCTTTAATCGCAATAATGAAAATCAAAATAATCAATTTAATAAATCACCTAATAGAATTAATTGGAACAACAGAAACAGGCAATCGACAAATGATAATGCTTTAAACTCCAACGGTCCAAGGCCCGCGGCCAACCCAAGGACCTAAAATTAGAATCAGGCCGATTACGAATTATAGACACGAGGATATCATCATACTTAAGATTAGAGGCAACAAATATATTAAAAAATAAAAATAAATTTTTACTTGATACAGGCGCTGAAATAACATTATTAAAAGTTTCCTGTTTAGAAAATGACACCCCGATAGAAGAGAATATAAGAATTAGGCTCAAAGGAATAGACGAGAACGTTAGCCCAACTGAAACACTCGGTTGTGCCCATTTAACATTTATGATAGGAGAAAAACGACTTAATCATACAATTCATGTTGTACCTGATAAGTTTTCTATCGAATGCGATGGCGTAATAGGCAGCGACTTTCTGTCAAAAACTAATGCAATTATTAGTTACAAAGAAAATAAAATAACAGTATGTGGCATAGAATTAGAAATTGAGCATGAGAATAAAGGGTTTGAACGGGAAGATTCGAACGAAAATATATTAGAAAATCAAGTTATTGATGAAGAGAATAAAAATGATTTATATTATGAGAATTATGATGGCAATGAAATTGAGAGAATTTGTAAAGTTAATCCACAAGTTGAAAAGAGTAATGAAAATAGAAAGATTGAAGGAGATTATGAAAATAATATTTTTATTGTAGAACCAAGATGTGAAAAAATTATATCGATACGAGTAGAGAACTCTAATTTGAGAGAAGGTATAATACCAGAATCGATTATGTTATCAGAAGGTGTTTATTTATGTCCGAGTATAGTAAAAGTCGAAGAGAATAAAGCGATAACAGTATGTTTAAATACGACAGATAAAGAGGTTAAAGTTAATAAATTAGTTGTAAAGTTAGAGCCATTGGGTAATGAGTTACAAGAAGCAAAAGAGATAATTAACGTAAACAAAATTAAGAATGAGGAAATTTATAAAGAAATTCGTTTAGATAAATTAAATCAAACGTTACGTACGGATCATTTGAATAAGGAAGAAAAAGAATCGTTATTAGAATTATGTAGAGACTTTAATCATATATTTCATTTAGAAGGTGATACATTAACGTCAACAAATACAGTAATGCATGAGATACCTACAAATAACAACGTACCTATTAATACTAAGTCGTACAGGTATCCAGAAGCCCTGAAAGAGGAAGTTAATGATCAAATTGGTAAAATGTTAAAAGACAATATAATACAACCATCTAGTAGTCCCTGGAATTCTCCAGTATGGGTAGTTCCTAAGAAAATGGATGCATCAGGCAAAAAGAAATGGCGACTTGTTATCGATTACAGAAAATTAAACGAAATAAGCATCGGTGATGTCTATCCATTACCCCAGATAAATGATATATTGGACCAATTGGGTCATAGTAAATATTTTACAACTTTAGATTTAGCTTCAGGTTTTCATCAGATTGAAATGAATCCAAAAGATCAGGCAAAAACGGCTTTCAGTGTTCCATTAGGTCACTACGAATACACTAGAATGCCATTTGGATTAAAGAATGCACCAGCGACATTTCAAAGGTTAATGAATAATATTTTAGTTGGCTTACAAGGAATAAAATGTTTTGTATATCTTAATGATATTGTTTTGATCATTTGTTTACTTTTCCCAAACTGCAACATTCTAATGACCGATGTAATAATTGTGTTTGTGTAGTTATTAAGCTAGTATAAATAGTCCTCAACCCCTTCCTAGTATCAGTTCTAGTTAAGCTCTTCCTCGGTTAAGTGTTCTTAATAATAAATATTATAATTTTATCGTGACGCTGCGCAGTTGTTATTTTCAAGGCCCCTTTCTGACTTCCGAACATTACAAAAACATTAAATATTCAATTTGAAAATATATATTTCATTTCCTCGAGTGGGGATCGAACCCACAACCACGCTTGTGCCGCTGCACCACGATAGCCTAAAGATTACACATTTAAATGTAGTTTTTAGTATTATATTTTTTAATTTTCCCTCAACATTTAATGTTTATTTTATTTAAATCAGTTAAGAAATAAAAAAATATAACTCAATATAGAATAATAATAAATTGTATAGATATTTTCTTAATAGTGATATTATTATTACGATTAACTACTTAACTATTTTTTATTTAAAGTAATCAAGAATAAGTTGTGAAAGATAGTTTTGTATTTTAATAAATTTCTAATAAAGTACATAAATCGTATGTTTTGAGATTATTTAATTGAAAGTTATAAATTTTAGCTGATATTTTTTTATTTCGCTATATCCCGCACATAGCAGGGTAAGTGAGCAGAATTGTGAACCTAGTGATAAGACACTTTTGTTCCTCACTATCCACCGAAATCTGGTGGCATTGCGTGATGACTGGCGGAACTCAACGCCGCGCGTCAGTACCAGACCAATACAAAAAAATAATTTCCTCTCTCCTAGTGGGGATCGAACCTACAACTTGTCAAAACACAAGTTTGAATGAATCGCAAGTAAAAAGTAATTGTTTCATATTTATAGTTCCAGACAGCCAAAGTTCGATTTATTTTTTTACATTATCGTTGTTTAGACGATAGTAAAAATATATCTATCTACATAATATATCTATACATCGATTAAGCGTATAGATAACTTTCCGGCAAAGGGCTTGGGGAGTGGATTATTAGAATGGTATTTATTATAATGTTAATTATTATCAGTATTTAAATACGTTATTTTTTTTAAATGATAATATTTTCTAATAAAAATAATAATAATATTTTTATTGGAGACGGAGCACGAAACGCTGAATAACGTGTTCATTATTTATAGGAATGTTAACTATGAACGTTAACTATGCTTTTTACATTAACATTTCTTTAAATAATCATGAACACTGCCCTCGTAGATCAAACCGAGGTCTTCCCCAAAGTAATTATTACCGTAGAATGTAATTTAAATAAATACTGTCAATTTGATCGGAAATAATCGCTGTCTGTAGGTTTATCCTTCGATAACTAATCAGTCATCGAAGTGTTCAAATTAGTTTATATCAAGGTTGAGTTCAGAATTGCGATCGAATTTTAGAGATATTGTGTATTAAGTTGCGGAACACAACGCTGTACTGCCCTAATATTAGTCCTGGGAAATGAAAATCTTCTTTTACCTGTGCAGAACTCGAAACTACAACCGTTGTGATTAAATTTTGATGTTATGCCGCTGCGCCACGCTAGTCTAAAAATGTTCTCAGCTTCACGCTGTATCCCGCACTAGGCAGGGTAGGCAGAGGGAACGGAAGTGAAACCTAGTGTTATGACACTCCGTTCCACTTCCATTCCCCACTTTCCGCCGAAAATTTGAGGCACTGCGTGTTGAGTGGCGGAACTCAACGCCGCGCTTTGCCTTATTACCAGAGCGAAGAAATGAAACATTAAATATTTAAATTGAAAATATTAAATATTTCATTTCCTCGACTGGGGATCGAACCCAGAACCTGTCGGTTACAGTCACACTCTTGTGCCACTGCACGACGACAGGCCTCAGTTATATTCATTTTCTATGCAAATGTTCCTCATTGTCGTAAGAATAATTCAAGAATATGTTATCATTAATCACTAAGTGATTTCTACTTACCCCAGAAACATCTGCTTCGTCGATTGTAGTAACATTTATTTTTATTAACCAATTTTGAAATGGGTAATAAATATTTAAGTTGAAAATTTTTAATTTTCAATTTGAATATTTAATATTTTCATTTGTTTTTTCCGCCACGCAACATACAATGCCTATATATATATATATATATATATATATATATATATATATATATATATATATATATATATATATATATATACAAACAAAAATTTCTCGAAAACTGAAAGTCATATCGACATGATCCTTATTATGCAAGGTGAAATTACCACTTTGTAAACAAACAGTAGGTCATCTGTCAATGTTATGTAAGTAATAATGTATGCTATACGCAAAGCATGGTGAGTCTACGCATACTAAGTATCTATTTGATTTATAGTAAGTTATTTCGTAGTTCATTTCCCACATCTATCCGATTTTCGAGACATTGTGTGTTAATAGAACACGGTACTCAACACCGTGCTATGTTTTGTTATAAGAGCGAGGAAATGAAAATAAATCCCTAGAGTAAATATCAAATTCAAAGCCACCACTCTTTGGCACATGGCCTTATCGCAATAGTTTTATTAAATTGTTCAATTTCTCATACAAATTTTGAGTGTACACTGTAAACAATTGAAAATCTAAATAAAAAATAACTTTTTTTTTTGTGTTTTTACGTACATAATAATGACGCTGTATCCTTCACAAAAACGGGTCAGCAAAGAACCCCTGGGAACCTAGTATTATGTTCCCATAAAGGCACTTCAGCTCTGTTCTCAGTATGAAATTTATATTCGTATATATTTTTAAATTAGAAATCATAGGTATATATTTCGTAGCATGAAATAAGATATGCATCCGTTGTAAAATAAAAAAAAAAAAAACTTACTTGTGTATCGTACATGTGGAATTAGAAAGTACTTGTATAGTTATACAATTATACCTACATACATACATATGTAAATAATATAATTTGTAGACAAAAAAAAAATTGCTCAGTCAGACCATCGTGGCATAGCTGATGGGTGAACAACGTTACAACGGAGAAGTGAGATTAAAAACAATTAAAAATTATCATTATTATCAATAAACACTGTCCTGGCCCCAAGTGGGGAACGGAAGTGGAACGGAGTGTCTTAACACTAGGTTCCCGAGTTCCCTCTGCCTACCCTGCCTCGTGCGGGATACAGCGTGAAGCTAATAAAAAAAAAAAAAAACAACTGTCCTGGCGCAGCGGCAATTGACTTGTAACTTTGACTTGCAATACTTAACTTGCCGTATTAGATGGTATATGCGTTATTGTATGTGAAATTTGCAAGCTAAATTTGATCTAGTTCCCAGTGTCCAATTAAGGTGAAATTTACATAACGAGTTCTCTTCTAAAATGAAAATGACATAAAACATATCTACTATATATATTTAAATCCAAAATGGCCGTCGCATCAAAATGTCGGATTTCAATTTTTCCCCATCAAAAATGAAAAAGTTTAATTTATTAATAACATTACACGATAACATATTTAGAAAGCTTCTTTTAAAAGCTCTACGTACAAACATACATACATATCTTTGTTGAGACAGGGTAAATGAGCCGCAAAAGGGCTCGGCGCACGACCTCGACCTATATACAACCTTTGCAGTATCTGCAATGCTATACTCTGTAGACTAGATATTTTGCGTTGCGGTGTATGACATCACTTCGAGGGGATTTTTATATTTCATAGCTATAAGGTAAATTGTATCGAATAAATGTTTATATTAGTAATATACCTATCGATGACCTGTTAATCTTAGTCTTGTAATGACGCTCGAGTTATATGACTAATGCAATTTTTTTTTATACAATTAAGATATATTTATATATGTATATATGCCCAATGTATATAAAAGTCCGCATCATTAGACCGTTGAGTAGAGACAGCATATAAAACTGTCATGTTGAAGTGAATGTGGATTCGATACCCGTTGAAGGTTATTTTAAGAGTTTAGTTTTTTTTTTTTCAGATTCATATTGCATGCATGCATGCTTATATCATCATCATCTGTCTACCGCTAGGTAGAGTAGAAAAAATCTAATGTTAAGACACCCCGTTCCTCACTTTCCACCGATTTCTCGAGGCATTGCATGTCGAGTGGCTGAACTCAACGCTGTTCTTAGCTTTCCAGAGCGAGGAACTTATAATATAAAACACTTTTGGCTAAAACAACACCACTTTGAGACCAGCACCACTCTGAGGCCATTCTGACACACTTTCTCAAGTCTCAGTAACATAAAAAATATATTATATATAATTATAAGTATTAGAATCCCATTCGAAGAAGTGAAACATTTAATGTTTGCAATTTAAATATTTAATATTTCCATTTCTTTGCTCTGGTAAAAAGGCAAAACGCGGCGTTGAGTTCCGCCATTCAACGCGGAATGCCTCAAATGCAGCGGAAAGTGAGGAACGGATGTGGAACGGAGTGTCTTAATACTAGGTTCCCAAGTTCCCTCTGCCTACCCTGCCATGTGTGGGATACAGCGTGAAGCTGAGTAAATAAGTATAAATAATTATATATAATATAATGGTTTTTCTGTATATATTTGTGTATAAAAACACCAAAAAAATTACAATCATATCACGAAAAGGCCATAACAAGCGCCATTTGTACGAATATTGTTATTATTATAAGTTTGTTCGCTATAACGTAAGCCAAAAACAAATAAATTGTGTAAATAAGTATATGAAATTTGGTTAATTTGAACTACTTGAGTACAACATCCGGTTTATATAATACATTAAATTATCAATTTTATTATATCGAATTTCTTTTTAGCGTCACTTTCCCCTTTATATGAAAGCAACACAATCGTAAAACGGATTTAATAATATATTATATAATAGGGAGTTTAATACGTAAAAATGTACGTTAACTAAGGTGAGATGAGATGTCTACATCAGTGTTTCACTTTAAGCGCGTTGGTTTTCAGTTCGATTTCCAGAAAAGAAAGTATTTATACATTTTTATTTCCTAGCTCTGTTAACAAGGCAAAGCACGGCATTGAACAAAAAAATGGCTTGAGAATTCAGTAAAAACACGGGAACCAAACTCTTAATTAAACATTAGGTTCCCAGGTTCCCTCCGTCAATTTTGTTGCAGTATAAAGTGTAAAACTAAAATAAAATCTTTCTACGTTCTAGCAGCTTTGTTTCCTACTATAGACACGTGAAAGATAAAAAAACATTGTTACCGGGTATAACGTTATCAATTCTATTTTACAACTATGACAAGTTCTAAGTTGTTATTCTAAATATTAATATTAAAAGACGTTTAATTCAGTTTATCACAAAAGATTACAGTAATCTATAAAAAGACATACTTATTATTATTATTACTACATGCCATGTGAAGCCGGTGGTGGCCCAGTCACAGGTGTATGACTGTAAAAGCGACATTTCAATTACTTCGCTACGGTAACAAGGAAAAGCGCGGCGTTGAGTTTCGCCACTCAACACGCAATGCCCAAATTCAGCGTAAAATTAGAGAAAACCTAGCGTTAACACACTCTTTTCCTAAGTTTCATCTGCCTACCCTGCCATGTACAAAATACAGTGTGAAGCTGTAGAAAATGTTATTACATTTATAGAGTCTAATCACAATTTATTTAAACAAACAAATATGTATATGGTGGACAAAGTAATCATGTATTTTGATATCGACTGATAAGTGATAAGGCGACAAATTGCGATGATAACCTTCTGATAAGTGCATAGATAACGTGTCGATGATTCAAATTAATGCCACCAGCACAAAGAAAGACATATTATGTTTGTTCTAAAATCACTGCGGATTTGTTTATGTTTATACGGACAGAACAGTAGTTCAGTTATAAGTACAAAATCTGTACTTAAATAATAGATCTGTAACCGATCACTTACTATACAGGGAAGATATATGATTAAAAAATCTTACATGGGACTTTTATTAACGTAATACGGCCAAATATATTGATTTTTGAAATTTTTGTCTGTTTATCTGAGCGTTTGTACAGCGTTGACAAGCACGCATTTCCCTTACGCAATGACTAATTTATTGGAATTTTCTTATTAAAGCTTTCTTAGAGATCGATTTAAAAAAGAGTTTGTTAACTGACGTGGAAACGGACCAACTCGTATAATTCAGCTATTTTCATAGTATTATGTTTTACAGTATTTCAATGGGAATAATGCTGTCTGTGAAAACTTGAAAATATTTCACTTCCTCGAGTTTGGATTGAACCCACAAGCTGTCACGTTTATAGTCACATGCTTGTACCCGTGCTGCGCTAGGACTGCCTCATATATTTTTAAAATAAATAAATGCGTTATACTGTAAGTGCACGCAAAGTGTGTAAAGATTGTTCCAGCCTTATCACTGTATCCATTTCAACAGCTGATAGATATCGATCTTAAAAGCGTTTTGATAAAGGTGTAAACTCAACTTCACGGTATATCCCGCACCTGGCAGGTTAGGCAGAAGAAACTTGGGAACCTAGTGTTATGACACTCCGCTCCAGAACTGAGTGGCGGAACTCAACGCCGCTATTTTTCATTTTTACCATAGTGAAGAAATGAAAAAATTCAATATTTAATTTGAAAATATTGAATATTTCATTTCTTTTAGTGGGGATCGAACCCACAACCTGTCGGTTACAATCACACACTTGTGCCGCTGGCCGACTGACCTCGACTAAAGTTATGAAGTGTATTTAATTTTTTTTTAGCATTTGACGGACCTCGACTAAAGTTATGAAGTGTATTTAATTTTTTTTTAGCATTTGACTGACCTCGACTAAAGTTATGAAGTGTATTTAATTTTTTTTAGCGTCACATCATATTCCGCATAGAAGGGTAGGCAGAGGGAACCTAACGCTTAGTTACTCCATTTCCATTAAGACAATGCCTTGTTTTCCGCAGAATTCTAGCGACGTCTTGCTTTGCGATAAAAATATAAATATATTTTTGGTCACGCTTTTTCCATCGTTGAAATCGAATATCTAACTGTAGGATTTATAATTAGATGGTGAACTGTTGCGCTACGACTACCTCACTTACAAATATTATTTAATTTTATTATTATATTATTTTTCTTTTGTAGTTATTTAATGTAGACACTATTGAGTTTGCTTTGAAAAAATGCCTCGTTCTTATGTAAAATAAGTTATAAAGCAAACCTCCATTTTTTGTTGTTGGAAACTCCGAGGTGGCGGTAGCGGATCCTTTACGGACTTTATCAAGACTATCTCTACAGTTGCTACAATTGCGGTAACACTAACATTTCCTCAATCTCAGCTTCACGCTGTATCCCGCACATGGCAGAACTTGGGAACTTAGAATTAAAACATTCTATTCCGTCCCCACTTTTCGCCGAAATTGAGGCACATGGTTGTGTCCCTGCGCCACTAAAGGCCTCAATTATTATAAGTAACATATTAAAACTGACAATTTATTATAAAAAATATATATAATTCTTACAAAGACTTTACGATTATTAACTATCACTAAGCTGACGTCAATACTATCTTATCTGGGTCAATAAAATTCGCTATACATATTTATTAATATTAAATATGTCTAACACTTTATTGTTTTTTATAAGAATACTTGGAAATAATGGATTTTTTATTTTTTGTTTTCATATTCCTGCCTTTGTAGAAACGGCGTTGAATTCTGCCATTCAAACGAGCGGGATAGCCTTACGCTGTATAACGGGATAGCCAAAGAGAATCAGCCAAACTTTGCGCGTCTTTATTTTTTACCCCTTTTATCTCGTCCACCGTCATCCACCTCTTCAAACGTGCTCTCCTGGGGTTCTCAGTCCTCTAGTAACATCGACATTGTGTTTGCAAAGTAAGAGTAAAAAATATAAAAATGTCTTCTCCCTCTTTTACCACAAATTTTTGACTTCATACAAATACTTTAGTCAATTTTAACCAATTTTGACGAGTTGATTTCATTTTTTTTTCTACACGATGGCTTTCGCGACGAAATTGGTAAGTGTCTAATACCACAATGCACACATCATGGTTGTCTATATTACTTAAACTCAAGCGGGAGTATGTTTAGTTTACTCAAATAAAAACATATTTTTAAATAACCGACGACGGGATTATAATTCAATTGCCTGAGACTTGCCACGCAATAAGAAGAAGTTGAAGAGGCCCCTTTAAATATATTTTTTTACTTTTATTGTTTGAATTTAAATTCAAATATTTTATTTAAAATAAAAAAGTTACAAGATTAATTTTTCGATTTGATTTTGATCGTCAATCCATTTACTTCCGGTTCACTAAAATTACTGCTGAGAAGAACCGGCGGGGCGAAACTCAGTTTAGTTTACAGATTATTATTTATAAGAGTCAATGATACCTTTGAAATAGACTGAAGCGAGCATTTCATTCCCAAGGTGTGTCATTCATTTATAAAATCCAAGCTCTTTCTCTTACCAAAATCAATTTAGAAATAATATCCATCAAAAAAGTGGGCGATGCAAAAAGGTTGACTATATAACATTTACGAACTAGCAATATTATTAATTTAGTCAGAATGTTATTGTTTTATGTTGGACTATAAAACAACTGAAAGAAATACTTAAAATCTTGGATATTTATCTGTATTGATCAACAATTGGCCTAATCTCGATAAAGATAATGTTCAGAGCAATGAACTACAATTGCACAAGCTACGCTAAAACTTCTGCTTTTCTGACATAAAATATGTGGTACGGGTAAGCCTTCATCTATTTAATCATATTTCTTTTTTTACCTAAACTTTCGAAGTTCTACTTTCACAATAAGGGTAGATCGATTCCATGCTTAAGGCCCCAGAACTTGAGGCCTTGAGGCATTTTAAGGACATTTTTAGCTTGACACTATATCCCTGCACTTTAAAGGATATTGAGGAATTGGGGTACAGAGGGAATTTGGAAACCTAGTGTTAAGACACTCCGTCTCGATTAAAACATATACGTTCCCCACTTTCTGAATTTTGAGAGGCGATACTCAATGCCGCAGTCTCTTTTGTTACCAGAAAAGAAATGAAGATATAAAATATATGAATTCCTTGACGATTGAACACTCGTTTACACACACACACACACACACACACACACACACACACACACACACACACCCACACAAACACGCTGTGCCCTTGCGCCGCGACAGGCCTCTTAAATTAAATTTATTAAAATCTGTACCGTACATATTCAATACAAATATTATAATCTATATAGTAAATCGTAATAATACACGGAGATATACATGTCAGTGATAGTTGTAATAACTGATCCCAAGGCCCTATAAGTAGGCTATCGTATCACGTTACAGGCTTACTTTTGTATTCATACGTGAAATATTGATCAAATATAATAGTTTACAATTTAACATATTTTAAAAGGTTAGGTTAGGTAGAGAGTTGAGGAGGTTATTGAAAAATCCTTAGCTTTCATAGCTCCTGCCAGACCAGTCAAGACGGACCAGTCAGTAATGTGGACAGCCTTTATCTGCCAACACTCCACCCAAGAAGGGACTAGTAACACATAACCAAAATCAAGTTTAGTAGAGAGCGGAGATCGGAAAGTGGCTCTTAGGTTTAAGTCTTAGTCTACACTTGAGTCGTAAGTCTCAGGCATTTCTCCAAGCTCCAATTCCTTCAAAGTACGTGCGCAAGCAAGTAAATATATTTTACATACAAAATATCTTAAATTTAAACAACGTAACTACATAACAATTTACATTGTATGACATCTTAAGGAATAGAAATTCCATCGCATTTCCTAGATTGGTAATTAATTATTATATATTCTGACACATGGCATACTTACCCTAGGTAGAAGAATCTTGGGAACCTAATGTTAAGATATTCCCTTTCCCTATTCCCCTCGAATTCAAGGCATTATATATTGAGTTTCGGAATTCAACGCTGTGTGTTATCTTACTAGAGCGAAGGAATTAAGATATTTCTTTTGAAAAAAATTAAATATTTCGTTTTCACGAGAGCAGATCGAAGTCATAACTGGTAGCGTTAAAGTCACACACTTGAACCCCTGCGCCACGAGAGTCCTGATACAACGTTTTTATTCTCTATTTTAGGGTTCGTACCTCAAAAGGAAGGCTCTGATGTCCAGTTGTTCGCTTATCATGTTTAGATCTACGTTCCCTTGGAGCACAGAAAGAGTAAGGCTACTGAGTCATTGCAATGAAAAGAAAAGAGTACTATACATCACTTTTGCTGTATAATATTAAACAAATATAAACAAAATCTATAGGGACAACTCCTCGTAGCCCTACAGTTATGAAATTTCGTACCAAGTGAGAAGTTGCTTTTTTTTTCTTAATTATACTTATTAAGAAAATGTAATAAATAGAAATTTATGTTTATATTTGAGATCAAATCTATTACAATTATTTATAAATGTAGTTCATTGCATATAAAATAAGTGCCTACACTTGCAAACTTTAATTTGTCAACTTTATAAATTTATAATACGTACAAATGTCGGGAATTACAACTGTACTCTTACTGTACCGATTTGTGCGTCACTCATTCACTCCCTCAGATTCATGATGTATCCCACACATGGCAGGGTAGGCAGAGGGAACTCCACTCCGTTCCACATCAGTTCCCCACTTTCCGCCAAATTTGAGGCCGCAATGTTGAGTGGCGGAACTCAACACCGCGTTTTGCCCTGTACCAGAGATGAAAATTCAGAATTAAAAGCCAGATCTTGATCTGCAGCGCAGCCCTGCTTGGTTCGGCATTAAGCTTTGCGTATTTTTCGCCGACAGTTTTTTAAATATTTACTATGTAATTTCTCATAAATATTACTTCAAAAGTAGTAAATTGGAAACACGTAAAATAATTTTCAGTAAAATTCTTCAAAAACCATATTTTTAAATCTAATATAAAATAAACAATAGCCTCCTAAAATTTTATATAAAATTTGTACGTACAATTTGAAATTGGGATCTTTCCTTGATGGAAGAGTTCATAGTACTTACAATTCTGAAATTGAAATTTTCCCTTGATGAAAGAGTTCATAATACTTACAATTCTGAAATTGAGATCTTCCCTTGATGGAAGAGTTCATTGCACTTACAATCCGGAAATTGGGATCTTCCCTCGATAGATTGGAGTCGTGCTCACACTAAAGAAAACAGGGCATGTTTTCTTTAGCTTCACGCTGTATCCGAAAAGATGGAATAGTGAGACGCCACGATCTGATACAGCGCTACAATAGCTTAGCCTATACTTAAAATATTTTTAAACAAATTTCCGAAAAATTTAAAATAAATAATAAAATAAATTTAAATAAAGAAACTGAAATAACAAGCGCGGCGCTATAGTAATTAAGATGATTCTGTACATCCCATTGATACTAAACATTGCCACGCCCATAAATGTCTCCTTCGACCTGGCTTTAATCTGAAAGGAATTTCTAGTGCACGCTCTTTCGAAAACCAACTGTTTTGGCATTCTTTGACCCGATCTTAATCATTTTAAAATCGACCAGAATACTTTGCGATAGAACCTAAAATTGCACAATACAATATACGAGGTGAAGTGCTAGGGTTGACAGCGGTTTAAAAATATAAGTACAATGACAGAGTTTAGATAGTTTATAGTGAATTAATAATTGGGGTGGCGCTTGTTTTTTTTCACGCTGTAGGCAGTGTAGGCATAGGAAACTTGAAAATTTAGTGTTGAGACACTTCGTTCCTGTCCCCGCTTTCCTCTGAATTTGAGGCATTTGGTGTTGAGTGGCGAAACTCGACGTGGAGTTTTGCTTTGTTCCAAAATGAATAAATAAATATTTAATTTGAAAATATTAAATATTTCATAACACGCTTGTGCCCCTACGCCATGACAGACCTCAAATAAAATATATAATAATAAATCATATTTACAATATTAATCATAAATATAAAGTAAAACAAAGCAACCCTATGTAAGGGCAAGTCGATGCCAAGTTTGGAACGGTCGTGTACAGCTGCGTAAAGTGCGATGGTATCTTTTCTCGGGAAAATCTGACACGGATGGACTTTTTTTTTGTTTCTGTAGTTTTTACACTAGGCTCTACTTAAACGTTAAGTATATTATAATAATTTTACTCTTAAACCAGCAACCCGCAGGCGGCTTTGCTCGTTTCAATTATACTTCATTTTTTTTATCTGAACTACTTTCTAGTTCTTATAACATTATCTCTTTTAAGACAATTTCTATACATTAAATACAAAATTTCAGTTTCAGTTTCTTTCGATTTCAGCAAAATGTATATAAATTTAGCAATTTCTTTTTGGCGTCAATGTTTTAAACGGAGTTAAAGAAATGAAGGTATTTTATTACCTAAACGATTTATAAAAATTAAACAGTATATGTTGAAGAAATGTTGCCAAAATATAATAGTGAAAACTGCATCCTTATGCCAATGTGTGTAACACACAGACAAATAGATAAAAAGACAAAAAATATTTTGGACCCTATTACATTATAAACGTTCCCTACATTTTTTTATATATCTCCTATGTACAGACAGTGATCGGTCACAGTTTTCTTTTGAATATAGATATTCGTAAACTATATGTTATTCAGCCTCACGCACAAAGCAGGGTAAGCAGAGGCAGACCGGTAACCTAATGTTAAGACACTCCGTTCCCAATTAGACACTTTCGTTACCCGGCCGTTAGTGGCGGAACTCAGCGCCGCGCTTTACATCGTTATCAGGGTGAGGAAAATAAATCGAAGCAACAATTTCTCTTTGTTTATCATTTCTATAACCATAGAAAACGTTTGTATTCTTTATACTTATAATTTAGAAGCATTGACATTTTATTTGCGCTTCTTCCAAAATATAAATTTTAATTTTATTTTTGTTAAGAAAATTATTGCCTTTCGCTGTCGCGAGTTATTTTTAATTATTCCCAAATAAGATAATGCGGCGTTGTGCTCCGTTTATTAAAATACAATCTATTGAAGTCCGGTAGAGACAACGTCTTGAAACTACTCTATATATCCTGTTTGTGACGATAAACAAAAAATAAGACATTTTCTTTTATTTATTCACTTCACGCTGTATGCCCCACATAGCAAAGTATGCAGAGGGAACCTGGGAACCTAGTGTCTAAATGGAGGGCTCATTGACATTAAGACACTGTCGCTCCCAACTTTCAGACACATACTCTGCCTAACCAAAATCATTTTAATAATCAAAAATAAATACCTTAAATGATATATAGCAATGAAAAGGAGCTATAAATCAATATTATGTAACAAACAGCCCAGCACGTTCATTATGAATTGTGTTAGATTTAGTACAAATTGCTGCCAATTTCACTGCCTAAGAGCTCGATCGTCAACTTAACGATAAAATTACATTATATGTGTATATAAAGCGCGATGAATTATGAAACTGTTGTAAAGTACCTTCATTGATTAGATTGTATATATTATTATAGCTAATGCTGTATCTCGTACATATGCAGTAGGCTTGAGAAGTTAGTGTTACGCAGTCAGTGATGTAAACAGCCTACCACTTATGTATGAAAAACTTGCAGGGCAAAACGAGAGTGTAGTTTAAATTTCAATTTTAAATATATTAGCTTTCGAAAATAAAGCTCAGATGAAAGTGAAGTCTGAAAGTGCCGTAACGCATAAGTACAAGGGTGCGACTATAAGCCCTGCAGGATCGTTGAGAAAATGAAATATTGAATACTGTTGATAAGGAAAAGCGCGCCAATGTCTCAATTTCGACGCACAGTGTCTCAACACTAACTAGGTTCCCAAGTTCCCTAAGCCTTTCCTATCATGTGCGAGATACAAGTGAAAAAAACGGGCAAGTTACTCAATAGTTGCCTTTTTGATAGAAAAATATTCTTCTAATACTTTGACAGGATCCTTTTTAACCTGTCGAAGAACGGTACAGTTTATTTTTATATTCCTCGAATCTCTACTTGTAATGAAAAAATAAACATATCAAGTACCTAGTGATAGCAACAAGTGTAAATGTGTACAACGAACGGACGGCAGACTGTTTCTTGTTTATATTTAAACGTTAATCTCTATCACATTATATTGAACGTTAATGCAAATTGACTTCACCATTCAGAGCTCAAAAATGCCCTCATTAAATACAAACTTCGTCATTGGCTATGTGGAATTCGTTTAACTATACAGTATGAAGGTAGATTTGATTCTATTTTGAGGTTTTTTTATAATTAAAATTAAAAACAATTTCTACAGCCTGGTGATATAAAATTGACTCGTACACTTAACAAACAATGAACCGTAACACTGAAACGGAATTAATGGAAATGGTGTGTCTTAGCACAAGGTTCCCAAGTTCCCTCACCGTACCCTGTCATGTGCGGGTTACTGTAGACAAAAAAGTACACCAATGATACTTATTTGCAGATTCAAATATTGGATAGAAAAAGAAGAACAGTGTCTTAATACTAGGTTAATTCCGCCAAGCCCCTATGCAGGATACAGCGGGAACCTATGACCTTTCCGTTGCTTTAACAAAAACAGTGTTAGCAAGAGAAGTGTCAAATCTTATTAATATGTATATACGTGCTGTTAGATCTTTTTTGAAACAAATTATTATTATCTACTATTGTTTTTAAATATTAAGTGATTGTAGTATGGATGATTTCAATTTAATGCCCGTTTGAATTACACCATTTAATTTGTAAATTATATTACATAATTATGTCAAAATAAATATTTTGAATTGACGTATTTTTTTTTTCATTAATTTACTGAAGATGAAGGAAAGTTGCCACAATACAGTAATAGTGAAAACTGTATTTAAAACTGATTAACCATTTCTAAGTGCGTATAAACGCACAGGCAAACAAATAAACAAACAAACAGACAAATATTATAAAAACCACTATTTTGGGTTTTTTTAATATATATCTTCCATGTATAAACAATCATCAATTAAAAGTTTATTATAAGTACCTATGGATTAATTTGATACTTCTTATTTTTTTTTTCAGCTTCACGCTGTATCCCGCACTAGGCAGGGTAGGCAGAGGGAACGGAAGTGAAACCTAGTGTTATGATACTCCGTTCCACTTCCGTTCCCCACTTTCCGCCGAATTTGAGGCATTGCGTGTTGAGTGGCGGAACTCAACTCCGCGTTTTGCCTTATTACCAGAGCGAATAAATGAAACATTAAATATTTAAATTAAAATTAATAAATATTTCATTTCCTCGACTGGGGATCGAACCCAGAACCTGTCGCTTACAGTCACACTCTTGTGCCGCTGTGCCACGACAGGCCTCGATACTTCTTATGTTTTCAATAAAACGCTTATTTTACACAGGCCAATTCGTACGCTAATTCAGTAATTTTATATTTTATAACAGCAAATATTATGACGATGTAGCTAAAATATATATAGCGTGTGTTAAAGTCACGTGTCAAATTGACATATGTAATTGTAAATATTTGGGGTTGTGTTCCCATCTCTAAAAATATTTATTTATAAATATTCTTTTTTCTTTCTTTTTCAACTTCAAGTTGTATCCCGCACATAGCACGGTAGGCAGAGGGAACCTGGGAACCTAGCCTTAAGACACTCCGTTCCGTTCCCCAGTTTCCGATAAATTTTATATTTATTTATGTAACAATATATTTTTCTAACAATTAAAATGTGGGATAAAAATTTATTTATCATGAAATCGTGAAAAAAAGTCTATGAGACATAAGATGACACACTATGTACAGATATAGAAGAACCTATATAGAGAACTATATACAATATTTAAAAACTTGAACTTAGTTTAAAAAAAAAGAAAGTAAGCGGCACTAACTGCGACGTTGAATCCCATTACTCAATACACAAAGCCACAATTCGAGGAAAAGTTTGAAACAGATGTGTGTTTATGGGAACTAACTGTCCTAACACTAGGTTCCCAAGTTTCCTAAGGGTACACGATACAGCTTAAAGCTAAAAAAAAAATTATAAAATAGGTAGAGTAAAATATTTTCTTTATGATTGTGTATTATTACAGACATTTAAGATCCAATACTATTCAATAAGCAATATCCAGTACCATTATTAAGAAAAGTAACGGTATTATCAGAAAAAGGTAGTAAAATCCATTCGTTAGCGCTTTGGACACACACACGTCTTATCCTTTCATTCAGATGTCGGACCATCGGTTTAAGTTTAAGTGGTATGAAGCTGGATTGATTTTCTGTGTATATATAGCCTGAGGCCTGTCGTGGCGCAGTGGCACAAGCGTGTGACTGTAACCGACAGGTTCTGGGTTCGATCCCCTCTCGAGGAAATGAAATATTTAATAATTTCAATTTAAATATTTAATGTTTTTATTAATATGCTCTGGTACAAGGTGAATGCCGCGTTGAGTTCTGCCACTCCACACGGCATGCCTCAAATTCGGCGGAAAGTGATGAACGGAGGTGGGACGGAGTGTCTTAACACTAGGTTCCCAAGTTCCCTCTGGCTACCCTGCCACGTGCGGGATACAGCGTGAAGCTGAGTGAGAGTATATATACACAGAAGATACAAATAATAGCTTATTGTTCATCATATTTAAATTTGTAACCTTGATTCCACATTCCATAAATTGAATGTTCATAGTAATTACCCGTATATCAGATAAGACACTACTGCGTACAAGTGTATCAGGCTTATACAACTAATAGTTGAAAATTCACTTATAATCCCCATAGTCCTAACTAAAAATTTATAATGTAAATAACAAAATAATATTTTCCTATAATAGGTATTCATCGTGTATCTAAATAATATTGTAATTAATAAATACGATAAACAAAATAGATATAATAATAAGTTAAAAAAAAAGATACAGCCCATATGTCAGTAGTGTAACAGATAAAATAAAAAATATATATTTGGCTGTAAATTCGATACCCGTGAATTCGTACTTGAATTTACAAAAAAAATTAAGTGGGACTCGAACCTACACTCGTCATGCTATCACTGAGACTGCTACTGATCATATATCGCGTATTAGTAAAAAAATAAATAAAACCAGTTATTTAGTTTTTTACCCGGATATATGTAGATTGAAAATTCTTACTGTACATGTGTATTGATTTAACGGTACTTAAATATGTAAATACCGCCGTTGCTCAGACAGCTTAAACATATTATTAGCAAATGCCTAAGTCAGGGCTACCAACATTATTTAAAAATATATTCTATAAACAATAATAAACTAAAATATAAACATATAAACTCAAAATGAAGCCTGTCGTGGCCCAGTGTGGCACAAGCGTGTGACAGTAACCGACAGGTTGTGGGTTCGATCCCCACTCGAGAAAATGGAATATTTAATGTTTTCAATTTAAATATTTAATGTTTTAATTTCTTCGCTCTGGTTACTAGGCAAAGCGCGGCGGTGAGTTCGGCCACTTAACACGCAATGCCTCAAATTCGGCGGAAAGTTGGGAACGGAAGTGAGTATAATCTTTTATTATTATTATTGACAAATTATTTAACTTTTAATCACTTCTTTCCGTAAAGAATTGTGGGAATGAGTTTAGTTCCAGAGAAGGAATTTAAAATGAAAACAAAATTTCAAAAGTAAGTTTAAATATTACTAAATATTACTTATTGTTTATAAAGTGATAATTCACACTTAGCAAAGTATTACGTATTCTAGCCTAGAGTAGCCTATTTTTAAAAATAATAAAAATCTGTGAGATATCAACTTGCATCTACCGGTAACCGTCCTAACACTTTGATCGTTAAGCCATACGTTCTCTACAAGCTGTAGAAATACTTGTTACAATTAGTTAATATATGTTTGTAACGTAATCTTACTTTTAAAGTATTGGGCAACCCTAAGAAGGTCGTCTTAAATATACCAACTTACAAACTAGGACAGGTCTCAAGGATGTGCCAAGGAGATACTTAGGATTAGGTAATCAGGCTCAGCTATAAAAGTTTATAATAAACAACCTAATTTATACTATAACGCCACCGTTAACTTTGCACGTTAGTGTTTGGTTCAAATCATTCTGGTAAAACAATGAAGAGCGTCGTTCTGCCACTTAACAAGCAAAAGCAATAGGTTCCGTACTTCCCATAGGTTACCTGATTACAAACGGAAAGCTATAAGAAGTGAAATATTTTTTTTTATTTCATTTATTCCAGCTGTAAATCGATGTTTTTATAATCGGTTGCCAGTTAATACTTTTCCTATCAAATATTATGCATAATGCATATAGATCTGTAATACGACAACTGTACATTAAGCTAAGCTTCGAATATTATACTATCGTAAAAGCGATTGTTATCACGTACATTAAAATATATAGGGGCTCTTGACATAGTATTCTGTAATAAAACAGTTTTAATGTTGTAACGGCTTCAATTTCACTTAAACTAAATTTTGTTAAGAATGTAAATATATAATATATTTAAAGTTTCCTATAGAATATATCAACTGACAAGACCAAAGAGGTCAGGTGAAGATGAGTCCACCACCCATATAGCACGGGATGACGTCGGCCATCTTTAAGATAGGCCCTTATTAACTTTTACATAAGAAAAAATACCGGAAGTAAGATATAATCTCTATTAAAATCTGTGGTAACAAAGAACCCATCAGTTGTATTATATAAAAATTTAAAATTATTAAATTATTTATTTGAAGCCTTTCGTACGAGCTCGAGGGCGTCTGCGTCTGTAAGCCCGACATGGCTATATTAACAATCGAAGAAATGATATATTTAATATTTTCATTTGTTCGTTCCTTTAGTAAGAAGGTATAGCGTTTTGGTGAGTTCCGTCTCTTAATCAGTAGGTAAGACACTGAGTATCTTAACACTAGGTTCCCAAATTTCCTCTGCCTACCCTGACATGTGCAGAATACAGCGTGAAACAGAAAAAACAGGAATTCAGAAATATCTAAACGTTAAAAATGTATAAAAAATAATGTAACTAAAACTCATATATATCATATATAACTACTAATTAATATATGTATGTAGAATTGATATGGAAAATTACTGAAATACCCTTTCAGCCGGTAACAGTTTATGATCATCCAACACTTAAAAGATGCTTGTATACAAAGACTATTGGTATAAAAAATATTTTAAATTTAATATATTTAAAACCGTTCTAGGAAAGGATTCGATATATATAGTATTAGGAATTAGCATGTACGTTACGGCCGTCTCTCGCTTATTACTTGCTATCTTCAGTCTTGACACTTTCCTTACAGGGGTCCATAAAATTTTTATTGCCTCCTCAAATATAGACATATCGAGAAACTCGTTACGGGTGATAAAATGTATTTTATGTATAATAAATACTGCTGTATAATAAATAGAATTTGTTCCTAGATAATGACATACATTTTTTTACAGCTTCACGCTGGAGTCCGCACATGGCTGGGTAGGCCGAGGAAACATGGGAACCTAATGTTATGACACCCCGTTCTGTTTTCTTCTTTTCATCGTATTTGAAGCATTCTGTGTTGAGTGACGCAGCTCAACGCCGCGCTTTGCCTTGTTTCTCAGCTTCACGCTGTATCCCGCACTAGGCAGGGTAGGCAGAGGGAACGGAAGTGGAACCTAGTGTTATGACACTCCGTTCCACTTCCTTTCCCCACTTTCCGCCGAATTTGAGGCATTACGTGTTGAGGGGCGGAACTCAACGCCGCTCTTTGCCTTATTACCAGAGCGAAGAAATGAAACATTAAATATTTTAAATTGAAAAATATTAAATATTTCATTTCCTCGACTGGGGATCGAACCCAGAACCTGTCGGTTACAGTCACACTCTTGTGACGCAGCTCAACGCCGCGCTTTGCCTTGTTCCCAGAGAAAATAAATGAAAATATTAAATATATTTCACTTCTTCGAGTGGTTGTCGAAACCATTATGTGTCGCGTTTAGAGTCACATGCCTTTGCTCCTGCGTCACCACAAGCATCAAATAATATATATAGATGAACTTAATAGTTTATATATAACTTGTTTTATAGAAACTATTACCCAACAATATTGCGTGGATTAGTGACAGATATCAATCAAAAAACCTGTCAGAGCCAGAAGACAAAAAACACGAAGAATCACACGTTTCACGCTGTATCTTGTACATGGCAAGGCAGCGAAAACTTGAGAATATAGTGTTCGGACACTCCGTTACATTCCTCGCATTCCGACGAATTTAAGGCATTGCGTGCTGGGTGGCAGAACTTATCACCGCGCGTTGCTCAATTACCAGAACGAAAAAATTAAACATTCAATATTTTGATTTGAAAGTATGCATTAAATATTTCATTTTCTCGAGGGATGATCGCATTAACAGTCACATGCTTGTTCCACTGCGCCACGACAGGTATTTAAAAAATCCCTATGTAGAAATCATTCGCGTTTAATGTTGTTAGCGTTGTTGTTATTAACGCTGACATTGCAATAAATAGAAATCAATGCTCTCTCAGCGTTAAACATATAGCCATTAAACATATAATATTTGTCATTAGAGAGCCACACACACATCTGTGGAACATCCTACCTGCGGCAGTATTTCCAGGTCGACCCGACATGGGTATCTTAAAAAAGCGCATCTATCTCAACGCTGACGGTCTGTAGCTCCTCTGGTGTGACATGGGACCGTGAACGGCCATGATCACTTACCATTAGATGACCCGTACGTTTTTTTGCCTTATTTTATCAACAAAAAAAAAGAGCACAGTGGGTCTTAACACTAGGTTCCTAAGTTCACTTTGCCTACCCTGTCGTATACAGCGTGAAACTGAAAAAAACGCACGTAAAACCCCATACGAAAGCTGGTTAAAAATCGTTTCAGATATATTTAACCTGTTATATCAATACGTATTGTCCGTCGGCAGATTCAGCATCACGGCTAACCGGTGAAAGCTTCGTTTCACTCAGTGAATGTGCTTAAATAAACTATACAATTGCCTTGTAATCGGACTGCAGTATTTGATAAGTGAATGGTGTTCTTGTTTTTATTGTTGACTCTTCTATATTGTAAAGACTGTTTTATAATCAGCTTGGAATTTGGTTGTGATTTGTTTTAACGAGATGAAGTCTCTAATTCTGGTGCTAATTTTAATATATATTTAGAAATAGCTGTACATATATATATATATATATATATATATATATATATATATATATATATATATATATATATATATATATATATATATATATATATATTTAGAAATAGCTGTACATTCCTGTGTGATTGTGAAGTGATTACCTAAGTTAAGTGAGCTGCAGGAGCGTTGCCGTCCTTTAAGGTGGAAGGGCAACGGGGCCCGGCATTACCTAATGCGAAACGCAGTGGCCGAAGCCACTACTTAACGCCGGTCTTAAATGCCGGGGGTGGTAATAATCCGGTCGAGTCTGCCCATGCCTGTTGCCATTATTGGCAACGTGACTACCACACGCACTTTAGTCGCCTTTTACGACACCATCAGTACCAGGGTGATCCTATTCGAAGCCGGAATCACACGGCAATGTTTTAAATGCAAGATATTATATTATATGTATGTATGTATGTATGTATATATTATTGTATGTATGTAAGTAAATAAATATACTAATTTTTTTACATGTTTCTTTTCTATTTGATTTTCTTTCTTTTTCCTTCTTTTCTGTACTGTCTTAGCCTTTCCCGCTACTTTGCACATATCAACTCCCACGGGTTGACTGGAGGAGATCTCTTTTAGAGATACGTCCACCATTTGTAAACATTTTTTTTCTTGCTGTATTTTTTTTTGTTTGTATCAAGTGCAATAAAGAACATATTTATGATAGCCGCGTTGGTAATTTATATGTATACATAATTCAAAGTCCCTCTTGAAAACCATCCAAGCACTATGACGAACTTAACCTCTGTTCGCAACGTAATGTTTATACGATTTTTTTTTTAATTTATTTTTCTTTCCTAAATGTGAAATAATTCATAACAGTAATAAAATATAAAGTAAATAATTGAAAAAACATTAAGTTATATTTTCATTAATTTTTGTTTATATTAATATGACTCTCTTGAACTTTCAGAGAAATGACTAAGGTATTACACAAGTATACAAGTTGTATGATCATTGATTTCTGGCAAATTATTGATGACTCATATTTGGCTTTCTAAAATTCGAACTAATTTCTGTTTCCTGGTTCTTTTTTATTTCTTACATCAGAAATATTGATTATATTCTTGATTATCTATCATGACTCAGGTGGTTTATAAGCACAGGCTATATAAGCGGTGGTCGTGGGATCAAAATAATTTCTCGGAATAAACTTTTTTTTAGCTACACAAGACAGTGTGTACATAGCAGGGTAGGCATAGGGAGGCAACTTTGGAAACTAGTGTTTATGTAACATTTCATTCTGTTTCCCACTTTCCGCCCTATTTTGAGACAAAGCGTGTTGAGTGGCGGAACTCAACGCCGCGCTTAGCTTTTATACCCGAACGAAGAAATATTGAATGTGAAATTATTAAATATTTAGTTTCCTCGAGTGAGGATCGAGCCCACAACCCGTCTCATTTACAGTCACACGCTTCTGCCCCTACGCCACTACAGGTTATTTAAATATTATTATATATATTTTTTATCTAGTATTAGAAAATGTACAGTTGGCTTTTAATAATTTTGTCTAGATCCTAGAAACACAATGATGTAATAATACTACGTTATTATCGCTGCTTTCCACCATTTTCGGTGACAGTAGACGGGTTTGCTGAAAGTCCGATTGCTATTTAAGAAAGTTTATAATAAGTATTGTTCCTTGCTTTGGTAAGAAGATATAGCACCGCGTTAAGTTACAGCATACAGTATGCAATGTCTTGTCGAAAGTGGGCGGTGCGCGAAGAATAGTCACTGGCTTCCATCTTCTCTGCTATATAAAGAATGTTGGCTAAAAAAATGCTCACTCACTCAGCTTCACGCTGTATCCCGCACATGGCAGGGTAGTCAGTGGGAACTTCGGAATCTAGTGTTAAGACACTCCGTTCCCCACTTCCCGCCGAATTTGCATTGCGTGTTTCATTGCGTGTTGAGTGGCGGAACTTAACGCCACGTTTTGTCCTGCACCAGAGAGAAGAAATGAAAAAATAAATATTTAAATTGAAAACATTAAATATTTAAATTGTAAATATTAACTATTTCATATCCTCTAGTGGGGATCGAACCCACAACCTGTCGGTTACAGTCAAACGCTTGTACCTCTGAACAACGACAGGCCAGAGGCAAAAAAAAAAATTCTAATTATAATAATCTATACTCGGCATTTTCAATCAAATTCCGTAACATATTTTTTAAGTGTTAAATCGCGTTTTATGATATGATTACAATCAAATTACAAGAAATCAAATACGATATAGGATAGATGTTGATAATTTATAAATTATTATGTTACTTGATTATACTTGTAAATTTTATACAAAACAATTATTATATAACTGGTGATTGAATTAATTTAGCAACATTTAATTTAGCAGGTCAATATTTGCTGGGTCCGCTAATTGATTATAATAAAGAATAGAAAATGTATAAAAAAAAATAACTTTCACAGATAAATAATCATTTATCGTATCTAAACCAACATTCATTTAAATCACTTTAGAAAATAACCAAAAAAAAAAACTACTACAAATTCATTAAAAACAAGTGCTAAATAGAACGGTCTCACGTACTTTTTGCCTCTATTTGTATTACGATTTGTACTAGACTTTATTTCATTACATTTTAAATTATATTTCTATAAGAATAGAGTTTAAAATTTATTGATTTTTTTGTATAGCAGTTAAAGCATAACGAACGGATTGACATGCCGTCTTCACACGCATTTGATAAGTTAATTATTATAGACTGACAGCAAGGCTCTTCGTGTGATCGAACTTTGCTCTACTTTCAATCATTGTTTTACAAGAAAATAGAAAAGTATGTTAATCTTTTAATACAATGGCTAAAATTTAATTATATATTATAGAATTATAATTAAATTGAGGCCTGTCGTGGTACTATGGGTTCGATCACCACTCAAGGAAATAAAATGTTAAATATTATATTTAATATTTCGTGCTTTGTCATATTTCCAAATGGAATAAATATAAATCATTCAATTGACCGAACCCACAATCGTGTTTACAATCAGCCGTGGAACTACTGCGCCACGAAGTTTCCTGAAAATGTTATAGCTTCACGCTGTATCCCGCACGAGGCAGGGTAGGCAGAGGGAATCCGGGAACCTAGTGTTAAGACATTCCGTTCCACTTCCGTTCCCCACTTTCCGCCGAAAGTGAGGCATTGCCTGTTGAGTGGCCGAATTTAACGCCGCGCTTTGCCTTATACCAGAGCGAAGAAATGAAACATTAAATATTTAAATTGAAAATATTAAATATTTCATTTCCTCGACTGGGGATCAAACCCAGAACCTGTCGGTTACAGTCACACGCTTGTGCCGCTCCGCCACGGCAAGGAAAAATGTTATATAAGGAAGTAAAAATAAATTTCACCCAACAAAGACAGGTTCACATCTACAATAGAATCAGGTCTAGAAAATTGAATAGAGGACGTATTAGATTCTGCTCTTGTCTGGTTTGTCCGGTGAACGACCTGTCCGGCTCCAACGTAAGATGAACTTGCTTTACTCTTCATATTTATCTGTTTAAAGATCTATTCATATTGGTCACATTAGCATACGCTATGGCGTTTTATGCTGACCTTTATCTTGGTATTAACAATAGTACAATATTAGTGTCAAAAATATAGATCAAAAATGGCTTTCAATAAAAAAAAATGCTATATATAAAAAAACATAATAATATATGCGATAACAATGTGAAGAAAATTATTTATTACTTTAATTATTGCATTGAATGATAAGAAAATTAAAATCACGGCAGCATTCGTACCAAACATAGAAATAAACACTTTGGCCACGATGGAAGGTTATACGGATATGATTTTATACAGGGGAAATCGGGTACAAAAGCAACTGAGAGTCTAAAGCGCGATGCGGAGAATAATGGTGAGAAATTCGTTCGAGCGATCGTTTATAGTCAGTTTGGATGAAATAAACTTCAAATGTGCTTTGATTATTATTTTTTCTATTATATACCTATAATATTTTAATTTTAATTTGGTTTTAATTTAAATATTCAATATTTTTATTTCTTCACTCTGGTAACAAGGCAAAGCGCGGCGTTGAGTTCCGCCACTCAACACGCAATGCCTCAATATCGGCGGAAGAATGTCTTAGGAGTAGGTTCCCAAGTTCCCTTTGTCTATCTTGCCATATGCAGGATACAGCGTGAAGCTGCCTGTGTGAGAGTTCTAAATAAACGTTTTCTGGTAAGATTTACCTTATTATATTTTTATTCCAAATTAGTATTGAATGATTTTTGGCATACATAGTGTGTTTTAATTTCATTCCCGCCCACCCTTCGGCGCAGTATTAAATAGTATTTTCTACTTGCAGTCTGCTGGTGCTTTCGACCCGATCTCCTCTAGTAAAAGCGATATGTAATAGATTTACAGTCCAGTATTCTAACGGTCTTAATGTGACAGATAGTTGAATGCGGTTTTTGCTCTAACAGAGTCATATTGATTTCCAAGAATACATTCTATATGGATGTCAGTTTTTGTAGATGCATTCTATAGTAAATAGAAGAAGGTTAACGAAGGCACTATTTAACAGTTGGCGGATAGATCGTAGTAAAGTATAATATACTTTATTTGGAACTATTTCTTAGATAATTCGTGTTGAATGGCGTAACTTAACGCCCTGTGACTTTTGTTTCACGTTTCAAACCGCAGAAATACAAAATAATATATAAATATTTCTTGGTGTCGACGTCGATCCAATAACCATCGCCAGTATAGTCCAAAATTACTTACTGCACTATGATAATATATTAAAATTTCTATAATAGCACTAGAATACTTGAGGCCTGTCGTGGCGCAGCGGCACAAGAGTGTGACTGTAACCGACAGGTTCTGGGTTCGATCCCCAGTCGAGGAATTGAAATATTAAATATTTTCAATTTAAATATTTAATGTTTCATTTCTTCTCTCTGGTAATAAGGCAAAGCGCGGCGTTGAGTTCCGCCACTCAATACGCAATGCCTTAAATTCGGCGGAAAGTGGAGAACGGAAGTGGAACGGAGTGTCGTAACACTAGGTTTCACTTCCGTTCCCTCTGCCTACCCTGCCTAGTGCGGGATACAGCGTGAAGCTGGAAAAAAAAAAAAAAGAATACTTAAAAACCAAGGGGCTTTAAGTTAAGTCACAAATATTTATGACCCTAGTGTATATACATCTAATATATGTGAAAATTTAATCTACCGCTAATGGCTTTTAACTTTAAAAGCTTTAATAACAAAAGTTTGTATTCTATAACAAAATAAAAGAGAGCTTAATTTCAATGCTCTTCGGTGACCGTTTTTTAAGACATTAACACAGACGAAAGACAAGACACGCGTTTGAGAGATTAGTGCTACTTAACGACGTAATGGGTGATATCAGAACGGGAAAATCAAAATATCTCTAAATTAGGATCAACAAATAAAAGTTCCATTTAAAGTCAGACGCTGTTCTATTGCGCTAAGAATAAAATATTTTAATTTTCCGTAATACCAACTACGAGTTTAAAATGTTTTTTTTAACTTCACTGTGTATCCTGCACAAAGCAGGGTAGGCAAAAGGAACTTGGGAACCTTGTTCCTCTTTACGTTTTACACTTTTCTCTGAACTCTTAAAGTATTGTGTGTTGAATAACAGTTATCTTCGCCGCGCTTTGCCTTAGAAATTAAACTGTTTAATACAAAAACAGTAACAGTAAAATTTTTACTAGACAGTTAGTTATAGATATTTAAGCTTACTTCATATTTAAAGTACAGGTAATAAAGCCGGGAGCCACTCCATATTTAGGTAGAAGTTTGACAATATTGACTTACAACACAATTTCAAATTCACGATAAAACAATGAACTGGTCGAATTATCTAAATAACTCAACCGCACCCGTTTTGAATACTTTTAGTTGAGCAATAAACTTGTTAGAAAATATTTGTAAAACGGTTTTTTTAGGGTTCTGCATCTCAAGAGAAAATAATCAAAAAACGTCATATCATCGTTTCAAATCTTTGTCTGTTCGATTTCGTTAAAATTAATATTTTTCAAGCACATATTTATTTAAACCGTGTGATCCCGGCTTAGAATAGGATCACCCTGGTACTGATGGTGTCGTAAGAGGCGACTAAAGTGCGTGTGGTAGAGTCACGTTGCTAGTAATGGCAACACGCATGGGCAGACTCGACCGGATTGTTACCACCCCCGGCATTTAAGACCGGCGTAAAGTAGTGGCTTGTCAACGCATCTATATTTGCCGTTGATCTACAATCATGAAATAGATTCGGAACCCTCGATAGGCAAGTCTAACTTACACTTGAGGATATTTACTTTTCCGGAAATCAGTATATTTAAAGTTTTTAAAAAGAAAAGTAGAATAATATTTATTTAGCTTCACGCTATATTGCACATAAATATATCAGGTTATTTTCATGGGCACCTCTGGTAAAAACTCTGTTCCCAATAAAACACTTCCGTTCCCCACTCTCAACGAAACTCAACGCCGCGCATTGCCGTATTGAAAGAGATATTAAATATTTCGTCATAACTTCATTAAATTTAATTTCATTCCAAATACAATTATCTTCTTATAGTTTATATTCAATATACAGACAGGCAATTTTGTTCCCGTGGCTAATACTTAGTGTACAATAAATATTTCTACTACAGCCTAAGGCTTTATTCAGTTAGCAAAACGTTGGTTAGAAACTACTGTCAATATGCCTTGATACTTTATTTAAACTAATATTCACGGGTGATACTGGACTGGATTTTTAGATAAAAAATCCAGCTGCAGGCTATATCAGCTGGCTTGGCAGGGGTATTATACAGAGGGAATTTGAGAACGTAGTGTTCCGCTCCGTACTTTTGCCAAATTTGAGGCATAGCGTGTTGAGTGGCGGAACTCAACGCCGTTCTTTACCTTGTACCTAGAGCAGAAGAAATGAAAACATTAAATATTTATGTGAAAATATTAAATATTTTACTTCTACGAGTGTGGATCGACCCTAAAACCTGTCGTTTACAGTCACACACTTGTACCGCTGTGCCACGATAGACCTCTAATTCAAATATTCTAATTCAACTTTATCAATTTCAGTTTTATTTTGTTACCAATTTTCAGCCGAATTTATACATTGCTGCTATCGTTTTTGCCTGTCTCATAGCCGGAAAGTTAAAATTATTCATTTCTCTTAGAAAGAATTAAGTCTATAACCACTTACTGAAGTCAGACGCTGAACATCTTGTGCCATAGCAATCAAATACATCTACATAATGTGTACATATCCATATAGAAATCCAAACACACTGGTTGCGCTAACAAAAGGCGTGTGTGACGTGCATTAGCATTTCAATGACATGTGAGTGTGGCACCTGATATTTCGGCCAAGTTATAGAATACATGTAAGGTACAAGTCCCCGGGTGGTCTCCAATTAATATGCCAGCTGCGACTTTGTAATGCAACGAAAGTTTATTACTTAGATGACCTAGTAATTATTACGTGAAAGGATAATGGTTTATAATTTGGTAGGCCCGAAAATGTCGTCGAAATGAATTAAATATTTGATATTTTCTAATTATAAAAGTGCGGCAAATCGTGGCGTTGAGTTCCGCAACTTAATCATGCAATGCCACGAATTCTGCGGAAAATGGGGAATGGAAGTGAAACAGAGTGTCATAACACTAGGTTCCCAAGTTCCCTCCACTATCTGTCCCTGCCTCTGCCTTGGCATGTGCGGGATACAACGTGAAGCTGAAAAGAAAAAAATATGTATACACACGTACATACAAATATATATCTTAGGTACTGTGTGACAGAAGAACGTCTTGTGAAAAAATATTCTATTATTATCATTTCATTTTTTAGCGGAATGTAACGCCTTGCCAATGTTGCAATTTCAGTGTTTCCTTTCAAAATCAGCGTGTCATTTCAAAATTGGCGAACTTATATTATATGGCAGGCATGTCATGGCGAAAGGACCCCAACGTCAGCAAACACGACGAATTTATTTAATACTCAATATTAAGTCAATTCAAATAAATATACAACATTATCATTTCTTTGCATTGCTAACATGGCAAAGTGCACCGTTAAGGTCCTCCACTGAACAAGCAATATCTCAAATTAGGCGGAAAGTGAGGAACGAAACGGAGTGTCTTAGCACTAGGTTCCCTTAGGACGGGACACAGCGTGTAGCTAGTATACTATCTGTAAATGCTTGTCGTGGCGTAGGGCAAAAGCTTGTGACTGCAAATGTGACAAGTTGTTTGTTCCATCTCCACTCGAGGAAATGAAACGTCTAATATTCCCTAACTCTAATAACGATACTAAAAGCACAGAGTTGAGCAACGTCACTCAACACGCGATCTGTTGTGACGTGTCTCTGAAATCTGCCAATGAATGTGCCAACAAAATAAAGAATATAGTGGTCTTAGTATATCGTGTCATCACCTTCACGCAATACAGGATACATCGTGAATGAAAAAAACATAAACGAAATTATGACATCGCTTCTATATTTGTATATTTGTAGAGCGTGTTTATAAGGGACGAGCAAACACCATATAGTGGGAATGCGGCACTGACACAGAGGAAATGAGTTTAAACAGGTTTCCATCGGAAGTCCAACCGTTTGTGAATCCGGCGATAGGATAGTGTTAATTGAAAAATTAAATTTGAAGTCAGGATGTTAGTAATTTGAAACTTAAATTTTTCGATAAACCTGTTATCGTTTTGACACCATCGCTTAAGAAGTGTGAGGAGTCGATATACTTAAATATTATTTTTTTTTTAAATATATAGTTCTTTCAAAGGCGGCGTTTAGTTACGACACTCAACACGCAATGTCACAAATTAAGAAGGAAAGCGGAGGACATAGTTGTTAAATGAGGTCCTTTTTACAGCTGAAAATTAAATTCTATAACAATTATGTACAAAATCAATGCCTATATTAGTTTGTTCATTTTAAATTTAAAAAATCATCGATTACTATAAAGTGTTTTTTTTTTATATTACTCTAAATTTTATTTATTATTTCAATAATATTTTTGTATGTTTGTCTTGGAACGATATATTAGTTATTTAACTATATTGATAAGAATAGTTTTTCAAAGATTGGCCACTGACTGTTAAAAAACCTGCGACTGTGGCGCCAACCAACAAGCCTCAAAGGTCTGTTCACCTGTTTGTATGACGACTTGACAAAGCTAAGGCTTAACGTAACTAAACACTGACAAAACATGATCTGAACTTTCCAAGCATTGACAAAAAAAAATGGTTTCTAAATCAATCAATATTTTTTTCTTTCCTAATAGATTAACACTTTAAAAACTGTTAAAATAGTTAACATATAACATTCTCACTTGCCAAACGATTATTCCAAACGGTTCCTCAGAGATGCGAGTTAAAATCTCGTTACATTAAAATTTCTCAGCTTCACGCTGTATCCCGCACTAGGCAGGGTAGGCAGAGGGAACGGAAGTGAAACCTAGTGTTATGACACTCCGTTCCACTTCCGTTCCCCACTTTCCGCCGAATTTGAGGCATTGCGTGTTGAGTGGCGGAACTCAACGCCGCGCTTTGCCTTATTACCAGAGCGAAGAAATGAAACATTCAATATTTAAATTGAAAATATTAAATATTTCATTTCCTCGACTGGGGATCGAACCCAGAACCTGTCGGTTACAGTCACACTCTTGTGCCGCTGCGCCACGACAGGCCCTACATTAAAATTACTATACGTTTTCTAAATTAGAACTCCACGTTTACACAACATGAAGTCAGTAAAAAGACAAGCTCGTTATAATTAACTTTAACAACAGTATCTAAAGATTTATTTTATTACAATCATTTAATTTATAGTATTCTAGTGATCTAGAAATATTCAACGACATCAACATGTCGAAACATTTCGCGCTCCACCTTGGTCGCCTTTTAAAGCTCTCATCACCGTAAATGTCATAACTATTTAATCAAGGTGAGATGGACCAAACACAAAAAGAAATCTATCTTATATCACATTATAAAGGTATAAAGACCCCTTTCAGATCTATTAAAATATATGTTCTATGTACAGACAGCGATCAGTTACAGATTTATTATAGCTATAAACGAACAATCTGAACATAAACATACATTGTCCATATCACCTTCATTAAATAGTTATGACATTTACGCTAATGGGAGCTTTAAAAGGCGACCAAGGTGGAGCGCGCAATGTTTCAACATGTTGATGTCGTTAGATATTGCTAGCATACTAGAATACTATAAATTAAATGATTGTAATAAAATAAATCTTTAGATACTGTCGTAAAGTTAATTATAACGAGCTTGTCTTTTTACTGACTTCATGTTGTGTAAACGTGGAGATTGGTTCTTATATAAAGAATTACAATAATTACTAATTCTTCGTGCCAATGCTTGAAAAGTTCAGATTTTTGTCAGTGTTTAGTTACGTTAACTGTATTGTTTGTTGTCTTAGCTTAGTCAAATCGTTATACAAACATATGAACGGGGATTTGTGGCAGGAGAACAAGTTAGTGTGTCATATTTTGTGATTTAGCATCACAGTCGCAGGTTTTTTAACACTTAGTGGTCAATCAGTAGAAAAACTACTTATACCAATATATTTAAATAACGTAAATACATATAGGTGTAGTTTTTTTACATATTTAACACCATTCTTCTTCTTCCCGCTCTGCAGTATGCTAAGACCTATATATAAAAATAGTTTTTAAATAATAAAAAAAATGAGGAATAAATTACTTGAATTATTCATTAATATACTTTACTGTACAATTTTTACTTTAAAAAATTTATTTTCTTTTTTTTTTCTTTATTTTAAAGACAGGCTAATCAAACCGAAGACTTGGAACATAATTGTTATAAAATATCAGTCAATCGCTTTAACAGTCACACCCTGTTCTACGATGCCACGATGTCCTCCAATAATTACACAGCTCAACAAAAAATATATATTTTTTTGTTGCCCTGGATATTTCTGCAGATTTATATATTTTAAGTACACTGTTTGCGAATATATTGGGTAAAAATATGTCATTGGCTCTAGTTTTTTTTTAATTTGGTTTATCATAAATTTAAAACTCTTAACAGTTTACGTCGGTTGTTTCGAACACGAATTATTAAAAAAATATTTTCTGCGATTGGTTTCGCGTATACATGCGCATAAAGCAAACTTCTTACTACCACGCATGCTTTCCTGCATTTTTCTTTGTTATTCGAAAACATCGGAGTACGCATGGATCAAATTTCAAAAAATAATGGACCAATTTGAGCGTAAAGAAGTATTTTACAAAATGTTGAGTTTTATTTGATATTCTTAATATTGTAATTTTCTATTTTTTTTTGTTTTTTAGGGAAAAGACAAGGCAAACGAGCATACGGGTCACCTGATGGTGAGTGATCACCGTCGCCCACGGCCCCGTGTAACACCAGGGGAGCTACAAGTGCGTTGCCGGCCTTTGAGGTGGAGGTAGACGCGCTTTTTAAAGGTATCCATGTCGTATCGACCTGGAAATACTGCCGCGGGTAGGTCGTTCCAGAGACGTGTGGTGCGTGGAAGGAAATTCCTACGAAACCGCACAGTAGTAGAGTGCCACGTGTCCAGATGATGTGAATGGTACATTAACTATTTTAATTAAGTAATTTACTATTTCATTTCGTAAATGTTAAAAAATGATTATTCAAATTTCTTTTGTAACACAAATGGAAGCTGTTATTTCATATACGTATTTGGTCCGAAACAGCATTCACTTTAAATCTTATCGTAACATTTCTTGCACGTATGTATACTTATTACACTGTAATTAAACATTACTATCGCTAGATCTTTGAATGTCCATAAAATATTAGTTTTAAGACCACCTAATAGATGTTGAGTGAAACATAGCAATTAAAATTGTACAACCGATGTCATAATTAATAGTTTTACTTTTGATTATAGAAATTATATCAGGTATCGTTTAAAACTATAGCATTATGTTCTCACTTACTTGTGGGTTCGATATTAACTCGTTAAAATAATTTTTCGTTTAATTTTAGACAAAAGTATATAAGGTATTGGCATTATTTTATTAACCGATTTGAAAAAAAAAAAGTTATCTGTTGGACGCGTTTCCATATATACTCGTAGGTATGCTACACATTGTTTTTCATGTGACTTTAAGTTTTCGAGAAATCTGTGACTACCCAAACATACTGACAGTTACTAGTGTTAACAAAATGTGCTCAAGATTATTGAATTAAATGCCAGATATTTCAACATCAGGAACATGTTTAGTAAACGTATAAAAAAAATGAACGTAGCAGGATTTGAACCCGCTCCTCTTGGAAACCGTACAAGCGCTCTAACCGTTAGGCCATACGTTCTCATCATGTTACAACGAAATTTTTTATGCACTAGTTACAACTTTTTTACGTTGTTAGCATCTCTGTAGGGACACTTTTAGAAAATTCCGCTACCCAAAGAAGAATCCTTAGAATCATAGTTTGGCAAGAGAGTTAAAGTCCCAAGTATCAAAATCGAATATTTTTTACATTATATTAAGCTTATACACTTCGCGTGTTACTATATTGTTAACACATAATACATTTTTTTTGTATAATTTCGAACAATACCTACGAGAAAGTGACAAGATTATCACAGTAAATCGTCATTATAGTCGTCACTGTGCGTAATGTGCCTGATGGTCTCTCCAATATTGGTTGAACTTTACTTAGTTTCACATGCATTTCCCATGAGTCGTTATAGCCGAAGTAATCGTTTACTGCAACATTTTATGTGAAGTTTATATGAGTGAGAGCAATTTATTATTATTTTTTTAGCGTTCTGCTATTAGGAACTTAAAGGAATATGTGAGAAATAAAGTTTTGTACATCATTATTTGTATTTGATGGATATGTTACAAGTGCCGTATAGAGCGGTTTGGAGGTATCGTAACGTTAGGTTCCCGGAAGTGCCTTAAAGGATGCGAAGTGTCTTAATATTAGGTTCCTATATTAACGCTGCTTACACAACCATGTAGGGGATATAGGGTAACAATATTAAAAAAGGATTTAAACTCTCTAAAGAATTATCCCTTAAATAGCT
This sequence comes from Eueides isabella, assembly GCA_019049475.1. Lineage (NCBI taxonomy): Eukaryota > Metazoa > Arthropoda > Insecta > Lepidoptera > Nymphalidae > Eueides > Eueides isabella. Next base: position 11,870,018 of record CM032389.1, on the reverse strand, counting down.
AGATATGATGTAATATAGTCTATAGCCTCCCTCTATAAAGGGACTATCTAACCTAAAATATTCTTCTTAATTTAAACTTATATAGATTCCCACGTGAGAGAAAGAAATATTTAATATTTTCATTGATTGCTTTGAAAACGAGGCAAAGCGCGGCGTTGAGCTCCGCCACTTAAAACGTAATGCCACCAATTCAGCGTACAATAGAGAATAAAGGTAACTTGACGGGAACACTAGTATCTTAACTCAACTGTTCCCTAGTTATCTCTGACTTGCCAACCTGCTATAAATCTTAAGATAGACGCGTGCAACCAAAAAGAAACAAAAACTTTCAACTCTATATTATTAAATATAAATATAAAAATTAATTAATGTCGTGGCGCAGCGGCACAAGCTTGTGACTGTAACCGACAGGTTCTGGGTTCAATCCCCAGTCGAGAAAATGAAATATTTTATATTTTCAATTTAAATATTGAATGTTTCGTTTATTCGCTCTGGTAATAAGGCACAGCGCGGCGTTGAGTTCCGTCACTCAACACGCAATGCCGTACATTCAGCGGAAAGACCGCGTGAAGCTAAAAAAAAATATTCCATAAGAAACATATTAATATATCTTTACGTCTAAACCTCTATAGCTAACAAAGGCTGGGCACTAACCGTAAATCACTTCATTCCCATCCATAATTTCCTTTCGCTATAAACAATAGTGTAGACTGTAGATAAAAGCAGTACTGTAAGATTGTAAATACAACTTTTTGTATCAACAGTTTCACTTGAGGAGAAAGTACATCACATTCTAGGTATTTTGAACGTTATGATACACACTTGCTACAATTAATCGCGTCTAAAAGAATATTTATGTTATAATATAAGGCAATATTGGGTTAAACTTATCAATAAAAAGCCTAAAGCGCGGCGTTGAGTTTCGCCACTCAACACGCAATGCCTCAAAGTCGGCGGAAAGTGGGGAACGGAAGTGGAACGGAGTGTCTTAATACTAGGTTCCCGTGTTCCCTCTGCCTACCCTGCCTCGTGCGGGATACAGCGTGAAGGTAAAAAAATGAAACGCTTAAGTATTGAATCTTGTTTATTTTCTAAGAGACATTGATATTAAAGAGTGAAATGTCTGCCTACCCTGCCATGTGCGTTGTTCTCTACCCTCCGTCCGAATTCGTGAAGTTCGTTCGTTCGTTACATACATTTTGAGTTGCGAAACTCAATATTTTTTTTTTGTGTTTTATTAATATATTTAGTATCAATTAAATTTAGTATAACAAAAACACCTGCTGTAAAAAACTTTTCTAAATGTTTTTGATATATTACGTGTTTTATGCAATGCTTCAAATTCGGCGGAAGGTCGGGAACGGAGTGTCTTAATACTAGGTTCCCGTGTTCCCTCTGCCTACCCTGCCTCGTGCGGGATACAGCGTGAAGCTGAAAAAGGAAGAAAAAAAAATACGTTGTTTAGTGGTGGGACTCAACGCCCTGCTGTCATCTTATCAGAGCTGATACGAAGTTAATCGAAATGATTATTCTTATGATGGAGTATAAGTAAAATATAAATTATTAATAAAACATTGGTAAAACTGACTGACTGGTATTATCGTAATCTGTTTAAAATCGGTTCAGACAATCCGCTTTGGTAACCATATAATTGGATTTCCATATTGTGTGTGAGCGCACGTTTCCATTGTGGGTCTATGGTAGAATGGCCTAGGCCAAATATTACTTAGAACTTTACCGGTTGAAAAAATTAAATCGTTATATTTTTGTAATATTACTTTTTGTCATTCTCTACTTTTCAATAACATAAACAAAATCAAATTTCAAATCATATTTTTTATTCAATTTGATCATTACAAGCTATTTAGAATCATCAGGTGACATAAAAATGTCAGTAATGTCAATCAGGAATTTATTATACTGCGTATTACGAAGAAGATAGTTCTCTCTTTTAAATGCATATATATATATATATATATATATATATATATATATATATATATATATATATATATATATATATGTATATATATATATATATATATATATATATATATATATATATATATATATATATATATATATATATATATATATATATATATATATATATATATATATATATATATTATAGGTGATGGCAATCTTCTTTTTATTTTTTAACTTTACAACCTCCTTTGTGTCATCTCCATATAACGTGACATTGGCGAAGTGATATGTCCTCAACTGGCACGCTCGGAACCAAAGACACATACCACGATTTATTATATCTCAGGAAGATAAATTAAACATAGAGATATATATTTTTTCAATTAAATATAAGGTTTTAAATTTACTTGTACATGCTACATATAGAAAGTAACACAGTGGACACAGTATAGAATTTCGAGTGTTTACACACATGGTCGCGGTCACGGGGTCCATGGCATAGTGTAGATATTAAGTATGTGTGAAATATTCACGTTTTCACACTCCACCAGCACGTGTGAACACAATGTATTTTACATTGTTGCTTGAAAAGTGTAGAGTTTGTATTTAAGAATTTCTATACCTACAAGTATATTATAAACCTGAGGCTTTAGGCCTGTCGTGTCACAGAGGCTGTAAACGTGATAGGTTGTGGGTTCGATCCCATCCGAGGAAATATAATAATAAATATTTTTAAATAAAACATTATATTTCTTTCCGCTCTGATAACTAGGCAAATTGCGGCGTTGATTTATTATTATACGGACTTACTTATAGTAATAGGAGGGGTCGTATACAAATAAATCAACGCTGCGAATCCCTCAAAGTCTGCGGAGAGTTGGAAATGGAACGAACTGTATTAACACTAGGTTACTACTAATTAGTAGTACTTATAGAATTTTACTGTATGTTTTGTTTCATATATAGCATTATATAGCACGGAAATATTCATATATAGCACGGAAGGCAGGGAGGACCACATGCCTAACTTACTTTATTTCCCGCTTTTCACCTGTATGCCAGGCGTTTCAATACATTATATATATAACTACATTTCACGATGTTAATTTATATTCTTAAAGTAAATGGTATAGTATTAAAACAAAAACAAAATGTTTATTGCTGTTAAAACAATAACATCTGTGGTCGACACTAAATTGTAATTGTATTGGCCTACTTTGTTAAATCTGCTAAGTAATTATCGGATAGAATTTCAATGAGTCCATCAATTTTTTTTTTATTTTTACTATGTTTTAAAGTGTTATTCCACACTTAAGACAGAAAATACTAAAGTTAAATTTAAAAAGCGTATAAAAATCCTGCTTCGTTCAAAATTTTTATACGCTTTTTAAATTTAACTTTAGAGTCAATCAATTTTTAGGATACCTTACTTAAAAGAATAAAACGTTTTGATCTGACCGTTTGTCATTTATAGCGAGATAACTTGGAAAAATTTCAAGTTAAAATTTCGCTTTCACGCTGTTACCCGCACTTGGCAGCGTAGGCAGAGGGAACTTGGGAACCTAGTGTTAAGACACTCCGTCCCGTTCCTCTTAAGTTGTAATTGATATCAATTAATCAGATCTATGTTAACAAAATTAAAACATGATCACGTTTCTTGTACGTACCGCTTTTGCTGCGGTTTGTATGAAATCCGCCGCGTTATCATAACGCTTAAATTAATTAAATCCCGTGGTTGTATCATACGAAAATTATCAACATTTCATAGAAAAAAAAATATTACAAACTTTTATTCGTAGTTCGTTTCCTTCAAAATAAATGCAAACTTAAATTTGTCATTTTTTTATACATTTAAGTAGATACTTTTGTTTGTTCATGTACACAAACTAAATCACACTTTTTTTGTTTAATTAAAGATTTTTATAATATATTGTATATATATATATATTTTATATACATAAAAATATTCTTAATTTCACAATATCACATCGCAAAATAAAGATAGCCCAACTCTGAAGTCATAATTCGTTAATCATTACTTTATTGAGTAGTAGAACTTTTCTTAATGCAAAGCTCTTGATTTCGTGATACTGCTTGCTGCTGTTCGTGCAGTTGATATTTTCACAGTCAAACTTTACAAATATGGCGGGTAGATCTACAGTATATAGAATAGTTTATGTAGAGTTGAGTTCCGCCACTCAACGCACACTGCTCCAAATCCAGCGGAAAGAAGAGAACGGAGGTGTCTGGATGGGATCGGTCTGTGGTAACACTAGGTTCCCAAGTTCCCTCTGCCTAACATTTGCGGCATACGCGCGGTATACAGCGTGATGTTGAAAAATAAAAGAAATACTTTCTTTTATGAAACATGTATAAGAAAAGAAAACATATTTATAACATACCTATGTTACTTTCCATAGACGCTATCATCAATAATGTTACTTTTGAAGATTACACGTACAAATGATTTAGCATTGCAAAGTGATTGATGGTTTCATTGAAGCTAGTGTTGTCCTTCGCCTTGGATTCACGTCTACATCGAATTAGGATTAAGATTAATTATGGGACAACACGAGACCTGTCATGGCGCAGCGGCACAAGCGTGTGACTGTCAACGATCGGTTGTGGGTTCGATCCCCACTCGTGGATATTAAATATTTTTTTTTTTTCAATTTACATATTTAGTGTTTTCATTTCTTCGCTATGGTAACAAGGTAAAGCGCGGCGTTGAGTTCCGCCACTCAACACACAATGCCTTAAATTCGGAAAGTGAGGAAAAGGATGTGGCACGAAGTATATTAACACAAGTTCCCTCTGCCTACCCTGCCATGTGTGTATCTGAGTGAGTTAGTGAATGGAACATTTCTATATTATTTAAGCGACTCTTTCATAGCGTAATCTTTTATAATTTACCAGTCATCGTCCGTAACTTTGTTTTAACAGACTTTAATATGAAAAAAAAATATTTTTTCTCATTCCCATAGAAAAATTCTAACCCTGTAACGCTTCTTTATATTACTTGACTTTCCTTGCCAAATTACACCTCTCTATATCCGGTTTCGTTTGTACGTTATCTGGCAGTCACTCAGCAAAGAATGGGTTCTTTTTATATACTGATTTATACTAGCGATTCAAACACGGCTTCACACATATTATTATATTATATCCATATTATATAAAGTCCGTACACAAATTATATAGCCCGTGTTATTCTCATGTATAAGCTACATTACAGGGAAGTTTCATCTAAATCGGTTCAGTACTTTTTGTTTAAAACTGGTACGAAAATTCATCCTGACAAACCTTTCATATTTATAATATTAGTATTTAATTTTTTTTTATAGCTTCACGCTGTATTCCGCACTAGGCAGGGTAGGCAGAGGGAACTCGGGAACCTAGTGTAAAGACACTCCGTTCCACTTCCGTTCCCCACTTTCCGCCGAATTTGAGGTATTATGTGTTGAGTGGCGGAACTCAACGCCGCGCTTTTCCTTATTACCAGAGCGAAGAAATGAAACATTAAATATTTAAATTGAAAATATTAAATATTTCATTTCCTCGACTGGGGATCGAACCCCGAACCTATCGGTTAAAGTCACACTCTTGTGCCGCTGCGCCACGACAGGCCTCAGTATAATTATTAGTATTTTATATAGGTTTTTTCATATTAGTATTTTATATAGGTTTTTTACTTGATTATTAAGATAATGTTTCGTTGAGTGCTGCGAGACATTTGCCAATCTTCTGAACGTTCAGAATATTTTGAATTACAATTATAATTCATTTAACACGTCTTCTCTAATCACCAGCAACTAAAACAGAGAGAAAAAAAATATCTAGCCTCACGCTGTATCCCTCATATAGTAGATAAAGAAAACTGAAGACGTTAGTGTCCAGGCACTCTGTAGGGTTTCCCATTTTCGTGTAGTTGTGGAACTTAAAGCCGCGCTTGCCTTGTTACCATATCCAAGCCAAGCCAAGCGTGTCACTTTAAACTCGACATATTCGGATTTTGACTCCCATTTGAGGAAAAGAAATTTAATATTTTCATTTTCCTAGCTCTGTCAACGAGGCAGAGCGCGGCGTTGAGTTCCACCACTCAACACGCCATGCCTCCAGAATTCAAAATTATCTTAAATCTACGTTCTAAGTTTCCCACTAAATACAGTGTGAACCTGAAAAAAAAAAAATATGATTCAATCACATTAAAAGTGGGTGAAGCCATGTCCATCCATTACGCTATTCCGATTGCTTCATTACTTTAGCTTTCCACAGATCAATATACATTACGAAGACTACCCTGCCCCAGTTGCCCTGTATAAGTGTATAGATCATTAGTTATACCGATCATTCGATCATCCATCTTCTGTAGAAAGTTTTATGTAACTACTCTAAATTATTAAGTAAATGTATGTGTATTTTTTTTATGTTTCTTATGTATCCCGCACGTGACAGGATAGAAAGAGGGAACCAAAAAATATAGTCTTGACACACTTCGCCATTTTTTGCCGATATCGAGGCTTGCGTGTTGAGCGGCGGAACTGAACGCCGCGATTTTAAACGGCGAAAACCAGAGCAAAGAAAAACAAGTTTTAAATATTTAGTTTGAAAATATTAAATATTTCATTTTCTTGAGTGGTGATCGAACCTCCTGTTGTGTTTACAGTTACACGCTTGTGCCTTGCGTTACGACAGGCCTCTTCTTATCATTATAATATATATTAAGATTAGAGGCCTATCGTGGCGCAGCGGCACAAGAGTGTGACTGTAACCGACAGGTTTTGGGTTCGATCCCCAGTCGAGGAAATGAAATATTTAATATTTTCAACTTAAATATTTAATGTTCCATTTCTTCGCTCTGGTAAGGCAAAAGCGCGGCGTTGAATTCCGCCACTCAACACGCAATGCCTCAAATTCGGCGGAAAGTGGGGAACGGAAGTGGAACGGAGTGTCTTAACACTAGGTTCCCGGGTTCCCTCTGCCTACCCTGCCACGTGCGGGATACAGCGTGAAGCTGAAAAAAAAGTTTAGTGTAATTTGATAGCAACGATTTATAAATAATAAAACTATTACCAGCTCTGATTGCAAACATAAGAATTGAGGATTCTTTTGTAACTTTGGAGAGTAAATTATGTTCATAACTCGGTGTTGAATCTTACATTTGCTTAACTTGCTGTATGATGATATACAGTGTGAAATTATTATTTACGTCTATATACCTTTATACATATAAAAATGGATAAGGAGGTCTGTCGTAGCACAAGCGTGTGACTGATAACCGACAGGTTGTGGGTTCGATCCCCACTCAAGCAAATGAAATATTTAATATTTTACGTTTAAAAAAATAATGTTTTCATTTGTTCGCTCTGGTACAAAACGCGGCGTTAAATTCCGCCGCTCAACACGCAATGCCTCAAATTCAGTGGAAAGCGGGGAATGGAAGTGGAATTGAGTGCCTTAACACTAGGTTCCCAGGTTGATCAATTTTTTTTTTTTTTCAGTATTTCCCTGCACATCCTCGTAATATGAAAAATACAATTACAAGCTTTTTTAACTTAACTAACCTCATTTATCATCGACAACAGTCTATGAATACTTCATCATCAATAATAGTTTTTCCTCAGTTACGTAACACAATATGTAATTACTTCAAAGTGTTTTTATAAACGGATAATACCTATAAAGTGGCTGCCGCCTCACGCTATTCCCAGATAAATTATCAATACAATTATCATTGAACACGAACGCCTTTTCTGAAGACCTACCTATTGTACACCGATTACTAAGTAAAGATATACTAAAATATTTGGGTATTTACTTAAAGAAATTCGTTTTGTTTTAGTTTAGAAACTTTTCGTGTATTTATATATATATATATATATATATATATATATATATATATATATACACATATATATATATATATATATATATATATATATACATACTTATATACATACATATATATACATAAGAGAGTAAGGAGCGGATATTTTAGTCACATTTTTTTAAATATCTTATGCTGAGTAAAAATCTAAACGTCGTAAATTTAATAAAAAAACAGCGAAATGGAAATTTCCTTTGTTATAAGTATACAAATATTAGTATACTCTGTCTTTAAATACAATAGATTTAGTAGTTATATGTAAATAACTCTCTCAAACTCAGCTTCACGCTGTATCACGCACATGGCAAGGTAGGCAGAGGGAGCTTGGGAACCTAGTGTTAAGACACTCCATTCCACCTCTGTTCCCCACTTTTCGCCGAATATGAATAGCGTGTTGCGGAAGTGGTGAGTGGCGGAACTCAACGCCGCGTTCGCCTTGTACCACAGCGAAGAAATGACATTAAATAGTTAAATTGAAAATATGAAATATTTCATTTTCCCGAGTGGGGATCGAACCCAGAACCTGTAGTTTACAGTCACACGTTTGTGCCGCTGCATCACGACAGTCCTCAAACTTTCCTACTTTTCTTACAATTTTCGAGGCATTACATGTCGAGTGGTGGAACACAACGCCGCTTTGTGTCTTTTAGTGTATGTAATCTATGTATGTACAAGCATATGTACGTATATATGTTCAAACATTCTATGCACAACGGACAGATTTGATAGGTGGGCAATAAAGTGATCTTATAAGGGTTCCGTTTTTCCTTTTGAGGTACGGATCTCTAAAAACATCTAGTAATATATTTAATAGCGTAGAATGGTCAACATTCCAAACCATATTCGACATTACAAAGCCAAAAACACTGCAAGCTCATTACACCAGAAAGTAAATGTGAAAGTAAAAGCGAGTTATAAAATAACATAATTGTATCTCAACACGATTCAGCGGCAAGATTATATGTTTTTTTTATCTTCATTATTTTTTTAGTTGTATTCTTCACATGGTGGCTTAGCTAGAAGGAATCTGGGAACCTAATTTTGAGACGTTCTCTTCTCATTAAAACACTTCCATTCCCCACGTTTCCCCAGGAATTGTTCAACGCCGCGCTTTGTCTCGTTTGAAGAGCAGAAAAATGAAAATATGTATGTTTTAACATTAGGTTCCCATGTTCCCTCTGCAAACCCTGCCATAAGAAGGATACAGCGTGAAAAGAAATTACAAAAGATACAACTCCATATGTTCTTGTTTTCAAAATTCACTCATACTAACAGTTACGTTTGTAAATGTATTGAATGCTTTTACCAGTTAAAGTGCATTACTTTCTTATTGTGAGGTTTTAATAAGACGATAAAAATAATCATATTTTTTTTAATAATTTAATGGGGCCTGTCGTGGCGCAGCGGCACAAGAGTGTGACTGTAACCGACAGGTTCTGGGTTCGATCCCCAGTCGAGGAAATGAAATATTTAATATTTTCAATTTAAATATTTAATATTTCATTTCTTCGCTCTGGTAATAAGGCAAAGCGCGGCGTTGAGTTCCGCCACTTAACACGCAATGCCTCAAATCGGCGGAAAGTGGGGAACGGAAGTGGAACGGAGTGTCATAACACTAGGTTTCACTTCCGTTCCCTCTGCCTACCCTGCCTAGTGCGGGATATAGCGTGAAGCTGAAAAAAAAATGAATGTATACGAATGAAGCGTGTGACTGCAAATGACAGGTTGTGGGTTCGATCTCCGCTCGAGGAAATGAAATATTTTATATGATCAAATTAACATGGCAAAGCGCAGAGTTGAGTATCGTCACTCAGCACGCAATGCCTCGAATTCGGCAGAAAGTGGGGAACGAAACTTAGTGCCTCAAGTTCCCTCTGCTTACACTTCCATGTGAAGGATACAGTGGGATGCTGAAAGAGAAACTATACAAATATAAATAAAACTTACATAAAATTACAAATGCGACAATTATTATTAAATAAGGAGGGAAACAGTGTTTCTTCTTTTACGGGTATTTAGGAACTTAGAGTTAAGACACTCCGTTGACAATTCCGTATTAAGTGGCAGAACATACAGTCATGTTACAAGAAAAAAAAAACATATTAATTTACTTGAACGAGAATCGAACCCATAATCCACTACTTACACAATTACAAATTTCAATCCAGTTCTATTTAAATAAGGTCTCGAACTTACCGTAAGGCTAAAAGATTAATTTGTAAAACGGCAACTTTTATCTGGGACTGGCGTGTAATTTGTGTAACAGTGCATTTATACGCCGTGCATATCGATATTATTGAACACAAGCGAAAAACATTCTTAACTATAGAGCTATAAAGCTTAAGATTCCTTAATATGATTTCACACGATTCTATATATGTTTTGTCTCGCTTTTTCCATTATATTAAGAAAGAGATAAACAATGTCATCAATATGTGCATTTCAGTCAAAATCTCGCGGTTTCATTGACATAGTTGTACATAACTGTTCCGTGATCTTTACCGTGCGGTCTTACATGTTAAGTAATGATGACATAAAAAGTGTTGAAACATTTCTTCTTATTCACGCTGTATTTGTAAGATAGGCAGGCAGAGGGAACTTGGGAACCTAATGTTAAGTCAGACCGTTCCCCTTTAAGCGCTTCCGTTTCTTTACTTGCCGCTGAATTAAAGGCATTGCGTGATGAACGGAACTCAACGACGACTTTAACGTATGCTTTTGAGATTGTAATATTTCTATAAAGTTATATAAATAATAGTTTGCTATAGTTTGAGGTTTAAAATAATTAAAATATCTACGTAAGCCATGTATGAATAGAGGGAGAAGTAAAGTAACTTTTTCAATAATATTTTAATACCCACTAAGATATAAAAAAATATTTATCATTATGTACATAAATTTAATCTATGTTTTTAACTCTACTCAGCTTCACGCTGTATCCCGCACATGGCAGGGTAGGCAGAGGGAACTTGGGAACCTAGTGTTAAGACACTCCGTTCCACCTCTGTTTCCCACTTTTCGCCGAATTTGAGGCATTGCGTGTTGAGTGGCGGAACTCAACGCCGCGTTTTGCCTTGTACCAGAGCGAAGAAATGAAACATTAAATATTTAACCTGTCGATTACAGTTACACTTAATTATAATTAATATTCGTATTCTATAGTAAATAAGATGAAAAAATACTCGACAACAAAATTCAAAGCGAGACGAGGAAAATTTAAATTAAAATACAAACTGTAATTTCCTGTAATAATCATAAAATATTGTTCATATATTGTTTATTTTTTGTTTTTAACGTTTTTATATGACGCTAGTTTGAAATATTCCATTGTTAGTAAAAAAAGGAAAACAATGACGCGTTGATGTCTTTTATAAGAATACGGAATTGCGTTTCATTTTTGTTAAAAATAACTGGAACAAATTTATGTATTATCGTCGAAAAATATTATTAAAAATAGCTCTTGTTTGACAAACGTGTCCAGTTAGAAGTAGTGGTAATATTAATAGTATAGAATCGTGGAAAAAAGTGGACAATAAAATGACATAACATATACCTAGTTACATAAATATCATTTCCGTTACTGTTTTTCTTTAATTAAAGTTGACTAGCAATAGCAATTTTATAATATTATTATGCTTAGGAAATTTTGCAACATAATGCAAAGTCATTTATCGATAACACAATTTTGTAATTTTGTAAAACTTCCCTTAACTGTAGGTTATAAAGACGCATAGGCAAACGCGGCGTTGAGTTCCGCCACTCACTACTTCCGCAACACGCTATTCATATTCGGCGAAAAGTGGGAAACGGAGGTGGAATGGAGTGTCTTAACACTAGGTTCCCAAGCTCCCTCTGCCTACCTTGCCATGTGCGTGATACAGCGTGAAGCTGAGTTTGAGAGACTTCTTCTTCTTCTTCTTCTTCTTCCTGGCATTAATCCCGGCTTGCTGTGCCAGGGTCTGCCTTCCTGCTGAACCTACTCCACTTTGCACGATCTTTTACGTCCTCAGTGGTTAGACCATTGGCTCTCATGTCCTGCATCACGACATCCAACCAGCGCTTCCTTGGGCGTCCGGGAGGTCTCACTCCAGGGACAGACATATCAAGGCACTTGCGTCCGACATAGTGCCTAGGCCGGCGCGCAACGTGACCATACCACCTCAGGCGACGCTCTTGGAGCTTATCCGCTATGTCACGGACTCCAAGACTACCTCGAATAAATGTGTTACGTATGCGGTCAGACCGCTTTACGCCGCACATCCATCTCAGCATCTTCATTTCCGTGACACGAAGCTCCTGAGTGTGCCTAGATAGTACTGGCCAGCATTCGCTGCCGTATAAAAGAACCGGTCGAACGATGCTCTTATATATCAGCCCCTTGAGTTTGGTTGGTATTTTGCGATCGCAGACCACACCAGTGACCTCCCGCCATTTGGCCCAGGCAGCGCTTATCCGACCGTGAACGTCGTGATCGATGCCTCCAGACTCGTGCATAACGGATCCGAGGTACCTGAACTTTTCCGACTTAACGGCTGGTTCAGTACCTATATGGATAGTGCTCGAGTCCGGTCTCCCGCAAGCCATGTACTCGGTCTTCGACACATTTCTTTTAAGACCGCCGTTCTCAAGCGTACCATTCCAGAGGTTCACTTTACGCTCTAGCATCAGCCGGTTCTCTTCAACGAGTGCTATGTCATCGGCATACATCATTAGCCACGGAGGCTGGTCTTGGATGTGAGCCGAGACAGTATCTAGCACTACGTTGAATAAGAATGGGCTAAGAGCTGAGCCCTGGTGAACCCCTACTGTAATCTGTAAAAGAATGGTGTCGCCATCAGCAGTCCTAACCATGGAAGCGGAATTGAGATACATATCTTTGATAATCTCAATATAGGCCTCAGGGACGCCTTTCAAACGCAATGCCCACCAGATACACTGACGAGGCACACAGTCAAAGGCCTTCTGCAGATCTAAAAAAGCCACATGCAGAGCTCTCCTCTTTTCCCTGTATGCCTCCATCAAAGTTCTGAGGGCAAAAATGGCGTCCATAGTCCCCGATCCAGGCTGAAATCCATATTGAGACTCAGAGACAGTACACTCTCGGCGGAGCCTGATATCGATAATGCGCTCGAAGAGCTTCATGGTGTGACTCATAAGCTTAATGCCCCTATAACTACCACAATCTTGGACACTGCCCTTTCCCTTGTAAATAGGGGTAATAAAGCTAAGCCGCCACTGGTGTGGCATCTTTCCAGTGTTCAAGATATGGTTAAAAAGGTCAGTAAGTATGAGCACACCAAGAGAGCCCAACGATTTCCACGCTTCGATCGGAATTTCGTCAGGCCCCACCGCTTTTCCGTTCTTCATGCGTCGAAGGCAATTCCGAGTTTCGTCAAAGGTTATTGGGGCAACAAGTCCGAGGTTAGGCGGTGGGTCGTGATGAAGACTGCACAGATGCTGAGTGTTCAGCAGCTCCTGGAAATAGCTTCTCCATCTCTCCTTCACAGAAGCGTGATTACAGAGCAACGTGCCCTGGGAGTCTTTGACGCAAAGATATTTTGCGATATCTTGCGTCGCTTTATCCCGGCCACGGGCCAGTTTGTATATGAGCTTCTGCCCCTCCGCAGTTTCAAGTTTATCATATAATGGTGATAAACTCTCACTGCGGGCTCTGGCTACAGCTTTTTTGCTGACACGTTTTGCTACTATGTACTCCAGTCTGTCTTCAGGAGAGTTGGATTTCTGCCACTTCTTAAAGGCAGCCTTCTTTTCACGAATCACCTCCTGCACCTTGTCATTCCACCACCATGTCTCCCTGTCGATGACACGTCCTCCCTTAGAAACGCCAAGAACTCGTCTGCCTGCCGCAATGATTGCTAACTGAGCTCGATCCCAAGCATCCTGAGCAGTCTCGGTGTTAGTTGTAAGATTTCGACTTTTTACCTCTGCTAGGAAGTCGGTCTGCATTGGTCCATTCAGCAACCACCACTTGATCCGAGGCCTACGTTTCTCGGCTACATTCTTCTTTGGAGTGACGTTAAAGTCCATGACAAGAAGACGATGTTGGGCCGTCAAGCTTTCACCTGGAATGACCTTACAGTTAGTAACCCTGCCCATATGACACCGTCTGGTCAACAAGTAATCAATTTGCGTTGAGTGGGACCCACTTTTATACGTGATAAGGTGCTGAGGATTCTTTTGGAAGAATGTGTTCACAACGGCCAGATCAGACGCAATACAGGATCTTAGAATATTTTCGCCCTCTGTATTGCGAAGACCGTGTCCAAAACCACCGTGAACACGTTCATACGTGTCTGCAGCCTTACCGACGTGGCCGTTTAAGTCTCCTCCAACTAGAACTACTTCGGTAGACGGTATAGCAAGTAGAACCTCTTCATACTGCTCCCAAAAAGACTCCTTTTCGGCCGTGCTACAGCCCGCCTGGGGGGCGTAGGCACTGATTAAGTTTGTGGTAACTCTCTCAATCAGTACCTTTACCCGCATCAAGCGATCGCAGCGACGGTCAACTTCGAGGAGTCCATTCTGAAGCTCTTCAGAAATCACTACCGCCACACCGTTTTTACCAGAAGGTGACCCAGTGTATATAAGCCGGTAACCCTGTCCGATGTTACGGGACTTATTGCCTTTCCAGCGAGTTTCCTGGAGGAAAGCGCACTGGACCCGACGTCTCATGAGTGCATCTGCGAGTTCTTTGCATCGTCCGGTAAGAGAGCCAATATTCCACGTAGTAAAGCGGAGTTTCTGTCTGGGTACTCGCGTCTTTAGCCGTGCCCGTACTTGACACGGTAGCCCTGGCCCACTTGTCGCAGGTGTAGGGCGATGTGCCTGCGCGTCGTTTAGCGGCGACGCCCTAGCCGTACCCATTCTTTTCATTTTCTTTGCCATAAATGTGGCGGTTGGCGGTTTTTAAATGGAGCGACTGCCATCTGACCTCCAAAACCCCTTCACAGGGAAAAACCGCGGGAAAGAGGGATGGGATTAGTGGAAGTGGGGGAAGGATAATTAGGAGGGACACCACTTTTATGGACTTGATGGAGGTATAATAGTGGTGGCTCGAGGATCCGGGGTCGCGTACCCGTATGCCAAAGGACACATATCGGACAGACATATGTCAAAGACACCCTCTGGATATAATAAGAATTTTAAAATATTCGCCCTAATATATCCTTCCACGCGCCACATATCTCTTCAATGGCCTAACCGCGGCAGTATTTCCAGGTCGATACGATATAAGTACCTTCAAAAAGCCGTCTACCTCCACCTCAAAGGCCGGCAACCTGTAGCTCCCCTGGTGTTACACAGGGCCGTGGGCGACGGTAATCACTCACCATCAGGTGACCCGTACGCTCGTTTGCCTTGTCTTTTCCATAAAAAAAATAATAGTATTTTTTCATCAATATGACTAATTTATACTTAAATCATTATTTCACAGATCCTGTATGCTGGTGGAACTCAACGCCGCACTTTTTCCCTGTTACCAGAGCGAAGAAATTTTTAAATATTTTATATGCTCAGCCCTTGTGCCACGATGTGCCTCAAAATTTACAAATCTATAGCTATGAATAGGATAAGCTATAATTCCTTCCTTCCTTCCAAGCTATAAGCTCCATGCTATATCCCGTATACAAGAAGGTAGGCAGAGGAAACTTGAAAGTCTAATACATTGTTCTTCACTAACCGCTAAATTATGGATGCATTGCATGTTGAATGGTGTAACTTAACGCCGTGCTTTGTCTCGTTATCGGGGTGATAAAATAAACTATTTGAATATTTACTTTCGATAAGCGAACCCACAACCTAACGCGTCTATAGCCCCAAAGGAATGATAACAACTTGTATTTTCTCAATGAATAAAAGAATTCCCTTATCTCAGAAAATTAGTCCAAGCGTTTTACTCATTACATAAATATAATATATATTTATGTAATGAAATACTTATCACTACTTTAAATTTAAATTATTATGAGCTTCAAATATAAATTATAAATTTATTCATACAAAATTATCTTAATATTGTTGATTTTAATTCAAGGTTATACGTTAAATACGTACGTTTAGAAACAAATTATTAATTCTGTTTTGAGAATATAGACAAAACATAGAAAAAAAAAATATAATTATATTGTCTATTTTTTCCTAGCTTCAGTCCGAATCCTGTAATTAATATCCTAGAAACATAGTGTTAAGACACTCCGTGTTTATAAAGACATTTTTGTTCCTGCTTTTCCGCCCAATTCTGGGAGCAGTGCGTGTTAAGTGGAGGAACTCAATGCCACGTTTATGCTTAATTACAAGAAAAAGACAATTAAAATATGAAAAAATACCATATTTTTTTAAGGTACAGGTGTGTATCCCTGCGCCACGACACCCCTCAAAAATCTAATCCTTGTTACATTCAACTCAAATTCAGCAGAAAGTGGAGAACGGAAGTGTGATAATGAGAACGGAGGGCTTTAACACTAAGTTCCCAATTTCTCTCCTGTCTCTACTATTTGCGGTATACATCGTAAACCTAAAACAAAATTAGGTTATTTCATTTAATATTAAAATATGAAATGATTTATTGGCTGTAATATGTAAACTCATCACTCTTGCATACCTACGAGTATAATAGAGCACGCGTCGTATTATTAAATCACTTTCATTAAATGAGAGCGCACCAATTAAATGCTGTAAGCAAATTGTTATAATGCACGTAATTATTGTTTCTACGTCAAACGATTTTGTATTTAAACATGATTATAGCATATGAGGCACAACGTCTGATTTTAAGAGCGACAGTTTAGTTACAAGTTCGATTCCCATTCGAGACAACACGATTTCTTTACCACGAGACAAAGCGCAGCGTTTAGTTCCGCCATTCATCGTGCAATCCCGCCATAATTCGGCGTGTGAAGTGGACGGCTTGTCTTAACATTAGATTTCTAGGTTACGATTTCTAAATGAATTATTGTCTCCTATAACATTTCCCATGTAAACACAGCGATCAGTTACAGAATTATTACAGTACAGTATAGATATAAATTTCATCATCTCTATCTATCTCATATCAAAAACTAGTAGTACCTGTAGAGATTAAAATAGCCAGATATTTCATTAACATAATGAGCTGAAGGCAAGTTGAGTCACTATTTACTTAGAACACACTGAAGCAACGCATTATAAAACCAAAGTAAACAGTCTGCGCCAAATTTGTATAAATACTGATTCACCCAGTATTATTATCGCACGATCAATGGATGTGAAACTAACTACGTAAATAAGAGATAATAATATTTAAACTTGAAATACTGTGGCGAATCTTAGTCATTCATTGATGTGAATGTTTTTTTTTTTTTCAGATTCACGCTGTATCCCGCACATGGCAGGTTTGGCAGAGGGAACTTGAGAACCTAGTGTTAAGACAGTCCGTTCCGTATACTACTTTCCGGTGAATTAAAAGCAATGCGTGTTTAATGGCGGAACTCAACGCTGCACTTAGCATTGTAATTAGAGGGAAGAAATGAAAACATTAAATATTTAATTTGAAAATATTAAATATGTTGTTTTTCTAGTGGAGATAGAACCCACGATCCGTCGCGTTTACAGTCACACGCTTTTGCCCCTGCGCCACGACAGGCCTCTATACATTTTTTCCTACAAAAGCTTGGTTAGAAATAAATATAAAAAAAATATAGTAATGTTTTATTTATTATATATATACATACGTGTGCTGAATTTTTTGGTTAAAGAAATAATACATAGTATGTAATTTAACACCGCGTCTTGTCTTACGAGGGCCAAGGTATTAAAATAAGTCATTCCTACCTAAAGAACACTTTGGAAACACTTTCGTCCTCCACTTTCCGCTGACTATGTGTTCAATGGAGGAACACAACGCCACGCTTTGCCTCCTAACCAGAGCGACGATTTTTGAATGTTTTATTTCCTCGAATGGGAACTGAACCAACAATCTGCTTCGTTCACAGTCACACGCTTGCGCCGCTGCGCCAAGACTGGCCTCAGAATTGATAATTATCATATTCTATTAATACGTTCCAACAAGACGTGTATACTTCAAGTGAAGATAAAAGTGTGTTAAAGATAGTCATACCAACAATCGTCGTGTTTCTCTTAATCTCATAAAAGAATGATATTAAAAGGAGTTTAAGAATGAACTAAACAATATTTATTTTATAATAATTCAACAAATTATTTTCACTTCTCAGTTTTATAACAGTAAAATGGTATGAATAACAAACTACAGTATAAAGTACTATGAAGCCACCTTCACCCAGTGATCCTTCTATTTCCCACGTTAGTGTAAAACCAAGAACCAATTATGTTCCGCATTAAATTCATTAGTTATTGTAAATATAGATCGACTGTGATATCTCGTGAGAACCAGCAACAATATATGATATTGTTTTTATTTATTTTATTTTTTTTTCAGCTTCACGCTGTATCCCGCACTAGGCAGGGTAGGCAGAGGGAACCCGGGAACCTAGCGTTAAGACACTCCGTTACACTTCCATTCCCCACTTTCCGCCGAATTTGATGCATTGCGTGTTGAGTGGCGGAACTCAACGCCGCGCTTTGCCTTATTACCAGAGCAAAGAAATGAAACATTAAATATTTAAATTGTAAATATTAAATATTTCTTTTACTCGACTGGGGATCGAACCCAGAACCTGTCGGTTACAGTCACACTCTTGTGCCGATGCGCCACGACAGGCTTCAATTGTTTTTTATTTATAATATATTTGATATCTATAAGTATTGTTTTTGAAACCAAATAAAAGCATAATATCATCAGAAATGGCTTATATATATTTATTTTTCAGTTGCACGCTGTGCCCCGCATATGGCGCTATCGACAGAGGAAATCTAGTATTAAGACACTCCGTCGAAGTTCAAGCATTACGCGTTAAGAGACGGAAGTCAACGCTGCGCTTTTTGTTTTTACTAGAAAATATTAAAAATTTCATTCCTCGGGTTGGTATCAAACTCACAGCTACAGGCCTCTATACATTTTTTTTCCTGTTAAAGGTTGGGGTATATTTAAATAAAAAAAAAATATAGTAACATTTTGTTATGGTTCTTTTACGAAAAAATAGGTCAGAGTAATTTTTGAAGACGGTTAAAACGGAACATTGTCTAAACCGGAAGTGACATCGGTGAGGGCAATCACCATCTGCTCACTACACATGTCAACTGACTCGTAATGCCCCAACCACGAAAACCTGCATTGCGTTCATATATAGTATAACCATATTCCTTTATAATGAAGCAGGACACATTTCAAAATATATTAGATTATAATTTCGATTTTTTAAATAATATACTTCATTTTTATACTTTAAAACTTACAACAGACATTACATATTAAATATTAATTTTAAACTATCTGGTTTGATGTTAAACTTTAAAAAGCTTTTCTATTTAAAAAAAAATACATTTTTTAAGATTTAGTTTTGTATCCTGCACATGTTAGTGTAGGCAGAGGTGTACTTCGGAACCTAGTGTTAAGACACTCCGTTCCGTCCTCCACTTTCCGTCGAATTTAAGTAGCGAAAAATGAGAAGAAATTAATATATTAAATATTCCATTACCTAAATTGCGGATCGAACCCACAGCCGTTTACAGTCACACACTCATGCCGCTACGCAATGAGAGGCCTTCAATTAAAAATAAGTAAATAAATGGAATACTCTCTTTATAATTATATAATGAAGAAAGAAAGGTTAACTTTTTTTAGCTCAGCTCTATTATTAACATTTTTATTATGATAGTCACCATAATATAGTATTTTTTATTATAACTTATATTTTTAACTTTTTTATCTTGTCTTAAAATTATTCATACGTAAAATAGTGGCGTGGCAAGACGACATATGGACTATACTCAAGCGACGCGTGCGCATGATTTTGCACCGGAACAGAACGTGTCACGCTGATTAACAAATTGTTAAATCTTTTTAGTTTGACGTCGTCGTCGTATTATCTAACTTGAGGTTTATCGTATAAACCCCAAGTTAGATAATATTCCAAATCACCATAGATATTTAGTTTTTTTTTATGAATATATTAGAAGGCACAAGTTGATTTCGGCACTGGTCGACGTTTTCCCAAAAAGATTATACAGCGGCGGCCAGAGTATACAGCGTCAGCATCAGTATACAGCACAGTGCTATTATCTGCATAGCATACTTATGTCACAGTCCTCTACAAACCCTTAATATGCAGGAGAAACAGCGTAGGGGACAGCACACACGTCAGCGCTTGTATTTGGAGCAGAAACGTCGACAGCGACCTCGACCATCTAGCCAATGCTAGTTTAAGGAAGACAGAGTACGCCTAACAGCTTTTTCACTGAATTTTATGTCAGGTATTGAGCTCTGACACCGCACGATGGATGGCGGCGTAATTTCTCGGTCATCCATAGTCGAGGTCGAGAGACCAAAAGAGCGCCCAACAGATCGGCTTTCTCTGCCATATGGACTAAGATGTCATTTCCTGTTCGTAGCGGCAAAAATGAAGGCTAGCTAAAGTTGCCAAGTGCAGCTTTTGAGAAGGCACAAAACTGACGAGTTTCTCACGGATAGCTTATAAACATTTTTATTAAGATTTTTACCTTCGGATCCTTAGTAAGCAGTGCCTGAGTCCCGATTGGAACTACACAGCTAGGAATATCTACAGAACCACGTCGGCGACAGCAACGGCATAAACACTAAGATCATCAGAAGAAAAGCAAACCAGCCTGCAGGGATAAGATCAAAAGCTTCCAGAGAGAAGAGTAAAATATACGCATCTCATACCAATACCATTGCTGACTTATAGTGAGACGCGATGAGTTTCTGATGTTCTGCTACTGCCGCGTTTAATGGTGCTAGATAGTGAACAGTTAAAAACAAAAAACCTTCAATGTTGGCTACCCTGTCATGAGCTATAAAATTATTTTCTATTTTGTAGCCGGGGTATTGTAGGTATGCTGTGTCGCTCGGTAGGGCAATCTGGGCATTAGTCAGAAATAACAAGAGCGACCGTGTCGTTTCAAGATAGTGGTAGACGGCATTCAGATTAGAGTGTAGGCCCTTGATGTAACAGATATCAACATTGAGCGTGGTAGGGGTTTCCGTTGAGTGTACGCCTCCTTTAACGTGTTTAAAGCCTCGATATCTGCCCTCCCCAGATTTTTTTTTATTTTATGGAAAAGACACGGCAAAAGAGCGTATGTTTCACCTGATGGCATCAGAAGAGCTACAGGTGCGTTGCCGGTTTATAAGGTGGATGGTAAACGGGGTCCGGCATTACCCAATGTGAAAAGCAGTGGCCAAAGCCACTACTTAACGCTGGTTTTAAATGCCGAGGGTGGTAATAATCCGATCGAGTCTGCCCATGCGTGTTGCCATTACTGACAACGTGACTCTCCCATACGTACTTTAGTCGCCTCTTACGACACCACCAGCCGGAATTCGAAATCTGTCTTAGTTCGGTCTGAGTTCATGGTTTTAAACAGGGATTCTCCAACACTGGAAGTGCTGGTACACTTCTGTTATCTCTGTCGGTGTAGCATGTATATTTCAGGGGTGGGTTATATTACCCAATGTGAATGGCAGTGGCACAAGCAACTACCTAAGGTTTTAAAGACCGGGAGTGGTATAAATCCGATCGAGGTTACCCATGCGTATTGCTTATTGAATTTTTGACACATTCTGTTTCATTGGCGAATCAAGTTATGAGTTCGATTCCCAGTCGTGGAAAAAAAATTAAATATTTCATATCGTTTTCGTACTTAGAAACGTGGCAGAGTGTGGCAGCGTGGACAGTAGTAGTATTCTAATGGGGACGGAGTGTTTAAATATTAGGTTCCCGAGATCCTCCTGTATACCCTTTCCATGTGCGGATGAAGCTTAAAAATATATTTTCATAAGGTACAAAAAAAAACAAAAAAATGGAAATTGTGTTTTTTGTCGCTCTTTTTCATCATCTCTTTGGATTGTTTGTAGGTTTAATATTTGTCTCTTCTCTTGCTACTGTTTAATTTCTTATATTTTGTTGTGAGGATATATGTATTGACGACTAATTTTACTTCAGGCTTTACCCCATCTTACCAACTAACTCGTGTAATGAGTCATTTTAAACGCATTAGGATGAATTTTAATAGTGCTGGAGGAAAATCATGAATAACAGCGTCATTTTAAACTAATGGCATACATTTTTTTCAGGTATCATCGCGTTTTTTTTTATGGAAAAGACGGAAAACGAGTGTACGGGTCACCTGATGGTGACCCGTACACTCGTTTTCCGTCTAAGTGACATCGTCGCCCACGGCCCACGTGTAAATCCACAGGAGCTGCAGGAACGTTGCCGGCTTTAAGGTGGATGGGCACTGGAGCCCGGCATTACCCAATGCGAAACGCAGTGACCATAGCCACTACTTAACGCCGGTTTTAAATGCCGGGGGTGGTAATAATCCGGTCGAGTCTACCCATACGTGTTGCCATTGCTGACAGCGTGACTCTCCCACACGTACTTTATTCGCATCTTACGATAACTTCAGTACCAGGGTGATCCTATTCTAAGCCGGAATCAGACGGCAAAAGTTTATTAGTTTCTTTTTACCTAATGTAATATTTTATTATCCTTTCAATTCTTTATTTGATCGTAACCTTAATCTATTCAATTGTACTCCTATAATAAATAATGCTGTAAGGAATTGTATGCTTCTATCGCAATGCAAGAAAGTTTCTTTACTCGCAATGTGAAAGGAGTATGTTGAGAATAGTTATATGATAATTTGTCTCCCAAAAAAATAACGATATACGTATAATAATATTAGTGCGAAAGAAATAAAATGGTTTGTGGCTTGAACGAAAATTAAGCTACTTTTAACGAATTTTGCTTTTTAATTTTCTTATAAAAAAAGATTTTTTTGTTTTCTAATTGTGAAAAAACACTTCAAAAAGTTTTATAATAAACATAGTTAGTTTTGTCTATTTATATAAAATAGTGATTGAGTCAAAAAGAGAGGTAGCTATTTATATTTAGCAGGCGTATATTAAAATTATAAAAAACATTTTCTTGTCATAATTAGGTTAAGGTATACACGTATTTAGTGCACAAAAACGTGACTTTGCCTACTTTTCGAATATTATGCGATTAAGTAAGGCTTCTGATTACATTTTTTTGGATTCTTTAGTAACAGAATCGTCATATTATTGATTCTAGAAAGTAGATGTTTGTACTATGTTGATTGATTCTTTTTTTAGCTTTCGTATCTTGCATATGGCAGGGTAGGGCAGGTAGAGGCAACATGGGAACATAATGTTAAGAAACTCCGTTCCTATTGAGACACTTCGGTCTCCCATCGAATTTGAGGTATTGTGTGAAATGAGCGCATGAAGATATTAAATATTTCATTTCCTCTAGTCACAATCTGTCAGGTTAGTAGTCGCACGCTTGTGCCCCAACGCCACTTATGGCCTAGATATTAATATTTCATACATTTTATAAGCAAAATAAATCTTAGTTTTTATTTATTGAAATTGATGTCAATCGGCATGTATTGACAGTCGATTTCTTCTATCAATGAGCATGTAACATTAGCATATTCTAAAAAAAACTATATAAAATATCGTTTCTCTCATTACAGGCTTAAAAATGAAAGTTGGAAATGTTCATAAGAAGAGAGAATGTAGTGTTCTGACACTCTGTCCGGTTAATTTTAAAAACACTGCGTGCACGCAGACGCAACAGATCTTGACACTACATATACCACTTCACTACGACGGTTTTATTACATATTTATTACAAATAATACTTAAGCCATTGATATTTAATATATATGTAAGTGTATGACAAAGGAAAAATAATAGAATAATGGGGAAACGTCTCGTCGTAATATTCTACCTACAAGATATAATACATTAAAATAGAAATCTGTAAGTGAACTGCTTAAATACCTATATAAATTTTTCAACATTTTGTAGTGCAGTGGTACAGTAAGGCGTCATTACATTATGCCCGCCGTGGTTCAATTCCTTTACAACGGAATAATTATACTATCTTTAATATTACATTGCATCTACAAAAAACTTTCGCTCTTTTTCTCAGCAGAAATTTTTGCTGTCAAAAATATATTTAGCAAAAATTACTACCTATGTAGGTAGACTTAGAAGTTATACCTAATGCAACTGTGCTACCAATTACTACAACATTTTTTACAAAGCAGCTAATTTGTTCGAGATTGTTCTAAATGACACTGAAATATTTAATTATATTTCGAGACAACCTTGTTCCCGCTTAACATTAAGTCAACAAGTTCAAGTATCTAAGTATCTCTAAAATAAATCGCGTTTGTCGCGGTTTTGATTTAAAATTGATTGCGCAATAGCACCTGCACGAAATTTTGATTAACATCTTATTAGCTTTGATGCCTTCTTGTCGGTCACAGTATGCGATGGTTATATGTTCGATTCCTACTTGGGGAAATGAATTATTTTTTGACATTTCAAACGCAATTTCTTCAATTCAGATGGGTTCTTAGTGTCTAGACACTTGGTTGGGTGCAAAAGAAAAGGGTTGAAATTAAAATGAAATCTTATTAGCTGTTTTTTTATAGCTGTATCCCGCACATGGCAGGGTAGTCAGAGGAATGGGATCTTAGTGTTAAGACACTTCGTTCCGTTAGCCACTTGGGAATTTGACTGTTGTCGAATTTAAGTGTTTGTCAAATTTGAGGCTTGAGTTGGTCTAAAAAAACTCTATGTGCTTATGTAACACTTATTAAATATTAATATTTTTAGACTATTGTTATGACAAGTTAAAAAATGTCGAAGGCACAGTTGATACTGTTTTAATATAATAACTATGTTAGTAAAAATGAATGGTACTAACCAGTAAAAAATACAAAAAAATGAGAAAATTTGTTAATCATTATTATATTTTTCTGAAATTATATACCTAGATGAGCCGGAATATCAACAAACGTAAGTAATTATAATTATTCTACTCTAGACAACATATGTAATTAGTATACACATTTCTTTAATATTATAATACTATCTATCTTCAACATTATAGGCTCTCTTTATATACTCGTATGTATATATGTCTCTATGTCTCTTTTGCTCTAAAAAGTAAGATATGTTATAATTATTTGAATTTCATTAATTGATCAAATATTTCAAGCTTAATTATCCATTGTTTTAAGTAATCATTTTGATATTTGATATGACATTCATAATATGTTACTGAGTCAGTCAGTAAGAAAATACATTTACTTATAACAAACGACAAATAGTGTTGCATTGTTCGGCTCTGGCCTAGAATTACGTTTGGAACTTTTATTTATGCAATTATTAATCTACTTTTATAATTATCTAGCACAATACGCTTTTAATTCAACCTTTTCGTACACAATGATGGTAATATTATTTGCTTAATAATAATCAAAGGATCGGTTATGAGAAGTTAGCGAATACGAAAGAAGTGGAAGGTGTTTGTTGACGCGTGACGGTATTAGGCAACCCCTGGAGCGACAAAAGTGCGCGCACGCCGTCCCGCGCGACACTAGCCCGCGCCATGCCGCGCGCGTTGCTGCTGCTGCTGCCGCTGCTCACGGCCCATGTCGTGGCGCCCGCCGAAGTCTTCGTCATCGCTGACACCGCCAACCAAACTATTACTATTGCTGAAAATGCCAAAGAAACTATTGCAGAAGCCAACAATATAACTCTAGCAAATGATACCTTAACAGATGTTGAAGGAGAAGACCACGAACCTGTTGTAAGGAAGAAACGGACTTTTGGAGATGTCGTGTTTAGAGGATTAGCTGATGTTCTCGGTTATAATGTTGCACGGAAACCACCGCAGATACAGTTTCCACCACCGCTCGCGCCTGTACCGGGTATAGATGAACCACTTCAAGTAAATATACCTGTTGCCTTCATTCCTGTGGCTGCTGCGGCGGCTGCACCTGCGCCAGCTCCTGCTCCACCTGCTCCACCATGTGGTGCACCGCGAGCGGCCCCTCAACCTTGCAGGGCTCAAGCACCTCCACCACCTCCTCCTCCAAAACCAAAACCCCCACCACCATGCCCGAGACCAAGAGCTAATCCCCGTCCTAAACCTCGTCCAGCCCCACGACCAAAACCACCGCCACCTCCTCCACCGCCACCACCATGTGGTCGTCCTCGTGCCAATCCTACGACACCATCACCTTGTGCACCGCCACCTCCACCGCCACCACCGCCTAAAGCTGATAATCTGGAAACAATAACGTCAAACTTCCGCTTGGACTTTAATTTCAATAGAGCCCCTGCATCTGCTTCTGCTGCTGAAGCTCCAGCTGAGGAAGAACAAGTCGTTGAACAGGAACAAGAGCAAATTACACCAGTGGCGATTCAGCCACGTGCAGCAAGGTTGCCCCAGGAACCCCCTCGAAATCCTAGAGTTTATCTAGATGCTTTTGTTGTACGAAATGGAGTAGCACAAAAAGTTCATACCGTTGACGCAAGAAATCTTAATCAGCCACAAGCTGATGACGATTACTTAGCATATGATGAACAACAGCAACCTCAACAGGATGATGATTACGAGTATGTAGAAGAGTCACAGGGTCGCGCAAAAGCTGTTCGAGAATTTGGTAATGCTGTGGATCGTTTTTGGGAACAAAAACAAAAGAAGCCTAGTAAGAAAATTCCAATAAATGACTATCGAAATGTGCATTTTGGTGATCGCGAGTTGGCTAATCAGTTACGCAGACGAAGTGATGAACAATTGCAGTCTTTGCAAAGAGAACGACCGGACTCTAATCGCATTCCGTTACCAGAAACTGATGAAGAAGATGAAATTACTACCACAACCCAAGATCCCCGAAAACGATTGAGGCCTCGGGTGCTGCCACCGACAGAAAAAAACCCAAATGAAATCGACACTATAACAGTTCGAGTGCCACCAATATATAAAGAAAAACATCCAAAAAAATTACATCGGGGACGTCCAGATCGAGATGAAGAAACTGATGAAGTGTCTGACTATGAAGAGCGGGAGTACTTATCCGATTCAGAAACAGATAACACTGATGAAGTACCTCAAACAGAAAAACCTAAGCGCAAACGCCGTAGGAAACAAAAGCGAAAAACTAGATCGGTCGCCTCTACCCCATATGAAGCATACACGGCTGGGGATTACGATTACTTTGGTAAGAAACTGCCCATTTCAAATGAGGAGCAATATTTCAGAGGGTTAACTATTCCTCCACCAACGAAAGATGCTGATGTAATTCGATTAGAAGAAAATAAAGACGGCAATGGACATTTCTTAGATGATCACGAACGACTTAGGGATGACTCTGAAAGAATAAAAAGACGAAAGAAAAATAAAAAGGATCAAGAACGCACAGATGACAGAGAACGCGCCGATGAATCCGAACGATCAGATGAAAAAGAACGTTCCCGAGAAGATACTGAACGCTCAGGGGAAAACGAGCGCGCCGATGAACAAGAGCGGACAGATAAATTGAGTCCAAACGCACGTGTACGAGAGTCTGGATACCAGAACAATTTCGTGCACGCCACTAACGTGCAAGTTGATGATCCCCGCCCTCTCGTTTCAAATGTTAAAAAGAAAGATACAACTACCGACAAAGCCTGAGCTAGCACTGCGAGCGAGCACCCGCCATAATCATAGTTATTTATTTAAAAAAGTGTCGAACGTAAACCCTTTTGTAACAAAGATAGTAGGTCTAAGAATTCCTATATTCATATCGATATAGCGGCCTGTGATGTTTTAGTTAAGTCCATGTATTCATATTTTTACAATCTTATTATTTTTATACTTAACGATAAGCAAATTGTACATTAAGTTTCTTAATAAAGCCTTTCGTCAAATTTATTTCATTATTAGTATTGTGGTGGCATCGAATCAATCGCTGGGGCGTGAAATTCGATTTTCACAAGGCGACGGCAACGTCAGTTTTGTGGGTGAAGGTCCGCCAGATGAAATAGAAAACGGTGTGATTGCAGGTCAATGAACCGCGACGTAGCATATCCAACAAAGTAAACATTCATATCCCAAGGAAATGTACCTATTATGTCACTTTTTTCTAATTGTTATAAGTGAAATCAAAAACCGGAAGTCAAAAAAAATAAATCTGAAGCTCATATTTTTACTATATATCTTAAATATTGCAATTGAAAAACTAATATTATTTATATAAAAATCAATTGAAAATAGTGTTTTATAAGCATTAAGTAACGCTTTAAATGTAAAATTAAATTTAATATTGAGAGGTATTGTTATTTACCAATATCATACTGTAATAGGATCACGAAATTCTATTTGTCGATTTGAAATCAATCAAAGAACTAAAGGACATAAGAAACGAAGTCTGAGTG
Organism: Eueides isabella; assembly: GCA_019049475.1. NCBI lineage: Eukaryota > Metazoa > Arthropoda > Insecta > Lepidoptera > Nymphalidae > Eueides > Eueides isabella. Next base: position 11,841,804 of record CM032389.1, on the reverse strand, counting down.
TTACATGGAAAATTTAAAAACATTGAGATGTCTACAAATTACAATGGCTAATCAAAAGACTATTAGCACAAAGTTAGGTAACCTAAGTTTGACCTCCATTGTTCAACTTAGACAAGAAAAATTACTAAACACTTGAAATTATACTTTTTAAAGTCAATATTGATAGAAAATACTACTTAGGATTTTAAAATTGTGTCTTAAACTTGGGAATTTCAAGGAAAATTTTCAAAAATAACATAATAATTAACTTATTTAGCTAAAACTACTATGATTGATTAAATAAATAACAACTAAGCCATGCAAATATTTGCCTTTTAAGTCAAAATTTATACAATATACTCGTATGTATAAATTATGTCTTAAAAATGATAAGACATAGTCAGTAGATGTATCCCACATATGGCAGGTCAGGCAGAGGGAACTTGGGGACCTAGTGTTAATAAACTCCGTTCCACTTCCGTTCCCCGCTTTCCGCCGAGTTTGAGGCATTGCCTATGAAGTGGTGGAACTCAACGCCGCGTTTTGCAAGACATTATTTATATTATTCATGTTAGATGTTGTCTATTTAGATACTGTCTTACTTTACAACAATTTTGTATTCAATTGCCACTTTATTTATTATTTAATTTCAAATTTCAATTTTTGCAACAAATTTCTTATTAATAATAAATTAAGTTTTAAAAAAAAATATAAAATTCCAAATATCAATAATGTTAATATTTCTTATTAAAATCAGTAAACACAAATACTACACTAAATAAATCTGTCAATGCCCTGTCGCTTTCTACGTGACCCATAATTAGTGTAGGTCACGCTTACTGACGATCATAAATTGTTATTGAAAATTTAACTTTATTACTACATAATAAAGATTAAATTACTACAAGATATTGTATATCAAATGACCGTGGATTCGCAATGAAGAGGCCTTGACCGCTGCTAATGCTGATTTTTTTGGCACACGTGTCTCTTATTAATTCGCAAATAGGTTAATAGAGTACATGATGTTCATTTTGTATTTGAACTTGGGAACCTACTGTTAAGACACTACTTTCCGTTCCCCACTTTCCACCAAGTTTGAGGTATTGTGGGTTTAGTGGCGGAACTCAACGTCGCGCTTTGCTTTGTTACGAGAGCGAAGAAATAAGAAAATTAAATATTTCAATTGAAAATATAAAATAATTAATTTCTTTGAGTGAAAATCGAACCCACATCAGTGGTTTTCAGTTGAACAATAAGTGTACAATTATGGATAACGTTTATTTTTTATTGAATTTTTATTATATAGTCAAAAAATATTAAATTTTCCCCATTTTTTTTTTTAATAATGCCAATAACTCTATTATACTTTCTCTACCACCTCTTGCGGAAGATTGATAAACAAAAAGGAACACTAAATGATATAAAGCTAAAATTACACCGGAAATAGTTCGGGATATTAATAGACCTGGTGCACGTGGAGTCAATGGTGCGTGGAGTTAAACTATGCAAGGGCCGCGTACGTCATAGATGCACGGATGCTTAAGGTCAAGTTTTAGGTTATGTGAAGCATGTGGACGTGGCGGCATAGCTGCTCTGCTGGTGTCTCCCATAGTTTTATACATTGAAAATCTTCATCATGGATTTGTTTTCTTCGTTTACCTCAAGATAGCTAGGCGCTGGTCATGTTTAATTTTAGAAACGGCGAATGAACTACGGGTACTTTTAATAGACTTCTATGTAAGTGTTCTCTAGATGGCGCTCTAACTTAAAAAACAATTAATCCCGATAATTGTTATTACCAAATCGCATGCAATCATTGTACAATAAACATAAAATATTGATGCCGAAATTTAACATGATGATGCTCTATATCTAAACAGTCTTAAACTATTTGTTCTTTGTTACTATTATTATTCATTGAACATACATACTTATCAAAGCCGGTTTTAATAATAGTTACCCATAGTTTTATCATATGATCGACAGTCTGTTACCTAGAGGGCGCTCAATTTTAGTACTTGTTACCATTGTTAGATGGCAGTGTGCTATTTGGGATGATTTCTAAATCGTGCTGGCTAAATTTTCTCGTGTGGAGTAAGGGTCAAAAATTTCTCAAATTTAACTAAGACTTTACTTCATAGGATCATTTCTATAGTAAGCTCTTCACGAGATCCACATACTATGTGAGATCGTGCCAGCCACGATGAGGAGACGTGGCGCGGTGCCCTGAGCGTGAGGCGGGCGCGGCTTCGGCCGACAGCCCTCGATGATCGTTCACTCCATCACTTGTGGTGGGGCGTGGGGTGCTGTCGCTGTCTGAGTGGCTGGTTTTTGAAACCTTTTTTAAATACTTAACACTATTCTATAAATACAATTTTATAGATTAATGAACATTCGTAATTTTATTTCTATATACTTTTAAAATAGTGGTGCGTGCTGCGTGTATCTGTATAGTGACTAAAATAAAAAGATACATAGTATACATATCTATCAATTTAGTGAGTCCATTTAGCTCAGTTAAATTCACATATAAACAGCGTAAATGACTTTCGTTTGCTTTGTTTTACTCTTTCGGATTAACACTGTTAATTTTTGTAAATATTATTCGAGTTTTATGACTGAGGTTCATTACGAGTCTCATTAGCTGTTTAAAGGTATAATTCGCCGGTAGTTGTACTCTAATGGCTGGCTAACGAACTTAATTAATTACCTGCAATAAAATATATATATTCTAAAACAATTTATGATATTATCATCAAATAATAATATTATATAAAATAATTTGTAATTAAGAAACATAAAGTAATGAAAGCCACAGATTTCCCTTTAAAGTTGTAGGCAGCCTGACCAAGTCTCGTAGTTCACGCGCTTTACGCACACATTGAATGACTCCATCATATTTCTAATAAATAATTTGTGAGGCTACTGGACTGGATTAACTACCAAAGTACAGTACTTGATACTGAATAAGGGATAGCGAACGAGGTCGTATTGAAGTATTTCATCTGATTTTCATGAAAGAAAGTAAGAACTACCGCGATGGATTTATGGAACAATAACCTTGTTCCTACGTTATTGTTTATAATTAATTTCAACTATTTAAGTATCTGCAGCAGTTTAATCTAAACATTGTGTGTCAGTCATTCAGTATAGGAGGAGCTTTATGGATATAGATGATGTTTATATATCTAAATAATATTGTATTTTCCCATAACAATCTTTTCTTTAAGATGTTCAGTTCAGTTAAAAGACATTTATTCTCAATAAGACCTTAGCCACTAACTTGAGAACGGTTCGGTTCTTTAATTATGGCGTTCCGAGCGTGCCAGTTGAGCACATATCACTTCGCCAATGTCACGTTGAATGGAGAAGACACGAAGGAGGTTGTACGGTAGAAAAAGTATATTAAACAGTAGGAGTATGCATATTAAAAAGAAGATCTAGATAAAAATTGCCTTCACCTATAACAAAAAAAAAATAATAATAATTTATATATATCTTAAAATAAATATATACATTATGTACACACAAGGTTAGTAATAATAAATATATAATACAAAGGTGTTAGTCTACAATTTAATATTGTTATATCTAATATATTTACATAGAAATTTACATAATGGACTAAACACAAACATTAACAAACATTGAACATTAAGGGGACGGGGAACTTTGTGGGAAAGGACATCATATAAGAGATGGATTAACTTAGGACATGTTAAAAGTATGTAAGAAGGGGAACCATCGTCCAGACCACATTCAGACAGTGAGTGGTCCCTGACCCTGATCTTAGCTAGGTGTACCGGTGTGCTCGCATGTCCAAGGCGCAAGCGACATATGGTCGATATTATCCTCCGTTCAATAAATTTTTGAGAATAAAACTATGGCCGCCTGGGGATATTAGGTTGAATCGCAGCATAGAACTTACCTTTCTGGGATTTTGACATATTCCAAAATTCAGACCATGACACATCCAAATGAGTTAATGCAAGGGACAACAGATCCTGGGCCGAAATAGAGAAATGATACAAATTGCCACACTGGATGGCTAATTTTGCGCAACAGTCTGCAGATTCATTCCCCCTAATTCCAGAATGCCCTTGAATCCAAGCCAAAGTAATAACCAAACCCATTAAGTAACATGAATACAATTCTTCACGAATCTTTAAAATAATTGAAGACCTTAATTTACTATGAAAGGGATTTCCCTTTACAGCTAGTAAGCAGCTTAATGAGTCAGTACAAATAACAGTCTGTTTAAAGTCATGGGAGAGTGTGAACCGGATTGCTTCTAACAAAGCAACAGCCTCTCCAGTAAACACGGATGATTCGGGAGGACATTTAAATTGTAATATAATTTTGAACTTTGGTATCGAGCATGCTGCACTAACACAGCTTTCCTTTGAAAGCTTTGACGTATCTGTAAAGATAAGGATATGATTCAACCAATTTTCATTTACTATGACTTGAAACTTTGTGTTGATGTCAGCAGGTCCCTCGGTCAGGCCAAGGTTTGTAATGACAGAGGGGTGATGTACTAAGGCCTTATAAGGTGTACAGAATAAAGGGTTAGCAAGATAACGGGATAGAGGGTGAGGTAGGGAGGTAAATTGAAGGTAACTAATAAGAAAGTAGGGAAGTGGCTTGCCACGAGGAATGAGGTCAGCTAACTCCGACAGCTTAAACCACAAAGGATGGGAAGAAGACTGTAGCATTTTACCAACAAATCGGTCAGATAAAAATTGACGACGGATAGGAAAGGGTGGATCAACACACTCCACCTGTAATGCGTTGGTAGGGGAAGACTTAACTGCACCTAAAATAATTCGAAGGTATTTGTACTGATTTTGATTGAGTTTGTCAGTAGCACCTTTATAAAAGGGGTCTAAAGCAAATAACCTGTAGTCAATATGGCTGCGAATTATTGCATTGTACAGTAGTCTTCGAGTAAAAGGGTGTGCACCCCACCATACACGAGACACAGCTCTTAAAACATTAATGCCTTTTTCACATTTTTTGCTGACATGTTCAGCATGAGCAATTCCGTTCAGTCTTTTATCAAGTACCATGCCTAAGAATTTAACACTATCTGCTAATCGTATGGTATCATTACCACAATAAATTTCAAAATTAGGAGTAACTCTCTTTTTGGAGAATACTACCGCCCGACATTTCGCTACTGATAATACCAAGCCAAGGCGAAAGAGCCACTGGTCTAGATAGTGTAAAGCAGTATTTAAACGTAAATTATGTCCTCCACAGATTTTGAGCTATAGTAGTGTAGTAGAGGAGGTGTCATCAGCGTACTGAAGTATATTACAAAAGCTACTGACAGACGATTTGAGGTCATGAGTGTATAAGTTATACAACAGAGGACTAAGAGCAGAGCCTTGAGGTAACCCCTTCCAGACTAATCTGGAAGGTACAGTAAGAAGCGGATGTTTCACAGATATCGATCTGCCGGTTAGCAGATTACAAATGAAATGAGACAACTTCGGCGGGATACTCAGCTGTTGCAGTTTCTGCCTGAGTACCGGAAGAAGGACATTATCATATGCAGACGCGACATCTAAGAAAACTCCAACTAAATACTCTCCTTTGGCGAAAGCTCGTCGAATGTCTGTGGTAAAAACACTGAGACTATCTGTGGTACTTAACCCCTTTCTGAAGCCAAATTGAGAGGGTGCTAAGATATTTCTGCTTTCCACTATCCACTTCAGACGATTTTTTTAAAGCCGTTCCATATTTTTTTATAAAGCAGATGCGAGGGCAATGGGTCTATAGGAATTGGGATCCGAAGGACATTTTCCAGGTTTCAGGATAGGAATGATTATTTGGGATTTCCAAGGTAAAGGAATATTGCCTGATTGAAAAATTGCGTTGATTAAATTTAAAAAGTATAGCTTAGACTTCTCATTTAGTCTAGCAATAAAAGAGTATGAGATACTATCCTCACCTGGGCTAGTGTCTCTTAAATCCGTTAAGACGTTTTTGATTTCTTCAGACGTAAAACAAGTGTCCATTTCATCCGAAGATTCAATCAGTGGGAAAACAAATAAGTCATGAGGTGGTACAAAAGGGGGAGCCAATTTGTTAGCAAAATCACACAGCCACAACGAAGGATTATTGGAATTAGGACTGGAATCATAGTTAAGAGACCGGCGAAATCTCCTAACATTTGTCCATACGAGTGAGGAAGGAGAACGAGGACTAAGGGATTCACAAAAATTGGCCCATCCAAGTTTTTTCTTTTTCCTAATCAACTTTCTAAACTTCGCATCTCTGCGTTTGTACTCAACAAAGTTCTCCATAGTCATACAGACTGAGTATGACTCCTCGGCAGATGATCGCCGATTGACAGAATCAGAGCATTCCTGATCCCACCAAGGATTGAAATGCATCCAATTCTGAATGGAGTGTTTTCTAGGGATGTGTAAGTCAGCCGCAGATAGGATGGTAGAGACGAAACGTTCATAACAAAGAATGATATTCTCAAAATTAGAAGACTCAAGAAGATTGCCCAACATGCAATCCACAGAGTCGGCGTACTTGTTCCAGTTGGCTTGTTTTAGATTAAATTTAGAAGAAGAATTAAGAGAGGAGGAAGGAGGGGGTCTATTATGCATTGAAATAAGAATAGGGAAATGGTCACTACCATGGGTAGATGATAGAACAGACCATGATAGCTGGGAAGCAAGAGAAGGGGAGGAAAGGGAAAGATCAACAGCAGTCCTAGGATTCTGATTTGGATTAACCCTACGAGTCGGAGAGCCATCATTGAGAATGCAAAGAGATACATCATCAATCATGTCTACCAACGAAGGAGATAACCCATCACAGTAATAACACCCCCACAAAGAGTGATGAGTGTTAAAATCACCTAGGACCAAGACAGGACTGGGGAGCAAAGAGATAATAGATTTAAGCTCAAGGAAAACAGAGGAAGAAGGATGAGGGATATAAACAGATAGGAAGGAGATATTGAAAGCCCTCACAGCAACAGCATTAATCTGTTGGCTGTGAGGGGGGAGAGGGATACAGGAATAAGGAGAGGAGTGCTGGATGAGGATAGCACAACCTCCATACCCGTCATTTCTGTCCTCCCTTAAACAGGAGAAACCTGATACCCTAAAGAGGGAATCAGGCACCAGCCATGTTTCCGAGAGGGCAATAATGACAGGGTTGTACAAAGAAATAATATTAAGTAATTCGTGCTTTTTGGCACGAATACTTTTACTATTCCATTGTAGGAAGCTCAGTGCTGCCATTGTTTAGTATTTTAAAAATTGTTAGTAAATTTTGGGCAACGTTGGACGGTATAGGAAGTTCATCAGCGGTTCTGAAGATACTCACAAGGGTTTCAGTAAGTGCAACCAATAGATCTTTTCTAGATTCTATTGGACTGTCAACACCTTGGTTTAGAGCGCAACCATTAGGAAGGGACGACGGACATGCGGCAGTTAGGGCTTGATGAGCTTGACTATTATATCCCTTTGCTAAAGGAGCTCGGGGACGAGGAGACTGAAAAACAGTCTTTTTATATGATCGGTTAGGGGAGGCAGGGGCTGGTAATTTAGAAGGAGAGGGAACTGCATAGGTGGTCGGGGAGAACATTTCCTTAGCCATATCCGCATAGGACTTGCGAACAGGAGGAAAACGAGTGGAAGCCTCTATATACGAAATACACTCTTGCGACATGGTAATTTTGATGGACTGTTGCCTTGCAAACTCAGGACAGTCCTTGTCAGTAGCGAAATGTTTGCTTTCACAATGTAAACAATAAGCATTTTCCCTATTAGTGTCACATGCTTCACCAGTGTGGGACTGAGAACACTTGTAGCACCTTGGCTTCGATCTGCACTGTGGTTTTATGTGACCAAACCGACAACAATTTAAACACTGGATAGTGGGAAATTTGTAAGGTTCAACTGGGAGAGAGAAATGGTAGGAAAATACCCTTTCAGGCAACTTTTGACCACGGAATGTAACTACAACTGACTGAGTCGGAACCCATGTAGCTACACCTTCGCTTACACACTTTCTATTTAGTCGTCTTGCTTTCATCACTTGTATACCACCCGAGGGAAATTCCAAAGAGTCTACAAACTCATCAAGCGAAAAGTCAACTGGGACATCTCTTACAATACCCATTCGAGTTATATTAAAAGTAGGGATAACTGCCACATACTTACATAGACTTATAATGGGATTGGACATAAAAAAATTCGCTGCAGTAGCTGTTGAGAACTCAACACTGACTTTGTTGCGACCGACACTTTTCCCACCATCGCTGGTGATGTTTTTATTTTGTTGATATGTAGAAATCGGCCAAACTTGATTGCTTTGATAGAAGTCCCAGCAGCAGGGTCTGGGGTTTCCCTCGACACATACACTATAAAAGGGCCTTTGTCCGAATCGAGATAGGATTTAGGGCTCTCTGATAGGGAAGGGTGTACAAATAAGTTTTGGATTGACGGAGTAGCCGTAGCTGGGTCAATTATTGTCTTCTTTATTGATTCCGCCTTATGTGAAGGTGGGTCAACACCTTGCCTTTTACGTAATGTCATCTGAGAGTCGCATTTGTGACCACCAGGATCAGGGGGACCAGGCGGACGCGGATCAGCATCCATTTTGAAGTAAACTAACCTATCTTACCTTACAATTAGCTAATGTAATGGACAAAACACTACAAACACTCACAACAACCAAACACCTTAATAAAACTGATCTCCTTTTTAAGAAACCGCACTTTTAACTCAAAATATATATACAAATATCACTTAAATAAGAAATCCTCACAAACACGTGTGTTAACCAAAACAAACGTCAGCGAAGCCCTTGCTTGAGAACAATATTTTAGATACTATATTAAGGTTGTCGTCGATTTATACAAAGCAGACAATATGAGATTAGCTTAGAGTTACAATACTCACTTAACACATTGTTAATAATGATCATAAATGTATTTAGCTAGTTGACATTTAAATGTGTTAAATGAGTTTACATTTTTTATATGTAAGTGAATTTTGTTATAGAATTGCGGTACTTCAAATGTAATCATTGTTCTACCGTAGTTGGTTCTTGTTTTTGGCAGTACTAATAAGCTAGCTCGGCATTTGCGTCTACTAACATCTTGCATTGCAATAAAGGATATATTGGTATGTACGTGTTTATTAAGCATTTTTCGTATATAAATACAAATGTTGTAAACATACAGTTGGCGGCTCATGAGTCATTGTCAGAGTCCGATGGGAGAAGCGTCTCGCGTCTGGTGGCCTAGTATGCCAGGGGGCGATGCCTATGAGGTACAGGTCTAATGTATCGGCTCGGCGGAACACGTTAGACGCGAACTGGCCGATGTGTTCCTCCAGGCTCTCCATTTTGAGATCAGGCCGGTGTCGCGTAGGCGTACCCAGCCGGTGTCGCGTAGGTGAGATGCGGCCTAACGTATCTTTTATATAGCATCAGCTTCGTGCTCAGAGGAAGGTGGGCACGTAGGAGGGGACGCAGCAGGAACAATGCCACTTTCGCGGCGTTGGCAGCTTTCTTGACTTCTGAGCAGCCACGTTGGTAGCTGGTCGCTTCAGCTGGGCCTCCCCCGGGTCACCAAGGGTCTCACCCGGCTGAGCTGACCACCCAAGTGGCACCAAGCTCACTCAATCGGATCATACAACCCTCATGCCAAATTAGGCATTTTTTAGAATTCTCCGAAGGGCCTTCGGCCCGCTTCAAAGACGCACGCATTTTTATGGGTGCCGCTAGAAACCACGGCCAAAGGTTTCACACTCTGGTGCCGTTTCCCAGTCCCCCAGGACTGGATATCAGAATTTGTCGTACAGTTGACGAATTGTCATTATTTTTGTGTCTTCGTAAATAATTTTGATTGATGGCGCGGATGATTGAATATAAAATTTATAAGTTTATTTTGAGCTATTTGTATATCTAATAACTTTGTTTTAGCAGCATCAGCTTCCTCAGATCTCAATCAAGTATGTATCCTCAGATCTCAATCAAGATTATTTATTTTTTTAACAGCGAAATAAATAGTATTTTTTATGTTTCGTTTAATCTTAGTCTTTCGTAATTAGCGGTTGAATGCCAAGTCTTAGTTGGTGCTTTATTTTCTGATAATGTAAATTTCTTATATTATATATATTAATTCAAACATGTATTAAAAGCTCTTTTATGAGAACACGTATCTAAATAGTAATCCTATAAAAAGGTGTTTTATATGAAAGTGACAAAGCATAAACGTATATTTTATTATTGCTTCTGTTTTTTAAAAGGCGATGAAAATGAAAAATTAAAATTTTAAATAAAAAAGATAGATAATATTAATCTTTAAATTAATATGGTATATAAATAAAAATTAAATAAGTTTCCAGTTTCACTATGACTTCCTTGCTATGAGCAGGATACCGCATAAAACAATAAAGAATAAAAAAAAAATGATACTTTTCATATTTTTTATATGCTTTGCTTATATAATAATTTAACAATTTAACTAGATTAGATATAATTGAGAAGGTCAAGAATCTGTTAAATTTAAAATAAAAAATAGATAAATATTGTTCCTGAATTATTGCTCCATAGTTTTGCAATACGTTTTATTTTCATTTTACAGTATTTTCTTATGCCCTTATTCTAAATAAATATATATGTAAAAATCTCATATTAATCACCTATTGACCACATAAATTAAGTTTCGCCCAAACAATGACAATCTATCTCTATATATAAAATCTTTTGTTATTTCTTACCTGCACTTTTTTCCAGCCATTTGTTGTTGATTTGCTTTCTTATCTTTTTTCATAGATACTCTCGTCTCAATTTTTAAAAATCTTTGTAAAATAGTTTGGAACTACAGATTCACCTTGTATAGGTACATTGTAGCTAAGCACGCTTAACAAAAATATTCACATTAGTATTTTTTATTAAACTGTTACATTCACTCGCATTGCTGGAACTACGTGGCGTTAAACACCGAAAGTTGACATATAGGTAATATAGGGAAGCACTAAATGAGGACTTCCCAAAACCTTACAGTTTACTGTAATATAGCAAAAAGGATATTATTATAATATGTAAAATATTGTTTGCTTTTGAATAAATAGAAATTTATAGAAAGTTATTTGCAAGTGAAATAATAGTCAACGTGTCGCTAAAGTGTATGATTTTTTAGTGTCACGCCTTATCCCGCTTCTAGTAGGGAAACCAAGGGAAATATAGTCTTAAGACACTCCGTTTCCCTTTAGACCCTTCACCCATACTCTCTGCCAAATTATGGCCGTGTTGGCCAGAGCAAGAAAGAAAAAATAAATTTAAAAAAAAAATCATTTCTTCGCTCTGGTAACAAGGCAAAGCGCTTCGTTGAGTTTCGCCACTCAACTCACAACACCTCAATTTCGGCGAAAAGTGGCGGCTAACGGAACGGAATTTTAACACTAGGCTCTTAAGGTAATTCTGCCTATCCTGCCATGTGCGGATACGGCGTTAAGCTGATAGAGAGAGAGAGAGAGAGAGAGAGAGAAATATTCAAGAGTCGCACTTAATTTTATATCTAAATTTACAAATTAAAAATTTATTCTAAAAATAGATTTTGGTTAAATTATAATCTCAAATTTGAATGTATGTATCCCGCACATGGCAGTGTAGACAGAGGGAACTTGGAAACCTAGTGTTAAGCCAATCTTTTCCGTTCCCCACTTTCCACCGAGTTTGGGTATTGTGAGGTTAGTGGCGGAACTCAACGTGCTGTGCCTTGTTACCAGAGCGAATAGATGAGAATATTAAATATTACAATAGAAATGCCAAAGAACGATGTTCTATAGGTGATGGAGATCAGAAGCGTCGGCCCGGCGGAACATTGGCCGCCATCCGACTGATGTGTTCCTCCAGGCTCTCCATACGAAAGTCTTTATGCAGTGTTGCATTCCTCACGTAGTAGCCTGGGTGACCCGTCTCGGGGAGATGGTTTGATGGAGGCATGTGTGGGCGAGTGCGTAGTAAGCTGGCGCAGTGTACGTTAAATGTGGCACGTCGTACGTCTTGGCACAGGCATGCGTCTTGTACAGCTGCACCTTGAGAGTGCAGTAGCGGCCTCAGCATGTTCAGTGCGTTCTTTGTAGCGTTGACTACTTTGCACACCTGGGACTTTATAGTCAGCTTCCTGTCAATTACGAAATTTAGATACTTGGCTTCTGTTACCCAGTTTACATTCTTTCCTGAAATAATCACTGATGAGGGATGTCTGCGCTGGGATCGACACACGATGGCCTGTGATATGTGACAGTTAGGTGACAGTCTTCATTTTGCAAGTCATTTTGGCAGCTTATCTAGAGCTTGTTGGAGTTTTCCTGCAGTGTAGACGGCTTTACGGGAGACGGTCACTGAAACGATGTCATCCGCATATAACGCCGGAGTTGCGATCTATGAGACGGGAACGGATAGAGCGCGCAAAGTAAGCGAAGGGGTGTTACCCTGGGCTACGCTTGGAGTGATAGGGTGGCTGCTGGATATTGTACTCTCCACCCTAACCGCTGCGAACATATTGTGAATAAGGCCGGGGTGCCAAACCCGGTCAAACGCACTTACGACCTCCATAAAGGCAGCTGTGGCACTCTCCTTTTAATACAGTACGTTCGTAAGCAAGTTAATTATGCGTGCAGCCTGAGGGGTCGTTGAGTGGCTGCTCCTGAACCCAAACTGTTCGGAGCGTGGCTGAAATTGTGCCTGGGACGAATGGATTGGGTACTTTTAATAGACTTCTATGAAAGTGTTCTCTAGATGGCGCTCTAATAATAAACCAAATTGTACGCAATCATTCTACAATAAACATAAAATATTGGTGCCCAAATTTAACATGATTATGGTCTCTATCTAAATAGTCTTACTATTTGTTCTTTGTTACTATTATTATTCATTGAACATACTTATCAAAATTGGTTTCAATAATAGTAACCCATAGTTTCGTCATATGATCAACAGTCCGTTACCTAGATGGCGCTCAGTTTTAGTACTTGTTACCATTGTTAGATGGCAGTGTGCCATTTGTGATGATTTCTGAATCGCGCTGGCTAAATTTTATCGTGCGGAGTTAGGGTCAAAATTTTCACAAATTTTACTAAGACTTTACTTCATAGGATCATTTCTATAGTAAGCTCTTCACGAGATCCACATACTATGTGAGATCGTGCCAGCCACGATGAGGAGACGTGGCGCGGTGCCCTGAGCGTGAGGCGGGCGCGGCTTCGGCCGACAGCCCTCGATGATCGTTCACTCCATCACTTGTGGTGGGGCGTGGGGTGCTGTCGCTGTCTGAGTGGCTGGTTTTTGAAACCTTTTTTAAATACTTAACACTATTCTATAAATATATATAGATTAATGAATGAACATTCGTAATTGTATTTCTATATACTTTTAGAGTAGTAGTGCGGTGTATCAGTATAGTAAGTAAAATAAAAAGATACATAGTAAACATATCTTTTGATCATAGTGAAATAACACCATTTTTTTAGTTTAGTTAGTCCATTTAGCTTAATTAAATTCACATATAAACAGCGTAAATGACTTTCGTTTGCTTTGTTTTACTCTTTCGGATTAACACTGTTAATTTTTGTAAGCATAAACGTACATTTTATGATTGCTTCTGTTTTTTAAAAAGGCGTTGAAAATGAAAAATTAAAATTTTAAACCAAAAAGATAGATAATTAATCTATAAATTCATTTGGTATATAAAAAAAAATAAGTTTCCAGCTTCCCTATGACTTCCTTGCTGCTCATACAAGCAAGCAACAAGAAAGACACCGCATAAAACAATAAATAATAAAAGAATTTATGTTGAAAAAATAGCTTAAATAATTTGACAATTTTAACTAGATTAGATATAATTGAGAAGGTCAAGAATCTGTTAAATTTAAAATAAAAAATAGATAAATATTGTTCCTGAATTATTGCTCCATAGTTTTGCAATACGTTTTATTTTCATTTTACAGTATTTTCTTATGCCCTTATTCTAAATAAATATATATGTACAAATCTCATATTAATCACCTGTTGACCACATAAATTAAGTTTCGCCCAAACAATGACAATCCATCTCTATATATAAAATCTTTTGTTATTTCTTACCTGCACTTTTTTCCAGCCATTTGTTGTTGATTTGCTTTCTTATCTTTTTTCATAGATACTCTCGTCTCAATTTTTAAAAATCTTTGTAAAATAGTTTGGAACTACAGATTCACCTAGTATACATTGTAGCTAAGCACGCTTAACAAAAATATTCACATTAGTATTTTTTTATTAAACTGTTACATTCACTCACATTGCTGGAACTACGTGGAGTTAAACACCGAAAATTGACATGTAGGTAATATAGGGAAGCACTAAATGAGAATTTCACAAAACCTTACATTTTACTGTAATATAGCGAAAAGGATATTATTATAATATGTAAAATATTGTTTGCTTTTGAATAAATAGAAAGTTATTTGCAAGTGTTATAATATTCAATGTGTCGCCAAAGTGAATGGTTTTTTAGCTTCACACCGTATCCTGCTCCTAGCAGGGGAACCAAGAGGAACCTAGTATGAAGACACTCAGTTCCCCTTTAGACCCTTCACTCACACTCTCCGCCAAATTATGGCCGTATTGGCCAGAGCAAGAAAGAAAAAAAAAATCTTCGCTCTGGTAACGGTTGAGTTTCACCACTCAACTCACAAAACCTCAAATTCGGTGGAAAGTGGGGAACGGAAAGGAATGGCTTAACACTAGGTTCCCAAGGTCCCTCTGTTTACCCTGCCATGTGCGAAGCTGAGTGAGTGAGAATCACTATCTACTCTATTAACCTATTTGCAAATTACTAAAAGACACGTGTTCCAAAAAAATTCGTCATTAGCAGCGGACAAGGTATCTTTATTGCGAAAGCGAATAAATGAGAATATTAAATATTACAATAGAAGTGCCACGGAGCGATGTTCTTGAGGTGATGGAGATCAGAAGCATCGGCCCGGCGGAACATTGGCCGCTGTTCGACTGATGTCTTCCTCCAGGCTCTCCATACGGAAGTCTTTATGCAGTGTTGCATTCCTCACGTAGTAGCCTGGGTGGCCTGTCTCAGGGCAACATTTTGGACAATCCATAGATTTTGATGGAGGCGTGTGTGAGCGAGTGCGTAGTAAGCTGGCGCAGCGTACGTTAAATGTTGCACGTTGTACGTCTTGCACAGGCATACATCTTGTACAGCTGCACATAGAGAGTGCAGTAGCGGACTTTATTGTCGGCTTCCTGTTAATTAAGGTACTTGGCTTCTGTTACCCAGTCGACATTCTGTTCTGAAATAATCACTGATGAAGGATGTCTCCGCTGGGATCCACACACGATGGCCTGCATTATGTGATAGTTAAGTAACAGTCTTCATTTTGCAAGTCTCTCTCGGTCTCTAAGTTCTCTTAATTTAGGCAGCTTATCTAGGGCTTGTTGGAGCTTTCCTGCAGCGTGGACGGCGTTATGGAAGACTGAGCATACGGTCGGTCGGTCACGAAAACAAAGTAAATAAGGCCGGGGTGCCAGACCCGGTCAAACAAACTTACGACCTCCAAAAAGGCAGCTGTGGCACACTCCTTTTAATTTAGTACGTTCGTAAGCAAGCGAATTATGTGTGTCGCCTGTAGGAGTGGCTTCTCCTGAACGCAAACTGTTCGAAACGTGGCTGAAATTGTACCTGGGGCGAATGGTTTGGGTACTTTTAATAGACTTCTATGAACTTCTAGATGGCGCCCTAATAGTAAACCAAGTTGTTCGCAATCATTCTGCAATAAACATGAAATAATGATGCTGAAATTAAATCTTTGTTACTATTATTATTCATTGAACATACATACTTATCAAAACCGGTTTCAATAATAGCTTCCCATAGTTATGTCATATGACCGTCCGTTACCGCTATACCGTCCGGGCGCTTAATTTTAGTACTTGTTACCATTGTTAGATGGCAGAGTGTCATTTGAGATGATTTCTGAATCGCGCTGGCTAAATTTTATCGTGCGGAGTTAGGGTCAAAATTTTCACAAATTTTACTAAGACTTTACTTCATAGGATCATTTCTATAGTAAGCTCTTCACGAGATCCACATACTATGTGAGATCGTGCCAGCCACGATGAAGAGACGTGGCGCGGTGCCCTGAGCGTGAGGCGGGCGCGGCTTCGGCCGACAGCCCTCGATGATCGTTCACTCCATCACTTGTGGTGGGGCGTGGGGTGCCGTCGCTGTCTGAGTGGCTGGTTTTTGATACCCTTTTAAAATCTTATCTATACTTATTCTATAAAATCAATTTTAAAGAATTATGCATATTCGTAATTCTATTTACGAATACGCATAATTCTTTAAAATCATATCATATTTTTAATATTTTTAAAGTAAAAATAGTGGGATTAAAATAAAATAATATATAAATTAACAATTTTAACTAGATTAGATATGATAGAGAAGGTTGAGAATCTTTTGACTTTAAAATGAAAAATAAATAAATATTGATCATGAATTATGGCTCCATAGTGTTGCAATAAGTCTACTTGGGCAGCTAAAGAGAAAAAAAAAAAAAAAAAAAAAAGAAAAAAAAATAAGCTCCCCAATTTTTTTTATATTATATTGACCATATATGTATGTACATTAAATTCGGCAAACAATGACAATCCAACTCTACATGTAAAATCTTTTGTTATTTCTCACCAGTACTTTTTTCGTGCCATTGTTGTTGATTTGCTTTCTATCTTTTTTCATACTCTCTTCTCTTTTTTTAAAGATCTTTGTAATATAGTTTGGAACTACAGATTCACCTTGTATACATTGTAGCTAAGCACGCTTATCAAAAACATTCACATTAGTATTCTTTATTAAACTGTTACCTTCACTGTCATAGCTGGATCTACGCGGCGTCAAACAGCGAAAGTTTAATAAGGGAAGCACTAAATGAGGATTTCCCAAAATCCTACACTTTACTCTATTATAGCAAAAAGACATTATTATTATACGCGTATGTAAAATATTGTTTGCTTTTAATAAATAGAAATTTATAGAAAGTTATTTGCAAGTGTTACAATAGTCAATGTGTCACCAAACTGAATGATTTTTTAGCGTCACTCTGTATCCCAGTCATAGCAGTGGAACCTGGCGGAACCTAGTATTAGGACACTCCGTTCCGCTATGCGTGTTGAGGGGCACAACCCAACGTTGGCGAAGAAATGAAAATATTATATATTCAAGTTCTTCCCCGGAAGGCATATATGAAGAGGTTGATGACAGTGGCGAAAGAGGTGCCGAGACCGTAGTGTTTGGCGCTCCGTGCCCTCTGCCTACCCCTCTCGGGATATAGCGTGAAGCTATATTTTATTTTAGCCGTGTGATTCCGGCTTAGAATAGGATCACCCTGGTACTGACGGTGTCGTAAGAGGCGACTAAAGTACGTGTGGGACGGTCACGTTGTCAGCAATGACAACACGCATGGGCAGACTTGACCGGATCATTAACCACCCCCGGCATTTAAAACCGGCGTTAAGTAGTGGCTGCGGCCACTGCGTTTCGCATTGGGTAATGCCGGGCCCCGGTGCCCATTTACCTTAAAGACGAGCAACGCTCCTGTAGCTCCTCTTGATCTACACGGGGTTGTGGGCGACGGTGATCACTTAACATCAGGTGACCTGTACGCTCGTTTGCCGTGTCTTATCCATAAAAAAAAAGCTAAGTTAAGTTCAAATTCTTCCAGCGGAATTGAACCCACAACTTGTCGTGTTTGTGTGAGCTTAATGAAATGCATCAGATACCTTCAAATTAATGAATATATGTTTCTCTTGTAACAAGTAGAATTATGTATAAGAGAAAATATATATTTAAATATTCACTAGTAATAATATAGACTTACAACTTTCAAAGTAATGATAGTTGTAGACTATTAACCAGGATATATGTATATATATACATATGTATATATATATCCTGGTTAATAGTATATGGTAAATATATATATATATATATATATATATATATATATATATATATATATATATATATATATATATATATATATATATATATATATATATATATATATATATATATATATATATATATATATATATATATATATATATATATATATATATATATATATATATATATATATATATATATATCCATTTAACACTATCTATTGAATTCTGTGTCATAATTTTGTAATTAGCCTAGTAAAAAATAGAATGAGAGGGACCGCAGCAGGCAGAGACCGTAACTCAACGCCGTATTGTCCAGAGCAAGAATCAAAATAAATCCTCTTCAAAAAAAAAATATTTCTTCGCTCCGGTAACAAGGCAATGGGCTGCGTTCAGTTTCGCCACTCTACTTACATCCTCCTCAATTTCGGCGGAAAGTGGAGAACGGAACGGAGTATTTTAACACTAGGTCCTTAAGTTCATTCTGCCTGTCCTGTCATGTGCGGAGACAGAAGTATTCAGGAGTCACACTCAATTTTATGTATTTTTTTAATGAGAAATTTACAGAACATATTTTTATACAGTCCAAGATGACTACAGATGTGAGTTTCTGCCTAAAAATATATTCTAAAACTAGATTTTGGTTAGATTATAATCTCAAATTTGAATTCGACTTTGATGGATGTATATCGACTATATTCGTGTTATTTAGTTATAGTGCGGCTAACGCTATTAGTAAAGCTTCCCAAGCTTTCTATTATTAAAAAATGGTCAAAAAACTTGGGAACTTAGCGTTAAGACACTCCGTTCCAATCCTCACTTTCCACCGAATTTGATACATTGCATATTGAGTACGAAACTCAACGCCGCGCTTTGCCTTGTCACCAAAGCGAAGAAATAAAAATATTAGATATTTTATTTCTACCTGTAGCGTTACACGCTTTGCCGCCTGCGCCATGACAGGGCTCCATTATTCATTATAATAAATAAATAATATAGTTTCATTATCTATCTATACTTTTAATATAAGTCTTTCTAGTTGTATATGATAATTCAAATCCGTGGCTTCATGTGTTATGTCTGCTATAAAGGAGCAAAGTAGAAACATTATACACCATCCACTTATTCAATATTACGCAATAGAACTATATGCGTATAAAACCATAAAATTGTATCAACAGTGATAGCAAAAGCAAAGGAAAGTGATGTTGGAATATTTGGTAACAAACGACGTGAGCACGCATATCAATGGGCTGGACAAACAGGGCCGGGTCTGGACTTGAAAGTCCTATGAGAATTGCAATTATTATAAAAAATACTTTCTATATGAGGTATTTAAAGAATTTATGTTTAATATATGTGTTTATTCTATTTAGTTAGATAAATTAATTTGTGTATATTTATTTAAGTTATGATAGAAATAATCCTGAGTGCCGCAGCAAGGGTACCTTGTCTATGAACGTTTAATGTTGAGGGTGAAAATTGTAATTTGTAATTCAGATTCTTAATTTGTAGTATTTTGAGCGTGCCATTAAAGTATAAATCAATTCGTGACTGTTCACCACAGAGCCGTAGAAAAACAAAAATATTGAATACATATGTACGTGTATGTAAAAATATAACATTTATACTGAATGGGTCCAATAGATTATTTAATTAGTATTATATAGGAAATTACAATTATTCTAAAAACGTACCACTATTAAATATCAAAGTAGTTATAAATGCCAAGTTTGTCATTTTCATTGAATAAAATCATTATTGTATACGCATTAAGTACGCAAGTAGATAATGAATAAATTAATCAAGAATTAAGAACATTTTCGTATAAATTATCAATTTATTTTTAATAATATAATTTACAACCAAAGTCATTAATTTCTTTCTCAAATACAACCCTGTTAAGTCTGGTACAATTTTCTCTCGATTACATTTCGCGAGCAATTGGTATGCATTGATTCGTATATGTTACAAGAATGACGGCAGCGCCCTACGTGACTGCTTTAGACAATGCAAATAATCAAAAATCCACTTTCACAATACTGATGTAGAGTATAATTTGGATTGTTTTATATATCATCGCTTCTGTGGTAGAATTTCGTTAAGGAACTATCGAAAGCCGCAAGGAGGCAGCATGTTACGTCCGGATACATTGAGTGAAACTTATACGTTAGTTACATACTAATTGATAATGTTTTAAGTTATAAATATGGGTGAAAGAGGAAGAGACGGCTGGTTTCTGATGTTGAGTCGCGCCGACCGGGCGACCGTGCGATATGAAGTTTACAACTGTAAGTATTTTGGATGCGCAGTGTCAGTGTCGTATAAAGTGTTGTGTTTGTGATAAGTGTTTTATACACCTTGGAGTTAGTTATATAAAATATTGTATAAGGACCGACGTGGCGCATGTGCACAATAGTGCGATGACTGTGGCTTCATTTCCTATTCGTGGGATTGAGCTTATTTAATTTCCTCGTGACGTTGAGTTTTGTCACGCTGTTTCTTAAATTGAGCAGAAAGTGGGGAATGGATTTTCTTAAGATAGGTTTCCATTGCTCACTAGCCCCGGCGGAATTCTGCGTAAAGTTAAAAAAATATATAATAATACCTATAAAATTCAGAAAAGTCTAATACTAAGCACTTGAATAAACAAAGTCATGTTTTGTGTTTATTTCTAAAAAAAAGAACATGTTTTTTTTTCCACATATTCTTATTTATTACATATAATCATTATAGATTTAAGTGAATATTAACTATTTATGTGTTTTAGTTTATATTACGTTATTTATCTGTAACTTATTAGAGAACAGTTTGTAATATTTATAACTCATGGACTTTTAATTTCTATAACTATTTACAATCTTGGTAAAGTTGGTACAGTTCTATTTATTAAGATTTTATAAAAATAATGACTTTGCACGTGTGTTACAGATTATTTTGGTGTTGTGTGCGTGTATGTGGGCAGCGACTGCAGATATTGCTCACATTAAGACGGCAAAAGCAAAACTACTTGGACGTCTCGCCGGAAAACATCATAAGCGTGGCATCTTATCAGCTGTTCCACCGTTTAAATTAGGCCATGACATACCCCATGTAACGCATTCAGTATTGAAACCTTTAGTTGTGACATACCCACCAACTGCTGCTGTAGCTGCCGTAAAGATACCTATACCCAGTCATCATATACAAAGGTTTCCAGTACCAGTTGGACATAGAGTACCCGGTTTACCGCATCCACATTACGGCCTTAATTTTCCACATACAAAGTTTGTAGCAAAACCTGACCACCACTTTCATCACCATCATCATCATGCAGTGCCAAGGCCAGTAGTACCAGTTGTCCCCGCTGCTCCTGTACCAGCAGCCCCCGTTACGCATTTAGCTCCAGTTCTTCCTGCGCCTCAACCGACTATTGCTGTTGCACATCCTGCCCCTGCACCTGCGCCTCCAGTAATTTTACCAACATCAGTCTTACCTGCTCATCAGTTACCGATTGGTCCCGCTCCAGTACCTATTATTCCAAATCATTTGCATCTCAAGCCATTATTGCCGGCTTCAGCATTTCCACTAGCTCCAGCACCGGCACCTTTATTACCCGCACCAATATTTCCTCTAAGACAACCTATCCCCTATGTGATACGGCCTGGTGGTGCAGTTCAAACTTCTGTTTTTGCTACATATCCTAGATTCCCTTTAATAAACAGTTATCAAGCACCATTATATCCTCTTCAAGCACCTCCAGCTCAAGTATTCCCTCAAATATTTCCTTCTCATGCCCATGCTTACCAAGGTGTAGCTCAAGCCGTTGGTCACCATCAAGTTGTAGAACAACATTCACCCAATTTAATTGTAGAACAACATCCACTTGTACATCATAATCACTTAGTGCCTCAACCTGCTGTCCATGTACATCCCACTCAAGAAGTTCAACCAGCTTTCCATATTCACCCAACCCAAGAAACACTTCACCAGCCAGCCTTCCATATTCATCCTACACAGGAAACATTACATCAACCCAGTGTCCACTTACACCCAACTCAAGAGACACTATCACAACCAGAATTTCATGTACATCCTACACAAGAAGTTTTACAGCAACCTGGCCTTCACGTACATCCTACTCAAGAATCTTTGCCACAGCCAAATTATCATTTGCACCCCACTCAAGAAGCAATACCTCAACCTGGATTTCATTTCCACCCTTCTCAAGTGGTGCCCCAATCTCCTGTGCCCTTACAGCCCACTCAGCCATCCCTAGAACATGACGGGTGGTCCCCGGTACCAGCCCAACCACATAATTTAGCACCTCAAGAGGGTCATTTCCCACAACAAGAACATCATTTCACACAAGAACAAGGAACTCAAGTGTTTGAGCAACACACAGAAGATCAATACAATGATTACCAACATCAACTACAACACCATATACAACAACAAATAGAACAGGCACAATATGAACAGAGCTTAAACAATCAACAGCAGCCAACTCAGGAATACGGTGTGCCACAGCAAGATTTTAATCACCAAAATGATTATTCTCAGCAGTCTCAAGATTTTTCACAGCATGGGCAAAATTTTGGGCAACAGGGTCAAGATTTCGGACATGACTATAATTTAGGACATCTTGGACAAGAATATGGACTACCACAACAGGGAATTGAGGGTCGCAGTTCAGAAGATGGTGAACAGCAATTCCACAATCACATACCTTTAGGTCTCCAACCGCCACTCGACAGGCCACTAGAACATTTCCAATAGTTACGCCTATATCATTATAGTTAGTAACTTATTATTTGTACTGATATAGATTATAAATCTATTATTATCTCACTTTATTTATTGAGATTGAAAATATAATTTTTGTTCAAGTTATTAACAAGTAAGTTACACTAACAAAAATCTTACGTATACCACTTTTTATATGATCGGTTAGACAGTGATTTATTTTGCATTTATGCGGTGTCGCTACCTCGTCGAAAACTTGTGATAAGTTTATAAAAATGTATATGTATAAAAATGATGAGAAGCTTTATAATATTTTAAAAGAAACAGGACCAGATGCACTTTTATTGGACCGAATAACCGGATGTACTTTCAATTCTTACATCCGGTGTTTAACGCAATAAAAGAATATTAGAACTTAGAACTTAAGTCAGAAGACACGCGGGCTAAGGTCCTTGTGTAATACTTTAATTATTGTTAATTGTTTATATATAAGTATTTTTTTTTCTTTAGGATGTACATATTGCCTGCAACTTTGCGAGTATTTTTAACATAGCACTAAGTTTATTTATTTATTGTAGAACACTTGTTAAATAAAATAATTCATTGAAACAACATTTTTTTTAATTAAAACCTACGAATTATACTAAGAATCAAAACAAAATTTGAAGTAAGGCCTGTCGTAGAGCATGGTGTGAAAGTAAACGTGACAGCTTATGGTTAAGTAGGTATAGATCACTTCAGGAAATAAAATATGCAATAATTTAATTCTCTAGGCAAAGCGTAGTTAAGTTCCGCTGCTGAAAATAGAATATCTCCGTAATTCTCTCCGTAATGTGATAAGAGTCCCTCTTATACCGGAGTGACCTAATAAGAACGGAGTGTCTTAACACTAGATCAGACACTCTTCTCTCTGTATATAGCCATGTGCGGGATACAACGTGAAGCTAGTAAAAATATGATATACGTTTATTTATTAAAAAATCTGTTAGTAATAACAAAAATGACTCATTCTATAAATAATATATCTGGTTTCCTTCATATAATCGAGGACCGATTGTGTAAGAGACAGGGCGTATACGTAATTAATCACAATCTACAATCAGCGGTTGTACCAGATGTGGGACACACGTGTACATTATGCACTGACTATATGAATATAGTACGGTTGTGGAGTTGTGGTCGCCCTAAACTTATGGATAATTATTAAAAGTAAGTAAACACTTAAAAACAAATTTGCGCAGCCAGCTAAGGGCATGCTATGACTCGTTCACCGCACTTAAATAATTATTATAGTATAATTATACTGAATGATTTGTTTGGTTGACATCTCAGAAACAAACTGGTTGAAATTAAAAACTTCGATAGTACATTTATTATCTATTGACATTTACCTTTTTATTTCAACTTCACGCTGAAATCCTGCACATGACAGAGGGAACTTGGGAACCTAGAATGAATTTGAGGCATGCGTGTTAAGATGCGGAACACAACGCCACGCTTTGCCTTGTTACCAGAGCAAAGAAATAAATATATATAAACGAAAATATTTCATTTAAAAATATTTAATATTTATTGTTTTCGAGTGGAAATCGAACTTGCAGACTGTCGTGTTTACAGTCACACGATTGTGCCCCTGCAACATGACATGCCTCACATATGTATATACCTGGCCATTACGAAACTGTCACTTGTGTTTCATTCATTATTGTCAAAATGAAAATTTATAATCATAATTTATTTAAGAAATGTTTTATATGGTAAAATAATATTTTTTATTAATATACGAACGTAAGCACATTTATTTATATGTACATATATATTCCGTATTTCTTTCACTGTAGTTGTTTTGTATCACCATGTTATTAAAAACTGGATGGTAGACTCAATACGTATATTGGTAGATTGAAGATTGAAATAAAAAGTTCATATTTATTTCTATAACATACATATACTATATTCATATATTATTGTTACTTACATGTACCGCGAAGATCGTGGGGTAGGTTAATTCGTAATTAGTTTTTAGCTTAATTTTGTACCCCACGCATAGCATGGTAGGTTCTGGGAACCTAGTGATAAGATACTCCGTTCCCATTAAAATACTTCCGTTTCCCACTTCCCATTGAATTGTATGGCGAAACTCAACGCCGCTTTTTGCCTCGTTTAAGAAATTCACAAAGAAATCTAAACATAGCGTTTAAGCGCTTACGCATGCTGGTACTTGCCATCTTCTCTAATCTCGCCCCGCAACTTTATACAGTATAGTCAATAAATTATTAAGATATATGAAATTTTACAATTGTAGTGTTAGTTTTTAGGGATAGGCAAAAAAATCTGTTCTTTAAGTACTAAGTTGCTTCCCTTGTGACCCGAAAAAAAATGTTTATTCCGTGATGAAATTTATTGCCACATAATCAAAATCCTATTTTGTCTTTTCTCAGTAGAGAGAAAAGAAATAATACATACCCCAAAATTGGAATCGATCCTGCAACCATTACGTTTACAGTCAAATTCAAATTCAGTTTGGTTAAACAAAATACTCACTAAAATGATATCCTGCTTCGGTTTGAATAAATAATAATAGAATGCCATAAATATATATTTATATATAACAAATTTGGCATTTATCTTAAATTGTATAAGTGAATAGTCTCGTACATCGTACATTTGTGCAAAGCAGAAGTGCAGGTTGGAACTTGGCACTTTGATACATTAGTCACGTTATGACGTCCATTACAATTATTATAAACATTTTATTATTTTTACTAACTTAATTATAACCTATAAAATAACATTGAAAAATTAATTGTCAATCGTAATTCTTTCGCTCGCTAGATTTTAGCTTTATGAAGAATTACTTTATGTACAAAAAGTACATATAGTAACTAAGTACAATCTAAGAATGGCATAGCCGGTATCAAAAGGGCATAAAATTGTGACTTATTTCCATGGAATTTTATACTACATATTTTATTTATGGTTTTTCGAGAACAAAACTTTAAAACCCATTATAAAATAACTATTACGTATATTAATTTATTGCAGAATGTGCTACAAATGCGGTTGGAGCAGCTTATGTTGCATGCATTGGTACATTAGGCCATATAAGCGCTTGTCTCTGTAAATATTTCCTTTTAAGTTGTCTGTACCGGAAATTTCTCATTCGCAAGTCACGATTTTTTCTATATATACTTAGTTGCACCAAAACGGCGCCTTATTTCGTTATGTTAAGGACTCGGGTGTTTAAACTATTGCACCACTTCGTCATATCGTTGTGTTTAATTTTGTCTATATTTTTTTTAGTTTCACGCTGTACACCGCAACTTTTGTTAAGATACTGGTTCCGTTTTTCCACTTTCCAAATTTAAACTATTGCGTATTTAGTGGCGTAACCCAACGCCGCGCTTTGTCTTGTTACCAAAATGATAATATTAAAAATACCTTTTCCTCGAGTGGAGATCTAACCCACCACCTGTCGTTACCTATAGCACGCCCGCACCCCTGCGCCATACACGCTTTATATTGAATTGTAAATTAATTATAATTTTATGTTCATAATTAAGAAAACCACCGACGATTTTATTGATATAAATACTACATACTTTATATTAGGCATTAGATACAAATTTAGTGTATGTGTATACATGTGTTAGTATGGCACTCATGTAAAATTTTAGAAAAAGTATAAAAAAATACATATTACACGTTCTGGCAACTGTTAAAGGTCTATATGAAAATAGTTAAATGTAAGCAAAAGGCACTTTATTATTAACGAGATCATTAACTAAGTAGTATTTAGAAGCAATTATCTGTCTAATTAACCATATTTTCTTTATAAAAAGTATTCTTTTGATAATCAGTCCTAATCAAAATGTAAGAAAAACACCTAATTATTTAGTATCTCGTTAGTTAATTAACAAAAGTACTAAAATTTTACGCTATATTTGTAAATACAAAAATATATATATTTCAGTTAACACTTTACACGATGGACAGTTTACACGCAAGGTGCGAAAAAATCATTACCAACATATTAATATCAAATATCCAACTTGACCGTCTGCTCGTCGCTTTATCAGAAGTAACGAAATTAGTAGCATCATCCAAATTACCGAAAAGTATACAGCATTGTGTACTTACACGCGCCTTGCAAGTTCTAAGATCTATAGAGAATCGGAAACAGCTGTTAGATCTTGGTTTTGCAAGATGTATACCGCATCCGGTGTGCGGTGAACGTAATTTGACTTTGGGTGAACTGTGGGAACTTCCTTTGGAGCACGAGTGGTTGTGCGGTGATTGCGGTCGTCCTCTCTATGATATATCGGAGAATACGGAGAAGGATGGATAATATGAAGAAGATGAACTATCATTATTATTTATTACTTTATTTTTGTGCTGTAGACCTGTCGTGACGCAGACACATGCGTGTGATTTTAAACTCGAGGAAATGAAATATTTAATACTATTAAATTAAATATTTAACATTTTTATTACGTTACTCTGGTAGCGAGGCAGAGAGAGGCGTGGAGACTAGCTATCAACACGCAATGGCTCAAATAGTCGGACATTGAGATTGGAAAAGGAGAGTCTTAACACTAGGTTCCCAAGTTCCCTCTGCGATGTGCGGGGTACAGCGTAAAATGCAAAATAAAAAAGAAAAAAACATATACTAGGTAGTAACGTTTTTTATTGTATTGTATATGTATAGTTTTTCTTAAAACTTTCTATAAATTTTGGACAGTGAAGATGTAGTGTAAAAGTAAAATTGTTTTAGATTTTTTTATAAATCTGTTGTGTTTTTGAGATGTCGTGTTTAAATAGTAATATTTTTATACTTTTATTGAATTATATATAACTTACTTTGAATACGTGAATTTATTAAATTTCATATAGGTACTTAACACTTATGCATATAATATAAAATATACGTGCATTCTTCAAAGATTCTCAATATTTTGTTCATTTAAGGAACAATTGAAACAACATTTTTGTCTTAAATAATTATCAATAGGCTTTTCTATGTTGAGACATGTAAAATGATGTGTATAAATGATGTCTTTGCACCTTTTTTAAAAAATAGCTTAGGACTAAGCAGTTTATAGAAACATATATCGCTCTATTTTTACTATTTTTAAAACGATAATTCTAATGAATTGTCTTTGGGCTAGCGGAAATTTATAAAAATCTCGCTACAGAGATACTAAAAACATAAATAAGTTGTAACAAGTGTATAAGAAATTCGACGTAGCTTGATGAGAACGTATGGCTTATTTGAGAGTTCAGAGCGCTTGGATGGTTTCCAAAAGGCGCGGGTTCAAAAATATATACACTTTAAAATTTTATATTTATCACCTTTTCACAAAATATTGCTATAGTTGATTTTTATGCAGCTTCACGCTGTCGTCGTCACCTGGAGTGGAGGTAGGGGGAACTTCGGAATCAAGTGTTAAGACACTGCGTTCTCATTAAGATACTTATCTTAATGAGAACACAGGGCCTTCCTCATTTTCTGGCGGAACTCAACGCCGCCCTTTGCCTCGTCACCAGAGAAGAAGTGAGAAAATGAAAATATAAAATATATGATTTCCTGGAATGGTGATCTATACCACAACCTATAGCATTTACAGTCTCACGCTTGTGACCTTGCCCCACATCAAGATTCAGGACTATTAAAGGAGAATACATATATAGACTCTCTAAATACATTAAACTATTAAATAAAAAAAAAGCAATTATGTGAGTGTTGCACCAATTACTTATCAAAACTTACAAAAATGACGTCTGTACGTTTATTTAAATTTTCTGTGATACGAATTTCGTTATGGGAAAGAGAAAGTTGTATGCAACTTGTAACATATTTCAGTAATGATATATTTTCTTTGATCATTATGTAAACGCTGCAAGCATTTTGTATAGGCTGATATCATAATAATTATTCTCCAAATGACCGACGGAATAATATATGGTTATTATATATATCAGTCAGTACAAGTTACTTAAATGGCAGTATTTAAAATAGGTACGTGTTATATAGCTGGGGTTAGTTTTGCAAATTTTAATTTAGATATGATTTGGGGCTTGTCGCGGCACAAGCGTGACTGTAAATACGACAGGTTCTGAGTTCGTTCCGCACTCGAGGAAATTAAATATTTAATATTTGCATTCTCTAGTAACAAGGCAAACCACGTTGTTGAGTTCCGCTACTCAACATTAGGGGAATGGAACAGACTGAAGAACAAGACATATCGTGAAGCTGAAAAAGAGCCACTTGGGTTAAAAGGAACGAAAGCGACAACAATGAGTTTGATACATTTACAACCGACAATAAAATGTTCTTATTAGAGATTCTTTCCTCAGTTTTAAACTCTTAAGCTGTAATATTTTAGTTCGATGGAATGTTGTGAACGAAGGGTTAAGACACTCCGTTTACATTTAAAAAAATGACTGTATAATTTTAAACGCTTCAAATGGATACTTCTAAAGATCATCAAGAAAGAGTACAATTTTCATTTCTTGGATATATATATACATATACATATATATATATATATATATATATATATATATATATATATATATATATATATATATATATATATATATATATATATATATATATATATATATATATATATATATATATATATATATATGTATATATATATGTATATATATATATATATATATATATATATATATATATATATATATATATAATCTAAACATAAACAAATGTAGCATTATAACATTTACAAGAAAGAAAAAAGCTATATCGAATGATATAGCTTTTTTCTTTCTTGTAAATGTTATAATGCTACATTTGTTTATGTTTAGATTTGAAAGGTTATGTTCGCAGTAATTCACCAGGATATCGAGATCCTTCTGAAGTAAAACGCAGTCTGTATGAGATTCGACAACTTTAAATATCTTCATGTCGTCAGCCTAAAGTAAAACGCTACAATTATGAATATATTTGGTTACGTCATTAATAAAAATATTAAATAATAACGGTCCGCGATGAGAACCCTGGGGCACCCCGGAAGTAACAGGAACAAATGACGAACAATACCCCTTAACAGCTACGGCCTGACTGCGGTGCCTCAGATAGGATTCAAGCCAACGGAGCAAATCGCCATGTATACCTAAAGCACCAAGTTTTCTTACTAGCAAATTATGAGAGATCCTATCAAACGCTTTTGAAAAGTCCGTGTACACAACATCCACCTGCCCACCCATGTCCATTGTGGTTGTGAGTTGATAAGTCAGTTCACAAAGGTTAGTTTCGGTCGATCTACCATCGATAAATCCATGCTGGTCAATGATCAATGGTCTTACAACAGGATATAACTGATCATAAATATTTTTTTCGAATAATTTTGCAATAGTGCTTAATTCAGATATAGGTCTATAATTCTTTACTGTTACTGTTGTGTCTATCTCCGGTTTTATAGATAGGTACCACGAGAGATTGTTTCCACAATTTAGGCATTTTATCAGTACGGAGAGAAATATTAAATAAAATAGATAAAGGAACATTCAAATTACTGTAACAATATACTGTAACAATAAAAATTATATATCTTATAATAATGATACCCATACAAAGTAATACGATATATAGTTTTTTTTTTTTCAACTTCCCGATATATGCCGGACATACTAAGGTAGACAGAGGGAACCTTGGGAACCTAAAGTTAAGACACTACGTCTCTCTTTTTCCAACTATCCGCCGAATTTATGTCATTGGGTGTTGAGTGACGGAAGTTAACGCCACGCTTTGCCAAAGCAAAAAAAAAAACAAATTTTAATATTTCATTTCCTCAATTTGGGCATGAATCCATAACCTGCCGCGTTACAGTCACAGGTTTGTTCCCCTGCACCAAGACAGGCCTTCAACTATATACATATACTATATATGTTCAGCTTAGCTTCACGCTATATCCCGCACATGGCAGAGTCGGCAGAGGGAATTTGGGATCCTCGTGTTAAGACACTCTGTACCACTTCCGTTCCCCACTACAATTATACTCTTACGATGTATGTAACTTAAGCAATAGAAATATTAAGAAACCTTTAATTGCAGTACTCAAAGGCAGCGTAAATAGCAAAAGGAAATGAAATTTCATTCACATCCTGGTGATTCATTCAATAATTTTATGTTTTAATTTGTCCTCTAGGCTTGGGTCTAGTTATCGTAACTAGAGGGGCGTAGGGCCTATAAAAGCGACAGGGCCCGTTTAAACCTAAGTCAGTCAGAATCCAGATCGACAACACTTGAAAATATGAAGGCTATCGTAAGTAATGTTTTATTTAAGAAAATATAAAATACATGATATTTAAGTGGGGAACGGAAGTGGAACGGAGTGTCTTAACACTAGGTTCCCGGGCTCCATCTGACTACCTTGCCTAGTGCGGGATACAGCGTGAAGCTATATATATATATATATATATATATATATATATATATATATATATATATATATATATATATATATATATATATATATATATATATATATATATATATATATATGACATGTTTTACCTCAAATATCTTAAAAATAAGGTACAAATAGTATTCCCAACAAATAAACCTAAGTTAGTGTGTGTAGTGTGAGTGAACATTAAATGAATAATTTTAATTGCAATTAAATTTGCTTAATTTATATAATTTTAATGTTTTCATGTCTTAAGACATATTTTAAAATACTTTTTTTTATCTTTTTCTAAAAAAACCATTTATTTGAAGCTTTATCACATGAAGTTATTTATAATTTTAAACTAAAAAAATACGATTATTAAAATAATTTAAAAATATTACTATGAAGGATATAATAAATTAAATTTAATTATTTCATTATTTATTTAATTATTTTTATTTCATTATTTCAGGTCTGTGTACTCCTTTTGGCCGCGGCCGTCTACGGCGCTGAAGAGAAAAAACAAGAGAAACGTGGTCTACTTGGTCTCGGGTATGGTGGTGGCCTCTACGGTGGTCATGGTCTCTATGGTGGTCATGGTCTGGGCCTGTACGGTGGTCACGGCCTCGGTTTGGCCGCCGCTCCAATCGTGAGCCATAGTGTGGCTATCCCTGCTCCTGTCATCAGTCATAGCATTGCCGCTCCCATCCTAGACCATGGTCTAATCGGTGGTCACGGCCTCTATGGTGGTCATGGCTTGATTGGTGGTCACGGACTCATCGGGGCACCACTGCTCGGCCTCGGTCATGGTGGCTGGCATTGAGGCTACACTACATATATACAAATTTTCAAAATTAAGGTTGCATCTTGCAAGACACGTTGCGTGGGTCTTTCAGTGCCAAATTAGTTTTTTTTGGTGTTTATATATAATTAAGGTGAATAAAATTTAAATACATATAGTGTTATTTATTATTTATCATTTACGCGTCTTTCGTCAGTGATTATTGATAAATTTTAAACAAAAAAGACTACCGGTTTTATATCTTATGGTATTGAATAATAAAAATACATTGCTCTTACAATGAATTTATTTTGAAAATGCGACAAGAGGCGATGCAAGCATCATGTCTAGTACATATACTAGAAACATATCAAAAGATTTTAATTGTAATTGTTAATAGTATGCAATTTTACTTACTCACTCACTCAACTTCACTACGCTGTATCCCGCACACGGCAGGATAGGCAGAGGGAACTTGGGAACCTAGTGTTAAGACACTCCGTTCCACTTCCGTTCCCCACTTTCCGCCGAATATGAGGCATTGCGTGTTGAAAGGCGGAACTCAACGCCGCGCTTTGCCTAGTAACCGGAGCGAAGAAATGAAAACGTTAAATATTTCATTTCCTCGGGTATAAAGGAAGAAAGAAGGATATATATAAAGGTAGAATTGATTGAAATGAGCTGAAATGAACCCCATTTAAGCTCATTTCAATCAATTCTTCCTTTAACCACATAATTTCACTAATAACCAAAAAAAAATGTTGAAGCTAATTTCGAATATACATATAGTTATTATACAGAAAATCCTAATAGAATAGACATTGTGTTTGTTGAGAAAGATTCTTCCTAACTCCTCTTTATAGCAGGGTCAATGGTATACCTAAGAAACTTTTATTCGCGCAAGTTCTATAGACACGTGATTGGTAGCTTTTTCAACATGTCCAATACTATTAGCTTTAATTGTATTTTGTTTTTATTCAAAACTCCAATTATTCTTATAGGTAATATATATTGAAGTTCTTACAGAGTCCAGATATTTGGATTGCATATTTTAACATATTAAACTTAATATATATTAAATTTAAACAATTTACCTATGATAATTATACTATTTTACTATGATAATAGTTGTATAGCGGAACTCAACGCAGCTGTCTACGCGAAAATTAAAAATAAATTATATAAAATAATTTCTTCGTATATGAAACGAACTTACAACCACCGCATCTTCTGCACCACCACGCCACGATGGCTACTTTATAATAAATTGTCAGGAAAACTCTAAATTATACGAAATAACGTGTCAACCATGTAATATGATATCAACGTCCATACTGGTGTAATAATAAGATTGTGACATAAATGCCATAATTCAAACTCAATTTTGTTTAAATGGACGTTAAACCCCAGCTATTAGGTAGCCATTTTGTGAAAACCTCTGTTACACAAATCGCGGCGTTAAACTCCGAAAGTGGGGAACGAAACGGAGTGTCTTAACATTAGCTTCAGATTATCAAGTCCCTCCACCCCTGCCAGGATGTGTAGGATAAAATAAACAGCTCAGTTCGTGTCTGTGTAAACTCTTAACGTTCTTAGTCCAGTGGTTACGTCTGTGTACGTTTTCTGTCTTTGATCTAAGCTTTTTATTTATAGATATTGTTACTTAACTTTATGTGCTTATATTACATTACTTATGATGTAATATTTGACATGTTTATATTGACAAATAGCTACTACCCGCCCGCGTCTTTTCCCGCTAGAATTACAGTATTTCATTTATTGATTTCATCTTTTTTCCTGTTCAATAATATGATCACTTTAAGAGAGGATCTCTCAGCTTCACGCTGTATCCCGCACAAAACATGGTAGGCAATAAAACCCTGGGAACCTAATATTCCGTTGCCCACTATCTTGTGAAAAAGACATTATGTATCCAGTATGTGATTACCATAAGGAGAAAAAAAAGCATTAAATATTCCATTCTCTATAGTGAGAATTGAACTCACGACCTGTCGCTTTGAAAAAAAGCATGCTTTTAGATCAACCATATAGCTACTAGATCCCATTTGGTAAATGAAAATTACTTGCTGTTACAAAATGTTTAATTTTCCACGCTACGCTACGAGTCAGTTATTAAACTAAATTAGCATTAGGCGTTGCTTTAATTTATGCAAAGTCTTTTTAAATATACAAAAGATATTTTTTTTATATTCATTCACCCATTAATGAATGAATGGGTTTGTTAACGTTTTCTAGATTTGACGAAGAAAATTAGGTATCTCTATTTTTACTATGTTTTAAAGTGTTATTCCACACTTAGGACAGAAAATACTAAACTTAAATTTAAAAAGCGTATAAAAATTTTGAACGAAGCAGGATTTGAACCCGCGCCTCTGGAATACCGTTCCAGTATTCCAGTTTCCAGAGGCGCGGGTTCAAATCTTGCTTCGTTCAAAAATTTTATACGCTTTTTAAATTTAAGTTTAGGTATCTCTAAGCGAAAACACTTTTAAGCAAAATAGAAAAATAGAATTTTTAAATAAAAACATCTGATTTGAACTCACTATTATCGTGTCTAGTACAGTTCTATATGAGACAATATATATGATTTTTAGAATAAAAACGCAGCTGCGCGTTTTTCCCTGTATAGCAAAGAAGGCAGTTTCCCATTCATAGTTTTTTGTCCTTTAAATCTTTCAGCGTCACTCACATGGCTGAAGGGAACCTATTGGGAACCTATTTCAAAAATACATCGTTCAATTCCCCACTTTTATGGCCTTTCTATAACTAATAAGATCAAAGTATTAACCATTCATCCATTGTTATAAGAATTCGCTATCGTCCCGTACAAATAAACAAATTCTTTACGAAATAAACGAGCAAAACTAAATAGGTTTACTATGTTTTATTACCTAATAAAATATGGATTACGTATATTAAGGTTAACACTTAAGTTTAATGACCTCAGTTTATTTTCTGTAAAAATTGTTATTTACGATTAAGTTATATATGGAACGATTATGTTGTTTGAGCTTAAGGCATTGCGTGTTGAGTGGCGTTCAACGCTGCGTTTTGCCTGGTTAACAGAGCGAAGAATAAGACATTAAATATTTAATTTTCACGTAAGGATCGAGCGGATAACCTGTGTTTAAAGCCGCACTCTTGTGTCCCGCGTTACGATAAGCACTCAACACGCAATGTTTCAAGTTCGGCGGAAGCGTTTAGTAACACGCAACACCACGTGCAGGATACAGCGTGAAAGTGAAAAAAATGCAAAGTGGGAACACGACTGGGTAGAAACAAGTTAGGCCACCACCGGCCACAACTGCACCACGATATGCTAAATTTACTTTAAAAAAAAACTTTATAAAACATAATATCGTATTACAGCTACACTTATTTAGTGTTTGGTACCACAAAAGGAACTACTATTCAAGATCCAGCGTCAAGTTAAACGTTTTTTACCTTTTGTTATATCATAAGATCAAATAAATGTGGTCATACACATTATATGTATTAATAATCTATTTATGAGATTGGAAAATCCAATCCATATAAGGCCGCGCCCAACATTAGGTTAACCCTAATAGTACCAGTTAGTTATATAATACAATATATCTGGAACATTAGTAAATATCAAAGGAAAAAGGCGTGATTGTTTTTGAAGTAGGCAATTATTGAACATGATTTTGTATTTAAGAAATGTATTCTTGAGGTTCTTCTCGTGGTGACATAGATTGTATTTAGTTTCTTCGTTCTAGTAAGATGACAAAATGCAGATAATATAACAAATTCAAATATTCTTATGTAAAATAAGAAGTTACAAGCTTCGTTTTTTGAACGTCAAATAACTTAGCACCAGTTAGTGCCTCAGACCGTTCTTCAAAATACAATGGCAACAAGATTGTAATGGAACAAGATTCCTTCTGCTTACCCTTTTACATGCGCATACACTGTAAAGTAAAAAAAAACTTTTTAATAATTAACAAAAAAATTCAACGATATCAACAGTTAACTATCCAGCTCTAACAAATGAACACAGAAAGACCAGTAAAGATGAAGTATAAAGATGTAATTTAACCAACAAATAGGCTGATTGACTGACACTAACATATTTTATTTTGAAACATGCATATATAATTTCGTCTTCACGCCGCTCATAGCAGGGTATGCTGAGGGAACTTAGGAACCTAGTGTTAAGACACTTCGTTCCCCTCCCTACTTTCGCCGAAATTGAGCCATTGTATGGTAAATGTCGAAATTCAACGCTGCGCTTTGACTTGTTACTCCGCGTTTTGCATTGTTTTAGTACATTCAATACTTAAAAAGCCTAATCTTTCATCAATAAACTGTTTTGTTCGACTTTGAATTAACACAGCATTTTTTATACAGGTTTAATGCAATAAAACACACCCATAAAGAGGTCATTACATCTTCAATATAAATATTCTCAATGTATCGTAAAATTAAGGTATTTTAGCTAAATTCACACAAATTATTCTACCTGTTATGCTAATTACAAGATTCATGAGTTTTTATAATGATCATATGCAAATATAGTATATGACTGCTTGAAATATTAATTAATGATTCTCCAATATGACATCAACGATGATTTTTGTTGATCTATTCAAGATATTTTAGTTCTGGCTGAATAAGAATACGAGCTTGGAAAAACCAAGCACCTAACAGGATATACATTGGGGTAACGACACGATGAATATATCAAATTATTATATTGCTACGGTAATCAGGCATTTAAATATTAAAAGGACAGGTACCTATTTTTTTATTATTAATTTTTATTCGTTATTTTTCATCTTCACGCTGTATCCCGCATTTTAGCAAAGTAGACAGAACAAGTCTAGTGTTAAGACACTCAACTCCTCGCTTTCCGCCAAATTTTAAATGTATTGCGTGTTAAGTGACGGAACTCAACGCCTCACTGTGCCTCGATACTAGAGCATGAAAATATTAAATATTATTTTTTTTTTGAGTGGGAAGCGTATATTTTCATACTTATTGCTTTTGGAAAGTAGGCAATAAACGATAATATTTTCAACACATTCTAAGAAAGTTGACATTCACACCTTCCAGGCAGTATATTAAAGGTTTTTTCATAAAATGTTATGTTATTTCGATCCGCACAAGTCTAGATATACAGAGAAAACTTAGGAACCTATTGTTAAGACACTTTACTTTTGTTCTGCCCGGTAAGCCGAATTCTGGAGGGCGTCGTTCTTTGCCTTGTTACTAGAGCACAATGAAAATATTAAATGTTTCATAGTGGGGATCGAACCCACAACCGATCACTTTTACAGTTTCGTGCTCGTGCCACTGCGCCACGACAGGCCTCACAATAAACGACGCGTGCAAATGTCAAATTCCAAAATTATTAATAAATTTTTATTATTATAATTAGTTGTTTTATTATTGGAATCCAGTGTCATTCATTTATTGTAGAAAATGGACGAAGAATAGAAAGTAATAGTAGAATTATCCATTGTGAGACCGTCGTGCCGAAGTGAAATAGCGTTTGATTTCATTGAGCGCTGCCAGACAAAGCGCAGTTTTGAGTTCCGCGATTCATCACACAATGTATTGAAAACGGAACGGAGTGTCTTAACAGTAAGTTACTTCATTCAGCCTTTATTGCTTTACGGGAAAATATCTTTTCTATTTTTAAAGCGTTGGTTCACAACACAAGAAAACGTATAACGAAAAGGAAAATTCCACTTCCGTTCCCCACTTTCTACAGAATTTGAGGCATTGCATGTTGAGTGACGGAGCTCAACGCTGCGCTTTGCCTTGTTACCAAAGCGAAGAAATAAAAAACATTAAATATTTAATTTGAAAATATTAAATATTTCTTCTCCTCGAGTGGGGATCGAACCCACAACCTGTCGTTTACAGTCACACGCTTATGCAACTGCACCACGACAGGTCTTTTTTATACGTTTCCTAAATATGCGTACATTTAGTTATTAAAAGAACCGCTACGTCATCGCTGTTCCTAATTTGTATAGGTGTGTATACACATAAAATTGATCTTTGACTATGTTTTTCTTAAATAATATATTAAATAGTATTTGCTTTTCCTCTATTTATATATCAATAAAATGTTAATGAAACTACACACTTGTTAAAAATATTTAAATGAAAACCTATTAAGATTCTCGTAAACGTGTATATAGAATTGAGTAGTATTTTAAAATTGTCATAATAAAATAATTTTTATTTAATTTATTATACACTAGCGACCTGCCCGCGGCTTCGCCCGTTTGAATTATATCGTTTTATTTACTAATTTCAACCACTTTCTTGTTCTAATAACGTTATCTCTTATAGTAAGATCTATTATTTTACATTAAATACAAAAAAAAATGTCGACTTTAATATTTTAAATTGGCGTAGCATGTTTTCTATGCTATTTTTATAAAATAAACATTAAGTGTTAAGTGGAGGTTGTCATAATTATCATAGTGAAAACTGCATTTAAAACTAATAAGAAGTTTTTGAGATTAACGCGTACAAACGCACAGTCAAAGAGACAAACAGACAAACAAATCAGTTATAGATTTGTTATAAATGTAAATTATGCTAGATATAAGATATATATACTATTCAGAAAAAATCCCTATCGTTGCTTTTCAAATAAATATTTAAATTAATTTTTAATTTTGAATTGCATTAATATTTTAAAGCATCTTAAAAATTTTTGTATAAAATAGATTATTAAAGCAATAAGATTTAAAAATTTTAACATAACTTTATACTGTAATCTTCTTACACAAACCGAGGCGCTAAGTTTCCTCACTCCCAACCTAATAATTCTAAATAAATTTAAATTTGAGAGCAAGGCAAGGAAAACAAAAGAAACCTTATCGATCACAAAATCCGGCAATGATCGCTTGCTAATTACTTCCTTCCATTCCTTGTTCGTTGATGTCATACTTCAATATGTAAACTATTATTTTTCAAATAATAAATTAAATATTTCTTTTGTGACTAGCAGATTATTAAAATAATAAGTAAAAAAAACCAAACATAAAAATAAGTAATAAAAAAGCTGAAAGTTTTACCAAAATTGGCACAGCTGCTTTTAATTGAAACGATAAACCAAATTAAAAAAAAAAACAGTATGTAGGAATTTCACTAAAGCTCGGAAATAAATCTTCTTAAATTAATGTCTATTATGAAGAGTTACATACAAATATGAATAACATATCCTGTTGTATAAATATTTTTTAAATATTTTCTAAAGCCTTTGTGCTTTTGGTTTGCTAATTTGCAGGTATAAAACTGATATGAAAGCTAAGTGAGAATTTTATGTACTATACTAATTGGTTCTGTATCTTTAGCTTCACGCTGTATCCCGCACTAGGCAGGGTAAGCAGAGGGAACGGAAGTGAAACCTAGTGTTATGACACTCCGTTCCACTTCCGTTCCCCACTTTCCGCCGAATTTGAGGCATTGCGTATTGAGTGGCGGAACTCAACGCCGCGCTTTGCCTTATTACCAGAGCGAAGAAATGAAACATTAAATATTTAAATTGAAAATATTAAATATTTCATTTCCTCGACTGGGGATCGAACCCAGAACCTGTCGGTTACAGTCACACTTTTCTGCCGCAGCGCCACGACAGGCCTCATTTGGTTCTGTATCTTTAATTTTTTTCAATTCAACCTTTATACAAACGGGGTAGAGAACTGAGCGGTAAGCGGTAATTCTATTGCTTTGTTCTTGTTTAGAGCTATTTTAGAAAACTATTTCATATTTACAAATATGAATTTTAAAATATTTAAGTTAAGGAGAAGTGGCGCCGTGGCAGTCCATTGTGGCGCCTCCTGCGCCACAAGCATATGTCTGTACACATGGCAGGTTGTGGGTTTGATCCCCACTTGAAGAAATGAATTAATAAATACTTTGCCTTCTTATGAGAGTGCTCCCACTCAACACGCAATGTCTTAAATTTAGTGAAAAATAGGAGAAAAGAAAGGAATATCTCAGCACTAAGTTCCCAAGTTCCCTCTGCCTACCCAGTCTTGCACGTGATATAGCGAGAAGCTGAACCATTTATTGTATTTTTTCATGTAAAACATTGTGATACCTACTCAACTATCAACATTATCTCCCAAAAGTACTTAATTAAATTAGAATATGAACGATAACGACAGTATTTAATCAATTATTTATTCGTATGACCATATCATTGTTTTTTTTATATGACTTCAGGTTTTCTAGTACGAACAACGAACCCTAAAATAGTCCATTACTCTTAAATAAATGGTTTAAAATCCTGTTCCGTTTGGACGAGATGTGATGAGCTTATTATTAGTACTCGGCCTACCTTATATATAAGGTGACCTCGCTAATTCGACGATAGTTGTGAAAGCCCGCGGTCGTATCAATTCGCACGTGAATTAGACAAAAATAATAGCAATATGAAACTTTTGGTAAGTTGCTCAGCTTTTTTTATCAGGCATTTTTTTTAATACACTTTAATAATTTTTCATTGACAATAATTTACTTTCATTATAATATTTGTTGTATTAATAATAATTAAAAACAATTTTTTTTTTAATTTGAGGTTATTGTGACAAACATAGTCTTTATGATAATGATAATAAAATTAGCATTTTTTTTGTCAGCCCTATAAAATGTGTAACGTGAAGAAGGCCTTAAACCTTAAAGTGCAAAGTTATATATTTAGTTTTATTGATTTTTAACATGATATTGCACTTCGTCTAGACGAAAAGCATTTGTATAATTGAGAAGTGATTAACTCGCTGCTTCGCCTTCTTTAAAATTCTACAAATCAGTAAAGTAGTTATTATTTTATAATAATAATAATAATTCTTTATTCCAACTCTTTATTCTAATTTAAGATATCAAACAACTAATAAAACTATTAAATTACAAAAACCAATAGTAATAACCAAGTAATACAAGGGATAAATAATTGATTAATAAATGATGATAATAGCATTCAAAATCAAAATTAAAATTAAAATCAAA
This sequence comes from Eueides isabella, assembly GCA_019049475.1. Classification (NCBI taxonomy): domain Eukaryota; kingdom Metazoa; phylum Arthropoda; class Insecta; order Lepidoptera; family Nymphalidae; genus Eueides; species Eueides isabella. The sequence continues at coordinate 11,800,893 of CM032389.1, read as the reverse complement.
ATTAAAATCAATATTAAAATGAATTAAAATTTAAGTCATAATCCAAATAAAAAAAAAACAAAATCTAAATCAATATAAATATCAAAATGAAAATAAAATAAATATCAAAATCTAGATAAAATAAATATCAAAATCATAATGAACATCAAAATCACAATCAATATTAAATCTAAATCAAAATAAGATCCAAATCAATTTAAAAATCATAATAAAAATCCATTATATTAAATTAACAGCCAAAATAAAAAATAACATAAACTGATTTAAAAACAAAATATGATTTAAGTTATATAATTACACAAAATAAAATATTAAATCTTTACACAATCTATGACACTATTTAACACACTCCCTGTAGACTGTAAGTAACCAACATTCACTTCCATTGTGGCATTTACTTATTCATTATCACTAAACAAGTATCGATGCTATGCGTTCGCCATATTCTGTCTCATGAGAGCCCAAAAACCGTGTAGACGGCGCACCGCGATCATTTCAGAGGCGCTGCAGTATCTATCGAGCCCGAATATATTCGTAATTATCAACGCATTATTGTATCGAACTCTAATTGCGTTTATCGCGGTATGTGTATAATTACACCAAAGTTCATTTGTGTATAGATTCATGCAGAAAGTTCGAAACAGAATTCTTTTCACTTCTATATCGCAATTGTGAAATCGGCGAGAAATCATATTAGCTCTGACAGCAATAGCTCTTCTCTGTCCGTCAATATCTTCATTAACGGAAAGATTGTCCCTGATAATATGCCCAACATATTTAAAGGATGTTACAGTGGCGATAGCATTTCCGTTAATCCTCACTGGTGGTACAGCATCTGGGCCTCTGCCGTGACGAAAAACAACCACTTGTGTTTTCGTATCGTTGTATAACTTATAAAACAATTATAAATATACATTTTAATTGGTTAAGCCTCTTCTGGAACTAACGTGCAAGATTTTAGTACATTAATATATCCCCTCTATATATGTTTAATGTTCAATTAAAATACCAATCATTTACCATTTTTTTAAAGGTATAAATATAAACATTTTCCGAAAATAATTTACCGTACCACCATCATTCATGGTCATATAATCTACCGCCAGAATAACTTATTTATGCAATATATGATCTATTCTCCTTTTTCAGATTATCCTTGCTGTAGTAGCCGCAGTGTGCGCAGTGCCTGTGACCAATGACAAGGACAAGCGCGACAAGCGTAGCTACGATCTAGCCAATATTAGCCCTGCCCAATATGGCAATTCAGCTCAGTATGGCAATTCAGCCCAGTATGGCAATTCAGCCCAATATGGCAATGGAGTCCAATACCAGCCCGCAGTTCAATACTCAAACTTGAAATCTAACTCCGTTCAATCGTCTTCCTACCAATCCAACAAAGTTGAATCAACCTCTTTGGAACAATCCATTGTACGCCCTACTTACCAAGCCGTTGCCCAGCCCGCTTACCAGTCAGCCTCTTACCAACCAGCAGTTTCTCAACCCGCTTACCAATCTGCCTCTTACCAACCAGCGGTGTCTCAATCCGGTTACCAATCTGCCTCTTACCAACCAGCGGTGTCTCAACCCGCTTACCAGTCCGCCTCTTATCAACCAGCAGTCTCTCAACCCGCTTACCAGTCTGCCTCTTACCAACAGGCTGTGTCTCAACCCGCTTACCAATCTGTCTCTTACCAGCCAGCAGTGTCTCAACCCGCTTACCAATCAGTCTCTTACCAGTCTGAGTCCCGACCCGCTTACCAATCAGTCTCCTACCAACCTTCTGTAGTTGTTCAGCCTGCTTACCAGTCCGTGAGCTACCAGCCCGCTAAAGTACACTCATACGCGCAACCATCGGTGAATATATTTATTATTATTTTAAGCAAACAATTTTTTTTATACCCAGGTAGGCAGTTATGGTAAACAATACTCCGAAAAAAAAAAGGATTTTATAGTGAACCACTAATCAATTCAGAGAAAGGCGAGGTCTTTATTTATATAGGCCTATATTTATGCATGGATGGCACATTCTGCTTGTGATAAAATATTTGAACTCATTTTTTCTTTTTTTTTTCAATAGATACCTACAGCGTTAAAAAAGAACAACCAACTAATAGTACCAAGCATCTGGTTATATTTATTCAGATGTTCCTTTAATTTATAATATGAAGTTTACTTTAATATACTGCATCGAAACATTTTTTGATACAAAAGACATCAACGCATGCACAGTTTTTTATTAATTTGTTTTAAAACTTGACTCTTCATATGATTCGCTTTTATATTTACCTACTTAATACATTTTTTAAATATACATTTTTAATGTAAAGAGAAACAGGTTTGCGGGCATTTATTCTAGTATGAATTGAACTATAAACATTAATTCATAATGATTTTCTTTACAAATTGCTATATTTGATCACATTTCGGTTTTTTCTTTGTATAGTACAGCAAAAACGATGCATAAATTCTCATGTGCAAAATCTTGCGATTTTGACTTACAGGCTATACTTAAACATTTCATATTAATTCCAGTTTAATATCTATACACGATCTCGAAATAAATGACCATAATAGACATGACAAACGGACAATATATAATATAGATCCTATAAGGATTCCGTTTTTCCATTTGTAATATCTAATAATAGGTAATGAATCCGAAAAACGATGATTATTGATATTTTTTTTTATTTTTTTACAGTACTCCGTCTCTCCACAAGTGTACAACGTGCAGTCTTCTTACGAATACCCAGTCCGTCAGGAATCTTACTACAGAGCACCAGCTTCATACGTCCAGTCCTACGCACCAGCTCAAGTCTACAACTCAGTGCCAATTCAAAGCTACCAGGCTGTCCCGGTACGCAGCTACAACGTTGCTCCATTAAATTACCAATCTAAGAGCTACGGAAGTGCGTACAACCCTTGGTGCTGAGAAGTTCCTTTAAAAAACATACGTAGATAATTCCCACCAATATTTAAAAATACACCCGAAAGTGCAAAAGTAGTTTATGAGCTTTAATTATTTGCAGTTTATGACAAAATTAAAATAATATGTATTACTTCTAGCATTTTTTTTTATTTGTTACACAATGCTTTATAACATTTAGTGAAACATATTATTTCTTTCTTTCTTTCTTTCTTTCTTTCTTTCTTTCTTTCTTTCTTTCTTTCTTTCTTTCTTTCTTTCTTTCTTTCTTTCTTTCTTTCTTAGCTTCACGCTGTATCCCGCACGAGGCAGGGTAGGCAGAGGAAACCCGGGAACCTAGTGTTAAGACACTCCGTTCCACTTCCGCTCCCCACTTTCCGCCAAATTTGAGGCATTGAGTGTTGAGTGGCGGAACTCAACGCCGCGCTTTGCCTTATATAATAATATACACATAACAACATCTTATTTATATAATAATTCTAAGATTTTTACATAGTCATATCAATAGTTTAAAAATACCCTTGGCTGTCGTATAGCACAAGAATGCGAATGTTAACGAGATATGTTGTGGGAAACCGTTGAACTCGTTGTTGTGTGTTTTCTCTGAATTTTGAAAGTTTGTAATTTGTAAGAAATCAGAAATCTAATTTATATGATGATGCTATTATAAACCACCCTCTGAATTGACCTACCAAAATAATACATGCTTAGTTAGTTATCTAAGGGGCGTGACTCTCGACGACTGTAAACTGTAACTCCTGTACTGTAAAGGTGAGAAGCAAAAGTTGATGTGTTGTTATTTTATAAAAATCAATAAAATCATGAAACCCCAAGCAGTTCGGTTCGGTTTCTTATGCCTTTCATGCTACACACCCTTTAGGGTGATATAACCAATCATCAACGCTAGACAAATTGTAAAATCAAATTTAAGATTCAGATACTAAATATATATAACCTTGTAAAAATAATTCACATTACAAAAGGTTAATTTAAACATGAATGTATTTGTAGCATTCTATCAAATACTTATGAGCAAGTCCATAAATCTTTATTTATATTTTAGAGAAGGGATGTTACGGATGTAACATTCCAGATTATAGATTCTCGTAGATATAGGCACAGATAAAACAAATATATCTAAATATCTCATAGTAATAAATCATAGGTTTGATCTTTTTTATATATCAATATTAAATTTGTGTTAGGAAACATTCTAGTGTGGTTACGAGACTTTTCTAGGGTAGATTATAACAATATATACATATGGTTACCGAAACTGCATCTCTCATATGATGACTACAGTGAAATTAATACAGTCGAAAAAGAGCCTAATTTCTAACACTTTTCACCTTATATCGCACTAGCTGACCCAACAAACGTCCCGTTGTGATATATTTATTTGGATAAGAATTGAACAACACCTTCGCAAATAATGTATAAATTTTAGAAAAAAATTGGTTAGAATAAAAAGCTAACCTTAAAAGACATATGCTTTTAAAGGAGAACAAATGTGTCATACATGATTTTTGCGAAGCTTTTAATTGTTGCTCCGGTCCTATCGGTCTTAGCGTGGTGATATATAGCCTATAGCCTTCCTCGATAAATGGGCTATCTAACACTGAAAGAATTTTTCAAATCGTGTCAGTAGTTCCTGAGATTAGCGCGTTCAAGCGAACTAACAAACAAACGAACAAACTCTTCAGCTTTATAATATTATTATAGATAATATGTAAAAATTCATCTTTTTTGAGTCGCAGGTATTTCTTATTCTGTAAAGCTTTGAAAAATAAACATGTCCCGCTGAGTTTCTTTCGCCGGTTCTTGTCAGATCGGAGGCGGTAAATTTAGTTAACTGTAACTTCTTGTTTTGAATTAAAAATATTTGAATTTGAAACTAAACTGACGTTGGTTTACACAAAGTTTTTATTAGTAGCTTTAAAATTATTTTAAAAACAGAGCAATATTTAAATTTTATAACTATTGCTTAACTAACCTTATTTAAATCTCAAGATTTGTATGAAAAACTGATGTTTACACCTGATAAAGGTCGATACAAACTACAAAGTCACATTAAACATAAATCAATAAATTAATTAATATTATGGGCAACGTATAAAGTACCTACGCATGTCATCTTCGCATAAATAAATTATATCTACATTAATGCTCCACTAATAGCTGGTTTTGAACTTTGTTTAGGTATTTTGTTTTTAATTATTACATTTTTTGTGTTAAGATAAATTCAAATTCTATTTTTTTATTCAAAATAAATATTTTCACGATGCATTTTTTGAATGTCAAAAAAATTCCACCGCTTCACCTCACACCTAAATGAACTGGCACGATAATGTGCGACTCATATATGTATAGATAGATACTGCTCATGTCTTACGTTGATTTTTTTTTATTTCCAATTATCTCAAGTAAGTATGTAATTACTAAACTTTAATTTAAAAAGCGTATAAAAAATTTGAACGAAGCAGGATTTGAACCCGCGCCTCTGGAATACCGTTACCAGAGGCGCGGGTTCAAATCCTGCTTCGTTCAAAATTTTTATATATATATATATATATATATATATATATTGTCCTAAGTGTCGAATAACACTTTAAAACATAGTAAAAATAAGTATGTAATTACTATAAATACATTCAGTTCGACAGGCACTACTCGATTTTTGAGCGAATTTTGCCTTATTATGAATGAGCCTATTCCCATTAGTTTCGGCCGTCGTGTTTGTAATCAGACGCTGTACAGCTGCGCCATGAGGGAATAAAATAAACAAGTATTACAAATTGTTTCCGTCATAAAATATTTTGAAATAAAATTTAGAATAAAAAATTAAAGCCCTTTTTTATTTACAATATAATTTTATAAACTACAAGGTATATAAAGAATCACTTCATAGCTAGATAAATTAATTAATTTAATCAGACAAAAACAACTTTATCCAAATAGATTTTATTCTAATAATCTATTTCTATTTTTTTTTTTAAATTACTTACTCAGCTTCACGCTGTGTCCCGCACGTGGCAGGGTATGCAAAGGGAACTTGGCAATAGTGTTAAGACACTCTTTCCGCGTTGCGAAACTCAATGCCGCGGTGTGCCTTGTTACTAGAGAAGTGAAAACAGTAAATATTTCGTTTGAAAGTATTAAATAGTTCATTTTCTCGAGTGGGGATCGAACCCACAAGCTATTGTTTACATTCACACGCTTATACCGCTGAGCCACAACAGGTCTCAGTATTTTTAAAATTCCTTAGAAAAAGATTTTTCTACAGTTTGCTGAATTAAATGAAATATTAACTAAAATCAGAGAGTCCATATAACTCTCAAATAATGATGAAATTTGTTGGAAAAGCCCTCTTAGTCCTTCAAACATTTAATTGACATTGATGAGGACATTCCTAGCCTTCATGACCTCAAGATACTTTGTTAACTTCACTGATAGATCGATTAATGTTCACTATACAAAAATCATAAATTCATAAAGAAAAACTAAAGGAACAAGAATCAAAAAGCAATAGATAAAAAAGGCAGTATAAATACTCCTTTCTCCGCAGGAGTTGGACATAAAGTGCCGAGTTACTTTTCTTTTCCAAATCAAAAAGTTGTGTATCAGAGGGCAAACATAAAAAATATTTTAAATATGTTTTGGAAAGCTCGGCTTTTAGCCTGTCGTGGTGCAGGGGCACAGTGAGACTGTAAATGCGACAGGTTGTGGGTTCGATATCCACTCGAGGAAATGAAATATTTAGTATTTTTAATTTTTCGTTCTGGTAACAAGGCATAGCGCGACGTTGGGTTACGCCACTCAACGCGCAATGCCTCAAATTCGGCGGAAAGTGCGGAACGGATCCTAGTGTCTTAACACTAGGGTTACGATATCCTTCTGCGAACCCTGCCATGTGCGGGATATAGAGTGAAACTAAGTTTAGAAACGTATAAAAAATTGTATAAATAACGTGTTCTATTGCCACATTCATGGTCATTTTGAAAAATTATCTTTGAGTAGCAGAAATTTGTAATAATCTCCCTAAAGAGATGCTAATAACGCTAGACGTTACAAGTGTGTCTATAGGAAATCGACGTAGCCTGTTCAGGACGTATAGCGCGGGTTCAAATCTTGCAACGTTCAAATTTTTATACATTTCTAAAAACATATTTTAATAGTAGCAGTTGGACATTGTACCACTTTACTACGAAGGCTGGTGAATTACTAGGGAACAGTAAAAAGCTAAATCATATAAATATTTTTTATTTCAAATATGTAAATAAATTTTAATATTCTATGAATAAAAGTAATGCGTAAATATATTAAGCAAATTATTTTTTTTTATAAAAAAATGCGAAATGACTTCACCCGGACACCCTTTGACAGTGCGTCAGGTAATTTATCATCCGATACTAATGAACAATATAATTATGATATCACGGAAGTAGTCATCAAGAAATAAAATGTAATACCATAGTAACACTGCCGCATATATATATATATATATATATATATATATATATATATATATATATATATATATATATATATATATATATATAGATATATATATATATATATATATATATACATATATATATATATATACATATATATATATATATATATATATATATATATATATATATATATATGTATATATATATATATATATATATATATATATATATATATATATATATATATATATATATATATATATATATATATATATATATATATATACTTTATTGTACACCACATAACAAACAATATCAAAAGAAATATATAAACAAAAATGACAGTAAGCGGTCTTATCACTATCAGCGACCTCCGCCATGCAACCTTAAGGTATAGGAGTGGTACTATTTATATTAAACTGCTACAACTAAAACTAAAACTCGTTCTTTTCATACTTTTATTTATAATCATGTTAAATACAAGAAAAGTACAGATCATTTTTGGTGCCTAATTATTTTTAATATTTTTTTAACTCAAAACACTATTTAAATATATTATTTAAGAAATACATTTCATATAAACACTGAAGTAATCATTATCACATTCACTTATTTTAAGATTTATAATATAACATAACTTTTCGATTTACTGTTAAGTAACGTGTCTTGAGCCTACACTAAAACGATCTTTCAATAAATCTTATAGAAATAAATATAAGTACGAAATAGATGTACGTTAACGTCATCATAGTTTCTTCATTCTTGCTTTCCATAATAATGAAGAGTGACAATGTTACTGAGCGTGTGTCAAAGCGTTATTATTATTATTTTTTTATTTTATCTAAAGTACTTAAATGGGTATTTCATTGTTTAGATGAGACATTTTTTTATAAATAATAACTGATCAAGTGCGAGTCGGTTTCGTCAATCGAGGTTGCCATCCTTACCAGTTTAAGCGCTCACTCAGCTTCACGGTGTATCCCGCACATGGCAGAGTAGGCAGAGGGATCTTGGGAGCCTAGTCTTAATGACAGTTTAGTGTCAACACACTCCGCACCTTCCCTTACCCACTGTCCGCCGAATTTGAAGCATTGCGTATTGAGTGGCGGAACTCAACGGCGTACTTTACTATGTTACCAAAGTGAAGAAATGAAAACATTAAATATTTAATTTGAAAATATTTAATATTTCATTTCCTCGAGTGGGATCGAACCCACAACCTGTCGATTGTAGTCACATGCTTGTGTCGCTGCGCCACATTCCCTGCGAATAAATTAATAATTAATAAGGCACAGTGTTAGTGGCGACGATTTATAATATAGGTAATTGACCAACCTGATTGATGCTGTAGGTGCGCCCTAAAGACTTTATATCGATCTATCTTTAAGAACGCTAACTATTAACCTATAGAATAGAATACTTCATTTGCAACTGGCCTATTTTTTTTTTTTTTATAATTTAACCAACGAAGCAATAGATATTAATATATCTAATTTCTTTTGTTTCTTTTTGTTTGTTGCAAAAATGCGGAAGATTAGTTTTTATTATGGGGATTAACGTTTGTTGTTATTTTCTTATATACAATAATCTGTATTTTAGAGTGTTATAAAAAGATTACTTACACATTTTTTTAGCTTTACTCTCTATCTCCCTAGGGAACCTAAGGAACCTAAGCACCTTGTTCCTATTTTGTCCTAGGGAACCTAACCTTGTAACCTACTGTTGTCAAATTTGAGACATTGCATTCTATATGGTGGATCACAACGCCACGCTTAGTCCTCTTAGCAGAGCCAAGAAATAAAAATAGGTCGTTTACCTAAAAATCCAACCCTCTGGCACAATTTCCGTCTGACACATCGGCAACGACAAAAGGCCTATCACCAATTTTATACATACAATCTTAAAATTCCTTAATACTGTACCAAAATAATTATTATAATTTACAACATATAAATTATGCTTAAGCTTTATTGCGTTACGTCCTCGAGTATATTGTTGCGTAGATAATTTTAGAAGAGCCCAAGTATTTAGAGTTTCGGTTAGATGAAATATTTTATATTATTCACTATCGAAATAATAGACAGTATTTTTTTTAATTTTTATACAATTTTCATATTTTAACTACTTATCTATATATATGTCATTCCTTGCTCTGGTACCGATGCAAAACGTAGCATTGAGTTCCGCTTACCAAAACGCAATGCCTTTTGCATTTTATTCTGCAATTCACCGTTTCTTCTCTCTCATTCTTCTCTTGACTCTAGCTTCTCAAGTTCTCTTTCTCCAAGAAAAACATAAAGAAATGAAAAGAATTAAACAATGTTTTAATATTATAATACAACATAATATGAATGTCCGTTTCGAAAGATACTAACTAATGTATGTATTAGTTGAAATATATAAAAAACCTACTTTACACGACTTTACCTAAACCACATTTACGACCAGCTTAATGAATGTACACTTTACAGTGTTTCTAAATAACTCCAGTTAGTATGTACGTCGAGAACAATTGATGATAAACATTAATTTCGTTAACCTATAATGCTCAGTTCATTTTCTATTTATTGTATTTTTGCTTTCTAATAATCTTTAAATTTCTTAAAATTACTTACTTATAGCTTAAAAGTTATAGTTTAAAAGTGCAAAGAAGACAGAGGGAACCCGGGAACCTTGTTTTAGGACACGTTCCCCACTTTTCGCCGAATTGTCGAGGTGTTATATGTTGACTGACAAACTCAACACTACGCCTTTCCACCAGAGCTAGGAAATAAAATTAAATATTTCATTTACATACTTAATGATGTTTTTTCTTTACAACAATTCAATCTAGCCTGTAGGGATGTGGGTTCGATCCATAATCGAGGAAATATGATATTTAAATTGAAAAATTAAATATTTAATATTATCATTTCGTCACTCTGGTAACAAGGCAAAGCGGAGCGTTGGCTTTCGCCACTCAACACGCAGTGCTTCAAATTCTTAACACTAGCTCGTTCTGTTCCCCAGCCATGTGCGGGATACAGCGTGAAGCTGGAAATAAAACCAAATCTTAGATTCAGTCCATATGGATAATATATACCATAGTAACAAAGTTCTAAAATAATTACAAATCGCAGTAATATAAAAAAGTATATGACGATTGAATGAATGAATTTATATAGATATTAGTAGGTAAGTTATAAATTAAGGAGGTGCCAACATTAAAATGGACCTCGAGGCTTCGTTATAATTATAATTCGTTAGCGCTAATAATTTTTAATTTATGATTTATATACCTATAGAAATACGATGTATTTTTTTAATTTTGATATGATTAATTTTATTATGATTTTAAATTATTTGCTAAATAATATAGCTGAGGCCTGTCGTGACCGCAGCGGCACAAAAATGTGACTATAACCGACAGGTTGTGGGTTCGATTACGACACGAAGAAGTGAAATATTTAATATTTTCAATTTTAATATTTAACGCCTTCATTTCTTATATCTGGTAACAAGGCAAAACGCGGCGTTGAGTTCCGCCACTCAACACGCAATGTCTCAAATGCGGCGGAGAGTGGGGAACGGAAGTGGAACGAAGTGTCTTAACACTAGGCTCCCGTTGCCTCTGCCTACCCTGCCATGTGCGGCATACAGCGTGAAGCTGAGTATCTGTACCACTTAATTAAGACCCCTGGGATACAGAACACAGAACACACAGGTAAGCTTAGAGTGCAGAAGTGAATACAGAATCCTGAGATATTTCTTTTGGGCCTATTATAAAATTTAACGCGGAACGAGACCTTAAAATAAAAATAAAGTATAAAATTGTAAAAGTGAAAATTTATAGGTATTGTATAGAAAAATATATTATTGAATTATATTTGTAGTTAATGTCATACAAAAAGGTGTACCCTTTTTATACCCGCAAACGTGATTTTTGTATTTCCCGTTGAAATACAATCCTAAAATCAGTACCTACGTACCACTTGATGGCCGAGTCAAACTCACAATTAATATTTTTTTTCTTATTTTAATATTTTTGGGATTATTTGAATTTATTTCGGTTGCAAGGTACATTTTTAATAATAAATGTTACTCGTTTTGTATCTTTTCTGAAAATACATACATACATGTAGCAGATTTTGTTCGTGCCTTTGTACATATATTTTTTTGACTTTAGAATTTACATATGTTTAACCTGTAACACGTATGCCCATCTATGGTGGACTTTGATTTTCTTTCTCTGGTATAAAGAGTAAAGCGCGGCGTTAAATTCCGCCACTTACACGCTATGTTTAGTAAATTGGATGAAAAGAGAGAATTCAGTTAACATTAACTTCCTTCTATCTCTATTCTAAAAGTACATTAAATAATTGTAAAGTACACATAAATAAGCTAATTATTTCATATTGCTTTACATAACTTTATACTTCATCAAGTTATTATTATCTAAAATATTTTTTGCACGTTAATAATAAATAAATATATTAAAACAAAACAAAACACAAAATACATTATATTATTCTTTCTTTCTTTCAGCTTCACGGTGCATCCCGCACGAGGCAGGGTAGGCAGAGGGAACCCGGGAACCTAGTGTTAAGACACTCCGTTCCACTTTGTTCCCCACTTTCCACCGAATTTGAGGCATTGCGTTTGTTGCCGCGCTTTGCCTTATTACCAGAGCTAAGAAATGAAACATTAAATATTTAAATTGAAAATATTAAATATTTCATTTCCTCGACAGGGGATCGAACCCAGAATCTGTCGGTTACAGTCACACGCTTGTGCCGCTGCGCCACGACAGACTTCAAATTATACTTAAATAAAAATTATACTATTAAAATAATTTTTCACATCTAATATAAAAAAAGTATTAAAATCTTTCCTCATATACGAAAATAATGTATGTAAATCGGTAAAGTCGTTAAATTTGACCGCCATTTGTGGGAGAGGCTTACCTCGATGTAAAACCCCAATAAGGTGTACAATTTTTAACCATAATCTTCTGCTATCTATGGATATTTCTAAATACTGTATGTACATATGTTATTGTGTGCGGGTGAATATATAAGGATGCACATGCGCTTCTGTCGCATACTACAGTGTCATCTGGAACTGATCACAACAGCTGAAATGAAATTCCTTGTGAGTTGTTGTTGCTATCATAGTTAATATTAACTATAATTAAACTTGTTTAGTTTTCGCTTTGTGTGCTTGGGCAGTTCGTAAGAAGAGCGGGTTTGATTCCCGATGGTGCTTTTTACATTTCTGTATGGTTTTGTTTACTTAGAGTTTTCTTATTTTCAAAATTGTTAACAAATTATATATAGGTATTTTATATAAATATATATTGTGCCATCTAAATATATTCTTCTAGTTTTACTAAGTATAAAGCGATAAACATATTTTTGATAGAGTAATGATTTTAGTGGATAATCCTAATATTTTAGTACCAATCCCAATATTTTACTCTTATTATATTTTTAATAGGTGTTCAATTGTAGTTAGTTGTTCAAAGTAAAAATTAAGAACCTGAACTCAAATTCCAGATTAGACCAAAATGTTGATTTCCAAAACCATTATAATTGAAATACTATCATAGCTTAGTAAGTTCATTGCCAATTCAAAATCATTTTATCTTGTCAAAAGGAAATGAATAACAAAATTCATATGTAATGAAAAAAAAAAATAAAACATATTTTCACATTTTCAGACATGTTTGCTGATATCGGTGGTGGCGTTAAGCGCTGTTTCAGCGGGATACTCTCGTGGCTGGTATCCAAATTACGGTCATAGTACCCCCATTGTGTACTCACGCTCGGTGTACCCCAGCTCCTACAGTGGCTGGTCCGGCAGTGGTTGGAACAACGGATGGAACAACGGATGGAACAACGGATGGAATGGATGGAACAAAGGATGGAGGGGTGGCTGGTGGTAAAATGACCTATTGGCAGAATTATTCTAATTTGGTTTCGGATTAATTTGAAAATAACAAAACTGTATTGACTTCTTCATTAAACATCTTAAGCACGTATGTATAATCAGACTTTATTTCTATATATATTTCTGTATAAAAGTAAAGTATTATTCATTTTTTTTTCGTTGCATACAAAATTGTAAAATCGGAAAATAATCCGATACGAATTTTTAATAATTTTGCTGGTCATGGAAGAGGAACTCTTGAAGAACTTCAACATCATTTCTGTCACCATTCTGTACCTTTGGATTTTTATATTATCTATATTTTTTTAAATTATTTTGTGTTTAACACTAATTCGTTATGTTTTTTCTTTTGAGTTTTTAAAATCATTGAAAATTTAATATTTTCCTTATCTCTAAATGTTAAATTAAACTTGTAATCGCCAATTACGTATCTGTGATAATGTTATTCGCTAAGTTCACACGAAGCGTGTTGCAAAATTTCTTTTAAATAAAATTATATATATCAATATTGAGAAACCGTGTTTTATTCATTAGTACAAAACACGCAAGGTTCTTTTAATTATTTATTAATAACAAAATATTCCGACAAAATAAGCACAATATTATATCATTAATTTTCCGTTTTCCACTGTGACTGACATATTGCGGGATAAACAAAAGGGTAGATAAGTGCTAAGGCAATTCGTCTTACGTTTTCTGCCCGTATTTGAGACGTTACTTATTAATTAGCGGAACTGAACGCTGTCTTCTGTCTTATCAGAGCGGGGAAAAAAACAAAAACAACTTTTCCGAGTGGTGTAAATGTGCTACTTTAAGCCATAATAGCTATAGATTTTTATCTATTTTCAGCGTCACGTTATATTCTGTACTAAGGAGGCAGAGGGAACTTGGGAACGTAGTGTTAAGATATTAGTACCTCATTAGTTCCCCATTTCTCACCGAATTTGAGGTATTAGGTATTGAGTGGCGGTACTCAACGCCGTTCATTCAAATAAGATGATTGTTCAGGAAAATTGTTATTTCAATTTCAGTTTAAATCATAAATTAAGAACAAAACTACAAGTACAATCTACTAAATGCTTAAAAATTATTAAATTACAATACTTATACAATTTGCGAGTCAAAACATGACCTAAGCCGTTCAGGTCGCTATAAAGTACCGCCCTTCTCTAGAACATCGAAATATCTCGATTGTTAAACATATTCTTGAGGCATTTATTATTGATGGCGTTACATTATATATAATTTATTGAGAATTGAAATATTATTTGGGTCTATAGAAATAGGCGTGTCTGTATTAGTAATACAAAATACAGCGTCAACACTCGCAAGTTAACATCCTAGGTCAAGAAATAAGCGAAACGTAAGGAATGGTATCTTTTTTGGTCTCCTTTATGTATATCAAGGAAACCAGTGTTAGTATATGAAAAATGAAAATATTTAATTCCAAGTAAAAATCTAGACCATCGTGGCGCAATGGATCATGTGTACGACTTTAAAAGTGACGGATGGGTTCAATTTGCACTCGGGGGAATGAAATATTTATTGTTTTCATTTCTTAGCTCTGATAATAAGGCAAAGCGCGGAGTTGAGTTCCGCCACTCAACACGCAATATCTCAAATTCGATCAGTTTGATATGCGTGAAGGGGAAAAAATAAATGTGTTCTTCATGTTTTGCTTATCGAGTCACATAGTGTTAATTTGTAAGTTTCCATGCTGCATTTTGTACCTATTACTAGATCAGACACGCCTATTTACTCAAGTCGGATTTCAATCTGCAATACATCACGTATAATGAAACGCCATATAAAAGAATTATGAGTATGTTTAACAATCGAAATATATGGATATGCGAGAGAAGGGCATCTTTATATCTAAACGGTTGAGGCAGAGGGCTGTCTACACTGCAGTGTGTAGGATACAGCTTGAAAATTAAAAATAAAAGCTACAAAACCATCTCGTTTACAATCACGCACTATCACTCTGTAAGAAAATTGCAACTGAGACAATAAATTTACTAATTTAATTTAATCCACGTAATCAACCACCATTTTATCATTGAATATTTCTTAATCATGAAAGAAAATTAAAGTATATTTATTTACTTATAAGTGTGATATTATTTTATACAGTATTGCATACAGTTTACACAACGTTAAATACCAGCGTAAAGGCTTGCTAAACGACTCGAGTCTCTAATATCGGTTACTTCGCAGCTCAATGGCCGATGATTCACAAATAAACTGGTTAAATGTCAAATAGATGTATGTATTTATTATGTATTTGGGACAATTTAATAATGAAATACATTTTTGCTTTATATTGATTTGTAAAAATTAGATATTTGTTAATAAAAATAATGTTTTTTTTAGTAAACGTGTCGATCAATATGTTTACTGTCGTAGAGTAGTGGCGCAGCATTGTTTTACATACGAGTAGGATGGTGACGTATTCCATCCTATGCTGAGTACAATCGGCTTTTAATAATCTACACGACTTTTAAAGCTTCAAATTTGAGAGGAAATTTGATTTTTTTAATATAGGTAGACAAGAGATGTTCAGAAATAATACTAAGATTAAATGACGGATAGTCTACCCGGCAGTGCAGAGTACTGCAAAGTGTTTGAAAAGTCGGATTTCCAAAAATATATATCTCCAAATATGTATATGAAATTAATCCGATTAAATATTGAAAACGTTTTATTGAAAACTTTTCTACCTGTGAACAAGTAATACATTCTTGCTCACCGACTATTTGGGAAATGTGGCATATTAACAAAGCTAAATTTATTATATTGGCATAATTAACTTTTTAGTAAGCTATTTCGGTGGTGTACCTACCAATAAATTTCATTTCCAATTTTTCGTTTTTTTTTTTTACTAAATTACCAGCTCAGTAGTTTTAACTCAATGTTACATATAAAAATTGAGCATTTCTGCATTAGATAAATGAAGCGAAAATAAACCTAATTTAAAATATTCCACCAAAACTATAAATGTGAAAACGGTGAGCCAAGTTTAATACTAAAATTATGCTTGAGGGTTTCACCGCAAAAAGAATGAAGATTTAAATGAGTGCTAAGTTCTGTACATAATCCAAATATGTATTAAAAGGAACAAAATAACATTATGAACAAGTATGAACTTGAGTTCCCAAGTTGCAGGGTACGCAGAGGGCTGCGTACCCTGCCATGTGCGGGATACAGCGTGAAGCTGAGAGAGATGTAACTCTATTCTTTATTTTTTTTGGACACCTCTAACGATTGCTGTTGTTTAAATGTGAAATTTTAAAGTAGGTAAGATTTGACTTGGCCAGTTTATATCAGAATTTAAATAAAAATAAGTTGAACAAGTTTATAAAATAACTGATATAATAAAAACTGACTGACACTAAATTTAAAAGCTTATAAAAGTTTTAAACGTAGCAGGATTTGAACCCACGTCTCTTGGAAACCGTCCAAGCGCACTGACCTCATAGCCATACGTTCTAATTAAGCTACGTCGAAATTCTTATACGCTTGTAACAACTGATTTATGTTGTTAACAGGGAGCTAACAACATAAATAAGTGGGAGGGAGATTTTTAAAAATTTCCGCTACCCAAAGACAAACCAAAAAAAAAGATCTAAATTATCTTTAAGTAAATAGTATTATTTACTTAATATATTTTACTATTTTAATGAGATATTCTAAAATAAAGAAATAAAATACTAAATTTAAAAGCGTATCACAAATTATACACGAAGCAGGACCCCAAACGTAAGGTTGGTTTAAATGCTGCTGCGTTTAAAAATTTTATTTATACATCTTTAAATTTAATATTTTGTTTCCTAAGTTAGGAATAACACTTTAAAAATAGTAGAAAACTGGCTAAATCAAACCTTGACCTAACTTAAGATCTCACATTTTAAACATCAGGTATTGATATAGGTATCCAATAAAACAAAAAAAAAATGAGTTTCATACTTGTTCATAATATTATTTTGTTCCTTTAAAGGTCTCGTCTCCACATATTTATTGTCATACCACACATGTGCTTTTACATCCACATGTGATCTGAGATCATACATTTTATTTTAAATCATTTCGATGTCGTAATGTTTCCCAAACATTTGGTAGTATTTGGATACGCGTACGATTATAAACGCGATAGGCTGTCAGTTCGATCTCTACTCGAAAAAAATATTATTTAATATTGCGGCGTTGAGTTCCACCACTCTACATATTGCATCTACATATTGCCTCAAATTTGGCGGAAAGTGGGGAACGGAATGTCTTGACACTAGATTCCGGGTTCCCTCTGCCTACCCTGCCTCGTGCGGGATACAGCGTGAAGCTACTACTACTACTATTTAATATTTTCATTTCTTTGCTCTGGTGAACTAGACAATGAGAGGCATTGTGCTTACCTGAGGGGCAGAACTCAATGTTGCTTAATCCTTGAAATATGGCTGAAAGTGGAGAACAGAGCGCTAACGACAACAGAACGACTTAACAATACGGTCAGGGAGAGGATCTTCCTCTCCCTACCCGGATATATCGTGAAACTGAAAATATATTCCTTGTAAATATTTGTAATTATTGTACCTTAAATTTAAGTCAGACATAACCTTTAGTGATGTGTTTTAATTCGAACTACTTTTAATTAATTAATTATATTTGGGGTCACGACTAAGTTTTTAACTTTATTTTATTGTTATATTTCTGTTATATAGTAAATAAAATAATACATCTATTGGGATATTCTCTTTCAAATATCTACTTGTAACAGTTTAAACGCTACAATTAACTACAAAAACAACATACTTATTTTTTATATTGTTTATTTTCAAATTTTTTCCTACATAACTACCGAGCAGAATTACAAATTTATATTTAATTGTTTTTGATCTATACGAGTAGGTCAATCAGTCAGTCGGTCGCTGGAAAATTGGTGATTTTTTTACCTTCATATCTTTATAACCGTTTGAAATTTCATGAAATTTGGGTTTCTACGTTTAATAAGTTTTGATTTACTGTTATGCGAAGGTGGCACCAAGTGATTCGTGTACCAAGTGATATTATATCGGCTCTGGCTAGTCAATTGCTTTGCTTTAACTTGGCTTGAGACGCTTCCGCTTATCTATATATAGTAGGTACTATGACAAATTTAGAAAAATATATCTTAAAAATATTTAGAAATTATTATATTATTATTATTACAGGCCTTATGCCTGTCGTGGCGCAGCCACAGGTCACAAGCTGTAAACACGGTATGCTGTGAGTTTGATCCCCATTGGAGGAAGTTTAATATTTTACCTTCTTTGTTCTAAAAAAGGCAAAGCGTCGCGTTGAGTAGGCGGAACTCAACGCGGAAACTTAACTCAATGTGGGGCATGGAAGTGTCTTAACGAAAAAAAACTTAGGTATGTTTATCACGAATGTTTACAATCTAATGTTTTATTTAACACTATTTGCAATGAAATATCCAAATTAAAAATAAGAAAACACATACATCGGCATAGAATTTATAAAGTTATTCATTTAATTGTCTATCTTGTTTTCTATTCCAATGATCATTATTTATTATCTACCCTTATACTAAATCTGTAACCGATCACTGTCTGTACATGGAGATATATTAAAAAGAAATTTATAGAGGACGTTTATTAATGTTATGAGGCTCAAAACAGTGGGTTTTTTTTTTTAATTTTTCTGTTTGTCATAGACAAACAGAAAAAAAATAAAAAAAAAACCTTCTAAAGCCTTCTAAACCTTCTAAACCTTCTAAAGTCCTTTCTTTGTACGCGCTATTTACAGAAATGGCTAACCAAATTTTAATGCGCTTTTCGCAATTATATTGGCAACCTTTCCTCAATATTTAGTGTTTGTTTTATTTAAATTAGTTTAAATAAAAAAAAGTTATGTCAATGTATAATATGAAGTTCGACAAAATTTTACTTTTCAATGTAGACATTATCTTTAAATGGTATTAGAACAAGAAAGAAGATATGTATTTTACATAATATATCCTGACAAATCGTAAGTTTAAAAAAGATATTTCTCATTTACATGTACGTACGTCGAGTTTTGTTTTGTCGAACCCGCGAAATGTTTTTTTTCCATATAAAAGTATATTCCATGTGAACTTAATTAGGGCACATAAAACAAATCAAGTCTTTTCGCATTGTCCAGTGTCCTCACTTACAAAATATTAAAATATTTGCAAACATTTTTTTTTAGAAATCGTATAAAAAAAACTTTGAATAATCGTGGCCTGTTGTGACATAAGAGTAGAAACCATCGACAGGTCGTGGGTTCATTCCCACTCGAGGAAACATTAATTTACTCGCTATGGTAACGACTGAAAGCGTAGCGTTGAGTTCCGCAGTTGAAACGGAGTGTCTTAACAATAGGTAAGCGTAAAGCAAAAAAAAATATGTTATCAGATTTACTCTGAAAAGCAAATCGGGCCGTTTACAGCATGGGAGCTCGGGAACCTCTGAGAGAATTTTTTAAAGAAGCAGATATTCTTACTGTGGCATCAAAGTACATATATAATGATATAATACTTGTTCGGAAAATTAGCCACAATTTATTAAAGAACAGTGATAGACATCATATCAATACAAAAAGTAAAACAAGCTCATCACTCCTAGTATTCGTCTTCAAAAAGTTAGTAAGCCTTTTATGGGACATGGTACACGTATGTATAATAAAATTTCACAAGTAATTATTAATTTGCCACTTCAAAAATTTAATTATTGTTGGGTTATTTATTCAAGTATTCAATTCAATATGTTATCATTATAAGAATGTGTGGGATTAAATGCTGTGTTATATATCTACTTTAATTGATATTTTGAGAAGAGCAACTGTTGAGTTTCTTCCCGGCTCTTATCAACAGACCCGCCTTCCGAGCCGGTGGTAGCTTCCTGTAGGACTGACACTACAGAGATTTCTATGTAACTTGACAATTTGAAAAATATTTGTAATGTCCTATTATTTGAATAAAAAATATTTTGATTTTGATTTTTGAGTTCTGTATCTCTCCGAAACCGTCAAATTGCCTTGAACAGTTTCCCAAAGTTTAACATAGAAGGTGAATTTCTGCTACGTTAAATTTTTACACGTGTAAAAGAAACCTAAAAAAAAATTAAGCAGAAAAATCGTCTATTACACATTTAATAACACCAACGCTGACCTACTATATAGTAAAGTAAGTAGGCACATGGCGTAGTGGCACAAGCATGTGAGGTGTGATGGAAGCGACAAGTTGTGGGTTCGATTTCTACTCAAAGAAGTGAAATATTTGATGTTTAATAATGTCTTTGATTTTCGCGATTGTTACTCATTTTAAATGAAACACTTTTACCCGGATTTTTGGAAACCCGACGTTTCGAACACTTTACAGTAGTCCGTGGTCACGGGTCGACCCCCTCGGCGAGGCTAATCCTGACCACGGACTACTGTAAAGTGTTTGAAACGTCGGGTTTTCAAAAAACATGTTTAACAACCTATATAGGCGAGTAATCCGGTTAAAAGTGTTTCTTTTAAAATATTTGATATTTTCAAATGAAATATTTAAAATGTTCATATCTTAGCTCTAGTTACAACGCAAAAGCGTAGTGTTGAGTTCACAGCACTACTCAACATGCAATACCTCAAATTGTTGGAAAGAGGGGAACGAAAGAGAGACACTACGTTCCCAGGTTCCCTTAGTCTACCTTGCCATGTGCTGGATACGGTGTGAAGCTGAGTAGAAACTAATACTAACGTATCACGTATTGCAGAAATCATAGCTTGTTACAAATATTGGAAGTGTGAGACATTGGTGACATTGACACCCGCGGTCACGATGCTACACAAATAAAAACCAGTTATGTACGACTCGATTCTCATTTAAAATGAGACGTTAATTTTTTTATTATTTATGTTTTTAAACTTTTAATATTACATTTGAATGAGGCCAGTCGTACGTTGAGATGGATTGTTGGGATGGGTTGCAAGTTCGATTCCAACTCAAGGAATTAAATATTTATTGCGTGTTGAGTGGCCAAAGTCAATTCTGCGCTTTACTTCGCTATCAGAGGGAGGTAAATATATAATATTTGATTTCTTCGCGTAAGAATCGAACCCACAACCTGTCCCGCCTATAATGACTCACTCACCGAGTTGCCATGTGTTGCGACAGGCCTCTTTATAGTGAAATAAATTAAGTCTTCAGTCTGGTAACATAAAATAATGGACATGAGCCAAATGAATACAAAGTAAACTTTTTTTTAATATTAAAAATAGTGTTCATCCACACTTAGAAAAGATAAATACTTATTTACGTACGTACGTATATAAATTTTTGGTGGTCAGAACGCTTGGACGGTTTCTAAGAGGCACAGGATCAAAGCTTCGATCAAATGTTTATGCGTTATGAATGAGTACAAACTATATATTTCTATTTAAAGCAAATTAAGAAGAAAATGTCAAAACGTGTTTCGTTATCTTATCAAATCAAACTAAAGGTCTTCATCCGGGTGCGATATAATAGGAAAAATATTTCAAAGATATTCTTAGATAGATTTTTTTAAATATATATAATTTAAAATTTATATCAGAAATCTGTATAGCTTAATGCTTAGCGAAAGCTCGTGGCAGGGTAAGCAGGGAGATTAGGACCAAGCATTATTATAATCTGTATTTGATGTTGAAGCCTGTCGTGGCGCAGTGGCACAAGCATGTAACTGTAAAAGCCGCAGGTTCTGGATCCATACTCGAAGAAATAAAATATTTAATATTTTTCAAATGAAATATTTAATATTTTCATTTCT
Organism: Eueides isabella; assembly: GCA_019049475.1. Taxonomy (NCBI): domain Eukaryota; kingdom Metazoa; phylum Arthropoda; class Insecta; order Lepidoptera; family Nymphalidae; genus Eueides; species Eueides isabella. The sequence continues at coordinate 11,778,778 of CM032389.1, read as the reverse complement.
TACCTTAATGACTCAAATTCGGCAGAAAGTGGAATATGGAACGCTCTCCGGGTTTTTTTTTTGCATATCCTGTCATGTGCGGAATACAGCGTAAAAATGTTTTTAATATTACCGGTTAACCTAAAATTTTACAATATAATTTGAACAGTACATTTATATATACATACATACATTTTTAATGACTGTATCTGTTGTGCAGGTTAGTTGCGCGATACAGCTATTAAATTAAACAATTTAATATGCTTTAAAATATAGTAGATATTTCAATTTGATAAAAAAAAAACAAATGTTTTATAAAAAAATATTGGAAATATTTTTTTTACTTTATTAGTATTTTTACTTTTTTATACGACGCATCTTTTTTATTTTTCAAAAGATACAATAAAACATGTTAAAAACTGCATTCAAATCTGGTTAGCCGTTTCTAAGATCAGCGAGTACAAATGCAAACAAACAGACAAAATTTGTAATAAAATACTATTTTAGGCCCTTTTATATAAGCTGTCGTGGCGTGACTTATATTCCATATGAACTTAATTAGGGCACATAAAAGAACGCACTCATCACAGTACATATATGATAATATAATACTTGTTCGGTAAAATAGCCACAATTTATTAAAGTACAGTGGCAGACATGATATCAATACAAAAACTGAGACAAGCTCATCACTCCTAGTTTTCGTCTTCAAAAAGTTAGTAAGTCTTTTATGGGACATGGTATACGTATGAATAATAAAATTTCACAAGTAATTATTAATTTGCGACTTCAAAAATTTAATTTTTGTTGGGTTATTTATTCAAATATTGTTGGGCAAAGCGTATTATTCAATTCAATATGTTATCATGATAAGAATGTGTGGGATTAAATGCTGTTGGTACTCATTCAGGAAGCTAACTATGTTATATATCTACTTTAATTGATATTTTGAGAAGAGCAATTGTTGAGTTTCTTCTCGGCTCTTCTCAACAGACCCGCCTTTAGAACCGATGATAGCTTCCTGTAGGACTGACACTACAGAGATTTCTATGTAACTTGACAATTTGAAAAATATTTGTAATGTCCTATTATTTGAATAAATAATATTTTGATTTTGATTTTTGAGTTCTGTATCTCTCCGAAACCGTCAAATTGCCTTGAACAGTTTCCCAAAGTTTAACATAGAAGGTGAATTTCTGCTACGTTAAATTTTTACACGTGTAAAAGAAACCTAAAAATAATTAAGCAGAAAAATCGTTTAGTACACATTAAATAACACCAACGCTGACCTACTATATAGTAAAGTAATTAGGCACATGGCGTAGTGGCACAAGCATGTGAGGTGTGATGAAAGCGACAAGTTGTGAGTTCGATTTCTACTCAAAGAAGTGAAATATTTGATGTTTAATAATGTCTTTGATTTTTGCGATTGTTACTTATTTTAAATGAAACACTTTTAACCGGATTTTTGGAAACCCGACGTTTCGAACACTTTACAGTAGTCCGTGGTCACGGGTCGACCCCGTCGTCGGGTCTACCCGTGACCACGGACTACTGTAAAGTGTTTGAAACGTCGGGTTTTCAAAAAACATGTTTAACAACCTATGTAGGCGATTAATTCGATTAAAAGTGTTTCTTTTAAAATATTTGATATTTTCAAATGAAATATTTAAAATTTTCATATATTAGCTCTAGTTACAAGGCAAAAGCGTAGCGTTGAGTTCCACTACTCAACACGCAATACCTCAAATTGTTGAAAAGTGGGGAACGAAAGAGAGAAACTACGTTCCCAGGTTCCCTTAGTCTACCTTGCCATTTGCTGGATACGGTGTGAAGCTGAGTAGAAACTAATACTAACGTATCACGTATTGCAGAAATCATAGCTTGTTACAAATATTGGAAGTGTGAGACATTGGTGACATTGACACCCGCGGTCATGATGCTACACAAATGAAAACCAGTTATGTTCGACTCGATCCTCATTTAATATGAGACGGTCATTTTTTTATTATTTATGTTTTTAAACTTTTAATACTACATTTAAATAAGGCCAGACGTACGTTGAGATGGATTGTTGAGATGGGTTGCAAGTTCGATTCCAACTCAAGGAATTAAATATTTATTGGGTGTTGAGTGGCCAAAGTCAATTCTGCGCTTTACTTCGCTATCAGAGGGAGGTAAATATATAATATTTGATTTCTTCGCGTGAAAATCGAACCCACAACCAGTCCCGCCTATAATGACTCACTTACCGAGTTGCCATGTGTTGCGACAGGCCTCTTTATAGTGTAATAAATTAAGTCTTCAGTCTGGTAACATAAAATAATAGACATGAGCCAAATGAATACAAACTAAACTTTTTTTTAATATTAAAAATAGTGTTCATCCACACTTAGAAAAGATAAATAAATACTTATTTACGTACGTATATAAATTTTTGGTGGTCAGAACGCTTGGACGGTTTCTAAGAGGCACAGGATCAAAGCTTCGATCAAATGTTTATGCGTTATGAATGAGTACAAACTATATATTTCTATTTAAAGCAAATTAAGAAGAAAATGTCAAAACGTGTTTCGTTATCTTATCAAATCAAACTAAAGGTCTTCATCCGGGTGCGATATAATAGGAAAAATATTTCAAAGATATTCTTAGATAGATTTTTTTAAATATATATAATTTAAAATTTATAGCAGAAATCTGTATAGCTTTACTCTTAGCGAAAGCTCGTGGCAGGGTAAGCAGGGAGCTTAGGACCAAGCATTATTATAATCTGTATTTGATGTTGAAGCCTGTCGTGGCGCAGTGGCACAAGCATGTGACTGTAAAAGCCGCAGGTTCTGGATCCATACTCGAAGAAATAAAATATTTAATATTTTTCAAATGACATATTTAATATTTTCATTTCTTACCTTAATGACTCAAATTCGGCAGAAAGTGGAATATGGAACGCTCTCCGGGTTTTTTTTTTGCATATCCTGTCATGTGCGGAATACAGCGTAAAAATGTTTTTAATATTACCGGTTAACCTAAAATTTTACAATACAATTTGAACAGTACATTTATATATACATACATACATTTTTAATGACTGTATCTGTTGTGCAGGTTAGTTGCGCGATACAGCTATTAAATTAAACAATTTAATATGCTTTAAAATATAGTAGATATTTCAATTTGATAAAAAAAAAACAAATGTTTTATAAAAAAATATTGGAAATATTTTTTTTACTTTATTAGTATTTTTACTTTTTTATACGACGCATCTTTTTTATTTTTCAAAAGATACAATAAAACATGTTAAAAACTGCATTCAAATCTGGTTAGCCGTTTCTAAGATCAGCGAGTACAAATGCAAACAAACAGACAAAATTTGTAATAAAATACTATTTTAGGCCCTTTTATATAAGCTGTCGTGGCGTGACTTATATTCCATATGAACTTAATTAGGGCACATAAAAGAACGCACTCATCACAGTACATATATGATAATATAATACTTGTTCGGTAAAATAGCCACAATTTATTAAAGTACAGTGGCAGACACGATATCAATACAAAAACTGAGACAAGCTCATCACTCCTAGTTTTCGTCTTCAAAAAGTTAGTAAGCCTTTTATGGGACATGGTACACGTATGTATAATAAAATTTCACAAGTAATTATTAATTTGCCACTTCAAAAATTTAATTATTGTTGGGTTATTTATTCAAATATTGTTGGGCAAAGCGTATTATTCAATTCAATATGTTATCATGATAAGAATGTGTAGGATTAAATGCTGTTGGTACTCATTCAGGAAGCTAACTATGTTATATATCTACTTTAATTGATATTTTGAGAAGAGCAATTGTTGAGTTTCTTCCCGGCTCTTCTCAACAGACCCGCCTTCCGAGCCGGTGGTAGCTTCCTGTAGGACTGACACTACAGAGATTTCTATGTAACTTGACATTTTGAAAAATATTTGTAATGTCCTATTATTTGAATAAAAAATATTTTGATTTTGATTTGTGAGTTCTGTATCTCTCCGAAACCGTCAAACTGGCTTGAACAGTTTCCCAAAGTTTAACATAGAAGGTGAATTTCTGCTACGTTAAATTTTTACACGTGTAAAAGAAACCTAAAAAAAAATTAAGCAGAAAAATCGTCTATTACACATTTAATAACACCAACGCTGACCTACTATATAGTAAAGTAAGTAGGCACATGGCGCAGTGGCACAAGCATGTGAGGTGTGATGAAAGCGACAAGTTGTGGGTTCGATTTCTACTCAAAGAAGTGAAATATTTGATGTTTAATAATGTCTTTGATTTTCACGATTGTTACTCATTTTAAATGAAACACTTTTACCCGGATTTTTGGAAACCCGACGTTTCGAACACTTTACAGTAGTCCGTGGTCACGGGTTGACCCCGTCGTCGAGTCTACCCGTGACCACGGACTACTGTAAAGTGTTTGAAACGTCGGGTTTTCAAAAAACATGTTTAACAACCTATGTAGGCGATTAATCCGATTAAAAGTGTTTCTTTTAAAATATTTGATATTTTCAAATGAAATATTTAAAATGTTCATATATTAGTTACAAGGCAAAAGCGTAGCGTTGAGTTTCACTACTCAACATTCAAAACCTCAAATTGTTAGAAAGAGGGGAATGAAAGAGAGACACTACGTTCCCAGGTTCCCTTAGTCTACCTTGCCATGTGCTGGATACGGTGTGAAGCTGAGTAGAAACTAATACTAACTTATCACATATTGCAGAAATCATAGCTTGTTACAAATATTGGAAGTGTGAGACATTGGTGACATTGACACCCGCGGTCATGATGCTACACAAATAAAAACCAGTTATGTACGACTCGATCCTCATTTAATATGAGACGGTCATTTTTTTATTATTTATGTTTTTAAACTTTTAATATTACATTTGAATGAGGCCAGTCGTACGTTGAGATGGATTGTTGAGATGGGTTGCAAGTTCGATTCCAACTCAAGGAATTAAATATTTATTGCGTGTTGAGTGGCCGAAGTCAATGCCGCGCTTTACTTCGCTATTAATGAAAGAAAAATGATAAATATTTGATTTCTTCGCGTGAGAATCGAACCCACAACCTGTCCCGCCTATAATGACTCACTTACCGAGTTGCCATGTGTTGCGACAGGCCTCTTTATAGTGAAATAAATTAAGTCTTCAGTCTGGTAACATAAAATAATGGACATGAGCCAAATGAATACAAAGTAAACTTTTTTTATTATTAAAAATAGTGTTCAACCACACTTAGGAAAGATAAATACTTATTTACGTACGTATATAAATTTTTGGTGGTCAGAACGCTTGGACGGTTTCTAAGAGGCACAGGATCAAAGCTTCGATCAAATCTTTATGCGTTATGAATAAGTACAAAGTATCTATATATTTCTATTTTAAGCAAATTAAGAAGAAAATGTCAAAACGTGTTTCGTTATCTTATCAAATCAAACTAAAGGTCTTCATCCGGGTGCGATTTAATAGGAAAAATATTTCAAAGATATTCTTAGAATTGATATATATTTTTAAAAATATATTATTTAATATTTATAGCATTAGCGAAATCTATAAGCTGTGTAGCTTTACGCTTAGTGAAAGCTCGTGGCAGGGTAAGCAGGGAGCTTAGGACCAAGCATAATTATAATCTGTATTTAATGTTGAAGCCTGTCGTGGCGCAGTGGCACAAGCATGTGACTGTAAAAGCCGCAAATTATGAGCCCGATCCCTACTCGAAGAACTGAACTATTTAATTTTTTTCAAATGAAATATTTAATATTTTCATTTCTTAGCTTAATTACTCAAATTCGACGGAAACTGGAATACGGAACGTTCTGCGAGTTCTTGTTGCATATCCTGTCATGTGCGGAATACTGCGTAAAAATATATTTAATATTACCGGTTAACCTAAAATTTTACAATATAATTTGAACAGTACAAACAAGAAGACTTGTTCAATTCGACTGTATTTGTTTTGAATGTTAGTTACGGGATACAGCAGTTAAATTTAACAATTTAATATGCTTTAAAATATCTAAGATATTTCAATTTCATAAAAAAAAAATCAAATGTTTTATAAAAAAAATATTGGATTTTTTTTTTTACTTTATTAGTATTTTGACTTTTTATACGACGCATCTTTTTTATTTTTCAAAAGATACAATAAAACATGTTAAAAACTGCATTTAAATCTGGTTAGCCGTTTCTAATATCAGCGAGTACAAATGCAAACAAACAGAAATGTTTAATAACACACTATTTTAGGCCCTTTTATATTAGCTGTCGTGGCGCAGCGGCACAAGCGTGTGACTGTAACCGACAGGTTGTGGGTCCCACTGGAGGAAATAAAATATTTATTTTTTTCTATTTAAATATTTAATGTTTTCATTTCTTCGCTCTGCCTCTAATTCGGCGGAAACTGAGGAACTGAAGTAGAACGGAGTATCTTAACACTAGGTTCCCAAGTTCCCTCTGCCTACTGTGCCATGCGGGATACAGTGTGAAGCTGAGTGAGTGAAAGATTTTTTTAAATATATTTTCCATGTACGGGCAGGGATAAGTTAACTATTTATTATAAGTAGAGTAAGTATAGATAAAGATTCAAGAGCGATTTGAACTGACAGTGGGTGTCATTATCAGTCATATCTTAGACTCGAACAAAACCTATCTCTCTTCTACTGTATATATTTAAATTTCACAATATATAACATCAACGTTAGCAATGTCCAAGGTAAGTAAAGCATATATTAAAAATAACTGTTATTATGTTAAAATATTGGACAGGTCAAAGGAAAAAAACAGGGAGTATATATATTTTTTCAAAATAAAAGATTTGTAGCAGGCGTTAATCAATATAATTGAATCCAAGTCATTGGTTTTATTATGAAATGACTTAACCGATTTAATTTTAGTTTTTTCTACTCTAATTTAGGCATTTTAGTTAAATAAGCTCATAAATGGAAAAAGCTATGTTAATTTAAGTATTTTGTCTAACTAAATTGCTATAAAATATTGAGTTAAACTAAAAACTAAAACTTTAATCTCCAATGTATGGATATTGTTTTTAAAATTGATATTAAATTTGACTATATTTTGAAGTATTAATTTCAATTAATTTGTTTTAATTTATTTGAAATAAAAAGCATCCATAATTAAAAAGACTTAACGCCACGTTATCTCTTCTGAGGCGAGGAAATGAAAATGATTTGAATATAACGTATCTCTGTCACCGAGCCGCGTTTTGAGTCAGATAATATCAGTTAATATTATTGGGTTCTTTCTTGTCATAGATTATTTTTAATATAATAAAAAAAGTAATTTAGTTCATATAATATATCTAAATTTTCACAATTACTACTTGACCAAGACCTGTCGTGGCGCGGCAGCGCAAGCGTGTGACTGTAACCGACAGGTTGTGAGTTCGATTCCCACTCGAAGAAGCGAAATATTTAATGTTTTTAATTTGAATATTTTCATTTCTTCGCTATAGTTAAAAGGTCAAACGTGGCGTTCAGTTCTGACACTCAACACGTAATGCCTCAAAATCAGCGGAAAATGGGGAACGGAAGTGGAACGAAGTACCTTAACACTACGTTCCAAAGTTCCCTCTGCCTACCCTGCCATGTGCGGGATACAGCGTGAAAATCTGGATTGGATTGGAAAATAAACCTGGATTGTCATAGATCATCATTTACAGTTATTTAAATTTTTAAATAACTCTCATCTTACATCACAGTACATAAATAATACGCGATCGTTTGGTTCTGACTTTTTAAGGCCCATGAGAAAATTATGAAAAATCATGAATTAATTAGCGTATTCAAAGGTTGACCGAAGACGGACTTGCGACATATTTAAATTTGAAGCGCTATATATGGCTAGTTCAACTCTATGGGACATCACTTATCTATTGACTGACTGAGACATCTTAGCAACTATGAGAACCTTTGTAAGTATAACAATTTAAAGTTTTAATATGTAAACTTTTTTTGATGTATTATTCCACACTTAGGATTGAAAAATACTAAATTTAAAAACGTATAAAAATTTGAACGAAGCAGGATTTGAACCTGCGCCTCTTGAAAACTGTCCAAGCCCTCTGACGAAATGAACGAATGGCTTTGGTCAGAGCGCATGTACGATTTCCAAGAGATGCGGGTTCAAATCCTGCTTCGTTAAAATTTTTATACGTTTTTAAATTTAGTAATTAATGATTTAATTTTGCATTGAAAATATTCTCCTTTTGATTTGCGTTTTGACATTGTAATGGATATATTTAAAACACTTAGATAACATTTTTTTCTTTATTTTTCAGATTGTAGTATGTGTATTGATTGCAACCGTAGTGGCTGGGAACGTCCGGGAGAAGCGTGGGTACCTCCATGGCCTGCAATCTGCAAATAGCCTAGGGAACTCCTATGCTAGCTCCAGTGGCTATAGCTACTCTGCACCCCCTTCAAGCTACTCAGCCCCAGCAGTGAGCTACTCAGCCCCAGCAGTGAGCTACTCAGCCCCAGCAGTGAGCTACTCAGCCCCAGCAGTGAGCTACTCAGCCCCAGCAGTGAGCTACTCAGCCCCAGCAGTCAGTTATTCAAGCCCAGCTGTCAGCTTTTCAGCCCCTGCAGTTAGTTATTCAGCCCCAGCTGTCAGCCCTTCTGCTTCTGCTTTAAGTTACTCAGCTCCTACTGTCAGTTACTCGGCCCCAGCTGTGAGTTATTCACCTCCAGCTGTTAGTTACGCATCCCCAGCCGTCAGTTACTCAGCACCATCTGTGGAACCTGGATTAGCTTCTGCAAGTTACTCAGATTCTGCAATCAGTTATTCGCCTTCTTTATCGTTCTCAGCTCCAGTATCTTCATATGCTCCAGCTAGTGCTAGCTACTCAGTGCCTGACCTAAGCTACCCAGGACCTTCAATAAGCCTTGCCCCTGCCGCTGCACCAGCATCTAAAGTTATCACTGTTAATAAAGTTGTGAACGTAAAGAAAATTGTAAACGTGCCCAAAGTTGTAAACGTACCTAAAGTAATAACCGTTCCAAAGGTAGTGTCTTACAAGAAAATTGTACCCGCTGGTATTTCATCAGGAATTGGTGGATCATGTAGTGGATGTAGTGCTCGCTATGCCAGTGCGTACGGCAGTGGATATAATAACGGATGGTAATATCTATGTCTTAACTAAATCTAGTCAGTTATTTTCTAATAATATTATTATTATTCAAATAATATAATATTTTTTTTCGTATACTGTTTGTTTTGTTTTTATTCCTACACATATGGATAAAATGTATTTTATCTATACAATTACAATACAAAGTCAAATCCAAAGAAAGACTTGTCGCGGCAGGATTGTGATCCTGGAGCCGTAAACGGAAGGTTGTCGATTCAATTTACGAGTATACTTGATTTTTATTTCTTCGCTCTAGTAGCTTAGCGGCGTAGTAGTGCGGCGTTATGGGTTGCATTCGTCGGAAAGTAAGGACCTAAAGGAGTGTCATAACACTAGTTTCCCAATTTCTCTCTCCCTGCTTCGGCATTTGCGGGATACAGCGTGAAACTGAAAAAAGAATCAAATCGTTTAATCCTAACTTAATAAAGAATTGTATATTCAAAAGTTTTGAAAGTTATCATGACCTCCATATTAATGTAAATTCATATTTATTTTCCTCATAAACCATCTTTTATATCTTTTATTTAGAAATGTTTTACATAAATTAAATTTTACTTATCTACACGATGAAGAATACCTGTGATTGTTTTTAACTAATAATTTAGGAACCTAGTGTTAAGACACTTAGTTCTGTGTCCCACTTTTCTCTGAATTTGAATAATTGGGCGTTGAGTGGCGAGTATCTTTGCGCGCTTTGTCCTTTTACCACTTACCAGAGTGAAGAAATTCTGCAGAAAAATAATTTATTCCTTATATTTCACTTGACGCTGTATCCCACTTACATTGACGTTGGCAAAGGCATACCTAGTATTAAGGAACTCCATTTTTAACCTTAATTTTTTGCAGAACCGCTTGTTGAATGTCGGAATTCAACGCCGCACTATGTCTCACCAGTAGGGGGAATGAAAATATTTTATTTCCCCCTGTATAAATCTCGGGGTTTATGGTATCGATATTATAGTACACTGTCCGATTGCTCCTTGATGGTCTTTTATTAAATATTTTTATAATTTATTATATCAAGATTAATGACACATTACAAAATATATAATTAACATAAATCGTTTACTTTGAGTAAAAGCAAAAGAAATGACTTGTCATAACAAGGTTAGGTCGACAGGTTTACAAGTATTGTAACTTTATATGACATCAATCAATATTAGCCAATAATTTTATATTCATTTGATTAAAAGAAGACATATTGATATCAATTAATTTTTATCGCTTCCCGATGTACTTTATATATAGTACTCAGGGGGAACCTGGGAACCTTATGTTAAGTCACTCCGTTCCTATAAAGACACTTTTGCTCCTCACTTAGATACGATAATGCGATATTACACACACGCATCTTCAAGCCACTTCTCTGATCACTTGATCTTAAGGACGGAGTATCGACGATATAAGCCTAAAGTAGAAAAATGGGGAAATTATAAGAAATATATTCCAAAATAAAAGTCAGACTCCCAACTATCCTGTATTTGTATGTATGTGTTGTTTATGTTACATTTTGTTTATTCTTTCATGTTTTAATTACACTATACTATCTTCCAAACAAGCACTTCCGCTGGTTAAACATGCACTTCCGCTGGTTGGCTGGAACAGATTTCTTTTAGAAAGCCCAGCCTTGTCAACTAATATTTTCGACTTACAATCATTAGTTTTATTTTGTATAACATAACTGCGCCAACCTTACTTACTTTTTATATTAAAATAATGTTGAGACGATGAGCGGCATTGAGTTACGCCTCTCAACACGCAATGTCTTTTGATCTTGAACGTGGGGAAACAAATGTCTTAAAATTATCTTCCCTCTGCCTACAACATCCCTGTTATATATAACACAGTACTAAATGCAGTAAATTAAATACAAAGCCGTTCAAACATAGACATTATACATTCTTGTTCTGTTTGTTTGCCATTTAATATTTACTTGGGCCAATCGATGTTGACTCTCAAATTGTTTAATATCCGTTAAAGCGGCCTTGAACTTTCTAGGTTTTGTGAAATTGGTTTCAGATGACGACTTGTGTGATGAGTTTCAATAAATAATATGTCGATATTATATACTTGTAAGTAAGGACAACCCGTCTTGGAAAACTAATGTGGGAAAATTGATCCGATATTTAACGAATTGCTGATGCACTTAGCAGTTTCTTTGCAAAACAAAAATATTATTTTTGATTTTTTAGACCTGTCGTGGTGCAGTGGCAGAAGCATGTGACTCTATGCACGATAGGTTATGGGTTCATCCCCACTGGAGGAAAAGAAATATATTGTATTTTATATTTTATTTTTTTTATATTCCCATTTCTTCGCTATGATAACAAGGCAAAGTGCGGCGTTGAGTTCCGCCACTCAACACACAACGCCTCAAGTTTAGTGCAAAGCGAGACACTGAAAAAAGTAGTAAGTGCTTTCTTGCTAGCTTAGCTTCACGCTATATCCCGCACATGGCAGAATAGACAGAGGTAGCCTGGAGACCTTGAGTTAAGACACTCTGTTCTCATGAAGACATTTTCATTATCCACTTTTAATTGAATTTTGGACGCATTGTATCAAGTGCGAATCGAACCTGTGGCCTGTCGCGGCGCAGCGGCACAAGCGTGTGACTGTAACCGACAGGTTCTGGGTTCGATCCCCAGTCGAAGAAATGAAATATTTAATATTTTCAATTTAAATATTTAATGTTTCATCTCTTCGCTCTGCTAATAAGGCAAATCGCGGCGTTGAGTTCTGCCACTCAACACGCAATGCCTCAAATTCGGCGGAAAGTGGGGAACGGAAGTGGAACGGAGTGTCTTAACACAAGGTTCCCGGGTTCCCTCTGCCTACCCTGCCTGGTGCGTGATACAGCGTGAAGCAGAAAAAAAAAAAACAGAATCGAACCCAAAACCTTACAGTCGCACGCTTGTGCTTCGTCACAACGACTGGCCCTACTATTTTTATATTGCTCTATTATGCAGAAAAGATACGTAACTGGAATTATAAGAAGTTGTCGCAAGAAAAGTGTAAGAAGGTGGGAATGGACTGTGACAATTTGTTAACTTAGTTATGAAATAATAGTACGATACACATATTGTATATTTGGTATGTATATATAGCTAACTCACACATAAGTGTGATTTTGTACATGAATTATTCCTAACTTGCCGTGGCGTGGCACAAGCGTGTGACTGTAGACGTGACAGATTGTACGTTCGATCCGCACTCGAGGAAATTAAATACTTAATATTTTCAAATTAAATATTTAATATGTTTAATGTTAATTGTTTAATTAAATATTTAATGTATTCATTTATTGGCTCTGGTAACAAAGAATGGTGGTGGATTTTGTACAATTCTATGTGAAGACTTCATTGGTTAATGAATGTAAATTTTTGATTTATTTCTTTTATATATTTGTAAAACTGTATGTCTTCCTTAATAAATAAATAAAAAACAAAGCAAAGCGCGGCGTTGAATTTTGTCGCTAAACCCGCGATACCCTAAATTCGACGTCCCCTCTGCCTTTCCTGTCAAGTTAGGAATACAGACTAAAGCTAAAAAAAATAACTTTACGCTGTATCGGTACACCTCTTTCGCCTCGTCCACCACTTCATACATAACCTCAAGGCCTCATGTTTTTTTGGTCATGCTTCCTCCAATATCGTAGATACTGAGTTTTCAAAGGTCAACTTCAAAGGTCTCCCCTCCTGCTCTTACTACTATACAAAAAACAAAAAAAACTTTTCACGAAACTATTTAGGTATTCTTTCCGAAATAATAAACTTTTAAAGTTACAGGAAGAAGAGCTTTCAAGGTGGTAAAAAACAAGCAAATTATTTACAATTTAATGTGTTGACCATCACACAATGCCGAATTTGCGCATTAACTTTTATTTGTCTTACGTACTTACTAGTAATATACATATAATAATAAAATATCCTAATATGAATTTACTTCAAGGATCATCACTATTAAAAAAAAATATATATAAAATTAGTTTTTTCTTTCATATATTATGGGACCCAAATGCTATAATAGACCAATTAGACAACTTTTCTTCGCTTGTTGCTGTGCTATGCTGTGCCTTAGACACAGCAGGGTACGCAGAAGGGAAAAGGAAACTTAGTGTCAAGAACTACCCTCTACAGAATGGAGACATTGCGTTGAGTGGCGGAACTTAACGCCGTAAACTACTTGTTTTAATATTATAATTATAATTAATGTTATTAATTTTAAGCATATTTATTTTCTCATGTTTTCTGGTGTTAAGCATAAATCGACATTGAAATGATGGCAAGAAAATATAAACAAACGGACTAGCATTACTTACACCAAAGAACTCTAACAAAATAATACAACATTCAAATATATAATAGCCATAATCAGAGCTATTCTTCGTATAAGATAATAAAAAAGAAACAAAAATGTTGTGAAATTAATTCTTAAAATTGAAAATTGTTCTTTTTTGTTCTTATCCATGACAATTAACTAAAGTACTTAATCACTTGCTCGTTGAAAATTGTCATACATTTCAGCCGACGGGTGTACAGCAATAAAAATTAATTTAATATAATACTACGAGTATTAACCTTTATATATTTTAATATTCATCAAACTGTATTGAGTGAGCAAAAAAAGTAATTGTGCGGTTAAAAGGCGCGGCGGCTCATTACTCGGCTCTTTCGTCACCCGAATGACTCCAGTTTATGTGCAAACTGTTTGTGACATCGAGTCGTATGTACATATGAAAATATATCAACTAAAAAGCTTCTCAAAGTTCTTTATTCTTTTTTTTTGTATCCCGCACGAGGCAGAGTAGGCAGAGGGAACCCGGGAACCTAGTGTTGAAACACTCCGTTCCACTTCCGTTCCCCACTTTCCGCCGAATTTGAAGCATTGTGTGTTGAGTGGTGGAATTCAACGCCGCACTTTGCCTTATTACCAGAGCGAAGAAATAAAACATTAAATATTTAAATTGAAAATATTAGATATTTCATTTCCTCGAGTGGGGATCGAACCCAGAACCTATCGGTTACAGTCACGCTCTTGTGCCGCTGCGCCACGACAGGCCTTTATTCCTTTAAATGATTAATAGTTAAAGTTAATTGTTTACATTTTTTAGGTTTACGGGGAGACGCAGAGGGAACTTGGGAACCTGGTGTTAAAACACAATGTTCCCTACATTTTATTTACACTTTCCGCCTAATTCAAGATTAATTCAAGTTTAGTGGCGGCCGCATTCTGCTTAGCAGAGCGAAGAAATGAAAATAAGAAGTATTTTGCTTCAGGATCACACCCACAATCTGTCACGTTTACAGAGACAGGTCTCAGGATTTACAATATTTTTTTTAGCTTCACGCTGTATTACGCACATGGCATGGTTCCCTCTGCCTGAAGGGAACTTGGGAACGTAATTTATAAACACTCCGTTCCACTTCTCCTCCCCACTTTTAGCCTTTTTACCGTAGCGAACAAATGAAAACATTAAATATTTAATATTTCATTTCCTCGAGTGGGGATCGAACCCACGACCTGCCGTTTACAGTCGCACGCTTATGCCGTTGCGCCACGACAGGCCTCAATATTTACATAAATTGCTTAATTTGGTTTTTTCTTATATTGCACTAGAGCTATAAAAATGAAGTAAGCATATGAATCATTTTCGTTGTAATACATAAATGAATGGAGCGGGATTTCCAGCATTGCTCTAACATTTTAACGTTTAGACTATACTTTACCTTCATAAATATGTATGAGTTTATTTATACAATAAAAATAATTACAAAACTTAAAAAATAAATATGATAGTATTTTATCTTGGGAATCTTTAATTTTAAATTGATTTACTCACTCAGCTTCACGCTGTATCACGCTGTATCCCGGTTAGGCAGAGGGAACTTGGGAACCTAGTGTTAAGACACTCCGTTCCATTTCTGTTCTCTACTTACTGCCGAATTTGAGGTATTGCGTGTTGAGTGGCGGAACTCAACGCCGCCTTTTGCCTTGTACCAGAGCCAAGAAATGAAAACATTAAATAGTTAAATTGAAAAAAATAATTATTTCATTTCCTCGAGTGGGGATTGAACCCACAACCTGTCGGTTACAGTCAGACGCTTGTGCCGCTGCGCCACTATAGGCCTCGTCGTTTAAATTTATTTGATTGTTACAATATATTTTGACGATCAGTATTCAATTTATTTGGCCACTTTTGTTGTAACACTATTGAAGTGCAGTTATTTACCTAATCGTGACATATATTAGGTCTTACTCGAGACTTTATAAGTGGAACTCGATGCCATAGACTTAACATGTAGAAGTGTAAACGATTCTTTTCCTAAGAGAGGATCTAACGCACAACCATCAACGATAGCCATACGATCATAAATACCTTACGCTTTAAAGTGCCTCCTTAAGATAAATAATATATATATATATATATATATATATATATATATATATATATATATATATATATATATATATATATATATATATATATATATATATATATATATATATATATATATATATATATATATATATATATATATATATATATATATATATATATATATTCGTATGTTCATACTGCTTAAATTTAGTATTACCATTGCGAATAAATTAAAACTTTAAATATTTCAATTCCTCGAGTGGGGTTCAATCTTACAACCTATCGTTTCCTGTGCCACTGCTCAGCAGTTCTAGTAATTATAGATATTGTTATTAAATTTAGATTTAATTAGTCTTACGTAAAATGAAGAAGCTTCTTTTAATATTTTCAATTCAATTATTTTATGATTTCATTTATTCGCTGGTACAAGGCAAAACGCGCCGTTGATTTCCGCCACTCAACAGGCAGTGCCTCAAAGGCGGAAAGTGAAACACAGTGTCTTAACACTAGGTTCCCAAGTTCCCTCTGCATGTGCGGAATACAGCGTGAAGCTGAATGAGAGTATATGTAAATCAAATTTGGTACTTTATTACCAATTGTATTTCGCTATTTTATATTTCATACTTTTTATTATACGTATTTTAATGTCTTTGCATTTACGAAGAAACTTATGTACCAAAGATACGGTTACTGCAAATATTTCCAGATACGTTAAAAATTAATAGTTTTTTAATATATAAATATAAAAATTTGAAACATCATAAGTGCTATTTACCAGAAGGTCGAACAGTTCCGAAATAAACAGAACCTTTTTTGAATTTTTACAAAAGTCATGCTAACAAAAGTCACGGCACTTTTACATTGTAACCTCCAGATCTTCTCGAAGCATTAAAAGGTTAATAATTAATGTATAAAAAATATAAAAATATAATTCAGATTATTTTTTTTATTTTAAAACGCTGTAAATCTGAAGAGCATTTAATTATGTTCTCTCTCTCAGCTTTACGTTATATCCCGCACACAGCAGGGTAGGCAGAGGGAACTTAGGAACCTAGTATTAAGACACTCAGTTCCGTACCCAAATTTCCGCTGAAATAGAAGTATTGCGTGTTGAGTGGCGGTGTTCAACGCCGCGCTTTACCTTGTTACCAGGGCGAAGAAATGAAAACATTAAATATTTATTATATTATATTAAATTAAACATTTAATTTCCTCGAGTGGGGATCGAATCCGCAACCTGTCGCGTAACATTTAATTATGTTCGTTTCTCCATTTTGGTATGGTGTAACGTACAGCGTTAAGTTTCGCATGTACTTTTTTATTAAGATAAGGCAAATGAGCGTATAGGGTCTCTTGATGGTAAGTGATCACCACTAACCCAACATCAAAGGAGGTACGTACAGGTACGTTGCCGACCTTTACAACGATATAAGGTTTCGGATTCAAAGGGAAAGGGCTAAAGTATGTTTTTAACGCTAAGTCCTCTCTGCCTTACCTTATTGTAATGAGCGTGCGAATATTTACTGTAGATATTTTTACACAGAACTACGTATCTTAAAGAGTCATCTATTTTTATGATGATATTTCTACTAGATATATATATTTATTATTAATATTTAAATTCAATTTACGTCACGTTTTTTTGTATATGCATATTTAATCCTAATTGTTATAAAGAAGATTAATTCATAGTTAAAAGATAAAATCTTTTCGGCTCTTCGTTATTTTTAAACAAAAGTATTTCGCCACAGAGCATGCCATATTCATTTAAAGTAAGCCATAAGTGTACATCAAACTTGACGTATACTAAGGCTCGTACTCCGTACCACACAAACTATAGATAAAGCAAAAAGCAAAAATATTTCCTAATACACTATACCTATTAAAATGTAAATTATTGCTTTATAATTAAATTAAAAGTGAACAGAAAAATTGCTATTCTTGACAGTTTTGAATTATATGAAAATAAATTAAAATTTATAACAACATTATTTACAACGCTTATTTAAAAAGCTCGATAAATGTAAATGAAGCACATTTATCGAGCTTTTTAAATAAGCGTATATGTTTTTTGGCTTGACAATTATATCAATGATTTTATATTTGTTTTGATTGATAATATATATATATATATATATATATATATATATATATATATATATATATATATATATATATATATATATATATATATATATATATATATATATATATATATATATATATATATGTATATATATATATATATATATATATATATATATATATATATATATATATATATACAAACAATATTATATTAAGGCCTGTCGTGGCCTGTGTGACTGTAAACGACAGGTTGTGGGTTCGATCCCACTCGAGGAAATGAAATATTTCATATTTTCAATGTAAATATTTAATATTTTCATTTCTTGGCTCTGGAAGTAGAATGGAGTGTCTTAACACTAGGTTCCCAAGTTCCCTCTGCCTACCCTGCCGTGTGCGGGATACAGCGTGAAGTTGAGAGAGAGAGAGAGAGAGAGAGAGATAAACAATATTTAGATCATACAAAATAATAAGAAGTAAAGATCGTAATAAATGATAGGGGCGCGGAAGGTTCGAGGACGAGTTGCGTCAGCGCACCGCCGAAATCTGCTGTACTACATATATATGGTGACAAAATGTATGTACGTTAACATTCACATCTCAACAGTCCATACAACCAACATGAAAGCCTTTGTAAGTACCATCGTTTAAATATATGTTGCTCTATTTGTTACAATTTTCGTATTATATCTAGAATCTAGGACTGAAACATGATATTATACAACTCCCACTGCACCAGAAGTTTCTATTAATATTCATTTAATAATTATTTATTATAATGTTTAACAATAATTATTTTGTTCCGAATGTCTTTCAATGTTTTTCTCTTCAGTTTTACGCTGTTACCTGCACACAAAATGGTAGGCAGAGACAATCTGGGAACCTAGTGTTGAGACACTTCATTCCGTTCCTCCATTCGGCGGAAACTTAACACCGCTCTTTGCCTTGTTACCGGATCAAAGAAATAACAATATAAAATATTTCATTTAAAAATATAAAATATTTTATAATAAAGCCAATTTACCCATCAACTCGTATGCCATAAATATTTTAAAACAATTATAATTTTGTTCGCAAAACGTGTAAACTTATGTATTTATTTATACATTTTCAGATTATAATTTGCGCCCTTGTGGCTTGCGTTGCCGCTGAGAACGAGAAACGTGAGAAGCGTGGTTTCCTTAGTGGTGGTCACTCAGTTGGGCTTGGAGGGTACGTCGGGTTTGGCGCTCATGGATATAGCGGATATGGCGGCCACGCCGGATACGGTGGATACGGCAGCGGATACGGTCTAGGCTATTCAGCTCCTGCTAAGATCATTTCAGTAAACAAAGTAGTAAATGCTCACAAAATTGTAGAAGTTCCTCAAATTGTGAAAGTGCGCAAGGTTGTTTCTGTGCCACAAGTGGTTTCGGTGAAGAAGATCGTGGCTGGACCCAGCTATGGCGGTGGGTACGGTTATGGCGGAGGATTTGGA
Source organism: Eueides isabella (assembly GCA_019049475.1). Taxonomy (NCBI): domain Eukaryota; kingdom Metazoa; phylum Arthropoda; class Insecta; order Lepidoptera; family Nymphalidae; genus Eueides; species Eueides isabella. The sequence goes on along the minus strand of CM032389.1, from coordinate 11,759,674 downwards.
TATGGAGCGGGATACAGTTCAGATTATAGCTTAGGCCATGGCTCAGGCTATGGCTCAGGCTATGGCTCAGGTTATGGCTCAAGCTATGGCTCAGGCTATGGCTTGGGACATGGCTCAAGCTATGGCTCAGGATATTCTAGCGGGTGGTGGTAATCGTGTGTATCTAGTCCTTGTAAATGAGTGTGTTCTGATTTCGTATTAGTTAATTAATCTTAAGTGAATTTCAATATGTATATAGAGAATCTATGTAATGCCAAAATAAATATATGTATCGTATCGTACATTTTATTATTTTATTTGTACCACATTAGACTAACCAAACATATTAAGATGTTTTGCTTATGTAAGTAAACGTCTTTTATGTACACTTGTGTTCAAGCTTGATGAATCACGTAAGACGTAACGGAGTGTACTCAAGGACACCATCATCATAAAACATTATCGTGGCGCGGGGCACAAGCGTGTAAACGACGGGTTGTGGGTTCAATCCCTACTCGAAAGAGTGAAATATTTTATATTTTCAAATTAAATGTTAAATATCTTCATTTCTTCGCTATGGTACCAAGGTAATATAAAAACAAACAAAATATATTGATATAGGATTAGGAAAATATATTGTTATATATATATATATATATATATATATATATATATATATATATATATATATATATATATATATATATATATATATATATATATATATATATAATAGTTAGTTCAGCATCAGCATTTACTCAGCTTAGGCTATGTGTACTTACAATATTATGTTTGCATATCAATCTCTACACGAATAGCGTTTTTGACTCAAGTATTTAAAATGAATATCAAGAAATAATTGTATAATATTTTTATACGTTTTCTAAAAAAGTTTTTTCTTATATGAGTATTAAGCTTACATTAGTAAAAAACTTATTGTATTAGATTTTCTTACACGAAAATTACACGCATATATAATATATTTTTTCCTCACTTTTTTAAACCATGCTTTATTAATATCTTAACACTAGGTTCCCGGGTTCCCTCTGCCTACCCTGCCTCGTGCGGGATACAGCGTGCAGCTAAAAAAAAAAGTTTTTTCTTATTATACATACTATTAATATAATGAGGCTTATCGTTTGACAGAGACATAAGCGTGTCTGTGTCGCGACAGGTTGTAGGTTCGGTTCCCTACCGCGGAAATATAATATGTATTGAATATATTTCATATCTTCGCTCTAGTACAAAGGTGAAGCGCGGCGTTGAGTTCCGCCATTTACCACACACTGCTTCCAATTCGGCAGAAATTAGAGTACGGAAATATTTTAATGGGACCTGAGTATTTTAACACTAGGTTCCCTAGTTCCAACTGCCTACCCTGCAATGTACGGGATTCAGCGTGAAGCTGAATTAAAAATGGCGATTAAATATATGTATATATAAAAGTATTTAGAGAGGCTTAACGCTCACACACATATTAATAACATCAAGGATTTTATGACATTTAAAAAAAATTGAGTCACTGAAGTGAAAAAATTGCGGCTTTAACTAACGAAAGTTTAAAGTATTTATGAAATAAGTAGCTTAAATATTTCACAATAAGTTCGTGAACTATATGGAATAATTGAGTCACCTTGAAGTCGATGAATGCAAGTTTAAGATCTAGATTAAGAATATACTAATATATATATATATATATATATATATATATATATATATATATATATATATATATATATATATATATATATATATATATATATATTTTTTTTTTTTTTTTTTTTTTTTTTTATTTTTTATTAGGGAAACAGACAGAACTTATTATACACAAACATTAAATTAATATAAAATTCTACACAATCCAACAAAGTTTCCACACAAAAATAATTAAAAACATAAAGAGCAAATATATACATATATACACACATATACATACACACATACATACATACATATATACATATACACATACATATACATACATACATACACATACACATACATATATATACATATACATAAGTAAAAAGATAGCTGAGAATTACACACAATTAAAAAAATAAGAGTTAACATAAACCTAATAAAATATGATATAAATCAAATATAGATATAATTTTTTTAAAAAATAATGGTGTTATTTAAACTTTTCATAATTTTGTTTTTGAATACAATTACGTTCCTGGCCGCAAAAATATCAATATGAATAAACAGTTTATTATAACTGGCGCAGGCTCTGTTGACAAAGGTATTTTGTGCATGCTTACTTCTATTAATAGGTAAATAAAATAAATGTTGGTTACGCGTAAATTTTTGAGAGCATCTGAAATTAATACAATTTAAAAGATAAGGGGAATTAACGAGATTTTTTATTATTTTGAACAAGAACAATTGGTCCTTAATTGATCTTCTATCAGCAAGTGATAACGTTTTAAAACAGTCACCAGATCCATTCAGAATTTGTTTTTTGAAGCGTACAAATTTAATGAATTTGTTTTGAACATTCTCTAACTGGTTAACATAAGTCTTGTAATGTGGATTCCAAACAGTAGACCCATACTCAAGGATAGGTCTAACAAAAGAGTTATACAAAAGTATCAAAGTACTAGGTTTTTTAAAATCTCTGGAAATTCTAAAAATAAAGCCAAGCATTCGATATGCTCTAGCTATCGTTCTGTTAATATGTAGGTTAAAGGTTAGTTTATGATCTAGATATATATATATATTTATATATATATATATATATATATATATATATATATATATATATATATATATATATATATATATATATATATATATATATATATATATCAACCGATATGAGTGCATTGTTTTTAAAAACATTTTTATTAATTTTAATTTACTAGTGGCTTACATCTGATAATAAATATGATTAAGAAAAAAAAAACCAAATAAATATAAAATTTTACATTTTAATTAAAATAATGACAACGAAATGTACGTAAACATTTTGACAACTTGACTAGACATACATACATAATTAATTTCTTCACCACCAACCGTTGGAGTATCCGTTACCGTATCCGTAGTTAGAGCTGTATCCGTACCCAGAGTCATATCCGTATCCAGAGCCGTACGAAGAGGCGTATCCGGCTCCGTATCCGGAGTCGAATCCTCCGTAGTAACTGGGCGAAACTACTTTGTTTACGGACACTACTTCCGGAACCGAAACTACCTTACGTACGTTCACTACTTGAGGCACGTTGACCACACGTGCCGAGTTTACTATCTTCTTAACGGAGACAATGTTAGCGGGGGCAGAGTGGGCTAGGGCTGGTGAACTCACTAGGGCGGAAGAACCTAGTAGGGCGGAGGAGCTCACTAGGGCGGGAGCGGAGAAAGAGGAGAGCCCAAGAGAGTAATCTCCTAGTCCCGCGAGCCCACCGCTGTAGGATCTACCATACGAGAGCGAGTCAACGGAGTGCAAACCACTGATGAAGCCCCTCTTGTCGCGCTTCTCACTACCGGCTGATGCGCAAGCCACCACGGCAAAGAATACGATCTGAGAAATAAAATTTATAATTAATTTTAATTTTAGTTAATAAATTGCAATATTTTTACCTACTTTTGGTTTATAAATGTTTAAAATAAGTCATTTTAAAACAAATACTTACAAAAGTTCTCATGTTAATGTACGTATATGTATGTGACTTAGGTAAATGATACCAGTTTTTAGATTAACATCTGATATATATACTATGTTTGAATTTCTTACGCAACCAAAATGGTTGTATTTTTTTTTTATATTTTTAGATTATTGCTTTATTTATTGTGAAACTAGTGCATATATGTCATTTAGAATTGTTTTCAAAAGACTAGATATAAAATAAGATCTTTTAATGCTGTATAGATATGTCTTTAATTAAAAATAACATTTTTAGTGTAGAAACAACATGATTTGCTAAGATACTTCTTTTCGACACTGAATACACTATAATATAGGAAAATTTTAGCAGTGCGTGGGAAAAAGTGTTTTAATACGAGACTCCCTCCGCCAAATCGGGTATGTGCGGCATACAGCACTAAACTGTTATTATATTCTTCATAAAATAAATTAATAACCAGTGTCGGAACAGAGGCGCAAATGTGCATCTGCAAATGTGACAAATTTTACTATTTCAAAGTAAAACACGGCGTTGAGTTACCATTACTCCACCTAATATTCAATGCCTCAATAATTAGGCGGAAACGTGAGGAGCGGAAGTGCATTAATGGTGATGTATCAAGGAGTATGTTACATTAGGTTCCCAGTGTCCCTTTGTTTGCCCTGCTCTGTGCGCCGTACAGCGTTAAGCTAAAAATTATTTATATATGCTCACTTTAACATATTCTTGCAGAATCAATACTGTGTTTTATGTTAATTAAAAAGAAAATCATATATTTTCCATCTTAATGCAAGGAGTGGGTAGTATATAAATAGCATTGTTTGGTATCTACCTTAAAAAAACAGAATCATTATAAGATCACACTCTTGTCCATTTGTCCATCTATCAAGATCATTTATCTCAAGGTCACTTGTAAGTATCAAGCTAAAATAAATAAATGTCTATATGTTACCCTTGGAGCTTGGAACATAGAAAAAAAATTAAGAAGCTATGAAGTCAACGCAATCAAAAGATAATACAAACGTTTATTACGCCTTTTTAATATATTTTGTATGTTTGCTCCGTCACCAAAATCTATAGGATATGTCCAGATATATATGGACTCTCAATTATGAAATTTGGCAAGAAGTAAAAATGATAAGAATGTTCAGATAATGTGTATACATTTAATATTTTTAGTTATATCAAAAAAATAATGACTAACTTGTAATTCTAGTCAATTCCATACTTCAATTAAAGTATATTAAATATTTAAATTAGTAGTATTTTAAATACAAATAACAAATAAAAATAAAGGATAAAAGTATTCGCACAGCTAAATTCTTTAACCCAGGGATGAGATGCCGGCATTTCTATTCTAATAACGATCAGTAATTCCATATAGGTACAAGTCAAAAGAATTACTTGATATTTCAAGTTTACCATGAGACATACTATTGATACTAAGGGGAGTTCCCAAGTTCCCCCTGACTATCCCGCCCTTATATACAACGTGAAGCAAAAAAGCAGTAAATAAAAACCTAAATATATGTATTAAATTTCGAAATATTAATTACATAACATATCATAAAAAATTGTGCATTTCAATTATGTCATTATTACATAAATTAGTAATGATATTCATTTTATTCGTACTAACGAGACGCTCGCGGCTTCGTCCGCTAGAACTTCATAATTAATAATTTAATCTGCATTACTTTTACTAAACTTAAATTTATTCCTAAGTGTGGAATAACACTTTAAAACATAGTAAAAATGCATTACTTTTGTTTTCTAATAGCAATATCATATTAGTCACTACTTAGCTTCAGGCTGTATCCCGCACACGGCAGGGTAGGCAGAGAGAACTTGGGAACCTAGTGTTAAGACAGTCCGTTCTATTTTCCTTCCCCACTTTAGGCCGAATTTGAGGCAATGCGTGTTGAGTGGCGGAACTCAAGACGAAATGAAAACATTAAATATTTGAGGCCTGTCGTGGCGCAGCGGCACAAGAGTGTGACTGTAACCGACAGGTTCTGGGTTCGATCCCCAGTCGAGGAAATGAAATATTTAATATTTTCAATTTAAATATTTAATGTTTCATTTCTTCGCTCTGGTAATAAGGCAAAGCGCGGCGTTGAGTTCCGCCACTCAACACGCAATGCCTCAAATACGGCGGAAAGTGGGGAACGGAATTGGAACGGAGTGTCATAACACTAGGTTTCACTTTCGTTCCCTCTGCCTACCGTGCCTAGTGCGGGATACAGCGTGAAGCTGAAAAAAAAAAGAAAAAAAAATATATATTTAATTGAAAACATTAAATATTTCATTTCCTCGAGTGGGGATCGAACCCACAACATGTCGGTTACAGCCACACGCTTGTCACGATAGGCCAATGACTTACAGCAATTGTATCAAAAACTTTCTTTATAAATGCAAATTTAAAATTGAAAAGAATCAATATTGTACCTTAACTAGACAACGTGCTTGTAGTTCTTAATACTCCTAATTGGGTGTACATGACACGATAAATGAACAGATTTCAGTGTATTTTTTGTCGAAAAATGTGGTTTGGGCTATGTATAAAAAAACTCATGTACTAATTTAATGCTTCAGGGCTTTTTTTTATGTTAAATGTTTTATACTTGTTATTTGCCGCCTATTTATATGGAAACCAAAGTAGCAACTGCAGCTTACTGCATTCTACAGTCATACACTTCCAAACTGACACTAAGGTCACTAATATATTTTTTCCAGTTACCCGCTGTTTCCCATAAAACAGGGTACGCAGAGGTGCAAAACACTCCGTTCTTTACTTTAACCTTTCATTGTACATTGTTTTACAATAAATACTCTACCGACCCAAACATCTCAAATTCTACATTTCAGTAAAAATGTATGGCTTTGCCGTTTCGCAACCGTTGTTCAGGTGATGTGAATATATAGTTTCTGAAGTAAGTATCGAAACAGCCAAGCCATACATTTTTACTGATATGTAAAATTTGTGAGGTTTGTGTCGGTAGAGTTATGCCGTGTAGATTCAAAAGCTTGGCTCTACATGAGATCTGATGTCTTTTTTACAGGGCAAACCTTATATGGTTGTCTTGGTAACATTTTACATGATATGTTTATTAGTGGGATTTCCGTTCTTTTTGTAAGTTGCTAGGCAGTCTTTTTATTTTTTTCTTCTTTTTTTGGGATGTATAAGATCTAGGGGCACGGTAGTTTTTTTTTGTATATTGAACTTTGCTTACATACCAAATTTCGGCTTTCTAGCATATCAGGCCCAGTACCCTAACCATTTTGAAGTCTCATACAAACGTACACCCGATTATTTTAGGGGATAAGGCCGAAAGTTATATTTTTATGATTTTTCTTGTTGATTGTATACAAAACTTAGATTATATAGCAGCTTTCTAGCACTTCAGGAAGTAGCCAAACATTTTGATGATCATCAGTGTGTCAGTTAGTGTCAATGATGAAATCAATGTATTTTAGATATCAATAAAGTATTTGAGCTATTCTATTGATTTTTTTTATGTTTAGTAAGTATATTATCGACATCATATCTTGAGAATATGAATTATCTGGTACATAGGACACCAACTCTATGAGGGTTCAAAAAACGATGAAATACTTCGAGAAAAGATAGGTAGTGCCCTTTCACTTCGCTTGGTTCGTCTTGGCGGGGCACTACCATTCCCTAGATTTCTATTTACTTTCTATATAATTTGTATTATATTTAAGGTAGTCGTGGCGTAATTACATAGCGCCTTACTGTAAATACAAAGGTTATAGGTGTAATTCTTCAAGGAAATATTCCTTATTGGCTAGAAGAATTATCATAACCTGATTAATGTATCACATTGGTAAGATTTAACAATTTTATCAGCTTCACGCTGTAAGTTTCACGCTGTGTGACCTTGGGAACTTGGGAACCTATCGTTAACACACTCCGTTCCGTTTCCCACTTTCCGCCAAATTTGAGGCATTGCGTGTTTAGTGGCGGAATTCAACGCTGCATATTACCAGAGTGAAGAAATGAAAATATTAAATTAAATATTTAATATTTTATGAATCCTGTGTGATCGATCGTGACCTGTCACGATACAGTCACACGCTTATGCTCCTGCGCCACGACAGGCCTGTGATGATGATGTTATGCGCGATGTCTCTAAATCAATTTTGTAATTAAATTACCTTCGCTGGTCTATATATTGTATGTGAGTGTCATAAGATAGTACGTCACAGCTATAATTTTGCATAAAATTCAATGACATCTATCAATATCTTGAAAGATGCGATTGCTCCATCTTTATCAAATTAGTATATATAATACGAACGACACACAAAACTAGTATCATTTATACAAAACTTAAAACAACAAAATGAAAACATTTGTGAGTATTCTCTAAATTTATATTAAAAATCTATAATTATCACACATTTAATGCAATTGTACAAAAAATACAAATTATTTATTTTAGCTTTATTTTTCATCCCGTACATGATATACTGTCACGTATGTCATGTCATGGCAAAAGGAACTAGTGTGTGACACTCCGTTGCCATAGATTTCAGACATTTCCGTTTTCCACTTTCCGCTGAATGGGACTTGTGCCCTTGCGCCCTTGCGCCACGAGAGGCGTCATGATTGTGATATAATAACTTAAAAACCATATTTTCTATCTTAGATCGTACTTGTCGTAGTAGCGGCCTCAGCTGTTAGCGAGAAGCGCGACAAGAGGGGTTTCATAAGCGGTCTGCGCCCTATTGACTCGCTTTCGTACGGTGGAGCCTATAGCAGCGGGCTTGCGGGGCTTGGGGGCTACTCCTTCGGACAATCCACACTCTCTGCCCCCGCCGTACTTCACTCTGCACCAGCCCTAGTGAGCTCTACCGCCCTAGTCAACTCTCACGCCCTTGAAGGTGCCATCAGCCTAGCGAGTTCCCCTGCCTTACTTAGCTCTCCTGCTCTAGTTAGCTCTCCTGCCTTAGTGCACTCTGCCCCGGCCGCTAAAATAATGTCCATTAACAAGGTAGTAAACTCAGCTCGTGTGGTCGACGTGCCACAATTAATCAATGTACGTAAAGTAGTATCTGTCCCGGAAGTAGTGTCCATTGACAAGGTGGTTTCGCCCAGCTTTGGGTCCGACTATGGGTACGGCGCCGGATATGGTTACAGCTCCAACTACGGCTACTCTAATGGATGGTGGTGAACTATTAAATTTTTTTTGTTCTGTTGTATATGATATCGATCGTTACTAATATTGTATTGTTTTAATATTAACACTGTATGTGGGGAGAGGGCGCAACTGTGCCAATGGTGATATCGTCTCTGTTATTTAAATTCGTTAAATGTTATAAAAGTGCTAAAATCGATATGAAAAAGTGATAAAAAGGTGAAAAAAGTGTTGATAAAGCTGAACTATTGTTATACGTGGAAAATATTGGACTAGGACATAGAAACATTTAAAAATTTGGACAGTTATTATACAGTGGTAAATACTTACTCCAAAGGAAACCAGTGCATATAAACTCATATAAACTTCCAAAAAAACATTTATCCTAACCATTAATCAAAGAATAAGTGCAATAATACCTTTATTATCTGATAATATATATGTGATAATGTCAAATAACATTTAACGGAAAAATAAAAGTCATCATACGTAAAAACTTTCATATCAACGCCATCTAACGGCAAGTAGTGCTATTAAGACGAAATCATCAAATCCTGCGCATCACACCTCCATCGCTGCCACCTACTTAAATTACCCAAAGGTTCCCAGAATTTCAACAGAGGGCGTGACCAGTACCCTACCGTAACCTCTTACAGCATCAACAGAGGGCGCTACCAGTACGCTTAAAATGGACGAAATTACAAAAATTTTACAAAACATTCAGACAGACATAGCTAATAGCAAGAAAGAAATGAAAGAGATTGAACACAACATCAAAGACTCGATAAACAAAAATATAGACGAAAAATTTCTTATTTTCGAAACTAAAACCAAACAGTTGGAAACAAAAATAGAACAACAACAAAAATCTATAGATAAAATCGACAAACAACTGAGAAGGAAGAACATCATATTTTTTGGTATAGAGGAAAAAGAAAAGGGTTATGAAAGCTTACTCTCAATAATACTTGAGATTATAAACAATAGGTTGGAAATTGCTTGTCAAAAGTGGGAAATCGAACACATCAGTAGGATGGGGAAATATTCAGGCAAAACTAGACCAGTGGCCCTCACAATAACCACAACAAGTAGACAAATTGAAATATTAAAAAAGAAGAAATCACTTGACGGCACAAACATTTATTTGAAAGAAGATTTCCCGCCCAGCGTGCTACAGAAACGAAAAGAACTCCAAGAAGAGCTCAAACGCGAGCGAGAGGCAGGAAAAAGGGTAACTCTACGCTATGATAAAATTGTGACTCTAAAAACAAAACATACAGAAACAAAAGAAACATATACATCCACAGAAAGGAATACAAACAAGCGTTTCATGTCAAGGTCTCCTGAAGAATCCACAAAAAATATAAGAGAAGATCACAATATTGAGAAAACAAAACAATTACCCAAAAGGAACAAATCACAACCGATAACTAGCTTCTTACGTCCGTCACAACTGAACCTCAACAACCAGAACACACCAACTGAAAATGCTGAAGGGAACCCAAAAAACTAATTAGCGCCTCAGTAACCTCTCCACCTTCTCCAAGCCGGCTGGTCACCGTGGAGAAGACAGACCACAACCTCCTAAACCAAACTGAGAACCAAAGATCCTCAAAATTACAAAACAAGACTAATAACACAAACAGAAAAACTAGAATAACATCAGACAGTCTCTACATAGCAAGCTTGAATGTGAGAACACTATTATCAGACAGTAGATTAGAAGAATTAAGGTACGCTATTAAGTCAATAAAATGGGACATTATGGGCTTATGTGAGATAAGAAGAGAAAATGAAATAATAGAAGAATACACAGATTTTATCTTGCTTCATTCGCCAGGGACAAATGGGAGAAATGGAGTAGGATTCATAATTAAAAAACATCTAAAAAACAATATAATACATTTCAAAAGTTTCTCGGACCGCGTAGCGTTACTTGAATTACAAATACCTGACAATTCTATCTGGTCATTTGTCCAATCATACGCCCCTACAGAACAGAGCACTCAGGAAGACATAGATCAATTTTATACAATGCTACAATCAGCTCTAGACTCCACTATAACAAAAAATAAAGTGGTGCTCGGTGATTTCAACGCAAGAATAGGGGAAGCTCGAAAAGATGAAAAAAAGAATATAGGACAATACGGATATGGAAACAGGAGCTCACGCGGTCAAAGACTAGTGGAGTTTGCAATCGAAAATAACCATTACTTCCTGAATAGCATGTTCCCATGTAAACCACTTAAAAAATGGACATGGCGATCACCCAATAACCAACATTTCAACGAAATCGACTACATACTAACTAACCAACCAGCCAATATAAAGAGCTTCAATATAATAAAAAACCTGAACTTTAACTCTGATCACAGGATGATTAGATATGAACTTTCACTCGGTTCAAAAACACACAGAAGGAAAATAAAAATCGCTTATCAGGTCAGAGTAACACTAAATATTTCAGACAAGGACGTGAGACATTGGAAAGATACCTTTATGGAAGCTATAAACACACATACAGCAGTACAGAATCAATACGACAATCTAGAAAAAAAGATACAATCCTTTTCAAAACATTTCCTTCAAAGAAGTAAAATTATAAATAAATATATAGACGAAGAAACAAAAGACCTGCTACAGCAAAGGAAAGAACTATATACGAAGAAGAGAACAAAAGTAGTTAAACTCAAAATAACAGAAATAAGTAAAAGAATTAATAGAAATATTACACAACGGAAAAAATCAATACGACAGAGTACCTTTGAAAAATTTATAAATAAAACTGGGGGTTTACGTAAGGCTTATAAAGAGTTAAGTGACAAATCAGAGTGGACAGGTAACTTGAAGAACATACAAGACATTACACTAACCAAACGCTCGGATATCATAAACGAAGTCACTCTATTCTACAAGGAGCTCTACACCGACAGTACTAGCTGCCGTTCTTTCCGCACAAAATCAAAGGAGTTTAGTGATGAAAGTAAAGAAGATATACCAACAATCCATACGTCAGAGATCGAACACGCAATAAAATCTGAAAAAAATGACAAAACTCCAGGAAGTGACAATATTACCAAAGAAACTCTCAAAACTCTATTCACTGCACTCCTGAAACCCCTGCAAACTCTATTTAACAACATCCTTAGAACTGAAACCACACCGGACCAATGGTCAAAATCGACAATCATCTTCTTTTCAAAAAGGGAGACAGAAGCAATCTTAGAAACTGTAGGCCTATCAGTCTCATGTCAAATATTTATAAAATTTTCTCAGAGGTAATTTTGAATAGAATAACAAGGGCTCTAAATGAACATCAACCACACGAACAAGCTGGCTTCCGGAAAGGCTATTTGACTATAGATCACATTCATACTGCCACACATGTTATAGAAAAAGCGAAAGAGTATGGTATGACAATATATATCGGTTTTATTGACTACACAAAGGCATTTGATTCTCTACACTTCGAAGCCATATGGACTGCACTCACACAACAAGGTGTCCACCAGAAATATGTTAATATAATCCAAACAATATATTTAAAAAGTCTTGCCAAAGTACGCCTAGAACGTGAAGGTATAGAGTTCCCAATACAAAAAGGGGTAAAGCAGGGTGACCCACTCTCTCCAAAATTATTCAACGCAGTACTCGAAGCAGTTTTCAGACGCCTAGACTGGGGAAAAAAGGGAATACGAGTTGACGGAGAAATGCTGAACCACTTACGTTTCGCGGATGATATAGCGATTTTCGCAGAAAGCGCCACTGAACTGGAGTGTATGATGAACGAACTCATGCTGGAAAGTCAAAATGCAGGTCTATTTATGAATACGACGAAAACGAAAATACTTACCAATGGAATTCCTCAAGATATTAAGATAAATAAAGAAAAAATTGAGTATGTCAACGAGTATATATATTTAGGACAACTCATAACATTCAAGGACAATACAAAAAAGGAAATAGAAAGAAGAATAACTCTAGCCTGGAGGAAATACTGGGGAATGAAAGAGATAATGAAGAACAAAGAAATCCACACAAACATCAAGAAAAAGCTATACGAAATAACAATACTACCTTGTCTAACATATGCATGTCAGACATGGTCATTGAGGAAACAAGATGAGGTTAGAGTAGCCACCTGCCAACACAAGATGGAAAGAAGCATGCTCGGTCTAAAACTATCTGATAAGATCAGCAATACCATTATTAGGAAAAGAACTAAAATAACAGATGTGAGGAGAAGAACCAGATTACTTAAGTGGCATTGGGCAGGTCATGTTTGCAGGATGGAAAATACCAGATGGGCCAAGCGCCTCATAGAATGGATACCGAGGGACATGAAAAGAAGAAGAGGACGACCTAGTAAGAGGTGGAACGATATCTTTACCCAGAGACAGGGACCCTCATGGATGCACAAAGCTAGAGACCGTGACCAATGGAAGGGTTTAGGAGAGGCCTACGCCAAAGAGGCGACTACTACTTTTACTATATAAAATACTATTATTAGCCACTCATTACATAATTAAAAGTAATATTATTCTTATGTACCAACCTATAAATAAAAATTAAAATGTAATCTCATAGTGCTTAGTAATCTAGTAAATTAAGCTTAGTTGTAAAAAAAAAAACAAGAGTTAATTTTAGTAGAAATAAAGGCTATTTTTATTTTTTATTTTTATTTTTGTATGTGGCAAATGGCGGGGTTGACAGAGGGAACTTGGGAACCTAGTGTTCTAATAGTCTTAGACTCCGTTATGTTTCCCACTTACCCAACAAACACCCAACGTTTTGCCTTCTTACCAGAGCGAAGAAATGAAAATATTAAGCGCCATTCTGTCATTTCTTGTATAAATTTCTTTATTTGTTATTATTAAAATGATATTTTTTTAATTTGCCTTTTTGTTTGTTATTCCAAAAATGTAGTCAACAATAAGTCCTGTTGTGGTGCAGGAATGCAAGCGTGTGAGTGTAATCGACGGGTTATGGATTCGATCCTCACTCGAGGAAATGAAATATGTAATATTTTCAATTTTAATCTTTAATGTTTTCATTTCTTCGCTCTGCTACAAGACAAAACACGGCGTTGTATCCCGCCACTCGACGGGTAATGTCTCGAATTCAGCGGAAAATGGGGAACGGAAGTGGAACGGAGTGTCTTAACACTAGATTCCCAAATTCCATCTGCCTACACTGCCATGTGCGGGATACAGCGTAAAGCTGAGTGAGTGAATGAGTAGTCAACATAATAAAATCAACGTTCAAAATTGACAACTGAAAATAATGAAATATTATTAAACGTATTTTTTAAAGTCTTATCCCTAGCGGGGTAGCCAGAAGTAAATAGAGAAGAAAGAGTCTCGGCGTCCCAAAACGTCATTAATTAGTAGATTTATTTTAGTACCCAAATAAAAAACCTTACTTCAAAATTGAACTCAAAAGCAAATTAACTATACATAAAAATTATTTTAAAAAATACAAAAGCGTATAACAATTAAAAATATAAGATCACATATAAATAATAAAAAATAAAAGTATTTAAATATTAACATATGTAAATGACGAATATTAATAACAATGCAGTAATATTGACCGCAAAACCATCACAAGGTCAAGGACCTTAATTCTTCTTGACCTCTATTATATAATGCTATCTATAGTAGGCCTGTCGTGGCGCAGCGGCACAAGCGTGCGACTGTAACCGATAGGTCGTGGGTTCGATCCCCACTCGAGAAAATGAAATATTTAATATTTAAATATTTAATGTTTGCATTTCTTCCATCTGATACAAGGCAAAACGCGGCGTTGAGTTCCACCACTCAATACTGAACAGAAGTCTGGAACGGTGGAACGGAGTGTCTTAACACTAAATTCCCAAGTTCCCTCTGCCTACCCTGCCATGTGCGGGATACAGCGTGAAGCTGAGTAGAGACTATAATAGTAATAATAAAATAGTAACAATAGTAACAATCGTTGAACTAAATTGATATAGCAAGTAAAAATAGATATAATGCAATACTTGTTTTTTTTTTTTCATAGTAAAGTAGGCAGAGGCAACTTGGGAACTTAGTGTTAAGACACTCCGTTCTCATTGAGATAATATCGTTACCCGCTTTCACTTTCTTTATTTTAAAAATACAGCCGTTACAATTAGCCGTTACGATTAAGGAATTTCTCATCTCATCTAACTTGAACCAGACGTTTGAACCGCAAGACTTTATTTTAACTTGTAAAAGCCTGACTCCGTAAAATTATATTCCTATTAAGAAGGAAGATTTGACTAATATATTAATATCAAAATTGGAAGAAAAAATGAAAAAAACCATATATAAATACATAAAAAAATATAACTTGAGGTATTCACACTTTTATTTTACAGTTCTCTTCACTTTCTGTCCATTATCTTTCTGACATTAGCTATAATTTTTCTGACAGTGTAAATTACGTAACTCCGCTTTATATCTTTACATATGAACATATAACATATAAATGAAAATAATTAATATAATTCTTGTCGCGGCACAGCGGCAGAAGCATGTGACTGTAACCGACAAGTTGTAGGTACAATCCCCCCCACTCGAGAAAATGAAATATTTAATATTTTCAATTTAAATATTCAATGTTTTCGTTTCTTTGTTCTGGTATAAGGCAAAAGGCGGCGTTGAGTTCCACTACTCAACACCCAACGCCTCAAAATTCAGCAGAAAATGGGGAACGGAAGTAGAACGGAGTGTCTTCACCCTAGGTTCCCAAGTTCCCTCTGCCTACCCTGCCATGTGCGGGATACAGCGTTAAGCTGAGTATTAAAATAATGCAAACAAAAACAATTTTGAAACGGTTTCAACATACCTATATGACTTGATATTTAAAATATATATAACTCAGGTCTTTAATCGTACCGGCCGCGCCTAGCCTAATTGCCAATAGATTATACTCTAAGATATAGCTCACTTTACTTTCTCTAACCAGTACGTCTTTAGTAAATGTTGTACAATAACTTAATGTAATAGAATTTTTAATTGCTCAGAATTGAACATTTATACATTTTTTTAGCTTTATAAATCTTATGTAAACTAAGATGGCGTAAGTGGGTTTTAGCTCAGTGTTTTTGTTATTTCGTTCATACATATGTATAGTATATAGAATTCTGCATGCATAATGATTTTAGTCATATATAGATGTACACATATATTTTAACACTATGCTTACATACATGCATTGCTTGTAGTCATCATGGTACAGTGGACCATCGTCGGACTGTGAAATCCTCACCAGTAGGACGAACTGTTTTACCAAATCATAAAATTTACCGCGGCATCAAATTCCGCCACTCGACACGCAATACCTCGGATCAGGATCGATCGGGACAAAAAGAAAAAGCTTTATATTGTAATGATTTTAGATATATAATTTAGATATTTGCAATAACTTTATTGTAACCTCTTGGTTTAATTACAACAGAGCTTGACGCTGTATCCCGCACATGGCAGGGTCCATTCCTTTGTCTACTTTCCGCCAAATTTGACGCGTTGCATGTTGATTGGCGGAACTCACCACCGCGCTTTGCCTTTGTTACCAGAGCAAAGAAATGAAAATATTTAATTTTTTTTTTTCGAAAATATTCCATATTTTTTTTGAAAATATTAAATAAAATTAAATTAGTTATTAGAATTACCACCAAGTTGCACTGCAACAATGACGCTTTGCAAGGCCCAAAATTCGAGATGCAAATCTAGATTTAGAGTGCAGAAGGAAAGAGATCCTCTAGAATAATACATTGTATTTGTATTTAAGAGACATTTTGTACAAGCTTCACAGTCTCTTGTCTTAAAAAGATGAGTTCTGTAAAAGTCCTTAGGTGTTTGATTTCATCACAACATGGACGAAAAATATATAATATAACATTACTTTGGAGTAGTACAAATCGTAAGTAAAATCATAGTAATATAAAATACTATTAAAGTATTAAAACTTTGATAGCTCTGGTTACATAACATACATACATACGAGTAACACACCTGAATAAGAACCTGAATTAACAAATTTTATTAAATTTGAACTCAAATAAAGTATATAAAAGTACAGAATGAAGTAAGATATGGTGAGAATGACCCTGGTGTTACTGATGAGAATCTGTAAGAACCCAGCCAAGTTCTTAAATATTGACATACATTATAGCAAAACTTATTCAGCATGTGTGAGACTCTTCTTTTAATTTACGAAAATTGAAGTTCTATAATATCTCGTATATGAATGATCCTAAGAGCTAGGCTAAAATAAAAATAAAAATAAAAATATTCTTTACTCAAATAGGCCATTACAAGCACTTTTGAATCGTCAAGTTACATTCATTTGTCTGTAGTGTCATTCCTACAGGAAGCTACCATCGGCTCGGAAGGCGGGTCTGCTGAGAAGAGCCGGCAAGAAACTCAACAGTTGCTCTTTTCAAAATATCAATTAAATATACATATATATATATATATATATATATATATATATATATATATATATATATATATATATATATATATATACATATATATATATGTATATATATATATATATATATATATATATATATATATATATATATATATATATATATATATATATATATATATATATATATATATATATATATATATATATATATATATATATATATAACATAGCTTCCTAAGTGAGTACCATTTAATCCCACGCATTTTTATCATGCCTACTAATTCTTATCTTATTTCTGCAAAAAAATATATTAATAAATTATTCGACACTTACAAATATCAAACCCATAGCCTGTAGCATTTGTAGTCGTCCCCGCCACGATGGCCTCGCGATTCACTAAACATTATTACACAAATATTTTTATTACTCAGCTTCACGCTGTATCCCGCACGAGACAGGGTAGGCAGAGGGAACCCGGGAACCTAGTGTAAAGACACTCCGTTCCACTTCTGTTCCCCACTTTCCGCCGAATTAGAGGCATTGCGTGTTGAGTGGCGGAACTCCACGCCGCGCTTAGCCTTATTACCAGAACGAAGAAATGAAACATTAAATATTTAAATTGAAAATATTAAATATTTTATTTCCTCGACAGGGGATCGAACCCAGAACCTGTCGGTTACAGTCACACTCTTGTGCCGCTGCGCCACGACAGGCCTCGAATATTTTTATTCTATACCTACACTTATTTACATAATTTACATAATATTCTATGCACAAATATTAGAGTAAAAGTTTATCATTTCGAACTTTACTTTTTACTGTAGCAAGGTCCAGTTAAGCAATAATATATTGGACTGGTTTTTACAACGGTCGTGTTAGCACAGCTAAATGGCTACAAACATCTTTTTAATTCTGTGTTTTGCCGTAAAAACTTATATTATACGTACATATATAAACAAAACTGTAAGAACATTGCAAAAGAAGACCGAAAAAGAAATTAAGTTGAATATAAGCATTTCCTTTATTTGAATCATAATCGTTTTTGACTTTTCGCAATAATTTTGGTGGTCTATCAGTAATATCATTTTTCTATTTAGTACAAGCTATTTATCCATAACAAATTAAATAGCTAAAGCAAATTTTATTACGTTTTCATTTTTGTAAGGCCTATTGTGGCACAAGCGTGACTATAAACGCGACGGGTCGTAGGTTCGATGCCCACTCGAGAATGTGAAAACTTTAATATTGTCATTTCTTCGCTCTGGTACAAAGCGCGGCGTTGATTTCCGCCATGCCACAAGTTATGCCTCAAATTCAGCGGAAAGTGGCGAATGGAATATAATGTCTTAATTCTAGGTACTCCAGTTTCCTCTGCCTACCCTGCCACGTTCGTATAAAGCGTTAGGCAGTAAAAAAAAAGGTCTATTTCTCTTTCTACCACAATCACATGTAGGCAAGTTTGAGAAACGATGAATATCTGCGATCAATTATTTATTACAAGCGTAATGTAATACTGTGATTGTAACTTCTTCATTCGCTGTAACTGTAGCAATATTTGTACATACGAGTACACTTAATTTAGTAATCGTATAATTATTGAACAAATAAAAAATATTTTATTCACTCACTCAGCTTCACGCTATATCCCGCACATGGCAGGGTAGGCAGAGGGAACTTGGGAACCTAGCGTTAAGACACTCCGTTCCACTTCCGTTCCCCACTTTTCGCCACATTTGAGGCACTGTGTATTGAGTGGTGGAGCTCAACGCCGCGTTTTTTCCTTGTACTTTTTTTACTCTGTAAAGAAATAAAAACATTAAATATTTAAATAGAAAATATTTTATTAACTAAACGAGGCCTGTCGTGGCGCAGCGGCACAAATGTGTGACAGGTTCTGGGTTCGATCCCCGGTCGAGGAAATGAAATATTTAATATTTTCAATTTAAATATTTAATGTTTCATTTCTTCGCTCCGGTAATAAGGCAAAGTGCGGCGTTGAGTTCCACCACTCAACACGCAATGCCTCAAATTCGGCGGGAAGTGGGGAACGGAAGTGGAACAGACTGTCTTAACACTAGGTTCCCGGGTTCCCTCTGCCTACCCTGCCTCGTGCGGGATACAGCGTGAAGCTGAGTATTAACTAAACCGTTTTCACGAAGGGTTTTGGTTCAAACCACGGTAAACAAACACATATATAAGGATAATGCTGTAAATAGTATTTTACCACACTGTCAGCACAGAAAATCGCAAAAAATGCTTTTCCAATAAATATTTTACCGATACATGTATGTAAACGTACAAATTACCAGCCCCATCATGATCTTTGAACCACTATCAATGAAAATGAGCAAATAATATGGCTTTATATCAAAATATGAATAAAAAACGTCCGCCTCAACCTAATAACAGATATTATATATAATAATTCGATCTAAAATCAATATACATTACAAACTTCATTGCCAATATGAGGCCAGGATGATGATTTACGAGAGGAGCGCGGAAGATCAGCGAGGACAGGGTTGCGCCACAGCAAGATACACTTACTATATAACAAGCGGGGTGCACTGCAAACATCATTCACTTCACCGTCTCTTCAGATTAACCAACACTGATATACCAATATGAAAGCTTTCGTGAGTATTAAACTATTTATATTGCAATTACTCAGCTTCACGCTGTATCCCGCATATGGCTGGGTGGGCAGAGGGAACTTGGGAACCTAGTGTTAAGACAGTCCGTTTCACTCCCGTTCCCCATTTTCCGCCGAATTTGAGACATAGCGTGTTGAGTGGCGGAATTCAACGCCGGGTTGTTGCCTTGTACCAGAGTTAAGAAATGAAAACATTAAATATTTAAATTGAAAATATTAAATATTTCATTTCCTCGAGTGGGGATCGAGCCCAGAACCTGTCGGTTACAGTCACACACTTGTGCCGCTGCGCTACGACAGGCCTACCTATATTGCAATTAGCTTCGCGTGTATTATGTAAAGAATCAAGGTCCTTTGAGAGATCATTAGAGCTCTTTAAGTTGAGGAATCTACAATGTGCGAACACTACAATGTGTAATAGAATCAGGAGTACAATTATTCTACTAAGAATATTACTCTAAGTTAAATTAAATATCTATAGCTATCTTTTGCAGTCAAACAGGTTGCTACTTTATTTTTCTACCTGGCTGCATGCATCTATGAATATTAAAATTTTTACGAACAAAAACATTTATTATTATAAAAGGCCTGTCGTGGCTCAGGGGCATAAGCATGTGAGTTTAAACGCAATAGGTTGTGAGTTCGATCCCCACTCGAGCAAAACAAATATTTAATATTTTCAATTTAAATATTTAATATTCTCATTTCTTCGCTCTGGTAAGCAAAGCACGGCGTTGAGTTCCGCCACTCAACACGCAAAGCCTTTGAGGCATTCGGCGGAAAGTGGGAAACAGAATGGAGTGTCTTAACACTAGGTATCCAAGTTCCCTCTGCTCTCCCCTGCCATGTGCGGAATACAGCGTGAAGGTATTAAGTAAACATTTATTACAATTGAAATTATATATAATACAAAATATTTAAAAATATATATATAATTCCTTATTAAAAAGATTCTAAATCATTATAAAAGAACAGTTTCATGTTATGACCTCTTTTTGTCTCTTATATATATATATATATATATATATATATATATATATATATATATGTATATATATATATATATATATATATATATATATATATATATATATATATATATATATATATATATATATATATATATATATATATATATATATATATATATATATATATATATATATATATATATATATATATATATATATATATATAATATATATATATATATATATATATATATATATATATATATATATATATATATATATATATATATATATATATATATATATATATATATATATATATATATATATATATA
This sequence comes from Eueides isabella, assembly GCA_019049475.1. Lineage (NCBI taxonomy): Eukaryota > Metazoa > Arthropoda > Insecta > Lepidoptera > Nymphalidae > Eueides > Eueides isabella. Next base: position 11,738,506 of record CM032389.1, on the reverse strand, counting down.
TATATATATATATATAACAGCAACAGAACGCTACTACTATCTAAGAATTTTATATTCACACGCTTACGCCCCTGCGCGACAACAAGCCCCAATATATGTATATTTTTATATAATTTATATAAAAATAAATATTTTGCCAGATAGTACAATTATACCGTATTTAATACTTGAACATGAACCAAATATGAAATAGCAAATGTTTACTTCACGCTCATTGCTAAACATGTTTTTCCTTTTTACAGATCGTTTACTGCGCTCTAGTAGCATGTGTCGCTGCTGGAAGCGAGAAACGGGAGAAACGTGGCTTTTTGAGCGGTGCCCACTCTCTTGGAGGGCTTAGTGGCGGATACAGCGGTGGCTACAGTAGTGGATACAGTGGTGGATACAGCAGTGGCCTTGGTGGGTATGGTGGATATTCCGCACCTTCAGCTAAAATCGTATCCGTTAACAAGGTCGTTAACGTCCCACGTGTTATCAATGTGCCCCAAGTTGTGAATGTACGCAAAGTAGTGTCCGTGCCCGAAGTGGTTTCAGTGAATAAATATGTATCAGCCCCAAGCTACAGTGGGATCAGCTCCGGATATGGGTCTGGCTATGGCGGATACAGCTCTGGCCACGGTTCCAGCTACTCCAGCGGAGGGTGGTGGTGAATGTATTATTTAGTTTAACTGCACACTGTGATTACATTTTAATTGTCATGTCTCCATTTTTTTTCATCTTATTTTTGTTTATTTAATACTGAGACAAATATATTTTATTTATTTTTTAATATTTTCTTTTGTTATTGCTCCTATATTTTTTATGAAAATCTACGTATTTTTTAAATATTTAAAACTCATGATATTTTTACATGTCCCCAAAATATAATGTAAAGAACGAAAGAGAAATTACGATAAACCGCGCGTTGATGTCTTTTGTACTATAGGCGTTTCATTAAAATATATTACTGTACAATAGTTAATATTATTAAAGCTTAAAAATCCTTACAGTCCTCTTTTACAATACGGTGCACAATAAATTAGTTTACGAAATAAACAAAACTTGTAACTTAGTATATTATAAGCATATTTTTTGTTATTTTTTAATATGCTTTTTGTCGTCATATTGACACAATTGCTGTCTTGAATTTAAAACATTTTCACCATTATGTGGTTCATTATATAAATGCCATCATACAAAATGCTATATTTGATCTTACTTATATCATAAATGGGAAAGATTCTAAGGACATTTATTTCACTTTCATGCAATAAATTACATATGGATTCTGCAGCTACATGGATTCTGATAACATAAATATATACTAAAATGTTCTTTTTTTTTAGCTTCACGCTGTATCCCAAACGAGGCAGGGTAGGCAGAGGCAACCCGGGAACGTAGTGTTAAGACACTCTGTTCCGCTTTCGTTCCCCACTTTCTGCCGAATTTGAAGCATTGCGTGTTGAGCGGCGGAACTTAACGCCGCCCTTTTTTCTAGTTATCAGAACGAAGAAATTAAATATTTCATTTCCTCGAGTGGAGATCCTCACGTCCTGTTGCGTTTAAAGTCAAAGTGAGAGTAATTAAAAGCCAATAGATCTTAAATTAACTTTTTATGTTATTGTTCTCAACAATCGAGCTAGTTATGAGATACGAATGTCGAGTATGTTTGATTGTCAATCATAGTTTGATACCACACCGTAACGATATATCATCTTCAATTCAATTAAAATATTAATAATACTGGGAAAATTGGCGCACATAGAGGTAGGCCTTCATTCAGTATTGTACAGCAATGAAAAAGAAAATTATACATAATTTTTCGTTCTTTCTTTTTATCGATGTTATGAAATAAGGCCTGTCGTGGAGCAGCGGCACAAGCGTGTGACTGTAACCGACAGGTTCTGGACAGGTTCTGTTTCCTGCACATGGCAGGGTAGGCAGAGGGAACTTGGGAACCTAGTTTTAAGACACTCCGTTTCACTTCCGTTCCCCACTTTCCGCCGAATTTGAGGCATTGCGTGTTGAGTGGCGGAATTCAACGCCGCGCTTTGCCATGTACCAGAGCGAAGAAATGAAACATTAATTATTTCAATTGAAAATATTAAATATTTCATTTCCTCGACCGGGGATCGAACCCAGAACCTGTCGGTTACAGTCACACTCTTGTGCCGCTGCGCCACGACAGGCCTGACGAAAATAAAATTGTCAACTTTGATAATTACATATACATATATCCAACCACTAGGTTTCCTCTGCCTACCCTGTCAAATGAGATAGGATACAGTGTAGAAATAAAAAAACGCCTATAACCCTTCTAAAGTCTAGATAATGATATGATAGATATTTAAAGCAATACAGTAGCAAGAGTAGGCGTGTATCACTTCAAATATAAGCAAATGCTTGCAAAGTAGTGACCGTGTCCGAAGTCACCACTATCCAACCACTAAGTTTCCTCTGCCTACCTTGTCAAATGAGACAGTATACAGTGTAGAACTAAAAAGACGCCTATAACCCTTCTAAAATCTAGATAATGATATGATAGATATTTGATTTTCTAGATAATGATATGATAGATATTTGAAGCAATACAGTAGCAAGAGTAGGCGTGTATCACTTCAAATTAACTATAAGCAAATGTTGCGCCATACGACCGCTCTCTATATCGCAGACTATTTTGTACCTTGACGTCCGCACGCAATGAACACCAAGGCTGAGAAACTCTTTAGTAAATAACATAAAAACAACAATTATTACTGTAATATGTCTCAGTAATTTAGCATGCGATAGCTATAGGTCAAATTACAGTCTTACTTTTGACCTAATTTATTTAAACGTTAAGTTAAAGCTAAATAATTGTATTTTAAGCTGTTATATCACACTTGAGAAAGAAAAATATAAATTTTAGAAACGTATAACGTTTTGAATGTAGAGATGTTAACAACATAAATAAGTTGTAACAAGCGTATAGATATAGAATTTCAACGTAGCTTGATGAGAACGTATGGCTTAGTTGATCAGAGCTTTTGGACAATTTCCATGAGGTGTAGCTTTAGTTTTTTATAAATTTTAAAATTACGATTATTTTCAGTTCCTCACTGTCAGTGATTAAACAACTCACGGTATGATCGTGGTCCTGAAAAAAGACGGTACGTAGTGATCATTTTGTTTAATTATAAGGTTCCCTCTATCTACTCTACTATAGCAATACGGCTTTTTTACTGACCAAATATATACACACATATTATTATTTTTTACTCAGCTTCACGCTGTATCCCGCACATGGCAGGGTAGGCAGATGGAACTTGGGAACCTAGTGTTAAGACACTCCATTCCACTTCTGTTCCCCACTTTCCGCCGAATTTAAGGCATTTCGTGTTGAGTGGCGGAGCTGAACGTCGCGTTTTGCCTTGTACCAGGGCACAAGTGTGAACTGTACGTTGTGAGTCTTCATTCTTTCATTTGTTTGATGATGAGTACATCGAATAAATGAAAGATTTAATATTATTGAGGCCTGTCGCGGCGCAGCGGCACAAGCGTGTGACTGTAACCGATAGGTTCTGGGTTCAATCCCCAGTCGAGGAAATGAAATATTTAATATTTTCAATTTAAATATTTAATGTTTCATTTTCTTCGCTCTGGTAATAAGGCAAAGCGCGGCGTTGAGTTCCGCCACTCAACACGCAACGCGTCAAATTCGGCGGAAAGTGGCGAACAGAAGTGGAACGGAGTGTCTTAACACTAGGTTCCCAAGTTCCCTCTGCCTACCCTGCCATGTGCGGGATACAGCGTGAAGCTAAAAAAACAAAATTCATCTATAAATATTTCAGTTGAAAATATTAAATCTTGTATATAATATTTTCATTTATTTACTCGGTGACAAGACAAAGCGCGGCGTTGAGTTCCGCCACTCAATACGCAATGTCTCAAATTGGGTGGAAAGTGGGAAATGGAAAGTAGTATCTTATTAGTAGGTTCCCAAGTTCCCTATGCCTATTTTGTCAGATAACTTAAATTATAATTTCCTATTCAACATATGGTGTAATACAGTGATAGATATAAATACAATTTGTGCAACCGGACGTTATTGATTTATCGCTCTAATTAAATATGTATCATTAAAAATAATCAAAATATGTATCATTGAAAATAAACAAAATATGTATCATTAAAAAAAAACTATTTTATATTTCAAATTCAGAACTTTTATGGAATTGAATAGAAATCCTTTTTGTTTTTGTCACAATTTGTACACTGGAAAAAAAAATATATATTTTTTAATAATTTTGTATAAAAATATATAAACTATATAAACCGTACCCTTTCTTATCATATAATTAGGTATATCTAATTTTGTTTATCGTATATTTAGCTATAGTTCAAATACTTATTTAAAAAGAGCAGAGAAAGAGAGAGAGAAAGAAGAGAATATAGAAAATAAACATTTTAAAATTCACAGTCGAACCTTCACACTTTTTACCATTTATTGCAACATAGCAGTAAACATCTAATTATAAAACAGTTTGTTCTCAGTTTTTCGCTTCATTTTGAGGCATTGCGTGTTAAATCACGGAAATAAATACTCTTTACTAGAAGAAAACTTTTTAAGAAAAATTATAATAAATAAATCCCCTGAGCAGGAGTCGAGCAGAAAATCGTTGCGCTTACTGTCAAACATCATCGCAGTGTGCCACGATGTTTTTATAATAAAATACATATCATGCGAACAATTGCACTTTTCCCAGCTGTCACAGTGACGTCGGATAAAGAATTAATTATTTAAGCATAATTACTCACTCACTTAGCTTCACGCTGTATCCCGCACATGGCAGGGTAGGCAGAGGGAACTTGTCAACCTAGTGTTAAGACATTCCGTTCCACTTCCGTTCCCGACTTTCCGCCGAATTGTGGCATAGCGTGTTGAGTGGCGGACCTCAACGCCGCGTTTTGCCTTTTTACCACAGCGAAGAAATGGAAACATTAAATATTTAAATTGAAAACCTAAATGTTTCACTTCTTCGAGTGGGATTCGAACCCACAACCTGTCGATTACAGTCACACCCTAATGTCGTTGCGCCACGACAGGTCAAGTAATAATTATTTAAGTATAATTAAATTATTTAATCATAAGTAAACAATGTTATGAGTATAAAGGAATAAAATCATATCTGAAGCAAAATCTGACTCCTTACGAGGGTGAGAAACAGTGTCAAGTGTATTCCGCGTCTGCTTTAATTCCGTTGCAATATAGTAAGTGATGAAATTGGTACAAAATTGTTTGTTAATAATATCTGTGCGCAACATACTGACAGATTAATATCGAGTACTCTTTATTTTTATTTGAGGCCTATCGTGGCGCAGTGGCACAAGCGTGTGGCTGCAATCGATAGGTTGTGGGTTCGATCCACACCCGAGGACATGAAATATTTAATATTTTCAATTTCAATATTTAATATCCTCATTTTTTCGCTTTTGTAACAAGGCAAAGCGCTGCGTTGAGTTCCGCCATTCAACTGTGTCAAAATCTGTTTTTTAAATATAACTGTATGACCTAACACAGGCTAAAAATGGCTCAGTCCTGGACTTTCCAACTATATTAATAGATACAAAATAAGTTTAGGTGACTTGTTTAAATCGCGAAGCGAGATATTCAAAATAATATATATTTAAAACGAACTTTTGGGGTCGAGCTGCCCGGGTCCGTAGGTTAACCTTCAATTGTCCTACACGTGCCCCCGGGTGGTGCTAAACAGGCAGCAACGCCGAGTCTCAGGCGGCGGTCAACTAACCTGACATGATGGACTTAATCCATCTGTCCTTTGGGTTAAGAAATGATCTCAACCCGCAACCTTATGAATAACTTTGATTTTCATAAGGCCGGAGCCTTGGCTTAATTGTCTGGGCAAAAGGAAGAAAACCTCTCTAAACAATCACCCCAATCCTAAGGTGAGGACAGTGCCGAGAGGGTGGATGGCTGTGGGAGTCAGTCTTTAACTCCAACCTCGATGGACCCGGCAAACATCGATGTATTAGTCTTCATATGGCATAGTGGTGTCCCATATGCGACGTTTTATATCCACTTTACTCGTGGGAACAAAATTGGATCCTAACAATAAATTTATTAAAAACATAACCTCAACAACAACAAAAAACCTTACTCAACAAGTGGACTATTTAACAGGCCACGCTCAGCATCAGTGAGTGATACTTCCAAGCCTAAAAATCAACCTACTAAAGAAGTAGAAAACTGCGACCTATCCACCAGCCCTACAAAGGAGCAAGAACCACCACCCTGGCAGAGGGTACCCAGCAGCAAACGTATGAGAAGCAGCGACTCTGCCCAGGCATCCGTGTCAAAACAGATACAACTTACTTCCTGTAGATCAATCGGAACAGCCCAAAATACTGAAAGTAGCTAAACCACCACCAATCGTGTTGTATGGTATTGATGACGAAAATGCACTCACAAAGTTCATAGAAACTGTGTACGAGCCAAACATGTTCAAGATTAAAATTGTTAACAAAAATCTTCGAGTCCTTGTAGAGTGCTCCGAAACTTATAAATCAGTGATATCAGTCATAAAATATAAAGGTCTGATTGGTCACACATTCACACAAAGAGACAAGAAATCTTACCGTATCATCATAAAAAAATTGCATCACACCACGTCACATAGTGAAATTATTAAAGCCATAGAATCTACTGGCAATAAAGTCCGCGGAGAAATCATAAATGCCCGAGATGGGCCAAACAAAACTCCGACTCTTACATTCTTTGTAAATTTAGAATCGCATGCGAACAATAAAGCGGTTAAAGGCATTAAGTCCATTTTTCACCAACAAATCGTAATCGAAGATACCCGTAAGTCAACGTGCAAGTCAATCAATTGTTCAGTGCCACCGCTGCCAGCAATACGGCCATTCTAAGAAAAATTACATGAGGCCATTCAGGTGCGTAAAATGTGGAGAAGGCCATCGAACATCAGATTTCCAAAAGAGAGACCGCAATTCTCCAGCTAAATGCGCTCTCTGCTCCTGCGATCATCCTCCAAATTACAAGGGCTGTCAGGTTTATTAGCAAATCATTGCCAGAAAAAACCACAAGCCAGCACCAATACCACCAAAACAGACTAACAGAAACAACACCAACAACACAGACACTATAAACGAACCAGTAGCAGATCAACAACAACCAAGACCGAAGGACAAGACCACCTATGCCAGCGTAACAATAAACTCACACCACAGAAAAAGACCAAACCTGGTCTACGATGAACAAATTACCCACAACAAAGTTCCACGTTGGAGCAAATCTAATCACCCAATCTCAAAAGATAGACCAGCTGCTAGCACAAATATACTTAACCTGTTGACAACTATCCTTTCCAAGCTACATTCTTGATTCCTATGCGTATCGCGACTTGGAACATTAATGGACTAGCACCTAATATACATAAACACCAGGAAATAATGAAGATAAATAAACTTGATATAATTTTGATATCCGAATCTCATTTCAACAAGAACATTAGTTACAGCATAAAAGGCTGCCATATATACTTCACTTCTTGTCCAGTAGAGGGGAAAGCTCATGCTGGAACAGCAATAGTAATCATAACCTACATAAAGCATTCTCTACAGGAAGCCTACTCTAGCCATATACAAGCAACCACAATTAGGGTTGAATCGTGTACAGAGTCAATCATCCTTTCTGCAGTGTATTGTCCCCCAAGACACAGAATTACTCAGGATATGTTCAAAGAACATTTTATCACTCTCGGGAATAGGTTCATTGCCGGCGGAGACTGGAACACTTTCTGGGGATCCCGACCGCGAAGAACACTTTCTGGGGATCCCGAATATCACTGCCCCGAGGTCGCTCCCTCAAAGCCTGTGTTGATGCACAACACTATACGTGCTTATCCTCTGAAGAACCAACATACTGGCCAACTGATCACAATAAGACACCAGATCTGTTGGACTTCTTTATAGCGAAAGGGACTGGTCAACTCTATTCCTCAGTAGAGCCAATCTTCGGTAGATCGTCAGACCACACTCCTGTAATTTTCACTTTGAGTATTACTGTTGCACATATAAAGGCCCCAGAGCGTTTAACAAACTTAAAAACGGACTGGGATGGTTTCAGACACTAATATAAATTTAAATGTACCATTACAAACACCAGAGGAAGTTGACAGTGCCTGTGAATACATAACTAGCCTAATAAAAATATCAGCCTGGAATAATACGCCCCCCAAAACGAAAATCTCATTCTACCATAGAACAAATGCACCGTGTCTACCACGAAGTCAGGCGATGCTTTGAACGAAAACTGTACTGCTCAGCAGCATTCCTAGACGTTCAGCAAGCATTTGATCGCGTTTGGCACAAGGGACTATTATATAAGATCAAGGATAAACTACCCCACTCACTGTTTCCAATTATAGAGTCTTACTTACGAAATGGACTATTCCAGGTAAAACAAGGCGACGCAAGATCTTCCTTCTATAAAATGCTGGAGTGCCGAAAGGCTCTGTGCTAGGACCAATACTTTACAACATCTTCACTTCAGACCTTCCAACTGCCGACAATATAATAATTGCAACATACGCGGACGATGTTGCTAACCTGGCTACATCTGCCCAAAAGAAGCAAGCAAACGTCTACAAAGCATTCTAGACTGAACTGTTTCTTGGATGCAAAAATGTAGTATTTGGGCCAGTGCGCTAAAATCTAGCCATATAACATTTTCACTGAGAAAAGCAAACTGTCCACCTGTGAGACTTGGCTCAGACTAACTCCCAGATACTGTGTCGAACATCTGGGTTTTCATATAGATAAAAGACTAACGTGGAAAATTCATATTAAAAAGAAAAGAGACGAGATGAACCAAAAATTTAAAAAACTCCACTGGTTGTTTGGTAGGAATTTAGCTCTATCAATTGACAACAAGCTTCTAATTTATAACACCATTTCGAAGCCTATATGGACCTACGAAGCTGTTTTATGGGGTACAGCTAGTAATTCAAACATAATGTGTATCCAAAGAGTGTAGAATGGAATTCTGCCAGTCACACGCTTGTGCCGCTGCGCCACGACAGGCCTTTATTTATGACTATCAAACAGGTTTCTGAACAAAATATGTAACCATAATTTATATAAATAGCCATTTAAATGTATAACGATATTACGAACATAAAGCAATTTGTATTCCTAAAGTGGCCTCGATATCAGACGCACAGTCTGGCCGGAGGCATCTCTAATCTAAACTTAACGAATCTATTACTATATTGATTCATTTGCAAATTAATAAATACAGGATGTACATATTTAACAAAAAATATTCAGGGTATGTCAATGTCATTTAAAATGTAATTAATTACTAACCGTGGTGTGGCGGCACAAGTTTGCCACAGTAAACGTTGCCACGGTTATACTCGTAGGTATTTTAGCAAAGCATGGCGTTGAGTTCCGCAACACTCACTGTTTCATCAATTCAACGGAAAGTGGCAAATAGACGTGGTTAAAATTTTCTTTTCGTTAGCTTCAGGCTTTGTCATTTATGAGGTAGTTAGAGAGAGAGGCTTGAGTATCAAACGCTATGTTTTCTACATACCTCTTTTGCCTTGTCCACTATCATTAACCTTTTAATACTAGCCCTTAAAAAATCAACGAAGAAAATCATCCATTAAAAATATTTAAAAAAGCACGGCGTTGAGCTCCATCACTCAACACGCAAAGCAAAGTTCAGCCGTAAGTGGGGAACGCGACGGAGTGTCTTAACACTAGGTTCCCAAGTTCCCTCTGCCTACCCTGTCAAGTGCGGGATACAGCGTGAAGCTGAGAGAGTGAAAAGTATTTAAAAACCATGTCATCCTAACATTCTCGAGTCGTTCATTAGAAGTCTTATCGATTTTTCATCGTGCACCGCATGTTAAACTTAAAACTAACTCTTTAGCTTTCAGGTCGTAGCTACACACGTAGTCCATTGAGGCATCACTTTGTTTTGCAATACATAATATTACTTGTTTAAATATAAAATAAAAATACGTTTACAGTTTAATAATATATAGTAACTTTACACGTTTCTTTAAACGATTTTGATAGGGGCAACCCTACTTTCGATATCTGCTCATTTTAGAATGCTTTCAAGCCATGTAGTGGGAATGATTATCGCAAACGTAATAAAATCACAGATAATAAATAGCAATATACATCAATCATCAATTTACCACTGAAATTCAATCTAGAAGCCAGTCGTCATTCGTCGTCGGCAGCCATTTATTTTAAATGACGTCTTTAATATTTCATTACTTTGTTTTTTCGCCGCGGTTTGCCTCATTTTCTCACAACGTAAACCGCGGCGTTAAGTTTCGCAACTCAACATGCAATGACTGAAATTCGACGGAAATTGAAGAACGTAACGGAGTGTTTTAACTCATCTACAACGCTTGCTATTCACTAGTATAAACGGGAGTAGATCATTTACCTATTGCACCACTATGGACACATACGTGCTAGATATATAAACCCCATAAAACTACTTATTTCTATGTTAACTCCACGCAAGAACAAACTACTCTACATAATAAGATTGGTTAGATTTCTTAGCGCGTCTGTATGATAGTCCAGTTGCCTCACATACGTAATCATGATACTAAACATTAATTCCTTCATTTTGTCGAACGTTTGTAAACTCGGCAACGACGTTAAATGTAGATTACTGCAAGGTTTTTTAGAACTTTCCTATACATTCTTAATTTATTTTAGATTAACTAACTCTAAAAGTATCACAAAGTACGCGTAAAAGATTTTCACAGTGTATTTGACTATTAATTATATACATGCACTGATATTAGACTGTCATGGCCTTTTATAAATATTTAGTCGAATATAGAAATACTCGATAATATAGCTCGCTTTAAGCCGTATCACATCGAGAACGCAAAACACTATTTCCATACATTTCCCCGGATGGAGTGATGCTTTAATTAAATAAGCATTTCAGATGTGCCTTTCAAAAGTCTAAATCTATCTAAAATTAAATTAATTTGTCACGTACAATAGGAACAAAACGATGATAAAACGTTGATACTATAAAATAAACTTAAAAATGTTGATAACGATCTCTTAAAGTCACCATTGAGGTCTGTAGTGGCACAGGGGCTCAAGTGTGTGACTGTAAACGCAACAGGTCGTGGGTTCGATCACTGCTCAAGCAATGAAATATTTAACTTAACTTAACTTAACTTAGCTTCACGCTGTATCCCGCACGAGGCAGTGTAGGCAGAGGGAACCCGGGACCCTAGTGTTAAGACACTCCGTTCCACTTCCGTTCCCCACTTTCCGCCGAATTTGAGGCATTGCGTGTTAAATCGCGGAACTCAACGCCGCGCTTTGCCTTATTACCAGAGCAAAGAAATGAAACATTAAATATTTAAATTGAAAATATTAAATATTTCATTTCCTCGACCGGGGATCGAACCCAGAACCTGTTGGTTACAGTCACACGCTTGTGCCTCTGCGCCACGAAAGGCCTCAAAATATTTAATACATATTTCAATTTAAATATTTTAAATGTTTTCACATTTCTACTCTTTGGAAAGCAGTAAGCGCGGCGTTAAGCTCCGACGCTCAACACTCAATGCCACAAATTTGGCGGAAGTGGAGAACAGAACCAAGTCTGCAAGCAACTAACTCTGCCTTGCCTACCTTCCTATGTGCGGCGTGAAGCTGGAAATAAAAATATTATAAAATTCCGAATGAAATGAATAAATAAGAACAAGGCTTCAATAAATCATAGAAGAAATACTATTAAAAGAAGTCTTTGGTTATCGTCAAAAACATAATTTATATGTAAATTAATAGATTTAATAATAATCATAGCAAAACAAGCAAGTAAAGGAACTTGTTTTAGATCACGCTACTTTCCCCGATTGCCCTGCGAATGTTGATGTTTGTTGCTCAATCGAGCAAAAACGGATTAATGGATATTGATGAAATTTCGCATAATAATAATAATTTTTAACTTAGTTTAAGATATAAAATATTTTATTTTCTTATGTACTTAAACTAGTATTTTCCTCCGACTCGCCTCGTGATCGAATGAAAATAAGTAAGATTTTTGTATGATGTATATATTTGACAATTCTGATCGTAAATATTTTTTTTTTAATTTTAACTAGTAGTACTTTTTTTTTTTTCAGCTTCACGCTGTATCCCGCACCAGGCAGGGTAGGCAGAGGGATCGAAAGTGAAACCTAGTGTTATGACACTCCGTTCCACTTCCGTTCCCCACTTTCCGCCGAATTTGAGGCATTGCGTGTTGAGTGGCGGAACTCAACGCCGCGCTTTGCCTTATTACCAGAGCGAAGAAATGAAACATTAAATATTTAAATTGAAAATATTAAATATTTCATTTCCTCGACTGGGGATCGAACCCAGAACCTGTCGGTTACAGTCACACTCTTGTGCCGCTGCGCCACGACATGTCTCATAGTAGTACTTAAGTATATTTTTTTAAATTTTATCCAGTAGTATCTAGTAATAATCGATATGTAGATAAAATGTTTGTTTGTTATTTAAAAATAGCCAGGTTTTTCCTAGGGCATATTGTTATACACCAAAACACAAATAAACAATTTGTTTTTTTTTTTTATCGTTGTGTCTTTCTGTTTGTCAGGTCTAATTTCTCAAATAGGGAATCTCGAACAGAACCAATGTTTGGTAGGCTTTAAGAGATAGAGGGTTCTGGAACAACATGTACGATACTTTTTATCCCGGATATATACTGGTATCGGGATTTATATAGGAAAAACCGCGATTGTAGTGAATTGGCCTTAGATAGATGTAAAATAATTATACATTTTTCTATTATATATGGTAATTTCTGACAACAAAAACAAATAAAATACCAAAAGACTTAAATAACAATTTATTTATATACCAGCGACCTTCCTGCTTCTTTGTTAGCTTGAATTACACCATTTTTCTTACTTATTTCAACTATTTTCTTGTTCTAAGGCCTGTCGTGGCGCAGCGGCACAAATCTGTGACTGTAACCGACAGGTTCTGGGTTCGATCCCGGTCGAGGAAATGAAATATTTAATAATTTCAATATAAATATTTAATGTTTCATTTCTTCGCTCTGGTAATAAGGCAAAGCGCGGCGTTGAGTTCCGCCACTCAACACGCAATGCCTCAAATTCGGCGGAAAGTGGGGAACGGAAGTGGAGCGGAGTGTCTTAACACTAGGTTCCCGGGTTCCCTCTGCCTACCCTGCCTCGTGCGGGATACAGCGTGAAGCTAATAAAAATAAATATATACAAATAAATATATAAAAATAAAAACTTAGAGCATGCCATCATAGAATAATGAATAAAATTGTATTTAAATCTAGTTAGCCGTTTCTAAGATTAGCACAGGCAAACAGACAAAAAATCAAATATAATTTTGGGACAGTGATGGATTACAGATTTAGTATAAATATAGATATCTATTAATTAATTATACCGAAGTGTCAGTATGTAATTTTAAAATAACCATATTTCCAAGTAGCAAAACACTAATTAATAATCGTCATTTATCTGTCTGTCTTTCTGTTTGTCCTGGCCTAATCTCACAGTTAAAGCTATTTTTTATGAAACTAACACAAAAAAATAAGATATAAATTAAGATTTATTAAGTGCATAAAGCTTTATATATCCATACTAAAAATATTATAAAATTTCCATAAGAAAACCCAATCACCCAACAATTCCATTAAATAAATGAAATAGATCAAACGGAGGAAGCCACGCGAGACCCCTAGAGCTAGCATAAAAGTAAAAATATATATATTTTAATTTCTTTACGGATATATAAATACGTTTGACGTAATGCGATTATCTACTTCTATTTTTCATAATACACATATATCCATCTGCCAAGTCGGTCAAGAACAGGTTATTTGATGAATGAATGAAATAACACACTTGCAAAAATTAAAATGAAACGCGAGCGGCCGGCGTGCGCGTCGTGTCATCTTTATACGATACGTGAAAACTAAGTAGATGTGGGGAAATTCGCATATACTTTACAAATGACGACATAATGTCGTGCTATATCGTTACACATTGTTAAATTAGTTACCGAGGAAAATAAAATGGCATTTACATTCAACTTGAGTGGTTTTGAGTCACGACTTTCTTATGTTACATAGTTCAATACAAAAATAAATAGATATTTTTATAGGAGTTGTGGAATGGTGGGACAGGTGGGGTTCCGATTGTTTCGGGGTGGTAGCGGATTCGTCTTCCACTCGTTAATCGTGAGAGTGATTTCTGTTTTCACGTCTGATAAGACAAAGTGTTATTGAGCACTGCAACTTTCGACATAATCACTTTATTTCTTTTACTATTTTACAGGTTATATTAAGATTTCTATGTATACCCGCTTTGCCCTTGGAGACCAAGACCAAGAAAGCCAATACGCGCATCTTCAGCTCTCGTAAGCGCAGATGACCTGCTATTTATTCCCTAGAAGGAACCTTAACGCACTCTGAAGACGATATCATACGCGAGCAATGGGTGGAAAAAATTTCGCTGGGTTATAATGTATGGGACGCCTACAGTACCGTCTGTATGCAGGGCTCATATGTCCTGCGTACGAATGTAAAAGTATTTCGCGTAAATGTCAAAAATATAGTTTTTCTCCGTCAGCCGGCTGTATACGATAAAAGAATGATCCTAGAAAAATAATTTAGCTGTTGGGTTTCATAGAGCAATATAATAGCTAAAAAACGAGTTAGACTTCCGAGAAACGTGATAAAAAATTATATAATTCAAATTGTAAAAAAATATATTTTGTAAATTAATAAAATATATGTTAATATTGTTCTAGTTGAAATAATAAAACATAGTAAAATTGTTAGAACGTTTCGCATAAAAAAACACCGACGAACATGTGCATAAGTCCCAGAATTAGTTATCACCGGCATTTATAAAAAAAAACAACCCAATTTCATAAAGATTTAATTCCTCAGATTATACGTGTTTGCCAACAATACCGGCGAGCTTAGTTTGACCGCTATTAGGCAATACTAGTCTTTGAAGTAGTCTCGTTTTTACCTCTTACGCACGTTTAAGCCGCAAATAATATGTAATAATAACCTCCTTTATATACATTTGAAATTTAGTATTAAAATTGATACTTATGTCTATCGTTTCACATGTTTTTTGTATATTTTTTTTCAGCTCAACGCTGTACCCAGTACATGGCTGGGTAGTCTAAGAGAACTTGGGAACCTAGTGTTAAGACACTTCGTTTTCTGCCGAGTTCTTGTTACTGGAATGAAGAAATGAATATATTATATTTTATATTTAAATTCCTCGAGTGGGGATCAAACCCATAAAATTACGCGTTCGCAGTAGGACGTTTGCACTCTTGCGCCACGACGGTGTTTATTTATTTATGTGGCTTATTTATTGATGAGGCCTGTTGTGGCTCGGGAACTGAAACGTGTGACTTTAAACGTGACAGATTGTGGATTCAATCCTAAATTAAATATTTAATATATTTAATTTAGGATTTGGTTTAATCCTGAATAATAAAAATAATGAACAGTCAAACTGCAGCTGCAATAAGTTCCGCCACTCAACATGTAATGTCTCCAATTCCACGAAAAGTAGGAGGACGGAGTTAACACTAGGTTCCCAAGTTCCCTTTGCCATGTGCGGAATAGAACGTGAAGCTAGAACAAAAACGTATATACATAATATCGTAATCATACAGTCGTAATCAATAAAACGATAAAATAATTGAAACTTACTTACTTAGCTTCACGCTATATCCCTAGCGGGGTAGGCAGAGAGAACGGAGCGCCAAGCGCTACGGTCTCGGCATACCTCTTTCGCCTCGTCCACTGTTATCAGCCTCTTCATACATGCCCTCCGGGGGGTCCTCATGCTTTTTACGTGACCTTCCTCCAGTATCGTCGATACTGTGTTTTCGAAGGTCAACCGAGGTCTCCCCCTCCCTCTCTTACCTTACTTTTATTGTAATTGAGATAATTGAAACTAATCATCTCAATTACAATAAAAATAAATAGAAAACTGTACACAAAAACCAATCAACATTTCCTGCACTGCAAACTCTCGTATATCGTGTTAGCCAACTTATCGAGGAGATTTTATTACCGATCTTAACCAGATGGTTAAGACATCGCTCGCTCGTTTTTATTACGCCGTGTGTGACCACCATAGTTGCAATAGATAATATCATATAACATATAAAAATGTTTATTTTGGACACGTTACAACATTTTTTTTTAATTCTTACATTTTAGCAACTATGGTATATTGTATTGAGTTGAGCCACGAAAAACATTTTTTACTTTCACCTCTCTAATTCTGCAGTTGGAAGGCTTAGATACAAAATAGTGATCATTTATATGTACAAGACTAAGATATATTTGATATAGATTAACATTTATTTTATTGACTTATTAACATTTACCAATCGTACGCCGTTCGATAGGCATTGAATTTCATCGGCAGTCAACAGCTGGATTCAGGCGGCGTAGAACCGATCGGTGTGGAGATCCTAGAGTATTTTTTTAAGAATGTTATATCATACAACTTAATGTTATTATAAGAAAGTAACGAATGAGATCTGTTTTTAGCTTGTTCACCGCTAGTAATAGTGTTTCCGAATATGATTTCTGTTCAACATGACTTAACGTGGTTTATTTTTAAATATTTACCAGCGTTTTTAATATTTTGTTTTAGATATTTATTTTCTTTTTCTATTTCACCTTCACTCAGTATCTGGATAGACTGATGGAGCTTGCGAATGCAGTGAAAAGACACTCCGTTCCCATCAACACACTTCCGTTCCCAAGATTTTTCGGAATTTTAGAGGCAATGCCTCTTGAAGGCTATGTTTGATACTGGAAATGTTAATATTTAATATTTAATTTTCTCTATTGGGAATCGAACCCACAACCGTCGCCTTTACAGTCGCACGCTTATGACCATGCATTAAAATGATCAAATCACACACAAATATTAATATTCTTTCTTTTTTAGCTTCACGCTGTATCCCGCACGAGGCAGTGTAAGCAGGACCGGTAACCCGGGAGAACCTAGTGTTAAGACACTCTGTTCCACTTCCGTTCCCCACACACAAATATTAATATTAATTTCAAAAAATAATTTAAGGTTAATACTCTGTCTTTCAAAATGTGGTAAATATATAAAACAATACGTATAGATTGGCGGACCGTTAACTTTATGCCGCGTTCTTACAAGATCCATTCTCCTGAATCAAGACCGGTGTTCCCTCGTCAGCGTAACGGACTCATTAATGACTACGTTGAACTCGCATAAACTAACAGCATATATTTTTTCCATTAAATAATTATGCGGAAACGACTGAGCGAGCGGAAAGAATTGAAATGAACTCGCTCAGTTCAGCGGCATGAAGCAATTACAAAATAAAAAACTATAATAGATTGTTGAAAATGTCAACATATTTTATTTAAAAGGGCTCCGATCCACTTATTTTTTTAATTTATTTTGGATTTTTTACAGTCATATCCTGTCCCGGATCTCAGGGGTCTCAATCTTTAAGAACAACTCTTTCTAACATTCAACATTATTTTACAAATATTTTTACTAATCAAAAAAATTTTCCACAGAAATTTATTAAACGAACAAAAATTTTAACGTATTGCGTATCTCTCCAATACATTATCTTTAATTCAGAAGGTTTTTTTGTAAAGTGTGAACAATTTTCTTAAACTCAGCTTCACGCTGTATCCCGCACATGGCAAGGTAGGCAGAGGGAACTTGGGAACCTAGACACTCCGTTCCACTTTCGTTCCCCACTTTTCACCGAATTTGAGGCATAGCGTGTTAAGTGGCGAAATTCAACGCCGCGTTTTTGCCTTGTACCAGAGCTAAGAAATGAAAACATTAAATATTTAAATTGAAAATATTAATTATTACATTTTCTCGAGTGGGGATTGAACCCAGAACCTGTCGGTTACAGTCACACACTTGTGCCGCTGCACCACGACAGACCTCATTTTCTTAAACCATATGTTATAATTAACGTCACTTATATACAGAGTATGCATAATACGATGCAGTCGGGTCAGTTTATCTGAGCAACAGTTCTTTAGCAACGCTGGACATGTAACTAACTGCCTCTGAAGTGCAAGTTATATTATTTCGGCAATCATTTTAATAGTAAAGAGCAAGGATGCGTAAATGACATGAATGCGGTTTACATTACGTACTGTACTTATGTGATTTATGAGTTATTAGTGGTAATTACTGAAAATTTTGATGTTTTTAAATTAAAATTAATTTAATAACTACATGATATGTCTGACCTGTCGTGGCGCAGCGGCACAAGCGTGTTAGGCACACACCCAACAGGTTCTGGGTTCGATCCCCACTCGAGAAAATGAAATATTTAGTAGTCTCAATTTAAATTTTTAATATTTTCATTTCTTGCTCTAGTACAAGACAAAACGCGGCGTTGAGTTCCACCACTCGACACGCATTACCACAAATTCGGCGGAAAGTGTGAACCGGAAGTGAAACGGAGTGTCTTAACAATAGGTTCCCCCTGCCTACCTTGCCAAGTGCGGGATTCAGTGTGAAGCTGAAAAAAAAATGATATGATGCCAATTTTGATCAGACTTTGGTTGATAGGATGTTTTTAATAAATTAAAATATTATTTATAGGATTTTGAATGTCTTCCATGTACAGTTATCATTGACAGCGACAGTGTTATCTTGCACGTAGCAAGGCGGCCTACCCTGCTATGTACAAAATACGAGATGAAGCTAACAATCTTTACATTAACGAAAAAGTGTAGGTAATTTTAGATGAGGATATGGAAACGTTTTCTGTGCTTCCTTAATTAAGAAAGCACAGAAAATATTTGCAATTGCAAAGTGCACCATTACGAAATTAATGCTGAAAAAAATACTAAATTAATGGTAAGTATAATTCTAAGAGAGGCCTGTCGTTGCGCAGCAGACTGTAACCGACAGGTTATGGGTTCGATCCCCACTCGAAGAAATGAATATTTAATATATTCAGCTTAAATATTTAATGTTTTCATTTCTTCGCTCTGGTACAAGGCAAAACGCGGCGTTGAGTACCGCCAATCAACACGCAATGCCTTAAATTCGGTGGAAAATGGGGAACGGGAGTGGAACGGAGTGTCTTAACACTAGATTTCCAAGTTCCTTCTGCCTACCCTGCCACGTGCGGAATACAGTGTGAAGCTGAGTATAATTCTAACGTTTATTTTTCAACAAAATAAACTAAAATACTTTCATTGTTTTAATTCAACTACGTCACACAGAAAATAACATTGACCTATTGCATAATACAAAGCATTATAATAATACGTATTTGCAACATTATTACGAGCATAAATACTAGCGAGATACTCGAGGAGATAAATTAGCGGCGCTTTGTTCTACACTTTAGCTATTTAGAAACATTGCATGTTTGCGGAAACCAACGCTGTATGTTAATAAAGAATATATGATTTTCTGGGTAGGATTTCGAAAAGGAAAAGTGAGTGGTACGGGAGGCAGACTTTGGCTGACTTTCGAAAAGACAGTATCTACGATACTGGAGAAAGGGCACATAAAAAGTATGAGGACCCCCTGGATACCATGTAAAATGTGGTTGATGATAAAGGACGAGGCGAAAGAGGTATGCCGAGCGTTATAGCGTTTGACGCTCATTTCCCACTGGCTACCCCGCTAGGGAGCGTACAGCGTGAAGAAAAAAAAAGAAGTCGACTGTCAGTAATAGTTCCATTAAGTCATAATTACACCATGATTTATGATGATTTTAATTCAATGTTATTGATATTAATAAAGATTTATTGAATGTACTGTTATTTCAATTTCATAATAACAGCTCCAGTCATTGTCTGCATTTTTATTGCATTGACGTAATGGAAAACCCTATAGGAAATAAAGATTTCCGTATAGATTGGGAAATTCTTTCTCATCTCCTCCCCTACGCTCCATGACATTTATCTATGTTTAATCTCTTTCAGTCACTAACACTGTCACAGTAGGGAAAGGAATTAGAATGGAGTATCTCAACACTAGGTTCCCAAGTTCCCTCTGTCCATCCAGCCGAGTGCGGGATACATTGTAAAGCTGATTTTTTTTTTTTTTTCAGCTTCACGCTGTATCCCGCACTAGGCAGGGTAGGCAGAGGGAACGGAAGTGGAACCTAGTGTTATGACACTCCGTTCCACTTCCTTTCCCCACTTTCCGCCGAATTTGAGGCATTGCGTGTTGAGGGGCGGAACTCAACGCCGCGCTTTGCCTTATTACTAGAGCGAAGAAATGAAACATTAAATATTTTAAATTGAAAAATATTAAATATTTCATTTCCTCGACTGGGGATCGAACCCAGAACCTGTCGGTTACAATCACACTCTTGTGCCGCTGCGCCACGACAGACCTCAAAGTAAAGCTGATTTTATTTTATTAAATACAATAAAAATTAAAAATATTCAATGGTAAAATACCTTATATCACATCCCATTTTGTAGTTTTTTAAACAGATGAAGTTAAAAGAAAAAAATATTTTGACTTATTTATGTTACAATTTATGTCTAAAAGCCAATCAATCGATTTACAATATTCAATGTTTCTAAAACGAAAGTTAGAACTAGTTCTTGTTAATAACCATTGCCTCATAGCCTTGTTTAAATTTGATCCTGATTGCACCACGATGGATTAAATGAAATAACTTAATACTGAATCCCAAACATGTCTGGATAGGCGGAGGGAACTTGGGAACCTAGTGTTACGTCGATTTGAGGCATTGTGTGTTGAGTGGCGGAATCCAACACCGCTCTTTGCCTGCTTAGAAATTAAAATATTAAATACTTCATTGCCTCGAGTGAGGATCGAACCCTCAACTTGTTAGTTTACAGTCGCATGCTTATACGCCTGCACCACGGGAGCCCTCAAACAGAGAATTAATTTGTCCTTATCAATTTGATATATTTGTATTCTATAAAAGAAAAATTCGAGGCCTGTCGTGGCGCAGCGGCACAAGCGTGTGACTGTAACCGATAGATTCTGGGTTCGATCCCCAGTCGAGGAAATGAAATATTAAATATTTTCAATTTAAATATTTAATGTTTCATTTCTTGGCTCTGGTAAAAAGGCAAAGCGCGGCGTTGAGTTCCGCCACTCAACACGCAATGCCTCAAATTCGGCGGAAAGTAGGGAACGGAAGTGGAACGGAGTGTCCTAACACAAGGTTCCCGCGTTCCCTCTGCCTACCCTGCCTCGTGCGGGATACAGCGTGAAGCTAAAAAAAAAAAAAAAAAAAAAAAAAAAAAAATAAAAAAAAATAAAAGTGGAGGCCTGTCGCAGCGCAGGGACATAAGCCTGTAATTGTAAACGACAGGTTGTGAGTTAACTCCCTGTGATTAATTTTAGATGAAATATTTAATATTTTTATTTGTTTGCTCTGGTAACAAGACATAGCGCGGCGTTGAGCTTCACCAGTCAACATGCTATGCCTCAAATCCAGCAGAAAGTGGGGAAGGGAACTGAGTCCGCCTACACTGCCATGTGCGGTATACAACGTAAAACTAAAAAAATAAGTAAAAGAAAAGTAAAAAAACTAAAAAAAAAAATAAGTAAAAGAAAAGTATACTTTTTTTCTTATAACTCAGAAAAAACACGGAACTTCTTGACAAAATTTTAAGGTATACAGTGGAATTGCATGTGATGATAAACTTAATGGTTATGGATTCAAACTGTACTCAGAGCCTCGAAAGTTGGGTAGTAATGTGCAAACGGAGTGTCCTAACACTAAGCTATCTTAGTCTTTCCTCTATACAAGGAAGAGAGAAAAGCTGCAATTACGATAATTCGTTATAATTATTATTTAAAAACCATGTGCTGAGTTATAATACTTATATTATTTATTTACTATTATACTTTACATAAACAATTACGTATTGAACACATCTTGAAATTCGTACAATAAGTACACATTTATTGGTCAATCATCATTTCTCATTATTTAGTATATAAATACGATTTCTAAGCATAATCCACATTCAAATTAATATTCCTTTGCTAATATAATATAGCGTATAACAGATCATTCAATTAATTATAATAAGTGTGCTTGCGCAAGCACCCGGCGTCGCCCGACCTCGCGCGCCTCTATATATACTGAGATACAGCAAAGATACATCACAGTTCACTGTTTCCTCTCAAACAAACAAACAACTATCAAAATGAAATTCTTCGTAAGTAATTAATCATTATTTTTAATCGTCCTTTTGAAAATTCAAAAGCTTTTCCGTCAATGATTGCCATAAATTGGCTTGCCAAATTCGGTTTTGTGTAGGTATTTATGTTTGTTTATAAATATTGTTCATACAATTCAATTTTCGCTATTAATAATTTATTAATAAATTATCATAATTTAGAAAAATACGCTATAAAACATTTTCGACAAATGATTTTATAACGAATTTTTTAATTTTTTTACCTTAATTTAAAAAAAAAAATACGACATCTTGTAATAATTTAAAAATAATATATTTTATTAAAAAAAAACTTAGAAGCTATTATAATGAAACATGTAAACGCGGAATTTAATAATAATTAACGTCTTCCTGAACACTGAAGCGCTTCGACTCTATTATGACTACGTAGAGTATGATTGATCGATTGTCGTTTCAACAGTTATATTTCAGTTCAGTGTTATATTTTATTAATGGAGTAAATACGCTTATTTGACAAAAGCACAGTTAAAATATGTCAATTTTATAACTGGAGGAAATTTGATTACTTTTGATACATACATGATTAGGATCTACCGTTTCTATTCATTTTTTTGCCTTGAGTAATAAATAGTAAATCTATAGAATTATTCTCTTTCTGTTTCTTAGTCTCAATATTAGGTTCCTAAGTTCCTGCCTCTCTTGCTCTCTGCATACCCAGCCATGTGCGGGATACAGCGTGAATTGATAAATTAATTTTATATTTACTCCGCAGGCTTGCATCGTCCTCTTTGTAGCAGCAGTATCAGCGGCTCCAGAAGGCAAACGTGACAAACGAGGCTTCCTTCACGGTGGCTTCAGCAGCGGGTATGAACTCGGCCACAGCTCCTTCGGCCACAGCTCCCTAGACCTTGGTTTGAGCCACGGACCCATTGTTGAACATGTATACTCCGCCCCGGCCAAGATCGTGTCGGTCAACAAAGTTGTTGAAGTACCCAGAGTGAGTATTATGCTAAATTTTTTTATAACAGGTATATATAACACCAGCAGCAATCGCGGCTTCGCCCGCATCAGTTTATTAATTATATTATATGTAGATTTTATATGTTTTACAAAATTGTAAAAAATATAATATTTGCATCCTGTGTGTTGTTGATATACGTGAGCTATATTATTATTCCAAAAATACTCAGTAATAAAGAAACATCCACATTTATAATAAATATTAGTAAAGATAAAAATGATTATGAGACAAAGACTAATTGAAACTATTTTAAATAACTCTCGTGCCCGCGTCTTTTATCTGAAGGATGGGAAAAAAATCCGATTATGTATTTATATTTCTTTATTATATTTCTTTGCAGGTTGTCGAAGTCAAGAAAATCGTGTCAGTACCCAAAGTAGTATCAGTTCCACAAATCGTGAAGGTATCAAAGATCGTAGAAGAACCCCATTACGGACACGTTTCCTCCGGTTGGTGGTGAAGAGTCAATGAGTTGCAGAATAAAGCCGGCATTCCACCGCTAAATGTTAGCTAATTTTACTTAAAAATATTAAAAATCAATCTCCAGTCCCAGAAATACCTCTTACAAAATGTATAATAATAATACTTTAAAAAGAAAGTGATTCACTGATGTAACGAGTTAAAGCTAACAAACAAATAATGCCGTCTTACGAGGCTTTCTACAACCAAAATTAGTTTTAATAAAAAATACTTTTTTTACTATATACAATCTTTTATTTAATTCTCTTAACATCCATAAATATTCAAATGTGATATTGATATGTAACCTAATGATTACAAATCAATCTGTAGATATGTTCATTATAATCTACAAATATATTGACTAGGAACTAATTTGATAATAATGTGCGGGAAATTATGAATTCAGTTCAAGTTCCACACGCAACTTTAACACGCATTGCGAAACAACGTCAGTATACATTATTCACTCTCCTCACTACTTAATAATAAACTAAATCTTAAATCACAGTATTATATTGTAACCTTTCTATTCTTCTTTAACTTCAATATTCCGCTTATACCAGGTTAGTTAGCGTTCTCTTTCCAAGCTGAGTGAAATTTAAAGTCACGATTGTTTTTATCAGAGAGAGAGAGAGAGAGAGAGAGAGAGAGAGAGAGAGAGAGAGAGATAAAAACAATTCATTCCCTCGACTGCGAATCGAACTGACAACTGCCGCTTATGTCGTATAGACACTAAGCCATATCAATACGAAGGTCTTAATTTTGAACATTATATTATGGTTCTAATGGCAATGACCTACATGTAAAATATAATTCCTCTTTAGATAATACGAAACGAATGTTCATAAGCTGTTATATAGAAATAATATTTTTTGCAATAATTAAACGTTATTGGCGAAATCGACGATCATCATTTTAATTGATTATTTGAATGTCGTTTGTGTTTTTTATAACATAATCAAATACAAATATAATGTTGTAATGAAAATATTGAAATTTATATACATATTCATACCGTGTAGTTGTGCAAGTCTATTTTTTCTGCAGTGTACTTTTCAACGATGTATAAGTTTCATGTTTAATTATATTTGTTTTGCTATTTTATACACATATTTTATACAAAATATCATAGAGTTAGGAACTGTCACACGTTTCCCGCCATTTTAGTATTTTTTTTTTCTGAACGCACGAAGGCTTTATTGAAATCATTTTTCGTACTACAATACAAAAAATTATATCATACCTACTTATAAAGACATTTTTCACTTACATTCTAAAATTATTTACTAAAATTATATTTTTTAATCGCATGAAAGGAAAACGCAATAGTTCCCTTGTCAACCGTAACTAATGATACTTACGGCCGCTATAAGCTGCCGCATCGGAAGTTTCGTGGGAAATAATTGTTTACATCAACAATTCGCATGTTCTAATAATTAATAAAAGTAATTATTAATATTTGTTTTAATTAACGAAGATTAAAAAATATATATATTTCACTCTTAATAACTATTTTGTCGTTAAATTCTACAAAAGGTTCCCAAGTTGCCTTTGCTTACCATGCTATGTGCGGAATACAACGTATAGCTGGAAAACAAACTAAATTCTATTGAAATGTATTTTTTTTTACATTTCACACAAATGCTTTAGGTACCACTGTACCTACTCATTGCATAGTTACTTACTTTGTTGATAAATGTAAATGCCTACAACTTGCAAATTGATTTATCATCCCTAACAATCAACACAAAATGAAAATAAAAAAATAAAACATAATTGAATAAAACGTTGTAACGAGCAGGTAATTGATATCAATATAAGGTTCCTTTCACGACGACAGAATAGTCGGAATTAAATAAATTTTAATGAGGCATGGTCGCGTGAGTATCTGCACAGGTGGACGGTGCTTCAGTAGTTCAGGCCTTCGAAATAGGTCGCATGCAAGCAGTTGTGCGGCTGACGGCGACGTAGCAGCACCATACAACATAATGGATTACCTTGTAAGCCACTTTATTATTTATTAAATTACAATTTGAAGACAAATCAATAAGGATTAATTCTTATTATTTTAAACTTAAAATGGTTTCAATTTAAGACAAACAAAATTCATTAATATTTTTAAAGATAACAAAATTTTGTACGATATAATTGTCAGTTTAATAAATGTTATTATATTTAAAGTACATGTCATACGTCTGCTCTCAATCGTACCTATATTTAAAAAAAATATTACTTTGTTGCAGATTCCGATATTATTCGTAACATTCTTCACGTGGGTTAATGCCTTCGCACCATTAGGCTTCATGATGGAGCGTAGAAGGAACACGTACCCTATATCCGCTAACGAATTGATGGAAGAGTACGAACCATACGCAGTGGCCGCTTTCCCGATTCAGGGTCCAGTACCAATTCTGCAACTGCTATCTCCTTCGGCGTATCCGGGAAAATATAGAAAACCTCCAAAAAAGACACAAAACGTAAGAGATTTACACGCTTACCCTTCCAACACTGCTCATGGCTACCAGATCTATCAGAACTATATACCGGAACCCTACGCATACGATAATGTATATGAAGACCAACCAAAGTACCCTAAAAGGGAGCCGTATGAAACCGAAACTGCTCCAGTAGTGATATATGCACGACCAAACAAAAATGGTGGATATACATATCGTAAGCCCACGTCAACTACGTATAAACAGCAAAAAGAAAAAGAGCCAGTTATTATAAGGATTCATAAGTATAGAGTTATTCATTGAACGTATATTGCTGCTATGTTACTACAAATGGATGTGATAGTATTTATGGTATTACATTGGAAGCAGGTATTTTTAAAAATTTTTGTTTTCATTTGTTTTCTAATTTATTTGTAAATATAATGTCTAAGTTATTTAGATTGAATGTTAATTTTTGATTAACTGTAAGCTATTGTAGATAACTTAGCTATAAATATAATACCAAAAATACTGTATTACGTAGTTTTTTTTTTAAATATATGTTAAACGATTTATTGATTTATATATTCAAGCCAAAATGATTGATTTTAATTTAATAAAACTATTATTAATGAATACAATTTAACGAACAGTATTTTTATAATAAGTTTGTACATTTTGGTTTATACAAATATAGAATTGGTTAAATTACTTTTTACTTTTTTTTATAAAATATTTTATCATGTTATTTTTTTTAATTAATTTTAAATTACATAAGCATTTTAATTAAGTTCACATTCGTTTAATATTTTGTTGTGTGTAATAATTTATTTCAATTAGAATAAAACACTTCTAAGTATTTAAGAAAATTTTATTTTGCTTCGAAGTTTAGTGTAGTGAATAATGTTATATATTTTTTCAAACATACCTAATATATATTTTTCTAGAATTAAAATTATATAATGTACCTTATAATAAATAACTAATTAAATGTTGTAATAAATAATTCTTTTAGACTTTCGCTATTAATATCGATATGTCGTGTTATTCGGAAGGAGCAAGCGAGCGTAACGTGAAGTGTTTATTAGATACAAATCGATTAAACGCACACCTTGCGCGTGTCTTGCAACTACGTGTATTAATATTATTAGTCGAAATTGACAACTTTTAATATATAGGAAACTTTACTATTTTAGATATTACTGAGTATGAATAATAATGGGCATGGAGATTTATTGTAATCAAATCTTAAAAACATTTACTTATAACGCTGTTATATTTTATAAAGAACACAATAAGCACACACACACAGTGCGTACTTCATTCCTATTAAGACACTTTCGTTCCCACTTTCAACTAGATTCGAGGCATATCGTGTTGAGTTGTGGAACTGATCCCCGTGCTTTCCCTCGTTACTGTGTTAAGTGAGAAAAAGGGCAATATTCAATATTTATCTCTTAGTGGAAATTGAACTCGGCACATCCTGTCGCGTTTACAGTTGCACAATTTTTGTTAATCATTTAAATAATAAATATATTTTATAATTCACTCAACAGAATACCAATAAAATCAATTAAGCTACTCCGAAATAGTCCAGAGAAAGAGAAAGACTGGCAGACAAACTTTTTAAAAATTTTGAAAATGTTTTATTATCACATAGCAAAGTGCACTTGAACAAACATGAATCATAAGCAGACCTACACTTAACAAAATATCTAAGTCATAATTAAGATTTTTATATGCCGTATTTCTTTATTAAAGTAGTAAAAAGTCATATAATTTAATTAATAAAAGCTAATTTACTAATATTATTTGAATTTTATATTGGTATTACATTATTATACTAATTTGTATATCACCATGACGCATCAACGGTTTTTAGTATTTTATCACATCAATGTCAATGTCAATTGTTAAAATGTCAGACTTTAAAACATTCCTTATTGTTTGTTTTGAAATATTATTATAGAATAAACCATTAAATACGTAAATATATTTGAAGAAAATTTTGTTGTGAAAAATGCCCCGTGTAAAAATTGACTATGTAGTCAGTTTCAGTAGCGAGGATCCAGTAAGATTTATTATTTAATTACACATAAGTCACGGCTGTATAACCTAAACTTACAGAAACAATTTTGTTTAATAGCGTATGTTTTAATTTTAATTTAAAGGTTATATTCATATTTATACTTCACTAAATTAATTTAATTTTTAAAATTATTTTACATGTTATATATAATGAAATGGCTTATTTTTCTTAAGATATTATTATATCACTCTGAAACATATATTTAAGACTTTAAACAATATTTTTAATAGGATAATCAAGCCAGTAATTTATTGGCTTGGGATGTTAGCAAAAAGAAATGGCTGTGCAACAAGGGTGAACTATCCTGTTCAATTGTACTGCAGTTGGTGAAAGCAGTAAAGGTAATCTATCATTATCTAAAAACATTATGCAGAGATGCTTGACTCTAAATTCAAAAATAAAAGTGATCTTCTCAGTAGTGTTCCTTTTTTAATTTTTCCGAGTATTTATATGTTTTGGGGTGTGCATGAACTACCCTGAAAAATAGAATGATAGGCCGAGAGAACATAGTAAATACTTGATAGTTAATGTGTCATGTAATTGCATATAAAATTTAAAATTCATATATTTAAAAACCGTTTTTAAATTTTGAATGTAGCAGAAACCTCTGCTACAATCAATTCAAAATTTTTATATGCTTTTTAGATTTAAATTTAGTATTTTCTTTCCTAAATGTGGAATAACACTTTAAAAAGTTGCAAAAAATGCAGATGTAGTTTATTAAAAACTTTGATATATTAAAAAAATATAACTAATTTAAATTCTTATTATAATTTAAAATGTTATCAATTGGAGTTAAATGTTGCATGTAATATTTCTAAGAATTTAATACCAAAAATTCAAAACTATTAAATATACTTTTAAATACAATCCAATAAATAAATTCTCCAAATTTTTTTATGCTTTATTTTAGTTTTTTTGATTTCCTTTAAAATTAGAAATATGGCATATTGAGTATTTTAGCACACCCCTCATTGAGAACCGAGCCTATACATATCACATTTACAGTAATTTGCAAACATATTATAACTATACTTCTACAACCTCTCCGAGTTATTTTAATATTAAAATAATTTATTTAGATAGAATCTGTCAACATAGGAGCACATCATGCAGCTTTGGTTGAAGTGTTAGTAGGACTATCGGAGAAACCTAATGAACAATTTCAGGTAATTCATATATATATTCTATTCAAAAATAAATAATATATTCTAAAAAGTTCTTAGGTTGTTAATGTTTTTATACAATATTTAATTATTTATTTTACCTATATATATATATATATATATATATATATATAATATATATATATATATATATATATATATATATATATATATATATATATATATATATATATATATATATATATATATATATATATATATATATATATATATATATATATATATATATATATATATATATATATATATATATATATATATATATATATATATATATATATATATATATATATATATATATATATATATATAATATATATATATATATATATATATATATATATATATATATATATATATATATATATATATATATATATATATATATATATATATATATATATATATATATATATATATATATATATATATATATATATATATATATATATATATATATATATATATATATATATATATATATATATATATATATATATATATATATATATATATATATATATATATATATATATATATATATATATATTATATATATATCTATATATATATATATATATATATATATATATATATATATATATATATATATATATATATATATATATATATATATATATATATATATATATATGTATTTACTAATTTTTACTTATATATATATATATATATATATCTATATATATATATATATATATATATATATATATATATATATATATATATATATATATATATATATATATATACATATATATATATATATATATATATATATATATATATATATATATATATATGCCATGATGTTTCAAACACTGAATTAGTCCATGGTCAATAGATATATGTAGAATACCTGCCCTGACCCTACTGTCCACATATAATTAATACGATATAAATAATTCTCAATTTATTCTAAGGTTTTTTTATTTTTTTAAATAAATGAATTCTTTAAAGTTTCACTCATTCCATAGTTTATGAATTTTTAAATTATTAAATCTATTCTTTTTTTATAAAAACATTTATTTATCTATGTAAAAATTACAACACAGAAGAATGACTATTGGAAATTGCCAATCATACTAAATTTCTATTTTTTTTTTTTTCATTATTGTTTAAATAACATAGTGTTCTTTAGCATTATAGTGTTTCTTTCCAGTCTATTTTAAAAGCATTGTATTAAGTGTTTCAACTAGTTAAATATCAACAGTAGATGCTGGCTGTGGTAAGGAGTACAAATCTGACTATAATGTTGAATTATTATTTTTTTTTTGTGTTATTCGCAATGAGCCCCGCCACTCATTACGCAATGCCTCAAATACGGCGGAAAGTGGGGAACGGAACGGAGTGTCTTAACACTAGGTTCCCGGGTTCCCTCTGCCTTTCCTACCCCATGCGGGATACAGCGTAAAGCTGAAAAAAAATAATTCTAGACTATAGTAATCTTCTTAATACTACAGTGAAGAAATAAGAATAATTAATTCCATCCACTAACAACCATACTTGGTTTAAGAAAGTGCAGCGCCACAACGACTTTAATATATGTAATTGTAAAATATTTATAGGTGTTAGTTCCGAATAGTGTTTTATTAACGCCACTGGAGTCGCGTCGGGACGACGGTATAGAGAAGGTTAGGTCTTTCAGCGGAAGTCAGTTATCTAGTGATGCGAAGTTGAAGAAGTGGGACCGTATTAGGGTTGTATGCTCGCAGCCTTATAATAAACATTGCAAGGTATTTTTTGTTTTTTTTTTTTTATATTGTATGTATTTAATAAAGTATTTTTTAATTGTTTTAAAAAATATTATATATGTATTTACTAATTTTTACTCTATTTTGGGTTATCCTTTATATTATGTATGTATGTATAGTCGTACAGGGACGTGTCAATGTAAACACGACAGTTTGTTGGTCAGGTCAATCGCTACTCGAGGAAATGAAATATTTAATATTTTCAATTTGCCACGTTGTGTTCCGTCACTTAACACGCAATTCCTCAAACTCGGCGGAAATTGTAGAACGGAGTGTCTTAACACTAGGTTCCCAAATGAGGGTACTCCCCTATCCTGCCATGTGCGGGATACAACGTGAAACTTATATATCACGGAAAATTTTCAGTATTTATAATAAATATTAATTAATTCCAGTTTGGTCTATCATTCATCCATATATTCGAACCGGAGGACACTAACAAAGCGACACCTGCGTTACCAACTACTTCCACTGTGCCATCGCGTCTTTTACAACTGGACACGTTTTCTTCGGATGAGGAAGAATTTAGGCCTGGGCAGCTTTTTGCGATGTCGCAGGAAGAGAAACGTAAAGATACAGGTAGTTGTTTTTTGTTGTTTTTTAAAAATAATGCCTTAAGAGTAGATTTTTTAGTGATTGGTACAAGAAAATAATTTAACTCTCTCTCTCTCTCAGCTTCACGCTATATCCCACACGAGGCATGGTAGGCAGAGGAAACCCGGGAACCTAGTGTTAAGACACTCTGTTCCACTTCCGTTTCCCACTTTCTGCCGAATTTGAGGCATTGCGTGTTGAGTGGCGGAACTCAACGCCGCGCTTTTGCCTTATTACCAGAGCGAAGAAATGAAACATTAAATATTTAAATTGAAAGTATTAAATATTTCATTTCTTCGAATGGGGATCGAACCCAGAACCTGCCGGTTACAATAAGTTTAGTTAATGAAATAAAGGTTAAATTTATTTTAGTGGGGGATAGATCTTCCCGTAAAATCAGACATCTTCTATTATTTATTATTCTTTTAAAATTAACAAACCAGCCAAGTGCGAGTCGGTTTTGCACAACATATTCAATTATAAAAGTATGAAATTTAAGAAGAAAAAAATTTATTAGTTATTGAGCAAAAGAATTTTGACAGACGAGCAGTGAAACTGATAGCAAATAACAAAGTGTTACTAGAAGGTTCCCGTTTTTTATTATGCATCCCTGAAATGTTTAAATGCATCCCTGAAATATTCAAAAAACATGCTAAATTTAATTCCAGGTGCACAAATAAGACAAGCTTCGTCGCAAGCACTCAAAAACATATCAGATACATCAACAAAACTATTAAAAACGCCTATAGCTAAAACAGCTAATAAAGATGAAAATCGCGTAAACAAAGTATGTACAGATAGGAAAAAAGAAACTCTTTTATATAAAGACGAAGATGACGAGCCTCACGCGAAAATAGACCGTATTGTACAAAAACATAAAGAGAGTAAGGAAAAAGTGGAGAGTCTAAAGAAGAATGATGAAAATGGTAAAATTATTGGTTCGAACACTGAAAAAGAAGATGGCGGAAGAAGTTCCAAGAAGAAAGCTAATAAAGTCTCTTTGGAGTCAAGTGCTAGTAATAAGAAGAGAAAGAGATCTGATGATGGTTGGTTTTTAGTTTTTGTTATGTGAAGTTGAATAATGTTCACTATGTACCCAGCAACGCCTATGGCAAGGTAGGTTAAGTTAGACGGAACCTGGGAACCTAGTGTTAAGACACTTAGTTACACATATTCTGATGAACTTGTGGTTGTGCGTGTTTAGTCATCATCAACATTTCAACGATTTTCTTGTAATTCTTACCTTACCTGTTTTTTATTTCTTGTTTTTACTTTACCCTTGAATGTCAAAAATGTAATTATTGTTTTTTTTTTCATAAAGAAAAATATAATATAAAAATTTGTGGACTATAACGCCGCGTTTTGTCTCCTTACCGAAGCGAGGAAACAAAAACATTAAATGTTGATTGATTTCCTATGATGATCCTAAATTTTTCGAATCTTCAATTATTTTTAACAAAATTCTAAAATTTATTAAAAATCCAAATTCTAATTTATTTTACATACACTAAGGCAAAGCGGCGTTAAGTTTCGCCACACAACTTGCAATGCCTCAATTCGGTGAAAAGTGTCATTTAAGTTTCCAGGCTCCCTCCGCATACCATTCTATAAAAAATATATCTACTATAGTTTATGGTCAATAGTCATAGATATTTTAAATCTATTATTATTTATTTTTTAATTTTATAATAATTAAATAATGATGTATAAAAAAATAAAAATATATAAATTTAATATATTTGAATTATTTTATAATAATTAAATTTAAAATAATAATCATATAAATCTCTTATACAGATATTTCTCCTGGCCCAGTACAAACTACCATATCTAATATACTATCAGGTGTAGAATACGCAATAAGCGGTTACGTGAACCCGCAGCGTTCAACGCTGCGTAACACCGCGACTGCGTTGGGCGCTGTGTACCGGCCTGACTGGCGGCCATCTTGTACGCATCTTATGTAAGTATTTTACTATATCCCGGTTATAAGAGGATTGTTAGATGCGTGTTGATTAGCGGAGTTGAACACCGCACTTTTGTGAGCTTCGCTTTTACGATTTATAAGTTAAAAAATCTATTTTAACATCTATCAGCAGAAGTAAGAACAGTACATCGGATATTAACTTTGGTCTTTCCATCTATAACAATATTCATATTTCTTTACTAATGCCTGTGGCCTGTTGTGGCGCAGATGTACAGGCATGTGACTAACGCGACAGGTTGTGGGTTCGATCCCCGTTCGAGGAAATAAAATATTAAATATTTGTAATTAAATATTTAATATTATAATTTCTTCGTTCCACTGAACATGCAATGCCTCAAATTCGGCAGCGGAACGGAGTGTCTTAACACTAGGTTCCCAAGTTCCCTCGGCCTACAGCGTAGAGCTGACTGATTGGTATTTAACAGATGCGCGTTCCCGAATACACCAAAACTCAAAACAGTGCGTGCATCGAAGGCTTCGACGGTCGCGGTGACGGCGGAGTGGGTCGAGCACTGCCGCGCGCACCGCCGGAGGCTGCCGTGGCAGTGGTACGCCACCGAGCCGCGCTCGCGGGTCGCGCCCGCGCCCGGCTGGGAGAGGGAGCCCCACTCTCCCACTACCAGTGTGGAAGGTACTCGCCTTATATTGAGAGGACTCTATGTTTATATTAATAATTTGACTTTTTTTATAGATATGGTAAAATTTTAATTTCATTGGATTTGAAACTGTTTATTGTGGTTACAGTCCATGCTATGTAGCTACTAAGCTATATGTTCTTGTCATGCTTCTTTGAAATTGCTATACGCATGCTTACTGTTTTTTTGTGTTTGTTAGCGTTTTTGTTGGTTAGTTTTGTACATTAGGACTTTTAAGTTGATTTTTTTTTCAACTTAAGGCTGTATTCCACTCTTGGCAGGGTAGGCGGAGGGAGCTTGGGAAACTAGTGTTAAAACACTTACGTTTCTCACTTTCTGCAAAATTTAAGACGTTGCGTGTTGAATGTCATAGTTGCACTATGCTCTACCTTCTTAACTGATTGAAGTGAATGAAAATTCATTTCATCGAGTGGAGTGGAGTGGAGTGGAGCGGATAGAACCCGTTACCTGTGCCTCTCTGCCACGAAAAATATTATTGAAATCCATACTACAGATAGATATATACGTATATGTGTATATCTATCTAGTATAGTATATAACTATATGTAATATATAACTGTATATGTAATATTCGTATATTATTTTTTTCAGAAATGGACACAGATGATGAAATTGAAAAAGTGTTAAAGAAACAAAAGAAGAAACGCTTAAAATCTCCTTCACCAGAAACTTCAAATGCTAAGACTAATCAAATAACTGAAAATAAATCTCCAGATGACAACAAAATGTCCGAAGATATGTCCGATGATGTGAACGTATCTAAAGAATCTGACATAGAATTTGTGAAAGATGAAAGGATAAAAGCTAATATAACAATATTTGATAGTGATTCAGATACCGAGGAAGATGTTAAAGATATGGAAGATGTTGATATTGATGAAGTAAAGGTTGGTGATTGTTAGTCATGTTTGTCTAGATTTAGATATATACCCCGCACGCGGCTTCGCCCGCTTGAATTGTACTATTTTAGAGAGAACGGAGCGCCAAACGCTACGGTCTCAGCATACCTGTTTCGCCTCGTCCACTGTCATCAGCCTCATGCTTTTTACGTGACCTTCCTCCAGTATCGTCGATACTGTGTCATCGAAGGTCAACCGAGGTCTCCCCCTCCCTCTCTTACCACTCACTTTTCCTTCATAAATTTTTTTACCATTCTTTCTTCAATCATTCGCTCGACCTGTCCAAACCACCTGAGCACGAGCACCTTCTTCTTCATTCTCACTGTGACATCCACGCTAGTACCTATTCTGTGTATCTCTTCATTAAGAAGATAATTATGTATGTACGTAGAATGGGGCCCTCGGCTCAGGCCCCGGGCCCCCTTGTGGAAAGAGACTGTCTTTTATTTGAATTTTAGAGCTTTATTTGAGTAAGAATATTGTTCACAATAATCATTAATTTCCAGGAATTGCCAAATTTCTTCGACGGATGCACGTTCCTCATATCTGGATTAGACGCGGGGTACGACCGCTCGTTGTTGGAGCGCTACGTGCGGGCGTATGGCGGTCTTGTATTAAATGTATGTGATTTTTTTTCTTTATTTATGGTTAATTTTCATTTATTGTAACGTAAAGAGCTGTGGAAAGTAGCCATTGAAAGTAGACAGGTTGTTGGATCGATCCCCAATCGAGGAAATGAAATATTATATATTTTCAGTTTAAATATTTAATGTTTTCATTCATCAAAGGCAAAACGTGACGTTGAGTTCCGGCACTCAATATGCAATGTCTCAAACTCGGCGGAAAGTGGGGAACTGAAGTGGAACGGAGTGTCTTAACACTAGGTTACCAAGCAAAAAAAATATACATGTTCATAATTTCATTTGGTTTTGAGCTCATATAAAACCATATTATATATAAAAATATGAAACAAATTATTTCTTCCAACAGGAATGTGACCTCCTAGAAGACAGTACAATAGACTATCTAATAACCAACGAGGGCTCCGATAAAGGCCTCGGTGACTTCGCCCCCAACTTTTTTGTAAGACCCGAGTGGATATGGCACTGTCATAAAGATAAACGACGATTACCAACTGCGGAATATGAATTATAATTTAAAGTATACAATGGAGGCCTATCGTGGTATAAGAGGACGGCTGTGAACTCGACAGGTTGTGGGTTTGATCCCCGCTCTAGGAAATTAATTTTTTTTTTTTCAGTTTCACGCTGTATCCCGCACTAGGCAGGGAACGGAAGTGAAACCTAGTGTTATGACACTCCGTTCCACTTCCGTTCCCCACTTTCCACCGAATTTGAGGCATTGCGTGTTAAGTGGCGGAACTCAACGCCGCGCTTTGCCTTATTACCAGAGCGAAGAAATGAAACATTAAATATTTTAAATTGAAAATATTAAATATTTCATTTCCTCGACTGGGGATCGAACCCAGAACCTGTCGGTTACAGTCACACTCTTGTGCCGCTGCGCCACGACAGGCCTCAAAAATTAAATATTTAATATATACATTTCTTCACTCTGCAAACAAAGCAAAGCACGGCGTTGTGGTAGTGGAAAGTGGGTATCGAAAGTGTTTTAATGGGATTCGAGCGTTAACACTAGGTTCCCAAAAAAAGTAAAAAAATGGTAACATGCGTTTACTTAATTTGGTTCCCTGGTGGAATAATGTTATTAAGTGTTCTTATGTGGATCGTAAAAGTGATTTTGCCTTGTAATACCGTTTATAGAGATTATAGATATAAGAAGGAATGGAGAAGTAGCCATTGTAAGTGCTGTGAATTTGAATTCAATACCATCATATAGTGCTATGGATATTATATTTTTGTAATGATATTTGTTTAATAAATGTTTGTTGAAGAATATTTTTTTTTATTATAGATGTATTTTTTATTTCAACAATACTATATAATAAAAATATTCTTGTACCTAATATCTTATCTTATGTTAGTAGAAACAGCCATGAGCATCAAAAGGTAAACAAAATATTTCAATGTATTTTAATTTAAAAATATCCTATACGATAACCAACCTAGCTAACTAGCCTTTCTCTATGTACAGAAAGCTTCACACTGTATCCCGCAAGAGGCAGCGTAGGCAGAGGGAACCCGGGAACCTAGTGTTAAAACACTCCTTTCCACTTCCGTTCCCCACTTTCCGTCGAACTTGAGGCGTTGCGTGTTGTGTGACGGAACTCAATGCCGCGCTTCGCCTTATTACCAGAGCGAGGAAATGAAAAATTAAATATTTAAATTGAAAATATTAAATATTTCATTTCCTCGACTGGGGATCGAACCCAGAACCTGTCGGTTACAGTCATACGCTCTTGCCGCTGCGCCACGACAGGCCTCTCTTTTGTACAGAAAGGAATTTAAAATAAATATCGCTGAAATATCAACGTATAAAGAAAAAAACAAAAAATCATTTCCATTCACATCTTTATTACAGACATAAATTATGATCGTTCTTCAGTTTGCGTACAAAATTGTATTTTATAATAGATATTTTGGCTTCATTTAGGTGTTCTTCATACATTACAACGTAGTAGTTCTTCTCTACTGCGACGTAAGGAGGGTGAGCTTCTCGTTCAACTGTAACTGGGTCTTGATGAGCTGTGCTAGGGTTACCACCTGTTAAAAAAAAATCGATGCAATTTCTATAATTCATGATTAATCGTAAAATATTTATTATATATAATTTTTGTGTGTTCAGTGTATATATCCTGTGTATGTATTGAGGCCTGTCGTGGCGCAGCGGAACAAGCGTGTGACTGTAACCGACAGGTTCTGGGTTCGATCCCCAGTCGAGGAAATGAAATATTTAATATTTTCAATTTAAATATTTCTTTGTTTTATTTCTTCGCTCTGGTAATAAGGCAACGCGCGGCGTTGAGTTCCGCCACTCAACACGCAACGCCTCAAATTCGGTGGAAAGTGGGGAACGGAAGTGGAACAGAGTATCTTAACACTAGGTTCCCGGGTTCCCCCTGCCTACCCCGCCTCGTGCGGGATACAGCGTGAAGCTAAGAAAGAAAAGAAAGTGTATATATCAAGCGGGCGAAGCCGCGACCGGTTTGCTTTGTAGTGCACAATAAATATTTAATAAAATAAATAAAAAAAATATTAAATAACACTCACCATAAGCAAATCCTTAACACTAGAAGCGAAGGAATCGGCGAACGAATTAGATGCAAGATCTGGTAGCGCACTGACTAGCTCCAACAGCTGACGGCCCACCTCGTTGTTGGGTACCGTGCGATCCGCCAATACCTCCTCTACGTACTGTACTACCTGCGGAACAAGGTATTAAAAGAATTAATTATAAATTTAAAAAAGGTTTTTTTTATTTTTGTGTTGTATCCTAGATATTCGAATGGCAAAGACAACTGAAGTTTATGTCATTCCATATTTGGAAGCCGGTGGAGTACGGCGGAACTCAACGCCGCCATCTACCTTCTTCCCATAACAAGCACATTTACGTTAATTAATTCGTATTTAATTATAATTTACTCGAAAATATAAGTAATTTCAGCCTTATTCAATAGCAACATCACATCACAATTATTGATATTATGATAATATTTATACAACTTTTGAGAGGTATCGTGAGCGGCACAAGCGTGTGACTGTAAACGCGACAGGTTGTGGGTTCGATCCCAAGTCAGGGAAATGAAATATTTAATATTTTAGTTTCTTCACTATGATAATAGTACAAGGTATGGCGTTGACTCCCACCCCTCAACACAAAATGCCATAAATTCTTCGGAAAATGGTGAACCAACAATAAAAAATATATCTTATGCAAGGTGATGTAATAGTTTAATTTCAAGCGTTTGTGGTATATTATACATTTTTCTTCTAATACGTAATTTAACTTACGGTGGAACTCACTTTTAATCGGCAGAGGGGAACATACACATTACAAAATTCACTCTATATAAAATTTTGTAGCAGTATATTTTAGAAACCTAGCGTTAAGACATTTCCATTAACATACTTTCGTTCTCCATTTTCCGCCAAATCCTCTAGGCAGTCCATTGCTAGTCGCGATACACAACGCCGCGCTTCGCCCTGATACCAGAACTAGGTAAATGAAAGTATTAATTTTTTTTTTTCGAGTAGGAATCGAATCCACAATCTATAACACTACTTAGTCTGATTATACACCTGCCTTGCGCCACAACAGGTTGCCTTGCATCAAGGCTATCCTCTATGTTCTTAACATTTATAATTTTATCTCTAGCTAACTACTTGATTGTAGCAATTTAATAATGATGGCTTTGTTTACTTCAATTAATCTAAAGAAGTACACTTAAATAACTGTATAATTTCAATACAACATCTACCTGATCCAACAACCCCGACAGTTTGGAAGCGGCCTCAGCGACCTGCGCTAAGTCCACCATAGGCTGTACCTGACGCGAGCGTCCTCCTGGGCCCATTGTCTTTTGGCATAGCTGTAGACCTACTATCTGTAATTTAAAAGAAGATAATTTAAAAAATAAGCAATACTTGGCAGCTTCACAAGGGACAGACAAAAAAAACATAGTGTTGAACCCTCCTTCAATTCCCTACTTTTTAAATATATATTATTCAATTTCTTTCACTGTTAACACAACAAATCATTCATACTGTACATATATTTTTTACATTTATGAAATATCTCTTACCTTTGCATTAAATACATAATTTTTAAATAAAAATTAAACTTTAAATAAAATAGTTAACATAAATAAATATTCAATATTATTTATACATATTTTAAGCAAGAAACATACCTCAGGCTCATAATAAGTAAGTCCAACATCTATTGGTGTAAACATACACCCCTGTTTACCCCGAGGCACTCCAAGAGCTACGCACACATATGCCCGGAGGCCCATACGAGCTCCGGCCAGTGAAGTATCTAACGTCACATGAACAGGTTCACGGCATTCTCGGGAGTAATACTCGTGGATCACGGATGAATGGTTTGTTACTTCATTGCCAGTAGCCCACCATCCTGGTAGAAAATAAGCAAAGTAATTACAATAATATTCAATGAACAATAACAATTGATAAATATATGAAACTAGGCCTGTTGTGGTCACTGCACAGGCATGTGATTGAACACAAGGCAAGTTGTGGGCAAAATAATTAATATTTAGTAATTAAATATATTGAGTTCTGCCACTCAACAGGCAATGTCTCAAATTTGGCAGAAAACAGGGAACTAAATGGAGTGCCTTTACTGTAGGTTCCCAATTTCCCTTTACCTACCCTGACATGTGCAGAATACAAAACATAATTTGGTGAATCACAAAAACCGCAGGTCATATAAAATTAGGTGTGCCCTGTCTATGATAAGTTTTGTCTAAAGCAGTAAATTTAAGTTGTCAAAGTGTGGAATTTATTAATATAGTAGTAGTAACATTTTAATGCTACCCATTAAGCTATCTAAGCACTACCAATATTATTATTATTAGAATTCTACGAATTTGTGATGAATTGATGATCAGGGAAAAGACTTAAAGAAGCCTTAAAAAAAAGCATTTATTTTTTTGAAATTTATACCTTATATATTTAAACACTTTGTTGATTTTTATACCAAATAATAGATCTTGAAGCCGTTTCACAAGATATGTAGAATAATTAATAATAAAAAATAAAAATTTTATTTAAAAATCATACAAATAATTATAAATACTTAACAGTGTGCTCGAGTATGTTATAATTTTGTTTTACTTACCCACAATGTTTTCTGACGCATTAACTCTTCGGTTCAGTTCATACACGTCCATGGCATAATTTAACTCAGCCTCCACTTGATCGGCATGTTCCTTGTGTGGTACGCAGAAACAATTCGTTACTTCCACTATCCCCTTATCAGAGGTTCCTAAACATCACCAAACAATGCATTATAAATAAAAAATAGCAAAAAATGTGTAACCATAGTTATTATATTTTATAATATATTGAATTTCATATAAATAAATAAATTTAAAAAACAACACAATCACAAAATTTAGAAAAGAAGGTTATCCCTCATGACGTCGGCACTACACTGTAATAACTTTCACGCACTAAAAATTATAAATATTATTTACCGAGTAATGTGCCGATAACACGATGTGAATCGGCATTACGACGCTCATATGCATCTACGATTTGAAATAAAACAACAGGATGGATCTTAACAGATAAATTGAGCGCCATGATGGACTGTTTGAAAGATCAAAGACAGTTTGTGTTTTTTAGACGTTGTGACAGTGACGCATACGAGCATTAATTATATACAGCACAGATATACAGAGTGAGAAGTAAAGTACAGATTAATAATTACAAAACAATCAGTAAGCCATATGGCGTATCTAATTACCCCATAGCACTTTAACTACAATGACCTATATATTTCTATGACCTATATAATGCATAAGAAATATAAAAAGACGCTAATAATGAGTGGTGAATATAAAACTTATCTTTCACTATAGATTGTTTTGTGTTTAAAGTCGAAAAAACAGTTAAAATGCAACTTAAAGTAAGGTATTTTAGATACGCATGTATGTGGTTCAATGAGCATATTTTCACATAAAAACAATGTAAACGTATTTTTTTTTTAGCAAACGCCTAAGACATCATATAACACACTGAACGTGAAGCATTTTTAAATTGACATATTAAAATAATAAGTTTTATAGAGTTTTGGAAATTTAAATAGGATTTGAAATTTACTATAGAAAAAAATAACTCACTTAATGTTTATAAATTCATCCAAAGATTCTTTTTTTTCGTTTTTTTTTTAGCTTCACACTGTATCCCGCACAAGGCAGGGTAGGCAGAGGAAACCCGGGACCCTAGTGTTAACACACTCCGTTCCCCACAAAGATTTAATTATGTATATAAATATAGTATAAATTGTATTTAAATACAAACTATGATACCAACAAAGAGTAAAGTAATTATACTGGATACCACTACTCCTATAAATGAATTACACTAACTGTAACTATTGACAATAATTATATTTACCTTAGTCTATTGAACTCATCATCACAATGTGGTTTTTAAATATATAAATGAAAATCACCTATGTAATGCATCTTAAAATTTTTATTTGCTACATACATATGTATAGAAATAAAATATGTTACATTGTACAAAAAGCAATGACCAACTCTTGAAATCCTAAGAATTAAGATTATTGTTGAATAAAATAAAATCACTCAAACAAATGTATATCACAAAGAATTCAAAATTTGTTCAACTTACAAATTTTAAAAAGGTAATATTATTATATTATTAATTAGCTATATTTTTATTGCTCTCCTTTAACATCAATCCTTGGTTTGTGTGGGTGCAGTATGGATTCTAATACCATGCATCTCGGCTATTTCACTTTTCAATGACTCTGTCACAAGCCTATGTTGTTTTATTGTTGATAGACCTACAAATTCCTTCGCTTCTATGCTAATCTGAAATAGGGTAAAGTATTTTTAAATATTAATTAATAATACTATATACTTATAATTTCAATACACACATACTACAATATAATATTAAAAGTAGTAATTAAACTGTGGCCGGTTTAATGTAGTAAGATATCATCTAACCATTAGTGCATTAATAAATTTCATAGTAAAAAGCGACACAGATCTTCACTGGCTCACTCCCGTTTTAAGATATGTATATAATTTTAAGGTGGAAACAACAAAAATACCTCAAACATAGCTCCACAGCCTCCCGATATATCTTCTACACTTACATAAGTAATGCCCGGTAGGGATTTCTTTAATAACTCTGTTAATTTTTGCTCTCTTGAAACACAATTTTGTTGAAAAGCATTGCCATTGCCTCCAACAGCGCGGCTCTAAAAGTTTTCATTTATCAAGTTTAAATTGCAATATGAATTCATATAGTATTCGAAAAACACAAAAATGAAAATAAATGTAAAGAGTATTTGTGTAAGTTAAGATAAGTACTTAATGATATTAATTACTCAATATGAAAAAAAAAACGTACCAATTTATTTCTACAAGGTTCTAAAGCTTTAAAAAGTTGTCGAAACATAGTTAATATTTATTAGATAGTTCAGTAACTGGCAATGTAACTGTGAGATTATGGAATAATCTTTCTATTCACTCAACATATTTATTATTTGTACAAATTGATATAACTTAAAATATTTTAAATTTTACATAACATAACCTCAATTCATAACACAACAATGTTTCACTATACAAAAATCTAAGCGAAAGAATTAATACCGCCTACTT
Source organism: Eueides isabella (assembly GCA_019049475.1). Classification (NCBI taxonomy): domain Eukaryota; kingdom Metazoa; phylum Arthropoda; class Insecta; order Lepidoptera; family Nymphalidae; genus Eueides; species Eueides isabella. The sequence continues at coordinate 11,694,829 of CM032389.1, read as the reverse complement.
TTATATTTTATAATACCTAAATTATAAAGAATTTTAATTTCAAACCAATATCTATATATTAATTAAATCAGTTATTGTAAAATAATTAAATAAAAAAAGAGATTATACTCCACTTCTATTTTATACTTAAATAGAAACATTTGCTAGCTCGCTAAGACTGACATTGACATATGTTTATAATTGTCAAAATAACGTAAAACGCCAGAAACACGTGTTTGTGTCTGTTGATGCCGCTGTGTTTTAATAAAATATTAAATTCTTATGGATTAGGTTAAATGATAATTAATAAGCTTAAAAATGCCTCCGTTTAAAGCAGGGTTACTAAAAAGAAAAATCAATTTGAAGCAAGCGCAAGAAAATGTGTCTGAAGATAAGGTGAGCATTTTATGTTTTGTGATTTGTTGTGCCCATGCGTTATTATTAACATTAATGTTTGTAAGTTAGGACTCAAGTAATGATGATGGTGAAGATCTGTTGAAGGGAGATATAGACCAAGGGAATGATGTTACAGACTCGGAACATGAAGAAGAAGAAGTTGATTCAGATGGAGAAAGAGATGTGAGTTGTGTTTGTTAAACGATTAATCCAATTAGTGGTTGGTATATATTTATACCATATAATTTTTTTGCGTCCTTACAGGAAGTGTTGTTTGACAGTGATGACTCGGCTTTAGAAGATGATGATGACCAATCTAACGAGTCTGTAGAAGAATCTTCAGTGAGTACGATATTATATTTTTATACACATTCAATGACAATACATCCAATTGACATAGAAAGTGCATTTACCAACATTTTCTCCAAATGATAGGATCTAACAGACTCCGAAGATGATGAAAATGAGGACAATTCAGGAGATAGTGAAATTGAAGAAGATGATGAGAGTAAAGACGGAGAAGAAGAACAGAGCAATGACAGTGGAGCTGAGACTGGAGCAACCCCATCAGCCGGGTCAAGTGATGAATCAACAAAGAAAAATTTAGAAGTAAAATCAAAGAAAACACCAAATTCTAAATTTAAACTGAAATCAAAAGAACAAGTACAAACTAAACAAAAGAAAAATATTAAAAATAAACAAAAGAATAAGCAAAGCAGTGTAGATATTTTGGCCAGCAAAATTCAAGAAGCTTCAGTTACAGAGCCTGTTCAACAAAAAGGTTGGTGAAACATTTTACTATTCTTTTTAAGTGGTCAATCATCAATATTGCTTTGCATACATAATTTTTCTATAGTACATTATAATTATTTTATTTATTGACTGTATTAATGACTGAATAAATGATACCATTTGTACACAAATAATTATCTTACTAAATATGTAATACTAAAAAACCCAATTATAATTTAAGAAATACTATATAAGTGTTCTTATCAGCTAATTCAAACTGATAAGGAAATGTACATCAAAAATATGGTTCAGATTTTTTTGTGCTTTCACAAGTTACTCTTCATAGGACAGAATGTGTAAGAAGATATTGTTAAGACACTCTTTTATCCTCCCCAAATAAAGGAGAAATGCTTCATTTGGTGTAGAACTCAATAAACTAGAATGGGACTATAAAAAAAAATCTTAGCTATTTTCAGTTGCCTACTAACCCACCACAATATACTTTAGAAATACTGTTGTTATTATAGGTGCTTATAAAACATTCCATAACAGAGTGTATTAAAATATTATTGTTTTTTTAGTTCTATGTATAATTTTTTGCTAGGATACATGTCTCTTAAATTATCTGTAAAAGAATGATATCAAAAACTTCTTAACTTTATTATCTCTCTACTATCTTTCGCTGTATTATTAGTGGGGTAGACAAAAAGGATAGACCACCTTACAAATCCAAAACAGAACAACTACAGTCCCGTACATACATACTTATTTGCCCCATTCCATTGTCATCAATCTTTCATGCCCAAGAACCAATTTCGATTACCAATATAATTTAGAGTAAAATCAAATAATAAACATATATAAAGGTTAAATATTATGGAATATGATCAGGTGGTGACTTTAAAAATAACAGTTGTAAGTTCAATTATCACTCAAATGTATGAAATACTTTTGTTTTATTTCTTATAGTAACAAGACCAAATGCGGTCTACAACTTAACACATAAGGTCTAGAAAATTGAGCAGTATGTATGTATATATATGGGGATCAGAGATTCTTGGTGCTGAGTTATTTCTGTATTGTATGCAATTGAAAACTGATATTTTACCAATATCTGTACTTCTAGATGAATATGACTCTGGGGACACATCAGATGAGGAAGACCGTATAAACACAGCGGGTGAAGTCCCGATGTGGTGGTACGATGAGTATCCCCACGTTGGCTACGATTTGGATGGGCGACGCATTATCAAACCACCTCAAAGGGACCAGATTGACGAGTTTCTTAAGTGAGTTTGGAGGATGATACTTTTTTTTTGTTTTATATTATATATCTTTCGTATAGCAGATTAAGAAACAAGAGAAGAATGATGAAATGAAGCCATACGTGCGCGCACTATTACTGCGTACGCCTAAGGCAACGCGCACTAGTAGGGAGTGGGTGTGCTAAGTGGTGACGAATATGTCGTTAGGCATTCCGGCAGAACGGCGGAAAGTGGAGGACGGAGGTACAGTGTAAAGCTACGTCGATTGTGAGATTACGGATGGAAGAATAGATGAATGAAGTATTGGATGAGATGTATGACATAGATGTGGATGTTATTTGTGTGATTGTGACGAAGCGAAAGGGCAATGACACGATAGATTTACCGTGCTACCGTAGAATACAAGGGAAACAACCCCAGGCTGCTTTGGGTGCACTTTAATCTTGGAATAACAACAGCTTTTTTGCTAGCGGTGTATGCGCCAGTATCCTCAGCTCCATGAGGCAAATGTGACAAGTTTTTGGGAAAGTGTTACGGATGTTTTAGGTAGAGTTCTGACTCTACTTATGAAAACCAGCTTATAAAGATAATGAAAAAATAAATGATAATGACAAGCTGCTGATATTATAAATTTGTCTGACCACTTACAAATTGAAGCCTTTCGTGGCGCAGCGGCACAAGAGTGTGACTGTAACCGACAGGTTCTGGGTTCGATCCCCAGTCAGTTAATATTTTCATTTTAAATATTTAATGTTTCATTTCTTCGCTCTGGTAATAAGGCAAAGCGCGGCGTTGAGTTCCGCCACTCAACACGCAATGCCTCAAATTCGACGGAAAGTGGGGAACGGAAGTGGAACGGAGTGTCTTAGACTAGGTTCCCGGGTTCCCTCTGCCTACCCTGCCTCGTGCGGCGTGAAGCTAAAAAAAAAAACTTACAAATTCACATGTACACATGAGAGCGAGCACAAGGGAAAAATATGATTGATATGTTAATAGTATTTCGGACACACGAGTGTTTAGGGGTGCTGAACTGCGAACTGACTATTATCTAGTTGTAGGCAGTGGGCCTGTTTTCAGGCCACACTGGGTACCTTAATTTAGTAAGTAAAGTGTTTTCTATTATTTTTTGCTGCTTCAGGCTTCTCTTTTATATAGCAAAACAGTCTTCAGATAGCAGCATATGTTAGATAAACTAAAATTGTCAACCATATTCTTATGATACAGTAAACATTTTCTCCAAAGTGCTTCCATTTTACACAAGAACAATCAGAAAATTCTCAACATTACTTTGCCACAACCCCAAATGCGTGTTCCCAAAAAAACTTGATATTTAATCTGAATTTATATCATTGCTTTTGTATAATTTAATTTATATCATTGCTATTGTATAATTTAATACATGGGCGGTACTAATTGAACTTTACTTTTTTAATCCAGAAAAGTGGAAGACCCGGAGTTCTGGCGTACAGTGCGTGATCCGTCCACGGGACAAGACATAGTTTTATCACGAGAGGACTTGCAATTATTGGAGCGTCTGAAACAATCGAAAGTCCCAAGCACAGTGCATGAGGAGTACGAGGTAAGTATTTGTTGACGTCTGTATCTCTCATATAGTGAAGAGGAAGAGGAAACTTGGGAACCTAATGTTAACACACTCTGTGCCCAATGTGATGATTCCGTTCTCCACTTCACACCAAATTCTTGAGTTATATTGAGTGGCGGAGCTCAATACCTCATTGCACTGGTAGAAGCCAAAATAAAATTAAATATTTCATTCCAAGTTGGAATTCACCGCAACTGGCAGATAAACTGTGAATCTAAAATAAGTAGTTGTAGTATGTGAAATTAAAAATATATTTTCAGCCGTGGGTAGAGTGGTTCAGCAGAGAAGTATTAGCGACTCCACTCCGGGCGTTCCCGGAACACAAGCGTTCCTTCCTTCCGTCAAGATCTGAACAAAAACAAATATCTAAAATTGTGCACGCATTGAAAATGGGATGGACTAAGACGAGAAGGGAGATTGCTGAAGAGAGGAAGAAGAAGAAGGTGAGTGACTGTATTTTGATTGAACATTATGGTAGTTGGTTCAAATTGGATTTGAGACTTTTTTTATTTATTTTTATAAAATTCAGTGTTGAGTTCTACTTATATATTTTTAATATAATTTTTACAAAAAACTTCTTTATAGATATAATTTATGCTTGAAAATTATTGTTAATATTCTATTTGGATGACATGCAGAATACAAAATGTAGTCTAACGTGTGTTTTGTCATTTATAATAGATTTCTCATTGTAATTTTTTTGGACACACCTCCTAAGACCGCGCCCAGCATCAGCTTATTGGGCTTTAGCGTTTCGAGTGATTGCCAGTATCGCGATCATCTGGAAAGCAAGGCCAAGTTGGCTTCAAATATCCTGTATAAGGCCACAGTTCGGCCGTCATATGGAATACTTTTCTCTCCTCTGGCTGTTGCACCCCAATATAAGATAGATTTGGTCGCCTAAAACGTATGCGGTTCGAATCGTTCGAACATCGAAGACCCAATGATCTGAGAGGGGCTTGATATTTTGACTTTACTGTGCGTTCCCTATCATTTATCACAGGGAGTATAATAGAGAACTGTTGAACTTGGTACTTGCTGCCGAATTATCTAAACGTACAACACGTCACAAGCTGAAATACCATTTTAATCATATGTAGACTACTTCGATTTCGTAAAAGCTTCCTTCCTCGAGCCACACATCTGTGTCATGTGTGTCTATTTCTACCTCAAAATTCGGCAACACACCTATCACATACCATCAGGTGACCCATGCGCTTGCCTTGTCTTTCCCATGAAAAGTATTGAAAATTGATGAGAACAGATGTTCGATCTGTTTCTATGCGAAAACTACTAAATAAATTTCGATGAAATTTAATAGAAATGTACATTACACGTCGGAATAAAACGTATAATGATTTTATAATTCGGCTATAATATCTAGCGGCAATAACACTAACCAGATGGAACCGAGTTTGTTGCTATAGATATATCCTAGTAAAATCTGAATCCAAAACGATCAAACTACAAAGACAACTTACTTAGCTTTCTTCTTTGACACGTTCGCGGTACAGGAGCGCAAGTTCTACAACCTGTGGGGCTCGGCGGAGGACGAGGCGTCCCGCCGCGGCGCGCCGCGCGCCATCGCGGCGCCGCGCCGCCCGCTGCCCGCGCACGCCGAGAGCTACAACCCGCCGCCCGAGTACCTGCTGGATAGCAGGGAGGTATGTCCCGTGTGTCTATGGCGGCGTTAAACTCTGAACAGGCAGCAGTTTGGAAACTGTTTTGTGCGTGCGCATATCTTTAGCTGTTCACAAAGTCGAAAAAATTGGGCGGATGTGGGAGATAACGTGTCTTCATAGATAATATATATATATAAAAAGTAATATTTAATAATGACCTAAAATGATATTAAACATATATTTATATTTATTTCAACAGATGAAAGAGTGGGAGAGCCTACGTGAAACCCCATGGAAGCGTAAATACACATTCTTACCAACAAAACATAGCAGTCTACGCGAAGTGCCCGCCTACCCCCGGTTTATAAGAGAACGGTTTTTGAGGTGCCTAGACTTGTATCTAGCGCCTAGAGCTTTGAAAATGAGGGTAAGCAGCTTTTATTACTTATAATTATGTTTAACCTATATTTGCGGCGTTGAGTTCCGCCACTCAACACACAATGCCTCAAATTCGGCAGAAAGTGGGGAACGGAAGTGCAACAGAGTGTCTTAACACTAGGTTCCCGGGTTCCCTCTGCCTACCCTGCCTCGTGCGGGATACAGCGTGAAGCTAACTAAGTAAGTAACATATATTTATATAACGTAACAGTATTTTTAAGGGTTTCATTTTTTTATTGGAAGTATTCTTGTTTAGAGTTTGTTGCATTATTTGTATTGCCAGAGCCGAATATTTCTTTTTAATAATTTAAGTTTCTTGCGAGATATTTAAAAGAAAAAACAATAATATTTCACTTTGTATATATTTACCAATTAACAAAGAATGATATCTCATGCAGTTGTTTAATGATTGTATATGTATTGGCAGAGTTTAATAAATATACATTAAAAAACACGTATAAAAATTACGTTTCCAGTTAACAATCAACGCGGAAGACCTGGTGCCGAAGCTGCCGTCTCCCAGGGACTTGCAACCCTTCCCCACCACCGAGGTGGTCCAGTTCCGGGGACACGCGGCCTTGGTGAGGAGCGTCGACTTCGACCCGACCGGGCAGTATGTCGTGTCGGGCAGCGATGATGGATGTGTTAAAGGTAGGTCTACATCATGTATGTAGCTTTTATTTTTACCAGTTTATAATCTATGTTGAAGATTTCTTGAAGAAGTCTTATCTCTTAGCAATTTACTATGGTACACCATTACTGCAGTGATTTGGTTCAGAGAACTTTTTTAATCATGATTGTCAGGCAGTGATGTGTTGTAAGTAAGTTGTAGGTCAGGTCAGTCAGTTGTGGTGCACGGGTGCAAGAGTGTGCTTGTAAAGGTGACAGGTTGTGGATTCGATTCCCATTCCAGAAAATTAAATAGTTAATAAGTTAATTTTTGCGTTCTGGTAACTAGGCAAAGTGCGGTGTTGAGTTCCGCCACTCAATGTATTAAGTTCGTCGGAAAATGGACAATGAAGTGTCTTAATAGGTTCTCATGTTCTTTCTTGCTACATTATTATATGGGTGATACAGCATGAAAGTAGCCTTGTATCATAACTTTTCTAATGTGGGAAAACATAAACTTATCAAAGATGTTATTGTCACATTACTTAATTCTTTTATGACTATTTTGTTCTTTGGTCATTTGTATAACAATGTTCTGCTTGATAACAACGCTGAAAAAATGATATATGTGCCTACTAAGATAACTGTTAATTCTCATTAAGTGAAATGTAAATTTCTTTTGAGAAATAAATAAACTCTTTAACCACAAGTAAATAAAATATCTACACGGTATGTATGTATGTTTATTTTTATGATCAATAATTAATTATTTTATATACATACAAATACGATATCAAAAGGATGATTTTGACATTTCATTTCATTATGTTCAAATTACAGTATGGGAGACCAGCACGACCCGTTGTCTCCGCACCATAGAGCTGGGTGACCCCATCACCCGCGTGTCCTGGACTCCAGCATCGGGCCTCAGCCTGGTGGCGGTGGCGCTCGGCCGCCGGCTCCTGCTGGTCAACCCCGGCAGTGACATAGGAGCCCACAGAGTGGCCGTGAGGACTGATGAACTGTTGGCTGAGGCACCGGCTAAACATGATGTGCAAAGTTAGTACTTTTTGCCAGCTTCACTTTTTAAATTATAATGAGCGTTTATATCAATATAATGATGAAAAATAATTATTTGTCCCCAGTGGACGAGCGTACATCGTCGAGCGTGACCTGGGAGGAGGTGGACGCGGCGCAGCACGCGCGCGGAGTGCGCATCTCTGTTGCGCATTTTAAGCCCGTTACACATGTACGTATTTTTTTTATTGTTTAATTATATTTACGTACATATATGTACTAGGGTGGCCCTAAAATAAATTGTTTGCTTTGAGTAGTATCGTGTCAAAGATGACGAAAACAACACACATTTAGAGGGCACATCGTGATTTTCGATTTTCCTTAAGGGATAAGGGATGTTTTTTTTTGGATCCTTTTTTATCTGTTTTGTAAAATTATTGAGTACTAAAAGAAAGAAAGTGTGATAATAAAGTTTTATTGGTAATTAACTACTTGTACAAAAGGTGTGAATATATATTTTTGCTAAGTGAGCCTGTTTCAAAGTTATTGTTAGGAAAAGTTTAAACAAAAATAATATGAGGACTCACAAGTTTTTATAGTTTTCTTTTGCAAAGAAATGTTTTAACAACAGAAAATATTTTTCGTAATTTTCCTCATTTTCACTTTCCAAATGTAATAAGAAAATCTTATGTTATATGTACTATTAGAATGAAAAGTGTCGATAACTGATTTCAATGTAGTCGGAAGTACTGTTAAAGTTAACACTACTTATTGGCTACATTGAAATCAATCATTCCCTAACCCCTATTCCCCCCACCCGTTGCCTTACTCTCAATTCCCAACTCCCATTTCCCATATCTCGTTTCCCCACCCCCGTTTCCCGAGTCCCGTTTCCCCACTCCACTGACGGGCGGGCGCCACGCAGGCGGCGTGGCACGCGCGCGGCGACTACGTGGCGGCGACGCTGGCGGAGGGCGCGTCGCGCGCGGTGGCGGTGCACCAGGTGTCGCGGCGCCGCAGCCAGATCCCGTTCCGCCGCGCCAAGGGGCTGGTGCAGTGCGCCGTCTTCCACCCCCACAAGCCCCTCTTGTTTGTCGCTGTGAGTGTCACGAGAATGTTTTTACCATATTTCTTTCAGTGCTCACGCAAACTGCAAACTTAAGAACCTATTGTTAAGAAACTCCGTTCCGTTCCCCGCTTTCGAGGCATTGCCGCCGAATTCGAGACATTGTATATTGAGTGGTGAGAGTCAACGCCTCGTTTTGCCTAACAGCTCAACAGTAACAACAAAAGCGAAGAAAATTAAATATTAAATATTTCATTTCCTCGAGTAGAGATCGAACCCACAACCTGTTGAGCTTACAGTCACACATGTCCCCCTTGTGCCTCTGCGCCACGACAGACCTCACTTTATTATATTTGTTAATGTTATTTGAAGCTATTATGAGTTTCAACTATTTTACTATCAATTCAGTAGTAACAATATATAAATAAACAAAGAATACATAAAAAAAAATATATTCTTTTAAACAGCACTAACTTTATGACTGTTTAAATCTAAAATTCACTCACTCACTCACTCAACCGCTGTATCCATAAGCAGATGGTAAGCAGAGGGAACTTGGGAACCTAGTGTTAAGACACTCCGTTCCACCTCCGTCCCCCACTTTCATAATATATCAAATCCACACATTCACAATATATCAAATCTACAACGATCACACATAGTCAAACTAGGCAATATTATTTTTTTTTTGTTGCCTGTAAAGAAATGCTTTTAGTGTTCATCATAACACTTTTAAATTTTTTTACATTTTAACAAATTAAATTGTAATTTTATTATTTCCTTATTTATAAGTTTAAAATACTATTATTATTACAAAAAAAATCAACAGACTCAACGAGTGGTCCGTGTTTACGACTTGGTGAAGCAAGAATTGACAAGAAAATTGCAAACTGGCGCTCAGTGGATCAGCACAATGGCGGTGCACCCCGCTGGTGATAATCTGTTAGTGGCGTCCTACGATAGGAAATTAATATGGTAAGTTATCAACTTCATGCTGTATCAAGTATATGGTGCGCTGAGGGAACTTGGGAACCTAGTGTTGATACACTCTGATCCTTACTATCCGCTTTATCTTGTGGGCGCTGTTTGTTTTATTGTTATCAAAGGTATAAAATGAAAATATTATAATTTTCAATAATAAAAAATATTTATATTTCCTTTTTATTTAAAAAACATATAACATTTTTAACGTAATGGGATTCGAACTAGCGACTCTTGGATACCTTGAAAACGCCATAATCAACTAAGCTGTACGTTCTCATCGACGTCGAAATTCTTATATGCTTGCTTGTTAAACTTACTTTACAAAGAGTGCGTGCGCTTAAATCCCGTTACGTTCCAAATTTGGAATTCCAATTCCAAATGTTTCCTAAGGAAAAAAGGTTTCCTTTTTTTTATTGTGGAATATATATATGTACTTTCAATATTAATACAATATCTACATAAAATCAATTATTTTCTATGTACCTATTACAATGAACTAAATATGGTGGTAATGTTTTTATTTATCGTGCTTGCAGCTCTCATGATAATGCGTTTGGCGATATTGACATGTTTACTATAAATTTAAATAAGTTCAAATCACTTGTCATGGAAGCTGTTTCTGAATGATTTTCTTCTGTTTTATTTTGATTTCTTTTTGATTAACTGTACATCTAGCTATTTTTTTTTGTACTATTTTATGTGAAGACTTCATTGGTTAATTGAATGTAAATTTGGTTTTTATTTGAAGTACTTGTAAAACTGTATGTCTTACTTAATAAATAAATCAATTATTTTAAATTACACGACCATCTCCATGAAGGCTACTGGGTACGTGAGGAAGAGCAAGCAATGGCAATACGCACAGGCAGACTTGACCGGATTATTACCACTTCCGGCATTTAAAACCAGCGTTAAGTATTTGCTTTGGCCACTGCGTTTCACTCTGGGTAATGCCGGGCCCCGGTGCCCATCCATCTTAAGGACCGGCAACGCTCCCGTAGCACCTCTGGAGTTACACGGGGCCGTGACCCGTACGCTCGTTTGCCGCGTCTTGTCCATAAATAAAAAGGTTATGGTAAAATAAATAACTTTGATCCCAGGTTCGACCTGGAGCTGTCGGCGCGGCCGTACCAGACGCTGCGGCTGCACGGCGGCGCGGTGCGCGCGCTCGCCTTCCACCGCCGCTACCCGCTGTTCGCGTCCGCCGGCGACGACCGATACCTCATCGTGTGTCACGGCATGGTCTATAAGTAAGCTTTTATTGGAACTCAGCTCACTCTCACTCAGCTTCACGCTGTATCCCGCACACACCCCGCCGGGGTAGGGCGAGTGAACTTGGGAACGTAGTGTTGACACCCCGTTCCCCACTTTCCGCTGAATTTGAGACATTGCGTGTTGAGTGGCGGATATCAACGCCGCGTTTTGCCTTGTACCAGAGCGAAAAAATGAAAACATCAAATATTAAAATTGAAAATATTTCATTTCAAAATATTAAATGTTTCATTTCTATAAAATATTATTATTATATTTCCTTTCTAATAAATTAGTATTAAATTAACATATTATATTAAAAATATTTGTTCCACAGCGATCTTCTCCAGAATCCACTTCTGGTGCCTCTCAAGCAGTTGCCAGGTCCAGAGCCTCGTGGGGAGTTATGCGTATTAGATGTACGCTGGCATCCTGCCCAGCCGTGGTTGCTCGCGGCCGCCGCAGATACTACTATACGGCTATATGCGTAGACAGTTATATATTGAATCAAATTAAATATATATAAAAAAATATAGTTTTTTTTTTATTTTATAATCAAAACTAAAATTTAAAGTAGTAAAAATGTTAAATAAATAGTATTCTCTCATACCAAACGATAGTTCTACGAATTGTCTTTGGGTAGCGGAAATTGTAAAATATGCCTATAGAGGCATATGTAGGGATAGAACATAAATAAGTTGTGACAAGCGTATAAGAAATTCGACGTAGCTTGATGAGAGCATATGGCTTTGTTGGCCAATGCGCTTGAACGGTTTCCAAGAGGTGCGGATTCAAATCCTGCAACGTTCAATTTTTAATACGATTTTTAAATTTGTTGGACTAAGTCTTCCAATATCATTAAGGTGATCCTCATTGTTAATATTATAGACTCAGTAGATGTTGTTAGGAAAGCCGCATTCAAATTCAAGGTCTATATACAACCAGCTCTCAGAAGATGTTTTAAAGTGATTCCAGATCTGCCTCAATTGAGATTTAAGATCTCAGATAAGATTAAGAAGCTAATTCTATGTAAGAATAAGAAGCTAATTCTACATAGAATTAGCTTCTTATTCTTACATAGAATTGTTATTCTTACATAGAATTATTATTATGTATCTAAGACATACGACGCGTGCCTGAACGCCGTAAATCGTAAAAAATAAATAATCTTAAAATTGTCCTAAGAGAAGAGTCAAGTCTAAGGATGTTGAGTGGCGCTGAGTTAGAGGATATTGAGTGGCGAAACTCAACGCCGCATTTTGCCTTGTTACCAGAAGGTAAAAAATAAACATTAAATATTTAAATTGAAAATATTAAAATATTCAATTTTGTCGTGTGGGGATCGAACCCACAACCAGTCGGTTAAAGTCACACGTTTCTGCCGCTACCCCACGACAGGCCTGTAGTGAAGTAGTTAATTAGTTTTAACAGTTGAAATCTATTAAAATTTAGTAAGTATGTCTGTAAGAATTTAATTGGTTGAAGAATATTATTACTAATGAAAATACTTGTTTTTTTTCCTTTGAATGTTGTCCAGTCGGTCGCGTTGTATAATTATTATTTTATTTATATTTTACCGACTGTTGTAGTAATTATAATAATTTCCCTTCTCTTTCCTTCCTTCTACTTACATATTACAGTTAATTTTATATAACTTAACTTACTATATATTCGCCGTATCCCGCACATGGAAAGGTAGAAGGAAAGGAACTTGCAATACTAATGGTAAGGCAGTAAATTATATTCATTTTTTTTATAATTGCCATTAATTCGTTAGACACTTTTAAAATCTCAACTAATTTTTATTTACAAAAAATCTTTATGTTAAAAATTAAGAAGTATTTTATAATTACTCACCAAAATCTGCGGTCATAAATTTAAAAAAATCGAAGAAAAATACAGTAACATAATTGTAACCATTACCACTAATTATTACGAAAACAAAAATCCTTATAGGTCACAGTGACCCTGTGACAGAGAGTTTTAATGCAATTCTTCTAGGGCACGCTGATAGGCTCAATGCAATTTATCAAAATACACTGTTTAAAAGAAATTAATACTTTTTTCTCAGATTCACACTGTATTTCGCACATGGCAAGGTAGGCAGAGGGATCTTGGGAGCCTTGTGTTAAGACACTCCTATCCGTTCTACACTTTATGTCGAATTTGAGGCATTATGTCGTGCCTTGCCTTGTTACCAGGGGGAAGAAATGAAAATATTCATTCATTTCTTTGAGTGGAGATTGAACCCACTACCAGCTCTTTACAGTCACACGCTTGTACGTTAGGTGGAAAAGAATTTCTCTTCCTGCCTATAATACAATTGTAAATAATTATTGTCTATTGATAGAAGATATTTGAGAAAATAATATGAAAGGGATATATAATTTTGTCTTCTTTGTGCTCTTTGTTTCAACAAAACTGCTTCAAAATAATGCTTGAATTGGCTGAAACTTTAGTTTTTCCTATACAGACATTATCTTTTAAATGATAATATCATTAAAGTAAGCAGAATAAGAATTATAAAATTCTAGCAGGCGAAACCGCGATCATTATTGAAAATTGTATCGCGTTTTGTTCACTTTTATTTTGAAATATCCGATCTTTTGAAATGATCTAAGCATTATTATATAGTATACTCAGTTAGTTTATGTAGAATTATTAAGAAGATGTTATATTTCTTATTAAAAATATCTTTATTAATTTATTTAATATATACAAATATATAATTATTACAAGTTATTACTATTTTAAAGTATTTTGGTCTGTGTATCCGATCGCAAAAGACTCTTGATTCTTGAACTTGATTGGCGAGTTGCGTGTCAGTTGTAAATACATATGATGCATTTTATCTATAGCAACACTTTCACAAACACGAGCGAGCTTTGCTCTTTGTCGATACGTTTATTTTCCATTTCATTCGTTATTCGTATCGCTATCGTGTCGGCATATGAATTGTCCGCCGACGTTTGTTGTGCCCTAAAACGCGCGCTACTTAACTTTTACAAACTGTTTTTTAACTTTTCCAACTCATAAATATTTTACAGCCGTGGTTCTTTTGTATTTATAACTTTATTTAACGGTGATTGTTCGTTGTTGATTTGTTGATGCAACCGCTACATAATATTATAGTGATTTAGTATGATCGGGTCGTTATTTTCGGTCGAACCGGACGCATTTGAACGTTTTGGGCTTCCAATTTTTTGTAATCCTGAATCGTGCAACGTACAATTTTGAAAGTATGGACGAGTGACAGGCATAAAAAACTACTTCCTGCCCAAAAGGCGATGGTTAAATAGATATTTTGTGAAGTAATAGTGCGGTGATCGAGGATGTCGGCGTCGGGGGCTACGACGCCGACGGCGACGGAGGCACCAGTGCTGGACGATAGGGACATGGAACCTCGTACCCCTATGAAGCGACTGGGCTCCACTCGGAAGTTGGCAGCGTTCAACAGTAAGTACTTTCTAAATATCTCTCTCGTTTGTTGTACTAAATGTATTTTCATAAATAATGCATGATTAAAAGTAGTTGTTGCTAAATTATTATTAAAAAGATAAATAAATAAGGGTTTGCATTATAATTAAGACTTATGTATAGGGTGTACTGATTTTAAATAAGTATTGTATATGTATTTATAAAATAAATTTTATAATCCAAGTAATATTAATTTATTCTTATGTACTTAAAAGATAACTTATGGAAAATCTTTGTGTGTTGTAATAATAGCCACTGTTATCAAATCTCAAAGGTCAGGGCGCTAGAAAACATTCCCCATCTATCCTGGTTCAACAACCTCTCACACCATAAATATTTATGTGAAGATATGTCTGATACTGAAGGAAACATTAATATTTATTATGTATTAAATTTTTACTTGTATCAAAGTGTGATACACTCAATTTTATTTCACGGCCTGAAAAATAATGTGATTAGGCATACATTTTTGATAATATAAAGCTTTAGTCAACAATTGCCGTCTTTGCTATCTTGTTTACTGGCCGTTACCTTGATTTACCTATGGTAAAACAAATTTACATTGTTAATTTTGTGTAAAGTACAAATTAATTGTAATATTCATTTAAAAATGATATCTGTTACTTTCACAACTGTAAACAAATGTGACATTTATAATTACATATAACTCTTTTTTAAAATCAATAAAGTAAAAAAAAAAGTATGTATCTTATAAAAAGAATAATTTGGAACAAAATATTTTAAAAAAAATATTTATCTGTCCATTATATAATAAAAAAATAAGAATATTTTAAATTACGCCATTACATCAATTATAAACTACAAATGAGTAATTAAATCTGCATTGTTATTAGCTTGATATGTATGTTACTGAATCATTTTATTACTTATTACTGTCAACATATCAAACGTGAACATATTGTAGTACTAATATTTTATAGTAATGAGGTCAGATGTATGAACTTATTGGTGATGAGCAAACTGATTACAGTTAAGTACTAAATTTTCCTTAGTGTGAAATAATCAATCAGTATTTTTACTATTTTTATAGTAAAAATACTGATTACAACTATTTAAATAAGATAGAGGCAAAGTAAGGTGTTGATTTTCGCTATTCAACGGGCAATGCCGTCAGAATTTAGGGGAAAATGGAGATGTAAGTGTCTTAACTCTAAGTCTTCAGGTTCCACCTACAATGCTATATGAATCCCTCATATATAATACTCAGCTTCACGCTGTTTCCCGCACTAGGCAGGGTAGGCAGAGAGAACCCGGGAACCTAGTGTAAAGACACTCCGTTCCACTTCTGTTCCCCACTTTCCGCCGAATTTGAGTAAATTGAATAATAAATCAATAGCCAGAAAAATATAATGAGACGTCAGTTGGTTCGTGAACACTGTGTCATTGTGTCATTGGTATTGGAGGCTAGTCAGGTAAAAAACGTGAAGACCCCATGCAAGCATGAATGATGATTTCGATTTCTGTAGATGATCAAAAAAAGGTCGGTTCTCTTTTACTACTCTAACATTAACAATATATGTTATTCAATGATTCAGACATATTGCTTATAATATCAATATAGATTTTAGATCGGATTTATAGTTAGAATGTGCGTAAACGCGTTGTGAGCAAATAAACATTGGAAGTATCGGGCGCTTTTCGCCGTTTGATACTTAGCATCTGGCGTGTTCACTCCCCGCGCCGCCCCAGAAGAAATCCATTCTCATTTATTGTTCCCTCCCTTGCCAGACAGACAGAATGCAAGTTGCAATTTCTATAATTGCACTATTATGCTCTTTGCGAGTAATTACTGTAAAAAAACTCATTCCGATTGATGGAAAATAATGTAGGTATTCATTATGTATAAATTTAGACTTTGGTAGATCATTTGATATTGAGATTGTCTATTTAACCTCGATATTGCACTTTATAGCTTCACATATAAGTGTTATTTTATCAGCAAATATTATTGGCTACGCCATAAATATTCTAGACAATGATGATACTTGAATGAATTTAAGAAATAACATTTAATACTTGATCACGTATCCGTTTGCTCGCGGAAAATTCCGCTGTTTTGTGGAGGGCCGGAACATTCAGAACCAGATGTTTGATCTAATTACGGCCACACACCGTTGTGTACGTTTATTTGGAAAATGTTTTTAAAAGTAAATCAGTAAAACACAATAAAGCTTTAAGCTCTACCGTCATTGTTCAGTATAATTTGTATCTCTGAAGATGATTAGTCGATGATATTTTACACTGTCTTACTTTCTGGATTTACTACAGGCTTACTTGAGGCCTGTCGTAGCGCAGGGGCACAAGAGTGTGACTGTAAAAGCGACAGGTTGTGAATTCTTCGACCACTACTCGAGAGATAAAATATGTAATCTTTTCATTTCTTCGCACTGGTGAAAAAGCTTCGTTGAATCCGCCACACAACACAATGCCTCTAATACGACAGAGAGTGGAAAACGGGAACGTAGTGCCTTAATACTAGGTTCCCGGGTCCCTTCTGCCTCCCTTTTCAATTGTAGGATGTAGCGTAAAGATGAAAACACAGGCTTACAAAAGTTTATAGTGACATTGGAATGTATCTAACTAAACATGGTGGCTAAATAATTAATCTCGCCGAAAACTTTTTCATAGCTTTACGCTGTATTCCGCATGCATATATAGATAGCATGGTAAGTATAGGAAACTCGCAAACCTAATGTTAAGACACTCCGCTCCCAATTAGACACTTCCGTTCCCCACTTACCTCTGAATTTTTGAGTCAATGTATGTTAAGTAGCGTATCTCCACGCCGCGCTTTAAATATCAAATATATCATTGGTTGCGTTTTCAGTACTACCCATGCCAACGGGCCACGACAGTTTAGTTAAAAACTTAGTAAAATAGATATTACAATAAATATACGAAAAGTCTTATCTAGCAAAAGTTGTAAAAAGTACTTTTAAATAAATAATTAAAAGCTTCTCTAATCAATTATAAACATTGGCACGTACCATTTAATTTCGTTAATATCATACAAATAACACGAACACACGATTGTTGCAATGGCAATTTAATATTTCCGCCGTAGAGAGCATTTCCTCCGTGTGCCGTAATGAATAAATGATGTAATGTTACCCTGGCGGAGTCACGCGAGTGAGTGGGCAGCGACGGCTTCCTCTACTCGCGTCTTGGTGACACCGACAAGTGACAATGATAGCTAAGCTTCTGATATGCTTGCTAAAGTTCTCATATAATTTTATAGATGTACATACTGAGGCCTGTCGTGGGTAGCGGTACAGGTGGCTGTAAGCGAAAGGTTGTGGGTTCGATCCTCAATCGAAGAAGTGAAATATTTAATATTTTGAAATGAAATATTTTGATTTCTTCGCTCTGGTAACAAGGAAAAGCGCGGCGTTTAGTTCTGCTGTCAACACGTATTGCCTCAAGATCGGCGGAAAATGGGGAAGGGAACAAAGTGTCTTAACACTACGTTCACAAGTTCCCTCTGCCTACCCTGCTATATGCGGCATAAAGCTGAAATGTTGCAAAAGCTGAGTCTGTATTTTAAAAATTATGAGATACGTTTATTTCAAAATGTTATTCCCCTTTTGATCGTCGGCTTCGCCTTTTATAGATAGCCCTTTCACCAAGCACATTTTTTTTTTCATTACACATCACCTACTTAGCGATACTGACAGGGTCGTGACCTAATGCTGAAATAGCTTTGATATAAAAACCGGAAAGTTTTTATATCATTTTTTTTATAAAAATTGCCGTACCCTTGATTTACTTGGAAAATTACTCGCACTCATTGTTAGAAAAAAATTAGATTACCAGAAAACTAACTGTTAGGCTAGTCTAAAGACTGTACATCTTTTAACGTATTTTAACTCGCCTAAAAGTCTTTTAACGTATTTTAACTCGCCTAAAAGTCTTTTAACGTATTATAACTCGCCTAAAAGTAAATCTTATCAAAAATGACTATATGGCTGTGGATTCGATCCCCACTCGAAGATATGAAATATTTAATGTTTTCATTTGAAATATTTAATGTTTTCATTTCTTTGCTCTGATACAAGGCGAAACGTGGCGTTGAGTTCCGCCACTCAACACACAATGCCTCAAATTCGGCGGAAAGTATGGGAATGGGAGTGGAACGGAGTGTTTTAACATTAGGTTCCCAAGTTCCCTCTGCCTACCCTGCCATGTGCGGGATACAGCGTGAAGCTGAGTGAATGAGTAAATTTATATGAATTTAATTATTAGATATCTACTTAAATAGTGGAGTTTTAAATCAAAAAACATCGCGTGCAGACATGCGTTAGGACAGTGGGGCGTCAATAGTTGTTACAGAGCGAATTAGATAATATTACAACCGAGATTGTCCTTACCCAATTGAATTCGAGCGTAGGCCCAGACGACGCTGCGCTCGCGATTATTTTGTTACATTCCTGTTACAGTCATAAATTAGTTCCTAGATTGCAGATTTACTTTTATCGTACGTACCTACTAAATTTCTTGATGGTTACTTCATTTTGTATAAATCGTAACGATATTTTAAATTTTTATGTTATATTTAAAGAGCATATAGCGTAATACTAAAAAAATATCCAATAATATATTTAAATGTTTGTGATATGGATTTTTGTTTTACTGTCACGTAAAAATTACTGAAAGGTATATAAATCATTGTGTTTTATGTAAAGACATTTTTACTATATTATTTCTACACTAAGGAAACAAAAATACAAAATTTCAAAATTTGAACGCAGCGAGATTTCAGACCCGCGCTCTTGGAAACCGTCCAAGCGCTCTGATCTACTAAGCCATATGTTTTCTTCGCTTAACAAAAGCAAATTATTTATACTTAGCGGGCGAAATCGCCTCTGTGTTGCTTGTATGTATATGCATGGCAATATATCTTTTTCTAGGTATATCCAAATACTGATAAATACTGAACATTTTGACTACATATACTTATAGGTACTTGGCTGCGTCGTAGATATCATAATAGATACTGATTTAGTAACAAATTATAATGCATATAACTATGTATGCATGTATGCAATATGCATCTACCGATGATTTACGTTTCATTGCGGCGCACTAACGTCGAGGTCCGATCATCTGTCAATAGACTAATTGAATCTGTTTGTTTATACTTTATATTATATATGTATATATATACTTTATATTATGTATGTGAAAATATGGTTTGAAATATCAACATCACTATTAATTAATGAAATTTTGATATTTAATTATTAAGTTAAAGACAAAGGAAACGGATCGGAGTGTCTTAACACTAGGTTTCCAAATTCCCTTTGCCTACTCTGCGGGATACAGCGTGAAGCTGAGATTATACTTAATGGTTTATATAAATTGTAAAAGAAAATAGTGTTTAACACAAGTCTATATCTTGGTTGGCTTATTTCCCTTGAGTGCGTTTGTACTTCGGGCCAAATTAGAAAGTAATAAGTTACAAATTGTTATACGTATTTATATAGAAACTATTCAGGGTCCTCGGGTCGGTACCCTAACCTAAAATAATGTAAATTTAGAACTGGCTGGATGCCAGAGATACCTATTATGTGAAACACTAAAAAAATCTAAAATCATAACTATACAACAGTTAAAGCACATTTTCACATGTGAATATATAAAATTTAATTAAGCATATCATTCTCAATAATATATTTGATAAAGTAATTTGTGGTGTTTTTTTTTACTGCCGCGCGATGATTTACATAACGTTAGCGAGCACATGTGGCGTACAAATGTTGGCACTTGTACCGCTTAAACTAATAATTAGCTTGTGCCCCAGTCACAAAAAGTATGTCTACAAATATTTAATAAGAAATAGATTAAATATGTTGTGATAACGCAAAGTAAAAAATGCATAGAATTTGTATAAATATATGTTTTAATTTGTATAAATAAATAAAAATCACTCAAAAGTAAAATGGAATTGCCAGTTTTATTTTTTTCTTAGCTTCACGCTGTATCCCGCACGAGGAAGGGTAGGCAGAGGGAACCCGGGAACCTAGTGTTAAGATACTCCGTTCCACTTGCATTTCCCACTTTCCGCCGAATTTGAGGCATTGCGTGTTGAGTGGGGGAACTCAACGCCGTGCTTTACCTTATTACACAAACACAAATATTTAATATTTAAATTGAAAATATTAAATATTTCATATCCTCGACTGGGGATCGTACCCAGAACCAGTTGGTTACAGTCACGCTTGTGCCGCTCCGCCACGGCAAGCCTCCCTTTTTTATTTTTGCCTATGAGAAAGAAGAACTTTTCGTCGTTTTGTACAAAACGTGTAGCAATATCATATGAGTACTCATAATATATTGCTACACATTTTGTACAAAACTGTTTATTTGATAGACTAACAACGCACAGACGGAACTATTGCAATTAAAAAAATGAGGTTTGGTTAAAAATATCCCTGGGCATTGTAGGGGAGCTAAGAGAAGAGTTTCCAAAATATATATATATATATATATATATATATATATATATATATATATATATATATATATATATATATATATAAACGAAAAAATATATATTTATAGCCATGCAAACGAAATTGCGTGCGTCGCTTCTCTTATAAATTGATAGTAAAAAAGCCCCATGAATTTTAAAGTTACAATCAGCGTGTGCAGTCAGCCACGACCCAACAGTTTTGACCCTTCGTTAGAATATATATATGTACATTATCAACAAGATAATTGAAATGTGATAATAAGAAAATATTAGTTTTTAATATTCTTAAAATGCTGCTCTGTTAATTTTAAATTAGTTTGTCACAAATTACATCCGCGACACGCTTGCAGTGACTTTATTAGAACTGCGAACTATTTTTTTTTAGCTTCACGCTGTATCCCGCACGAGGCAGGGTAGGCAGAGGGAACCCGGGAACCTAGTGTTAAGACACTCCGTTCCACTTCCGTACTACATACATACATTTAGTATAACCACGCTAATATATTATAATTAATTTGCATGTTATTCATATAACCTAGTCTTTTGTTACAAAACAGAAAAGAAAAGGTGGCCGTGAATTTGATAAGTTTCTTTTAAAAATACTTTATACAAATTGCGGTGATTATTTTCAATGCTATTTTAAACGACGTCTTTGTAACGTCGATATTACCTCTGGCGTACGGTACGAATGAATATTCATTAGTTGGTAGCTGGTGCACTTTAAAAGATTTATATACTAGTTGATACACTTATTAGAGCACTTTATTGACTATACACATTATTGATATATAACGTCTTATCGTTTGTAATTGTACTGCAGTTCGTTGCGATATTTCAACGATCTCATTTGTAACTACTATTAAATGAAATATATTATTATATTAGCGAATTTCTGCGTCTTCGCCCGCTACGCGCTATTTTATTTACTTTTAAGACAATAACTATACATTGAAAACTAAAAAAATATTTAATTAAAAGAATAAAAATTATGTAACAATTTTATCGATCTAAATATTTTAACTTGCTATATCTTTACTAAACTTATCGTTACCGTTTACCGTTCCTTAGTTGGTCAGAGCGCTGGAACGGTTTTCCAGAGGCGCGGGTTCAAATCCTGCTTCGTTCAAGATTTTTATACGCTTTTTAAATTTAAGTTTAGTATTTTCTGTCCTAAGTGTGGAATAACACTTTAAAACATAGTAAAAATGCTATAACTTTTTTATTTATAAACTGATACAAATAAAACAAATAAGTAGGAAATGTCGAGGGAAGGTTGCCAAAATATAATAGTGAATAGTTAGTAAGTATAATAGTGAAGTGAAACTGCATTTAAATCTGTTTAGCCGTTTCCGAGGTTAGCACGTACAAATGTACAGATAAACAGAAAATTTTAATAAATTTCTTTGTTGGGTCCTATTACCTAAATAAACATATAGGATTTTTATATATCTTCCATGCACAGACAGTGATCAGACACATTTATTATAATTATAGATTTTGTTTTTATTTTTATTAATATGTTATCTGTAGGTAGTTGGTTAAACTGTAGGTTCGATCCCTAGTCGAGGAACTTCTCTTCTGGTAACAAGGCAAACCGCGGCGTTGAGTTACGCTATTGAGCAAGTAATGCCTCCAATTCGGCGGGAAATTTACAATTCAAGTGGGGATACAGCTTAGTAATTGACTGACGAGTTACTCTTTTATGAGTTACTAGTTTACTCTTTATGACTAATCTATATATAAAATTACATACTCAGCTTCACGCTGTACCATTCTCATGGTAGAGTAGGTAGAGAGAGAACTTGGGAACCTATTCTTAAGACACTCCGTTACACTTCCGTTCCCCACTTTCTACCGAATGTGAGTCATTGTGTGTTAAGTGACCGAGCTCAACGCCGAATTTTGCCTTGTACCAGAGTGAAGAAATGAAAACATTAAATATCTAAATTGAAAATATTAAATATTTCATTTCCTCGAATGGGGATCGAACTCACAACCTATATAACCTTCGATTACAGTCCACACGTGCCGCTGCGCCACGACAAGCGTAAAAATTACATACCTACTTAAAATTACATACTTAACTCGTAATTATTAAACGCTTATGTACTGTACACGATTTCGTGTACTTATAAATGAAAGACAGTTTGAAAATACATTTTTTCTTTTATTTTCTCACATACATGCCCTTAGCTTGCTAGAGACTGATGATACAGATTGAACTTAATACTTTAATAGCTGTAAACGCTCGTTGTAAATCACATTGTCTTTGTGTACTTAATTATAACTGTATATGGGCCTACTGTACTGGCTTATAAAACCGAAATGAATTAACATTTTTTTACTACTTTGAAAAATATAAACTTTTTAAAATTTGTTAAGGATAAAACAAAAAAAAAATGTTTATATGTTGTATACCCCAACGGCTATGTCGGTCACTGTATGCAGAAAACCTATATAGCCGTTGCCCTGGTTGAGACATCGTGTTTGACGGAAATCAACGCTGCGGTATATCTTGTTTTTTAATTCAGCTTCACGCTGTAGCTCGCACATGGCAGGGTAGGCAGAAGTAACTTGGGAACCTAGTGTTAAGACACTCCGTTCTGTTCTCCACTTTCCGCCCAATTTGAGGCATTGCATGCTGAGTAGCGGAACTCAACGCCGCCCTTGCCTTGAAAACGAAAGAAAACGAAAGAAATATTTAAATTAAAAATATTAAATAATTCTTGTCCTCCCGAGGTAATCGAACCCACAACCTGGCGTGCTTACAGGCACTTGCTTATGCCCCTAGGCCACGACAGGCCTCTATATCTTGTTACCAGAGCATGAAATCGTGTGGTACTTTTGCTGTTCCCAGTCAGGTGTGCCAACGTTTTTAACAATATATAAAATAAAAAAAAAACGTAAAATTAAAATTCCATACTTAAACAACCCACTCGTAGAGGTTCATAACGAAAAAATATCCAACAATAAGAACCGGCTATGATTAAAAACTTGACCCAAATCCGCTCAGTTTTTGAATAAAATAGTTAAACCAGCGTAAGTGAACTTTTTCTCACAAACGCGTACTCTAGTAGTAAAATAGAAGTTATTATGTACCGTCGCTATTCCATTGTGATCAGAATAAGGTGAAGTATAAAAGAATAGTTTTTGTTAAAGAACTTAGTATTAACCGTAAATTCTTTTTCGTTTTAAAGTTCTCCTAAATCTTTTCGACTAACTTTGTTTTGTTTGGTGGAGGACGTAAATGGAGCGGAGTGTCTTAACACTAGGTTCCCAAGTTCCCTCTGCCTACCCTGCGGTGTGCGGGATACAGCGTGAAGCCGTTTTGTTTTTACACGAGACTTGTTTTATAATTTTATTGTTTGTGAATAAAAAAATATGATTTAAAATATAGATTTATATTAAGCAATATTTTAAAAAAAGTAAAAATAACTATAGTATAAAATGAAAAAAAAAAAACAACTCCAACAAGAAGTAATTTATTTAAAAAAATGTTTGATTTTTGAAGAAAATACTGAATACAGTGGTGTACCGCTGAAATAATTTTATAGTTGGTACACTTAAACAACTTTTTATTCTAAAATCAAAGATTTTGTATTGTATTGTATCAAAAAATAAGTTTGTATCATAATAATTTTACATGGGCCCATGGATGAATGGCTCCAGACGAAAATTAAATCGGACTCACTATTACTTTACATGCTTTGTCAGCCTGAGTGGTATTAGACATGTGTTTATGTTTTTTTCTTATATCAAAAGTGCAAAGAATCAATATTAGTGTTGTTGATTTCTTGCGGAGCCGCGTGATTCAGCGAGGCGGCGCGGCAGTCGCGGCAACGCTGCTATATATAGCCCGTCTCGCCCGCCTCAATGGAGCCGACCACCGACGACCGCCCGCCACCGTCCGCCACCCGACTAGAAGCTCACTTGCCTTTTAACTGTTCTACTATGCACTTATTGTTTAAAATGCATAAAGCTTTAATAAGTTTATACAGATTTTCTACCCTATTTTATTACTAGTAGACAAAATTATGAAATTTTAAACGAAATTCAAATAGATAGATTGCCATTAAACAAACAATACGTACGATTGTATTATACTACGCGAAAATTATATGTAATAACATATCAAATAAGGCTCGTGCAAAATTAATTCCGATGACAGGACAGGAATAAGCAATGGCATTAGGAGTGGCGCTGAATACACGATAGCCACGATACTAATTGTGTTCTATAGAATGAATCAGCGACGGCCTGTTGGGCTGGTTGGTTGCTTGTCGCGGTGAATGGGACAGCAGGGCTTACGCTGGCCGCACCCTCGGCACTCGGCGCCAGTAAATAGTTTATTGTAACAAGTACTTCTGTAACAAATGTTATATGTATGTTAATTTGTTTACTACTTTATGTTTTAAATGTTGGTAATGAATTTTGTTGATTTGATAGATTAGTAACTGTTTAATCAATGCGATAGTACGTACTTTATACTTGACGTTTCGAGCGATTGATATAAGCGATTGATATATTGAAAGTAAATGCAGTAAATATATTCGTAAAAAATATTAATATTTCAAACCATAGATATATTATGCACGACTATATAACCGACAGATTGTCTGTTCGATCCCCACTCGAGGAAATAAAATATTTAATATTTCAATATATTTAAAGTTTTCTTTTTTTCGCTCTGGTAAAAGGCAAAACCCGGCGTTGAGTTCCGCCATTCAACACGAAATGTCTCAAATTCGGCGGAAAGTGGGGAACGGATGTGGAACGGAGTGTCTTAACACTAGGTTCTCAAATTCCCTCTACTTACCCTGCCATGTACGGGATACAGCGTGAAGCTGAGTATAAATATATTAAAATTTA
This sequence comes from Eueides isabella, assembly GCA_019049475.1. NCBI lineage: Eukaryota > Metazoa > Arthropoda > Insecta > Lepidoptera > Nymphalidae > Eueides > Eueides isabella. The sequence continues at coordinate 11,669,028 of CM032389.1, read as the reverse complement.
ATTAATTACAAATTGTCGTTCAACCTCTTAATAAATTGCATACCTAAAATGGATCAGACGGAAGAGCGCATTACACGGGGAACTCACGTACGCACGAACACCCTCGGCTATCCACCTCCACGACGGCGACGGCGATACGTGACGCAGATGCACCCTATAAATAAACATGTCTTTGTAAAGGTGGCCCGTCTATATGTTATTAAAATTGATTGGAAAAAAAGTCCTGCTGAGTACCAAATTAGTTGGGCGGGGTCTAAGGACTTCCTAGGTCCGAGGCATTAACTTAGTGAACTGATTAAATAAAAGGAATATGTAAGTTTTGTTTTTCTTTTTTTTTTTTTCTTTTTTTCAGCTTCACGCTGTATCCCGCACTAGGCAGGGTAGGCAGAGGGAACGGAAGTGAAACCTAGTGTTATGACACTCCGTTCCACTTCCGTTCCCCACTTTCCGCCGAATTTGAGGCATTGCGTGTTGAGTGGCGGAGCTCAACGCCGCGTTTTTGCCTTATTACCAGAGCGAAGAAATGAAACATTAAATATTTAAATTGAAAATATTAAATATTTCATTTCCTCGACTGGGGTTCGAACCCAGAACCTGTCGGTTACAGTCACACTCTTGTGCCGCTGCGCCACGACAGGCCTCAAAGTCATGGTTTTATTTTCTATTTTAGCCCAAGAAAACATAACATAAAAATAAAATTGTGTTTTTTACTTAATGGACAAGTTTCGGCGTTAAACTACGCAAACCAACATCTTCTAATGGAGAGGGAACACGAATTTTATAGTGGAATAACTTTAGTGTCTCTTTGTCTGTACCGCAGAATGTATAACATGCGTAAAGACAAATAAATCGTGTAATTATATACGAAAACAATGTTTATTGATATTAAGACTGGTCTTATAAGGTAGTTAAGTAGCTTTATAGCCACAGTACAGTTGTCCTGTTAGGTCGAGGTGACTCAGTGATAATGCGTTTTCGTAATTATTGAGGACAATTTTTTTAAAGCACACTTCACTTTATTTATTGTTTTGAATTCAGTTTATTACTTTATATGATTCCCTATTTTACTGTTTATCAAAATTGTGCCTTGTTTTCGTTCTCATATCATTCTTAATATAAAAAGCGATGTTTTGTATTACATAAGCATATTGTTACGCTACAGTTAGCAAAGGAAACTTGGAAACCTAGTGTTAAGATACTTAACGAAACACATGAACGTAATGGACGTTTCTCATTCCACCGATTTGAGGTACTACGTGTCAACGCGGTTACACACAAGAAATGGAAAATTAAATATTTCATTTCTTCATCTTTTCGAGTGGGGATCGAACCCACAACTTGCGGCGTGCTTACAGTCGTACGCATTTGTGAGAATCAAATATATTTGTTTAATATTATGAATCTTGTAAGCAGTGAGTGTGCGATGATCGTGGTAGTTGCGACGGCGACGTATCCGGTGCGCATCATCCTCCGCAAGCTAATGAGCGAACATCTCGTCGACACTTGCCGTCCACTCTACTCGGAATAAGCTGTCGTTAAAAGTGAAATTCGAAAAAAAAAAGCATTACGCTTTTATCGCATAGACTTAGATCTAGAGTAGATAGATTTAACTTGTTAATGGTGTTAAGACACTCCGTTCCCCACTTTGACAGTTGAGTGGTGGGAATGAACTTGACACAACACATTGTCGACCTAAGCGGGGAAATGAAAATAGTATTTTATTATTGATTTTCAGCTTCACGCTATATCCCGCACATGGCACGGAAAGCACAGGGAATATGTGCGGCGCTTTGCCTTGTTACCAGAGCGAATTTCACTTCCTCGAGTGGGGATCGAACCCACAACCGTTGTCGCGTTTACAGTCACACGCTTGTGCCCCTGCGCTACGACAGACCGCAACTAGTTAAACTTTAATTATAACTTATTATTAATAATTAATATATATTCGTTCATTCATTTCTTTAATTACGGCGTCTCGAGCGTGCCAGTTGAGCAAAAGTTCACTACGCCAATGTCACGTTGTATGGAAGACTCACGGGAGGAATTAATACATGTAAAAAAGGGACCCAGTAAAATTACAACCTTCACCTATAACAAAACATACAAATATTAATTAGAAATCGAAATAAACTGGAAATCGAGGTGCAACGTTAACGTTCACAAGCAGAAGCCACAACCGTCTCGAAAGTGAAAATTCACCTTATTGTCCCCGACATAACCTTACACAACGATTACTGCCACTCGACTACACTATAATAATGTTGATGGCATTACGTGCCAAAAATAATATAGGGTCAGTGTAATGCAAGTCTCATTGTGTCGGCAAGGTCATATTGAGTATACGTAGTATGTATATTAAAATAATCTATGTGTTTCTTATGCATTGATATTGATATTGCCAATTTGGCCAAGGTGGTCGGTGACAGTAGTAGTTGTTTAAGCTGCTTTAGTGCAGAGTAATCGATAAAGTATGTACCGCTCAATAAGTTATCTGTTTCTAGCGACTTCGCCCGCTTGGGTCATATTATTTTATTTACTAATTACTAACTGAAATAATTGAAAGCTTGTTCTAATAGCATAATCAGTTTTAAAACATTGTCTTTACGTTGAAAAATAAAAAAATTACATCAATGAATAAAAATGTAGCAATTTTACTAGAGCTTTAAGCTGCCGTAACTTTTTGATTTATTAACCCATTTAAATAATACAAAAACTTAATGTTAAGGAATTGTTTAAAACAATAAATATAAAAGTGAAAGCCCTATTTAAGATTAACGCGTACAAACGTACAAACAAACAGACGAATATTAGATTTCTTTTAATATATTGTCTTTTAACTTTCATGTGCAAACAGTGGTCGGTTACAGATTTATTATACCTAAGTATAGATTTCTGCAGAAAACGGTGAAGCAAAGTTTGTGAATAGTCTTCACGCACATATTTAATTTTTATGTAAAAAAAATGTAATTACATCATTGTTGCACCAAATTCTTAACAAAGAAATGACTTCTACCCTGTTGCTCTTAATCCTACACTAATATGTATACCCTGTCTTAACAGGGTAGACATATTATTACACTAATATGTCTACCCTGTTAAGGCAGGGTAGACATATTAGTGTAGGATTAAGAGCACTTGCGTCTGTAAATCCGCTTCAGCTTTCTAACTCTAGCTTGAGATGTTCGTTATATAAAATCAAGTGTCTCTATATAAAGTGTACATTGAAACGGCGAAACAGTTAATTATGCTGTGATTTTTTCTATTAACACATAAATTATTAAAATAACTTAAATTTTAAATATAAATTTGTGAGATCAATATATGATCTATTATCTATTTCCTACTAAAAACGCATCGAATTCCAACGATAATATAATTCCAGCTTTGGCGCAAAGATCAAATATGCGACCTTTGACGCACCAGACGCTGCTACTGCGTCAGCAGGTCGCCATTGTATGCGTTATTACTTATTCTTATCTCTACAAATAGTGTTGCTCCTAACGTCGATGGTATTGTTGTAGCATAACGTTCAAATTACATTACGTACAAATAACAATGGACTGGCAGCTGCAAGAATAGACGATATAGGGGAATGAGAGAAGTCTGTCAATCATTTTTTTTATAGTGCCAGGTACTCGGGTACCTTGTGGCAATGTCTATAAGATTTTTTTTAGTTTTATATTATATCCTGCATATGACATGGTTAGTAGGGGGAACTTTGTCTTATGACACTTTGTACCGTTTCGTATCTTCAGCTGATTTATTATAATTGGAATTGCGAGTTGAGTGGCGGAACTCAATGCTTTGCCTTGTTATACATATCTTGTTGGTAGTGTGAAGAAATGAAAATATGATTTTAACAATGTTTTATTATACTTAATAATATATTTTTATTTTGTTAGGTAACACGTTTTGAAATAATTATATAAAATATTAAAATACGTATATAATGTTATTATATAAATTATTATGATGCATGCGTTACATTACGCATGGCATAATTTTAGTTTAAAAAGTATGTTACTTAATTTTATTCAAAATGTTCTCTTTAATAAAAATTATTCATATATTCTGTAAAGTGAAGAGATTTTAATGTATTGAGAAATCCTTTGTTGCGAAGAACTATAACATTCCAACTACTGGCGTACCTATTGAGACACGAAAGTATTAAGCCACGAAAGTGAGCCTCGGGCTATACGGCTATTATTCACCGGTAATGATCATATTACATGCTTGTTGGATTTGGCAGTTTTGAAATTACATGAGACACTCTAATGCTTATGTCTAGAGATTGAAAGCATTTAATTTAGTATGTAGTAATTTGTATACCCTTTTTAAGCACTTTTGAGCGCAAGGGTTGTTTCCCTCTTAAAGTATGGTATAGGTCTTTTATCTTATATCACAATTGAGTGTTAGCATCGAACCCCACTCTCTAAATGTAAATATTTATACTTTATACAATATATTTCTATGGGATATGGCCTCTAGTTCATTATCGTTTCAGCATTGCATACTACCTATTTATTATTACATACATTGTAAATTTTATATACGAAATTCTCAAGTTTACAAATTGTACATCGCCGGGAGCGGGATCAATCGATTGGTTATTTAGGTCTGCACCGCAGCTGGTATTATCGATGAGCTGGCGTGTTTATTGAATCATATCACCCAGATATTGCTTTGTTGGATTGTACAGTAAATACCTCTCATTTTCCGGTATGTGTTTTACGGTGCGGAATTCATGTTTTACTCTTTTCGGTCAATTCATAGGAATGTGTAATAAATTGAATAAGGAAGTAAGCCATTACCATCCTTACTCGGCAGGTGTTCAAGTTGAACCGCCCCTGCTCGACTACATATTGTAATTATTTGCGTTATAATTTTATGCCTTCGCCACCAGATTTACTTTTAGAGTGCGTTCAAATTGTGGAAGGCTGTCGCGCGACCGGTTTCACCCGCTACTGCAGCTGTCGGTGTCGGGACTACACCACTACTTCCATTCTGTACATTGTTACCGACGCTTTTTTGGATCGACTCGACTCAAGCTATAAATTATATGTAATAAAAAATATATACTGTACTTTTCATGAAATTATATTAATTATATATGTTTGTGATTAACAATACATCAATTAATTAGTTTAGTTAATTAATTGATGAATTGTTAATTAATTAGTTTAGTTTCACGCGAAATAAACGGAAATATAGAGTGTCAAGACACTCCTCTCTCCGCTTTTCACGTAAATTCGAGACAGTGTGCGTTGAATGGGGCACTTTATCGCCGCTCATTGTCTTGTTAGATTTAAAATACTTCATTCGTGGGAATTGAATCTACAGCAATCGCGTTTAGTGTCAAACGTGACACTACGCCACTATGACTAAACAAAGCGTCTTCAAATGTTAATAAATAGCTCAATTTGAATGTCAGAATTATTCCGTTTAATAGTGTAATATTTTGAGGCCTGTCGTGGTGCAGGGGCGTAAGTGTGTGACTGTTAATGAGACAGGTTGTGGGTTCGATCCCCACTCGAAGAAATGAAATGTTTAATATTTAAAAATGAATTATTTAATGTTTTTATTTCTTCGCTCTGGTAACAAAGCAAGCGCGGCGTTGAGTACCGCCATTCAACTTGCAATGCCTAAAATTCAACTGAAAGTGGAGAACGAAACGGAGAGTGTATTAACACTAGGTTCCCAGTTTCGCTCTGCGTACCCTGCCATGTGCGGGATACAGCGTATAGCTGAGTAGTGTAATTTGTTCATTTCCAAGTCATAACTCCTATTGAATGAAGATAACAAAAGATGACGTTGATCGATGCAATGCTATACTGACTCGATGTCGTTGTCAACTGTTGGCGACGCTGATTAATGTCTGTTGTCAAGTTTTTTCATTTGCCTTCTCAACTGTGTGTTTATGCTAAAGATTTATTTCTTCCTTTTCAGTACGTATTTACTTGTACGTTTCATGTGATTAGGTTAAGTTAGGGGTGTTAACCCCTTCTAAAAGTTTTATAGCTTTCAAATTCTCTACTTTTGTAATTTTTGGCGGGCATACTATTAGTGGATATATATATATATATATATATATATATATATATATAAATATATATATATATATATATATATATATATATATATATATATATATATATATATATATATATATATATATATATATATATATTTTAAACACTAATTAGGTACTTATACAAGTGTTAATGAATTCTTTTATTACATATCCTTTTGAAGTATTTAAAATATTCCTTCAATAAATTATCGTTTTCAAGTTAGTACTTATGTATATAAATTAGACGCCGGTTTTTATTCTATTTAATTATTATATTAAACTTTCACAAATCGCTCGTTCTTTTTACATTATGTTTCTACGTCTCCTGTTACTTAATATGTGAACCCAGAGATGATGAGTTTACCATCTGATGAGTCAACAAGGTTCCAGTATGTCAGATACGAACTTACTATAATCGGGGCCTTCAAGACTCCCATACGTAATTAATGCTACTGCGCCACAACCTCATCATTATATATTACGTACGTAATATAATCATTAGAAAGTCGACATAATATATTATAACAATATAGTTTCCTTATGATGTTTATAATATAATTTATTATAGGAAGTTTATATTAATTACTATATAAACTATAAACTGACGTGCCTACTACATAGTGAATAAAAAGTTTACAGTTTTAATTAAGATGGCCGTTATAATCAACTTTTTATTACATATAAAAATATTAAGTAACTGTTGCATCGCGTGTCGCTGTATTTCACTGACAGGCTCCCGAGAGAATGTTGGCGTGTGGGTGGTGGCTATACGTTTGACTGGACACCATGGCCATTGAAAGAAATGGAAGGTAGAATTGTAATTTTGTTTAAACAATGTACATAGATATTTTAAAAATAATTGGTAGAACAGCTCATAAAACTGAGTAGCACATGCTTAACTCTATTGCAAATATAGAAGTAATAAATGAAAACGTCGTTGGTCAATTTAATCGATAAAGTACGAATAATTTATTGGTTACAATCTAAAGTGTACGCAAGCTGAGCGTCACGAAGCGGCTTCTCCAGATAAATCATAAATTATTATAATGAGAATGATATCGCCCTTAACCAGCGGTTTCGTTCCGATGCAGCCAGTCTCGCCCCCCGGCCCCCGGCCCCCGCCCCGCCGGGCGCATCTCAAGTGCATCCTCCCTCGCGCGCCCCGCGCTCGCACGCCGGCGCCCGCCGCCCGCTGCATCTGCTCCCGACCCAGGCCTAAACCTATCCCTTTGTGCACACTGCATTTATTTGTACTACTTAAATATGCATTGTCAATACATAAAGGTGAACACAAAGCACCTATTGTTTGTAATTTAACGGCGCTTCTGTAAAAGCTTAATGGGTATTTTAAGGTTTTTTGGTGCGCTACCTCTGTCGTTGGTATAACTCAACGTTACAATGAAAATATTATTTGATAATTATAAATAATCATCCTCCTCATAACTAATTTATGTCGTTCGTCGTGTTGACGTTTAGTCGCCGCAGCCAGAAGTTTTCCGTGATTGTTGCCAAATTGTAAAAATATTTTAAAAGTATTATAGTGCACGTCAGCTAGTATGCTCGCGCCTCGTAGTTAGTTACCCGCCAGTGAGCGCCTCGAGAGATAAAAGCTCGGGCGGAGGCAGAGGGTTGCGAGGGTGCGGGCGCGGGAGGGCGGGAGGTCGCGGAGGCTGCGCGGCGCCCGCAGGCCACAGTCGCCCGTCGACCGCGCGCTCCCTATGTTCCACTGCATCGTGCAGCCGCGCCACGACTGGGGACCGCCCGACCTCGCCAATGCATTCCCCGGTACGACCTATTGCAACCTCGCATTATTAAACATCGCCAGTGTGACTCGTGCCCGTTGCGTCATAGCTCCACTAGAAACCAATAATTTCCAAACAATGTTGTCGAACTTCCTATATCTTCCTGTTAAAAGTTATCGTCTAATTATAACTGTGCTTTCGGAATGCGGGTATAAAGATTCGGTACGAGCAACACCCGTTGTGTTTCTCATGGAAATTGTGTGATTCTATCATTTTTATTGTGCCGGTGCGTGCGAATCGCTGGCTCTCACGCTACCATTTATATTTGCACACAATGTTGTTATTGTGCAGTGTTATTGATGTATCGGCAAAAGTATCGGGATAGCTGTTCTATCATTTTTCTATTACGTGTCTCAAGCAGCAGGTAGTCAGTTTTAATGTGTTCAAGTCGAGTTGTAGAGTTCATTTTGACGCGCTAACTGGTTTAATGAGCAATATTCACGCGTATGCCGTCTGAAACAAATCACCGAAGGTCGTTCCCGCATCGGGCCGTTGATATTGTTCGTACGACGCTGCTATATGATATGTACACATGTGTCAGCTGCTTTAAACCAGAGCACTATTGCATGTTTAATAAAAAAATTGAAAAGATATACATAATTAAATATTTTCCTATAGTCTGTAGGTTATTGTGCATACAGTGGTAAGTAAAAGTAAGAGTAATAAAAATAATTGAGATCGGTATAATAGTGTGGCGGGGGTGGACGGTGTTCCGGCAACGATGACTCCCCTCGCTTATGATCCCCTCCGGCGTATGACCGTGTTCCTCACGCAGCTTGATTTATTACTCATGATATTTCCGGTTCATTTCATTGTTTTTCGTTTCTGTTTACAAATGATCGGTTGATCTTAAAAATCAAATATAATTTATATTTACTTTTGGTTTATAATTGTATTCATTAATGTTTGGGCATTTTTTGTGCTCTTTGAAATCGTCTGAGGGAAGTTAACGGAACATAACTCCGTTTCGTACTTCCTATTTTGAAATTCTATTTCTCTGTGATATCTGTCAGGATGTTTATTTTGATAAAGCTCTTTGTTGTATTTATCGTCCCGCGAATAACTTTACTAATGGTGTGATTACGTCGTCAGCCCCTCGACGGTGAGTGTTCTGGAGCGCAGGGCGACTTGTGGGAACGTTAGCTTGATAGTCCATTGAACTTCCGCCATTTGCATCCAACGATTTTGTTCTTCCGCTTTTAAGCTGATAAATGATTTAAAACATTAAACTGTTAACCCACTTCCAAATTAGGGGAGATTTATGATAATTGTTAAAAGAACTCTACTAAATGTAGAGTTCTTCTTCTCAAGTATTTATTTAGTTATGTTTGATAATTTACTCTGTCATAACTGTATTAGGTACTATACTGAACGCGTTTTCTTATTTTTAAATGTCTAAGTATAACAAATAGATCATGTTTATGGTAAATAGATTATACTTATATTAAAAGAGGAGCATAGATGTAAGATATTTTCCAGGGGTCCGACACTTTAGCTTTGAACAGATCTGTTCGTGTAGAGTTTTTATTTTAATTTTGCTTATCTAGACGTTTTTTTAGGTAACGTTATATCTGGCACTTAGTAAAGAAAATAGGGGGAACCTGTGAACCTTAACACTATTAAGATACTCCGTTTCCGTCAGGACCCATTTTTGTCCCTCTTTCTGCTGGCTTTCCCTTGGGCATTGCGTGTTGAGTGGCCTTAATGCTGCGCTTTGGCCCCGTGACAAGAGCGAGAAAATAAGAATATTAAACAGTTTATTCCCAGAACCCACAATCGTCAAATTAAGTCATAAAAATGTACCTCTGCGCCACGACAGCTTCGTCTCTTATATGTATATCCTACCTCTAATTCTTTCGGATATTCATCTCAACATAATTTTGTATGGTACTTTAAGTTTATGTAACAATTCGATTTTGTTTTAAACCGGACTTTTTTATTAGTTTACTTTAGCTTAGTAGCATAACATTTATTAATAACGTGTATAACTTTTTTCGTTGCAAAAACGAAATATTATAACTGGCAGTATTAAGAAATAGCGGCAAGTACAAACCGCAAGTGCACCTGACACATTTAGCCAGATTAATTTTGAAATTTAACGCCTCTAATGAGCTGCTGGCGTTATATTTCTGCTCGTTCCCCTTTGTGTGTCATATTGCAGGACACTTGGAGGAAATATAATTCCAGGGAAAAAATATACCCCACTACCTACCTACTTTATTTAGGTTTAACCAGGTAGTACCTAAATAAACTAGGTTTACTAGTCTAGTTGCGAATGTCCAAAAGTTAGATGGAGGTGTAAGATGGTGAGAGATGGTGTTAGTGGCAGAGTAGGCAGATATAACTTAGGAACACAGTGTTAAAACGTTCCGTTCCGTTCTCCACATTACGCCGAATTTCAGACGTTGCATGCTAAGTGGCGCAACTCAACGTCGCTCTATCAAAATTAAATTGTAACTACTATACTAATAGCACAGAAAAATAATATTAGTACTTTTGTTTTATAGAACTGATAAGGTTATTTTGATATCAATTCGCAATCTTATGCTTTTCAGATGCCTATTACTTTAGCCTTGATTAATAACTGTTGCATATACTGTTTGCCTTTTGTGTTTTTGTTTTCTCAACAGATTTTTTTCAAATTGTTTATTTTCGAATTGTTGCAATTATTATTTTTTATGTCCCAGTCAGTTGACATTTAGTCTTGTAGATTTTTTTTTTTTTGCGTTGACGCTGTATCCTTAACGGAGTTGGCAGATAGAACAGAGCGTCAAATGCTACGGTATTGGTATACCTTTTTCGCCTCGTTTACTGTCATCAATCTCATCATACATACATTTCGGGGGGTCCTCATGCTTTTTACGTAACCTTTCTCCAGTATCGTAGTAGACATTATGTTTTTGAAAGTCAACCGAGGTATCTCTCCTATTTTTCTCACTACTCACTTTTCTTTCATAAAGTACCTATTTGGAAGGGTTTTTTTTTCGCTTTCCTCATAGTAATATATACGACATCAAGTTTACTAAATATTTAACTCATTCTTGGAAGTTATATTTTAGTTAGTAAAGCCCTACAATGTATTTTGTTTCAATCAGACCCAGGAAACATTTGAATATTTCAATATAAACATGCATTTATGTGCTCTTCGAACTTACCATCGAGTACAGAAACAGTGAGATGTTCTAACTGAGTTACCAATCGATGCATTAAAGTTATTTAAAATAATAAGGACAATATCTGTACGTACTACAATGAATGTGTATTTCAAAATCGCTTTTTTGAGACAATGCGAAAGGTTGGCTTGGTAACTCTATGATCACGAAGAAACTAAATAGTAATTCCTCCATTCCAGACATACGCGTCCAGCTCTCGGAGCAGACACGGGTGTTGGAGGCGCGCGCGGAGGCGGCAGCGGGCGTGGCGGGCGAGCTCCACGACTACTGCCGTCGCCGCGCCGACCTAGAGCACGAGTACTCCCGCGCGCTGGACAAGCTTGCCAGAGCCGCTGCGCAACGACACAAAGATCAAAAACATAAGTAAGTTTTGTATGTATAGCTTCATTTCTTTTGATCATTTTAGACTTATGAGTAGGTAAAAGAATTCAAAATATCGTATCGACAGACAGAAGCTAGTGCTAAGATATTCCGTTCTCTACATTACGTTAAATTTTGGAGACAACATTTTAGGAACTCAACGCTTTCACGCTTTGTATTGTTATCAGAGCGGAAAAATAAAATATCTTAAATTCCTCCAAGTAGGAATCGAAGCTGATACTATCGCGCTTAGAGTCGCTTTGCGCCACAGCGGTCACATTGGAAATTATAATACAAACATAAATGAGATGATTTCTCTGAATTGTATTTGAACACTAAAGAATCAGTGTTTTCCTATGCGTCATACCTGGTAATATCTTAAACTGCAAGACGCTTAGCTATCAGGACCACTGTGCTCATGTTTCCTTTTTTATTAGAACTCATTGGGGCAAATAAAAAACGTACAAAGAAAGGTCAAAGTTGAGGACTGAGATACACTAAAATAGCTCGATCGAATCGTGGACCCTGAGCCAGGAGGCCGATGTATTTTTATATAGAGTGTGTAAAAATCAATAGGGAGGCGAGGCTGGGCTTGGCAACATCTTTGCTATTTAATGTATTTTGACGTTGTTTTCTGTGTTTATTGTTAAAAAATTGTCAATTAATAATTATATTTTAAAAAAATATTTACCATCTATCACAATTGGAATGAATTTGACTTCATAGACAGTGTAGTTGTGTTCTTAGACATGAGATATGTTTCGCACCAATATATTACAAAAATAATTGCTTTTTTAATATACAGTAATTCCAAATGAGCATAAATTAAACAATGAAATACTTCTAAATTTAAAAACGTATAAAAATTTGAACGAAGCGGGATTTGAACCCGCGCCTCTTGGAATCCGTCCAAGCGCTCTGGACCAACAAGCCATTCGTTCTCAACAAGCTTCGTCGAATTCGTTATTTTCGTTCCTATTTTCGTTCCAAAATGGAATACTATTTTACATAATGCTATAGAATTTCTTCTCGAGTGGGGATCGAAGTTACAAAAGGTCGCGTTTATAGTCACAGGCTTGTCTGCACCATAACAGATCTCAAAATAAAAAAATACCTGTTAAAACCGATATTTTGCCTTATATAAAAAATACAAAATTAAGCTCTGATACATTCTTACATCGTATATTTTATGTTTTTACTTTTCATACGTTTTCTATAAAAAAATTAAGTATATATACATATGCCAAGTGTTCCGAACACTAGGCATATTTCTAAAATCGATCGTCCAGGTTTGATTAAAAGATTATAAAAAGCTTGTAAAAATAAAACGCTTTACGTTTTCCTTATTATCATCATGTAGAGTTCTGACGCAAAAAGTGATGTTACATCCATTCGTGCTTTGTCGTAGATACAAGGAAAAACTTAAATAAAATATGTGTAAAGTACAATGAAAGATACATATATATTTTCACTCTCACTCAACTTCACGCTGTATCCCGTACATGGCAGGGTAGACAGAGGGAACTTGGGACCTAGTGTTAAGATACTCTGTCCTGTTCCTCACTTTCCATTGAATTTAAGGCATTATGTGTTGAGATGCAGAACTCAACGCCCCGTTCTGCCTTGTGACCAGTGTAAAGACATGGAAACGTTAAATATTTATAACAAATATTAAATATTTCGCTTCCTCGAGTGGTAATCGAACCCACAACCTGGCCCGTTAAAGTCACACACTTGTGCCCCTGCGCGACTAATAAATTTTAATATTAGCATATTGTTTTCTAAATGTCAAATTCAAAAGTCTCTTCTATTAGTATTTTTTCAATTGTAATCGAGATTCTTGGAAATCTGTTAAACGGAAATGTAGTGATAAGTTATTAGAGACTAATGAAAATTACGTTATATGTTAGAATTTGAAAAGCTTTATCAGTACTACAAATGAATGATAACTTTATTCTATATAATCTTATATATCCATTCAAGGCCATGGCAGACTTGACAATGCCTTAAAATAATTGCATGTTATTAGTTTTTTAATTTAATTCAAGTAATTTTAATATGTAGGTTTTGATATGTTGGTATGCTATATTAAAATCATTCAAGCACTTTGTTAGACATGAGCTTTTAGGAATTAATATAAATTAATCTTAATCCTTTATTTTTAAAAAAAATGTATCATAAAGCGGCGAAGTCTTACAAATCGTGATCGTTTGGAGCTAGCGCCAATAGCGGCAAATTAACATATGTTTGTCCCCATTAAATAAATCATCATCAATAGTAGTTTCTTATCATCGAAACGTAAGTGTGCGATTGTAAATGCGACTGCAGGTTTGATTCGCACTCCAGTAAAATGAAATATTTAATTTTTGAATTGCTTTAGTATGGTAACGAGGCAAAAGGCTCATCCTGTAACGTGCGGGTTACACGTGAAGCTGCTGAAAAAAGCGCATTGGCACTCCGTCTGATTTATAATACAACAGTTGTGGGCTATCATTTCAATAATTTCCACGCTCTAGTGAAAGAAAGAAAGAAACGCGGCGTTGAATTCCGCTACTCATCGCTATGTATCGAAAATTAGTCTAAAAGTGGGGAACAATGTGTTAACACTAGGTTGTAGGGAACCTAGTACTTATTTAATTATGTATAGAAAACTAAAATTGTTAAGTAAGTTAAAAAAAATATTAACAGATAAATAAAAAATAATAAAATAATTTAATTAAGTTTTCCGTAGAATACTTTTAAAAGCTTCAAGCTGTATCCCGCACGAGGCAGGGTAGGCAGAGGGAACCCGGGAACCTAGTGTTAAGACACTTCGTTCCACTTCCGTTCCCCACTTTCGGCCGAATTTGAGGTACTTTTAAAATATTTCATGTAATTATAATTACCTCTTGCAGACGTGAACAATGGCCGCTGACAGGCGCATACGCGTGCTGGCAGGCCGCGCTAGAGAACACGCGCTCGTTATCGCGCGACCACGCGGCCCTCGCCGAATTGTATGGCGGGCCGCTAGCGGCGCGACTGCAGCGTGCTGCGGACGATGTCTTGAGATTACATAGAAAGTGTCGGGATATTGGTATGTTCATAATGATATCTTTAATATTCGCGTTTATTTCACATTTTAAATGAAACAATTTCATCTTATATTGTATATTGGATTTTTTTTTTTGTATTAAAGTCAATATACGCAATTAATTCTTTCAAATTGTTTCATTTAAAAAGCTATGTTGATATTATTTTATTATACAATTATTTTATTTAATAATCTGTATAGAACTAAAATTGTTTGCTGAGTTAATTTTGGATATAATATGTAGTTACATACATAACGACAATGGGTTGAAAAACGAATATAGAGAACGAATTTTGATATCTTTTTTCTTAATTTTCCAAAAATGAAAACATTATATTAAAAATGTGTTCTTGTGCTGTTATCTTGTTTCATATTTATGTATTTTTTTTATTTGTTACGTCTTGTTTCATAAAAGGCTTCTTTTATATAAATATTAACAGATAACGATATTGATAATTCAAATATTTTTTTTCCTTCTCATATATGGCGTGATGGGCAGAGATAACTTGAGTGGGAACTTTGTGATAAGACACTCCGTTCTCATTAAAACACGTATGTTCACAACTTTCTGTCGAATTTTGGAGGCGTTGTGTTAACTGAGTGGAGATATGAAAATATTAACTGTCTCATTTTCTCAAGGGGAAACCCACAAACTATCGCGTTTACAGAAGCACGCTTGTGCCTCTGCCACCACAGGCTATAAATATTATATTTGTATTATTTTCTATATAAAAAGTTATGAAATATTTTTTTAAATATCTAGTGGCTGAACGTCACGAGGAAGTGGGCGCGGCGCTGGCGGAGGCGGCCGCGGGTGGCAAGGCCCACGCCGCCGCCTCCGCCGACTGGCGCGCGGCGGCGCTCAAGCTGCGGCACGCGCACCACGCGCGGGCTGCGCTCCTGCAGGCCGACCCTCCCAGGCAGAAGAAGATCAAAGCGCTGGACAAAGAACTGGAGAAGGTTACTTGATACACTAATATTATAAAAATTAAGTGTTTGTTCTCACTCGAAGAAATAAAATTTCTAATAAGGTAAAGCACGGCATAGAGTTCTGCCCCTCAACACGCAGTGTTTGTGATATACCTTGAAACTAAAAAAAAAAAAGTTTGGTGTTTGTTGTCTTACCGCGTTTTATCCTAAGGGTATAGAATATAAAAAAAAAAAAATATAATTTAAATTTAATGATCATTTTCAGCGAAGAACGCGACACAGTGAGGCTCGTGCCAAGGCGTTGCGGGCGCGCGCCGACTACGTACTGAGCCTGGAGGCGGCCAACGCCACGCTGCAGCGGTACTACCTGGATGACATCGCTGACATTATGCTAGTGAGATATATTTATTTTATATAGTTGTTTATTATAAAGAGTGAATGAACTTGTAGTACAATTTAATGTAAGAACAGATTTTTTTTTTATGTAGATTAAACATTTTGTAAATGATTGTGATTGATGTATTATTTTATCTCTGGTTTTGTAGTCATTGGACAGAAGGCAATGGACGATTTAAACTTTTTAGAAAATTAACTAATTTAGTTCCACGTCGTTGTTTAATTTCAATAAGCAATTTACGGTACTAACGGTTACTTCACGGATTCGATTGAAGTGTATTAACAGTTAGTTTCTTTAGTTAGTTAGTATATGAGAGGTACAAGACAAGGTGAGCTGACCTAGTGGTACGCCAACAGTGCACGGAGGTGGGGTTCGAGGCGGTGGTGGGGCGCGCGGTGCGCACGGCCAGCGCGGCGGAGAGCGCGCGCGCGCACGCCGTGTGCGCGGCGGCGGGCGCGCTGCTGGCGGCGGCCGACGCGCTGGACGCGCTCGCGGACCGCCAGCGCCTCGTGGCCGCGCACCCCGCCGCCTTCGCGCTGCCGCGCCCGCTGCCCTACGCCGGCGACGCGCCGCCCGCGCAGGACGCCGAGATGCGCGACCTGGTATGCGACCCCATATATACAATGCCTCGCACTAGCTACTTTTTGTTTACTTTGCTATATATAGGATGCAGTAAAGTACACGGTGTGTACAGCTACAGCAAACGCAATAGAAAGTGGCCGTAAAAATTCAGATTTTGTTATATTTCACTTTTAAATACCTTAGGGTCGTTTTTTATAACGATGATAATTTTGTATAACTTTGTATGACGAAGTATCGTTTTATTATATATGAATATTATTTAATTTGACATTTTGATCATAAGAATATATTATAGAAATATTTTTCACGAAGACTATATAATTACTTTGAATAAGAACTAAATGAATAGCTAAAGTATGTCTATGGAATGGCAATAAAAGAAACTGACAAAACGTATAACTTTTAATATAATATTAAAAATTATTATGTACCGAAACCAAAAGTCCCCACTTTACAGCGTAAAACTAAAAATACTTTATTTAAAGTAATATTATAAATGACATACTTAGTAAGCGCTAACCACAAACAGATAGAGGGCGCGGCGGAGGAGCGCGACGAGCTGGCGGACGCGGCCGCGCGCGACCTCGCGCAGCGCCTGCAGCAGCTGGAGAGCAGCGCGCGCACGCTGCGCGCCGAGTGCCGCGAGGCCGCCAAGACGCTGGACGCGGCGGAGGCGGAGCTCGTGCGCCAGATGGAGGGCGCGGACGCGGCCTGGGACGTCGGCGGGCTGTTCGGCGCCGCCGCCGCGCCCGCGCCCGCGCCGCCCGCCGACGACGACGCGCCGAGACGCGACCAGGAGGATTACTACTTAGCGGTGAGTGCCGCTTCGGTCGCTTTTGTATGGTTGTTAGTGTTGCGCATTGAGGAAAACTCGTTAAAATGTGACTAAAAGGATGAATATAATTTCTCCTCGTAAGTAATTGTGTAAGCTTTTTTTTGTTTCTGGAATATTTTTTCAATGAAAATAATTATTTAATTTTTATGGTAAATATATGTGCAATAAAAATTGGTATACTTTTAATAATTTTAATTTAATATTTGAATGACTTAATATTTTAGTAATTAATATAATATGAAATTAATAAACATACATACATATTTTTAATTAATAATACTTTTTGAAAGTAATTTAACGCTTTTAGGAATTTAAATAATGTAATTGGTAATTTCAGAAATTCAGATCGTACGTATCGTGCGCGGGGCGCCTGGCGCGGCTCGAGAGCAAGGCGCTGGCGGTGCGCGAGCGGCTGTCGGCGGGCGGCGCCGGCGCGGCGGCGCCCCGCTCGCCCCCCTCGCCCCCGCGCCGCGCCGCCGCGCGCCGCCGCGGGCACTTCGCCGCGCCGCTGGACGAGCGCCTGCCCGCCGTGCTCACGTCGTGCGTGCGCGTCATCGCCACCTACGGGCTGCACCACCAGGGCGTGTTCCGCGTGTCCGGCTCGCAGGTGGAGATGCAGGCGCTGCGGGCCGCCTTCGAGCGCGGCGAGGACCCGCTGGCGGGCGTGCGCGACGCGTCCGACATCAACTCCGTGTGCGGCCTGCTCAAGCTGTACCTGCGCGAGCTGCGCCCGCCGCTGCTGCCGCCGCAGCTGCAGGAGCGCCTGCTGCGCGTGGCCGCCGTGCGCGACGACGCCGCCTTCGCGCGCCGCCTGCGCGACACGCTGGCCGCGCTGCCGCTGCCCTCGCTGCTCGTGCTGCGCTACCTGTTCGCGTTCCTGGCGCACCTGGCCGCGCACGCCGAGCGCAACATGATGGACGCCTGGAACCTGGCCATCTGCCTGGGGCCCACGCTGCTGGCCGCGTGGGGCGAGGGCGGCGCGCAGGTGGCGGCGCAGAACCTCGTCAACGAGCTGGTCAAGCGCGCCATCCTGCACCACGAGCAGGTGTTCCCGCAGGACGTGGCGCCGCACGCGCTCTACGTGCGCGTGGAGCCCGCGGACGTGACCGACGCGTCCCCCGCCGCCGCCCCCGCGCCCCCCGCCGCCGCGCACGCGCCCGCGCTCGCGCTGCCGCCCGCGCTGCCCGCCAACGGGCCGCTTGTTGACTTGGCGTTAGTATCACCCTCTAGTTACATTATATTTACTAACGACCAGCCTACCTACAACATTAATTCACTCTTTTTTTACCTTTTTAACGGCTTAATAAAGTAGCCCATGTTGCTCTAAAATGTTCCCTATCTCACAGTGAAATTCATGTAAAATTTTAATTGCCACTAAGTATTAAATGTCTTAAGTTGTTTTGATAGCATAGAAAAAAATCATTTGATTTACATGTTTGTATAAACCAACCATAAATTTAAAACTTATAAAAAGTAATAATTAATATATAAGAACTAACATTATAAACTTAATTAGATATAACATTTATTGTATCTGTACAGGTGTGGAGACAGCACACTAGACGACGACGATGGACGCGACCTGTCGCTGTACGAGGACGACGATGATGATGATGGTGAGACGTCAAACTGCTTTTATGTACATTATACATATATGAGAAATAAAAAATGTTATATGCACTTTTTATTTTTTTTACATTTTTTAAAGTTATCTTTTAACGCCGCTTTATGTCTGAATGAGGAAGCGGAAGCAATCAACTCTGGCGTGAATCAATAGTTTAAGTTATTATTGTTATGTAAATATGTATATTAAAATTAAGATTGTTACATTATGGTGTTTTATAATGACTAACTTAACTATTAACTTTTTAATAATTTCACAGGGTAGGCAGAGGGAACTTGGGAACCTAGTGTAAAGACACTCCATTCCACTTCCGTTCCTCACTTTCCGCCGAATTTGAGGCATTGCGTGTTGAGTGGCGGAACTCAATGCCGCGTTTTTCCTTATACCAGAGGAAAGAAATAAGTACATCAAATATTGAAATTGAAAATATTAACAACTTCATTACCTCGAGTGGGGATCGAACCCACAACCTGTCGGTTACAGTCACACGCTTGTATAATATATAATTATTACAATTTATGTAATATATAATGATTTGTTACCGGCCATACTACAGACGTGGTCAGCGACGGCGACGCGGAGAACGACGTGTGGAGACGCGACCCGCCTCGCAGGTAAATTATTATAATTACTATGGATTATTTACTAACATTTACGTTTTAGGTTCGACCCCCCAATACAGGAAATGTAGTACTTAATATTTTTTTTTGCTCTGGTAATAAGCCTCAATTTGAAGTCAGAAACGAACGTTTTATTGGAGATAAAATGTAATTACTATATTTCTAATAGTATGAAAATAAAAAAAAATACTGACAGATTTAATAAATTTATTAAATAAATAATTATTTACATTAGATTTGATGTAAAATTTTAATTATAATTTTTAATCAAAGAAAAATCCGTTGAAATTTCTTTATTCAGTGTAGTACTATTTTTTACATATTTAAATTTATACACCAATGTACATTGTAGTTGTCAAAAAAATTGATAATACTTTTTTAGCGTTAAAAACTTTTAGAAGATCTGAAAGTTTTTAAAGAAAAATGTTTACTAAAACGACCCTAAAAAATAAATTCTATTTTTTAAATAAAAATTATTTATTAATAATTGTTAATAATTAAATATAATGTAAATTAATGAATAATGACATATTTACAGGTCATCAAGCAGTGAACGCCGCGCCCCGCAGGTACACGCCTGACGTCCGCCCCGCAGATACCACGATACGCGATATTTAATCGATTCCAAACATTCTATATCGAGATTTTATTCGAAACACGCTAAAAATAAGAAATAATTATTATATCATTGCATTAGTGATATTGTATGTAGGGCTGCGAGTTTAACTCGTTAATCTTATCGATTTGACTCGTCAATAAAATCGATTTTAAAAGATTTCAATTTCGATTGTATCGATATTTATGTGAGATAATTTTTAAAATAAAATTTTTATTCATATTTTTTAAATATATTAAGCACAGTTTTTAGATTTAATATTTCTTTGTATTTTTCTTATTTGTCATATTGTTAGTTAGTGATTTACAAAATCGATATTATCATATCATCAGGTAGGATGCATGTCTAGTGTTCATATTTTGAGCTTAATTCTCATATATTTTATATATTGGATATATTATTGTAAAACGTTTAATAACGATTATTATTATTATTATTATGTATTGGGCACAACTTGTATGGAGAACATATTTTTTACTCTACTAACGTTTACATAAAAAAAAATACATATTTTTTTATAAAATTTAACTTAACTGTTATGGTGTTATAATTAAACTATTAATGCATGTTTTTTTTTTAATAATCTAAGCTACTTTTTTAATATTGTTTTCACGCTTCTTAGGAAATAATTTTTATTCGATATTCTCACGTGGGTTGTCGCGAGCGAGACGTATGTGACGCGGTGCTTTGTTTTAGTTAAACGAGGTGTGGAAATTAAAACACTTTTTAAATCACTATTATGACACAAGTGATAAATAAATAATAATTGTAATTGATTTGGCTTTAAATTAAAATTAAATTTAATTGAGAAATTACGCCATATTTAAATTTTCTTAGTATGTTAATATCGTCGCTTGGGTAATAACGAGTGATTTGTGAATCCCATACCTGTTATAAGCGCAACAGTATTATATTAAATGAATAAACAATTTCAACGCTATATTGGTTTGATTTTTCGCTCGCATGCGCTTAGGCCGCTTCACACGTGCACACAAATAGGATAAAATTTTAAAATGTACGCTTCGTGTGTAGCGGTCTTTATAATTAGAGCGCTACACACGTGCAGACAGATGGAATATGGTATTAGAGTGTACGCATCGTGTGTAGCGGCCTTTATAATTGGAGTGACGTCGATGACAGGTGGGTTTTTGATGCCTATTTTTTTTTATTATTGCTTGTTGGCCGAGGTTGTGGTTTATAAGATTTAGTGTGGCGGTATTATGTTTATTTAATTTATACATTTTCTATTGGCTATGGATTTGTTAGTTTCGTGCATTTTTTATATCTTAAACAATTGGAAATAATAATAAAAGAATATTGCAATCTTTACTTTCTTGTTCTTGTAGTAGAGTTTTTTTTTAATGGCAATGCATACTGTCATTTGTTTTTTAACTTTCCATTAAATAAATTATCGTACATACAATACATATTTAAGTTTATTTAATAAATAACTATATAGGTTGTTGAATAATATAGCTTCATAGAGATAACCAGATAATAATATGTAAAATATTAAAAAAAACCTTGGGTTTTATGACAAAAGAATAGTTTTAATTTTAAGTGTAAATTATTTAAAAAAACCGAACACACAAAGCGTTATAAAATAACTAAACAACATTTTTTTTTTTTGACTGAACGATATTTTTTGAACATCATAGCACCTTTAAACAAAAAATCCTAAATCAAAATCAGCCCATCCATTATTGAGCCATGATGCCATTGATGATGTCATTTCTGATAACTGTTATTTAAATACTTTTTTCTTTTATATTAAAGTTATGTACTACATAATTATGATGTTGATAATTATTATAATGACCAGTATAGTAAATTCTTTGTTTTAATTGATATTTTATTTTTTATTTATGAATCTTTTTTTTTTTTTCATTTAGCATAAATGGTGTTTAATTTAAAAAAAAAGTTTTATTCTTCTAACGATTGTGGCTGTTAAACTAGAGGTTTTGGGTTTGAATCATATCTAAATTAAATAAAAAAAAAATTGTGTCTCTGACAATTATAATTGTCTGTATAATTATGTATGTAAAATTGGCACCGTAGCTCCTAAATTTTATATTAAACCGATTTTAGTGTGGTTTTTTCAATCAAAAGCCTTGCTTACCGCGGTACTTGTTAGGGAATTGATATGAAAATCATATTATTAGCTATAAGCACTTTGCCAAATTGAGGTAATGATTTTTTATATATTTTTTTATTATTTATTAGTTTTTGTATTCACTATATATGTTTGGAATCATATAAATATTATTTGCACATTTGACCACAGTAGCTGGGCTAAGCATTAATTTAGGTTGTTATGATGTACTGTTATACATTCCAGTATAATTTACTTTCATACACTTAATATGAAATTGATATTCATGTTGTATTTTGCGAAATAAAAGACGATTTCTTTTTTTTCTATACCATGTAAACATGGACATTATTGAAAGTTTGTTTATCAATAGTCAGTTTATCTATTTACTAAACAGATAGAAAAAAAATGTTAGATTTCAATTTACAACCATTTTTAATAAAAATCCAAAAATTATGGTAATAATAATTCCACAGTGAAAAGTTTTTTTATATATACGTATAATATGTCGCAGGCTGGAGCGGAACCTGCACCCGCAACCTCCACAACGCCAGCACATGACGCATGCAGGTATCGATTTGTTTATAATATTTTTTTCTTATCTGAAAAAATAGTTTAAAAAAATTACGGAAATTAAAAGTCATATGGCAGTTTCACATATTAATTATTGACAATGGACATTAATGAATTGTTTCAGTACTGTCTTAATTCATGGCGGCACCCAACGCCTCATTTTATCTTATTACCCAAAATCAACAAATAAAAATATTAAATATTTCATTTCAACACACGGTTTGAACACACAACCTGTTGTTTTTACAGTTATACTATTATATGTAAACACGATTATCTTAATGAATGCTTGTAATGTATGTTAATCAGGTGCTTTTGGCTAGTATGAAGTTGTTGTATAAAGGTATCCTATATCGTAGCATAGCAGAGAGAATGGATTATTTTCATTTCCCCTTTAAGAAGATAATCATAAAATAAGCGAAGCGAAAACCTGAATGTCCAAATACTCCTTTTTCTACGTCTATTTATATATAAAAAAGGAAATAAGTAGTTAAAAAGGCATTTCCCCGACAGTCGCTTAGCAGAAAGCACGCCGGACCTGGTGCTGGACCTGCCGGCGCGCGCGCCCGACGCCGCCGACACCTTCGCGCACAACCGCGACACGCTCAAGAAGCGAGCGCCGCCCGGCTTGCACAGGCAACTGTTTCATTTATTTATTATATGTTATTTTATATTTATTCATTATAAATTAAATATGCAATATTATATAAGAAACAAATCTCCATATGTCGTATATAACTTTCAAATTAGTAAAGTGTACAATCCATGCAAATAAATTTGCGGGCACACTATTAGTATATTAATAAATCCTTCCATCAACTCGCAGACAAACTTGTTCCGAAGGCGGTGGAGATACAAAAGCCGAAGCAGAAGCTCCAACAGGCAGCTCGACGCAAAGTGCCAGTTCGAGTGCGGCGGCGAAGGAGACCGCGGGCGGCAGTCCGGTACCGGCGCGGAACACGATGCGGGTGGCTGCCAAGTTTGCGGAGCTAACACTGACAGGTGAACTGAGCTCACCGAATATTATTATTTGTTAAAAAAAGCTAATATTATAAGATTTTCAGAAAGTCTTCAAAGTCATCTGACAATGTTTTTTTTTTAATTCTTATAATAGGTGGATCTCTAAAACCGGCACTAGCAGCTAAGCCTGCGCTGCTCCGGCGCCCAACGCCGCATCCGCACGCGCCTCGCGCCACACTCGCCCCTGTAGCGCCGCCTTCCGTGCCCGCGGTGCCTAACGCCGCACAACCACCTGCCGACACCGACGCCGCGCAATAACGATACGAATTCACAACAATTTCATGTTTTTATATCTCGTCAGAAAACTAAATAGTTAATATTTTTGAATATAATTAATCGGTTTTATCTACTTATATCAATTTAATTTATTTCATTACAATCATTATATAAATTTTTACTTGTGTGTGTCAAAATTGCAATAATTTTGTATTATTCTAAATTTAAATGACACAAAATATTTCTGAAAACGTGTTTTTAATTTCTATTTCGAATAAGAATGAGTCTGTGTGTTGTGAAATGAATCGAATGAATGTCAAAATATTATGAATGTCAAAATACAATGAATATAACGAATGTCAAAATATAATGAATGTCAAAATACAATGAATATAACGAATGTCAAAACACAATGAATGTCAAAATATAATGAATGACTAAATACAATGATTGTCAAAATATATGGCCGTGTTGAGGCGATTGTAGTAAGCGTTGTAGAAATATGGCGCTTTTAGTAATAAGTGTATGTAACCGTGACGAGTCGACGTCGAATATGATTTTCTCCATACAAATAATAAAATAAAAGCCACTGTGATGTCAGACAGCGATTCTATAAGCGCTGGTATTGGGTACGATCACCGCTCGTGGGAATCATTATATGATATAAAACTATGATTGTTTCTCTGCCTTGGTCAAGACAGTCTGCGGCGTTGAGTTCCACAATTTAATACGTGACAGAAAATAATAGTATCTTAACGCGATTTTGAGTAAAAGATTTCAACTTGCACATATCAGAGACAGCGTATTCGACGTCGACGAACAATTTTTATACGACGATGTAACAAGTACTTTATCATATATCTGTATTTATAGTGAGCATAATATTATTTTTGTACGCGCACTCTTATACGCATACAATAAACAGTATTATCTAAGGTTTTTTAATTTTATTTACCTTTTTGTTTTTGTGATTTTAGTACATTGGTTAAGAAATTAATTTACAATTATATTACATATTTTTTCAGCTTCACACTGTATCCCGCACGCGGCAGGGTAGGCAGAGGGAACCCGGAAACCTAGGGTTAAGACACTCCGTTCCACATTCGTGCCCCACTTTCCGCGGAATTTGAGGCATTGCGTGATGAGTGGCGGAAGTCAGCGCCGCGCTTTGCCTTATTACCAGAGCGAAGAAATGAAACATTAAATATTTTTGAATTGAAGATATTAAATATTTCATTTCCTCGACCGGGGATCAAATCCACAACCATATAGTCATGTTTGACAACCCGACATTTCGAACACTACGTAGTACGTAGTCAGAGATAGACAGAGGTGGCATTCACTTATTGATTGAAATAATTATTACATCAGGCTGTACATATTTTCTATGAAATATATTTGTCGATGTATAAAAATATAAAAGTAGCGGGACTGAACCCGCGTCCTCTAGAAACCGTATCAGTGTTCTAATTAATTCTGCCATACATTGTTATGTAACTCTTTATTTTTTTAATTTATCTCTAAACAAATGCCCTTTCTGTAGAAGGTAAAGGTCAATCTACTTTTTGTTGTGTATTCGATGGTCTCCAATCAATTACACCCTTTCGTAAATACAACTATTTAATACTAGCTGTTGCCCGCGACTTCGTCCGCGTTTCCGTCGCTTGTCGTAAAAATGATAGCCTATGTCCTTACTCACGGTTCAGTGGTTTTGTTGTAACATACGAGTACATTAACTTTTGCATTTTAGTAGGGACATATAATATGTCAATCTACAATACTGTTCCCGCGACTCTGTCAGCGTGTAACTACTTGTGTGTTATTAATATTAAGTTAATATATCGGTAATTTGTTTAGATCACGTTCACATGAGGTTAAGTACCCATAGAACGAAAATACCTCACTGCAAAGGTTTCGAGTAAACTATGTTGAAAGTTGACCACAAAGACTTCTAGAATTGCCCGGGTTAGCAATTGACAAGAGCGACGTACAATTGACAATGCGAGAAACAGACACTGAGATGTACTCCAGCAATACGAAATGTCTGCCTTTGAGCCTTATTAATTGTCATGGCATAACACACTAACAATACTGGGAATTGCGTTGTTTTAATTTGGAATGGAAAATTATTTGGTATTATGGGAATTCTGGGAATAAAAACGGTTTCTCCTGCACCGCAACCTGTTAAATTTGGAGCCTCGGTTATATTTTATTGCAACTGGCTTACTTTTGGCAGAGTTCCGTTGCAAAGTTTTGGTGGTCTTAAATTTCCGGATTAAAACAAATTTCATGAGAAGGAAGTCCGGGTATATTTAAAGAATTAAAAAAACATATCGGATAATAAACAGACCGCATCGGATCGGATGAGAAAACAGTAGCTTCCTGTTCACCGACCATTCTATTTATTGAACTATAAACTTTTCCTTCCCCCTGTATATTCGAAAATATTTTGTTCTTAAACTCAAATGCCAGGTCATTGCGAGGAATTAAAATGGATTTTTCGCATAGCCAAGGACTGTCCCTATTTAATATATTTGTTACGTCACCGTAAACCGTCCATATAAAATGTGGTTAGGATTGCACTATACGACATAACCCAGGCGTCACAATAAGTTTTCCTTGGTGTAGTTGTGGATAGGTACCTTCACCAATCTTTAACAATATATCAGAAAATTGACGATCACCCGGGTTAACTTCAGTTCTCACTTCAAAATTTAATGGATGATTAGATACTTCAAAAAATAATGACATACATTAATCGTGATACGATCTTTACAGCAAAGTTTCATATACTATATTTTGTCATAAAAATAGTTATATAATTTTTTTTAAAAGTAAATAAATAAACTTTCAAAGTTAAGAAAGGAGAATTTCAATTTCTTTAATTAAGGTACAATCCTGTAGCAAAGTTTAGTAGCAATTCAATGTTTTTAATACAAACGACTAGAATACTGTTAATAGGATGTGACATTGTAGAGCTGTTGTTGGATGTTTTCGGATTTTTTTCTCCATTACTTTTTACAGATGTTACATGAGCTTGACTGTCTGTAGTAGAAAATACATCATCTGTTGGGTCTAGTGGGTCTTCTTTGAAATTTTTAACAAACCATTCTGATTCGGAATTTCCATTGATATCTTGATCCGATTCTATTTCATATGGTTGGCCGTGATGTACATATGTACTTTCCTTTCTTCCGTTTGAACTTTCAACATTTTGATTATTATTTTGATCCCGTCCATAATTTGTGTTAATATCGTCAGCCAATAATAATTTGACGTCTGAAAAAGAAATAAATAAATATTTTTTTACTCTATAATTATTTAAACCTAATAATTTATAGGTGACACTCACAGGAATCACTCTCGGGATAATTCCAATTTTTTGACTTTATTCCTTTTTTGTATTACGCGACTTCCTGACACGACCACTGCCTAGTGTACTGCCTAGTGTATAAATGTGTTATGGAGGGTAGAGGTAAGGAGAACCATCTTATATGATAGAAAAGTTGAAAAAGCAAATAACGATTTGATTACTCGCCTAAGTAGCGCTAGTGTAATGTATATGAAAAAATTGGTATATCTGAAAATTACATCATGAGAAGACTTAGAATTTTTTAAATCAACCTAAAAAAAAAGCTGTGATAAAACGGAAGCCTTCCTTTCCTTTTCTAATTTAGTATCCTTCTCTTATAATTTGTGGCGCTGATTTTAAAATTATCTCTGTTGCTACTATGGCGCCACCTTAATTTGCTTTATTGCAGTGATCACTTTTTACTGTAATGAGATGGTTCCCTTACCTCTACCCTCCATAATTAAGATACACATTTTTCCTCTAAATTAATAACTTATAATAAGCAAAAATAGTTGCGAATTTGCGATTCGTAATAGATGATGGATGTATATATTTCTCGTTCTATCTCACAGAATTGAACGAGACAGAAATAGTCGTGTAAAGAGGCCCGACTGTTACAAGAGGGGCGCTAATGTTCAACGTATAGTTTAAGGAACAACTCACATAATAAATTTAAAATATATTCCCATGTAAATAAGTTGATCTATAAAAGTCATCTAAGGTTAACACTTACATGATAAACAGACGATGGCAGCCATCAAAACTGGAATGCTCTTGTCACACAACATGATGTTTTTACTGTCCGATCGGGAATGACAGTCTGTGATTTCGACGACGTGTACTAAAACTGTCCGCTGTACCAACGATCATTCATGAGACATACACTACATATATATATATATATATATATATATATATATATATATATATATATATATATATATATATATATATATAGATATATATATATATATATATATATATATATATATATATATATATATATATATATATATATATATATATATATAGATATATATATATATATATATATATATATATATATATATAAATATATATATATATATATATATATATATATATATATATATATATATATATATATATATATATATATATATATATATATATATATATATATATATATATATATAATAAGGCAAAGCGCGGCGTTGAATTCCGCCACTCAACAAGTAATGCCTCAAATTCGGCGGAAAGTGGAGAACGGAAGTGGAACGGAGTGTCTTAACATTAGGTTCCCGGGTTCCCTCTGCCTACCCTGCCAAGTGCGGGATACAGCGTGAAGCTAAGAATATATATATATATATATATATATATATATATATATATATATATATATATATATATATATATATATATATATATATATATATATATATATATATATATATATATATATATATATATATATATATATATATATATATATATATATATATATATGTATGTATATATATATATATATATATATATATATATATATATATATATATATATATATATATATACACAATTTTAGTGAATTCATTATACTTAAATGATGCACCGATGATTACAACCAGTATAAATTGAGTTTTAGTGAACAACGTGGTAGCTTGATAATCTAATATTACAGTTGTGTTATGATTAAATAGTTTGAACTTTATAGATAAGGCGATGTCAACGATGGGTAGAAAAGCTGTATTCTTGAATCATTGCTTAACACCAGTATCATATTCATTAAATATAGATAAAAATTATCTATTCGGTCTTTCATATTGCGGTAATGAGTTTATTGTTGAGATTAAAAATTCTAAAAGTTAGTAGTAAACTATTAGAATAATACATATAAAAAGTAATTAAAAAGGTACTTTGGACGTTGGAAGCATCGCATACAAAAGAATTGTATGTGCTTATGTATATCTTAATTTACTGGTAAAAGTAAAATAAGATAATAAAAACACAGGATTCATACAAACATATTTTTATTTTTTCGTCAGCTGTAACATTAAGAACTGCCTTGAAACTAGGCCCATCCGAGTCTTTATCAGGTTCAGATATTGTAAATGCAAAAATGCTTTTTGGATCCATGTCAAAATGATAAAGTATTTTAATATTAAACTTAGTATTTTCTGTCCTAAGTGTGGAATAACACTTTAAAACATAGTAAAAGTATTTTAATATTGCCTGTGCGTTCGCGACCTTAAACCAAAACAATCCTTATAGCATGATTCAGTAGTCACGCGCGATGACTTATTATTAGCGTATTTCATGTATAACTTTGGTGATCGCACTACCGATTTCTATGATTCTTTTTTATGGAATAGTTAATAATGTTAATAAGGGATGACTGAGAGTGTTATAAACGTAAAAGTAGACAAATATAATTGAAAGGCTTCCGTTCTGCTAAGCTATCGGAAGTGACACACACAGTTTGTTATTGTGAGTCAACCATAAAAGATAGATATATTCTGTCGTGGCTATTGCACACTACGTTACTTCTACGAGTAACTTCTTCCGATTTCCCAACTTTTCCTTTCACTGTTCTGCTCTCATTGACTGTAGCGTGATGAAAAGTATACTTTAACCAGTTCAGGAGTATGAAAAATAATTGTAGCAAGTTTCTTTAAAATCTCTGGAGTAGTTTTTATTCCTATAACGGTTATACAGACAGACAGAAAGTCAGACAAAAATTACATAAGTCAGACAGACAGAAAGTCATCAGTATCGATCCCATATCACCCCCTGATAGTTATTTTGGAAATATATTTCATGTACAGAATTGACCTACACCTTGACATATAAGTATAGATTTGAGAGTATTATTGTTTTGAAGTTAAAGCCCTTAACCAGATGAATCACATGTATTAATTATTTATATTTTTAGAAACCCGACGTTCCAAGTACTTTGCAGTAGTCCGTGGTTACAGGTTTACGTCATTAATTTTGTTATAACATTTAACTCACAAACGTCTTTTCACAACTTTTTTAAATTGTGAATTAGAAAGTTCTCGGACATTTTTTTTGATCCTATAGCCTATACCTAAATGCCTATCCAGTAAAATTATAACGGGCTCGATGAGATCGAGTTTCATGCACACACAAGTTTAGGCCTATTTCCACTATTCATATTATGTACATCATCGATTATAGTAAATTCATTAATATTTTTCTTAACATACATAACATTTTTAACGATTTATTGAGATACAACAGGCAATATTACACGAATCTAGTAACTTTAAAATAACATCTGGAGTACCTCAGGGCTCGCACTTAGGGCCCTTATTGTTTAATATCTTTATCAATGACTTGCCAAAATGCTTTCAATATTCTACCCCATTCATGTTGGCTCAAACTCTTAAAAATAATCAACCATTTCAACGATATTAACAATCTACAGAGCGACCTTACCATACTGTTTAGTTTGTGCAAATCAAACGGAATGGAGCCTAAAGCAGAAAAATGTTATAGTTATAGTATTTCGTTCGCCCGTAATCATATCGAAACTAATAAATAACCATTACTTCCTTGTAGATACATCTTTAAAACACGTCTAGCACTATCAAAGATCTAGGCGTGATATTCGACGAAAAGCTTACTTTTGTCTCACATATAGACAATATATGTAGTTGCAAAAGCTTTAAAATTGCTAGGTTTTGTGCTCAGGAATAGCAAAATTATTCGAATTCAGATACTAGAATAATTCACATATAGTGACAAAATTTAGCTTTATTATCCCTTTTCGGTATCCACGTAAGTCAATTACTCCTTTCGTTTCGTAAGACCTCTCCGAAGAACAGTCTTAGGTTATAGATTATTATAGCTTGATAAGAACGAATGGCTTAGTTGGTTAGAGCACCTGGACGGTTTCCAAGAGCCGCTGGTTCAAATCCTGCTACGTACAAATTTTTATGTGCTATAAAATTTAGCATCTACTATACATTTTTTTTTCAAGGGCTTTCAAGGCTCTAAAAATAACACACTTGTTATTTTTAGATCTAAACAATAAAAAGGAGATTTATTTGTTTTCCCTTTACATCCGTAATAAATTAAAATAGCATTATCTTATAGTAGAAGATTTATTAATTTAACAGTGGAGTAAAACAGGTAAAGTATCTAATAGCGGAGACAGTGGTCGTGGTGCAAAGCGTGGTGTAGGGGCGGAGGCGCGGCGTTCTCCTTATCGCGAGTGTAATGCTGTGTTCCACCGAACTCGGCCGGCAATGGTGGAGGCTCATATTCATCTCCTGATCCATCAGATGCTTCCAGGTACCCAAATAACCTTGCTGCGCCTGCAGCACGGCTTTCCCTGCGTCTTACGCCTCCTGCTGCATTGGCAGCAACAGCAGTATTATTTGTCCCGGAAACGCTCGCGCCGCTACTACCGGCGTTTACTTGCTGGGCTGTCGTCACTGTGCCTTGAGTAGGTACAGCTGTGGTGGCCGACTGTGGAGCCCCGCCAGCGAATCCGCCGCGACCCACTCCGGTGGGCACTTTAAGGTTACGGCTCTCGATGTGACTGTAAGTATACGTTCATAAAAATATTGAAAAAATATTATTATTATCACGAATAAGATTACTTTGTTACAATATTTTTTTGTGACATAATAATTATATTTTTCTGTCCGGGTCTGTCTCATGATCGGGTCACACACATAGAATTTTCACATAGAATTTAATTTCTCTTAATAAACAAGTTTGACTTTGACTAAGAATTTCGTATAACAACTCACTGTGCGTCACGTAAGTGTAGCGCCAGCTGCTGCTGATCGTCCGCCAGGTAGGGGCACTTGGCGCACGCCTTCTTGTTGTGCACTTTGTGCACGTGGGTGGCGAGCCTCTCCGCGCGCGCCGCCTTGTACTCGCACAGAGCACAGGCGAACGGCTTCAAGTGCGTGTTGAGATGACGCTTTAGACACCAGTTGTCGACGCCGGACCACGTGCAGTAGCAGCAGGCATACCGCCGTTCGCCCTAAACACATTAATGTCTTAAAATACATATTTAAAAAGTGAAATATTGGTAGCAATATAATAACATACTAAACAATAAGTATTATACGTCAGATTTTGTATTCAAAGCTCACAGGATCTAAGATCATAAGAAGAAGACGTAATAATATTACGTACTTTACGACGTACAGGGCTGGTAGCGCTGGGCTTGTGAGACGCTGGAGTGGGCGAGTCAGTTTTGCCGAGCGGCGCACGTTCCAGTTTGACCGGTGCCGTGCGACAGTCGGCGGTGGGTGCCGGCGTCAGCGTGGGCATGGATGGCTCGGCCGCCTTGCTGGCGCTGGCCACCGGGCCGCCGCCACCCGCCTGGCTGCCGCAGTACATCGCCGCACCACCCCCGTTAGTCGTGACTTTGCCACTCGAGCGCCTGATGCGGTTCAGGTCGTACGGTTGATCTCGATGCATACGAAGAAAATGCTTTTTGACGTGATCTGCACGATTAAACTGTTTCTGACAGAGATAGCAATGGAACGGCTTTTCGTCGCGGTGTATATTTTCGTGGCGCGTGAACAGGTCGCGCCGGTCGGTAGCGTAGGGGCAGGCGTTGCAGGCGTAGCGCTTGCCGCCCTCGCCACCGCTCTCCGCCTGCGCCGCGCTCGTCTCCCCCACGACCGTACTCGCCACCGTGCTTGCGCTTGCGCGTCGCTCAGTGCGGGCTGCCTCCACCTGTTGATGCAATTGTATGAATTGAATGTTATTATTCTGTCCATGAGTTATATTCTTAGATGACTCTGGGTATATTTAATTGTCTCATAAATAATTCATCATATCTATGACTCACTTTATTCTTCAACCGCTGCAGATATCGTGTGAGATCGTCGAGCGCGGGGTTATCGCGCAGCAGGTGGTCCGCGGCGGCGGGGTCGGAGTGGTGGTCGCGTGCGAGGTGCTGGCGGACGGCGCGCGCCCACCCGCTCGCGAACCCGCAGCCGGCCAGCGGGCACTGGAAGGCGCGCGCCTGCGAGTGCGTGCCCAGCCAGTGCTCGGCCACGCGCGCTAAGAACCCCACGCATTCGCAGTCAGTGCACTTGAACAGACGCTGCGCAGGGTTGTACGCCGCAACCCGAGAATGCGCCCACGCCAGTGGCTCCTCTGCCGCAGTCCATCTGTCCTCGGCTGTTGGATCCGTCCGAGGCGTAAAATTTGCCTGGATAATAAGATGTTCTTTTGATGTTATAGTATTCTTAAAATATTAATATTTTTTTCATAAGTAACACACTCGCACACACATATATATGTGAAACTATAAATATTTTTCTACATGCTAATATATAGTAACCTGCAATATGCCGGGTGGTGGGAAGCCATTCTGCATGAGGGCGGCGAGTCCCCACGCAGTGATGTGCTCTTCGGGACGCAGCTCGTCCTCCTGCAGGTCGCGCTCCGCCGCGGGGAACTCGACGCCCACCACGCCGCCCACGCCCACACCCACGCCCACTCCCACGCCGACGGTCGCCTCCTCGCCGTACAGCTTTTTTGTTATCTCTTTAAACATGTCCTCGCAGTCCATCGTGAGGGATGCGACGCTCCCCACGCCCGCGCCTCCCTCCATGCTCGGTTATTATTTTACCGACTTCTGTAAATTAATTAGTTACTATTATAAATGTTTATCTTTAAAATAAAAATTTATAATATTAACTAATAAAGGATTATAATGTTTTTGGAATTATGAAACAAAGGCATTGGAAAAATTAAAATATCGCGGAACTAATGAGGAGAAACTTAATTTAATTCCGCAATACACAGCAATCAAGTATACATTGATATCTCCACATCTCGCATTCAACATCGATCGATCGCGGCGCTACGTAAAACGGTCCAATCGAAAAAAATGTAAGGGAAGTGTCCATGTTGTTCCCGTCTGACGCTCGCATCGAATACGGGGACATCATAGGAAGGAATATTATAGTGATATTCGGGTGCGATATGAAGGCTGGCGGGCACCGCGGGCCCCCACCCCCGCGGGTGCAGCGCGTGGGACTGGCGCGGCGCGTACCTGCGGCGTCGCGGGCTGCGGCGTGGGCCTGAGCTGCCGGCCCGGCCGCGGGTGCTCGCCTACTAGCGCCCGCCGCCCCGTGGGGGCGCCTCCGCCCGCCGCCCGCCGCCTCCGCCCGCGACCTGCGCGCTGCTGCCGCCGTCCCAATCGATACCCGCTGCTCGCCGTGGCCGGCGGCGCGGTGGCGCGTGGCGCGTGGCGCGGTGGCGCGGCGGTGCAATCGATCCCCGCGCGAACCAGTGTTTGTTTCCCGCGTTGGCGAGCGCGGTGTGGCTCGCCAGCGGCCGCGACGCCGGACTTGTCGTTGCTCATCCATCGCTGCCGACACGCCGCTTCGATGACAGTCAGGCGAACCTTCAATGCGTTATGATACTTGCGACGGTAAATTTTACACTGAATATATTAAATTATTTTATATATTTGTTTGTTTTGATTTTGTTACATGGTTTGACAGTATTTCCTTCCTATTGAAACCAGGTTGTAATATGTGTACTCTCTTACGATCCTCATTGTTTCACCTAACTATCCTGTATATTTTAATTATGAAATTTATTTTTTATTTTTAATAATACACAATACTTTAATACATTTAATAAAATTAATAAAATTAAATTTATAGCATCTTTACAAATAAATAAGATTAGATGGATCAATTCAGATGACATAAAAGCATATGCTACAAATATCTACAAAACAATGTCATCACGTCTACGGATCACGTAGCAATCTGACTCAAATGAAGCGTGCTAAATATAAATAAACAAAAGGACTGAATGTGATTTCGCGAACTCTCGAAGTAGTCTTACACGATGAGAGATCCGAAGTTCGATTTTAACATATGATATTTGCCAACAAAAAAACAACAATTCAATCATTACTTCGCACTGATAGCAATGCAAAGTTCGGCGGCGTTAAGTTCCGTCATTCAACACACAATGTCTCAAATTCAGTAGAAAATCTTAATAATAAGTTCTCAAGTTTCCTCTGTCTACCTTGCCATGTGCAGGATGCAGCGTGAAGCTGAGTAATATGGCATTTAACTGTGGGGTCGTAACGAAGGGGACGTTGGGGAGTGAGTCAGTGCGTGGTCCCCCTGCCTCCCCCGAGTGATGATTTGTGTGTCTCTATTAAGTCCATAAGCTTATATGAATATTTCATAACATTGAATCAACCCACGACCTACTGCTCTAGTGTTGGGTTGATAGTGACTTTGAATTCATAAGTAGAGTATGTACCTACATATTAACTTTTATTATTATTATTTTTAAATTTATGCTTTTTAGGATAGGCTTGTTAATTTTGCCAATTGCAAAGATTTAATTTATTTATTTTTTTTTTATATATTTTACTTCCTTTCTAAATTCGAAAATTAAATAACAAACGATCGATTCTGTCATCAACATACGTAGCTACGTTAGAAAAATATACATATTTCCATTGGAAAAATGAAAGCGACGCAATCGTGAGGCACAAGTCAAGTACACTTTGAATTTAGACGCGGTTTATTGACTATCAATCAATTTTCAACAGATCTAAAATAATTAATTATTATTATATTTATGAATGAAATTTTTGTATATTGAATAATTACACTATAAAATCTTCTGTACAATAGATTTTTTTTAATTTAAAAAATATTTATAGATACGAATTGTTTTACGGAATAAAATTGTGATAAATAAAATAACATTGAAAATAACAATTTATATTTTATTTTTTTTGTATAATATGTATTTATTTTGTATCGTTTCTACGGTGCCTGTACCTTAATTATAAATTAATAAATATATAAGTAAATTATAAATAAATAAGTATCTAACATTCGGACAATGTAATCTGAAGATAAGAAGGCAATAATTTAGGGTCCAGTTGGAAAATTCAAATTCAAAATATTTCTTATTCAAATAGACTTTTACAAGCACTTATGAACCGTCTAATGAACATGTCGTTGACGCCGATTCGGAAAAGCCGCATACGTAAGAACCTCAACAGTTGCTGTTTTCTATGTCAAATGTACAATTTAATAATTACATAAGCTGGCAGCTTTCCTGCATGGTGTTATAACAATGGCAATTAATTTTTGTCCTCTAATTTTACTCCTTACTAGTATCACTTTAATAAAATTTTGATGTTATGGTGGGCTCTTATGTGACTCGTGAAGCCAAATTTGTTCCCGAAAATCCGCTTACAGTATAGTTGGCCAGCGTCGTTATGTGTAAGTGTAGGGAAATTTGAATTGGGTCTATCGTAATTTGCGCTTTACATATGAACAGAATAATAAGCTTTGCTTGTTATTATTGTTTTTACGGTAAATTGTTTAGTGGTAGACTTTAGAATTAAAAACTTTAGAATTAAAAAATAAACTTTTTGGAGATAAAAATTTGGTGCTACAAACTTAACTTCATTTGTCGTTCGTACCGATACATATTAAATAAATATCTTTCACCATTTTTACTATATGTTATTGGTCAAACAGGATATTATAGTATACATAGTTATTTGTGCCGTGTGATTCCGGCTTAGAATAGGATCACCCTGGTACTGATGGTGTCGTAAGAGTGCGTGTGGTAGAGTCACGTTGCCAGTAATGGCACCAGGCATGGGCAGACTCGACCGGATTATTACCACCCCCGGCATTTAAGACCGGCGTTAAGTAGTGGCTTTGGTTCCTGCGTGTCGCATTAGGTAATGCCGGGCCCCGGCGCCCTTCCAATTTAAAGGACGGTAAAGCTCCTGTTGCTCCTCTGGAGTTACTCGGGGCCGTGGGCGACGGTTATCACTTACCACCAGGTGAACCGTACGCTCGTTTGCCGCTCTTTTCCATAAAAAAAAAATACATATTATACGTTGTAGTTATTTACAGGCTATTCAGAGCCCTCATGAGATCTGGAGGCCTAGAACTAGCCGCAACTAAAGTATGGTTAAAACCAAACTGGTAAAATACAAAAAAAAAAAACATACAATCTCCTAGAATTTAATTATTTTTCAACATTGTGGCAGCATTGTTGCAAGAAGGTAGCCGCCTAGCTGCTGACCCAATTAGTTTTCACATCGTCGTCGTCTTACTTTCTTTCATTTACATTACTGCAGGTGTCTTTAGTTATGAGAATATTAGAAAATGTCATAAAATAACAATGGAATAAGTTTTTATTAGCAATTTTTATAAAAGGCAAATAAAATGAGTATTTTTGAAGCTT
Source organism: Eueides isabella (assembly GCA_019049475.1). Lineage (NCBI taxonomy): Eukaryota > Metazoa > Arthropoda > Insecta > Lepidoptera > Nymphalidae > Eueides > Eueides isabella. Next base: position 11,631,469 of record CM032389.1, on the reverse strand, counting down.
ATTTCTGCATAGGTGCGTAAATAGATATAGCTCAATGTTAGCAACATTTCAGTTCTCCTTTCAACCTAACTCCACGTTATTTTTTATTGTGTGACGGATCTCAACGCCACCCTTACTCTTGAAATAAAAATGCTATGATATTAAAAACACATAGATTCAGATCTATAAATCATTAACGTTTCACAATGTTTCCTAGTTGCGTTGGCCAAAGAAAAAACCTACATTTTTCTACGAAAGATTAAAATCATATTTTACAACAACGCGATATTTTTGTTGACACCGTCGTTGCTATAGATTTGAGTAATGGTTATAGGCAAATTAAATAGCTTTTTGTATAATATAATATCATAGAGGCCATCGCGGCGCAATGCCTTTCTGTAAGCGGGATATTTGGAAGTCACCATTAAATTAAATATTAAATGTAATGTGGTACATTTTGGGAATATTTGTCAACCTATTTATAGAGCAGTGACGTCTGCCGTTGCGTAGGACCAGAAATTAAATATTTGATATTTTTATTTTCCACGCTCTAGTCCTAGCACGGTGCAGCGGCACAAGAGTGTGACTGTAACCAACAGGTTCTGAGTTCGATCCCCAGTCGAGGAAATGAAATATTTAATATTTTCAATTTAAATATTTAATGTTTCATTACTTCGCTCTGGTAATAAGGCAAAGCGCGGCGTTGAGTTCCGCCACTCAACACGCAATGCCTCAAATTCGGCGGAAAGTGGGGAACGGAAGTGGAACGGAGTGTCATAACACTAGGTTTCACTTCCGTTCCCTCTGCCTATCCTGCCTAGTGCGGGATACAGCGTGAAGCTGAAAAAAAAATATCACGCTCTAGTCCTAGCAAGGTGCTGGCTGCATTGAATTTCACCATTCAACGCGCAATGCCACATATTTACGGAAACTTAACACTAGGTTCCCAAGTTATTTGCGAAATATGGCGTAAAGCTAATGAATATTTATACATAAATTTATATAGAACAGAATTCGGTGTAAAATATCAAGTACGAATATGACTCGAGAGTATTTCTCGAGTCATATTCGTACTTCATATTTTATAAAGATAAAGAAGGGGCATTGTTTCTTTACACGTAATGTGGACCGATATCTGTAAATCACGTGAGAATTTAACTGTAAAAAGAAACTTTTGTGGTGAAAGAAATCATTTGTGGTGCATAAATAAAGAGTAAGTAAGTATTTATAAAGAATATTTCTTATAAAGAAAAATATGTAGATTTTTTAAATAGGTCCTTTTTCTTGCATTTTAACTCAAAATTCAAATTCAAATTTTATTTTTTTTCAAAATAGTTACAAATTATTTTTTTTGAACGTAAAACAACTTACCACCAGTTCACTAAAGCTACTGCCTCAGATCAGAGAAGAATCGGCGAAAGAAACTCAGAAATAGCCTGGTGCGAGCATTTTATTCCTAAGACGTGTTATCATTAATTTGGTTTAACTTTAACAAACAAACGTCTTTTCACAACTTTTTCAAATTGTGAAATAAAAATTCTCGGACGCTGTCTAGGATCCTATTTTAAAAGCGTACACTCTGTCCATTTAAAGAATTGCGAACTCGATGCAATCAAGTTACAGGCGCAGGTACTAAGCAATAAGCCTATTTCTAGTATTCATATTATGTACCTCACCGATTTAAGTAAATTTATTAATATTTCCTTTAATCGGTTTATAAATTAGAAATTTAGAAATTTAGGTAAATTTAAGTAAAGTTATTAATATTTCCTTTAACATACATAATATTTTCTCTATTATCTATATTAAAAAAAATATGTTAATTTTTTTAAACGTTTCCGTTAAAGAATCCTTAGTGCCTATGTTATAGATGATTATTTATATTATTAGTAGGCTACCGCCACGACAATAGCGTATTTAATTCCACGAACAATATACTAGCATGTAATTGAAACTTGTCACGAGCGGGGGTCAAGGACATTAGTACATAAAACAGGCAATTAATTTTGATTTACAAATTAATTTAATTTAAGATGTTGAAAATATGAAGATAATTTTACATTTTTGTAAAGAAAACCTCGTAAAAATAGAAGTATTATGCTATGTACTTTTTCATTATTAAACTTAATATAATCAACGTCGTGCTTTGTCTTATAAGATCATAAAAAAGTAACATAATTTGGATTTTAATTAAAAATAAATTAATTTAGTATCGAATCCACAACTATCGGGTGTAAAGTTAACACATTTGCGCCACGATGGTGTCTTGAAGAGATTTCAAATTAGACAAATTTTTGATCTGGAAAAAATGTATTATTTTCACACCTCCACTTTTCTTCACTTCACTTTTTCTTTCACATAAAGATGAGCAGGCAAGGGGAGTCTTGTTTATACCATGGGAGACATTGTGGTTTGTGTGGCGGAACTCAACGCCACTCTTCGAAAAAACACATATATCATAATGATAAGCTCATAAAATCAGTATCCTACGTAAAATATACAATTTCCGTAACATTTTAAAAATAATAAAATTACAAATTTAAATTGTAAAATTTAAACAAGAACAATATTAAAAAAAAAGTTAAGTATTATAAGTATTTCATAGAAATGCCACAACTACAGTGCGTGGGACGGCGAGGTGGCTGGGGTGGTTTTGCTGTTCAGTTTAATAATGCGAAAGTAATAAAATCCGAATGTTACTTAAATAAATTAAAAGTAATGGCTTTTAATTAGAAAATGTTGTATGTAAAATAAATAAGTTGTAATATATGAGTTTTGATACAGACTTACATTTAAATCTAAAATTTATTTATTTTGAGGAAGAAAGATATTATTTTAATTTATTTCTTAAAGTTTATATTAAATTTAGTTTGAGGCTCTATGAAGTCAGTGGAAGCAACGGTTGCATACATTTGCACGTGTTAGCGCAACAGGTTGCTGCTATAAAGCATGCAACTTTAGAATAAGTCTATAAGTATTTATGTATGTTCACATGACACACGAGGCAAAATTTGAATCAAATATAGATAGTTCCCACGTTTTCATATAATATCTTTGCAAAACTTTGTTGTTGCGACTTTACTTTTTTTTTTTTTTGTAGAAATGTAAAAATATAATTTAATTAAGAAACGATTGTAACGATTGTAACAGAATAACTAATATAATAACAGATACATTTTTTTAATTTGTATATACGAAAAATTTTCCAAAAATAAACGTAAATAAATAAATAAATTTTCCATGTTAAGACATAATATGAGATGGCGATAAGGTATTTTATACAAAATATAAAAGACTTTAACTTAGTTAAAATATTACATTGTTCAGTAGTAAATTATACGCATGGTCATTCAACAGAAAGGTACAGAAATTACATATATTTAGTTTGACATTGTTTAGATGAATGGCTCATTTTAAGAGCAAATTCGAATTTAGGAATCGTACATAAATAAAACTCTAATAGACGACTATACGTCCCGTAGCTATTACCTATACGCCTACGAAGTACGAACACGCCAGCGTTTCTTGTATATGAATGAAAATGGACTATGACGCACTCGTGCAAAAATCAATATGTATGAAGCAGATAGCGATAGGCGGTCGGGTTAGCGGCGACGAGGCGACGACGTAACGGTTCATCGACCGACGCGCTACGCACCCGGAACGCTCAGCGCTCACCGCTCAGGCGCGAGCGCGGGCGACTGGGCGCGAGGCGGGCGGCGGCGGGCGGCGGCGGGCGGCGCGGGGCGGCCGGCCGGCGTCAGTCGCGCCCCTGCTGCCCTCGCCGCCCCATGCCGCGCCCGCGCCGCCGCTAGGCCGGCATGGCCGGCGAGCCCGCCGCCGAGCGCCCGGCCGCGCCGCCCGCCCCACGCGCCCCGCGCCGCCCAGCGCAGCCCGCCGCCGACCAGCCAGGTCACCCACCACGATAACTTCCCAACCATCATCCTTTGTACCGGTTGGCTATGGATGGTTAGATATGATGTTTGAAAGCGATGCAGTCTCCTCCATCCCGCCCGAATGCAGTTTTCATTTTCCGCGGTGAACGTTTATCGGTAATATCAGTAGTTTTCCCTGTTTCCGAGGCGGTCCCGGAGCGGCCGCGCCCGTATCGACCGGGCCGGCCGCCTCAGTGGCGCCCGCCGCCTCGCTCGGCCGCAGTAAACAGCACGCGCGGCGAGCGCCTCAATGGGCGCGCTATTTATACGCGCGACCCTCACCCACTACCCTCTAAACTCTGTTTATTTTCGCGTCCGTCGCCAACCGCTGCGTTTCCTCCGCGCGGCTCGCGTGGTCACCCGCCGCGCTCGAGCTCGTCCCCGTCCCGCGGGCGCGCCCATCGTATCCTTGTGACGTTTATATACAAACATTACATAAATTAGGTCTTCGACCACTCCAACGTCTCAACAGAACAAATTCGTTATGATCTATTTAAAGCATCCAAATTGTGCATAAATAATTTTAATAAATCGCGTCTACATACTGTAATTGTAGAACATAACACTCTGAGCTGCTTTTGACAGCTTGGTCGTGAAATTGAATGGCGTGCCTCGTGGAGTTGTCGAATGCCTTACAGTTTTATGAGATGTGTGAAACTAATAATAATCTATTTATGATTCAGGTAAATATAACGAGATAATGTGTTTGTGATGCGCGCAACGCCCTGACGCGAGCGTTGTCCAGAGACTCTACAGTGAATTAAGAAAAGACTAAAATATTTTCTAACGTTAGCGCACATAGTTATAGTTTAAAGATTTTGTCTAAATAACGTAGTGCACGCCGTGAGTGATGAGTGTAGTGACATGAAGCTCCTGGACCGGGCCTAGAGGAGCAGATCACCTCACCGTAGCGTAGCTGTAGGTACGTGGATTATGCATAACGATCTGAGGGTCCTACTCGCTCTGTCATCATATACGTAGCGATAAATATTTTGAATTTTTATTGTTGCATTTTGCTTACATTATAATAAAATGGTTTATTTGTGACACAAGTGGATATATTTGCTACATAATATAGTAGAGAAAACAATATAAATGCGATAAGTTATATTTTTGTGTCAGTAATGCATAGAAAGTTTAATCACGTCCTGTTCGAGACAGGCGTGGCGCCCAACTCGCAAGTATCTTACGGAAGAGGAAATCGATGGAAAATCTCGCTCTTACATATGTGCATATAATATGTATGTATATATATCCTATGTGTAATGTATCTTGTGTTATTTTGTGATCAGCGTTGTTTATTCTGTATTACGCGAATGGTTAAGTAATTTATTAAATAAAATAAAAATCTAGCTAGAATTCGTCGTTAAAAAATTACAATATTATAATTATTGTATTTTTTATAAACATATATATATATATATATATATATATATATATATATATATATATATATATATATATATATATATATATATATATATATATATATATATATATATATATATATATATATATATATAAATTATTTATGCTGTATTATAACATATTGTAGAGATTTAGGAAGCTTAACTACAAGCTTAGATACCATATTTTTTACCCATATTTATCAACTTCTTATTAAAATTTCATAAAGCTATTTGAATTCTAACTATTCACTTCATTACATACATTTCATTACATTTCCTCGAGTGGGGATCGAACCCACAACCTGTCCTTTACAGTCACACACTTGTGCCGCCGCGTCACGACAGGTCAAAATAATTAATGTTGGCCATATATTAATGGCACACTTTACTTTAGTGGTAAATTAGCATACAAAAAGTGAACTTATTTTAACCTTTTCTAACTTTAAATTAAATGAAGAACTGAAAATGAAATTGTTTATACGTCAAACGTCAAGTGGACATGTCTCGCACTGCAGTTGACGTAATGTTACACTTTGTTGCTGAGGAGGAAATGGCGGAGAGTGATCCTAACAATGATATGAAATTTTAAAATACATAATATCGAACTCGATGTTTTGACTTAATAAATTCTACTTAAAATTTTGCCAAAATTGTATAATTTGACGTCACACTAAGTAGGAGGTCAAATGTTAAAATTGACCAGCCTTGACAAGTGCCGGAGAGGTAAAACATCATGATAGTTGTGTGACGTAATTAATTTTTGTATAGCCTTAAAAGCTGGGAGGTTTCAATGTGGCTAGGCTGGCTATTCTATTGGGCAAATAAAAATAAATATATTAATTTATGTAAATAATTAAGTTATTTTAAATAAAGTGGAGAACGGAAGTGGAACGAAGTGTCATAACACTAGGTTTCACTTCCGTTCCCTCTGCCTGCCTAGTGCGGGATACAGCGTGAAGCTGAAAAAGAAAAATTAAATAAAAAAATATATATAATTAGTCGAAATAAAAAAAAACAATACAATATTAAGATATGTTTCTAAGCCGCCCATTGCAAGGGTAGGCAGGGACGTAGAGTTAAGACACTTCGTTCACCACAGACCGGCGAATTTTTGAGACTACGTCTTAAATGATGTCTTGTGGCCTAAGCAAAGAAATAAAAATATTAGATAATTTGCATAAAAATATTAGATAATTTGCATGGCATTTGAACCCAAACATCTGTAATGTTTTCAGTCATAAACTGCGGCCTCTAATTAACTTCAACAAAAGTAATTAAGAAAATATTGAATATAGTTATTTTATATCAGATGTGCAGCCTGGCAGCGCTGGCGCGCGGCTGCCGGCCCGCCGCCAAGCCGTGCTGCCTCTGCTGGTGTTGCTGCTGCTCTTGCTCTTGGTTAGTACTAAATTTACGTTAAATCTATATAAATTAGCTTCATTTACTTAAATCACCAATTTGTTTCATATTAACAATAGATATATTATTAAATGATAATCGTTAATATTACCAACTACTTGTAAATATATGGCTATCAAAATTTCATAAGCGAAATATTTTGTGTTTTGAATTTTAAATATCTATTGTTGCAGGGCCAAGTGGTAAGTGTTTACAACCTGAGGCTGAGCTGCTAGTGACTTGTAAATCTTGGAACATCTAGAATATCTCACTTGTATACTCAGCTTGTTTTACATTATAACAACACAATAAGATTGCAACACATTGCTAACTTTACAAAAGTCAAAACAAAATGAATAATTTCTTAAAATTACTTATCATAGTTAATTAAATATTCATTTCAATATTACATTATGGTAAACAAGTACTTTAAGGGAGATATACTATATGCAGGCTGGCGGCTCGCAGTTCGGAAGGCGGCCCCGGTAAGAAGCCGCGTGAGCCTGGACCGCACGAGCCACTACTACTTGACGGAGACGCGCCGTAAGTGAACTTATATTTTAACTGATAATCAATATGTCTCAAAATCCATGATTTGAAGTAAACTTTTATATTGTTGTTTCTATTTCTACAGCCCTACGTTGGAAGAGATTCAAAGCTGGGGCCAATCTTTTGATCGCCTCATGCGTAGTGCAGGTAATTCTAATAGCACTTTTCACTTTTCTCATTCTTTCAGAGACCAATAGGTAATAAATAACATTGGAAAATTGAAGAACTAAGCCTTGCTATTTTACTTATGACTTTATAAGGCCAAGTAAAGTACTTACTTTATAAAGGAAATGACTGCTTCCTTGTACCATAAAGCACGAGGCCTGTCGTGGCGTAGGAGCAAAATCGTGTCAGGTACAAACGCGACAGGCGATTTCTATGGGATTATTCCTGAAAGATGGAGGAGATACTACTGTTTATTAGGGAATTCCCGAGTTATCGGAACAACGGTTATCGGGAAGAACTCTAGCGGATGGGCTTATATTTTTGTAAATATTCTCCATCGGACAAACGAAAAACAAAATTATCCTACTCATAAAAGACCTCCGTTTTTTCTAAGTAACAAAGGATTTCGGAAATAATTCAATTGTACCAAAATAAAAAAAAACACTCTCCAAAATACTTACATAATACATAAATATGTACTTATATACGAGTACATGTATTAAGGTTCACTTTCTTCGACGACAGATTGCGCCTGTAGGTTCAGATAGAAAACGGTAGGATAAGTTTTTTGTTTAAGTATTCATCTTTATAGTATCTAAGATGCAGAGCTATCCTCATCATCCTTAAACACATCGACCAGAAATTATAAACTTCCGCTGAACTTGAGGCATTGCTTGCTCAAAACCGCGTTTTACTTACCAGAGCGAAGACATTAAAATATTAAATGAAAAATAACAAAATAGAAAATATCATTTTTTTTATTTTCTCGAGTGGAAATCGAATCCACAGCCTGTCGAGTTTACTCTAGCACGCTTCTGCCCCTAATCCACTACAAGTGGCCTCAAATGAAATATTTCTAATTAATTAAGTAAATTTGTATATTATCATTGCAGCGGGACGCAAGGTGTTCCGTGATTTCCTTCGCGGCGAGTACTCTGAAGAAAACATAATGTTCTGGCTTGCGTGCGAGGAGCTCAAGCGGGAGACAAACCCCGAGGCTGTGGAGGAGAAGGCGCGCTTCATCTATGAGGACTATATCTCCATACTTTCACCTAAAGAGGTACCTAATATCACTTTTCGTTTCTTTTATAATTAACTAGCTTTTACGCCCGACTCCGTAGATAAATGGAAATAACAAGTGTTTTTATCAGAATTAGCTCATGTAGGGTATGTCTTAACATATTCTAAAATTTCTAAGCTCGGGGCTCGGGGTGACATTGAAACTAATTATTCTATAAATGAAATATTTATTAATCAATCGATTGAAATCATTAGTTCTTGAGTGTAAGATTAGAACATTAAACCAAAGTAGAGTTTTATGGTAAAATATCATACGCTACGATAGGCCTCAATTATATTTACTATATGTAATAATTTTATCGAAATGGCTCAATTTTGTCCGTAATTTGTCTAAATATTTTCTGAAAAGTAAGTAGATAAAAGGACGTCGCAATGGTGTTGCAGGTGTCGCTGGACTCCCGCGTGCGCGAGACGGTGAACCGCAACATGGTGGAGCCGACGCCGCACACGTTCGACGAGGCGCAGCTGCAGATCTACACGCTGATGCACCGCGACTCCTACCCGCGCTTCGTCAACTCGCCGCTGTACAAGGCGCTGGCGCACATGTCGGCCGGCTCGCCCGCGCCCGCCTCGCCCGCCGCCCCCGCCGCCCCCACCGCCCCCGCCGCCCCCGCCGCCCAGTGACGTACACAGCCTCGATATACACACATACTGTAACTACACGGGTACTAATTTTGTATATAGTTAGGTTAAGTAAGAGTAGGTGAGGCGCGCGCGGCCGCGCGGCAACTTCGCTGGTCCACCGCCGCCTGCGCCCCGCTCTCCCCGCACCCCCACCTCCCTTCCCTCCCCCCCCCCCCCCCGCACCCCCGCTCCCCCACCCCGGCAGCGTGACGCAAGATGGCGTCTTTTAGTTAGAAGCAATAAAGGTGGACCAAGTAAGTTTGCCAGAGAGTCAACGAATAAATTTGTTCATGTATATTTGTGTTTCATTTGTAAAGAATAAAAAGTAATCCTTTCATATAAGTATGTAAGTTTTCATTATAACGTTACGTGAATAAGATATTATCTGTAAATCGCGACGACTTTGTATCTAACTATTAGTATGTAAATATCGTGAACTGTTCAGCACATGTATTTTATCGATTAGGTAAAAATCAAACTTTCTAAAAGTCTATATGCGTTTTAATTATACAACCTCTAATTTTAAGATAGTGTTAAGATTTTAAACATAAAAACTCATTATGTATACGCTATCACAATTAAACGTTGATCCCGCTTACGGCAATGTAGGCAGAAGGAACTTGGGAACCTAGTGTTGACACTCCGTTCTCATGAACACACTTTCATTCCCCACTTACCGCCGTAAGTTGAAGGCATTGCGTGTTAAGTGGCTAAATTTAAATTTAAAGGCGCTTTGCCTCGTTACCACAGCGAAGAAAATTAAAATACAAAATATTTCATTTCCTTGAGTGAGGATAGAACCCAAAACCTGTCGAGCTTACAGTCACACGTTAGCCAATTCGCCACAAGAGGCCTCAAAAGATAAATTATATATATATATATATATATATATATATATATATATATATATATATATATATATATATATATATATATATATATATATATATATATATATATATATATATATATACATCTATTTTTAAAATATTGTTTTCTTCTCCCTGGCCTGGTCCAAAACAGGGATGGACTCATCCATTTATTTTTAACCTACGAATATACAATACAAATTTTGAAGAACAAGTCATTGTCACAAACTGAAAAAAAAAATCTATCTTCCAGCTGGACCACTTTGCATGGACGGCCATATTAACAGCCTAATGTTCTCGGCTCTAAGTTTTCCTCAAATACAATGATAAATCTAAAAATCTTTATGACAAAGAATCTGCCTTATGCAAGCGTGTGACTGTAAACCCAAACAGATAGTAGGTTCGATCCCCACTCGAGGAAATGAAATATTTAATAATATTTTTTCTTCGCTCTGGTAACAAGGCAAGCTGTGTTAATTTCTGCGACAACACGCAATGCATCAAATTCGGCTGAAAGTGGGGAATGGAATGAAGTATCTTAGAAGAGGATTCCCAAATCCTCTATGCCTACCTTCTACCCTTCCACGTGTGAGGATTTCTATGAAAGCCAAAAAAAAGATCAGTAAACATTTTAAAAAAAAATGTTGCCATATTAAAGAAAAGAATAGTATAGTTAATGAAAAAACCTTATTTTTTATTGCTTCCACATACAAAGACATGGTGAATTAAAAAAGAAAACATTAAAAAACTGAGCCAATTTATTTTATTTTTTTTATTACAAATAACGTAAAATGTGATTTTAATGATCCAACACACAATTATTTAACATTAAAAAAAGTTATTTATGCATAATTCACAATAACGATTATTGACAATATATAAACAGTTTAAAACTAATATAGCACTTTGGAAATAAAGCTGATTTTTTAATTTGAAATGTTTTAATAATAATGGCATGTTAATATTTTGTTATTAATAATACAAATATACAATATAATATAATAATGTGCCCAATAGTTAATAATATAACAAGGTCTGTCGTGGCGCAGGGACATGTAAATGAGATATTGAATATTTCCAAAAATTGAATATTGAATGTGACTCCGGTAACAAAGACAAGCGCGGCGTTGAGTTCCGCCACTTAACACGCAATTACAGAAAGTGGGGATCAGAACGGAGTGTTTTGATACTAGGTTCCCAAGTTCTCTCTAACAATTTCAAAACCTAATGATTTGTATTGAAAAATAAACGACTAATATATTTAAAATTAAAGTTATCACTAAATAAAAACGTACTAAGAATTAATAAAAATGTACAGATATTATATAGTATATAGATATAGTATTTTTATCTACATATAAGTAATAAACTACTGATATGAAGATGTACAAAATAAAAAATTAACACAACTTGAATCTGCGCCGTTTGGAGAACATTTGAAATGTATATTGAGAACATTTGAAACATGAAATTTCAATATTAAATTCCGTTCTTTTCACTAAAACGAGAAATTGTTCTCTTTAAGATTTTATTGATTTAATATTTATGGAATACAATTTTTGTCAAACAATTGTGTGACAACATTTAAATATGTGATGAACAAAATGTTGCCCGTATTAAAAATATTTAAAAAAATATACTTTTTTAATTTCCTAACCTACGTGTATATATATATATATATATATATATATATATATATATATATATATATATATATATATACATATATATATATATATATATATATATATATATATATATATATATATATATATATATATATATATATATATATATATATATATATATATTCTTATTAATAAGTAAATCATGCGCAATAAATGAGCAATTACATTTTACATTATTTTATTTCATTTTACATTACATTACATTTTTTTAAAAAAACTTAAACCAATTTTACTAAAAAAAAAACCAGTTCCACAGCCGATTGTATTTTTATTTATTGAAATTAATATTTTACAATATTTTGTAAAAAATAAAATTGGCCTGACTCTCTATTTTACTTTGTACTTTTACTATAGTGATGATTTTCAAGTCTCTACAATTTAATAGTAAACAGTATGGACATTGTGATTGGTCACTTTACCATTTATTTAGAAATATTTTATAATAAGGCAAAACACTTATGGAAAGTGATCGGAAGTGTTTTAATGGGAACACAGTTTTATAATAGGAGGTTCCCAAGTTCCCCCTACCTACACGGCAACATGAAAAAACCTTCCCACGTAAACTAGACAACATTTATATAATATATATGGTATTCTATAAGTGAACTTCTCCAGTAAATATATTTAACATGTTGGTTACAATAAAACGGCAGTAATACTTTTATATTGTAAATAATAAATACAATTGCTACATTTACTAAAGAATCTATAATATTAAAAAAAGTAATAATCATGAGCGGCGTTGAGTTCCGCCACTCAACACGCAATGCCTCAAATTCGGTGGAAAGTAGGAAACACTCTGTTCCGTCTTAACACTAGGTTCCCAAGTTCCCTCTGCCTACCCTGCCATGCGCGGGATACAGCGTGAAGCTGTAAAGAAACAATAAACAAACATATCACATTAATCTATTCTTATCTATTTCTAGTTTCTGCCTGAGGACACCTCCCAAAATGAATTCAGTGGAAACAATAATAGCGCCATTTTTCTTTAACGCCGGCCATAGTGACTTGTCCGCGGCCGACGACACACAGATCCACAGAGGTCCCTCTTCTTTCCAATTACCGCCGGAACATTGTACTATAACTGAGAAGAAAAAAATATATTTTATATATCTTTATTTGAAGCCAGTCGTGGTGCAGCGGCACAAGCGTGTGACTGTAAACGACAGATTGTGGGTTCGATCCCCACCCAAGGAATTGTAATATTTAATATTGTCAAATTAAATATTTAATGTTTTCATTTCCTCGTTCTGGTACAAGGCAAAACGCGGCGTTGGGTTCCGCCACTCAACACGCAATGCGTCAAATTCGGCAAAAAGTGGGGAACGAAAGTGGAACGGAGCATCTTAATTCTAGGTTACTAAGCTTCCACTGCCTACCCTGCCGTGTGCGGGATACAGCGTGAAGCTGAGTTAATTGAAGCCAGACGTAACGCAGCGGCACAAACGTGTAACTGTAAACGACAGGTCGCGGGTTCGATCACCACTCGAAGAATGAAATATTTAACATTTTCATTTCCTCGCTCTGGTAATAGGTCAAAGCGCGGTATCGAGCTCCGCTGCGCAACACGCAATGTCTCAAATTCTGCGGGTAGTGAAGGACGGAACATTAGGTTCCCAAGTCTCTTCTGCCTACACAGTCATGTACAGTTTCAACACTAAACACAACAGTGACAAACGGAGTTTCTTGACACTAGGCTCCACCAATCCCGCTCTACGCGGGATACAGCGTGAAGCTGACAACCAGCTATACTTACGTTTCATTTCCTCGCCGTTCGGCATCACGTTCGGAGTGGATGATATGTTGTAGCCACTTAGAAAGTTCCTCTTGCCCGACAACGAACGCGCCAGATTGAACTGAAACCTCTTCTCCGTCACTTCATCTTTTATCAGATATTGCCATGGATCTGGAATAAACAAAAATATACAACATATGTTAATAAGGCAATGGGCGGCGTTGAGTTCCGCCAATCGACACGCATTGCTTCATGTTTGGCGGTAAGTAGAGAACGGAGTAATTTAACACTGGGTTCCAAAGTTCCCTGTGCCTACCCTGCCACGAATACAGCGTAAAGCTGAGAAACAAAAATGATTTATAAATAAAACTAATAATGTGACTCTGTAATAATATATACATATAAGCATTGGATCAACCCCGCCCGTCCCGTGACGCAGGTGCAAGACGAGACATGTTGTGGGTTCGATCCCCACTCGAAGAAATGAAATTTACTCACTCACTCACTCAGCTTCACGCTGTATCCCGCACATGGCAGGGTAGGCAGAGGAAACTTGGGAACCTAATGTTAAGATGGAACGGAGCGTTTCCCACTTTCCACCGAATTATTGGCATTGCGTGTTGAGTGGCGGAACTCAACGCTGCGTTTGCGTTGTACCAGAGCGAATAAATGAAAACATTAAATATTCAATTTAAAAATATTAAATATTTCATTTCCTCGTTTGGGGATCGAACCCACAACCTATCGCTTACAGCCACTGACCGACGACAGGCCTCAAGAATAATAAAATAATTAAAATTTTCAATTAAATTCTCCCTAAACAGCGTGAGGATGAAAAAACAATTATTTCCCTAACGTGATGTACTATAGGCCATCTATAGCCTTCCTTGAGAAGGACTATCTAACATAAAACAATATTTGTATGTGAACCGACAGTTATGTTGGAGCTTCGGTATAGACACGAAAAAAGTTATTTTTATCCAGTTTGTTTTGATGAATATAATTTTATTATTACTTAGCTTTACGTAGTAAGTGGCAGAGCTCAACGCTGCCTTTTGTCTTCTTACCGGAACTTAGATATTTATATAATACCCTTAATTGGTGATGAAATTCACAACAATTGCCTTTATAGTTAGGCAATTCACCAGAAAAACCGATTTAAGTGAACAATCTTACCAACAAGAGTGTTAGTGTCAGCGCAGGCCTGGACCCACGAGGGCCCCACCACGGGCCGCCCCAGCCCCACCGCGCACAGCAGCTTGAACGTCCGCTTCACTTGCATCGTCAGCACCACCGAGCAGCGCCGCACGTCCGTCACTATTGTTGCACCTGCACCATATATATATAAACATGTTTAGAAACATATTGTCTGTATATGATATTATTAATTTAATGTGTAACTGATCACTGTCCGTACGTGGAAGAAAATTTTGTCTGTTTGTATGTGCTAATTTTAGATACGGCTGAACAAATTTAAATGCAGTTTTCACTATAACATTTCAAATATTTAGTATAACAATAGGCCTTGAGCCCTATTGTGGCGCAGCGGTACAAGCGTGTGACTGTAACCGACATGTTGTGAGTTTGATCCCCACTCGAGGAAATTAAATGTTTAATATTTTCAATTTCAATATTTAATGTTTTCATTTCTTCGCTCTGATACAAGGCAAAATACGGCGTTGAGCTCCGCCACTCAACACGCATGCCTCAAATTCGGAGGAAAGTGAGCAACGGAAGTGGAACGGAGTGTTTTAACACTAGGTTCCCAAGTTCCCTCTGCCTCCCCTGCCATGTGCGGGATACAGCGTGAAGCTGAGTACATATTAGCTACAAAATGTATCTATATATCTCCTCAAGCGCCAGTTACACATACCTAATTTCTCCAATTTAATTTTAACTTCATCACAAGGAAACGCCGTAAACAATACGTTATGAGTTTTCACTTTTCTCGCTGGATTCGTTCTTAAAGAGGTTGTGATTTTAGTTTTCTTTGCGCTCGGACAGTCAAAGTTGGCAGATCTCTTTAATTTATTCGGTGAATCTATTCCCGATTCAGACGATACATTATAGACTGTACTCTGCTCATGTCCATTTGGAGTTACATCAGATTTTCTATCTAATATTGGGTCTTCTGATTTTTTCGATGTTCTATGTCGTCTACTGCGTCGTATTTCATTTTCGGATTGTGTTTCTATATGTTTAGTTTCTGTATGATTTGTCTTATCTGATTTGTTAACAATTTCATTGGAATACGACGCTGATCGTTTGTTATCTTCGTTAGATTTTTTGGTCCGACTCCGCGAACTTCTAGTTTTGCTGCCACTATCTTTCTTCTCATCTATGGATATATCGGTTTTTACGTTTACCGTTTCATTTTTTTCTTTGGCTCGTCTACTTCTTCTGGGTTTATCTACACTTTTAGTTTCTTTTTCCATTGATATCGTTTCATCTTTTGCTTTATCTCTAACATTTTTGGCTTTACTGTGATCTTTCTTAGGCTTGTCTTTAGATAGTGGTAACTTTTCATTATTTTTACTTTTTTTCACTTCAGTATCATCATCAATACTTATAGTTCCAAACAAGGTGTTACAAAGCTTTTGTGAATCTCCATCGGAATTATTCAACCTTGCTGTTGGTTTTCTAATTCTACTGCTACTTCTTGAAGGCAATACTTCTGTTTCACTTTTCTTATTTAAATATAATCTAATATCGCCCGAATTTCTTTCTTCTCTTTTTGTCATGCTCAATGATTTTCTATCTTTTGTTTCGGATGCTTTTTTACTTTTAGATTTATTTACTAATGTGTCATTGTTATTCTGTTTATGTTTATTTGTTTTGTCGATTTTCTCACATGATTTTGATTGTATTTTTTCTGTAGATTTACGTTTACGTGTCACGTTTTTTTCGGCATCAACAACCTTGAGTTTACTTAAATCGCTAGAGTTTGAAGTATTTTTGTTTACATTCTCTTCTAAGCCAATACCTTCATCTGACTCTTGACTATCACGTTTTAAATGGTTTCTCTCCGAAGGCGATTTTAAGCTCAATTTCTTACTCGATATTGCTTTTGGTGTAGTTTTTTTACTTACATCCGGAGAAGGCTCTCTTTGAGAACACAAATCATCAAATAACTGTTGTGTTGCCGCGTAATAAATTTCATTATCCTCATGATCGTCATTGGATATATCATTTTGAATTATTTTTGATATATTTTTTACGATGTCCAGCGAGGCCTTTGTTTTCTTTACAAGAGGGGACGCACTCGGTCTCTTAAAACTGATTATCTCTTGTGAGTAAAGTTGCTGAGTTAAAGCTTCTTCAAAACACTCATTTGTTTGTGGATTATCTTCTAAGACTTGCGTTGGTAAGTCTGATATATATCTACAATCAGTTCTATCCTCTCCAATTACTTGAGTTGGCATATCATCGATCGCCATTGGCTTTTTAAAACCATCTTTACTAATATTATCATTTTGGTTATTTATGGGAACTTCTTCTAAAACTTGGGTGCACATATCTTCAAAGTTAACACTACCATTGGGTTTCACGGTTTCCAGTTCATCTTCACAGTCGGTTAAATCGTCTTCGGCAACTGGATTATTTACAATTTCAGGAGGTTCAGGTTCGTCTTCACAGTCTGTGACGTCATCTTCATTTGGCTCAGTGCATACTTTTTGTGTCATAGGTATAAAAATGTCATCTTCACAGTCGGTAGGATTAACAGTTGCACATTCTAGTTCTGCATTATTATTCACATTTTCACCTTTAGAATCTTTTATTTCACTTGTATCTTTCTCAATTGCAAGCGGATTCTCTACATTTAATATATGTACATCTTCTGGATTCACTAATGACTGGGATTCTAAGTTGTCGTCTGGGGACGGACTGTCAATTTCGTCAAAGAGTATAATGTCGTTAGATACGTTTAAATCTTCTTTAGACTGTTCGTTATTCAATGAAGTGGATTTTACATCACTATAATCATTTTCTTTTAGTACAATTTTTGTCTGTTGAGTCTCTGCATTAAACATGTTTTCATTTTCTTTATTATCTGTTAAAAAATTAAGCTGCATGTTTTGTTGATCATCTATCCTGGTGACTTCCGGCAAATCTGCAGGTTGTTGGGTCTCCATTTCATGAATTGCTAGAGATCTCTTAGAATCCTGTTGGGTCATCGCATTATATATAGAGTCGTTACTATCATCTTTATCAATAAAAGGCAATTGCGTTTCTAATTCATGTATATTTTCTGGTATTGCTGAACTGTTGTGATTATTTGAAATGTCGCACTGAGAAATGAATGAATCAGATTTTTTTGATGAATTCCAGTACACATTGTCTATTTTATTAGTACCGAGTGGCTCGATAGATATTGTTTTCCCACTCATTTTCAAAAAAAGATTCTTTGGACTCTTGAATGTAGCACTTGTTTTCTGTTGAGATCCACCAACAAAAGAATCGTCCTGTAAATTAGAACAGTTTATAACTATTTTTTTTATAATATGTAATTATAAACAAAAAATAAATGTGGTAGATTTGTTTAGATGGCAATTTTATTCAAAAGAAAGTAAGTGGAAGAAACTTGTTGTTCAAACAATGTATTTCTCACTTTCTTCACAAAATTTTTGATTTTACCTTTTGAGTGAAATAATGCTTAATTATTTTATCTACAAGAGTAGGGAAATGAAAATAATATGACCATCACTATCACAAAACTATTGTTTTAATATTAAGACATAGTCAAAATGAGCTACAACTTCTTTAAATTATAATTCTACTAGCATTTTATAAAAAATGACGTATGAAAAAGTACTGTTCTGTTTCCGATGTAGGTTTTCTGAATATGCCATTACAGTACAAATCACATCATTATTTAAATATATTAGTTTAAAAACAGGTTTTAATGTTCAAATGAATATCAAACTGCCACTCTCCACTTAGATGGCCATTTTACTGAGAAGAGCCTTCACTAATATAGTATTGTTTGGAGAACACAAAGTTAAAAGGAGATAATGTAACACACCATTGGAGAATACAAAAGAAAACACTAACCTTATCACTAACATCTGGTGATTCAGGAATAGTAGTACATTGATTGTTAATTTTTGATATACATCTATTTTGTACTGGAGTTTCCGGAACATCAATAGCTTGGGTCATCGGTAAATCATTCTCTTCCTCAAACAATCTAAATACACCAAAAACTTGTCCAAATTGCACCATATCCCCATTTTTCAGTGCACTTGGAATATAAGGTTGTAAAGTTTTCTGAAAATAAGTGTAATTAATTTTTATTAGCGTTATGGCAAATCTTGCGTACAGAAAGTAGATAGAAAAGTCTAAGTTCTCCGAATTTCCAAAACATTGAATGCTGGGTAACAAATCTGATAACCATACACTGTATCACCACATACTGTCAGATTTGAAATGACAATAAAATTATTTGACCCACAACCATCATCATAAGAGAAGATGCTTTTGTGGTGCAGCATTATATTGTATATTGCTGCACCACAAAAGCATCTTCTCTTACAGAAATATAGTTTTTATATCTCAACAACACATTGGCTACAATTTAGGCAAGCATTTTGTATAAGAATATAGCTGTGTGTGTAATATAACAACAGCTATAAGCAGGTGAAGACTCATGTATATTATAGTATCATATAAAATCAAAATTTGGCGGGAGTTCTTTTAAAAATGTTTAATTGGACAGGAATTATTATAAAAATGTTCAATTACAATTTTTTATTTCTATACAATTTATTTTAGTTGTTTTTCATTTTCTATTTTAGTCAGTTAATTTGTACTTATGTATTCTTAAAATTGTAGCGCAAATATCTAATAAATAATCTATTCTATTCCATGAAATTTACTTACACCATTATGTTTAGTTTTATTAGCTGAATCCAAATCCATAAGCATGAATTCACACTTATTTAATACATTGATAACAGCATGATGTCTAGATATAGACTGAAAAGACAATAATTTGTAAAATAAATAAATGTTATATAAAGAAATAACAATTTTAAATTAAATTTCGTTATACAAAAAGCTTGATTTGTTACTTACGTTTAAATCTAAAACTATGCTACAAGTATCAGGGTCCCTGCCGATTTTGTTGGGACCTTTTTGTACAGGATATTTTTTCCCACATATTCCTAAAAATCCAATCTAAAAAAAAAGTTATTAACAAAAAATTTTTACATATATAAATTAATAGTATTAAAAATTAGTTCAAATAATAACCTGATCTGGAGTTACTTTATCACTATTATTCTGATATAATTCCTGTGTACATTCAAGACGTTGTGTTAATTCCATTATTTATAATTTTATTCACTTCACTATAATTTCCATTGAAAAGGAATACTAAGTTTTTAGTATATTTTTAATTCCTATTTGTTATTATTATTTAGAACAACATTTCCCGCAAATATGTACAAGATTCAACATGATAACAATGTCTGTTGTCATTTGTCTTTTTTTAATGTTTATGTTTTTAACCTGTTTCTTGTTTTATTTTAAAAATAATACAAGATCGTATCATCTACCCCACTTTTCTTGTTATGAATTTGCTTATAGTATTTTTATGTGCTTTATAATGCATATAAAAATATTTTTTTTATTTATTTAAATTAAAATACTGAAGTTGTACATAAAAGTAAGATCAATTGGTTATCTGTAACTCGCTGTCAAATTTGTCCCAACTAACCCATGAGCCATGACATGTATTTAATTTTAATTATTAAGTAAATAATAAAAATATATAGTGTTTTTCATATAATAATCTTTTCAAAAGTAACTAAGGTTTAAAAATTTGCATTTAGAATTCTACGTAGTATTCTTAACTGTAAGAATACAATATTAAAAATATGCAATTTGTATGAATTATCGTACACAAATTTTTAAATCAATACCGAGAGAACAAATTGCAACCGCAATATTGTAAGTTTGTAGGTGCTTAAAAATTCCACGGGCTGTTTATTTGCTAGTTATTATTTTAATTTTAGTTATAGACTTTAATCAGTGGAAGGGTTTATTAAAACACTAACATACTATTTGTAAACTAACCTAATGGATAACCGAAAAGAGTCTTCTGACGGTGAGGATATTCCAAGTGATTTCTTTGATGACTTCAGTAAAGACGAGTTTATTGAAGGTCTTAGTGTGATTGATAGTTGGGACGACGATGACAAGAAACCTTCAGGTTCACGTATGCGAGCTAAACTAGAAAGAGTAGATAGAGATATGGATCTGCGGCAGCTCATCGAGCGAGAATCACACCAAGATAAGAGTGCCTATGAAGATAGGTTTAAATGGAGACGAAATACTCAAGACACTGGATATCAAAAGCGATCAAATGACAGGAAGCGAGAAGAAAATATCAGTCACTTAGATGACTATATCAAACCTGGTAGCCGACGTGATCCCAGCAAGACAAATGAAGCCATCAAGAAGGACAAAGAAGTTAAAGTTAAGGAGTATTTAGCTAAACATTTAGAATCCGGTGATGACTTGCGGCCACCAGGAACAGAACTAGATGACTATTTTGAAGAACAAAAATCTACAGAAGAGAAGAAAAGAAAAACAGCAGAAAGAAAGCTTCCCTCCCACTCACCATTAAAGAAACATCGGCTGTCTCCTGTTAAATACCGACGTGAATCTCCCATAAGAAATCACCACCATCATCACCGTGAATCACCACCATCCCATAAATATCATCGTAAGCCTTGGAGCCCTCGTGGACCGCCATATATTCCGAGAAGAAGCCCTTATCGCGGTCACCGGAATCTTGCCCCATACAAACCTTATCGGAATTATCATCATGACAGCCCTAGGAGACGCAGTCCTGAGATTATAATACGCCGTGAACGTCGCTCCAGGTCGCCATATAGGCGCTCGCACCGGCGATCTCGTTCACATTCACCAGATTGGAGACATGAAAGAGAAGTTCATAGAAGATCACATTCAAGATCCTCCAACCATATGCCCGGAGCAGATGATTTCCTTTATCCAAAATCCTATACCTTTCCTACTACTACAGAATATTCTGGCACATCTGAAATGCCTTATCAAGTTTCTCCAGCACCACAGTATGCTGAACCTGCACCAGTTGAGTATCCATACTCAGAGCCCCAGGCTCCAGGGTATTCCTATGCTCCTGGTCCAGCTTACAGTGGTTATGGAGCCCCATATGTGTATGAACAACCTAGTACAATGGTAATGCCAGTACCACAACCTGTCCCTGCTCCAGTTATGGCAACTGCTGATTCTGCTATGGTAAATCCACTCCAACAGCCCACTATGGTGCCACCTCCGCAGCAAGTGACATCCATATTGAATACTACTTCTGATAGTGTTCAAAGTACTCCCGCAGATGCCCTAGCAAAAGTAAAACATTTTTAATTAATTTGTATATATCTTTATTTAATTTTATTTTATTTATACTAACTCTAAACGTTCCAGTTGGTTGCAGATGGCAAGTTATCTCATGAAGATTATTTAAAATTGGCACCAAACAAAGGTATGATTAGGCTTGCTTTCTATCTGAATTACATAAACAACCATAAAGGTATACATATTATTATGAAAATGTCTATTATCATTCCAGGTGGTCCACAGGTCATGGATACCCAAGCCAGGGTTGCTGGTGGGTACATTGTATTATTTAACATTTATTTTTGGAAAACTATGTAATACATATCTTACATATACTAATGTATATTGCAAGATATGTTTTACAACCAGCCAACAAAATTATGTTTGTTTGCTTTTGTAATGTTGTTCATAGAAAAAGCCTGAAACTTAAATCACAAGTATTCACTTACATAAAATTACAAAATACATTCAGCAATAAAAAAAATATGCATTTCATATGGCTGCTCAACATTAATGTGCTAAAGGTAACCATTGAATTTTGTCAAAAATTGTACTTTTCAGTGTTGAATCGATGTCACAACGCCATGTCCCGGCTAGGCTACCTCAGCCTGCCGAACCGCTTGCTAATAAACAATGTTTTCATCGGCAAGGAACAGAAGCAAATCGTGTCGAAATTCTGCTCCCCGCTGAAGCGCCAAGCCGTATCGGACTTCTACTTCACAAAGTTCAATCCCTCGGCGATCGCTCAGCACAATAAGCAAATAGTTGACTCCGTTATAGCGGCGCTGGACATCGAGAAGTTCGTCGGGAAATCGAAAAACAAACCTCAAAAGGACACCAAGGAGGTGGCGGTGCAAACGACGCGGCCATTTTGTGAATTGTGTGAAATACGTGAATCGACTAAATTTAGTGACGTCGGTACTTCGATAGATCCTGTGCATTTCTCGTCCTCAGTGCATACTCAAGTTGTGGAGCAAGATCTGTACAGCTCCAGGTCGGTGTTCAACCCCACGGGCGGCGGGATGGCGGAAGGCGCGAACATGTCGATCGCACATATGACGCCGGCGCAGTTGGTGTCACAGCTGGCGGCGCGCGCCAAGACCCTCAAGCAAGCCGAACCCCCTTCCAGCCACTATCGCCACGATAACAGATACGACTATGACGGCAGAGGAGATCAATACAGGAATTACAATAATTATCGCTATTGAATGTTTATTATACTTATCCCTTTCATATTAATCATATGGTAACGTTCTGTACTATGATTATGGCGGCCATTCGATTGGAGTGGCCTGGTCTGTAAGAAATTAAAGATAAATCTTACCTAAGTAATTTTATTCTTGCTTTTTAGTGTTGTAGCGTAAGATTTCGGGCGTCGGTAATTAACGTATAAGTTGTTTTTTTTTTTCTATCAACGCCGTAATGGAATTATCTACTATACTTAATACGTTCTAGTATTAGATTTTTAGTTTAATTATCTATAACTTTTATCGTCAGCAGTTTACCGAATGTTTTAGTTTAAAGTGTATATAGGAAAATAACTTTTTTTTTTTTTAAGATAATGTGGCCGAAATAATATTTTATACTGTATTAAAACGTTAAATCGCTCATTTAATGCAATAACTGCGTATTTGTACTTTTGTGAATATTCCAGGAGACTCGATTAAAGTAAATAGTTATTCTACACATACTATTCTTGATTGATATAAAAAAGTGCAATACATTATTGATGAAATGGCCTAAATGTACTCACGTTTTAATTTTATAATAATTTGTGCTATTTGTAATTAATAACGAGACCATGTTGCACTTTGGTTAACCTAATAATGAATGTAAAAGATGAAATTTGGAGAGAAGATATAAAAGAAGAAAGTGGACGGAGCGAAGATTGAAGAGCAACAAGTTCGAGGTTTGAAGGAGATCTTAACTTCTGACTATAAATAAGACTGAAGTAAGCGTTTTACTACGATGCTAAAATTAATACAAAACATCCATTATATGTAAACTTTGTCACAAATTTGTATCAACATTTAATCGAATAAATAATTGAAAAGCTTCTTGTGGTTTTCTTTCTCTCTCTCTCACTCTCTCTCAGCTTCACGCTGTATCCAGAACGAGGCAGGGTAGGCAGATGGAAACCCGATAACCTAGTGTTAAGACACTCCGTTCCACTTCCGTTCCCCACTTTCCGCCGAATTTGAGGCATTGCGTGTTGAGTGGCGGAACTCAACGCCGCGCTTTGCCTTATTACCAGAGCGAAGAAATGAAACAATTAATATTTAAATTAAAATATTTCATTTTATATTTCATTTCCTCGACTGGGGATCGAACCCAGAACCTGTCTGACCTGACTGTGTTACAGTCACACTCTTGTGCCGCTGCGCCACGACAGGCCTCTGTGGTTTTATTACTTCCCGGGTTTGTTGTTTTTTTTTTCATATCTTTTCGCTGTATCTTGTATGAAACAGGTAAGGTAAAGAAAACGCTTCAGTTTTCCTTCTTCCACCAAATTCTCGAGGCATTGCGAGTTAACGCTTAACTTAACAACGCACTTTGCCTTAAATTATGTATAATTTCCTCCTTTTCATATGCGCAGCGTTGAGTTCCGTCACTTAACTTAGAAAAATTGAAAATGGACTGTTTTAATATTTCTCTCTCTGGCTATGGTATGGTCATTTCCGGGATACAATATGAAAACATATTATGAACAATTTTTTATACATTGTCGTGTTGGCAAGCTGTGGAGGTAAGTTTGACATAATTGTTTATGCGTATGTTATATTTCTTATTTAATGTTATGCTTATAGTAATAAGTAGGTGCTGTGTTTTCACCGCCTTCTAGAAATTTTACTAAAGTAAAACTTTCTGAAAAATAAAAAAAGACCTTTAGACAGATTTGTTATTAGTCAAAGTCCAGGCTCCCCCAAGGAAAATATTTTTAGATACGCTCATGCTTGTGTGGAATATGTGAAAAGAAATAAATTAAAATTTCAGTTTAATTAAAAAAAAAACAATGAAAAATTTAAATTGATTCAATAAATATTTATTCATTAAATGTTTGTTTTATTGATAATGTCTATATATTTATGTACATTGTATAATAATTATATTTATCCATCCATAATAATTATATTTATCCATCCAGAAAGTCGTCGAGCCATTTTTCTAGATCTTCAGGAGATTCTATTATTGGATTCTTGGAGACCTCTTTTACGATTTGTGTTTCCACTGAAATAAGTAAATAACGTTGTTATTATAAATAATTATTATACTAATGATACAACCATTTCCAGTTATAAATACAATATATGAAATTTATGTTTAAAAAAATCTTTTCAATTTGCCTGGTTATGTTTATATAGCATTCTCTATAAATATGCTAAATTGGAAGAGAGCAAAATATAAATATCACTTAATTTTCTTGCATTCCAAAAGTAGGAAATAAAAATAGATACATTACTATTATTTTTATAAATGATAAACGAAAAATAGCCACAGCAATGTTTCAATTAAGATTTATATGACCCTCAATTTATAGCTATGTATGATTTGGTTTTTTATCGTAAAATAGAACGTCTGTCGTGGCGCGCAGCGGCATAAGTTTTGACTTCCCACTCGTAGAAACAAAATATTTAATATTTTCATTTCTTCACTCTGGTGACAAGGCAAAGCTGACGGAATTCAAAGTCACGAGTTCCGCCACTCAAGCAAAGCCTCGAATCGAATTCGACGGAAAGGCACAGAACGGAGGGTATTAACACTAGGCTTCCAAGTTCCTTCTGCCTATCCTGCTATGTGCGGTATACTATATTATATATAATAGCAAATATATATATATATATATATATATATATATATATATATATATATATATATATATATATTCTCTTCTCTGGCATGGACAAAGCATTATGATATTATTAATGATATGCAATGTTTACAGAAAATGGAGAATGAAGTATTTTAACTATATTCTACCCTGCCATATGCAGGATGACTGTGAAGCAGCAACCGAAATAAAAAAGCAATATAAAATAAACCTTTAGGCAGCTCCATCTTCTTTGGTGTCATATCTATGACCGGTTGTTTTTCAACAACCATATCAATTTCTTCAGCAGCTTTTTGTACTGTTTCAGGTTCAGTTATTTCTCTCTTATCTAAAAGTTCCTTTTCTATGGCATCAAAATCATTATCAACTACTTCTGATTTACTTTTTTTATCAACAGCAATCATGTCTTTGACTTCTGTTTTAGGTATTTCTTTTAAATCAACCATTGTGACTGGCTCAGAATTTATTTTGATATCTTTCGGAGTAACAGGATCGTCTATAGGTTCACTTTCATGTTTATTTTGCTCACATTGTCCTAAATCTATGTCTTTGAACTGTTTTAGTTTCTCATTATTGGTATCTTTTTCTAATACAATATTATTTTTTTTAGTTTGAAGATTCTCTTCAGTTTCAACTTCATTATCTGATTTTAAAGAATTCAAAATCTTATCTTGAGCATCCAGCTCAGGTGTTGTGAAATTTTTGTCATTATAGTACTTTTGCTTAAATTTTGTAGCTCTATGATTCATACTTTGTATTTCACTTTCATTAAATATATTCATGTCTATACTGTTTCTTTCGAAAAATGGTATAGTGGAAAGAGCTAAGTTCAAATTTTCCATATTAATCTCAAAATACTTGTCATATACTGATGGTCCTGTAATAATGTCCCAAGATTTTTCATGTTTAAATTGAAAATGTGCACCGACTGATAGTGGAGCTTGGATCAGAGCCTGAAAATAAATTAATAGTATATTTATTTAAATTTCTATGTTACACAACACAAAACAAAATTTGAAAATCACTATACATAGATTAACATGTCAAAAGAGAAGGTTTACAGAGGATTGAAATAAATGTTCATCCTAATGTTATATAAAAACAACAAATGAAAGTCCAATCGGACTTGACCATTGAAGGTTCTGTACCCATAGATAAAATTATATGGAAAGTTTTCTATAGGTTTTGATTAAGAGGGGAGTAAAGTTGACAACCTTAAGTTTGCCAATGTATCAGTTCATTTAGTATGAAAGTAACTTCAAATATAAGTTAGTAATGTATTTCATTTTATATAAAGTTCTCACTTATGTGCCAAATTTCATTACTGTAGGTACTGCAGGAAGTACTATATCTTTTGATAATGCAACAAATGCAAAATGCAGTAAAAACTATGCATGTTTGTATGTTTTTACTGCATTGAAAGGAGCTTGAAGCTTTTTATGTTCCTCAAGGGACTGAAAATCTGTATATTACATATTAATTTCTCCTAAATACCTTCTTACTTTTTGAAGATACATATATTATAGACTATTATACTGACTCCATAATATAAGCTGACTGACTTATATTATAGAGTTCCATTTTTATCTTTACAGTATGGAACACTAAAAAGTAAAATAAATAATACATATAAACTAAATACTATCTGTTTCTTTTATACACTGTTTATTAGTGTTTATATATATAATTTTATTTTACTTTTTGAAAGTCAAGAATGTATCTTTATTTTGTTGTTCTCTAAGCTTTAACTTTTAATATTTATGAGTGTATGTAGGGTCCATTGATTTGTTTTATTTTTTTTTTAATTTTACTGTGGAGAGGAGTAGTAAAAGATCATAGAAGAAGAGAACTTAGTTAAAAAAAATATGTTAGCAACTTAAGTTACTCCACAATTCAAATTTTGGAATTTCCACCATTACAATGGTACCATAAATATATATACATATCAAAATTACTTTAAAAACATATCTTATGTTAAAATTGATATAAGAAGCGCAAAGGTGAAATAAAAAGCTTAAATCACTTGAACAACAGTCACATAATTGAATTTGTTTCTATAGACTAACAATTAAAATAAAGATTAATTGGATAATTTTTACTTCTTTACTAATTTAAAACTTTTTCCTGGATTATTAGATAGCTTGAGCTTTAGGCTGAAAATTAAATTGATTAAAAATAGCATTTCTCCAAGTAGGACTCAAGCCCACAGCATAATTTGCAATTAATATAGTTAACATTTTTGAATTTGGATATTATTAGGCCATTATTTACTAAAGTCACCTCATA
The DNA here is from genome assembly GCA_019049475.1 of Eueides isabella. Classification (NCBI taxonomy): domain Eukaryota; kingdom Metazoa; phylum Arthropoda; class Insecta; order Lepidoptera; family Nymphalidae; genus Eueides; species Eueides isabella. The sequence goes on along the minus strand of CM032389.1, from coordinate 11,603,538 downwards.
ATCAGCTCCTAAATTTTCTTGTTCATCAATTTCTTCATAAGTCTCAATGGGCATTTCATATTTAGCCCAATTACTTTGAATTTCTTTTTTCTTATATTTAGAATTTGCCTCCTCAGTTATTTTCAAAATTTCATCAGTTTCTCTTTTCAAGCTTTTGTAGAATTCAGGTCCGGGTGGTTCATAAGCAGGTTTCTCAGGTTCTGTAAATACAAGGGATAGTAATTTGTTGGGACTAAAATATTTTACAGTCATATATATTTTATAGTCGTTTATTTTTATATTAGCTGTAAAATATTTAAATTTATTTATTTTGTATTCCTACCTTTAGGTGGTTCAGGTGCCTTTTCTATTTTCTTTTCAACAGGAGCTGGATTCTGACGACCTCGTCTCCGCCGCTGTTCTTTAGGATCATTTTTGCCTTTTTGTCTGATAACAAAGTTATTTCATATTAACATTATTCTTAGATCTTCATTAAATATTATGAATCTTATTACTTACATATTTTTCTTCGATTCTTCAGGCATTATTATTATTTTTGTGTTTAGGAGCAAACATCTGTTTACTCCGGGCGAAACATATAAAATGTCAATTGTAATTAAAACGTCAATGTCAATAATGTCTTATAACATTGGTATGGTTCTTTGATTATGGCGTTCCGAGCGTGCCAGTTGAGCACATATCACTTCGCCAATGTCACGTTGAATGGAGAAGACACGAAGGAGGTTGTACGGTAGAAAAAAATATATTACACAATAGGAGAATGCATATTAAAAAGAAGATCTAACTAAAAATTTCCTTCACCTATAACAAAAAAAAAAAAAAAAATTAAATAAATAAATTATATATATATATATACACATACACATATATATACATATACATACATATATATATATATACACACATATATATATATATATATATATATATACATACACATACATACATATATATACATATATACATATATTAAAATACATATATACATATATTAAAATAAATATATACAATATGTACACACAGGGTTAGTAATTAGAAATTTTTTATACGAAGGGCTTAGTCTACAATTTAATAGTATTATATCTAATATATTTACATAAAAATTTACATAATGGACTAAACACAAACATTAACAAACATTGAACATTAAGGGGACGGGGAACTTTGTGAGGAAGGACATCATATAAGGGATGGATTAGCTTGGGGCATGTAAAAAGGATATGAGAAGGGGAACCGTCGTCTGAACTACATTCACACAGTGAGTGGTCCCTGATCCTGATCTTAGCTAAATGTACAGGTGTGCAGGCATGTCCAAGGCGCAAGCGACAAATGGTCGTTATTATCCTCCGTTCAATAAATTTTTGAGAATGAAACCATGGCCGCCTGGGGATATTAGGTTGAATCGCAGCATAGAACTTACCTTTCTGGGATTTTGACATATTCCAAAATTCAGACCTCGACACATCCAAATGAGTTAATGCAAGTGACAACAGGTCCTGGGCCGAAATAGAAAAGTGATCCAAATTACCACACTGGATGGCTAATTTTGCGCAAGAGTCTGCAGATTCATTCCCACTAATTCCAGAATGCCCTGGAATCCATGCCAAAGTAACATCCAAACCCTTTAAATAACATGAGAACAGTTCTTCACGAATCTTTAAAATATCGAAGACCTTAATTTACTATGAAAGGGATTTCCCTTTACCCGCAGTATGCAGCTTAATGAGTCAGTAAAAATAACGGTCTGTTTAAAGTCGTGGGAGAGTGTGAACCGGATTGCTTCTAACAAAGCAACAGCCTCTCCAGTAAACACAGATGATTCGGGAGGACATTTAAATTGTAATATAATTTTGAATTTTGGTATCCAGCACGCTGCACCAACACAGCTTTCCTTTGAAAGCTTAGATGCATCAGTAAAGATAAGGATATGATTTAACCAATTTTCATTTACTATGGCTTGAAACTTTGTGTTGGTGTCAGCAGCTCCCTTGGTTAGACCAAGATTTGTGATGACAGAGGGGTGATGTACTAAAGCCTTATAAGGCGTACAGAATAAAGGGTTAGCAGGATAGCGGGACAGAGGGTGAGGAAGGGAGGTAAATTTTAGGTAACTAACAAGCAAGTAGGGAAGCGGCTTACCACGAGGAATGAGGTCAGCTAACTCGGACAGCTTAGACCACAAAGGATGGGAAGAAGACTGTAGCATTTTACCAACAAATCGGTCAGATAAAAATTGACGACGTATAGGAAAGGGTGGATCAACACACTCCACCTGCAATGCGTTGGTAGGGGAAGACTTCATTGCACCTAAAATAATTCGAAGGCATTTGTACTGAATTCTATTAAGTTTCTCAGTAGCAACTTTATTAAAGGGGTCTAAAGTAAATAACCCGTAGTCAATATGACTACGAATTATTGCATTGTACAGTAGTTTTTGAATAAAAGGGTGTGCACCCCACCACACACCAGACACAGCTCTTAAAGCATTAATGCCTTTTTCACATTTTTTGCTGACATGTTCAGCATGAGCAATTCCATTCAGTCTTTTATCAAGTATCATGCCTAAGAATTTAACACTATCTGCTAATTGTATGGCATCATTACCACAATAAATTTTAAAATTAGGAGTAACTCTCTTTTTGGAGAATACTACCGCCCGACATTTCGCTACTGATAATGCCAAGCCATGGCCAAAGAGCCACTGGTCTAGATAGTGTAAAGCAGTATTTAAACGATAAGTTATGTCCTCCACAGATTTTGAGCTGTAGTAGAGGACGATGTCATCAGCGTATTGAAGAATATTACAAAAGCTACTAACAGACAATTCGAGGTCATGAGTGTATAAGTTATACAACAGAGGACTAAGAGCTGAGCCTTGAGGTAATCCCTTCCAGACCAGTCTGGAAGGAACAGTAAGTAGCGGATGTTTTACAGATATCGATCTGCCGGTCAGCAGATTACAAATGAAATGAGACAACTTCGGCGGGATACTCAGCTGTTGCAGTTTCTGCCTGAGTACCGGAAGAAGGACATTATCATATGCAGACGCGACATCTAAAAAAACCCCAACTAAATACTCTCCTTTGGCGAAAGCTTGTCGAATGTCTGTGGTAAAAACACTGAGACTATCTGTGGTACTTAACCCCTTTCTAAAACCAAATTGAGAGGGCGCTAAGGTATTTCTGCTTTCCACTATCCACTCCAGACGATTTTTTAAAAGCCGTTCCATAATTTTTGATAGAGCAGATGCTAGGGCAATGGGTCTGTAGGAATTAGGATCCGAAGGACATTTTCCAGGTTTTAGGATAGGAATAATTATTTGTGATTTCCAGGTTATAGGAATATTGCCTGATTGAAAAATTGCGTTGATTAAATTTAAAAAATATAGCTTAGACTTCTCATTTAGTCTAGCAATAAAAGAGTATGAGATACCATCCTCACCTGGGCTAGTGTCTCTTAAATCCGTTAAGACGTTTTTGAGTTCTTCGGACGAGAAACAAGTGTCCATTTCATCCGAAGATTCAATCAGTGGGAAAACAAATAAGTCATGAGATGGTACAAAAGGGGGAGCCAATTTGTTGGCAAAATTACACAGCCACAAAGAAGGATTATTGGAATTATGACTGGAATCATAGTTAAGAGAACGGCGAAATCTCTTAACATTTGTCCATACGAGTGAGGAAGGAGAACGAGGACTAAGGGATTCACAAAAATTGGCCCATCCAAGTTTTTTCTTTTTCCTAATCAACTTTCTAAACTTCGCATCTCTGCGTTTGTACTCAACAAAATTCTCCATAGTCATACAGACTGCGTATGACTCCTCGGCAGATGATCGCCGATTGACAGAATCAGAGCATTCCTGATCCCACCAAGGATTGAAATGCATCCAATTCTGAATGGAGTGTTTTCTAGGGATGTGTAAGTCAGCCGCAGATAAGACGGTAGAGACAAAACGATCATAGCAAAGAATGATATTCTCAAAATTAGAAGACTCAGGAAGATTGCCCAACATGCAATCCACAGAGTCGGCGTACTTGTTCCAGTTGGCTTGTTTTAGGTTAAATTTAGAGAAAGAATTAAGAGAGGAGGAAGGTGGGGGTCTATTATGCATTGAGATAAGAATAGGGAAATGGTCACTACCATGGGTAGATGGAAGAACAGACCATGTTAGCTGGGAAGCAAGAGAAGGGGAGGAAAGGGAAAGATCAACAGCAGTCCTAGGATTGTGATTTGGATTAACCCTTCGAGTAGGAGAGCCATCATTGAGAATGCAAAGAGATACATACATCATCAATCATGTCTACCAACAAAGGAGATAACCCATCACAGTAATAACACCCCCACAACGAGTGATGAGTGTTAAAATCACCTAGGACCAAGACAGGACTGGGGAGCAAAGAGATAATAGACTTAAGCTCAAGGAAAAGAGAGGATGAAGGATGAGGAATATATACAGATAGGAAGGAGATATTGAAAGCCCTCACAGAACAAGCATTAACTGGTTGTCGGTGGGGGGGGAGAGGAATATGGGAATAAGGAGAGGAGTGCTGGATGAGGATAGCACAACCTCCATACCCATCATTTCTGTCCTCCCTTAAACAGGAGAAACCTGACACCCTAAAGCGGGAATCAGGAACCAGCCATGTTTCCGAGAGGGCAATAATGACAGGGTTGTACAAAGAAATAATATTAAGTAATTCGTGTTTTTTGGCACGAATACTTTTACTATTCCATTGTAGGAAGTTCAGTGCTGCCATTGTTTAATATTTTAAAAATTGTTAGTAAATTTTGGGCAACGTTGGACGGTATAGGAAGTTCATCTGCAGTTCTAAAGATACTAACAAGGGTTTCAGTAAGTGCAACCAATAGATCTTTTCTAGTTTCTATTGGACTGTCAACACCTTGGTTCAGAGCGCAACCGTTAGGAAGGGACGAGGGACATTCGGCATTTAGGGCTTGATGAGCTTGTCTATTATATCCCTTTGCTAAGGGAGCGTGGGGACGAGGAGACTGGAAAACAGTCTTTTTGTAAGATCTGATAGGAGTAGCAGGGGCTGGTGTTTTAGGTGTTGAGGAAGCTGCATAAGTAGGTGGAGAGGATATTTCCTTAGCCATATCTGCATAAGATTTGCGAACAAAAGGGAAACGAGCAGAAGCCTCTATATAAGATATACACTCTTGAGACATGATAATTTTGATGGACTGTTGCCTTGCAAACTCAGGACAGTCTTTGTCTGTAGCAAAATGTTTACTCTCACAATATAAGCAAAAAGCATTTTCCCTATTAGTGTCACATGCTTCACCAATGTGGGCCTGGGAACACTTGTAACACCTTGGCTTCGATCTGCACTGTGATTTTATGTGACCAAACCGACAACAATTTAGGCACTGGATAGTGGGAAATTTGTATGGTTCAACAGGGAGAGAGGAATGGTATGAAAAGACCCTTTCAGGCAACTTTTGACCCCGGAATGTGACTACTACTGACTGAGTCGGAACCCATGTAGTCACACCCTCGCTTACACACTTTCTATTAAGTCGTCTTGCTTTCATCACTTGTATACCACCCGAGGGAAATTCCAAAGAGTCTACAAACTCATCAAGCGAAAAGTCAACTGGGACGTCTCTTACAATACCCATTCGAGTAATATTAAAAGTAGGAATAGTTGCCACATACTTACATAGACTTAAAATGGGATTGGACATAAACAAATTCGCTGCAGTAGCTGTTGAGAACTCAACACTGACCTTGTTGCGACCAACATTTTTTACACCATCAGTGGTGATGTTACTTATTTTATTAATGTGTAAAAATTGGCCGAACTTAATCGCTTTTATGGAGGTCCCGGCAGCAGGATCTGGAGTTTCCCTCGACACATACACAATAAAAGGGCCTTTGTCTGAATCAAGGTAGGATTTTGGACTATCTGACAGGGAGGGGTGTATATACAAATTTTGTATTGACGGAGTAGCCGTAGCTGGGTCAATAATCGTTTTTTTAATGGAGTCTACATTATGTGAAGGTGGGTCAACACCTTGCCTTTTTCGAGATGAAACTTGGGAGTCATTTTTGCCACCACCAGGATCAGGGGGATCAGGCGGATGTGGATCAGCATCCATTTTGAACTAGACTAACCTAACTTACCTTAATTAACTAATCTAATGGACAAAACACCACAAACACTCACAACAATAAAACCCTTAATAAAACTGATCTCCTTTTTAAAAAAATCAACACTTTACACTCAAAATATATGAAACAGTATCACTAAAATAAGAAATCCTCACAAACACGTGTGTTAACCAAAACAAACGTCAGCGAAGCTCGTCTTATAACATTGACAATACAAAAGCAATGTAGAAATTTACAGATAAGTAATATTCAAAGCAGATTTTGAGGACAGGGATATGAGATTTGTTTTTTTTTTATTTCATTTACTATTTGATATAAAAGTGTATTTATACATTAAACAGGCTTATAATAACAATCATAACATACATTAGACAGATTACAAAGTATTTTATTTGTTGTAAGATATCTTGTTATTAAAGTAGAATTTAGTCCATCTAGCCATCTGAACTTAATGCTATAAGAAAACTATGACGAAGTGAATATACAATTAACTGTAAATTCAATGACTTTGATCTACTTAATATTAAGCAAAATACTATTATAATAAATTTAAAAATGATACGATTGTTCCCAAAGTATAACTATACCTAAATATTCCATGCTTTAAAAGAATTCTCTCTTAAAACTAAATTCAGCCAATGATTAACTGTTCATTGGCTGAATTTAGTTCAACTCAGCTGCGTTCGCAGCTACAAAAATAGGTAAAATGACGAACTGATTAGGAATTTTATTTTATAGCATTCTTTCATACATATTATTCATTGCAATGGGGGTGTGCCGTAGTTATAATAAAATATTATTTTGTTTACTAATATTACAATATTTTGTTAAAAGCCATGACAGCCAACTGAAAATTACGCGGAATAAAGATCTAGTTATTCCTAGCAAAATATAAAAATATTATGGATTATAAACAATATTTTGAATTTGATTAATATTATTTATATTGCGATGCCTTACGTATTTTTAAAATAACTAATATAAAAAATACATGTTTCACATCTGTCCAATTTTTTGAATCAATAAGTTTTAAAAATGTGTTAAAAACTTCTATAATAGCTTTACAGTGCTTTCAGGGTAGACAGAAGGAGCCTGGGAACCTAATGTGTATTTTACCACTACATTCCTATGCAAAACGTTTTTTCCACACTTTCCAACGAATTCTTGAGGCATTACTTGTTGAGTGGCGAAACTCAACGTAGCGCTTTATATCGTTACCAAATACGAAGGTATCAAAACTTCCATTTAGGTACCTCAATGTGTATCGAACTACATATATCGCGGTTATATCACAACAATATAGAGTTTCTAAAATATCAATGTTCACTTGAGAATATATTTAAAGCATAAAATATTTCAGTCATTTTAAATCATAAACAATTTATATAAAAAAATAAGTTACAACAGGGGTGGCCGGTTGGGTCGTGCCCAGAATAGTCTTGTGTACACCCTATAAATTTTAATAACATAATCTTTGCCCTGAAAATTTAAAAAGACCTTTTCTCTAAAATACTTCTGTTAAAAAAACCCCTGGGAATCCCTGAATCTGCAGACTCTTGCGCAAGATTAGCCATCCAGTGTGGCAATTTGGATCACTTTTCTATTTCGGCCCAGGATCTGTTGTCCCTTGCATTAACTCATGTGGATGTGTCATGGTCTGAATTTTGGAATATGTCAAAATCCCAGAAAGGTAAGTTCTATGCTTCAATTCAACCTAATATCCCCAGGCGGCCATGGTTTTATTCTCAAAAAAATATTGTATATATGTCGCTTGCGCCTTGGACATGCGTGTTCACCTGTACATCTAGTTAAGATCAGGGTCAGGGACCACTCACTGTGTGAATTTGGTCTGGACGATGGTTCCCCTTCTCACATCCTTTTTACCCCAAGTTAATCCATCCCTTATATGATGTCCTTCCTCACAAAGTTCCCTGTCCCCTTAATGTTCAATGTTTGTTAATGTTTGTGTTTAGTCCATTATGTAAATTTTAATGTAAATATATTAGATATAATAATATTAAATTGTAGACTAACACCTTTGTATTATATATTTCTTATTACTAACCCTGTGTGTAGATAATGTATATATTTATTCTAATATATGTATTATTTTTTGTTATAGGTGAAGGCAATTTTTAACTTGATCTTCTTTTTTTAATATGCATTCTCCTATTGTGTAATATTATTTTTTCTACCGTACAACCTCCTTCGTGTCTTCTTCACATTGGCGAAGTGATATGTGCTCAACAAGCACGCTCGGAACACCATAATCAAAGAACCATACCATACCAAAAAAACCCCATCCTCTTCTCAGGAAATACCTCTAAGTACACCTATGCTTACCGAGTAGTCTGGTAGGTAGATCTAATGAGGACCAACTCATAGCAAGATATTGAAAGGGTAATATTTTATCTGTTAGTACTACTTAAAAAATGGACAACTTGCAACAACAAAATTAAACTTCATAATTATTAATTAATAGATAGAAAATTAATGTAATAGCTTTTGTTTTATGGATAAGTAAGAAAATTCCTAGAAGTAGGTACTACTGCTCTGAGTTTTTAGTAGGAAGGACTATTAGGAATAGTCAAAAATATTGTGTGATCAATTACTTTATAATCAAAATATTTTTATTTTATATAGACCGATCAAGATACTTACAAGCGAAAATATAAAAAAAAATAAATGTTAATGCATATTATAAATGCTGAGCTTATTATAGGTAATATAGTGAAGACCTCAGTTGACTATCAAAAACCTCGAAAAATGGTAAATTCTACGACAATATTAAATTCAAAGCAGCAATTTTCGTAAAGAAACGAAGACCAATTTATTAAATACATAATATAATAATATAATAAGAAACGAAGACCAATTTATTAAATAATAGTCTAGAAAATGTTTTCACTGTCAATATCTATAAGTAATTAAGTGGCCTTTTAAAACATTTAAAAAATATCATAGTCCTCCATCACATATCAGGGTAGGCAAAGAGAAAATGAGGACCTAGTGGTTAGGCACTCCCTTCCCATTAAGAAACTCGTTGAATGCCGAAAAGCAACGTCGTATTTTACCTCGTTATCATAGTGACGAAGTGTAAATATTAAATATTTAATTTCCTTCAGTGAGGATCGAATTCACTACCAATCGCGATCACAGTCGCTCACTGATGTCGCCTACGCAACAACTGGCTTCTAAATATATTACTAATATGCATTTAAATTAACATATGATCTTATACAAAATATAAATTAAATTAAGTAAAACTTGAACGCAATTGATTTAATCTTTATAGCTTTTGCTCGAAGATCGATTCCATAGCAATATGATAATTTGAGATTCAATGAACATGCGTAGGTTGACTTCCCAAGCACATCCCTATATCATGCCTGCAGCCCACGTAGGGTATTGTTAAATAGTAATACTGATGTATAAATTCGATTTCAAAATAACAGTGTAATAGAATGCATTGCGTCCTTAAACTATATATATTGTAGGGTCCTTTAAGGAAGTACAGAAATGTATAGATTCTGTTTACGTAAAATATATTTTTTGTGCGCCTGCCCCTAAAATATATTAACGACTTGTAGCAGGCAGCCAGGCAGCTCTATTGTTTGTTTATGATAAAAAACAATAAAAAGAGTGCTCTACAAATCCGAGGGAACAAGGACAACAAATCATCCATTGTAAAGGGCATTGTTCTTTGTGTTTTTGATTATACTTGTTCAAAACGTTTAGTGGTAGTCTAATGAATGTGTAATTTTTCCTTTCTTTATAATTTTATGTTTTTTATTAAACACTGATTGATTTTGTTACCATGACATATCATTAATAACCATCTCTATTTTATATACTATGTAAGACAACCCAGAAGTTCTTAAATAACTTATGTATTCAAGTTCCAAATTCAAATTCAAATATTTTTATTCAAAATAAGCACAGCAAATTTTTTGAACGTCAAACAATTTACCACCAGTTCACTAAAGTTGCTGCCTCATACCTGAGAAGAACTGGCGAAAGAAACTCAGCGGGACATGTCTTTTTTTTTAGTCAAATCTTTACATTATATAATTATGTGACAATGATACGTTTGAAATAGCCTGGAGCGAGCATTTTATTCCCAAGGCGTGTTATCATTTATAAAATCGTAAATATGGTAACAAACAAAAGTCTTTTTGCAACTTTTTTAAATAGTGAAACAGAAAAATTCTCTGACGTTTTCTGGGATCCTATTGTAAAAGCGTACACCCTGTCCCATAAACGAATTACGGACTCGATGCAATCGAGTATATACAAACAAAATGCATATAAATTAAAAATGTAATAAAAAGAGGCGCATTATCTAGTTTGCTCTATTAATCTGTGCATCACCAGGAGCAGGAAGGAAGGAAGGCCGGGAGCGCGGGCGCGCAGGGGTGACGCATGCGCGCGCAGGCACAAGGGCGGCAGCGCGCAGTCGCCACGCGCCCGTCCTCCAAACAACATGGCGCGCAAGGACGTATTTGACAACCCTGGAATATATAACAATCATTACAATACTGTGTAGTGCTTACTTAATAAGTGATATTTAAAGTGTTTTATTTGTGTGTCATTGGAATTGAAAGTTGTTGATTTTAAAAGGTAAGTCAAGTATTTTTTTTAATAAAATTTGTGATTGAGATTAGTGTTCGATTTGCGGATTGCCGGCGTTAAACCTCTCCCCTATTAGGTTTGGATGCACCCTGAACACACCCTTATTGCTAAATGATATTGCCCTCGGATTAGCGACCGCATTTTTATATATATCATTCATTTCACATTAATTTTAATTACTTTTAAGATAATATGTACATTATTGGTTTTAAGAATGTCAAAAATTATTATGATATCTTAAAAAATGCGGTTAAAAGTTACAACCCTTGATGTGTATATAACAATTTCATTATTTTTACGTATAAAAATATTTCTATTACTTAAAAGGAAACTATTAGCTGTCGATCACTTGATTTACTTAATTTCCCCGTAATTACATAAATGCTTCCATCGTGCAGGTATGCAGCGAGTGTTTGTTTACAAATTACTGATAGAAAAAAATGTTGAATATTCAATTATACACGCGGAATTAAAATCGGCATGCATTTGAACGTCCATCGTAAACACATTTAGAGTCCAGGAAAATAACAATTTAGTAATATTTGATTAAGAGTTTAGACGCACGCGGTTTTGCGGTTGCAAATTGTGATATCGGACTCTACAGTTGGTCTAAAAATAATTTTGTTTACATTATGTTATAATTAAATATGTGATTTATATTATTTATTTGAATATGAATCTATAACAGGTACATGCAACAAAATTAAAGTATTTTCATACTTTACCAATCCTTTTTTTTATCGAGTAGATACTGTACATAAATTTATTAAAACATAACTAAAATTATAGAAATATGATTTATGTTTTGATCAAAAACCTGTCAAAATTATATTATTACATTTTTTATATGATATTGTAGGAAAATCACGCACTTGAAAAGCATTACGCGTCCAAATATTTGACTGAATAGAGGTATAGATAAATATTCCTCTTATATTTCAAGGAAATATTTCATTAAAGGCACTCTCTTATAGTGTTGCTAAGGATGTGATCAATAACATATTCTATCGATAATATTATGACGATTTTATGTCATAATGCGAATGTCAATGTGATAGGTCGTGAGTTCAATCCTAACTCGAGGAAATAATATATTTAATAGGTATTTATATTTTCTTCGCTCTGGTTATATGGCAAGGCGTTAGGTTAGAAACGAAAAAAAATCTTTATCGAAGTAGGCTATAACTGTCCATATTACATCAACTCGGCGGAACTCAACGCCACGTATTGCCTTGTACCAGAGCGAAGAAATGGAAACATTAAATATTTAAATTGAAAATATTAAATATTTCATTTCCTCGACTGGGGATCGAACCCACAACCTATCGGTTACAGTCAGACACATATGCCGGCTGCGCCACGACAGGCGTCAAATATTACTATAGCTAACTATTTCCTAAAATATCTCGAAATAAGTGTTAGTAATAATTATTTATCACTTGATTCCAAGTAAAATGTTTGAGATGCGTGAAATAAAAGAACAAAAAGAAAGATTAATGTCTACATTTAATGACTCAGTTTTCAGGGTCGAATGAATAAGAAGGCTCTATGCATTGTGTTAAGGTATGTGATGTTTGTGAGGAACATTTATATACTTTCCTCATTAATATTCCAAAAAAATATGATAAATGGTGACTTAAGGCTGAACGTGACGTAAAAGGATGGCGTACTCATAAGTAGTACTGATATGCCAGGTATTACGAGTCTATCATGCGATTAACTTTGTATTTAAATGGTAAATAAAGGATAAATGTGTAAAACTGCTACATCCGTTTCAATCGAGATTTAATAATTCATTATATTATTGGATCAAAATATTATGAATATTAAATGTTTTCTTAAATATAGCATGATGGCGGCATTCTTTACATTCATGTCAAATATATTAGTAAACTGTAAGTTAACTGTTAGTTACTTCTATAATTTGATTTTAGGGATCTCACTGTAAACACCATATTGTGGGGCTCCTGATTGAGGAAATTAATTAATTATTTTGTTTACTCACTCTGGTAACATGATAAAGCGCGGCGTTGAGTTCCACCACTCAACACGCAATGTCTCGAAAATCAAGCTGATAGCGGCGAGCGGTGCGAGACACAAAGTAACTGGTAACAAATTTTCGTATGACTAACTTCATTACTGTACATTTTCCTAAAAGTATGTTATGAATCAATGCGCGTGAGAGATACTGTGTTAATGACATGACAATATTCAAAGACAACCAGTGGATAGACAACCAATGGAAAAATAATGGATTTACGATTATTTTGGCCTGTCGTGGCGCAGGAGCACAGGCATTTAACTAAGCGACAGGTTGTGGGTTAGATACCACCCACCCACTCGAGGGGAATATTCGAGAAATGAAATATTGAGTATTTTAAAATTAAATATTTAATGTTTTCATTTCTTCACTGCGATAATATGGCAAAGCGCGGAAGTTAGTTGCACAAACTAACACACGATGTCTCAAATTTGGCGGAAAATGGGGAGCGAAACTGGGGTGTCTTAACACTAGGTTCCCAAGTTACCCCTGCCTACACTGCCATAAGCATGATACAGTGTGAATCTGTGTAGAATAGAGTAGAGAGTATTGTTTCAGATGTATAAAATAGTATATAGTTTTATCGAACAATTCAATCATGAATGGATATATCGTTTATGAATCACTATATTTAGCTGAATCAAAATCGTATGAATCAGAGAAAATTAGCTGTAGAGCAACAGTTAGTTAAATATCGATAAAATTTGTGCAGCAATGCAATTTTTACGGAAAAATTGGATTAACAATATATCTATCTTTCTGAATATGGCAAGGCAACGTCAACTTGAGAACCTAGTGTTTGGGTGGCGGTTTTGTTACGAAAGCGTAGGAATGAAAACCTTAAATATTTCATTTGAAAATACTAAATTTATCTGAATATGAGACGAGGTAATTGCTTATATGATTATGAACATTGTTTTATTTTTAGTAATGTTGCCTTCAAATGATAAAGTTAGTAAACAGCCACATATTTGTTATTGCTATATATGCATTTTTTTAATTATAAGAAGAATAACAATATTGTATTGTAACTAATTACTACTAAGTAACTAATTATTTTGATTTGTCTCGTTCTTCGAGCAAGAAATGCTAGAAAAGTGGAATGAAAGTAGAGAACGGAGTGTCTTAATATCAGTTTGCCTCTACTTTTCTTTTTAATGCGATATATAGCTGTATATAAAAAATGTTAACTATATGAATGGAACATAGGTAGTCTATAAGAAAATAGTAAATTACGACATTTTGCGTAAAAATGTTGTCATTTACAAATATTCTGTACAAAAACGTTTTAAAATTTAAATGGAACGGAATTGAGTAACTCAACACTAGGTTCCCAAGTTCCCTCTAATTACCCTGCTAATATAGTGTAAAGCTGACAAAATAAATAACTGTTTTATTAAATATACCACATTTAGAATCTACTTTTGTATGATATAACCACTGAAACAGAAAAAAAGCAGTAAGCTCGGATGATACATAAGAGAAGATTAGCGCAAAGGATGCTGAATTGCATCTTAGGTTTATGCAGTCGAAGACATTATTAAACTTGGCTGCGTGCCAACTAACAAGACGTCCTTACGGCTTACGCAATAGTATCCTGTGACACTAGTGTGGTTAGGAATATAAACTGTTGTTAAATTAGCTAATATCATTACATAGAGCTTTAAGCTTTAATGAGCTTGTATGTATGAATTAAAAATTATAATGGGTACATACCTTTTCTTTATACTATATGCTTTATTACTCGTAGAACTTCGTTATTCTTAATCTTACTTATTAATAAATGTGATTGTTGTTTGTTTCATTTCTACGCTAAATCTCAGTAGTTTTATCAGTTCATTAACTGATTCAGATTAATAGGTACTTATTTAAAAAACGTATGAAAATTTAAACGGGGGATTTGTACATTTTCTAAATATTATAAAGTATTTTTATTTGCTAAGTGTGGATTAACACTTTAATAGTAAAAATGATTTAAAATAACATAAAGGCTACATTTATGTGAGGATTTTTTCAAGACGGGCGAAGCCGCGACTAGTCATCAGTATGTAATTTTAAATAATTATAAACATTTAGTTAATATATGTTCATACAATTATTTATTAAGTAATGTGTACACGTGTAAGATCAAAAGGTTGTGGATTTAATTTTAATTGCTTATACTTAAAAGAGTAAATTAAATATATATATATATATATATATATATATATATATATATATATATATATATATATATATATATATATATATATATATATATAAAAAAATATATATATTTAATATATTTTTTATTGCAATGCAAGTAGCGTCGCTACGGTACAGTTAATAAGTATATAAAATAATGGCTGTCGTTATTTGAGACTCCCATTTTGGATTAGGCATGTTGCGACATACATATAATATTCATTAGCGCTAAGCACAAATATGTACCTAGGCGTACAATATGTACTTGATATATGAAACTAAAGTAACTAAATTAAATTATTCGATATACGTTAATTAAAAGTGTATAATTAAGAAATTAATACATTGTTTGTGACAATATTTGGTTAAAAATCAGATTTTTTTTTCTTTTTCCTTTCACATATATGGTATTTTTTACGAGTCCGATAAAGTAATTATGGAGCTGAAAGCTCTTTTATTAAAGTACATGCGCTTATCGATAGTTGTCCCTGAACTTGTTTGGTCTAAATTAATGCCTACATTACTGAGACACGTCAGACAGGCAGGTCTTTGAACCTCGAAATTCCCCTCCAGTGTGGAATATTCTATATTTAGAACCGCACGATCTTACCGAATTGGGATTCTGCTATTACTTAAAATCTAAGAATTCGTTACGAAACATTCTATTGTATTTAAAGTGATCAATATCTTAGAACGCTATATCTATATACTTAAATAACGTATTTGGCAGTTGTTGTTAAGTAAATATTTTTTATGCGCGTTGATTCTATAATTTCATATTTGATTCAAAAAAATTAAGACAATATAAACTAATTGCAGCAATTAACTATTAAACAGGTTGCGGCGTTGAGTTACGATATTCAGGTTTTCGGGCTGAAAGCTAAAAGAACTGACGTTATTACATGCGAGAAGCTAAAACAAAACAAGCTAAAAGAAATAACAATGCAAAATAACAATGTAATCAATACAAATGTATGTGGAAACTTATTTATTTATTATTTATTTAATACTTTATTACACCAACTATAGTATAAAACTTATAGTTAAAAAGAAAACAAAAATAAAAAGTCGAGGAACACTACAATTTTGGTATAAAGGCGGCCTTATCCATATTCTATAAATTCATAGTACACCATATTGGATTTGTTATCTGATTCAATGTGTAATATTTTCATAATAAGATACGTGAGCCATGATAGTAATTATATTGTGACTTGGACGATCCTATCATTGCTAATTATATATTATAATTTGTTTAAGACAAGCATTTTATTATTGTTAATCTGTGCTAAGTGAGTACTAATTATCTTTTTTATCTTGTGTATAATGTTTCTCTCTCTCTCTCTCTCTCTCTCTCATCTTCACGCTGTATCCCGCACATGGCATGGTAGGCAGAGGGAACGTGGGAACCTAATGTTAAAACACTCCGTTCCACTTCCTGTAATCCACTTTCCGCCGAATTTGTGGCATTGCGTGTTGAGTGGCGGAATTCAACGCCTCGTTTTACCTTGTACAAAAGCGTAGAAATGATAAGGCTAACTATTTAAATAGAAAATATTAAATATTTCATTTCCTCGAGTGGGGATCGAACCCACAACCTGTCGGTTCCTGTCACACGCTTGTGCCGCTGCGCCACGACAGGCATCTAATAATGTAAAACTATATACATGTTCTCTATATCTATAATACATCACAAGTAAGACAAAGCGATAGACCAAAAAAAAAATGAGTATATATAAATCAAGCATCTCGCCATGATCGCTTAGGTCGATCTGGTTCATCAATTGTCAAGACGACTTTTTATTTGAGGACGTTTATTGTGAACTTGAGTTTGTTTGGTTTGATCAAGTTTTTGCTATAGGTTGCTTTTGTACTTTCTCGTTGCCTAGGTCGTGAATGGTATACTTATCTATAGGCTCTGACTTTGCTGTATTGTTTACTGTGCTTCCGTACTTGTGCATGTTTATTGTAAATATTGTTATCGATATTGTAAAATAAAGTCTGTATATGGCAGGGTAAGTAAGTTAGTACTTTCAGATCGATTTTTGAAACATTGCGTTTTGATTGTACGAACTATTCGCCGCGCTGTCTTGTTGCCAGAGCAAAAAATTAAAATAATTCCTTCGATTTGCAATTGAATCTTACACCACTGCCACTTACTACCAGACGTTGTGTTACTATATCACGACGACTTCTCTTGTGGGGAATAGAACGGAGTGACTTAACACTAGGTTCCCAAGTTCCCCCTGCCTATCCTGCCATGAGCGGGATACAGCTTAAAGCGTTTACTTATCTTATTATGTTTCAAAAAATCCAAATATAATTATAACAGTATTGTAAAAAAGAAACCCTAAAGGAATTTAAAGCATATTGTTTTCCCATAAGGCACGGTAATAGGAAACCGTGAACTTATGTGCATCTACTAGTATTTCATTGCGTCTGTTGTATCAATTTTCGTTCTTCGCGTCGGAGTATGTAAGCATTCTGCGCTGTCTCTTTCGGCCTCAGTTGAATTTGCATATGAAAGAAACTTATAACAAACTATTCATTATAACGTCATATGTTAATTTGTTTTTTTTTGTCACCATTATAATTATGAATGCCTGAGTAGGTGTGCGCCATCACAGTTTGGTCAACATCCGTTATTATTTCCGTTGATGAATTATTTGTACGTAGGATATGTCACCCGGTTTTAAGTGAGATCATCGATCTATTTAAATCTTAAATTTATTTTTACTTTTGATATTTTACTTTAATGTATAAAAAACAATAATTATATATATTAAATATATATATTAAATCGGATATATATATATATATATATATATATATATATATATATATATATATATATATATATAAATATATATATTAAATCGGATATATATATATATATTAAATCGGATTATAACGGAATTTTTGTATCAATCTTATAATACAACCCATGCCATACAACCAAAACCATACACTCAAAATACCGACGAATAATATTCTTCTTTAAACATCCTGACTCCTAAAGCAAAGATAATTCATGATTCAGCTGATTACTCCGAATGTACTTTTTATTTGTAGACATGAAAATTTCACGTCGAGATTAGTCCGGACAAACGGGTGGAGTCCGCTCCGTTAAAACAAATCCAGTTAATCCTTCCTAGAACACGTGAGTGTTCGCGCTAATTGCGTTACAGTACAGTACGGTTGACGAGTTGTGTCTACTTTGCAATCAGCTGTAGATGAGAAATTTGATTTTAAAATTTTTCTTTTTGATTATTTTCTCGTCGAGTGAACAATACGTAAAAGTATAGAAAATCTTTCTTCAGCATGGTCAAAACTCTGGAATTGTACTGTACTTACGTGTTATCTGTGAGGAAACGTCCATACCCACTATCCTTCACGTCGCGCCATGTATTACAAATTTAATACTAAAAATATATGTTGTAACGTTTAATATGCCACGTCTTTCTCACGTTTCTTGATACATTTTAAATCTATTCAAACGTGCTAAGTACGACTATGTAGTCTCTATGACACTATGATTCTTTGTACGTTCGCTGGCGCCGTCGCATAAGTTGATGTCTAAAGAAAATATGTACGTAATCATGAGATAAACGTTTTTGATTTATAATTATCAAATATTTGTTTGGTTTATTTGAAAGTTTTAGAAAATAGTTGTAACGTAATGGAGATATATTGATTTGTATATCGTAATAACTATAAGTAATATGGATATAATTAATTTAAAAATTTTTTTGGCTTCACTGTATCTTGGAAATCTAATGTTAAAACACTGTATTCCGTTCCCCACTTTTCGTTTTGTTGAAGCATTACGTGCAATGGTGCAAAACGCTGCGGTTATTTTTTTCACTAGAGCGCAGAAAATATTATATTATATTTCCTCGAGTGGAGATCGAACCCACACAGCTATTGCCCTTGTGCCGTGAAAATATTATATTTGTGTTATTATCAAACTTTATAGTGAATCAAATAAATTTAAAAAATTTAGTATCTGTGTAAATATGTATACGGAATTTAAAAAGAAAACACGCTCTTAAAATCTAGTGTAACGCAACGATGCATGTTCAGTTTCTTTCACTGAAGCAAAAACAGAAGGAGCAATAAAACGATCAATAGGATAACGTCGCGTTGCTAGAATACATTAAATGCTGTTGGAGTACAGTTGGTACATACCGAGAGGTGCGCGTGCGCATTATTCACTTTTCTTTAGACGAAGAAAATATTACCGGATGGAGTGTTTTGAGCCATTTTGCTATACGTCCTATAGTATTGTTATTATGTGATTTTTGGTAATATGTTATATTGGCAGCAATTGTGTAGATTTCAGTATAATAAATAAGGGGTTACTGTCGGGGTTTAATGGAACAGCAACGAGCAGTACGGTGTGGGTTCAGGTGTGGACCGGTTGAAACTGTTTTGATGATGGTCTCAACTATGTAAATAATGTTGCGAATTTGGGAAATGAAGTCTCTATGAAAGAAAAGGTTCAAAAAAATTAAATTACAGTTATCTGATCTAAATGTAATAAAATATAAATAACAGTCAAATTTATTATTTTTTATTTTTTATTAATTTTATGTAAATTAAATGGTAAACATATACATTAATACCTGGTGAATTACAGGTAATTTAAAAAAAATGTAAATTAGTATACATAATTATAAAGATAATTAATTTGAATATTCATTATAAGCGTTTATTTTTCAGATATTAGATCATTGATTAACTACAATAATACTTTAAAATATTTCGCCAAAATGAACAAATACAGGATAGCATCGTACAAGTAATCTTAAAATAAATCGACCGGAACGATGTAAAAGCAATATAACAGCTGTGTGTGTGATTCACGCAGCTGCGTGTTGCAGGAAGCGCCTGCCCCGCACGTTACTCTCGCCGTCGCGGGCGTTGCTGTGTTAAAACTGTACGGCACGATGGAGTACACCTGGCTTTGTGTTTACTTTGAATGTTTACTGTGATTTGTATTTTTTTTTAGGTTCACGATGTATCTCGCACATAATAGGGTAGGCAGAAGGAACTTGGGAACCTAGTGTTGGTAACTTGGGAACCTAGTTGTTAGTAATAATAGTCCGTTTCGTTGCCTATTTTTTAAAATTAGCTGTAGAGCAACAGTTAGTTAAATATCGATAAAATTTGTGCAGCAATGCAATTTTTACGGAAAAATTGGATTAACAATATATCTATCTTTCTGAATATGGCAAGGCAAAGACAACTTGAGAACCTAGTGTTTGGGTGGCGGTTTTGTTACGAAAGCGTAGAAATGAAAACCTGAAATATTTCATTTGAAAATACTAAATTTATCTGAATATGAGACGAGGTAATTGCTTATATGATTATGAACATTGTTTTATTTTTAGTAATGTTGCCTTCAAATGATAAAGTTAGTAAACAGCCACATATTTGTTATTGCTATATATGCATTTTTTTTTATTATAAGAAGAATAACAATATTGTATTGTAACTAATTACTACTAAGTAACTAATTATTTTGATTTGTCTCGTTCTTCAAGCAAGAAATGCTTGAAAAGTGGAATGAAAGTAGAGAACGGAGTGTCTTAATATCAGTTTGCCTCTACTTTTCTTGTTAACGCGATATATAGCTGTATATATAAAATGTTAACTATATGAATGGAATACTGGATGAAATCATTTGCCATCACATAGGTAGTCTATAAGAAAATAGTAAATTACGACATTTTGCGTAAAAATAGTGTCAATTACAAATATTCTGTATAAAAACGTTTTAAAATTTAAATGGAACGGAATTGAGTAACTCAACACTAGGTTCCCAAGTTCCCTCTAATTACCCTGCTAATATAGTGTAAAGCTGACAAAATAAATAACTTTTTTATTAAATATACCACATTTAGAATCTACTTTTGTATGATATAACCACTGAAACAGAAAAAAAGCAGTAAGCTCGGATGACACATAAGAGAAGATTAGCGCAAAGGATGCTGAATTGCATCTTAGGTTTATGCAGTCGAAGACATTATTAAACTTGGCTGCGTGCCAACTAACAAGACGTCCTTACGGCTTACGCAATAGTATCCTGTGACACTAGTGTGGTTAGGAATATAAACTGTTGTTAAATTAGCTAATATCATTAGATAGAGCTTTAAGCTTTAATGAGCTTGTATGTATGAATTAAAAATTAAAATGGGTACATACATTTTGTTGATACTATCTGCTTTATTACTCGTAGAACTTCGTTATTCTTAATCTTACTTATTAATAAATGTGATTGTTGTTTGTTTCATTTCTACGCTAAATCTCAGTAGTTTTATCAGTTCATTAACTGATTCAGATTAATACTTATTCAAAAAACGTATGAAAATTTAAACGGGGGATTTGTACATTTTCTAAATATTATAAAGTATTTTTCTTTGCTAAGTGTGGATTAACACTTTAATAGTAAAAATGATTTAAAATAACATAAAGGCTACATTTATGTGAGGATTTTTTCAAGACGGGCGAAGCCGCGACTAGTCATCAGTATGTAATTTTAAATAATTATACACATTTAGTTAATATATGTTCATACAATTATTTATTAAGTAATGTGTACACGTGTAAGATCAAAAGGTTGTGGATTTAATTTTAATTACTTATACTTAAAAGAGTAAATTAATATACATATATATATATATATATATATATATATATATATATATATATATATATATATATATATATATATATATATATATATATATATATATATATATATATATATATATATATATATATATATATATATATTATTGCAATGCAAGTAGCGCCGCTACGGTACAGTTAATAAGTATATAAAATAATGGCTGTCGTTATTTGAGACTCCCATTTTGGATTAGGCATGTTGCGACATACATTGCATTAGCGCTAGGCACAAATATGTACCTAGGCGTACAATATGTACTTGATATATGAAACTAAAGTAACTAAATTAAATTATTCGATATACGTTAATTAAAAGTGTATAATTAAGAAATTAATACATTGTTTGTGACAATATTTGGTTAAAAATCAGATTTTTTTTCTTTTTCCTTTCACATATATGGTATTATTTACGAGTCCGATAAAGTAATTATGGAGCTGAAAGCTCTTTTATTAAAGTACATGCGCTTATCGATAGTTGTCCCTGAACTTGTTTGGTCTAAATTAATGCCTACATTACTGAGACACGTCAGACAGGCAGGTCTTTGAACCTCGAAATTCCCCTCCAGTGTGGAATATTCTATATTTAGAAC
Source organism: Eueides isabella (assembly GCA_019049475.1). Lineage (NCBI taxonomy): Eukaryota > Metazoa > Arthropoda > Insecta > Lepidoptera > Nymphalidae > Eueides > Eueides isabella. The sequence goes on along the minus strand of CM032389.1, from coordinate 11,581,265 downwards.
CGCACGATCTTACCGAATTGGGATTCTGCTATTACTTAAAATCTAAGAATTCGTTACGAAACATTCTATTGTATTTAAAGTGATCAATATCTTATACAAGAACGCTATATCTATATACTTAAAGAACGTATTTGGCAGTTGTTGTTAAGTAAATATTTTTTATGCGCGTTTATTCTAACTATTGCTTTTTGATTTAAAAAAATGAAGACAATATAAACGAATTGCAGCAATTAACTATTAAACAGATTGCGGAGTTGAGTTACGATATTCAGGTTTTCGGGCTGAAAGCTAAAAGAACTGACGTTATTACATGCGAGAAGCTAAAACAAAACAAGAGAAATAACAATGCAAAATAACAACGTAATCAATACAAATGTATGTGGAAACTTATTCCATATCCTATACATTCATAGTACACCATATTGGATTTGTTATCTGATTCAATGTTTAATATTTTCATAATAAGATACGTGAGCCATGATAGTAATTATGTTGTGACTTGGACGATCCTATCATTGCTAATTATATATTATAATTTGTTTAAGACAAGCATTTTATTATTGTTAATCTGTGCTAAGTGAGTACTAATTATCTTTTTATCTTGTGTATAATAAATAATGTTTCTCCCTCTCTCTCTCTCTCTCTCTCTCTCCCTCTCCCTCTCTCTCTCTCTCTCTCATCTTCACGCTGTATCCCGCACATGGCATGGTAGGCAGAGGGAACGTGGGAACCTAATGTTAAAACACTCCGTTCCACTTCCTGTAATCCACTTTCCGCCGAATTTGTGGCATTGCGTGTTGAGTGGCGGAACTCAACGCCGCGTTTTACCTTGTACAAAAGCGTAGAAATGATAAGGTTAACTATTTAAATAGAAAATATTAAATATTTCCTTTCCTCGAGTGGGGATCGAACCCACAACCTGTCGGTTACAGTCACACGCTTGTGCCGCTGCGCCACGACAGGCCTCTAATAATGTAAAACTATATACATGTTCTCTATATCTATAATACATCACAAGTAAGACAAAGCGATAGAACAAAAAGATTTTGAGTATATATAAATCAAGCATCTCGCCATGATCGCTTAGGTCGATCTGGTTCATCAATTGTCAAGACGACTTTTTATTTGAGGACGTTTATTGTGAACTTGAGTTTGTTTGGTTTGTTCAAGTTTTTGCTATAGGTTGCTTTTGTACTTTCTCGTTGCCTAGGTCGTGAATGGTATACTTATCTATAGGCTCTGACTTTGCTGTATTGTTTACTGTACTTCCGTACTTGTGCATGTTTATTGTAAATACTGTTATTGATATTGTAAAATAAAGTCTGTATATGGCAGGGTAAGTAAGTTAGTACTTTCAGATCGATTTTTGAAACATTGCGTTTTGATTGTACGAACTATTCGCCGCGCTGTCTTGTTGCCAGAGCAAAAAATTAAAATAATTCCTTCGATTTGCAATTGAATCTTACACCACTGCCACTTACTACCAGACGTTGTGTTACTATATCACGACGACTTCTCTTGTGGTGAATAGAACGGAGTGTCTTAACACTAGGTTCCCAAGTTCCCCCTGCCTATCCTGCCATGAGCGGGATACAGCTTAAAGCGTTTACTTATCTTATTATGTTTCAAAAAATCCAAATATAATTATAACAGTGTTGTAAAAAAGAAACCCTAAAGGAATTTAAAGCATATTGTTTTCCCATAAGGCACGGTAATAGGAAACGGTGAACTTATGTGCATCTACTAGTATTTCATTGCGTCTGTTGTATCAATTTTCGTTCTTCGCGTCGGAGTATGTAAGCATTCTGCGCTGTCTCTTTCGGCCTCAGTTGAATTTGCATATGAAAGAAACTTATAACAAACTATTCATTATAACGTCATATGTTAATTTGTTTTTTTTTGTCACCATTATAATTATGAATGCCTGAGTAGGTGTGCGCCATCACAGTTTGGTCAACATCCGTTATTATTTCCGTTGATGAATTATTTGTACGTAGGATATGTCACCCGGTTTTAGGTGAGATCATCGATCTATTTAAATCTTAAGTTTATTTTTACTTTTGATATTTTACTTTAATGTACAAATATTATAACGGCCAATACAACCAAAACCATACACTCAAAACACCGACGAATAATAATCTTCTTTAAACATCCTGACTCCTAAAGCAAAGATAATTCATGATTCAGCTGATTACTCCGAATGTACTTTTTATTTGTAGACATGAAAATTTCACGTCGAGATTAGTCCGGACAAACGGGTGGAGTCCGCTCCGTTAAAACAAATCCAGTTAATCCTTCCTAGAACACGTGAGTGTTCGCGCTAATTGCGTTACAGTACAGTACGGTTGACGAGTTGTGTCTACTTTGCAATCAGCTGTAGATGAGAAATTTTATTTTAAAATTTTTCTTTTTGATTATTTTCTCGTCGAGTGAACAATACGTAAAAGTATAGAAAATCTTTCTTCAGCATGGTCAAAACTCTGGAATTGTACTGTACTTACGTGTTATCTGTGAGGCAACGTTCATACCCACTATTCTTCACGTCGCGTCGTATATTACAAATTTAATACTAAAAATATATGTTGTAACGTTTAATATGCCACGTCTTTCTCACGTTTCTTGATACATTTTAAATCTATTTAAACGTGCTAAGTACGACTATGTCGTCTCTATGACATTATGATTCTTTGTACGTTCTCTGGTGACGTCGCATAAGTTGACGTCTAAAGAAAATATGTACGTAATCATAAGATAAACGTTTTTATTTATATTGATTTGTATATCGTAATAACTATAAGTAATATGGATATAATTAATTTAAAAAATATTTTGGCTTCACTGTATCTTGGAAATCTAATGTTAAAACACTGTATTCCGTTCCCCACTTTTCGTTTTGTTGAAGCATTACGTGCAATGGTGCAAAACGCTGCGGTTATTTTTTTCACTAGAGCGCAGAAAATATTATATTATATTTCCTCGAGTGGAGATCGAGCCCACACAGCTATTGCCCTTGTGCCGTGAAAAAAATATACTTGTATTATTATCACACTTTATAGTGAATCAAATAAATTTTAAAAAATTTAGTATCTGTGTAAATATGTATACGGAATTTAAAAAGAAAACACTCTCTTAAAATCTAGTGTAACGCGACGATGCATGTTCAGTTTCTTTCACTTAAGCAAAAACAGAAGGAGCAATAAAACGATCAATAGGATAGCGTCGCGTTGCTAGAATACATTAAATGCTGTTGGAGTACAGTTGGTACAGACCGAGAGGTGCGCGTGCGCATTATTCACTTTTTTTTAGATGAAGAAAATATTACTGGATGGAGTGTTTTGAGCCATTTTGCTATACGTCCTATAGTATTGTTATTATGTGATTTTTGGTAATATGTTATATTGGCAGCAATTGTGTAGATTTCAGGATAATAAATAAGGGGTTACTGTCGGGGTTTAATGGAACAGCAACGAGCAGTACGGTGTGGGTTCAGGTGTGGACCGGTTGAAACTGTTTTGATGATGGTCTCAACTATGTAAATAATGTTGGGGATTTGGGAAACGAAGTCTCTATGAAAGAAAAGATTAAAAAAAAATAAATTACAGTTATCTGATCTAAATGTAATAAAATATGAATAACAGTCAATTTTTTTTTTTTTTTTTTATTAATTTTATGTAAATTAAATGGTAAACATATACATTGATACCTGGTAACAGGTAATTTAAAAAAAATGTAAATTAGTATACATAATTATAAAGATAATTAATTTGAATATCCATTATAAGCGTTTATTTTTCAGATATTAGATCATTGATTAACTACAATAATACTTTAAAATATTTCGCCAAAATGAACAAATACAGGATAGCATCGTACAAGTAGTCTTAAAATAAATCGACCGGAACGATGTAAAAGCAATATAACAGCTGTGTGATTCACGCAGCTGCGTGTTGCAGGAAGCGCCTGCCCCGCACGTTGCTCTCGCCGTCGCGGGCGTTGCTGTGTTAAAACTGTACGGCACGATGGAGTACACCTGGCTTTGTGTTTACTTTGAATGTTTACTGTGAGTGGGTTATCAAAATGTAAGATTTGTATTTTTTTTTTAGGCAGAAGGAACTTGGGAACCTAGTGTTGGTAACTTGGGAACCTAGTTGTTAGTAATAATAGTCCGTTTCGTTGCCTATTTTTTGCCGAATTTGAGGTTGCTGAATTATTTTGAGTGGTGAAACTCAACGTGCTTTATCTTGTTATCAAAGCGTAGTCATAGAAATGATAAAAATATTTAATTTCTTCGAGTGGGGGATCGAACCCACAATCGATCACATTTTTGTTCCTTTGTGCCACGGCAAGCATCCAGAATCTAGATTTTTTTAATAATTTTGTTGTTTGTATATATAACACGTTGTTGCTTGTGTTTTTTTTTTAATATTAAAATCTGTCAATATTATTTTTAGTTGGAATTAATCAGAACAAAATTGTTTTAAATAGGCAATAAATAAACAGTACTCATACTAATTTCTAGAAATTATTTTAAATTTTAATAAGAAATAATAAAATAAAAATATCAAATGAACCTAAAAATAAATAAATGGATAAGTAATAATTTGTATATAAAAAATACTTTCAACATTATGGTTTACGGCAGCCTGTTATTATTACTACTCTACATTTTTACCGATGTTTTTTATTGATAAGTAGCGCCTGTTAATTTACGGTAGACATTCACTTGTGCACTTATTGCCTTGTTAAAACCATTTCAATATATTATTTATTTGTAAGTTAATATATTTTTCTTTTTATTGATTCCCCTTAGGGATATTTAGGGATTATTTCTTTGGAAATATATAATTGTATTAAATAATTTATTATTATACAATTTTTTATAATTGTATATCTACAAAGTTTAGGCTATTGTATTGCGTGAGCAAATCTTGCTGTAATCGCTTCGTGGCTCGATTGAAAAAATAAATATCTTTGGCCTCTAAATAAATTATTTCCGAGATTGAGTTCTGCCACTCGACACCTCAGAATTCGACGAAAAAATTATGCCTTCATTGAGAAGAGAGTATCTTAACAATAGGTTCTGAGGTTTCGTGTATCGGTTTTTACCGAGTGTTTCCGGCTTAAAATAGCACCACCCTGGTACTGATGGTGTCGTAAGAGGCGACTAAAGTACGTGTGGTAGAGTCACGATGTCAGCAATGGCAACACGAATGGGCAGACTCAACGGGATCATTTAAAACTGGCATTAAGTAGTGGCTTCGGCCACTGCGTTTCGTATTGGGTAATGCCGGGCCCCAGTGCCCATCCACCTTATAGACAGGCAACGCACCTGTAGCTCCTCACTTACCATCAGGTGACCCGTACGCTCGTTTGCCGTGTCTTATCCATACAAAAAAGAAATCGATCCTGCTATGTGAAGGGTTTTTTGATGATAAAGCTAAAAAAAAAATACATCAACAAGTAACAAAAATTTACAAATGAACATGGCCGAAAAATCGACAAAATACGTCGATAGACTTTAAATTATTTATTTTGCACCTTTTTTTATTTCTTTCAAACCTTGTACGAGCTTCCTTCCAAATTGACGATCCTTATCTGCACAGCGTTTCGTGTGGTTAACAGAAATTTATGCAGTATTAACGCATGGAAAAGAATTAATGGGGTATCAGAACATTAAAGGTATTGATTCCATTTTGTTACTTTATAAATTTTGTGGCAAACTGGTTTAAAAGGCAACAATCGAAATAATTTTAGAAGAATTATTTCGATTGTTATCTTTTTTAGAGTTCAATACTCAAGGGTACAACGGGAACCCGCTGAGACTCCGTTGTCCGTTCGTCCATCTGTCTGATCGTCTATCACCAAATTGTGTAACATGAACGGTGATATTTAGACAGCCGCCTAGATGAGGTATTTTTGTTGCCACTATAAACGCAAATACAAAAAATATTTAATGGTGTTAGAACAACAAACATGATTATTTTACTGTTTTTAAAGATAACAGAAAGTAATACAGAACCCATCGTCCAACTTGCACTTGGCTAATTTTAAAATTATATACCTATTTTAGTACATAGTTGATCAGCCAACATATTCGATTTCTTTATATTTCATATTGTTTACTTTTAATTATATTTTTTAAATTATTTAAGTACCTTTGCAATTGTCTTTATAATAAATGCGTTGACTGTATTTATATTGTGATAATTGTCAAAGCCAATACATTATTAAAAGAGAAACTGTCGAAAACCTTTTTTGAAAGTATTTTTATTGTTATATTTTTATAACAGAAGGAAGCAATGTAATTTGGAGAAAGGGGACCAATGGCTCGGCTATAGAATAACAATCAGTTTAACATCCTCGAACGATACGAGCTAGAACCGCTAGTGTGGTACCGTGTATCGATTTTATTACTCGAGTACATGATACCTACACGTATTGACGGCGTAATCAAAGATAACATCATGATAGATTAGCTATAATATGTTGAGTGAAAGTTAGTCATAAAACATTGTACTGGCGTGCAATGTTCAATCAGATATCGATTTAACTGAAAATTGTATATGCAACTGATAATTTTATCTTAATTATTATGGAAGCCGATATAAAGAGGGGTGAAAGTTTAATATATTATGTTTTAATGGAAATGCAAAAGTCTGAGCAGTTGAATTAAGCTACTGCTATTTTACAATAAAGTAATTAAATAATTTGCAAAATTTCTTACATTTAATGGTCGTTCATGAACGTCCTAAAAATGTTAATCTTTTTGGTGTTATGTTTGTTTATCGATAGATGGACAACACTGATACATAAACACGGCCACGCATCGAATGCACAAGATGCAAAACGAGCGAAGGCCAGCCACTACGTGCCCATCGAATGGGGGTCACTGACGATACGGATGTCGAATGCGGGATATATTGAATGATATTTGTCTGTGAAATAATAGAACAGACACACACACACACACATATATATATATATATATATATATATATATATATATATATATATATATATATATATATATATATATATATATATATATATATATATATATATATATATATATATATTCATTCTTTATACTTTTTTTTAAATTAAAGTATAATGAATTTATTTGTTTAAACGTATTTATTCCAGGAAGGATATACCAGGATTTATATCACATGTCATATATAACTCTACGGATAAAATTAAGAACTATATGAAAACTGCTTTATGAGAAAATAAATTAAATAATAATTCTCAAAAATAAAGTTTTGTGAAAGGTAGCTTTTTTCGGTCTTAGGTTTCATATAGCTTTTTTATTGATAAACGCTAAATAATTCAAAGTCGTAGGTACTCGTGTAGACACTGTTCCTAGGTAGTTGTGACGTCTACATGGCGTCTGTCACTCACTTTAATTAGCCACATTTGTGTAATGAGAACAATTCCTTGGATGCGGTAGTAATAAAATGCGGCAAACGATGATGCATAGTTCTAAGTACACTCTACAACGCGTTGGTTTTCTTTATATCTAACATTTTTTTTAATTTTGAAGAGAATGAAGAGAGTTTAGTTTAATAATTTACCATAATAGGAATAAAGGCTTCATTAAAAAAATAAAAAAAGACATCATTTACAAAAGGTATGCAAACAAATTTGTAATTTATATATTTTCTTAATATAAATAGGCTGAATATATTTGAGTTTAGCAATAGTCAACCTATCATTAATCAAAAATATGTTTGTATGTATAATTTTACCAAGTACAGTAGTATAAAGAGTTTCCGCAAGCTCTACAGTAGAGAATTAGTAGAAAGCTTTGCGAGCTTTGTCGTCGCTAATTACGCCCTCGCAAGCTATGTTTACTGCCACGGTATGTTTCAATGTGAAAGCCAAGTTACCTTATTACCATTGCTCTGAAAGTTACATTTGATTGATATTTCGTGTGGTAATGAGATATACGAATTTGAATTATAAAAATTTATATTTAAGTAGATTCAAAGCAATAGTGAAATATCACTTAGAAAATAGTAGAAGGTAGCATTGCTGACTTGCTCTGCTGATTCTCTGATCTGCTGATTAGTATACATATGTTTACATATTATTAAAGTATTTGTATTTCTATTTCTATACGTATGTACTGTATGTACATTTTATATTTTGTGTTTGAATCACAAGTTTAATTTAATTTGATCTAATTAAATACAGCGAATTATTGAACACTTTGTTCTCAGTTTTTACTATTATAATATTTAGATACTATGTCAGTCACTGCACAAAAGTTTTGTGACAGTATGAAAAATAAAATAAATAAAGAAGATTAGTAACAAAATTATATAAAAATGAAAATATCCTTTAAAGTAATACTGGTATTATTATACATTTTTAATCAACTTGCCTTTGATTGTGTCTTTCAATACGTTTATTTAATTAAAAACACTTAACGTACCGCTCATATCTTAACTTTAAATTCAATATTAACTAATTAATTAATTATGAACGTGTCCTTATTTACAATAACCATTACAAAAAAAAGAAATCAGTTTAATTAAAATGATTGTGCGTAATCACTGTTAAAAGTATTAATTTATTTATGTGCAATTAAGATTTATTACTATAGGTCTTTTTTAAGTACACGCTGTATTTCGCATATGGCAGGGATATGCATTGGGATTTTGGGTATCTAGTGTTAAGACACTCCGTTTCGTTCACTACTCTCCGCTGAGTATTGCATGCTGAAGTATGTTGACTGGCGGTTACTGAGCGAAAAAATGAAAATACATATTAAATATTTAATTTCCTCAAGTGTTCGCCTGCGCCACGACATGATTCAACATAGTTTCAAAGTATAAAATCTGATTTATTCGCCTTATTTTTGTAATATAAGAAGGCCAGTGTAGTGTTGCTATATATATAGGTAGTACAATAAGAAACAATGGGTGATTGAGAGCAACGCGGTGTGTTCAGCTTACAAGGTCACCCATTGACTTGCTACGCCCACTACCTTTAAGTATCGGAAAAATTGTATACCTATTTGATATATAGGTAGTTTGGTGAATGGTAAATTATCAATATTTATTATTTTCTTTTTTCAGCTTCACGTTGTATCCCGCACATGACAGATTAGGCAGAAGGAATGTGTTTGGGAATATAGTGTTAAAACATTCTGTTCCTGTTAACATTTCATTGATACTTCCGTTCTTCGATCGGAAAACGGGACTTGGAGTGATTCGACACTATGTTTTTTCGCCCATCTTATCATATGCCATAAACGTTGCTTATAAACTGAACAAATACGCATTGGTGTTTCACAGTTTTTTTTTAGAACTTAGCCTACTGATCACTACTATCCCAATTAGAATTTATAAATGAAATATTTTAATAAAAATAAGTGAGAACGAAGCATTTTTATGAGAAAACACCTTTAAAATAGAAAACGCACTTACCACTTTTAAATTCAAAGTACCGTATCCCGTCAAACAGTTACTGATTGCCGGCGAGGGCCCTCGTAACCAGACTGCGCGTCTGCCCTCCTCGTTAACAGTCTGGGCACGTGTGAACCCTAGTTGACAGGAGTGTAGCGGCGCTTTGTATCTTGGTGTCTCTATATGAAAATATAATATATACATATATAACATATATCTACATATATACACAAATACATTCAACTAGCGATCAGTCCGCTTGTATTACACTATTATATTAACTACTTATTTGTTCTAGTACCATTATTACTTTTAAGACAATATCTATATATTGAAAACTAAAATTTCTAATTTATTGTAGTTTATGACTGATTTACATAAAACAGACCCTAAGTATTGGGGGAAGGTTGACAAAATATAATAGTCAAAATTGCATTTTGATCTGGTTGGCCGTTTTTGAGAGTAGCGCGTACAAGCGCACAGAAAAACAAACAAAAATTTTACATTTCACTATATTGGGGCCTCTTTATAAGCGCCCCCTACAAGGTTTTTTTAATATGTCTCATGTATAGACAGTGATCGGTTACAGATTTATTATAAGTATAGATATTAAAAATAATAAATTATTTTTATTATCGATTTATTTATTTCTAAAAATATTTTCTGTTTGCATTGTTCAAAGTAAATTGTTTTTATATTTGTAATTAATTATGTATACAGAAAAATCATAAGCACGAGTGGCGGACGACAAGTGTCAGTGTGACGGTGACACTTATCGGCCGTAAAATAATAGCAACCCCTTCAATGTAATGCGGCAATGTTGTATGTTTTTACAGTAAACGCTATTCAAATGAGGGCCCTCGCGTCCAGACATTGTCTACACTTTACGTTATTACTCTAAGCACGTGTGAACTCGAGTTGAGTGTGTCAACTTTACAAATGTTACCGCCAAAAATGAGAATCTAGAGACTTAGGGAGTGGAAACGTTGAGGTAGTATTTTTTTCAGTGAGAGGAAGATGCACTATAATTATTATACAAATCTAGTCAAGTCTAGTCTAGTCATATTTCATTTTTTTTTTCAATTTCCCACTATATAACCTAGTCTTAAGACACTTAACTACGATCGCCACTCTTCGCCGAAATTGAAGCATTGAGTATTGAGTGGCGGAACTCAACGCGGCGTTGAGTTCCGCCACACAATACTCAATGCTTGTTCCCGCATCGAAGATATGAAAATATTAAATATTTCATTTCCTTAAGTGGGGATCGAACCTACAACCTGTTGCTTTCACAGTCGCTCACTTGTGGGCCTGTACCACGACGGGCCTCTCTATACGTATTGATTTTACTTACATATTTATTTTCTTCTAATAGAATAAATGACTTAAGTATTATTACAAGGTTAAGAGAAGTAATATTAAAGTGCTGTTAAATTTATGTCAATTTTATTTGTTCCTATGTCATTTATCACTTCGCCCATGTGCAAGCCTCAGGCGGCACTTTCAAGCAAGGTCTTAACGGTATAACCTAAAATTATTTTAAATGTTCACATATGATAAATGGTGTATGTTTAATGTTACAAATGCTTTAAATATTTCATAAGATATGAATTATTTTATACTTACTATAACAAAATATTTTGATATAATAAATTATGGTAGAAGAGAAACAAGGGTTACATTTCTTGTTTCTCGGAGAAATGGAAAGCTGAATAAAACTCTATATTGCACACATACAGGTATTATATAATTTAATAAGAAAAAAATTATATACAAAATAATATACTGAATTAAAATACATTTCACGTATAAGCGCAGCATGCAAAGACAAACTTTATCACTGTTGCTGTTCAAATGGAGATCCCTTGTTTAGGAGATATGCCATTTACGTTTTTGGTCTCAGTTATAATCTATATACTACCGCTATCCTACTTATAATTAATCTAAAATTGATCTCTGTATGTACATGGTAATGTATTAACAAGGCAAAGCGCTAATTTGGATTTTGCCACTCAATAAACAATGCCTCAAATTTGGCTAAATGTGGGGAACGGAACGGAGTGTCTTAACACTAGGTTCCAAAGTTGCCTCTGCCTGCCCTGCCGTGTGCGGGATACAGCGTGAAGCTGAAATAAAAAAAAAACAATGTTTATCTCTTAAAGGAAACAAACGAGACTATATTAGTATTTACCTTATGTTCAAAATGAAGAATTATAAGCAATTGGTCAAACAAATGTAGATTGGGGACGAGGTGTGGTCAAGTTGTATAATGACGTAAACTTAGAGTAGGGAGTGGTAAATTGAGTATTTATTTTGTTTTTAGTTGTTGATTGGCTGATATATTGTCCTTCTAATGATGAAAAAGATTTTGTCTTTATATATATGTATATGAATATGGCGCCCTAAAGAGTGCTTATACGATAGAAAATCATTTTTTTTCAGCTTCATACTGTATCTCTCACATGGCAGGTTAGGCCATGTGAGAATTACAGAGTAAACGAACCTGGCGATCTAGTGTTAAGATAATTCGTTCCATTTTCACTTTCCGCCGAATTTGAGTGGCAATCGCTTTGGCTTGTTACCAGAGCGAAGTGCGAAGCGAAGTATCAACTCATCAATTTGTTACAACAAATTTATTTTTAAATCGCACTATCTATTGTTACCTTGCCATACGCAGGATACGGTGTGAAGAAAAAAAAATAGAACAAATGATTATTAAGCATGTTTATTTTTATAGTTTTGAAGCTTGAAATAAACTAATTTATCTTTCGCTAATTGTATGGGTTAGGTTAGGTGCGACTGTAAATGCGAGAGATTGTGGGTTTGATCCCATTCGAGGAACTGAATGGGGTTGAAATTCTTGACCTTGGTAATACGTAAAATCGCGGCGTTGAGCTCCGGTACTCAACACGCAAGGCTTCAAATTGGGCGCAAAATTAGGGGTATTAATTGGGAGAATCTTATCAATAGGTTCCTAAGTTCCCTCTGTGTACTTTACGGGGGGCGGATACACCGTAAACTACTTATTCGATTTGAGAAAATATTTTCATATATTTAATTGACTATGCGTATATATTAACCATATATATATGGTTATATAGCCCACGTCAATAATATTTCTTAAATCCAAATGTCATAGAAAACTCTTAGTAATTTCCATTTAACACTTAGGCGCAGTCGCAGCTAAAAGCTCACATTAAATATTATGTAAGAAAGAATGAAGAAGAGCTCATTCTCTATACATATCAACTGATCTCGATATTATGAAATCTGTTCTGTTTTTTATTCAGCTTTAATATATTCATCGTATGCTAATATCAATTATATCATTTGATATTTATGTCAATTTATCAATCAAACAGTTATTTAAGCTGGGCGTGCCTAAATGTTAATTCGATAGTTTTTGCCTCCATTCATGCTTCGACGCTTCCGTGTGCTTTTTTTTCCATCTGCATTTGGTTATTTTATGTAGGACAAAAAATATTATAGATATATCTTGTTTTGTAATATGTATTTTGTTTTATTTGGTATATACTTTTTATATTTTAGATGGTATAGATTGACACTTGGTACGTAGGTTCGTATCGAATGGTGCTACTTCAAACCCTGTTGAGATGTTAGTTTTAAGTTTTTCTTTGCAATTACAGTCGATTTATGTAGATATTTACTATGTCCTTTTGAATATGTCACCGTCTTGGTCAGTGCGCTTCTTTTGCTCTAATTAAATATGTATATATATTGTAAAGCTTTCATTATAGAAGTTTGTTACGGTTCCTAGATAGTCTATTCATTGTTATTTTCAGTCGGTCCTCTCACGAGGCCGCAGGAAAAAAAAATATTTTATAAATTGTTAAAATATTTTTACATAAGTTTAGAATTCAAGGAGGATATTAGGAGATATTGGAAGGTAGAAACATAAAGGTCGTTATAAAATTACTAAATAAAAATACTCCATTTTATGTAGACACGATCTGATATGAATAATTGAGGTATAATATTTTTATTGTAATATTTTTAGCTACAAAATATTGTTTATTAAAAATTTTTTTCTGTAATAACGGTTAATATTAAGTTCAACTAGTTATATATATTCGATATATTTTACTATGGTTATATAACATAAACATAATGATTACTTTGCAAATTATATAAAGATATTTGGCCGCATTCTGAAACATATTTTAACATTTTTCAATGTAAACAGCATATTTAATTCTAGTAATATTCATATTTTCTCGCAAAAACCGTAATTTAGGTTAAAATTGATAGTTATTCGTTAATTTGCTAATTAAGCGGCACCTACCAACCGGACAACATTCCTTATGGAGATAAGGCTAATATTTATCATTACTATAGTGGATAATATTAGGCCTGTTTAATTTTTAAAGAAAACGTTTAGGAGCACGAGACTTTGCAAATATAGAATGTAAATGGCTATTTACTTTACTTTTTAGTATTTTTTTATCTTTTCTTTCGACACTAATTCTGGTGTCAACTCTAGATTTCTTAGTTACTAAAAAAATACGTTGATTAGTTCAAATAAAACCGAACATGAATACAAGAAAGTTTAGGAATTATAATATTTATTAAATTATGTAAAACCACTGGATATCTAATCTGGAAAATAACTCTAGGGACGTTGTTTTTAACCACGTTGATAAATAATAGTTAAAGTTAAGCCGATGATGGTATCCAATAAACATTTTCATTTTTATTAGTTTCACGCTGTATCCCGCACAGAGTAGACATTGAAAACTTGGGAATGTAACTTTCCCCTCTTTCTGCAATGTATGTGGAATGGCGGAACTCAACGCCGCGCTTTGCCAAAAAGAACCTCGGGCTCGAACCCACAACTCTGCGCCACGACGGGCCAATATAAATATTGAATTATTATTTCAACGCTGCCGCTAATTGGTACACACATATCTCCTTAATATGTTTTCCTTCTACTCTACATAAGAGTGCACTTAACAAAGTGCTATTGCTTGCTAACCCATAACAGATGCATATTTAACTATTCTCAAAGGAAACGACGTAAAGAAAGTGGCACGAACATGGCGATGTAATTTGTTTTTGTTTTTTTTTTATTTAATAATTAGGTAGGTGGAGTAGGTCGTTAGTTTTTTTTATTTTGGTTTTAAATTTTATTGTTTATAAAAGGTCAAGTGCGAGTCGGTCCGATGGTTCTAATTTTAGGATTGTAGGACGGACACACGGAAGAATCACTTAGTATGCTAAAATTACTCAATTTCATGTCATCCGAAATGAATGCGAATGCCCGCAAATTTAACCTATTAAAGGTATAATTTGCAATTTGCATTCATTTTGTATGACACGACTACACGTATAAAAAAAGTTAAAGTTAATCTGTAATATAATTAAAAAAAAACGATTTGTTATATATTTATCATTATGGAATCTAGGAAATCTAGTGATAAGACACTCCGTTCCCGTGAACACACTAAGTCCCCACTAACAAGATGGGTGTCCAATCACTCCCATTCCCGCTTTCCGGTCATTTTTCCAGACTTTGCGCTTTCATTGTAGGAAATCAACGCTGTGATTTGGTTTGTTGGCAACGAAATGAAAATAATTTATGAACCCTAGTTGCAATTGAATACAAAACGATAACGTTTACACTACGCTGTGCGGCGACGGCCTTAAGTGTAAATGTACTGGTTCTTATAAAAAAAAATGATTGCGTAAATAGCATAAAGGCAAGAAGTTTAATTATGGACAATGTAGTAATTAACTAATATGATATAAATTGTTTACAACAGTGATTGGTTATCGCCCGTTCTGAATAAAAGTAGCATGACCAAAGAACGCTTCCGTTGGATTTCCTAGTTCGTGATTGCGAGTAGTGTAACAATAATTTACGGAATTTGTTTGATTTTTTTACGTGTTTACGTTGACAGATATATTAATCTATGCATTTTGCGTAATATATTGAAAAATATTACGTAACGTACATTAAAACACTTATATGTTACGTTTTTTTAACATATTATAAAAACATGTATGAAAGATATTTATTTTAAATCACAATCATAATTTCAAGCTAATTAACCCTTGACGCATAACAAGGGGTGCTATAAGTTTCACCTCTCTATCTGTGTGTCAATCTGTAGCAGCGTAGCTCCTAAATTATTGAACTCTTTCCACTTGATCTCCACTCGAGGAAAAGAAATATTTAATATTTTCAATTTAAATATTTAATGTTTTCATTTCTTTGTTCTGGTACAAGGCAAAACGCGGCGTTGAGTTCCGTCACGACATGCCTCAAATTAAGCGGAAAGTAGGGAACGGAAGTGGAACGAAGTGTCTTGTCACTAGGTTTCCATGTTCCCTCTGCCTACCCTGCCATGAGCGGGATACATCGTGAAGCCGACTGAGTTAGTGAGTTAGGATTTAATAGCGGTATTGAATTTTAAAATTTAAAATTTTGTTTGCTTGTGTGTGTTACAGTAAATTCACTTAGGATACTTGCCAGATTTAATGAATTGAGGGTGAGTAAAAGCAAGAATAATTTAAAGTATATAACTATAGTGATGTATAGTCGTAGTTAATATAAACGTCCCCCGAGCGAGAATCCACAATCGTCTATAATACAATCAAATTATTTAATTATGCTAATGTAATGGTAGAAAAAGAATATATAATTTTATGTGTTATAAATTATAATATGCAGCAATAGAAGAAATGCTACTGTCATGACTCATCGTTCACAGATTTGGTCAAATTTGTCCCCTAATAGGAATTGAAGACACAATCATCGCGTTTACAGTCCCGCTGTACCACTGCGCCTGGCATAATTCTATTTATTAAAGTAATTTTTATTATATTAATATGTAAGAAAATCAAGTTTTTTACTTTATCTATATTATATTAATATGGAGACATGAACCACTATTTTAAACTTGCAACGCAACCGCAACTTAAAAGTGCCAACGTCAAAACATATCACACTGCTGATGGTAACAAGACCATATAAATATATATCAGTACAAAAATTTAAGTAATGGCGACAAATTTTAGTTTTTACCGGCTGTCTGAGCGAAACCGGTACCCAAAGCGCACATGTAATCAGTTACGCGAATCCAAGAGTTACGAGCGTCTTCGCGAAAATGTTATAAATAGTAACAACAATGGTTATTCAATCCAACAGGTTCTTGTATGACTAATATTCGTGAAAGTTCGTTTTATAACCTTAAAACGATAAAATTCCTATGTTCTTTTTCGTATTGTGTATGCAGAGGCATTTTTTTTTATGATTTTGCCATATGAACATTCTTTTGGCTCGGCCTTATACAGTTTATTGAGTGTGTAATTGTTTTTTTTTTCAATTTCTTATTGTATCTTGCATATGGTTGGGTATAGATAGAGGGAACTTGGGAACCTAGTGTTAAGACACTGCCAGGTGAATAGCGGAACCCAACGCCGCGCTTTAAAGCTTTTTTAAATCAATTTATAACTTCGTTGCCAGCTGAGTATAAAATGTAGGTTATTATCGAAGTACTTTTGTAAATACTAAACAAAAAGTAAAAAGGTACCTTTAACAATAAACAATCGTAAATGTTTCCGGACAAAAACAGTTTTTTTAATTAACGTTATTTACGCAAATTAACATGTGTTGTTCAGTCCGTCGTGGCGCATCGAAACTACGTCTCACTGTACAGACTGCGCAGTTATAGATTCGATTCCCACTTGAGGAATAAATTAATTTGCTTTCTTCTTAACTCTGGTAATAAGACAAAGCGCGTAAGCTCCGAGTTTAACACGCAATGTCTCGAAAGTGGGGCAGGAAATTGGATTTTTAGCCGAAAATGAACAAGTGTATGTAATTATTATTCCTACTTGAAATTTAACGATAACTCAACCATTTGTATTAATGGACTTCTTATATATATTTTTTAAGTATCATGTTCAATGGCAGAAATAAGAGGTCGTGCCTTTTCTACCATACCAGGGAAACAGTAATAATATGTTTCCGTATTAGAACTAGTTACAATTTGGTTTTAAATTATGTTATTATGGATTTTGGTTAGTTTCACGCTGTATTCCGCACAGAAAACTTGGGAATCTAATGTTAAGATACTTCCACTCCATACTTTTCGCCGAATTTCAGTTAATTTATGATCTTTAATATAAGTACTTATATACAAAGTCATATCAATCAAGTATCACAATTAACACTTTAATTATACTCAGATGGTATACTGATTAAATTGACGGAAGTGAATATGATATGTTGTCAATAAAACTTATTCCGCATGAATGGACTGTTATTAAAACTAATAGTATTTGTACAAGCACATGTATGCGTATAGAGTAGACGTAGAGTATTGGCCATTATGATTATTGTTTCTTATTTTTGTATTCATTTGCGACGCGCCACAGATTTGTATTCATTTTTTTGTCGTTTTGTGAATTTACTGTGACTAAGTACTATCAAAATATGTTTTATGCTTGTTTTCATATTAACATAACATATTCATTTCTACACGGTGGTAGCAAGGCAAACCGCGGCGGCGTTGAGTTCCGCTACTCAACGTCTAATGCCTTAATTTCGACGAAGAGTGGGGAACTAATGAATTTTAATGAATCGGAGTGTTTCAACACTACGTCACCAAGTCCCTTCCGCTTTTCCCGCTACAGGCGGGATTCAGCGTGAAACTGGAGAATAAAAGATTATTAATAATTGTTAATATTGCAAGTATGTAATATACGAATGAACAATCAAATAAACACCCACGTCAGCACTAGCAAGTGTTATATAGAAAGTTTAGGTTGACCTCTTAACACAATTTTAATCAGAGTATTCGACAGCTTGCTCCATTGGTTTGAGTATTTTGAGTTACCAAGAAACTAATGGGTAATTCTTAAACGTAATGTACGGTAAGGTACGTTTTCGGTGAAATTTGTAATTAAAGATTGATATTTAATGTTTAAATATTTATGTATGTATGTATTTTAAATTTGAGGCCTGTCGTGGCGCAGATGTACAAAGTTGTGGGTTCGATCCTTACTCGGGGAAATGAAATATTTAATATTTTCCAATTAAATATTTAATGTTTTCTTTTATTGTTGGCGTGGCGTTGAGTTCCGCCACTTCACACTTAATAACTCAAATTCGGCAGAAAGTTGGGAACGGAACGGAGTGTCTTAACACAAGGTTCCCAAGTCCCTTCTGCCTATCCAGCCATGTGCGAGATACCTCGTGTAGCTAATAAAACCAATTGTTGTTTAGGTTTAATTTTATCCGTTTATTTTTTAAACAGTTCTAAGTTGTTGCAAAAAAATAGTTAAATATATGTGAATTAGTATACATTTATAACATAACGTAACGTTAAATAATCATAATCGTAGAATCCAGCATCCTTTACTTTTTCGTAATATCCTAACTTATAAATAAACATACATATATACATTAACATTGATTTTATCGTGTTATTTAATTTATTATATATAAAGAGTAACCTACATACATAATGCAAAAAAATATAGAGAAATAAAACTTATGTGCTTAAAAATCTTATGTCTATCTACCTCTATGTAAGATTTTATCGATATTTTTGTAAACTATGGAAATTATGTAACATAATATCGTTTTGCCTGTTTTTCGAGGCGCTCAATTCGACAGCTTGTGGGCCCGATTCCTTCTCGAGGAAATGTAATATTTAATATTTTCAAATTAAACATTTAATGTTTTAATTTCTTAGCTCTAGTAACAAGGCAAAATGTGGCGATGAGTTCCGCCACTCAACAGGCAATGCCTCAAATTCGGCAGAAAGTGTAGAACAAAACAGGGTGTCTTAACATTAGGTTCCCAAGTTCCTTCTGCCTATTTTGCTATTTGCGGGATACAGTCTGAAGCTAAGTAAGTATATAGAAAATACAGTTTTGCCTAATCTGTTAAATCAATTATAATTTAATGTGAAATAGTCAAACATGTGTTCAAGCAAGCGTAGCCCGCTATAGACCGTACTTCCATTCGGATCACGTTGTAAATTATTGCAATATTCAAATCTATGTAAATGGATCAATTTAACAAATTAGTTACAACAGCTCAGCTGGAAGGTTGTATGTGATTAGTGAAACAGGCATATCATTATCGATTTGCTGTTTAATCGTTGATTTATTTAGAGTTTTACTAAACATATTAAAACGATACGTTTTAAAAAAATATATTTAAAATTTGTTGTCTACCAAACTTACTTAGTCTTCTAAAATTTTACCGCTTCTTGCACGGTTTCCGAGAGGTGCGAGTTCAAATCCGGCTGCATTCAATTTTCTAAACGTTTTGTAAAAAGATATTTTTCATTCCTAATTGTGAATAGTTATAAATTTATTTTATCAAAGTGTACCTACCTATACTTAATTAAAATGTGTCTCTTTTTACTCTCTCAGCTTCACGCTGTATCCCGCACTAGGCAGGGTAGGCAGAGGGAACGGTAGTGAAACCTAGTGTTATGACACTCCGTTCCACTTCCGTTCCCCACTTTCCGCCGAATTTGAGGCATTGCGTATTGAGTGGCGGAACTCAACGCCGCGCTTTGCCTTATTACCAGAGCGAAGAAATGAAACAGTAAATATTTGAATTGAAAATATTAAATATTTCATTTCCTCGACTGGGGATCGAACCCAGAACCTGTCGGTTACAGTCACACTCTTGTGCCGCTGCGCCACGACAGGCCTCTCTTTTTAACATTTCATAATTAACATTCTATAATTAATCATCGCTGTAAAATATATAATAATATTACTAAATATACACGAGGCGGCGCTGAGGTTCTACTACTAGGAAACATAAGTGACTGAACACTATGTTCCCAAGTTCCCTATGCTATGAACTTAATCGATGGTGAAGATTTTTGTATTGGTTCAGTGAAATTTTACCGCTGTGAATGAATTACCTTGTTTGAATTTGAACCTGGATATACAGGAATTCACTTTCCAACTGCAATGACATCACCACATTCTCTTCAGTTTTAAATACGCCTTTCCATAAATTATTGACTCTCTTGAATTGTCTTCTTACTGGTAAAGTCATCAGTTGTAAAACGTATGACATATTTGTCTAACTTTCAACAGCTATGCCATTGTCGCGTCACTCAAGTAGGCAGTTCGTTTGTTTGTCATCGCTTCCACGATGGCTTGTAATCTATTTTTATAGCTTTGTATACGTATGCTTTTATATATATATATATATATATATATATATATATATATATATATATATATATATATATATATATATATATATAAAACAATTATTATCGGTCACCTATAAACAACCTCATACCTACTTACATAGAATTTTGTCTTTCGGTATTGGAGGGCACGGTACTATACAGGTTACTCTATGTAATATCACATGTAAATTAAAAGTTTAAGAAACCCCGATACATTGTCAGTGTAATTGCCTTCAAAAATTAACTTTAAAAATGAGTTGATACTTTTCGAACTGCTAGACCGATTCTTACCAAATAAAGCTAAGAAAACCAGCTTTTAAATGAAACAAATCTGCTTAAAACCTATGATGTCACAGACATTTACCTCGATAAACACCCAGATAGATCAAATAAACAAATATAACAACCCTCATTTTGATTCAGGGGTTCAAAATAACCCTGGGAGATATATAGTAATTTTGCTATAGAATTTTACGTACATGTGAAGACTCAGTAAATATAGGTACCGTAAGAATTTTCTGTAAATTGTATAGCCAACGATTGGTTAGCGGTCTCGTGTTTACACACGGCTTAACATCTGTCTCCGAAATGAAAATATCCATTCCTTGTTGATATTATCCTAAAATAGTATACGGAAGACGGGGAACGAGGGAATCCAAATATATATGATGTTAAAGTATTTTGGGACGGACTTGTGTCCTATAAGACTTACTAAATCATTTTTAATTATCTTTTGTAGTTATTTTGAATGTTTGTGTATGTATTTAATTTTCTGTCTGACACAGTAATAATATATTTTTATTGCGATAAGTCGTGTGATTCCGGCTTAGAATAGGATCACTCTGGTACTGATGGTGTCGTAAGAGGCGACTAAAGTACGTGTACTGGAGTTACGTTGTCAGCAATGACAACACGCATGGGCAGACTCAACAGGATTATTACCATCCCCGGCATTTAATTTAAGTTAAGTAGTGGTTTCGGCCACTGTGTTTCGAATTGAGTAATGCCGGGCCCTGGTGCCCATCCATCTTATAGACCAGCAACGCTCCCGTAGCTCCTCTGGTGTTACACGGAGTCGTGGGCGACGGTGATCACTTACCATCAGGTGACCCGGACGCTCGTTTGCCGTGTCTTTCCATAAAAAAAATATATGTTTTAAATAATGTATATGTACATTAACGGAAGGCACACTTACATAATTATATCTAAATGATAAATGAAGAAAGAATAATTCTGTGTAATTAGCTTTTTTTCATCTTTTACATAAAAAGAGTTTTTTATTATTTTTCGCTTTCTGCCTTATAGTTGTGGAACGGAGGCCTGAATGTATCATCTGTATCAATATTTAAAAATCAAGTGCGTGTGACACACATTCCACAAATGATCCTATATATAGATGATTTGTATTGTAATACAAATACTACTAAAAATAAACTTATATTGTCGACGAAAAAGTAATATTCTACCGCTCACAATAGAACAAACGAAATATATAATGACGTGTATGTTTAGACGATATTTTCTGGTCAATTTAATACAACCTGTCGTTAACCTGGATGCTCAAGCACTGCTCTGCTTGCCATTGTTGCGTGCTGCTCCATCTTGCGTAATTTTACTAAGGATTTGGGGTAAATATAATAAATAATATTTGATTTATTGCAATCAAAATCGTGGCGCAGTGTTTGACTTTACATTTGATGGTTGTGGATACGATCCCTAGTCCCAGGGACGTTTTATTTTGATTTATCTACACTGACAAGACAAAGTGCAGCGTTAAGTTACGATATCAACCATATATAATTACGTTTACAAATAAATATGTATGTATTTTATATTGATTGAAAATTGTATGCAAAAGAGATGATGATTTCGTATACCAGAAACGTTTATCTTAACTCAGCTTCACGCTGTATCCCGCATGAGGGTAGGCAGAGGGAACCCGGGAACCTAGTGTAAAGACACTCCGTTCCACTTCCGTTCCCCACTTTCCGCCGAATTTGAGGCATTGCGTGTTGAGTGGCGGAACTCAATGCCTCGCTTTTGCCTTATTATCAGAGCGAAGAAATAAAACATTAAATATTTAAATTGAAAATATTAAATATTTCATTTCCTCGACTGGGGATCGAACCCAGAACCTATCAGTTACAGTCATACTCTTGTGCCGCTGCGCCACGACAGGCCTCTTAAAATAATTGTATTTAGAAAAAGTCACCTTCTATTTAATTATCTCCATAGAAATACATGTAAGGTAACTAATAACTAACTTTTACTACGTTTTAACTAGTGAATATGAGCGTCACAAACAGGAAATTACTTGTAACCTTTGTAAACATTCTATAAACTCACTGGTAGTCGTGATGGTTGCATTTTAATGTTACTTTGTTTGGATTTGTTAAGGTTTTTCTTACTATTTTATATATTGGCGTGTTGTCTTCTTGTTCTGGTCGTTGTGAAATGTCACATTCTTCTTTACATTTAATAGACTCAGTCTGAGGAATCGTGGAATGATGTTGTTGGGTGATTATATCTAATTCTTGTACATATAGCGTAACAGTCTCAACTTCGCACTGTATCCCGCACATGGCAGTACCAAGGGAACTTGGGAATCTAGTGTTAAGACACTCCGTACAGTTGATCGTTTTTCGCCGAATTTGAAGCATTGCGTTGAGTGGCGGAACTCAAGGTCATGCATTGCCTTGCGTTAGCAAAGCGAATAAAAACATTGAATATTCAAATTTAAAATATTAAATGTTTCATTTCTTCGAACCCCAAACCTAATACGTTTACAGTCACACGCTGTGTCAATGCGCCACGACAGGCCTCTAACAAGTTAAGTAAGTGGGTAACAGATTTTTTTGTTTTGCGTTTAGCCTTTTCGCTTTATCCCAAATATCTATGGCTAGATAGTTAGTGAAAACGGAGTGTTTTGACAGTAGGTAGTGCCAGAACGGATAGGCCTTGATACTACTGTCATTTTCCACTCGAATTTCTTCTTCCTTCCACGCGCTACACATCTCTGGAACGGCCTACCCGCGGCAGTATTTCTAGGTCGATACGACATGGGTACCTTCAAAAAGCGCGTCTACCTCCACCTCAAAGGCCGGCAACGCACCTATAGATCCCCTGGTGATACACGGGCCGTAGGCGACGGTGATCACTCATCAACAGGTGATCCGTGAGCGTACGGGTGATCACCGTTTGCCTTGTCTTTTCCATAAAAATAAAATCGAGACATTGCGTATTGACTGAACGGCGGAACTCAACGGTGAATTTCTTCGGTTTTTTTTGTTAAATACTGGTTTTAAACACTTATCTTTTTGCTAAGTATTATATAATGTCACTTTGTGATTTTTTCACATCAGACGCAATGTAAGTCGTTATTATTAAATTAAATTCAAACGTATCACGTTGCACAATGGTGTGTAATATGTTTTTGTTAATACCAATCAATATTATTTTTTAAGTAGGCCATTGTCCACCGGCATTCCCAGAAAGGTTTGCTTCGTTTTGAATTCAATGGACTCAACGACCGTAGTCGATTCGTGACTTTGGTATTATTTTCCAATTTTTCTCGGTCCCACGCTTAAATCGCTCTTATAAGTCGAGTTCATTATATTAACATATAAACTGTTGTGTCGGCACGTTCTGTGTCCATGTCTGATGATTTGGGAATGCGGAAATAATGTAACTGATTGGGATGTTCTTTTTTTAATTTGTAATTTTTTTTCTGCTTCACGCGTTATCACGCACATGGCAGGGTAGACAGAGAGATTTGGGAACTTAATGTTAGGACACTCCGTTCCTTACTTTTCGCCGAATTTGGCTTGGTAACAGAGCAAAGAAATGAAAATATTCTCGCGAACCAACAACTTGTCGCATTACGACCGCGCTTCAGGACTATAGTTTTGTTAATAATAACAAAACTATAGTCCTGAAGCGTGAGTTTATAACATAAGTACATAAATAAGTACATAAATCTAGGGCTATATAGCCCTAGATTTATGTACTTATGTTATAAATTAAAAAGCTGTTATCATATTTTAAAAGCATGTAGTAAAATTTTGTACATTTAAATTAACGTTATGCTTAATCCTACTAATATTATAATTGTAAAAGTTTGTGAAGATGTATGTTTGTTTCACTTACACACAAAAACTACAGAACGGATTCAGATAAAACTTTATAATATTATATTGGTTTAGACATTAGAATTACATATAGTCTTTAACGTTAATAAATATTTTATACAACAAAACAAAAAGTCTAAGCGGGCGAAGCCGCGTGTGTCAATTAGTATTTTTTAACAATAGTATATATTAAAAGGTATGCTTATAATGAAGCAGACACTGCGTGTCTGTCGGTCACATAGCGCTAACCATACTTGCTTCAATTAGGTTAGATGGTTTCACGCTTAATGCATTTAACGCGTACTGCAACCTACCAAGTAGGGTTCGTAACCCTAGAAAGTACCACACACATAGTTTATTGCTTATATTAAAGAAAAAGATATTTTTATTTGTCTCGCTGTAGTAACGAGTCAAAGCGCGGCGTTAAGTTTTACCACCCGACAGTGTTTCAAGAATTCGGTGTCAATTGGGAAACGGAAGTACGTCTACGATTGTCTTAGTACAATGTTAACGAATTCCCACTCTCCTTGAGTGAGATACAGCGTGATAGTAAAAACATATTTTGGGGAGAGTTTAGGGAATTTGACATTTAAACGACTTTGTTATTGGATATCGTATCTACTGGTTCAACTTTTATGGGCCCAACGTACATAATAAAAATATTCTTTACACAGTTCTTTTTATCTATTTCATAGCGTCGGGTGATATTTTAAGTAAAATATATTAAGTTAAAATGCAAGTAATATAACGTGAAATTGTATTGTAGAAAACTAAAATAAGTTCCCGTTGGATTCAATTATGACGAAATCTCGGTCACGCATTTTGAGGTTATTTACCCCATTTTTATATTACGAGGAAGCACGACTTTGGTAGACGATGATGAGGATTTTAAATCATTATTATAGGACTTTGTAATAGTTTTTTTTTGGTGCTAATTGAAGAAAAATTGGAAGTAGTCGTTAAAAATTGTTTTGAGTTTTCTTTTAATGTTCTTAAAGTATACATTTATTAGTTAATTAAATATTTTTTTTTCACTATTGAAACTTGAAGAACGTATTTTGTTTTTAATATTAAGTACCATTATTTTATTTATATTATGTATTTTTTTTTGTAAAAGAAGCCTCTAAAATAACAGATAAAAAATAATACAAGTATATACTCTAAGAGACTTAGATAAGAATGAATTATGATCTATATATCTTTGTTATTTATTCTCAGAATTAAAAAAAAACTACATTTTATTTTTAGGGACAAATGTCCTATGTCGTACATAAATATCATCAGCCTCTATAATTGTTTGACTTTTAAAAATCCTTGCAGTCGCTAACCCGCTGGGGTCTTGTAATTTAGTTAAAGCTATAAATTTTAGTTGTGTTGATTTTCAAATGTTGGCCCGAACCTATGCAGATAGCGAATAATATGCTAATATGTTAAAAGCTGACTCTTGTTGATATTAATTTTGCGAGCCCTTTTATTTATTTGGTGGCAATGGATAAAAAAAGCCTACAAAATATATAAATTTGAAAGTGTCAACATCTACTTTAACATATTTTAGTTTTTACCCGCATATATCAGGGCAGGGAGAGATAACAACGTGAAGCTTTTGTTTCCAGCTTTCTTTTTTGTCAGAATTCTAGATATTGTAGATGTTTAGGGGCAGTTTTCACGTCATGTTTTACGACTATGTCGCCAGACTGGGAACAAAAAAAAAATCATCCCCGGAGTGTACATATTCTGTATATAACTTAATTTTATTCAGTATGAATTATGAATTACTTACGTTTTTTTTTTTCTTTCTTTTTTTTTCTTCAGCTTCACGCTGTATCCCACACTAGGCAGGGTAGGCAGAGGGAACGGAAGTCAAACCTAGTGTTATGG
Source organism: Eueides isabella (assembly GCA_019049475.1). Taxonomy (NCBI): domain Eukaryota; kingdom Metazoa; phylum Arthropoda; class Insecta; order Lepidoptera; family Nymphalidae; genus Eueides; species Eueides isabella. Next base: position 11,554,649 of record CM032389.1, on the reverse strand, counting down.
CACTTTGTCCTTCCACTTCCGTTCCCCACTTTCCGCCGAATTTTGAGTATTTTCGTTTTTTTATCACAAAATAAAATAAAAATTAAAATTATATAAAAACAATGTCTTCATTGAGATTGAGAAGAATTTTAGTCTATTCAATAAAATAGTTATTTATAGAAATCTTCTCACATAATGTTTTAAAATGTTATATTTTGTTATTTATAAACCATTTGAAATAAAACAACACTCAATATTAAACAAACTTGTTAAAATGGATTAGTTAAAACAATGCAATTAAATCTGATAAGCCGTTTCTGAGATTTGCGTGGAAAAGTATACAAATTTCAGGTTAATGTAGTGTTTTTTGCATTATTTAATGGCACCAATAATGCTTTTTTAATTAGAAATTGATAAAAATTCAACGTAGCGGTATTTGAATCCGCTTCTCTTGGAAACCGTCTAAGAAGCGCGGGTTCAGGTCCAAGGGGCCAAGAAGTGTGGATTAACACTCTAAAAATAGTAAGAACAGTTTTTGGTCTTTTAATCATTTTATGTATAGACCAACATCCTTAAAGACTTTGTTATAAGTATAGACAGATATGTCTGTCTATACTTATAACTGTCTATGGACAATATTTACTAATATTTACTATTACATGCGCTAAGGTCAAGTAGAATCTAATTCTAAAATTGTTCACCGTGAAAACTATTTGACCGACAAATTTTCGACTTTCTTGATATTTAAGAATGTGAAAGGTTTTTGCTTTTATTCAATAGACTTGTTGTGTCTAGGAAACCTTTGCGTTTGAAGTTTTTTACCCTGTTAGAAAACATTACCAACAATGGCCGATAAAGTAAGCAGGTGTTCGATAGTGATTGATCGAGAACTCAGATGGATTGCTATCGTTTTACCTATTGATTGGTGAAAGTGATTCGATAATATTTCAGAGACGCTCGATTACTGTTTTTATATTAAAAATAATGATGTATTATATTAAATGTCATAATTATATGTCTAGCTGTTTCTTCGATATGATTTATGAAGCTTGGAAATTTAATTTTATTCGTACATATTCATTTATTACTAAATGTGCTTACTTTCATAGGCGTTTGTATGAAAAGGCCTAATAAGCCATGCCAAAGAAAGGGGACACACGAAATTTTATTTTCTATCATGCATTAAAGTAAAAATAAAGATAATATTTTGGGCCGTCGTGGTCCACAGGCACAAGCGTGCAATTGTAAACGTGGCAGTTGTTGGTTCGATTCCACTCGGGGGATGTTGTTATGAATACAAGATAATACGCAATGCGACAAGAATTCAGCAGAAAGTTCCTTTTATCTACCCAGATATGTGCAGGATATAATGTGGAGCTAAAAAATACATTTTTCCTTTTAAATGAATATCTATAAAGTTCTATCTTTATATAAGGCGTTTATTTATTAGATGTAGAGAACATATAGCCGATATCTTACATTGAATGTGGAAGCCTCAAATGCCACTAATAACACTTCACTGACTTCTCAATGGTAATACATTTCTCGGGATTACAACAAGTGATCGTCCGGTTAGAAGTAATCTGTTATCATATGTGTCAAGGATTGAGTCTTTGATATTATGTAATGTGACTTGAATATTTAATATATAGTTAGAGTACGTACGCATACGTATGTTTTCATGTTGAGTAAATGTAATTTTACTTTGTTTTAATTTGAACTAAAATCATTTTAGATGTATTTTTGTCTCTATTTAAAATTATTTAATTATTAAATCTATAATTGTATAATAATTGTGAGGTCTGACGTGGCACAGCGGCACAAGTGTGTGACTTTATAAGCTCTATAGTTTGTTGGTTCGAGCCTCAAAAAAGGAAACGAAAAATTTTATATTTAACATTTAATGTTTTTATTTCTTCGCTCTGGTAACAAGGCAAAGTGCGACGCTGAGCTCTGACGCTCAACACGCATGGACTTAAATTCGGCGTAAAGTGAGGGAACGAAACGGAGTGTCTTTACACTAGGTTTTCAAGTTTCCTCTGCCTACCCTGTCATGTACGGGATACAGCGTGAAGCTGAGTGACTTTTAATTGTTTACAATTTTTTTTATGATGTTAGTTTCACATAATATTAGATGTATATAGTAATACGGTAGAATGATTTTTATTTCAGTCCTTTGATCAGCGAGCTTTGAAAAAGTGAAAAATGCATGGCATATTATTTAATGTTTTGTCTTTTTTTATTCACATTGCCTGTCGTTCCAGAGAGACTTAGCAATATTATATTTTTAGTAATATATTGTAACGCTATATTAGGGTATGTGAAAACCCCTGGACAGAAGAGTTTCGGGTAAAGTGCAATAGATACCAACAGATTATATTCTTTATATAAGGAAAGATAGGATATTCTTTAGTACAACTTCATAGCTCGAATGAGAGAAGCTTGATCCTGTTAGCTAATACATTCGTATTTGTACCTAATCTTTCTCTTGTGTGTTGTGTAAAGGCTTGTAGGGTCTCTACAAATCAATCCGCTTGCCTCTGGCATTTCAGAAGAACTAAAAATACTTTTTAAAGGTTGGTTGTGTTAGATACGTTTTTCGTTCTCAGTGGCAATTCCAAGTTAGTTAGTACGTTATAATAAACTTACAAATGCAGTAAATACGTACACAATTAGATTATTAATTAATCTAGAAACTAAGCCTAATGAAGTCATTCATTTACATTGCAAAACTGCTATGCCGCTTCAATTAAAATGAAGGTGATCTTAAGCTTAGCTTTGTTTTGAAACAGTTTATGATTGTTGTTTTAAGGAACATCATTCAACATTTCTTACTGAGCGAGAGAAACAAATTGTTATTATAATTATAAAATATAAATATCTGCATAGTGATGGAGTGAATAATTTGTCTGACTAATAATTTATATTGATTTCAATCTCTCAGCGAGGCCTGTCGTGGCGCAGCGGCACAAGAGTGTGACTGTAACCGACAGGTTCTGGGTTCGATCCCCAGTCGAGGAAATGAAATATTTAATATTTTCAATTTAAATATTTTATGTTTCATTTCTTCACTCTGGTAATAAGGCAAAGCGCGGCGTTGAGTTCCGCCACTCAACACGCAATGCCTCAAATTCGGCGGAAAGTGGGGAACGGAAGTGGAACGGAGTGTCATAACACTAGGTTTCACTTTCGTTCCCTCTGCCTACCTTGCCTAGTGCGGGATACAGCGTGAGCTGAAAAAAAAAAAGCGAGAAGTATGGGTTCAAATCTGTATTTTGTGAGCTTCGCTTGACAGGGTAGGCAGAGAAAACTTGGGAACATAGTGTTAAGACATTCTGTATTGCTTAATTTGAGGCATTGCGTATTAAGTAGCGGAACTCAACGCCGCGCTTTGCCTAAACTAACAAAATGTGAATAATAATCAAATTTGACACATTTAAATTGATCATTTATGAAAATTATTCACTTCACGTTCGGTATTCGATAGTATATTTTGGTTGAGTCTACCTGTGACTTAGTAATATGTTCACTGTAAAATATTTGTAGCGTTGGTTTTTCCAAAATTAATGTTGCAATACTAAAATATACGTGATGAAATAGTTTCATTTAAATGACAACTGTAAAGATTTATCTTTAATTTTTTAAAATGTATAAATAAATTTTGTAGTTTGGTAATATTTCTGACAGTTCAAGTTGGACGTTGTTTAGTGGAGGTCAAAAGCGTACGGAATTAGGTTACGTTAGAGTCATCAGTAATTAGTTTGTTACAGAAACAGCAAAGGAATGTTGACTATTTTTAATTTTATTTAACAGTATTGAGTAAGTAATACTCGTTGATGTGAATTAACGAGTATTTTACAAATAGTAAAATACTCGTTAATACACGTCATTAATTATTTATGGCCATTGTGGCTGAACAGTACAGCTTCTGATTGAAAACGCGGCGGTAGTGGATTTGATTTACGATTGGGGGAATTAATTATTTTCAAAGTGCGGCGTTAAGCTCCACTACTTAACACGCAATGTCGTGATATATATATTTTTTATGGAAAAGACGGCAAACGAGCGTACGGGTCATATGGTGGTAAGTGATCACCGTCGCCCACGGCCCCGAGTCCGACTCCAGAGGAGCTACAGGAGCGTTGCCGTCCTGTAAATTGGAAGGGCACCGGGGCCCGGCATTACCTAATGCGAAAACGCAGTGGCCAAAGCCACTACTTAACGCCGGTCTTAAATGCTGGGGGTGGTAATAATCCGGTCGAGTCTGCCCATGCGTGTTGCCATTGCTGGCAACGTGACTCTACCACACGCACTTTAGTCGCCTCTTACGACACCATCAGTACCAGGGTGATCCTATTCTAAGCCGGAATCACACGGTTGAGCAGTGCTAGTGGAACGGAGTGTTTTAGCACTACGGTTTCCTCTGCCTGTTATATGTTTGGTATATGATGTGATTAGTTTCACATTTTACAAAATAAAATTAATTATTTTGAAAATATATTGAGTTATGTAAACTTTTGTAATGATTAAACTTATCACTTATCGATCGATCGACTTATTCTCGAGGCGGCAGTTAACGCTGCGTTTTGCTGTGTTGCCATTAAATTATTTTCTTATCTTTACATTTTGTTATCCAACATATTTCTCTAATATTAACAGAGCGTTTGAACACCAGATTCTTTACTATTTTTTTATGGGTAATTTATTTTGACTTAGTTTTAGAGTGTATATAATCAGCTTCACGCTGTATCCTGCACAAGACAGAGAAGGCAGAGAGGGAAATTGGGAAGCTAGTGTTCGTTCCCCGCTTTCCACCGAATTGGAGGCATTGCGTGTTTAGTAGCGGAACCCACCGCCGCAATTTGCCTTGCTGCCATAGCGAAGAAATAGAAACGTTAAATATTTCATATATTAAATATAATTTCCTCAAGTGGGAATCAAAAAGAACCTGTCGCGCCACAGCATGCCTATATATAAATGTAAATATTTTTATATAATAAAAATTAATGTTAAGATAATCATAAATGCGAACCAAATATCTGCAAAAATGCAAGCGTAAGTTGTCTCTGCCTTTTATGTTAAATTAATGTGAAAGATACGTAAAGATAAAAACAACACAACTTTTAGAAATTAAATATTTTGATCTTGACATAAAGTCCATAGAAAAGGACTAAGTACATACTTGTTTAAGAAAGGAAAGCTTACGGACAACTTTCAGTACAAGCTGTGGACGAACTATCTACTGAGGAAATATCTTTTATATTTGACACCGTTCGTTGACTTGTTTAAATTATATAAATATTTACACTTGTGATTTTCTTAAATAACATTTTACTATTTTTTTTATTAATATTATTTTAAATTAACATTAAAGAAGAACATTATAATTTTTCTTATCTTTTGTTAAATATTTTTCCATAATTATCGAGTAATTAATCTTGTAAAGTCATATTTTTATTATATTTCTTTAAATATGTGTTATGTACGTAATATGTACAAAGCATATTTAGCTCCCAATTTACAAATATTGAAAGTTAAAAAATGTATATTTAACTGATTTTTCTGTGTTTGTTAAAGATATAATTCATATAACAATAATAATAAACTGTCTTTATGACCTTCTTTTGGCTTCGCGTTTTTTCCTGCAAATAATAAAGGTACAATTATTTCTACCTGGGAACCTAGTGTGAAGACTTTTCGTCTAATTCTTGAGGAATACGCGTTGAGTGGCGGAACTCTACGCCGCGCCTTTTGCTTTGTAGACAGAACGGGGAAATTAAAATAATAAACATTTTATAGCCCCAAATAGGGAGTTAAATCACGTTGCGTTATCATTCCCACCATTGGACTATGACTTTTATTCTATATTCATTTTTATCGTAATGAAATACCTTAATACGCCTATTAATAATAAATATTATATAAGAATGTGTTTGATGTAGAACAAACTATTTAATTTTTTGCTTCGCGCCTCTGTAGCTCAATGACCGTGACTCTTATCGTGATAGATGAATCTCGTTTGGTCGTATCTTGATTGAAAGTGACAACTGCTCATTTCCCAAAATAAGTAAATGACGATTTGGTAGACCATTTTGTATGTGCTGTTAAATTAATTTGTGTAATTTTTGGATAATTTTAGATTTTTTTATTAATGTATTTTGAATTAAAACAACTCCTTTACGACACCTTGCATAAGCGTGCTACTGTAAACGAGACAAGTTGTGGGTTCGATCCCCACTTGAGAACACTTGAAATAGTGTTCTATATTTTTTTTCTGTTAATAAGACATAGCGCGGCGTTCAGTACCGCCACTCACTCACGTAATGCCTCAAATTAGCCGGACTGAGAAGCGGAGCTGAGTGTCCTAATATTAGGTTCCAAAGTTCCCTCTTCATTCCCTGTCATGTGCTGTATAATACAAAGTAAAGCTGAAAATAAAATATTTATATAACACACAACCTTCTACGATTTTTGTTATAAAATCTGTACAAATTTTAATACACATGCATACAGTTAAGTTACTACAATGTGTCATACAATAATAAAATTAAATTGTTTTAATTGTAAAGCTTTAACAAAGCTTCTGTCACACTAAGACAGCTTTTTGCACTGTCATTTGTAAGTCTACACTAAGTACACTTAAAACGGATTACGTTAAGGACAATCGACTGACGATTATTCAATTTTCCATGTAACTGTCCACTTTACATTCAATCGGCGTCGCAGATCGGTAAGGTAATGATTATTTTCTATCTTTTCTCTGGCATACCGCGACATAGCTACCTACTTGTACTATCGCTGTCGCTGTAGCGGCAAAGCCTCAAGCGCCTTCAGTCACCTGCCGCGTACTGTGCGAACCGCGCGCCTTCCAACGAATGGACGAAAGTATTTTATATGTAATAGCAGTGAGGTGCAAGTGTTTTGTGAACGACTTTTTTATGAGGTCTCGATTTTTATATTAGGATTTGTTTTTATTCAATGCACAGGTATTTTTTATAAATATATGTATTTTTAAAAAGGAATAACTATATTGAGCATTTTAAATATTTATGTAATTGTAAACAACGATTATAATTATTGGCAAAGATATGAGGTTAACCTAGAATTAAATATCTGCAAGTTTCAAGTTGGTGACCTTTTTAAGTAAAAGAGGAAAGCGTAGCGATAAATATGAATAATTGTTGTTTTGCGTAGCGTTCGATCTTGAATACGATATGTTTATTTATGCCAATGTAAATTGGTTCTGCGACCATTATTAATCTCAAACATGAATACAACACTACGTCTTGAAGTAATTTTATATTATAATTTCGCTTTCTACGCTCTATTTACTTAAATTATAAATTTTAGTTTTTAATTAATCGTTTTTAAATCGTTCATTAAATGTTACATTAAGAATCTGTGGCGTATCAAGTTAATTAGAGGTTTACATTTTTTATGAGAAAATGTTTTATGATTGAGGGTATGTTGGTTTTATTACTAAATAACTTATGGAAAGGTCTAGTTACATTTAGTGAGCTTTCATAGGTGCGCCTCACGTGCTTTTTACTTAACATAAGTAATTTAAATGTAAATGCTTTTTTTATATTGAAAGTGTTTGATGATTGCTTAAAGAAGACATTTTAATGGTAGGTCTCTTATTACTTAGTTCTTGTATACTTTGTTTACGTGTATATATTTAAAAAAACATTTTTATACATTTTTTTAAAGGCATTTTAGAGATTTTTTGTTATATTTTGGAATTCAGTTTGGTCAGTATGGTCAGTCTATATTTATCATTAACACCAGTAGTCTACATATATCATTAAGTTATCGGAAAAGCAATTTCTTCGCTAATTTAGACGATTCACAAGTTACGCCACTCGTTGCATGTAACAGGGCACGTCATAATTTTCATATGCACGTTACTTCCTTAATTAGTGCAGTGCAAATGCACTAAAAGTTTTGTCATTTATTTTTATTTAGATTAGAAAATATGATTTGTAAGTAAATATATTGTAAATAAGAAGAAGACAATAGTTTTAGATTTATTCTGTTTTAGATTTATTCTTTGTTTGTTTTCTCACAGTATGGTCGTAAATTTTAGTTTTAACGCAATTTTTCTCAGACTACCCTTCTAAATATCTAAATATCTAAAACAATACTAAGTGATTTAACATTCCCAAAAAAACAATGTTTATAAAATGAATACAACATATGTTGTTTAACAATCGAATATTCGACATAACTTAACGCCGCACTGTAATGTTAAATAGTTCATAGTTTTAACATTATATAGGGAATTGGAAAATATTTCCCATTCAATACTTGATAGTTTTTGCGCCATCGCAGCCATGATACGCAATACGGCTATTTTATTCTTCATTTGCACGTCAGTTTCTACATTACAACGTTTGTCACAGCCCACATGCACTGTACATATTGTGACGTGAAAATTGCAATGTTATATTGCTTTTATGATAAAGTGTATACTTTATTGCACTCCAAATCATTTCTGATATTTTGTTTGTGGAATAATATAATTTAGGATAATGTCACTCGAGAAGCTAATGATATACCTAATACATATGTTGTATATTATATATTAAATGAGAAAACAATTTCTCATCAATGTTGATGATGATTGTGAACTTCTTGTTGTATTGGAAATATTTAGGTAATGGCTTAATTGAGGGTCTATTTTTCCTTATTTTGAAGCATGTAAGCAATAAAATTATATTTTAATTTGTAAAATTTAATATTTCTAAGTGAATTTAATAATTACAAAATTTAAAGCAAGAAAAGTGATAATGTGTCATTTTATATATTGTTTTTTCATAATTCAACTTAATATTAATAGTATCGTTTCAAATATTTTTACGAAGGTTATATTTTATAAGTATTTAGTTACAAAAACCAGTGGTGCAATTTTTGATCTGGTGTAACTGGTGTTAGACACAAGAAAATTGTTCATACCGCGAGATATTTTTGTTTCTTCATCCTGCTATTGTACTGTTGGGCAATAAATATTACAATTACTTAAGCACTGCATTAAATACAATGTTTTATGTTATTTTAAATATTTTATAGGGACTTGGATATTTTAATTTGGAAATTTTTAATTCATTTATGTAACGAACGGTGAAAGTCTTTTAACAAAATATGTATGTGAAAAAAAAATTATATGAATCAGGTAAAAAGCGTGAGATGAGATTATGGGGAGCGTTACATCACTTTTCTTTTGTATGTAAATTATTTTTGTGATGTTTTGTTTTTTTTTTATCAATTAATTCAAACGAAAGTTGTAGCATTTTTCATGCCTACATATTATAATTATGTAACTGTATAGATCGTTTAAAGCAATTTACTTACACTTGTAGAAAAAAATTGAATTTACATCGAAATTACGCAAACGTCGAAAACTTATGTAAACTCCCATGCAGGTTTTTTTTTTCTAATAAACACAATTGGATTTTTTGTGAAAGCGATCTTCTAATAATTATTTATTTGACCGCCATGAAGTGGCGTATCGTAAAATTCTATTCTTTACATCTATTATTGACTTTGAGCCTTACGCGTATGGATTTACGGTGTGTGGCTATGATATAATAAGACCGCTCTCGTTTTCATTGGAATGTAAACACGTCGAAAGTTAAAATCATAGGCGCCTGTACGATTTACATCGACTTCATTTAAATAACGGACTACTTTGTTGTTAATACAGGTGCATTTAAATTTATTGGATTGTTTATAATGTATGAGTCATTTTAAAATGTTTTCTTCTTAGCTTCTCGCTGTATCCCACACATGGCTGGGTAGGTAGGTAGTGGGAATTTGGGAACTTAGTGTTAAGACACTCCGTTCCTTTCCCCATTTTGCATCTAATTTGAGGTATTGCTTGTTGAGTCGCGAAACTCAATGCGGCGCTTTGCCTTGTTATTAAAACGAAGAAATGAAAATATTAATTATTTTCCGTCTTAAAGTGAGGATCGAACCCACGACCTGTCGTTTTTAGTCCCAAGCTTGTGCCCATGCGCCACGACAGGCGTCAAAATTATAATGTTTATTTCAAATGTTTGTAGATTATAAATGAAAATGAATGCGTGAAAATCATTATTATAGTGAATTATGGCTTATTTTTCGCAAATATTCCCAGTAGATATACTGAGTATAAATTTCCGTCCCAACATACCTAACTAGTAAGATCACTAAATTTTGACTGGAGAATAAATACGAACCAAGCCTAAATAAATAAATTGCTTTCTATAGATTGCAAAGTAAATTTGTATAGTTATATTAGTATAGTTGTACTTGAGAAAATATAACACCCACACAGTGTTACTACTACTTTACGTGAGTAAATCAATTGGAATGGAAAATTTCATTTCTAGTAAGTAATACTCTTCGATAAAAACAATGAGTATAGGCTTTATTTTTAGGACTCGATTTTTTTTACTATGAAGCTTTAATCTACCAATTGCCTTAATGATTACGTCCCAACTGCGGCAAGACAGGTTTAACTGTATACTTTCTATGCATTAATCTATATATAAAATTAATTATAAGCAGTTCAATATCTATCCCTGATATATTATTATCCACAACGTATGCCTAGACGTCAGCTCAATCATAGAAAACTGACCGCACGAAAGTGGTTTAGCTGTGACGTTAGCACCAGGCTTTTCACTTGACCTCGGGACCTTTCATCAATATTCATCAAACGCGTTGATGGCTCATCAAAACAACAAACGTAGGTACTTAACGGTTACAGTTGTGAATGTTTACGTGAGAATTGTTCTAGACTTTTAGAGGTTTATGACTTGGTATAAGGAATAATTGATTTTTTTTTATATTCGTTTTTATTTGTTAATCATTATTATAATTAAGGCCAGTCGAACACCACCGTGCGATTGTGAAAGTGAGACGTTGTGGGCACAATTCCACAATTCGGCGTTGAGTTCCGCCACTCATCACGTAATACCACAATTCGACGGAAAGTGAGGAACGGTAGTGTCTTGATGGGATCGGATTGTCAACGCTATGTTCCCTAGTTCCCTCTGCGTATCTGCTATGTACGGGATACAGCGTGAAGCTACAAAAATATATATATTATTTATTATGTGGTCGTCAAATGTTACACTCCATTAAAAAATATTATTGAATTTTGTAATTTGTATAGCGGGTTCGTTAGTTACACAGTATTACTGCATAGAAATTTAATTGCTACGAAGTTTTCATATTAATTAATACCTACTAAAGTAATTTAATATTTTTATTGAGGTCATCGTAGCGCAATGGCCGAGTTGTGGGTTCGATTTTCATTTGAAGGCTTGTTTTTTTATTTACTAATTTAACATAATAGTATAGGAACGTAGCGAGATTTGAACCAATGTCTCTTGGAAACCGTCCAACCGCTCTGACCACTAAACCATACGATGGCAGAACGTATCACGTAGTGGTCAAAGCTACGTTTAATTTTTTTTAAACGTTTTCTAAATTAATATTTATCTTTCCTAAGTGTTGATTAACTATTTAAAAATAGTGAAAAATATTTTGATTTTCTTACTGTGGTAACAAACATAACAAAGCGTGGTATTTACTTCAATATGCAATATTTTGAAAATTATACAGAACGCGGGGAAAGTATTGTATAAAACTAAAAAATAAGTTCTTTTCATATACTGCTCTATGCTAGTTAGGGCATAAATTAATTTTTTGTTTGTTAAATTAATATTTTTCTAATTTTCCATCTAACGATTAAATATAGTTTTTTTTTTCCAATATTATAAAATATATTCTGTCCTTTGTCCACCGAACGAACAGGTGTGGTCTGTCACGTGTGGTGTGGCTTTTAGCAAATCGCTTATTGCGAACAAAACGACGTATAAAACAATTAAATGTGTGATTTCACCAGCGCTATTTAGAAAATATGCAAATATTTTTGACAGCTATCAGGTTTTATTTATACTTAGATTTATTGATTAGATTATGTAGTATCATATGATAGTGTGTACCTTCCTATATTGATTAACTTCAAAAAAAAATAGTTTTTGAATATTTTTATATGATATTGATTTTTTTTTTCTTGAATTGGAACAATGAATTCTTAGGGCCCTGACTGTTTATAGATTTGTTTATAGATGAACCTATTTTAAAGCAATCATATAAGTTAATAAACTATCAGTGTCAATTTCTCACTAAGGGAAATATGATGTCAAGAACAAGAAAATAATTATATCGTACATAACAAACTAAGTTGATATATTTTTTAGCTTCAAGTTGGTTTCCGCATATATAACAAGGCAGGCAGAGAACCTAGTGCTAAGACACTCTGTTCCCTACTTTCCGTTCAATTTTGGAGACGTGGCTTGTTGAGTGGCGGAACTCAACTCCGAACTCGGCATATAATGGTGCGATAATTAAAATCAGACTCATAAGTAAATAAATTGGCTAACTCTCTGTCTGTGGTAACATAATAACAGTAATAAAACAATTTAAATTAACAATTAGCCGTCAATACCGGTCATTAGCGTGTGGTCCACGCTCGTGCCTCGACGCCAACATTCCGATATATGTTGTAATGTCATTAAAATCTTAATTATACCGTTTTGTTATATTCGTTTCAATATTATCACTATTGGAGTTGTTATTTACTATTGAAATTATTGATTGGTTTCAGTGAAATTTTGTGCTTAATTATATATGTTTGTTAATGATTTAGTTTTTTCGTAAATTCAGTCGGTAGTATATTTCAAATTAATCATATTATATGGCTTACTATAGATTGTAATAGATTATTAGTATAGTGTGGTAGCGCACGGGCACAGGCGTGTGACTATGAACGATAGGTTGTTGGTTCGATCTCTACTCGAAGAAGTGAAATATTTAATATTTTAATGTCTTCGCTCTTGTAAAGGTAAAGCGCAGCGTTGAGTTGCTTGTTGTGATATTTTGAAATGCAAACGTAATTATTTGCCATATAACTATGTTTAGAGAAAAAAATAAGTTAAACAAATATAACTTATAAGTTATTACGCGCGATGTTAAGTACCGCCACTTAACACGCAATGCCTCTAATTCGGCTAAAATTACGGAACGAAACGGTGAAAATGCCAACACTAGGTTCATATGTTCCCAGTATACAGATGCAGCGTCTATCTAAAAAAAGAAACAAAAAAGTCGTTAACAATAAGTAATCATAATATTTTGACTATTAGGCTTTCGTGACAGAAAGTTTAAAAGTTTTTTTTTATTTGAACCAATGGTTTCTCTGTTAAACGCATGTAACTAGGCAATCTACTCTGCTTTATAATATTAGTATGGTATAGGTAGCTATTAATTAGAAAATGATTTAAGGCTGAAATGTCACTAGCTCGAATCTTAGTTTGCGAACTAAAATATATAGAATTGTTTAATCTTGACTCTGCATTATACTAAATATAAAAATCTTGACCTCCAAAAGTAACAGATCTAAAGAAAGATGGAAACATCAAAGTTTTTACAATGAAATGACTTATGATGATATTATTAAGACAATACATTAATCTGCGACGGCACGTGTCTGTGTATTAAATAAGAAGTCTCCACCGACGTCAATATGTGCAGCAAGGACCAGATAAATCATATTCTCGGAAAAATCAATGTGGTAAGTGTTATTTTATTGTAAACTTTTTTTAAATGATTTATTTCAAGGTCGTCGTCAAGTTGCCCTGTTATTTTGTTTGCGCGGACTTTACGACGTAATGTTGCCAGTCCCGTTATGAAATGTTCCCGTGGGATCCCATCGTTTAATTTGAGTGCTTCCCTACACTTCTTATGTAGGTAGGCTACATGATAAATTCAGTTTTGTGTTGTCTTTTCAGAGCTGAACTGCGCCACAGCAGCTTCTTATGTATATATAGATTAGCGGGAAAACACAAGTACATTCTTGCAACTTTTCCATGAATTAATGATTTTGTATGAGTTAATTTCTTTTAATAACATATATTAAGTGTAGTTATGGGAGCAATATAAATATCACGAAATATCGAACAAATACATATAATCACTTTATGCCTTTTTTGCTACGTTGGTTAAATAAAACATTAATTGTAAAATAAATTATCATTCAATAAATTTATTAATATAATGTAAATAAATTTGAAATTACTATTTATATTTAGAAATAGTGTAATTCTGTGACCTCAATATATTTGACACATTTAATTCAATCTTGCATTATTGCACCTTATTGCACCATATATAAGTCCTAACGAACTAGATTTTGATTTAGTAAATTATGACTTAGACTATATATATGTAGTACTGTTTTATAATAAATCCTTAACTCGAACGCAAGTATGGGACAGTTTTGCTTAACGTCACGGTCGTGTTCGAGTTGCTTAGGATTTTGTTTAGGATAGCAGTAGAAAGGGATGTCCTTTCCCCTTGTCCTTCTGTGCGTGCAAATTGATGTACATTATTTATAAACTATTTCGGTCCTCGAAATTCGACTCGATATAAGAACTTATTAAAAAGACTAGTATTACTTGAAATTTTACATTTAAATATCGTTGAAGGTGAAATATTTTTGTAAATCATAAATGCACCTTTCCAAATATCATGTACTTACGTATTAACCGCTATATGCCTGTACAATTTATGACAATTTGTTGAAAGCTACTCCAGTCACTTAAAGTCATATAAAGGCAGGAATTCGGGCAAGTGGTGACTTCTTGTAAAATACAGCCATCGTAAAGATTCACATACAAATTATCTTTATTTCATCGTGACGTTTGACTTTCAAAATTTCTACCGCAATGACATTTTTGTAACCTTCATCAGTTAAAGATTTGAATCAACTGCAAAAACAACTTTTACTTTATTTTCTTATATCTTATTAAGAAAGGTCATTAGCGTGTGGTTTGATGGGCGCGTGCGTTTCTCTCGGGGTCATCTCCTTCCATTATAGTGTTAAGGTTGTTTTACTTTTACTATTAATAATCTCGACTTTCTTTGATTTAGTCTGTGTACAGAAAAGTCACTTTTGTTTATACTTAAGATATACATTTTTTTAAGTTTTCCGCACATAGCAGCTTCCGTACCTGGGAACCTAGTGTTAAGACACTCCCTTCCATTTAAGATACTTCTTCCCACCTTTCACTTAATTCTGGAGGATTTGCGTGAATAGCGGAACTCAACGCCGCGATTTACATCATTCCCAAAGCGTTTATTATATTTCGTTTATCATTTTATTACATTATATATTTTATAAATATTTGATTAAATTTTATAATATCTTATTTCCTCAAATCTCTATTCGAAGAAATCGAATCCACAACCTGTCGCGTATAAGTCGCACGCTTGTAATCTACGCCATGACTAATAATTACGATTTCTATGTGCATTTTCTTATTTTATTTATGTTTCGTTACTTCGTATCGCATTTCAGATTTATTACTGTAAATAAAATTCAGTACAATGTATACAAAAAATTACATTGAAGTATCTCCGGTACAGTAGATAGTAGATAAGGTGATAACTTTGTTTGACGGTCACATGATTATCATTATTTTATCGCTTGTTATATTTGAGCATTCCTATGAAGAAACAGTATCTTCCTGTGAGAAGAAACACGTTTATAGATTTAACAAAAGTGTGTCTCATTTATGTTCAACATTTTAGTGATATGACAGTGGTAGAAAATTATAAAAAATAATCTTTATAAAAAAAATTAAAACAATATATAACTAGTTTATCATAGATCGTTTAATCAACATGCGACGATATTCATTGTTTAACGTATACATAAAAATGCACATAACATGTCGCAACATTACTCTGTTTTTCTTTAACCCATGATGACCAGTCTAGAATGTTTACCTCCGCGCACCATCACGATTGACCTTTGCGATTCTTCTTATTTGTTCGTTTTTACTAACATCTATTGCTTAATATTATTACATAGCTTGAATGTATGGATGGATGGGTGATTAATTAAAAATGTATACTTTGCCTTATTATATTACCAGTGCGAAGAAATGAAAATATAAAATTGATAATAGTTCATTTGAAAATATTAAATATTTCACTTTTTTCAAATGGATATCGAACTTCAACCTGTTGCGTTTACAGTCACACGCTTGCTCTTGTGTGACGTGGGCCTTAGATATTTTTTTCTTGATATATTGATTAAATTCATGCCCTATGTCTGTTGCGATGAGAGAAATCTGCAAATTGACTTTTTCGTTGATGAAGAATAATTTATAATTACATGATAAAGGACAGTATCTATCAATAGTGCATAAATGGTTTACTTTGCGCAGTTATTATGTCAGGGTTGATAAAAACCAAATTGTGATATACTTATATGTAAAGTTTACTTGTACTAACCAATATTTTTTTGTGACAAGGGAAAGATTCATTCAAACATTCACTGGTTTCATGTTAGACATACATACAATAAAAAAAAACATATTAAAAATAGTCTACTGATCTTTTTCTTCATATTTTAGGATGTATTAGAGTAAACGATACATGTTTTATCAGTATATATGTATAACTATTCCTAATATATTATAAATACGTGAAGCTCTAGGCGAGTTTTATTCTTTTGTTTTCAATTTTTTCGCCTTATATGGCAACCCTGTGAAGCACTCACGCATTCTTGATGGTCGCCTATCTTTATACTCGCTCCACTTGTTCGGGCTTCCGCATGCTTTGTAACTTGTCACCAACGCTGTGTATTTGAATAATGGCCAGTGTTTGTGTGGCTTGTGTAAATCGCCGACGCCGGCGTCCCCCAAGGCTGCGTGCTGTCCCCTACGCTATTTCTTCTGCATATCAATGACATGTTAGAGGACTCTAACATACATTGTTATGCAGATGATAGCACTGTGGACGCTGTATACTCCGGCCATGCAAGTCTTTCTCGGGAAAACGTCGACCAGTGCCGAAATCAACTTGTGTCCTGCGTTGAGGCATCCCTCGAGAATGTCTCCGCATGGGGTGAAAAGAACCTTGTTCACTTCAACCCCCAGAAGACACAAGTCTGCGCGTTAACCGCTAAAAAAACCCCATTTGTCGTATCACCAGTTTTCGAGAACACTCCCCTTAAAGCCGCGCCCTGTATCAGTATATTGGGTCTCAGCTTTTCGAACGACTGCCAGTATCGCGATCATCTGGAAAGCAAGGCCAAGTTGGCCTCGAAGAAACTGGGGGTCATCAGCAGAGCGAGACAGTATTTCACCCCAAAACACCGTTTAGCCCTGTATAGGGCCCAGGTGCGGCCTCATATGGAATACTGTTCTCACCTTTGGGCTGGTGCACCCCAGTATCAGCTTGAACCATTTGATCGCATACAACGTAGAGCCGTTCGAATCGTTGGGAACCCAGTGATCTGTGTGGGGCTTGATACTTTGGCTTTGCGTAGAGACGTATCCTCCCTGTGCGTTCTCTACCGCATTTATCACGGGGAGTGTTCTGGAGAACTGTTTGACTTGATACCTGCCGCCGAATTTTCCAACCGCACAGTACGTCACAAACTAAAGTACCATCCACATCATCTGGACACGTGGCATTCGACTACTGTGCGGTTTCGTAGGAATTTTCTTCCACGCGCCACACATCTGTGGAACGACCTACCCGCGGCGGTATTTCCAGGTCGATACGACATGGGTACCTTCAAAAAGCGCGTCTACCTCCACCTTAAAGGCCGGCAACGCCCTGGTAGCTCCCCTGGTGTTACACGGGGCCGTGGGCGACGGTGATCACTCACCATCAGGTGACCCGTACGCTCGTTTGCCTTGTCTTTTCCATAAAAAAAAAAAAAAAAAAAAAAAAAAAAAAAAAATCGTGTAGACGTTTGTGTTCTAATTAATGACTTTTTAATATGTATAGCTATATTATTGTTATCAATGAAAACGTCCATTAAGATATTCTATGTACGTGTTTTGTAGCTTCACGCTGTATCTCAGTCGTGGATACGGTAGGCAGAAATGAAAATATTAAATTTTTACTTTGTCGAGTGAGGATCGAACCCACAACATGTCGCGTTTACAGTCGCACGTTTGTACCCCTGCACTACTAAAGGCCACAATGTTTTATATTAATAAAAGACGAGACTATCATTTATTTTATTTGTACGTTGACCTTTAAGTTTTTTTAATTATTGTTGATATTCAATAATTATTTATAGAAATGCTAAGATATTAAAATAACATGTTATAAATTGAGCTATATTATATAAACTATATATCTTTACTAAGAGCAGGTATACCTATAGTGTTTATCAGAATTATAATATACAATTTGTCTCGACGTTCGAGGTGTTCATTTTGTATATTAAAGTGTCAAAGGCCGCAATCATATCGATCTATTACGTCTGTCGTTCTCTAATTGTACCTAAAATATGATTTATGATAGAATTAAGTTAGAATGCGTCTGTGATGGAAATATTTTAAAGTAAGTACATAGTACATAAAGTATTTTTTCGATTTAAGTGAGTGTTTAGTTTTTATTCCTATACAATAAATATTTAAAAGACATAGGTATACTATACTTATTGTATAAATATATTGGCTTGTCATTCATCAGCTGCTTATCATCTTTGACATGAGATATATTACTTCATTTCTTTCTTTACATTTAGGGTAGACTTGTGGCGCCACAATAGCACTCCCCTGGTTTGTATTTTTATTACTTGCCTATTGTATCAAAATCTATTGATTTTTTTTTTATGTTTCATTTATGAAGTGACAAAGAAATATCTTTGGCTCGGTACTGATACTAAACTTTAATTGTTATTTACAATAATAATTATATATTTTTTTTTGATATAAATAAGTTTTGTGTATGATGTTATGTGATTTATCTATATGATGTTATGACTTTAAATCTATTTTAAATTTATTGAGGATTATTCATTTATTATATAAAAAAAAACGTTAAAAAAATAAAAATAAAGCTGTTTTGTTACAAAATTGATAATAAACAAGCATTCTAAACATATTTCTTTCTAAATATAAATGAATGGAATACATAATAAGCATGTCTCATGATTGCTTTATTTTACACATATATTAGATTTTCAATGAGATGTGGCATTGACTTATAATAACTAATACTTTTACAACGTAAAGTGATATGCCTACATTATACCTATGATTGATGTGTTAATTAACGGTCCAGTTAACGAGAGGTTGCAACGACCTTCGCCCGTGAATGTACTGTTTTGGGCATTTCCTTCGATAGCCAGGGTTGTTATGTGCCTTGGAGATGTTATCTGTGCTGCATTAATGTAAATTGATGCAATGTTCTTGTTATGGTTATTGTTATATCATATGAAATATTACGTTACGTTACAGCTGTTTATTGTCGATTGACTAATGATGACAATGGTTGCATCATCATCAGTCAACCGACGTCCACTGCTGGACATAAGCCTCCCCAATGCGCCTCCAATACGGACGGTTCTGAAATATAAAAAAAAATTAATTTGTTCTGAAACGGTTTCATATGAAATATATTCTAATCTAATTATATGATTGCTACTGATAAAGTGAAATTGGGGCAAGTTTGTGATTTCTTGTTGCACACGGTATTGTTATATGTTTAATAAGGAATATGGAACTGTATCGATGTTTTTTCTGTATAACAGCGTTAAGACATTTCGTTTTTCGCTTTCTACTCTAAATGTTGTTGAGTTGCGGAACACAACACCCCGCTTTGACCTTGAGAGCAAGAAAGTTATATTAATTCATTTACACAATTAAAAGTTGAAAACACATCGGTCGTGTTAGACGTCTGAATGTGCAAAGAAACCTTCAGTATAATTACTATAAAAACGATTTATTTTATTTCACGTAAAGATATCAAAAGATCTTACCAGCTCAGACTGCATTAAAACCTATCTAGTTCTCAACACGATGATTACAGTAGTTAAGTAAGATTAGAAAGAGTCATGGGAACGAAGTAACAAAAGTGAGTACGGATCGCGTAATTGTCGTCATCATTACGACTGCACGACTAATGACTGTGATGTATCTGATGCTCGCTCGTAATGCAATATATTACTGATACAGTTGATTACTTTGAAACTTAACTTGATAGCTTATAGCCTTGCCAGATAAATATGTTTTTAGCTTTACCTTTTGCTCTGTACTTAGCAAGGTTGGCGGAAGGAACCTAGGAACCCCGGGCACACACACTGTTCTCCTTAAGAGACTTCCGTACGCCACTTTCCGCCAAATTGAGGTATTGTGTGCTTTATGGCGGTACAAAACACTGCGCTTTCGTTACTAGAGCACGTAGTGGTTCCGTATTTGAGTGGAAATCGAATCCACAACCGTCGCGGTGACTCTTTGTTTCTAAGGTCACAATAATAAATCATTTTTTTTTAATTAACACCTTGTTTCTGAGATAAGCACCTTCAACTAAACAAACTCTTCAGCTTTATAGTATTAACGTAGTTAAGTTTAAGTATAGGCACGTCTGCTCGAGAAATGTCCAATGATTGGTGTTGAAAGTGAACTGTCAAGTTCTGTTTCCTCAGCGGGATATAGAAATTACACAGCTATGTGTAATGTCCCATATTTTCCCGGTTTTTAGTGCAGGATGGTGTGCTTAATTGTTTCCCTTGTAAAATGTTTTTTGCCTATTGGAAATATTTTTTTTTTATGTTTACCTAATCGTATATTGTTATGGTTATGTAGAGAGAGCTTGGTGTTAAGGCTGTCGTGTTGAAGTGGCACAAGCGTGCGACTGTCAACGAGACATGTTGTGGGTTCGAGCCCTACTTGAGGAAATTCAATATTTGATATTTTCATTTCTTCGGTCTGGCAAGAAGGCAAAATGCAGCGTTGAGTTCCGCTACTTAAGACGCAATGCTTCAAATTTGGCGGAAACTGGACAGAACGTATGTTAACAATAGGTTCCCAAGTTCCCTCTGCCTACCCTGCCATGTGCAGGATACAGTGTGAAGCTAAACTTTTTGACTTAAAAAGTGGCGTTTACTTCTATGGTTTGTACCTAAGGTATATTGAAATGCGTCTGAAGCAAATCTTAGGTGTACCTATACCACGTTTGAACTCTTTTTGTCGTACGTGACTGAAAGTGGCATGTAGGATAGTATAAGGAAAAGCTGGTGACCTTAACATCCTGTTTATAAGATGTATATTGATTGCAACGGCGGTGAATTTATAATAAAATTTAATAACACTGTAACTTTAAAAAAAATGCCATAAATATATTTAAATAATCTTTAAAATATAGAGTACATTATAAATATAATTAAATTGTGACATATTTAATATTTTTTTTATCCTACATTTAGCAGGATAGACAGAGAAAGTTGAGTTACATTAAAGAACCAATGTTTTCTCCGCTTTCCACCCAAACTTAATTGCTAGTTCAGTGGCAGAACTCAACGCTACACCTAACAACTTACGGTACGAGATGAAAATATAATTAATTACTCTAAGCCGGTGTCGAACCTACAACTAACACCTTCTTAGGATTTAAATTATAAATCTAATCTTTTTAAATTTAACGCTGTTTAATTCGAACATTCACAAATGAATATATAAATTGTCCAATGCTTTGTGTGAAGTAGGTCATTTTAAGTTTACTAGGCAAATATCGATTGCCCCTAGCATTAAATAATTAAAATTCAACATTTCAGTTCAATGAACACGCACAATACTGTTATTGAGCTCGGCTTGATTCTAAAATAACAGAGTTGTTGTTACTTTTTGTGTCTTTAATGTATTTCACTGATTAGGGAAATACGTGCTTAAGGAGTAATTTCTTGGTTCTTTTTTTAATTTACTATTTTGAGCTGGGAAGAGAAAAAATTATATGTAATTTGTACTCACTGCCGTCTGATACAGACAAAGTTTTATCATATAACAAGACAGCTTCACTTGTATGGCTACAAAATATTGCTACGAATTTTGCCAAATAAAAGAGTATAAGTACTTTAAATACCGTCTTGCGTATAAGAAACTTATGTAAATTGAACGATTCGTATTTTGTCTTTTTGCCTGAAAACGATTAATATAACTATACTTATTGCTGTTTACACAGGTAATTGTTGTACTGTTTCACGATTCTCACATAATTACTTTTGGCTTATATAAGTAGCGTGCGAAGAGGTGCTGTCTGGCTTTAAACTTACTACAAGTGTATAGTATTACCAAATAATTGTATAATTTAGTAATATTTGTCATTAAATAGTGAATTCGATAAATTTTATCTTGACTTAAATAAATTAAATTAGCAGCTTTTATTTGCAGCATCGCCATTGTGATCATATGGAGATTTCTAAGAGTTTTATATAACATATGACATATATTAAGTGTCCAACATAAATATTTATATATTTTTTTTTTATCAATTTGAAGCTGAGACTGGCAGCTTTGTGATATTAGTAGATACATGTAGTACGTGATGAATATTTTAATTTTCGTCGCTCTAGAAATACCTAAAGCAAAAGCGCGACGTTAAGTTCTGCCACTAAACACGCAAACATAACACTCTATTTTCAGATTCCCTCTACCTATTATGCTTTTGTGCAAGGTGCAGCTTGCATTAAGGTGTTAAAAAAGTCCTAAAGTGCAAAGCTTCTAAAGGAATTTAATTAAGAAACGTTAAGATGAATATAATATTAAGTTAAATAAGAACGATTCGAGGTGTATATTGACATTATCAAGTGTTGAGTCTCGTTGAATATTTTCCAGTTCTTCAATTGTCATATTTTTTTTGCGGAGGCGTGAAGGTTGATTTACTGCATGAGTCAGGGTTTAACAGAGGTCGCACAATGTTTACACGCACAACAATCAATGAGTATAGGAAATTGTTGACTTAAGGATTTTTTTAACCAAGGCCGTATTTAGAAGTGGATGTGTAACTTGGTTTTTTAGCGTGGGCTTTTATGTTACTGCAAAAATATGTATGGAAGTATGTTTAGTTAGTGATTTGTGTTACAAATGTTATAGAAGTTATCTTTGCCTCTGAGAGTTTAGGTGAGCTCATTAAAAAGGTAAATATAATATGTCAAAGTTTAAAAAAAAAAAGAAAGGTTGTATACGTTTTGTAGGATAATATTACGCCTATATACATCTCGAAAATCGAGATGTATATTAAGTTGCGAGACCCAACGCCGCGCTTTGTCATATTACAAGTGTGAACAGATGCAATAGTCGATGAATAAAAAGTTTTCAATAAATGTATAAAAAAGCATAAAGAGAAACAGAATAGTTTATTCACAAAGAAACACAAAATAATTTGTTTTTGTAGGGACCCTCGGAACCTAGTGTTAAAACTCAATTTTCGCCAAATTGATGCATTGCGTGCGAAGTGGCGGAACTCAACGCTGCGCTTTGCCCTGTTACCAGAGTGAGAAAGGAAAATTTTAAATATTTCATTTGAAAGTGTTAAATATTAAGCAGCTCAGGCCTAACGACAAAAACAAAATAGGGTTTGATATACATTTAGGTATAGGAATTTAAAATTATTGGTAAAAGTTTTAAGAAATAATATTAAATTTGGTTTTTTTAAACATTTAAGTATAGATAAGCTTGACCTACTCTCAAATACTCAAGCATTTAAAATACGCAAATGAAGGTTCTTATTCTACTCGCTTAATTTTAATATTCCGCTCGCATTTATTAGTAGGTCGTTTACAACTACTGTGCGGCTTTAATTTTACTACAGTAAAGTTACTTTTGTACATTATATTTGTTAAATATTTATTGACGAAAAAATACTATAAATCTGATGCAAAAATAGAGGTGTTGTAAGAAAATTGAAATTGAAATTGTTTGTCTATGGCACCATAGTTCCTATACGAGAAACTGACTTGATGATTTTTTCTGTGAAACTTAAACATATTAAGATATTTATTGTAATATATAGATACCCATCTTCTATAAAAAAATTACAGCTATCTCATCAGTCCTTTTTTATTTTTTTTATGGATAAGACAGGGCAAACGAGCGTACGGTTCACCTGATGGTAAGTGATCACCGGCGCCAACGGCCCCGTGTAGCGCGAGAGGAGCTACACGAGCGTTGCCCGTCTTTAAGGTGGATGGGCACCGGGACCCGGCACTACACAATGTTTCGCATTGTGTAGTGCCGGGCCCCGCAGGGGCCGAAGCCGGTTTTAAATGCCGGGGGTGGTCCGGTCGAGTCTGCCCATGCGTGTTGCCATTTCTGTCAACATGACTCTCCCACACGTAAATAGTTTATTCACAAAGAAATCAGTCCTTTTAATTACCAAAGTTCAGATAAGCCTTCATTTTAACATTTATTATTGGTAGTATTCCCCGTAGTACTACATGAAACCATAACCTTTGCGTATAAACTTATTAATAATACCTTTTTAATGTTCTATGGCAGGGCAATCCCTCATATGGCAGGGTGGGAACAGCGTACTTGGGAACTTAGTGTTAAGACACTTCGTGCCCATTAAATCACTCCCGGTTCCCACTTTCCACCGAATTTGAGTTTTTGAGGCACATTTAATTCAAAAGCATTTTATGAAAGTATTCTGTTTTAAATGTCAAGTAAAGAGAAAATAGAACGGGCCTGTTAGCGGACATGTAATAATGTCAATTAGTTGTATAACTTAATAGGGGTCGCGATGTTATATAACTCTCGAGTACCTGCCGATAGATCCGGTAGCCGTTTCCGCTTCAATCGTAACAATTGATTGAATTGATGTACTTGTATGTACGTGTTGCTCGTTGTATTGTTTTTATTTTGTATGCAATTATCTAATTAGAGATACTAATTAGTTGGTTATTGTACACTTTGGCTAAAAATTGCAAGTTAATTTAATTATTTATATTCATTATTGAGTTGAAATGTGATGGTGTGAAAAGATGTTATTTTCATTAGTATGATCAGATAAAACAAATCAAGATCATTTCAGTCATTTGTTTCAATTATGTATAGAAATATGTATAAAATTGTGATATTTATTTTTGGGTATACCTACTTTATTCACTTTATTATACGTATTATTATTTTTTTTTGGATATTGAAACTATAAAATGACATACACACAGAAAGGTCAAACTTATAACACCCCTCTTTTTGCGTCGGCGGTTAAAAATGTAATTTAACGTAAAGAAAGGGCTCTTTATAGTGAATCTAAAGAAACTACTACATCGGCATTTTGTATCACAATGTTGCCGCATGAATAATGCAGGCATCCTATTGTTTTACTTTCAATGCGCCGTGTTCGTCAATTTATCACTGTTTGCGTGATGAATTCAATGTTTCGACCGAACCGGATTCATGTTACACATTTCTCGATCTATTTTCTTCATTTATTTAGGATTTATATACTTTCGGCTTTACCACCTTTTTAAATAATGATTTTAGTTCAATTTTAATTTAAAGTAATCAAAAAGAATATTGTTTTCCATCCATATATTTGAAATATGAATAAATTCATGTAACAAATATTAAACCACTCTAATTAAAGTACAGTGTTGTAAAACTTTAATTTATACGAAACAAACTAGAATAAATGATAGAGTCCAGTCATGGCGCAGAGAAACGACAAGCATAAATGCTACAGTTTTTGGGATCAATCCTCACTCAAGCTAATGAAATATTTCATATTTTCATTTTCTGCGCTCTGGTAACAAGGCAAAGCGCGACGTTGAGCTCCGCCAACGCTTAACACGTAATGCTTCAAATTCAGCGGAAATTCGGAAACGGAACACTACGTTCTTATTTTGCCTCTGCCTCAGCCAAGACATGAACGTGAAGCTGAAAAAGAGAAAAAAAAAACATATTTTTTTTGTACAAATAATTTCAATGCAGACTTTAAATAACATGTCCTCATTCCAATAATCAATATTGGTGACTGTAATCAATTTTAATGGACACATTAACGCCTGCAATAAATCGACGCATAATTTATTATGGAGATGCCTTAACTGTAAGATAATTCCAAAAGTAATTACATTTCGGTGTCCAGATGTCAATAGTGTCAAGGGTGTATTAGAGAATCATTACAATAACTATGCGAGTATATTCATCAAGGCGATTGTTTTTCGATGACTTGAATGAGTAAATGGATTTTATGTGAATACTTGTTGTTTGATAAAAGCCGATGGCTAAACGTGGTTTAATTATTAATTGTTCAATACTTTCGATGATGTCTCGTTACAATATACGCTTGTCGTTTATATAGCTTCACTTTTTTTTATGGACAAGACACGGTAAACGAGCGGACGGATCATCTGATGATTAGTGATCAGCGTCGCCCACGACCCCACGTAACTCCAGAGGAGCTACAGGAGCGTTTCCGGCCTTTAAGATGGATGGACACCGGGGTCCGGTATTACCCAATGCGAACGCAGTGTCTAAAGCCACAAGTTCTATACTGCATCTGGCAGGGTAGGCGGAGGGATCTTGGGAATCTAGTGTTAAGACACTCCGTTCCATTTTCCACTTTCTGCCGAATTTAAATTGCATGTTAAGTGGCAGATGGAATTGAATCCACAACCTGTCGCGCTTACAGTCCTTACTTGTTAAGTGATTATTGAATAAAAATACTTTCAAGAAATATTTTATGATTAATGTTTGTTCAAATGATACCAGTATTATAATGCAAATGTACTTTCACCTGATGGCTCCTGTGATAGAGCTGTTTGCGTGATACGCATGATAACGACGATTTTTGTTTGACATCCTTTATTCTATATCTTACTTACTTACTTACTTACTTACTTAGCTTCACGCTATATCCCTAGCGGGGTAGACAGAGAGAACGGAGCGCCAAACGCTACGGTTCTATATCGATAGTTAAAAAGAACATTTACTAGTAAATGATTTGGATCTGTCCTTTTTACTGAAAAGTGGAGAAGATTATTTGCTTCTTGCACTATAACTCTCAACTATATACATACTAACGAATATTTTGTCGTGTAGGTCAGTATACAAAGGGAAGAACGGCACTCTGTTACTATAACTTTGCTGTCAGTCCATCTGTATGTCTGACAACTGTGTTAATTACATAGTTGATATTTTCACATCATCATATCAACAAATATTTAAAACAGTCTCCCTTAAATATATATTTTTCTATTAATACAACATATTTGTATTCATATTTTTTAATAAATATCGCATATATGATTGATATTATTAAATATAGCATATACGGCAACGCTTGAAATATTCACATAATATTGAATTATATTATTCGCTTCAAAAATAAATATATAAAATTTACAATCCGTCAAATAATTAAAAAAAAAGTAATTACAATTAACTTTTGCTATTTCTATGTTAATTTGCTAATTGTTTCTGTTCCACTCGACCCATACACGGCGTAATGGTTCAATTTCACTTTCACATCAGCTCATCTCCTATGGCTACGTGATGTCCATAGCGATGCCGACCCCCTGACACACTAGCGCACCATCGTTCACGGTCAGAAGAAAGTGCTCGCCCATTGTCTGTGTGTCGGCGAAATTCGCGCTTTCCACGCTCAATATTCATTTCATTGATTATAATATATATTTTTTAGCTTTACGCTGTATTCCTCATGTGGCAGGGGAGGCAGAGGGAACTTGGGAACCTAGGGATACGCTACTCGCTTCTGTTACCCACTTACCGCCGAATTTGATGCATTGTGTGTTCAGTGATGGAACTCAACGCCGCGCTATGCATTGTTACTAGAGCGAAGAAATGAGAATATTAAATATTTAAATTTAAAATATTAAATATTTCATTTCCTCGAGTGAGGATCGAACCCACGACCTTTCGCGTTTATAGTCACATGATTGTGCTTTAGCACCTACAGAGCGCAATTATAAATATTGTAGTGGGCTAAAATTATCAATATTGTAGACTATATTGATTGTTGCAATTGTAGGTATTGTCGTTGAATATGGTAATGTTTTTGTTGAAAGAAACAACTCTACGAATACGTTGCTTTTGATTGATTACTTCTAACTGTGTATGTGTAACGGTACAGTGAGTATGTGCGGGCCGTAAAGATGAATCGCTCTTTGAATATCTTATTATATTATTTAATATAACATTACAACAAAATATGTGTACTTATTTGGTGTTGATACTTTAAATTAATTTTAGTGAAATGCTAATTTATTCTTGTTTTTATGTATAGTTTTAAATGTATATATATTATGAAGCAATGTTGAGATATATTTATTTAGTCACATTGTTATGTAAAGTGCCCTAAGTAATTACCTTAAGTAACCGTTAATTAAATTTACAAATAATTCGTCTGTACTGTAATAAAATAATTCGTACTAGAAAGTCAAATTGGCTTAAAAGGATGAAATTGACTAATCTTTTTAATAGGACTCCTTAATTAGATTGTGTTTTACGCTTGTTAATAACACTCGAAATCAGTAGGGGGAGTGAGTGGTACGTAATGCGTGCGTAGAACGGTGACAGCTGTTTCCCGTCGCTCCATTAAAGTTCACGGTCGCCAGTGATCGCCTCGATATGTCCGATTCGATGTGCCATATTTGCAATACTTGCCTATTGATATGGATATTTTTGTACGTGATGTAGAAATGGCAATTTGTAAGGCCGTTAGAGTTGCAAGTGCGTGTATAATTTGATTTATATATATTACAATCGTTGAATCGTTATACATTTATTGTTTGTACTCTTAGATTCGCATTTGTAAGGATTTTGCATAAAATTGATGTTAGTTGAAGTGTAAGCAACAAAAGTAACATGTAGCCTTTATGCTCAAATATGATTCTTAAAAATACAATTTGCATTCTAGCATAAAGCTCAGACAAAAAAAATTTGACATTCAACTCGTATCCCACAAAACACGTTATCAATAATATTGTACGTCACCCACGAGATTTCTACAAGTTAAAACAGTATTTCCAGTAAACAATCTAAGGTGGAAACGCCATCAACACTCGCTAATCATCCGTTCCGATCTCCCGCAATAGTTTACTAAATGTCGAACAAAGTTCAAGCGAACAATACGTTTTGTTGTTACGAAATATCTATGATACAGCCGCACCGTGGTTTTAGAGTAGGATTTAGGTCGGGAATTCTTGCGGTCGTTACTCAATGCAATTATTTTGGAACTTTTTTGTTGCAATATTAATATTGTAATGTGTGTAAGTAACATTCGCATTTTATATGTATTTATGCATGACTCTGTTTTCCTGTATTTCGTTAAATGAGATTATTGCCAATGCCTACCGAATTCAAGCAATGCCTAATGATAAACAATTCACCGCATTATCATATTTCGGCACATTTTTATAATTATGTGAAATAATAAACATTTCTTCAATGTAATTTGCGTACTGAATTTGTAAACAGATTTTAATTAAAATAATCATATCATTAATAGCAATAGAAGTTAGTGAATAGGGCCATATGATTTAAGGTAGGGAAGATAGATGGAACTTGAGAACCTAGTGTTAAGACACTCCCTTCCGTGTACCACTTTCCACTGAATTTGCAGCATTGCGTGTTGAGTGGCGAAACAATTATGTATAAATATTAAGTATTTCATTTCCTCCAATTGGTATCGAACCCCACGACATGGCGCGTTTACAGTCCCGCGTTTGTGCTACTGCGCCACGACAGGCCGCTACCTACTGTGATTATAATATAAATTAAAGAAATTAATTTCTAGTAAATGTTTCATAGATTATCTTATTGCTTATCATTTTGTAGGTTTTCTTTTTTAAATACATATAATTGTGATGGATTTCGTAAGTGTAAGAAAGTCAATCTCAAAAAATTTCCTTTTTTGTGACAGCTGTTATTTGTATTCAAAATATCCAATTTCTAAATTATGCACAACGACTTGAGAGAAACTGTTTGTATTGTAGTTTTAGTTTCCTGACACATGATTTGCAATATTTTTTTATTGACATCGAAGTATTCCAAAGAAAAAATAAAATAAAAGAGTTCTTTCTTTCATTTTCACGCTGTATTTCGCACATGGTAGGGTAGGCAAAGGGACTGTGGGAGCTTAGTGTTAAGACACTATCGTTCCTGACTTTACTTTTATACTCAGCTTCACGCTGTATCATGCACATGGCAGGGTAGGCAGAGGGAGCTTGGGAACCTAGTGTTAAGACACTGAGTTCCACTTCCGTTTCCCACTTTCCGCCGAATTTGAGGCATTGTGCTTTGCCTTGTTATCATTGCGAAGAAATTAAAATATTAAATGTTTAATTTGAAAGTAATAATTTATTTCCTCGAGTGAGAATCGAAGCCACAACCTGTCGTTAACACCACCACTTGTCTTTTTATTTTTATAACAGTAGTAACATTATTCAACAGCTGCTTTTGATCACAAGTACTTCTTTGCTTACTTGTTTTTACAGTACGTTTTCCTTATAGCCAATGGAAATATTTGCATTTACGTTCAAATTTTCAATTATTCGCCATTAAAATTTATAGTTTCAAGGAATCTATTATATACTTTACAAAGTAAGCAATTAACGAAGCTATAGAAAGTAAATAAGTATATATGTTTATGATTTATGAAAGTACGTGTTTCTATTAGCGCTAATCATCGTGCAATATAAAATCGATGGAAGCAATAGTGTGTAAAATATATTCTAGAGTCTACAAATGATAGTGTAGTCACTTACGATCTCTTGAGCGATTGCAAATTAATATGTTAACTTAGCTTCATGCTATATCCCTAGCGGGGTAGGCAGAGAGAACGGAGCGCAAATTAATATGTTTTATGTTATAAAATACGTACGTAAAATATTTGTGTTCGTATATGTTCAGTTTATATTGAAGTAGAATAAATTAAGTACATTCAGTTAAAGTTTATAAAATTGATTTTTTGACCGGGAAAAATCTTATTTATTATATACGTAAGTATTTAAATATTAGCGAAAAAGAAGAATATTAGCGAAAAAGAAGGATTTACCCATGGTTCACCTGGACCTTCCCACCCGATGGGTAGGTTCATGGGTAAATTTGATCAAAATTGCTGAAAGCTGCTGACTGCTGGCAGCGGGACTTAGGCGTATGTAGGTTGTATTTCTAACAGTAAGCACAGTAAGGCACCGGCTAATTTACAATATTTTCTTAAAGGTTGATTTTATTTATAATAATGCAACCTTGACTGCATTAT
Source organism: Eueides isabella (assembly GCA_019049475.1). NCBI lineage: Eukaryota > Metazoa > Arthropoda > Insecta > Lepidoptera > Nymphalidae > Eueides > Eueides isabella. The sequence continues at coordinate 11,523,581 of CM032389.1, read as the reverse complement.
ATTGATGTGTTGTAAATTGATAAATTCTTGTCAACATTCACATAACATTTACTAATATAATTTCAATTTACATGAAATATCTATTTTACGTCTTAAGAGCTACTCAGTAGTAAATGTCAATGCTAATGAATTGGCTTCGTGGATTTAATGATGTGGCAGATGTATCAATGCGTTTTTTATAATTATTATATAACGTAATGAGACCTGTCGTGTCGTAGAGATAGAAGCGTGCGACTTTATCAACGATAGGTTGTGGGTTCGATCCGAAGTCCGCTCGAGGAAAAGAACGAAATATTTATTGTTTATTTGCTCTGGTAATAAGTCAAAGCACGGCGTAGACTTCCTCTCAACATGCAATGTCTCAATTATGATTTGACGGACTGTCTAGCACTAGGTTCTTAAGTTCCTTCTGGTAGTTCTGCTTGGGAGATTGCAAAATATACTCGGCTTTACGCTGTATCCCGCACGCAGCAGAATAGGCGGAGTAAACTTGGGAACCAAGTGTTAAGACACTCCGTTCCACTGCCGTTCCCTACTTTCAGCCGAATTTGAGGTATTGCGTGTTGAGTGGCGGAACTCAACGCCGCGCTTTTCCTTGTTACCAAAGCTAAGAAAACGTTAAATATTTAATTATAAAATATTAAATCTTTAATTTCCTCCTATGAGGATCGAACCCACAACCGTTCGTTTCGTTTACAGTCACACGCTTATGCCGCTGCGCCGCGAAAGGCGTGAAACAACAAACAATTATTATTTATATTACATAATTTTTAATTATGTACTGATTTACCAACTTAATAGTAGAGATAGAAGAATACATTTTATTTACAGTTTTATTTAGTAATGAGTCAAGGAATACATTTTATTCGGAGTACATTGATTTTTTTAATAATTAAAGAGAGTAGAGTAGGTAAGTTAGATATGGAAAATATAGAGACTGTTGTTTTCATTTACACAATTTCTTTTTAAATCACAAAAATGATTTATTTAGACTTTTGAATATAATGTAAAGGATATCGTAAAAAGTAAGCACAATTTTTATGACTATCTCAGTTTTTAATAACACAATATTTCTTTTGTTATCAGGGTCTCCCATCTTGGTCGCGCGGTCTGGAGGCGGCGGAGGCGGCGCGCGCGCGCCTCGTGCGCTGGGCGTGCGGCGACGCGCCCGACACAGAGCCGCCGCGCAAGAAGATGCCGCACGCGCTGCGCCGCAGGTGGCCCATGTGCCCCTGTTTACAAGTGAGTTGGAAATTGGGGTTGCTGAATTAATCATTATTATTAGGCTATCTGAAAAGTAATACAATACAAGTAAATTATAAATCTAAATATAACAAAAAAAATACTACGAATAAAATAAATAAGTCTTATTTTATCGCTTATACAAATGTATGTGTAGTAAAAAATATTTATGAAGATCCGGGAAGGATATATAATAATAGTTACATTAAATTATTCATTAATAATACGACGAGACGAGAATAGAAATTTCAAACCACCGTTGACCGCTTATAGTGATATGCTATGCCGCTGCGTCTTTTTTTTTAAATATTGGCTATTTTTACTTTTGAATATTTGTATTCAAATTTTATACAGAATTCATAATGTTTTACTAATTTATGTAAAAACAATGTAAGTTTTTAATATATTTAACGCGTTTGGAACATAAATGGCTGTCGCTATCGCCTTGTTTCATATCGGCTATTAATCTTATTTTAATGCACCATTTTGCCATTTGTTGTGGCATTTGAGTATATTTCTTAAACGCTTAGTCCATACTAATAAGATATTGAAATGATTGTTTGTTGTGCAATATCGATCTACTTTGTTGTTGCTGTGGTGGAAACAACAGTAAACTCGCAGATTAGATTGCACAGTAAAATGATAATTGTATTTCCTAATATTTTAACCCTTCTAATATTTTCTATGTTCTCTATCAGTCAGTATATTATGTATAATATATTTTAATATACTTTGCTTGTCTATTTAAATCATGAGCATTCATATTGTCAAAAAGTAGCATTATAGTGAGGACGAATCCAAGAAGACGAGAGCGGTGCGTGGGTAACAGAGTGTCTAAACAATAGTTTCACTTGGCCATCTATTCTGCTTTATATATATAAAAAAATAACGTAAATAACGTTTTTATATAAAAAATGTCCTTGTTTTTAATAAAAGAAATGCCTAAAGATAAAAAATATAGTTGCATCACAAAGTACAATCAGAGCATAATAATAACTAATGCAGAATACTGCCAGCGTCGTGTCAATTATTCTCCACTGCTGTGGTAATAGATGTTGAAGTTCACGCTATGCACATCCCTTAAGTAATAGGCAGAGTACTCGTTACTTCTCATTCATAGATGAATAAATGGTCATTTCAATATTGTCTTTGGCTTCCGTCTTTATAAATTAGTTGGCACTGCCTTTTGTTGGGTAACAAAGATGTTTTCTCATGTTAATAGTAATTGAAATTTATGCATACGATTTTGTTCTTGTATTTCATGTTGTATTTTAATATGTTTTTCAATCTGGTTTTTGTGATGTATTAAAATTGATTGTTCAGTGAGTGTGGAATGTTTTTAATAAAAAATGTCCTCTTAAATGAACAATGAATAATTGTGCTTTATAAAAAAATGTTTCTTATGATCAATTTTCTAAGATGGTTCCAAGTTTTAATTAATAAATAATTTAAAGCCTAATATACTATTTTTTGTTAAATGGTGTTTATTAAATATTTGAAAATTGATTTAAAAAAAATATTTGTCGAATTAATTAGTGTTATAAAATTTTTTATTACAAAAAGCTGAATCCAACTTTAGATACTCCACACACAATTTCCATATTTTTTTCGAAATATGTTAAATACGCGGAACTTAACGCTGCGCTTAGTCTTCCAGTACGGGAAAATGATATCAAATAAACAAATTCGGTCCTCTGAGTGGAAATCGAACTGACAACCGTTGTATTTACAGTCAGACGCTACGCCACAGGTTGTGGGTTCGGTCCCCACTCGAAATGAAATATATATTTTCATATCATCACTGTACTAACAAGGTAAAGCGCGACGTTGAGTTCCGCAGCTTAACACGCAATTGGCAATCTGAAAAATAAAATGCATTGATCTAACTTAATTATAAGTACAAATGTGTTAATGAAACAGCATAAAATAATATTTTATATCTATATACGTTTCTTGACGGTATGTATGTGTATTGTTGCGGAACGTATTATATGTCCCACAGATCACGTAACTCTATACCGGATATCAGATTCCTTTGGGTCGCAGGTTCGATACATGTGCCACTTTCACCACAACGATAGGTTATACAGTCTACTGTCTAGCTTAGCTTATTAGAATTTTATACTATTGTGATGATTAACGATTAAAGGTTAATTATAGAGTAAGTGTCTCTTATGATAAGATAATGTATGACTTTTATAGCTTTTGAGGATATTATTATATATTGTAGATTTTATATTCAAGGTCATGATAAAATATATAAGTAGACAATTTTTATTAAGTATTCTATTTAGTTAGTAACTCTTCCGGTCTGTATGTATTTTGCTTTGCATATGTTTTTCATATGTATATTAAATTTGTTTAAAAAAAATTAAAATTAAATTTAGATAATTATATCAGTTTTCTGTTTTCAAATGCATGTTGAGAGGCAGCACTAAGCACAACTATTAGCCTTTTTCGAAGCGAGGAAATGAAAATAATTCATTCCGTCGAGAATCGAACCGAGAACTGTCACGTTTACAGTTAGACGCTGATCCTTATAATATACATATGTATGTCTTTGTACATACGCAACAATATCAACAATACGTCATGTATATGTAACATACACGTTTAAATTTTATAATTAATTATTATGAAAGTTTATAATTATACGGCCTTTTGATGTACCCATCATGTTTTCAGAACAAAAAATAACAAAACACGTAATTCAAAGCCGTTTTTACATGAATGAATGTAGGTACGTATTATTTCTTACAATGAATATATTAACACGTGCTCAACGTACACCAGATCATTGATCCAAATTATAGCATCTCAGCACCTCACGCGATACAATCGTGTAAATCTAATTGCGGTCTCGATCACTTACAATCATGTGTACAGTTTATAATACTCGTTAAATAATGTCATATATATATAATATATCGTAGTTTAGTTTTTTTTCTTTTTAGCTTCACGTTGTTTTCTATAGCGGGGTAGAAACTTGTGAACTTGTTGATTGGCGGTACTCAACGCCGCGTTTTGTCTAGTTACCAGAGCTGAGAAATAAAAATATTAAATAATTTATTTCCTCGAGTGGGAATCGAACTCACTACCTGTCGTGTTTACAGTCATACGCTTATACCCCTGCTTCACAACAGGCTTCGACATAAATATTTAATTATTTATTATTATGAATATGTTTTTTGTATTTTAATACAGAACATAAAGATGTATAGAATTAGGAATAATCTTATTGCGTATCTGTCGAACATTGAAGTCATAGGCACTTTGTACTGTCGGATCGAGTACAACAATATTATTTACATATGTTAAACACTGATACCTATCATGTTGACAAAAACATTATTTAGTGATTGATTACAGTATGACTTTGGGGAGAATTCACTTAAGGACATTCCATTTCGGCGATATCATTTTACGATTAAAGTATACTTGTACAACATAATAAATATCTATTTAATTTTTATAAGAATTACATTTTCTAACTTAGAGCTTACAAATATTTTATATTTTATCACTTATATAATTATGAAACGCAAGATATTTTTAGTATAAAAGAAATTAATATTATTAATATATGTTCTTCCATCGTGTCCTATTTTTGATATTTTTTTTTTTGAAATTTAGAAAATTCGTCTTACCTTTTTGTTTAGTCTATGGTATTAGTAATAAACTATTCTTGGTTGGTTAGTTAAAATATTTTGGGAAATAGAACGTTCATTCAACGTACAAGAACTAGTGCTTATTTGATGGACATATCAGTTTTTATCTACGGCATCCCTCTTACTGTTCAATTTAAAAAAGTAAGAGCGTCTGGTCTCCTGGTGGTGTATCCCGCACACACTGCCTACCCAACCATGTGCGGGATACCTGAAGCTGAGTAATAACATAGAGGTGTATATTTTAAATAGAATCTTGTAATACGAAAATTGTCTAGCTTTTTCGCGTCGCCAGTCGAAATAAACAGTTTTTATCGGACGAGTTGTAAGTATTGGAAAGCCTGCGGTAATGTTGGTCAACAATATATGTATTTATGTACAGAGATAACTGACTGATGGCCCGTTCCATGTGCACGCGTCGTTTTTATAATAATCGCTTTAGTTTATCACCTTGTGTGTACTTTATAGTGTTTCACCTCAGTGTTTATAGGAATGCTGTGGTGCTTCATTTTAAATTTTTAATCATATATTGTTTAATGGGTAGTAAATTAGGTTTTGTTTTTTTTCAATTATTTATTGTTTAATTCACAAATTACTTTTGTTTAAGTATATGTGATTATGGAATACTATGAACAAAGAAAAATGTAACCACGTGGATATTTTAAAGTCATATGGCCTAGCTATAGCTAGGTATACTATAGTATACCTTATAAAATATACAGAATAACTAGTAGCAAGAAGCTACAATCGTTAAAAATTAACTATGATTTGTATGGTACATATTACAATATAATCTGTCGTGGAGACAATTGCGCGATAAGACGACGATATATAGACGCAATCAATAATGATTGGTAGCGAACCTATAAAAGTTCGCTACCCATTTGAGGGAATGAAGTATTTTATTTCCTAGTTCTAGTTTTAAACTCTACGAAAAACGAACAGGCGTCCCTACATCAGGTTCTTTTTGCCTACCCTACTATATGCCGAATAGAGAAGCTAAGAATATGTTACTTATTCTATATAAATATTTAATAAGTTTGGAACGGAAATGGAATGGAGTGTCTTAACACTAGGTTCCCATGTTCCCTCTGCCTACTCTACGTGAAGATGAGTGAGTGAGTGAGTATAAATAAATATGCTAAATACCCATGACCTCCACCTCCAAGAAATAACGAGAGTTGATCTTCGTTAATTTTAATTAAGAACAATAATACTACGGTCGATGTCATGGTAAGCGTGTAATTTGAATGACTAAATGAATTTTAAGTTACGTTACGTTACGTTTACGATAGACTACTTTTTTCCAGCGGTTTTGTCCGCATGATCATATATGAAATAACTCCTCAAAAAAGGGGCGCACACCTAAAAGAACTAATCAGTAGTTCCTGGGATTAGAGCTTTTAATTAAAAATACTATTTATGTTACTGTCACTGAAATATGTTTCTTTTTCAAATACAAGTTATACCCTAAGTATATACATTGTTTAAGGAATAACTTTAAACTTTCAAAGTGTTTGCAAACTTTAGCAAGCTACTCTACACGTAGTACGTAGATTACAGACTATAAATAGCTTTACGAGCGTTATGGTGTGTTATTGGGTCACCTACAGCTCGTGGTGTTTTGCATATGGATGTATTTATTGCGGATTACTTGCATCGTTCTCGAATGCGGAATCGGTAGGTGTTCGTTTTCTGATGTTATTATTTTTGATACATTCAACGTTTTTATTATCTTCTATTTTATTTGATTATTCTTGTAGTTGATGAAAGCTGGTTGACTTATGTTGCTTTGATAAATTTTATATTCATATAGTTTATTATAATATACTAAACTAGCATTTGTTTGCGACATCGCTCACTATACTCTTTCTGTGACTTGACTTAATATAGACTAACCTTTGGACTTTGTTACTTAATAAATAATACTACGAGATATATAGAGTAGAGTATTTTATGGGAAAGTGTAAGTGCTATTTTTTTTAATATAATTATTTCAATTAGGATTTGAACCCATAACTACGTTAGGCAATTTTTTTTTTATTTATATACCGCTCAAAAGAAAAACCACAGGAAACATAGTAAAACAGTAAAATGATCTCTAAGAAATATGTTAAGAGAAACGATTCGGTTGCTGTATCTATCTGTAACGTTAATAAATCTCTCAATAAAATTTGTGACAATTATGAACCATAAGAACATTACTCTTAACACACTGACTATACATATTTTAATATTAATTTACATATAAATGTATAAATGTGATATTTTCATTAGACCTGTCATATCTATATCGTTTCAAGCTAGCAACCCACGCGAAGCCGTGGGCTGAAACTAGTTTTAATTAAATGCTACGTATTCATAACAGTTTCCAAAGTCGCTGTCAAAATACAACAATTGCTACCATTAACATCATTTCAATAGGCAATCCGCTTAAATATATTATTGTTCATTTCGTCTTGTAAAGATATGAGTGATATTTAACTTGACCTTTATCTGATCAATGGATGTGCTTCGCTCGTAAAACTTTCAGTTTCGAAATTCAATTCGGTAAGTGATATCGAATAATTGACGCCACCTTGGCGCAGTTCAGATATGCATAATGACGTGTGTATGCTCGAGATGTATCTTTAAACTCCTTTTGGTATACTCGTATTTATATATAAGGAAAAAGGATTTATTGTAAACAATTTTGTTATTACTGTTGAGCGGAGTGATAACGTCTGACTGTACACGCGTTGGGTTTGATTCTTACTTTAATTATTTTTTTTCTTATACAAAGCGCGGCGTTAAACGCCACGTAGTATTTAGCTTTTGGGCCACGGCACTAGCTTCCTATCTGACTTTTTTTATAGAAGAAAAAAGTAAAACTTATTAAGACCTAATAAAACATTATCCGTGTTTCATGTTCACCATATTCATCTAAGAAAGGACCGATATTGTATACAAATGAGTCACAAAACTTATCATCGAACATGTCTGTCAAAGCATTCCATAGTTACAATATGTCTACATTTAATTGTTAATCGAATTAGAGCGAGACAATACGTACCAATGGAGGTACTAATTACCGGAGACGGACGGCCGGCTTGATTGAGACACGTTAATGTCGGGAGACGGATGTGTCGCGTATGCAGTGCTTTTGGTATATTCTATATAGTTTATGCGTATTATAAGTGCAGTTTTTTTTTTCAATACTCGTGTAAATATAACGATTTTGTTATATTCTAAGTATGTATTTGTATCTGTGATGGCCTTTATATAAAATTCTGAACTAATCTAGTGAAAGTTTTGTAGAAAGATGTTTTCGAGGAAAAGGAAAACTAAACATAATTCATCCTTAAAGAGGCGATGCTCTGTTAAGCCAAACGTGAGTAAAATATACGTGTACACAATTTTTCGTAGAAGATTTCATTAAATACGTACATATATACTTAATTTCAGTTTAAGTAGCGATTCTTTTGAGAACTTTGTTTTTGTACTGTGTATTGTACTTCGTAATTAATCAAGATGTATTCGGAATTTTTAATTAAGTTTTTGATAGCGTTGACGTATAATAATTTATAATGTCCTTACTATTGTTTGTACAGTTTGTGGCTGTATAATAATTTAGCTTCACGCTGTATACCGCACACGGCAGGGTAGGCAGAGGGAACTTTGGAACCTAGTGTTTTGACACTCCGTTCCACTTCCGTTTCCCACTTTTCGCCGAATATGTAAAAGTGTATAATAATGTATAATAATCATTACACAATTTAAATGCAGTGTAGTTATAGGAAACCTGTAAACCTTGGCGACGTAGTGTTAGGACTCTCCGTTGCCGCCAAATTTGAGGCATTGCTTGTTGAGCGGCGTAACTCAAAGCCGCGTTTTCCCTTTACCAGAGTGATTTTATTTTCGTCCCTCTGATAGATATTTAATTTCTTCGAGTGGGATTCGAACCCACAACCTGTTACAGTCGCACTTTGTAGCCGTGTGCTATGACCTATAATGTACCATTATCCCCATGCAAGAATTAAATTTACGGAATCCGTTATAAGGTAGTAGATTCTTACAATTTTAATAACTTTAATAAGCTCTATAAAGACGAGAGAGAGAAAGAGAGATGAGAAAAACAGTAAGTTCAGCAATGGTAACTAAAAGAAATAATATATTTTACTTTTTTTAATTTTTTCGCTCTGGTAACAAGGCAAAAGTGCGGCAGTGAGTTCCGCCACTCAACACGCAATACTTCAAATTCGGCGGAAACGCACGGAGTATCTTAACAGGTTCCAAAAATCCTTCTGCCTACTCTTCTATGCGCGAGTGATACTGTGTGAAACAGAAAAAAAAATACAACATGAATAAGTTTTAAAGCAACTTTTCGTTATAGTTAGTATATATAAAATACAAATAAAAAGAAAAAAATAAATAAAATTATTTATTAACATAACAGTATTACATTTTTGATATACGTAATGGTACCCACACTAGGTATTCCTGTATCGTGGGTTCCAAATTACAGTTTAACAACTTACAACTACTGTTGACACTCATTTTACAATCAGCTTCATTACACAGTTAATATAAAAACAAAAGAAAACAAAGATCATTTAAAAGTTATTTTTAAGAACAATTACACAAATTATATGATAGGTGTCAATCATTGTTTTGGTTTACATCTGTACATCTTATAAAATTCAGTGTCTAATACCTTATATGGTTTTCGTTAAACATTTTCTTTTTAAAGTGTCTAAAATGGTAGTCGTAAATTTGAATGAATGCAAAAATATAGTCTTAAATAAACTTATGTTCTCGGGACAACCTCGGTGAAGTCATCGACGAATATACTGTAATCGTCTTCTTATTATATTCTATGGCCCAGGGTTGACAAAATTAATATTTTTAATGTTTATTTTATCTCTAATCATCTCTATTTTAATGAGAACAGTGGTAAAACTGGACGTAATCTGGAAAACGTAAGGTTTCCAGATTACGTCCAGTTACCCTGTTATATACAGTGTAAAGCAAAATATTGTATTGTTAGTACAAATAAAGATTATGTTTAATTATATTATTCTGTCAGAGGAAGCCCTAGGTATTTTGTCGTTAAATACGCTTTTGTTTTAGCTATTATTAAACTAAAATTAAGTAATAATTTTTATTACATTTGTGATGGTGGACTTTAACTTTTGATCAGATGGAAGGTTAACGACCGTTATTCATATGGAGATAATTATAGTTAAAGATCTGTAATTGTATTGCTTTATTAGGTAATTATATAAACATTATATAAAAAATATGTGATTAATAAGGAAGTTGTATTTTTTAATGATTAATTAATTACCTTCGCCTTACGATTTATCCCCTATAAAACCTGAATTTTATAAGTAAATGTTCTTAGATGTAATCACTTCTCGAATTGAGGTCGATCCCACAACCACCATAGATACAGTCTGTCGCTGTCCACTGCGCCATGATGGTGTCTCTGATAATATACATTATGTTTTATCACAACATTTCAATGTTCTCCTCGTAATATAAATATTTGATTTAGTTAAATCATATAATATTCCATTGTTTCTTATACAAATACGTATAAAACTGTTCTTGTTCGATTCGTAATAATGTTTACGTACTGAGTAATTCAATTTAATTGTTGATATAAATTGTATTACTTTTTAGTTGATACATTCTTTGACAATTGAACTACTTTGTAAATCGATAAAGTAAATGTGTTGTGTATATTTATTTTGTCCATATTATGGGCACAGGGGCGTGCGACTGAAGATGACAGGTTGTGGGTTCAATGCCCACTCGAGGAAATGAGATATATTTTCAATGTTTAATATTTTCAACAACAAAGTTTAGCGCGGCGTTGACATCCGCAATCAACACGCAATGCCTCATATTTGGTGGAAAGTGAGTAACAGTACGGAGTGTCTTAACACTTCGTTCCCAAGGTTCCCTCTGTCGACCCTCCCTATGTGCGGGATAAATCTGAAAGCTGAAAAAAAAGGAATAAATGGTTTATATTAAACATTTTTATCTTTAATATTTCGTTGAGGTATTTTTCCATTCACGTTAAGTGCATCTTATCGCCAACGAAAACATTGTAATATATTTATTATGCAAATAAATTTAAGTGACGTTTTACTTGGGTATTTTACAAGGTGAGGTAGTGTCGGAGGAAATCACTTTTTTATATCAAATTTACTTTTTAATTTTTTAAATTTTGTTTTTTAATTTTTATTACAGTGTTCGTAATCAAAATGTTTATGCGGAATTATTTTTACTTGCTGTTGCTTATGTAATATACACAGATTTTGTGGAAGTAATAATATGTACGAAATGTTTATTTTGTTAATTACATATTTTATAAGGTCATTGATTTTAAAAATAAAGCTGGCGAATGGCATGATTTATTGCATTTCTTTTATAGATTTTAGATTTCTACGTGAGTTGTATGACAACGGACTTAACGTACGAACTAGGAAATATTGTTGTTTTTAGAACTAACAAATACATACGATTAAATGCAATGAAATTAATTTCATTCAAAATGTGTAAAAACGTAAATACCGAGGATCTTGTTAAATATATTTTGTCAGTTTAGTTAAGTTCTTTAATTGTCTCTTTTCGGGCTTGCAAATTGAACACGAAATCACTGCACCAGTGTAATAGAACGGAGAACGCATGAAAGAGAGTGATCGGTAAGGGATAAATTATATAATATTATTTATGACATAATTATTTTATCACAAGATTGTTAAAAATAAAAGAAAATTACATAAAAAAATGTCATAATCAATCATATTTGTCTCAGCCCTAAAACATTGAATGAATTCGCGAGACGCACACGTGACGGCAGGAGAGATGCGTCAGGCGCCACCCTGATTCAACAGTGTGACTCATGCGTGTAATTCTGAGCTTACCCTCATACTGCATTGTTTACATTAGCTGATTCTTTTTTATTTAAATGTTTGTTTTTTTTTTAAAGTGTCGCTTAGTAATATATATAATATCAGTGACATAAGTCACTGAATTTAGTAAATAAAATAAATAAATAATCGTCTGCTTGTCAATCGGAAAGTGGGGAATGGGACGGAGTGTCTTAACACCAGGTTCCCAAGTTCCCTCTGACTTCCCTATCGGGTGCTCGTTACGAAGCGAAGATGTAACAATAATTATTGTAGTACGGTTTTTTCTTTTTCTGACGAAACGTCTTTTGATGTTCTATAGACTGCTTAGACGCATGAGGCATGTTTTTTATTTAGAAAGATCTACTTACTGACTGTTAGTTATGTCATTAAGTACATGCTCTAACTTTTTTAATTCACTTATTTGAACTTTTTATTGAATATGTCTACAAAAAATCGAATATAACATTTTAATTGTAATAAGGCGTTGAGTTCCGCCACTCAGCACACAACGCGTAAAATTCGGCGGAAAGTGGAAAACGGAACGGAGTGTCTTAATATTAGGTTCCCACTACTCTACCGTGCGCGAGATACCTACAACGTGAAACTGATTGTAATTATAAATTAAAGTAAAATGTTAATAACATCGACTGCCGTCCTTACAAGGCATGTTCTTTACAATGAACGAGGAAGCTTACGATGCATACGTAAAAAGTTATGATATACAGCTCATTAAAGCGCTACTTACGCATTGAATAGCAGTATTGTTTAATTATTCTGTCAAATGTTTCTTGATTTCCTTCGATTCTTTTTTGATGACATATATTTTTAACCGATGGCAAAAATGAGGTTGACAAAGTTGATATGTGATATTTTTAGTTTAATTGTCTTCAGTAATCTTCAAGATACAAGTATCCGCTCTACGCATTTCTGTCTATAAACGTAAATAGGTAATTCGCGGATATTTGAGTCGCGATTTCAATTGTTTATTTTAAATAACAAATATTTAAAAACGTTTTTAGTAAATATTTAAATACATTTCGTACATAAAATATTTCAAATTGAATATTACTACCGCTAGTTTATAGTAGATATTAAGTAGAACGATTTGTTCGTTACTTTGTATTTTATGTTGCGTTTCCTACCATTTCCTTTTTATCCTATTTATTCTGAACTCGGAAAAGGAAATCCTGTGATTGTTTTTCATTAAAATCTCGCTGAAAATGCGAATGAAAATTATGGGGCAATTACCTTGCTTATGTTTTTATTTTACTGTCGACAATGTTCATTTTTACTTGTTGTGAACTAGTGCTCTACAAATATTACAAAAAGTGACAGAAATTTTATTATTACTTTAGGAAATTAGAACAAAGGAGACCGTTGTGGCGTATTGTATATAGTTTGAGGTCTCAGGTTCTAGGTTCGTTTCAGACTCGGGGAAAGTATAGTTTTTAACAACCAATATCTTCAAATTTAGGCAGATTGGTACAATCTGGAAAGGAAATCTTCAACACATTTCAATTTCAAATTAAAATTTTAAATTCGTTAATTTTGTTATGTTGGCGAAATTATTTTATCGAATGGAAAACAAAATATAAAAGAATATTTTAAAATTATATATTTCATATTTTTATTTTAACATAAAACAACTTTTAACATAAAATTTGATTTGTTTCAGAATGACGAGCCACCCGAGATCACGTACTGCGTCGTGGGCGGTGAAGGCGGCCTCGCGTTGCAGGCAGTCACCCCCACGCACCCCATGCCACCGCAAGATGAACTCGACGCGAAATTTGCGGAGCTTGTGGTGAGTACACTTTATTTGGTGTCATTATGTTTTTAATGTGTTATCCACACTTTACACGGGATTTGTAGCCGCACCTTTTGGGCGATTTTCGCATGTTCGAATCCTGTCGCAGAAATTTTTGTCCGGTTTTCAAAGAAATATTATTGTCAGAACGTTATTTTTAAAATTTTTTTTTTGCAAGGCTGGGTAGGATAAGGGAATTTGAGAACCTAGTGCTAAGACACTCCGTTCCTTTCCCCGCTTTCCGCCGAATTTGAGGCATTGCAGCTTGAATGGCGGAACTCAACACCGCGCTTTACATTATTAACAAAGCGAAGAAATAAAAATATCAAACATATTTTTACTATGTTTTAAAGTGTTATTCCACACTTAGGACAGAAAAAATTAACTTAAATTCAAATCAAACATTTTATTTGAAAATATTAAATATTTAATTTCCTCACGTAGTCATTGAACACCCTCACACCCTAATGCTCTGTGCGTGGTGCACAGGGCATACAGGCTTTAAACAAGACATACATATCCTAGACATAATAAATACAAAGTAAAAAAAACTTTTACTTTATATTCCACGTACTTTCAGATATATTCATTCTCAAGCAACCATATATTAAAATTATAATGCGCGTGTAAAATGAAGGTCGATAATCTGATTTAACGATCTATTGGATACGGGTGGTATATTAGTATTGGCTATAGATATATCTTATGTATAAATTGTCGTCCTTTGCCTTCTCTAAGTAGTTCTAGTTCTCAATATTATATTAAGTACTATAACCGCTAACTATATCTTGAATAAAAGCGGTGGACATAAGGAAAAATGGGAAAAAATTGTATGGAAAAAACCTGTTAAATTTAACGCCAGTAATCATTATGTAAACAATAACTAATTGATTTTTAAACACTTCAAAGTATCATAATTGAGTTATTTTTGGGTGCATAATGCATATGTCACGATATACTTTTTTTAACCGAAAAATATTGTTTTATAATGATTTACATATTATATGTGTTTGTTCTCTTTTGAAATAGATAAAAAAATGATATACGTATAGGCAATAACTTTCACCTACGGCTTCGCCAGCGGGGTTAAATGGAAATACCTAAATATCAAATAATAAATTCACAGTGCTCGAAGTAAACTATGTATGTGCAAGACGTATCATACCATGGCAATTAACAAGGTGTAATAGTTAAAGGTTATTTTTGTGATTTTTTTTTCAGCTTCACGCTGTATCCCGCACTAGGCAGGGTAGGCAGAGGGAACGGAAATGAAACCTAGTGTTATGACACTCCATTCCACTTCCGTTCCCCACTTTCCGCCGAATTTGAGGCATTGCGTGTTGAGTGGCGGAACTCAACGCCGCGCTTTGCCTTATTACCAGAGCGAAGAAATGAAACATTAAATATTTAAATGGAAAATATTAAATATTTCATTTCCTCGACTGTGGATCGAACCCAGAACCTGTCGGTTACAGTCACACTCTTGTGCCGGTGCGCCACGACAGGCCTCAATTCTCAATCTGTTATTTTTAAAAAATAACTGTCCAATACTAAAATAATTTTACTCTTTAAATTTAACTAAAGATTTTTTTAATATTAGTACAAATGTAATATATCTTAAATCAGACAGTTTCGGCAGCAACGTCAACGCTGTTATTAATGTACCGCTCGCGGTCTTTGCCTAAGTTTTATTGTTTGACTGATTTATCTATCTGTATCGGTCTAAAACAAATTTCACGATCTTGACATTTATAAGGGTTATATATCATAATATTTAAAATATATTATTATGCTTTTAGTAATTGAGGCCATAGTGGTGCAGTATTGAAATGATTTTCGTTTTCTTGTTCTGAAAGTAAAGTGCATCGCTGAATTTCGCCACTCTACAATGTTGTGAAAATTGGCCATTTTTGATAAATTTTTAAAATATATATATATTAAGAAAGTCTTTAAAAGCAAAATTAAAAAAAAATCACAAATTGAAACCGCTAATGATACAAAATAAGATATCGGCAGCTACTTACTTTGAAATCATTCACGTACTTTTTAAACCTACTTTTTAAACACGGGAGACACTTTCAGTTTTTTTCCATTAGCTCACCATTACTGGTTGTGTTTTTAAGAAAAAAATAAATAAATAAATCTGATATCTTAATTTACCTCTAAAGCCATAAAATTTTTAATTAATTAAGTAATTTACAAATTTTTATATACAACAAAATTGATTGCGTTTATAAAATATCTAGTTTGTAGAATTGACACTCAAGTAACAATTTATTATTCTTAAATAAAGTATTTGCGTAATCTACGGCCATTTCGTAATACTTCCGATGTACCATTCTATATTATTGATTGGACCTACATATATGTGAAACTCGTTTGGTTTGTTGTCATAATTAAAAAGCTTTGCCGTTACTCTATTAAGATGTTGGCAGCTCGTAAACATTTACAATTTGTGTATAATACACGATGTCTTTTTCTAGGTTAAGGGTTCAATTAGAAGGTAATGATATTGATCGGTTAGTTTATTGGGAACTTAGTGATAGTTTTTTTTTATTTCTAGGTAGTTTTTTTATTTACTCCAACATCTTGTACCAAAATCATGTTCTTTTTCTATGAGTTATGTTGGGAAATGAAAGCATATGTTGGGCGTTTAATTCTTCGAATATTTCTCATATTTTTCAGTATGAATTATCATTTTTAACTGTGTATTTTTACATATTTATTTTATAACGTTAATAAATATTACTATTTTTAATGGAAATATAAATATTATTTATTTAAAAAACGTATAAAAAATTAATGTAGTGCCATTTGAACCGGACAAATAATTATAGACGGTCATCAACAGGCGCGTTATACTTATATATTTAAAAAAATATATAATTTTTACTAAAAAATAATGCGATTATTTTTTAATAAAATTATATTAGTACTGTGTTTACATATTCTTTCATCGCTGATGCTTACCAATTGGCCCTTAATTTCTCACGTTATAAAACGAACTACAAGTTTCCTACAGTGCAATAATTATTCTACCTTAGCAGTTTTATTACAGCTAATTAACACGATTCAACAAAATCTGAATGAAAGTCCTACGATATATGTTATGCGGACATTGTAGATACTGCTAAGGGAAAACTGGTCGTAGTAAGGTACTTGGCGCCAAATAAATTGAAGTACATATCTAATTGGATGGCTGAGACTTTCGCAGACTGGAATAAGAGAAACTCTTGGGTGGCTTAAAGCTTTTATCTGATTAAGGGGATTTTACATTGTTACATAGACATTCGCTCCGTTCTCAACACGTTAAGCCTCAAATTCGGCGTAAAGTTGGGAACGGAACGGAATGACTTGACACCAGGTTCCCAAGTTCCTTCTGCCTACCCTTCCATATGTAGGTTACAGCCTTAAGCTGAAAAAAAAAAACTAAAATTTTACTAGGGAACTGAAGTGTCTTAATGGGAACGGACACTAGGTTCCGAAGTTCCCTCTGCCCGTTATGTATGGTATACAGCGTGCAGCTAAAATAAACCGTTGACATTTAAAGTTCAAATTTTGTCTAATTCAAAATAAGCTTAAAAGTTAAAAGCGCAAGAGTTATTCTATTAAAAGTTTTGTATTTATTTAGTACTATATATTTATTTTCTTTGATTTAGGAAGTACCACACATTTGCATGGATATAAAAGAGAATATTTATAATATTATTTATTTTAATACACGAATAATTGTTTCAGTAGAGATATATTTTACAAAACCAAATAATATTTGTATAGGAAATATCTGTTTTAAAGTATATAAATATAAATATTCGATGTTAATAGAAGGTACAAAAACTTGACGTAATAATTTTTCGGCGCCAGACATAACAACCTATGTAATCTTTGCTAAACAATAATTGGCGATTAAGTTGTACACAAAAGTATAATCCTAATCAACTCGAACAAGTCTGCCATAATCCATAATTAAGACACGTTATTAGACGTGACCATTATTAGCTTAAATAAGCTCCTCGCTGTATCCAGCACATGGCAGGGTAGGCAGAGGGAACTTGGGAACCTAAAGTTAAGAGACTCAGCTGCGTTCTCCACTTATCGCTGAATTTGTAACATTGCTTGTTGAGTGGCAGAACTCAGCTTCACGCTGTATCCCGCACGAGGCAGGGTAGGCAGAGGGAACCCGGGAACCTAGTGTTAGGACACTCCGTTCCACTTCCGTTCCCTACTTTCCGCCGAATTTTGAGGCATTGCGTGTTGAGTGGCGAAACTCAACGCCGCGCTTTGCCTTTTTACCAGAGCGAAGAAATGGAACATTAAATATTTAAATTGAAAATATTTAATATTTCATTTCCTCGACTGGGAATCGAACCCAGAACCTATCGGTTACAGTCACACAAGCAGAACTCAGCAGAACTCAGCGCCGCGCTTTATCTTGTTACCAAGGTAATGAAAATATTGATTATTTTATTTCCTTCAGTGGGGATCAAACTTGCTACGACATGCCTCAAGTTATATTAACTAACTTTGCAAATCGATACCGATTATCCATACGCCAACTGCTCTTACATAAAAAAGAAAGTAGCGCGATTTTGACAGGTATATTAGCGATTGAAGTGCGGTGAGATAGACGCGATAAACAGATTATGTTTCATATGGAATAGTGACGTGATGTAATACTAGTACCACTTTCACAATTTGAATGTTTTGTCCACTTTAATCCTTTATTTATTGATCTTTGTTTTGTTTGTTATATAACCGTTGAATAAGTAGATCAGATGTTCAGATATATTAAGCTGTTGTGCTGCGATGTTTATCATCAACAAGTTACATGCACAAATTAAAGTATATACATATATACAGTGGAAGTATCAACTATGAGGACTGTATAATTAAATATTTTTGTTGAATTTCACCACTCAACACGCAATGCCTCAAATACAGTGGAAAGTAGGGAACGGATGTGCCTTAATGGGAACAAAGTGTCTTCACACTAAGTTTCCAAATATCCCGCTGTTTACCCTGACATGTGCGAGATATAGCGTGAAGCTAATTACGTTTGTTTGTACTTACTTTTTAATATATGTATGAATAGATTATAGTTCATGTAACCTGTCTGGTACGCACAAAGCGTACGTACATTAATATGTGTCGGTACACATTGAACCTATGACCTCTGATCTTGCAGTTATGATCTGCAGTAATGCGGGAGATAAAATTTCAAATATATTAATCTTCTATGTAATATGTATTCAACCGCCACGTATAATGAGACGCTTATGTATTTACATCCCACACGCAGTTAGACGTTATGAGAGACTTGTTACGGAAAATTATTACATAGATGTGCAGTTTGTATGTTTTACAATAAGATTCTTGTTCTTTGCACATTTTTAATGACTATTTCATTTCGAATGTATTGAGTATTAAACATTTTTGGAAACGTTTAATATTAAATAGACTTCGTAATTTCGTTTAGTTTGAGATTTATCTAATTGTTATTATTTTTCTATTATTCTTTATGCATTGCTTGTTGAGCTGAATTCCGCCCTTTGCCTCATTTGCCTCTTTCTTTCTTTCTCTCTTTCTTAGCTTCACGCTGTATTCCCCACTTTCCGCCGAATTTGAGGCATTGCGTGTTGAGTGGCGGAACTCAACGCCGCGCTTTGCCTTACTACCAGAGCAAGGAAAGGAAATATTAAATATTTAAATTGAAAATATTAAATATTTCATTTCCTCGACTGGGGATCGAACCCAGTCGCTCCGCCACGTCAGGCCTCTATTGCCTCATATCTTAATCATCTCATTTGCCTCTTAGAGTAAAGAAATGAAAGTATAAAATATTTAACAGCTGTTGCATGCTTGCAGTCATACGCTTCTGCCCCTATGCATCGACGTTTTTGTTTCGTGCATCGACGTTGTTTATCGTTGTTTTCTTATAAACTGATGTCAACATTATAATTTTTGCCCATTTTAGAATGGCGTTTGCCATAATTTTCATCTATCACAGTGTAAACTGACGTATAAATCTCTGAATATATGTCAAACCAGTAGAAAATGGGAACCAGTCATTATATAGATTCAGTTTTAATATGCAATTAGCGTACATAACTTTAATTGTATGTACTTTAAAATAAAATTTATATTTTTTTTCCATTAGACTAAACACGAGATACTCTTGATAACGACGTACATTAAATAAGATAAGCTAAAGTTCGATATAGAACGGATAAGTGATGTAATGAGAACGCTTCACTTTCACTGTCCGAGTGATACTGATAGATTGCTTGGTTGCGTGTTATATGATTAAACAAAGGGACTGTTCGTGTTCCGGCTCGAGCTGTCTTGTCTTGTCAGCTTAGACCCTACCGTTATTTGTAATATAAAAATTATTACAGCTGTGCGGAAGAAAGCTTGTATTAAGATTCAATAGGCATTCTTCGTTTGAAGTTGAAAAATTGGGCTTTGAATGTCGTGTTCTACTTTATCGAAAAGAGGATATGACAGTTTTTATCTTGAGGTTGAACTCACAATCATTGCGCTTTTAATCAGACCAAGTCATACTGTGCCATGCCGGCGTTAACATTTTTTTCTAAATAGAATCTAATGGATTAAATGTTTTTATTTCTTCGCTCTGGTATAAGGCAAAACGCGGCGTTGAGTTCCGCCATTCAACACTCAATGTCACAAATCTAGCGGAGAGTGGGAAACAGAAGTGAAACGGAGTGACTTAACACTAGGTTCCCAAGTTCCCCTCTGCCTACGCTGCCACGTGCAGGATACAGCGTGATGCTGAGTGGTAAGTATGAATATTACTTACTCTAGTAGGGTAGGCAGAAAGAACCGAGCGTCAAATGCTACGGAAATATTACATTGTACAAATATGTACATATGTAAGTATAATAAATAAAAATTATATGATCCTTATATAATTAATGTTTCTATAGAATAATGTTTTGATTTTCATTATCACGATTCTGTTGTAGGTACAGCAAGAAATTGTTTAAAGTTAAATAAAAACTTATTAATATGTTGTGTATCATAATTATGACCATATTGAAAGTAACTCGAGTTTTTTTTTTAAATGTTTCAATAAAACGAGAAGTCGTTGATTTAAGAATTCTTAGGCTTGTGGTTTATTCCATTCGCAGATTGATTGTGGTTAAGCAGCAATTACTGGTGCAGTATTGTTGGTGTTAAATATAGGTTATTAGATCTATTTCGTAATGTTTTCCGTGTCCTAGCTTGCATATTTATAGGAATTAATAAGATTTAAAATTCACTATAAGTGAGCTTTAATTAAATATAAATTATAAATATCATTAGGTTAAATATTAGCTTCACGCTGTATCCATCACACGACAGGGAAAGCAGAGGAGGCCTTGGGAACATACTGTTAAGACACTCCTTTGCGTTCAACACTTTTGGCCGATTTTTAAGGCATTGCGTGTTGAGTGACGGATCTCAACGCTGGGCTTTGCCTTGTTACTAGAGCGAAAACATGAAAATTAAATATTTCGTTTTAAAATAATAAATATTTTATTTCCACGGATAGGAATCGCACCCACAAAGTTAAAAGTCCCGTTTACAGTCACACGCCCCTGGGCCACGACAGGACTCATTTTAAGTAGGTATACTGAGTAATAACGGCACACTTTGTAAACGTGCGACATTAAACGGACATCATAGTGTTTTAACTTTACAACGATAATCATAATTTATTTTAAATTTGCCACAGCAGAAATTTTAAAGAAATGTAAAAACTACATTAATTGAAGAATGAAATTGTCTTTAATTAAGATACTTTGAATTTTATACATTGCGTTAAATAATGAAATTGTAAACCTAATATTGAAAAGACCAAATGTTGAATTTCTTTTGGGTCCTTCTCGGTAGAACTCCCTTCAGAAGCCGGTGATGACGTTTTAATATGCAATATATCGTTTGCATAATTCATTTTTTTTCTAATAAAACTTGTAGGTACATTCATCTTTAGACGCATTTTGCGTTGGCAAAGTATTTAAGAAATAAATATAAGTACAAATATTTATTTGCCGAAATTACATCGCCTGACGTTGCGACGCGACGATCGCGACGGTTGTCCGCCGATAGTGTAGCTCTGGCGATAAGATTTGATAACTGGCGACTGACGCGGCGCCACGAATTACGAAATATGTAACTTTTTAAAAAAATCGTACAAATTATTAATTAATTTTTATATTTTATACAACACGAGAAGGTTTATTTATATAAAACTTGTTAGCAATTTCGTAATTTATTTTTTATACATTTTTTTAGTGTAATTTATGTAAAACTTGTTATTTTCAATTTGAAAAGATTTAGACATCGATCAGTTATTGAGGGTACTGTCAGAACTAATGTACTGTATACATATATTTATCATTTTGACTAAAATGCTTTGTATATAAACATTCGTTATTGTTTTAAATATTAAATATTCTTTTATTTCACCCGCTAATCATATATTCTATTAGATGTCACTTGTGACTTTACAGTTTTCAATAAACTCTTTACTTTATAGGTATATCTATGTAATATGTATTTAATGTCAAAACTTTCTCCGTCTCCTGACAGTGATGGGCAGTCGCTCTTGGAGTTATAAATGGTTTCTCTTAATTTAATTAAACATCTCGAGTTTTCACTTTAATTATTGTTTATATTCTTTAGCCGATGAGCTACACAAATTACGAATCATAAATGCGTTAATAATATATTTATTTATTTCAGCTTCACGCTGCATCCCGCAAATAACAGGTTAGGCAGAGGGAAGCTAGTGGAGCCGAATTCTGGAGGCATTGCATTAGAGAGAGAGAGTGAGAGTGGCGGAACTTAACCACGCGCTCGAGTAGAGATCGAACCCACAACCTGTTGTGCTTAGAGCAGCAATAATGTATAAAGTAATATATATACACTTTACAATTGTAGGATTTTTTGTCTGTAATGCATTTAAAGTGAGCTGTGCGGTGGATTGCCTATGTTAAATCTTTTCGAATACGTTTCCACTATGCTAGTAGAAACTTGGACACAATGTACCTTTTGCACTCAGCGGTTGATACAATATTAATTGTCATATCTCAGTGAATATTGCAATTAGATACTTAGACTAATTCTTGTACCAAGAGAGATACTCGATGTATATCGAACATGTCAGAACAAAGCGGCGCGTTTTTTCTGTAGGTCGTAAGCGGAACAAAGGTAAAGTAAAGGAATATTTCCTTTTATTATGTATGTAATGATATATTACATTAATTTTGTCGTTTATTATAACCATATCCATATATTGGCAATGCACAACAAAGTTGCATAATTAAGTAATTTGTGCAATATTGTAATGCTCCTGGTGCCCTGCAGTAACTCGAGCTCGACCGCAACTCGCGGGCCATGTCGTGCTGCGGTCGGCAGTTACGGCATGCGGTGTGGTGCCTTTCAGCGTTATTTATAAATGATTTGGCTTCTATAATATCTTTATTAGGGCCTAATATTTTGGTTCAAAATACCATTATAATTAATTGGCGATGACATTTTGGTAGATTTTCGTGAGACGCAGGTAATAAATAATATTTGCCATTTTGTATGCTAATTACTTTGTTGAGATTGTATTTAGAGAACGTTTTGAATATGTTTATTTTATTTTAATGATACTTATTTAAGTATCATATGATACTGCCAGTCGGTATTTATAAACTCCTAATAGGCGGAAAGGGAAAACTGCATGCATACCCAGCAAAATGCAATGTACACATTACACATTTTATCAATATCAAAATATAATTATAACCGAGGTAAATATTGGGTAACAATAATGTCAACAAGATTTTTTTTTTGGACTCGTAAAATTATTTAATCACTTAATCATATGTTCAACGTATAGTTTAACGGTCAGAGCGTTTGGATTGCTAACAAAAAGCGCGGGTTCAAATTTAGTTGTGGGTGAATTTTTATACTTTCTCTTCAAAAAAAATTAATGCTTAAATAACTAGAAATATAAAACTACAATTTTGTACCATATTCTTTGTTATATCATAAAATATTTATTATTTCTTATTATATTTTATCTGATACAATTAAATATGCTTAAGATAATAAAATAGAACTCAGGCAACCTTGACACGGCATAGAGTCACGATTTGCATTCATTATGAAGCTTGTCCATCCCCGTCACCCATATTTAATAGAGACCACAAGCTTTTTATATACCTTTGAATACGTGTGTGTGTGTAGGTAAATGCTTTATAAGCGCTACTTTACATATATATATATATATATATATATATATATATATATATATATATATATATATATATATATATATATATATATATATATATATATATATATATATTACGTGACTATCCAGTTATATAATATATACGTATCGAAGGCGGAGGGAACTTGAGACCAACATCCAATTTATATAGTTATAATTTATTTTTAAAGTGCTTATATGTGTTTATGAAATAAGCGTGAGGAATACTCAAGTTATATGCCATAAAGGAAAAGTCACTAAACAGGAAAAACCGCAAAAGGAGAACACGACTGTAAAGGTGAAGGTTGTAAAATCGATTCCTAATCGAGGAAATGAATTACTTTAATTTCCTCGCTTTGGTACTATACAAGCAATGAAAGTCGCGGCGTTGAATTCCGCCACTCAATAATGTTCGGAAATTGAGGAGAACGTGGGAACGGAGGGTTTTAATATCAGTTTTTTCTGCTTATCCTGCTATATACTTGCTTATATTAAAAAAAATATAAAATTTAGACCAAGCTCATATATATTCAAGGAAATAATTATGTGTTAGTTTCATTTTATATGGTAGGTACTCCTTTTTTTGCTTATTAGACCTAATCATACTACGAAACAGATTCTTTTTACCAAAAATACATAGTATGTAATCTATCCATCGGCACGTATACGTTTCTGTAAAGTAAATAAAAAAAATAGTTTTAATTGTTACTAAAGAAATATAAAATAGGCGTGTCTAGTGTCTACAAGTAAGGTCATTTACCTCGAGAGTTTTACAAAGAGCTTTGAAGCCCGACAGTCCAAGTGTAATCCGATTAAATATATATAATACAAATCCCGACATTCCTTTTTGTATATTTATTATTAATAAAAAAATACAACGCTTCAGGTTGTAGGTTCGATCCTAACTCAAGGCAATGAATGAAATATTTAAATTTATATTTAATAGTTTATTTTTTTCGCTCTGCTAACTAGGTGAAGCGTGGCGTTGAGTTCCGCCACTCAGCATGCTTCAAACAATAAACATATTTTTTATATATATTTCACATAATATCAGTTAATCTTCTTTAAAATATTTACAGCTTAAATATTACAAAAATAAGAAAATGTGTGATAGTACAAAATAAATAACAGACGAAGTAGAAATTAAGTAAAATTTTCAATTTCTACACGCAGGTGGTTAGGTAGACATATTTACTCGTAATACAACCGTCTATTGATTGGCTGCTGAGCTTTCTACCTGGTATTTATTGAAGCTTTAAGAGAACTTTACGAGTGGCAATTACTTGCAAATTCATTAAGTTAACAATGTTGCTGTGTGAAAAGCCTATTAGTATAATCAATTTACTACACTACTTAAGACACTCCGTTCCGTTCCCCATTTTTCACCGAATATGAGTTATTGCGTGTCGAGTGGCGGAACTCCAAGCCGTGCTTTGGCTCTTCACCAGAATGAGGAAATAAAAATATTGAATACTTTACTTCTACATGTGCAGTCGTATGCTTGTACCCTTGATCTAAGACAGGACCCAAAATGACGATTACATGCAAAAGTTTTGTTAATATAGATAGCTACAAAAATTTCACTGTTAATTTTTTGCGTAACTTAAATTTTAGAAGTAGATCTGTTATTTTAACACTTTTACTTAACGTCGAACGAGTGTTAATCATGGAAAGTAACGTACATGAAAGTTTTTTTTTTTACAAATATAACTCGGTTAAGGAGGTAAAAATGAAAATTATACATAATTTATTATAATTAGGCGTAAGTAAAATTTTCACTTCGTGTACTCGTAAGTTATAAAATTAAAAATATATTAAAATGTATTTAATTTTTTTATAACCACCAGCTTTACGCTGTATCTCGCATGGCAGGGTAGGCAGAGGGAACTTGGGAACCTAGTGTTAAGACACAACGTTCCACTTTTCGCCGAATTTGAGGCATTGCGTGTTAAGTGGGGGAACTCAACGCTGCGCTTTGCCTTTTGGTACAAGGCAAATGACCGAACAAATAAAAACATTAAATATTTAATTTGAATATATTAAATATTTAATTTCTTCGAGTTGTGATTGAATCCACAACCTGCCTTACAGTCGCGCTTGTGTTGCTGCGACAGGCCTCAATTTTTATAACAATTCGTTTTTATACACATATGAAACTTTTTTCTTTTCTCTAAGGAAAAATCTTCTTTTGAGGTTATTTTTTAATTTGTACTAGCTCAGTGACCCGTAACACGTAACATATGAGATGATGAGGTAATTAGGCTTATTATACTAAAACGTCGCCCTGACATGGCTCTATTAAGTAAATTAGCTAACATTAACACATTTATTACATTCCTAAGGATGTTTGTTCAGATTGTCGCAGTTAGCTAAACATTATAAAAATACTTTTTTAGAATTCCTTAATCTCTGTTGGTTTTTATTTTCTATAATCGCCATATGGTTGTCTGTAGTTAGTTGTAGGTAATAACTTACCTACTGGCCTTTATAAGTTCTAACTACACAGCTTCGTTTTGTGATTTTTTCTTTCTTTCTTTCTTTCTTTCTTTCTTTCTTTCTTTCTTAGCTTCACGCTGTATCCCGCACGAGGCAGGGTAGACAGAGGGAACCCGGAAACTTAGTGTTAAGACACTCCGTTCCACTGCCGTTGACCACTTTCCGCCGAATTTGAGGCATTGTGTGTTGAGTGGCGGAACTCAACGCCGCGCTTTGTCTTATCACCAGAGCGAAGAAATGAAACATTAAATATTTAAATTGAAATGAATTGACTGGGGATCGAACCCAGAACCTGTCGGTTACAGTCACACGCTTGTGCCGCTGCGCCATGACAAGCTTTGTGATTTTTTTTTTGTATAAATTTAGTATAATGAAAAAAAAAATAAAATTTAATATGAGTAATTATAAAAATATTTCCATCTGAAAAATAGAGTTCTATAGATATTTCTCATACGGACTAACAATGCGTATTGTGCGGGTGACTAGGCGTCTAGATTTCATGGGCGTGATCGAACCTTGACATTCCTCTTTGACAGCCGCTTTGACAGTCTGGTCCTCCTCGACGTGAAAGGACCATGCGATATGTACATCTATATTATGAATAAATAGTATTTATTCGCTGACCATTTTTAATGTTTTGAGTTTAAAATTAGAGTGTGCTTAAAAAAAATAATTTATAATTTTGTATTAAATTACATATAATGTTGTTTTTTAATTTATACATATATATTTTCTTGTGACTCTAATGTCTAAGATATTTAATTTTAGTTACAATTACATCTACATATGCATATATAAGTAAGTAAATCTACACTACAGAATGACCGACAGAACAAACAAAATTACTGGGCCTAAAAAGGTGAAACTTATTAGGTTATAAAATATAAAGGAGCACTACGAGAAGATTTTTCTAATTTTCTACGGGAACTGGAAGAAGTAGATATTCCATTGTTTATAATATTATCACCACATAAATGTATTTGTATATTTTGCAAAAGATACCATGAATACCTATTCATGTCCATAGTAACGGACTTCATTATCCACTAAAACAAGCCAAAAGGCTTGTCTTAGATGCCAAGGGTAAAATGTCATAAATTATAAGCTACACTTCCGTAGCCTGAATCGACAGATTCATTTTACATTTATTAAATTACAGACTATATAAGTGACATTTTAACATAAAGTTATCGATCAGATAGCCAAATCTTAAATAAGTTTTTGATAAAAAAATATTGTACTATATATTCCAAGTTTTGAGTTTTTTTTATCTTCACGCTGTATCCCGCACGAGGCAGGGTAGGCAGAGCCGGGGACCTAGTGTTAAGATACTTCGTTCCACTTCCGTTCCCCACTTTCCGCCGAATTTGAGGCATTGCGTGATGAGTGGCGGAACTCAACGCCGCGCTTTGCCTTATTACCAGAGCGAGGAAATGAAACATTAAATATTTAAATTGAATATATTAAGTATTTCATATCCTCGACTGGGGATCGAACCCAGAACCTGTCGGTTACAGTCACACGCTTGTGCCACTGCGCCACGACAGGCCTCAAGTTAATAATGTTTTATAAGTATATAATGTTATTACATGTTAGGTCACTTAAAATATTATTTATTTGATCTCTACACACTTGGATGTACGATCTCGTAGATGAAACGAAAGCGTACACCGCCTGGTGATCGTCCGTTATATCATAGATCAGTTCTGATGACTTGTACATTTTTTTTTATTTGTGTGAAACTACTTTCGATGAGGACGTTATGGGTTTTTACATTCTCGGAGTCTTTTTCGTTTCTTAATTTTTTTTATCGTATCTGTTCTTGAGTTAGGAAATATGTAAACTTTTTTTAGCTTGACCATTTATCCCGCATATATATATATATATAGGTAGGTAGGCAGTGGACTCCTGGGAACCTATAAGTAATGGAAGTTATATGGTTCCAACTCTATTATAACTAATTCTAGGTAAATAAGTTAATTAAAATTTAAGATTTTTTAAAGTGCTTTATGATTGTCCCGTATTTTACACCACACAAACAAGAGATATCAGCTTCACGCTTTATCCCACACATGGTAGGGTAGGCAAAAAGAAATTGGAAACTTATTGTTAAGGCACTCCGTTCCGCCGAATTTAAGGATTTGCGTGTTGAGTGGCGGAACTCAACGCCGCGCTTGAGTAACGCGCTTTAAAGCAAGAGGTGAAGAATAAATTATACAGACTAATAGAGATCTTTATCTAATAGCAAATTAAAACGTGTTGATTGTAGTGATAGTTATGATCATTATGTCATTATGTCGTTATAATATAATAAGACACAACCAAAAAATATTTGCTTATATTGCATAAACTTTCTAAGCTAACAATCTATTTAATACTAAGTGAAATCAAGAAATTTTACATACAGTATAAAATAATTAGTATATAAAAGGCCTGTACGGGCCCAGTGGTACAAGCGTGTGCCACTGTCAACGCGAGAGGTTATGAGTTCAATTTCCATTCGAGATTTTTTTTTTAAATATTTTCATTTCCTCGCTCTGGCAACAAGGCAAAGCGCGGCGTTGAGTTTTGCTACACAAGCAATACGCAGTTCCTTAGATTTGGTGGACATAGGGACGGAGTGTCTTAATATTATGTCCCAAGTTCCCTCTGCCTACCCTAAAGAAAGTAAAAAAAATAAAAAAAAGAGCAACAATATTTCCGTAAGATTTAAAATAATAATAAAAAACATAAGTACTCGATGATATTTTAAGTTGTACTCTGGCAGTGCTTGCTACCTTTCGATTTTGAAGAATTTGTGTGAAGGCCTTCAAGGGCCTCAGATCCGGTCGAATTAGAATTTTTCATCTCGTTTAGATGTTCCAAATAACCAAAAACGTTTTAAAATTACATGTAATTAGTTAGCGTGGACGTAAGAAGACAATTATTTCTTAACACGCCCATATAAGACTTGTTCAGTTTAAGCGACGTTCCGTATAGCTATTTTTATTTACATTAGTTAATTTTTTGTGACGCCGGAACATGGAGTTAAATATCAAAGACCTAATTTGCCCCGAAAGGAAAGGTATCTTGTTATGTGACTGTTTAATGCTTACAAAACGTCTTCTTCCACTAGATAGTTTCTGTTGAAAATATTTGTTGTCTTTATGTTATTATATTAGAAAACCATCTCTTGATATCTACCAATGGTAATTAGATTTTAATTTTGTATTTTTACTTATCTATATCCAATATGGGAGATATTGGACAAATGGGTACCTTTGGTATACTTTGTAAGAGAATCAAACCCACAACCAACGCGTTAACAATTTGGTAATATGCCGCTACGAGAACGTCAAACTTAATATTTTACTTTTATAATTCTTTAGCTGTTTTTGCTCATTAAAATGAAGTAACACAAGTTTTTTTGGGATTACAGGAGGAGCTAGACCTAACAGCGGTAAATAAAGCTGCCATGATGGACCTGCCAGCGGCGAAGAAATGGCAAATATATTGCAGTCGGAGGCCGCCACCGGGACAAGCGCCGCCACTCGCGACTGCCCCACAAGTTGAAGATTATATCAAAGCTCTCAATGAAATTGCTGATGTATGTAATGTTTTGGCAAATTAAAACGTATCAATTTACTTTAAAAATTATATACAACTAGTACTTTAAACGCGGCTTCGCCCGCTGAAAGTTATTTTTATATTTCATAAAAAATGTTAGTTTAATTTATTACCAAATTTATATTTTTTTTTTATCACAATTACCCAAATTACATATATTATTTTAACATAAACAGAAAATGCAAAAGTTTTTTTGTTGCAAAGTTCCATCCGTTCAGTAGTAAAATCTGTATCCGTGAAGTTCCGAATCTATTAAGTAGTTTTTGCGTGAAAGCGGAACAAACATCCATCCACACAAAAAGTAAGATAAGATTTTTACTTATCTATAACTAAAGTCTTTTTTAATAAAATTTGAGTCATTTTTTCGATAGTTATATAAATTTTCTTCAACTATGTTTTGCTACGAGTTTCTTCTATAGTCCTGTTTGTTGAAAAGATGTCTGCCTCATTCCAGACAAAGATTTGGCAGCCTCCAGTGCCAAGTAGGTCATTGGTTCATTGCTCACTGCAACTCTTGGCATGGCTACGTTTATGACTTTATCTGCATTAATGCTATGAGTGAAAATTGCAAATGCAGTACGATAATATATTTTTAATGTTAAAAAAACTTTGATAGTGTTCTTTTAATTATATTAGTGTTCTATTAGTTGAAGATTTAGGAAAACAGTAGATTAATAATAAAAATAATTTTATTTTATTTATTTTTCTTAGTTTGAAGTTTTTTACGACAAGCCAATACTCAACTCTTCAGAACTCAGTTCTTTAAATAATTAAATAATTTCCTCTAGAGAGGAATCGAACTCGCAACCGTTGGATGCTATTTTTTCATAATTGATACAATAAATAAACATGTTTACAGTAGTAAAAAAATGTATGAAGATATATGAATGTTACTTTCCCTTTTATACAAAAACTACCGAACGGATTTATATGAAATTTTACAGTTTACTCATCAAACTAAAACATGTAAAGATTTCTATAATTCAAGCTATACGCTGTATCCCACAAATGGCAGGATAGGCAGAGGGAACTTAGGAACCTAGTGTTGAGACACTTAGTTATGTTCCTCCTTTTCCACTTAATTTAAGCCATTGCGTATTGAGTGACGGAACTCATCTCTGCGCTTTGCTTAGTTACCGGAGTGCTGAAATGAAAATATTAAATATTTCACCTTCTAGGGTGGTGACGTCTAGTAACGTCACCCACCCATGTCGCGTTAGCAAACAGGCCTTAGTATATTTTACACAGTATAATTTACAGTGAACATATGGGTTGCTAATAATAAATAAAACGACTTCTTGAATATTTTTTCAGGCTTTCGCATCATCAGAATCAGTGACGCCCACAGAAGCACTATCTCTAGTCGATGGTTTGAAGACGGCTCTTAGGACGAGAGCACACAGCTTTGTTCTACGTTTCATAAAGCAGGGTGGTCTGGCTGCGTTACTGGAGAGCTTGCAAAGGGCGCCGAGAGACGATGCTGTTACAAGGCACAACCTTATTGCTGGGATCAAGGCGCTTATGAATAATTCTGTAAGTGGTATTCGTATTGGTTTTACTTTGTTTTTTATATATACCTCATATAAAAAATGTATATTAAACATTCCCATATGTGTATGTTACACATTCCCCATATAAAAAATGTATTATATATTACAATATGTTTAAAAAGAATGATTAAATAACATTTGTTATAATATTTATTTGTTACAATATAATCTATATTATCTGAATATTAAGAAATATTTTGTCCCCTAATCGAATCTTATCTATAAAAGGAAAGAAAATCCTGAATACACGAGATATTCAAAAATATTTTTTTCTATTTATTTTGCTACCAATTTTTATGTTTACAATTTTTATTTGTCATATATCATTTATAAAGTAATTTATTTAAGCATAAATTTTGTCTTATATATTTTCAGACTGGTCGAGCTCATGTACTGGCACATCCAACCAGCATAGACCTAATAGCACAGTCTATGGACACGGAGAATGTTAAGACCAAAGTGGCCGCTTTGGAGATATTAGGAGCAGTTTGTCTTGTGCCAGGAGGGCATAAAAAGGTAATTACTGCATAATTCTATTATTTTTTTGTTGAAAAAATATTTAATTACTTACTTAAAAATGCTGTATTTTAAAGGCTTGCCTGGAGAATGAAAAAATGTTTTTATTTATTTGACCTTTATTTCAATATTACTTTAAATATTATGAATATTTCTTTTTTAATTATGAACTAATTACATGAGACCAGTTTTCAAACAAATATAAAAGAAGATCTACGGATTGAGTTCAGTAGGCTGCCATTAGAGACTTTCATGTCAAACAGTAAAAAAAAAGGAAAATCTTAACAATAATGATATCTCATAACCATTTTTTTATTTCTCTAATAGGTTTTGGAAGCCATGATCCACTACCAAAAATATGCTGGGGAACGAGCCCGTTTCCAAGGCATCGTAAATGAATTAGATCGTAGCACAGGCGCGTATAGAGACGACCTAGGCCTTAAAACGGCCATCATGTCCTTTGTGAATGCTGTTCTAAATTACGGCCCCGGCGAGGAGAGTCTGGAGTTCAGGCTACACTTGAGATATGAACTTCTCATGCTTGGTATACAGCCTGGTGAGTCCTTTTAATGTTACTATACAATATTTCTATTTAGATCATTTTTAATTTAGGCCTGTCGTGGCGCAGTGGTACAAATGTGTGACTGTAACCGATGGGTTGTAGGTTCGATCCCCACTCGAGGAAATGAAATATTTAATATTTTCAATTTAAATATTTAATGTTTTCGTTTCTTCGCTCTGGTACAAGGCAAAACGCGGCGTTGAGTTCCTCCACTCAACACGCTATACCTCAAAGTTCGAGAGATAAGAGATATTTACTAAAAAGAAGTAACTTAAATTACAGTGATCGAGAAACTTCGAAAGTACGAAAACGAGACGCTCGACAGGCACATCGAGTTCTTCGAGATGGTGCGCAACGAGGACGAGCGCGAGCTGGCCAGGAGGTTCGACAAGCAGCACGTGGACACCAAGAGCGCGGCCGCCATGTTCGAGCTGCTGAGGCGCAAGCTGAGCCACACGGCGGCGTATCCGCATCTGTTGTCCCTCTTGGAGCACCTTTTGTTGTTGCCGTGTAAGGGATTTTATTTGTTTTTGTGTGTGTGTTTTTTTGTAAAGCAGGGTACGATTTAATATGAATTGTGTTTAACTTATATTTTGTTGGAGTAAAAAAATGAAAATAATTAGTTTTTGCTGGTGGAGATTCTTTGAAAAAGGTATTCATAAGTATAGCGGCGTTAAGTTTCGCCACTCAACACACAAGTGTGTATTAATTCTAGGTTATTAAGTTCCATCTGCCACTACTATTTAAATAATTAATTTTCAGTACGTAGAGGAGTCATACCGGAAGTATATCGTACCAGAAGCATGTTTTAATCCTCGTTCACGGGACTGGTTATATTTAATTGTTTCTTTTTGGCTGCTCTAATAGGAACAAAGCGTGTCGGTAAATCCTGTTGTCAATACAAAATATTTTAAAATTTGGTGATAATTTGTGTTTGCCTTTGTCAATGATGGTCTCATGTAGTTACTCTGCCCCCCCAGTGGAGTACAACCCGCACTCGCAGCACTGGCTGCTGCTGGACCGCGTGGCGCAGCAGCTGGTGCTGCAGCAGCCGGCGCGCGCGCACAGCGACCGCGACAGCGCCGCCGACAGCGCCACCGACACCAGCTCCGATACGGCCAAGGTGGGGTTCATTACTTATTTATACATTTGAGCGGCCCGCGGCGTTGAGTTCCGTTAATCAACACGCAATGCCTAAGTTTAGGTTAGCGTTTGATAAAAATATTATAATATTATGTTTGCATTTGTAATAAAATACTTGTCTGCGAATACAAAATAAAAGTTTTTTTGAAAACAAAATCAGTATTTACATGTACAGTCATGTACATGTAATTAAAAATATTATTTTTATTGTGTAATTAATTACATACATAACTTATTCTATAATTACAGATTTACGATCCAGACGTAGCGCCATTAGAAATAAACGTTGGTGAAATAGTTCATTTGTTGGCTAAAGAAGAAGAATTAGTGGCGGCGAGAAACAAAGCTGACAACTTGGAGAGAGAAAATGTTGACTTGGCCACGGAATTGGCTAAAAAGGTATATAAATATATGTTATTTATTTAAAAAAGCCTATATATACGTTTGTGACGATTTAATTTAATTTTATATAGGGCGGTTGGAAATGTGAAATGTTTTCTGTTTTAGTTCATAATTTTAAAGGTTTTATTTATACAGTGTGTTTTGAAAATTAAATTTTGTGTTTTTTTAAATTAAATCGTCAATAACGTTTAATTTTGGAGGGTAGCGGTGTTTTAAAATCATTTTAACTTGATTCATACAGTGTAATCAAATAATGCCATCCCATTGGCTTCCTAAAGGCCTCAGGGAAAAGGGTTATATTCGCATGTAATTATTAATGATATCATTAATATGTTATAGTTATTACAATTAATGTAATTCTTTAAGACATCTATTAACAACAGTGTTCATCGTAATTTGAATTAAAATATTCATTTAATTTTAACTGTGAGCGAAAATTATTCGAAATTTTTATTGTTATATAAACAAACATGTAAAAAGTTTTATCAATAATATTGGCACACACTGATCGCTCACGGTTTGACCGCCACTAACCAACTGCCAGGAGAAGCAAGTGGACCAGCACGCGCAGGAGCGCGAGGAGCTGGAGGGCGTGGTGGCGCGCCTCAAGGAGCGCCTGCAGCGCGAGACGGCGGCGCACATGGAGTGCACGGAGCGCGCGCGCGCCGCCGCCTGCCGCGCGCACCAGCTGGACCAGCAGGTACCGCCCCACCCCAGTAGTTCATGTTCATTTAGAAAAATGCTCTAATCGAGTTTGGGCCTTCTTTTTTGGTAATGCGAAAATTAATTGGAATTGGAAAATTTGGAATGAATTGGCTGAAACGGCGGTTTTGTTTGACTTCTCATTTTATTGCATAACAGTATAATGATTAAGTAAAAGTTTTTTTTTTATTTTAAAATATTTATATATTTTACAGTTGAACCAGGAGCGTGCAGAGCGTACAAGGTTCGAAAAACTGGTTAGTGAAGGAAGCATACCTGATGACGCTAAGGTAAGTTTGGTAAAGACTAGAAAGTCATACAATATATAAGTTATTTATTGTTATTCGTTAACTTTTAAAATAAAATTAAAATATTATTATTCATTTTGAAATATTAAATAACTATTAACAATGTAAAAAAAATAAATATAAAATATAATTTTAAAATGTATGTATTTTTTGCGTCACGTGTTGAGTGGCAAGACTCAACGTGCACTATCTTATTACTAGTGTGATAATGAAAATTATTTACTACCTTGATTGAAAATCAAATTCTAAAAGTCACATTGACGTTATCAAACGACGACGTCGTTGTTTGTCGTTTCATAAAATTATTATTTTTCTCGGTATTCCAGGTCAGCAACTTAAAGAGCGCAGTAATAGAAACATGCTCCGTGCCCCCTCCCCCGCCGCCCCCCTCGCTGTGCCCCCCCGCCCCCCTGCCGCCGCCGGCGCCCCTCGCGCCCCCCGCCCCCCTCGCACCACAACCGCCAAGACCCAAAAAGAACGTCCCGACCCCCGGAAACCCACTAAAGAGCTTCAATTGGAGCAAACTGCCCGATACCAAGCTGCACGGTACAATATGGCAGGAGCTGGACGACACCAAGTTGTACAATGCGATCGACTTGCACGGTATTGATAAGATGTTTTGTGCTTATCAGAAGAATGGTGTTCAGGTGAGTGAAAATTTTTGGTGTGTTAGAGAAGAGAAGATGGATATCTAGAGATACGACACTCTGTTCTCCACGCTTTGCCGAATTGGCGTACTTGTTACCAGTTTGGTTTTGTTACCAGATTGTGGAAAGAACAATAATTAATTACCTCAACTTGGAATCTAACCTACAACCGTACTGTTAAACGACTACATCATGTCATAAAATCATCCTATACAAAGTACTCCACTCAAAGTAGTACTTAAAATATATATGTGTATTGTGAAATGAAACGTTCAAAATTGTTCAACTAGGATTCACGAATAATGAAAAAAAAAGTTTTTCACCTTCACGCTGTATCCTGCACATGGTAGGGTAGGCAGAGGGTACTGGGGACCAACCGACCGGAAACGACCAACCTAGTGTTAAGACACTCCCGTTCCATTACCGTTCCCCCATTATATGTATGTATTTGTATGTATGTATATATGTATTTGTATGTATGTCTATATATGTATGTATTGGTAAGTTAAATTAATATAGTTGAACATTATTTTGATAAATATCTTAGAAAAATATAAATATGTGGTACTTTTTTGCGCCGTTCTGCATTGTGTATTAGTCAATTCTATAGTATCGGTTGCCTGTAAGAGATCGCTTTTAGTGATAAGGCCGCCGTTGCACATTTACTGTATATATAAAATATTTAAATGTCCAATTTTTATGTAAATTTTTATATTTCAGAACGAAGGCTCCGTAGAAGATTTGAGACAATTGGGCTCAAAGCCGAGAACTAAGATCTTATCAGTAATAGACGGTCGTCGCGCTCAAAACTGTACCATTCTCCTTTCCAAGCTCAAGATGACCGACGAGGAGATTTGTAGGTACGTTATAGTTATTGTTTTACACATAGCATTGAATGGGGAACCCAGTGTTAAGATATTCAGTTCTTCATATATTACATTGCTAAATAATGAATATTGTAATGATACTCTGATACGTATTAGAAATAGACTTACAGCAATCCTCTAGGATTGAGACCGTTTACATTTTTATGTCAACTTGCCAATTCAAACGTCATCCAGAAGTGTCTAAATAAAAAACAAAAATAACGACTTGTTTAACATAACTTAAGAAATGATCACTTGTTTTGACAACTGATATTTATTAGTAAATGTATATATTATAAGAAATTAAAAGTAATTTGAATTTTTTGTTGTCTTTTCCAGAGCAATCCTCCGAATGGACAGCGGGGAACAGCTTCCTTTAGACATGGTGGAGCAGCTCCTCAAGTTCACGCCCAGCGCTGAGGAGGCGGCCCTGCTCGAAGAGCACCAGGACGAGCTGGACAGCATGGCGAGAGCTGATAGGTTCCTTTACGAGATATCTAAGTAAGTTATTGTTGAATTTCGTATGTCGTCGAGGTTAATGTAGAAATTGGAGAGTGATTGACAAAATATTATGTAATCATTGCTTTCTTTTGTAACTTGGTAAATAATACAAAATTTAAATTTAAAAGCGTATAAACATTTGAAACGTAGCAAGTTACGTCGAAATTCTTATACGCTTGTTACACTACTTATTTATGTTGTTAGCATCTCTGTAGGGAGATTTTAGGAAAAATAGTAAAAATTAGTCATCAATAATTTATAGTTTCTTATGTTTATATTTTAAAACATTATTGTTTTTCAATTTAGAAACATTTTATATGATGTTTTCGATCTCGAAAGAAATCTCGAATTGGATTTTTTACTATTGCAATTTTTTTTCCACTTTTATTTGATAACTTTTGTGTGATGACAACTAGTTTACAATCTATATAATATTATTTTATTCTCCACAGAATCCCCCACTACTCTCAACGTGTACGTTCACTCCTGTTCAAGAAGAAGTTCTCAGTGGCCATATCGGAGGCCAGGAGCAGGGCCTCGGTCGTGCTGCGGGCGGCTCGAGACATGACACGCTCGAGGCGACTCCGTTCGTTACTAGAGATTGTGCTGGCTTTGGGCAATTATATGAACCGGTGAGTTCTACATCATTCTAATTTTATAAACCAATGAGTTCTAAATCATTCTAATTATATGAACCGATAAGTTCCATACAACACTAATTATATGAACCGGTAAGTTCTACATAAAACTAATTATATGAACTGGTAAGTTCTACACAACACTAATTATATGAACTGGTAAGTTCTACACAACACTAATTATATGAACCGGTAAGTTCTACACTATACTAATTATATGAACCGGTGAGTTCTACACAATACTAATTATATGAACCGGTGAGTTCTACACAATACTAATTATATGAACCGGTGAGTTTTTTACTATAGTAGTCTTTGCATACAAGCTTAAGTCACTAAGACTTGTGGTTATTACAGTTCTACGTTTATAATATTCTGTTTACACTACTTCTAGTGTCCTATACGACGTAGTGCACTAGGTAGGGTAGCATAATAGATGTTTTTTTTAGCTTTATATGAATCAAATGAATGTTTCTGTATAACATGGTTCTACATACGACTTTCTCTTGAAAGAACTAAGAATTGTGTATGCCATAAGACACATTCTACGTGTCATATGTAACGGCAGCTGCAAATACAATGTATGATTTTTTTTATACTATTATATGAACCATTGATTTTTTTTACTATAATATGAATCAGTGTTTTTTGAATGATTATATGAAACAGTTAGTTTTTTGTGAGATTATTTGAAACATTTTTGAACGATTTATGAACCTTTGAACTTTTTTAACTGCTATTTGATGCGGTGAGTTTCATAAATTATTGAAAGTGAAGCTTTAAAAGGTTGAGGTTTTACAAACCGTTTAATTTTTAAACTATTGTTTGAATCAGTGAGTTTTATTATATAAATAGCTTTTTTTTAGGACATTCTCTATTATAACTAACTTCTAACTTGTATCTATTAAGATTAAATTCCTGTCTTAATCAGATATTGCTATTAGCCAAATACCCTACTTTCAACGTTTTGTATTTATTTTAAAAACTTGTATTAAAATTGTGCAAAGTATTTCTTGTATGTAAGTATTTGTTTTCTTCATTTTATAAAATATATATTTTTTCAGCTTCACGTTGTATCCCGCACATGGCAGGGTAGGTAGAGGGAACTCAGAAAACTAGTGTGAAAACACTCCGTTTCATTCTAAACTTTTCGCTGAAATTGCGGCATTGCGTGTTGAGTGGCATAATAATATTAAATATTCTCAAATTTGAATCCCCTTGAGTGGGGATGGAACCCACAACCAGTTACTTTTACAATCACACGTTTATCTCCCTTCACCACGAAAATAAATATACCTGACAAAAATAAATATATACTTAGCAATGTTTGTTTTCTTTGTACAGCGGTGCTCGCGGTAATGCATCTGGTTTCCGATTGTCTTCTCTGAACAAACTGGCTGACACCAAGTCGAGCGTCACTCGCAACACCACTCTGCTGCATTACCTCGTAGAGCTGTTGGAGACTCAGGTAAGTTTTAGTTATATATTTTTAGATATCAGAAGTGCTATGGATAAGAAAGAGTCAGTTCAGGACGTATTATAAGTTGAACGTTTACACTGTTTATGACAAAGTTAGCTTAATAATATATCTCTACAATTAATGAGCAATTAGGGATGATATCCAACCTGGTATATTACTAAACATTTGTTATTTTCTTTCAAAGTAAAACAAAATGAATACGAAATGGTTATCCATGATCCAAGATCTAACTGCCTTTTAAAATAATGTTATTTTAAAATGAAATATTAAATGGAATTTGCTTAGTCGCTATTCCCACGCTATGAAAAAAAAAACAAGTTATGGTATGCTGTCAGCATAATCATATATATCCTGGAAATAAGAGCTGTTACAGTATAAACTACCTGTGGTGGGAACACTCTGCTCTCGCGCAAAATATTCCGCTTACAATATTTTCTATTTTAAATTCATGCTAAACTCCGTACAATCGTTATCTGTTTCAAAGTTAGACCGTTAGTTATAGTTATAAAAAGGACTGTCCGTTGCCCAATTTATTACCAGTTTTTTAGATATTAAATAATGCTACTTAAAATTAATGATAACAAATGAATTATGCTTACGAATAATGTGACTTCCAAGAATATGACGGTCTTGTTCCAAAAGTTATAAGGTTAAGTTAGGTTAGTTTAGAATTTTAGACTGAAAGAATATTAGAAATTATTTACCATGTACTGGTTACCAAATGTTTCTTATAAATAAGTAAATTACGTTGTTCGCAGCCGAAGGACTCAAAGAAAACCGAATTTACTTTAAACTTATTTTATTAATATTAATTAAAACTAATGTGACTTCATGTGTTGAAGTGGTAACACAGAGTGAGTAATGAAGTCCAAGTATCGATTAATATAGTGTAGGAACTTAAACACTAAGACATAATCATTGGAAAAAGATGGTTCGGTGTTGCATGATGTTGCGCAAGAAATTCCGATACAGGGCCGCTGTGGGTGGTCTTCGGCGAACGCAGTGCCTCAGAATTGTCGCAAATAACTGGTGTGATTCGATGTTACGCAAGAATTGCCGGTACATAGCCGAAATGGGTGGTCTTCGGCGAACGCGGGGCCTTAGGGTTGTCGCATTCATAACTAGTAAATTGAATGTACAAAATAATAAATATTAGTATTCTTATTGTGGATTGTGTTTGCGATTTTTCAAAAGAACTTAATTTATAATTACAGTTCAAAGATATCCTCCTTCTCGAAGAGGATCTACCGCACGTACGCGCAGCTGCCAAAGTGTGCGTCGACCAGTTGGAAAAGGACGTGGGCGCCCTAAGAAATGGTCTCCAGGAAGTGTCCCGGGAACTGGACTACCACGCGACCCTGCCAGCCCCGGGACAGAACGATGCGTTTGTGCCCGTCATGAGGGAGTTCCACGCGCACGCCGTGTGCTCGTTTACACAGCTGGAGGACTTGTTCCAGGTTAGTTTGTTTTGGAAGTGTTTTATACTGAAGGAAGGAAGAAGTAAATGGGACTACTGAGGAACTTTATAATATCTTGGACAGAGTAATTCCTAGTTGGTTTTAGAAGGTTTTTATACTGTATGGGCTTTTAAGAATATTCTCTAGGTCTAATTCTGAGAATTGGACTATTGAGGATGATTACACTGAGGTTATTTAATATATATTGAGGGTTTTGTCTAGGGAATATTTGCGTTTGTGCACGTTATGAAGTACTTTTACGCGCATGTACAGCTTTGCCTAGTTCAGTTGAAAGATTTTTGCTAGGCTAGTTTTATTTTAATTTATTTTATTGTTTGGGCTATTAAGAATAATCATTGGGAATAGTCCAAAGAGTGTAGGACAAAGCGATGCCTTGGGCCCGTTTTGAGGATTTGTCTAGAATTGTTATTGACGGTACAGTGGATTATATTGAAACGATTAATAACTAACTGTTAATATGCTTTTGTTTGGAGTTTTGAATTCTATTCAATAGTTTTATAAAAATAGTGTAAGTTAACAAATGGTAAATGCAACATGGCTTTAATATATTATTATTAAAAATGCACATGTTACCTTATAAACATTTCTGTTTAGTAACATAATGTCTATTTGGAATAAAATGCATATGTTTACAAAGATCTAAACATACTCGTATGAAACAATCAGTGTTAGTTTATGAGATGGATTGTAAAATTCGATCGCTCGCAATGCCCGCAATGCCCGCAGGACATGAAGGGGCGGCTGTCGTCGTGCGCGCACGCGTTCGGCGAGGAGGCGTCCGCGTCGCCGGAGCAGCTGTTCGGCGCGCTCGACGCCTTCCTGGCGCAGCTGAGCGACGCGCGCGCCGACTGCGACGCGGCGCGGCGCCGGCGCGGCGACGAGGAGCGCCGCACGCGCCACGACCAGGAGGTGCGCCGCGCTTTGCATCATTACCAGAGAGATTATTATTTAAATTGAAAATATTATATATTTCATTTCCTCGTTACAGTCACACGCTTGTGCCGCTGCGCCACGACAGGACTCATATTGCTATTCACTATTTATTTAGTTTTTAAATAAAATATCTTAGTGACTTAGTGCAACTAAAGTTTGATTAAACATGTGAGAAGAAAGCGCTGTAGGCGAACAGGTCTCAGTATTTGTTGAGCCGAAATTATTTTATCGTTTCTATGATTTTTGTTTAGTTTATATTTTTTATTGTTTGTTTTTTTTTTACATTGGTTGTATTCTATTACAACAGTAATATACTTTTTTGAATTTGATTGTAAATTTTAATTTGTTCAACTGTCGTGACCGTTTATCAAATATCCGGGCCTTCGATGCCTTTGAAACGCGGAAAAAATGAGCTTCTAAGTAAATGTACATTCATTTTTTGTTAGATAATCGCCTATCTCACAAAATTGATTGAAAGAACGTACTATTGAGACACATCGGTTTCCTTCAATTTACGACAACAGTTGTATTTGAGGCATTGCGTGTTGAATAATAGAATTCTATGTCGCTCTTTGCCTTTTTACCGGTGAAGAAATGTTAAATATAAAATATTTCATTTCTTCTTGTGGAATTTGTACCCACAACAGAACTCAATATGCCATATATATATATATATATATATATATATATATATATATATATATATATATATATATATATGTATATGTATATGTATATGTATATGTATATGTATATGTATATGTATATGTATATGTATATGTATATGTATATGTATATGTATATGTATATGTATATGTATATGTATATGTATATGTATATGTATATGTATATGTATATGTATATGTATATGTATATGTATATGTATATGTATATGTATATGTATATGTATATGTATATGTATATGTATATGTATATGTATATGTATATGTATATGTATATGTATATGTATATGTATATGTATATGTATATGTATATGTATATGTATATGTATATGTATATGTATATGTATATGTATATGTATATGTATATGTATATGTATATGTATATGTATATGTATATGTATATGTATATGTATATGTATATGTATATGTATATGTATATGTATATGTATATGTATATGTATATGTATATGTATATGTATATGTATATGTATATGTATATGTATATGTATATGTATATGTATATGTATATG
Organism: Eueides isabella; assembly: GCA_019049475.1. Lineage (NCBI taxonomy): Eukaryota > Metazoa > Arthropoda > Insecta > Lepidoptera > Nymphalidae > Eueides > Eueides isabella. The sequence continues at coordinate 11,480,660 of CM032389.1, read as the reverse complement.
TATATGTATATGTATATGTATATGTATATGTATATGTATATGTATATGTATATGTATATGTATATGTATATGTATATGTATATGTATATGTATATGTATATGTATATGTATATGTATATGTATATGTATATGTATATGTATATGTATATGTATATGTATATATATATATATATATATATATATATATATATATATATATATATATATATATATATATATATATATATATATATGTTCTCAAAATCACATAACATCTTAACAAAATCTAGTAAAAAATAAAGTTATATATATTTGCTTACAGCTGAAAAAACGTACAATGGAGAGAAAACAAGGCTCCAGCATACTAAGCTCAGTGGGAAAATCCCTAGGAAAATCGAACAGCACAGACTGCAATGGCCACTCGGAGAGCAGTTCCCGGGACGGTACCCTCACTAACGGCCAGAAAGGGGAGTTCGATGATCTCATCTCTGCCCTGCGCACCGGAGACGTGTTCGGGGATGACGTAGCCAAGTTCAAGAGGTCCAGAAAAACTACCAAGAAAGGCCGCGATTCACCGCCCAGAGGAGTTTGCCGGGAGGACTCTAGGGAACGGCAGAAGAATTGAGAATATGATAGTGATTTTTGGAAGTCAAATACAGCATCCATGTAGGTAATAACTTAAGTATGTTGTGACAAGCGTATAAGAATTTGGACGTAGCTAGATGAGGACGTATGGCGTAGTGAGCGCAACGGTTGGGCTTACAAAAGGCACGGATTCAAATCTGGCTTCGTTAAATTTTTTATACGTTTCTCTTTTAATATCTTTACTAAAATTGTGGTTAATGAGCATTGAATTGGAACTTTCTCATATTTTGATGGGTGCCCTATACGTATTGAGGTTTAATTGAAATAAATATACACTGAGCGTATAATATTATAACACATTGTGTGTAAGAAATAGAAGAAAATAACTTGACGTTAGTATGTATTTGTATTTTGTATGTATTGTGGCGATTGCGAATGATTATAATAAATTATTATCGATTTTAAATACGATATTGCTCAATTAAATGTAGCTTTTATTAAAGATAGTTCTTTTTTTATCTGTAATTAACTTTTTGATTTATTATTATGACTCTGTTATAAATGACTATACCTATAGTTAATATCAAGATATTAGTACACAGTATAAAACAAACATCGATTTTAAGTTAAATTATATCATTCGCAATCGTAATCGTTTTCCATATAGAATATATCGATGTAGTCAAATAAAGTGATATTCCCCAGTTTTTGACGTAGATTGTAATTAATCGAGTCACAAATGTAGAGAAATTGTAGATTGTGCCAATATTTGGTTTCTTTATAAATATATACATATACATATATATATATATATATATATATATATATATATATATATATATATATATATATATATATATATATATATATATATATATATATATATATATATATATATATATATTATGTTCATTTAACTTTAGTTTATTGTTTAATATAAATGCTTGTATAGGCTTGATTGTCTGCGTGTAAAAAGCTTTTGACTATTATCATATAGAGCTATAAAGAAATCTTATATTTGGCGATAGTGACGTCATCAATAACATCGATTTTTTAATATAAATCGAATTGGATTAAGTAAATAAAGTGATTGATACAATCGATTTATAAATAATTATCGATTTGCAATATTTCCTTTTAATACATTATTTATTATAAAATTAATATTTTTTAAATATATTTTTTTTTATTTTTATTTTACGTGATTTGCCTAATTGAATCAAGTTTTAATTGGCATAATATTTGAATTGGACTAAAATTAAGACTGTATGGTGTTTGAGTATTGAATTGTGATTGACCGTAGGCTGTATCTTCGGAGATATTTATAAGCATCTTTTTCGATATCGATATTTAAACGATTGAAACATATCGATAATTTTTGTCATTGATTTTAGTCATTTTTGTAACGAAATTTCGACGACCAGATCAATCTGTGATTCGATAATAACATGTAACCTAAAATTATTTATTGATTTCTAATATAAATTACATTCAATGTTACGTAAACGATATATATTATTGAATAAAGTTGTAGTAAATATCAAATTTAATTTGACAATGTTTTTTTTCTCTTTCTCTGTCTTTATATATATATATATATATATATATATATATATATATATATATATATATATATATATATATATATATATATGTATATATATATATATATATATATATATATGTATATATATATATATATATATATATGTATATATATATATATATATATATATATATATATATATATATATATATATATATATATATATATATATATATATATATATATATATATATATATATATATATATATATATATAAACATATATGCTGAATAAATAATCGTTCGTATTGGAATTGTTTTACATCTCACATACAAACGTATAGAATAGGAATTGATATCTAAGCCTAAGTATTGATAACATTTTGAACGTTTTATTATAATTATTGACGCCATATTTGGCTTTTCTATGAATATACAGTGTTTGTAATTTTACATAAATCCGTTTCATGTAATTTGATCTGATTATTTCTCTATTGTTTTATTCTCTACATAAAAACAGTTAACATTAGTTTTATATTTAATTTGTAAATAATATATATATATATATATATATATATATATATATATATATATATATATATATATATATATATATATATATATATATATAAATATATATATATATATATATATATATATATATATATATATATATATATATATATATATATATATATATATATATATATATATATAAATATATATATATATATAAATATATATATATATATATATAAATATATATATATATATATATAAATATATATATATATATATATATATATATATATATATATATATATATATATATATATATATATATATTTGATGCAATTTGTTACCGCTACGGTGTTTAATAATTTATTCTACAGTACGTATAGATGTTTGTCTGTAAATTTTATTGTTTTGTTCAGTATTGCTTAAGCGTATAGTATATATTATATTATATTGTCATACCTTAATAGATACTATTTAAATAAAACTTTGGAACTGATATTTTTCTTTTATTTAACAATACTTGTATATCTCAAAATCGTCAAAAGTTACATAATTATTGAAGAAAGATTGTACTTTTCTTCGGCTTCTGAGAATAGCAACCTCTCACGGTATACACTACTGCTAGGAGACTTTAGATAAATTTAGCAAAGTTGGTCAGGATTGGGTACAATTTCACTTTTGCTGACCACCATTTCTTAGGGTTTGCCGTTCTATTAAAAAATTCGGACGTCACTCTCGGATTTGTTTAGTGTACCTATGCGTATATGTATTGTATATGGTGTCGTTATTGCGTCATTGTGTAAATATTGTCTAGTTATTTATACTGTTTAATTATAAATTGGTGGTTATTTTGCGTGTTTTGAGTAATTATTTGTAAAATTACATTTACATAAGTAATTCTATATAATTATTATTTTTGTAATTTGTCTTTCAGCTATCAGGTTTATTGCTAAAACGCCATATAAAATAAACTCTCAAGATATCCAGTGCCCAGTGAAACGAAGAATCAAAGAACTCTAGTCGTTGTGCTGGTATGTCCATATATCAGATGTCACTGCTGTTAGAGAGCTCTGTCTTCTTAGGACATCGAGTTTCCTAGATGTAAACCCTCCTGATCCTAAAAGATGTATACCCTCCTGATCCTGAAGTGATCCGTCCATCATCAGAAACAGTGTTATTTGATTTAGTACAATTAGATTTAGCAGGAACTAAAAATTTGATTCAGTGCAATTGGATATAGTACAAACAGCGGTATTTGATTCATTGAAATTGGATTTAGTAGAAACAGCGGTATTTGATTCAGTCGAATTGGAATTAGTAGAATTAGTATTTGATTTAGTACAGTTAGATTTAGTAGAAACAGCGGTACTTGATTCAGTGGAATTGGGTTTAGTAGAAATCGAATTTGATTTAGTACAGTTAGATTTAGTAGAAACAGCGGTACTTGATTCAGTGGAATTGGGTTTAGTAGAAATCGAATTTGATTTAGTACAATTGGATTTAGTAGAATTAGTATTTGATTTAGGGGATTTGGAAGATAATAATTGTGTATATTTAGGAAAGGACCAGGGAGTGGCGTCGGATTTAGTATATACACGGTGTCTCGCACGACACCTATGCGAGACCATTAGAAGTTTTTTTGATTTGCATCATTATTCTCATTTTCATCACTATTTCGACTTCATCAATAAAATTTACTCTATGTTGAGTTTGCTGTTGAGGTCTATTAAAGGATGGCCTATTGGAATTTAAAGGGCGCTCTAAGTTACGAGCTCGATTTTTATTATATTCGCGTTTCCGACAACTTTCGATGGTGTGGCCAAGATTTTTACAATATCGACATATTGGAACATTAGAAGTAGATGATCTGAACTGTGCTTGAGGCCTCGGATATAAAGTTAAATTTTAATTATGAGAAGATTCATTTTGGCTAAAAGTATTTAAAAGAGAGTTTGAGTGTTTTTTCTCTTCTGCAATGGCCAAATTAATAGCTTCGTTGAGAGTATTTGGATCTCTGCATTTCACTATCGAGGCTAATTGAGGATGCAGAACTACCGTAAATACATTTAATGCTAGGTCTTGCATGGCTGCAATCCTACCTGCTAGTTCATCCTTTTTTTTAGTAAGAATTGAAATATTTATTTCAGTTAATAACTTCGATAAACATGTTTCTACTCTAAGAGAATATTATCTAACTGTTTCAGTACGACTGTTTACAATCCTGTAATTCAGACAAATTGCGTTTTGAGAAATTGTTCTAACTGTGCCCATTGTGTGAAAACTTTTATAGAACAGGCCGCTTCAGCTTTATCCTCAAGTCTAGTTAAAATATATTTAAACAGAATATCGTCCTGTGATAAGGAAGCTAAGTTAATAGCATTCCGGCAATTATTTAAAAACTGGTTATCTCTCTGGTTTTTCCCTGGAACCATCGAAAGATCCAATAAATTTAATTAGCACGTTCAGGTCTATCTCAGACATCTTTATATCCTCATCTTTAATTTCCCTAAACAATATTTGTAGTAATTTAGTAAAAACAATATTAACACAATAAAAGCAAATTAAATAAAATAGCTGAAATTTAAAATAATAAAAATGGGACAAAAACTTATTAAATATATAAAACTAAAATAAAGTAACAGTATTTTAAATAAATAATGTATCAGTTATTTACTATATAAAGTTATTGTCAAGGTTATAATCTTATAATTAAAAGTAACTTAAGCACTGGACTGAGACACGGTGTTATCACTTTAGTTATGCGGAGACAGCGGAATTCACTACGTAGGCGAAGCGTCTTTCGTAGATTGCTGGACGAAGGTTATTGTAATGTTTGAAATTTCTAAAACATATGATTTACTGGTATAGCGGGAACATGTTTTTCACTGTAGTAAAACTCTGTATACTCAGGATACGTAGTATGAAGCGAGACGGCGAATTGTGACGAACTTACACAAAATGTTTCAGATTTTTTTTGTTTAACAATTATAGTTTTTTGTTTAAAGTTCACTCGAAATGTTCACACTTTTCTTCAAAAATCCGCATAGGCGTTCCCGGATTTCTAAGAAATCCCACCGCTGCCACCAAAATGTTATACAGGGTTTTTAATTTTAGTTTAAAAAAAAAAAGATTTTTATTCACTACACATTTTATTAGGTGCATAAAACTTAAATATTGTATAACATTTAGAATTAGTAAAAGTCTTCGCTCTGGTACAAGGCGAAACGCGGCGTCAAGCTCCGCCACTCAACAAATTCGGCATTGAGGCATTGCCTCAAATTCGGCGGAAAGCGAGGATAGAAATGGAACGCAGTGTCTTAACACTACGTTCCCAAGTTCCCTCTGCCGACCGAGCTGAGCAACGATTTCAATTCCAAAACCCTCCGTATAATAGCAAACGTTCCTTGGTTTGCACTAATTCACGATAGCATCGAGATTTGAGGATGTCCACAGTAAACTTGGATATAAACGAATCAAAATCATTCTCTCATCGCATAGAAATCATTTAAACATTCTAGCCTAGATATTATTGAATTCAGAAAGCTCATTTAAATGTCATAAAGAACCCCACAGGCATATGTCCACAATGCCTTTAATCTTTTAGATAAGAATTTAAGATTAATGCCTAAATAAGAAGCACGGATTTTTTTAATTTTGGTTAAGTAAATAAAATGAGTAAATCATAATTAAAAACACAATATACAGTAGATACTTGTACATTCACAATTATTCAGTTGTAACATTCATTAAGGCGGCGGTAATGAAGGCGGACCGCCGCCGCGCCCTTTATTATTACTCTCTAATGACCTAAAGAATCCGCTTACAGTCTAAAATATAAAATTAATTTTGTAATTTTATGTAAAATTAGGATTTATTTTTCAGGTAGTCGTTTTTACTAAATTCTTGTCTATGCGTCCTGTATTTAGCAGAGAAGGCAGAGAGGCCTTAGTGATAAGATAGTCTATGGCCCATACCCCACGCTCAGTACTATTTTCAATACGTTGCATTTAAACTGGGCAATACGCTTTATATACGCGGGAGATGAAATGAAAATAAATACAATTATTCAACTGAGTTGGAATTTACCCTAATACCGTTACGTTTACAGTAGAGTGTTGTGCCGCGCCACCGTGACTTTTATGTAATATCTAAATGCACATTAAAGTTATTCTAATACTACTTTATAATATTAACAATTTAATGGTTTACTCATAATTATTTAAATATCAAAACGAAAGGTCGTATGATAACCATGTAAAATGTGAAAATAACATGATAAGAACGTACTAAGAATATTATTGATAGTATTAGTTATAAATATGTGGGCTACTTCTACATGTACAAAAAAAATCTATTATTTCTTGTTTTTACTTGTTATTTCTTAATGAGATGATAAAAGCAATTATATATTAATTATTAAAACAATACTATCAAAATTATTCTTAGTACGTTCTTATCATGTTATATAAACACCCCACATCCCGTTCAAGTGCGAGTCGGAATTGTAAAATACAGTCAAAAAGCTGAATGCTTTTGTTATTATTTATTTGACGTCTTACCATGTAAGAAAAAAGCACATTTTTACAAGGACAAGAAAAGTGCTAAGTGCAAAATTTCGCAAGCTTCATTGGCTCATGTCACGAACATCTAAGTTCTCGTTATGTAACAAACTTATTTCATACGTAGCTAATATAGTAATAGTATAGTTATTCTGAAACCTATTTGGTTCTCTGGAGTTTTGGGGAACTGCAAACAACTCAAACTTACATATTCTGCCACGCCTTCAATTAAAAACCGTCCGTATCATAGCTAACGTTCCTTGGTATGTCACTAATTCACAACTGCATCGGGATTTGAGGATATCCACAGTAAAACTGAATATACTGACCGACCAAAACCATTCTCTCTTCACCTAGAAAACCATCCATTCACTTAAAAGTCAAAAAAGGAGAACCCTACAGGCATATGCCAACATTACATATTAATTATTTTATAATTAATGATTAACAACAGCATATGTACTCGTACCTTTTTATTTGTCAGAGATTTTCCTGTAGGCTAAAATATATGTAAAATAAATATATTTTTTATAGAGGCCGTAGCTTTTGGCGCTCCGTTATCACTGTATACGCTAGCGATGCAGCGGCGTTTAAAGATTGCTACTACTACGTATTGTAAAACAAAATTATATATCATCCTGTCGTGGCGCAGCGGCACAAGCGTATGACTGTAAACGACAGGTTGTGGGTTCGATCCTCACTCGAGGAAATTCAATATTTAATATTTTCAAATTAAATATTTAATGTTTTCATTTCTTCGCTCTGATCACAAGGCAAAGCGTGGAGTTGAGTTCCGCTACTCAACACGCAATGCCTCAAACTCGGCGGAAAGTGGGGAACAAAATAGGAACGGAATGTCTTAACACTAGGTTTTCTCAAATTCACTCTGCCTACCCTGTCACGTTTTTACATAATAGGAAAACCTACTCAGGCTTGTGTTATAGCTTTCACAGTAGCAGTTTATCATGTGTAGATAATTTTAAATCGATATTAAACTTTGGAAGCTCTTCAAAGCTCTCTGCTAATACAAAAGTTTTGTTCAAGCTGAGGCAATTTACTGCGCATACTGTGTATATATTTCGTTTTATCCACAGACTTACAGCATTTTTTTAGATTCTAACTTTAAGTCCTTTTCCCTATAGACATCGTTCATAAAAGTTCATTACATTTGAACTATAAATACTAATATAGTATTAATTGTAACTTTGTTAAAGTAAATTTATTTAAAAGCTGAGTATTGTGAAGCGTAATAAAAGTATAATTACATTTACAAATTACTTATATAATAATTTATTCTACGGATTTTACATGTTTTATTGTTTTTTAATTTTATTCGTATTCTATAAGTAGTGGAAAGGAACTTGGGACCAGGTGAAACCTAGTGTTAAGACACTTCCACTTCCTACTTTTTACCGAGTTAAGCTATCATCTCTTTCTTTCTCTAAATCTTCGCGGTATTTCTTTGTCAGTGTTTTCATTTGGTGTTTTTTTCTCTCTCATACTTTTAAATTACCCTAGGCTTCATAATTCATAGTGTTTTTTGTCAAATTCTTTTTTCCATTTTCTACATACGTCTGTCGGTGCTTCCTTTATACGATTCCTAACAATTCCATTTCCAGTTTCGCAACTGTGTAGCTTATAGCGAACTATCTTGATATAGTTCCCTGATCGGTAGATCTTGAAGCTTCCAGCTTCTTATGGACTCAACTTGATTTCAACTTTAGATACTTCGTATCCGCGCCAACTTCGCGCCAACCTGTAAGAGGACCGCCTATTCTAACAACGATTATTTAATGTTCTGTGTCCAATTCAACCCCACTGAAAACGTCACTCTGGCACATTTTAAAGAAAAGTTCTCAAGTTGTTGTAATATGTTTTACGTTGTAAAGTTAACCTTTTGACCATTTTCCAGATGTACGGCCAAATAAACTACAGTGGAGTGTTTTTCGTGTCTAGAAAACGAAAAAATACGCCACATTGCCTCCATACTAGTGACATGGCGTTACATATAAAAATGAGTTTCATAGTTTTCAGCTGCAACTCCCAACTGTCACTACTTTTGTTCATTTACTTCCAGATATATTTTATCGATTTTACGGAATGATGATATCCAACATTTATGTGGGCTTTGAATTTTTTGGAGAGTAATGGAGAAAACAACCCAACGATTAGCAACTTCAATTTCAAGTTGATTCACTTTGACTTTGAATAACCTTCCGTTGTCAGCAGTTAATCGCCGGCGATAATTTGGATATTCATCATTTTCACTAATAGTTTCTACTAGTTACAGTTTTGGAAAACATTTAAACATTTTCCTTTTGGCAAACGAGCGTACGGGTCTGATGGTGAGTGATCACCGTCGCCCACGGTCCCGTGTAAAACCAGGGAAGGTACAGGTGCGTTGCCGGCCTTTGAGGTGGAGGTAGCCGCGCTTTTTGAAGGTACCCATGTCGTATCGACCTGAAAATACTGCGCGGGTAGGCCGTTCCACAGATGTGTGGCGCGTGGAAGAAAGTTTCTACGAAACCGCACAGTAGTCGAGTACCACGTGTCCAGATGGTGTGGATGGTACTGTAGTTTGTCACGTACTGTGCGGTTGGAAAATTTGGCGGCAGGAACCAAGTCAAACAGCTCTCCAGAACACTCCCCGTGATTAATACGGTAGAGAATGCACAGGGTGGATACGTCTCTACGCAAAGCCAAAGGATGCTGCTCTTGATCTTATTGCCTCATGTCTTCAAAGAATCTAGAAGATTAACATAAAAATGTAAAATCATCTGAATTCCCTCTAAGGATGAGCGTTCTGCAATGACCTATGTATATTTTTTGATGCCTTTATAATTTTTAATCTAAGAATCGACAAAGAGTTCTGTGAAAACTACTAGTTCAATAAAATAATTAATTTGGAAATATCTTTATAGGTACTTTTCTGTCTTTTAAAATCTGGAATTTCTTGATTTTCAAAAATATTATACAGGTAATAAATAGCAATGCAATTATATAAATTAATATTGAATACATAGTAGCATATAATGTCAAGAATGACATATGCACACGGATTGTTGTTTATTGCATAGTACAGTATTGCGCAATACATTATGTATAATATAAGTTTCTGTTTTTTCTATAATTTCTCATCTTCACGCTGTATACTGCACATGTATGGCAGAGGGAATTTGGGAACCTAGTGTTAAGACACTCCGTTCCACTTCCGTTCCACACTTTCCGCCGAATTTGAGGCATTGCGTATTGAGTGGCGGAACCCAACGCAGCGTTTTGCCTAGTGCCAGAGCGAAGAAATGAAAACATTCAATCTTAAATTGAAAATATTAAATATTTCATTTCCTCGAATGGTGATCGAACCCACAACCTGTCGGTTACAGTTACACGCTTGTGTTTCTTTAATTTCTTCTTCAACTGTTAGATTATTTGTCGAAATATATATTTTATTTTAATATAAAAAAAAACAAAATAAAAACAAACAATATATATATATATATATATATATATATATATATATATATATATATATATATATATATATATATATATATATATATGTATATATATATATATATATATATATATATATATATATATATATATATATATATATATATATATATATATATATATATATATATATATATATATATATATATATATATATATATATTTCTATTCCTAAGCAAAAATAAACGCTAAGGCTTGTGCTATATAACAAGTATGTAGGTATACCAAAATGATTTTTGCTTAAAGGTTTTCCCATAAGCAAAACTACTTTACACCACGAGCCTCCACGCTTGGTCAGTCTATCTTTAGAACTTTTGTCAAGTGCACGTCTGTATTTATAAAGTAAGTTTATTTATATCTTTATATTTTGCAATTTGTTATCATTTTTTTATAGCAATTATAAATTAATATATATTTATAGTTTTAAAATAGTATTTTCATGATTTTAGTTTTTGTTTTGTTAAAACAGAGCGGTGGGCAGAAACTTGTTAGAAAGTTGTATACTATAAGTATACAACATATTAAAGGAATCTCAGTGCAATAAATAGATGAAAAGTAGATTTCATATATATATATATATATATATATATATATATATATATATATATATATATATATATATATATATATATATATATATATATATATATATATATATATATATATATATATATATATATATATATATATATATATATATATATATATATATATATATATATATATATATATATATATATATATATATATATATATATATATATATATATATTTATATATATATATATATATATATATATATATATATATATATATATATATATATATATATATATATATATATATATATCACTTTAGTTCTGTACCAATTGGTATCACTGAGATTAAACTAATAAATACAACTATTACATTTACAAATTAAAATTCTACAAAATAAAAATTCTAATGATTTTTCGTTTATGCCCGTTTCGTTCGCATTATTATCTTTTTCTACCCTCTTTTTTGTAATTTTTTCACGAATGCTTGATTGACAAAGAATATATTGAGTAACGTACCCCTACAAAAGACGCACTGTTGTCTCGAACCATAGTACGTCTAATTTATTAAGAAGTAGTATGTCATAAAAAAACGGCATATTTATATATATACAATAATGTTTTGCCGTTACTTATATGAACATGCTAATTTTTAAAGTATGTTTATTGATTTGAATTTACAAGTTCAGTTAAGTCCAGCGTTAAACTAGAAAGACGGAAGTAGAACCGAGTGTCTTAACACTAGGTTCCCAAGTTCCCTCTGCCAACCCTGCCGTGTGCGGGATACAGCGTGAAGCTGAGTGAGTGAGTTAAACTAGATATAAGCTACCAAAATGTTGTTAGTTTCCATAGATATAAAGATTCTTTCACTACATAAATTTCTATTCTTTTTTTCTCAAGTCTGATTTTTTGATTCTGAAAGGTTTTCTGTTAGCGATTGCTTGACGCAATAAGGCCGCCATTGGATACCTTTTTTTCTGATATTTGATTCCGTTTTTTTTTATTGCAATTAGAGTGCAATAAACATTAATAAATAAATAAAAAGCACCTTAATTTTAATATATTTAACATGATTTATATAATATTTTACTCCACGACCATAATGTGTCAGTAAAATATTATGTTAAACCACGACTACAATGCATGATTTCTTTATCATAGATACAAAGCTGTATAATTAATATTATAATAATATACTGAGAAATACATATAAGTATACTACTACTTGACCTACTATTTCATAGGTTATCTATGGATTCCTACTAAGAGTAACGATTAGCTACATTTAAATTAGTTTATTTTTCGGGTGTTGTAGGAACAAGAACGCAATATTAAGAAGATTTTCTTATCCAGCTATAATGATCGTATCGATACAAATGTGTTATTAACAAATTATATATAGACCTATATAGACCCATTATTTCATAAAGTATGGAAATTCCTCGCCTTTCATATTTTAACTTAACTTAACTTAGCTTCACGCTATATACCTGGCGGGGTAAGCAGAGAGAACGGAGCGCCAAACGCTACGGTCTTTCATATTTTCTTTGTAATAATACTTGGATTTAGGGGTTCTTGAGGTCGGAAACATTCTAGTGTTAGTGTATTTTGAAGAGAATATTTCAAAATTGAGGCTTATAATTCAGCAAAAGTTAGATACTATTTCATGCACTTCCTTTTGTATGACTTGCCGACATTCCCACTATCTAAAGAGATATTCCCTGATTGTACTAATTATTTTTAGTATTCTGCTCATACATCAACAGTACAACACCAGTAAGTGTAAGGTATGCGAAGAATAACTTTGAGGTAGTATAAAATTACAAAGGATTGGACATTGTAGACACCGAACCTCGACAATTTTTTTGCTACAACTTTTGTTTTTATAGCTTCACGCTGTATCCCGCACGAGGCAGGGTAGGCAGAGGGAACCCGAGAACCTAGTGTTAAGACACTCCGTTCCACTTCTGTTCTCCACTTTCCGCCGAATTTGAGGCATTGCGTGTTGAGTGGCGGAACTCAACGCCGCGCTTTGCCAGAGCGAAAGAAATGAAACATTAAATATTTAAATTAAAAATATTAAATATTTCATTTTCTCGACTGGGGATCGAACCCAGAACCTGTCGGTTACAGTCACATGCTTGTGCCGCTGCGCCACGACAGGTGCTTCCTCTGTTTGCTTCAGGCTTTTGTTTTTATATTTTTTTAATAATTTCATTTGTAAATTTAATAATCCATCCTATCGCTAAGACTTTCCGTTTTGAACTTTCCAACTGAATTCGAAACATTGAGGATTGAGTAGGGAACTCGATGCCGCATTTTCATAACAAAAAAAACATATATTTAAAGTAGAATTTACTAATTTTAATTTGAGTGAGTGAGTCAGTGACATATATTGACATATTGTCAAGCTCCTTTTGTCACCTCCTTTAATAAACATTGGCCAGTGGCAACCAGACCTTTACGATTTTTTTGACGACTGCCTTTTTTTTCGTATAGGTACTCGTACATCTAGCACTGATAATACTAACCAGTGCTAGTAGATGGTAGTCACTTTGGTACTTACTAATAGGTAAATACGATTATTAGATATATAAGTATTTTTTTTGCGTGAAAGTAAAACCAAAAGAGTTATTTCACAAAAAATAAATCTATTCACTCTGAACGTTCCAATATTTTTTAAAAATAAAAAAAAAAATATACATGTATCATGTATTTGAAAAAAAAATAGGTACAATTTAAATTATATTCGTTCACAGTGATTCCATAAATTATTAACAAGACTAAAGACACTATAATGGTATTCAAAGCCATACATATGGTCATATTACGTCATCTCGTGAGCACATGTTGCAAAAGGCTGAGGGAATCATTTTCAAACATGTTTGTTTATCTTAATGAATATTTAGGTTTGTATAGGATAGCTTTATTTTTTAGTAGCAGCATAGAATTTGAGACAAAATACCGCTTTGCCACAAAAAAAACATCTTTCCCCTCAAGCGGAATTCAAACCAATAACCACCTCGTTCACTACCAGCCGTTGCGCCAGTACCTCGCAATGTTCCCAAATACAGTTTTATCAGCAACGTTTATATAAAACGAAACTGGTTTCAAAGTTGTATTTAATAACGTTTTCATGTTAGAGAAATTCCAATGAGCGAAACGTTGACTTTTCCTTATGTGTTATAGTATTTCTGTACGTCATTTCATATATCGCAGTAACGGTTAATATCAAATCAATAAATGATAAAGTAGCGTTAAGTACTTTACTAAATTATTTCAAAGTATACTACGTACTATATAAGTACTATATGATTGTGTAATTAAGTTTAAAATTGTTTTTACAATAATTTTTGAATATCTTCGTATCTATAAAAAACTAAGTCTTGAAGTCTGTCGTGGCGCAGGGTAAGCATGACAAGTTGGTGGTTCGATCTCCACACGAGGAGATGAAATATTTAAAGTTTTCATTTCTTTAATTTCGTCACTCCAGAAACAAGGCAAAGTGAGGCTTTAAGATCCGCCATTCAACATGTAATGCCTCAAATTCACGAAAAATGGGGAACGGAACGGAGTGTCTTATCACTAAGTTCCCAGGCTCCCTCTGTCTATGCCATGTGCGGGATACAGCGATATGTTGAAAAAAAACGAGCAAAATTCAAAAAAAAAAACAAAGTATGTACATTATAAATCTGTCCCTTTTAATTTGTTATTTTTAAACATAATATATTATGTGATGCAACATATTATGTTACTAAATTATTCTTAAGTTGATTTTTTTTTTAGAAATTTCTGTCTGTTGCCTAACAAAAGATCAATATTTTGTATATGAAAAGGGTTTTTGCAGGTTATCTACGCCACAATGGGTCGTGAGATCTAGCTTGTTTGCTTGCGATTGTTATGACGTAATCGTATGTGAATCCGATCTTCGATAGTAGTTCTTGAAGGTTATATTTTAAATACTAGATAGGATTTTCTGTACGCATTTTATAGTTCTGTAAATATTTCGCTGGTTCTAAGATTTACTTTTTATGAAAAAGTGCATCCAATTCAATATCTAATTCAAATATTCTTTATTCAAATCCAACACTTTACATGCACTTTCAAATGTAATGAAAAACGTTAATGCTACTTATTTATTACATACATATATTGATATCCAATCTGTACGGAATTTGTTATTAATTCCATAGCTTTTTAACCGCTTAATATTCCTAAACAGTGTAAAAGGCTTTACTTGTAGTATTGTTGTAGTATTGTTTTTACAGTTACTTTATTTTTTATATATAAGTTATATAAAGTCAGGGAACCTGAGAAATTCTCCCATAAATACTTCTATTCCGAATTCCAAGGTATTCTTAATTTTTTGTCTTTTTTGACTAGAGGAATTCAATTTTAAACTCAGCCTCATTTGCGAAAAATTGGAACATATATTTTTTTGGCTTAGAAGGCACAGTGTTGTACTGAGTTCCTCCAGTGAAAAGAGAATTTGTGGAAAAGTGGCTACCCACAACTGTCGCGCCTTCAATAAGCAAACCTTAAATAAACCTTAACCTTAAATAAGCCTTAAATCGTATGTAATCGGAAACTTAGAGTAGATCGTGAAATTATTTCGAAAATATAGTAAAATCTATATATTTCATACGTTTTCCGTTTAAATATACCTCTTACTTAGTCACATATCCCGTATTTTATGGAGTTGTCAGAGAAAACTTATATTTTTTGGTTTTTCCACCCATTTAAAAGCTTACCATCATGGGTAATCGAAAGCACAAGTCTATAATGCTTGAAATATGAAACTTATAATTAATGTCTGCAATCAGAATTATTATATGATTTTATATTTTTTTGGAAAAAAAAAATTAGTAGTACTGGGACACTCCGTTCCCCACTATCCGCCAAATTTTTGATACATTGTATGAATTTAAAATAATAATTTCTCCTTCTATGATTTTAAGTACATCATTCGTATATACAGCCAAACGTTTTGTTTACTGCGCCACAACGGTCTAAACGGCCAAATAATATACATAAATGTATATATATCCCTATTGTTGATGATTTCTTTGCGATAACGGCGTGCCAAAGACCGGTTTTTGAGTCGAGGTCCAAAATTTGTATGAACTTTCCAAGGTTAAACTTGGTGATTTTACAATATCAATTCGTTATAGTTTGGTTAACTTGATTTAAGAGCATATTTATTATTATAATTTATACATATAAAAAAATGTTACTGAATACTGTTTGTATGTGGATTTTTTATGATAAAAATTAAAATTATTTTGGTTTGTCTCTGCTTTGGGCATGTTAATCTAAACAACGGCTTAAACCTTTTTAATATAGTTTCCACTACTGAATTCTACAAATTTATTTTAACACTAGCTGTCCCGGCAAACGTTGTTTTGCCATAAAAAGGTAAACATTTTAAGTTTGTTCAACCTTTATCACTAAGGGCTTTGAGAAAGTTAAGAATTGTTTATAAAAACACCTTCGCAAATAATGCATTATTTTAGAACAAATTGGTTAGCATAAAAAGCTAACCTAAAAAGATAGATATATCCAATCGCGGACTTTTTTAAAAAACTTTAAAAGGAGAACATTTCTATCATACATGATTTTTGCGAAACCTTAACCGTTTACGCAACGCACGCAGCGGAAACTCTCAATTAGGAAAAAAATCCCCCGATTTAGAAACATTCTTAATCGGTGCTCCGGTCCTATTGATCTTAGCGTGATGATGTATAGCCTATAGCCTTCCTTGATAAATAAGCTATCTAATACTGAAAGAATTTTTCAAATCGGACCAGTAGTTCCTGAGATTAGCGCGTTCAAGCAAACAAACAACTCTTCAGTTTTATAATATTAGCATAGATGCAAGTACTATCTATACTGAATTGCATAACGTAATATTTTACTTCTTGAACCCACTAAATTAATCATATCTTTTGATAGAGTGACCCGATTTTGATGAAACAAAGACTAACAAAGACTACTTATACCTCAAGTTGCGTATATTTTTTGTATGTAAACATTGTCTGCGTTGAAACAAAGACTACTTATACCTCAAGTTGCGTATATTTTTTGTATGTAAACATTGTCTGCGTTGAATTCGTCGATTTTATGTGATGTGCGCACAAACAAACGTACAACCAGACAAACAGATAAAAAAATCAAAAATGATGGAAATGGGTTCTGTTGCTTATCTTTTCACACGCTGGCTAATTTTTTTTTAATTTCATCAATGTACAAAAATTACTTTTCTACAGATTTATTATATGTATAGATTTACTGTTTGTTATTTCAATCCGTTCATATTACGGATATTTTTTCTAATATTTAGAAAAAAATATCCACATGTAGGTATTACTATTAACAAAGATAATGTATTATTTTAATTTTTAGATTTTAAAAAAATCTGGCACGAAGTTGAATCCCTCCACTTAAACACAATGTCTCGAAAAGGCGGAAAGGAAGGTAGGAAACTACGTAGTTCCCTGCTTAAAAAAAAAAAAATGTTTCCAAAGTATTTTTAAAATATTCAGTCACTAAAAATATTCCATAAAATAAACACAGTAACATTAATTCTAAAGAGTCTATGCGTATCATTTATAAGGCAAATTTAAAAAGAGTTCTGTCTTATTATAGAACGGTATATATATATTTCGAATATCAAATAACATTGGTGGAGGCGTCACACGTCGTAGAAAATTACTAGCTTAAATATCTAAGCAGATATTCTAATGAATAAAATTTGTTTTGAGGTCTCTTGTGGCGATGGGCCCAAGCGTGCGAATGTGAATGCGATATGGTGGGGTTTCGATATCCACTTGAGAAATTTAAATATTTAATATTTTCATTCTGTTCACTCTGGTAACGAGGCAAAGCGCGGCGCTGAGTTCCACCACTGCGGCGGCCACCGGCGGCGGAGCTTTCCGCCAAACGTGATGACGAACGGAACGGAACCTTATGGGAACGGAGTGTCTTATCACTAGGTTCCCAATTTCCTACTGCCGACCCTGCCATGTGCAGTACAACGTGAAACAGAAAAATAATAAGCTGAGTTACCACATGAACAAGCTTAAATCAACTGTTATTTTTAAAAAAAAAAGAAGTTTTTATACTTGTTTATGATTCGTAGATAATTGTCGAGATTATTGTGATTAGTTTGTACAATAATAATAGGTTGGTACAATAATCATAAGAATATTAATGATATATTACGTAACAATATAATATATATTTCACGATTTTACATATTTTACAAAGTTAATATTTATCAGCTAAACGTTTAGAAAACTTTGTGTTCAGACACTGTTCTTTATTTTTTTTTAACTTTTTTTTGCCTCGTTCCTGAAATATGTAAATATTTAGTATTTAATTTACTCGAATTAGACACTAACTCATAACATGTCGTATTTACAGTTACATTAATTATATTAATGTAAATACACAATACACAACATAATATAAATACACGATTACTCAGTCTCACTTACTCAGCTTCACGCTAAATGCCTTCACATGGCAGGGCCGGCAGAGAGAACTTGGGAACCTAGTGTTAAGACACTCCGTTCCACTTCCATACCTCATATAAATATATGATTAGAAGTATGAATTCAGATGACTATTACTTTTGAAGGTGTGTATGAAGTTATGGTCTTACAGTAGAATTTTTCTCTACTCCAGCTCACATGGAACATGGCAGAGTAGGCAAAGGAACGTAGTGTTAAGACACTTCAATCCGTTCCCCACTACAATACTATGTAAATTTACGTGGCTACAAAACTCTACTGCAATTCTATAATTATTCTCGGTACTACTATGTAGTGGCCTTGAAATATGTAGCGTAGTTTGGTATATCTTCTTTTATTTAAGTACATTTTTAACGTGTGAAAAATATTCATTTATCATTACAAGACGTCTCGCCTTTCATGAAAAGAATGCTTCTTACAGAGATTCCTAAAGATTAACAATTCTTTTATTTGTGACAGACGTTTACACTCAAATACACACACACATATATATATATATATATATATATATATATATATATATATATATATATATATATATATATATATACATATATATATATATATATATATATATATATATATATATATATATATATATATATATATATATATATATATATATATATATATATATATATATATATATACATATATATATATATATATATATATATATATATATATATATATATATATATATATATATATATATATATATATATGCACCGATGTGCCGCTACGTGTTGTTGGCGCGTATATGATGTACGTACATATGCTGTTATTAATCATTAATCATAAAATAATGAATTATGCGCGGAATTTAAATATAACACATCATTATTTGTAATTATCATCAATATTAATGATGCACCTTTGTATTAATTTTATTTTATGGTTTTTATTTTGTGTTTGTGTATCTTTTGATTTAGTTATCAAAGCAATCTCCTATATGGGGTATTCTAGAGCTCAGTTGTGATACAATGTTATTTCAACTTTTAGCAGCGGCCTACATAGCAAGACAGACAGAGGACACCAGAGTATCTGAAAACAAATGTGTCGTAACACTAGATGTTCAAATTCCCATTGAAACTTACATTCTTCACTTTCAGCCAAAGTGGTGTTAAGTGGTGGAACTTAACGCGCTTTACCTCATTACTAGAGCGAGAAAAAGAAAATATTTGATATCTCATTCATGGTAGCAGTGGCCAACAAATTTTTATCTGACGCTCTTACTGACATTGGGCTGTCAGGCCCATGCTGTAAAACTATATATATTTTTTTAGTATACGATTTTTTTTTTTTTTTCAGAAAAATATGGTTTTCTTTAATAAATGCTGCTTTTGCGTCCCGCTGAGGCCGGGGTGCTTGGTGATAGCGTACATGAATTTGGTAAAATTGTCATCTATATATATTTAGTCTTCTTCACTATTTAAATGCTTAATTATATGAAATGGCCTTCAGGGATGTTTATTTTGTTAATAAAGTCATCTTTTACGATTTCATATTATTCAAATATTGTTTTTTATAGCCAGTCGGTATTATATAATTGCTTCTCACTGTATCTCGGACAAAGCAGAGTAGACAGAGGTAATCTGGAGACATAGAGTTAAGATATTTCGTTCTCACAGGGGCCCTTCCATTTCCCACTTGCTCCGAAATTCTGACATTTCGTGTTAAGTTGTGCAACTTAACGCCGCGCTTTGCTTTCTTACCAAAGTAAGGAAATATTAAATATTTCATTTGAACATAGTAAATATTTCATTTGAAAATGTTATATATATCACAGTATTGAATATATTACTTACTCGAGCGAGGTTTACAAACCCACAATCGCGTTTACAATCACACGCTCTTGCCTCTGCGCCACGATAGGCATCTACTTTAATGATAAATAAACTAAAATTGCTATATTGTTTCAGATATCATCAATCATTGGAATAGCTTTGGCTATACTTATGGTATTAACTGGACTTCGATTGCAAATGTCTACGAAAGCAGAGGAGGCACAGCTGGGTTTCATATTCCTTTGTGTCGGCATATTGCTCGTCATTTTCCTTGTCTTGTCACTTACTTTTGCCGTCGTCCTCTTGATTGGTCTTCATAAGGTATGAACAGCTCTTTAGCTTCCCGCTGTACCCCGCATCAGCAACTTATACAGTTTCTAGTTTTGAGTTACTATTAACCACACACGCTGTCTAATTTTAAGAATTTTACGTGTTGAGTTGCGTAACTCAACGCCACGCTTTCTTTTCTTACCGGAGAGAGGAAACGATAGTAATTGATTCACAGGAATGGTGGTCGAACCGACCTGCGCCACTAATATATAGATGCATTAATGTATAAATATATAGATGTATAGATATTGTGTTATGTCAAATATTTCTCTTGTATTATAATACTGATTAATAAGAGCTGGTATATTTTTGCTTCAGCTTCACGCTATATCCCGCACATGGCAGGGTAGGCCACTTCCACTCACTCCATATCGGTTACCCACTTTCCGCTGAATTTGAGGCATTGCGTGTTGAGTGGCGGAACTCAACGCCGCGCTGTGCCACTTGCTAGTATAATTTTATAACTTTACTTTATAATGTGCCTCTTTATTGGCATTTGTGTATTAATTTAATCATATTTTCATATTTCAGAACAAGCCGAAACATGTGAAGTCTTATCTAATATTCAGTTTGGTGTTCATCATCATCTACGCTATTTTGCTTCTCGTAAGGCTCATAACCGGCTTGGGTGGAATAGCTGAAGGATTTGTTAACTTACGTAAGTAAATTTTATACCTTTTTTCTAATTTAATTTTATTTTTTTATGTTTATGAGATACTAGTTCCTTAAAATAACATTTTCGGCTGTAAGCCACACAAAGTTGTGTTGATTTTCCACTCTTGAAGCAATAACATATGTTAGCTCTTTGGAATTCAAGAATTAATAGTTTACCTCGTATAAGCATGTAGCTTCCATGAGCTACGGACATGGATCAGTTACAATTCTTATAAATGTATAAGTACAACAAATTTGAGAATATGAAAAATAATAAATTTCGTATTTAACTTTTTTGCGTCACATTGTATTCTGCACATAGCAGAGAGAAGCAGTAGGAACTTGGGCACCTACTTTGACAAGACACTGCTCTCATTAAGACTATGCCGTCTCCAACTGTAAAAGCAACAGGTTTTTCGAAACGAGGAAATGATATATTTTATATTTTCATTTTTCTGTCCTGGTAAAAGTACACTGAGTTTTGCTCAACACGGATTGCCTTGTATTAGTCGAAAAAGGAACAGAAGTATCTTTATGAAAACAAGATATTTGTTTATGGCTAAGAGGTTCCTAAAACCTTGCTCGCTATGAACGGTATATCCAGCGTGGAACTATGAAAATAATATTTAGTTATTCAATCATTACAATGAATGAGGCGCCTGTCATGGCGCAGCGGCACAAGCGTGTGACTGTAACCGACAGGTTCTGGGTTCGATCCCCGGTCGAGGAAATGAAATATTTAATATTTTCAATTTAAATATTTTATGTTTCATTTCTTCGCTCTAGTAATAAGGCAAAGCGCGGCGTTAAGTTGCGCCACGCAACACATAATGCCTCAAATTCGGCGGAAAGTGGGTAACGGAAGTGGAACGGAGTGTCTTAACACTAACTTACCGGGTTCCCTGCCTCGTGCGGGATACAGCGTGAATAAGTAAAAAAAAAGAAATTTTAAATTATATGTTTTTTTTTTTCTTTTTTCAGTTTTCAGCGTATACTTCCTTCTTGTTATAAAAAGTTATCACCAGACTATGTTAGAAAATAACCTGCCTGTTAACGTACAAAAAGTCTAAGCGTCTTTTTTCCACATAGATTGTAGATATATTTTTAAGTTATACTCGTACTTACATTGAATAAATGCATTTTTGATTAATTTTGTACTTTATAATAAAGAATATGACGAATTTTAATCGTGTTTTTATATGAAATAATTTTCAGCAGCAGAGTGGATTTGTTGAAGATTATATCTATATTAGTGTCCATCTGACGGCTTCGCCCGTTTGAACTACTTTATTTATATACTAAATGAGCATCTTGAACTATATAACATTATCAATTTAGAAATAACATCAATATTCAGACAACTAAAATTTCGGCCAGTTCATTACAACTGTTGATGATATTACTGAGCTGATGATAAGCGTTTCAACTATTTAGCAATAAGAAGTTGGGGTACAATGTATAGAACAATACAATTAACGTTAAATAATAATTCAAAAATACTTTTGAAAGAAATGAAGAAAGGATAAAATGCAGTATAAATAATAAGGTATTAGAACAAGTGAATGAGGTAGTATATCTGGGAAGTATGTTTAGCAGAGACAGAAGTACGAAATGGATGTGGAAAGGCATACTGCTGCCGGTAACAGAGTTAACGGTGCCTTAGTTGCATTGTTGGGACGGAGAAACGTCAGCATAGCTGCGCGTTTGACCGTACACAATGCAGTATTGGTCTGTACTAATATGTTACGCTATGTACGCTACGTAACTACGAGGCTAGAGGAAGGTAACGTAAAAAGCATGAGGACCCCCTGAGGGCATGTATGAAGAGGTCGATGACAGTGGACGAGGCGAAAGAAGTATGCCGAGACTGTAGCGTTGGCGAACTGTTCTCTCTGCCGGTAGGCATGGGCTATAACGTGAAGCTAAGAAAAGTGAAGTGAAAATTACTTAAATTAGTATCGCCGACTCAAGAAATAATATTTAAAATTTTAATATAATATTGATACGTGTTTGAATAATTTCTATTTCTATTTTTATTACTTTTTACTTTGAAGTAATCAAATTATTATTGTCTACATTTTAGCTTTTTCAAATTTGTGCACATACTAAGTAACTTGTGTTGTAGTGTTCCCTAAATTTTTCCTTCCTGCACATTTTTCCTTCCTGCACAATTTTTGTGACTTGTTCTTTTATCAAAATAAGAACATTAAAATAATTAATTCCCACGAGTCCTCATCGACCTTACAACTGTTGAGCTCAGTACCGCTGCCCCACAATGGCATCTATAGTCGTAAATGGTAAGGTTCCTAATAAATTGTTTATTTTTTTTTTTTATAAAAAAAATCTTAAAATATAAGAATGTATAAATTTTGCTGATTAAAAATTAATGAATGAATACATAAAATTAGATAGTAATGTTGGTTCTCATACACTTGATCACACATGGTATTCGTGGGTCCGTAACTCAATTCAAACTAAAAGATTTTTTTATGTTTTCTTCGCCTTAATATTAGGGATGATATTATCCATTACAAAGTTTCAATCCCCAGCCATACACCCATAAATCC
The DNA here is from genome assembly GCA_019049475.1 of Eueides isabella. Classification (NCBI taxonomy): domain Eukaryota; kingdom Metazoa; phylum Arthropoda; class Insecta; order Lepidoptera; family Nymphalidae; genus Eueides; species Eueides isabella. The sequence goes on along the minus strand of CM032389.1, from coordinate 11,456,553 downwards.
TAATAAATTCTACGCTACGCCTACATAAATCGCAGGAGTAAATCTACAATAAGATATAAAAATCTAGTAATCGTACTTTTTTGGTGTGCAGAGGAACTTACAGGTTTTATATAATAGTGAGGTAGGTAATATATAAATCTAATAGAGTTATATTAGCGCCCCACCCTATTAAGACTGGCGTTGTGAAGGGGGAGTTTATAAATCCAATTATTTTTTTTATTGTAACAATTATTTGCTATATATCAGTTCATTTTTTTACTATAAACCTTTTAAGATTTTTAAGATCAAAATACATAAGTGATGAGTCGCTGTGTTGTCTACTGCCCTGTATTTTTCTTCTTCAAATATAGACTTAAGGTATATTATTACCTCACTCTGGCAAAGATTTATGTCTATACATATACGCGTAGAGTTATGTTGATATAGCTGCTCTTTGCTATATATACGCATAGAGTTATGTTGATATAGCTGCTCTTTAAGCGTTATTTCGTTGCCTGATCTCCTGGATGTAAGCTGGAAGCCATATTAGTCTGGCCTCTCTTTCCTGTTCCTAGTATTACTGTATATAATGCTGTGTTGGTATTGCCAAGATTAGGTAATAAGAATGCAGATTATTAGTAATTTAGGATGTGAGTGATTACGGAATAGTGTCGCTAATAGTATGTTTATACATCGTATCCTTTGGTTATCGTATGTGGCCTCGGAGAGGGCTGGTGTTTCATGTTTGTTCCTTTTTTGTTTTTAGGTTTGGAGCTAGGTAATAAGTTATCTATAATAGGACCATCATCAAAACTGCTTTTTGCTTTGTTAGACTGGTAGATGTTCATTGAGGTTACTAAAAACAACCTCACATAAGAGCACACACGTAATTAACGATCAAAAACCATATTTCTGATAAACAGTTAAACAATATAATTATTTAAATAGACTATTCATCATCTGTATTGTATTTATCATGACTGATAATCGTCGTTGAAATGGGTTTACATTCCAAGTCCAAGAAGCAAGTTAACAGCCACGTGATCTTTAGTCTTCAGTATTCCCAACGACGATTAACCGTTCCAAATATTTGCTACCTATTCGCATTTCGTGTCCGCAATAATGAATAAAGCGCTGCTCGATTGTTGAAGAGAGACACAGATAGTGGTCTCATTGGTGCATTTTGCAGTCTAAGGTATTCGTAACATGCGTCTCCAGTACCATATTTTAAAGGTATCAATATGCGAATATGAGAAACCTAAGGGCTCGTACAAGTCGCATTTGGGTGTTGTTGGAGATGCTATAGTACGGAATTTTATGGAGACGTGTCATGGCATCCTTATCCATCTTTATCCTTAGCTATAGTTGCATATTCGAAATCAAGTACATGGAGTTATCGATGAATTCTATGCCCTGAATTGTAGAAGGCCGGCACGATCCACTTTCATTAGCTTGGTGTTGCTTCGGTTGATTTATAAAATATTTTTATAAAAGTATATCTAAATATTTTTTACCGTATTTACCGTAATTTACCGTATTTTAAAATTTCAAACATAAAGAGCAAAATGGTAGTAAGTGAAACAATTAATGAAGGAGAGAACAAATTAAACCTAATCGAGATGCGACCTTGTAAGTGATATTAGCATAGTCGTCTTCCACAGAAGCTACAATAGACGGCCGTTGTTTGCAGACAAAGTAATGATTACCATAATTGAAACTAAAACTTACTATTAAATTACAGTATCGTAATTAAGTAATAATATTTTTATATAGAAAAACAATTAAGTATTCAATAATTTGTTTTAGTTTTACACCTGTAAGCCGCACAAAAGCAATGATCAATATCGAATATGGATCTAACACACACACACACACACACACACACACACACACACACACACACACACACACACACACACACACACACACACACACACTCACATATGCACAAACACACGCACACACACACACACACACACCCATATTAACATATTTTTTACTTACTCTGCTCCATTCATATTATCATATTTTTTATTTACTCTGCTAAGTGCTGCAAATAAAAATAATTCGGCATTTTCTTCATACCAAATCAAATAATGCCACTAGTCTTATTAATAATGTTAATCAACGTAATGTTGATACAATATTAATACAGACAAAAACTTAACAACCGTTTCGGGGGCCTTTCCAATATATACTTTTAATCTCTAGAGAACTCTCAGCATTCTATAGGTCCTTATGATAATACGTTCTTATTTAATAGCAAATGTTTATTGGTAATTTGATTGATGTACAAAATTATAACTGCTTACGTATTATAATGGACAAGGCATTTTAATAAAAATATTATAATTATTTGCTTGAGGCTTATCGAGGAGCAAGCGCACAAGCTTGTGGCTGTAAATACGACAGACTGAATGATCAAAGCTTTTCGCGTTATGTGGAACTTTAAGCCGCACTTCGCCTCCGTTACCATAGATATTATCGTAGAGAAGATATGAATCACTAATGAATCTTACTTAGAAATTTATCTAATTTCGATTTAATATTCATATACCACGGTACAATTTTTTTATTGATTAAATATTTAAATAAATAATATAAAAATATAATGACTCCAAATATTGGATACAAAGGAAAAAAGTACCAAAATCATTAATTGAGTGCTAAAATATTCGTAGAAAATATGTTGTTTTTGTTTATCTGTTGTATGACATGACGTACGGGGATGCTTTCGTGTGAATGCGCAATTGCTTTTATAAACTGTACAGACTTTATTTTTATTCATGTCATCATGAAGGTAAGCAAGCGAAGCGAACAGGGGAGAATCCTTAGGAATATCTTGGATGTTACGGAAGTAACGTTTCAATGATACGGAAAGAATACTATATCAGTTTCGGTTTCGGTTACAGATAAGATTAAAAAAAAAAAAATAAACAGTCTGTCATTGACAATGTGAAAAAAAATAATATTTTTTTAGGAATGAAAGTCCTTTATACTTACTGGTAATAATTGCTAGCATATCTATATAAATGAAACAATCAATAAAATGCATACAATGTTTTTATTAAAATTCCGTAAAATGACTAAATTCCGTAAAATTAATTAAATAACAATAATTAGAACATGGAAGCTATAAGCTAATGTCAAAATAGTTCATTCTGCACTTTGGTCGAATTAAAGACATTGCCTTTTGAGCGGCGCAACTCAACGCCGCAGTTTGTTTTGTTGACCAGGAAATTGAAAAAAAAAAATATTATGCAACTTGACACCATAATGGACTACGTTAATATTTTTGAAACCTTAGTGTCGAGAGATTTAAAAAAAAAGTTATGAAAAATATTTTAAGATTTTAATGCAAAATATTGTATTTATATACAATAATTAACTTTTTTGAAGAATTCTATATAAATTTAAGAAATAACTTATCATTATTATACATAACTAGAAATGTAAATAAATATTTGGTCTTCTATATATTAAGTAAGTATATAATTTATTTTCGTTGCTTAAAACCTAACATATTTAACTATCTTAACTTGAAACGGTTATTTAAAAACCATAGACAATTGAATAATTATAATTATCATTTAAAAATATATTTCTAGTTTACGGACGTAACCGTTTCAACGTATTTGTTTAAATATAAAACAAATTAACTACGCAATTTAAAGCTAATTTTTATTATTATACAATTTACGTTTTGGTGTTAAAGCTTGAAATAAAAACTAAATATTCTATTATAATATAATACGTTCTTGTTAAATGTAATATTAGACCTTATTCTTGGAAATATTTCTCAAAGAATCAAGCCATGAAATAAAAGAGGAAAGTGATAAAATACAATTGATGTTTTAATAATTTCTTGATGATATATTTAGTGTTTTTACAATTGAAATGTACCGCCACTTGAACTATCACTTTACGTTAAACGGTAATATCGATGGAGTGACGTTATTCCTAAGTTTTCCAAAAATTTTAAAATTAACGGTATTTCTATATAATGAATCCGTATCACATGACATGACTATCCAAAATGTGTGAAAAATTAAAAAAAAAATGTTCTACGTCACACATAAAAGGAATTGCAACATACGAATAGTTAAATATGAAATGTAAATTATGCTTTAAATATAGTATTGAGTGAATAAATAAAAAAAAATATTGTAAAGATTTTTCTTTTACAATATTTTTTTTAAAATGAGGCGAAAAAGAACTTTTTAAATGTTACTACATGAAAATAATTCATGTAGTAACATTTCAAAAGATTTTTCTTTGGTACATTATGTTTTATACATAATACCTTAATATAGATAATATATCATATGTTCCATGGGAGACTGATTAGAGAATAGAGAATTACAAACGACAAATTTTTCGTAATTACAATACCTAATAATTATTATAAGACAAATTTTCATATATAATAAAATATTTATAGTAAAATATAATAAAAATATGAATTACAGTGCACTTAGTAATTAAATATAAATTTTAATACAATTGACATTTATTTTCCGTGTAAACAAACATTCATACGTTCATTCAACGTCTTTAAATATTAATTTCTTTAAAATGTTCCTTAAAGGATTAGTACTATCATTACAATAACACCTTATATCTAAATGATCGTACAATAGTCTAATAATTCGTTTTTATCATTCCAAAAAATATACGTATATTATATTTTTCTTGGCACTGATGACTTTATCACAGATCCTTGACGAAAGCATTAATTGTAAGAAACATATAATTTATATATTTATAATCGTCCCTGAAGAATTTGTAAAAAAAAATATTTTTTTTATTTATCAAATAGACACATAATTAGTAGTGGCGTGTTCGCATTACGCGGTTAAAGGCAAATTATAATGTAACTCTTCGTTTTTTACATTTTTAATAGTGTCGAAATCTTAATTATGACGTTTTGAACGTGGCAGTAGCTTATTGCGTTAAAAATATTTGAAAAAAAAAAATAATACGCTTTTATTTTTCACAGACTTAGTCAAAAAAGCATGTACAACACACAATAATATGTATCGTTGGTGTGGTACAAAGCATTATTATTATTGTTATTCAACTGTTTATTATTAAACGTGAAAATTATAATAATAAAAGTAAATTGATGATGTTGTGCTCAATTGGCACGCTCAGAGCGCCATAATTTAAGAACCGAACTGACCTGAACACACAAATTGGGGACGACTGTGAACGAGGCTTACTCTACATCTTTATACATTTAAGCCTACTGGATGTTTTATGCCGTTTATTGTGCGTTTTTACCGTATTTTTTTTATCACATTTCTACTACAAGTTCACATTGTCACCGTCACATTTGTAATTTTCACACAAATAATTCTTTACGTTGTCATGACGCTGTTTAGATTCCGAGTCAAAAAGCTTACTGACAACTCTGTCTTTGGAGAATATTCGAGGCGGATTGAAAGTATCAAGTTTGGTTTCTATAGAGAATTTCCTTTTTTTACTTTCATTGGTGACTTTGCCTAAGTCTAAGGAGAAGCTGTGCCTAATAGGCCTGTTATGTACGACTATATTAAGTTTTCTTTCGTATTCAGCTTCCAGTTTTGATTCATCTTCGGCATCTACAAGGGCTACGGTACCATTTATATTTCTTGCAGATTTTTGATCCCCAATTTGTGGTCTACTGAATACTAGTTTATCAGTATTTACAATAGTTATTATAGGCGAGGGATCTCTCAAAATGTTACAAGATTCCCCAAAAACAAGCTCGAATTTCTTATTGCTCGTGCAGCTTTCTTCATCGCAAACAGTATCTCCGGATCTTTCGGCATCAGACACGGTTTTGTTTTCTTGGATAGTACATAGCTCACAAGGTTTTGCTGGAGGACGATTTACATCATTAATGCACAGTGAAATTGAGTGGTTATCTGAATCTTCCGTAGTAGTTGTGAATCTTTCCTTTTGTCTTTTGGGCGTACTGGACGCAACTGTGTCTGAAGAATTATATCGTACAGTAATATCGTTATACGTAGACTGCCTGTGAGCTGGAGACATTAATGTGTTATTATAACACTTTACAATCTTAGAGCCTCTTCTTTTGGTGTGAATTCCAAAAATCCGTTTGATTGATTGTCGAAACTGCAAAAAAGCTTCAATTATACTATCAAATTATTCCAAAATTATTTTGTAAAACAACATTTTATCTCATTAGTATGTTTTGAATGATAATAATTAACTTATAAACATGAAAGACACAATTTACACATATAACATCTTAATTACCTGAGTATTCATACCAACGTAAATTAAGGGGTCGTAGCATATCGAGCTTTTAGCTACGAGAGCGGGGATTACTCCAGCGCCTGGGGACACCTGTAAATAAATGTTTTAATAGAATTTGTCCTACATTTCAGTATGTTTCTAAAATATCTGATATGCTTTATTAGCTTTTACCGCTTTTACAGCTTTCTTTGCGTAGTTGAATTTAAGTTAATTAAAAGTTGTGTTTGAAAGATACTACACGCTCGAGGTACAACGGCAAAGCATCAATGTAATTGTAGGTTCTATTCTTCATGAGGGGAATGAATTATTCTCGTTCGTTTTCGATCAAACCTTGTTGAGCTGGTAAGTAGGCATAAATATCTAAACTTAACAGTCTATGACTTGAACGTTTAGCAATACGTCCCGTACGAAGTAGCAAAGCATCCTGTTGCTTCTGCCTACATTTGTATATGTGCGATATAGGGCAAAGAAAAAAAAGAAATTTAAATTTTAATTTCTTACAATTCCTTCAGTAGCGAACTGTTCCATGAGTGCGAATAGCGAGTAAGGAGTCCAAGCTACCGTGAATGATATGATCATAATGAAAACCATCACGGTGGCTCTTGCTTCAGCTCGACTTACGCGACCAAGACGCTGCGAGTTCTGGAAATATAGTTAAAGATGTTCACAAATTGTAAGGTAAATATCCTTTTTTAAGAACCGTTTAAACAAAATAATAAAATTGTTTGAGTTTGTCTAACAAACTAAAATTGTTTATGTTTTAATAGATCCTCAAGGAAAAGTTTTTGAGAAATTTGTCATCAAAAAGAAGTAATATTTCTAATAAATTATAGCTTAAGTACTGATTTAAAATATAGTTTAATTATTTTTACCCGTTTCATAGTCCTGATAATATTGACGTAGCTGAAGGTGATGACGGACAAGGGAACTATTTGCCCCATCGCGAACAGGAACAGTATGTACGTCAGAGTGTTCATGGACTGCTCATGCCAGTTCACTGAACAACTGTAAACAAATTAAATTTGTATTAAATGAAATTATTGCAAAATAAAGATTATTCTTAGTTTCACGCTGTATTTTGTAGATACAAAGTTAGGAAGGAAAAATGAAGAGAAGATTCTCTTCACTTTCCTTCCTAACTTTTCTAATTTTAGAAATATTGCATGTTGAGTGTCAGTACGCACAGCACAACATCGGCCAGGGTTTACTGTCTTTTATACATTGAGGTGTTACGGTAGTACTTTCTAAAGAGCTTCAGAATGGTCTAAGTGAAGTTAACTTTCATTACGATTGCTTTGTGCCTATACTCTTCAGGCGAGAAGTAGTGAGGCCGAAAAGGTTTTATTTTGAAACCAGTAGTGTCTTTTTCCAGTTTTCAGTGTATATGAACTTCCTTTTTGTTTAAATAATCACCACCAGAAAATGATTAAAGATAAATCTGTTAATGTACAAAAGCTAAAGACCGGTTTCACCACTGACTGATAAAGAACCGGGTAGTCATATTTGTGAGATAAGCTATTTCACGTTATTGAAGCCACTTCACGTAGTACCGTAATAACGTAAGGAAATGTTTTAGTATTTTTAAGTGTTGTTCCACATCTAGGAAAGGAAAATAATAAATTTACTTAATTGGTCAGGGCGCTTGGACGCTTTCCAAGAGGCGCGGGTTCATATCCTGCTTCGTTCAATTTTTTATACGTTTTTAAATTTGATTGTTGTAAGGGAATTTGATGGTGATAGAAAAAAAATATATAAGCAGTCTCTATCAGTTAGATAGCATTAGTTATATAATGCTATAATTTTTTCTATCAGCAAATTTTTTTTAACATAAAGTTAAAAAATGTTCCACACTCTTTCTCAATCGCACATCCATAAGACAATCTCGTAATGGTGGTTAAAATAAAATTTTAGCATAATTATCCAATAACAAGAAAGGGGATCGACGATAATCGGTGTTAATGGCGCAGTTTCAACCTCGTAAAGCATTAAGATAGCACATAATTTCATTCTCATATGTAAAATTAAAGCTTTATATATAAAACCATGTTCGAAGTTGACATATCTCTTTTCAATATTGTCTATAGCGTAGATTACTGCTGGCAATTTAGTGAATTTTTATTTAAAATTTATTCGTCTCTCTTAAGAGATCAAGAGAGGTATAATCGTTTTTTGTAACATCTCAAATCTTTTGCACTATCAAATTCTAAATATTTATTTTAGAAAACTTATTGTGCTTTTTTTAGGAAAACTATTTTCTTCCCGAGCGAGCAATACATTGAATACATATGAAAAACGATAAAAGTATTTCACTTGAAAATTATGATTTTATTTATATAAAATAAAAATAGTTTCCTTGACCGGAAATTTGTAAAAGTCTTCTTAAAGAGATGATAACAGTATGTAATATTATTTGTCCGAACAAGCAAAAAAAAAATCACGCTGTATCCCGCCCATAGCAGGGTAGGCAGAGGAAACTTGGGAACCTAGTGTTAAGACACGTTCCGTTCTACTTCGTTCTCAACTTTACGCTGAATTTGAGGCATTACGTGTTGAGTGGCGGAACTCAACGCCGAGCTTTGCCTTATTACTAGTGCAAAGAAATGAAAACATTAAATCTTTAAATTGAAAATATTTAATTTCCTCGAGTGGGGTCGAACCCACAACCTATCGTCACACGTTGGTACCGCTGCGCCACGAAAGGCCTCAAAGAAGAATTTCCACATTTAAAAAAAATAATAAATTGTTGAGCCCGTTATGGCACAGGAGAACCAGCGTGGTGCTGTAGACATAACAAGTTGTGACTTCGAATTCCACCAGAGGAAATTATTTAATTAAGGTCGGCAACGCCACTTATTTTTTTTTTTTTATGGAAAAGACGACTGTTCAGCAAGTTAAGATACAGTGTTATTTACATTTTATTACAGCAATGCCTATGTAAAAATTTTATATTACCTATATTATGTTTCAGTTAATGTAATGCTTACTTGTATATAAAAAAAGTTAGAATTTATAAATGAATATATTATCCAAATGCTACTGAACTCTGAAATTGGTATATTCCAAAAAGTTTGCAAAGTTACGTTATATAACTAAGCATAAGTAAAGGTACAGCTTTTTGTATGAACTTTCTTCAAAGGTAAATTAATTTAGGTATCTGTGCAATTCTTTATATAGAAAACATCAGCATCGTATATAAATTTTTGTTATTGTAACCTGTTCCTACTCTTAGTAAAGAAAAATATTTTTATTAGAATTTACTAATATTTATACGAGTACATTAGTTTAAAAAATATTAATAGCACCAGGTTTTGAATCCGCACTACTTAGAAACCTTTCTTGCTTATTGAGTTACCTACACGCTCTTATCTAGTCAAAATTCTTAAACGCTTTTTAAAATACATTTATGTATGGTTTGGACGATTTCCAAGGGACGTGGTTTCAAATCCTGCTCTATTTTTTAACCATAGTTTTTACACTTGTTACAACGTATTAATGCTTTGATTTGTATATTTTTTATGCGATTATAAAAAAAAAAGTTAATAAAATTCTAAATGTTGTTTATAATATTATAACAAACACCGTTTTTACCAAATTTTCGTTTTCCATTTAACGGATAAAGGTGGTAAATATAATAAGAAAAAGAGTAAGTTTTGTATTTAGTATTTTATGTGTCTGATAAACCCGTGTGTGCAAATACCTAACTAGTGACCTGTTCAAACCTGGCAACCTAGGGTAAACTAAGAAGCTTGCTTTGCCTACCCTGCTATACATATATGAATCAACTATACTGAATACAGTATGATGCTAAAGGCAAAATGGCATTTGACTTCTTCTCTTCATAAAGTAAGCCTTTTGGGCTTTAAACTTTATTTAAAAACAATTGAGAAATTACAATAATGTTTTGTGAAATAATAATAAGATGACAAAGTTTGTTCAGACCTTATAATTTAAATGTAAATGCGGTCAAATCTCTCTTAGAATGAATGTCCAAATTCAATATTTATAGTGGGTATATGACTAGCAGTCAATATATATATATATATATATATATATATATATATATATATACATATATATATATATATATATATATATATATATATATATATATATATATATATATATATATATATATATATATATATATATATATATACATATATGCATATACATAATATTATATAGGTACTACTACTAAAGCAAAGGGATGGATGATGATCATCGCGTTTCGCGTCATCGTCTATAAGTTGAAGGGAATATTGAAAACGTAATGTTAAGACACTATGTCTTCATTAAAACACTTCTATTCCCGACTTTCTGCCTAATTTGAGGTATTATGTGTTGAGTGGCAGAACCAATCGCGGCGTTTTGTCTTGTTATTACAAGGAAGAAAAGAAATTATTAAATATTTCTTTTCCTCAAGAGGAAATCGAGCCTACAACATGTCGCTCTTATAATAGCACGCTTGTACCTTGTACATTGTTGGCAATGTTACGAGTATGTTAGGTTTGTTATTATTAACCTCCAACACATTTGGAGGTTCAATTTTTCATAGTAAGAATATTAAATATTTTAAACTCAAATAGACAATATAATTTTAGTAGTACTATAAACATAAATTAATCTTAATATTTATAAATACTTATATAACATTCATGAATATTTTCAAAATAAGTACTAAGCACTAAGTACTTTTTCGTGTTCTAATAACAACATCATATTAAAGAAAATCCTTAAATTGAAAACTAAAGTTTTAGCCGATTCTATGAAACAATAAATTTGTTGTAATTTATTCCAACAGAAAAAAATATATTTGTATAGATTTTTATTCTTGAATTAATTTAAATAAAACATACAATAAATATCAGGGGATGCTTGCCACAGTAATATAGTGGACACTACACTTATGTATATCTGTTCACAAACGCACAGACAAACTGACATACAGACACAAATTTAAGTCAATCATCACTCGAGGAAATGAAATATTTATTATTTTAATTTCTTCGTCCTGGTGACAAGTCAAAGCACGGCGTTGAGTGGCGATACTCAACACGCAATGCCTCAAATTCATCGGAACGACAATCGGTACGGAGTGTTTTACCACTAGGTTTATATATTTTATAAGTTATAAAAACTCATAGCAGCCTGTCGTAGCGCAGCACGAGCGTGTCACTGTGGTAGATTTTTGGTTCGATTTCCACTCGAGGAAATTAAATATTTAATATTTTCAATTTAAATATTTAATGTTTCATTTCTTCGCTCTGGTACAAGGCAAAACGTGGCGTTGAGTTCCGCCACTCAACACGCAATGCCTCAAATTCGGTGGAAAGTGGGTTCCCAAGTTCCCTCTGCCTACTCTGCCGTGTGCGGGATACAGCGTGAAGCTGAATAGAAAAACACGCAGAATTAAGTAACTTAGCTGAGAGTAACTAAGATATACTCCATATAAAATGTAATGTCCAATTCATAAAAAAGTTCAATATATAATAATAGTTGGAACGTGACGTTACTGCTTCTAATATTCCCGTATACAAATTTATAAATTAACTATAAAATATTTGCATATAAAGTATATGTAAATATTTTATGGTTAATTTGATTTGTTTAGTATTTATAGGTCTTCTGAAATGTATCTTGACTTTCAACAAAGATAAGAATTGTCTATGGTTTTATATGATTTTTAGAGCTTAAGTAAGCTTTCTGTTAATAAGCTTTGGGGCCTTTTTTAGCCCCAGACGTAATTGTATCGATTATATGACGACATTGTATTATTTGACGACATTGTATCTCTTAAATAAATGAACAGATTTCAATGCAGCTTTTTTTTTTTAAAGCTTTGTTGGGTTTTAAGCTATGTTTTACAAAAATCAGAGAGAAAAATCAGATATAGATCAATGCAAAGAGCTGTTAGCACATTTCCGAAAAGTTAGTGATTATTTAGGTTGGAGATTTAAAAAAATATATTTTCTTCTATATCTTCGTACCGTACGTACACGTTGTAATATGATAACAATAACAGTAAGCTGCTGCAAAGTTTATAGTAGGACCGGCAGAAAGTACCTAGTGTGGAGACAATCGTTTCTCCACTTTCCTCTTAACAACATAAAACTAACGTCGACTATTGATATCCTAAAGATATTCACAAGTAAAAATTGAATACACAACTTCGCGTGTATAGTCAGACAGTGTGCCGCTGCGCCACAACGGCCTATATAATCATAAACCCTATAGATTTTCATTAAAAATGTTTTTCTTAACTAAAATATTATTACAAAGAGTAATCACTTTGCGAAAAAAACTTTTGTAATACTGTTTAACTTTAGTTGCTTAGGTAGTAAAGTATTTTTACGTAATATGTAATTATCGAGAAACATGTTCGTAGGCAAAAAAATATACTACTGTGATCATTTTAAGACTACACATGAAAGCTGTGGATTCGAATTTGAATGTCGCCGTGACGAATATCAATATCTAAATATACTTTAAATTTTCCAGTATTGTTTTTATATTTGATATATTTGCGTTGACAAATGTTTTTTTTTTTATTTTTTTATGTCGCTTATGTCATTACAATTAGGTATATTAGCAAAATTGAATTATTTAAAGTTAGTTAGTTGTAATGTTATGAATCTATCCGTGTACTGTTGAACTTTTCTTTATTGATCATTTTCATCTCAGATATCATTGTATTATTGAAATTAATAAAATAAAAATGCCTTGAGGCCTGTCGTGGCGCAGCGGCACAAGCGTGTGACTGTGACTGATAGGTTGTGGGTTTGATCCCACTCGGGGAAATGAAATATTTAATATTTCATTTCCTCGAGTATTTTTTTTTATTTAATATTTTCAATTCAAATAATATATTTAATATCATCATTTCTTCGCTCTGGTACAAGGCAAAACGCGGCGTTGAGTTCCGCCACTCAACACACAATGCCTCAAATTTGGCGGAAAGTGGGGGAACGGAAGTGCAACGGAGTGTCTTAACACTAGGTTCCCAAGTTCCCTTTGCCTACCCTGCCATGTGCGGGATACAGCGTGAAGCTAAGTCTAAAATGCCTTGTTAAAAGCATCTATCGGTAAACTCATTTTCAAGTCAAAGAAATTAACGGTAAAAAGAGCAAATGAAACAGTTAAGGAACGCGAGTCACGACTTCGGAAAAATCGTAACACCATACCTGGGAGCAGAATTACAGAACGAACAACGCGAACTACGGCTACGGGAACAAAAACTTAAGAGAGTATCTGTATTACGATTTACAGAGAGAACGTAACAGCGCATCATAATACTTGATGCTAATCGCCACATAATAGGTCAGTCCCGAAAACAAAATGATTTAAAGTTAGCAGTATTTAATTAAAATAAGGATGATGACTACAGAAATCACAAGAACGTAGCGATCGGCGCAATGAACAAAGTTTGCGTACACTGTCGTACTTTGAAGTTTCCTAAAGAATCACCTGGAGTGGTACTGTTTTAACGGTAAAGTTTTTTGTCGCCAATGATTCAGCCACTTGAGCCACTTTTTAGTCATGTTTTTAAAGACATTTCGACTTCTAAATATTTTTTTCAAAACAAGTATAGCTCATGCTTCCAAATGACGTCCTTTGGAGTAACTTACAAAATAAACAATTCCGCAAAATATGCATATATCTTACCTTATATTAGCGGCTTCATTAACATAGTTGCCCCATCCCATTAGGGGTGGTGTAGTGAGGGCGAGCGAGTAGGCCCAAATAAACACTACGGAGAGAGCAGCTCCTTTCGAGGTCAAATGTCTTGAACTGAGCGGCCTCGTTACCATCAAGTATCGTTCAAACGAGATCACAGTTAATGTTGTGATTGATGTAATTCCTGCAAAGAAATATTCTTTTATTATAAGTTGTTGTTTATTTTTCAGTTCCACGCGGCCATAGATGGTAGGGTAGATATAGGAGCTTGGTGTTGAGGCATCTCGTTCCGTTCTCCACTTTCCGTTGAATTATGGCAATGTGTTTTCAGTGTTCAATTACCAGAGCGAATAAATGAAAATATTAAATGTTTCGAGGAAATTATCCTCGAGTGGGGTTCGAACCCAAAACCTGACACATTTACAGACCACATAAGATTTATTTTCAAGTTTATGTGATAGGGACATAGTCACGCTATATTCTTTGGACATTTGAATAATTATCCTTTAACTTTTTAATGTGTAAAGTCCAATTTTCAGAAATAAAGCTATCAAAGAAAAGTTGTAACGATTATATCGGGTTGTGGGTACATATATTGCTTTGTTAAATAATTATATTTGAAAACGAAATACACAGACACACACACATACATACATAAACAAACGCGAGCACACAGTTAACGATTAAAACCTCATTTTGAAAAACGGTATATATTTATTCATTTATTTTGATTTAAATTAACAAATAATATAATTTATTAAATAATAACAAGCCTCTAACACGAGCGATTACACAACGGCATATTGTAAAACAATTAATAAAGTAAAAGATAAATTGTACGTTATCAAGATCCGACCTTGTAAAATGATATGAGCAGAGGCGTCTGCCACCGAAGACACATTGACCGGTCATTTGGAGACAGAGCAATCATTTCCATAAATCGTCCCGAATTGTAACATTTAATGTGAATATAGTACCATCTTTGTATATAATAGATTTATTAAAAAAGTAATCAAACATTGGAAAAAGACCTATATGTAGATATAGAATCGTAATTAACACAATGGCAATTTGTTCATCCTATTGGAAGCTACGATGCCAATGACAAATATACATAAATACACAGACACGTCAAACTTACAACATAACTAAATATTTGTATTTCAGTTTAAGCAGAGATTTTCTCTATTAAGCAAGCTGCATAGAGAACGAAGCGAAATCCATGTTTTTTTTTTTTGTTGAAACGGCTTAACCGAACCTGGAGTTTGCCTGACTAAACTTCTAAAATTAAAACAATTTACTGAATAAGGATAGAGCTCACCAGAAACTGTCCAATCATGCCGATAATATCAAAATTTGTCATTTATGAAGAGTAAAGACCAGCATTATTTTAATATGACTCTGTATTAATATTTTCTTTGTATTAATATTTTTCTGTATTGAGGCCTGTCGTGGCTCAGCGGCACAAATGCGGCGCAATGCCTTAAATTCGGCGGAAAGTGGGGAACGGAAGTGGAACGGAGTGTCTTAACACTAGGTTTCCGGGTTCCCTCTGCCTACCCTGCCTCGTGCGGGATACAGCGTGAAACTAAAAAAAATAATAATATTTCCTGGCAAAATCAGATCAGGCCAAAATCAGAAAAGACTGACTGATTTTTTAATGTGCAGTGGAACAGCATTCGACTGGAAACGCGATAATTATGAGTTTGATTTTTACATGAGAACATTAATTATTTCCATTGTCAAGTTTTGGTCAGATGTTTTGCGGTGTTAGGTTCCACCACTCGTGTGCAATGTCTCAAATTTGGGTAATAGTGAAGTGTCTTAAAAATAAGCACTACATTCTTTTATCTAAAAATATATGCAATATTTTTCACGAACAAAGTCGAACATTTCCACTAAACTTATTTTCAATGTTAATCAGCCTAATGTACATTCAATATTGATATAGACCAAAACTTAACGACCAATCTGGTGGCTTTTCCAATATATACTTTTAATGATAACATCTCTAGAGAACCCTTAATTTTATATAGGCCGTCACGATATAATATATAAAAGAACATATTTATTGGTAATTTGATTGATCTTCATAAAATACATGGAAAGTGTACTTATTATAACTTATATTACGCTATTTTAAAGAGTACTGGTGAGAAAAAAATATTTTTGTTTATTTATTTTTTCTTTGGAGTTTTTCGTTGTTTTGATATCAACAAAAAATATTGCATACGTTTGTTTTTCCTAATATTTAATAAAAGAATTTTGAATTTAACGTCTATACTTAGTCGGTAGATGTTGTAAAACATGCAGTATGTTATTTTAATTTAAAAAAATACTTAATTTACCAAAAGCACAGTAGCTTTTGCCACCATTTTCTCGTTATTATGGTGGAAATTTGACGTTATTAAAATTGTTAAAATGAAAATTAATAGTAGTTATTTGTAGCTTCGTCCTCCACTTCCCGCCGTTCCGGACATGGCGTGCTGGGTGGCGGTCCCCAACGCCCAACGCCGCACTCGTCTCCACTTATCACACCAGCGGGGACGCACTGGTGCGCGTCGCCTTGGGGGGACGCCCTATCAGTGCGCGCTCGTGTGGTGCACATTGTGGCGGATGGAACGTTGCAGCCCTCTAGAGGGCTGGCAGGGGTCGCTGCAAGAAAGCCTTCCATCGTAGACCCCCCGAGACCGTAGCGTTTGGCGCTCCGTTCTCTCTGCCTACCCCGTTAGGGATATAGCGTGAAGATAAGTAAGTAAGTAAGTAAAATTAATAGTTATGTTTATACATAGAAAACAAAATCGATTCAGTTTACTAAATGTTCAATATATGAATATAAAATTAAAAGGAAATCAATAAACAGAAATTACGTTACAATAAATAAATTTCTTTACGCGTAGTAAAAAGACAGAAGGAAGACATCACTATCTAGTTAGACCTGAACATTGCATATTTTAACTTAATATTTCCTAGACTTAATGTAATAGAATATATAGAAATTCTATATCTTTTCCTTTTAGGATGAAAAATTCAAAAATTGGCCACAAATAACTTGCAACTATTGTGCCATATATAATCTATATACTAGGTTAAAATGAAGTACACGAACGACGAACGTAAGGACCTTATAGTCCTTTTGGATATATTTCAGCGAACCATGTTCACTTTGAGGCGTCAAGCAGAAACAAGATTTAATATTTGATTTTTTCCTAAAATAATATTAAATTAAAGTAAATTGTTGTGTATATATGCGTATGTGTCTGTATGTATGTGTGTATATATATTTAAATGCTTTTTATGATGATTTTTGCTTTGTTTCGGTCTATACATTTTTAATTTTTCAATATTTAACTAATTAAAAAAAAGATAATAAATGATTTGTACTGTTGTTTAGTTAGCCTTTAAGTGTGGTATACAATTTTTGTTTTAGTTTTTTAAGATTGTTAACTATTTTTTTAATGAGACCTATTATTATATACAACATTGGCTTCCTATTAAATAAAATAAAACAAAAAAATAAAAATAAAATAGACTTTTGATGTTGAGGTAATGTATTTAATACATTTTGATAGAAAAAATATGCCCTAAATGAGAAAGCTAACAATACGTTCAACGAGAAGAAAAAACATTCTATATTTATATGAAGTCCTTTATAATACACAGATTTACATGCTAATGTACATAAAAAAAAAAAACAAATTGTGACAGAGATTTTGTACAAAGCGGTTTGGAAGGTCAAGAGAAAAATATAATTCAAATTCATGAGGTAGGCTTTATCAAAGAACAAAGTGTTACCAACTTCATTTGGAGACGGTAGTAAATGCCAAAATTGATTATTTAACATTTTTCAAATTTCTAAACAACATGGCCACTATGACATAGCGTTGTGGGCTCAGTTAATCAGGGAAAAGCCACTCTATAAATAATCTCTAAAAAATTAGGCGTATAGTGGAAACGGAATATTGACTTTTTATTTTCATAGGCAGTAAGTACCCGATTTTGAATACACGGCAAATTGCAGCGAAAACGATGCTTGTATCTTTTGATTGCATTGACTTAGAAGCTTGATTTTTTTCTATGCTTTAAGATGTTGTAGAACTGAGCGTTTCATATAAATTTCAGTCATGATTGAGTCAAAATCTACTCAGTTTTATGATAAATGTTTTTGACAAACGCCCAAACCGACAACCAAGTCATACTATAAGGGTTCTCTTTTTATCTTTTAAAAAATCCTAACCCAACAGTTACTATGGTTGGATTCCATCAGTTGGTTCTTGTTCGATTGGCTTCACAAAAATAAACATGATTCAAGTTTCATTTGTTTCGTAGTCGACCGTCGTGTGGGGAACGTGAGCAATGTTTACATATATCGTATAATATTAAATTTCATCTTGAAATCAACCTTCATTCGAAATGAAGTTACAAACTTTGATTGTTTCGTTTCAAAGTAAACAAAACCAGAGTTAGAAATTGACGTTTTTAGTTGTTACTATCTTTACCAAAACGCTAAATAAATGGCTTGTTTCTTCACTCGCTGGCATTTTGTTAGTTTGAGGCTGGACAAGTGTGAATTCAATGGGCACGATGGGATATCCAATAAACTGTTGACGTCATATCTATTGGTTATTGCGGTTGATAAGGTGACGATTTAACTTAAATTTTATGTAAATTTTGTAATGGATAATGCAATCGTGGAGCTTAGTAGTAACCAATTTCTCGAGAAATTATAATGCCCATCATACTCGCTGTACTCGCAACATTTTTTGAGGACTGGACCAGCGTCTGAGGCGTGGGTAGGAAAAATTTTAAACCTAATGAAAAATTACTTTATATTCCGGTTATTATTATATAATTGAACTTCGTTACAAATTATCGACTGAATTGTCTTTGTACGATGCACTGCAGATAATTAAACAATTGAGGTCTGTCGTGGCGCAGCAGCACAGGGGTGTGACTGTAATCAACAGATTATGGGTTCCATCCCCACTCCAAGAAGTGAAATATTTAATGTTGTCAATTTAAGTATTTAATGTTTTCATTTCTTCGCTCTGGTTACAAGGCAAAACGCGGCGTTGAGTTCCGCCACTTTTTGAGTGGCGCAATGCCTCAAATTCGGCAGAAAGTGGGGAACGGAAGCGGAACGGAATGTCTGAACACTATGTTCCCAAGTTCCCTCTGCTTACCCTGCCATGTGCGGGATACAGCGTGAAGCAGTCAAATCAAGTCAAGTGCTAGTCCAACTCACCCACCAAGTATTCCGTACCAATTTCAGGATTGTACAGGAAGTACTAATTATAAAAATTGACAAGAATAAGTTTGCTTTACGTCCATGTACTCATTTTGTATTAAATAACC
This sequence comes from Eueides isabella, assembly GCA_019049475.1. Taxonomy (NCBI): domain Eukaryota; kingdom Metazoa; phylum Arthropoda; class Insecta; order Lepidoptera; family Nymphalidae; genus Eueides; species Eueides isabella. The sequence continues at coordinate 11,437,281 of CM032389.1, read as the reverse complement.
TACAATTAAAAAAAATCTTAGTCTTTACTGTAATATTTACATAAATTTCTATTCCAGATTTTTTTATAATTGTATTGTAATTTCTCATTTCATGGCAAATTTCATGACTGTAGGTTCTCGGAGGTAGCCTTTACGTAGGGTAGGTTGTCTTCAAGCGGAGAATTTTATACAAAATGCAAAAAACCATGCATAAATGCTCGTATCTTTTGATTGCGTTGCGTTTGTATATCTGAATATTTGATATTAATTTCACCTTGTTACTTCCTGCTCAATTTTTCAGCTACTTTGTATTGTTACCAGAGCGAGAAAATGAGAAACAGGAACGTACATATTATTTAGGCTCTCATGTTTACATATTTAAATACGTATTAAGTGCTTAAGTAAAATGTTTAAGAAATACTGGGTAATCATTTTATAATCGTAAACACACTCACAGATTTTCTTAATTGAAATGAAATAAAAATTAACCGGATTTATCGCGTATATTGAGTATTATATATTTATAAAACTCAATCGAACACTCTGCAGTAGTAGTGAATGGCGCGTGAGTGAGTCACCACTCAGACTACCCCCTACCACGGACTGCTGCAAAGTTAGTAATTTAGCCATTTGAAATTTGTAAAAATCTAAGATTTTTCATTCTTCTTTAATATACTAGTAACTTGTTTAAAAACAAATGAAGTGCCAAATATTGTTTGTAATACATAAGTAAGTTAAATATATATTTAGATAACGTATAAAAATTTGAACGTAATGTGATTTGAAGAGACGTTGGAAACCGTCCAAGTTTCTAAGTGTTGATATGTTTTCTAAATAATACTTTAAAATATTAAGGCGGCGTTGAGTTCCGCCGGAAAGTGGGGAACGGAAGTGGAACGGAGTGTCTTAACACTAGGTTCCCGGGTTCTGCCTATTCTGCCTGGTGCGGCGTGAAGTTGAAAAATAAAAATAAAAAAATAATAACAACAATATATAAATATATAACATTATTGTGAAATAAAACTTGACTGAAGGGCTCTCAACGCTTTGGGACTTTTAGATCCATAAAGCGGCTCGAATTTTCATTACTTCACTCTGCAAAGTTAATAACATAATGCTCTTATATAACAATTATATAGGTAAATATAACATTTTAGAGTCGAAGAAATTAAATTTTCTTCAAAACTTTTGCATATTTGCCCTTTAAGTGGAAAATTTATTGCCTAGAGAGTAAAATTTCAAATGTTTTATTTAATTTTCTTATTACTTGATGAAGGTAAGGGCTGAGAACCTAGTATAGTATGAAAATAAATCGACTTAAAATCAATAATATATGTATTATAAATACTTTCAACTACATAAATAGGCCAGCTGTGGCACAGAGATACAAGCGTGTCACTGGCGACGTGACTTACAGGTAAGTGGGTTTGGGCTTTTCATTAACTTGCTCTTCCACCTCTCAACACGTAATGCCTTAAAAATAAATAATAATACGTATATTACAATATGTAGCTGAGCCCGTTAATCTTAGGTACATCTAATTCTCATATATATTCAAATTCAAATATTTTTATTTAAAATAAAAAGTTACAAGCTTCGTTTTTTGAACGTCAAATAATTTACCTCCAGTTCACTTAAGTTACTGCCTCAGACCTGAGAAGAATCGGCGAAAGGAACTCAGCGGTACATGTCTTGTTTTTTTAACTAAAGTTTTACATTATAATAATTGACAATGATACATTTAAAATAGCCTGGAGCAAGCTTATTATTCCCAAGACGTGTTATAATTTATAAAATCGTTTGGTAATAACCTTTAACACACAGACGTCTTTTCACAACTTTTTAAAATTGTGAAATAGAAAATTCTTGGACGTTTTCTGGGATCCTATTGTAAAAGCGTACACCCTGACCCATAAAAGCATTACGGATTCGATGCAATCAAGTTATAGGTGCATTAAGATTACTAACTTATTTCTAGTATTAATATTATGTATATCCCCGCTGATAAAATTGTTAAATTCATTAATATTTTTCTTAACATACATAATATTTTCATAAATGTATTGCGATGCAACGGTCATTATATTAATTTCTTTAAATTTTTCCCTTAAGAATCTTTAGGGCCTTATTTAGCTCGCTTCTGCAAGACAAAAATGGATTGAATACCGGCTGCATTACCCAAAAGTAAAATGCCATAGGACATAATACTATGAAAGTAGCTAAAATAAACGTTGCGAGCCGTATAAAAAATCCTCTTGTTTAGGTGATTTATATGTCGCTGAATTGTTCACTTTTTCCAATTTATTTCGACAAAACGTTTGTTTGTATTTGAACCATTACAATACTTACAGTAGTTATATTACACTGGGATTCCGCAGTCACAATATTGTATAAGTAAATAAATAAGTAAGTCTTTGTTGATAAGCAGTGAGAACTTGGTACTAAGAAACTCCGTTGTTCTCACACCGCCCTTGTTTTGTTTTCAGAAAGAAGAATTGAAAGTAATTAATTCGTCTGATTGGGGATCTAGCCCACAACTATTTCGTTTTCAATTAGACTGTGTCGCTGTGCTGTGACGGCCGAAGTAGCTGATTATTATTTATTGTATATAATATATCATAGCCACAATAATAAAAACTGTCATAGATATTATAATATAAGAAAAATCAAATGATCTTACCAAGTAACGCCATAAAGAAGCCATAGAGCACACACATGGTGTGCCCAAACACCCACCGGTGGAACAGAGCGGAGATGAGGGTGAGGGGATTCCCCAGCACTGACACGGAGAAATCGGAACACACCAAATTGAAGAGTATTATGTTGAGAGGTGTCCAGAGCTGTGAAAAAAGATAATTGTATGAAATTTTTGGTTTTTTTTTTTGAAAATTCTGGAGGCATTGTGTGTTGAGTGGCGGAATTCAATGTCGCGCTTTGCCTCTTTACTAGAGTGTAGAAATAAAAATATTTAATATTCCTCGGGTAGGGATCGAATCCTTAACCCTGACGCAGTTGCGGACAGTCACACTCCTGCCCCATGCCCTCCAGAACTCAGAATTATGTAAATTTTTTTTTTAACTTCACGCTCTATCCCTGACCTGGCAGTGTTGGCAGAAGGAACTTGGGAACCTAGTGTTAAAACATTCCGTTTTGTTCCCCATTTTCCGCCGAATTTGGGGCATTGTGTTTTGAGTGGCGACACTCAACGTCACACATTGTCTTGTTACCAGAGCAAAAAAATAAAAACATTAAATATTTAATATATGTAGTTTATTTTTCAGGTTCATGCTGTATCATTTACATGTCAGGGTAGGTATAGAAAACTTGATAACGTATAGTCAAGATATGTACTCTATTCCGGTCCCCACTTTCTTCTGGCTTTGAGGTATTGCGTGTTGAATGGCGGTACTCAACGCCGCATTTTGGCTTATTACCAGAGCGAAGAAATGAAAATATTTAATATTTCATTTTAAAATATTAAAAATGTGATTTCCTTAATCGGGGATCGAACCCGTGTTGTTTCGTTGCCCCACGACAGGCCTCGATATATGTAAATTTTCTTTATAAATGTATTAAATTTATTACTCATACGTTAGTTATAAAATTAATTTACTAATCAGATAAACTATTCTTCGCATGACAACTTCGTGGGAAACTATAATGTTATGAAATTTGTTTTGTTTAAATAAGTTAATATAAAGTTATATATACTCGTAGAAACGCTGTTGGAATAGGGTTAATTAATGTTGCAAAATTTGTTTTGTTTTTAAGTTTATAGAAAACACGAATATGTTTAATATAAATGATTTTTATTCTATACATGTGGTATTTTATATAATTTTGGTAAAAATTAATATTGGTAAAAATCTAATTTTGGTCACTCTGACTTACTCAGCTTCCCGCTGTATCCCGCACACGGCAGGATAGGCAGAGGGAAGTCGGGAACCTAGTGTTAAGATGCTCCGTTCTGCTTCCGTGTCCCCACTTTTCGCTGAATTTGAGGCATTCCGTGTTGAGTGACGGAACTCAACGCCGCGCTTTGCCTTATTACCAGAGCGAAGAAATGAAACATTAAATATTTAAATTGAAAATATTAAATATTACAAATTAAATATTTAATGTTAATTTTTTTTTCATCTAGTAAAAAGGAAAAGCGGGGCGTTGGGTTCTACGACTTAATACGCAATGTATTTATATACCTATGCCCCAAATTCAGCGTAAACTGGCTACTGGAACGCTCTGTCTTTTTTCTTGCAGCTTCAGGCTTCTTCCCATATAGAAGACTCTTCGGCCTCCAGCTACCCTTATTGACGTAATAAATCTAAAAAAATATATTTTTATCTATTTGTTTATTTGTCTGTACATATTTTTTTATTTTTACACACTAATGTCAGAAACGGCTAACCGGATTTAGATGCAGTATAAACATGAAGGAATTAGCTTTATTTTTATTCAATTAGCTGAAATTTTAGTCAATGTAAAGATATTTATAGTTCTTAAAAGTGTTAAAGTTATAAGAACAAGAACGTAATCGAGAGAGAATAATAAAATAGTGTAATTCAAGCGGGCGAAGCCACAGGCATGTCGCTATTTTCTCATAATTCTTATTTAAATTATTGTCATTCAATAATTTAAACTTACTTACAGTTGACGTGTTTGTTAGGAAATAGACCTATTGTACGTACAATGACTTGTAAATTGAAGGACGAGTGGGGAACCCGTCATCTTAATGTAAATCTAAAAAAGATATACTTCATTTGTAAAAAATCTATAAATTTAGATTATAGATACAAATGAAGTACAATATAATCATGATTATTATGAAACTATTCATAGTTTGTCCTTTCTTTGTTCAATGAAAGCGCATGTGCTCTCACGTGTGAGTTGTGTGTAGGTCTATAAATAAATATAGATAGTTGTGAATCATTTCTACTACTACTTACTATATATAAATATATATATATATATATATATATATATATATATATATATATATATATATATATATATATATATATATATATATATATATATATATATATATATATATATATATATATATATATATATATATATATATATATATATATATATATATATATATATATATTTATATATATATATATATATATATATATATATATATATATATATATATATATATATATATATATATATATATATATATATATATATATATATATATATGTATATATATATATATATATATATATATATATATATATGTATATATATATATATATATATATATATATATATATATATACGAAGGTTAAAAACATACGGAAATTACTGTATTATAATAATTGTTATCCTCTGTTGGCGCATAAACATCTCTTGGTGAGACGAACTTCGCGGGCACCACAGCTAGTATATATATATATATATATATATATATATATATATATATATATATATATATATATATATATATATATTTATATATATATATATATATATATATATATATATATATATATATATATATATATATATATATATATATATATATATATATATATATATATATATATATATATATATATATATATATATATATATATATATATATATATATATATATATATATATATATATATATATATATATATATATATATGTATATATATATGTATATATATATATATATATATGTATGTATATATGTATGTATATATATATATATATATATATATATATATATATATATATATATATATATATATATATATATATATATATATATATATATATATATATATATATATATATATATATATATATATATATATATATATATATATATATATATATATATATATATATATATATATATATATATATATATATATATATGTATATATATATATATGTATGTATATATATATATATATATATATATATATATATATATATATATATATATATATATATATATATATATACTAGCAGTGGTGCCCGCGAAGTTCGTCTCACCAAGAGATGTTTATGCGCCAACAGAGGATAACAATTATTATAATACAGTAATTTCCGTATGTTTTTAACCTTCGTATACTCGCACATTGGTCTCACAGACCGACGAATAAATAATTCCTCTTTTTTTCCGAAAACTATAATCGATAGGTCCTTGCTGTTTTTAGTAGCTTCCTAATTTGTCGTCCGGCATTGTTTAGTGCGGTGCAAGCACTGGCAGCGTGTACATGTGCCTGTTTATTGCATCTATCGGTCCGTGAGACCGACGAGAGTATAGGTGATACTATTCTAGGTAATTTACTGGTTTATTATTTTAAATGATTACTTAATAAAATGTATTAATTTATTTTAGTGGTGTATAAAACTTATTGAATATAATATGTAACATTATTTATGAACTATATTTATTCGTTTTTAGTGTTTTTTGTCACCACGATGGACGAAGAAAGGATAACGCTATTAGAAATGGATGATTCGGATTCAAACCACATACATTCAAACTTGATAAACCAGAGTCTTCAACATCTAGTAGTCATCAAGAAGGTCGTTGTTCATTCAGTTCATCAAAATAGAATCGAAAAACTCGGTACAACTACATGAAATGCAAAAAATATTTTTGCCTCGAGCATGCAGTTATAGTATGTTCTGATTATTACACAAATGATACTATTTTAGATTAAGACTTCTTTTTATATTTTTTTTATTATTTTTAGTACTGTAGTCAGTTGGATCTGAGCGATTTTTTTTATTTAAGAAAAGAAAAAGTTTCATTTTTGTTTTTAAAGTTAGATTACTTAAAAATACGTGATTTTTAAACGACTGATTTACGAGACAATTTCTACCAAATAAATAAATTTCTAACATTTTTTTTTAATTTTTTTTATTCAATTACAACCTGTTCTATAAGCTAAATACAAATAATGCACTAAAAGTATAAAATTACAATAATATATACGTGATCAAATGACGGTCTGAGACACCGTGCGCGAGTATACGTGCTATGATTTTCCGCGCTAGTACACGAAGGTTAAAAGTGGTTTAAAATAATCACTTCTCATAGATGTTGTTCAGGACACTTTTTACTCTCACCGTGCTAAACGTCAAAATACATCGCATAATTTAATAAAAAGAAACAAAATGTATTGGATGTATGAGGTGGTACAAGCTAAAAAGTTAAGTGTATTTGTTTTGTTGTTTTGTTGTTTTTGTTTTGCTTGTGAATTATTATTAAAACATTTTTGATTATTGTAAATTGTAATAATAGTACATAAAATGGCTACGACGATTGTTAGTGAATACTTTTATTAATTGTTATCACATGTGATGTCAATGTAATGTCTTTGTTGATAATAAAGTTCTTTAATCTAAAAAAAAAAAAACCCGCGCCGCTTGAAAACCGTTCAAGCGCTTTGACTAACTAAGCCGTTCTCACCAAGCTCCGTCGAAATTCTTATACGCTTGTTACAACTTATTTATGTTGTTAGCATCTCTGTAGGGAAATTTTTACAAATTTCCGCTACCCAAGGACAACTCGTAAGAATTATCTTTTGGCAAGAGAGAATACTATTTATTTTAATATTTTTACTATGTTTTAAAGTGTTATTCCACACTTAGGACAGAAAATACTAAAATTAAATTTAAAAAGCGTATAAAAATTTTTGAACGAAACAGGATTTGAACCTGCGCCTCTGGAAACCCGTTCCAGCGCTCTGACCAACTAAGCCATTCGTTCTCACCAAGCAGCGTATAAGAATTTCGTCGAAAAGAAAATGTCTTTTCTTATATGTCATATGTGCTATAAGTTTAAACCATTTGCTTGGTTGTCTGTAAAACGATCGAGCGGTTGAAAGTAACGGAAACGAGTATTTTTTGAATCTGATCTGGTTTTCAATTTTTTTTAATTTTGTTTACTTTTTTTTTTACTATGTTTTTAAAGTGTTATTTCACACTTAGGACAGAAAATACTAAACTTCAATTTAAAAAGCGTATAAAAATTTTGAACGAAGCAGGATTTGAACCCGCGCCTCTGGAAAACCGTTCCAGCGCTCTGACCAACTAAGCCATTCGTTCTCACCAAGGTCCGTCGAAATTCTTATACGCTTGTTACAACTTATTTATGTTGTTAGCATCTCTGTAGGGAGATTTTTACAAATCTCCGCTACCCAAAGACAACTCGTAAGAATTATCGTTTGACAAGAGAGAATACTATTTATTTTAATATTTTTTAAAGTGTTATTCCACACTTAGGACAGAAAATACTATACTTAAAATATAAAAACTTAAAAAAAATATAAAAATAGTCATCGCTGTTACTGAGCCTTAATGCTTCTCTTCCTTTGTTAATAATACTTAATCTAAACATAGCTTAATAAAATAAATAAATTATTAATTAATAATAAATACCCTATGTTAATAATCAATCTTAATCCATAAACTGCAACTAAACTAACTGCAACTAGTTTGACTAGCAATCCATATTTTTAAGTAAAGCTGTCAATGATCGACCGAAAGATTGCATTTTCAATCCTTGATATTAACCTCCCTTTAGGAGGACAGATAGGAGATTAAGATTGACATTTGTATGAAAATGACAGCATGTGCATACGAATAAACGATCCATTGATTTTGATATTTGATTAGACAACATAAAGCATTCAATTTCATGGCAAATATAAAAAAAAACTGTCAATATAACTCCATGTTCGAAGTTCTTTTAATTTCGGTTAATGTGCGGTGAATTCTAAAAATATACGTATAATAAATTGGGAAATGGTAAGGAGTGTCTTAACAGGAGGTTTCTAAATTTTCTCTGTCTACCCTGTCATGTGTGGAATTCAGCGTAAAACTAAAGAAAAGAGCGTCCAAAATAGACTTAAAAATAGAATATATCATACGCTAAAATAAATGTAATTTAACGATAAAAGCAATAAATGTCACATTTAAAACGAGTTCACTACGTATTAGGTTAGGATGAAAGTAAAAATTATAGAATATGCTATTTTCGTGGAAGCCTTCTTAGGATTATAAAAATAATGAGTTTCTTATGCATATTATATAAAAATATGTTTTAGCACTCAAATACATTAGCCTTAAAAGGCTTTATTACGATGATCAAAGTCAAAAAAATATTGGCAGTACTGGACTTATTTTTACTTAATATGTTATAAAAGTTAAAGAAATATTTATGAGACAATAACGTATTATTTTTAATTATATTTGGTAGAGAAATATTGGTAATTTTTATAGATAGAAAAAAGTAAGGATATTATAAAATTTTAAATGAAAAACTTTTAAACGGATTAATCGCGTATTGGTAAGCATTTTTGGAAACCCGACGTTTCGAACACTTTACAGTAGTCCGTGATCACGGGTAGGCAAAGGTTAGTCAAAGGTTTCCAAAAATGTTTACCAATGAATACACGCGATTAATCCGTTTAAAAGTGTTTTATTTAAAATGTGTAACAATCGTGAAAATCAAAGACATTATAATATTATAACATATTGATTTGTCAAGTTTGTTAATTTTATATATTTTTACCAATCTTTTACCATATAGCGATAGTTATTAAATGATATATGACAGAAATGTAGATTAAAAATATTTATTAAATTCACATTCTCACTGAATGAGTTTCGCCATAGAAAAATTCACTCTATCTTAATTCTGATTTGACCCTGTGTCGATATATAAATTTTCAGCCTCACGCTGTATCCTACACATTGCAGGCCTTGTGTTAAGACACTCCGCTGCGTTCTCCACTTTCCGCCGAATTCGAGGCACGGCGTGTGAGTGGCGGGTCTCAATACCGCATCTTGCCTTATTACCAGATTAAAGTTTCAAGCCCCTGCGACACCACAGGCCTGTATGTGTTTGATAGGTTAAAAGAAAATACAAATAAATAATTTTAAAATGAATTTCACTACTTTTTTAATAAAATATATTGTCTGAAACAAACATATTTTTAATATAATCCCTTATGAATTGAAACCTATTCGATATTTATTTGCCGTTACAAATTGAATATTAGACACAAATTGATTGACGTTTCCAACGCTTGTTAGCAGTATTCGTTTTAGTTAAAATATTTTATATATATCGATGTATGTTCAAAGGAAAAAAAGTACTGTAATTTATGTGACGTAAGTGTTTTTATTTTTAAAACGATAACGTCTTAAAAAATGGTAAATGACGGTTGCACGCACGAAAATCTCTGACTCATTGTCACATTCGCCTGAACTAAGTGTAAAATTATAAATGTAAATAAAAATCATATTACATATAAATAACACTTCTACCAAATGGCCTGTACTGTAACCGATAGGTTCTAGGTTCGATCTCCACTCGAGGAAATGAAATATTTAATATTGTCACTTGGAATATTAAATGTTTCATTTCTTCGCTCTGGGACAAGGCAAAACGCGGCGTTGAGTTCCGCCACTCAACACGCAATGCCTCAAATTCGGCGGAAAGTAGGGAACGGAAGTGGAACGAAGTGTCTTAACGCTAGGTTCCCAAGTTCCCTCTACATATCCGGACGTGTGCGGAATACAGCGAGAAGCTGAGTATAGAGTACCAAATAAAATTCTATGCTTATTTGTTTACAGAGTGACAGTGACATAAAGAAATAAAAAAAAAACTTCCTTTTCATTTTGGAAATATTGCAGATTTTCCCAAATTTTAACATTGATTCAACTTTTAATCACGTATAAAAGTTTAAATTAGTAAATTGTACGTTATTTACAACACACTCGAAAAGACGTGGTTCGTGTTAGTGTGAACACGTTTTAATGAAAGTCGCCGTTTTTGATATTGCGCAGGGTTTACGGTTCTGAAAAGAAGTAACCATTATTAAAATCCTTGACTGTAAAGAATAATTTTAGAAAAGTAATTACTTTGTGTCGTAAGTGTTTTGCATGCTGAGAAGAGTGTGTTTTTTATAATTACATGACTACATAAATTTTTAAATAAATGTAAAATAACCTGTGAAAATAACCTGTAAATGTACAATAACCTTGAGGCCTGTGGTGGCGGAGCGGCACCAGCGTGCTACTGTAACCGACAGTTGTGGGTTCGATCCCCACTAGAGGAAATGAAATATTTAATATTATCAATTTAAATATTTAATATTTTCATTAATTCGCTCTGCAGTACAAGGCAAAACGCGTCGTTGAGTTCCGCCACTCAACACGCAATGATTCGAATTCGGTGGAAAGTGGGAAACGGAAGTGGAATGGAGTGTCTTACAACTACGTTCCCGAGTTCCCTCCGCCTACCCTGCTATGTGCGGGATACAGCGTGAAACCGAGTATGTAAAATAAATAATGCATCGAAGCCAGCCGCGTTTTTGACATAACTGCGATATACTATAAGTGGGAAACCGTAATATCTTAATGGGATCGGTGTGTCCTAACACTAGATTACAGATTCCCTCAAAATAACCTGCCTGCCTGTGAAAGGGGTTTTTTCTAATGTCTTACCCCAGGGTAAGACATTAGAAAAAACCCCTTTCACACTATAAACCTTACGCTCCAGCATAAGCATTTAAAGTACGGAAAAAAAGACGCGAGGTCAGAAAAAGTTTTCACTGCTTCCCTAAACGAGATGCGCGTTAAGAATCCTGGAACTGATATATTATATCACTTCCTGATTACATTAAAAAATAATCTTGAATTTAAATTGAATTGAGATGAAGCCAAATTGAAGACATAAATCTTTAATTATACCCGAGACTCTTCTTTTATTTTTCATCCTAATAACTTAAAGTGCTTTTTCGAGGGCAGTCATGGCGTAGGGCCACAAGTGTCCAACTTTGCATGAGAAATTATTTAATAATCTATTTATTTTATTATTTCTACCCGACCAAAAAGCATGGCGTATAGTTTTGCCAACTAACATGCAATGCCTCAATTCGGCGGCAACACTCGTACATGTTAAATGGAAGGTTAATTAAAACGGAGTGTTGTAACGTTAGGTTCCCAGTTACCCACCGTCTACCCTGCGATGTGTGGAATGCAGCGTGTAACTAAAAAGAAATGCTTACAGTTTCTTTTGCGTCAACATTTTAGGCCTCAAGGGTCAACCATAAATCCCTTACTTAGGAACGATAATCTTACGTCCTTTTTTAAGGATTTCATTTTACTTTTGTTAAAATGGATTTCACAAATTCTTTATAATAAAGCACAAAATCCTAGCTTGAGTATTTGACCCGATTTGATATTGACATTCATGCAGTAATGGGAAAGATTGGATAAATCATTGTTAACTGTACCTGGAAAATAAATTTAAAAATGAATCTTAAGGGGAGTTTATTATTGTAATAGAGCTCAATAATTTATACAATATTTTTTATAGTTTGTCTTTGTATGTATGTGTATGTATGCGGTAATCTAAGAAATGGCTAACCAGATTTACATGATTTTCACTGTTATATTTTAATACTTTTTTTCTTCAACACTTTTTTCTTCAAAAATTAAATTAATTCAATGTATTCAGTTTTTTATTCTGTATATATTGAAATGGTGAGAATATATTCACAAATGTTAGTTCCATAATTGTAGGTCAACGTGAAGTGTCCTACAACTTTCGTAGAGAATATAGTTGACAAATATAAATGTGCAAGCATATACTATCATTTTGTATAAATGAACGACAAATATATGTATATATATATATATATATATATATATATATATATATATATATATATATATATATATATATATATATATATATATATATATATATATATATATATATATATATATATATATATATATATATATATATATATATATATATATATATATATATATATATATATATATATATATATATATTTACAATTACGTTTATTTAAAAGCCCAAATTATTCTGTGCTTCAAAGGACCGTAGACCAGGATATTGTATGTATAATTCCAGCTTAGCAATAACTTTGTGCCTTATTGAGATAAATAGTCTTAACAGACAGACAACTTAGTGATCTTAATAAGAATTCCATTTTCTTCTTTTGAGGTACAGAACCCTAAAGGCAGACAGTCATATAAAAAACATTTTATATATATATATATATATATATATATATATATATATATATATATATATTATAGGTTTTAGGCTATATATATATATATATATATATATATATATATATATATATATATATATATATATATATATATATATATATATATATATATATATATAAAAAAATAGTCTAAAACCTCAAACTCCCCGTGTCCATTTCGGTAAGCTTCAAAATTTGTGGGCAGAATTTAAATAAACTCACGTACGTTTCTACCATACCCGACGTTTGATTAGAGCGGTTTCATAATATTTTCATATTTTATGCCCTTTTTATGATATTTATGAAAAAAAAAATTAATTGACCTTTTTTTTTATGGAAAAGACGGCAAACGAGCGTACGGGTCACCTGGTGGTAAGTGATCACCGTCGCCCACGGCCCCGAGTAACTTCAGTGGAGCTACAGGAGCGTTGCCGTCTTTTAAGGTGCAAGGGTGGAAGGGCACCGGGGCCCGGCATTACCTAATGCGAAACGCAGTGGCCAAACCCACTAATTAACGCTGGTCTTAAATGCCGGGGGTGGTAACAATCCGATCGAGTCTGCCCATGCGTGTTGCCATTGCTGGCAACGTGACTCTACCACACGCACTTTAGTCGCCTCTTACGACACCATCAGTACCAGGGTGATCCTATTCTAAGCCAGAATCACACGGCAACCTGACCTAATTTATGTTAAAGCATTTATGACTACAATATTCGTTATCTATTAATATAGTTGTTTTATGTTTCATAAAATGAAAAATCTTTGCCCGTCATATGTATATAGAGGTGAGAATCTTTTTTTAAAATACTCCATCCAATAAGAGCTAAGCGACGATAATATAATCATAGTCCAACACTCTATATATACCTACATAGTCTATACAGAATGAATTAGAAGATATCGCCTGCTATCTTTGTTGAAGCGATTAAAAATAAAATAAAACTTCTTGAAGGCATGATAAACATTTAATAATAATATATAATTCAGCTGAATACTTCAATTCTACTTTGGATTCCTCGAATAATATAAACGCTGTGTATAAGATGGATTTTGGTGTCAGCATCAGTGCTTTTCATAGTAATGCCTGTATAAAAACTGACCTTTTTATATTTCCATATATCTTGTAGAAGATCTATGAAAATGTGAAAAAGAAGACTAAATGATTGAGGCCTGTCGTGGCACAGCAGCACGACAGGCCTCAAATATTTATTAAAATAAATGTTTAATACAATAATGTCTTTGGTTTTCGCGATTGTTACACATTTTAAATCAAACACTTTAAAACGGACCCGTTTTTTTCTACCCGTTTACTTTTGTTTACCCGTGACCACGGACTACTGTAAAGTGTTCGAAACGTCGGGTTTCCAAAAATGCTTATTAATCAATATACGCGATTAATCCGTTTAAAAGTGTTTCATTTAAAATAAATATTTAATGTTTTTATTTCTTCTATATGGTAATAAGGCAAAGCGCGGCGTTAAGTTTAGCCACTCAACACGTAATGCCTCAAATTTGGCGGAAAATGGGGAACAGAAGTGGAACAGAGTGTCATAACACTAGGTCCCATACAGCTTGAAGCTGAGAAGCAGAACAAGAAGAATAAATGATGCTTATTTTAAAATAATTTCATACTTTACGCACATGGCAGGGTATGCAGAGAGAACTTTTTGGAACCTAGTATTAGGACATTCTGTCCCCATTAAGATCCATTCCTCACCTCAGTCAAGGTATTGCGTATTGAGTGGCAGAAGTCTATGTTACCAGAGAGAATTTTGCTGAAGTATTATAAATGGTATGTATGTGTGTATAGGTATGTATGAACATGTATGTATTTGTACTCAGTACACCCCTCCCAATGTAATTTATTCTCTCCTCCACTCCAAGATTGCCTGGAAGAGATTGCTCAATGGCAATGAGGCCGCTAATTGTGCTATTTTATTTAAAATTATAAACACTCTTGTGTTTAATTTTTCAGTGTACAATAAACTAACTAGTAACTTTTACTATCCCTGGAGGCGTTTCCAGTATTAGAGAATTCTTACTTCAGTCCAAATGTTTATACTGTAATACCATCAACACCACGTTTGACAGTTACGTAGAAACTTCGTTTGCGCCACACAGCTGTAGAGCCGATGTGTACATACATATATGAGTACAAAAAACGCATCTATCTCCACCTAATAGGCTCTGGTCACAAGACAAGGCTCTAGTCACATCGAGCTTTGCCTCGAAAATTGGGTAGAATTCGGGAAATTAGTATGTTATAATAATAAATTCTTACTAAAAATATGTACCTATCTACATTCGTTGCCAAGGGTAATGGAGAAATTATTATCGACGACGTGGCCTTGACAGATAAGTGGCAAGCTATTTGGCTCTGTAGCTACAACGTAAACTTACATTATCTATGTAAAATTAGGTCAAAAGCTGCAACGCGATAAATTGAAATTATTTTAACACTAAGTGATTTGTAAGCTCTTTTGTTCTTTAAGCTTTTGTCGTGATGTTCAGTAACATATTTTAATTAAGGCCTGTCGTGGTAAGAATGTGACTGTAAACGACAGGTTGTGGGTTCGATCTCCACTCGAGCAAATGAAATATTTAATATTTTCAATTTAAATATTTAATGTCATTTCTCTTATAAGAAGGCAAAGCACGACGTTGAGTTTAGCGGAAAGTGGTGAATAGAACGGAGTGTCTTATCACTAGGTTCGCAAGAACGCGCTAACCTAGCTTTTAAAAAAAAAATTGGCTTAAGGGTAAAAAGCTATAGGCTATATTACTGCAAATGCACATATGTGTTTTGGGTGTACCACTATGCACGCTGCCGAAGTTACCGGTTTATTAGAATGTGTTATGTGTCATACGATTTTTAATCGGACCATGCTGGCGAAGCCACAGGAAAAGCTAGTTTTTATATTATTTTTAAAAGTAAGGTTAGTTTTTGCCGTGTTTATGCGCTGAGCTTTGTTTAGTATAAACATATAAAAAAGTTATTCCAGTACACCTTGATATGTAGTAAACTTGCTTATATATAAACGATAAAATCAGCCATTTGCTTCGATTGAACTCATAGTCGCTAAGAAAGGCGGAATGCGATGGATCACTGACTTCTTTGTACTTAGACAACACGATATATGGGATACGTGAAGAAAAAGGAATATGTATATATGTATATATATATATATATATATATATATATATATATATATATATATATATATATATATATATATATATATATATATATATACATATATATATATACATATATATATATATACATATATATATATACATATATATATACATATAGCGACTATAAGTTCAATCGAAGCAAATGCTCCATTTTATCGTTTATATTCAAGCAAATTAAATTTACTACACATCAGGGTGTACTGAAATAACTTGTTAATATACTCGTATATATAAATATTGTGAAATCCATAATAATTATTAGTTAGCTTCATGCCAACGGAGTTACGAGTACAGCGTAATTTGTCGTTTTACATGACTATATGATGATGATGGTAGGTCTATTGGGAATACATGTATGTATATTGGCTTAATAGGTTTTCCTCAAAATATAACAAACAAGGAAGTGACACGTTTTATATTTTATAAGTGTAAGGGTGAATTGCAGACGCGCCAAGACACTTGTACGCTGTTCATCATAAATTCACAACGTTACTTAAATATGGTATAAATCTGTTTGGAACTATAAATCATATATCTACTAGTAAATAAAGGCAGTCGTAGGACAGAGACACAATTTGACTTTAAATGTAATGGTTGTGGGTTCTATTCTGACCCGGATATTGAAATATTTTATATTTTTAGCCTCTGATAACGAGGCACAGCACAGCGTTGAGTTACGCCACTGAATTCCCATTCGAAAAGGAAATGATCACAGTTTGTATATTTTTATATTCAAATTCATTTAATATTGACCTATATAGCAGAGTTTCATATTTCATTTTATCTTAAAAGATTTAAGGAACAAAATATTAAGCAATCTCAGTAGAACTCATAACTAAGTGTACGTACTATAAACTCGACGGTTGTGTATTTAAATTCCATTTGTAGGATTATTTCCATTTTTTTATGGTATTTAGACAAAGTTTGGCGTTGAGTTCCGCCACACAACACAAATCCTCCAAAATGGGGCGGCAAATAGGTAACGAAGTTGTTCTCTATCTTATTATAACCCTATTACTTCACAGCGTGAAACGAAAAAAATATAATTATATTGCTTTGACAAACCGTAGTGTTAAAGTAGAATTACCATAATATCTCCTGACATAAAATTATGGAAATCCAAATAAAATTAAATTATACTTACGTTTGTACCAAAAAAAAGATAATGACGACCAGTAACCTCATAAAAACACAGTTAAAATGACATGAATAAAATAATTCTCCTCTGATTACTTGTACTCGTACGCTCTAATCCTTAACGATCATAGTATATACTTGTTCGTGCCAAAAGCGATTTACATAATGTTATGATAATTATCTCTAATAACAATTTTTGGCGTATTTCTGCTGGAAGCTAATAATATGTCTTCCTTGTAGGAAGTCATATAATGTTATGGAAACGTCAAAAAAAATTACTGTAAACAATTTTCTATATAAGGAAATATATTTATGGTGTATAATGTACATATGTATATGAGAATTGCCATTTCTATGGCCCCGTAAGTGTTCGAGTTTGATGGATATGGATATTTATAGATATTTATGCTCTTTGCATGACTGGCATAGGGCCATGCTGTGTCCCGTTCATAGTGACACCTTGTAGGCAGGGGCTGAACGGAAATTAAGAATTCAGTGTTAAGATACTCCGTTCTGATAAAGACTCTTTCATTTACCAGTTTCCTACCAATTTTTGTGGCATTTCAATTGGCGGGGATCAACGCCGCAATTTTGCCCGATTCGTTCTGGTAACTAGCGAAGAAATGAAAATATTGAATATTTCATTTCCTCTAGTAGAAATCAAACGCATAAATGTCGAAATTACAATCTGTTATCACCTTGTACCACTGCGCCAATACGGCCTTAAATTTATTAATAGTATTTTATAACTAGTTTTCAATCTACTTAATTCTAATAACAATATTTTTGTGAATAATCATAACATGGTATATTTTCATAAACTGTCGTGCCGCAGCAAGACGGTCTGGTTTAAGATAAAGCGCGGCGTTGAGTTCCACCTCCCAACACTCAATGTCTCGAATATTAATCGGCTCATGGAAAACTGACTGTTTTAACGGTGGTATCTTTCTATCTAGCCTGCTATATGTAAGATTAAGCATGAAGCCAAAACAAAAACGTAATTCTGTAGCTCGGAAGCATTGTTGCACAGCAAAAAGGTATTTACGTAAAGCAATCATGATGCGAACAGATTTGTACGAAACGATGGCACTCAAATCGCGAAACTATAAAATTATTAATATTTTCATCTCGTTTTGAAATTAATTATTCTACGAAGTTTATCGTCTGTCTGTACAGAATGTTTTTTATTGTCCTAAATAGTATGTTGTATAGTGAGGTAGAGAATACTTCAGTTTCATCTCACATATTGATGCCAGCGAGATGTAGCTAATATTAGACCAAGCTTTTTGCTTCATAGAACTTAAACTATAATCAAAGAGTGACTCGTAAGCAGGCCCGCCGCAAGCGGGCGTGCAAGGCGTGCACTGCACACGGGCGGCACGTCCATGGGGGCGGCAAACCGAGCGATTTATCATCGTCACGTAATATTCAATGTTCTTTTCACAATTAAGAGTTATTCCTCTTACAGCATAAGAAATGTTATGGCATGGAAAAAAGTGAACCTCCAGCGTACGGCTCTGAAGTTTCAAGATAATTCAAGAAGTGAATTAGGCATTGACGTTATTGAATTGTTTAATATAATCATTGCATTAAAGTGGCATTTAAAATAGAAAATCTGAATAATGATCCAATAATCCTATTGCAATATCTTTTTGCCATCTTTTTGTGAGAAATGACTCCATCAACAAGTAGTAGCTATGCGGTGAAGATATCCTGAATGCTGCTTTAATATCCAAGAACAGAGCAGAGCAGTATTCCTTGTTTTTGAAAGAGTACCTAATGTTATCACAAACTCAATGTACCTGTTCTATAGTAGAATGCTGTTGCCTAAAACTAAACTGATGTTTAGGTATCACTATATCTTTGTTAGTTATGGGTAATATTCTGCTCGGGAGGATTCTCTTAAGCAACTTCTACAGTACAGATCTTTATGATGATACGTTCTCCGGGGGCTTTTCTGTCTTGCATATCATTGTTACTATGGTTATCTACATATATGTCACTTTTGTCTGGGTATTCTTTTCTCTAGGGTTTTATCTCAAGAGGTAATTTGCCAACAGCTTGTTAACCTTTTTATTTTTCAAGAGTAGTGTTTTTGTATGTTAGTAATGTATTAGATCGCATCATCTATCTCGTCAGGCGTTTTAAGGAGATTGTTTTATTAATGCTTTGTCGTTTGAACAACTTATGGGGCCTCTCATAGCAAATAATGGACGTCGTAATAGTTAGAACACGCGTGTGGTCAGTACTACTATCTAGACAAGACAGCAGTCTAGACTTTCGACAAATTATGTGAAGGACAAATTACTTTCGACAACCTTCATGTAATTTGTCGAAAGTCCCATTATTATGAAGTATTATTATTATGTATTAGTTTTACTTAGATCTGTTATCCAGTAGGTTGGTTCTCCCGATGATATACACTTGGGATTGTTTCCGTCAAGGCGTAACTTTAATTGTTTGCCTTTAGTAGTTGTAAGCCTTGAGCCTCCAGTATGTGTTTGGCGTCCAGTCACCATCAGCTACAAATCTTCCTTACAGTGATGCAAAATTCTTCACTAATTGGTGAAACTAAATTTTTTAAATTTAGTATCAACTATTGGTGTACAGTAGGTTGCAGAAAGGTTCAGTGGGTCACAGTTACCTTCCACTGCAACAGTCGTAACCTGGATGTGCTTTGTCCCATACCCCGGGAGCACTTGATGTTTCATAGAATTTCTTATTACAATGGCTGTTCCTGTATGACCCTGTATGTATATGTTCCTGTATGACCCGTTCCGTCTGGATGATAAGTCACGTTGGTTAATGTTTATAAAGATTTCTAAGTCATTCTTGTTTGAAGCAAAACCATTGATGTTTTAGGTCACCACTCTTAGGGCAGTCATTTTGATATTTTATCAACAACGGTGACTATGAGGTTCATAAAAGTGCTCATTTGTTGTAAATATTATGTCGAATTCTTCCGACTCTTTGATTAACATCTTCTATTTTAATGTTTATACCAGTTGTAGTTATTGAATTATTTTTTGTATTTTTCAATATATCATAGAATAGTTGTTTTACCTGCAATTCTTCAGGATTTGGTCGTGTAACTAAGGGGATAGTTTTGGTTGGCACTTCTCGTATTTTGCCGTTGTGTATTGGGATTCTTGCTATGCGACTTTTTAAGATCTCCTTGTAGACTTCACAGCCTTTATAGTTGGCCGAATGTACTCCTTGGCAGAGAACACATTGTGCTGGTGTTTTACTTTCTTTCTTTGGGCAGTCTGTTGTTTTGTGTCCCTGGGTGCATTTTACAACTACGTTATAGGGTCTCATGCAGTAATTCTTGGAGTGGCCGTATTGTTGGCATCTTTAAAATTGCGGTAATGTTTTTCTTTTTGTTTGGATCTTCATTTGACAGTCAGGCTGGTGGAAGATATATTTAATGTCTTTCATTTTTGTGCTGTTAGCTCTGATTTCGATGTTAACAAAAAAAGTTGGATCAGGAGGCTTCAATGGTTGCACTATGTGCAGTTGTATAGTGTAGATTTTCTTAACAATCCTCTAGAAGCGTAGATCGTTTAAGTTAGCAATGTGTCCTTTAATTACTTTATTTAGAACTAGTGTTATGATGTTTTTGTATAGCGCTGTGACCTCACAGCACAGCACTTAACTCTTAATTGGTTCTGTTGTGCATTGTGTGTCGGTAGTCTGTAATAATTCTACAAGTTTAATAACGTCTTCAATGCCGTATAATATAATGGGTGGTAGCTTACTAGGCCGTTTTTCTCTTGGCTTTTCCGCAGCATCTTTGGGAGCAAGGGGTAACCCACTAAATCTAATACTTATTGTGATTTTTATGGGGAAGGCGAGTTTCTATCTTTTTAGCTTTTATCTACAGAGACTCTTAGTCTGTCAGTCTGGCTGTTCAGACTTCAGGATGTTTATTCTGCAGCATTGTATTTATTATCGCCGCCTGAGGTATGCTCCACAGTGACGCGCTTCACGATGTTGTAAAGAGGTTAAGGATGAATGGTGGACCAGTTGAACTAATCGTTTTGCAGTAGCAGTCTCTCGTACAAGAGCCTGGTTACTAACTTCTGCAGTCTTCAGTAGGAAACTTCACACCACGATGCCCGAATACTTCATGGCGCTAGGGCTTGGCTGGACCGCATGAGAATCTATTTGTCTTATTATCCATAATTTTATATAAAAAATATTGGAGGATACCAGCAAGTGTTTCTCGAGCACCTGCCCTCGGTGTTTTTTAGGAAGTTTGGTCATTTATAGTTTCCTATGGCAAGTTTGATGGATCACTTAACCGCTGCTGCTTAGCAAAAATGTTTTTCTCTCAGCATATGTAGTTACGGGGCGGCACAATCGGTATTGCACGCGGGCGCTCAAACACATAGCGGCGGCTCTGCTCGTAAGTTGTCCTCGTTAGTCAAGTCGCTATATAGATTATATGGCTTGCTACAGATAATGAGGTCGAAACTACTATATCGTAATTATTTTATTTCTCATTTATATTTATATATTTTAAAAAGACACTAGGATAACGACCATTAGATATTATCGAAATATATTTACAATATTATTAATATCAAATGTTAAATACAGTAAATGAAATCGTATAGCTGAATTGGCTAACTTTAAAGAGTACTTGGATGAAGTTTAGAGGCACACATTTGAATTGTTACGACAAATTTACCTAAACTTATATCTCTACGGAGAAGAAACACTTTATTTCAAATATAGAAAGGTCTATCAGGAAGAATAAAATGTTAAAATATACTGCGTTAAAATATAGCAGCCTATAGGTACTGCTATACTATACACGCTACACTCAGTATATATATCGAGTGTCTCTGTATGAATAACGAACATTAGTGTCTCTAATAACAAAATGTATTGTGACATAATAGCAATTAATGTCAGGTATTTTCAGTATATTTTTTCTTCAGCGGCGGGAATCAACGCCAAATTTTATCTAACTGAGCAAGACAACGAACATCGAAACCATAAACATAAAAATATTTCCAAAATTTCATTTCCCCGACTCGAATTGTATGAGGCCTATCGTGGCGCAGCGGCACAAGCGTGTGACTGTAAACGATAGGTTATGGGTTCGATCCTTAATCGAGGAAATGAAATATTTAATGTTTTTAATTTTAAATATTTAATGTTTCATTTCTTCGGTCTGGTACAATGCAAAACGCGGCGTTGAGTTCCACCACTCAACACGCAATGCCTGAAATTCGGCGGGAAGTGGGGAACGGGAGTGGAACGGAGTGTCTGAACACTAGGTTACCAAGTTCCCTCTGCCTACCCTGCCGTGTGCGGGATACAGCGTGAAGCTGAGTGAGTGAGAGTGAGCGAATTGTATTCATAACTATCAAGGCAGCAGTTACAGCCACCTACTTTTTACTACAGTATATAGATATAGCAATATCTACTTACAGTCTAACACATAAAAAAATAACGATATAATTATAGCACCAAGTTTCATTTTACGCAAGGTCAATTGGCTTTCGATAGATAATTAAGGGGAATATTCTACACATCGAGAGTGAAGTACCGAGTGACAGACCGATAAGAAGCACATATAATCGACACTAATATTGTGTTTCAAGATATTCTTGGAGATATCATGGCGCTGGGGCCAAAGCGTGCAATTATAAATCGTTCCGTTTCAATACAAAAAATATATTTTTTTATTTTCTTGCCCTGGTAACGGCAAAATGCCTTAAGAATTCAGGGGAAAGCGGGGAATTCTTAATGGGAACTACATTTTGTCCCCAAGTTACCTCTGCTTATCATGTTATGTGCGGAATACTGTGTAAAGTTGAAAATAATCCAGGCGTTTTCTTTTTATTAAAATAATAGTTATCTATTATTTTAATAAAAATAATCTTATTTATATAAGAAAAAGTCATTTTCTGGTGAGAATAACGCTTTTGCAATTAACTATATCATGATAACTTTAATAGAATTTAAAATATTGATATCGATATCGATCCTTAATCGTAAAATGTTTATTTATTTTCCACAGAATAAAGTAAAGTTTGTTAAGGGCGGAATTATTTGAAAAGAAATATTAAATATAGGTCATCTTGGCACAGCGTTTGACTATACATACAACGGTTGTGGGTACGAATATCACTTAGGGTAAGGAATTATGTTTTTTTCCTTGTTCTCATAATAGTACTCATTTATTTTATTTACAATTTAAAAGTTAAATAATGTTAAAAGTACAACACCGTTTCAATTAATGTTTGCCGTGTGATTCCGGCTTAGAATAGGATCACCCTGGTACTGACGGTGTCGTAAGAGGCGACTAATGTGCGTGTGGTAGAGTTACGTTACCAGTAATGGCAACACGCATGGGCAGACTCGACCGGATTATTACCACCCCCGGTATTTAAGACCGGCCTTAAGTAGTGGCTTTGGCCACTGCGTTTCGCATTAGGTAATCCCGGGCCCCGGTGCCCATCCACCTTAAAAGACGGCAACGCTCTTGTAGCTCCTCTGGAGTTACTCGGGGCCGTGGGCGACGGTGATCACTTACCAGCAGGTGACCCGTACGCTCGTTTGCCGTCTTTTTCATCAAAAAAAATACGTATAGTCGTTTGAAAACAAACACTGCATGCATATATTGTGTCCGGCTTCAGGAATGCTAGTGTTTATATTACTAAGTAATTACAGCCAAATTATATATTATCAACAAAAGATATATTATTACAATAAAAATGCAAAAAAACAAAATTATTTACATAAAAAAATACAAAAAACGACCGATAATAGCAGATTTCCTTATGATATGCAATATTTAATAATAAAAGAATCATATCTCAAAATGCAGAAAGTTAAAATCTTCTCGAAAATAAGTCTGAAAGGAAATATGAAACGGAAGGAAGAGTTTAAAAATAAATATGATATATTCGACTCGCGTGTCTCGCCATCCATCTTAAATATTCTCGGTTGTACAAGACAATGATATAACTTATTTTACTACCTTCTAATGTTCTTGGTTTCTCTATTTGAAACAGTAAAACCAAAATTTCGGGAATGTTAACTAAATTCTTCGGTAGACAGAGATAGTTCAAAGTTCAGGTGCAAGATTTGCCTAAAATTAATGAATGAATGTTTGAAGTTACGTTACATATATATATATATATATATATATATATATATATATATATATATATATATATATATATATATATATATATATATATATATATATATATATATATATATATATATATATATATATATATATATATATATATATATATATATATATATATATATATATATATATATATATATATATATATATATATATATATATATATATATATATATATATATATATATATATATATATATATATATATATATATATATATATATATATATAGACAAAGTTTCTATGATAAAACCTATATGTTACTGACTTTAAAAGCAAATAAAACTATATTTAAAACGAGAAAACAAAGTGCAAGATTTGTCTTTAGTTTATGAATGATGAAAAGACAAATAACTGTTTGCCAACGCAGAATAGAACTAAGTATGCTGAATATTAAAAAGATTCACAAATAAAATCGTCGCACAAAAATCACAAGAACCATCATGCTCTAACCTACTGGGATAGGCTGGGCACGTAGCAAGGTTAAAGGACGAGAAATGGATCAGCAGAGCAACAACGTAGAAGGGTCTAATCGGCAAACATCTCAAAGACACATTCCACAAGAGGGCAGACGATGTGATGAAAATAACTGGTACCTGCTGGCCGGTTTATGTAACAAACAATCAAATGTTTTATATTTATATTTTTTTTTTTCAAAAATAAGTGAAATATGCGTCATTATTTTCGTGTTTTCTTTTTTAAATTATTGGTATCCCACTTTCGAATGAAATAAAAGGATTTATCCGAGTTTTATAAATCAGTACTATGAATCACCGCGAGAAAGTATATAAAATATTTTCGCATAAAAAAACACTTAAATTCTTCAACTTATTAAGGAGCTACGGTACCACAAATAGACAGACAGCCCAAACTTATAACTCCCCTGTTTTTGTAGGTGTGTTAAAAATAGTAAGATGGACGTATCTCTCTTAAGACGTATCTTCTATACTCATCCCACTATATTTTGTGATTTCCATTAGAAGTCCTTTGTCTAAATACATTTACAATATATTCCGTACATTTACGTTAACAGATATTTCATTTAATTATACTAACATCATAACGTTTACATTTCCGAGCTCTACACAAAGGATGTACGCATGTAACGGAAATTACTTGTATATTCTGCATGCGATGCTGTTATTATATGTAATGAATAATCAATGAATTCGGCAATTACATTACAAACTCAAGCTAATTTATCACTGTATAAAGTGTCTGATGTTAAAATGTAATTATTTATTAAATTATATAACATAGATTTTGCTTTTGTAATGGAATAGCAGAAGCATGCGACTGTAATCGTGACGGTTACAGGTGTGATTTCTACTGGAGGGAAAGTGGAGAACGGATCGTTTTAACGCTAGGTAGCTAAGAAAAACTTTAAATATTATAATAGCCAAGGGAACGCCAAACGCTACGGTCTCACATACCGACATATTTTGCCACGTTTACTTTCAACGTCTTCAAACATGTCAACTTGCTGTTTACGTGACCCTCCTCCAGTATCGTAGATACTGTGTTTTCAAAGGTCAGCTGTGGTCTCCCCCCTCTATTACCACTCATTTTTCATTCATAAATCTTTTTTATTATTGTGCTCGACGTGCCCAAACCTCCTAAGCACGTTCTTCTTCACTTACCACCTGAGCACGTTCTTCTTACCGTTACATCCACGCTAGTATCTACCATACTACGTATCTCTTTATTGTTAAACTGAGTCCATATCCTACGACGAGATTGCATCACTGCAGTATTCATTTTTTTACATTCTTCTTCTGTTTTAATTTAAACAATGTAATAATTTAATCAAAATTTATAATTAAAATACGTTATGTCCTTTTTTTTCTTTTTATATATTATCAATTACTCTACAGATACTTAGCCCATACCCTTTTTTATCTTATTGTTATATCAAGTGTTCTCATAGTATATATAATAATAAAATATTATTTATATACACACAGTTACATGACGGTTTACTATAGAACTAAGCCAAAGTGCGGTTTTTATTTTTAACTACATTCCCTGTACGTTTCGACAACCTCTCTCGAAGTACGTTACATGCTTCCGTTATACATGTGGGTATATGCTGTATACAAAACATCTCCAAAGAGATAATTGTCGGTGTACATTTGCATTTTTGTCTAATTAGGACAGAGAGTTTTGCTTAAAATTTAATGTTAACATGATCTTACTAGAAAATAATTTTATTTAAAATTAATTTACCAATTTTGGCGAGTCAAACCATTATATTTCTCGATAATGTCTCGAATCCTGGCGTAAATTGGATACCAGAGTGTCTTGACACAAGATTTTCTCAGTCCAATCAATTATCCCCCTATAACATATTATAGGCGAGTCTATTTATACTTTCTACACCAGAAAATTGAGCAAAAGTAATTCAATTGAAGGTAACTTAAAATGAATACAGAAAGTAATTCTGAAATATTAAACTTTGAAAAATTAAAAGGACTCTATCATTTGTAATGATACGCTAGAAGTTGTTGTTTTATTATTTGCTTATCAGTATAAATAAATTGTTAATTTTGTGGCATGGTTAGCAGAGTGAACTTGGGAATCTATTGTGAAGCACTCCGTTCTGATTCGTTATTTTTTTTACCGTCTTTCTGCCGAATAAAAAATTGCATGAAGAGGCGAAACTCTTCCTGCCTTTTTTCCAGAGCGAAGAAATAAAAATATTCAATATTTCATTTCCTTAAATTGAATTTACAACCTGTTGTAGTCATGCTTGTGAACCTTAATCCACATATATAAACGGTGTTATTTAAATAAAATATTTTTATATGAACATAAACAGGAGAATTTCATTATCAAAATATTTTTTTAAACGATCCCGATCTTTCGTTTAAAGGCAATCTCTAGCGTAATAAATGGCTATGTATAGAACTATGAAAATAATTAAAGTGTCGTTGTGTTTCTGAGAAAATTTGTAAAATTCCATGAAATTTCCCAATTCTTATGTTATTTATATAATAGCGGAGTTTTCTCAGAGATGATAACGTAAAACTAGCTTTTATCCGTTTGCAGAAACTTATGATTTTATGGTTTTGGTTTCTATTGATTTTAATTTCATCTTGTGTATAAACAATAGGTTCACAAGTTTCCACTTCTTGTCCTGCCATGTCCGGGATACAGCGTAAAGTTGAAAAAAAAAAAAAAAAACTTTTCGCTTTAATATCTCCGTGTTAAGTAGCGGGTCCCAAACTTAAAACCACACGTCTAACTTATGGTAGAAATGAAAATTATTTCATTGTCATCATGTCTTGAATAGGGATCGACGGTCATTCATCGATAATCCCGAATATCATGATTTTTATCAGTTTTTTTCTAAACAATTAGCTTACAATAGAAGCGTTTGGTTCAAATATAGTTATTTTTTTTATAATATTGTTACCCTAAGAGTAAAAAAAGAGATTTTGTTTCCCAAGGGCAAGCACAAAATCATTACAGTTATTACACATGTCCATTAGTATTTAAGAAAGATTAAGTGGTAAGAAGCTGACTGATGGTAACATTTCCGTTATTGGTAATGATACTCACACAGAAGGCCACAATCTTGATATTGGTACCACTGTAAAAACCATGTTGCGGGTTGGATTTTCACTTGAGGGAGGTTAAATAAAATAATTATATCAAACCTCCTGGAAGTAAATTATTTCATTCTATTGTCTTGTAGCGTTTAGTTCCGCAACGCAAGGTCTCAGAATTGGAAATAACCTGTATGGTGAATTGTATTTTTTTATAATTAAGTACGTTTACAGGCCAAAATACGCAAAGGTTTCACGAACGTTTCGTAAAATATGATTTACTAGGAAAGTCCTCATAGTAATAACTCACAAAATGCTTTCCGCTTTCATGTAATGCCCAGATGTTTGTAAACGAGTGACGTTCGGAAATGAAGCGATATTATATGACCAAACTTCTGTGAAGGGCTTTAATTACGAGTATTTGCAAGACGGACTGTTACACTGTAGTAAGCATAATTTTCTTGTTAATTTAAAATATTTATTTTCACTTTGTTAAAGGAATAGAATAGGATGTTTTGATTGTTGTTCGTTGCGTAGGGGACAAAGGTGTCGTATATAACACAATAAAAATGTTTAAAATAAGTACCTGCCATTTCAGATTGGTTAACGGTGTAACTGGAGAGTAGGTCACCTTGGTAAAAGCAAAAGATTGAACTTATATATAATTTCATATAAGATGCAATATTACAACATTTGTAAAAATATACATATATTTTGTAACTTATTTATTTATTTATTTTCTTTTTAGATTCACGCTGTATGGACATGGCAGAGAAAACTCGTGTGCGAACATGAGAAATTCATATTCAAATTCAAATTCAAATTCAAATATTTTTATTCAAAATAAAAAGTTACAAGCTTAATTTTTACTTTTTTCCATAATAAAGCGCGGTATTGAGCTCCTCTTTACATGTTGTTTAAAAAGTTTAGTGGACAGTAGGAAACCACATATGCTGCCAACAGTTTTTTTCTCCTTTAACCTATCTGCCTATATTACTTGAATTGCGTTCCATAAAAGTTGTTATTTTACTTTATTCAACTTGAAACAATTACTATATGTACAATTTTAGTTTACTTAGTGTAAACTCACTCACTCACTCAGCTTCACGCTGTATCCCGCACATGGCAGGGTAGGCAGAGGGAACCCGGGAACTCGGTGTTAAGACACTCCGTTAATAATAATAATAATAATAATAATTCTTTATTGTACACCCAGAGAAAAAAAAAACAGCACCGAAATACAAGAGAAAAAAAAACTGTACAAAAGGCGGCCTTATTGCTTAGTAGCAATTTCTGCCAGGCAAAGGAAAAAGCAAATTAAGATCGGGATAGGGTGCCGAATGTTTTGATTTTAAAATAAATAAAAACCGTTATATACATACCATATGATACACTCGTAATATTATACTGTATCCAAATTACATACATATACATACAAATATTCATACATATACAAATTCATACATACCTACATATATACATACATACATACATACATACAAACATAAATACATACCTACATATATAGATGCACATTCAGACATAAATACGGATTCAGACATACAAATATACATCTAGAACTACATAAATAAAATGATAGAGAAAATATGGAAAGCGAAAAATAAAATAAAACGAGAAAGAAAAAAAAAATACATAAATTTATTACAATAATAATAAGACTTAAATTGACAAGAAGTATATCTTTAAGCGACGTTTAAAAGTTAGAAAAGGCTTAGCATTTCTAATTTCTAAGGGTAAAGGGTACCACAACCGACAGGCCGTTGTCGTAAACGAGTTACTGTAAAAGGAAGTATTATGGGAAGGAATTTTTAGAGTTAGGTTGTGTTTAGAGCGAAGAGATCGGGAATGTGACTCGTCCAGAAACTGGAATCGTTCTTTAAGGTAAGGAGGGGAGACTGGACTGAACAGAATACGATACAGAAGATGAAGTATGTGAGTATTCCTGCGAAGGCGGATCGGGAGCCACTTGAGTTTTTTACGGAAGTAGGAAATGTGATCAAATTTGCGCAAACCAAAAATAAATCGAATACATAAGTTTTGAAGACGCTCAAGTTTATTAAATTGCTCCTCCCTTAAGACTAAATAACAAGAGTCAGCATAATCAAGAATCGGTAAAAGGAGAGTTGGAATAGGAAGAAAAATTCCGCAAACGTTTGAGAGACCCTAAAGGTGCAAGGGCTTTTCTACTTACCTCACTTACCTGAGAATTCCAAGACATATCACGATCTAGAGTAATCCCAAGGTCCTTTACTGAATTGCTGTATGGAATGATGTCGTTTTTAAGGAGTACTGAGGGTAAAGTCGATGTATCAATTTTTGCTATAATTTTAGTGCTACCAATTAAAATAAGTTGGGTTTTTTTTTTGAGTTAAGATACAAACCAAATGATTTACACCAAGAAGATATACTTTCAAAGCTTTTGTTCATATTCCGTTCCATTTCCGTTCCCCACTTTACTTACTTAGTGTAAAAATTGATCTATACTTTGTTTGTTAGAAAAAATTTTTTTAAGAAAAAAAGTATAGTGACACAAACATGTAATATATGTGTACCTCTTAAGTCACTACATAGTAATTAAAAGTTAGAATAATATTTTTTAGGTCGCTACACACGCGACACACGTTACCAGACCAGGGAAATGAAAATATTAAATATTTCATTTCCTTGAGTAGGAATCGAACCCACAATCGCCGCGTTTACAGTCACTCGCTTAAGCCACTATGTCCTAATAAGAATGAAGTGTCTTAACGGTAAGTTTCCAAGTTCTCTTTGCGTATTTTATTATATGTGGGGAAAAAAATGTAGAAATATAACTTGAAATAACCGTAAATAAGTTATTTAAAGTGAGCAATAACTTAAGAATTAGTGATTTAGTTTCTATTTTCAAACAACTTAGGACCTTAAATAAAAATATTATAGTCACGTCAAATGATTTATAGTTTGTGTGTGAAAAAAAAAGATATAGAAATATAACTTGTAATAATCGTAAATAATATAGGAATTAGTTATTTACTTCCATTCAGACAATAACTTGACTTATGACCCAAAATAAATAAAGTATTATAGTCACGTTAAATTATTTATTGTTGTTGACAGGCCACGTTTCCACCCCTGAATGTATTACATAATCGTTTTTTCTATAGCAGAGAAAAATACGTATATATAAATATATATATATATATATATATATATATATATATATATATATATATATATATATATATATATATATATATATATATATATATATATATATATATATGTATATATAACCTATTTCCATATTTATTTACCTATATATGATCTACCATGAAATTGAAAAAAAGTGACAGAATATTTAATAAACGTATGTATTCCAAAAAAAAATATATATATATATATATATATATATATATATATATATATATATATATATATATATATATATATATATATATATATATATATATTCACTATAGTGTATCATCTACACTTATAACAAATCTGTATGTGATCGTAATTTATTTAGGCAATATATTAGTGATATATATAATAAATTATAATAGTCAAAGTTTCATTTACGTTAATCAAATATATGTATGTTTTCAACGTATAATGTTTGTTTTATTGAAATCGGTTAATAAATAAGTAACGTCGATTTAAAATATTTATTTCGATAAAATTGCTCCAAAATTTTTATTCATTTAAGTAAAATGTTAATTTTTAATGCATAGATCTTGTCTGACAATTTTTAATTTAGAAGAACAAGAAAGTAATTGAGATTAGTAAATAATAAGTATGATTCAAGCGGGTCAAGCCGCGGTCGGGTAATTGTATTGTATAAAATATAAAATCAACCGTATCACAAACCGGTGAAAAACAGAGCACGGCGATGGGTTCCGCCAGTTAACAGGCAATATTTTGAAAGTTGGGCAGTGCTTGGTGTACGGAACGTTTCCGGCATAGAGCGTGCAGCTAAAGTTTTTAAATCCAATTTAAAAAATACACTTTGTACTATAATCATATTTTTTTGAATTTATGAAATAATTTAGTAACGTCGAAGTATTTATACTTACATACGTATAATGAATATATACAGTAGGATTAAACCGAAACAGATTTCACAAATATTAAATATTATTGAGGTGTGTCGTGGCGCAGCGCCACAAGCGTATGACAGTAACCGACAGGTTCTGGGTTCGATCCCCACTCGAGGAAATGAAATATTTAATATTTTTAATTTTAAATATTTAATGTTTTCATTTCTTCGCTCTGGTACAAGGCAAAACGCGGCGTTGAGTTCCGCCACTCAACATGTCATGCCTTAATTCGGCGGAAAGTGGAGAACGGAAGTGAAACGAAGTGTCTTAACACTAGATTCCCAAGTTCCCTCTGCTTACTCCGTCACGTACGTGACTCAGCGTGAAGCTGAGTAATATCAACAGTTTATCTGAATTTACAAAATTTACCTGTTCGTGGAAACCTTTTTTGTTAGAACTTTCACGATGGGGCAACTATTTATATATATTTATGTAGGGATGTTTCTACCTTAAAAAGTATATATTTACTAAGAAGGATAGATTCCTGATGTGCATAATATACATCTTTTATACTGCGTAAATGAAAAATCTGAGCAATTTGACCACAAAGGTCGACACGTCTTTAATAATTATTTATATTTTATCAATGTTTCTTTGAGGTGACATTTGTATAGATGGTTTAGGTTTTATGGAGCTAATTCTGCACTCTTTAATTTTAAAACTTTCATTCTAATTTGTAAAAGTCCGGTGTGTCCTTTTCTGTATATAGCTGATGAAACCATGAATTAAATATTCAAAATGTTATTGGAAAATATTTTAAGAACGTTGCAACGTCTTTTGAGCCCTTTACACCCTATCGTTTAGCTCAGTTCAGTCACACATTTGTGCCGCTGCGCCACAACAGGCCTCTGTTAAAAAAAAAAACTACTTATGCTTTTAACTGTCAAGTTTTTGTAGGGATTGCTGTAAATATATTTACAAATAAAAATGCCGTGTATAACATATTATGCGGCCAACGTAGAATGCACTTATACAAAAAATGTGGACAGGTTTTGATTCAAATTCTTGGCTTTTTAAGTAGGACTAAAGTCCCCTTTATTAAAAAAAAGTGCGTTTTTCCCAATTCCTATTGGAATTTTTCCTTTTTCTCTAAATTATAGAATTTAACTGTCTTTTTGAAGCCTGCCGTTGCCCAGGGGCACTAGTAAACGCGGCAGATTGTACGTTGGATCTCACTCGAAGAAACAAAATATTTAATAATTACAATTTAAATATTTTATAATTTAATTTTTGCTCTGGTTACTCCACAAAGCACAGCATTAAGTTTTACGCACTTAACACGTTGTGGCTTTTTAAGTAGGATTAAAAGTCCCCTTTTTTAAAAAAAAAAGTGCGTTTATCCCAGTTCCTATTGGATTTTTTCCTTTATCTTTAAATTATAGAATATAACTCTATCTTTGAAGCCTGCCGTGGCCCAGGGGAAATAGTAAACGCGGCAGATTGTGCGTTCTGTCACCACTCGAAGAAATAAAATATTTAATAATTACAATTTAAATATTTTATAATTTAATTTTTGCTCTGGTAACTCCACAAAGCACGATATTAAGTTTTACGCACTTAACACGTTATGCTTAAAATTCAGCGGAAAGTGCTTTTTGAAAGCTTAGTCTTAATTTAACCAGAACTTATTCTCTAATGAGAAAATAAACCTCGACACGAAATTAACGAAATTAGAATTTCCTTCTTCTATTTGAAATGATTACTCCTGTTACTCTTTAATAGTTAATAATACGACTCTATAATTTTATTTACTACTGTAGCATGTTGAAACGCTATAGCTGAGAGCTAACAATATTACAGGGCGCCGACAAACAATTTCCACTCGAATAAGCTAAAAGGTTAACCTTTTTATAATTGCTACTATGGGATAAAAAACATACCACAAAATTGTAAGTACATTTTTTTTTGTTTTATACGTTAAATTAAGATCGGTCTATTTAATATATTGCTTTAGTATAGTTCATGTATTGCTTCAAACATTTTGTGAACAAAGTTCTGACATAAATATGTACAACATGTGCCTTGTTCATTTTCACGTGTTCAATTCAAGGTTTCAAAGGAAAACCTTTTGTATTGTGAGCATGGACTTCGCTAATAAAAATATACTTCCTTTGTCTCTATTTATTTTGTCTACGGTATTAAATAAGACATCGTTTTTTTGGGTCGCTACACTGTGTAACTGTACATAAAATTGTACTTTAAGGATTTTGGTTGAGAATCGAACATACACGGGGGGATGACTTATTTTCGTCTCCTCGCTTTGGTCGCACCAAGACAAAGCTGCGTTAAATTCCGCCGCTTATCATAAATTATTCCTAAATTCGCGTGAATAAATATTTTTGCTTTATTTAAAGTTTTTTTTTTTATTTCAAAATGTATTAAAATAAAATGTATCCACTTCATTTAATCGTTATTTTCGGAATGAATAGATAAATATATAAATAGATACGGTTATCTTACAAGACCTCTATGAAAGTGAGCGATTAACAAAGATATTAGAATTTTAAAAGCTTTACTTGTAATCTTTTTTTTTAGTTTCACGCTGTATCTCACAAATCGTATGCTAGGCAGAGGCAACATAGGAAACGTTCAGTTGCCCAAACGGGGTGTTTTCTATACTTTCCGCCTCTAATATATATTCTATATTCTCCTTCCTATAATAAATATTCCATCCATCTTTATGTTTAGTTTTGAGTTCCTCGTAATAATAGTTACTATCAACTTCCGCGGTATCAATATCACTAAAACGTTCTACATCGTCAGCGTATTAACCTCAATAGACCATGAATCCATATGAAGACCCAAAAATGTAATGTCATAAATCAATTACGGATGTATGAATTATATGTCTAAGATCAATCATCTGTCATCAATTGCTAAAAATATAAAGATATTATACATTAACATATTTTATCACCATTTCCCATCTATTTCAGCTTCGATTTATTTATAAATATACATTATTTGGCCAAAATGTGAAGGATGGAGGAAATGAAATATTTGATATTTTCATTTCTTCTTGCTGGTGAGAAGTTTCACTTGAGTTCTAATGTCTCAAATTATGCGGAAAGTGAGAACGGGAACTTAATAGGAACAGAATATCTTAAAACTAGGTTCCCAAGTATCATTGGCCTACCCTTTAAATTGACGAAAAAAATGTCAGTGTAAACATTACGCTTACTTTTTCACTTTTTCATATTCCTCTATATACGGCAGACGAAAAAGCAATAGATCTAAACTAATTAGACAGTGTCAATATCAGAATTTAAACACGATGGATTCGATCGGAAATTACTTTCTCTGGTAACATGCCAGCCACCAGACAACGCCCAGCGTTTATTTCCGCAGCTCAACACTCACACACCTGTCACACTGACACTATAGCAAAAATAGGAAACAGAGTGTCCTAACATTAGGTTTGCTCTATATGAGCTTTTTTTTCTAATGGTGTAATTCTCATAAATTATCACGTGAATCTTATAAGTAGTTCTGCTGATGTCAGCAGTTGAATAAATAATTTTCATTTCCACCGCTTAATTAGGACAAAGTGCGTCATTGAGTTACATCTCTCCACACAATATTTTTTCTATACTTAGTGTAGTCGAGGTGACTGTTCTTTACATGAATAAGAAATTTAACAAATAAAATATTAACGTCTAATTAACCTCGGTTACCCTATAAATTTTATTAAATGATTAATTATTTTAACTTCAACATTACGATAGATGTTACAAGTAATTTCTACGTAGGAGTCTATGTAAATTAAGTTATTAATACCAAAATAATTTTCTATAACAGTCTATATGGAAAGTAAACAGAACAGATCTTAATATAATTGAAGCTTGTAATAATAAAAAAATAAATAATCGAAAAAAATAATAATAATTTTGTAAATGTGAGCTTTCATACTTTGCTACTAATATGATAGAACTAATCTCTTTATAATTTTAACAAAATATATATATATTAGCCCAAACTAGTGTTAAGTTACTGCGTTCCCATTAAGACGAGCGCTTTCATGTCTTCGCTTTCGCTTCGCTTTCGAATTTTACACATTGCATGAGAAGCGAAACTCGAAGCTCGGTTTGATACAGATTTTTTTTTACAAATTATCACTCATTTCAAACAATCAGTCCTCAAAAAATGTTTTAGGTTGAAATACTCCATATCAGAAAATAAGTAACAAATATTTCATTTTGTTGAATAGAAACCAAAGGTCACTGAGATTAATCGAGATATGTAGAGACAAAACTTTCCAGAACTAGGCATTGAAAAGTATCGGATTTTCGAATTAAGCTCCTACTACACATTTGTTAACAGCAAAGTTTATGTAATTGCTACATGGAGGGATGGATGTGGAAAGGTTATATTTTATATATTAGTTTTACGTTGTATTCCTATATAGGGATAGAAAAACCTGTGAACCTAGTGTTAAAATACTCCGTTTCGATTTAGACACTTCCTGCCTTTGAACCCTTTTGTTTTCCATATTACGTATTGATTGGCGGAATGCAACGCCACGCTTCATCTGGTTACTAGAGACAGAAAGAGATAATATTAAATTAGATAATATTAAATATTTAATTCCCAATCTAGTCGTCTAATCTATCTTCTATCTATTCCACGAGTAGCAATTGTTCCTACAAGAAAAAGTATAAGTAAGCAGAAAATGTAGTGACTTAACACTAAATTGTTTCTGTCCTGATGAAACAGCGTAACAAAAAGATTTACTGCCTATTAATCTAAACCCTTTGGTAACAATAAAGTTAATTAGAATGTTTAATTAAAATCTTTCATCGGACTGTAAATATCAGCGGTCCACTAAACTTTGTAAGGGACAATACAACGTACTTATTGCTGTCACCAGGCAAAGTATATTTTATTGTTCATTTTTACAATGGAATAATGCTTTGAGAATATTTATTTATATAACTTTTATTATTAATAGTCGCTCGTGATAATCTAAACAAAAGACTTTTGTAGAACACTACTACATATATGTTTTTCTAGCTTAACGATGTATCCCACACATTGCAAGTACTGTTTTGCTCTGCTGATGACCCTGTATGTTCGAGGCCAACTTGGCCTTGCTTTCCAAATAATCACGATACTAGCAGTTGCTCGAAAAGCTGAGGCCCGATATACTGAGACTTGGCGTGGCTTTAAGAGGAGTGTTTTCGAAAATTGGACAACGCGCCGAATGGTGTCTTCGGTGGGTTTAGTTTAAACAGGTTCTTTTCGCTCTATACGGAGACTGTCTCGAAGCATGCTGCAATGGAAGACACAAGTAGACATCTCTGGTCAATGTATTCTCCAAAAAAGACTTGCACAGGTGGAGCATACAGCGTCCACAGTGCTATCATTTGCATGGCAATATAAGTTAGTCTTTCAACACATAATTAATACGCAAAAGAAATAGCGTAGGGTAGTACGCAGCCGTACGGGCTGACGCCAGCGTTTACGGGCATGACATTAGAGCAAAAACAGTCGACAGCGCGACTTTGATGTGGCACCCAGTGAGAAAGCTAGTATCCATTTGCATAAATTCTCGGGAAGCCCATACGATGAAAATTTAGCATGAAGCGCCCCATGGCACACTCAATCGAAGGTCTTCGGCTTGTTCAGACTAACTGTCAGTCCTTCTGCCTTATCTTTGATAGCTACTGGGTTGGGTAAACCAGAAGATCACCGGTTGAGCCACCTAGGCAAAAGCCATATTGACGGTCGCATATCTATCGTTGATCATCCAGATAAACTAAGACCTGGCTATTTATTATACTCTCCATAACTTTTGAAAGAAGCGAGGTGATAGCAATAAACCTGTAGTTAGTTCGATCGGAGCGCTATTCCACGAGTCGGAGACTGCGCAGACTGAGTAAGACTGCCGAAGCAGCGATGTTAACTCAGGAGCACATGGACGGAGGACTAGAGGAGATGTACCATCTAGACTACTTGGACATCCACATCCAATGAAAACAAAGCTCGCCTAAAAGCTGTTTAACTGACTTTAAGGACAGGCATGGGGCGCGCTCTGGAAATCAGCTTTCTCTTTCGCCGTCTGGATCAAGATGTCATTTCCTGTGCGTAACGGCAGAAGCGAAGGCTAAAGTTGCCAAGTTCAGCCTTTGAGGGTGCACAAAACTGACTAGTTCCGGACTGATAGATCTCAAGCTTCTCACTGATGTTAACGATATGATCTTGCTCGTGCGATTTGCCACTTAAAGTTACTAGCGGCACAGTTGTACTTTCTTTTTAAGGTTTTCACCTGTGGATCCTTAATGACCAATGCCTTGGCCCCGTTTTGATATGCCTAGCTCTTGGCAATAGAAGCAACTTGCCACGTATTGGCACTACAGAGCTAGGAATGCAAAGTTCCATACCCTGCAGAACCACGTCGGTGACAGCAGAGGCGCAAGTGTATTATCTGAAGAGAAGTAAACCGGCCCCCAGGGATAAGATGAGTAAAATGTACATATCCCATTCCAATCTCCTGATTTATAGTGCCAGACCTGACGAGTTGCTGATGTTCTGCGATTGCCACGCCTAATAGACACAACACTCCGTACCAGGGAATGGTCTGAAGACTATAGAGTTAACGTTTAATTGTTTTATTCTTAAATATTAACGCAAAATGTTATAGATATACGAGTATATTACATAGGTTTAAGAATTGATTTTTTTTAAGTTATTATTTGAATGTTTTAGTATTAAGCGTTATTTGTCAGTTTTATGTAGGTTTAATTTTTTTTTAAACTCAGGTTGTCTGCAAAGTACATAAATACGCTACATAAATTTGTTTTCTGTAACGATTTACGGAAAACAAATTTAAGTAACGTAATAAGCAAACATTATTTAAAATTTCATAAATTTAATTTAATTACGATCACTAACTTATCATTATTTTATTATATAATAAACATTTTTTCGGCTTTCTACAATTTACCAATTTATATTCAAATATATTTTATGTAGTTAAATTATGCAGATTAATTATTAGCATCTTATTATGACTGAATACGCTTAAGCTGATTGTGCTTCTCTATCGCTTATTCCGCGCTCTCGCTTACATACTTGCGAGAGGCGGAACACGACAATGAATGATGCTTTTTCGTGCGTGAAGCCAGCGTTCATCGATTCATTAGAAGTTTTTATGTCACATGTTTTTTTTTGCATTGCAAGCTATTTCATTACTGAAGAGTAATGAGCGGGAGGTAATAAGGATTTTTTTGTGCTTGATAAAAAATTTTGAGCGACTAACATAATATTAAATCATCTTGTTAATGTATGGTTTTATGTAGGACAATACGGAATACGTTTCAGGTACTGTTGTACTACGTGTACTAGGGCACGTGAATTTCAAGAGAAACCTTGGAGCACCCGGAAAGCAACTGTAGCCCAAAATAAAATCAAAGCTTACATGAAGAAGTTTCACAAAAAAGTTACCTGTTTCATTTTTAACGTTAAATAATTTATTACGGGTCTTTTAAGTTACTGCCTCAGACCTATAAACTGAGAGGATACGTTTGGAAAAGCTCATTGGGACTTTTTTTCTTTATTATAAAAGGTAATAGTTATTTTTTATAGCAGGCTAACACCTATTTTTATTACTCACCCTAATAGCTAAAAGCTATTTTTTCATAGCAAGGAAACTAGTATTTAGATAGTCTAGAATTTAATTCCCGTCCATTTTTTGAGATATTGATTGGTCGAAATCTTCTCTATCATCGTATTATAATAGTAAAGTGGTTACAAAATATTAGTTTTATGTATTCTATTTATATTTAACCGTTTAGAAGTAAAAAACTCTTAGAAACCGACGTACAAGACTAAGCTTCTTGCAAACACTTTTATATCGTGATATCGAAAATTGAAGTGTAATCCACGATGGAAGCAGAAAAGCTTTAAACCCGATAAAAAAGAAAGAATGAGCGTTTATTATCTTCGGATATTGGAGGAAAAAATAAATAACAAAATACACTATTACAAGCGTAAATTGTTATATAAACTACAAGTCGTCGACCGCAACATTGTTTCCTTTCAACTTTCAGTTTTCAACTTTCCGATGTTAATTGGAAAAAAAAATATTTATTTCCATCAATGTTATTCGAGTTCAAATTAATCGGGAAACATCTACAAAAAATAAAAAATACTAAATATTACATTTTAAATGTGTTTATTATGTAACTCTTTTTAAATGAAACACTTTTAAACGGATTAATCGCGTATATTGAATGGTAAACATTTTTTGGGAAACCCGACGTTTCGAACACTTTACAGTAGTCCGTGGTCACGGGTAGACTGTCCGTTTAAAAGTGTTTTATTTAAAATGTATAACAATCGCGAAAATCAAAGACATTATTATATTATGTAACTCACCTGTCGATCCTTAAACATGAGTAGAATGACCATCAAGTTGAGGAAAAATCCGAAAAATCCTATGAGAAACAGCACAAACGCAGACACCACATACCCCCACCGTGGCATCAACAGGGGGAATCCCTCACCGTACGCCCACACCACAGTATCGTTAAAACTATCGGTATGTACCGACATTATAACATTTCTTATGCACTAAACGATCATTTTTTAAACACTACTTAAGTGTATTTATTCATAGTTTGAACTCTTAACACTTTTGTTCACTGGACTGAGAATCTGCAAAAGAAAAAAGATTTTTATTAGTTATCTTTTAGTTTATCGCAAGTAGTGGGAACTGGGAACCTTGTGACAACACACTCGCATTAAGCCACTTCCACTCCCAACTATCCGCCGAATATTAGAGGCATTGCATGTTGAGTAACAGAACTCAACGCCGCGATTTGCCTTGTTACAAGAACGAAGAAATGAAAGCTTATAA
The DNA here is from genome assembly GCA_019049475.1 of Eueides isabella. Classification (NCBI taxonomy): domain Eukaryota; kingdom Metazoa; phylum Arthropoda; class Insecta; order Lepidoptera; family Nymphalidae; genus Eueides; species Eueides isabella. The sequence goes on along the minus strand of CM032389.1, from coordinate 11,396,230 downwards.
TAAGAATATTAAATACTTCATTTCCTTATGTAGAAATCGAACCCACAACCTGTCACGTTTACAGTCGTACGTTTTTGCCCTTTGCTACGAATTTATACCATCCATTTGCTTAATTTATCATATATATTATAAAATATACTTTTTATCGAAAAGAAAGGAATGAAATTTCATCATTTCATATTGATATATGTAAATTCTATATATTTTTAAGCAGTTTTAAAATTAATTGACTTTATTGTTATAATGTTGATTTTCGCGATTGTTACACTTTTTAAATGAAACACTTTCAAACCGGATTAATCGCGTATATTGTTTGTTAAACATGTGGTCACGGGTAGACTGAGGTGGCAAATGCCACCTCAGTCTGCCCGTGACCGCGGACTACTGTAAAGTGTTCAAAATGTCGGGTTTCCAAAAACATGTTTAACAAACAATATACGCGATTAATCCGGTTAAAAGTGTTTCATTTAAAATGGACTTCATTGTATTTTTTATGTCTAGTTATCCCACAAAAGATAGTTAATAAAAATCAATTGACAATTTAAAAAAGTAATAAATTCATAAGCCTTTCCTTTTAGGGCATTCATTTGACTGACAAAACTGACATCTTTATTTTAATTAACAATTGAAACACAATATTCAAAGTGTCAGCACTGAAAAGTGCTTGCAAAGGCTTAATTGAATAAGGAATCTGACGATTTCATTTTATTCTTTCAGCTTTTGGTAGTAAACAAATTGTAAAGATATTTTTTTATTGTGTTATTATTTTTAACATTATAGTTGCACTGTTTAATTAAACTAAGATTTTTTTTTGTTTTTTTTTTATCTGTATGCTATATTCCATACGTAGCAGAGTAGTCACAGGAAATCTGGGAACCCAGTGTTTAGACAGAGTATTTTAATATTTTGTTCGCATTAAGATACTTCTGTTCCTCACTGTCCGATTTATAATTCTTAAGGCATTGGAAGTAGAGTGGCGGAACTCAACGCCGTGCCTTGCCTCTTTATCAAAGCGAATAAAATAAAAATATTCAATATTTAATTTCCTCGTGTCGATATCGAATCTACGACCTGGCATGTTTTCAGTTCTACGCTTGAGCCCCTGATACTCCTCTTTATTAGATAAATTCAAATGTAAATAGCAATAAGGAACAAAAAGGGCTACCTATTTGTACGGACGTTTGCATTTCAGAGATAATTTGTGTTGGCCAGAACCGCTTCTAAGTTGATTGAGTTACTTTTGTCAAATATAAAATTTAACGGTGTCTGCCTTCAATTTTCATATTTCGTTAGGTTAAGGAAAATGTAAAAATGTAATCTTCCGTGAATGCCTGTTTCATAACATGATTGGTAACTTATTTTTGTTATTTTTTATCTGTGTGCATTTCCGGAGCTTTTCGGAACCTATTAAAATAAAAAAAAAGTTGAAGTTGTTTCTTCAAAGTGTGATTCGATTTTAATATTAATTCTCGAAATCTAATTAGATACATGCAAAAAATATTAATTATACATACTTTCACTCAGATTCACGCTGTATCCCGCACACGGCAGAGTAGGCAGAAGGAATGTGGGTACCTAGTGTTAAGACACTCCCGTTTCTCACTTTCCGCCGAATTTGGGGCGTGTGGAGCGCAATGCCTCAAATTCGGCGGAAAGTGTACGGAACTCAACGCCGCGCTTTGCCTTGTAACCAGAGCGAAAAAATGAAAACATAAAATAATTAATTTGGAAATACAAAAAATTTCATTACCTCGAGTGGGGATCTAACCCACAACCTGTCGTTTACAGTCAGTCACACGCATGTGCCGCTGCGCCTGACATGCGCGACAGGCTTCTCTAATTGTATAGTTATAGATTGAAATAAATATTTCTAATAAATAAATAAAATATAACATAGCAATAATCAACACTGTACCTGCGGTAACATTTATCTCGGGAGTACAATGTGGATATTCTTATTTATTTGCTATTCGACCACAGACGCTTCGACTCTCTAAGGTAATGTAACTTGTGATTTCATATTATTGTATTTGTTTTATTTTAGTTAACTTCACACTGTAGCCCGTACATAGTGGGATAGGCAGAGGGTACTGTGAACCCAGTGCGTAGAGACTGCTGCACTGCACTTGTCATTAGGCATTTCCGCTACCCACTTTTTGCCAACGTTGAGATATTGCGTGTTAAGTGGCGGTACTCAACGCCGCGCTTCGCCTTTTTACCAGAGCTAAGAGATGTAAATATTAAATATTTTCATTTCCTCCAGTGAGAATCGAAATTACTTTCTGTCGGGTTTAGAGCAGCACATTTCATAACGGTAATAAAATATGTTTCTTATAATTATACTTTTGAGCTCGGTTATAACTAACAAAGTGAGAAAACTTAGACAGATCGAATTATTGGGAAAAGGTTGCTACAGCAATTGGCTTCACATTACTGTGATAGTTTTAGTTGCAACCTTCGCATTTCGAGAGTTTCGTTATAACATATTTTGTAAGGGTTTTTTTTTGTTATAATATTTTTCTTTAGTCTTCGTTTCGTGTTACACAATTTTGTGACTTGTTAGAAAAGTGAAATTGGATTCATTTTTGTTCACTGTCGCCTTTAAGTTGTAGGGCAATAGTACAGTGTCACTTAGGAAATTTTTCATATTTGAGTTCTTTTCTCGCTCAAGACAAAGTGCAGCGTTGAGTTTCATCACTTAACAAGTAATATTAAAAACAGACCAGAAAAAATCATTTAAAAAATATATTTATTAACACAGTCTAGCAAAAGGCAAAGCGCAGAAGAATGTCTCACAGTTGGCTCTAAGTGGCACATAAAAAGCAGAAGAGAGCTACTCAGATTACCCAAAAGTTATTTTTTGCTATTTAAAAAAGAAAAGTGAAAAAAATAATAATTTATACCTGCAAATGAAACTGAGAATTAGGCCACTCTTTTTCCCATTTTCTGACCAATCTTCCAGATACTAGTGAATGATAATGATAAATGGTGGATCTCAACATCAAACAGTATTATAAGCCCATTATATATTTTATAGAAGGAATTGTTATAAACGTTTATAAAGATAAGCTGCGTGACAAAGAAAAGTTTGCAAAGAGTGTGTCAGCTTAACGACGACGTGAAAGTCGTAGTTCGCACTGCTGTGCCCGTAAACTAGAGACCTTATGTGAGTATTTTATTACGATAATACCTAATAACTGGGTTATTTTTGTAAAAGCTGCTATTTAGTATTTTTGTAAAAGCTGCTATTATAGTAGATTTAAAATGATTTATTAACTCTTTGAAGTCTGTCGTAATTTATTGATATTTGTGTGCGACTGATAGATTGTGGTACAATTCTTATTAGAGGAAATGAAATATTTCATATTTTGGTAAGTGCCGGTGGCGCTTTCACATGGAGTTGAGTTCCACGAATATTGGGGAACAAAAGTTTAGTAATGGGACTGGAGTGCCCTAACACTACACGGGATTTTAAGTTTCTTCTGCCTACCCTTCCATGTACGGGAGACAGCGTGCCGAAAAATAAATTAAATATAATGTAATATATTTTTTTTTAGCTTCATTCTGTATCTTGCACGAGGCAGGGTAGGCAGAGGGAACCCGGGAACAGTGTTAAGACACTCTGTTCCACTTCCGTTCCCCACTTTCCGCCGAATTTGAGGCATTGCGTGTTGAGGGGCGGAACTCAATGCCGCGAATATAATAATAATTTAATATAATGTAATAATTTGACAATAAATTTCATTGATTATATTATATTTTACACTGAGCACAAGTTGGTTGTTGATTCGATCCTCACTAAAAAAGATATATGTGTATGTAAAATGTTTTTATTTTTTCGTTCTCATAGTACTAAATACGACGTTACGTTTCAGCAGAAAGTCAGTTTTTTTCAAGCTGTAGATGAACACCAACCCATAATAGAGCAGTCAAAGAGAACTTAGGAAAGTAGTGTTAAGGCACTCTATTCCCGTTCCACTAATACAACATTACCGTTTCAGACTTTTTGTCGAATTTTAGATGCAATAATTTTTACAGTGTGATTCCTTCTTAGAATAGGATCACCCTGGTGCTGTTGGTGACGTAAGAGGCGACTAAAGTACGAGTGAGAGAGTCACGTTCTCAGCAATGGCAACACGCATGGACCGCAAGCATTACCACTCTCGGCATTTAAAACCAGCGTTAAGTAGTGGCTTTGGCCACTGCGTTTCACATTAGGTAAAGCTGGGCCCCGGTGCCCATTTATATTAAAGACCGGCAATGCAACTATAGCTCCTCTGTTGCTAAACGGGGTCGTGGGCGGCGGTGATCACTTACCATCATGTGACCCGCACGCTCTTTTTTCGTGTCTTTTCCATAATAAAAAGCCAACGCGTGCTGTAAAGCAATACTCAAGGCTCTACTTCGCCTCGTTACCAGAATAAAGAAATAAAAATATAAACAAAAAACATTTTCCTGAGTGAAAAACGAACCTACAAACATGACGTTTATAGTCGCATAGCTAACATTTAGGACGGGACGGCCTCAATATCGTAATCTAGGCGTTTTATAGAATATTAAAGGCTTTACTATCTACTATACTATGAGAGAAAAGACGGTAAATTGAAATTGAGCAAACGGTAAATGTGTGTAAATAAGTATATTTTGTTTGTGTAAAAGTAATTTCGTTGATTGTTTCATGTCATGGCACGAGTCTCTGATTTGTAGAAAGTTACATACCAGTTTAAATTGGTTAGCAAGTTGTTCATTCATGATTATATCGTATTTGTAGCTATTTTCAGTACTACATTTTCACTACTCCTCTAGAGCGCTATATATTTTATATAAAATGCATAAAAAATATGCATTAGTGACTTTTGATTGAGTTGCTTCATTTTTTCTGTGTTTTAAGAGACAGGTGACCTGAACGATATTAATTGCCACACCTTAAAATAAATAGATTTGACAGATGGAGGTTGCCTTATAAGGAATGAGTTGTTTCCTATATTAAGGTACGGAATCTCCAAAAACGTAACAAGCTAGGCAGAGGGAACCTCATATTTTAAGATACTCTGTACCTTATTTTACACTCTGTTTTGACACACATTGTCTTGTTTGTTGAGAAAAAATGATAATAATTCGTTTCCCCGAATGGAAAAGCTTACAACCGTTTATAGAAGTTGTGACGTTGCATTAACATTATCATTTAATTTAAGGCATTTCTTCTTTCTGCTACTGACCCACAATCGAACATATTTCATTTATTATCAAGAATAGTTAGTATATGTATCAGAAGAAACATTAATGGTCCACAATAACATACATAAGAGCGATATTTTTATGAGCTTCCATATTTTGTTCTTAGTAACGACGACGTCAATAACAGTTATGAAAAGTAGTAATAAAACATAAAATTAATACTTGCTGACATTTTACCATATTTACGGTTATTTTTAGTTTATTTAGGGCTTGCGTCATTGATTTATTTAGCAGTAATATTCCGTTTACGGCTTTGCCCGTGTGGACTATATGATGATTTTGCGATGTTATAAATTTTTCCTATAAGTACAAAAAGACGAAATGTTTTCTACGATATTTTTATCCGAGTATATATGTGTATATATATATATATATATATATATATATATATATATATATATATATATATATATATATATATATATATATATATATATATATATATATATATATATATATATATATATATATATATATATATATATATATATATATATATATATATATATATATATATATATATATATATATATATATATATATATATATATATATATATATATATATATATATATATATATATATATATATAGCTTAAATATATGTACGTATATAAAACTTTATCCTCGAAAAATCTATTGATTAGTCAAAGCGATATCAGTTGGGTAGTTCGCAAGATTGAAATCTATAGCAGTGGTTACCGAAATTCACGCGATGTAATTAATCAATGTTAATTCATAGATTGATCTAACATTTTTTTTTAACAACATTTATCAATAATAGGTAAAACGATTATTTTTAAATCTTTAAAATTAATCTATCTTGGGAGGACAGGTAGGGGATTAAGGTTTGTATGATAGTGTGATCTTGGAAGTATCAATAGGGATCCGTCGATTTGACATTTGGTTCGATATCAGTGGTAATAAGTTTTTCGATCGAAAAATGAAGCTTGTAATTTCTTATTTTGAAAGAAATATTTGAATTTGAATAAATCACTAATTACAAACCAGTAAGTTTTATGTTTTATAAATATTATATAATATTATACAATATTATATTTCTATGAAAAAAATATAATATAATATTTCTATGAAAAAATAAATTTGTATGTAGAAATTAATTGTTTCTACCTACAAATTTATTTTTTCATAACACACACAATTTGTTTTTCACTAAGAAAAAACACGTGACCTTAATCTATCCTTGAATATTAGTTGACATTAGCAATATCTACAGACAAAACAGATTAAAAAATACACGACAATTAATAATATTATTAATTTTGATTATTTATTTCATACTTATATTTCTTCAATGAAGTATTCTGTAAGTTAGTTTTAGATGTGGCGCAGGGCACAAGAGTGTGACTGTAACCGACACGTTCTGGGTTCGATCCCCAGTAGAGGAAATGAAATATTTAATATTTTCAATTTAAACATTTAATGTTTCATTTCTTCGCTCTGGTAATAAGGCAAAGCGCGGCGTAGAGTTCCGCCACTCAACACACAATGCCTCAAATTCGGCGGAAAATGGGAACGGAAGTGGAACGGAGTGTCTTAACACTAGGTTCCCGGGTTCCCTCTGCCTACCCTGCCTCGTGCGGGATACAGCGTGAAGCTATGTACGTATGTAATTTTAGATGTATGCTTACTCGTATGTTAACAAAACACTTTAATGTTTTGCTCCATATAATTTCAAGTTTAAATAAAACTGACAATACTTGACGTTTTATAAGAAAATAATAGAAAACTGATATAATTGATATAATTATTTTACATTATACAAAATAATTTTAAGGAAATTGTAGTAAAGGTCATTATGGTACTGTGGTAATGACATATGACATCTCATTCAACTCCGCTCCTGTATGCCGACAAAAAGCGGCGACGAATTTCGTAGTGTTCCATTATAAATGGCATAACTTTTCTATAATAAAGTTATGTAATTGAACAGCAAATACATCTTTTTTAGTATTCAAAGGATAACAGAAATTAAATATAATATTTCAACAATACTGTTATTTTTGGTAGTTATATAATATAAATGAAAAAATATTGCAAAGACACGGGTAAAATTTATTTATAGGACATACCTATAAATAAGCTAAGTAAATTCTATTGTAGATTTGACATGGGTCTAAGACTTACGACTCTGACTTTATTATAGTAAGATGCGTAAAAATACAATAGGTATAACGTGCGTTTACTTGAATTTGGTTAATATATTGTCTTTTTTTTAAATTTTTTTAAAATTCTGAATTACTATTGAGATCTGTCATAGCAGAACCGTAGGAATGTACGATTGTAAACGGTTGTTGGTTCCATCCCCACTTGAGGTTTATTTTCTTTGCTCTAATAACAAGACGTCGTGCTCCACCACTCTACGCAATGCCTTAAATTCGTGGAAAATGGGGAAAAGAATGCCTACCCAGCCATGTGCGGAATACCGTAAAAAGAAATAAATGTAAAAAGAAATAAAAGAACAAGAAGAACAAGCTTATAAGTTATACTTCCCGTTGATCTATAATCATGATATTAGTACAGAACCAAATAAGTGCTAGTTGTACTCGTACTAGATCGTTTCTTTAACACATTGTTTCGGTTTTTGCTGAAAAATCTATTTTTTGACTTTATAGATTATATACTATAATACTATAATTACTATATATACTATAATTTAAAAATTTACTTTGTGTACCCAAAGTTAGCTACAATTTTCCTTTAAAACTTTTTTCTTATTTTCACGCTAAATATCATCTATAGCAGCTCAGTTTTTCATGTATTCAGTGGCGGACCAGATACCCGCGCTGGGTATTGTTAACAAAGCAGAGAAATTAAAATAATTGACTTTCCCATGTGAGATTCGAACCCACAATGATACCGTTCAGAGTCAGTTGCTATGTCTACAAATATCTATAGACATGGTGCAGCGCACAGCAAACGAGATTCAGGTTAGACCAAAAGTTCGTTTACATTTTAAACGATAATTTATAAGAAACTAAACTTAAATTTTTAAAATTTTAAAAAGCGTATAAAAATTTTGAACGAAGCAGGATTTGAACCCGCGCCTCTGGAATACCGTTCCAGAGGCGCGGGTTCAAATCCTCCTTCGTTCAAAATTTTTATACGCTTTTTAAAATAAAAAAAAAAAAAAAAAAAAAGTTTAGTATTTTCTGTCCTATGTGTCGAATAACACTTTAAAACATAGTCAAAAATTATAAGAAACTATTTGAAAATTCAAATATTTTTATTTAAAATAAGAAGTTACAAGCTTCGTTTTTTGAACGTCAAACAATTTAAAACCAGTCTACTAAAGTTACTTCTTCAGACCTGAGAAGAACTGGCGAAAGAAACTTAGCGGGACATGTCTTTTTTTTAACTAAAGCTTTACATCCTATTATAATAATTGACAATGATACATTTGAAATAGGCTGAAGCGAGCATTTTATTCCCAAGGCGTGGCGTATCATTTATAAAATCGCTAATTTGGTAATAACCTTTAACACACAAACGTCTTTTCAGAACTTTTTTTAATTGTGAAATAGAAAATTCTCGGGTATTATCTGGGATCCCATCCTAAAAGTGTACACCCTGACCCATAAAAGAATTATGGACTTGATGCAAGTTGATGCGAGTTATAGGTGCACTAAGATTAAACTTATTTCTAGTATTAATATTATGTATGTCCCCGATTTTGGTAAATTCATTAATATTTTTCTTAACATACATAATATTTTAAAAAATGTATTGCGATGCAATGGTCATTATATTAATTTCTTTATTTTTTTCCCTAAAGTATCTTTTGGGCCTAATTTATAGATTGCACGATAGCTCGCTTCTGCAAGACAAAAATTGATTGAATACCGGCTGCATTACCCCAAAGTAAAATGCCGTAAGATATAATACTATGATAATATATGATGAAAGTAGCTAAAATAAACGAGGCGAGCCGTTTCCACGTCTGTTAATAATCTGATTTTTTAACCGCAAAGGCTGCTGAAGTAACTCTATTCGCCAATCCATCGATATGAGGTCCTCACTGTAATTTAGAGTCACTAGTGATCTACCTGATTTAAATATAGGTATGATTTAACAAAATTTTATTAGGTCAGGAAACACACCATACTCTATACAATTATTAGATATATCAGCAAGACGAGGTGCAACAGCGTCTATTATCAAGTCAAATTGATTAATTTGACAGAAATACCCCATAGATCTGATATTTTCTTGATATGTATAGTCTTGAATGTTTTAACAATGTCTCTGGAGTTGATTGAATTTAAAATCTATATTAAATTGAATGAAATTTCAAGTCTATATTACATTTGTCGACGCACCCCTTCAGCAATTATTCAGCGATAGTTGTGGAAGCATAAGGTTTTTGGTTGTGGAAACTGAAATATCAGCAAAAAAATTTCAAAAACACTAGCAGCTTCTTGATCATAGCTGGTTATACCATTGTCAATTTATTGTGTATATTAGTAGTATTTAGAGTGTATATAGTATGTGTTTTCACTTAGCTTCACGCTGTATCCCGCACATGGCAGAGTAGGCAGAGGGAACTTGGGAACCTAGTGTTAATACACTCCGTTCCACTTACCGCCGAATTTGAGGCATTGCGTGTTGAGTGGCGAACTCAACGCCGCGTTTTGCCTTGTACCAGAGCGAAGTAATGAAAATGTTAAATATTTCATTTCCTCAAGTGGGGATCGAACCCACAACCTGTCGGTTACACGACACGACAGGCCTCCTATGTATTTCCAGTTTCACAATTTATTATGTTCCATTTCATTTTAATTTTGTCATAGGATTTTTTATTTTGTTTCTTATATGTAAAGAAATAACGTAATATTATGTTCAGTATCTTATCTTTTATGCTCAATATCACTGTTATTTTACAGATATGAAATATGGTTGTTTAACATAAATATAAAAATAACATTTGAATGTAGGTTGGGATCCATTGTTATTGTAAAGCTTTTACCTATTCACCTTTTAGGTGGCTTTAATCTAGCTCTGAAATTTAATACGTTAAAAGTCATTGTATTCTAGCGTAAAATATTAATATTATTTATTATATAGTTTATTTATTTTATATTTCATAGAGGCCTGTCGTGGCGCAGCGGCACAAGCGTGTGACTTTAACCGACAGATTCTGGGTTCGATCCCCAGTCGAGAAAACGAAATATTTAATATTTTCAATTTAAATGTTTAATCTTTTATTTCTTCGCTATGGTAATAAGGCAAAGCGCGGCGTTGAGTTCCGCCACTCAATTGCCTCAAATTTGGCAAAAAGTGGGGAACGGAAGTGGAACGGAGTGTCTTAACACTAGGTTCCCGCGTCCCCTCTGCCTACCTTGCCGTGTGCGGGATACAGCGTGAACCTAAAAAAAAATATACTTTCACGCTGTATCCCGAGCTTGCTTTGTTGCTACCAGCGAACAAGTATATATATATGTTTAAAATGTAAAAGCAGTTCGAAAACTTTACACTACAGTAATTATACTATAGTGTCAAAGAAATGTGGCAAGTAATTAATAAAAGGACAGTTCATACAATGTGTCTCTATTAGTAACCTATTAAATTATTATTCTTAAAAGTTATAGCTTTTAAATAAATATTTTTAACTACAAACTATTGTTGACCTTAATCTTCGTATTTTATATGTTCATTTCTATCAACCTTCCAGTGTTAGAGCGTAACGTATGAGGTAAAATGCACTTAAGTGGCCCTCTTGAGGTGTAAGTTGACGTTGACTTGATACGGAAAATAGAACATACTGTAGCAATACATGTCAAGCTGTATAAAATTTACTGCACCGTTAAAGGGACCTAATTTATAATTGCGTATTCTTAAAAAAATAAATGACTATAAAGGCCTATTTTAGGTGTTGTCTCTCACAAGTCTTTTTCATTTCCACAAGTTTTCCATTTCGTATTAGGGAGCACTTTACAAGTTGTCTATCATCGAATGCCAAGTGGTGTAGTTAGGGCTATTTTACTACGCGGAAAGGATAACAAATCATAGTGATTTCTTTTAAAACAGCAGAAAGTAGAGAACAGAGTGTCTAAACACTAACATAAATTTGTATTACTAAAACTTATACTTTTTCACTAATCTTACATAAAAGAGGCAAAGGAATTTAAAATAAAAGGTTGTTTACTAGCGTACCTATTTTGTAACAAATTTATTTATTAAAATTAATGTGGATTTGCACAAAGTATTTTAATAGTAATCACCAGTGCCTTAATTTTCTTTCTTTGCTTAAACTGGTGTAGGCCTGTGCTTCCTAATTCTGATTGTAAAGCTGTGTTCAGGGAGAGTAAGTAGTTTTATCTTAGATTCCATAGACCTCTAATAGGTCTGAACGTAAACAATTCTCCTCATTATCTAGGTTAAAGTTCGTTCATCTGTCGGTCATGCCATCAAACTCTTTGGCGATCGACGAGCGATTCCTTTGACATTCTGAATGTTGTGCTAATGATGACACAATCAAGCAGCCAAAATAATACACAAAATCTTTACTAAGCCTTTTATTGGTACACGTATGTATAATAAAATTCCATAAATTATTTTAGACTTGCCAATTTAACAATTTAAAGTATAATTAAAAATATATTACAAGGCAAAGCCTACTATTATTCAATCCAATTCATTCAAGACGATTATCACGATAGGAGTTCGTGGGTTTAAATGTTATTAGAACTCACTCAGGAAGTTAAGTTATATTATGAAAAAAGCAACTGTTGAATTTCTTGCCAGCTCGTCTCAGCAGAAACGCACTCTGAGCTGGTGGTAGCTTCCTGTAGGACTAGCACAACAGGCCTATGTACCTTGACGATTCTAAAGTGCTTGTTATGGGCTAATTGAATAAAGAATATTTTGATTTTGAATAATTTTGTATCAGTATGATGTATTTCTTCAAACCTTTTTTTATGTCAGTATATTTTTTTCAGCATCACGCTGTATCCCGCACATGGCAGAATAGGCAGAGGGAACTTGATAACTGTTTTTAACGAACTAAAATGCGTTCCGATCTTTACTTTCCGCCAAATTTAATTAATAGCGTGTTGAGTGGCGGAACTCAACGCCTATTTTTTGCCTTGTTGTGAGAATTTATAACACTAAATATTTAACTTTTAAAAATCAAATATCTAATTTTATCGAGTGTGTATTGAACCCATAACCTGTAGCGTTAACAGTACGCTTCTGCTGCTGCCGTACGACAGGCCTCAGATAATTATATTTAAATATAAATTGTTATACCCACGTTGGGTATTAAAATTTTCGGCGATACGCCTTCACATAAGGTGTTTCTATAATGGGCACATCATCATCTTCAAAACAAATTGAACAAAGACTTTCGACGCTCTTTAAGGAGGCGGTCATTCTTAGAGGTTTATTCATCCACTTATTGTGTTTCCCAAAGCAAAATATTTTTTATACCGAGCGTTCCCCATTATGGTTGAATTAATTATAAAGCCTCTTGATTCTTATTTTGGTCTTTCCTGATATTTTTATCTCGTTGTTAATTATATGCATCTCGTATTACAACATATTTGTTTTTTAACCTACTTATATGCAGGATACAGCCTCAATTGTGAAACACTCACGCTTAAGGGTTAATTTGCACTGGTTGTTGTAGTAGATACTCGAGGTGCGAGAGACTATTATCATGTCATCATTTTCATTAATCGGTTTACTCACTTTGCTTCACGCTATATCCCTAGCGGTGTAGGCAGAGAGAACGGAAAGCCAAACGTTACGGTCTCGGCATACCTCTTTCGCCTCATCCACTGTCATCAACCTCTTGATACACGCCCTCCGGGGGGTCCTCATGCTTTTTACGTGACCTTCCTCCAGTATCGTCGATACTGTGATTTCGAAGGTCAACCGGGGTAACCCTCTCCCTCTCTTACCACTCACTTACTAAGCCTAAGAGCGAGCGAAGAAAGAAGATAATAAAAAAACAAGCTAATCTATTTGCTAAGATAAAACAGTGATTTTTAGTTCGGATCTCAAAATATCAGTTTTATTTTAGAAAATAGCTTAACTCTTTAGTTAATCTGATGGTGGTAATCCGATTATTATGATACATAGCTAAGAACCATTGCGATGAACAAGACTTTAGATTAAAAAAAACGTACTCCGTATAATTCTTTCTTTATTAGGACTACGGTGCCACATACAGACAAAAAATTTGGAACAATATGTGACTGTAAATACAATGGTTATGGGTATTTCATTTATGCGCTCTGTTTCCTGAGACTCAGACCTTAGCTTCCTGCTGTAATAACTTCCGCCATATAACACGCAATTTCTCAAATCTTGGTGGAAACAGGAGAACGATATGTTAGGTTCCTTTTACTTTCCCGGGTAAATAGCCACATATGCGGTATAAAGCGTAAATCTGCCAATTATAACCATACGTAGTGAACTGCGCTATAAGGGTGTCAATTTATTTCCGCACGTGTCACATGCACATGTGTTCACATAAACCAAAAACTTTTGTTTCCCTTCTAAGTTATTGTAATAATGTAAGTTATACGTAGGCCTGTCGTGGCGCAGCGTTATAAACGTGTGACTGCAAACGACAGGTTGTGGGTTCGATCACCATTCGAGGAAATGAAATATTTAATATTTTCAAATTAAATATTCAATGTTTTCATTTCTTCGTCCTGGTAATAAGGCAAAGCGTGGCGTTGAGTCCCGCCACTCAACAAGCATTGTCTCAAATTCGGCGGAAAGTGAGGAACGGAAGTGGAACAGAGTGCTTTAACGCTAGATTCCCAAGTTCCCTCTGCCTACCCTGCCATTTGCGGGATATAGCGTGAAGCTGAGTATAGTTATTCTATAATATGGTATAAATTTATCATTTCTTTTCTTTTAAGTGTAATCTGAAAGTTGTAATAATGCGTTATACTACACGCAATGTATAATTAAAATCTTATATAGAGCAAGGGCCCAATAAAAGATCCTATGTAATATCCGAAATATTAATATCTTTAAATTCAAGACTACCTAAAAAACTAAAACATTTCAACTAAATTTCTTCTTTTTTTAAATCATGACGAGAGATTTTAAAAGTTTCACCTGTCTGTGGTGCCGTAATCCTAAATCAAGAAATAACTGTTTTGAGTGAGTTTTAATCTAAAGTCTTGTTCTCCACAATGGTTCTAAGCCTTGTTTTAAAATAATCGTATTACCACCATCAGATTAACTTAAGAGCTAAACAAGCTAAGCTATTTGCGGTAAAGACAACGATATTTTGGGACTACGCTAGCAAATGGATTGGCTTATTTTTTTAATATATTTTTCTTCGCATGCTCTTAAGTCTTTTTTAACTTCAACAATATGTACCGCTGCGCTACGACTCTCTCAGCCTAGTAATTAAGTAAAACTATTAACTTTTTCCTAAATGACTTTAATATTTTTGAAATATTTATGTATTGTTATTCATCACAGACTCTTTTTGTTCCTGTGCTTTTAAATAATTAAGATTTATATAAGAAATGAAGACACGTTAGTATCTCAATAACATGACTACTAAGTTGGGTAAATGAGGATTAAGAGTGTCTTGTGCGTTGTTATATGTATATTGAATAATTAGAAGAGCCCTTCCAAAAAGCCATTTCTTGGTATGATGATGCAACTGCTCTAATACTTATGTGATCCACGACGATCGTCTACAATATTGACTGTGGCGCAGTTACAATAGGTTCCGCAATATCCTTATAGCAATATATGTTGTCGTGTAAGGCTATCTTAGTTTGGATGATCACTACTGATTCATATGTAAGTACATGAGTTATCCCCCTTCCCGTACACTTTCCTTTTAAAATTCCATTTTTCTACTTGCATGTGGACCAGGTACAACGTGCTGCGGGAACAAAGATAAGAATGCAAACACCGATGAATTATGGTCTTTTGAGAGAGCGAGTCGTCTGTTTAGCTGAATAGAATCAACTACAAAAGATTACGTTCAGCGTGTATGTTATGTTCAGTCAACATGTGTAGAATCTTAGTATCTTTTGAAGGATGGTTCAATGCTTAGACCTTTATAATGCCAGTGGAAGAAGATGAAACTGTAAATGAAGTGCAGTTAGTTGATGTGATCTATACGATCACCACAAAATAGTTCAATAAGGTGTAGCCGACCATATGTAATGTGGACCTTTCTGCTACACTGTTTACCAAAATAGAGACAAGCGTGCAAACTCTGATCTTTGTGTCCCTTGTGTAACTAAAAGTAACATTAATGCCTGAGCATTAATCCCTGACTGCCTCAATAGTTGTGGTGGCTAACTGTAGTGGTTTTCAGTTCGCTGTCATTGAATGAACACTTCACAATGCCTAGATGGTCGAGCAACATACGCATTTTTATAAAAGTAGACACTTTTTCTTCGTCTCATTTATTAAATACAGCAATAGTCTCAATTTTAGTACGCTAAAGGTAGGCATGCTGATGTATTCCGATCTACATGGTGGTCTCATTTTATTGTTAGTGCCCTTAAGGGCATGATGATTTCAATATGATGATAAACAATAGGATGATACCGTTGAATGATGTTTGAGCTCAAGTTCGCAGATGAAACCGTTGAATGATATTTGAGCTCAAGTTCGCAGGTGGTAGATTCGGGATGGTCCTTTAGTTGTTCTTGCTATTTTACTATGACTATCTGAAAAATATGCTCTAGGAACTGTAAGAAAATTGGGAGCATCGGCTCGAAGCTAAGCTAAGCGAAGCTAAGCTTGTTCCTTCTAACTTGGTTTTCGAATAAGATTTAAAGGCTCAGACATTTTTAAGGAGAAATGTGGACAGTCCATGATTATGTGCTATTGTGGGAAATTCTTTGGAAGTTCTCCCGTTATTAGACGTCGATTACCTTTCCTACTATCTCTGGACGGATTTTCTCCGAATTTTCATCTTTACATAGCTAATGATTAGCATAGCCGTAGCAATGTTTGTAAGCTCAACTGTCCTTCATTCATACTTGAAATAATCATAAAAAAATAAATAACTTATTTAATAATAGAATTCACTCCGTAATTGCCATCTTAATGGATAATAAGCTACGAGACAAAAATATAGCTTTAGGTCATACTTTTTACGACTCAACATGTTTTTCTTAAAACTAAATATTTTGTACATAATTATGTTAAAAGGTAATTAATTATCTTAAACGAAATATTATTAGTTAAGTTAATTCGTCTTAGTTAAGAAAAACGAAGTGTTTATAAATTACTCGAGACTAATCGTGACGCAGAAGCACAAGCGTTTGACTATAAACGTGACAGGCTGTGGGTTCGATTCCCACTCAAGGAAATAAAATATTTAATAATCTCATTTTCCTCGCTCAAGTACCGGAGACAAATCGGGAAGTTGAATTTCGTTTTTATATTTTCTATTATTTAATGTTAAAATCTACCATTGATAATGTTACCATTATCATTGCCACCATTATAATAGCCTTTATTAACGCGTAAACTTTTAATAAAATAAAATGTCTTTTAAAATTCGTTCCTATGAACGCTGAGCAACCTCTTATCTTATTATTTATAGTATAACGAATAAATATCAAACCTTCAGGATTAAATCTCATTTATCAAAATATAATCAAAGTAAATTACTAAAAAAAAAAAAAAAAAAAAAACAATTAATTACCAGTATTTTTTTCTATTTTTTTTTCAGCTTCACGCTGTATCCCGCACTAGGCAGGGTAGGCAGAGGGAACGAAAGTGAAACCTAGTGTTATGACACTCCGTTCTACTTCCGTTCCCCACTTTCCGCCGAATTTGAGGCAGAACTCAACGCCGCGCTTTGCCTTATTACCAGAGCGAAGAAATGAAACATTAAATATTTAAATTGAAAATATTAAATATTTCATTTCCTCGACTGTGGATCAAACCCAGAACCTGTCGGTTACAGTCACGCTCTTGTGCCGCTGCGCCACGACAGGCCTTATTTATATGTATTTTAGGCCTCATTTATCAGTATTTTTTTCTTTTTTTCTATATCCAAGTCAGTACAATTAAAACTCGTCTTTGACACATTATCAGTGCTCAGAATTCTCCAGAAACACTATGGGCAATCCAACATGAAAAAGAAACAACTAGCAACAATAGTTCCTGAGATTAGCGCATTCAATCAAACAAATGCTTTACCTTAGTAATATTATATTAGTATTGGTATAGGCATAGAAAGATATTCGAACTACGCTTACTTATAATTGCGTAAATTGTTTTTATATATATACCTGTGTATTCCCTCGTTTTCCCTTTAGCATAAGTAATTAAGAACCTTAACGAACAAATTTAGAACAGTTATTTAACCTAGTAGTAGTTCAGTTATTTAATCTAAAGTTGCACTGTATCATGTCTAAATGGAAATTTTGTGTACTAAAATATACAATGGCTTAGAGTGAGCATCAATATTAAGTCACTGTTGCGCAGTGCAACAGTGACTTAATATTGACGCGGCGGTCGCGTTATCGCGCGAATATCAAACCTTCAGGATTAAATCTTATTTATCAAAATATAATCAAAGTAAATTACTAAAAAAAAAAAAAAAAAAAAACAATTAATTACCAGTATTTTTTTCTATTTCTTTTTCAGCTTCACGCTGTATCCCGCACTAGGCACGGTAGGCAGAGGGAACGAAAGTGAAACCTAGTGTTATGACACTCCGTTCCACTTCCGTTCCCCACTTTCCGCCGAATTTGAGGCAGAACTCAATGCCGCGCTTTGCCTTATTACCAGAGCGAAGAAATGAAACATTAAATATTTAAATTGAAAATATTAAATATTTCATTTCCTCGACTGAGGATCGAACCCACAACCTATCGGTTACAGTCACGCTCTTGTGCCCCTGCGCCACGACAGGCCTCATTTATATGTATTTTAGGCCTCATTTATCAGTATTTTTTTCTTTTTCTCTATATCCAAGTCAGTATAATTAAAACTCGTCTTTGACACATTATCAGTGCTCAGAATTCTCCAGAAACAGTATGGGCAATCCAACATGAAAAAAAAAAACAACTAGCAACAGTAGTTTCTGAGATTAGCATGCATTCAATCAAACGAATGCTTTACCTTAGTAATATTATATTAGTATTGGTGTAGGCGTAGAAAGATATTCGAACTACGCTTACTTATAATTGCGTAAATTGTTTGTTTTTATATACCTGTGTGTTCCTTCGTTTTCCCTTTAGCATAAGTAATTAAGAACCTTAACGAACAAGTTTAGAACAGTTATTTAATGTAGTAGTAGTACAGTTATTTAATCTAAAGTTGCACTGTATCATGTCTAAATGGAAATTTTGTGTACTAAAATATACAATGGCTTAGAGTGAGCATCATAATTAAGTCACTGTTGCGCAGTGCAACAGTGACTTAATATTGACGCGGCGGTCGCGTTGGTCTCTTTTATATTTTTTAATAGTTTCACGTCTATCCCGCATATTGCACGCAGGCTTGGCAGGTTTTCCATTCAAATTGAAAATGAAAATAACTTGTTCCCCTTAACCAGAATCTGATCCCTTTACATATTTGATTCTATATCTAGGACTGGTAAAATCAAAATATATGGCAGCTTGTAGCTTCAAATTAACCAACAAAGAGATTCATCAAGTGTAGTTTGTCAGACATTAACTTCCGAGTTCTCTGAGGTCGGCTCAAAGGGGCTGTCTCATTCCGCAAAATTAGACGAGATAGTTATTGTGATTCAGGCTCTTAGTTAAATTGTATAGCTTTAAGTGATTTTAAAGTTTTACTATTAAATTGAATTAAGTGAGCTGGTACCTTTTGTTCCGTCTATAGCGAGGTTATCGTTATTACGCATTTACACGCTTGCCGCACCACGTTATATATTCTTGTGGTCATTTTAAATTCAAAAATAAAATAATTTTAGAAAACATCCCTGATATTATATAAAAACATTGTTAGAAAACATTTTAGTGAAAAACAACACCATAAATATTCTAAAGAAAAAAACGAATAAAGTATGTATTTTATTGTTTCTATAATAAAGTAAATAGCCTATATAATTGTACCCAATTGACCTCTAATACGAATTAGACGTTAAAATTAAAAAATATAGCATCTTATAGTTAATTGTGGGATGAAATATTTTTATTTCCTGAGTCTAGTAATGTAAAGCCCAACGTTGATTTTCGCTAAAAAACAAAAAAAACTTGAGGCCGTCGTAGCGCATAAGCGTGCGACTGTACACTCCATGGTTCCGGGTTAGGTTCCACTCGAGGGAACGTAATATTTGATATTTTCATTTCTTCGCTGTAGTAGCTCACATGTAATACTTCGAGAACACGGTGAAATGTGGGGATTGGAAGTGTCCTATAAGAAATATAGTGCCACAAGGAGTCCAGATACCCATTGCAGATAGTACAGCATATGCAGATAAACAAATTTAAAACAAGTATGATCTTTTGAGAGATAGAACGAACTGATAGCCGTAATCGAGTTTAAGCAATTATAGGTATTTGTAGGTGAACAATTAATTAATTTAACACAGCTATTTTGTATTCAGCCACAGATTAAATGTCAACGACGATAGTGGATTATTGAGGTTGGTGGAATAGGAATTAGTTACACTAAGGGCTGAATATATATATATATATATATATATATATATATATATATATATATATATATATATATATATATATATATATATATATATATATATATATATATATATATATATATATATATATATATATATATATATACATATACATATACATATACATATACATATATATATATACATATACATATACATATACATATATATATATATATATATACATATATATATATATATATATATATATATATATATATATATATATCATTTGAGCGGCATAAATTGAATGGTCTCTAATGAAAAATCCTAAAATGAAGAATGTGTTCGATACATATATAGCTCTTTGGCTATTGTAAAATTTAAAAAAGTATGCACTATTGTTATTTATATATTTATTTCTATTACATTAAGAATGCTTTCGAGGATACTTCCCTTCCTTTCCCGAGGATACGGAAATAAACTAAAATACAACATAAACTTATATTTGTAGTTCATTTCATACAAAATTAATGGATACTTTAGTTGTTTCGTAAATCCCTTAAATTTTTCTATAATTTGATTTTAATTTTACATGAATCATAACATTGATTACTGTAGGTTTATCCTTAGAAATATGCTGTTGCAGACTTTTTGTCGTTTAGATTTTGCTTTATCATAATAACTTCCACATTTTTAACGCTCGAGGTGTATGAAGTAGTTTGCAAGAAGTTACTATTCACTGTATTCAAGCCTATAGTCTCAACGAGATAGAATAAATGCGTACAAAAACTGTCTTAACTTACGGAATCGTAATAAGCACCATATTTAAAATTATAATTAATATAAAAAAACACTTAAACCAATATCAATAAGAAAAAAATCTTCCTTTATTTAACAAAGCACGGCGTTAAGTTCCGCTATATCTAGGTAATTTGGTTTAAAGGTGGTTTAATACTAATCCTACGTAAAATATATTCAATTTCACAATCTTATAAATCAAAAATTTTATGAACATTTATTTAAATATACCCCACATATTTAATTAATGACTCTAACGGTCTCTGAAATTTACAGCAATTATCCTTTACAAATATTTAATTTGGTACAGCTCGTGTGCTGTAACATTTGACTGACTGATTTTGTACGGAACGACGAAGTTACGGTTGTAATTAATTCATAATTTCCAGTTGGCTCAATTACTTTATCATATTTATTTAGTATTATGATGAATTAATGTAGAGGTCTGACATGGTGCAGGGGCGCAAGTCTGCGACTGTAAGCACAACAGATTGTGGATTCGATCACCGCTCAAGGAAATGAACTATTTAATATTTTACTTCGCTCTGGTAAAAAATCGCCGCGTTTCGCCACTCAACACGCAATGCCTTATAATCTGCGAAAAATGGGGAACCCTCTGCCTACCTAGCCCTGTACAAGGGTACAGCTTGAAAATGAAAAAAAAAGAATTAATTTATAGACCCTTGTTGCGTTTTTGAAGGTGGTCGTTTGGGTAGTCTTTAACTACTATCTCTAAGTCTAAGTCTCTATAATAATAATTATTCTGTAATAATTATATAAATATGTATTTTCTTTCTTTTTCAGCTCTCACAGACTTAGTGTGACGTCGAGTTCCACCTCAAAGTACGCAATGTCTAGACAAACAAAAATAAAATAAAGTTTTAAAGATGATTTGTCCCAAAATTTCACTACCTTATTTTTAAACGCTTGTATTTCTCAAGCTGACTTTTATCTAAGAACAACTACGATAAGCAAGGTTTTCGATAAAAAACGCTAGACTCAAGTCAGGTTAATAATTCAAGGTGCCACAGACTAACCCTTTTAAAAAAAAATGGCCGGAGAGTAGTGAACGGTGTGTCTTACCTCTCAATTGTGTTTGTCTATTTATGTGAACAAAACACGTAAATGTAGAAGCACTATACCCATTGGCAATATATTTAAATTTATTTTATTCATGGTAGTGAATAAAGCCTCAATAAGTAATTTAAAAAACTATACGGTTAGATAATAAATATTACAAATTTATTTTTAAATAAGTTTCACTTCAGGAAACACAAGTTAAAGTTGTAACTTTACGTATTTTACACTCCTAGTTTCAAGTTACTAAGCTTCAACTTTGAAAACTGTAAGTTCTCAATTAATTATGTAAAATACATTTTATTATGTAAAATACATTTTAACAACGTTCAATCAACAAGGAGATAATTAATATAGAACTTCTTTTATTAGGGTCAGTAGGTTAAATCTTTTCAAAGGGTTTTCTAAATTTAAGTTTATGCTATATAATCTGCATACCTTTATAGACGCCTAAAGAAATTAATAAAAATATATGTCTCGGTTTTAGATCACACTTTGACAGTTAGTTTCACAGTTAATTACCTGTCCATATTGGCCTCGGTTGTTTAAATGAAAAAGAATATTTATATAATAAAATCAGCAAAACTCCTTAGTTACAGTTATTGTAAAATAACTGCATACTGATAATATTTTTTAAGTATCGTGATTCACTAAAATAATAAAAAAATACTTATTTAGAACGTACAAACATTTTTAATTAACGGGATCTGACACCATGCAACCCATACCTCTCGAAAACTGTCCAAGTCAGAGTGACCACTAACAAAACATTGGCATTCATAGAGTTTTTATTTTAAATCTTTTTAAAGCTTTAAGATAAAAGAAATAATAAGTCAATTAATCTGCTTCACGCTGTATCCCACTTATTGCTGGGTAGGCAGAGAGATTTTGTTAACCTAATATAAACATACTCCGTTCCATTCTTCACATTCCGCAGAATATAAGGCATTTCGTAGTGCCGCCACTCACTCCACTCCACTCCACACAACTCCACACCATGCTTGCCTTGTTAACAAAGCGAAGGAATCAAAATATTAAACCTTTCATTTGGAAATAATAAATATTTTCTTCTTCTTCAAGTGGGAATTGAACCCACAACCTAATAAATGCTAGTGCCCTGCGCCACGACTGGCCTCTGACCAGCTAAAAGAAACTTTAAAGCTTTAGTTAAAAATATCAACATAAAAAATATATATTATCAAAAAAGAACTGATATTTGAACTATTTTGACAAACAAATCAAATGAATGAAATCTTCGAAACGGTGACCTCCAAACATTAAGCCCCTCTTACCTTCACCGGGTAAAGTAAATATTTGCTTAAATCCCTAATTTTAATATTTATAAATTCGTATTATTGTATTTAAATTAGCAGTTTTGTTTATTCTGTTTTAAAATTGTTTATAAACAAGAGTTTTCATCGAGGAAGTAATGGCGGTAAACACCTCGTTTTGTCTACTCGATAAAACGTGGCGTTAAGTATCGCTTCAGACCGGCGATGCGTGGGGAACGGAATGTCTTACAGTGTAGATAAAATTTTCAAAATGTTCATCTAGTAAAGTATAACATTTATGGCATTGATCTTATAGAATTTTGTAAGTATCAGATCAGAATAAAATTGCAATTTGTTCAAAAGTTTGAATTGGTAGCACATAGGCTAGGGTAAGTAAGCTTGTCTGTCTAAATTATTATGTAATGCATATATTTTTTGTTAGCATCACGCTATATCCCGGACCTGATAAGGTAGGCAGAGGGTACTTGGGAACAACACTAGAGCTAAAATACACCGTTCTGTTCCCCACCTTCTGCTGAATTTGAGGCACTGTGTGTTAAGAGACATGGTGTTACCAAGAATTTTTTTTTTCACCTTCACCCGGGAACCTAGTGTTAAGACACTCCGTTCCACTTCCGTTCCCCACTTTCCGCCGAAGTTGAGGCAATGCGTGTTGAGTGGCGGAACTCAACGCCGCGCTTTGCCTTATTACCAGAGCGAAGAAATGAAACATTAAATATTTATATTGAAAATATTAAATATTTCATTTCCTTGACTGGGGATCGAACCCAGAACCTGTCGGTTACAGTCACACTCGGGCCTCATATTAAATATTTCGTTTCCTCGTGTGGGGATGAACCCACAACTTGCCACGCTTAGAATCGCACGCTTATACCCCTGCATCACGACAGGCCTCATCAACTCGTATTTGTCAATCAAAAATCAATTAATATATATTTATTTCACTCTTACGCTTTTACGTAAGTAGACAGTAGCTACAGTAGACCTTACTATTAAGACATTCTGTTCTCTAACTTACCGAACAATTTTTAATGCCGGGATTTAATATGGCTTTTTATCTAAAAGTGTAAGAAAATAAACAGACGCTACACAACTGCTGACCGAGAACCCCCAGTTAGCAAGATATGATTCGAATAGAAAAGAAAAACAAAAGCATATAATATATTTATTACGTACGTACATTACGAAAACCAGATATACTTCTTGCTGTATCCCGTACATAATAGGGTAGGCATAGGATCTTTGGGAACCCAGAGTTAGGATACTCCGTTCTGATCTGTTCTCTATTTTCGGCCTAATTTGAGGGGTTGGATATTTAATGGCGACACTCAACGCCGCAAAAAACCTCTATTATAAATGATAGCAAGTATAATTCTAAATTTGAATCTACACAATTGCACGCGACGGCCATAATAGTTATAATGGTTGGTTGTCCATGATATTTATGATTAGAAAACATTTGAAAATGCCAAAGAAATTATTGAAATATACGCTGCTTCGTGAAAACTCAGTAAGGTTAGACATAACTTTAACTGTAGCTCAGACACGCAATCGCATGTCTTAACTTCTGATTCTCATTTATTATTTACCAATTATTAATATATGATATATAAGTATCGAAGTTAATACTACGATACATATAACGGATTCATGTTTTGCTTCTAAATTTCTAATATATTTTATGTATGTATACTTTGAGGACGTCGACGTCGACGTTTTAACTGGACGTCTTGGATTTTAGCACAACACCGTCCATTGTTAAACATAAACCTGTTATAACCGTTCTTTCACAGGGTGGCTTTACGCAAGTAAAGTAAAGCAATAACGCAAATTTTTCGATTGCTCGCATTCGTGTTTCTTTAGGATCGTGTCTCCGCCATGTTGTAGGACTTGACTTCTTATACTACGCTTGCTTACATTAAATTAAGTAGAGAAGAGATGACCCCCTCTAGCAAATTCACCTATTATTCACCTTATTGACAAATATTTAAATAATATTTATGAGTGGGGAACGAAAAGTGGAACGGAGTGTCTTAACACTAGGTTCCCAAGTCCCCTCTGCCTACCCTGCCACGTGCGGGATACAGCGTGAAGCTGAGTGAGTATATTTATGAATTCTATTTTAGTTATTGGCTTATGATTTTTATTCTGTGGTCCAATGTAAAAAAAATATGTATGGCACGTGACACATTTAAAATGCACAAAGTAACTGAATACAAATACAGTTACTAGTGTAACGACTACTGTAGTTACGATGTGTATAAGTATGTCATATATTGTAACACCCTGTACCAGTATAACCTTGCCATTCTCGATAAATGAACTACCTTAAACAAATAGATTTTTTTTCAAAACTTTTTAAAACTAATTTTCTGTATTTAAAACTAGATAAACTAACACATTCATGATATTAATATAGATTGCTTTCTCGTTACGACTAAGCAAAAAATATCGTGTCATTAGGCCTGTCGTAGTGCAGGGGCACAAGCGTGGGGTTGTAAACTCGACAGGACACACCACTCGAAAAAATTAAATATTGAACATTTTCAAATGAAATATCTTAATATTTTCATTTCTTTGCTCTGGTAATAAGGCAAAAGG
Source organism: Eueides isabella (assembly GCA_019049475.1). NCBI lineage: Eukaryota > Metazoa > Arthropoda > Insecta > Lepidoptera > Nymphalidae > Eueides > Eueides isabella. The sequence goes on along the minus strand of CM032389.1, from coordinate 11,370,638 downwards.
CGGCGTTGAGTTCCGCTGCTCAACGTGCAATGCTTCAAGTTTGACGGAAAGTGTGGAATCGAACGGAGTTTCTGAACACTAGGTTCCCAATTTCACTCTGGCAACATTGCCATGTGCCGAATACAACAAGAAGCTAAAGAAAAAGAAAAGAAAATAACTATATCATTGAGTTCAACGCCCAGTTAATGAGGTATCGAATAAATGTACAAATAAAACTCATATTAAAGCTATGAGTGAACTTCGAGCAATATTTGTAACAAATACTACGTTACATTAGTAATACAATATTAATAACATTTCTTACATTAAAGTGACTTATTTTATTCTCATTAGCGTCGTTGTTTTGGAAGTCTCAAAAGTTGCGTGATTCACGTCAATACTTATTGAATTCTATTAAATAATATTTTCTAGTTATGTGTATTTTCTAACTATGCAAGACTTTATAATATTGTGTACACACACACACACACACAAAAACACACAAAATGTACATATAATATTGAAAATTCAGTCCAACTGACTCAAAGGCATATGGCGGCAAGCACACGTACCGAAGAATTATATTATAAGATTAGTTACATCTAATAGAAAACGTACTCGCGACGCGACGTGAGGAGACAAACATTTATATCTAATATAATACTATATTTAATATTATAAACTAGAAAAGTGTTTGGTTAGAAGCATTAATCTAAGGAACTGTTGGTTCGATTTTTTCCTTATGCTGGCTAGTCAATATATTAGGGAAAAGAACAGGCGTAGATATATTATAATTTAGTTTTTCAGCTTCACCGTTCATATAAGGGTAGATGGAAGTAAATTGAGATCCTAAACTTTACTTACGACAAATTCGAGGCATGGTGTGTTGAGTGACGGAACTGAAAGCCGCGCTTTGCCTTGTTACCAGAAATGAAAACATAAAATATTTGATCTGAGAATATTAAATATTTCACCCACATGTGCCCCTGCGCCACGTCAGGCCGACGTAGACGTACATGATATAGTAATTGTTTGCTTTAATGTAGCTCTCTGTACTAGCAGAGATATCTTGGGCGCTAAGAATGCCATATATTATTCAAAACGAGTCGGTACTTAAATCTGACTACGGGAACGAAGCCGCAAGTGAACAGCAGATTATGTACGTATTTCTTATAAATCCGAAACAAATTTTATCAAAGGAAACCTAATGTTAAAGCACTCTATTCCTTATATATTAATAAGTCCTTTTTTGATAGAGGAGTTGGTCTCGTGGCCTAAGGGTGTTACTGTAATCGCGATCTTGGTTCAATTCCCACTTGGGGCAATGAAATATTCAATATTTTCATTTTCTCGCACTGCCACTCAATAATATGGGAAAATCTTCATGGGTATGGAGTGTCTTAACACTAGTTTCCCATATTCCCATAGTTAATCTTTTTGTGTGTGTTAAACTAATAAAACTAAGAATAAAAAAGGATAGATATTTGTAAAAAAATACTTCTATGGAGTAATTTACGCATTTCCATATTTACGGTAATACTAATTTATCTGCGACATTGCGCTCACCCCTTTTCAAGTTGACAATACTGTCTCTAGCAGACACAGAAAATAATTTATTTTATTAGCTTTGTCTAGAATAGCTTTATAGGTACCTGTTTTTGACACGTACTGATTATATAAAAATTGTAAACATATGGAGCACATGTAAAGTGTGAGTGTGACATACGTGCCAGGATAATATACCTATATTTAATTAATTGTGAAATGTTTTGTTCACTACAAAATTATGTAAGGAAATTATTCAGTAGTATTTTTCCTTATTTACTATAGGTATTGTTTGTTACGCTGTATCACGCACATGGCGTAGTAGACAGAGGGAGCTTAGGAACCTGAGTGTTAAGATACTCCGTTCTCGTTATGAAGCTTCCATTTCTGCAATCTTTAAGAATGCCATATATTATTCAAAACGAGTCGGTACTTAAATCTGACTACGGGAACGAAGCCGCAAGTGAACAGCAGATTATGTACGTATTTCTTATAAATCCGAAACAAATTTTATCAAAGGAAACCTAATGTTAAAGCACTCTATTCCTTATATATTAATAAGACCTTTTTTGATAGAGGAGTTGGTCTCGTGGCCTAAGGGTGTTACTGTAATCGCGATCTTGGTTCAGTTCCCGCTTGGAGCAATGAAATATTCAATATTTTCATTTTCTCGCACTGCCACTCAATAATATGGGAAAATCTTCATGGGAATGGAGTGTCTTAACACTAGTTTCCCATATTCTCTTAGTTAATTCTGTTGTGTGTGTTAAACTAATACAACTAAGAATAAAACAGGATAAATATTTGTAAAAAAATACTTCTATGGAGTAATTTACGCATTTCCATATTTACGGTAATACTAATTTATCTGCGACATTGCGCTCACCCCTTTTCAAGTTGACAATACTGTCTCTGGCAGACACAGAAAATAATTTATTTTATTAGCTTTGTCTAGAATAGCTTTATAGGTACCTGTTTTTGACACGTACTGATTATATAAAAATTGTAAACATATGGAGCACATGTAAAGTGTGAGTGTGACATACGTGCCAGGATAATATACCTATATTTAATTAATTGTGAAATGTTTTGTTGACTATAAAATTATATAAAGAAATTATTCAGTAGTATTTTTCCTTATTTACTATAGGTATTGTTTGTTACGCTGTATCACGCACATGGCGTAGTAGACAGAGGGAGCTTAGGAAGCTGAGTGTTAAGATACTCCGATCTCGTTAAGAAGCTTTCGTTTCTGTAATCTTTAAGCATTGCGTGTTAAATGGGAAAACGCAACACAGCGTTATGTCTTGTACGAGAGCAAAACTGAAAATATTGAATATTTTGTTCCCTCGAATTTGGATCGCACGTAGAAGCTGTCACATTTACAGTCGCACGTTTGTGTGTGTGTGTGTGTATGATAAGCCCCATATAATAGTATTTTGTTTTTCAACCAGATATTATTGTGGAGATTGATTTTCTCAATCTAGAGACCCAGCATGTTGAAAAGTAGAATTGATGTGGAATTATGATACATTAAATCGGTTTTCTTATTACATTTATTTAAGTGCTGATAGAACTTACATCAGACAATTACAGAATAAAAACAGTTAGTATACAGTTTCAACTCACTGCAATCATAATTTTCTACAAATAAAATATTGATAAAAAATACATTTATTTTTAAAAAAGTTGTATAGATATTAGGTAGGTTATATAAAAGATCAAATTCGTCGTTGTATTGCGCACTCCAATTTAGATTAACAATAATATTGATTATATGAAAATTTATTGTCACCAGAATTGAAGTCGTACTCCAAATTTCAGGTCAATCGGACAATGGAAAGTGATTGAGCTTGAATGGTTTTACATAAACTAACACATATAATCAAATAAAAGCTTGTAAAATAGAGATAGAACACTATTTTACAAGCTTTTACTTGGTCTATTTAGGTAATTTACAAAAACTTTTTTTTTTATTACGGGTAACATGATAGTCACCGCCGCCCATGGTAAGGTATAAGGTGGATGGGCACCGGGGCCCGGTATTACCCAATGCGAAACGCAATGGCCGAAGCAATTACCTATCCTACCAGTCGAGTCTGCCCATGCGTGTTGTCATTACTGACTACTATATATTGGCGACTAAAGTACGCGTGGAAGAGTCACGTACTCTCCCACACATACTTTAGTCGCCTCTTACGACACCATCAGTACTAGGATGATCCTATTCTAAGCCGGAATCACACGGACAAAATAATTTAAACCTAAAATATCCAGAGACCAGAGCTAGTAAATTAATTGAACCCGTACAGCGCGAGGTCGGAATATTAGAAGAATATCAAGAAAGGTTATTTTTAACATTGAAGCAATTTCTTTTAATACGAACGTGACTGTTAATTCAGTTTTCAAGAAGTGAATTGAGTGTTATTATTTTGCGTATAGTTCTGACGTCTATCAGGCATTGAACTTGGTACCATTAATATACGTATATATTATTTTTTTGTACAAAATTATTTTAATATAGAAACAAAAGACATTGACTGTGTCATGACACAACTTTGGAAGTAAGTAGTATTTTTTTTAAATAGTTGAATAAAGTAGAAAAAAATTGGAATAAGAGCGATAATCCTTAATTCTTTTTTATATAAAGTTGAAACAAACATATAATATTTATTACTATAGCTTAGAAATAAAAAAAAATATAGCTTTATTATTATAGCTATGAAGTATATGAGGAAAGTTAAGCCAAAAATACATAGTCAACTATAATTAACAGTATTCACGCCATTCCATGTGTTATAATCTGATTTGATTGAATTATCCTACAGAAGACAAATTAGTAGATCAAAATAACACGTGTATTTCGATTCACGGGTTTTGCGTCAAGGCTGCCTTTTGTGTAGAAAATGTTCAATAAACCTCAGAATTTGTACTCGAAACTACTTGTTTCCAATTCAAAAGAAGTAATCAAAGACAAAGTATATACATATTTTAGTGCAAAAAATATGACGTATCTTAAAAATTTGTAATTCTATAATGAGAACATTAGGCTATTATTGGAGCAAGGCCACAAGTTGTTAACACAATAGGCAGTAAGTGCGATTCCAGTCGAGAAAATAAAATTTTGAATATTCAATAACGTAGCGTTGAATTCCGCCATTCAACACGCAATGCTTCAAGATGTTGGCAAAAAGTGAAAAACAGTAGTGTTTTAATGAGAACGGAGAGCTCTTAGCAAGGTTAGATTCACAAGTTCCATCTGGCTACCATGCTATGTGTATACAGTGTGAAGCTAAGAAATTGTAAAATATAATAAATAAAATATTTCAATTATTTTTAATTTTTGCTTAGCCTAGCAATGAGTTCCAATACATAACATACATACCCTGTCTTAAAAATTGAAACGGAATATGGAGAAATTAATACTAGATTAAGTCTGCCAACGCTGATATACGGTGAAAATCGTGAAACATCTTCAGATGGACTTTTTTAATATATAGCTATTAAAATAAATCGTATCGTAGGTAAATCATTATATTTAAAAATATTTTAGTGGCAGAACTCAACACCGCACTTGTTACCCGAAAAAATGAACATATTTAATGTTTAATTTCTTTATGTGGGATTTGAACCCATACGGACCACAGTTTAAAGTCGACGAGACACTTTTTTTTTATTATTTATTTATTAGGAAGCCAACGTTATATACTAAGATTACAACGGTAAATAAACATTTATAATTACATTGATACATAGTATGTTTCAATTATAGGCTAACATTACATGTATGTGAAATTGTTGCTCACAGACTACGCCAAAAAGAAAAAGACCTGTCGTGGCGCAGCGGCACAAGAGTGTGACTGTAACCGACAGGTTCTGGGTTCGATCCCCAGTCGAGGAAATGAAATATTTAATATTTTCAATTTAAATATTTAATGTTTCATTTCTTCGCTCTGGTAATAAGGCTAAGCGCGGCGTTGAGTTCCGCCACTCAACACGCAATGCCTCAAATTCGGCGGAAAGTGGGGAACAGAAGTGGAACGGAGTGTCTTTACACTAGGTTCCCGGGTTCCCTCTGCCTACCCTGCCTCGTGCGGGATGCAGCGTGAAAAAGATCAAATTAAACAAAAAAAAATACATTCTAAAAAACTTAAAAACTTATGATATAAATACTACCTTTAAATTATATAAAATAGTACTAAACTCTACAATGTAAAAAAATACTAATCATAAAAAAAAACAAAACATGAAATTATTCTAAATTGAAAAAATAAAAAAAAATAAAATAAAATCTTGAAATACAAAAATAATAATAACAATAACATAGAAAAGAAAGTATAATAATAAAAATAAAAAAAATCCAATGAAAAAGGTAACGTTTTAAGTAACTTAACTTAATTTTATTTAATTTGAGGTATTAGGTTGGTGATTTTTTAATTGCTTAAAATATTTTATCAATTGTGCTTTATATGAAAGTAATGAGTCATTATATATATATATATATATATATATATATATATATATATATATATATATATATATATATATATATATATATATATATATATATATATATATATATATATATATATATATATATATATATATATATATATATATATATATATATATATATATATATATATATATATATATATATATATATATATATATATATATATATATATATATATATATATATATATATATATATATATATCAATATGACATTTGTTTGCTAATTTATTATAAAGATTTCCAGTTCTGTTCAGTGGTGCATTTAAACCTAAATTTGTTCTAGAGAATCTTGTTTTAAATTATTGAGAAGAAAGTCTCGCATTACATCTAGGAACAAAAATATTAAGTTCCGTTAACACTTTTGAACATTCTATTTTTCCTGATAATAATTTATGTAAAAAACAAAGATCTGCAATATCTCTGCGGTGAGACAGTTTTAAAGTATTATAATTAACAAGTCCTCATATCTTTTAAGGTCATTATTGATGTGGTCTTTATAAGCTAAAATTTTTAAAAACTTTTTTTGTGGCAATGTGACGCCCCAGGCATGCCTCTGTTTTGTTTATACCTATTTACTTTAATAGATAGCTTTTATATTCACGGAAAAAAATATCTCATTGATGAGTTCTAAGAACGCGCAATATCGGCATCGCTATACACTTCTTAAATTACATTGTTTGGCCCAATGTTTGATTTTCCTTTCATCTAATTGTGTAATTATATATATTTGCCTTGTAACTATATATAACAAAACCGCTTCGCTTTTGTATATCTCAAAAATATTTTTGTTACAGTATTTTTGAATATTGATCTTTAAAATTATTAAAAATTACGTGCCTATTGGGCTTTTGATGTCTCATTTAATGTTATTGAAAAAGAATAGAAATAGGATTAATTTAATATTACTTTACTATAAGTAACGATAAGTATACGTAGAATTGATAAAAACGTAGAGTAGTTAAAAAAAGTTTATCAATGTACTGAGTTCTCCATGAATTTGAAACATTGTACGTTGAGCGGCGGATCTCGATGTCTCTCTTTCAGTTATTACCAGATTGAGAAATTGAAAATAATTCTTTTACTCGAGAGGAAAACATATGCCTCATATCCCTAAGCCCTTGCTGTAGTTACTCAAGTTGGACTTGAATCCATAATTATCAGTCAGACTCCTGTTTAAACTTTAATGTACCTTTAAAAACAGATAAATTAATCTGTAAAACAAATATATGTTATACAAATAAAAAAGGATTATCTATAATACTTGGTTTGAAACAGTTTGACCTAATTTCGTTTGAAATTAAATAAATTTTATGGTTTGTTATTTTTTCCACTGTCTATATGAAATAAATGTCAAATTAAAATGGTTATACTTATTTCGAGGCCTGTCGTGGTGCAGCGGCGCGAACGTGTGACCGACAGGTTGTGGATTCGATCACCAATCGAGAAATTGAAATATTTAGTATTTTAAATATAAATATTTGATGTTTTCATGTCTTTGCTCTGGTACAAGGCGAAACGCGGCGTTGAGTTCCACCACTCAACACGCAATACCTCAAATTCGGCGGAAAGTAGGGAATGGAAGTGGATCGGAGTGTCTTAACACTAGATTCTCAAGTTCCCTCTGCCTACATTGCCATGTGCGGGATACAGCGTGAAGCTGAGTGAGTGAGTGAGTAATACTCATTTTAACATATCGACTTCCTTTGAAATAACTTAACGAATAAATTAATAAATTTTTGATTTTTTAAGCTTTACGCTGTATTCTGAACATAGCAGGTTTGGCAGAGAAAACTTGGGAACCTAGTGTTAAGACACTCCGTTCCCTTCTGTTCCTTGAGTGATGGAACTCAATGCCGTGTTTCGTTTTGTTACTAGAGCGAAGAAATGAAAACATTGAATATTTAACTTAAAAAAATAAATAATTCCACAACTTGTCGCGTTTACAGGCACCACAAGTGGCCTCAAATAATGAATTATACATATACGGAGCTACATACGGTGCTGCAGACAGACAGGTCATTGCTATATGATGCATTTTTTATGCGTTGGCGGTTCAAAAAGTTTTATATTTGAACAGTGTTAATATGCATTTAAAAAGACCTATTATAGCTTCACTTGAGTCACATGTCCCAAGCACAGTCAGTTTCATATGATTGTTTTTCTATTCTCTGGTGACACGGGAAAGCGCGGTGTTGAGTTCCGACACTCAACAATCAATGTCTTAAATTCAACGAAGAGTGCGGAACAGCATGGAGTCTCTCAATACTAAGTTCCCAAGTTCCTCTTTACCTTGCTTACCCCAATGTGCGGGATACAGCATGAAAAATAGAACTATAATTACTAATTACATAGTCTCGTACTTTTTTATAAGAGCAAAGATGTAAGACTTTAATGACATTTTAAATTGCTTGTTACGTACGGGTTGTTTTTTTTTGTGTAGGCAAAAAAATACATAAATAAAATATAAGCTTATATCTTTTTTTATAATAAATGATAAAAAAAATGCTCAAATTGTAATAACATTTATGTTTACAACTTATTTGTTCGCTTTTACGTTCCGTCAGATGAGTATCTGACATACGAGTATATCAAGGTATGGATCTTAGGATACTCCGTTCCCCCTTCTTTATACTGAATTGTTGAGGTATTGCTTTTTGAGTGGCGGAACTCAATAAAGCGCATTGCGTTGTTACTAGTGCAAGAAAAACTAAATATTAAATAAATTATTACCCCGAACTATTTATACCACTACACTTGTGCCAATGCACTTAAACTATCTAATTAATAAATTAATAATAATATTAAAAAAAAAATAATAATACAAAATATCTAAATATTTAACAATGTTGTTAGACATCAATAGCCATTGATAGAAACACGATATAAAATATATCTACATTGTAAGTTATATAAATTAGTCTTATACATACATAAACAAAGTACTTTCTACTTTACATGCAATGAAAAGCTCAGACAAAATGCGATATTTACTTCAGCTTAACACGAAATCTTTCAAATTTGAGGGAAATAGAGAAAGGCTTGGAACGAAGCCTAGGAGTTACTTAAAAATCTATGCCTAGGAACATTACGTTTTAATTGTCTCTTATATACTGAATAAAGGGATGAAGTACACGAAAATGTTTTTTACTATTTATTTAGACTGAAAATTTTGGTACAAATGCATAGTAATGATATTTGAGCAGTTGAAAATACATGTAAATATCAATATCTTTAGCAGTAGTAATTCATAGTAATTTATTGTTATTTAATAACAACATATTTATGTATTATTTACTGTTTACATACGTACCAAACAATCCAACAAATGAAAAAAGTATCCTTCGAACTTCACGTTAACTACTTTGCGCAGAAATCTCTGATACGCAAGAACATCTGTTCTCCGCGGCATCCGGAGCGGCACTGACTGTTAAGGGTAGCAACCCTTATTTATATACTTTTGGCGATGAAAATACATAACTATATTAATATAACATTTGTAAAAAAACATGATTTCTATTATTATTATTTTAATAATGTTCTAATAAAAACGGGATAGGCGAATACTTAGTGAATTTAGTACAAATTAATTTGACAAAATTACCTACATGCCTTTATTAAGATAGCATTATAAGAAAACCACGCTTAAGAGAGTGGCAAGTTCAGGTAAATAAATAAAAATATATTAACTACACTCTGTATACAGCGGGGTAAGTAGCGGGAAACTAGTGTGTAACTAGTACCGCCAATTTTCTAAAGACATTGTGTGCTAAGTGGCGGCATTTAACATTACGCTTTGTCTTTTTAGTTTGCTAAGAAATGAAAACAAGTAGTGCAAATATATTAATAATAATGTTTGAAGCCTGTCGTGGCGGCACAAACGTGTGACTGAAACCGACAGGTTCTGGGTTCGATCCCCAGTCGAGGAAATGAAATATTTAACATTTTCAATTTAAATATTTAACGTTTCATTTATTCGGTCTGGTAATAAGGCAAAGCGCGACGTTAAGTTCCGCCACTCAACACGCAATGCCTCAAATTCGGCGGTAAGTGGAGAACGGAAGTGGAACGGAGTGTCTTAACACTAGGTTCCCGGGTTCCCTCTGCCTACTCTGCCGCGTGCGGGATACAGCGTGAAGCTAAAGAAAATAACATTTGAGGCCTGTCGTGGCACAGAGACAGCATGGGTGTGACTGTAAACGCGACAGGTTGTGAGTTCGATCCTCACTCGACGAAATGAAATGTATTTATTCCTTCGCTCAAGCGACAAGGCAATACGCGCGGCGTTCAGATCCGCCGCACAACACGCAATTCCTCAAATTTAGGGCAAAATGGAGAACTGAACGGAGTATCTTTTTTTACGCTAGGTTTACACGGGCGGGATACAGGGTGAAGCTGACAAAAAAAAAATTCTGAAAAATAGCAATCGCAAACATTTACGTAAGCAACACAAGCACATTCTTTATAAATAAAATTGTAAGTTCAAAAATAATTTCTAAAGGCACTCAAGTAAAGTAAAGCTTTTACACAAGAAGTTGACTTATTTCAACTTTTATATGTATTCTTTCGTGAAAGCTAGTTGTGTTAAAATTGTTTGGAATGGAAACAAGTCCTTCATAGATTAAGTATAACCATAATTATAGGTAATAGGTACTTTAGTAGCCATTATTAGGGCGATATAAATTTAAGATTATATTTAAAAAAAATATGTAAATATAGAAGCCAATGTGACGAGACGGCAGCTGAGAACAAAAGTGACGGTTAGAGGTTCGATACTCATCATATTTTTTGTCTTAAGAGTTTTATAAAGTAAAACTCTTAAGACAAAAAATATGATAAAAGAAAACATTTCGTTCAATTTTTTATACGTTTAAAGTTTAAAGTTAATAATATGATGAATAGCGGAACTCAAACGCAACTTTGAACGGAACTCAACGCCGCACTTGAATCTGGAATCGTAGTTTAACAACGCACAAAATTGTATTTGTAACTGTGAAAATGACCGTTTTTTTTTGTGTTGAACATGAAATATCTTCTCATTGTATCGTGAAATAACATTGTTTTTATAAGAAATCCTGCACCAGGCAGGTCTTTTTAATTGAAAATACTTGCAGACGTATTGAAACAGAGCAATGTATGAAAGTTTCTTGGCGAAAAATTATTTATTTCTCAGAGTCCAAAATATTAATTTTCTTACTTTAGTTATTTTATTCTATTGATATTCTCTCTGTTCTCCCTTTAAGAAAAACCATTAAAAACACAGTTTCATCTGCGTTTTTAATAATTTAAATCTTTAAATCTTTGCCTAACTTTGTATTAAACTGTACATTTTCCAATATAAAAGAATAAACAAAAAAAATAAGAAAAAATATCATCATGATTTTACAATAAAATGGTCTTTGCCACAAACTTCTAAGGTTTGTTAGTAGAAAGAATAAAGAGTTTTCTGTTTTAGAAATGCGGATGACATTTTCTAAGCGGAACGTAATAGATACAACAATTTTAAGTTCGTAGTGCTATAATACAAGTATAACAATTTAAGACACATCCATTTCCGATATTCCTTCGCATTCCTAGTCTGAATTGAGAAGTTGAGTTACCAGAGATTGCGTTATCAGGGCTAGGTGCTTCGAATGGCTTGTGCCATAGACAAACATCAACTTTTTATATAAAAAAGCAATCTTGATATTTTTTATACTTTTCAAGTTTCATATTGTATTTTTCTAAATAATGCTAAATTAGACAGACAGAAGAAAATTTATTGTGTTATTGATAATTTATATATATTTATATTATATATTACTCAGTTCTCAATCTTTAAGACATTGCCAGTTGCAACTCATAATATAGTTTTACAGGTCAAAAAACAATAAAATAAAAATATTATAAGCATCAACTACTTAGTCCTTGTCTTTGTTAAAGGCAAACATATTAAAAGAGTAAAATTTTATAACACGCTTGTTCCCATGTGAATGTATAATAATGTCAAGGATGGAACTACCAAGATGCAATATATTCATTAAGTAGCTCGGAGGACTTGCAAAGACTTCTTTGCTGTTAAGTTTTTAAAGATTATTAAACGTTAAACGGAACGCCATTGTAGCGCATTTGTGAAATATTTTATACAGTACATGGGTCATAGATTCGTTTCTTTCAGACAATGTTTGTTTTTTGCGTTATGCTACATATATTCTTCATATAATAGATTATACAGAGGACACTTGAGCATGTTGTAGGGCCTTTCGTGGCGCAGCGGCACGAGCGTGTGACTGTAATCGACATTTTGTGGGTTCGATCAGCACTCGAGGACATGAAATATTTAATATTTTCTATTTAATGTTTTTTTTAAGTTAAACTTCGTTATCGGGGTTGGAAAAAAAAATTAGTGTAACATTTTTTCGTTACGCGTCACATTTTTCCGTTACGCGCCACCTTTTTCCTCAAACGTCGACAACGATATCCGGCACTACAATTGATGGAGTTTTCTCTCGGTTACTAAATTTTATGGACTGTAAACAATATATTTCGTATTTCAGTTACCATAAGCCATTAATAACACAAATATATAATAACGACATCAATGATAGTAATAATTCTATTACAATTAATGAAATTCAATAATAATCTTTGTAGTAATAAGCTAAAATGAAATAATTGTAGAATTTGTATTTATGTCTATGATAATAAAAGCCTTTTATTAAACTTTATCTAATTTAACTTTATTTAACCAATTTCTGTAAAATTGTATATAGTAAATTATTTTTTAATTATGGAAAATAACGTCATAAAGAAGTTTCACTCGTTACGAGTGTACGCTAGTAGGTACACGCACATATTTTTTTTAGCTTCACGCTGTATCCCGCGCGAGGCAGGGTAGGCAGAGGGACCCGTCCGCCGAATTTGAGGCATTGCGTGTTGAGTGTCGATTACAGTCACATGCTTGTGCCACTGCGCCACGACAGGCCTCATATTTAGTGTTATCATTTCTTCGCTCTGGTACAAGGCAAAACGCGGCGTTGTGTGCTGCCATTCAACACGCAATGCCTCAAATTCGGCGAAAAGTGGGAAACGGATCTGGAACGAACCACGAACTCTTTACCACGTCATTAAAGTAAAACAAATATATGATAAATATTATATTACACCGAAAAGAAATCAATCGCGATGTGACAGTAAATGTGGACGGATTGTTTGTTCGATCTCCACTCAAGGAAGTATAAATTCTAAGATTTGCAAATTAAATATTTAATATTTTAATTACTTTGCTTTTTTCTGGTAGGTAATAAGGCAAAATTACGCCGTTGAGTTTTTTTTTTTATGGAACAGACGGCAAACGAGCGTACGGGTCACCTGATGGTAAATGATCACCGTCGCCCACGGCCCCGTGTAACTCTAGAGCAGCTACAGAAGCGTTGCCGGTCCTTAAGATGGAAGGGCACCGGGGCCCGGCAGTACTCAATGCGAAACGCAGTGGCCGAAGCCACTACTTATCGCCGGTTTTAAATGCCGGGGGTGGTAATAATCCGGTCGAGTCTGCCCATGCGTGTTACCATTGCTGACAACGTGACTCTACCACACGCACTTTAGTCACCTCTTACGACACCATCAGTACCAGGGTGATCCTATTCTAAGCCGGAATCACACGACCCACTTGACACGTAATACCTTAAAAGGAGGAAAATGTCATAATATTCGGTTCCCTAGTTCCCTCTGCCATGTGTTCTCAATCATGTGCGGAAAACAGCGTAAAGCTTAGAAAAACAAAAAGATAAAGAGAACTCAACGGCTTACATAACAGTCTTTATTCTGCTTGATAGAAAAAAAACACTTTTCGAATACTATTTAATGAAAAAGTCACATTTCACATGTAACAGCCATGTGAGTGAATTCCCGAACAAAATGTTAAAGGGTCTTAATAATAAACATCAAACAAATCCCTCAATAATTCGTGATAAACGAGCTAAAGCCATGGCATCGACTAATTGGATTATAAGTTCTGGATATATTTGGAATATTTCTGTGGTGCATATTTTTCTGGTGTTACGTATTAAACCCTTTGATTTCGACTCAATGATTTATAGACATATTTTATATATATATATATAAATATATATATATATATTTATATATATATATATATATATATATATATATATATATATATATATATATATATATATATATATATATATATATATATATATATACATATATATATATATGTATATATATATATATATATATATATATATATATATATATATATATATATATATATATATATATATATATATATATATATATATATATATATATATATATATACATATATATATATATATATATATATATATATATATATATATATATATATATATATATATATATATATATATATATTATATATATATATATATATATATATATATATATATATATATATATATATATATATATATATATATATATATATATCTATATATATATATATATATATATATATATATATATATTAAAATAAAATCAACAGTGTATATATAAGATATACTTATACATAAGATCCTCCCTCTCTATAAGATATACTTATACATAAGATCCTCTTATACCTTAAGCATGTTAAAAATGTTAGATATACAAATATTTTATCTTACAAAATAAACTTTTACCACAATAGAAGTAGCTCTAATTACTGCTGAACATACTTCTAGTGAACCTGAACAATGATCTGTTCAATAATGAATAAACAAACGCCATGTTGGAATAATTTACAAATATTGGATGTATAGAAGTTCTTGTAGCTAATTAAAAAAGATTTCAAAGCAAAAATCCTTATCGTTAATATATTTTTTAACTAACATCGGTACTCTTGTATCTTTGTGGGAAGAAGTTCAAAATTTTTTTCTTTGACAAACTGATTTTAATTCTCAGACATTAATTATCCAAGTGGGATGATTTGTGATGGGCGGCGGAGCTTGCTGTTTCTCTTAACCATACACCGTTAAGTACGTTCAATTTACTAAATTGTTTCATTATTTAGTGGTTTTTATAAAATATATAGCAAAATTTGGCAATGTTTATATTAATAATATCTTAGAATACCTTTTTACAACCTAAATACAGTAAATATTTGTCTATTACGAAAAGAATTCAGAAGAATTAGCTCATCGTGCCGGTGGTCCATTTCGATGCCCCTGCAGGAGTCCAAATGTTGATATTAATAGCCCTTTTGAAATAAATAACGCACAACGTTCCACTATTCGAAATCCTACCTTCTTTTCTATTTTTTACATAATTTCATTCATCAATATTCATCACAAATATTCTACATAGGACGAAAATAAAACATCTATATAATTATTTTTTAATATTAAAACCTAGTTTTTTTGGGTGTATATGTATCTAATGTATTAATATTTTTAAAGAATAAATAAGGCCAGAAGGCATCCTTTGACAGTCATTTCACGCACCGGAATATAAATAGGATATTTCCTTATTTTGATTGCTTAAACGTTAAAGTATCAAAGACAAAGAAATAAGCATATCTTTTTATTCAGCTTAGCGTACACGACAGGGATAGGCAGAGGGAAGTTGAGAAAGTAGTGTTATTGTACTCCGATCGGTTTTCCAATCTCCGCTAAATTTGAGGCATTACATGCTCAGTGGCGGAACTTGCGGAACTTAACGCCGTGCAATGCTTTGTTGCTAAACAAAGAAATAAAATATGTAATATTTCATTCCTTCAAGTTAGGAACGAACTCACAACCAGTCATTTTTATAATTACGAGTTTTGTGCTACGACAGACCCTTCTCAGGATAGATGTGCCTCATCATATTGACGTTAAGATTTGTATAAATTATGAAAATATGAGTTGAGTTCGAGTTTCAAGAACTTCTGAATTCATTGTCTGTCTTAAAGTTTGGATAGTTATGTATCTAATAAAGTGTGCATACAGCTGCTTGGTTTAGACATCATGCATATAATAGAGTAAGCAGAGGGAACCTTGTATAAGAAAGAGGTTTAACATTAAGTTCCCTTTGGGGAACGAATATCCATGCTCCTTGTATAGCTCCGCCGAATACTCGATACATTATATTGAGTAACGAAACTCTAAGCCTTATTTGTTATATAATCACATTAAATCGACATCATTCTTACTCATTCACTCAGCTTCACGCTGTATCCCGCATATGGAGTGGTAAGCAGTTCTTAGTGTTATATTGAATCCGGATACACATAAAGCAAAAATTGCAAATCAATAGCAATATGCATTAATACATAATAAGCACCAAAGCAAACAGTAAGGTATCTTCCATTTCGTGCCTGAAGGTTTCATTCCATAATCTCTTACTTACAGATTATATAAATATATATTTATTAGTAAAATCAGGTAATTCTTAATAATAGGTTAATAACACAAATTAAAATTATCTTTGAATTTTTCTTTGCTAGAAATATTTACGGTATTTTTGGTTAGTTAAACGGAAGGAATACATTCCACAAAGTTGGCAATTTATAATTTTTATCTTTATGGTAAGACAACGCACAGTGCCGGCAAAAACCGGCAAAAAGTGCTGGATTTCCTACAAATTTACTGCACTCAAGAAACATAAGCATTTCCAACCCACAATTTATCAGTTAAATAAATTTGATTTAACATATAAGTATTATAATTAGTAAAAAGTTTTATAAGATTCAATATGACAACTATAAACTTCTTTCAAAAACTAACTTTTAACTGACATAGCTTGACAAGTCAGTGTCAAATAAAATTTTAATATATTTACATACTTTAAACAAAGAGTTCATAAAATTTAAATCTCTTTAATATTATTTAAGTAAATGTTTCATTAAATATCAAAGTTTAATTTAAAAAAATATATTAACTCGAAAATTATGACGGCTCTAGACGAGCTACCAGATGTTGGTTCGTTTTTCGGAGTAGATCTCAGGACTGGGGCGATGATAATCGCTGCTTTAGGTGTAGTAAGTAATAAAAAATTGATTTTATTTCTTTCCTTATAAATATTACGGACGGTAAGACTAAATATCATATGGAATCGAAGCTATCTTTACTCAGTTTCACGATGTATCCCACACATGCAGGGTAGGCCAAGGAAACTTGGGAACCTAGTGTTAAGACACTCCGTTCCACTTTCGTTCTCCACTTTCCGCCGCAATTTTGAGGCACAGCGTGTTGAGTGGCGGAATTCAACGCCGCATTTTGCCTTGATATTTTAATTGAAGATATATAAATATTTCATTTCCTCAAGTGGGGATCGAACCCACAACCCATGGTTACAGTCACACGTTTGTGCCGCTGCGCCACCTTCGAAGCTACCTTTCGTATCGATAAAAGGTATATAATATTAGACGTATGTTATTGTCAATTTATTTTCACTGGATTATAACTATATAAAGCTTTAAGCCTTATCTCGTATTCGGGATAGATAAAATGACCCTAATGTGAAGACGTTCCGTTTCATATTTATAACCCAATTTTAGAGACATCGCATCACTAAATTAGTCTTAACAAAATGAAAATATTTCGGATTCCAACCATCGCGCTTACAGTCAAATCCTGTCTGTGCAGCTGAGATGTGATCTTTTTCTTTTTTTTTTTTTTTTTTTATATGGAAAAGGCAAGGCAAACGAACGTACGGGTCACCTGATGGTAAGTGATCACCGTCGCCCACGGCCCCGTGTAACACCAGGGGAGCTACAGGTGCGTTGCCGGCCTTTGAGGTGTACGTAGACGCGCTTTTTGAAGGTACCCATGTCGTATCGACCTGGAAATACTGCCGCGGGTAGGCCGTTCCAGAGATGTATGGTGCGTGGAAGGAAATTCCTACGAAACCGCACAGTAGTAGAGTGCCACGTATCCAGATGTTGTGGATGGTATAGTAACTTGTGGCGGACTGTGCGGTTAGAAAATTCGGCGGCAGGTACCAAGTCAAACAGTTCTCCAGAACACTCCCCGTGATAAATGCGGTAGAGAACGCACAGTGAAGATACGTCTCTACGCAAAGCCAAAGTGTCAAGCCCCTTACAGATCATTGGGTCCCCAACGATTCGAACGGCTCTACGTTGTACGCGATCAAATGGTTCAAGCTGATACTGGGGTGCACCAGCCCAGAGGTGAGAACAGTATTCCATATGAGGCCGAACCTGGGCCCTATACAGGGCCAAACGGTGTTTAGGCGTGAAATACTGTCTCGCTCTGCTGATGACCCCCAGTTTCTTCGAGGCCAACTTGACCTTGCTTTCCAGATGATCGCGATACTGGCAGTCGTTCGAAAAGCTGAGGCCCAATATACTGATACAGGGCGCGGCTTTAAGGGGAGTGTTCTCGAAAACTGGTGATACGACTAATGGGGTTTTTTTAGTGGTTAACGCGCAGACTTGTGTCTTCCGGGGGTTGAATTGAACTAGGTTCTTTTCACCCCATACGGAGACATTGTTGAGGGATGCCTCAACGGAAGACACAAGTTGATTTCGGCACTGGTAGACGTTTTCCCGAGAAAGACTTGCACGGCCGGAGTATACAGCGTCCACAGTACTATCATCCGCATAACAATGTATGTTAGAGTCCTCCAACATATCATTGATATGCAGAAGAAATAGCGTAGGGGACAGCACGCAGCCTTGGGGGACGCCAGCGTTCACGGGCATGAATTCAGAGCAAAAACCGTCGACAGCGACCTTGATGCTGCGCCCAGTGAGAAAGCTAGCGATCCACTTGCATAAATTCTCGGAAAGCCCGTAAGATGGAAGTTTCGCAAGGAGCGCCCCATGGCACACACGATCGAAGGCCTTCGCCATGTCCAGACTAACTGCCAGGCCCTCTCCCTTACTATCAATAGCTGCAGCCCAGCGGTGGGTTAGGTAAACCAGAAGATCACCGGTTGAGCGACCCTGACGAAAGCCATATTGGCGGTCGTTAATCAATCGATGATCCTCTAGATAAACCAAGAGCTGGCTATTGATTAAGCTCTCCATAACTTTGGAGAGCAGGGAGGTGATAGCAATAGGCCTGTAGTTAGTTGGATCGGAGCCATCGCCTTTTTTCGGGATCGGGTGGATAAGAGCGCTCTTCCACGAATCTGGGACTACGCCGACTGAGTAAGAGTGCCGAAAGAGACGCGTTAGCACCGGAGTCAGCTCAGGAGCACATGAACGGAGCACAAGAGGAGAGATGCCATCTGGCCCACTCGACTTGTGAATGTCCAAGGAAGAGAGAGCTCGCCTAACAGCTTTCTGACTGATTTTAACGTCAGGCATTGAGCTCTGACACCGCGGGATGGTTGGCGGCGTTGCTCCTTGGTCATCCATAGTCGAGTTTGAGGTAAAGAGAGCGCCCAGAAGATCGGCTTTCTCTTTCGCCGTATGGACCAAGATGTCATTCTCCGTGCGCAGCGGCGGAAGCGAAGGCTGGTTAAAGTTGTTTAGTGCAGCCTTTGAGAGGGCCCAAAACTGGCGAGTTCCCGACGGGTAACTCTCAAGCTTCTCGCCGATTTTAGCGATGTGCTCGGACCTTGCTCTGGCAATTTGCCACTTAAAGTACCTAGAGGCACGGTTGTACTTTCTTTTTAAGGTTTTCATCTTCAATGTTTTAAAGATAACAATACATATTTCAAATATAAACTATCCAAAATAAATTATACCTATACTTTTGGGTATAAAAATATACCTATACATGGCAAAGTAGACAGAGGGAACTTTGGAACCTAGTGATAAGACACTCAGTTCCGTTTTCCACTCCCCGCCATTTAAGGCAATGCGTGTTGAATGGTGGAACTGAACGCCGCGGTTTGCTTTGTTACCAGATCGAAGAAATAAATATATATGTTTTTTTCATTTAAATACTTCATCTCCTCGAGTGGGTATCGATCCCAGAACTTATAGCATTTACAAGCGCTAGTGCCCTTGAGCCACGACGGAATTACTTTATAACATATATCTATTATATCAGAGTACATTCTAATTAGCCTCAGCTCCCCTGGCTACAGTTTAATTTTTTTTAGTTATTATCTTTCACTAAATGTATGTATTCTTTAACTTTACGCTGTATCCCGCACGAAGCAGAGTAGGCAAAGGAGATCTAGAATTCTAGTTTAAAACAGTCCTTTCCCATTGAGTTACTTGCGTTCCCCACTTTTGCCAAGTTCTCGAGACAGATCGAGTTAAGTTTCGAAACTTAACGCTGCGTTTTGCCTCGTGGACCAGAGTGAGGAAAATGAAAAGATTAAATATTTAATTTTCTCGAGCCTGTCGGAGAATAAATTTGTTAAAAAAATATCATGCAATTATTTTTATAATTATATATATTAGATATATTAGATATATTATATATATATTAGATAGTATTAGGATTTTTTTATTATTTTTACTAATATGATAAATGTTAAATTAAATATTTTGAATAATATATTCAATCAAGCTAGTTTCGATATTTTTAATTAGGTATAGCTTACATACACATGAATTAATAATTCTGCAATACAAAACATGTTTAGGAATTTAATTATAATTTTATTATTATTATTTTTCCATAAATGCCTGAACAAAGATCATATCAATATCATACCTATTAGAATATATATATATATATATATATATATATATATATATATATATATATATATATATATATATATATATATATATATATATATATATATATATATATATATATATATATATATATATATATATATATATGTATATATATATATATATATATATATGTATATATATATATATATATATATATATATATATATATATATATATATATATATATATATATATATATATATATATATTATATATATATATATATATATATATAATATATATATATATATATATTATATATATATATATATGTATATATATATATATATATATATATATATATATATATATATATGTATATATATATATATATATATATGTATATATATATAATATATATATATATATATATATATATATATATATATAT
This sequence comes from Eueides isabella, assembly GCA_019049475.1. NCBI lineage: Eukaryota > Metazoa > Arthropoda > Insecta > Lepidoptera > Nymphalidae > Eueides > Eueides isabella. The sequence goes on along the minus strand of CM032389.1, from coordinate 11,349,594 downwards.
GTATATATATATATATATATATATATATATATATATATATATATATATATATATTATATATATATATATATATATATATATATATATAGTATTATATATATATATATATATATATATATATATATATATATATTGATATATATAATATATATATATATATATGTATATATATATATATATATAGTATATATATATATATATATATATATATATATATATATATATATATATATATATATATATATATATATATATATATATATATATATATATATATATATATATATATATATATATATATATATATATATGTATGTATATGTATTTATTTTTCGACACAAATATCTAGGTGGAAACCTAACCTAATTTAACCTACATCGTTTTCGTGTACACATCTATGATAACGTAGAAAAATGTACAAAATCTATTCTATACTTATAATAAATCTGTAACTGACCATTGTCTACACATGGAAGGTACATTGATTATTATCTTATTTATTTATTTTTCAGTATCACGCTTTACCCAGGTAGTACATGGCAGGGTAGGCACTGGAAACTTCGGAATCTAGTGTTAAGACACTTCGTTCTTTATTTGCAACGCCGCGCTTTACCTTGTTACCTCGTTGCCTTACCTTGTTGCTCGGTAACAAGGTAAAGCCTTGTTACCGAGCGAAAAAATAAAAACATTAAATATTGATGAATTTATTATGGAAGTTAATTAATTTACTTAAAATAATAATTATTTTTAATTTTTTTGTCAGTTTATCTGTTTCTTTGTTTTTTTTATACACCCTTATTTCAAAAACGGCTAACTGAATGCAGTTTTCACTAATAAATTTTTTAGTTTATTTTACCAATCGGTTAGTTAAAAAAGTAATGACAATTTAATATATTTAGTTTGAAAAATTTGCTACATTTTTTCCGTTTAGTTGAAATTTCAGTATTTAAAGTGAAAAATATTGTTATTAGAACACGAAAGTATTTGATGGATCGCTAGTACATAATAACAGTCAGTCAATTATATTATTATATTGACTGACTGTTATTCACAATTTGTATTTTAAATCTAGGCGTTATCTTCAAACGTATGTATCATTTTTATGTATTTTTTATATAAATTAAAGAATAGACGTCAATATGAGAATGTGTGTGTATCACAATAAAAAAATGTGAAAAGAAATTTGTGTACGGATGATTATTAACAAATTAATGATTTTATAAATTATGAAATATTTACGCCTTTAGAAATGAAATGCTCGCTCCATTCTATTTCAAAGGTTATCATTGGTACTAATAGTACCAATGATAACCAAAATTTATTATGTATACAATTGGCTTAAAAAAATATCTCGCTCATTTTCTTGCGTCGGTTCTTCTCAGGTCTGAGGCAGTAACATAGGCGAACTGATGGTAAATTATTTCAATCTGAAAATATTTTACACAAAGTCTTAGTCTCTTCACATTTTACGCTTAAAATGGCATTTTATTGTGTCTCAAAAATACTTTTAACAGCTAAACTTAAATGATTTACATATTAGAGTATAATTTAATGGGTTAAAACCCAACCCTAAATTGGTTGGAAACATAAATTACAAGTAGCTCCATGTTCGACCTCCATCAGACAATGTTAGGATAAGATATTAGAAATGAATTTATAAGTAACATGTTCAAAGTGAAATTATGTTTAAGTGAAATATAGTTTTAATTATTTGTTTATTGGGCTCAATAGAAACATATATAAATAAGTATGTATGTATGTGTTATTTAAAAAATATTTATTTCACAATCACATTCACTATCTACAATTTTGTTTTTACCAAAATAACCAAAAAAATAAATAAATAAATAAAGTGTAGTAAAGAATATAAAAGTAAAGGCATACTTTCATACTTTCACAAAAAAAGACTATGCCATTTATGTAACAAAATATTGTAAGAACATCTAAAGAATTTTTGAAAAAGTCTTTGACTTATATGAATTTAAGAATATTTTGGAAATCATCAAAAAAATAAATAGAAACGTAGTGGTACACGTGTACTGCTTTAAGCGAGACAGGTTGTGTGCTCGATCTCCACTCCAGGAAATGATATACTTAATGGTTTCATTTTCATCGCTCTGTTCGGCAAAGTGTGGCGTTGAATTCCGCCACTGAAACACACTACGACTTATTTTCGGTGGCAGATAGAAACAAACCACTCCGATGTTGGACTGTAACCTAAAACTATTTATAGTGTATATTTTACTCAGCTTCACGCTTTATCCCGTATAGGCAGGCGGGTAGGCAAAAGAAATTTGGGAACCTACCGTTAAGACACTTCGTTCTACTTCCGTTCCCCACTTTCCAAATTAGATTCATTGCGTGTTGAGTGGCGCAACTTAACGTCGAGCTTTGCCTTGTTACCAGAGCGAAAAAATGAACACATTAAATATTTAATTTTAAAATATTAAATATTTCATTTCCTCGAGTGGGGATAGAAGCCACAACCTGTCGTTTACAGTCTGCGCCACAACAGGTATATTTAACATATTTCATTTTACAATTACATTTTTATATTTCAGGTGCATCCAATGGCATATGGTTGTTCTTTTTTCGTTCCCCTCAGCTACCTACTTGTTACTATTTGGATATTAGTTGCTTTGTTCCTTGCTGCCAGTATTGTTTTATTCTGTGGGCTAGCTAAGGTAATCATAATATAAATCAACATCATAATAATAAATAATGAAATATATTTGAGACCGACTTTCTCCGGCATGGGCACAAATGAACTTGACTGTTGTAATTTCGATTCTCACTCGTAGGAATATAATATTTAATACTTTTATTTCCTCTTTGGTATCGAGGCAAGTGGCGTTAAGTTCCGCTATTTATAATATTTCAACAATTATTGCGCTAATAATTGGATGGAAAGTGGAAAACGGAATGTTAACATAAAACAGAGTGTCTATGTACAGGTTACGGTGTGAAGGTAAAAAAGTTTGGCTCTGACCCTTGGACCCTTTGTTGGGCCATTGGGTTTCATAATATTTCAAATGTATCTTTAAAATCTAGTAATAAAAACACGAAAGTTTTAAAAAGTACTTATGATCTAATAATATTTACACATTAACGTATAGTTAACTGTAAATATAAATTTTACCACATTTCTTATAAATATACATAGTTTTTTACGTTATAATTAATTTAGGACGATCCACTTCTATGCTCTGTATGGATATGGTATACAGTGATCTTTGTGGTCATCATGCTGATGATGATGATACTCCTGGCAATAGTGTTCACGTCCCGCAGACAGAGGAACCGCGTTATTATTGTAATATTTGGCATACTTTGGTACATTTGTAAGTAAGATTTTAGCTGTTGTACGTATATTTATGAAATATTATTAGAAAATCAACTTGAAGATATGTATTATGTTTAGTATTTATTTAAGAAAACATTTAAAAAATAGATATTTATATATTTTCTAAAATATGAATTTCATAAGGATTAAAAAAATACTGAAGATATTATTTTTGCTTGCTGTAGATTGTTTTTATATATACATATGTATATATATATTGACATCATCAATAAAATGATTTAGATGGAAAGGATTATAATGGGAAATGATATATTTTTTCTTAAATAGATTGTTGTATATAAATATTTTTACTAGCTGTCGAAACGTATATGTATAGCTATACGTATAGCTCTGACAAATGAAACTCTGTACCGCATTTTGTCAGAGCGGATAAATGAAAATATAATTATAATTTGAAACATATTTTTACATACATTTTTATTAAAATTTTAATATCAACTACATTTTAATATTTATTAAATTGTAGTTTATTTTTTTTATTACCACTGTTCGCTCAGGATCACGATTTAGAAGTAATTTTTTATAGCACTTTTTTGTAACATTAAAATATACAAATATTTACCTTGTATCCCGCACATTACAGGGTAATTTGGAAAACTAGTTGTAAGATACTCCTTTCCATTTTCCACTCCGCTGAAATTGAAAATATTGAGTATTGAGAGGCGGAACTTAACGCAACGCTTTTCCTTCTTACCAAAGCGAAGAAATGAAAACATTAAATAGGATCGAACCCACAGACTATCAAATGTTTGTGCCCCTGTTCCACGACAGACCTTAAGTGTATGTTTCTATTGTTTCAGTGACCATCTACTTTATATTAGTGGTGAACAGCTATAGAAAACAGCTAGTAATTGCAAGATTGCACAGCGTGGTTGATAGTTATATGGATAAAAATACACAAGAATAAAAAAAACGATTTATTTTATTTACCCTTTAGCGTTTACCGCCGCGTTGTTCTATCTCTCTGGCTTTTCCCATAGGATAAAAATGTAAACTCAAAAAAATATATTTTGTAAAAATTTTAAGTTATAAAATTTATTACATATAAGATACCTAATAAGGAAAATCTTTTTTCAATGGAAAATCTTTTGCGAATTTAAAAGAGGTAACTCGACCTTTAAATGTCGCTAAGGACAGATAGTGTGTCAAAATAAAGATTTCCCTAACTCAATACTTTACACGTGTCTTTGAAAAAGAAACTAGATACGTTCAAATGTATTATTTGTCTTTATTTTTAAGAAATGGAAATTATTTATTTTCATGATCTTTCTCGTACATACTTCCGAATTGTGAATACAGAGTATGTTGAGTGAAAGCTGCACTTCACTATTTTTATTGTTTAGCTCAAAATAAAAGAAACCTTTTAAAAATCTCCATTAAATTGATAAATTTTACTTTAAATATGGAAATTGTTGAATATCTTAGTGTACTTTTACTTTTTTCTTATTGTACTTTTTTAGCTTATCGTTTACAACATTTAAAGCATCAAAGTCTACAGTCGCAAGAAAATACGACGAGATCAAAATTAAACGGAGCTGTATCAAAAAAACTAATGTATTTAACGTAAAATGTTAAAGTTACAAAGAAATTTTGCAGAAACATAACAGTAACATAAAAAATAAGTATAAAAAGTTAGTCTACATACTCATTTTCTATAATACAATGAAGCAAATGTGTTCTTGAAAACTTAATTATTTTGTGCCAAGACACGCGTATATGCTCATAAGGGAAAGGTAATTGGCTATAACAAAATAAATTGTTTACTTTTTTCTAAATTTCGTTTTAAAGTAGATTCGTATACAAATTTTACTGTTGCTTTTAATATAGAAAAAATAATGTTGCTATTCTAAAAAATTCAAGGTGTAAATATTATATTAACGGCTTACCCTTGTCGCCAGAACAAGAAAAAATCAAGTACTTCATTTCCTTGAGTGAAAATTGAGAATTTAAAGGCAAGGTAAAGAATATTATTATTGCATTTTAATTTTATCATGGGTATTCGATGGTAATTGGTTCAAGCAACACTCAGAAGTGATTATATTTTTCCTCCTATTCCACGTCTTAGTAAGATATACAGTGGTGTTAAGGTGATCTTGATGATCTTATTGGAAAATGTCGCAAGAGATATTCGCTATCTGATGAAACTTAAAAAAAATGTTTTAATATGTATTAGTAATTAGGTATCTGCAGTTGTAGCGTTGCGATTGCTTCCTTCACCTTTTAATTGTAACCAAAGTCCAAACATTACCAATATAAAGTATATGAGAACACCTGAAATATAATATCATTATAATTTTAATTAGCTAATAACTTTAATTGTTAACTTAGAGCTTGAAGGCTATATAATAAACATTTTAGCGTCAATTATTTAATGTAGACCTAGATTTTTTTTCATTCTGCCACACACACGGCAGGGAAGGCAGAAGAACATTGGAAACCTGGTATTAAGATCTCATTGCCATTAGGTCACTTCCGTTTCCAACTTTCCGCCATATTTGAGGCCACTGCTACAATATATCCAATTAAAATTCGTGGTAAGTAGCGGAACTGAACGTCGCACTATGACTTGTTACCAAAGAATAGAAATTAAATATTACATATATCATGTCCTCGAGCGTTGATCGAACTTACAACCTGTCAACACTTACAATCACCGTTTTATTCTCCTGCGCCACGAGAGCAAGAAATATGGCAAATAACAGGACCCTACATGTAAAATATTTAAACTTGAAATACATTTCATAATTTAAAATTATATAAATTATTACAAAAAAAAAACAATTTAAATTTATACAAATTTAGAGAAAATATAAATAATTGTCCAATGAAGTAGGTAGAAAATGATCGCTAGACATTGGTCTAGTGATAAAAATGCTTCTAAAATTAGCAACTGATTAAAATGCTTCTAAAATTAAGAGAAATGCACGTATATCTTACACACCTTTTGTCTCATTATTGATAGTGAATTCGCACAGTTTTCAAGTGGCCAGTCGTGGTGCAATAGAGAAATTGATATATCTAATATTTTTTATTTCTTCGCTCTGGTAATATGACAAAACGCGGCGCTGAGCTCCGCCATTTCACAAGTAATTCCTTAAAATCAAGTGAAAAGTGGGAAACGAGACGATGTGTCTAAAAAGTAGGTTCCCGAATTCCCTCTGCCTACCCTGCCATGTGCGCGATGATGATAAAATATAATAAATATGTATATTAAAATTAAAGAGCTACATACAACACTTACTTATAGCAACTAGCCCCATCATGAAAGAAATTAGCCACAATATAATATTGACGTCCGAGCTATGTATAGTAATAAGAATTATTAGCAGGAACAGCGTCTGGGCAAGCCACGTCATTGTTACCACCACCCATGATAGAAGTACTGACGCTTTTTTCTGTAATCGCATACAAAATAATAAAATTATAATGCAATAATCATAACCTTTACCATATGCCTTTAAATCTTCGAATTCCAGTCGAAGGAATAACCAAATTAAACTTTCTTGCTCAGGTGAAAAGAGAAAGCTATTCGTTTTTTTAAATGGGAAGGTGATAAAAATAAGCATATTTTTTATGGTAACATTTTGTTAATAACATGTATTTTAATAAAAATACCATTGTAGCACAGTGACACTGTGTGTATCTGTAAATGTGACAATTTTAGCTTCAATTTCGAAACGTGGGGAATCAATTATTTTGATTTCTTTGCTCTGGTAACAAAACCAAACGAAGAGCTAAAATCTACGCAACAGGCAATGGAAAAGTACAGATGTTATTTCCTATTTATATTTTCTCTTTCTAAAAAAGATAGAAAAATAACAAAAAAACATAAAACCTTCTTTATGCCCCAAATAGCCCAACCGTGCATAGCAAGCATTATAATACAATATATGACGCCAGTTATACTGAAACTGTAGGCGTTCCGCCATACATATCCGTTACATTGAGTGCAATCCTTCATTAGCACTACTTGAGCTATCATAGCTAGTGTACATATGACTGTGGCACACTGAAATGATTTAAATATATACATTACACATATTTTTTCACGACTTTTTTATGAGATCCTGGCAAAGATAGTGTTAAGGCATACAGTTCCATTCTTCAATTTTCGCCAAATTGGAGGCATTGCGTTTTTGTTGCACTTTACTTTAATACGAGAGCAACGTAATAAAATTATGAAATATTTAATTTCCTTGAGTGGGAATCGAAGCACCACCTGTGTTTACAGTCACACACTTATACTTCTGCGCCACATCAAGCCTCGGAAACTCAAAAGACTGGAAAAATGGCCTGTCGTGGCGCAGCGGCACAAGCGTGTGACTGTAAACGACAGGTTCTGGGTTCGATCCCCACTCGAGGAAATGAAATATATAAAATTTTCAAAATAAATACTTAATGTTTTCATTTCTTCGCTCTGGTAACAAGACAAAGCGCGGCTTTTTTGAGTTCCACCACTCAACACGCAATACCTCGAATTCGGTGGAAAGTGGGGAACGGAAGTGGAACGGAGTGTCTTGACACTAGGCTTCTAAGTTCCCTCTGCCTACCCTGCCATGTGCGGGATACAGCGTGAAGTTGAGTTAAATGATTTTCCTTAGAAAATTAAACCCAGAACGATCGTGTCTAACTGTTAACTGTCAATTGATTCTTAATGCTTCTTTTTAATGCGAGCCACGCTCAAGAGCTCTTGAGAGAGAGCTAAGGTTACACAATTATTTCATTACTTACGATGAATATAATGGTTCCACACGTAGCACCTGTAGTCAGGGGGTAACGACAAAGAAACTTTTGAGGTGTGATTTTTTTTAACATATTCATGATTTTTGAGATATTTTATAACTCACAATTATTAAATATTGAATATTTATTAGAAACGTGTTTCAGTTTGACTTTAAAAGCCATCTAGATGAAGTTAAATATTAATATTATTATTTCTGTGGCCGTTGGGGCAAAGTGATACAGCGTCTGACGGTTAATGTGATTGTTATGAGTTCGATTGCAATTCGAGGGTATTATTATTTTTTTCATACAAGCGCGGCGTTGGTTTCCGCTACTTAACACTATTATTTACTTATTACTATTTATTATTTGTATTTACTATATTTTTTGCTTTATTTAAATAAACATAATTTATATAAAAATAAATATTAGTCAGTAACAAATGCTGTGCGTGATACAGCGTGAAGTTGGAAAAGAGATGTCTCCAAATATCGTTTTTTTTTTGCTTCAGTTACATTAGTATGTATGTTACGTCCTGTTAAACCTTCATGACATGAAATACTCTATAGGTTTTGATTGCGTATATGAACTCTCTCTCTCTCTCTCTCTCTCTCTCTCTCTTAGCTTCACACTGTATCCGACACACGGCAGGGTAGGCAGAGGTGTTAAGATACTGACGGTGCTAAGACAACCTAGTGTTAAGATACTCCGTTCCACTTCCGTTTCCCACTTTCCGCCGAACTTGAGGCATTGTATGTTGAGTGGCGTAACTCAACGCCGCGTTTTGCCTTGTATCAGAGTGAAGAAATGAAAACATTAAATTGAAAATATTAAATATTTAATTTTTTCGAGTTGGGATCGAACCCACAAACTGTCGCCTACACGCTTCTGCCGCTGAGCCACGACAGGCCTCAGTGTATGAACTCATTTCGTATAAAATTAACACTACATAACAATTATATTTAATACTTTTATTTACTAAATAGGTACCACTAAATTCACCTACCTTGGCTAACTAATATCTACAACATTTTATATTAATCTCAACTCGATACCTCCACGCGACCTTAACAGGGTCTTAAGGATGGCCAAGTGGATATTTCAAAGATACGGAAACCTAAAAACGGTCAGAGATTAATTAACATAATTTATTTAACATATAATTTTAATATATCTACTATTTTACATATTTTTTTATTCGTATCACGCATTCTGTATATCTAAAATAAGATAATTTAGAACATATGAATAATGATACGTGTTATTTAAATGTATTCCTCTAATTAATATTAATTAAGGTCTATGCATAATTAATATGGTAATTACATCAAATCTGACTTTCAAATACTATATATACATTTCAATAAATAAGATTTTCTGAGACTCTAGTAACACATTTAATACTAATTCTACCTACTCTTTATAATATTACACATTCGTTGATTTGTATAATTTATTATTATTGTTTAATTTTATTCAAGTTTGTTAGTTCTTTTGAAAATATCGTGCAAATGAAAACGGTTGACGGTCGTGGTTGCAGTGTTGTCTTTTGTCATTTATTATGCAGTACTTTGGGAGACGCAGTGTCTTAACACTTTATTGTTTATATCTACTTTATTACACTAACTCATAATACAACAAACAAGTAAAACAAGTCAAACAACTTTCAGACAATCCTTACTAATACAAATATTGAATATACAAATTGGTTGGTGTATAAAAAACTTTATGTAAAAGCTTATATGAAGGCTTTTGAGTTTCAGCGTGGCACCAAAAAAAATCTGTGTTGAAAGTCACGAGCTCATATTATATGTTCATAATATTTATATATCAGTGAAATGTAAATTTTGTTACTTTGTTGTTATAGCACGAGCAACGATTAAAATGAAGCTGGGAGGAAAATTCCAAATGCTAAATGTTATTCTTACATCCACGCTTAATAACTAGAGAAAATACAATGTTATAATATTGCATTCGTTTAAATAAGATACTTTCATACATATATAATATGTATAAATAAACATTTTGTTTAAATTAACTTTATTTTCAGAATAGTGCTCATTAATTTGTATGAAAAATATACACCTGAAGCGCCATATTTATACATGCTTGACTCGCAGCACTGTCCGTGTGATTGTTGCTCATTCTTTCCTTGAACAAAATCTACATGTATATATAATATTTATATAACTGTAATGAGATCTTAATAACAAATTTAATTGGATTAATGACTTATATGGAGAATTAAATATTTTTGAAACGACGACGTTTTCGTTACAAATGAAAGTATTCAAAATTCTAAAAAGTCTTATAAAATGAAAGTATTCAAAATTCTAAAAAGTCTTATAAATATCAACTTTCTTCATAAATTATTTTGTCTTTTAGTGGAAATCAAATAAAAATCCACACCAATCATCTGTAGATAAAAAAAAGCGAAAATAAGATTAATTTCCCTAATTTTGCAATATGAAACCACTCGAAGCAAAGAGACGTTAAACAAGTAATGACAATTAAACTGTTCCACTTTTAAAGCTTCTCATTATAAATTAAGCTATCACTGCTTACAAGTTAATATATTCCGTAGACCGGATCAATTTCTCTTATATATTTATATTTTTGTATAGTATATTAAAAGACCTGTCGTAGCGTTCTCTCTATACGAGGAAGTGAATTACTTAATCGAAACGCCATAATTGAAGAAATGAATCAATATTCCATAAAAAGTTTCAGCTTTATCGGTGTATAACCGCCTTCTCTTTGAAGTCTTTTAATGACCGTATTACATAAAATTAGAGGGTAAGTAAATGTAGACATGAAAGTTCTCAAAACATTTGAAAAATATTTGAATATCATTAACGTTCATATATCAAACATAGGAGCTCATTAGTTATCCAGTGCACCGTCAGCGGTAAACTGGCGTAACCGTATAAATAAATAAGAAGGTTTCTTTCCTAGCTCACTAAATTTACTGAAACCCGTTCGCTTTATTGACCGGTTGATAATGATGAGAAATCTTGTGTTACGCTCATTTTTCTTTGACATATTCGTATTCATATATTAGTACAAGGAAAAGCATGTTTTTATACGCATAAGAGTGTATCATACATTTAAGATAGTTATATCAAAATAAGAGAAACCAGTGGCTTCGTCTGCATAGTCTTCATATATTGAATTCTGTTCAAATTAAAAAAATCTCTGTCTCCGCCTACAATGAAATGAAAATTGAAAAACAAATTTAAAAATGTATTTAATTTTTATAAATCAGTTGATAAAAATTTCAATCTTCTCTCTCATCTGGCCGGTTATTTTTTTAGGCAGAGGGAATGTGCTCTCTTATTAAAATACTATCTCCTTTCTCCACTTTCCGCCGAATTTGAGGCATTGTGATTTGTGTGGCGGAACTCAACGCTGCACTTTGCCTTGTTTCCAAAGTGAAGAAATGAAAACATTATATATTTCATTTCAAAATATTAAATGTTTCACTTACTACAGTAACATGCTTTAGCCCCTGTACCACTACAGGCTCTTTCAGGAAGGCTTTTGCTACATTTACTATATTATATTATGTAAATGTTTAAGAAATTAAAAAATACATACCTTACACCGTGTTTGCTTACAAAATCGTATACATGACAGTATAATTACAATGTGAAAATATTTAGTGTAACCCTATGCGGCTTTGCTTAAAGACCTCTCTTTGTTAGCGTTCGTAATATAAACTATTTAATTCATATTTTATTTTTAAGTGATATTTTTTCTCGTAATATTGAAAGTTAAATTAATGTTATAGTCCCGATATACCTTTTGTTATTGTTTTCTTTAAAAACATCGTAAATAAGTTTATTTACCGAACAAATAGAAAAGTGGTAGAATTTTATTATTTCATTTTTTTTAGCTTCACGCTGTATCCCGCACGAGGCAGGGTAGGCAGAGGGAACACGGAAACCTAGTGTCAAGACACTCCGTTCCACTTTCGTTCCCCACTTTCCGCCAAATTTGAGGCATTGCGTGTTGAGTGGCGGAACTCAACGCCGCGCTTTGCCTTATTACCAGAGCGAAGAAATGAAACATTAAATTGAAAATATTAAATATTTCATTTCTTCGACTGGGGATCGAACCCAGAACCTGTCGGTTACAGTCACACGTTTGTGCCGCTGCGCCACGACAGGATTAGAGTGAGGTACATTTTGCAAATCAAAATTCGTCACTAACTCTAAGTACCTACTTGTTTTCTATTTGTCTATCTTGTATATATATATATATATATATATATATATATATATATATATATATATATATATATATATATATATATATATGTATATATATATATATATATATATATATATATATATATATATATATATATATATATATATATATATATATATATATATATATATATATATATATATATATATATATATATGTATATATATATATATATATATATATATATATATATATATATATATATATATATATATATATATATATATATATATATATATATATATATATATATACATATACATATATATATATATATATATATATATATATATATATATATTATATATATATATATATATATATATATATATATATATATATATATATATATATATATATATATATATATATATATATATATATTCAGAAGTCACGGGCGGGCAGTCTGTATGTAATAAATAACCAGCAAAAGAAATTGCCGTTATGAAAATTATAAATGAAACATTCAGAGCTCGAACGCTATTCTCTTGTGATAATGCAGCTGAGTATGAAGCACTATTCGAACATGATCCTATATGGAGACAGAATGTTGCAGGATGTTTTATTCTCCATTTATTACAGGATATGTTTAAATTCAAGTAAGTAAAGCAATATTACGATGTTTCCTTGTAGCAGGGTAAGTACGCGTAGCCTAGTGTTAATTCATTTCATTTTACACTTTCTGCCGAATTTTCAAGACATTGGACTTTAAGTGGCAGAACTTAACTTGTACCAGAGCAAAAAAAAGATCAAAATTATATGTTAGTATTTCTTCTGATAAAAATGGTAATGTTTCGGATTCCGGTAAAAAGGGACAAAAATCTTCAGTAATCGCTATCTACCTGCAGGTATGCGGAGAAAATAGTTGCATTACAGCTAACGCGTAAATTTTTAAGGTCATTTTTTAACTTAAAATACTCTAATATCCTATAGATGAAATAGTTTTTCTATTTTATCTATAGGATATTAGAGTATTTTAAATAACTTTATATTGTTCGTTTGTTCGCTGTCACAACAATTCTTTCTTCGACTTAATATAACATATATTCATATACAAAAAAGGTCAACCTGTATAGTCAATGTTTTTATTAAACTTTACGCGTTTGGTAGACACGTTTATTATTCGGAGGTAGTCCCATAGGAATTTTATTAGGGTCTGATAGAATTTGAAGAAACGCTTCCTCCATTCAGCACAAGTCATACATTCAATTGAGATTATGTTTTTATAACTCATGGTGCACAGACACAAACGTTTGGCTGTAGATACGACATGCAATGGGTTCGAAGAAATGAAATATTTTATATTATTTATGTATTTTTTCTTGTATAATAAGGTAGAATCAATGTCGCATTGAATTCCACCTTTCAACAAGCTATGCCTTCTGAAATCGACGAATAGCCTTGGTTGGAAGTATCTTGATCAGGAAAAACTGTTAAGAACACCAGGTTTACATTTACTGCCTACCCTGCTAAGTGCATATACAGCATGAAACAAAAAAACTATTTATAAAACAAGTTATTTATTAAATTTATATAGTTTCTGTCTACAAATCAAGTACTAAATAAATAAAAATCATCAATAGCGTTACTTTCATTTAATAATTGTATATTCAATCAATCCTTTTTATTTTACACACTCCGTTTTCTGCATTCCATCTGAATTAGAGACATGATACGTAAATCTTAATTTTTGTATAAAACATAATATTTTAAGTATCATCATTATTTTATTGTTGATATCTTCTTTGCTTTTAAATTAAATTAAATTTTGACCTTGTTTCAGGATTACTTATCTACTACCAGAAAATGATACAAGCGTAGCTAAATACGATCAATGGGAAGCCACTTATCCTCACAGCGACAATTCTGTTGATATTTATGTAAAAGCAATGAACTTGGAAACCAAACTCTTAGATAACGTCTATCCTATACAATCTATTTTTATATGGAGGTTTGCTTATTTATATGTTAAGCATTGTGTTATATTAAGAGAGCGTGGTTTTAAATAATGTTGGTACTCAGTAAGCTAATTATGAGTATATAGGTATTTACCTAAAATTATCTTTTTATACAACTTCTATAACCAAAGGTTGCCTAGAAGAGATCGCTTAAAGCGATAAGGCCGCCTTATTGTACAGTATAGTTTTTTTTCTGTTTTAGTTTGTATATTTAATATGTTTTTGTGTGCAATAAAAGTATATATTATTATTATTATTATATTCGAAGAAGGGAAAAAGTTGAGTTTCTTGCCGGCTCCTTTGTTCGCCTTTCAAGGCGGATATTTTATTATATTCAAAAGCGCTAGTGATGGCCTATTGAATAAAGATTCTTTGATTTTTAATTATGTGGATGAAAAATTAACAAGCTGTTGAAAATATTTAAATTTGGTTTAACACCGCATACTGCATATAGCAGGGTATGCAGAAGGACTTCGCGAACCTGGTGTTAAATCACTTCGCTCACATACAGCCACTAAACACAAGTTTTATGGTATTACGTGTTGAGTTGCGTAACACTACGCTACGTTGTGCCTAGTTCCCAGAGCGAGGATATGAAAATATTAAAATTATTATTTTCGAATGGGGATCGAACACACAACCTGTGGCTTATCCACTTAATGCAAATTAGAGCCAAGACACTCTTCGCCACTTTCAGCCCAATGTTCGAATTATTAATTGTGTGGGAAATAAAGGAAATAAAAATATTTATTCCCCAAGAAGAATTGAACCCAAAACTGCCACTATTACGTTCTGATACCGTGTCACTGTGCCATGATGGCCATATATCTGTACAGGCTATATGCTAATTTGATAATTAATTTTTATTTGAAACTATTTTAGATTTGGCTTCATCTTTAGACAGCGATACAACGGTTTACTTAAAGCCTTCTACAGTCAGCCCTTCACCACATCCGTCTGGTGGTGCATATGCAGCATTGTTATTTTGAGTGCGATTTTATTTTGTATATTGAGTGTTTGGGATAGAAGACTATATGGAACACTTGAGTGTAATTTTGCACTCGAAATTTTATTAGCGTTTTCAGCATTTTGCCAGCATAGTAAGTTTATTTATTTATTTTGTAGGGACAAAAATAGCAGATCAAAAATTAACTAAATATACAAAAGCTGATAAAATTTCCACAGATTACAATATAAGGTCTGCCGAAATGCAGTGGCACAATCGTGTGACTGTAAACGTGACATGTTGAGGTTTCGGTCTCCAGTCAAGGAAATTAAATATTTAATATTTTTAATTTATCGCTTTGGTAACAAGGCAAAGCGCAGCGGTCGAGTTTCACCACAACATGCAATACCTCAAGTTTAGCAGAAAGTCCGAAACGGAACGGAGTGTATTAACACTAGGTTCCCAAGTTCTCTTTTTCTACCATGCCATGTGCAGGACACAGCGTAAAGCTGAAGCAATTTTTTTTTTATAGCTTCACGCTTTATCCCGCACGAGGCAAGGTAGGCAGAGAGAACCCGGGAACCTAGTGTAAAGACACTCCGTTCCACTTCCGTTCCCCACTTTCCGCCGAATTTGAGGCATTGCGTGTTGAGTGACGGAATTCAACGCCGCGCTTTGCCTTATTACCAGAGCGAAGAAATGAAACATTAAATATTTAAATTGAAAATAATAAATCGACTGGGGATCGAACCCAGAACCTGTCGGTTACAGTCACACTCTTGTGCCACTGAGCCACGAACGACAGGCCTCAAAATGCTAAAGCAAAATACTTTACTAAAACTTAATTTTAAAAAATAAAAAAAATATTTCATTATTATAATGAGCACTTGAGCCGTGGTCAAGGGGTGTAAAAGAGATTTATATACTGCGGAGTAGGTTTCGCAGACCCGTTTATTAGATATATTTTATTCCAATACTTTATTCATGAAAATGGTAAAATTTATTCATATTTTTATTTATTTAGATATATCTTGTTTATAATGTTTTTTTTTTTGTAGAAACAATTGTTCTCTGAAGGTATTTTATTATGGATCATTATTTTACGTTAAGTCAGAAATAGATTATCGTGGTACAGTGAGTTAAATTGTAATTTGGTAAAGGAGATGCTTGAATTTAATGTCCACTCGATGGACTGAATATTTTCATATTTCCGCTTGGTCAAAACTAAGCACATTTATGAGATTGACACAACGAAGTATTAAGTAATATTGACTAAAAGCTATATCCCCTCTGCCCTTATCACATAATTAGATAAGAATTTATACTATAAATATTCGAGAAACATATAAAACTCATTGTAAACTGCTATTACAGTTTTGCCGCTTCAAGCTTTATCATTTTCTCGACGGACTGCCTACTTCAGTTTCATTATAACAGCCTATGTTGTACATTGCTTTTACACCTCAAATCTTCTCTCTAATTTGGTCCACGATAAAAACGTTGCTATGGACTTGAAAGCATTGGCGGAGAGTGATTATAAAGTTGTTTTATTAAAAAATATGAATCTCATCACAGATAGAGAGGTAATGCAAAGGAATATATTTTTTTCAGAAAATTTTTGTTAAGGTTTTTTTTATTTTTTTATTAAACCTAGTGGGGCAGGGTTACGAATATGCAATTGTAAACGCGATAGGTTTCGTGATTTTAACTTCCATTCTCTCAAAGAAAATGAGATATATAATATTTTCATTCTTACTGGCTGACAGGAGGTAAAGCGTGTCGTTAAGTTCCATAGAAAGTATCCTACCCTGCCATGTGTGGGAAACACCAAAGTTGTAAATAAATATACATTATAATGATCATAACATTTAGCGATACGAAGAAAAATCTCCTTTCGTTTTTATTTTTTTGTATTTACAAATTAAAATTAACTTGAGCTGAAAATTATTTAGCAACAGTTAACCTAATTACGTTGAAAAAACAATAAATCACTAGTTTTTCGCATAAAATAAAATACATATTTCCTTTTCACAGAAATATGAAGCAACATTGGATAAAAATTTTAGTATTGTTTGGAATAAAATACTACAGCTCTCTATAATGGACGTCTCAACTGCCCTGACAGCCGTAATGGATTCGAAAACGGCGTTACTCACTGATTATATTATATTGTATCCTATTTTGAAGAAACGTAAGAATATTTGATATTTATTATAAAATTAAATGTTAGTTTTATTTTAGAAAATTAGCTATATTTAAATGTAGCCATTGTAAATATGTGACAGTAAACAATGGTTGTGGGTTGTGGAATGTGGTTATAATTCCTGGTTAAGAGTATGCTTATTATTAACATAAGTTTGTAAGTTTTTGTCTATGAAATACCTATTTTTTCACCTGTCGATTTTTTTCTTTTACTTGTATTATTATCACTGTAGATCCACGAAAAAGAGTAGCTCGGCTATAGGTTTTAATCACAAGGCGAATAGAACAGAAAATTTCAACAAAAATGCTTCTTTATTTTGTTTGCGTTGAATCACTAGCTTATTTTTTTCTGTCAAAGTATCCCATATTATTCGATATTAATTTTTGCTTAAAAGCTCTTTGTTTTTTAGATACTTTTTGTGTTTGTTTTTAGGATTATTTTTGTATTATTTGCTGTAAAGAATCCTAACACGTGTCGTGGATAGTTAGTCATTTATGGATAGTTTATTATGCTTGTTGAAACGTTGATTTATGTCATTTTTTTATAAGCAACAAATAAAAGGTTGCTCTAGTTTACAAATAATGCTACACAAATTACATTTATTGAAAGAAATGAGTCTTGTTACTAACAAAGACTTCGTTTGCTTCCTCTACAATAGATATCAATTTGTTAAACAGCAACGTATGTTCAGGTGTGCCAATTATCTTAATTTGCACTACCTTCTTGTATATTGTAATATTAAAGGAAGACAGGGAACTCTGTGTAATGTGTGTGTGCCTTTGTAAGTTTCAGGTACAAAGCAATTGTCCAATTACCAGTAGGTACATGTGGAAGCAAAGTTTTACAGATCCGTTAATTTTTATTGCATATTCTTTATCTAAAAGAAACTGGAGATCTTTCATTTGTTTTTAGCAATTTTTAGTAGCTAATATACTTTATTATTATTATATTTCACTTTTTCAAGTGGGGATCGAACCCAAAATATATCATTCTCAGTCACACTTGTGTCCCTACGCCACGATTGGCCTCATTTAATTTAGTTATAAATGCAAATAATATATTATATTTATTAGAACTGTAAACGCGACGAGTGTGGTATATCATAACCAGAGTTATGATTCATCTCCATGTAAGGCATGGGGTATATAAAGGAAAGAGCAGTGTTCTACATTTAAATTTTTAGAGTTCTAATTAGATTGTAGGTACTAATGTTTTTTTAATTATTTATAGGTTTTGAAATAGATGAAATATGTGAACTTGTTGAAATAGACCTATGTTCAAGAGTAATGCATTATTTTTTCACCAACAAAACTTTTAAATATAAGGAAGATTTTAAAATTGGGTAAGTGAAATAGATCAAAGAAAGAAATTTAAAAAATATACTGCCCAGGGACCTCGTTTTTGGAAATGTGCGTGTGTTTCATTCTGGAGCCTCAGTGTTACAAACGAATAGACAGAAGACAAACTTAGTTGTTTCTGCGTCGGAGATTAGAAATTGAAATTACATATGTGCTTTAATATGGTATTAACTAAAATGTAGTGTAGTGGTTTCACATCCATCTTTGAGCGATATGAGTGTGAGTTGGGGCGTGGCTTGATTGATTTTTGTATTTTGGAAAATTCATATTTTCTGACATTTATGTTTCTAATACTTTTTATTATGTAATAACTATAAATTAAGAACTTGAAGTAAAAGAAGAAAATTAATTAGATAATAGTAGCTATGTTATATGTGACAATAAAAAAGTAGCTATATGCACATACATATTATTCTTTTCAGGAGTTTTCGTATTAAAGAAGCTGGGCTCATCCGACGTAAACAAATTAATGAAAAATATAGACCATTTAAATGTAAGCAAGCGACTTATCAATATCAATACCAGGCGCAGTTTGATCATGTTGCAAATATATTACTATTATTACTTGGAATTTATTTAATAGCTTTCTTTATTCTTATTGGGGAAAGAATTCATTATAGAAGAAACAGAACATGGCCGTACGTTAACTGATATTAAACAACTAAAAAATATTGTACTATATAAATAAAAATATTTTTTTTAACTTCTAAAATAAATAATTACACCTTTTATTTTACCTTTCCTTTCGCATATAACAAGGGAAATCGGATGCAGTTTTAAAATATCTACAATCCATTCGTCGCCTAACTTTTTAAATATTATGTTTTAGTAGCGGATCTCGACGCTATGCCTTGTATATTGAAAACTGAATTTTGTTTTCCCCGAACTGGGATGGAATGCACAATTCTTGCAATTTAAGTAAATCGCTAAAGTCTTATATCCTGGCTAACTACGAGTTGGACTCAAAAAAGGGTAGTGACCTGTCGTGGCGCAGCGGCACAAATGTGTGACTGTAACCGACAGGTTCTGGGTTCGATCCCCGGTCGAGGAAATGAACTATTTAATATTTTCAATTTAAATATTTAATGTTTCATTTCTTCGCTCTGGTAATAAGGCAAAGCGCGGCGTTGAGTTCCGCCACTCAACGCGCAATGCCTCAAATTCGGCGGAATGCCGGGAACGGAAGTGGAACGGAGTGTCTTAACACTAGGTTCTCGGGTTCCCTCTGCCTACCCTGCTTCGTGCGGGATACAGCGTGAAGCTGAGTGAGTGAGTGAGTGAGTAACATCTATACAAACGGAAAAAAACATATCTGTTGCAAAAGAGTACTGTGTTTACTCATTTCTTTTATTCTGAATTTGTTGTTATAGCGGTAATAGAAATATATAATACACAATTTTTTATAAAATGTCGGTTGCCCTTTCGATATATTATTATATATCGAAAGGGCAACCATATATTCATAGGAACTTTTATATCACCTTTGTGCCATCTATCACTAGAGAAAGAGGTGAAAATGTTTGCTGCTAGATTACGTAAATGGAGACGAAAACGAAATGGTGCACCTATTTCCTAAATAAAAAAAGAAATTTATCAGACTTTACGTACGGGTCATGGTTAGTGATCACCGCCACCCACAGCCCTGCCGGTGCGTTGCCGGCCTTTAAAGTAGAGGTAAACGCCATTTTTGAAGGAATTTCACATCAATCTGGAAATACTGCCGCGGGTAGACCTTTCCACAGATTCGTTTCACATGGAAGAAAAATCCTACGAAATCGCACAATAGTGTAGTGTCACGTATCTAGACGATGAGTATCTTACTTTAGTTTGGGACATACTGCGGTTAGATAGTTAGGAAAACTGACCATCTTGGAACGAGAGTTTACTAGAATTGAGCGAGATCCACTGGCAGAATAGCCGACATAGATCTACTGAGAGCCATACCATTTATTTCTCCGGTAATGAAAACACTAGTCGTAACGGAGTAGCGTTTCTCATCTCCAAAAGAGCCTGTAAATGTACCTTATAACATGTATAAAACTCAGAACAACTCCAGTAAACCTAAACCTCATTATCAGGCGAGGTCCATACTTCGCCTGATGGAAAATACCGAAATTGATTATATTCTCATACGGAATCGATGGAGAACATTCATTTAAAATATCCGCACCTTACCAGGAGCCGACTGTGGCTCAGATCATCAACTGTTGATATCTAAGTTAAGAGTAAAGTTGAGAGCATCCAGAAAACAAAAACTATAACAGCGACTACACGTTCAGGACACCTCTAAGTTTTAGGAATATATACAACACAAATGGGAAAAATGGATTACCGCAGAACATCGCGAGGAAACCACTGACAAGCTTTGGGATCGGGCAAAACATCTTATCTCAAATGCCGTCACAGATTCAAATTGACCTGTGACAAGACACAAGAGGTTAATTGGATGACAGATGGTACTTTGTACCTAATTGATAAGGAAATTACTAATATATAAGATATAAGATAAGACGTGAAATGAAAGCCAGAGGTTCCGATGTAAATGTTTTGAATCGATTATCCGCGCAAATTCAAGCACAATGCAGACGGGATCATAACGCCTACCTAAATAGCATATGCAACGAAATCGAAACTTACTCTGAAAAGTATGAATCCAAAGATTTGTACTGCATGATTCGCCTTATCACTCATTGTCTTCCAAATCATTGGCCATTGAAAACAGTGATGGCCAGATGATTATTGAACTCGATAAGTTCTCAGAGACCTGGAAGAGTTACTGTCAGTCTCTATTTCAAGACCAACAATCGCGAAGTAGTTCACCAACAGAACCCAGTGAAGGAGAGTTGGAATACGGCTCCAACTCTCCTTCACTGGGTTCTGTTGTTACTCTTATCCGAAGTGCAGGCTGCCCTCAAACACCTCAAGGATAAAAAAGATACGGGAAGAAATGGAATACCAATTGAAACTATCAAAGCCGTAGGTGAATATAGTACTCGAATGTTCCATACTATTTTTAGCAATATTTGGTAGACGGGAGTATGGCCAGTCGAATGGACTTACACAGTCTTTACTCCCCTACACATTGCTCCAGAACAGGCTGGCTTTGTGAAGGACAAAGCAAATTCTTATCGTACGCCAAGTCATAGAGAAAACACGAGAGTTTAACAAACTCGTTTACATTTGCTTTGTAGATTTTTCGAAAGCGTTCGATTCTGTGTAGTGGCCCGTTTTATGGAACACCCTACTATAAATGGGCACACCGAACCACCTAGTACACGTTCCAAGATGGCTATACGAACGAGGAAATGCCTCAGTGCGAACAGACGACATCCTATTAAGCAACTTCCATCCTAGCGCAGGTGTCCATCAAGGGTGCATAATATCACCACTACTCTTTAACGTTTACACAGAGCTCATAGTGCGTATCACCCTTGAGGACTGGACAGATGGTATAGCGGTTGACGGCTACAGGATTGCAAATTTGCGCTACGCCGATGATACAGCCCTATTCTCCTCTAGTGCTCCGCGTATGGAAGAACTTCTCCAGAAGACAGAATGCGTCAGCCTTGAGTTTGGATTAAAGATCAATCGCAGCAAAACGAAAATGTTGATTGTGGACCGCGCCAACAATAATTCGCCGAATGTGGCTCATATTGCGAATTGTGAAGTAGTCCAGTCCTACATATACACTGGTACTTTAATCACAAGCAATGGAGGCTGTATGGAGGAGATCATAATGCGTATGGCTATGACTAGAAATGCAATGGCTAAGTTTCGGAAGATGTGGAAAAACAGAAATATCCCCAAGAACACTGAAACTCGATTGGTTTGGACTCTTATTTTCCCTATTTTTCTTTACACTGCTGAGACGTGGCCTTTGCGAGATGGACAAGAAAAAGTCTTACTCGGCTCGATGCTCGGAATATCTTGGACAGAATTCCGTACAAATGTATCCATACGAGAGGAACTCGGCAACAAAGAGCGACTATCATCTCTTATAGAAAACCCGCATCTTGAAGTTTTGCAGGTGCAGGGCAGAGTGGAGAGTACCAGACCACGCGGTAGGTCACCCATGCGATGGACCGACCAAATAAAATCAGCTGTGGGCGGCCAATTGCATGAGTGCACCAGAACCACCAATTGGCGACGACCAATTGGCGAAAATTAAAAAAGCCTAGAATGTGCCTACAGGACGACCACAACCGCTCTGTCAAGAGCGCAACGACAGAGAAGAGAAGTGCGGTTAAAAAATTCGGCGGGAGGTACCAAGTCCAAAAATTCTCCAGTACAACTATTTTTTTATCGAATAGCTATAACAACTATTGACGAATTGTTGGGTGTATTTTTTCTTAGTAGTTTCTCAGTTCTAGGAGGTTTTTGGTTTCGTCCACCTTAGCATTTTTTTGTTCGCTTTAAACTGTATTACACTTAGCAGGATATACAAAGAGAATCTGAGACATTCTGTTTCCGTAAATACATTTTCGTTCCCCATTTTTTGCCGAATTCTGGAAGCTATGCGCGTTGAAATGACAAAATTTAACGCCACACTTCGTCTTGTTACCAAAGCTATGATAATAAATATTTTTTCTTCGATTTCACCTACAACCAGTAGCGGTGGTGCCACTGTCACACTGACCTCCGTACCTCTATAAAATCTTACAAAAATATTTTGGTAATGATGATGCATAATAAATTCTTGAGTCTCCGTTTCTATAATACCCTCTCGGGATTCTTTACATTATACAACACGGTATTTACGTTTCGGTTGCATAAATACACATATGCGACCGCTGTGGTAGCTCACAGTGCATTCAACTTGTTTAGTAATATTTTCAACGCATTGCGTTCATAGTGGACCAGAACTCTATAAAAAAACTCATGTTTCTTAATTGTAGACCTTGTGGACGAGAAATACATCTTAGCCAATTAAGTCATAAAATGTTATTGTTATTAGCAACTCTATGTATAGAATATTTGCTCAACGGAATTTAAGTCGTACCTGTGAAGCTGGAATTATCTGTCACAAATTTAAAATTATGAACAGTTCTTACTTGTATGTGTGTGTGTGTGTGATATTAAAGTATAATGTAAATAATATAAGAAATTATCGTAGTACGAGTATGTAACATTGTAAGTGCTCAAAGTAGATGTTATAGCGAAAAGTTAGTCTCCTTCGTTCAAATTTTTATACGTTTCTAAATTTAGTCAGTACGTTACTAAATTTAGAAACGTATAAAAATTTGAACGAAGGAGGATTTGAACTCGCGCCTCTTGGAGACCGTCCCACCGTCAATATCACTAAACCTTGGACGGTTTCCAAAAGGCGCGGGTTCAAAACCCGCTTCGTTAAAATTTTTATACGTTTTTAAATTTAATATTTTTTCTTTTCTAAGTGTGGAATAACACTTTAAATATAGTAACACTTTAAATAGTCAGTACGTTGTTCATTGTTACTACTACTGCATACAAACGCACAGATAATCAGACAAACACAAGTAAACAAAAAAAATAATAAAATAATATTTTTGGCCCTACTACATTTTTAAACGTTCCCGATATGTTTTTTTTTTATATCTTCCATATGCAGATAGTGATCAGTTGTAGATTTAGTATTTAGTAAGTATGTATATATTTATATCATAGTTCAATATATATAAACAAAAGAAGTGTTTAAAGAAAATATTTCTTTAATATGATGTTAGTATATTTTTATCAAAACCAAATCTATATTCCAGGCCAGTAATACGTGGAAAGCAAAAAATAAATCACAATATAAAATTACATTAATAATTGTTGGTTTCTTCTTTTCCTTTCAACCACACGATTATTCCGCGTAAAATTACTCTAAAAAAATCAGAAAGAAACGCGTTTTTAAAATAATACAAATGTCCCAAGCAAAACTTTATAACGTTTATATGAGTTCTTTTGGGTAAGCAACAAAATTAGAATTGTCATGAAAAAGGCTTGCAACGTGTTTACAGTTTATTTTAACATTACGTAAATATGAATTTGATGGATTTGTTTCTGCCTCTGCGTTCCCCACGTTCTGGCACGAGCGACTGTAAGCGACAGGTTGTGGGTTCGATAACTACACGAAAAAGTATATAAATATTAAATAATTGTAAATGAAATTACTATTTTTTTCTTAGCTCTGTTAAAATTGGTGGAAAATAACTTAACTTAACTTAGCTTCACGCTATATCCCTAGCGGGGTAGGCAGAGAGAACGGAGCGCCAAACGCTACAGTCTCAAAAATTGGTGGATAATGAGGAACGAAACGGAGGAACGAAACATTTTGTTTTTGAATATTATGCTGTAGTATTTTTTTTTTTTAATTTTATTAGCAAATAGTTAATTTAACACGAAATATTCACAAAAAAAAATGGAAATTTTTATCGATGAACGCTAGCTGCGTGCACGAAGAAAAGCATGATTGATTGTCACGTTACACTTGAGCCGAGGGTGTAAGCGATAGAAAGCCACGATCAGCCTAAGCGTGTGCAGTAATAACAAGTTACTTATAATTAATCTATCATTTAACTAAAAAATATTTGAATTGACGAGGGCAAATAAATGTTTTTATTAAAAAAAATCAATCATTATTAATTTATTCATCTTTGTATTATACAAAATAATGATATACCAGTGATAATAATTGAATTCAATATATAAAAGTATGCAGTTTTTCATCAATATTTCCTTTTGTCATTATCACATATAATTATCGCCCGTAAAAGGAGCTAGCTAGCCCGTAAAAGCTATGTCAGTCAGCCACTACCAGCTGCACCCAACCCATACGGTGCTGTCGAAACAGTAGTGAGGTAGTAGTTTCCGAAACTTCCAGATTCTTTCTCAGATTTAAAGCCCATTAACGTTATTTCATTATTTTTGCAATTGCCACTTTGAAATTCAGTCCAATTTCCACATTTTCTCGCTATTATAGAAAATTTAGTTTTGTTTTATAGAAGATTAAAAAAAGTATAATATTGTGAAGCATTGCCAATTGGCCTGTCGTGGTTCAGCGGCACAAGCGTGTAACTGTAACCGACAGGTTCTGGGTTCGATCCCCAATCGAGGAAATGAAATATTTAATATTTTCAATTTAAATATTTAATGATTCATTTCTTCGCTCTGGTAGTAAGGCAAGGCGTTGAGTTGCGCCACTCAGCACGCAATGCCTCAATTTCGACGGAAAGTGAGGAACGGAAGTAAAACGGAGTGTCTTAACATTAGGTTCCCAGGTTCCCTCTGCTCACCCTGCCTCGTGCGTAAAAAAATAATTTGATTGTTTGACGGTTAACTAATGATTATATTTAAATTATTTTCATTTGCTTGGTTTGAAAAAGTCAGGCGTAGCTTTGAGTTTCATCAATAAACACAATATCTCAATTTTAGTTTCAATTCAATAATCTATGTTAGAGGTCATGTGTACATGTATGTAGTACTTTACCGGGAAAATGGTCGGGAAAGTCGATAGATTCTGCAAAAATCTCCCAAGCTCTACTGTGATCACACGTAGAGAGAATGCATCCAGGCTGTGACATGCCATTGTTTGGGTAAAAGTCTTTATGCCCTGTAAAAATATAACTTATACATTTATTACACAGATATAGAAAGGACATAAGTCTTGTATTCTTTTGTATAATAATTGATTGTTTTACATAATAATAAAATATATTTATAAAATTGCCAGCGTAAGATGAAAGTTTCATTTGAGCTCAAACAAATTGAAAATTATTTAACTTTTAATTTGCATGGCATTAGAATATTAAGCAGATTGTTTATTTAGCTAGGAACCCGTTACCGTCGCTGTTAAAGTCAAACGTTAGTCCAGTGCGAATACACCAACTGCCTCTGGAAAGTAAAATATAAACACACCTATGGGTTCTTTAAGTCCCAACATACCACCATTAGTATGTATGACATCAACATAATGAGCATCACTTTTATCGAGTTTGCTGTCTACATGCACATTGCTAAAACATGGCCCAGCAGGATCTAACCCAGTAATCCGGCTGATCAACTGCCCAGTTCTCTTATATACTTGCTTTCCTGCTATACCTGCTATATGAGCTCCTAGACTATGTCCAACTAAAGTAATTTTAGAAGCGTTTGCACCACCTGTAATACGATATAGTAGTACGTATATATTCTTATCTAAAAAAAAAGATCAGTAAAATGTTTATTATTATTTAGCATATTTTTCTATAGTTAAACATAGCCACGTATTTTGTTCATTTACATATGAAATTAGCAAATATTTAATTAATAAACAAGCAGATTTAGAATCTACATGTAAATATGTAAATTCTAATCTACACCTGTTACTTTACTCTACCATACAAAGTTAATTGGTGATATGCTTAATATTATTAGGGACAACAGTTACTCACTTTTAATAATATCACTCAAAAATGTTCCTAATCCTTCTCCTATGAATCTAGCATAAGTTGATGACCGGAAATATTCAAAACTGAAAACCTTTCTTCCGTCCAAAGCAAATACTTTAACATATTTTTTCTTAATCAAATTAGGTGCTATTCCTTGTACCATCAAGCCATCAGAACTCTCCATAAAGCCATGGATAAGAAAAAATACAGATCTTGTACCACCAATCAGTCTTTTGAACGTATTCGTTTCGTTTAAATCGTGTTTAATATTGCCATTTTTAGTAATATGATCAATTTTCAATATTTCATTGAAGTTCGTTGAATTCTTTTCTAGAATTTGATCATAGGATACACCAAAGAAATTTTTAACGGCTTCACCTGAAATTATAAGTATATAGATATTTTTCTTCCCTTCACTCACTAATTAGGCTCTGATTCACTCACTAACTCACTTATTAATCATCTAAATACAATTAGTGTAGTAATATTTTGCCTGTCTCAGTCTATCGGACTTCCCATATTAAAAATAAGATACAATTTAATAATGACTTTGATTTTCGCGATTGTTATACATTTTAAATGAAACACTTTTAAACGGATTAATCGCGTATATTGAATGGTAAACATTTAGGGTAGACTGAGGTGGCATTTGTCTGTCAGATATAATTATTATATCAAACTACCGCCAACGATTCCTTAATTTCCTCGCGTACTGCCCTGGATTCTTGCAGAATGAGTTAACTGTATCTGGTCCTCTAGTGTGGTGTGCTGGGGATTTTAATTTTTTTAATAGTGGGTCAAGCGGAAGCTAGAGGAGAATAACATGCCTATAGAATATCTTGAACTTTTAGAACACTGCGTTACATCTGGATATCTGGTGTTCAATCAAGAATTCTATTTACAAATAGATGGCATTGCTATGGGTTCGCCTGTGTCCCCGGTAATAGCAGATATATACATGGAGGACTTCGAGGAGATGGCTCTTAGCTCTGCACCATGTCTACCTAGGATATATAAGCGGTACGTAGATGACACATTCACAATTTTACCTACGGACTGTCCGTTTATATATTCTTAAACCACCTTAATTCTATTAATAATAATATTCAGTTTACAATGGAATTATAGGCAAATGTTTACCATTCAATATACGCGATTAATCCGTTTAAAAGTGTTTCATTTAATAAGATACAATTTGGCACAGCGATAAGACTTAATACCCATATAAAGAAGAAACTATCAAATGTTGGAACAACGAAGATCCTAAATACCTGATGATTTTCATGACACACTGTAACAGCCAAGCTACACTAGATATTTGGCGTTCTGCTTTTGCAAAATTTTGCGTTGCGAAATTTATTCAGCGTAATTGGACTCGGCTTTTCATGTATAAAAATATAATCTGGAATATATTATATACGACAAACCGAAAGAATCGGATTAAACTATGAGAGAAATGGAAATTTCACCATAGTAAAAGTTCTTCTATGTAATGAGCCTCTTCTATTGATGTACATATATGGGTATATAAGAAAAGGAAAAATATTCTGTACCAAACCAACAGTCTCAATTAAGCTGAAAACTGTCAGCTGCAGCTGTTAGCTGTCCTTAAAAAGTGTATTAATTTAGTACAAAAATATTTAAAATTTCATATTCTTGAATCAGAATGGACCCTACAACCTAATACTTAAAAGTCGTACACTATCAAAATAAGGATACATTTATGCTAAATCACCATTTAATACGTTAGCAAAAAAAATTAAATTAATAAATACAGTGACTTATTCTTCTAGATATAAAGTAAAGGACCTAGTCAAATATTTAAAGGGGACCATAAGCCGTTATAATGTTATATTATATCTACAGACTCCGTACGTCGTCCGTTCAGAAATTCTTAGAAAAGAAAATAAAAAAATATGCTATGTTTTTAAGCATAACGAATTATTGTTACGTTATCGTATCGTTATATGTTTTTTTATTTCTATACATAAACATACTCGTATATAGATACAAAACGCCGGAATAACGACTCAAAGTCTGACTGTATATGCGACGGTAGTGACTTCGATTCTTAATTGGAGTGATTTTCTTTTTTGGGCTGTTGTTATGTGCGGGATAACATGAGGATAAAAAAAAAAAATATCATATAATTCTTTCTTATTATATTCAAATGGATTCATTTGAATATTAAATATTTTTTTTTTGTAAATAAGTTGTAAAACTTACATCTATTTGATCCGGCTTCCACAAGAGGATGCAAGACGGGGAGGGCAGAGTCTATAATAGAGCTTACACTGAAACCAGCTTGTTTATATGGAACACTCGCCGAATGTGCGATGATCAATAAGTTATACGTGTACAATATTTGTAAATTTTGAACTGAAAAAAATATTTATCATTTAATATTACAGTAATAATTCCTATTTAAATAATAATCTGTCTGAAAATAAGCGATTGGTGTAAGTACACAAGACAATGCCTCAATTCGGTGGAAGGTGGGAAACAAAACGGATTGTCTTCACATTAGGTTTCCAAATTCCCTCTGAGTATTGAAACTGAGTAACGTAAAATGGCCTGACTTTAAAATGATGGCACATTGACTGCAGCTTAAAAGACGCAGAAAAATCCTGAATCCAATTATATAAATAACTTATTATCGTATAAAATGGCGCTTATACCAATGATATTATTAACAATGGTTACAGTATCGATTCCCACTCGTGAGAGTATTTTTTTTTTCTTTCTTTTTTTTTCCAGCTTCACACTGTATCCCGCACTAGGCAGGGTAGGCAGAGGGAACGGAAGTGAAACCTAGTGTTATGACACTCCGTTCCACTTCCGTTCCCCACTTTCCGCCGAATTTGAGGCATTGCGTGTTGAGTGGCGGAACTCAACGCCGCGCTTTGCCTTATTACCAGAGCGAAGAAATGAAACATTAAATATTCAAATTGAAAATATTAAATATTTCATTTCCTCGACTGGGGATCGAACCCAGAACCTGTCGGTTACAGTCACACTCTTGTGCCGCTGCGCCACGACAGGCCTCAAGAGAGTATTCTCATACTTACATAAACATAATTTAGAAATATATTGTTCAAATTGTGAAGAACAGAGTGATTTAAAAGTATCATTTTCTTTTTTACGCGCGATACAACATAAACCTAAATAAAGGGTGTCTCAGAATATTTTTCATTTTTTGAATTGACCTATACACGCCAATTTCACGTAGCAGGAGATGGGGGTAGTCTCAAACGCTAGGCTTGTTTGTTAAGTTTAGCAACCATGAATCGTTTAACGGGACCGCAGCGCGCGTTTCGCATGTGAGCGTTTTATTAAAACAACGAGTCCTACACTATTGGTCGTCGTTTATACAGAGTTTATACAGGCTTTATACAAGGTTTATACATGTGCACACGATTCAAAAATGTGCCAGGTCCACTTTAGCTAAACATAGGGTATGTAAGTTTAAAGAGACTGGAAATACAATGCCGGAAAAATCACCTGGGCGCAAAAGAAAATCAAGAACGAGCATGAACGTCGACCGCATTCGCCAGTCTATTTTGGACAACCCACGATAGTCATTGACATTGCGCGCAGCATCTCTTAATTTGAACAAATCTACGATCGTATTATTTCAAAAGATTTACATTTTCACCCCTGTAAAATTGTTATTTGTTTGTTTAAGTAATTAAGCCTGTTGATCCTGACAAACGAGTTGAATTGCAGGAGAATGAAAAACCGTTTCAAGATTTTAAATAAGGTCTAGTTAACCGACGATTCGAATTTCCACATCAAAGGCTACGTAAATAAACAAAATTGCAGATGAAAATTGCGAGAATCCAGATCCAGATATCTAGAACTGCATCAGAAGCCCTTGCACTCGGCAAAAGTGATCGTTTGGGTTGCCATATCAAAGAATAATCGGTCCTTATTTTTTGAGGATGACCGAGACTGACAATTATTTCTGATTGATATTATTTCTGATTAATATTGCTATATGAACCGGACTTTTTCGGTAACACCTTTCTTCAGCAAGATGAAGCCACCTATCATTCTACAAATGACTCTTTAGCTGCTTTTCACGATTTATTCCTTGGAAGAGTGATAAGTCGCCAAGAGGACATCAACTGGACACCGAGGAGTCTTGACTTTACGCCTGCTGATTTTTTCTATAGGGATACTTAAAAACTAAAATTTATTATTCATCACCACGAAACCTGAATATTTTGAAGAAAAAAATTACTGAAGAAATCAACTCTATTCCTAGAGCGATGCAAGTAAATAGTCAACATTTTCAAACATTTGTTTTTCATAAAAAATCTAAGCTTTTTAATTTAACAATAAATAATACAAGTTTAAATTCATATTGTTGTAATCATCAAAAAACAATGATAAAAATGTTAAACATCAAAAATACAATAAAGTTACATATATGTTTATGTACGTATAAAAACGTGTAATAATCCTTAAAGTAATTCTTAGTACTTAAAACATCTTGATATAATAAGGAAAAACTCACGTGTCATCTCACTATAGAGTATACAGTGCACCACTGAAGCTATGTCATTAAGCAAATTATTCGTCACTAGCCACTTTACGATATTGCGCAATTTCGAATACTAAAACTATTGAGCTCTTTTTTTGTTAAATTTATTAAATATATTTATATTTTATTCAACATTTTGAATTATCCCGCTTGTAAGGTAGGTAGGAAAACTTTGTATTAGGACATACCGTTCTAGACTTTTTGATAAAAGTCAAGAAGTCTCTCGCATAATGTTTTAACGTTAAATAATTTACCATCGGGTCACTTAGAAAACTGACTCAGTCAGACCTGAGAACAATGACTTCGAGATGAATGTGAAGTTGCGAAATTCGACGCCGCGCTTTCTGTTACAAGTGTACGTAAATGAAAAAATATATTCTAGATTTACGACTTATCTTTCATAAGACTGTGGAAGCTAGTGTTAAGATATTAAGCTCGCCACTAATCAGCCGTGTGATTCCGGCTTAGAATAGGATCACCCTCATACTGATGGTGTCGTAAGAGGTGACTAAAGTACATGTGGGAGAGTCACGTTGCCAGCAATGGCAACACGCATGGGCAGACTCGACCGGATTGTTACCACCATTACGTTGGCATTTGAAACCGGCGTTAAATAGTGGCTTTGGTCACTGCGTTTAGCATTAGGTAATACCGGGGCCCGGTGCTCATCCACTTTAAAAGACGGCAACGCTCCTGTAGCTCCTCTGGAGTTTACCGGGGCCGTGGGCGACGGTGATCACTTACCATCAGGTGACCAATACGCTCGTTTGCCGTCTTTCCCATAAAATCAAATCAAATCTAGGCTCAAAAGGGTTTTATAATAAATAAATAATTACAAAATAAAATGCGAAATGTTTAGAAAGAATATTTTTAATAGACTTATAGATATAACTTGTAAGATGAGGCGACATTATTGGTGTATTATTTTAGTTACCAATATATTATTTTCTCTAAAGTAAAAAATATCGATATTTTATATTTACTTTTGTCTCGTGTTGTCTACATTTTATATTTTCAAAGAAAAAATGTTAAATTATCATAGTTTTTTCACAGAAATTCCTTTTATTTTTTAAAATGATTATTTATAACTCGTATTCTAGAAACATTGAAGAGCAATAAACAGTTAATATTACAATTGAGGCCCGTCGTGGCGCAGGGGCGCAAGTGTGCATCTGTGAACACGGCAGGTTGTGAGTTCGATCTGGACTCGAGAAAATGAAATATTTAATATTTTATTTTTTTCTTTCTGGTAACAAAGCAAAGTGCACAAGCGACAGGCGCAACAACAACAGTTCCTCCAATTCATACGTACTGCATGCCCAAAATTGGGCATAAAAGGGGGAACGGAAAAGTGTGTCTTAACACTAGTTTCTCAAATTAGCTCTTCTTACCTTGCTATGCAGGATGTAACGTGAAGCTAAAAAAATATTCTTATTAAAATTATTATGTTTTTCATTACTTCTTCTTAAATTGTCCTTAGTCTATACATAATCATCTAGCAAAGACAGTCGCGGGGAAGACCTTTCATCTATATCTACGTTTTTTGCACGTTAAATGAACTTAGTTGGTGAAATGATATGATATGAGATTTTAAGTGACTTGTTATATCAAATTATAATGTGATAATTTAAGTCAAAATCAATTAAAAATATGACAGATTTAGGTTTCTTAACACTTGGACCTAATTTTATAAAGATATTTATGTATTTTAGTTCATAAATTTCACTAAAATCATATTGTCGTGAATATTTTCGATTTAATTCAAGATATTCTGACTTAGAAAGAAGTACATATACAAGATTTTTTTACTCTATTATTTATAAAATATTTTTGAGGCCGTGCTACACTGCATAGCTGTAATGTCGATGCTTATGGATTCGATCCTCACTCAAGGGAATAATTTGATTTTCAGCTTACGCTGTGCTCCACCGCCCATACGGCAGAGTATGCAGAGGAAACTTGGAAACCTAATGTAAAGTACACTCCGTCACCATTAACATATTTTCTTTATAATAACTCTACTATTTTAAATTATTCATTTCTCGTTTTTTCTCATTCTCATGCAAATCACAGTACTCTTTCCACATCTAAAAGAGCGAAAAATATTCAACATTTAATTTTCCATAATTATCCGCAGTTCGAATATAACATGGTGGTTTTTTTATGTCCCACACGATTAGTGCTTAGTTCCGCCAGTTGTTTTGTTAACGGCAACAACTGGTTATTACGTTATTGCGAAGTTTAACTTTATTGTCATGTATGTACGAGTATATAGATGAGTTTGTTTGGTACTTTATTTAAATAATTGATTGTGCTACCATTATTATTTATATAAATAACAAAGTAGAGATAGGTATACGAGATGTATACATGTTATATATTTTTTTATAGAAATAATCAAAAAAATATTAGATGAAATCATCAATAAAATCTGACAATTAATAATAAGTGTTAAATATCTGAAAATTTAATATTTTTTTGATTGTACATTAAGCTGTTGTTTGTTTGCAATTAACAAAAAAACATATAGGTTGTTTCAATTTTTTTTCAATATTTCATGTTGTGGTTGGTCTATATTATATATATACTATATATAACTATATCCAATTCATTTAAAACCGTAGACTTTGTCATTTTCCTTGCTACTCTAGAAAAACTAAATTTTACCACTGACATGGTACAAATGGCTCCACTCCTATCTATATAATCTTCATCAGAATTTTGGTTACCTTAATTTTAATTCCTTGTTACTTTAAAGCAGAAGTACCACAAAGAGGAGTATTGCCTCCATTACTTTTCTCAATATTTTTTTATGGAAAAGACGGCAAAAAAGCGTACGTGTCACCTGATGGTAAGTGATCACCGTCGCCCATGGGGTCGTGATAATCCGGTCGAGTCTGCCCGTGCGTGTTGCCATTGCCGACAGCGTGACTCTCCCACACGTTCTTTAGTCTCTTACGAAACCATCAGTACAAGGTCGATCCTATTCGAACGGAATCACACAGCAAAAGTAAAACTTATTTTAAATATTATAATATAATATCAAAATATTATATTATAATATTATATCAAAACATTATCTTAAACAATTTATCCACCATACCTTTTTATTTATACGCTGATGACTTGCATACATATATATATGTATGAACAAATCGATCGTAATTTAGAAATATTTTTTTGTGATTCAAGTGTCACGGCTTAAATCTAAATTCAAATAAATCTCAATATGTATAATAGGTAGTCAAAAACAAATTGCTAAGCTTAATTTCTCCTTAAAATCAAAAAATCTAAATTCAAATAATCTTAATTCAAGATCCAGATCTAGACCTTTAGAAACTGCTACCTTTCCCAAAAAATGGATAGTCACCCATTTTCATATGTATTCAAATACACATATATTTGATCAATTCTTTTTTTCAAAAGTTTTACTCAACGAGTGCAATACAGATATACAATTGCTAGGATCACTATTTTCTCCGTTCTTAAAAATTGGTACTACTTAACTGTTTTTCATGAGGTCGGGAAAAACGCTTTTGTTAGCACATTTATTAAATATGTATGATAAGTAAGGTGGAATGTGAGTTATAATAGAGCTTAGTAACTTAAGAGATGTACCCCATAGATCACCAGTTTTTTTTTCATTAAGATTTTTAAAAGTTTTTATATAGATAAGATATTTTAAATATATTTCCTCTTGATTTACATATATAATCGTTAAATTAGTAGGTACATTTATCTGTGTTACCTTGCAATAATTCAACAGCACTTGATGGGGATAACTTTAAGAAAGAAGTTACTTTTGTCGGTATTTCTGCAAAATAATTTTCAAAAACATTTGTCACTTCATAATCTGCCTTAATTTATTTAATATCTACTTTTAATTCTACCGACACATTATAAGTTTTGGATCTACCAGTTGCTCGAAATATTATGTCCCAGGTAGTACCTATTTAAATTTCAGAGTTTATATTTAAATGTCTTAGAGAAAACACTGATCCGCTTTAGTTAAATTCATTGATTTATATAGATTTAGAAAACGACTACATTGTGTTGTATTATGCCAGCGCAAACGATTATATATTTGCTTTGATTTTATAAAGTTTTCTCAAAACATTCTCCATAATTCAAATCTTTATAATTATCTTACGGCGGTCGGCTATAACATGCTGTTGAAACTCAACGCAGGACAATTCAATAGTATGGTCGACGGAGAGAGCCAAAGGGCGCGAGCCGCCATGGATGGAATTCTATCAAGCGATCGCACTTGATACTTTATAATTCTCTATGTTAAATTTCATTTGCCAACTATTATATTTGATGGTACCTCTATTTCCTACAGTAATTCCATTAAGAATCTGGGCATCATCATAGATGACACCTTATCTTAGGTTCTTCAAATTTCACATATTAGCAGTAAAATATGTGTGACAATTGTATCTTTCAAGAAATGAAATCATTTTCTTATAATAAAAACAAAGATTTTACTATCCATTTCTCTCTTTCTCTCTAATCTTGACTATGCCGACAATTGCTACCTTGACTAACCACAAGAACGCCTAAACAAGTTAGAACATCTACAACATCTCTGCATCAGATATGTACATATTTGAAAAATTTTCGATTATATATCTGAATGCCTTGATTAGCATCGTGGCATCGTCAATATTTCCATACACTATGTACTGTTTATTTCATTCTTTGCCATCTTAACACTCCTCGTTACCTTCACTTTCCTAGGTTCCGATCCTACCCTTGAGCTCAACCTACGGTCTAAAGGCGACAACAAATTTAAGATACCTGTTGGTAACACAGTTGGTTATAAGGAATCTATTACAATTAAGAGCTCGATTCCACAAAATGATTTGTGAAATGATTTACCACCTTATATTCGGCAATCAAAATCTCTTAGTATTAATATTCAAGATATCCCTTAAACGTTACTATTTGGCACAACAAATATAATATATGGAATATTTATGTATATATCACCTATAAATATGATATGTATTATGTATGTAGACAAGTTTACGGGAGCGCGAGTGGGCTTTTTAAAAAGTAATAAAACTTTAATTTGAATTTATTTTAATTATGTATTGAACAGAATTTCATGTTTTTATATAATTAATTACTAAAGACTTAAAATACTGAAACGACCAAGCATAAGCGCATGCTCTTGTCGATTGAAAAACTATCCCAAGAAAAATTAATATTAAAAATACATAAGAATGTTTCCCATGGCTTGAGAGGATTCGCGTTACCATACTTAGAATGCCGATTAAGCATTTACCTATACCGTTCTCATGCCATGAGCCAACATAACTCCTCCCTCCTTAAGTTCGAAACCATCGGAAGATTTTGGATTCTGAGGGTTTCGATTGAAAGTAAAAATTTTAGTTTTAAATCTATTAACAATCAAAATTATTGTTATAATAATTAATATTAATTATAAAACTAAGGTACTGACACTGACACTATTGACTTTTATAATTGGCTCATTTTCACTTTCACTTTCACTAACACTTTTTGTCTTTAGAGCTGCTGACAAATATTTCACATCATCCAGGTTTATTCCTAATATATATATATATATATATATATATATATATATATATATATATATATATATATATATATATATATATATATATATATATATATATATATATATATATATTAGGAATAAACCTGGATGATGTGAAATATTTGTCAGCAGCTCTAAAGACAAAAAGTGTTAGTGAAAGTGAAAGTGAAAATGAGCCAATTATAAAAGTCAATAGTGTCAGTGTCAGTACCTTAGTTTTATAATTAATATTAATTATTATAACAATAATTTTGATTGTTAATAGATTTAAAACTAAAATTTTTACTTTCAATCGAAACCCTCAGAATCCAAAATCTTCCGATGGTTTCGAACTTAAGGAGGGAGGAGTTATGTTGGCTCATGGCATGAGAACGGTATAGGTAAATGCTTAATCGGCATTCTAAGTATGGTAACGCGAATCCTCTCAAGCCATGGGAAACATTCTTATGTATTTTTAATATTAATTTTTCTTGGGATAGTTTTTCAATCGACAAGAGCATGCGCTTATGCTTGGTCGTTTCAGTATTTTAAGTCTTTAGTAATTAATTATATAAAAACATGAAATTCTGTTCAATACATAATTAAAATAAATTCAAATTAAAGTTTTATTACTTTTTAAAAAGCCCACTCGCGCTCCCGTAAACTTGTCTACATACATAATACATATCATATTTATAGGTGATATATACATAAATATTCCATATATTATATTTGTTGTGCCAAATAGTAACGTTTAAGGGATATCTTGAATATTAATACTAAGAGATTTTGATTGCCGAATATAAGGTGGTAAATCATTTCACAAATCATTTTGTGGAATCGAGCTCTTAATTGTAATAGATTCCTTATAACCAACTGTGTTACCAACAGGTATCTTAAATTTGTTGTTACCTTTAGAGCGTAGGTAACGCTTAAGGGTAGTATCGGAACCTAGGAAAGTGAAGGTAGCGAGGAGTGTTAAGATGGAAAAGAATGAAATAAAGAGTACATAGGGTATGGAAATATTGACGATGCCACGATGCTAATCAAGGCATTCAGATATATAATCGAAAATTTTTCAATCCAAATATGTACATATCTGATGCAGAGATGTTGTAGATGTTCTAACTTGTTTAGGCGTTCTTGTGGTTAGTCAAGGTAGCTATTGTCGGCATAGTCAATATTAGGGAGAAAGAAAGAAGTGGATAGTAAAATCTTTGTTTTTATTATAAGAAAATTATTTCATTTCTTGAAAGATGCAATTGTCACACATATTTTACTGCTAATATGTGAAATTTGAAGAACCTAAGATAAGGTGTCATCTATGATGATGCCCAGATTCTTAATGGAATTACTGTAGGAAATAGAGGTTTCATCAAATATAATAGTTGGCAAATGAAATTTAACATAGAGAATTATAAAGTATCAAGTGCGATCGCTTGATAGAATTCCATCCATGGCGGCTCGCGCCCTTTGGCTCTCTCCGTCGACCATACTATTGAATTGTCCTGCGTTGAGTTTCAACAGCATGTTATAGCCGACCGCCGTAAGATAATTATAAAGATTTGAATTATGGAGAATGTTTTGAGAAAACTTTATAAAATCAAAGCAAATATATAATCGTTTGCGCTGGCATAATACAACACAATGTAGTCGTTTTCTAAATCTATATAAATCAATGAATTTAACTAAAGCGGATCAGTGTTTTCTCTAAGACATTTAAAAATAAACTCTGAAATTTAAATAGGTACTACTTGGGACGTAATATCTCGAACAACTGGTAGATCCAAAACTTATAATGTGTCGGTAGAATTAAAGGTAAAGGTTACTATTTGGCACAACAAATATAATATATGGAATATTTATGTATATAGTACTCCTTAAGTTCGAAACCATCGGAAGATTTTGGATTCTGAGGGTTTCGATTGAAAGTAAAAATTTTAGTTTTAAATCTATTAACAATCAAAATTATTGTTATAATAATTAATATTAATTATAAAACTAAGGTACTGACACTGACACTATTGACTTTTATAATTGGCTCATTTTCACTTTCACTTTCACTAACACTTTTTGTCTTTAGAGCTGCTGACAAATATTTCACATCATCCAGGTTTATTCCTAATATATATATATATATATATATATATATATATATATATATATATATATATATATATATATATATATATATATATATATATATATATATATATAT
Organism: Eueides isabella; assembly: GCA_019049475.1. Classification (NCBI taxonomy): domain Eukaryota; kingdom Metazoa; phylum Arthropoda; class Insecta; order Lepidoptera; family Nymphalidae; genus Eueides; species Eueides isabella. The sequence goes on along the minus strand of CM032389.1, from coordinate 11,310,054 downwards.
ATATATATATATATATATATATATATATATGAATATATATATATATATATATATATATATATATATATATATATATATATATATATATATATATATATATATATATATATATATATATATATATATATATATATATATATATATATATATATATTCATATTTTTATAATAATAAATTAATTCTGTTTGTATCATTTGTTTATATTCACTCTTTATTATTTTGTGCACTTACAAGATTGTCTCCTGTAAGAGATCACTAATGGTGATAAGTTCGCCTTTGCATACTACTTCTATGCGTTTTTTTTTTTTTAGCTTCACGCTGTATCCCGCACGAGTCAGGGTAGGCAGAGGGAATCCGGGCATCTAGTGTTAAGACACTCCGTTCCACTTCCGTTCCCCACTTTCCGCCAAATTTGAGGCATTATTATACTTTGCGTAAAATGTTCATGTAAATTTTTCATTTTCTATTTGTAATTTATTTGTTATTGCTTTCTTTTCATGTGAATGCTGTATTATTATAATTAATTATCTTCATATAATTTAATAATGATGTCTCGAAATCGACCGGAATGTTAAGAACGGAGTATCTTGACACTAGATTCTCTGTGGGAGGGGATCAGAGCGTGAACTAAAGTCATGACGCATGGAAACAAGCGTGCAGCTATAAGCGTGACTGGTTGTGAGCACGATTCCAATTCCAAATCTTCGACATTCCTCTTTCGCCTCGTCCACTGACATCAACCTCTTCATACATGTGGTGTCCTCATACTTTTTACGACCCTTTTCTCCAGCATCGTTGATACTGTGTTTTCGAAGATCAACCAAGGTTTCCCCCTCCCTCTCTTACCACTGAGTTTTCCTTCATAAATCTTTTCTACCATTCTTTCTTCACTCATTCGCTCGTCGTGCCCAAAAGCACTCCTTCGTAATCGCTACGCGCAGTTCCGACCCATAGATCACCACATATTATTGATTTTTCATTCTCTCTAACACTAGCTAGAACGTTCCTGACACTCTCCCAAAACTCCTCAAGGTCGCATAATGGAGCTGAGGATACCGGCGCATAAGTCGATAACAAGAAAACTCTTGTTATCCCCAGCTTTAAGCAGCCTGGTGTTGATCGTCTTGTACTCTATCATTGCACTAACCAATCGACAGGACAATAACACGTCTACGCCTCGACTCCTCACTCGCTCTCTGGCCAGAGAGAGATCCGGTTGCCAGGTAAACCGGTCGTGTCATTGACTTTTCGCTTGGTCTCAGTCACACAAGTAACATCCAGATCTCTGCCTTCCATCACATCTAATAATTCGTTCATCTTTTTTTCTATCCCTCTTACATTCTACGTAGATAGTTACATGGAATGTAAGATTGTGTATCTTTGTCCTCCACTTCCCGCCGATCTGGACATGGCGTGCTGGGTGGCGGTCCCCAATGCCGCATTCGTCTCTACGCTATTCGTCTCCACTTATCACACCAGCAGGGACGCACTGGTGCGCGTCGCCTTGGGGGGACGCTCTATCAGAGCACGCTCGTATGGTGCACATTGTGGCGGATGGAACGTTGCAGCCCTCTAAAGGGCTGGCAGGGGTCGCTGCGAGCAAGCCTTCTAACGTAGACTCCCTTTACTTTATTAATTGGAGTTAATGAGGCCACAGGATGACCACATTTTTATACTTAAGAGCTTGCTTTTAGTGGTGAAGAAACGAAAATTATCCACTTACTTCGAATTTATTTAAAAAAAATAAGCATCAATTTACAAATGCCTAAATAAGTAATAATAACTAATCTGCCACATTATTGATATATCATTAATAATAAAATTATAAGAAAATTATACAAAAACTTTACTTAACTGTTTACAATAGAATTACATAAACAAAAAGGAACCAACAATGCACTTTCAATAGTCACGTAGACGCAAATTATTGTAAATAAAAATCATTTAACCAAACGATCTGGTTTAAAATGAGTTCTGTAATTTTCATCATTACATTATCATTAGATTCGTTATCAAATTAACAATAGATGATAACGCAGTTAACTATGAATGAAAATCATCTACTAATTCATCCTCATTACGTTAACTGTCGGATAGTTAAAGTAGACGCTAATAAGGTGTTTCAAATATGAAAATACTGCTTTTAAATACTAACGGTTTTATACGGGTTTGTTCAAATATTTTGTACTAATCTTCCGTTGTAGGTTCGGTTTTCACTCGGGGTAATTATTTATTTATAGTAAGAAACGAAATGTCTTAAGTTCCTTCTACCTTTCTTCATTTTCATTTTGCTATAAGCAGAAACGCATGAACCAAAAAAAATAAGTACGGATTTATTCCAATAATTACAACTACTCATTTGCCTTACAATTTCTAAAAATATATATTAAAGCTATTGTCTTTGTGTGTAATAAAACTATTGTCTTTGTATGTATACTGTTCATTCTATGTTCAAGTACAGTTGATACAATTTCTAACATATAGATGGTATCTGGCTATTCATATTGTAGGATACCCTGGACTAAATACCACGATTTAAAGATTTCAGATGGCACGTGGATTCCATCTGTGTAGATTTTTACGTACACAATGTGATCAAAACCGTGCTTTTATACATAGATCTCTATGTATATAGAGATAAGTTGCTTTAAAAAATCAGAGTAAGCATTACATGATACTGAATTTTGCCAATTCGTCAATTTTTTGGGGGAAAAAAGTATCCTAATGAGATCGGTGTGTCATAACGGTCGCATTTTCCTTATTATATTTATATTTATGCTTGGCAATAATTACACACAATAATAAATCAACAACTCTGTTTATCTACTTTGATATTTAGAAAAACAAAACACAAGAAAAACTAAGCTATTAATAACAGGGAAACTTTTGGAGGAACTGGAGGTTTTGTCTGTGTGGACGAAGTTATGTCTCTAAACTCAAAAACTCGTTTTAAACATATTTTTGTTATATTCATTAATGTTTAAGAATATAAATTGGAAAATATAGAAAAATATAGAAAAAGCAAGGTTTTGATTGCACGACTTAGTAATATAAAGCAAAAAAGAACTAACATAAAGTGTGCATCATTATTATCTAGTTTCTTGTTTTAAACAAGAAACTATCAGAGACATACCTATACAATAAAGAAAATAGCACTGTCGACATTTGTCTGGCGTATTATCGTCTTAAGGAATCCCTCAGATATATTATCTCTGGTTGTTATTGTCTCCTAATGGTAAGTATCTGCTTAGACACAATCTAGAAGTTAAGATAATGTCAGCAACGGCTGTTCAGGAAAATAGGTGTGCTTTCTTCTACTATGATTGGTCTATTATTGCTGAAAGGTATATTGTTGCTAATTAACCTGATATAGTACTAGCGGAATTCTGGACCTGGATCAACATCTTAAGAAATTATCGCTAAGCTGTTAGATCAAGAACCGGATACAGAAGGCGTATTATAAGAAAATTGCTCTCTCTGAAGCCCTAGATAGCTTGGGCTCTTGTCTCAAAAACTCGTTTTAAACATATTTTTGTTATATTCATTAATGTTTAAAAATATAAATTGGAAAATATTGAAAAATATAGAAAAAGCAAGGTTTTGATTGCACGACTTAGTAATATAAATTAAAAAAAAAACTAACATAAAGTGTGCACCATTATTATCTGGGTATTTAAGTAAGATTGACCGCATTTACAAAGACTATATTAGCTGATGTACATCATAATGGCAATCAAATGCAATTTCTATTTTGGTGGTAGCATCTCTACGCTCTTTTTAAAATTTTACCAACGCTAATAAAAAAGGTAAAATGTAATAAAATATTTTATTTCGTACATTAGATTGTAATATTACATTATGAAACTGAAGAGCTTGTTTGATTAATCTTATAGAGTACCTGTCGGAATTTCATTTTTTTTTGTTGGATAATAAATCGACGAAGTAGTTCCTAAGTAATCCATCATGTGTGGTCAGAGATACTTACCTCTTAGTGTTTAATACATACGACAGACATACGTATGTATATACCGTTTACACTTACACGATTTTATGTGTTAAGTGTTGCCAACTTTCCACCGAATTTGATGCATTGCATGTTGAGTGGTGGAGCTCAACGCCGCGCTTTGCCTTGTTACCAAAATTTTCAATTAAAATATTTAATGGTTTTATTTCTAACCATTAAATATTTTAATTGAAAATATTAAATATATTTATTTATGCTGTTAACATCTCTCTTAGTAAATATTTTATATATTATATTTTTATTTTAGACTGTTACATGAGCTATGGCGGAAGTGAAATTTAAAATCAACGGAGAAGATTATACAGGTTATATACTTTAAACTGGTCAAACATAACTATTTATTTTTAAGCATTTAATATTATCTATTATATATAATAGAATAATATATATATATATATATATATAATGGAATATTTTAATGTTTTAATCATTACTCAATAAATAGTATCCAATTCCAACAATTACACAAACAAAAAAATATATAATTCTTTCACACTGTTTTTTTTATATCTTTCAAAAATACATACTATACCTACTATACTAATTTATTTCTTAGCTTCGCTTACATAGCAGTGTATATAGAGAAAACCTGAATTCCATTCACATTAAAACACCTCTGTTCCTCTGTTAAAAGGGCGACTAAATAAAAATACTAAACATTTTCATGAGATGATATTCCCATGTGCTGATGAATCTGCAACCATAACATTTACAGTCGCACGTTTAGATCCCCCGTGTCACGGTGCTCTCAATAAGCAATAAAAAAATCGTTAATCTTTCAGCTGACGGCAGGTACAGCCCAGATTTCTCGCTCAACGAATACATAAGAACAGTGGCAAAACTCCGTGGAACCAAAGTCATGTGCTACGAAGGCGGGTGCGGTGTTTGCATGGTGCATGTCCGTATTGCTACACCCCCTACGAATGAAGTCAAATCATACGCTGTGAATTCTGTGAGAATATTTAAATTATATTGCCTAAATTTTAAACAAAACGAAAAATGTTGTAGTTGGTTAAAAGTATATGTTCCTAACAGTTCAATATCATATTCTTTTTATTTACCCACAATTCAGAAATTAAACATGATTATAGAAAAAGCGGCCACAATTGTAAAATAAAATATTACGCTTTAAAAAATATTAATACATTTTAATTTCAATATATTTAAATTATATTTTTCTTTATATTTTTAGTGTTTAATCTCAGTGTTATCATGTCATGGATGGGAGGTCATCACTATTGAAGGTATTGGCAGCAAAAGTTCTGGTTACCACGAAATCCAAAAGCGATTGGCAAATTTTAATGGTACTCAGTGTGGATATTGCTCACCAGGTTTTATAATGAACATGTATAGGTAATGCCTCTACGATGAATTTATAATTGAAATAATATTTAGATTATTTTTATTTTTAATGTAAGATGTTGTACATCACATTGTTATAGTTTATTGGAGTCTAAAAATGGTAATCTTTCTTCAGAAGAAATTGAAAATTCATTTGCAAGTAATACTTGTCGATGCACTGGTTTTCGACCAATAGCAGATGCATTTAAATCTTTTGCTAAAGACGCTGATGAAAAATTGTTGAAACAAGTTGTTGATTTAGAGGATTTTGATGCTTTAAAGTGTTACAATGCAAAATGTAATTTGAATTGTAAATATAAAACAGGCAATAGAAACTTTATAAGAAAACAAGATGATGCTTCATGGTGCATAATCGGAGAAACCAACAAAAAAATGTTATCAATTTATTCAGATACATACGAATGGCATAAAGCTTATTCTGTAACAGATATTTTCAAAGTAATACAAAATAGTAATAACTATAAACTAATTGCCGGCAATACTGGACAAGGTATTTTAAAAATAGTATGCTAAATTCTGTATTGCTATTGTAATAATTTATTGTAAAAAAAAAATAATTATAGGAGTACTTCAAGAAAGTGAATATCCATCAACATTGATTGATATAGTTCACGTAGCAGAACTCAAGGAGCACTATATAGATGTCAATTTAGTACTAGGCGCTGGTTTAACCATGACAGAGTTAATGGATATTTTTGAAAACAAATCATCTGAAAACGAAGACTTTGCTTATTTAAAGGAATTCTACAATCATATCGACTTGGTTGCTCATATACCAATTCGCAACGTACGTATGTACACATATTTAAAATCAAGTTGTTGTCCTGCGGATACATGTTTTATAAAACTTTCTAAATATATTATTACAAAGATGAGAGTAATTAGAGTGTGTTTATTTGAATGTTTTATAGGTTGGGACTATTGGTGGAAACTTAATGGTAAAACATATTGAGAATAGTTTTCAGTCAGATCTTTTTGTCATATTTGAAACTGTTGGTGGCATGGTAACAATTGGTTAGTATACATAAAATTTTCTATGACTATAATTTCAAGTAATTATTTTAAAATATAATTAATCCTTAAGAAATCTTAGGTTAAGCTCAAAATAATGTCGATCTCAAGTAAAGTTATGCACACTGCCACCTGACATTTTATTTCTTTTTTATTTTATTTTACTATATGAGATAATAATATATTAATAAAATACATTTACTAAATTTGCAGCCGAAAATGTCACAAATAAAAAAATAATTACACTAACTGAATTTCTCGAAACAGATATGACGTCAAAAGTTATTTTAAATATTATTCTTCCTCCTCTCTCACATTGTTGTTCAGTTAAAACATTTAAGGTAAGCAATATGATACTGATATTTTTTCAGATTTTTCTTCATTTAAGTCAACCTGTATATCTTTCTTGTCTTAGATAATGCCTCGATCTCAAAACTCGCACGCCATTTTAAACGCAGGATTTCTATTTAGATTTCAACAAAATTCCGATCTCATTGAAAAAGTTTCATTAGTCTATGGAGGAGTTTCTAAAAGTTTTGTCCACGCGACAAAGGCAGAAGATATTTTAGTTGGTAAAAACCCATATAGTAATGAAACTTTGCAGTTGGTTTTTAAATATTTAGAAGAAGACCTAAAACCCGAAGAAAATGATCCTGATCCATCGCCAGCTTATAGAAAAATGCTTGCTATTTGTCTTTATTATAAGGTAAACAAAAATATTTATTAAAAGTTTATTATTTAAAATAATCAGGCCTTTTTAAAAATATTTTAATATTTATTTCTGTATAGTTTAATCATAAAATTATGATAATTATTGTTATTATTATTATTATTTGTATTCAGGCCATTCTTCAACTGTGTCCAGATGACAGAATAAATCCTATCTACAGATCCGGCGGAGAAATAATAAGGCGACGAATTTCTAAAGGTCTCCAAACTTTTGATACGGATGAAAATATTTGGCCTTTAAACCAACCAATACCAAAAATAGAAGCATCTATCCAATGTTCTGGTGAAGCTGTATTTGTAAATGACATGCCGTCGTTAGATAATGAAGTGTTTGGAGCATTTGTTACAGCTAATGTTAATGCAGGAAGTATCATTAGTGGCTTTGACGCAACAGAAGCCTTTGTAAGTGTCAACAAGATGTAAATTTACTATTATCTTTGGTATTCAGTTGTTACTAATAAATAATTTCATAATTGGAACTAAATATTATAATATATATAATTTTAGAAAGTACCTGGCGTAATAGCTATTTATACGTACAAAGATATACCCGGGAATAATACTTTCACGCCAGTTAATGTCCCTATTATGAGCGTTGAAGAAGAAATATTATGTTCAGAAAAAGTTATGTTTTTTGGACAACCAACTGCTATTATAGTGGCTGACAGAGGAAGAACGGCTGAAACAGCTGCCAATTTAGTTAAAATAATTTATTCATATATAAGTACCAATAAACCATTGATAACTGTTGACGATGTATTAAATTCACAAGAAGTAGACAAAAGAACTATGAGCAATGAAATAATAGAACCAAGTGAAATCGGAAATGATGTTAAGCATATTTTAAAAGGAGAGTTAAAATTAAAAGGTCAAAGTCATTTCTATATGGAACCACAGACATGTTTTGTAGTACCGACTGAGGATGGCTTAGAAGTGAACGCGTCATTACAGTGGCCAGATCTAGCTGCAGTTGCAGTTGCTCAATGTCTCAATAGACCGGTTAATGAGTATGTAATAGATATACAATATTAGAAATAATCACAATTATACATAAGAGTAATAATACATGAGAGTAATAATAAAAACGTGTGACTGTTGTGACTTAAATCCTTGGTCGAGAAAATAATATATTGAATATTTTGCTTTCTTCGCTCTATTAATAAAAAAGGGCAGCGTGGAGAATTTATTTCGATGTAACTGATGTCCAACGAATTTTTTACATTTATATTCCTGTATTTTTAGAGTAAATGTGAAAATTCGTAGAGTCGGTGGTGCCTATGGAGGAAAAATATCTCGTGCCTGTCAGATAGCCTGCGCCGCAGCAATAGTGACTCATTTACAAAATAAGCCTTGCAGGTTTATACTTCCATTAGTACATAATATGCAGGCTGTTGGAAAACGCCTGCCAATTAATAGTGAATTTGAAGTAAGTTTGCAGTTAAATTAAGGAGTATCATGTTATGTTTTAGACAAAAAGTACAATTCATAAAACTATTAAGAAATATTTATATGCTATTATAAATTAAATATTTTAATATGTGACCGGAAATGATTATTCTAACGTCCTTGTGCTAGTTATTCATACGCCTTAAAATATATATAATATCTTTTTTTAATAACATGTAACAAAATAACTTTTGGTGGGTTCAAACTTAACACCGCGTTAACTGTAAAGGTGACCTGATTGTCAATTGGATTACCACTTTGGGAAATTTAATATTTGATACCTGCTGTTCACGCCTGTGTCGACAATAAAGGATTATACAAGTTACATTTTTTTGTGCAGGTTGGGGTTAACGACCAAGGAACGATTCAATATCTAAAAACCGTTTTCTATCAGGATTGTGGCCATTCTTTCAATGAAATTATATCTGGGAGAACAGTTAAACATTTATACAGTTGCTATGATAGTAAGAGATGGCGCGTAGAAGCAAATAGTGTTGTAACTGACACCGCATCTAATACTTATTGCAGATCACCCTGTACGTATTACAATTTGTTGTTTCTTTTTAGATAGTAAGGTTGAAATTTTCGAGACATTTTTGCGTGTTGAATGGCAGAACCCACTTCTTTGTCTTGTAACTAGAGGGAAACTCGTCACATTTATAGACAATTTTTTTTTTCTTTTAAGTGTAGTCAATTTATGTACTTAGAATTATATTAATGTAAGTAAAAAAATGAACATTATGTTAAGTATGGTAATAACCACTAGCTTATTATTTATTTCCTTGATTAGCATCAGCCGAAGCAATAGCTATGATTGAAAACATTATGGAATATATTGCTTTTAATGTTAAAATGGACCCCATAGAAGTAAGACTTTTAAACATGCGAAAAGAAAATAACCCTTTGCCGGAAATGATAAATCAACTAAAAATAGATTCTGACTTTCTATCACGTACTTATGAAATAAGATTATTCAACGCCCTAAATAGATGGAGAAAAAGAGCCTTAAAAATATTACCTATGGCGTTTGAAATATATTATTTTGGAAATTTCAATTCCCTTATATCAATATTTCATGGGGATGGATCAATAGTTATACACCATGGTGGCATAGCAATGGGCCAAGGTTTGAATACCAAAGTGGCACAAGTTTGCGCTTATAAATTAGGAGTACCTTTGAGCAAGATTAGTGTTAAAGGAACTTCAAGTTTTATATCGCCTAATACAATGGTAACCGGCGCTAGTATTGGCAGTGAATGTGTAGCTTTTGCTACTATAAAAGCTTGCGATATTCTTCTTGAAAGACTAGCACCGATTAAAGAATCTGGCAATTTCACATGGGAAGAATTAATTTCTAAAGCATTTGAAAAAGGCATTGATTTACAAGCATCGTATATGTATTCTGGTAATGATAATTTGAAACCTTACGATGTATGTGGAGTTTGTGCTTTAGAAATCGAAGTAGATTTGTTGACAGGAAACAGCGAAATTAAAAGATTAGATTTGCTTGAAGACACTGGGCGGAGTTTAAGTCCCATTATTGATGTTGGTCAGGTAACAATACTACGGATATTCTTACAGTTGATTTTGTTTTTCACCAGTGCTAAGAAATAAGACAGTCAATTTCTAACGTTCTGATCTTTATAGAAATAAATTACATTTTTTTTTTCTTCTTTACCTTTTGCATCACGCACATGGCACTGACGGCCAAATTTTATGCATTGCGCGTTGAGTGGCAAAACTTAACATTGCGCTTTGATTTATTATTAGAGCAAATAAATATTAAATATTTAATTTTCTCCATTTACGCATGCTCACGCCCCAGCGCCATGACAGGCTTAGTTGCGTAGACAATAAAAACTACATAAATTTTCACTTTTAGATCGAAGGTGCTTTTATTATGGGACTAGGTTATTGGACTTCAGAGAATCTTGTTTACGACCAAAATACAGGAGCATTATTAACCAATCGCACTTGGAATTATAAACCACCAGGAATGAAAGATATACCTGCCGATATGAGAATATATTTTCAGAGAAACGCTGGCAATGAGTTTGGTGTACTTCAATCTAAAGGTAAATTTACGTATGTAAGGATTTTTGGATTTTATTTTATTTCTCTTCAATATTATAATTTTGTATTATTTACGTACTTAAGGATTTTTATTTTATTTCTCTTCAATATTATAATTTTGTATTTTCATATACGGTATTGAAAAACATCGTAATGATAGGATTAAAAAACATAGTAATGATTTTGCAAACAATTCGTAATTCTATTTTTTAAAATATTTAGGCACACTTACATACATGAGAAATGAGGAAATAAAACACGATTATTAGATAGATAGCTCAAATTAAAAATGTAATTAAATCAAATTTATAATCGACTATCTACTTAAGACGTTTATAAAATATATACACATAGTATAAAACAGTGCCAGCATAATACATTTCGGACAGTCATCTCGAGGGATGCTGTGTTCAAACCAATTGATTCGTTTACCAGGCACCGGTGAGCCGGCGCTCTGCTTGGCTACAGTTGTATTACACGCGCTTCGAGAGGCAATCCGTTCCGGAAGAATTGATGCGGGATATCCAGACCAATGGGTTGAAATTGGTATGAATAATTACTATCAACTATCTTACTTAATGATTAACATTATATAATTATGTACAATGGCGTTAGTTACAGTGTTAAAGTAGTAATTTTGACAGGGTACATGTATTTTTGTTTTCATTCAAGTGAAAACTTTATGCTTAGAAACTGAGTTTCACGATTATCGCCTAATTTTGGAAACATTTTATGTTTAGCGGTGGAAAGCCTCATTTTACTATTACATATATAATTCATTGATAATTATTAACTAAAAGAAAACGAGCCCAAAAAAAAAATCGGCCAAAAATTTCCTCTAAAAAGTATAAAAAAATGCTACATCTTCAACTGCTAATCCGATTTCCACAAAACAACAAAGAACAACTTTAATAAGCAAGACTCTTGATTAAAAAACCGCACATCATTCAGGAGCCAGCAGCATGAGACAAACAGGTCAAACTTGTAACTGCGCTCTTGCGTTGGGGCTTAAAAATTAAGGTCATCATGACTCTAATGAATAACGTCTACCTATAATCTTGACGGATCCTCAGTTCTCTTTGTCTGCCCTACGAGATAAGGTATAATACTGCAGGATTAAAAAAAGTAATTATATGGGCGCAAATTAGAAGAAAAAAGTTAACTGATTTTCCTACTTCACTCTAGTGAGCACAGATGATCTAAGGATAAGGACATTCATTATCGTTATTTTTTTAATTTGTTTCAGGAATACCTTGTACAGTGGAAAATATCTTTATGGCTCTGGATCACAAGATTGAACACTTCATTCTAAAATAGACAAACATTTTCGTTTTTAAAGTTGACTTTTGTTCTTACCTTATTTATAGAGCTTTAAAAAATTATATATTAAATTAATTTCACTCTTGGTTCCGTATATGACAATGTACAAAGAGGGAGCCTGAAGTAATTACTCTTTTCCTCTCCACTTTCTGCTCAAATTTTCTAGACATTGTACGTTGAGTGACAAAATTCGACACTGCTGCACAACTTTGTCATGATATCGAGCGCGAAAAAATGTAAATAATGTATTATCTTGAGTAAGAATCAAACACACAACCAAGTTGACAGTCTGACACGTGCCGTTGCTCTTCGATGACCATACATATATCTTATCTTATATAATTTCATTAGAACATAAGAAAATATTTTAAACGGCCTTAGAATATTTAAAACATATTTTTTTCTATTTTGCGCCCACTATTGTTATCATAAATAAAAAATAATATAATTAAAATATTTTTTACATTACATTACAGACCATCTAATTTACATAGAAATAACTTTGCTGTATTAATAATTTTAGAGAAATAATAAGTACATTATACACGCCATTATTTATTAAGGTTTTGTTTTAAAATAAAATCCAATAAGGGACTTTGTGACGTTTGGTAAAAAAAATATTTAAAAAAGAGTAAAGTATACTAAATCATTTTAAGCTCTATCCTACATATAACATAGCAAATAGAAACCAATTATTAAGGCAGTCCGGTCTTACTTTCCGCCCAATTTTTGAAATATTTTATTAACTCGCGGAATGAGGCATTGTGTGTTAAGTGGCGGAACTGAAAGCCGCTTTTTGTCTTAAGTGCGACGATTTCTCTAAAGTAAAACAGACCCTCAATCGTTTACAATCAGAAACTGTACCGTTGCGACACGACAACATCGATGAAATTTTAGAGCTCTCGGAATTTAAAATTCGTTAGACATTACTAACAATTACAGAGAATTGTTTACAAATTAGGATCTAAATTGTACAAAGATGTCACGCATCAACATTATATTAAAAATGTTTTAAAGTCAAGAAAAATATGAAATAAAGATAAATCACTTTATTTTTTAGAATATTTTGTAAATAAATATAAAATCAAAGCGTGATGATTTATTTCCGTATGTGCACAACACAGTTTCATTTTAGTCACAGCACAACCCTTCTAAAAATATATAATTTTATAAGTTTATTTTTTTAACAGATGAATATTTCTTTTTTTACAATTTCATAAGGTAATAAGAAAGAAAAGATAAAATTATCACAATTTTTTTAATCACTGGATGTTGAGTGGCAGAACTTAACGCTATATTTTTAACGCAAAAACAAATTTACTTACTCTTTTAAACTTAGAAATCAGAAATGTAATAAATAAAAAAATATACAAAACCTTAGTGTGTACTTACCCTAAAAATTGTAATAGCCGCTTATAATGTCCGAAATATATAATTATTTTAACAGTCGACATCGTTATAAGTACGGGAAGTCGAACAGCTAAATGTATTTAGTGTATGAAGATGGACTGAGCGACAAAAACTTACTCAGAAAAAAATATAATAATAAGTAATTTTGTTTAAATATTATTTAAATTTATTTACACTTACGAGTGAGACTTTATATTATTTCTCTATAAAAGTTACAATTAAAAAAATGTCGAAAATAGTTTTCAAAATAAATGGAGTCCAGTATGAAGGTAGGTGACATTTCAACTTCTTTATCAACGTCGTGTTATTTTTTTAGTATAAAATCTAGTGATTTATGAACACTATTGGCAAAAAAAAAAATAACTTGTTATGTTTCAGTCAAAATATTTTCCATATAATTCACAATTTAAGTTAGACAAACCAAGATATTTCAGTTTAATTTATAACCTTTGTAGCACTATAGTTTCTATATAGTAACGACAACCTTAATTAAGTTTATCTAAACTAAGATATAGCGCGCACTTAAGATAAAATCACAACAGTCTGGGTAACAATGTATTCTTTGTCACTTTGTTGCGGTAACAGTGACGATGATTTTCTTGGATTCGATAAAATGAGTGTAGAAGAGATAGTAGTCTGTGATCTCGTTTTAAGAAATAGAACTAAAATACGGGGTAGAAACTTATTAGATTAGAAGATATTGGGTTGAAATATAATACAGTAAAATAGTAGTAAAGTTTTACACCATATTTGCAAACCAGATATCCAAATAAACCAAGTTTAGTCAACAAGGGGCCCATATCATGAAGGCTACCTTAAACAGATTAACTCTTAATACTTATTTTATATGTAAATACAAAAGAAAAGACCACACAAAGGTAACTCTAATTCTTGGAATATTCGTGGACGAGCAACGCTCGGCTGTTGGATGTCGCTCAATGTGGCTCGGGATGACGTAACTCCTCCCTCTTTAAGATTGAAGTATTCCAGTAAACTAGAAGACTACTTCAAACACACATTTTAAATACAAATGTACTGTTTTTAAAAATTACCACAAATATAGTTATAATAACTATAAGATAAAATTGTCCATACATTGTCACTTATTTAACTTTTACTTAAACTGTATGTATGAAATTTTAAATCTGTAAGATCAATGCTCTTTATATTTATTGGCATAAACCTGAGATTTTCAGGAATATATGTTGAAGGTAAGTTCATTACAAGTAACATTGAGTGAGTATCATTTTTCAAAATTGCTTGAGGACTTTGCGGACATCTAGGGTAAGTAGTTATGTGTAGCGTTTGTATAAAAATGTTGTTCTTTTTAAGTAATCTTAATTATTGTCCGATTATCGTGTCTATCGAAGTCATTACTGCATATACATTACGGAAAAGACATCAGTGTATTTATGTTCGTATTTAGCTATTCTATAAATTTCTAAAATTGTTGTATGAATCTATCAGTCCCATTTGAATTGTTTACAGTACCTTTATAACTTTAAATTTTGAACATTCATAACTTTTCCTTTAGTAAGTCATTTTTAAATTCGGTACTTGGGTCCCAAAAAGTTTTAAGAGATAAACCGTAAAATGCGAAATATTTTATTGACGCTTATTTCTGGTGTTGTTCTGTTAAATATTACTAGCGCTTGTTCTTATCTACTAAATGTTTCGATTATTGTTAAATAATTATTTTCTTCAATAGAAAAAAATCCCATGAAAATTTCCTGTAAGAGTAATAATGTCTTTGATTTTCGCGATTGTTACACATTTAAAATAAAATACTTTTAACCGGATTAATCGCATATATTGATTGTTAAACATGTTTTTTCGAACACTTTATAGTAGTCCGTGATCACGGGTAGACTGACGTGGCATTTCTCTGTCATATAATTATTATATAAAGCTACCGCTAACGGTTCCTTAATAGCCTTGCGTACTGCCCTGGATTCTTGCAGAATGAGCTAACTGTATCTGGTCCTCTAGTGTGGTTTGCTTGAGAATTTAATTAATCTATCAATTTTTCTCCCGAGTCTGTGTCGCAAAGATTAACAGTTTCTTCATTTTCTGAATAGAAAATATTATTCTTTAAGTTCTTAGGTTATTTTTGTTATATTTGTTCCTTATAATCATCCTCGTCTTCAACGTTAACTTGAGTATACATATTTTCATCGTTTTCTATAGCGTTAAGGCGAATTCGCGATAAGGCATCTACATTACATTTGCTTTACTCTTATGTTTAATTTCAAAATCGTAATCGGATAGTTGTCAACGATTTAAACCAACTAAAAGATACTAGCCTACTGTTAGTATCTTTTAGTTGGTTTAAATGTGCTAAGACTTGTAATTTATTAATTTATTAAATTTATAGCAATAAATTAAGGGCGGAATCATTTTCCAGCCCATACTAAAACAAGGATCTTTCTCTTTAGAACTATAACGGGTTTCAGCATTGATTAGAGTACGATTTGCATATACAATAGGTTAAAAAACTTTTAATTTCAGTTGTTGTCTAGAGCAAAGGATAAATTAAAAGGGATTTATTTTTCTCATTGTTAGGTTTAAGTTAGTCGCTAATAATAGTATATAGAATACTTGCTTACGTCAAACCTCTGCCTTGTCTATTAGCACTTTTCAGGTCGTCAAAGAACTAGTCACGTCAGTAAAAGAAAGTTCTTAATTTGTTTTTGTAAATATAACTAAATAAACTATTATTTAGTCAAGGTAAACTAAATAAGTAAATTGTCCATTGTCATTTCACCTTTCAACAGTTTTCGAGAACACTGCCCTTAAAGCCGCGCCCTGCTTCAGTATATTGGGCCTCAGCTTTTCGAGCGAATGTCAGTACCCCGATAATCTTGAAAGCAAGGCCAAGTTGGAAGAAAAACTGTTTGGCTCTTTATAGGTTCCAGGTCCGGCTTCATATGGAGTACTGTTCTCTCCTCTGGGCTGGTGCACCATAGTATCAGCTTGAACCATTTGATCTCATACAACGTAGAGATGTTCGAATAGTTGGGAAACCAATGAACTGTAAGGGGCTTGAAACTTTAGCGTTTTGTATCCTCACTGTACATTCTCTACGGCATTTATCACGGGGAGTTTTCTGGAGAACTGTTTAACTTGGTACATGCCGCCGAATTTTCAAACCGCACAGTACGTTATAAACTAAAGGACCATCTTCACCGTCTGGATACTTAGCACTCCACTACTGTGCGGTATATATAAATGATCTTGAGCTTTCGGTATTAATCATAAGATTAGCATCAATTGATTTTTGAGGAATATAAACAACAGTTTAAGAGTATTACAATTAAGGTGTATTATCTCGAGATATGATAAGGGCTTATATGAAAAATTTCAAATTTTTCAACTCGGAAACAGGCTCCTCATGGTTTGTCATGTCATTAATTTCTTGGTATTGTAATGGCACTTTTCGTTATAGCACTCTGGATAGGGTCAAAAGTCTATCATTATGGTCTTAATATTGAGTATCAGGTTCAAGGTCTGTCTGCTGAACTTTATACCAGCTCAGGCAAAAACCTTGTGGTTTATTAGGAAAAGCAATTCTCAAGCTCAAATCAGTGGATGTATTGAGGATAACTAAAGTGTTATTTCCCTGGGTTTTGATTGAATTGAGGCCTAAAGCCAAATTGATTTTGATGAAACTATGGCTTGTAATCATATTGGTTTGGTTAGGTAAGGTTAGCTCTCAGCACGCAAAATTTTAGAATACGGGGAACAGTCATGGTTTAGTGAGAACAGAGTGTGAACACTAGATTCCAAAGCGTTTTGTCTACCCTGCTATACGCAAACTACAACTCTAAGCTTATTAATAATAATAGACTCGTGTGTATAACAAAGTATTATATTATATTTTATTATAGCGGACGGAAAGTACGGACCAGAAGTATCTTTAAACGAATTTATAAGAACAGTGGCGGATCTGCGAGGAACCAAGGCTATGTGCCAAGAAGGTGGATGCGGGGCCTGCATAGTTTCAGTACAAGCCGCTTTGCCGCCCACCAATGAAGTCAGAACTTTCTCTGTTAACTCAGTAAGTAATATTTTTTGAACGATTTGAACTGTTTTTTCATGACGTATTGTTATCGTGCTTTTTTTTCTTGTGTTTTAATTAAGGAGTGGTCCATAATGGTCGTTGATTACGTTGATTACGCCATAGGATCGACAGTATCCTTAATGTTGTTTTCCACTATACCCGACACGGATCCATCAATTGCCGAATATGGCGAATGAATCTGCCGATAGCATCTTTCTCAGCATCATTATAGTAGATACAACCCTTTGCCTTGGAAATTTTCAAAACTCATTCGATCTCTCTAAAATTTTTATACATTGTAATTCTGATCGAATCCCGCACGAGGCGGGGCAGGCAGAAAAAACCCGGGAACCCACTTTCTGCTGAATTTGAGACATTGTGTGTTGAGTGGCGGAACTCGACGCCGCGCTTTGCCTTATTAACAGAAATGAAACATTAAATATTTAAATTGAAAATATTAAATATTTCATTTCCTCGACTGGGGATCGAACCCAGAACCTGTCGGTTACAGTCACACGCTTGTGCTACTGCGCCACAACAGGCCACGACAGGGCTTCGATCGATCTGAAAATTTTGATTAATTGTTGATATTATCTATTGTCATTATTATTATTACTCACTCACTTACACTGCTTCATGCTGTATCTCGCACAGGGCAGGGTAGGCAAAAGAAACTTGGGAACCTAATGTTGACTAGCGTCTAATGCTGTATTACCCGCAAGATCAAATAGTATTAGTAGTTTTAATTTTGATGGACAAATTAAAACCACTAATACTATTTGATCTTGCCTGACTATTTGATCTTGCCTGACTTTGACTAAAAATTTGCCATTTTTAGTGCTCGATAACTGTTGTCACAGGTACAATGTAATACTTCGAATTAATTACGTTACGCTATGTAGCCTATACCGATCTTTATAAATGGACATACGGTCTTGGTATAAACAGTGATGTTCGCGTTCAACCAAACAAATTTTAGTTTCACGCTGTATTACCCATATAGCAGAATAAAAAAAAGGGAACATGGGAATCTAGAATTAAGTCTCTACGCTCCCGTTATTAAGGCACTTTTGTTCTCCACTTTAATTTAAAAATAAATAATAAATAAAAAAGATGTTTTATTACGCCACAGCGTCGCAATAGGTCAGCGCCAAACACGACCTCCGGGGATTAAATTAGAGGTCTAGAGTCTAGTATAATTTAATCCCGAGAGTAGGGTAGACGTCTAACGGCGACATTAAGTTCCCCAGCTGCAGCAAGCAGTGTCTCGAATTCGACTGAATTTGGAATAGTGTCATAACATCAGGTTATCTCTGCTCTCTGTCAATTAAATTATAATAGAAGATTTTGTTACTTGCATTTTAAAATTGTTCACTACCCGTATGTGTTTTTTTGAATCTCCAACAAAAGCTAGAGACAGCTTTTTTTAATATTTTTTATTTATTGCAATTTTTGATTATATATTTACAATGCACATAGTTGAGTATTTGGGCACTTGGAGACAATGGAGCACACTTTTAGGCATAGGGCACTTGGAGTGCTAGTTCTCTGTTTCGTTCCCCACTTTTCGCCGAATTTTAAACATTACATATTGGCTCACGGGATTCAACGCCGAGCTTTGAGTTTTACCAGAGAAAACAAATAAAAAAATTAAATACTTCATTTCTACGAGTGGGTACGAGCCCACAACCTATCTTGTCTACAGTCGCACGCTGCAACGGCAGGTCTCTCGAGAAGCTATTCTTGAAAAATATTACGGAAATCTAAGATGAATAGAATGGAGATTAGCACTAAAATTGTTTTATTATATATAAAACACAACGCACCAATTGACATAATTACTTCCTGCGAAGTAATTGTCTAAAAAATTACAGCTTGACTATTGTTTTTGCACATAATAACATGTTTTCTACGTCTCATACATATAAATTAAACAAAATAAAATAGTACAAATGCTGGTAGTGTGATCGATCGGCTCGATTTGTTTTTTTTTTTTTTCATTTTTTAGCTCTGATAATTCACAATCCACACCCAATGCCTTAAATTCGGCGAAGAAATATTTATTTTAAAAATTTTCAAAACTTAAAAACCTACAAATTGATACATTAATAAGGTGAAGCGCTAAGAGATGATTAGTGACTTATCTAAAAAAAGTGTTGCTTTATTCTTTTCTGAAACGTATAGCCATTTTTTTTCTCTTGAATAGATGAAAACTACACTGCCTATCTTTTGATTTTTAACGCGCACACAAGGTCGCCTGGGACGGGTTGGGTTAAGAAGAACATAAAATTGAGGATTATATTGGAAAGTTCAGTCAGTATATTGAAAAATTTATGCCTTTTTTGATTTTCACAAATTAAATCAGGAAACCATTTTCCATCTAACCTTCATATATTAGATTTATCAGAGATTTACGCTTTTTATTTAGATATGATTGAGAAATATACTTGTTTTTTCAGCTTCACGCTATATCCCGCGCATGGCAGAGTTGGCAGAGGGAACGTAGTGACCTACTGTTTAGACACACTTCTCCTATAAGGACACTTCAAATTTATTTACTTAATGTGACATTCTGTGTCAAATGTAGTTATTAAAAAAATTACAATTATTTAATTTCCAGTGTCTCGTATCAGTTTTCTCCTGTCAAGGATGGGACATAACGACTGTCGAGGGAATTGGGAATAGGACAAAAGGCTATCACGACATACAAAGCAGATTGGCCAAATTTAACGGTACTCAGTGCGGCTATTGTACGCCAGGGTGGATTATGAATATGTACAGGTGATAATATAACATTATATAAGTATTATTTATTTATATTTATAAAGTATATAATAAAAGCAAAATTTAACTGAAAATACAAAAAAGACATTATTGTTCATAAGTGTTGCTCAAGTAATAATGGTTATATACTATAAATAGTTTAAAGTTTAAGAAATGTTTTTTTGTCAATGCGGAGCGTCGCGTCGAATTTATTCAAATTTGAACTGGATTTAATTATAAAATATATTTATTATTTTTCGCTCTAGTAACAAGGCAAAGCGCGGCGTTGAGCTCTGACGCCCAACACGCAATGCCTCAATTTCGAAAAAAGGTGAGAAACGGATCGGAGTGTCTTAACACTAGTTTCCTAAGTTCTCTCT
Source organism: Eueides isabella (assembly GCA_019049475.1). NCBI lineage: Eukaryota > Metazoa > Arthropoda > Insecta > Lepidoptera > Nymphalidae > Eueides > Eueides isabella. Next base: position 11,289,476 of record CM032389.1, on the reverse strand, counting down.
ACCTACCTTACCATTTGAAGAGTGAAGTTGAGTGAGTGCGCAATTATAAACATATTTTATACAATATTTTTTGAGTACATTCAAATATACAATATAAAATATATTCGCAGTTTATACACAGCGAAAAACAAAGAATTAAACATGGAAGAAATTGAAAATTCATTTGCCAGTAACATGTGCAGATGTACAGGCTATAGACCTATAGCTGAAGCATTCAAAAGCTTCGCCACTGATGCTGATGAGTGTTTGCTAAAAAAACTTCATGACATAGAAGACTTGGGGGTATTTAAAACTTGTGGCCTTAAATGTAATCAAGTATGTAAACATAAAAGAAAAGAAGATACTTCAATTATGGATAATAGAAACGATTGGTGTATTTTGGAAAAAGATAATAACTTAATGTTTTCTGTAGAAGGAAGTCAACATAAATGGTTTAAAGTGTATAATTTAGATGACGTATTTAAAGCTATAGCTCAATGTACCGAATATAAACTAGTGGCTGGTAATACAGGACAAGGTAGTTTATTATTATATTTAAAAACTATATTAATGTATGTGTGTCTGTACATATGTAACAATTCAATTGGTATATTTTAATTTCATTTTTATTTTACTCATATATTATCGTTAATAAAGTGAAATCGTTCATTACTAAAGTGAATGAAAAAAATATCTTTCACTTAAATGTAGGTACTTCGAATACTTGGTCGTTTAATTTTGATATTATATTAAATTTCAGGAGTTTATCACATAACAGGATATCCGAAAAATATAATAGATATTTTTAATGTCAACGAAATTAAAGGATACATTATAGACGTGAACTTGATAGTAGGGGCAGGAATGCCACTATCAGAAATGATGGAAGTATTTCTTACACTGTCTTCAGGAAACGAGGATTTTAGATATTTAAAAGAATTTTACAATCACATGGACCTTGTAGCCCATATTCCAGTTAGAAATGTAAGTTTATACATATTTTCATATATTCTTATTCTATACTAACTTTGGCTTTGCTCCCATGGCCAATAAAAATCGACCGTAGGTACAGTGAGTCACATATGTATGTTCCGAATGAATAAGTTTATGTAGACATGTAGTTTCCCTCGACAAATTGGCTATTAAAAACGAATAGTTATTTTTTGTATTAGATTGTTAATCTCACATCAAACAATATTTTTTGAGATGTTTAAACTAACAAACTCAACAAAATACAACATTAATATAAGTCGGTTAAGGTTATGTTAGGTTTAACAGAAATTATGAATTATAGAAGCATTCTTAGCACGCATAGCCCCGGCCTGTGACGGTAGAGCAGGAGCACCGTCAGATTTTAGGGGGTAATGTCGGCCTATATCTACCCGTCCATGAGTCCCACAGCCCACTCGAAACTGAATACCCGTAAAAGGGTTTCCTCACCATAAAAAAGAAGAAAAAAAAAGGTTAAATAGAAGAATGAGTAACATAGAGACGCGATATTTATATATAAAATAATAACATTGACCAATGTTCATTTTAGTATTGTGCATACAAGGCTGTCTACGGGATACTTGACACTACATTAATATAAAGCAATATGCTCAATTGAAATATTTTAAATTTTCATTTTTTCGCTTTAATTATAAGGCAAAGCAGGGCGTTAATTTTCGCCATTCAATATCCAATACAAATTCCACATTGCGTATTGAATGAATCGAACCGAGTGTCTCTCTACACTGTCAGTGCTTCGCGCTGTATCCCGCGCGAAGCAGGTAAAAAAGGAATATCATATTCGTTTATATTATATCGCTTTTATGTCTCTGTATTTTCTTCTATAAATTAAAATATCTATCTCTTTATATTAAATAATACTATTTATTACAGATTGGCACAATTGGTGGAAATTTGTACCTGAAGTACACGAATAATGAGTTTCCGTCTGACCTTTTCCTACTTTTCGAAACTGTTGGAGCTATGATAACTATTGGTAATGTTTGATCAAGATATTTAACTTCACATTACACTTTAAGTCTACCAAAAATTAAAACAGTATAAATAATACTTTTAAGCACTACTCTGTACCCTTATATAACAAAGTCGAAAAAGATAACCTAACCTAATGTACAGACACTGATTTATATACTTACTGGCCAATTTCGAGACACTACATGTTTAGTACCGAAACCAAAGTTGCTGTTCTTTATATATCTTACTAGAGTAGTGGAATAAAATAATTCAATAACTCTATACAAAACTGTCTAAATAAAAAAATTATAGGACTCATGTTATTAATAAAAAAATAAAAAAATAATATTTTTCTCAGTGAAACAATCTGTAAATATCAAAGATTTATAACGTCTTTCAAACGTTACAGGACTCTTAGGGCCTACGCACATTACCTAATTATTTACATTACTGAATATTATTAAATAACGAACCATTTGATATTCTTTAAACATAATCAATACTCAATTTCTAAGTATCAGTGTTTACGTTGGCAAATAAGTGATTAAAAAATGTTCTGTAGTTTTTTATAATAATTGAGATAAAAGTTATTATGTTGCTGTAGGATCTCGTTATAAACTTTGAAGCTGTAGGCTAGTATAAACTTTCATTTGCTTGCTCTGGTAAGGCTAATCACGATATTGAGTTCCATCACTTAACACGCAATGTCTCGAGTCCACGTGGAAAATACGAAGTACAGATGTTTGAAATATAGATTGTTGTCATGTTTATCGTTCTGTAATTATATATCTCCGGTTGATTTTAGCTTCGGCGCCTAATAAACACGAAACCATAAATTTATCAGATTTTTTAAAATGTGATATGAAAAATAAAATTATTATGAATATATGTTTACCTCCTTTGTCACGATGCTGTATGGTCAAAACTTATAAGGTCAGTGTAATAATTTTCTACGTGCCATTTTGAACAATTTTAATTTTCCTTATACCTTGCAAAAAATATATACCATTTTGCAGATAATGCCTAGATCACAGAACGCTCATGCAATTGTCAATGCAGGATTTCTTTTCAAGTTTAAGCAAAATATGCAAATACTAGAAAAAATGACAATAGTTTATGGGAATATAAATCCAACTTTTATACATGCGACAAAAACTGAACAAGCGTTGATTGACAAGGATCCTTTCACAGATGATTCACTACTGTTAGCACTCAAGACGTTGTCGTCGGAGATTAACCCTGATGAAGCACCCCCTGAACCATCTCCTGAATACAGAAAATTATTAGCCTTGGCTCTTTATTATAAGGTAAATTGACTACTGATCAAGATGTGTTTTTTTTTTTAATATTCGCTAGCTGTAGTTTCAAAATTTTGCAAATATTAGATTTTAGACCATTCTTTCAGGCTATTTTAAATTTATGTCCTGATGACAAATTAGACAAAAAATATCGTTCTGGTGGAGAAGCTATTAAACGGCGCATTTCAAAAAGCCTCCAAAAATATGACACAGATGAAAGTATTTGGCCATTAAATAAACCTATTCCAAAAATAGAGGCGTTAGCGCAATGTAGCGGTGAAGCCACTTTTGCAAATGACTTACCAGCACAGATTGACGAAGTTTTTGGTGCTTTTGTCACCGCTGACGTGAACGCTGGTAGTATTATTAATGGATTTGATACTAAAGATGCTATGGTAAGGCTTTTTTATATTTAGTTTTTGTTGTTTATTTATTTGCAATTCGTTTCATACTTTCATTTCAAACTAAAATAGCATCATAATATAGACTTATTATAGGGAGTTCTGAATTATCATTCTGCTTACAGAAAGTTCCTGGCGTCATCGCATTTTATTCTGCTAAAGATATACCTGGTGCTAACAATTTCACGCCAATTAATATTCCAATAATTTCAACACAAGAAGAAATCTTGTGTTCTAGTGAAGTCAAATTTAATGGTCAACCTGTAGGTATAATTGTAGCAAACAAAGAAAAGGTAGCAAACAATGCTGCTAAGCTTGTTAAAATAGATTACAAATCAATTTCAAAGAAAACCCCTATGTTAAATATACAAGATGTTTTAGCGTCATCAGAAAATGAAAGAATAAATACTGATAAAATAATAGAGCCCACTGAAACCGGAAACGATGTAAAAATGGTAATAAAAGATGAAATATCATATGACTCACAGTATCATTATTATATGGAGCCGCAAACTTGTGTAGTAAAACCAACTGAAGATGGATTTGATGTATATGCTTCAACACAATGGATTGATTTAACTAATGTGGCTATCGCCGAATGCTTAAACATTACTGTAAATAGGTAAAATATAAACATTGACAGATTATTAATGAAAACAAATAAAATAATGAATATTTAAAACTTTTTTCATGTTTTAGGGTTTTTTTATTCAATTAAAAATGTATATGATCGAAAATTCTTCTCAGGATGTATAAAAATATATTTTTCTATTTATATTTAATTATACTACATATATTTTATTTTATCATTTATTCAAAAATATTTCCTAATTTAGTTACACAAAGTGCGCTATTGTGTCAATCAATTAATGTAATATAAAATATTATAGGAAACAATAATAGTGTCACTCTCTCTTCGTCACCCACAAATTGTGAGAGATGTGACAGGATAATTAACTAAATTAATTGATTTAAAAGTTTATATATATATATATATATATATATATATATATATATATATATATATATATATATATATATATATATATATATATATATATATATATATATATATATATATATATATATATATATATATATATATATATATATATATATATATATATATATATATATATATATATATATATATATATATATATATATATATATATATGTTTCAGCGTCAACATAATAGTCCGTAGAGTTGGAGGCGGATATGGTGGAAAAATAACTAGATCAACACAAATTGCTTGCGCGGCAGCGATAGTATCATATTTACAAGGAAAATCTTGTAGATTTATATTACCTTTACAAACCAATATGAAGATCATTGGAAAAAGAGCTCCAACATATTGTAATTTAGAAGTATGTCACATAATTTTATATTGGTACAAGTAAATGTATTGTTTTAATATACTTTTAGTAACAAATCTTTTAACAAGATTTTTTTTATAGTAATAAAGTAGTTTTATTAACTTTTAAGTTTGGTGTGAACAAAGAGGGTGAAATTCAGTACCTGAAAAATAAATACTATCAAGACAACGGTTGCTCTAGAAACGAGACTACCACACTCATGACATTAGGCCATATGCACAATTGTTATAACTCTAACCGATGGCATTTAGAAGCTTACAGTGTACTAACCGATACTCCGTCAACAACATGGTGCAGAGCTCCAGGTAACGTTCATCCATATAAAGCTAAAGAGAATAATATTTTTTCTAGTTTTCTTTTAAAAAATATTTAGGACATGTTTTGGTTTCCTATATAAGAATGGTGATCAAAATTAAATCTAGTTTAATACAGGATAAACTAAATGTTTAAGCATTTAATTTAGTAGTAGTAAAACATTTAATCTAGTAATTTTAAACATTTTAGCTTCCTCTGAAGGTATCGCAATGACTGAATATGTAATGGAAAGAATAGCTCACGATATAGGCAAAGATCCCTTGGAAATACGCTTACAAAATATGGCAAAGGAAAATAATCCGATCCCAGAACTAATAGTTGAAATAAAAAAGAATTCTGACTATGATCAAAGACAACAATATATAGAAGTTTTTAATAAAAATAATCGTTGGAGAAAAAGAGCTATGAAAATATTACCAATGACCTATGATCTATTTTATTTAGGCCCATATAATTGCATAGTATCTATTTACCAAGCAGATGGCACGGTCGCTATAACTCATGGTGGTACAGAAATGGGACAAGGTATTAATACAAAAGTAGCACAAGTCTGTGCTTATGTTTTAGGAATTCCAATGGACAAAATAATTGTCAAACCCAGTTCTAGTCTTACATCACCAAATTCTATGGCCACTGGAGGTAGTGTTGGAAGCGAATGTGTTGCTTATGCCACTGTAAAAGCTTGTGAAATTTTAAATAATAGGTTATATCAGGTGAAAAAAGAACTAAATAATGCTAAATGGGAAGAAATTATCAAAAAAGCTTATCAATTAGGAATTGATTTACAAGCGTCATATATGTTTTCTCTAAATGAACCTGTAAAACCATATCTTATATATGGCGTAGTTGTATTGGAGGTGGAAGTTGATATTCTTACTGGGAATTATGATATAATAAGAGTTGATTTATTAGAAGATACTGGCAGAAGTTTGAATCCCGAAATTGATGTTGCACAGGTAAACACTTTTAACGCTCTTGCTTAAGGTCTACTTATAAATATTATAGTGAATAGTTATTATTGATATGCTTAGTTTTACTATCCGCACTTTTAATATTAAAAGTCAATAAAAAAATGGCTCAAAAAAATGTTTGGACATTTAAATATTGCTAATAAGTTATACTGAAATTTTCATAAATCATATTTTCTAGATAGAAGGAGCATTTGTTATGGGTCTAGGTTATTGGACATCTGAAAAAATTGTGTACGAGAAAAGTACTGGAAAGCTACTGACTGACCGTACTTGGACCTACAAACCACCAGGGATTAAAGATATACCAGCAGATTTCAGAGTTTATTTTCGAAGAAATTCTGATAATAAATTTGGTGTGTTACAGTCTAAAGGTATGTACGTATATCATAGATTAAAAATACGTAAAAATAGGGAGAAAAGATAATTAATAATGAGAACTGAGTGCCTTCAAAAGGTTCCCAGTTCCATTTAGTTTCTTCTGCCTACCCTGCTATGTGCAGTTATGGATTTAAGTATTTAAGATATTTTTACATGTTCCTTACTATACATAATTATAGCAACGGGAGAACCAGCATTATGCCTAGCCGTAGTCATTACCCACGCTTTACGAGAAGCTGTTAGATTTGCCCGTTTGGACGCAGGATACGAAGATAATTGGATTAATATTGGTAAAATAACGTTATTTTTTATTTTATTCACATAATAGTTAAGTAAATTTCTGGTGGTTCTGTGCCTAATAAATTTAATTAAATTTTAATGTTGAGAGTACAATGCTTATTGCTTTTGATGACTTCATTATGAAGTTATAAAAATTCTTTAGCCTGAGTTAAATGTCTGTTAAATGTATTTTTATTAATATCCCAAGAAATGTACATTCTATATTTAGATTTAATATTTATATTTCAAATGATTGATTTGTCTTCATGTATTAAGCATTTATGAATTCTCATTTTACCTTTATGTTATAAAAAATTTGGAAAATAATTCAATATGCTTTTACTAGAATGAGGTGGGTCGTATAAATGCCGCCTTCATTTCGCTAAAGTCCCAAAGTTATCCCACGCGTATTTCAGTAATTTTAGAAAAACATATGTCAATGTTCAACTTAACTAAATTATAGAAAAAATATCATAAAACAATTATTTAATTTATGTAAGAACTGTTATATCTGCATCTGACTTTAAGCGTGATGATATTGAAATCGGTTGAATCACTGAGTCACTGTGCCACGACAGTTCTTATTAATATCTATAATATAAATATGAAATATGAAATTGAGGCCTGTCGTGGCGCAGCGGCACGAGTGTGTCACGGTAACCGACAGGTTGTGGGTTCGATCTCAAGTCGAGGAAATGAAAATTAAATATGACATATCTATTACTTATTAAAACAAAAGTGTCCGTATTTAAAGAAATTTAATTTCAGGAAATCCTTGCACCACGGAAAATGTATTCATGGCCGTTGATCACAAATTGGAGCACTTCAAACTAAAATAAATAACAACTTTCCAAAATATACTATTGTGATATACAAATATCCCTTTGTATATATTCATTAAAAACACACACTTTTATATTAACTTCTGAATTGTAAGTTAAAAGTAAAAAAATAAAAAAAAAAATGTACACTATAAAGAAATATAAAAAGTTAGAAATAATTTAAACCCGATATATGCAATATTTTTAATAATTTCATTCACTCTTAAATAAATGTAACAGAAAACAAAGAAGAGCAGTTTTTAGTTTTCTTCTTTGTTCTCACTGTTTGTTTCTTGTTGTTAGCTATAAAATAAAATTTATGTTATTGTAAATTTATGTTGTGTTTTTCATTATTTTTACTATGTTTTTAAATGTATATATGTATATTTATATAAACGTTAACACATTGATTTTATATATGTTAAAAATGTATGGAAAATATTAGTAGATATATAATTTACAATAAGGTCATCATAGAGTAAAACTGATGATGTCTGATAACATGATTGTTTAAATGTATTGTTATTTTAATAAAATATACGAACATTAATAATTTACATATATATGCTCTGTCCAGCAAACTTCAAGAAGCATTAGCCAGCACAAGTTTGTGAACGGGATGTTTGGCCTAACTTGTGAGACCTTCCAAAAGTTTGACACCGATGTGGACAAATGTTGACGTTTAAACACGTATTATTTTTTTAATAATACTTTTAAGTATAGATACTATATTGTTAGATCGTAGGTCAATTATAAATAAATTTTATATAATAATCTGATATAATTGCAATATATCAAACAGAGGCTACTGATAACTTTTTTCTGTTTTATCCTCAAGCTTGCTGATACTCGATCTGGTAGACAATTAGTACCCACCTAAAAGTTTTTTCATTTGGTATGGGTCTTTGGATAATTTTATCATTAAAAAACAAAAATAAAAGGTAACGATATGATTGATTTTTTTAAACGCTTACCGAGTGTAGGTAAATATTTGTTTTTCATAACGTAGTTACTACTGCTTGAGTTCAATATGACAAATTTAAATCCAAGGAAATAATTACCAAACCTTCTACACAATTATAATTGACTTACAAAGACGACTGCCATTAGACAAGTCAAAATCAGTTGACAACTTTGTATAAAATTGTCATTAGATAGTTACTGTAGTTTGTTACAAAAGTTATAGTAAAAAGTACATTACCAGAAAAAAAGGAAAAAAAATAATTCATTTCAAACAACCATTTACAGTTGGACAAAATGTCACTGCGCCATCAAAGCTCCAAACTAAATAAAACAGTCAAAAAATCACTTAGTACCTCGTATTTTCTGTAAAAAAGAGATAACAGACACACATAAAAAGGGATAACATTCCCGTTTAAATAATCTACAGAAATTAACTATAAACAGTTATAAACAAATAAATGACAAACAGGCGTGTACTAACAAAGAGTATTAAAACGTTATTGGAAAACATTTCACATTAAATATTCAAAGCTCCGCCCCAATTGACAGTTTGATTGTGTCTAATAAAAAACATTCCTCATTTTTTACAACAAAAATAAGTACGTTATTTTATTAGTAATGTTAATATAGAATCATTCGTTGTTATGTAATACGTTCTATGTTTTACCTTTAGTACTAATTTACCCTTGCTTTACACTTTTTTTTGATATTTCCTAATAAAATTCAATCCTCAATAAAAAAATACTTTTAGTATTTTAGGCCTTAACGTTTCGTTAGATAAAAAAAAATGGTCAGGTGCAGGTGAGGATTCGCACACTGTGGGTTCCGTAACAACGGCAAGACCGTAGACAATCGGAAACTTATTATATTGATAAGCTAAGTTTGCGAGTAGAATTCATTTTATAAGAACTGGCTGAGCTTGATAACTGCATATGTCGAGAAAAATGAACTTGACAGACAAAAAGACGGACAAGAAAATGATCCTGCAAGGGTTACGCTTTAACCTTTTCAAAAATGGAGCCCTAAAAAGCATTTAGAAATATATAAAAACCTTCCAATGGTAAGACTACGGTTTAGACCATAATTAGCTAGGGCTCCCGAATGAGGAACACTGCTCAGTGCATTCAGTTCTGGATTCAACAGTTAAACGACTTTAAACGCATTGAATATACATCTTATAATTATTTAGCAAATGTAAAATGGAACTAACTCTAAGACCATCATTCGTTCTTTACCTTTATTTTCGTTCTTTACCTTCATTGATACTAAGAACAGAGAACTTGGAATACTTGTGGAAATACCACAAGTCACAAGTATCCCTAGTTCTCTGTCCTTAGTACCCTATGGGTTTTGATTACGCAATTAATTTCGTACAAAATAAAGTAGCAAATCCTATTTATTCACTTAGAAGGTAATTTTTTAATGCTTAGAAGAAATGCGTATATTTCAATTGCTATAATTATATATGCCTCAAATTTGGTGGAAAATGGAGCCTTTCTCCGCTTTCCAAGTGGAACGCGGTGTCTTAACACCTACCCCGCTATATGCGGGCTACGACGGAAACAGCGTCTACAGCGTGAAGCTAAATAGTAGTAATAGAGTAGTAGTATAAATGTTTCGGCACAATATATTTACGTAATATTTAAATAAAATGTTCTGATGGACGAATAGTAAGATGGACAACAAAGTGTTTCTATAAAAGTCATGTTTTTTATTTTTTTGGGGTTCGGAACCCTAAAACATAGAAATATAAAAAAATAAACGATATTATTAATTATTGATAAGTTCTATTCATTACCCCATAACCTACAATATAGAACTGAATTCACTTCAATTAACCATAGCAGCTTGCCTATTGGAAAGTGCTGCAGAGTCGCGGACGTCCAATACTTGAACAGCTGTCCCCGTGTACACACCGTCACACGTATGTAGGATATATTTTTCTATATGTAAATAAATTAAAAAAAATACTTTAAATGAAATGAAAAAAGAAAAATCCGGACAGATATATGTCAGGGGCACAAGGGGACAAATGTCAAGCCTTTCACACATTATTGTCTTTGTAAATTTGACTTTGCTTCCCAGATGATTACCATACTGACAGTTACTCAATCTTTGTGCTAAAGAAGGCGCCGCCCGCCACAAGCTGCCTAGCTTAGAAATGAATGGTCTCGAAATTTCTATACTGACATTTATATATACTGACATGATAATTTGGTATCTTTAGTAGTTAACACGTAAATTTGTCTCTTCTAGAAGTTGAATTGAACCAGGTTCCTTTCATTTCGTGGGGAAATATTTGGGATGCCTCAATAGAAAACACAAGTTTAATGTGGCCTTAGCTGACAATTTTTAAAAAATATTTGCACAGCCGGAGTATATAGCATAAACTGTAAGTTTGCAGCTTGTATCGTTAAATCCAACTGGAAACTGGATTTGATGATGAGCTATTACTACATGTCATCGATATGCTGAAGAAAACGGCATAGGGAACAGCTTGCACACTTACGCTTAATACTTAAAAAGCTACTATCAATTTAATATCAATTTAATTTGAGTAAATAAGTCCATAATGTTAAATTTCATTTGATGAAAGATGTATTGTATATATGAAGATGTTTATTATTTTTATGTAATATTATAAATATTATTATTATTGTTTTGAGTAAAGTAGCACTTAATCTGTAGCAACCAGGATCTCTATTGTCATCACTTTCCTTGTATCAAAAAACATTTATTATATAAAATTTTAAGATGATAACATATTTATTAACATTTGTTTAATTATAAACTGATAATTTCATCAAAATTCAAACAATATGATGTCGAGACTTTCGTACATTTTTTAAAAATAAATGTTCATATATAACCGAAGGAAATATCTTCAATAAATTATGATCTTGGTGTGGTATTGCCTGATTCCCACTAACGTCGTCTAATATACGTCTTATATTTTTATTTATATTGTCGCTTATATTTATTAAACTATTGCGAACAAGCTGTCCTCAGTGAGACTTTTTACTATTAGTAAAAAGTCTCACTGAGGTCAGCTTGTTCACAAAGGTTTTTCTTTATTTTAAATCGAATCGTAATTATTTTGGAACCGTCAATTGATTGGAAATTCGGTCGGTCGGTCGGTCGGTTCGGTTGGAAAACTATCTGTACTTAATAAAATACAGACCGTAATACAATAATGTTCCTTATTTTCCTTATATACCATTAATTTAGGATTATATTGAAAGTTTATATATATCTACAACCGAGCTCTCAATTACATTTTTTTTGTTTTGTATACGCCGTACATATTAACATCTTTCTCTACTTTAAGTACCATATAATAATAAAACTAATGAGAACCAACACGTGGTGGTTATCCATCGATTACCCGATGCACAGTAATTGGAGTAAATACTTAAAAATATTTTATTTTTTTAATGAAATACTTTATGTAGAGCACGCATTAGATAATTTTTTTTTTTATCTTCACGCAGTATTCCGCATAAAGCAAGATAGGCAGAGGGATCCTTGAAAACTTTTTTAAGAAATGGTCCTCCATTTGTGGATTTTATGAAGATGCAATTTACCAAACATGAAAATTGTGGTTGCGTCGTCATATTTGAGATTATTTTAGTAGGGGTTCTTTTTACTACAATTCTGAAAACTCAACTGAAAAAAGTAATGGGGTAAATATTTTGCACAAGAGCAAAGGAAAGAAAAGTTTAATAATTACAAAATTACATTGTTGTGCGCCTACCGTGACGGGTGACATATGACAGAGAGACGGCTAGAACATGTTATACTCATTTGAGAAAGGACTTCTAGAAATTCCAAAATAACAATTTACATTTTTCATCTATTAGTCCATGCTAACAGGGTTGTAGGCAAAAAGAATACGTTTTTCTACTATTACATAATAGTTTTCCCTTGGACTTATATAAATAAAAATATGTATTTATAATGTTCAAGTCATTACTTTAGCGTTTTATTTTATCTGTTATATTATACTGAGTTTAGAAACACCTAAAATTTTAAAGTCTAATTTATTTATATTACGTATATTTCCAATATGTACATTTGAATATTTTTATTTAAATAGTCAATTAAAATGGGCCAAAGTGATATTTCTCAGTATGCCCACGAGCACTCCGTCGTTTATCAAAACAGAATACCAACGATCTATCATATGAAATTCAGCTTTGATTCCTTTGAGATTTAATAAACCTTTAGAATTTGGACTTCAGTAGTCTAGTTAATTTACTATAATTATATTTTAAAATACGTCAATCTACGTCTTCTTGAATGTTGTGGGTGTACATTTCAATTAACATTTAGGTGATGCAAATTGTTTGATTTATATTTGGGCAATATTATTTTTGTGTATAAAATATATTTTTTATAGCGTATAAAAATATTGATAACTATCATAACAAAATAAAATGATATTATTTAAGTTAACGTTGTATCCTGTATATAGCAGGATAAGCATATTAAAAGCAGCGCACACCCATTCATCCAGCGAACATTTATCGAGACATTACATATTGAGTGGCGGAACTCTATTTTGACATTTTGAGATAATAATAATAATAATAATAATAACAGCAACACGTTTTTTTTAAGCACAAGCAAATATTTTAAGTTTATTTTTTTTTGTCACATATCATTTTTTGTTTATTTCTATCAAAACATTGATATAACAATCTATTTATAGGAAATAATTCTATTAATAAATACAATCGTTCGTCTAGTGTGGCAAAAGATTCCTTTTGCAATCGACGTCAAGGTGTACGTTTTTAACTACACTAACGCTGAAGAGGTTCAAAAAGGCGCTCTGCCTATTATGAAGGAAGTTGGACCTTATTACTTTAAGCAAGTATCTATTTCGTAGATTTTCGTTATTTTGAAGAATTTAGATGTTTTAAAATAGAAAATACAAGTGAAACTAACGAGTATGGGTCACCTAATGGTGAGTGATCATCACCACCCACAATCCAGTGAGAAATCAGAGTAGCTACAGGTTCTTTGCTATCCTTTTGGTTGAAAAACACCCTTTTTCAAAAAACTTTTATCGTATCGACCTAGAAACTCTGTCAGAGGGAGGTGATTCTACACTTGTGTGGCGTGTGAAAGGAACCCTATATATTAGAGAAGAGGCTTGTGACGAAAAAGATTCAGACAGAAGTATTCAAGAGGGCGCAATACTGGCGTTTTCCAGACGGGTAGCTTTCTTATAGTAAAATTTTCACCCATTTTCGCTAAATGCTAAGAATTTGTTCTTGCCAATTGCCGCATAAGACTTAAAGCTTTTACCACCAGACTTTGAATACCTTGGCCAAAATTTGATATATGGCATCACCGATTAGCACTACTGAGTTAGAAACGTAATATTCCCTGCTCTGTTACGTAGTTTAGTGGACATCAGGTCTTCTTAGGTCTTCAGATCAATATTTGAAGACTCAAAGGTGCAGCAACAGTCACTCGATAATGTTCCATATATGAAGTCCGACGAAGGTATAGATCCTTACTAAATAACCACAGTGCCTCCTTAGATATTGTGGATGTCCATCTTTAAATTACCACACATGAAGGTTAAATACAACCCTCACCGTATGGTCAACGGCAAAGAAAATGGGCGTTGGGTCTATTATTAAAATCTCAAATTATCCGCCACGACGTATATATATATATATATATATATATATATATATATATATATATATATATATATATATATATATATATATATAAATATAATAATAATAATAAAAATTCTTTATTGTACACCCATAAAGAAAACAACAATGAAAAATATATCAGAAAAGTACAAGAGGCGACCTTATCGCTAAAACAGCGATCTCTCCCAGGCAACCTTAAGGCATAGGAAGTAAAGGGAAGAGAAGGGGTTAGGGTGTGAACAAATTATTATAAACTTATACAGCAAACAGCATACATATATAAAATAAAATACACTTATATAAATATATATATCCATACATATAAATACATATACACATATACATACATATATACATATACATACACATACATACAAATACACACATATATATACAACAATACATTCAAAATACATATAGTAAAATATACAATGGCAATGTAAGAAATTACAAGAGGTTTAGAGGGCATGAAAATGTAGTTTTAAGAGTCGCTTAAAAATTGTTAGGGATTTTGCACGTCTGATATTCAGAGGTAAGGCATTCCATAGTCGACAAGATGTGATTGTAAAGGAATTGGTAAGGAAAGAAGACGTGTGTGAAGAAATTTTTAAGGTTAAATTTTGATCACAGCGCAGATGACGGGGATGAGAGCGCCCCAGAAATACAAAACGCTCTTTTAGGTATATTGGGGTTAATGGATCAAATAGTATACAGTAAAGAAGATGGAGAATATGAGTATTCCTGCGAAGACGGATTGGGAGCCACTTAAGCTTTTTACGGAAGTCGGAGACATGGTCGTATTTTTTTAATCCAAATATGAACCGAATAGCAAGATTTTGTAGTCGCTCAAGTTTATTTAGTTGCTCCTCTTTTAAATCAAGATAACAAGTATCTGCATAGTCAAGAATAGGGAAAAGGAGAGATTGTGCTAATAATTTTTTTGTTGGGATAGGTAGAAAGTTACGTAATCTCAAAAGGTATCCTACTGATGCAAACATCTTTCTGCTCACCTCACTCACCTGCGGATCCCAGGACATGTTATGGTCCATGATAATACCAAGATTTTTTACAGTTTTAGAATAAGGTATAGTTTGGCCATTTAAAACTATATGGGGTACACTAGCTATATTTATTTTTGACATAAGATTAGGGCTACCGAGAATAATAGCCTGAGTTTTGCTGGGATTTAGTTGTACTCCAAAGTCCGTGCACCATTTAGATATTTCCAATAAATTATTATTTATCATACTAATTGCAGATGGTAACTCAGAAGATTTAGACTTACAATAAATTTGAAGATCATCTGCATAGAGGTGGTAGAGAGAAGTAATATGTTGGGAAACATTATTTATAAACAGTGAAAATAAAAGAGGAGACAACACGCCACCCTGCGGGACGCCCGCATTGACTGAGGACCAATCCGAATATGAATCATCAATCCGTATACGTTGATGGCGTCCATGCAGGTAATTATGAAACCAGTCGACTACGTCAGGAGATATGTTCAGAGAAGCTAAAATGGCTTGCATTATGTCAAAGTCTACGGTGCCAAAAGCATTACTGAAATCCAATAACACCAATACTGTGACCTGTTGTATGTCCATACCCATACGGATATCATCAGTTATTTTAACAAGGGTAGTAGTTGTGCTGTGACCAGGACGGAAACCGGATTGCAAAGGATTAAGGAGACTATTTTCGGTAAGGAAACGTGTCAGCTGACTTTGTACAAGGCGTTCTAGGACTTTGGATAAGAAGGGAAGAATAGAAATTGGACGGTAATCACCATCACAAGTGGGATTGTTTTTTTTGGATAAAGGAATGATTTGTGCTTCTTTCCATGATGAAGGGAATTCGCAGGAATCAATGGAGTAATTAAGTAAGGGAGTTACGATAGGACAAATGATATCAAGTATGGGGATGATCATTTTACGGCTGATGCAATCAGCACCAACAGCATCAGAGGTAATAGCCATAATATTTCTCCTAACATCACTTTCCGTAAAACGACTAAAGAAAAAAATAGGAATATTAGGAGAGGTAAAACTGGCGATTTGATCAAGTGTATTTAGTTTGGTAGTATTATTAATGTTACTAGAAAAAGAGAAATGCTTATTAAGATTATTAAGATTTATGTTCTGAGGATGCAGGTTTTGACGTGCTTTACCAACTCCCATAGATTTAAGAAATTTCCATACTCTGGAAGAATCGTCTTCTTCAAGTATAGATTTATGGATATGGCGTCGTTGATGGTCTCTACACACTCTATTACAATGATTTCGAGCTTTATTGTATTTAAGACGATTATGGTCAGTAGGATTTGAAATATAGCGTAACTTTGCCAAATTTTTCTTTTTTTGTAGTTTTTTTATATCCTCAGTGAGCCAAGGAGCAGGAAGATGTCTCATACGAACAGGACGCAATGGAGCGTGACGGTCATAAAGTTGCAATATTAATGAATTGAAGGCAGATACTTGCTCATCAATTGTGGATTCACTTGAAATTTCGTGCCAGTTAGTTGCAGCTGCGTCATCCCGCAGTTTATTCCAGTCTATCCCAGCAAAATTTCGTCGATTTTCGAAATTTTGGATTTTGCTTTTGGGGGTTTAATTTTATACGATAAGTAAATAATGTCATGATACGAAAAGGCCAGGGCGGGATATTGACCGTGTTTTTCAACATGGTAAAGAGACGAGACGAGAGCTAGATCCAGAAGTGAAGGTAGACAATTTGGAAAATTATGTGTAGCAGTGAAAGGAAGAACATGCAAGTTAGCACCAGTAACCACAGACTTCAAGCGAAAGACACGATGGTCATACTTTAATAGGCATGTGTTAAAATCGCCCATTAAAATTGTATGAGTGTATAACGGCTTCAGTCGCTCCAACAGGGTTTCAAAAGATGAAAAGTAGTCGACCGTAAGGTTTGGGCTGTAATAAACACCGAGCAGGACCCTTGTGTGTGAAAGAACCACTTCGATAAAAAGGTGTTCAGGGCCACCAACTGTTCGGCCTTGCGACTGGTCAACTACACTAAAAGCAATGTGCGAACGTAGATATATGGCAACTCCGCCACCAGAGCGACCAACACGATCATTACGAATCAGCTGAAACCCTGGGAGCGAGTAAGAAGTCGATTGTAAACATGGCTTTAGCCATGACTCTGATACTAAGATTGCATGTATATTTTTATTATCGAAAGAAGCAAGAAGATCTGAGTAATGTGCAGGAATACTTTGAGCATTGATATGAATAATATTAAAATTTTTCGAGACGTCTGAGAAGTTTTTATCAATTGTTTCACTTAATGTGGGAATACTGAAGAAACTGTCTGTACTACCCGATCCATTGGAAGAGGGAGAAAAGGATAGGAACGAATCGTTAAGTTCATCATTATTATTTGCCATCCTAAATAGACACAATATACGTATGATAGATAATACACTATAAATATATAATATACAAAATAATATATATACTTATAAAATAAGATATAGAAAAATAAAATAAATATATATATATATATATATATATATATATATATATATATATATATATATATATATATATATATATATATATATATATATATATATATATATATATATATATATATATATATATAAATATATATATATATATATATATATATATATATATATATATATATATATATATATATATATATATATATATATATATATATATATATATATATATATATATATATATATATATATATATATATTTAAACAAGAAACTAAACCAAATAATAATTATAAAACTAAACAAATAGTTAAGTACCCGCCAGTTGCAAGGAAAGTTTACACATATGTACACTTAGGAAAAAATAATAATAATTAAAAAGTAAGCAAAAAAACTATTAAATTAATGTATAAAATCGGACAAAAACTATAATTAATAATAATAATATAGAATAACAAGCGAGTTAAAAAGTTAAGACAAAAAAAAAAAAAAACTTATTATATAATAACAAACAAAACTTACAAACAAATGTAATTCCTTATTTACATATAAATAAAAAACATAAAAAAAAAATAATTCAAAATAACAATAAAAAGATAAATAAGAACTAAAAAAAAAATATATATATGTACCTGTAGAATTTATCTATAGTTTAATTAATAGATCAGAGCAAATCAAAAGGCTACCATCTAAAGCAATCAGATCTAAAAAGTTAATAATCTGTGTGAAACGCCTCATTAATGTTGGCCACTATAACATTTAATTTGGGACTTTGCTAGCGTATGTTTTGGATGACGCACGTGGAGTGAAATTTAGTTTTAATTTTTCTTTATGAATATAGTTTTTTTTGATAAATTAAGGGTTTAAATAGATTATTGTAGTTTGTTTATGATTATTTGGTGGTGTTATGTAGTTAGTGTTTATTTAATAGTGGTGTATTATAGGTAAGTTTTTATTTTTATTTATAATTAAGTTTGTGGGTAGGTATGGATAAAGACCGACCGCCCGACCCTCCAGATTCTGGGGGGTCTACAATTTCAGATATTTTGTCTTGTGCAGTTAGCCAAACACGAAAACGTCAAGGCGATAATGTTATGGTGGTTGATACACCTAAAAAAACAATTACTGACCCGGCAACCGCCACTCCCTCTATCCAACACGTGTATGTTCACCCCAGTATGACTGATGGTCCTAAATCATACACTAATGATGATAAAGGTCCATTTATTGTTCATGTCTCCCGAGAAGTCGAAGATCCATCCTCAGGAGCTGCTATACGGGCTATAAAATTTGGTCAATTTTTACATCACAACAAAATTGATTCAATACTCAATGACGGTATCAAAAATATTGGTAGAAATAAAGTTTCCGTACAGTTTAGTTCTGCTCAAGCTGCCAATAATTTTTTAAATAATACTTTCCTTGCTCTAGCGAAATACAAAGCAATTATTCCTACGTACAATATAACGCGAATGGGTCTAGCTAAGGGAGTGCCGATTGACTTTTCAATGCAAGAATTGGTAGATTCTCTTGTCCTTCCTTCAGGCTGTGGCGCAGTAATGAAAGCGAGACGCCTGAATCGTAAGAATGTTAGTGAGGGGGTTGTTACTTGGGTTCCAACACAAACCGTGGTAATAACCTTCCGTGGTCAAATGTTGCCAGAGAGAGTTTTTAGCTACAGTTCTGTTTTAACACTGGAACCATATAAATTTCCTACTATACAGTGTATGAACTGTTGTCGTTTTGGCCACGTTAAAGCTCAGTGCCGATCGAAGCCTAGATGTTATAGGTGTGCACAGCCTCACAATGGAGATTCATGTGAAGTTACAAAGGACTTATCTTCGTGTTTGTATTGTACAGCTAAGCACTTTGCTGTTGATAAGATTTGTCCTGAGTTTTTAAGGCAGCAATCAATTAAAATTCTCATGTCTCAGGACAATATGTCATATATGGAAGCTTCCTCTCGTTTCCCTGCCGCCCAAAAATCTTATGCAGACGTAGCAAAGGAAATTTATGTCCCTCCAGCATCCTCAAATGGTACACCTTCCCCACTATCTACTACCTCTTATCGTAAAACTATTTTTCGTCAATCGCGTCCCCATGCTTCTATGAGCAAAGGATACGATAAACAATCCCATGAAGCCATCATTGGCAACTACCCATCAGCCTTACCCAATGGTTGTGCTATCCCCAATAATAATAATTCGTTTAATAGTGCTAACGCTCCAATAGACAATTATAAAAACTTACTTGTTTCGCTCACGGAGATGTTAATAAATATTATTTCTCCGTGTAATGAAATCCCTTTACCGCCCAACGTTGCCCAAAAACTAACTCAACTTTTTAAAATTATAAATAATGGCCCCTGTCCGCTTTCTACAATGGAATAGCAATAGTATTCGTGCTAAAAAGCATGAACTTATTGCTATTATCAACTTGCATGATCCTGTCATTATTGCCATCTCCGAAACTTGGTTGAGGCCTGATACTTCTTTTGGAGTTTCGGGCTTCACTTGTCTAAGGGATGACAGAAGTGATGGGTTTGCAGGTTGTGCCATTTTAGTTAAGCAACTTACTCCTTTTTCCCTTATTCCCCTCCCCCCTCATAGCGATCAGATTAATGCTGTAGCTATAAGGGCTTTTGATATTTCCTTTATTTCCATTTATATTCCTTATCCTAATACATCCCTTATTCCTGAGCTACGTCGTATAATATCCGCCCTTCCTGGTCCAATTCTGGTTATGGGAGATTTTAACGCCCATCACACTTTGTGGGGGTGTTATTACTGTGATGGTTTCTCTCCTTTGTTGGTAGACATGATTGATGATGTGAATCTTTGCATCGTCAATGATGGCTCACCGACTCGAAGGGTGAATCCAAATCAGAATCCCAAAACCGCTGTGGATTTGTCCCTTTCCTCTCCCTCACTTGCTTCCCAATTATCTTGGTTCGTTCTGCCATCTACCCATGGTAGTGACCACTTTCCTATCCTTCTGTCTCTGAACAATAGACCTATATCCCTTCCTCCTTATAACCCTTTGCTTCCATATAATGTAAAAAAGGCAAATTGGTCAGACTTTGCTTCTTCTGTCGATGACTTGGTTAGCTCACTTCCGGATGTTACTGGTGGTGAGAGTGTAATTTTTTGTTATGAAAAATTTCTCTCAGCTCTTTTGACTTCTGCAGATCTCAACATCCCTAAGAAAAGCTCCATACAGAATCAGTTGCCATCCAATCCCTGGTGGGATCAGGAATGCACTGATTCTGTCAATCAGCGCTTTATTGCTGAGGTGTCATATACAGCCTCTATGACAGTGGAGAACTTTGTCAATTACCAACACAGAGACTCTAAATTTAAAAAATTAATTAATAAGAAAAAAAAACTAGGCTGGTACAAATTTTGTGAATCTTTAAATCCTCGTTCTCCTACTACTATAGTCTGGAATAACATTAAGAGATTTCGCCGGTCTCTTAATGCTCCTCAAATCCTCTCCAATAATCCCTCTCAATGGCTTAACGACTTTGCAAGCAAATTATCTCCCCCCTTTGTCCCGTACCATGATTGTTTCTTAAAGTACACGCCAGTATCTACAACTGATGAGATGGAAGCTCCCTTCTCCTTTGCTGAACTCATAACTGTCTTAACGGATTTAAAAGATACCTCCCCTGGAGAAGATGGAGTTCCATACTCCTTTATTAGAAACCTTAATGACGACTCAAAGATGTACTTTTTAAATATCATTAATGCAGCTTTTGATTCAGGTGTGATTCCTGAATCATGGAAATCACAGTTAGTTCTTCCTATTCTTAAACCCAGTAAATGCCCCTCAGATCCTAACTCCTACAGACCAATTGCTCTTTCATCAACTCTTGCAAAAATTTTTGAACATCTATTAAAAAACCGTTTGGAATGGATAATGGAAAGCAGAAACGTTTTAGCTCCCTCTCAATTTGGCTTTCGAAAGGGGTTAAGCACAATAGATAGTCTCAGTATTCTTACGACAGACATTCGACTATCCTTTGCTAAGGGCGAGTATTTAGTTGGGGTTTTCTTGGATATTGCTTCTGCATATGATAATGTCTTACTTCCGTTGCTCAGGCAGAAAATGCTACAGCTGAGTATTCCTGCGAAGTTGACATATTCCATATGTAATCTGCTGACCGGTAGAACTATATCTGTGAGACACCGGCTGCTTACTGGTCCTCCCAGACTCGTTTGGAAGGGTCTTCCGCAAGGGTCGGTCCTCAGTCCTTTACTGTACAGTATATATACGCATGACCTCGATTTGTCTGTCAATAACTTTTGCAATATCCTTCAATATGCTGACGACATCGTCCTTTACAGTAGTTCAAAATCTGTAGAGGACATCTCTTTTCAAATAAATACTGCTTTGCATTATCTTGACCAATGGCTATCTGATCATGGTCTATCCCTGTCAGTAGCTAAATCACAGGCGGTGGTTTTTACTAAAAAGCGTTCCATACCTAATTTTGATATTTTGTATAATGATCAATGTATTACAATGGTAAGCAAAGTTAAATTCCTAGGCATATACCTCGATAACCGTTTGAATGGATCTGCGCATGCTGAATATATTTCGAAGAAATGCGAAAAAGGCATCAATGCTCTTAGAGCGGTGTCTGGAGTGTGGTGGGGATCACACCCTATATCTCAAAAGCTACTGTACCATGCTTTGATACGTAGCCATATTGATTATGGCTTTTTTGTTCTTGACCCATGTATTAAATCCGCCTCTTTAAATTTAGACAAAATTCAATACAGATGCCTTCGAATCATACTAGGAGCAATGAGGTCTTCCCCTTCCCACGCTCTTCAAGTAGAGTGTGTTGATCCTCCTCTCCATCTACGTAGACAATTCCTTTCAGACCGTTTTGTTTGCAAATTGTTACAGCTTTCCTCACATCCTTTACTGCCTCGATTATCCCAACTGTCTGAACTTGTTTCTGACAGACCAAACGTATCCTTCTTACTCGATAGTTTTCTAAAATTTTCTAGACTCCCCAATCCTACAACTTGTTTTCCAACTAATCCTCTATATTCCCTTCCATTTAATGCTTTGGTTTATTCCCCTCACATAATCACAAACCTTGATCTTATTAAAGGTGATCATAATACTAACACTGAATTCCAATCTTATATTTATACGAATTGGTCTAATCATATCCTTATCTACACTGACGCATCCAAACTGTCTAGTGACGGCTGTGTTGGTGCAGCGTGTTGGATTCCTAAATTTAAAATTATACTGAAATTTAAATGCCCTCCCACTTCATCGGTGTTTACAGGTGAGGCTGTTGCTATCTTAGAAGCAATCCTGTTTTCCCGCTCCCATGACTTTCGACAGACTGTTATTTTTACTGACTCTCTCAGTTGTCTTCAGGCTATCAAAGAGAATCCTTTTCGTAGCAAAAAAAGATATTCCATCGTCTTGAGGATCCGCGAAGCTTTGTTTTCATGTCATCAAAGAGGTTTGTCTGTTGTATTAGTTTGGGTCCCTAGTCATTCTGGTATCACGGGAAATGAAACCGCAGACTTGTGCGCTAAGAGTGCTATTGTGTGTGGTACCTTAGAACATTTTTCAAATTCCGCTCAAGATTTGTTGTCTCTTGCGAAAACACGATTAAACGTGTCGTGGAATAATTACTGGAAGTCAGTTAAATCTGGTAAAGGTAAGTTTTACTCTATAGTTCAACCTGATATACCAAGGCGACCTTGGTTTTTTACTCAAAAACATATTGAACGGAGAGTTATATCGACTATCTGTCGTCTGCGCCTTGGGCATGCATGTACGCCTGTGCATCTAGCCAAGATCAGGGTCAGGGACCATTCACTGTGCGAATGTGGCCTGGACGAAGGTTCTACTTCCCATATCCTTTTTTCCTGTCCTAATTTAATTCGTCCTATATACGATGTCCTTCCCCATAAAGTCCCTCGTCCCCTCAATGTTCAGTGTTTGTTAATGTTTGTATTTAGTCCTCTCTGTAAATTTTTTTGTAAATATATTAGGTATAATAGAATTAAACTGTAAACTAACCTTAGTACTGTAAGTAGTAAGTGGATTATACTAACCCGATGTTTATGTAATTGTATATATTATGTGCTGTCTTATTCTTTACAGGTGGTGGCATTTCTAATAAGACTTTCTATTTTTTAAACCGTTAATATAGTCTCTTAAGTAGTATTATACGTATTTTAAATTGATAAACCTCCAACGTGCCTTCTTCATTCTACGTGACATTGGCGAAGTAAATTGTGCTCTACTGGCACGCCTAAAAGCCATAAAATAATAACAAACAAACATTTAATTTGACAGATTGCAATGTAAATAAGTAAATAATAAACAAAGTAAAAATTAAATGAATGTTTAACTAGAATATACTAATTGTAAACAGAAAAATATGTATAAGTACTCGTATGTATGTAGAAAATCAACGTTAAATATTATACAAAACAAAGAAATAAATAAAAATAAAAAGAAAAATCAAAAATCAAGCAGGCTATTTTTTGGTTATGCGCTTGCACCTCTGAACAATTACTTTGTTGTCTTTTTCGGAGCCCGTGGGAGCAGGTACAGTCTTATGCACCACTGGTGGTAAATTAGTTGGGGTGAAAGGTACAACCTGAAGATCTGACATAAACTCCACTCGATGACGCGAGCCGTTTGGAGCGATTATGTTGATGAAACCGTCCCGCGTCCAACATTTCCTCACACCAAAGCGTTGTCTGGCGACCATGAATACATCATGACGGTTTTTTGTCAGAAATTCAGATATTGTAATACCTGAACCTTTTAATTTGGATTTGGAAACCCAGATATTGTGACGCACCTGCGGTGTTATAAATTTTACGACTATTGGCCGCGGCCTCCCTTCATGCAAACGGCCAAGCCGATAAACTGACCTGATACATGAGCCCGAAAAGTTTGTAAGGTCAAGGTCATCTGTCACAAGATTGGTTATCACTTCACTAACATCTTCCAACTTATTCTCTCGTACACCATGAAACATAAGGATTTTACGTCTTCTAGACATTTCCATTCGGTCGACCTCCAGTGCCAGAAGTTCAACTTGCTTTTGTAACGAACTTAATG
Organism: Eueides isabella; assembly: GCA_019049475.1. Classification (NCBI taxonomy): domain Eukaryota; kingdom Metazoa; phylum Arthropoda; class Insecta; order Lepidoptera; family Nymphalidae; genus Eueides; species Eueides isabella. Next base: position 11,264,456 of record CM032389.1, on the reverse strand, counting down.
CAGTGTGAATAAATTTTTTAAATGAATTAAAATCTGTACTAATTGTTGTTACTGTGATTGGTGAGGAAGTTTTGTTTAAGTCTTGCTGGAATTCACTCATCCTAGCATTAAACATGTCAGACATAGCAGCGATGGACTCCTTGATAGCCTCCATGGTTGAATATGTAGTTAAAATATTATTAATTATAAGATTACAATAGAGGAAAACACTAACGGCAGGTACTTAAAATCACTAGCACATTTGTAGCTTTAAAATACTCATAAATCAAATTAAATATACAAAAAGATAAAAGAGCTTTTTAAAAACAGTTGTTCACTTATTCGCGCCTACCCGCAAAAAAAACATACATATATATATATATATATATATATATATATATATATATATATATATATATATATATATATATATATATATATATATATATATATATATGGGGTTCACGATGGAAGGCTTGCCCGTAGCGACCCCTGCCAGCCCTCTAGAGGGCTGCAACGTTCCATCAACCACAATGTGCACCACACGAGCGCGCACTGATAGGGCGTCACCCCAAGGCGACGCGCACCAGTGCGTCCCCGCTGGTGCGACAAGTGGAGACGAATGCGGCGTTGGGGACCGCCACCCAGCACGCCATGTCCGGAGCGGCGGGAAGTGGAGGACGGAGCTACAAATAGCTACGTGGAATGTAAGAGGAGGGATGGAAGAAAAGATGACAGTGGACGAGGCGAAAGAGGTATGCCGAGACCGTAGCGTTTGGCGCTCCGTTCTCTCTGCCTACCCCGCTAGGGATATAGCGTAAAGCTAAGTAAGTAAGTAAGTATATATATATATATATATATATATATATATATATATATATATATATATATATATATATATATATATATATATAGGGATATAGCGTAAAGCTAAGTAAGTAAGTATGTAAGTATATATATATATATATATATATATATATATATATATATATATATATATATATATATATATATATATATATATATATATATATATATATATATATATATATATATATATATATATATATATATTTCACTCTCTTGTGGGATTTGACCCAAAACGCACACACGCACTGGTGCCACTCCGCCACGTTGCTTACGATTGTCTTTTTAAAAGTAACAAACAAACTTTAAAGTACAACAAAACTAAAAACGAACAGGCGTATACTTACGAAGAGTTTAAAAACGTTATTGGAAAACATTCCGTATCAAATATTTAAAGCTCCGCCCCATTCGACAGTTTGATTGTATCTAATAAAAAGAACCATTTCTTCGTACTTTCGCAGTAAAATAAGTATGTTAATTTTTAATTTTAAAATAGAATAATTATTTTTAAGGAATACGTAGTAAAATATACTTGTTGAGGCTTGGCGTGTTAACGCTACAGATTTATGCTTGGGGAGGGGCACACTTGAAGAAAATAAATATTTAAACTCAGCTCAGCTTCACGCTGAATCTTGCACTTGGTAGGGTAGGCAGAGGAAACATTGGAACCTAACATGTTACTCCGTGCTGTTTCCTACTTTCTGCCACTTTCCGCCAGTTATTTTGTTTTTAATGGACTAAGAGGTCACAAAGTTTTTCATAACAATCCAGGATTGGCATTACAATAAAGGGTTCATCAAGACTCGGCTCTTAATCCATTCTTATTCAGTAGTAGCACTAGCTAGATACTGTCAAATCCAAGATCAGCCTCCGTGGGTAATGTGAAACTCTGGAAGAAAACGCTTGAAAACGTAAACCCATATAGGTCCTAACTACGTTACTGAACTAGTAAAGTTGGAAAATTTTAAGTACCTTGGATCCGTTATGCACGAGTCTTGAGGCATCGATCACGATGCCCATAGCTGAGTAATCGCTGCTGGGACAAATGGCGGGAGGTTATTTGTGTGGAGCTTCATTTAACTAGTTCTTTTATACGGCAGCTGAGTTCGATATCTGGCGTAACGCGGTCTGACCGCATACGCAACACATTCATTCGGGATAGTCTTGGAGTCCGTGAAAAATGGATAAACAATAGTGTAATCTGAGATAGTATGACCACGCTGCGCGCTGGTCTAGAAACTATGTCGGATTCAAGTGCTCTGCTATGTCTGTCCCTGGAGTTAGACCTCCCGGAAGCCCAGGGAAAGGCATGGTTGGATTTCGTAGAGCTGGACATGAGATCCATTGGTCCAACCACTAAGGACGTCAAAGATCGTGTAAAGTGGAGTAGAGTAAGTAGGAAAGTACCCTGGCATGCCGGGATTAATGCGAAGAAGAAGACGAAAGAATAACTTAGGACAGGTAATAAAAATGTTTGAATAGGAACCATCGTCAAGGCCTCATCATCATATACAGAGTGGGCCCTGACCTTAGCTAGGTGTACAGTCATGTACATACATGACTGAGTTACAGACGACAAATTATTTATATATTCCTCTATTCAGCATCCTCATGTTGCAAGTGATTAATAAAAAAACCAAGGTCATCAAAGGATACTAGGTTGGATAGTACCATAAAACTTACTTAAATGACATTTTGAGAAATCTTAAAACATATCCTAATCAAAAGATAGACACAACAAGAGATAGTAATCTAAAGTCCTATCCTAAAAATAGAAAAGTTATCTTAAGTACCACACTGGCTGGTTTATTTTGCGTAATTATTTGAAGATTTAATCCCACTCACTCTCCAGAATGGTCTGAATTCAACGCCAGTATAACTTGCAAACCCTTTAAATGGCATGACTGCAGGAGTCAGTCTTTACGAATCCTTAAGTAATTCAAAGTAAACCATTTTAACTTACTATGAACTGAATTTCTTTTTGACGCCAAAGTCAGTCATAATAGGTACAGATGACAGAGTTTGTTTATAGTTGTTAAAAATTGTATACGGTATTGTTCTAATAAAGCAATAGTCTCTCCAAACACTGATGATTCAGGCGGATATTTAAATTATAATTATTTTAACTTTACGAATCCAGCAACAACACAGATTTCCTTGGAAAGCTTCGATGCATCTGTAAAAATGAGAAGTTTGATCAATTTTTATGTACCATTGATTGAATTTTTTTGTTGGGATCAGTTACCTTGGTTAGGTCAAGATTAATGATAACAAATGGATGATGCACTAAAGCGTACGGAATAATGGATTAGCTGGATAGCGAGACAATAGATGAGGAATAGGTACCTTTCTTGTTTCACAATTACCATTTTATGGAAGCTATCTCCTTTATTGCACTCGTAAATGATTTGCTGCTGACTGCGAGATCTTAGTGCACAGGTGGTGAAAAGCAGTAACTTTTTTCCCACTAATACCAACACGTATACCAGCGTTACAAACGTCAGCAAAGTCTCAATATATGTATGTACATATGAATATTTTTTTCCTATTGACAACATTGTATTATGACAGAAATTTGCTAGGTGTGAAAGCCAGGGGAAAAAATATTTTTATTATTTTACATTTTTTAGCTTCATGCTGTTTCACTATGCACAACAGGATAAGTATAAAAAACCTGAGAACCTAGTGTTGAAACACACCGTTTCCATTATGTCATTTTCCTTCCCCTCTTTCGACCGGTATTATGCATTACCTCTTGAATGGCGTTAGTGACAGCCGAAATTTACTTCATATTTCCGTATCAAAAATACAAAAAATATTAAATATTCCCTTTTTTTATATTTTCTCGAGCAGGAATCGAATACACAACTTATCACATTTAATGTTACACACTTATGCCCATGCTCCACGATATGCCGCATACTTTTATATGTCTAACTTTAATATTTGTGATATTGTAAACTATAATTATTACAGTATAATACATTTTCTTTGTTGAAATCAAGAATGGTAACAATTGATTTGCCTTTAATTAAAAAAAAGTTATAAACTGAAAATATACTTCAACTTTAATTGAATGAAAAAAAAAAAAACACCTGTTGTTTTCTCTCACCAGCGACACTTAAAAGCTGTTGTTGTAATATTATATTCAATTATGTTATTTTAAAATCACTTATTAAATTCTTTTTATCAGACGGTAATCATAAACCTTTCTCTAATTGCAGGAATGACGTATTTGCCCCCGAGCTAACGATACCATTGGCTTATGGGCGTGGCTGTACAGTCATGGTAATAAAAGATAGAACTATATATTTTATTATAGGAGTCAGTCGTGGCACAGGTGCGCATGTGTATGGGCTGTCAGCTAGATAGTTTGTGGGTTTGAATCCTACTGAGGTAATGAAATATTTAAAATGGTCATCCCCTCACTCTGGTAACGGTTGGGTTCCGCCACTCAACACGTGATGCCTCCAGAATTCAGTCATGGAATCGGAGTACCTAAACAACAAGTTCCCAGGTTACCTCAACCTATCCTGCTATAATAATTATTATCATCTCCGCCATGTCAAGACGAAGAGCGGGTAATCCACACTACTCATCACGCAATAACTCGAAATATATTTAATATTATTATTAAAAAATATATATATTTATTATTTAATGTTTTAATTTCTTCGCTCTGGTAACAAGGCAAAGCGCGGCGTTCAGTTCATCACGAAATGCCTAAAATTGTGCAAAAAGTGAAGGATGGAACGAAGCGTCTTAACACTAGGTTCTCAAGTTCCTTCTGTTTACCCTGGCATATGCAAGATGTAACGTGAAGCTGAGTGAGTGAGAGTGAGAGTAAAATGGTTTAATTGGAAGTATACTTATATGGAGATTATGAGCCAAGGAGATGATTCTTAGACAGACCGAACGCTTGAAACTATTTTAATATTTTAAATCTGCATTAATCCGGATGATCCGCACATATCACATATCATCAGTTTCATGCAAAAAAAATTAAAGAGAGAAATGAAAAAGAATTAAATAAGATATTAAAATATAGAGTAAAAGCTTATTACACTCGAGTATACCCCAGTAGCCCGCCCATTGGAAAGCGTTGCAGCGGACACACGTCCGAGTACTAGAACAGCTGTTCCCGTGTACACATCGTCACACGTATGTATGCCATGCCTTACTGTATCTATGTAGATATATAAAGTTATTTTATAAAATAAATAAAAACTTATTTAGATAAATAAAATTTATATAATCACTTTAATTTTATCACTATAATATTTAAACTATTTTTAAAAAGTCAAACCACACTTAAGTTATATTATATACAGCACGGGATTCTATTTTGCCAACCAACACTCAATATCTAGGACTGACCCTTACTTCTAAATATAAAAAGAGTAAAATGAATAAGAAATTAAATATTGACTTTTTTCGCACGTGCATCGCAGCATGAAAGAAGCTTGGGTATAAAAATTAAACAAGTATCTAAAATACCACTAGTATCACTATAACAAAATATCATGAAGCTTCAGTTTTATTAAAATTAGCTTTTTTTTTAAAAAGAAAAGAGATAAACAATAATTGAAATTTACCAAAATACTCATACATCTAAAATAAAAGTCAAGATTACAAGAAATATGTTACTCTATTTGTAAACGTAGATAATGCTCGAAAATGTATTATTTTTTACAGATATTTCAATTCTTACCGACAAAAATACGTTTTCACTCAATTTTAATTAATATTTCAGCTTAAAGTTTTAGTTCAGACGATTTATGATTATACTTTTTGCGTGAGTGTCCGTTTATACATTAAATATGTAATTAATTTTAATTAAGATTGTTTCTATTGATAGAATGCAATATAATTATATATTGTAAGTGTGGAGTATACATAAAACTTTAAAGTTTTAGAACGATTCATAAAGAACACTTCTTTGATAAAATATGTACTAAAATAACCAGATGTTGTAAGTGTTCCGTATGTTTAATCTCGTTTAATCGATCTATTTAAGAATAAAATATTAGACTTAATGTTATGATGTAAATAATTTTAAAAAGTTACCACAAAAATCGACATGTGTTGCGCAAATATTAAAGAAAAAAATCTTCCAGCACAAACAGAACCAGAAGCTCTCAGTCATATTAAATTGTATGGTACTTCTACGTAATGCCATGGTGTATTACTAAATAAAAAACATAAATTTAAAAATACTAATAATATTTACCTTACGCCTTTATTAAATCAACTTTTTAGTGTTCCGTACCTGTCAAAACTAATTATTTTAAGTCATCGTGGAGATATCCAGCTAAAATTTATATTAAATAACCAGGTCTACGGTCTCTTGGTGCATCCAAAAAATCAAGCTTCCAAGTCAATGCAATCAAAAGATACGATAATTTATGCATCGTTTATGCAGTACTTTGTGGCAAAATGGCCACGTATTCAAAACTATAGATTACCCCCGAGGAATCGCAGTTATAAAATTAGGGACAAAGTGGAAATTTGCAGTACAAATAAAGAAAAATTTTCGAAAAGTGAAACTTTATAGGTATTTCATAGATAAAAGGCATTATCATATAACATTATATTTATAGGTCATTTCATACTAATTAAACGGAATACACTCGCAAAGTTAAGTTTGTAAACTTTATGCACTTTATAGAATATTTCCCAAATTAATTTCAAAATTGTAATATAACAATTGTGAAATTTGGCTAGTAATGTCAAAACAATCTTAGTAAAAATAAAGATAATTAAATCTATTACAAACTAACATACATACAAGATGATTGCATATGCCTCCAAACCTTAAATTTGTTAATTTTTATCGGTTGTAATTTTCGTTGATACATATAATCCTGAAATTGTTACAAAAGCTTCGAAGCGGAAGGCCGACTCACATTTTTAGTACAAATTACATTTTTAAGTATTAACACTATTATTTTATTTAAATTTCTTAAATATTAAATTGTATGTAATACATCTTCTGGCATATATACGACCGCAGGGAATGGGCAAAGCTAATATTGTAAGAATCGTTTACAGACATACCACATTACAGTTGCCATGTGATTCCGGCTTAGAATAAAATCACCCTGGTACTGATAGTGTCGTAAGAGGCGACTAAAGTAAGCGGAGTTAAGAAGTGGCTTAGGCCATTGCGTTTCGTGTTGGGTAATGCCGGGCTCCGGTGCATCCACCTTACAGAAAGTCAACGGTCTTGTAGCTCCTCTGGTGCTACATGCTCGCTCGTTTCCCGTGTTTTGTTCATAAAAAAAATACCCAAGTTGCAACTAATATCGGTAATTCAAATTACACTTTTTTTAATTTCACGCTGTATCATGCACAAAGCAGGGTAGGTAGAGGGAACTTAGGAACCTAGTGTTATAATATTTCATTCTGTTCCTCACCTTCCTTTGAATTTGAGGTGTATTGGGCGGCGGAACTCAACGCAACGCTTGATACCAGAGCAAAGAAATAAAAATATTAATATAAAAAATAATCGGCGTTTGATTCCGGCTTAGAATAAAATCACCCTGGTACTGATAGTGTCGTAAGAGGCGACTAAAGTACATATGGGAGAGTCACATTGTCAGAAATGCAGCACGCATGGGCATACTTGACTGGACCATTACCACCCCCGGCATTTAAAACCGGCGTTAAGTAGTAGCTTCGGCCACTGCGTTTCGCATTGGGTAGTGCAGGGCCCCGGTACCCATACACCTTTAAGCCCGCAACGCTCCTATAGCTCCTCTGGAGTTACTTGGGGCCGTGGGCGACGGTGATCACTTACCATCAGGTGACCTGTACGTTTGTTTACCGTCTTTTCCATAAAAAAAAATACATTATTGGAAATGATTTTAACTCTTGTAGTGCTCCATGAAATGAAGTAAAGAGTCTCATTTTAAAAGGATAAAACTCGCATACATCTTAAAAAAAACGACTTATTAAAAATCGAACTTACGGATTTATGCAAAATGTATAGATAAATAAATATAATAAATTCTGTGTCCTGTTGTAGCGTAGGAGAAGAAGCGCGTGACTGTAAACGTGGCAGGTTATGGCTCATCATTATGGCTCTTGAAGAACTGATATATTAATTATTTTTCATTTCTTCATTCATTACCATCAAGACAAAGCGCGGTGTTAAATTACGAAATGCCTCAAATTCAGCTGAAAGTGGGAAACGTAACGGTAAATCTGAAAATTATGTTCCCAGGTTCCCTTGGCGTACAGTGTGAAGCTTAAAAAAATAACTTCGACAGCAATAATTAATAATCTCTGCATAAACTTTGTTCATTATTATTATGAAAATTAGTAAACAATACATAAATAATGATCTACAGTACACAGTCTTACAATGAAATCCTTAATTAAGACCCTTTGTTCTGGTAAGACAAAATCATGTCTTGTTATTCGTAAATTATAAAATCAGAGCATTGTTTAAACCAAAATATTAATAAATAACAACTACTGTAACCTTTGTTTAAGATTTTGAAATTGTTTATATTGGATAATAGTTATATACTACTTAGTCGAGAAATGATTTTATATATATATATATATATATATATATATATATATATATATATATATATATATATATATATATAAATCATTTCACTCCGGTTCCAAGTTACCATAAAATTTTCAAGGTTGCGTATTGTGTGACGAAACACAACTCCGCCCTGTCGTTCCAATTAAATTTTTGCACTGGTTTAGGAATCGATCCCATAATTAATCTTTAATATTAATATAAATTAATGGTACTTAACTATTTAAAAAAAAATAAGTGTTATGTGTGGTGTGTGTGTAATATAATATCATAAACAACGATCAAAAGTTATTAAATAATTTGAGATATAATATATGATATAGGTATATAGTTTCAAAATGAAAATTAACAAAATACAAATAATGAACAAAAACCTTTAGCAGTGTCAGTTACAAAACACATTTAACTTGTGTTACTAATGAATAAAAAAGAAAAAAATATATGTTTTTAATTTTTAATTGTTTTGTTCACTTTGTCCACATACAAAGGTGAACCTACATGTGAAAGCTTTACGAATTTGCCCTTTAAGCTAACTATTTATGTACTTACAAAAATTTTTAACACATTTTAATTTACTATAATAGATTTTATATTTTTCTTATGAAAACTCATTAGTTTATAAAAATTATAAAATCGGCAGAGCCTTACACATTGTAAATGAAACAAAAGGCCTGTCGTGGTGCAAGAACACAAGCGTAATTTCGTTTCCAACTCGAGGAAGTGGAAAGGAAGAACCTAATATTTTCATTTTTTCTTCTTCTTCTTCTTCTCTGGTAACAGCGCGGCGTTATTATAATTCTGCCACTCAATATACAATGCATCGAATTCAGATAACGAGGAACGTGAGTGGCTTAATGGGAACGCAGTATTTAAAACTCTCTCTAGTCTAGGTTTTCACTTTTCCTCTGCTTATATTTCCATGTTCAGGATACAACGTGAAACTAAAAAAAAGAATATAATCACGCAATCATTGTAAATGAGTAGATGAATGTTATAATTAAAATTATAACATTATTATAACTACAACAGAATCTTGAATTACTTTCCTAATTTAATATACATAGGTATAATTACCCTTCTTTCTTACATCATGAATTATGTCAAGTATATGAGAACCAACACACGGTGGTCACCCATCGATTGTTTGATGCACTATAATTGGAGGAAATGCTTTTAAGAATTTTATTTTATGTAGAGCACGTTTTAAAAAGTTTAAAAAAATGAATGTTTAATTTAATAGTACGAGAAGCAATCAAAAGACTTGTATCACTACTTAACCATATTTCAATTTTCTTCATAGCTTTACGCTGCATTCGCATTTAGCAGGGTAGGTAGAGGAAAACTAATGTTACGAAAAGCTGTTTCCTACACTGCGACTATATTGGATGTTGAGCAGGCAGGGCACAACGCCGCATTTCGTCTCGTTACTGGCGTAAGGAGATGGAAAATCATAATACAATCTCTAATGGATAACCAAACCCATAACCGTTACGTTTGTATTTCACAAAAGCAGCACTTAACTTAAACTTGAAAGAATATATTTAAAGGCAAAATCGAAAGAAAACTTAAAGGCATTATTATTATCCCAAGATTGTCTCTTTTTTAAAGAGTTGATTCTAAATTTAGTTCTTCGTCAAATAATTGTGGTAATATAAGTTACTGTAGCAATAATATCATCGTTTGCCTACATAACGAGACTTTTTTGGATTATTGTATACTTAATATAATTTTTTGAGTTCATACTATACTATATTGAATAATGTTTACAATAAAATTACTAAACAGATCAAGATGGCTCTTACCAAGCACGTGAAAATAGCAATCGGATGCGGAGGCGCCGCCTTATTTGGTCTTCTTTTTGGATGGGTTCTATTTCCTACGATTCTGAAGAGTCAACTAAAAAAGGTAATCGCCTAAAAAATAATAGCAAAAAAGCAAAGAGGGAAAAAGTTCAATCCTAAATAGAATGGTGTCTTATGTCAAAAAAAAATAATTTATTTATAAAAGAATGGTCTTCTTATTCAACATTGTCATTTGCTAGTGATCCACAAGCGGCTTCGCCCGCTTACACTTATCTTACATTATTACTTATAGTTATAATTTCTTTCTTATGTTATCTTCTTTTTAATGTTTGCAAATAAATTGATATAATAAAGAATTATTTTTCTTTTCAGCTTCATACTGTACCACGCAAAACGTAGGGTAGGCAGAAAGAAAGAGAAGGCACTCAACGCCGTGCTTTGCCTTGTTATCAGAACGAAAAAAAATTTTTTTTTTAATATTACAAATTCTCGAGAGGAGATCGCACCCACAACCTGTTGTGCTTACAGTCGCACGTTTATATAGAACATAGACACCGCGACAGACCTCGTCGTCATCATATGACGATTATGACGACGCCTGTCCTGGCCTGGTCCTGTGAAAATAATATTTAAAGATTTATTAAAGAATATTTAAAGATTATTCAATTTTCCATTTCATAACACAATTATCCTGAGTATTATTTATACTCAAATAGTATATTGATCACTGTCCAAAATATCTTAAGTAATTTCTAATTACGCCTACGTCAAGTGCTTGTCAAAACAGAATAAAAACGTTCTATCAACAGCATGAAATTCAGCTTAGATTCAATCCTTTGAGATCATCTGATTTAAATCTTCAAATTCAAATTGGACTTTAGTTGAGTAGTTAATTCAATATAATTATATTTTAAAACGCGTCAATCTTTGTCTGTTAGAAATATTAAGGGAATATTTATGGTATATTTTATTCTAAACGATGCTTTCACAGGTTTTTTCATTTATATCAACGGCTATAGGTACGGTTTTTACTTCAGACAATGTTTATACTTAAAATGTTTAGTTTCCATATTCGTACGTGTTATGGCATATAAATTATTGGGTTATAGCATGTAAATTATGGGGTTTTCTAATAAAATAATTAAATTATTTTATCCCAAATAATCAAAATAGCATACTTTTTATCTTCACGCTGTATCCCGCTTGTAGCAGAAAGAGTATCACGCGGTACTCAATTTCCTGGCATTGCGTGTTTTTTTTATGTTTATTATTTTTTATAGCTTCACGCTGTATCCTGCACTTGGCAGGGTAGGCAGAAGGAACTCGGGAACCTAGTGTCAAGACACTCCGTTCCACTTCCGTTCCCCACTTTCCGCCGAATTTGAGGCATTGCATGTTGAGTGGCGGAATTCAACGCCGCGCTTTGCCTTATTACCAGAGCGAAGAAATGAAACATTAAATATTTAAATTGAAAATATTAAATATTTTATTTCCTCGACTGGGGATCGAACCCAGAACCTGTAGGTTACAGTCACACTCTTGTGCCGCTGCGCCACGACAGGCCTCGCAATTGCGTGTTAAGCACGCAAATCAAAGCTACACTTTGACCTTTTACCAGAGCAAATGAAAATAACTTTTTCTCCTATGCAGAAATTGAACTCACAGCCGTAGCATTTATAGTCAGACGCCATGACATGACAGCCTCAAGAAAATTTAATTATGGAAAAGACGGCAAACGAACGTACGGGTCACCTGGTGGTAAGTGATCACCGTCGCCCACGGCCCTGAGTAACTCCAGAGGAGCTACAGGAGCGTTGCCATCCTTAAAATTGGAAGTTCACCGGGGCCTGGCATTACCTAATCCGAAACGCAGTGGCCAAAGCCACTACTTAACGCCAGTCTTAAATGCCGGGGGTGGTAATAATCCGGTCGAGTCTGCCCATGCGTATTGCCATTACTGGCAACGTGACTCTACCACACGCACTTCAGTCGCCTCTTACGACACCATCATACCCGGGGTCATTAATTAAAGCCGGAATTACACGGCTTTAATTAATAAATTAAAATTAAAATAGAATATTTTAAATTGCATTTTTTTATTTAACTAATTAATTATCCATATAATTTATAGATATCTGTGTTCTGACGAAAATAATAAATTATTTTATAACAAACAATTAAAACTACACAATTTCCGAGGCATTGCGTGTTGAATGATGCAAATAAAAACTGCGCGTTGTGTCTATAATCTAGAACCGTTGCGTTTACTCCTAGTTGCCATGATGGCTCCAAGAAAATTTTATCGAAAAAAAAACAAATATTTTACATTATTTTTTTTTTTTATTTTGTTTCTTACAATGCTAAGTCACAAATCTCTTCATAGGAAATGGCTCTATCAAAAAAGACAGATATCCGTCAAATGTGGTCAAAAGTTCCCTTCGCAATCGACTTCAAGGTATATCTCTTCAACTACACTAACGCTGGAGAGGTCCAGAAAGGAGCTCTACCTATTGTGAAGGAAGTTGGACCTTATTATTTTGAGTAAGTACACATTGTAGCGTGTATTGTTTAATATAGTTTAAATAGTACGTGTCAAAAATATTACTTTGATATTATAATTTCAAATGTTATTTTAATATTTTTAACATTTTCAGTAAACGTACGTTTAAAATTTTAACGTAATAGAACTTTTAACTACCCGTTCTCATCAAGCAACATTGAAATTTTTATTACTTATAACAACCTTTTTTAGCTTCACGCTGTATCTACATTGCAGGGAGGTCGAGGAAACTTGGGAACCTAATGTTACGTTACGCCGTTCCGTCTCCCACTTTCCAGTAAATTGTTTAGTGATTTAGGTGTAGTGGAAAATATTTTCTTTCTATTTTCTCGTTTCATTGATCTATATACTATTATTAATTAAGATGTATTCCCGAACAAAAGTAAATATACGTGATGAATACAAATTTGAGATAGAAATACTAGAATATTGCTGAAAAAAATAACCAAGGTAGATACAATTTACAGCGAGCGTACGGGACGCCTTATAGTAACTACAGGTCGTATCGATCTGAAGACACTGTTGCAGGTAGGCTATTGCACGAAAATTCATATCAAACCACACAATAGTGGAGTGCCACGCTACCAGATTGTGAGAATGGTATTTTACCTCGTGACATCCAATGGTATCAATGGTACTTCAAGTCAAATATTTCTCCAGAACACCACCCATGATAAGAATACAGTTAAGAATGCACAGAAGATGAAGATGGAGTTGAAGAATACATTTCCAGGCAATGCCTAAGGGTTAAACTCTTTACAAATCATTTGATCCCCAACGATTTAAACAGCACTACGTTGTATGCGGTCAAATGGTTCGACATGATACTGGTGTACCAGCCCAAAAATGAGAACAGTACTCCATATGAGGCCAAACATAGTCCTATATAGACTCAAACAGTGTTTTGGTGTGAAATATACCCAGTTTCTTTGAGACCAAGTTTGCCTTGCTATCTAGAGGATCGCGATATTGGTCGTCACTTGAACTAGCTAAGGCTTAACATTTTAATGCTGGCTCAAAGAGGAGTATTCTCGAAACTGGTGGCACAACAAAGGGGTTTTAGTACTTAACGCGCAGGCTTGTGTCTTCTTGAATTGAACCAGCTCCTTTTTTTTCGATGAGGAGACGTTTCCAAAGGATGAAGTGTTCGCGAAAAAGATTTACGCGACCGAAATATATTGTATCCACAGTACTGTCATCTACATAACAACGTATGTTAGAATCCTCTAACATATCATTAACATACAGAATAAACAGCGTAGAGGAAAGAGACAAGGGGGACCCGAGTGTTCACTGAAATGTACTTGGTACAGAAACCGTTGACATCGACCTTTATGGTGCGCCCAGAAAAAAGCTAGCGATTCGTTTGAATAAATTCTCGGGAAGCCCGTATGATGAAAGTTTCATAAGGAACGCTGCGGATCACTCTCGTTTGAAGGCATTCGCATATCGAGAGAAATTGCTAGGCCCTTACTTTCAAAATCGTAGCCCAACGATGGGTTAGGTAAACCAGAAGATCACTGGTTGAGCGACCTTTGTGTAAGCCATATAGACAGTCTTTAATCCATCGGTGATCCTCCAGATAAAGCAAGAGCTGGCTATTATAGTCTCTATAACTTTTGGAAGCAGGGAGATGACAACAATAGGCTTTTAGTTAGGCGTTTCGGAGCTATCACATTTTTTTTAAGATCGGGTGGGTAAGAGTGCTCGTACCTGAGTGCTTGTGCCGCTGTTGTCAATCAGCGACATCAGCAGCACAAGTAGGCATCGACGACAAACTAACTAGCCATCGACAACAAACTGATACTATTCCGGATGTAAAGCAGAAGGTCCATTAAAAAGACGATGTGGTTGTCTACATTCGGGACTCGTGTAGACGACTAGTGTAATCGAGGATGCGTGGCCTGAGCCAACTAGAATTATGCACATTAAAATCGCCAAGAATCACGATTTCTCCTCAACCTTATACCTCCCTAACAAACACAGGTAGGCTGTGACGCTTTGTCCGTCAGAAATGCCAAGGCTTGTCTTGTCTAGCAGTTCAGTGTCTCAAGGTGGTGGTGGATAGTATTTAGATTGGAGTGTAGGCCCCTTATGTTGGAAAAGTAAACGTCATATTTTGTTTACCAAAACATAATAAAAAGTGTCGATTTTAAATTATTTAATTTAAAAATATATAATTAAAATAGTACTTTTAATAAGTACTTATCTACTTACTTCAGTATAATGTAGTGTTATTGAATAGTTAGGTCTACTGAATGCGTAATAATGCAGTGTTTTATAACTGACAAGGTTCTATAGAGCCTTTAATTTACTAAAATCGATAAAGAAAAATACTGTAGAAGTGTTGGAGTGTGACGTGGCACGCTGATTAATAAAGTGGCTTAGTAAATAATAGGGTAGTGAATGTCTGTGTGTGTTTTTAATTGTGAAATATAGGATACATTTTAAATTAAGTTACAATTGCCTCGGTATTATATTAACTTATTCATGTTAAAATTTTCGTAATGTTTACTTTTATACATCCTATTTAAGTTTAAATTAATATTAAAAATGTTTAAATTTCATCGCAAATTATTGGGAAAAAAATTGCAATGTATTTGTTTATAAAAACACTTTTTTATCTTTATACACTTTGAACAAGATGGAACTTAGGAACCTAGATTTAAGACACTACGTTACATTCCCCACTTTCCGCAGAATTGAAGCATTGCATGTTGAGTGGCGGAACTCAACGCCGGGCTTTTCGTTTGTACCAGAGTGAAGAAACAAAATATAAAATATTTTACTTCCTCGAATGGGAATCGAACCCAAAAACCCCCCCTTCAGTCATTATTTAAAAAATATTACATTCACATGTCACTTAAAACGTTGAATTTCTATCTATCACTTTACATTTCTAGTTAGACTAAATTATGTACAATTTAAATCGATAATTAAGCAACTACGCTTAATGTATGTCATAATGGTTAATGCTTAATAAGTTATAGGTAATAGGTTATATTATTACCTTATCTACTGTAGAAGCATAATTTGAAACACGATGTAAAAGATTTCAATATAAGACATACAAAATTACATAAATACTTTTTTAGAAAAGCCATAATACATTCTTCTTGAGAACGTATGGTGCGATGGTCGGAGCGCTTGGACAGATTACAAGAGACGCGTGTTCAAACCACGTTGCGTTCAAATTGTTGTACTTTTGCCTAACTTAGATAAGGCGTTAAATAAATAATTATTTTAAAAAATACTATTTTTTTAGCTTTATGTTATATCCCGCACAAGACAGGATAGACAAAGGGAACTTAGGAACTTAGTGTAAAGACACTTTGTTCCGTTCTCTACTCTACATCGAATTTCAAGCATTGCGTTTTGAGTTGCAAAACAAAACACCGCAGTAAAAAGCTTAGATCGTCCCACGAGCGGTACCAGGAGAAATCATTTAATCAGCAATTAACCTTCACATATTCTTAAATTACTGCTTCGTTTAGCTAGACTGGAAAGTATTTTTTAAAATTAAATCATAGTTACATATATTGTATATATTTTTGCCATAGACATATTCTGATAGTTAATAAATAAACATATTTTAATAGAGAATGGAAAGAAAAGGTTGAGATGGAAGACCAAGAAGATACGGATACAATTAACTATAAACGGCTTGACAAATTCTACTTCAGAAAAGATCTATCTGGACAAGGTTTAACCGGGGAGGAAGTGATAGTCATGCCGCATGCCTTTATGATCGTAAGTTACTTTTATTTTGCAATTAAAGTTTTATAGGCTAACTCTAATCAGAAGAATTATTTTTTATTAAATTCAATTATATTTATAAACTAGACCTGGACATGAATAAACAAAAAGTAGACGTTCAAGGAGGTGAGTGAGATACAAAGAATACTATAATTTGCTATCTTTCAATGAATACGGAGATTAAACTGTATGGACAGAAACACAGACAGATAGAAAGATTTCTTTCAAAATTGTTATGAATTTGTTATTTTATATCTTTAGAATTTTATTTATTTATGCTGGCCAGAAATATTTTATTCAATTGAAATTTGAATGGTTGCTTTATATCTATCTACATATATTGGCGTCGGGTAAGCGCGTATGACTGCCGTAGTTAATCCTGTATAAATTTTGATCTCGCGAAAATGCAAGATTAGAAGCAGGCTATATACCACTTCACAATCCCTTATATCTTTTAATAAAAATGTCTCTAAAATAGTTCAGATTTTGCGGTTTTAACCCAAAAAAACAGAATGGCAGACAAAGAAACAAAATAATTTGAAATGTTCGTTTCTGTTTAAGTATCACGTAAAATAGATAGACTTGGCAATATACAGTTATTTTGACATACAAACCGATATTTACTTTCATTTAAATGTATAACGTTCTCAGTTTATGATGTTGGTTAAACACATTCATATAATTGTAATAAATAATTAAGTATTATATATGATATAATCTGCTCACTGTCACTGAGGCCGACGTGGCGCAGTTAATTAATATTTAATTTTTAACGCACTGACTGTGAATTAAATTCTCATTTTAAATTATTTTCTTTTCCCTTGTCTTAAAACAAAGCGGCGTTGAGTTTTACCACTCAATAAATAGAGGTAAACAGAGTGCCTTAATGCTCCTGTCTATCTTTTTTCCTTTTTTCTTTTGTTTCACAAATGTTTAGGGAATGGCAACGATAGTTAATAGAGAGAAACCAGCAATGATTAATATGTTCGGTAAAGCCTTAAATGGTATATTCGATAATCCAGAAGATGTATTCATGAGAGTCAAAGTTTTGGATTTACTTTTTCGAGGAGTTGTTATAAATTGTGCAAGAACTGATTTTGCGCCTAAGGCAGTTTGTACCGCGCTAAAAAAAGAGGCGGCCGATAGACTTATTTTTGAGCCCAATAATCAGTACAGATTCTCATTATTTGGAATGGTAAGTTATTTTTAATTTCATATTTTACAATATAAAAATATTTTTCGCTGCATAACAATAATATCTAGGACAACAAAATTACGCGAAGATAAAAATCTTGTGACAAAAATTTAAGCAACAGTTATTTTTTTTATATTATTCTTCCCTGTACTTTAAACTAATGTAAAATCATTTTTCAATATATAGATTATTTTTTTTTTTTATTTTTTATCTTTATTATACAGCGTAACTCAACCATTGATAAACACGTAATAACTGTAAAGCGTGGTATGAATAATGTTATGGATGTTGGTAAAGTGGTAGCGATCGATGGTAAAATGGAACAGGAAATTTGGCAAGGCAAATGTAATGAATTTGAAGGAACTGATGGGACAGTATTTCCGCCATTTTTAACTGAATTTGATAAATTAGAATCTTTTGCTGGAGACTTGTGCCGGTCAGTAATTTATAAAAGAATTGTGATATTTTTATAACAAATAGAATATTGAGTGTTCTTAAAATTTTCATGAAACTGATGGCTAAACATTTGTGAGTACAACATTTTATTAAAATGCATTGATTCCAGATCTTTTAAACCTTGGTACCAAAAGAAGACATCTTACGGAGGCATTAAAACAAACCGATACATTGCCAATATTGGTGACTTTGCCAATGATCCTGAGCTGCAATGCTACTGTGACTCTCCAGATACATGCCCACCAAAAGGTTTGATGGACTTAACCAAGTGTATAGGTGTCCCAATGTACGTGTCCATGCCACATTTCTATGACAGTGATCCTGCGTTACTGAAAAATGTTATAGGTTTAAATCCTGATGTCAATGAACATGAAATTGCTATTGATTTTGAGCCAGTAAGTATATGCTTTATATCCAATAATTGCCTTCGGCTCCTAGAAGTATATAAATTTAATTAGTATTCCTTCAGTGTATTTAGAGAAAATTGATTAATGAATGATTGGTTATTTATTAATTGAATAATGATTATGGTTATTTAGTTTTGCTATTACATTTAATATAACGTAATTTAAATCTTTAAGGATTTCATTTTTATTTAGCTTTCAATAATTGTAGTAGGTATATCATAGAAAAATATTTTAGTTATTCCAAATCGTTCTAAATAAGAAGGTCTAGTTGTAGTGGCGTAATATGTTTTTTTTTATTTCTTCGCTCTGGTAACAATGCTTGCTTGCCTAATCTTCAGAGATAAATTTATACTATCATACACTGTTGTCGAGTTTGTCGAGTATTGTTTTTATTTATCTGATGAGTATCCCACGTCGAGTAATCGTTCAGGAAGCTCATTTTCGTCGACCTTTTCGAAAAAGAATGAAATTCCTGGAAAAACAAAAAAATGGAAAAAGCCTATGATCATTTCAAAACCTTCAAGTAATTCTATATGAAAATTATTCAGAATGAATTTAACGTCACATGCAGACAGATAGACAGAGTTAGTTTTGCATTAATAATTTTACTATAAATTATGTTAAAATGATTGCGTATGAAATTATTAATGTCACATGCTATTTATATAAAAAGTATTTTTTTAATTATTTTAATATTATTTTAGATTACTGGTACACCATTAGTAGCGAAACAAAGAGTACAATTTAATATGCAATTAATAAAAATTGAAAAATTGGATTTGTGTAAGGATCTCCCTGACGTTATAGCGCCTATGTTTTGGGTAGAAGAGGTAAGAATATAAAGCAATTATAATAAACAAGAATAAATTACCACCTTTAACTTCATCAATGTACATATTACAAGATTTAACTTACAAATAATCGAAAGTACATAAGCACTTGATAGCAATATTTTAATTACAAAAATACAATTTTGTATATAAAAGAATATATTAAAAAAAGTATGACGTAATGTATAGTAAAACATCACATAATTACTAACCCTTTTTATTTATGGTCATGCGTAAAATAATTTGATACTAGTAAACTCTATTTGTTCACTACTGTGCGGTTTCGTAGGAGTTTCCTTCCACGCGCCACACACCTCTGGAACGGCCAACCTGTCGCAATGTTTCCAGGTCGATACGACATGGGTACCTTCAAAAAGCGCGTTTACCTCCATCTCAAAGGCCGACAACGCCTCTGTAGCTCCCCTGGTGTTTCACAGGGCCGTGGGCGACGGTATTTGCTCACTATTAGTTGACCCGTACGCTCGTTTGCCTTGTTTTTTCCGTAAAAAAAACTCCGTAGAAAATTTACGGAAGGAACCTTTCAACTTTATATCGACTTCACATTATTGAAGAATATTATGCGTGGGTCAAAATAATTATGACGAGCTTCAACTAAATGAGTTTTGGGACTCAAATATCAGTTGCCCATAAATAACCTGCAACCGACCGGAATCGACCTCAATAAAAGTGGAAATATAGCTAGGTCGAAGACATTTACGTAAAATTTATGTATCATCGAATTTGTTTCCAGGGTCTAGCCTTAAATAAAACATTTGTAAATATGTTGAAACATCAATTGTTTATACCGAAGCGTATTGTAGGAGTAGTACGTTGGCTGCTTGTGTCTTTTGGCTTGTTGGGATGTCTCGCAAGCTTGGTGTATCACTTCAAAGGTACTATTCGTGTGGTAAATGTTTAAATATTTATTAAATATGAATTTCTAAATAGTGTATTTTGTATTAATCTGTTTAGCTAAATGTTTTTTTTTTTTTTCAAATTAAATTAATAAATTACTAAACAGAAAATTAAATTTATAAATTACTATTATTTATATTTAAAATAATTTGAATATTTATATATTTTTTTTTATTTTTTAAAGTTAATTAATACAACAATGTTACAATGTTACTCACTTAAAAAACCTAATTTTTTGAGAAAATTATAATATTTTTTAAATTGTATTATCTTATTTTAAAATTGAAAAATCCTACAATACTTTAATGAATCGCTCCAATCCGGTAAAATATTTCATGTGAAGATTTACATTGAATGCTTACTCGACTTCGATATTGATCAACGCTCCCAAGTAACTATTGGAGGACAGTCCCTCAAGGCCTTTAGGAAAATTTGCCTAGATACATCCATTATTGTCAGATTTTCTGAATATTAGTTACATATATGTATTGTTATACTTCAATATGGACATATCAAGATTATTTAAGAAGCATTTAGTTATTCACATCGAGGTTTTACTAATGGTAGTAATAATTGTTTTGTAGTTTTATTGTTCGTTCATAATTTTATAATAAATTACATAGATCTACATGATGTTACTTGTATTTTAAATACTAGCCTCGATTTTTTTTAAAGTAGAATGAACAAATTTCTTTGCATTAGTAGTGCTTAAATGTCTAAATTTTTGAGTTGAATAAGCGGACTAACTTTTCTACTAACATACAAAGACATATTTATGTGTTTTTTTTAAAGTATGGATTTATTTATTGCAGAACCTTGCATATAAGCTCTACCTATCGTTAAACTTACGAGTATAGTGACCGTACATAGGTTTTATTCCCAGGCATCCCTATCCGAGTTTATTTCATTTTCTCGCTCTGGTGGTAAGACGTAGTGGTAGGCAAAACGTGATATTAAGTATATTATTATAATTATTTCAGAACACATAATACGATTCGCTGTGTCAACAGACTCTGCTACCACAAAAGTTAATCCTGAAGTCACTGAACATAAAGAAATCAACACAATATCACAAGAACCACCTAAAATAGAGATGTAATTGTATTTAAATATTTTAAAAACAAGTTATGTATGTAACTAAAATAATAAATATAAGCTTTTTTTTTTCTTTGTTACATTGATAGATAATTCGATACTTAGATATTTTTATTATTAAAACAGCCTGTATATGTTTGATAGAAAACGATTTTTGTGAATTGAAATAGTTTTTTTTTTTTAATATTTATAATTTATACATTTAGAATAACACTGTACTAAATTTAATCCCTGACCATACGTCAAGATGTAGGAAATGCATAAAAAAATATTTTTATCGTATATAATGTCTTTAAGTAAGCGAATTTTAATTCATTTGGTCACAAAATAGAAACCGGCATATATTATTACCATTATTTAACTCCTTAAATATAAATATTAAAAAAAAAGCTTAATTTTAATATCCTATCACATAAATTAATTTTATTTAACCAAGCACCTACAAATAATGAGAATACCCTCATTAATGCATCAATTATGTTTTCTTAGATAAATATATTGTAGACTTTAATATGTGATGGTTTCATTTCGAATTTCCATTTCGTTTTAATTTCCCTGGACCCTAATTTATTAGTGGTTACTAATTATTATTGATTAAAATTGAACGTCAGTAATTCTTCAATTTCGCAAAGATATTTAATTATTTAAATATTAAATTTTCGTTCGTCATAAAATTTCGTGGCACAGAGGCACAAGCATGTGACTTTAAACGGCTATGGGTTCGATCTCCACTCGAGGAAAATAAATATTCAATATTTTCTATTTAAATATTTAATATTTTCATTTCTTTGCTCTGGTACACAAGGTAAAGTGCGGCGTTGAATTACGCCACCCAACATGCAATGCCTCAAATTTGGCAGAAAGTGAAGAACGGAACGGAGCGGACTCTAGGTTCATAAATTCCCTCTGTCTGTGCGTGAAGCTGAGAGATTAAGTTTTTATTTTAATATGTTTGATCATCATATTAGAAAGATAGTATTATGGAACCATTTTATTTTGTTCAATATTGAACTTGTTTATTCAATATTAATTTGGCTCCCTGGTCAAATGGTCCCTGGAGAAATGACACATTCCAGGTGACCGAGGCAGCTCAGGCTACAGATTAACTAAATAAATATATTTAGTTTTATCGCCCTACTGTATAAAAGACTCTCTAAAATATATTTAAATATATTTTCATTCTATTTCTATTTTAGAAATTTTATATTTAAGACAAGGAAGGGGCATATTGGTATAATTGGTAAAATGTCATAAGACTGGGTTCCCAAGTTTCCTCTGCTTTCCTTGTTATGTTCGGTGTCAAGTTAAAACAAAAAATATCAACGATTGGGAATCTTACGTAAATGTATCGCAAGTCAAGAAATATCATAATACACCAATGTACCTTGGCCTTGTATAGAAATTAATAAACGTTTTTGATATGTAAAGAAATAATACTCATTAATAGTATTTAACATGATTTATTAAACTAGGAAGTACCTACTAAATATTTACAATCTACCACCTAATAATATCACAATAACTTAATATGGTAACATATGGTAACTAAAAACTATTTTGGTATTCATAGATTTTTCTTTATCGATTTTGTATCTATTATCGATGTTTTAAACGGAATATCGATTTTTTTACTCTGTACATTAATAAGCCAGTGAAAACTGAATCGTAACAAGTAAACAATAAGAGCTATAGTTATAATTAGAAGAGTGAGGAAAGTGAAAGCAATATCTAACATGTAATACTCGATGAAATTTAAGTCTTTAGCAGGCGATTGTAAATGGTACGCTCCTTTGTGTTGTATCACGTATTCTGTCCAATAAATCGCCCTTTCTAATGGAGATTCTTTCTGATTTCTTAACAAAGTTTGACGATATTTTACTTGGGATTTATATTTCGGTTCCACGATCACTTCATGTATTGCTTGGTACAATTTGTCTGAAGTCAAATGGTGAAGATCTAATTTTCTGGCATAACCGTCTGCTTCAGCTTTGGCTGCATTTGCATCGTGGTCGCAGAAAACTGGTATTGTTATAATGGGTACGCCATGGAACACCGTTTCGAACATGCTGAGAAGACCTCCATGAGTCACGAAAGCCTTTATTTTGGGATGACCTGAAAAAAGTAAAAAATAAAAAAAAAATAAAAAAGTTAAATTCTATAGACAATATTTAACTTTCTTAATACATTAAGATATCAATGAGTCGTAGAACATAGCAATTTTCACTTTTTGTTACAATAGTTCTTACTATACGTAGCAAGCGTTTAAGCATAAAAGGACCAAATAGTCATTTGCAACTTATACGCGGGAGTTTTCGGCCAGACGGTTAGCTACGTTAAACAGAAATAGTTGTCTGTTGTTATTGTGCTAATGCATTCTTTATTAGAGAAATAAACAATATATAGTTAGTTTATCTCTTTCTCCAACTATGTAATAGAACTAGGCAAAGTGGTAACATATATAGGCTAATAATGAGGCAAAGTGGTAGATAGACCCTTTCATATGTTTTATTGCAAATAAAGCTCTAAGATCCGAAATAATGTATTTACTATAAATGATATAGGTTTAAATATTATGGATAATAAATTACATATTTACTCGAAAACTACTGGATAGCAATTGCTAAACATAAATGCGTATAGTCATAAACTTTGTTAGAGTCCGTTTAAGATATAGTATTCAAAAAAAAATATTAAAATACGAGGCGTGACATATGGGATTAATATTCGTCATTATTTTAAGCATTTTGGCTTTATTGTGAAATGAAGTATTATTATAAGTGAAATAACTGCATACTCAGCTTCACGCTGTATCCCACACAAGTCAGGGTTGGCAGAGGGAACTCGGGTAACTAGTGTTAAGACACTCCGTTCCACTTCCGTTTCCTACTTTCCGCCGAATTTGAGGCATGGCGTGTTGAGCGGCGGAACTCAACGCCACGTCTTGCCCTGTACCAGAGCGAAGAAATGAAAGCAATAAATATTTCATTTCGTCGAGTGGGGATCGAACCCAGAACCTGTCGGTTACAGTCAAACGCTTGTGCCGCTGCGGCACGACAGGCAAGCAAGTATATAACATTCAACTACTTAATAAATGTACTTTTACACATTTACTCAGCTTCATGCTATATATATCCCGCACACGGCCGGGTAGAGAGATATTAGAAACCTAGTGTTAAGACACTCCGTTCCGTTCCCTAGTTTCCACAAAAAATAATCAAAGTATGTGAACAAAAAGGACCTAGAGGTGTGATTATTTCAGTCTCAATATACCGACAACTTTTCAAGATTACATTTTTCTTCTTCTTATAAGGTAGCGAAAAGTACTCTATGCTAGATTTTATGAAGATATATTAATAAAATTCGTAGGAATGCGTGGCGCGTATAAGATATTTTAATAAAATTCCTAAGTAAGCATCGAGTACGTCACTATCGGCGAGATAGTCTATAAATATAAAATACAAAGACAAATAATTTAAACAAAAAAGTTACAATAAATATGAGTATGATGATACAAAAAAAACAGTCAAGTGTACTAATTCAACCAGTATCAATTTCAAGATTATACGAGTATGTCAACGAAACACACAATTTTAGAAAGATTTACAAATCTCATGTACGCACTCATTTTGTTTGAAACAACAAATATGATTTAGTAATATTTTGGAACGGAAGTGAAACCTAGTGTTATGACACTCCGTTCCACTTCCGTTCCCCCCTTTCCGCCGAATTTGAGGCATTGCGTGTTGAGTGGCGGAACTCAACGCCGTGCTTTGCCTTATTACCAGAGCGAAGAAATGAAACATTAAATATTTAAATTATAAATATTAAATATTTAATTTCCTCGACTGGGGATCGAACCCAGAACCTGTCGGTTACAATCACACTCTTGTGCCGCTGCGCCACGACAGGTCTCAACTTCGTATAAAAGTAAGTTCGTAATAAAGTGTAAGTGTAAAACTTACACTTACACTTTATAAGAAATGCAACAAAAACGATGTAAAAAGCTCGTTATCTTTTAATTGCGTTAATAAATTTGAATGTGATTTGTCAAGAAGCGTATTTTTCCTGAGCTCCAACGGACCATAAACTTCAATATTTGATGTTAATTTCAAACCTTGATTCTATGATAACGTGACAAATGGACAACAAAGTGATCCTATAAATTTAGTTTTTTAATAATATTACTACACTTAATTAAAGTTTAAATAACTTTGCACCCTCATAAGAAGTAAATTGAACAACATATAACTTTTTCTCTTTTATTGTAACTTTACTTTTTTTTAGTATAACTTTTTCTCTTTTATTGTAACCATTTTCTCTTTTATTGTAACAATAATATTTATAAATAAAAGCTTGATCATTTAATAAGCAGAAATTAAGCAAACGGTGTAAAATTAAGAAACGGATTAAAATATACAATTATAACTAAATATTTTAAGAGTTTGCATAAGTCTCACATAAAATGAAATATGTAAATGAAATGATGTCAGTCCTTATATCAGCAGCATCACCTTGTTGAGTAACAGCGTTGAGTTGTTATTGTGTCATGAACTTTTACTTCATGTACGTATGTATACATAACAATAATACTAGAAGTCTTATTAGGTAATACATAATAAAAATATTCAACCGTATTTTCAATTTGGCTCTAACTATTAAGCTTTAACTTTATAGCTCTTATTAGCTGTGACAGTCTTTTCTGTACGTTAAATCGTATATGTATAGTCGAGTCCATCCATAGTCGAGCCCTCTAAAGTAGCCTGAAACTTCACGCTATATCCTGCACATTGCAGATTCGGTAGGGAACTTGGGAAGCAAGTGTCAAAACACTCTGTTCCGTTCCTCATTTTCGGCTGAAATTGATACGTAGTGTGTTGCGTTGCAAAATTCAATGACACGTTTGCCTTATTACCAGTACGAAGAACTGAAAATATTCAATTTCCTCGAGTGGAGATCAAGCCCACAACCTGTTATGTTTGCAGTTACACGCTTGTATCCCTGCGACACGATAGGCAGTTTTATTTCTCTTTTTATTATCATGCTTTATTTTTTCAATTACTATCGACAGGGCTTTATGTGTAATAAGTACAATGTAGATTAGTATCTACAGTGTACTGTGTACACATATATAGTATTAATGTATAATCTTCTTCTACAATCTAAACCACAAGAAGAAATAGAGTTTGTTTTTGTCTAATAAATATATTTAAAAAAATCCTGTTTCGATTCGGAAAAATATTTTTCCGCTATTAAAATAACCGATGATTAACATTTTTTTTTTTTTATATTTGACAAAATAATTTACTAGCTTTAAGAATGTTGATAGACGAGAACGTCAAAGAGAATATGTTTCCAAAAATGGCGATATCATTAAAATGTCAAATCAATTTATAATTGAAATTTTTTATAAATCTATTTTTAAAAGATATATTTGAAATCAATGAGTAATGATATTTAAATATTTTTAAATTTAGGAATTTAGGACGGTGAGACACCTACTATATAACATAACAAATTCTATGCATATTTATAGAACAAGAAATAATACATATATAAATATTACTCAAATATTATAATACCCAAAACAAAATTTAAATTTGATAAAGTTATATATAAAAAGATGCTGTCAGTAATGCAAATCAGGTTCATGTTCCACAGTCATATTTATGTCACAATAAAATATATTCTTTAATAAATATGCAAAGCCAACATGCAAATATGTGAGGTCTGTCGTGGCGCAGAGGCACAACCGTGCAATTGTAAGAGCTTCAAGCTATAAGTTTGATTCACACTCCAGGGAATGAAATATTTAATATTTTCATTTGTTTACTTTGGTGACAAGAAAAATGGAAATTGGAACAAAGTGTCTGAACACTAGGTTAGCGGACTAGGAAGCGGGATATAACATAACGCGATATATATATATATATATATATATATATATATATATATATATATATATATATATATATATATATATATATATATATATATATATATATATATATATATATATATATATATATATAAATCGGTTGCTATGAACGTTATTATTATTATTTCTTTAGATATAAAAATGCGACCCATAACTAAATAAAACATAAGCTTACCTAATAAATCCTGTTGCGGAAGCCACTTATATAATCTTATATTCGACGGTATATCTGTCAAATTTTGCTCCCCATCTTGTTTCCACAATACTCTTTGGGGTAGTTTTTTCAGGGCGTCTATAAATAAGCGATGTGCCGCAAGGGGCATTTTATTTGTCCGAACAGATGAGCCCATAGATACGTAAACAAACCCAGCTTCACCTGCGCCGGATATCCATTCTTCTAGATCCTGGAATGTATAAATTATTTGTAAATTGTAAAATAATAATAGAACAAATTGTATGTAATTTGTATAGGTTATATATTAGAGTGACACAACGTCTAACATAGTCGCTTTGTAGATTCTTCTTGGGGCAATACATTATTTACATTTCCTCGTACTGACAACAAGACAAAGAGTAACGTTGATTTTTAAAAATGAACGAAATTTGGGAAAAAAGTGTGTTAAAAGAAGTTAGTTTCCTTCCATCTATCTCTGATGATATGGGATTCAACATCCTAAAATAATAAATACATCAATTTAATGCCTTAAGGGTCGTTGTACTGTTAACTGTATGTGTACATACACCTCAATATTTGTATTTGTATCAACTAAACTCAACCAAAACAAACAATTGTAGCAATACGTCTAGACAAATACTTCTCCTCAAATATGTTTAGATATTGTACAAGACAATTAAAATATTCTACTCACAGCATCTAATATTTTAGATTCCTTGCAATGTATACATGCAACTTCAGCAACGTTTGGTAAAAACGGTCTTGGGTATGTCACAGAGAAGTGTCCATTTTGTAGAATAAAACTAACATTTTTGGCCATTTCATAAACATGGGGCATTTGAGGCCCAAAATGTCTTCTCAGGACTCGTTGTAAAATTCCTACGCTAACTCCATGACCCAACATCGCACCGACATGCCAAAAGGCGTTTATCGATCTGTCAATAAATCCCATATTATCCGTAAATGATCGGGCAAAGAATGGCATTATAGAATATGGCGCAGGACTTCCTGAAGAACTTGTAGGTGATGCGTAAAAGGCCACTGTGTTTATGTACATGAAAGGTACTTTCATCCGATATACGATGCCCAAAGCACATTCTGGATACGCTCCGTCTAATATTATAAGATCATAGCTCTTCCCTGAGCGTAAAAATGATCTTGTCTCGATATCATTAAGAAATGAATCGCATGCCTGAAAAAATAGAAAAATATATTTTAAGTTATTATTATTATCTGACAATAGTTAAAAGTCCCAAAATACATTGTCTATACATGTATTTGAATGTGTACGTAAACATATATAACCTCAAATGCATAACAACCTCAAAAAACAAACGAAACCCTTATAGAATCACTTTGTTTTACGTTTGTCTGCCCATCTAACAAGGTAATTTATCATAAGACTGCGTGGATGTATCGAGATATATATTAATTTTATAATATTTAATATCCATATCTCTTATCTCTTCGAACACTTATCTTTGTCAGCACAATTAAAAAAATTGAGAAGGTAATATAGTTTTTATATAAATGCAAAATGCATTAATATCGTTTTTACTGCATTTTGTTCCAAAATCGTCATCAAAAGAAGACAGGGCACTTAATAGACGTAATAGACAACTTTGAAACTTGGCAAAACGTG
Source organism: Eueides isabella (assembly GCA_019049475.1). NCBI lineage: Eukaryota > Metazoa > Arthropoda > Insecta > Lepidoptera > Nymphalidae > Eueides > Eueides isabella. The sequence continues at coordinate 11,235,281 of CM032389.1, read as the reverse complement.
AGAAGTTATTATACATTCTTTTTTTTAGCTTTATCATAAAACCATCATTAGTAACTTATATTTGTAGTTAATTTAATATAAAATGAGTGTATACACCCGAAAGCTTAACTTAGCAAACTTTTATAAGTCACGCTCTCATTGACCTACAGCTATGAAATTGATATGGAACCCTCGTTGTACAAGGCTCGCCCGCATTTTATCAGTCTTTCTTTGTAACCAATAAAAAAATATTAAACTGAGTATAGCAGATGTTTTTTTTTCTGTTATTGCCTTTTTGTTGTATCTGTTGAACTGCGTAGTTTAATTTACAACAAAAAAATAAATATTTATATCATTAAGATAAAAGTATAATAAACTAATAAATTCAACCCAAGGTCAGAAAGCAAACTTTTTTTAGTAGCAACATTCGCTGTTTGTGTGTTTAAAAATCTTACGATAAAATTTTTACAAGTCCCGTATTTTTACTCAAAGTTCTATGAATATATTCAATGTGTGAATGTTATGTTATATGTACATTTTATTTAGTGTAGTCTATACCTCATATCCGTATCTGATAATATCCATATATGGCAAAGGTTCTTCCCCTCTCATTCTTGCGCCAACAAGATCGAAAGACATATATCCACGCACAAAGGAAGCCAGGCCTTGAGGAGTGATTTCTTCTAATCCCTCAATGTGAAAATCCGGAAGAAACGGGCTAATTAATGTAATGTTGTGATCTCTAAAATTTAAAACAAATTTAGGATAAAATTTTAACTAAAATATAGAGTAAGGAGTAAAAAAATCACTTATTTAAGATTTAAAAAAAAACTATATTTTATTATTAAAATTAATTTAATTGTAGTTAGTCTACTTCTAGTCTACTACTCTGTAAATTAAGAGAACTAGGCGTATGTATATACAATGTGGAAAGTAACTGAGTTCGATATAAATCTTTAATTAATCACATAACTAAACTGTGTCCTGCTATATAAGATCTTAGGGTATCTGGACGCATCTGGGCACAATCGTGCGACAATAAATACTACTTACTTTGTGGGTTCAATTCCCACTAGGGGAATAAAATATATATTTTTATTTTTTTTTATTTCAAATAGAAGTCGACACTGCTTGGCCCCAGCAGTGTCGACTTCTACCACACAACACGTATTGAATTAAGTATTTGACACTAGGGATTAAGTGAAGTATAAAACTCGAATAAAAAACTTAAAAAAAACCGATACCTTCTTATTAGTCCTCGTGCTAGTTCTAAGAATGGTATTTTGTGGGACTTGGTTCCTCCCATCGTGATCATCAGTATGTCGCTCCCGCATACTGAAGCCGCGAGTAATATTGGAAGACATAATATAGGCCTCCATGGAATCTGTAAAAGTAATGGTTTTTTTTTATTTTACTTCAGTTCAGTTCTTTGATTATGTTTAGCAGAAAACCATATTTTTTTTTAAATTATTTACTTAATATTTGTTTTATAATATATTTAATTATAGAGGCCAGTTGTTGGCGCTCTGGCATAAGCGCACAACTGTAAAACCAACGAGTTGTGAGTTCAATTTTCACTAAAGCAAATAAAACATTACATATTTTCATGAAATAAATATTTTCATTTCGAGGCAAGGTGTGGCTTTAATACTAGATTAATGTCTTTGATTTTCGCGATGTTTATACATTTTAAATGAAACACTTTTAAACGAATTAATTGCGTATATTGAATGGTAAACATTTCTGGAAACCCGACGTTTCGAACACTTTACAGTAGTCCGTGTGAGTCTACCCGTGACCACGGACTACTGTAAAGTGTTCGAAACGTCGGGTTTTCAAAAATATTTACCATTCAATATACGCGATTAATCCGTTTAAAAGTGTTTCATTTAAAATTTCATACTAGATTCCCAGGTATTCAGGTAAAGTGTTTAAAATCAATTTTGCTTTGCCCACAGCCCAAAATGTGAGAGATGCTTAAACAAGACCGATGTCTTGTCTACCAATACAGTTAAAAATATGAGGAATTTAATTCGTACTTTGTTAAGAAACCAATCATTACACATTTACATTACAATTAATATTAGTCAGATCCCTGACATAGCTAGAGAATCTTTTCTTTACCAAAGTATTAAAATAACAGCCAAAATGTATGGGAAAATGAAATATACTCAGATGCTAGGGCAACAGCGTAGTTTAACAAAAGTGGAACGTGTCTTACCACTAGGTTCCCAAGTTCCCTCTGCAGGATACAGCATAAAGCTAAAAATCATAATTTTTTTAAATTTTTTTTTTTAAACGTAGGTCTATTTTAGTTCTTTAAATAAGAAAAATACCTATTTTTAGAAAATGCTGTTTGGCTATGTTTCTTCCTCCCGATTTTATCGGCTACTATTACTTGTATCGGCAAAAAACAAAAACGACGCATCTCAAAACATAACGTAACAAAAATGGTACAAATCTTTCCTATTCAAAATTGATTGATTTACATAATACCATACGATGTGTATGATGAATGTACCTACTGGCCAATGTGTAGTAATAGCGAGGTTTGATCAACTGCATTTCACTGTTCCACTATCACAAATGTTGTAATACATCGAGAATATTTCAAATGTTTTCCTATTACAACATTTGACTCCGTAGGAAAAAACAAATACGTTCCAATTAAAAAAAACAGCTTCACGCTTCATTTCACAGATCGGAATTTTTATTCAAACTGCTTATAGTCAATTATATATTATTTAATTGTTATATCACGGATGTTATTTCTTTTTTTTTTTGAGAATTATTGCATTTAAAAAATGTTTTTTTAACTAGTCCCACTGCAATGATGTTACAATAACCGAAAACTGTAGCACCGGAAAATATTAAAAAAATCTAATACGACCGTTAAAAAATACGTACGGATCGCTGGTTCAAAATGAAGGTTACCTTCATAAAAAAAAATCAGTTTCTGTGAAACAACTATTGAATTTTGGATTGAGTTTTTTATTTCAAATTTATAATAATATTAAACATATTTCCAAGCTGGTTTCACAGCTGTGACCAATGTTCACGATACTTCTTACTAATTTAAACACAAAAATATTTCTTGTACCAAGTAACACTATTGTAGATATACAATAAAAAGTCATGTGCATTTGTGCCGTGGGAAGGTAAGGACTATTCATGTAGCAGCTATTACTAAAATATTGCTTGTGTGCTACATCTGTTACATTAATGATAAAATATCTAATTACTTGATCATGTTCTCAGGCAGCAAGTCATATTTTAATTTAAGCCTATCAACAGAATTCAATGGAAAGAGGGTAACACTAGGTTCCCAGGATCCCTATACCTAACTTGCTATGAGCTAGATACAGCGTAAAACTAAAAGAAATGTTACTCTGTTAATGTTTTGATGATCTTGACCCGATTTTCCTTTATCTAATAGATATTGTGGTACAATACTATTAGCTTATATTATAAGTAGTAACATTGCAACGCACGTATAGAGCTGATTGATATTATCTCTTCTCTCATTCATTAGCCACAAAGGAGGGTAATGTGTTTGGCACGTTTGTACATTTTAACGAGTTCACACCTCAAAATGAATAACTTAAGCCTAGAAACTAATGATATTCTTATATGAATATTTATGTTGAAATTAATCTTTTTAGCATTGTGATTAATCAGTTACAGATAAAAAGCTAATATGTCTGACCTGCAGCTGTGGGTGAAAAAATGGCTGCGTTAAGGTCCACCACTTAACATGTAATGTCTTGAAAAAATGCCAGAAGAAAATAATGTATTTTTACGACATGATTTCCCTGTCATCCCTGCTATATGTAATAGAAGTACAGCTAAAACAATAACTAAAAATATTAAGGGTAAGTATGAATAGTACTTGGTATGCCAAAAGCTTAGTTTCCAAAAAACACACATATAGTTTTAGCTATGAAAAATCTGTATTTTGTAAAGATTTTTTATAACAAAATAGATAGTTATCTGTTATAAAGACTATATCAATAAGTCATTACCACATATGACAGAGTTAAATAAATTACATGGTGTAGAAAAGCTTTCTACTTATATATAACGTATTAAAAAACATTTGATAAGACATTACCAACCAACAAAATTCGCTATAACTGAAATCTTTTAGGATTTATTATTTAGAATCTTTTAGGACTTGTAGAATTTATGGTGTGGTGGCAAAAGTGTATTCGTTCGAATACTGGTACGATCCGGAAGGCTCAGCAGCAGGCAGAATTCGACTCAGCTTTATGCTGTATCCCGCACTTGGCAATCAGATGGAAATTGGGAACCTAGTGTTAAGACACGCCGTTCCACTTCCGTTATAATAAATTAGGCTTTCAACATGCAGGATTTCAACAAGTACCTTCGTAAGGTACTTGTTGAAATCCTAAATTATATAATTGACTACTTATTTAAAAGTTTAATAGGTACTAAGTTAGTTTCTATAAAAATAATACGTCATAGCGTGACTTAATATAGTATACAATTATTAAATTATCCAATTATTATAATAATTTTATAAATTGACACGACATAAATACCTACACGAATGTGTTATTACGATCTGCATCCGATAGTCGGTCAGATTACAAAAGTTGACGCAATGGTGGCCCTTAGATAATATCTCGTTTTATATTTACCTTTAATGTGATATAACTTTGGACTGGTTCTTTAAGTAAATGATGATCTCGCATATCGAGACTTTTAGAGTAGTTTCTGAGAAATTTGCGAAAAGACATACAAACATACGTACATTTATGATTACGAATACACATATGACACAGTACTTTCAAATATTAGCTAATTCTAACAATACAACATACGTGTCATGCCAAAATAATAACAGTTGCCGTGTGAAGACGGTTAAAATTTATATTTTCATTCTTTCTCAGGTACTCGCCGTATCATGCACATGCAGGGTAGGCAAGCAGGGTAGGCAGAGGGACGTTTGGAATCTAGTGTTAAACACTCCGTTCCGTTCTCCATTTTTCGCCGAATTTGAGGCATTGCATGTTGAGTGGCGGAACTCAACGTCGCGTTTATCCTTGTTATCGGGAAGAATTTAAAATATGAAATATTTCATATAAAATTAACAAATATTTCGTTTGAAAATATGAAATATTTCATTTGAAAATAACAAATATTTCATTTGAATTCATATTCATATTAAATATTTTACTTGTTCGAGTTGGGTTCGAACCCACAACCTGAGTGATTAGAAGTCACTCAAAGAAAAATTCATGATAAATGGACACGCGTATTAGAACGGCTCTGGAAATAGTGCAACGTAGAGCCGTTCGAATCATTGGGGACCCAATGATCTGCTTGACACTTTGGCTTTGCGTAGAAACGTAACTTCATATGTCTTCTCTACCGCATGGGGAGTGTTCTGGAGAACCGTTTGACTTGTACCTGGCGCCGATTTCGATTTTCTATTCGCACAGTACGTCACAAGTTAATCTACCATCCACATTATCTGGGCAAGTGGCACTTCACTACTGTGCGGTTTCGTAGGAGTTTCCTTCCACGCGCCACACATCTCTGGAACGGCCTACCCGCGACAACATTTCCTGGTCTGGATACGACATTGGTACCTTCAAAAAGCGCGTCTACCTCCACCGCAAAGGCCGTCAACGCCCCTGTAGCTCCCCTGGTGTTTCACGGGGCCGTGGGCGACGGTGACTACTCACCATCCCCGTGACCCGTACGCTCGTTTGCCTTATCTTTTCCATAAAACGATACAGTAGAAGAATCGTTATACTAAATTTAAATTTGAACGTAGCAGCGTCCAAGCGCTCTGATCAACTTAGACATACCAAATCATTATAGTTAAGCCACTTCGCTCCAGTAAGAAACCACTCCACGTTGAGTTTTGCCATTGTCCTGCCATTGTTGTGCAATGTACATCATGTAAAATCTAAAATAGTCGGGAAAGATGCTTTAATAGTTTGTGAATATTCTCTCTTTCAATAAATTAGTTCATAAAATATTTATATTGAAATAAAATGTAATAGCAAAAATATACTCAATTTATACCAAATTCTAAATATACTTATTGATAAATATTTTGATCAAAGTTTTTTAGTTTAAGTTATGTTTCATATATTCTTAAGACCCTTGTTGTATAAAAAGAAAAGTTATTACATTTATTATGTTATAAAATAAAATATGTTATTCCATTTTTCTTTGAAGTCTACATCTGGTCTATATTAAGAAATAAAATTAAATATTCGTATCCATGATTTATGAATATGCCTTTAACAATTTTTCTTTTAACCTACCTACCTTGCTAAATAAAAACAAAAGTGAAGGCTTAATATAATGAAACTTTGTACAACATGCAATGCCTCATATTCGACAAAAAGGGGGTGAATGGAAATGCCTTAACACTTTCCAAGTCCCTTTCAGTCAACCCGCCAAGTGCGCGATATAGCGTAAAGCTAAAAAAAAATTAACCTCATATTTTAAAATGGGCAATACTAAGTATAATTTTTATTTCTTATAAATTTTCTATATATTTTTATTCAATATATTCTTATAGATTTTTAACATTACATCTTACAGATATCCAAAACAGAAATATATCTAACTATATAGGTACAATTGTATTTTAAGGCTTAAGTCGACATAGACCAAAGTGACCTTGCTTTATTTTCCTCTTACCTGCCCTTATGAAAAAACAAAAGATATATTAAAATTTATAAATAAAGCCGTTAAACAAAACCATAAATAATCACTAGCATCACGTGCAGTGTGGTCTACACCTTATACGGAGTAATGTCTTCCATTGAATAGTCCGCTTTATTCTAATGTAAATTGATATGTTTACAAACAGTGTAAAGCTTGTGCTGTGCCTATTTTAAATTTTAATAGCTTTGTATCTTTCGATATATTTCTGTATAGCCTTGTGTTTTATAAGATAAATAATTATTTAGAAAAAAGAAATAAATATTTTAACGCTCCGTACAGACAACGATTCGTAACCAGCCTGAAAGTTTTCTGAACTGTAGCTCATTATTAGTCAGGGAAAATATATTTAAAAATAACTAAAATCGTATTTCTTTTTGGAATTTGCGCGACTATCTAACGTCTACCTTCAGGACGGCCCTCCCATATGTTGATCCTACTCAAACGAGATGTAACGAAATGTAACCTCGCCTCTTGTGTCTCGATCCATTCGTTCTCATCGAGTTTCATACATCGTAATTCATCTTGAAGCGCTTACATACATCGTAATTCATCTTGAAGCAGTTAGGTACATTTTATTGTGTTAAAAATAAAAATACATAGGCATTGTCACAATTTTGAAAATAACAATCAGTCTAAAAGTATTTTGAGAAGACTAAATGAGCTTCACATTGTTTTATCATTTATTATAGTATGTGCTTTTACCACACGTACTCCTCTATGTGTTCTTCATACAACGAAACTAAACTGAACTGGTACGCTCAGAAAACCATTCACAAAGAACAACTACAAAATTTTTTCTATTAGTTTATATTACTAAAAATTAAGTTAACTTATTGTAGGTTTCATTCCCACTATAGGAAATTACATATTAAATATTTTATTTCTTCGCTCAAATAACAAGGCAAAAGTGCAGCGTTGAGTTCTGTCTTTCTACAGGCAATGCCTCAAATTGGGCGAAAAGTGAGGAACGAAAGTGTCTTAATGGGTACAGAGTATCTTAAAACTTGGCATCAATTAGCATGAAGCTGAAAATAAAGACAAATATCACTTAAAACGTTTTCATAATTAATTCATTAATATACATATATGTGACCAAAGGATTCTATCGTCTCAAACTATACTTGAGTTACTCACGTTTGTTTGTTTGAATATTGTATTTAGCAATGTTGGAATATTTAGTCATAATAGATCATTGTGAAACGGTTTTAGCTTAGGAAAATAGTTTAGAGAGGGCAACGACCTGCTTTTAACACCACATAATGAGAAATCAATCTTGTAATGGTAACATTTCAACAATCAAAATTTTGTAATTTTACGTGACGTTATGATGACATTATATAGTTGGGTTCACTCCGTTTTAATACTTTTATATAATTTTTACCTTTAGTATATATATATATATATATATATATATATATATATATATATATATATATATATATATATATATATATATATATATATATATATATATATATATATATATATATATATATATATATATATATATATATATATATATATATATATATATATATATATATATATATATATATATATATATATATATATATATATATATATATATATATATATATATATATATATATATATATATATATATATATATATATATATATATATATATATATATATATATATATATATATATATATATATATATATATATATATATATATATATATATATATATATATATATATATATATATATATATATATATATATATATATATATATATATATATATATATATATATATATATATATATATATATATATATATATATATATATATATATATATATATATATATATAGTATATGAAAGTGTCTTAATGGGTACAGAGTATCTTAAAACTTGGCATCAATTAGCATGAAGTTGAAAATAAAGACAAATGTTACTTAAAACGTTTTCATAATTAATTCATTAATATACATATATGTGACCAAAGGATTCTATCGTCTATAACTATACTTGAGTTACTCACGTTTGTTTGTTTGAATATTGTATTTAGCAATGTTGGAATATTTAGTCATAATAGATCATTGTGAAACGGTTTTAGCTTAGGAAAATAGTTTAGAGAGGGCAACGACCTGCTTTTAACACCACATAATGAGAAATCAATCTTGTAATGGTAACATTTCAACAATCAAAATTTTGTAATTTTACGTGACATTATGATGACATTATATAGTTGGGTTCACTCCGTTTTAATACTTTTATATAATTTTTACCTTTAGTTATATATATATATATATATATATATATATATATATATATATATATATATATATATATATATATATATATATATATATATATATATATATATATTTATGTCTACTCGAGCACATTTTATATTTATTTACAATTTCTTAATACGTCAATAGCACTTTCATTTCATATCATATTTCATTATTTCATTTAATACTGTTACATATACAGTAAATGAAATAGTTGGTATAAATTACACGAATAAATAACTATTTAAATATTTAAGCGAACTTTTACATACAATATATTCGAGGTTAAATTCACATTTCGGACGTCAAGTATATAGGGTCAAGTCCTTTAGTAAAGGAAATCAAGTTAAGTTTTTTGTAAGGATGACCTTGAATTTTAATAATAAATGACTTTTTTCGAACGTAAAATTGAGGCTTTAGACAAATGAGGCTTTAGATAATGTCGTGGTCACTAGTGCGTTAATATTTTATAATTATATACATATATAATATTTAAACAATATATTTAAAATCTTTGTAGTAGTGTGTAGGAATCCTGTCGTTTTTTTTACATCGTAACTCGGGACATTATATTTAAATAATAGAAGTGTTACAAGTTTTCCTGGAAATCGCAAAGAATAAAAATTGTAACAACTCTAAAAAAGGTTCAACATTGTAAAACGTTAATGAGAATAATTGGAGGTTTGGACAACACTAAACTCACAGAATTTGCGCCTGAGTTAGAGATATTAAAAAAATTGCATTTTTTTCGCTTCCAATTATACTCTGATTAAAGCAGGGTAATTAAAGCCAATGTTAAGACCCAAAAGCGCGCTGCCTAATTTTTAAGTCATCGGGTAATGAGTTGCGGAACTCAGCGCCGCGACGTTGAGCCACTATGCCACGTCAGACCCCGTAGTACATAAAAATAAAATATGTATATATTTTATTTTTATGTATTTAAGACGATAGATTTAAGATGTAGGTGTACTGTACAACATCGAAAACGTTAGTCCTGTTTATTTTTGTTGTCAGCACATACAAAAACTTGGCACGGAGATGTAAATTGACCAACTAGTTTTTCCGTTGAATAACTTGAAATTATTCGACTTCTCAGAGAAAAGTCCTTTCGCGTGACCAAAAACAGCCAGATGAAGGCCAACCAGTGATTACATAATTTTATTAATATCGATTTTTAATATAACTTAGCTTTACGCTGTATCCCTAGCAATAGTACGCTGTATCCGGGTTCGGCAGAGAGAACAGAGCGCGAACGCAATTTTTATTATAATTTTTAAAAGTACAAAATTGGCTGTACTAAACTTTAAAGTAAGGGAGTGGAACGGAGTGTCACGTGCGGTGTACTTCGTGAAGCTGAATATATATATATATATATATATATATATATATATATATATATATATATATATATATATATATATATATATATATATATATATATATATATATATATATATATATATATATATATATATTCAAAGAAAAAGTTCAGAAAACCCGCTGGATCTGCCCTATAGCGCCACTGCTTTATGCAAAAAAATATATAATCCGTTATGTATTAATAATGGATAAATATTCGTAAAGCCCAAAGCAAAATATTTAAATAATCTTAATACTGCCGAAGGCTAACGAAAATTAGGTTGTTTAAGATTTCCATAACGTTGCAGCTCCATTTTCCTCGAAAATACCTTGAAAATTGGAACAATGTGATAATAATGAATAAATTAACAAGCTATTATAAAAATGATAGCAATAAAAATTATATCATCGAAAGAACAATTGTTTGACGAAGTTCAAAGTCAGAAACGAATTCATTAAGAATAAAAGAGATTTTCTTATTCTTACCAGAGAAACTTATCGACGTAGCTCAACAACGTGCTTTGACAATCTATTTATTTAATTAGAGATTTTAGTTTCTACACGTGGTATTCCGCGCGTAGGTAAGATACCTGGAATCTAAAGTTAGGGTACTGCGTTCCTACTAAAATATTTCCGTTTCCCACATCTCCGGCAAATTTTCGAGATCTCATGGCGACACTTGACGCCACGCACATTACTGAAATTTCAATAAAAAATAAAATGTACAAATTACTCACTAACGGAAAAACTGAAACACGTCATAAACTAAATGATAAATTATATTATACGATGAGCGACAACAATTACGAAATAAACATCAAAAGCGAAACATTTCATTAATTTTATCTAATTTTCTGCTACATTAATAACTTCTTGTGTATTCAAGATTGTTACAAAAAATATACTAATTGTTTATTTGAATACAAATGCAAATTATGAAGAAAAACAACCATATAATTTTTTAAAAAGAAATTAATAATAACGTTTAAATGGAATTAACCATTAATTTGTTGCCATATTTTCAAGTTCCAAATGTAATTAATTTTTAGTGATCATTTAAAATTGCAATTTTTTTAGTATACATATAATATAATTACAAAATTGAGGTTAAAATTGGCTTTATCAATGTAGGTAGATATGGATATAAATAACGTGCCAATTAAATATTTTAATCATCATTCTACGCATCAGCTTCACGCTATATCACGCAATTGGCAGGATAGACAGAGGGAACTTGGGAATCTATATATATATATATATATATATATATATATATATATATATATATATATATATATATATATATATATATATATATATATATATATATATATATATATATATATATATATATATATATATATATATATGTGTGTGTGTGTGTGTGTGTGTGTAGTACACGTGACAATTAATTTGTAAATATATTCACAGTTGATGTCACGTGTAACTAAGTATGGTGAACAACCGCTTTTACAATACATATATTCAAAGATTCTTAAATTCCCATAAATTATATAAGACGTTATAACAGGAAAGTTATAAAGTTAAAAAAACCATTCTACATTCATTGGCCATGACCTTAAAGCCATAATCAAATATTTTTATCCAAAACAAGTAAACCGCTCGCGGTTCCGCTCGTTTGAATTACATTTTTTTATTTAATAATTTAAGACGTTGTAAGGGAACTTAGTGATGAATTATAAAAAATATATAGTATCAATTGTCAGATTACTATTTGAAACCTTATTTAAAACCGGTGAAATTGATCCTTAAAGCTGTGAATGACTCATTCTAAAAGAGCGCGAAGAAATGAAAACATTAAATATTTAAATTGAAAATATTAAATATTTCATTTCTTCGAGTGGGTATCGAACCCACAACCTGTCGGTTACAGTCACACGCTTGTGCCGCTGCGCCACGACAGGCCTTATACTTTTATTTATTATATAATTTATATTTTTTTATATCATTATTATTTCTATATTATTTATTTTATAATTTTATTTTATTATACATTTAAAATATGTAAAATAATAATAAAACACTAACCAAAAGCTTGACTACAAATATTAAATTACATAAAGGGGCTTAGATGCTGTAACTGTTGTAATTTATCTACATTACACTAATATGTGAGTCGTATTGTATGTTATGAGTATGTTACATCATTGTGTTGTTAGAAAGATCGCATTAGCGGGGATTTGCCTTTCTTTCTATAATAAAAGCTATTTATTATGACATAATTTAATGTTTTGAAAGATTGTCTATGATATAATAAGCTAAACGAATTTATTATTCTATAGGTTTCGGTTTCTCGAAAGGGAAAAACTGAATCCTTATCCGATAGCTTTGTTGCACATCTGTTACGACCATTTATTTCGAGATCATTTGAATAAGATCACTTAAAGTAAGTGGATTAAAAGTAAAATAATCAAATGAAATTTATATTTGTAGTTTTTACACATTTTTTTGTAAATTGTAGTTTCCGGTAATCGACAATCCAGAAAGTAGTACGGACCCATCGGTACGCGAGGCTGACTCGCAGTTGCCCGATTTTTGTAATTAGTTTTAAGAATTAAATTTTGTTTTAACAGACACAAAATATTCTAACAATAATATTTAGCTAGCACCATATTAGATACATAAAAACAATTATAAAATAATTAAATTTAAATTTAAAAAGCGTATGAACATTTTGAACGAAGCAGGATTTGAACCCGCGCCTCTTGAAAACCGTCCCGGCGCCCTGACCAACTAAGCAATTCGTACGATGAACGCATAAGAATCCTGCTTCGTTCGAAATGTTTATACGATTTTTAAATTTAAGTTTAATATTTTCTGTCCTAAGTGTGGAATAACACTATGAAAGTTTAAAAGATGTTAACAAAAATATTATTATATTATATTGTATGCCGCACATAGGAATGTGAAGGATACAATCAGCGAGAGCCTAAAAAAACAGCTATTACCTTATTAATATTATACCATTATAAAGTTAATTTAATATGGTTAATTATATATTGAATAAAAAAAAATAACATACATATATTTTAACATAATATTTAAATTATAACTATATACTTATACATACTCGACCGCTTGGAGTTGATATGATTATTTTTTTATTTCCCGTTAATGAGTGAGTGCACTAATAACAGATTATCATATAAAATAATCATCGAATATTTACAAAAAACTTATTAAAAATTTCATTACTAAATATTATATAAATGGTTCTTTTAATTTAAGTCACATTAAATATTCGCAGAAAACCGGTCGTTTTATTATGTTAACATGAATTTAAAATGTCAATCGTACATTCTCATCTATAGATGAGATAGTTAAATTTAAATATGAATGCAAAAAAAAAAAGTTTTTTTTTTACCGTAAAATATTATACTGATTTTCTGTTGCTGCTATAACAACAAACGCTTAAAAAACAGAATCAAATATACATTTAAGGAGTCTTCTGTACAATAAAAATGGTTTTTTTTTGATGACTTGATCGTTTTTTACGTATTCTTTGTTGTGTGCAGCATAAATTAACTCGCACTCAGCAGGGTAGGCCAAGAGAACTTAGTGTCAAATCACTATATTCAACTATTTCTGCCCAAATTCAAAACATTGTGTGTAGAGCGGTGAGACTTAACGCCGTGTTTTGTTTTACCCGAACAGAGAAATGATACAATTCATTCTATAGAGTTGGATTAAATTCCACTGTTGCATTGACAATCAGATATTTCGGTGCCATAGCAGAATTTATATTTTTTATTCACGCTTTACCCCGCATATGGCAGGGTAGGTGTCCTACTTTAGTGCTAAGACACTCTGTTCCGTACACCATTATCCGCTGAGTTTGAGCCATTGCGTATCGAGTAGCGAAAATAAACGTCACTCTTTGCATGCCTATTAAGTACCAGAGCGAAATAATAAAAACTATTTTACAAAAATAATACATAATAAATATTTCATTTCCTCGAGGAGAGATCCAACCCACAACGTGCCACGGTCTACAATCACAGGCTAGCGCACCTGTGGCACGACAGGTCTCCTATAGTTTATATGCTTAAAATAACTAATTGGAAGGCTATACATTTTACTTATCACCAGTTAATTACTAATTTGACATCCTTAGCAATTTATGCATTAATATATTAGGTATAATTTATTATAATTAATATGCAATTACCGTGATACATAATGTCAAATGAACGACTTGAAATTCCGGACGGAAGTTGAACAAAGTCTTTAGAATACCTTCAGATTGTAATGTCGTTCGGAAACAAGGAACAGACATATGATATGTCCGTTGCTTATTATTTTGTCATCATAATTTAACAAATTGTTTTTTTAGCTGCACGCCATTTTCGTCATTGTCTATTTCTCCACTTTACGGCGAATTCTGAACATTGCGTGTTGAGTGGCGGAACTCATCGCCGCGCTTTGTCTCTTTACCAGAGTAAGGAAATGAAAATATTAAGTATTTAATTTTCTATTGAACCATATGCCATCACCGTCACCTTTTTTTTATGGATAAGACACGGCAAACGAGCGTACGGGTCACCTGATGGTAAGTGATCACCGTCACCTACGACTCCGTGTAGCACCAGAGAAGCCACAGGACCGTTGCCAGTCTATAGGATGATGGGCACCGGGGCCCAGCATTACCTAATGCGAAACGCAGTGGCCACTACTTAACGCTGGTTTTAAATGCCAGGGGTGGATTGATCCGGTCGAGTCTGCCCATGCGTGTTGCCATTTCTGACAACGTGACTGTCCCACACGTACTTTAGTCGCCTCTTACGACACCATCATTACCAGGGTGATCTTATTCTAAGCCGGAATCACACGGCAACACCTGTCGCGTCTACAATTGCCGGTGTTTGCCTCTGCACCGCGCTAGACCTAATAAATTGATTAAGAATACTTAATACTTTAATGTAATATTTTTTTTAATATTTCTATAACAATATAGAAGAACAAATTATAATAGTAGCACAATCATTACATTTGTTAGATTTGCAAACAGTAGGCTATTTTTATCATTTTTTCTGAAATAAATATACCTACTCCGTTAAAATCCAATGAGACAATAAAAATAGAATGTACTTTTTTGTTCAATATATCGTTTTATTTTTCAACAGTCGAGTCCCCACTCGGGTTGAAGAGGTAATCATGTGAAGAAAATTGCTATTGTAAAGGTCGATTAAAAGCTTTTACATTTCAGGTGAACCTAAATTATTAGAATCGAGTGATTTTTTTGTTCAAGAAACGGAAATTGGTAATAAATATTCTATTGAATAAATACTTTATATCTGAGTAAACGTGACTGTTTCTTGCTTATTTACACATCGTATACAAATGTACTATTAAACTAAACGATTTTTTTTTTGAATGTGAATATTGACATAAATAATTTTTTGTTTGTTTTAAATACAAAAACCTGTCACATATGCGTAAATTGAGATGTACTTTAGTTCACGTGTATGTAACTAAGACATACAACATGAAAATTACCACCGGCTCGGAATCCGGTTCTGCTGAGAAGAGCCGACAAGGAACTCAACAGTTGCTGTTTTCAATATTGAATGTTACATTTTCATTTTTTAATACAATAGCGACTATCCTGCATGAAATTCAAATGATCTTAATTAAATACATTTTTGTCGTTCAAATATTCTTGAACAGTGTAGTAATAAGCAAAGTATTAAATATTTTATACTCTTGTTTGAGAAGCAAGCGTCTGGAAATTAAGTCACTAATAACTTTATTTACTGTAATCGCGACAAGCTGGGGGCTAGGGTGGGACCGAAAAAAAAACATTTTCTCGCTAGGGTAACGAAGTAAAGCGTAGCGTTTATAAAAACGAAAAAAGGAATTCAAATTATAACATTTTATTCAAAATAAGAAGTTACAAGCTTAATTTTTTGAACTTCAAACTATTTACCACTGGTTCACTAAAGTTCTAACTCAGACCTGAGAAGAAACGGCACAATTGCAAACTCAGCAGGACATGTCTTTTTAAATCAAAAGCTTACATCATATTATTTTATTCATTGCAAGTGACAATGACACATTTGAAATAGCCTGGAGTGAGCTTTTCATTACCAAAGTATGTCATCATTTTTAAAATTATATAGAAAGACTACAGGCACTTTCACTCTTAACACCGGAATCGAAAAATCCGCAATTCATTGTTATAGTAGATTACTATAGACGAAGGTAGAGTAACCATTGACTATCAAATGTTTCTTTTTCCGTGTCTATCCCCTTTTTTATTAAAAAAAAAACAAACAATTATATTATAAAACTATACCGCTAACCGTAAAAATCATGGGAACATAGTAAATACCTTACTTCATTTGACTCCATAGATTTACCACACAATTACACATGCTTTCACTATCGAATGGCAATTTTGTTCATACACGAAAGGAGTGATGTAATATTTTTATGAAGTAATGGCATCTATTGCTTTTATTAATATAATTTTCTTGGCTGTTAAAAACTTTATACATACATATTTTATTTTTATTTATTATTTCAGCTTCTCTCAGTGTCCCGCGCGTGGCTGGGAAGATTGAGAGAACTTAGAAACCCAATATTAAAACGACCTTTTTTGTGTACATTATGTCGTATAAGACAATATCTATAAAACTTGTAGCAGAGCATTATTTATCCGATTTAAATAGAACAGATAGTAAATGTTGCAGAAAGGTTGCCTAAATATCTAAACTGCATCTAAATTTGTTTAGCTGTTTCTAAGATTAGCACAGACAAACAGATACAGACACAGACAACAAACACACAGACAAACATACAGACACAGAGAAATCACTTTTTTTGGGGCGCCGTTACATTAATAAAGGTTTGTTAGAGTATCTGTGGTTATTAAGATTTCTGTAAAAATCATATATACTTGTTGCAACAAGGATATACATTTTATTTACAAATTTTTTAGATAATATCGTTTTTTTTCACCAGTGAGTCCCACAGGTCTTGGTCACTTGGTCTGGGTATAGATAGGAAGGCCAACAAGAAAAATAAATGAATATCGGCGAACTCTGTGTGTGTCTAACAATTAGATTAAGAACAGAGTCGTTCCTACATATTTTTTTTTTTTTAAATCTTGCATTTTATGATTGGCACAAATCATTTAGGGTTATGTTAGTACATTTTCACTATTTTTTATTTAAATAGACTGAGAACTTAATAGTTTTATCTAAGACCATTTATATTTTAAAATAAAATACAGTTAAATTCATACCTATAACCGTAACGGTTAGACTTTATCTCACTGAGCCTCGATGGTTCAAAATACGATTACTCCATAAATGTAAGTAACGGGACGTTACATGACCTTACGTAATGAAAGGTTTAACCTGTTATTAAATGATTTTATACGAAAAATTTCCAAATATAGGTGCTTTCAAGGGTATTATGCGTACATTAATTGATATTGCAATATTAACTTGATGAAACTGATTATTATTTTTGTGCATTTTTTTATATCAGAGTACGTAAAACCTAAGCATAGGACATCCATTTCCCATTATTGATATATTGAGGGGTATTAAAGAACACGCTATACAAATCTATACAATAAAAATAGGAGGCCTGTCGTGGCGCAGTGGCACAAGCCTGTCTGGCTGTAACCGATAGGTTGTGGGTTTCATCCTCACTCGAGAAAATAAAATATTTAATACTTTCACTTTAAATATTTAATGTTTTTGTTTCTTCGCTTAGATACAAGGCAAAACGCGGCGTTAAGTTCCGTCACGCCGCCACACGTAATACCTCAAGTTCGCCGAAAAGTGGGGAACTGAAGTGAAACATAGTGTCTTAACAGTAGGTTCTCAAGTTCCTTCTGCCTACCCCGCTATGTGCGGGATACAGCGTTAAGCGTGACTGAGAGAGAGAAATAAAAATCAATAGGCTTAATGTAGTGCAGGAGCACAAGCGTGTGACGAAAAATGTGTTCGATCCCCACTAGAGGAGATGAAATATTTCATATTTTCATTTGTTCAATCAGATATCAAACCCAGCCGTCGGCTTAAGTCGCGCAAGTCAACAATAATAAAGTTAAAGAGAGTTAAGTTTCTGATTCGAATTGGTAAATATTTAATCCATATGTAGTCAGTTTATCAAGGAGATTTATATAGGCTATATACTTTATAATTATCAGCTTAATATTTTATTCATCATAGCAGTGTAAGTATAAAAAAAACAAAAAAAAATACTTATTTTTTGGGGAACGGAACGGAGTATCTTGGCACTGGTAGGGAAATTTGGCGAAAAGTGGGTAATGTAAGTGGAACGGAGTGTCTTGACACTAGGTTCCCGGGTTCCCTCTGCCTACCCTGCCTCGCGGGGGATACAGCGTGAAGCTAAAATAATAAAAAAAAAGTATGGAAGGCAGACGGAACTTGGGAACTTAGTGTTAAGACTTAGTTATCAGCTTAATATTTTATTCATCATAGCAGTGTAAGTATAAAAAAAACAAAAAAATACTTATTTTTTGGGGAACGGAACGGAGTATCTTGGCACTAAGTTCCCAATTTCCCGCACATAGTAGGGAAATTTGGCGAAAAGTGGGGAATGTAAGTGGAACGGAGTGTCTTGACACTAGGTTCCCGGGTTCCCTCTGCCTACCCTGCCTCGCGCGGGATACAGCGTGAAGCTAAAATAATAAAAAAAAAGTAGGGAAGGCAGACGGAACTTGGGAACTTAGTGTTAAGACACTCTACAGGTTACTCGTTAAGGTCGTCGGTCTCGTGAATTATTTTTGGTTCAATTGAAATAATATAGCTATTTATATTCTTTCAAATGGGCACAGCATAAATAACCGTTATGTTTCATATAGCGCCCTCCAGGTTGGTATTTCTAAATTTACATTTTATAAACAACAAAACAAAACATATAAAAGCAAAATCCACATAAAAGTAAAATTAAATCTGACTCTCATCATTGAATTAAAACTGAAAACACAAACAAATTATCGCTTGAAACAAAGGTTTATTACGTTAATTCCAAATACATTCGTAACTTTTTTATCAAAACAATAACATTTAATGCCCAGGAATATGAGCAACATGTGTTAAAATTAAGTAAATATTGTTTTCGTGGTTTCGTGGTGTAGTGGAGTAGGATCTGCATGTAAGCACGATGGGCCTGGATTTGATTATACATTGAAATTTGGTGTACACCTTTTACCTGAAGCTTCGTCAGCGTGGTTTAATGGAAATAACTAAGAATGACATATGTCACATTCTAAGTGATCGAGGTTTTTTCAACCAGTCACCAAGTACCGTGGACTATATCGAAACAGTAACAACATTTGAATATAGCCTGTAGCCTTTTTTTGGTAAAAGAACTATTCTATCTAAAAACGAAATTTTACAGTAATTCCTGCGATCAAGGCGTGCAACGAAAGAAAATTTTCAATATTGTAAAATTAAATCTTTACCTTATATTACAATGTCAGTTATGTTTGGAAAGTATCCTATTTATACTATCTTTATAGTATCGCTAGGATACTTTCCAACAAATCTACTACGATCGTTACTTAAAGCATGCTTTAAAAGGTGCCTTTATAGTTTTAAAGCGGCATGTTATAGCCGCTAGCAATGACCAATCAAGGAGATATTACACTTCCTTATAACCACATTAAAGTGAACCACTTATTATAATTTTAAAATCATGTCATATTTTGATTATTTATATTATGCTAATTAATTCGAACTTGTAATAATACAAGTTTTAATAATAACATTTTTTTCAGTAGTAGATATTTTTTAAATAATAATTAAGGTTAGCTACCAACTTTGGATCGTACGGTCATTATCTACAAAAATATTAAAAAAGAATATTTTTATTTTATATCGATTAATTTAATTTTAAATTATTTACAGACGCCATCGCGACACAGTGGCAAAGAGTCAGACTATAATCGTGACAGTTGTAGGTACCATCCCCACTTGATGTAATAAATTCCTTCTTTATTGCTTTACTGTTGTTAAAAAATGAGCAGAAAATGGGACGTTGCCTATTAACACATTTTGTTGACTATATTTAACTGTAGATTGGTTCTGACTGTCCTTATCTATACGTGACACACAGTGTGAGACTACTTATAATGTTTTTTATGATGGAACGACAACAAAATAAACAACAAAATTATAAATTAAAAAAAACAGACATTTAAAAATCTAGGTGTGTTGTTATAATCTACCAAAAAACAGCAAAAGCTAATTTCTTATGTATTTGAAACGTCAATTTCACTCTTTTCTTAATATTTGTATATACCAGTATTTTGCTAAGTAAGTAAATAGGTTCTTAGCAAGAGAAGCATTCTGTTAAGTATGTTTTCTACCATCCATCTCCACTTGATGTAATAAATTCCTTCTTTATTGCTTTACTGTTTTAAAAAATGATCAGAAAATGGGACGTTGCCCATTTATACATTTAGTTGCCTATATTTAACTGTAGATTGGCAAAAGCTAATTTCTTATGTATTTGAAACGTCAATTTCACTCTTTTCTTAATATTTGTTTATACCAGTATTTTGCTAAGTAAGTAAATAAGTTCTTAGCAAGAGGAGCATTCTGTTAAGTATGTTTTCTACCTTTGGCCTAAATAGAGAAATTTTAAACAACTATATTTAACCATACCAAAAGGCACTAATTCGAGAAAGCCAGTCTTATACCAATTGTACCAAAATACAATCATAATTATTTACGACCTTCAATAGCTTGAATTTAAAAAAAAAAATAAACAAAAAAAAATATTATTACTTTCATAAAATCTCGAATAACAAATATTTATTTACATTACGCATAATATACACAATATGCATATAAAAATTCAAATGTTGATTTCACATTTTATAATCTTACAAGAAATGTTTATGCCAAAACCATTGTTCGACTAAAGCCGCGACCGTGACCGTAGTGAGAGTATACTTTCGCTATACTTCCGAAATAAAAGCTTATATACAATCAACTTTATTATCTACGCAATAAGATTTAAAATGCTACACACGCGTATATGAGCATATAAATTCATAGATTTATAAAAATATATACTGTATTTACATATATTTATGTTATAGTTTTAAACAACATATTATTTTTTATTTAATTTACATATAAAAATGTGTTAATACTGACATTACATGTACCTATTATGAGAAAGGTCGCGTCATATCAAGTATATACGTAATATGCTCGATGACTTATATACAGGTTTTTTTTAATATGTTCCAATAGCAACGCCTGTCGTGGCAGGGCCACAGGAGTGTATGTCTTTTAAACCACAAGTTATCCGATTCCACTAGAAGAAATAAAATATTTAATATTTTCAAATTAAACATTTAATGTTTTTATTTCTTCGCTCTAGTAACAAGGCAAAACGCGGCGTTGAGTTCCGTCGCTCAACACACAATGCCTCAAGTTAGGAGAAAAGTCGGGAACAGAGCGGAGTGTTCTAACACTTAGTTTCCCAAGTACCCTCTGCCTAACCTGCCATGTGCGGGTTACAGCGTGAAGCTGCAAAAAAGTTGTAAGCTTGTGTCTAATGTAAAACTATTAAGAGTATGTAAGTAGCCATATAATAGTACTTAACGTTGTCCCTTACGAAGCAAAAAAATATAGATCTACGCTATTAAAACTGCTACGCAATTCTATTAGGAAACTATTAGAATAACCATACCAGTTTGGTCACAATAAGTAGAATAAAAGATTAAGTCAACCAACTAATTTAATACAGATACTAGAATGACAAAAAGCTATTTCTATAAAACAAAAAATATATTATTTATTGCAAAAAGTGCAATAAAATGTCACTGCGTATTTTTAAAACAATGCAAAAGAATAAAATAAACAATACTCGTACATATATAATGATATTTTACTTAAGTAGTAAATCTTGTTAAAATTTAAATGGATGTAATAAAATACACTTACATATTTGAACAATACTTTATAATTATATATTTAACTATACGATTCTCTTATTATCCTAGTATTACTTACTTATAATTATCTTAACGCTTTATCCCTAGCGGGGTAGGCAAATAGATCGGAGGACCAAACGCTATGGTCTCGGCATGCCTCTTTCACCTCGTCCATACACCTCTTTATAGAAGCCTCATGCTTTCTCATGCTTTTAACGTGGCTCACCTCCAGTATCGTAAATTTTCGAAGGTCAATCAAGGTCTCCATGATTATTCTAGTATTAGTTTTAACGCTTAGTGTTCCTTGCGTAATTACAGTTTTTACCCAAACCAATGTATATCAGACCAACTTAGATAATACTAAAATTATATGTTATATTAAACATTTAAATATAAAATCGTTTAAATATAAAAAAAAACTGTCTATTAGTGAAAACGGCATCAAAATCCGTTTCATTAAAAGATTCAGCGTACATTTTTCTTTGACAATCGCTATTTTTATTAATTAATCATTTCACTCACAGCCAATTAAGATGTCTGAGATATATACAAACAAATAAAGAGTTTAAAAAGTATCTTGCTGCATATTTTTTACTGTCATAAGCATACCAACGGAAGTGGGTAATTAAAATTCACTTAGTAGAAGATAAAACTTAAGAATTTTAAATGTTTATTTAATAAATATATAAACCCGAAATTCTTAATAGAGATCGATGTGACATAACTCGAATAGCTAATAATAATTAATAAATAATGTATGTTATATATATATATATATATATATATATATATATATATATATATATATATATATATATATATATATATATATATCGATTATCGATTTAATAAACATATACTTACTATATTTTTAATAATACTTAATTTGAGCTAATACATTGATTTCACTGGTCAAAACACGTTACAGATAAAAAATTGTATCCAAACCATAGGTTTATTATTCACGAAATATTTAAAATTTTCCTATGTTTAATTACCTATCGTTGCAGCGTTGAATCAAAATTTATATCCCTTCTGCGTATCACCACTATGTCTAAAACATTGCTGGTAATGAATAAGGAACATATAAACAAATCTATATACGACATAAGCACCTATTGTGTAATTATCTAATGTGTTATTAGTTATTATATATTAGTGATAAGGAAATCGGTGATCACGTGTTAGGATGTGCGATTTAATTCCGTCATAAGTCACCTTGATTCAAAAATGCGTCCTTTCCATACAGTCCTATCCGAAACGTACGCATAAGTGTTTTTTTTTAATGAAGCCGACACTTAATTGTTTGAGTTCCATCACTCAAGGCAATGCCTCAATTTCGGCGGAAATGGGAGAACGGAAGTGAAACGGAGTGTCTTAACACTAGATTCTCAAGTTCCCTCTGCCTAGCCTGCCATGTGCGGGATACAGCGTGAAGCTGAGAGAGAAAGTAATTGTTTTTACAAGTAAGATTAAATTAGAAAATATTATGTTAAAAAACGCATGCTACTAACATAGATATAACAGAAAACGTTTTAATTGGGTGCTTATAAATATGAAAATCAAAGGCCTGACATCTTAATTTGAATATTCTTATTGTAAATTTGATACTCAACGATTTAGGCGGAACTATAAGTTTGAATTGTCTGTACATCTATCGTTTATCACAGAGCTTCATTTTTAAATAGTAAATAGAAATTGTTGATAAATATCTTTACTTTTTTTACAACAAGTATAAAAAGAAAATTGGTAAATGTTACAAATACCAAACTGCATTATTATAATTTACATAGCATTACATGAGCTTATTGTGTAATTTTGTGCAGAATGTATAAGGAAATTGTATATATTTAAATACTAGCTGTTATTCGCTGCTTCTCATGGATAGACAAATAGAAATAACTAAATGTTGTGTCTGACACTTGACATAAATGTGTCATATACGTAGAATTAAGTGTACTAGATGAACGACCACAGTACGATTAGCAAAATGGAAACTATTAATTTAGTGTTGCATAGCCTTCCTTGGTAAACAAGCTAAATTAATCATTTTTTTTTTATTTAACCCAGTAAATCCTGAGATCAGCGTCCTAAGTATAGGGTAAAAACCAAAGAGTTACCTCGATTTTGATAACACTATGTTAGGGATGCAGGGGGGTAGCGATGGCGCTTTACTTTAAATTTCTTAATAAGTGCGATAAAAAATATCAGCACAGTAAATATTATAAGAATACGATTAAAAGAAAAAAAACGACTTTTTTATTTTATTACGACACTGAAAAATAATAAATATTGGTTTTTTTTTTTAAATGTAGAATATTACTTTAAATATTTTAAAAATAGCCATAATCGTTTAGTCACTTTCATAATATTAAAATAATTTATGTAAATATTCACTGAGATCATTATTTATCGTTAAATATTGATTACAACATTTTAAATGTCTCATATATAATAAATTGTTCTTAATAACGACCAAATTTTGCATTTTGACGTTGGTAGATATTAGCATGAACTATGTGTATTTTCACGTGCTTTAAATTGATTTACTTTTGCACTTTAATATTTAAATTATGAAACCCTGGTACCCTGGTTGAATAAGATGATAGATTTTTTTTACTATGTTTTAAAGTGTTATTCCACACTTAGGACAGAAAATACTAAACTTAAATTTTAAAAAGCTTAGTAGCTTAGTTGGTCAGAGCGCTGGAACGGTATTCCAGAGGCGCGGGTTCAAATCCTGCTTCGTTCAAAATTTTTATACGCTTTTAAAATTTAAGTTTAGTAAGATGATAGAAGCCACACCATTATCGGATTCTCAGCCCTAATGTTTACAAGTGTCAGTTCCTACTTTATAGTTTTATTATGATTCAATAAATAATTATATCTAAATTCTCTCTGCTTAAAAATTCTGGCTAATGGAAAATTATACATTCGGGGCGGTAAGCTGGTGTTTATACTATACGACATAAATATTTATTTAAATTTTATGTGTTCAATATCGGGAACCGTTTACAAGTTTTGCGATATTATTTTTCAACATCAGCATCACCCTTACATTGCAGGGTAGGCAGAGGGAACTTGGGAACCTTTTGATAAGACACTCCATTCTACTTCCATTCTACTCGCTTTTGAAATTATTTAAGATACAGTATTATCTAATACATTTATTAGACACGTATACAAATAACACATTAAGTACTGTACTAATTAGACTTTTTTTCACATATGAAAAAAATAAACTTATAAATAGAGTACCTTCTCAAAGGCCTATAAAAACACTAATTATATAAGAACATAATTTAAAAGATAATTAATAATGTCATAATAGACGTAGTAATAATTAATATCTACTATATTTGAATAAAGTAAAAAAAAAACCTTAGGACTGTCGTGGCGCAGCGGCACAAAAATGTGACTGTAACCGACAGGTTCTGGGTTCGAATGTTTCATTTCTTCGCTATGGTAATAAGACAAAGCGCGGCGTTGAGTTCCGCCACTCAACACGCAATGCCTCAAATTCGGCGGAAAGTGGGAAACGGAAGTGGAACGGAGTGTCTTCACACTAGGTTCCTGGGTTCTTTCTGCCTACCCTGCCTCGTGTGAGATACAGCGTGAAGCTATAAAAAAAATAAAAAAAAAATAAGCAACCTCACTGTGATATATTAACATATTTTATAAGTTGTTTAATCGTATTTCTTCACACGTTACAATTATATAAGAAGCGGTAGCGGCCGCACAGATGCCTTAAAAGATTAATTTAATTATTTAACAACGAAAGAGTGTCCGCTCTTACTCCCCTATTTTACATAATAAAAACTAGAAATATATTTGTTTAGATTATTTTATATTTATTGTGTACAATTTTATATTTTATCTCAGTTTGTGACTCTGTTGAAATAAATAAGTACGGAACAATAAAAACTTAAGTATTTATTTTATTGTAAAACATTACTAGCTTACTAGTCATTTTAATTAAATTTGACAATTAATTTAATTGTCAAATTAAAACTTTAACATGATCATAGCGTATACATGAAAAAAAAAATTTAAATAACTTACCATCTTTAAAATATATATGTTTAACACTGGCAACACTTATATTTGAACACAAAACACAATTCACTATACAACCATTAACTACGGAATGCACTTGCTCTCGTCTCGATTCTGCAAAAAAAAATACACAACTTAGTGAAAGTGAATGTTGCGTTGATTTTTGGCACTGCGTTAGGCGCCAAATTTTTATTGTAACGTAACGTAAAGTGTAGTTATCGTTTTGTTGTTAACAGTTTCGATAAACAAATAATTTTAAATATGTGCCTGTATAAAAGTTGTCATTACAAAAAAAGGTAAATAAGCTTATTAAATTTTAAGTGCCAGCTATCTCACATAAGGCTATATAATTGTTAAGGTTGTATAAAGCCCTTAACCATTCAACTAAAAAGAAAGTTTTGGCTACTCTCTCACTTATGTTTGGTTACTCTACCACTTTTTTTATTCTAACATATGTATGTTATAATTACACATTTATCATTATAAAGACACTAAATATGTTTTACAATGCATTTGCCAAGGAAATAGCAGCTAACAGTTTATAATTAATTAAAATAACAATTTAGTGTCATAAAACTTAAGATCTTTGACGTGATAATGTTAACATTTAAAAAAACGAGGTTAATCTTATACTTTTGTTCTCGATACCTGGATTTTACTTTCCATTTCAAACATTACGTAAAAGTAATTAATACATTCGTAAACATCCGACGGTTACACATAATTTGCTGTAAAATGTATTATTTATTATAAGTAAATTTATTTATAAGACATGTTATAAATGATGGCACATTTCATCACCATTTTTAACTGTATTTTGAAAGTTTTTATTTAAAATGACTCTTTATCGCGTTTCCATCAAGGCAGGAACTCAACGCCGCACTTTGTCTTGCTGCCAGAGCAAGAAAAAAAAATCTTTTCCCCATGTGGGATTTGAATCTACAACCGTCGCTTTTATCGTCTTATGCGTTTTTACTGAGCCCCGAAGACCTCTAAATAAATTATTAATAGTCATATTAGTTTTAATTGATAGTGATATTAGTTTTAAATAGAGATAGAAGAACATACTATAATCTTTTTACAGATTTTACTGGAGCGAACTGAGGATTAAAATTTCTTGCATTTTTTTAAAAAGAAAAAACAATATTGCACTTTCCCTAAATTGAAATGGAATGCTGAACCATGGTGTATACAGGAAAACTTTCTCACTGCGCAACGATAGCTACGGTTAGATATAAATAAAATTAATTAAAAAATAGTTGAAATTGTTAAAGAGAATGTGGAAGAAACAAGGGCCACGGTATACGTAATCAAAAGTGGTGTCAGTATGTCATGGCATTACGCGTTTATTTGCATCCAGTTAGCTTACAAGCGGTGTATCGGCATAGCGTACATCATTTATTCAAACTTATGATATAATTAATAACATAATTTTTATATTTTAATTCTTACTTTAAGAAAACTCAGTTTCACGCTGTATTCCGTTCATAACAAGGTAGGCAGAAGGAACTTGGGAACCTAGTGTTAAGACACTCCATTCCGTTTCTCCGTTTAAGAAAACTACTTATAAATAAAGTAAAATTGGTTTCAATTAAAGATATTTTTTAATAAAATTGATCAAATTAGTCAAAATCTGAATTGTAAAAACATATAGTCAAATTGAAAATCCTTGTTAGAGTCGGTGCAATATTAGACAAAGCCGGAAGCATAAAAGACAATAAATGTAAACCATGCCTTACAATGTGAAAACACTTTAGTATATGAACTTGAAAGGTGTTATACAATCTTTATTTGAGCACAATAATATTTGAGTGAAAATAACACGGTATCTAGTTACTTGTATTTTGAAACTGCTTTTCGTCGTGGGTAATGGGTTACTCCTATACATATATTAAAATTGTAACTGATCGCTGTCTGTACATTGGGAAACTTCCCGTTACATTGTTTGTTTTATATAAATCCGTTCACAAATAATTTATGTCAATTATAAAAATGTTATATATAACAAGGAAATCGTAAATTACATCGATATTAGTATTTGGTTCGATCTAATTGCTACAAAATGGCTTTAGCTTCAGCTTTACGCTGTAACCCACACCTGATAGGATAGGAAGAAGGAACTTGGGAACCTACTGTTAAGATGCTCCGTTCCGTTCGAAACTTTTCGCCGAATTGAAGGCGTTGTATGTTGAGTGTTGGATCTCAACGCCGCGTTTTGCCTTGTTACCAGAGCGAAGAAAAAAATTTTAACATTTCAATTCCCCGACTGGGGATCGAACCCACAACCTGTCACGTTTACTTTATACCTGAACCTAACCTAAAATTCTGAAGTGATTTACATTAGTAAATGAATAATTGAGAATTTTTAGCGGGAGAAACCGCGAGCGTGTTACTGTTGCTAGTGAATCTTAAGTCTATTTATCTATCTCTCTTCATAATCTTCATATATTCATAGTCTTTAATAATAATAAAAGCTGTGTTACTTTTGAACATTAGTTTTAAAGCCTGTCGTGGCGCAGCGGCACAAGCGTGTGACTGTAACCGACAAATTCTGGGTTCGATCCCCAGTCGAGGAAATGAAATATTTAATATTTTCAATTTCAATATTTAATATTTCATTTCTTCGCTCTGGTAATAAGGCAAAGAGCGGCGTTGTGTTCCGCCACTCAACACGCAATGCCTCAAATTCGGCGGAAAGTGGGAAACGCAAGTGGCACGGAGTGTCTTTACACTAGGTTCTCGGATTCCCTCTGCCTACCCTGCCTCGTGCGGGATACAACGTGAAGCTAAGAAGAAGAAGAAGAGTTTTAAAAAACCTTAAACGTTCTTAACAAATTTTGCTTAATTTACCTTATTTGTATATCTATCGACGCCACAAGAAAACTGGACGTACATAACAATCTATTTCGACGTAATTGAAGAGTAAATTTATTTAAGAGGACATTGACTTCGTAATATATGAACATCTCATTCATTTAGTATCGAGTATACCAAAATACATGAATAATATTTTATTGAATATATAAAATACAAGTTCATATTTCTTTTAAAATAGATAAGATTTAATTTGTGATATAAAAAAAATGTTCGTTGATTTCCGCAGTACTGCAAGCAAAGCCTCTTTGGTGGAAGGTAAGGAACGGAAATATCTTAATGAAAATGTTAATTTTTGCTTTATACCATTGTAGGGCAGACGGAGGAAACCTAGGAACTTAATAGTATGCCATATTTATCACATTTTCTGTCGAATTCTGGAGGCATTGTGTATTGATGGCAGTAATCAACGGCGTTGATTTGGTTAACAGGACGAGGAAATTAAATTATTAAATATTTAATTTCCTCGAATGGCGTTTAAATCCCATGTACGCTTGTGACCCAAGATCACGACAGCCCTCAATATATAGGTTATTACCTCTTTTTACTATTTTATATTGCATTTTAAAAATCCTTACATATATATATTTTCATAAACAAGTTTCATATAACAACAATCATTCTTATTAAATGAAAGCTACGTAAAGGTCATTTTTAAAGCGGTTATAGATAATTTATGCATTAATTAAATATGGGTCTATCAAGTTCCAACTTCAAGGTCGCCTTTTGAAGTCCACTCCGGTTCTTTATTAAAAATTTAATGTGACGACAAAACGATGTGAATTTCAAAGATTGTAATTTTTTAATTAGTTATAAAAGCTGCTTTCTTCCTTTTAAAATTATATTGAAAATGTCTATTTTTTTTATCTGTATCTATTTTTTTTGTCTGTTGAACACATGTAGTTCCCAATATTAGGACACTGAGTGTGGTTAATAACGGAACTTAACGCCGTGCTGGTATAAAAATAGACACATTAAAGTAGTGTGCTTAATATTTTTTGTGTTGTAAAAAAACTAATTGTCTAACAAGAAAGATATATGCAGATTTTATAGATAATTTAATTGACATTTGAAATATTTTGCCTCTACACCTTACTAGCTAGCTACTTTATTAAATGAAACCTATGCTGAAATGTATAAAGGTTTAGTAATCCGAGGTAAAAACTTATCGTGATATGACGAAACTAACTTGCAGTTCAAATCAGGTCCTTCGAGATTTTCTGCGAATATATAGAAAATAAAACTAAATTTTACTGCAGTGTCCCATATAATATTATCTATATGAATCTTTTTTACAAATACAGATAACAAACAATAAGTAGTTATAATAACATTTTTTTAAAACCCAGTTTAATACGTTAATATATAGAGAAAAGCTATTTATAAACTATAATTACGTCTCCTACAATTTATCAAAAATCTATATACACCAGTATTGCACCAAACAAACGAATATTACATTAAAATTATTGTTACCAGAGCAAAAAAATGTAAATATTTAAAATTCCATTTAAAAATACTTCATTTCTTCGAGTGGAGATCGAACCCACAACCTGCACAGTGACCATAATAAGTTTCTGCACCATAGTAAGTCACGACAAGAAATATTTCTATATTTAATATGTACTTAATTAGGTAGTTTCTACATAATAATAGGCAATTGATAGTAATGACATTCAGTTACAGGATATAAACAATATATGCTATGTAATATAAATTATATATTTAAACGAAGCTTTCAAAGCTTTTTATGAGTATTGCTAAAGTTGTAGAGAAATTATATGCAAAAATGATTTTGTTACCCATTGTTATAATATAGCTATACGCTGCAACCTGTATATAGCAGTGCCGGCAGTTATCAAGATATAACACGTCGATTGGCGAAACTCAACACCGTGATTGGTTTTGGTACCAGAACTAAGAAATATTCATTTTAAATTAAAAAATATAGCCGGATAAAGCAAGTATATTATTTTCGATATATTTTTGGAAAACTGACATTTTTTGCAGTAGGCCGTGTTCACAGGTAGACCACGATTCGGGACCAAGGGCTCCTACAATGTGTTTGATAATGCCGGATTTTCAAAAATGTAAAGAAAACAATATACGCGACTAACCCAGTTGAATTTTGCTTTTAAAATGTTGCATTTAAAATGTATAATTATCACAAAAATCAAAAATCATGGTAATTATTTATTGCTCCGAATGCGAATCGAATCCATAACCCTGTGTACTTTAAGATGCTGTGCCACTATATCAAGACAGCCTACTACTATACGTACTATACGTTTACCCCCGAAGACATAGAAAGAGTAACTTAGAAAACAAAGTAACTTAACACTACACTTTCTATAGATATCTCGAAGACTAATGCCCTACTTTTTTATTGTTTTAGTACAAATATTTATATCTTTTTCACTATTAATTATATTTTTTATTTGTAAATTGAACCTAGAACCTTTGAAATATCACATAAAGGTGTATACTGAGCATTTAAAATAGAGGCTCTATCGATACGGCACGCGACGTAACAACAGAAACCCGTTATATCCGTCGCATTTCCTGCTCTTTCCTAGGGTACTAGAGCGGTAAGGCAAACTTATGTAATGGACGATTATGCATTATAACTATTACGTAATACTTTGGTAAATCATCTTTCAAAGCTTTTATAATTTTTAAAACATCTCATCACCATGACTTTTTATTTAAATATTGAAAATTTTCGTAAACAAAATACTAAAAAATACTAATATATTTCTTGTAACCGATAATAACAGTGAAAACAAAGAAAATAATAGTATTAAATCTAATACAGTTACTTTAACTTTTTATTTAACCATTTCATCTAATACGGAACGTTTTTTTATAATTTAGTATCAGTATTCAAATAAATAATTATAGGGATCGTCGTCGGGCAGGGGCTCAAATGTGCGACTGTAACCACAAGGATCGTGGGTTGAATTCCCACTTCCCACGCAAGGGAATAAACGATTAAATCATTTCGTTTCTTCTCTATCGTAACGAAGCAAAACGCAACGTTGAGTACCACCGCCACTCAACAATCACCACCAACTACAGACACACAAAAAATATGTTATTATACATTTTTGAAACCATTAATATCTTTAAATAACATTTACTATTAAAAATATATAAATTTTTAATTTTACTGTTAAAAATATATTATATTTTAATATACATTTTTAATTCACTTTAAATATTGATCTAGGGATCTAGATGTTAAATATTGTACTAATTGTGTGTAGAACAATATTGAAAGCAAAAAAAAATGTTGCTACTTTTTGTTATTATTTAACGTAATATATTATAACATGAAATTCAAATCTAATAAAATTTCAATTATCATATCCTTCTAAAAAAATCCAAAGAGTTTCTGGAACGTAAAACCTTATTGCCGTTTAATTTGCAATAAAACAAACTTAGGCTGGAGTTTGGGATCACGGTCACGTATTGAGATTCCATCAAAAGTTTGTGCCATATATTGTCTGCTAAAATTGTTTTTCTTACAAATAGTGCTAGAGTGTAATTTATTATTTCATATAAATAGACTTAAAACATAACGGCTATTAAAATAATCGTGGCGCAGCGGTACAAGAGTGTGACTGTGACGCGATAGTTTATGGGTTCGATACCCACTCGAGGAAATGAAATATTTAATATTTTCAAATTAAATATCTTATAACAAGGCAAAGCGCGGTGTTGAATTCCGCCACTCGACACATAATGCCTCAAATACGGCGAAAAGTGAGGAACGGACCGGAGAGTCTTAGTACTAGGTTACCAAGTTCCCTCTGCCTACCCCGCAATGTGTGGGATACAGCGTGAGGCTAAATAATTGAAATTAAATTGAATTGAACTTGCGTGATCTATGTGCGTTTATTCTAAGCACATCCTTGCATTCAATTAAAATAACACTGCTTTAAATAATTATAATGAAATATGTAATGACCACATTACACCTTGAAAAAATATTAAAATTCGTTAACCTACTACTCTAGTTTAGCGTGCTAAGCGGCATCTTTGAATAATCTTAAATAATGCAAATAATTGTTTTGTTATTTCTCATTCACAGTAAAAAAAATAAAATAGAAGGATATTTCGATTAAGTATTCTTGGTTTTATATAACTATAGTTTATTTCTTAATAGTATCTTGCTTTAAATTTCATTTGACTGAAGGATAAATTGGATAAATTTATTTTAAGAATTGAGAAACATGATACAACACATAATAATAAAATACTAATAAATAAATTGCAAATAAAATTTAAATTTTTCACAAAATTAGGCTTTGTTGATAAATTTAAAAAAACCATATACAGTTTAGCTTTCCGTAATTAGTACAAAATGTTGTTCTGTACGTTTTTTTTTATTGAATAGACGAAATTATTTTCTACTTTCGTGGAGTGGATTACTCTCAAATCTTACTTACTTTACTCTATATTCATATACGCGGGTAATGTAAAGATAAAAATTTTAAATTTAGTTTAAATTAATAAGGTGCTTTAAATTGGAATATAAACAAAAAATTGTAAAGTAAAACTTATTTTATTAATGGTCTGTAATTACTTTTCGTATCTTGTTCGAGATATTGAGTAATTTAAATAGAAATTTATCTGCACAAAGTAATTAATTGCATCGATTTGTAAGACCCACTAAATGCATTAAATACTATATCGAATTACGAATCATAAAAGCTTTCTAGCGATATTTTTAATCTACCATTGATTTAAAAAAATGTAATTGACATCTATTAATAAATATTTATATCAAAATAATTTTTTATTCAATTTTATTGTATTATTTTCTGTCTGTTTTTAATTTGTGCATAGATTATTATTTTTATTATTAAAATTAATTAATATACAAATATTGTAAATTTGTTTTAATAAATCATTTTTAAAATTAATTTAATTTACTTAAGTAGTTTAAAACTCACTTGATTCCACAGCAATAAAAAAAAATAAAAAATAACGACTGCGCGTGCGTTTCCCGCGCGACTCCGACAAGAATACTTCCTCTCACCACCACTACACGTGTGGCAATGATTTGTTGACGGATTTCGACCTTTTAATTGTATATTTTGTAAGTAGTTATTGTACAATTTAGACAGTTTTGTTTTTTAATTCAATAAAATACGTTTTGTAAATTAAAGAATAAATATTTTTCTCTTAACCCCATCGGCATAATTAGAAAACAATGCCGTAGCCATTTTTTGATATTTACACTTGAGCAGAAGTTTGTTGGGGCACAAGGTCACCAACGAGGGAAACACGACAAGTTGGAAGTATGATTACCACTCGAGGAAATGGAATTTGTACAAAATAAATCTATAACCGATCACACATGTACATGAAACATATATTAATTTAATAGGGCCTAAAATAGTTAATTTAAAAAAAATCTGTGTGTTTTACGCGCTATTCTCAAAATCGGAAGAAACACTATTTTTTAATTGTGCTCTGGCTCTACCATAGCCTAACCAGTATTTTAACATACATGTTGATGATTAACAGCTTCACACTGTATTCCGCACATGGCAGGATAGGCAGAGAGAGAGAGAGAGAACTTGGGAACCTAATGTTAAGACGCTCTGTTTCACTTCCGTTCCACACTTTCCGCCCAATTTGAGACATTTCGTGTTAAGTGGCGAGACTCAACGCCACGCTTTGCCTTGTTGCCGGAGAAATGAAAATATTAAATATTTAATTTCAAAATGTTAAATATTTCATTTCCTTACGAGGGGACCTAACCCACAACCTATCTTTTGAAGTCACACGCTTGTTTGTATTGTTTGTGTGTTCTTTGCTAATATTCTAGTTTCCACAGCGAAAACTCTTAAAGCTTCCACAACCGTCGCTCAATCATTACTTACGGAAAACGTTGACAAATGTAATGTAGATTTGAAATTTAATCTTGTCAACTCAAGAGACATTGTTAAAACATTCAAGACCCTAGATATAAAGAAAACATCAGATCTGTGAGGTATCTCTATCAAGTTAATTAATCATATGATAGACGCTGTTGCGCTTCATCTTGCTAATATACGAGTATTTAATAATTGTATAGAGTATGGTGTGTTTCCTGACCTAATGAAATTTAGCAAATTAATACATATATTTGAATCAGACATCAGATTCAAAGAATTTCCGACCGAGGTAGTACATCGGATTCAAAGAATTTCCGACCTGTGTCTTTGCCGCCCTTATTTACTAAAATCTCTGATAAAAATATCCTAAATCAAATTATAATTCATATGAACTAATGCATGGTAAAAAGTATGGTTTAACTAAGGGTCGCTCTACTACTGACGCCGTTATGTTAGGTTAGGTCTCTTAAAGAGTATTTATGAGGCGTGGGAAGAATCGCAGGATGCTCTTGACATGTTCTGTGACTTGTACAAGGCATTTGCGTACAGCACTCAACATTGGTCATGAAGCTACATCATTATGGCGTTAGGTATAGGTAAATAGGGTTCAGAAGGTTGATGTAAATGGCAAGAAATCTCCTCGGACCCTAATCAGTATGGGGGTCCCACGGGGGTTTATTCTTGGTCCTTTTCTCTTTTTAATATATATAAATGATTTACCTTATTTAGTTGAAAAGAGCCATGAGATCGTATTATTTGCTGATAATACTTCGTTGATTTTTAAAATGCAAAGGAGCCAAAAAGTATATGACGAAGTAAACAATGCTCTCTCTAAAATAGTACATTGGTTTAGTGCAATAGTTTACTATTGAATAGTAAAACCACAAAATGTGTGATATTTAGAACACCTAACAAAAAAATTGTGAAAGCCGATGTACTATTGAATGAAGCGGTGGAGCCTGTTGATTATACGATATTTCTCGGTATCACCATTGACTCCAAATTAGAGCGGGGACCTCATATTGATAGATTGGCGAATAGACTGAGCTCTGCAGCTTTCGCCGTAAAAAAATCTGATTACTAACTGAGGAGGAAACGGCTCACCTTGTTCAACGGCTCAGTTTAACGGCTTAGCTTCTTCCATAGTCTTACGGCATTTTACTTTGGGCTAATGCAGTCGGTATAAATTAAATCTTTGTCTTGCAGAAGCCAGCTATTCGTGCAATTTAGAATTTAGGCCCTAAGAATTCTTTAAGGTAAACGTTTAAAAAATATACATAACATTTTCAAAAATGTATTGAGATGCAACCGTCAATATGTTATATTGACGGTTGCATCTCAATACATTTTTGAAAATGATATGTATGTTAAGAAAAATATTAATAAGTTTACTAAAATCGGTGACGTACATAATATGAAAAGAAGACACAGACTTAATCTTAGTGCGCCTGTCACTGGATTGCATCGAGTCCGTAATTCTTGTATGGGTCAAGGAGTACACTTTTACAATAAGATCCCAGAAAACGTCCGAGAATTTTCTGTTTCACAATTTAAAAGAGTTGTGATTGATGGTGTTTGTGTGTTAAAGGTTCTTACCAAATTAACGATTTTATATATAATAACACGCTTATTAACACGGGAATGAAATCCTCTCTCCAGGCTTTTTCAATATATGTTTATATAAGTGACAACAAAAAACGGAAACATTCAAAAAAGGAAGTTTGTAACTTCTTATTTTGAATAAAATATTTGAATATGAATTTGTGCCGCTGCTTCACGTTAGGCCTTGGTGATTAGCAAAATGTTATATACACAGTATGAAAAACAATCTTATTTCATACTTATTATGTGTATTTAAAAAAAACCACACCTAAACGTTCATAGTGTCTATAGTTCTTTAGAATATAAAATTAAGAAAATTAAAGTAACCCTTAACTTTTATAGTAGGCACAAAGTAATTATATTGTACGACAAATTTATATTTGCTTTTTATTTTATACAAAATGAGTGCATACGACACCAAATTTAAATTTACTACGAAATACTCGACTTACAAGTCGGACTGGCACTTAACGAGTTTTTTTTATTTAAAAATATTTGATTAATATTTAACATTATGTTGCCATTTTTTTTTTCAAGTTTATACATCACC
Source organism: Eueides isabella (assembly GCA_019049475.1). Lineage (NCBI taxonomy): Eukaryota > Metazoa > Arthropoda > Insecta > Lepidoptera > Nymphalidae > Eueides > Eueides isabella. The sequence goes on along the minus strand of CM032389.1, from coordinate 11,198,043 downwards.
CGCAAGGTATTAAGAAATAAGACATTGCGTGGTAACTGTTAAGTGACGGAACCACTCGCTACTTATTGTCTTAAGGAAGCGTGATAAAAATATTTTTCATTTAACCCACACCTACACATTAACAAGGGCTCAATGTGCGAGTGATTTTTATAAAATTAATATGTTTATATAAAACTGTTTATACAAGTACCAATTATATTTTATGTATATTTTTTGATAAAATAAACAAATAATGAAATATGGCAAAAATAAACGATATCAATAATTTATTTTTATCAAATTAATTATAAATAAGGTATAATGTAGATATATATAGCTACAGTATGGTAATTAAAATTCTATATAATTAAAATTAAGAATAATCATTTTATTAAGGAAAACCCTATAAATAATTTTTAATGATATATTTTAATATCCATTGCACCTACTGAAAAGATACGATGGTGAAATTCAAAAAGGTCACTGACACAATTTAGCCTAAATGATTGAAGCATAAAAAGATTTACAGAACGAAATTCGAACAAAGTTTTTCACGTTTAATTTACCGTTCAGTCTTACACTGAAGCAAGAGTAGCTATTGGATATTTTTTAGTCTATGACATATTTTTTTTTATTTTTCTAATGCGCTTTCACCTTCTAAGTCCTATCAATGACTTCATATTTGTACTGTTTGTACTGCTCTTGACAAATTATATGCAATTGTGGTACAACAGCGAGTGTTCATACTAATATTGTTTATAAGTTTTTTTAGAGTAATAGTACATCTGCAAGACACGTATAACTTAGTATTTGTATTACCATTACCACGCCCATATGTGTGAGATCTATAACAATTAAAAAAAAAACGTTGAGTTTTATGTCAAAGCGTGGTGTTGAATATCGTCACGCGGCGAGCAAGCCCTCAAATTCAGCAGCAAGGAAAGCGGAATGGACTGTCTTTATACTAGGTTCTTAAGTTCCTTCTATCACCCTACTCAACTGGCATGCGCGGGATACAGCGTTCTTAGAAAAAAGTCAACCAACGATTCTGTTCATATCTTTCCAACCAAAGGCCATACAAAATTATCAATATTTTCTAATTAACATAGAGACATTAGTGGACATAAAGGAAGATATTAAGTGTGACCTTCGATTACTATCATTAGTCAGAGAAAGTTGTTTATAATAATAGTCTAATAAATAATACGGTGCGGTGGCTGCACGTCAGTTTTTGCTATCTCCACAATAATCACAGTATGCACCTTTCTAACGTGACGTAATTTATATACTCTGTGTATAATTTTTTATGTTGATTTTTTTTTCTTACATATAGTAAGTTCAATTCAATTTTGTTCGTCAATTTTTTTATGTATAGGCACTTCCTACGAATGTGAAAGTTGTGAGTTCGATCCCCACTCGAGAGATTCAATTATTTTCATGCTCGCTCTGTTTATAAAACTCAGCTTGGCGTTGAGTTGCGACGCTCAACACGCAATGTGTTGAATTTTTTTTTGGTTGCTTACGAAACTAAATCTCTGAAAACTTTATATGTGTATCAGAATTTATATTTGACATTTCTGAATAATTGATATATGCTATCCAAATGGTGACACGTCTATTAGGAAATGAATCAATGATGAATTTAAGCGTGATATTTGCAAACTGTATATTTTATTTATATACATATATATTTATTAATATTTTTTATTGCTAAGGTCAAAAATCAGAGGCCAAAACACGAAAGATCTTTTCGTGTTTAGTATTTTGAGCATTTGGGAAAGTGACGTATCCTAATGAGAAAAAAGTTACTTAACACTATGTCCTCATGTTCCCTCTGCCTACTCTGCTATGTACAGAGATACAGCGAAATGCTATTAAAAGAGGGTATCATCATATATCAGATCAAAATAATATTTATTTCAGTATAAAATATGTCATTATAAATTATCATTTTAGGAAAATAATAAAATAAAATGTTTCTCTTTACAATTTATTTTTAAATATTTTTAATTATAAGCTAATATATATATTCGAGAACATCAACAAATTAACTCATTTTTCGTCAATATATGGGTCATTCTACAAAAATCGACATATTTCTGATGCTTTTTTGTCCTCAACCTTTTTTAAATGCTTTCGGATATTTGAATAGCGTATATTATATATAATTGATCAAGTATCTTACATCTAAAAGGGCCAGTCATTATATCCGTTATTTTAGAAAAAAAATGAGTTTTTCTAATTTAGGCATCTAGGGACTGACAGGTCTGGGAACTGATAGGTATAATTATGGACTGATAAACAATAATGATATTGTAATAAAATAAGTTGGTTACACATTCAAAATCAGATTTATTTGTAAAATAGAATTACAATTTTTAATATTTCCAATTTAAATATTTAATGTTTTTATTTCTTCGCTATGGTACAAGGCAAAACGCATCGTTGAGTTTCGCCACTCAACACGCAATGCCTCCAATTCGGCAGAAGGTGAGGAACGAAAGTGGAACGGAGTGTCTTAACACTAGGTTTTCAAGTTCCGTGTGCGGGATACAGCGTGAAGCTGAGTATAATCGCACATTTATCCTGTAACACTTTATTTCTTATCTTCTGTTGATGCCTGCTTCTTCTTTTAGCTTCCACTTGTCTAAAGTTTTATCGTAGTCATTCATCTGCAGTTCTGAAGCTACACTTTCTCCCTTTTCAGGTGTAGGTGGCGTATTCTGAGCAACATATTTCTCATAATCTTTTTTAATTGTTTTCTTTTTTCTGTAATTAGTTGAATAATTCTTCCATTGTTTTTTATTTTTTCTCTGCTCATGTGGGGTCATATCTTGAATAGACTTATGTGGTCCCTACTCTTTCTATATATCTCAGTCTTTCTTTCTCTTTATACTCTCATAACAGAATTGAATCGATCTTGATTTTTTCCAATGGAGCTGTAGCGGCGGATGAATTTTTGTTGTCTATTTCCTCTTTGAATAACTTTGTAAACTTGTGTTCTTTTGGGTGGCATTTTACTGCAAAATGGAAAAATAACACTTAATAACACTTAACACTTAATTAGCACTTAATACGACTATTGTGACCAACGACTGTAAACCACTTATTATCAGTCTATAGCTTCCCAGTTTCTAAACTCAAAATAAAAAAGCCAATCGTAGAATGTCGCATTAGGCATTTTATTAAACATTTTTATATAAATAACATATGCCCTAAATGACTTATAAAAAATATCAGAATATACAATAAAAGTCATTCCCTAGCTTCATCTATCAGTCCCTAGCACAATTAAGAGCTAGGGCCTGATGGTCTAGGGACTGACGATTTGGAGTAAAACTTAAGAGAAATGTAGGTTAAACCTCTAATTAAAGCTATTTAAACGATGTACTAAAGAAGACCGACAAATAACACGAAAATATTATTTAATTATCGTTAATTTCATATTATAAAACAATAAAACTACTCACCGAGGGACTGACAAAGTGAGTGGATCAGTCCGTGTTTCTGAAACAACTGCCACCTTTGCACTGATTTACAAAATTACAGCAGCTCAGCGATTATTGTCTATGAATAATTTAGTGTCGTTCTTTTAAATTCACTAGATGTCATTCACTTATTATTCTTATTATGGTGCTAAATTGTAAATATTGGCGTGGCTAGGGAATGACGGATAAAATCGAGGACACTTTTTAAGCTATTGAAAATGGAACTATTTTTTATAGAACCTACAAAATATTAATAAAATTTGTTGTATGTACGATATAGTAGTCAATTGTTAAATCAAATAAAGTATATAGTTGATGTATCTAAAAATATGGATGCCCAAACATAAAATTTTGGAGTGCGGACATGTCTAGGGACTGACATTTTAGGGTTTTCATGAGAGATTTCAGATTTATTTTAAATATATATTCGTTTCTAAATATGTGTACTCAATAAAACACATTGCAAGCTGTTAGTTTACAATTTTGGAACAAAATATTAATAATTATAGTATATGAAATGTGCGAGGACAATGATTAGTACCATTTTTGTAGAATGACCCATATAACGACAAATAAAAAAAAATAAAGTACCAATAACATAGAAATCAGTCATAAAATTCATATTTTGCTATTTTTAAATGAACCTTAACCTAAGATTATAACTAATGTTTGACATTTATCAAATGAAGTATGTAAATGAGATGGACACATTCATTAGTACATGCCACTTTGAAAATATAACAAAAATAGATGTTTTTATTAAAATTAAATATATAATTTATATTATTATTAATAAATCGTATTGAAATATATTGAAAAATATCGATGATTTAAATGCAAGAAATGCAGTAAAAAATTGTTTTGCTTAATGTTTTTTTTTCATTTCATCCGAAATGGATGAATTACCCAGTATAAGGTAAAATATAATATTTTTTAAATAATATTCCATATACTAAACTTAAATTTAAAAAGCGTATAAAAATTTTGAACGAAGCTGGATTTGAACCCGCGCCTCTGGAATACCGTTCCAGCGCCCCAACTAAGCCATTGGTCAGAGCGCTCGAACGGTATTCCAGAGGCGCGGGTTCAAATCCTGCTTCGTTCAAAATTTTTATACGCTTTTTAAATTTAAGTTTAGTATTTTCTGTCCTAAGTGTGGAATGACACTTTAAAACATAGTAAAAATAATATTCCATATAACCAAAAGAAAATACTGATTTTTATCAAAACAATGAGTCCCAACATTCAATATCTCGAATGCAGGCGGAAATTGAAGAACGGATGACCTTAACGCAACATACTGTCTGCCTATTTTCCTTTAATCAAATGGCAAGTGCTAACATTTGTATATATGTATATGTATTGGGTTTGTAGGCCGAATAATAACGAATCCTATTATCAGAATATAATTAGTGGCCGGATAATCGAGTTTCTACTGTAATACAAAATGTACAAAAACTTTAAATGTTTAAGTATTTTTTTTATTTATATAATATATCATGAGGCCAGTAAATGCCACAGGTTGTGGGTTCGATCCCCACGCGAAGAAATGATATACATTTTTAAGATTTTCAAATTAAATACTTAATGTTTTTATTTCTTCGCTCTAGTAGCAAGGCAAAGCGCGGCGTTGAGTTCCGCCACTCAACATAAAATGTCTCAATTTCGGCGGGAACAGAATGCGGTGTCCTAACACTAGGTACCCAAGTTTCCTCTACCTACTGCCATGTGCGGGATACAGTGTGAAGCTGGAAAAAAAACCTAACATAAACAAACTGATCAAAATAGTTCTTAAATTTTCTTCTAGATACAAAAAAGGTGACAGTTATTTGTAGTAAAGATATATTTAATATTGCCGTCCTCAATTTTCAGATATATGCCTAAATTTATATACAAAAATGATTTCCCAACAAAACAAATGAGCCACTCAAACTAAAAAAAGAAAGTATACCTTCGTAAAGTAAATCATCCTATATAATATATTAAAATAGTTAATATCTAGAGCACCAAATAACGAGATAATGAGTACAATATTTCCTATACAAATGTTACAACTTTTATATAGTACTGAAAAAGTAACAATAATGATTGTATAATAGCTGCGACATGCAAAATTACTAAATACTTTTAAATTAAATATATTTTTTCGCGAATATGTACTTAAATACAATACAGGCCTATCGTGTTGAAGCGTGTGACTGTAACCGATAGGTTCTGGGTTCGATCCCCAGTCGAGGAAATGAAATATTTAATATTTTCAATTTAAATATTTAATGTTTCATTTCTTCGCTCTGGTAATAAGGCAAAGCGGTTCCGCCACTTAACACGCAATGCCTCAAATTCGGCGGAAAGTGGGGAACGCAAGTGAAAAAATACAATGCAAGAGCCACAATCTATTGTATACGTGTTAAAGCAAGAAATAGAGAAGTTCTGGTCAATAACTTTAATTATATAATTAAATAAAACAAAATCATTGACATAACTTAAAAGAAAATGCCATAAAGCCTTTAAATTTAAAGTCCATCGTGCCAGACTTTTATTTGTGTATATGTAACAGTACTGGGTTTCCGACACAAAATCGTAATTTTTATGTAGGATACAAAAGTATAAAAAGCAGAAACAATCGCCTGTCACTAAAAAATGTCAAAATAAAAAGACAACAATAAAAATAGCATAGCAACAATTTTACTAATTACATACATACATAGTCCACGTCCACTGCATAAAAGTGAGGCTTTTTTGGGAAATGGGGCACTAGCAAGCTATTTTCAATGTGACAGGCTGTGGGTTCGATGCCCGCTTGAAGAAATGAAATAATTAACATTTCCATTTCTTCACTTTGGTCGCAAGACAAGCCGCGGCGTTCCGCCACTTAATCGGTAATGTCTCAAACTCGGTGTAAAGTGGGGAACGCAACGAAGTGTCTTAAAATTAGATTTCCAAGTTTCCTATGCCTATCCTGACGTGAGCGCAATGCAGCCTGAAGCTAAAATGAAAGATACATAATATGTCAAAACTATGTAATGACAAATTGTAAGCAAACATGGCTGATGATCTATCGTTAATTTTAAAATATTCATTATCTTCTAGAAATGCAAAAATGAATTTATTATAAATATAAAATCTTTAATATATCCCTCAAATTGTAATGATGTTTAGAAAACAATTAAGCAATAAATAAATGATGCGCTCCAATTTCAATATAACTATAACATGTTAGTTTTCTATTGTTAATTAGTTATTATAATATCCATAACATATTTTTTTATAAATGCAATTTAAAATGCAAAATTACAAAAATTAACTTCTTATTAGACATAAGAAGTGAAATATTTATTATTTTAATTTCTTCATTCTGGTAAAAAGGGAAAACGCGGCGTTGAGTTTCACCACTACACGCAATGTCTCAAATTCAGAGGAAAGTGGGTAACACAACGGAGTGTCTTAACACTAGGTTCTCAAGTTTTCTTTGCCTACTTTATCAAATGCGAGACCCATACAATAAAATGTAGTATCACATGGTGATCTTGTTTGGCAGAGAATATGCCTGCCCTCAGTTCTTCCCTATTGCATTTCACTTTCTATTAAAACGTTACCAGCATAAAAAAACAATACTGTTCAATGATACAAATATATACATATACACTTATATAACACTAATCAGCTTAGTTTTCACCAATAAAAAATCAATTGTTACACAAAAATACACAAAGTACATTCAAGGCACTCGTTTTATATACACAGTACACATACTTTTTGTTTATTGTCCCATTTAAAAAGAATCATTTATCAATTATAGTAGAATTATTTATCTGTGCTACAACATCATCTGTCAATTTGACGTCATTTGACGTTTTGTCTTCTTTTCCTTTGTTTGCACCGTTTAGTGCTTGCAATTGGGATGAAATGAAATGTTCAGAAATATGTTGTCTCAACTCAGTATGAAGTCGGAAGCTTTCTGTACATTCTGTGCATCTGAAATTTATTTACAAAAAATGATTATTTTTTTAAAAATAAATGCTTGCCTTTTTAAAAAAAAACTATTGCCATAAATATGCCAAAGTGGATTAGGTCTATTTTTAGCATTTACATAAATTATATAAAGAATCCAACAAGGAGACTTAAAAATTTCATTCAAGATTGAACAATAAATAAACAAAAAATTTAGCACCATATTTTTTGAAGAATTTATATTTAAACCATACAATGCACTGTTACTACTGCCTTATTGAGTACTCTGAGTGCAATTGCACTCATTATACCCAATAACGCGCCAGTACTAGCGCACAAGTACTCAATATACTCAATAACGTGTCAGTCATAGTGCATACGCACTGATTGTATCCGACAACTCACTAGCGCTGAGTACACACGCACTAAGTGTACTAAATAATGCAATAATACAAGTCACATGCACTCAGTGTACCCAATAACGTACCAGTGCATAGTATACGCTAGTGATGTAACTTATGTTCGCATGCTTTTGCGTTTTCGTATTCGTAATATTCTAACTGTTTTGCGAAAATAAGAATAAAAACTAAGATGAGAAGTAAGGTAACGAAAAATAAATATAAGTCCCAATATTGAAGATAATATAACACGAGATCCTATGGAAAAAATCTGTAGATATTTGTTTTTAGAAAGAAATGAAAATAAAATTCTCAATAGAGATATATGGTAGTAGAATATATTATACTATAGTTGATTGGAACATTTTGCAGCAATAACCTTTAATAAATGTATGACAATAATTTTCTGTTGATCAATTGCAGGTACATGTTTTTTATATGGATCTTTCGCCATTTAATAGAAAATCGTATAAGAAATAAAAAAAAAATAGTTGCCACCTTCCGATCTGCCGCAACCATTGGGTTGTCAGATTTAAACAGATAATTTATTTATTTATTTTTATTTTTCAACATGGTCTCCTTCTACGTGCCAGTAATAGTGCATACGTACTATTACTACAAAACGCGGCGTTGAACGCCGCTCAAAACGTGATGCCTCAAATTCGGTGGAAAGTGGGGAATGGAAGTGGAACGGAGTGTCTTAACACTAGGTTCCCAAGTTGCCTCTGCCTACCCTGCCATGTGCAGGACACAGCGTCAAGCTGAGTGAGTGAGTCTCCTTGTAATTTGACACACCTCTCCCATCCCAAAAGTACTCGGCATTTTTCTCTGCAAAACAATTGTTTACGAAGGTGATTGTCTCTTTATTTCACGAAGATCATAGTCCTCTGAGCGCAATTTTTAGATGAGGGAACAAAAAATAGTCGTTTGGAGATAGATCTGGCGAGTAAGGTAATTGCGCATTTCAAATCGTAATTCGTAAATTTTCGCCATGGCAACCGCTGAGATATGAGACGATGACTTGTCTTGGTGAAAGAGCTTTCTTTTTCTGCAAATGTGGATGTTTTGTTCGTAAATTCTGCCTTTAGCTTGTCAGATAATTGATTACAATAACTCCTTGACTATCCCAAAAAACTGTTGTCATGAATTTCTCAGCCGAAAAAACAGTGTTTGCTTTTTTGGAGCCGATATTCCCATTCAGTCCACTGTTTGGAATGTATTTTTGTTTTCATCAACAGTAATTAATCGGCTCTATCGCCACTCCGACTGCAGATTTATTTCACCTAAACTGCGCCAAAAGAGCGTTAGAAACGTTAATTCGAAAACGTTTTGGTCTAAAGTTACCAAACGCGGCACTCCACGCGTGGACAACATTCTCATGTCAAAATGTTTATTTATGTAAAAAATATGTTTTTTTGACCTGTTCGTAACCTCTGCTATCTCTCACACTCTAATTCGGCTGTCTAGCACTATGAAGGTGAACTATGGCCGTTTAAAAAAAAGCAAATTCTTGTAGTACAGTTAAAATCAATTGTCTTTCTAATTCTCTATTTGAGAAATCATGATTTTAAACTTAATTACAAATACAGAAAAAAGTACAGAAAATTACAAAAAGCTAAAGTTATGCTTTTTTTGTTATCATTTTATGCTTTATTTCATGCTTTTTACGTGACCTTCTTCCAGTATCATAGCTACTGTGTTTTCGAAGGTCAACCGAGGTCTTTTCTCCCGTTTTTACCATTCACTTTTTCTTCGTACATCGTTTTTGCCATTCTTTTTTCGCTCATTCGTTCGACGTGCACAAACCACCTGAGCACGTTATTCTTCATTCTCACTGTGACATCCACGCTAGTACCTATCATACTGTGTATCTCTTTATTGGGTATGCGATCAGTTAAACTAACTCTGCATATCCGACGAAGAGCTCGCATTTCTACGGTATTCATCTTTCTTGAATTCTTCTTCTGTAATACACACTACATTGTGTTCGGCCAAACGCGCAGTAATGCTGGCGTTTCGCCGTCTTAACAATTGAGATAAGGCACCGTTAACTCTGTTACCAGCAGCAATACGCCTTTCCAAATCCATTTCGTATCTTCCGTCTCTGTTGAACATACTTCCCAGAAATACTACCGCACGCGCACTCAGTATTCTCAATAACACCACAGTGATAGTGGACAAGTACTTAGTGTACACAATAACGCATCAGTTCAGTAAGTGAAAACGCACTTAATGTAATTAATAAAGTGCCAATACCAGTGTATAGGCACTCAGTGTACACAATAACGCACCAATACTACGTAACTCTGTGTTCTCAATAACACCACAGTACAAGTGGACAAGTACTCAGTGAACTCAATAACGCGCCAGTATTAATTCAGAAGCACTCAGAATAAACAATAACACACCAGTACTACTGTATACTTAATAAGTATACACTTAATGTAATTAATGAAAATAACGCATTAGTAAACACTTACGTCTAAACAGGCTACAACTTCAAAATATGCAAATCCTCTACTGATATTACCAAATAAAGATGAAAACTTAAACTCCTTAATATACGAATTAAAAATGAATTCAGTAATTTATTAATAATATTAATATTAATAAAACATCTCCCTGCTCCGTGGTTAACTAAAGATATTAAATTACTTATGACAAAACGTAACTCTGCAAAGTCAAAATATAAGAAATATCCTACGGATGCTAACTCGCAAAGGTACAAAATACTACGGAACAGATGTAATAAAGTTTGCGGGGATGCGCGTCGTAATTATATCTATTCATCAATTGACAACAGAAACCCTGGAAAAACTTGGAAATTTTTGAACACGATGGGTATAGGTGGCAGGCGTACTGATCATACAACAATCTTGAGCGGCTGCACGGATTTAGATGCACTGAACAATTTTTTTACGAATTTTAATATAATTGATAATAATATCAAAATGAAAACACTTAATTCTCTGTCGTGAACTGACCAATCATTCTGGTATAACTTTTCGTTGTGAGTCTTTCTGTCTTTCCTATCACAACTGCACAGATACGAAAACATGTAATAGCCATCAAATCAGATGCTACTGGTCATGACAATTTAAGTCGCCGTATGATAATGTTATCCCTTAATGCTAATCTTCCTATCTTATGCCATATATTTATTTACTCTCTATCCTCCTGCAAATTTCCTGACGTCTGGCGTTATGCTCTTGTGATCCCTGCTCCAAAGAAATCCAATCCCATATCCTTTTCCAATTATCGACCAATTTCTATACTCCCTTTTCTGTCTAAAGTCTTAGAACGCATTGTGCATGATCAGCTATACCAATTTTTACATACTAATAATATTTTATCCCCGTTCCAATCAGGTTACCGCCCTGGACATAGCACAGTTACGGCACTCAATAAAGTCTGTGATGATATTCGAGCTGGTATAGATAATCAACAAGTCACTTTGCTTGTTTTACTAGATTTCTCGAATGCTTTTAATACGGTAGACTTTGATATTCTACTAGCAATACTAAAATCTATAAATATTTCCTCAATCGCAACTGAGTAGTTTTTTTCTTATATTCTCGGCCAAATACAAAGCATTAAACTTGATGGTAGAACATCTTCACTTAGCCATATTAACGCTGGTGTCCCGCAGGGTGGTGTCCTGTCACCATTACTCTTTTCCGTTTTCATTAATACTCTCACTCAACACATAACTTCTTCTTATCACCTTTACGCTGATGATTTACAAATTTATACAACCGTAGCTGTGAATGATATTACTAATGCAATTTCTAAAATTAATTCAGATTTACAATTAATTAATATCTGGTGTAAATCATTTGGGCTTACTATAAACCCAAGTAAATTTCAGGTATGTTTGTTCGGCAACTCTAAACAACTATTTAAAATACAATCGTTTCCACAATCGGTACTATTTGATAATATTAGCTTAGAGCCTAGTGTGAGTGTTGTAAACTTGGGAATCAGGATGGATAGTACTTTTTCCTGGTCACCTCACGTTTCTGAGCTTAGTCGTAAGATTTTCTCTGCTATAGGTAAACTACGAAGATGGAAGAATCTTTTGCGTGTAAAAACCAATATCCTTGGCCCACACCCTTCTTCTCCCTATCCTAGACTATGCAGATTCTTGCTATCTAAATTTATCACAGCAACTGCAACTTAATAAGCTCGAACGTCTGCAAAATCTTATAATAAGATTTATATTTGGAGTGAGAAAACATGACCATGTGTCGCAGTTTCGGATTCAACTGAAATGGCTGAGTCTTTTACTATCAAGACAGTAAAATTATGGAATGATCTGCCACTAATAGTAAGACGATCTCAGACTGTCGAAATATTTAAACGCCGTCTTAAACAGCACTATCTAGAGCAAAACTTATAACAATGTATTTTGTGTATGTATATGTATGTATGCATGAGTGTATGGTACGTATCATACATACATCATACTTACACACATACATAATGTGTGTAAGTATGTATGTATGTATGTAAATATGTGTATATGTGTATATGTATGTATTTGTATATATGTATATATGTATTTGTAAGTTAAATTAATATAGTTGAACATTATTTTGATAAATATCTTAGAAAAATATAAATATGTGGTACTTTTTTGCGCTGTTCTGCATTGTGTATTAGTCAATTCTATAGCATCGGTTGCCTGTAAGAGATCGCTTTTAGTAATAAGGCCGCCGTTGCACATTTACTGTACATATAAAATATTTAAATGTCCAATTTTTATGTAATTTGATACTAATTGTAGAGTGCAATAAAGTGTTATTATTATTATTATATGTTAAATAAATGTAGGTATATAAATAATACTCACTTATATATCTTATCGCCTAAATGTGCTCTGCGATGTTTGACAAGATCGTTACTTTGGGTGAAGGCCCGTTCACACATCTCACATTTGTATGGTTTCTCACCAGTGTGAATACGATTGTGACGTTTTAAATGGTCTCTACTTGAGAATCTGAAAATAGTTAAAAATATACTATGTAATTACCAATAATAACATGTGACAAGGTTCCTTCTTTTGAAAGTCATACAGTTTACCACCGGTTCACTAAAATTGCTGCTTCTGATCGCAATTTTTTCGATTTAAATAAAAATGATTTTGAGTTGAAGCGCAAAAAACTCAACAGGACATGTCTTTCTTATTTATATCAAATGTTTGTGTAAGAATCGATTAACATGGCATTGCTTAATTTCTAGGGGAAGATTAAAACTGTTTATATAAATTAGAGTCACTCAGTCAGTCAAACAGAGTTGAGGGCTTCGTATCCTTTTTTATATAAATCTTTTCATATATCTTAACACTAGGTTCCCGGGTTCCCTCTGCCTACCTTTTTTTTTTTAGCTTCACGCTGTATCCCGCACGAGGCATACAGCGTGAAGCTAAAAAAAAAATAATTAAGTAGAAAGGCAATCTAGTTAAAGTGTCGAATAAAAGATGTGAAAATATTTTTTAAAATAAAAAAAATATTAAACAATTCTTAAGGCTGTCGAGGCACAGCTGTCTATTATATTATCCAGTTGGATTTCCACTCCAGGAAATTATGTTATTTCCATTTCCACACTTTTTTCACACAACATGCAATGTCTCGATAATTGGGCAGTACTACTTAACATAAGGTACTTAACATAAGGTTCCCTCTCCCTAATCTGCTAAAAAAAGGACTTACTTCATAGAACATGTTTCACATTGGTAAGGTTTTATTCCTAAGTGTCTCAGCTTGTGCTTAACCAAGGAAGTTCTCTTTGTGAATGACGCCCCGCATTGATCACAAGTATAGGATTTTTCACCTGTATGAGTTATTGTGTGGGACTTCAGTTCCCCTGAAAAATATTTTTAAGCTTTTAAGGTCATTTATACATATTAAGTATCTTAATTTGTATTAGATTTTTTTTTATTTTTAAAATAAAAAATAAAAATAAAAAAACTCTCCCTCTAAACATATCTTAAATTTGTCTCCAATTTGGGTAGAAAGCAGACATTAGCTGTCTCTCCATGCAGCTGTATTGGAGATAAAGCCTAATGTAAAGAATATTTCAAGTTCCTTGTATGTATACTACACAAGTGAAAAAATTACAACAAATAAATAAATAAAATAAATAAATAAACAGAATTAAAAATTTTAAACCCAATACATATATTGTAGTTTTTAAACTATTGATTCAATGTTGATAATAAAAACCTACAAACCATCAAGATGAAGAAGGTTTTCAATAAACAAACACTCAAATCTATTTATTTATTCCATAGATAAGCTGCCACCGACAGCCAGGTCAAACTTATAACACCCTCTTTTTGCATTAGAGGTTAAATAAAACAAAAATAAAGTAAAAAGAAATGAAAGAAATTCTTTCATATATTATGAAATTAATTCTTTTTTCATCTTTAATTCTTCTCATATGTCATGTTTTAATTAAAAGTAAAAGACTAAATGACTCATAAACTCAGTAAAATTATAAAATTTTTTAAACTAACAAATAAAATAGGTAAAAACTAATTTAATAATTATTAAGCAAAAAAAAATGTTGTACTCTTATAGTCTACCATAATATATGAGAATGATATGCAATTTCAAAATCCAACATTACCTTTACTTACAAATTTTCGTGGACACATTGTGCATTCAAACTGTTTCAATCCCAAATGCCGTCTCATATGTTGATTTAAATTTGTACTTGAATCAAATTTCTTACCACACGTCGGACATAGGAATTTGTCCCTTTGATGTACTTTAATATGTGCCGTTAACGTTGTTAAATGCACAAACGACTTAGGACATAGTGGACAAGAATGTGGCTTGACTCCATTATGCCTATTCATATGACCTTTTAGAGTCTCCTCACTTTGAAAAGACCGAGGACACACAGTACATTTATATTGACGACTATTTTCATGGGTCTTCTCATGTCTTTTTAGGTGACTTATTTTTTTGAACACTTTACCACATTTGCTGCAAGCTATTATTCTGTTTTTCTCTGTATGTTTTCTCATATGAGCTGACAGAGAATTTATAGATTTAAATGTTGAAGGACACATATTGCATTTTATACCATGATTTGAACTTGGTTCTGTTGCTTCGTCATTAGTGTTATTATTATCACTATTTTTTAATGATTGTACATGTTTTTTGCTTTTAGAATCGTTTTGAATACATGCTATGTCAGCTGTGTGTCTTTGTAGATGATATTGCAATCTTGTAAGCTTTATAAAGGATTTGTTACAGTGGTTACAACAATACTTCTTTTTACTACTTCTCTCCCTACACTTAGTTTTTGACTTGTTGGAGTTATACTTATTAGAACTAATATTTTCGTCTGTATTTACTATTGAAATATCTTCATGTTTCATTTCAATTTTAGGTTCAATCATAAAAAAATTATCACCATCAAAGTCATGTTCATCTTTGATATCTAGTTTCAGCTCTTTTTCCAATTCGACATTAATGAACATTTTTGTTTCATCGTTACTGAGAAGTATTTCTCTTAATGTCGTATCTACCTTTTCCGCAACTTCCCGAAAGTTATAAAAATTTAAAAGGCATTTTTGGCAAAATTTGCAGATTTTTTTTGGTAAAGTATCTTCCTTCTGTACCTAAAAATTAAACAATATAATGAATCTTTATAATATTTAATTTTCATAATAATTATAAAATATGTTAGAAAGAATTTTAAACTTTGCCAATTAGATAATACTTAAAATTATTGAAATATATGCATATCAAATACAATGTATATATAAACATTTATTAAAATTCTTACATTTATTCGTGTACATGAGGTTAGAATATCAGCTAAATTAGTAGAATTTAATGTATTTATAAAAATATCAAACATAGTCGAATCTTCATTCATACACGTACGACAGCAGTTCTCGTAAGATTTTAGGTTTTTATCGGATTCCATGGCAATAAAACTATAATTACATTTAATTAATTATATTTAATAATTTGGATGATATTAATGAAGGAAAATACAATATTTCGATTCAAAATAATGTTAAAATATTTGTAAATCAACAATAATTAGATTGTGCTGTCACTTGTATGTCAAATCTCAATTCTTATAGGCTGTGTAAATACTTGGCAAACTTCGACAATCGTAAACCTATATAAGCGTCTACACAGGGTATTTAGCTTGGCTTGTTTGGGCGAATGCATTCTATTGTAACAACATGGAAAATCACAGAGAGTTTGCGGCAAGCGCTTATACGACGTGCTTGCACAGTGCATATTCTATCTCTTTCATGCAATAAGTAAATAAATAGTAGAGAACTGTACGGATGTACGAAAGTTTAAATAAATAGTAAGGAAAGGAAATTTATATTTTCAATTGTAATATTTTATATTTTTTTCGCTTTGCTTACATAGCAGAATGTGTGTGTGTGTGTATGTGCTATATGGATGCCGGCCTAGAATAGCATCATCGTGGGTGTCGTAAAAGGCGACTAAGGGAGCATAGCCAGCAGAAGATGGGAAACGGCATCTTTCTGAAACTTTGGCTTTTTTTCTTGCTGAAATCTTACTGCGATCGCCAACCCGTCTGCCAAGCGTGGCGATTACAGCAAAACCCCCCCCAATGGACAAGCAAATACAATAACGGCCCCTAGTCCCCGGCCCTGCCTTGCTATTCCCAGCTACCGGGAGGGCGACCAACAGTTTCTGGGCGGTGTAGGATATATCGTCCATAAGTCCCTTGTTAACAAGGTGACTTCCGTCGGTACTGTAGTGTCGTGCAGGGTAGCGTACCTGATACTCAGAATATCGAAACGATATTTGATGATTGTAATACAGGTTTATGCTCCCACCTCTGTACACCCTGACGACGAAGTGGAAGTTATGTATGAAGATATCTCTAAAGCCATACATAGCTACAAAACCCACTACACACTTGTAATGAGGGATTTCAATGCAAGGTTGGGGAAACGTGGCGTTGAGTTGAGAGTGGGGCAATTTGGAGTTGGGCAACCAGAGGCCATATTTTGGTTGATTTGATAGAGAAAGAAGGCCTCTACGCGATAAACAAAGAGTTTATCGCGTAGAAGACGTCTTTCTCTTCAAGAAACCCCAACAGCGGAAATGGACCTGGATGAGTCCGGATGGTAACGTCAGAAATAAGATAGATTTTATCATGTCGATGCAAATATTCAATGTTGTCTCTATGATCAATACTGTGAAAACCGGCAGTGATCATCGATTGGTACGAGGCACATTGAATCGGTATTCTTATCGATATTACGCTTCAAACATCTCGATTAATAAAATCTACACTCCGACCAATATCCGCACAATTTCAAAACCCTGAGAGCTTTCAGCTCAATCTTCAAAACCGCTTCGCAGCCCTTGAGAACAACTTAGATGTAAATATAAGTGAATTGAGTGAGATATCGCTGTATGTACACTACCTAAAGTATTAAAAAATCTAAATAGGGTGTACATTAGAAATTTACAAAACGAAAAGATCGCTAGACGTTCTAAATAATGAAAAGATGAAGATGCTCGTAAAAAAGGGCTTATTTAGTTATATAATAAAACAAACACCTCTACTTCAAACGCAATCTGACAGACTATGGCCGTGGTCCGAATAGTGTTCATATTGCTTACACTGCTAACGTGCGGTCCGATATTAGTCATCGCGCCTTCATTCTGACCACTTGTGAATGCTTACGAATTTGACAAGTTTAACATAAGCAAACAGAGCATTTTTTTATATAAACATGAGTGGAGTATATGGTGTAGCCGATAAAGATTATATATTGCTTGTGAAAAAGCTTGTATTCAAGCATTTTCCGCAATTTAAAAAGTTACGATAGTGACATTGACGTGAACGATATAGGGCGTGGTCCGTAAAGTGCTCACAGTGCTCATAGCGCGCCAACGCTCCGTCCGTATTATGCTTTTCTCGCTCACAGTTCTAAATACCAAGGCTACGTTCCACTAAGCGTCCAAAATGATCAAAACGCTCATTTTGCCGTTCCACATGCCGTCCGCGGTCGTCGCGGTCGCGGCGAAAACGTCATCCATGACGTCATGACTAACGCTCACGCGACGCCCACGGCGACCCAGGTCGCGAGGTGGGTCGTTGTGAGCGTTGGGAAAATTAGCGGCACTTTCAAAACGAAACGCATAAAAATGTTTTCAGAGGTAAATATAATTATATGAAACATGCTTAAAAAATAATTACAGCTTATAATCAATACAATGATACACATTTTTCCTAGATTGCCGATAACTTTTATTTAATGCGGAAAGATATATTTTAGTAGATGTCAATTTTAATAATATTTTGACGTAGGATAATTAAATACACCACTAATTATCATTTTTTATTCAATATAAATCAATGTAATCAAATTCAATAATTAATAAATAATTATTTAAATTTATTTTTAAGGCTTACAGATTATATATATATATATATATATATATATATATATATATATATATATATATATATATATATATATATATATATATATATATATGCTTATTGTGCTATACGCTCAAAACACACCAAAGTCCGTTCCACTTGAATTTATGACAGTAACGCCCACAGGCAAGTGGAACGGGGAAAAACTGTGATCGTGAGCGTGATCATTTTCATAGCTAGTGGAACGCACCCTAAGACGTCACGTGTGACGTCACTTCCTAGTGCTTATAGTGCTGACGGGTCGGAGCAAGAGCACTGTGAGCATTGACGTTATTTTGACGTTTATTTGACGTTTAATATATCTTTTACGTCAATGTCACTATCGTCACTTTTCTCAATTGCGAAAAATGCTTGAATACAACTATTTTCACAAGCAATTTATAATCTTCGTCGGCTATACCACATACTCCACTCATATTTATATCAAAAAATGCTCTATTAGGTACTTACGATTTTGACAAGTTAAACATATTAACTTGACAAAGCCGTAAGCATGCTCACAAGTGGTCAATACGGACCACTTGTGAGCATGCTGTCACGTCTGTTAGCAGTGCTAACAGACGTTGGCGCGCTCACTAATATCGGACCGCCCGTTACCAGCATAAGCGTCGTCAGCAATGTTAGCATAATTCGGACCACGGCCTAAAAAGCACAATTCGGTCTGCAAATTGACGCGCTTTGAGCACTGTGAGCAGAATACGGACCGCGGCCAATTATTTCGTTTAAAAACTATTACATACCTACGAATACGAACTTCAATCGTCAATACGAATTTAAATCGTCTGTACCGCCAAACTGTAGTTTAGTCTGTGCTTTAGATATAAATATTTAATATTATATAAAATATTTTAGGTAAAAAATGTATTAATGCTTTCGTCTTAAATATATATTTAATAGGTGAGTATATAAATTCAATATTATTTTACTAATGGTTTTTATTTTAACATACAAAATTATTATATCATGGGCTACATGGGAATAAAACTATTACGGCCTAAACTTAGTTTTTGCGTATTATTTATTAAACATAAAAAAGAATGTAGGAAAAGTAATTACTTATATAATATTCTTTATTGAAATCAATATAAGCATTTTTTGTTACTTAAAAAAATATGTTTTACCCCTTATTAAGTAAACTAATAATACAATTAGTATTCTCAACATTGCGGTCGTTGCTTATGCTAAAATATATACTTGACATTAATATAATAAATAAAGAAAAAAATAACAATCACTGGTGACAAAATAGAATGTAAATATAATTCGATATATTTTTATGCCAAATATAATTAAAATTGTTTGTTGAAGCGAAATAAACAAATCCTTACTGTAATATTACTTTAAAAGAAAACGTGTAAAATAATTCAATATTTCAATTTTGTTCTGTTGTTAAGATTTCCTGTTCTTCATTAATCAATAATTGATGTCCAGTTATTCCACACACAATACCTTTTTGTATAGCATTGTACTGATTGTAAATAACATGGAGGCAATAGACGTAAAGACCTGTAAAGTATACAATTAATTATATATTATTAGTATATAAATAATTCTTTAGTATATATTGGAGAAGTAAATGAGGTTGTTGTAGTGTCTGACGGTAATTGCTATGGTTCGGGATTTAATTTCTTTATGATAGTATATTCTACCTTAAAACCTGCATCTCAAAAAACAGAGAAGTGGGGATCAGAGTGACTTGATAAATAACAACTATATAGACACTACCATGCTGGGATTCACAATTCTGAAGTAAAAAATATTTAACAATGCTCATAGTAAATTACTCACCAAATATTGAAATTGTAATAACACCTAAATACCAATAACCTTGTATAAATTCTAACAGGCCAGTTAGAAATATAATTATCATTAGCATAGATCCATAGCAGAAGTAAGCAAGCACAAAACCCGGTATTTTCTACAAATTTATTTTTATTATTATTACATTGTTTTAAAATATTTCTTTATAATAGATATATGTTTGAGCTTTTGTACATAATTATGAATTCTTTTTATAAATTTAGAAGTAACAGACTGTTTCAGACATTCAGTTCCTATTTTTTTGTCTTTTGTCATTACTTAAGAAAAATAAGTGTAACCTGTAAACTCAACAGACTGTGTGTTCAATCTCCAATCAAGGAAATTAAGTATTAAATATTTTCATTTCCTTTGGTAATAAAGCAATCTGCAGTGTAGTGCTGCTAATCAACACAATGCATCCAAAATTCTGGGGAATGTGCAAAAGAAGTGTTTTAATGGAAAATGGAATCACTTAACACAAAATGTTTGGGTTACTTCTGCCTATCTGCAATATGCAGAATAAAGTATGAAGCTAATAAAACTTATTTGTAAATAAAGTTATGTTGAATATTGGAAAAAAATAAATAATAAACTGCTGTACAAGTGTGCCTAGTTCTATAACCTCAAGAAACTTTACCGCAAACAGAATACTTGGCAGTATATTTGGAAGTCTCATTACATTACTTACTCTCTTTACTCCTATGAAAAGCAAAATAGAAAAACCCATTGCGAGCACAGACAAAATTAATAAAATTCCAGTAATTATGTCTATGACTTTTGTATCTAAATTAACATTAAATACATGTGGGATACTTTGTTTGATATTACGAATTTGATTAGGTCGGTATAATTTTTCTTCTTCTATTATTATATAAAGTGCAAATCCAACACCCAAAGTTCCTAAGATCTGAAATTAATGAAAAGGGAAATAATTGTATAGAATATGTATTGATAAATACATAATTTAATTGACAATACAATCTTAAACTTTTAAAAAATGTATGTATTTATTTTTTTTTTATTTTTAATATGAAATTCGCAAAAAAAAATACTGAATTATATTTATTTCTTGGTTGATTGAAATTTGCATCTTAAATATTATCACTTTTTTATTTTATATGTTTAATGTATATTTTATATATGTATATAATATATAATATACATAATTTGTAATAATTTGCATATATTTTGTTTTTAATTTAAATAATTTATATATCCAATTTAAAAAATATTGATATGATTTTTAATATTTTTATTTAATATATTTGGTTAATATATAAGACAAAAACATTTTATTATAATTAAATAGACAATAAAATAGTACTAAGAAGTAACTCTAATAATCATATTTTTGTGTGCTTTTGCACTAAAATTGGAAAAATAGTCGACAAAGCAGTGAGGAAATTACTAATTTAATATTAATATAATGGTTGTGCAGTTGGACTGTGACGCTATGGTTGCAGAATCGATCCCGCTCGGGGTTGCATAAATTATTTTGAATTCTCCCATGTGGTAAACTAATTCAACGACGCGCTGTGAAGAATAGAAATATCTTAGCACCAGATTGCCTAAATATATATACTGTATTAAAATTCCTTACTAAAGCTTATTGTTTAGGCCGCGCGGCCTAATTACCGCAAAATTGCCATTTAATGTTATAAATATTGATGTGATTAATTTCATTTAATTTTACAATAAAATCCTTCGAGTACCTACATTAAAAGATTTTTATAAACTTGTTTTAATACTTTTAACCTTTTTAAAATCTAAGCGCCTATTATAAATATATACATACTTACAAATGATACAATACTGAGAATTACGGGTCCTTCTGCCATTTTAAATTGTAACAAGACGTCTCGTTTGACCACTTAAATTAATATAGGAACTGGGATAATATTAATTATGTTTTATTGAAAACTATTACAACATTATAATTAATTTCGCTATTATATGTTATATTACATTACTTTTTTAAAATTCTAGCTTCCACGGAAACAGATTCAGAAGTGAGCTTTCTATGTCAATCTTAAAATGTTTAGTAACAAATTTGAATGAGAACTTTTTTCTAGGAACTTTAACTTTATGTAACAGGGCCGTACTTACGAAATTATTTTAGCTAGCTAGATATGTCTGAAAAACATTTATATAATGTTTTTTGTACTTACGAATACTAATTTATATAATTATAAAACTTAGTTATATGAACAACTTGATCTTATTTCTGTAGGGTTTTGTAGCTGAATAGGCAAAAACAGAACTCTGACAATGCCATTTTTCTTGAGATCGAGTGGAAGTACTACGCTAAAATTAATAATAAGTCCTGCGGTAATAAGTCCTTGGTCGATTGGCCAAGATATATATATATATATATATATATATATATATATATATATATATATATATATATATATATATATATATATATATATATATATATATATATATATATATACATATATATATATATATATACATATATATATATATATATATATATATATATATATATATATATATATATATATATATATATATATATATATATATATATATATATATATATATATATATATATATATATATATATATATATATATATATATATATATATATATATATATATATATATATATATATATATATATATATATATATATTATAAATTGATGTTGATGAACTTTGAATGTCATAATTTCTTTCGGATAAGGTTTTGTTTTAATTTTTCGTCACAAATATTTTTAAAATACTATTAAGTCAAATATATTAAGAAAGTTTACGCCTTATAACGGCTCTCCGTGTTTCCGCTACCGTACAATACAACCATATCACCTTAGAAATTATAAATAACAATAAAAGTCTTGATTTAGAGAAATCTGTCGTGGTGCAGGGGCGCAGGTGTGTGACTTTTCGCTCTGGTAACAAGGCAAATCACGGCATTGAGATCCGCCATTCAGCGAAAAGTGGGTAGCAAAACGGAGTGTTTTAACACTAGTGTCTCAGGGTAAGATTGCAGGATACAATGAGAAGTTGAAAAAAAAACCAAAAAAGTCACTGGTTCAGATTTGATCGATATATTTATTCGAAATTAACAATATTTAGAGACAAATACGGCTCAGAAATTTTACAAGCATACATCATCAACTTAACTCAAGTGCCAACTCAACGTATTCGTTCAGTTATCGGCTAAGGAGAAACGATAAAAAATAATCGTCAACTCTCAAATTAATGACTACGTATAATGTATAGTGTCATGACGTCAAAATATATGCGTAGTTGGAACATTGAGTTTAATTGTTTTAATACAAACAATAATTTGACATGATAAAAAAAAAGGATTCTATTTTAAATTTTTAATAACATAAGTACACAATGTCCAAGTAAAGGTATTTACAATAACGTAATTTTATAATAAAAAATATATCTAAAACAAATATAAACTTATGCTTCTGAAAAAATATAGGTATATTATACAATAGATAGCGCGCCTGATTGACGAGTGATCAACGCCTGGGACAACCTTAACCGATATAAGCATTATTGAGTTAATAAATCGATATTAAGGAAAAAAATCTACGTACTTTAAAATAACTATATCGGCATTACTTTTTATCATAATATTGGTGATTTGTTAGTAATCAATACGTAATAAATATTTACGGTTTACCACAGATATCTCATTTGGTTGCTATGATTATGTTAAAGAAAGTATCCTTGAATAATTAATAATGAAGTAAAAAACTATTTGATAATTAGTTTCTAATTTTTAAATCTTGTACAATTAATCTATTTCTTTAGTACAATTAATATGTTTATATTATGGTAATTCTGGATTAATCGTGATAGAAAAATATTAATGCCACTAAAAACATCAGACTGTACAAACTAAAGTCTCCGCGAAGCTGTTTGTTTCTTTGTAAATAGTAATGAAATCTTTAAGTAGAGTCAAAGCCAAATCTAAGGTTCCTTATTGTGATTTTTGTTTAATATACTTAAATTGTATGTTATCGACCGTTGAACATTCTTTAAACACAAGCATGTTGATATACAACTCAACGGCCAAACTTTACGATGACTTGTGTTGATGTTTTTTGTGAGATTACGCAAATTTATTTTTCACAAAAAACGATTTTTTTCCAGCTGGCTTTTATTTTGATATTCCCTTAAGGTCACCAGTTATTTCAGATATTCGGTGTTTCTAGTGCGTGATAATACTTTATACTTCCGTTTCCTATACACATTAATAGAAGAGGCTTATCACACTGAATAACTTTTGTTAAGGCGACATTTCCATTTCTTTCTTAGTTAAACCCTCTTTCAACTCAACATTGAGTATGTAATTCAGTTTAAAAATGGTGGAACTTTGCTTTCGCATAACTTCTGAAATATATGATCTAATGGTGTGTGCTTATAGTTTACTAGAAGACGATAGATTAAAAGCTCTAAATCTATCCAGAGGTTCTCAAACAGGGGTAAGAAAATACACCAAAATGGTTCCAGAAAAGGATGACAAAAGCGCTAATACGCCTGACTTGACGGGGGCTTTACCGTTCCTCCAGACTAGGCAAAGGGTAGGGGTGGTCATAGGAAACCTGATAACCTAGTGTTCTTTCCATTACCACTTTCTTTCCCTGTTTCCCGTATTATCGACCCATTATGTATATTGGAATGCGGAACTCAACGCCGCAAATCTATTAATATTTTACATTTTATTTTACTTATTTCAAATAGTTGTCGTTAAAATGTCAACACAATACACATTTACCTACATATTATTATGATGACTTCCGCTTATTCGTCAATTTAACCACTTGTCAATAAATAGTTATTGTAAACTTTTTTATCATGTCGTCTGACCTTCTAGATCTTGCTTAAATTGACAATTATTTTACAGGGTAGATGTTACAATTTATTATTAGCGCTTACATATAATCATTAATTATATAATAAATAACTAAATATATTTTGTTGCATAGTTTCATGTGTTGCAAAATTCAAATAAGATATTATTTTCAATGTAGATTTAATTCGTCTGCCTATTCTTATATCTCTATAATGAATATTATTCGGTCGTTCTTAACCCTAGAAAGATAATCATATTAGAACTACCATAAAAGATAATCATGTGTTAATTAACTTAGGTTTTTTAGTAGGTCAATATACTTTTTACCATATGTTAGACATTTATATTATAGTTATATATTATTTAAACAAATAAGACATAAATGTGAGGTGAAATTTATGTTATAAATAAAAATCGGGAACTCCAATAAAAATCAAGAAAAAAATTACTTATTTTCTAAAAGAACATTTATGTTCACTTTCAGTGCTTATTTGGCACTTATTTTTCGCTGAAGCTTTTCTGATGGGTATAAACGGGTCTGTAATTCAAAGCGTTAGACGTAATAATTTATCATCCAATCGCAGAAACCTGGTCAGAAAGTCAAATCTGTCACGACTCATAACTGTTACATAGGGCATTCCTTATAAAAAGGTATCCAAGAGTTCTTTAGTAATAATTTCAGGATCCCTATAAGCGCACGGACTTCAATATTATTCGTGACATTAAAAGAAGCTAAAAATAATGTCAGTTGTCCAACTTCTCTGTCACTGGCTTCTTTTTTCTGGCACTTCAGACAAATTTCTACGTTCTTCCATACCTCGTCAGTTAAGAACAGTTTAAAAAATAAACAAGGTGACGTAGAGGTTTCTGCACATTCTGGTTGGTCATCTAGCTTATCGAACAATATTTATTGCTGAGGTTCTACAGTAACTTCGACCCTTGATGTAGCCCAACAATGCTTGTTCTTATTCCTAAGAGTGCGCTAAGAAGGAATAATTCTGCGGCTACCTGAATAGAAAGCTTGGCCAGTAACACTGACTGATCGATAGTCCGTAGAGCAATTGGGCAAATCTACAACTTCATCGATGAAATCGTCCTTGGTATCATTCTGGACTTTATCTTCTAAGAATCTGTCTTCACAGTCACATCCTGACGACGATTCTGTTTTATTTTCGTCAAAAAAATTCCCAATTTGAGCCCTATCCGACACTCTTTGGTTTGGCATTATAAAATAATTATAATAAATATGATAAATATGAGATAATTATAATAAATATGAGAATAATAATAAGTATCTGTAAATAACAATAAACAATAAGTTCAAAAAACTTTCAAAAGTTTCATAAAAGATAATACTACGTCTTGCGGACGTACGACATAGCTAAAACTACTTTTTTCAGAGTACTTAACGTTGTGTCACTGTCACGTGGCGCTAGCTCTGGCTGCCCACTGAGTTGACAAACGCAGCCAGTGCAATATGTTTGATAATACAGAAGTAAAAAACAAAAGTTTATTCACGACACGTCTCGCGGACGTAAATTATCCTTCTAGGGTTAAAAAATGTGAAAAATATTTTTGTAAAAAATATTTTTGGAAACCGTAATCTAAAATTACCATTGTGCCATAGTAAAAGGTAAAACTTTACAACCTGTGAGGCCTGTCGTGGCGCAGAGGCATAAGTGTGTGCCTAACAATAGGTTGTGAGTTTGATCCCCACTCGAGGAAATGAAATTATTCATATTTTCAATTTAAATATGTATTTCATATTTTCATTTCTTTGTTCCTGTAACAAGGCAAAGTGCGGCATTGAGTCCCGCCACTAAACACACAATGCCTTAAATTCGGCGGTAAGTGGGGAAGGGAACGGAGTGTCTTAACAGCAGTGGCAGGGTAGAAGAAGAAGAAACTTCAGAACCTAGAGAAGTGCGTCTGCCTACCCTCCCATGTGCGGGATACAGCGTAAGGATAATAATTAAAAAATAATATGAAACTATGACGATGGTTTTGAATGTAATACTTAATCATTCAAATCACAGTCTGAGTTTGAATTGTAAACGATTTTTAAATTAATGGCTTGTGAGTGGTTAAATTAATGGTAAGGGCAAGTGATCGGGAACTCCGCTCTAGTGCATAACGTGACGAAATAACTTCGTGTTTGAAAATTCAAAGACTCAATTGGCGTTAGGAAAATATAATCGCATATCAGGTTTAAAATATACCTGAGATGCAATTTAAGCTCTCAAGATAGCTATTTATATTTTTAAGGAATATATTTAAATTAAAATATTAACGTATCACAGAATAACAATACGATAATTTCGTAAAGTAAATATTTATATTTGCTGCCGTGCTTAAAACGTGAATTATCCAAGCGTATGAGAAAAAAATGACGAAACTGTCTAAAAAACCAACAAGGAAAACTTATGTTAATCGAAATGTATTACGACAGCGAAGTATGCTTCTTGCCATTGAACTCATAGATAAGCTTCTGTAGAGGTCGCTATGACCTGTTTTCACGAAACAAATACAAAATAGTTAGTAACGCGCCGGTCATCGCATAGTGTAGACGTGTTTAGTGTTGTGTTATATAGTCTCGTGAGGTAACTTTTTAATTAGTTTTTGTAAATGCAAAATATTTGTTAAACAAAAATTTAAGCAATATTCTCATATATACTTAAATTTCACTTTTTTTTAATTGATTTCTTTAACTTTTTTGACCTTCAACAGTCATGTTCTAGTAATTTATTATGCAAGAGCTGTAATGCTAAATTAACCGTGGATACATAAAATATAATTTAATTATTTTTTTTTAAATTGACATTTATAGATTTTAATTTCTGTTTAAAATGTGTAACATTGTAGGTGTAAACATTACCAGATAAAATTGGTTTAGGTATTTATTAGGTATACAAACACTTAGTTCATGGTGTGATAAGAATCATAACTACTTCTCATTTCCATTTTACACAAACTTCTTACAGTATTTGATTTCTTACGGTATTTTGTATATTAATAATTTAAACTAAATTATTGACAATTATATAGAAGGTTAAAATATAAAAAAATTACAGGTGGCATTCGCCATATTTTTTTTAATTTTGCTACTTCATTTAGCAATACTTTATATTTTAACACAGATTCTAAATATTGTTTATACACTATATGAGTATGTAAACATAAATCTTATAATTAGTGTTCCATGTCTGTAACAGTATCCATTTTAAAATAAGCAGCCAATTAACGTAAATGTACTTTGTATAGCAGCTGCACGAAGCGTAAAATATTATGTATCATTTAGAACTCGAGGCATATTAGTATGACTAGTTAATAAGTAATGTTATATTTTAGATAAAAAAAATATAAGAACAACTTAACGTTTCGTCGCTCCTATTTGGCAATAATAAAAGGTGACATAATTTTGATAATATCTTTGATTTTCGCTATTGTTACACATTTTAAAGGAAACACAAGACTTAATTTTAATTTGTATTTGTTTTTAATTTATAATATGAGGCCTGTTGTGGCGCAGTAAATTACTACTAATAGTAGAATTCTTGTAATAGTTTTTTTTAGCTTCACACTTGGTATGAGAGGGTAGGCAGATATGACTTGGGAACCTAGTGTTAAGACGCTCCGTTCCGTTACTCACGCGCGAGCTAAACGCCGCTCTTGCATTTTTTCCAAACAAATGAAAATATTAAATCAAGTTGTCGCGTAGTCACGCGAGCCTCTGAACCACGACATGGCTTGATATTTTATAATATTTTTAATTGTTTCTATTGTAAAAGTACGGAGTTAAACTGATTCAATCCATATTAATGTTATTAACATATATTGTTGAGGAAAACTATAACACAAATAAATTAAATTGTACTAACTTTATAACAATGCAACATTGTTGGTTGTATAGGCGTTTTACATGATCTAAAAATATAAATAAAATTGCTCTTGATCAGTTTCTTCATTCATCTCAACTTATATCAATCAGAATCATGCGACCGCAAATGATTTTCCCCTTCTATTGAAGTCGATATTTATAGATCATAAAATAATTTTCTTGTTTGTGGCGAACTGATCTAACAATGTATTTTTTTCTTATCATAATTTGAATACTATTTCAAAATCAAAATTGTATATTTGATTTAACTGAATTGTTTTCTATTTAATGACCAGTATTTTGATTATGAACAAAGAAGATCAAATTTAATAAGTTAAAACAATCTAAAGTTCTTTCAAATATTTCATTTCAATACCTTCATCTTAAATTTTATATTTGTTTTTTTTTTCATTTATTTATACACAAGAAATAAATTCCAGAATATATGTAATGACAGAAATACGTGTACAACGTATAACTTATTTTGAAAAAGATCTACCAGAAACCCTTTAATGTAGAGAGACGATTCGTGTGCAGTATCAAAATAACCATTACCAAAGTTATAATTAATATTTATCAATATAATTATATGTATATAAAAAAATGAACACTATACTTACCAAAAATTAAAAATTGTAATAAATACAACAACAAAAACACTTTATATCAGTTTCAATTAAATATTGTCAAATATGCATACTAGCCCTTATCCAAAGACTTTATAGTTATTACTTAATTTCAAAAGTATTTGTATTGTTTATGATAAGCAATGATCCTATTCGACCTGATCTTGTCTCCAGATGAGGAAACAATATATATATTTGTTATAGCAAACCTGGGCATAGTGAAGGGTAATGAACCCTAAGATACACTGTGAACCTATTACAATAAAAGCATGAAAATATATAACAACACTAAAGTAACTTTTTAAATATAATTTTCGATTTTTTAAGTGCATTTATAGGATCATATTTACAGTAAAAATATATATTTCTTTGTTTTTATGTTCCCCGTCGTCTTTAATATTGAGATCACTGACCTATAATGATATTATGCAAATTGGAAGCTGTCAATAATCTCTTTATTAGTTTTACTATTAGTTCGAGTTCGATGGCCGGCATTGGCACATGTCGACCAACAGGTCAGGGTCGGCGCCTTTCCAACTTTAGAACCTCGGACCAAATAAATCTAAGTTAAAGAAACTGAGGTTGTATTAAAAGTACATGTTTGATATAAAACAAAGAGACCAGTCGTGGCTCAGCAGAAAAAGAGTAGCACCGTAACAGTTTGTGGATTCAATCCAAACGAAATTAAGTGACTTAACAATAGGTTCCCAAGTACCCTCTGACTAAGACCCTTGATAAGTACTCGTCTTTTAATCCCTCTTTTCCCTTCTAATTTAAAAATATGTTTTCTTTACTGCTGAGAACTTTAGCTTTACATTTTATCTTAAGCAGGACTCCTAACTTTCTCTTTACTTAATATTGAAATTAAGTAATGTCAAGAAAAGATAAAACTTCTTATTTTTACTATGTTATTCCACACTTAGGACAGAAAATACTAAAATACTTAAATTTAAAAAGCGTATAAAAATTTTGAACGAAGCAGGATAAAACTTCTTAGTTCACTATAGATAATATCTACTAAAAAATAATTTTCTAGATTTTAATCCGAGCTTAACATTAACAGCAGGTGATAATACATAACATTATCTAGGAATTTTGTGCTAATTAATTTTAAAAGATAAAAATAATAACAATTAAAATATAAAAACACATTTTGACTATTAATTATAGAAATATAGAAATACAATTTATCCAAATGACCTACTGTAATCGGCCAAACTCTTATCGTACATTGATTTTTGAGTGATATTTGAAAATATTGTTTTTTTTTTTTTCATTTAATTATTATAAATTTACATATTTTTTAGCTTCACACAGTATTTTGCACATTGCAGGGTAATCAGAGGGAACTTGAGAACGTAGTGTACCTACCTTAAAAATAATAAGAAATTATTATCATAAAATACATAATTTAAAAACATTTCGTCCAGGAATAGAAAGACATAATATTTAACAGATATGCCTAAAGTTATTTTTAGAACAAATTACTAAAAGTGATAAGAAGATATAAATAATTAATCGTTTTACTATAAAATCCTGACACGTAATATTTGCATGTCATATCGATGAGGACAATTTAAAATACTACCTCTTTAATAATACAAACACATTTATTTAATATATATATATATATATATATATATATATATATATATATATATATATATATATATATATATATATATATATATATATATATATATATATATATATATATATATATATATATATATATATATATATATATATAATAAGTACACATAATTCACCTTCATTTTTACATCTTCGTATGAGTAATTTTATATCAAACACTT
Organism: Eueides isabella; assembly: GCA_019049475.1. NCBI lineage: Eukaryota > Metazoa > Arthropoda > Insecta > Lepidoptera > Nymphalidae > Eueides > Eueides isabella. The sequence goes on along the minus strand of CM032389.1, from coordinate 11,166,800 downwards.
TCTTTTCAGCTTTACGTTGTATCCCGCATATAGCACGACAGGCAGGACCCTGGATACCTAATGTTAAGAAACTATTTCGTTCCCCACTTTCCGCCAAATTTGATGTATTGCGTGTAGTGACGGTGCTCAACGTGCTTTGTCTTTTTACCAGAGGGAAGACAATGAAATATAAATATGAAATATAAATATTTTATTTCCTCGAGTGGGATCACACAACCTATTGCGTTTACAGTCACACCCGTCATGACAAGCCTCTTAGAGGTTCTTATTGGTGTCAGTGTATATATTTTTAATTAACTTTTATATTCTTATTTTTATTTAATTTATTGTATTTCTCTTTTTTTCAGATTTATAATCAAGCGAGACCTCACGAAACGAACCGATCTAGTCAAATTTTTTATATATACATACATATTGTTAAAAAATGAAATAGATAGTATTTTTTTTTGTGATTAAGCAAGTACTTAGTGTTTGTTAAATATTTTTATTTGTTGTAAATCTTTATAAAAATGCAAATTCTAAATGCAAGATACGCTCTAAGAGCGACCGCGAACCATTTGCAAGCATGGAGTTGCGCAAGAAACCGGACTGCAGCCACAGTAAGTACCCACATATTAATGAAGTTATTACTATGTTTTAGTATATAGTGTCAAATTATTTTTTAAATTATAGCCAAATTATACAAAATGTCTACATAAATTTATAATTATTATAATATAATATTAGTACATACAATTTATATTTACGCATACGGCGCGGTAATACCAAGTCTACTGAGAAAATTAATTGGTATTAAAATTGGTAAATAACGGGATTTTGAGTACTGATTTTAGACGGGTGGATGGTTTTTGGTTCAGGTATCGCCACCCTACGTAAGTAAATGGAAAACGGAGTGATTATCATAGTTAGGTGAATTATTATCAAATAGTTATTACTAATGCAGCAGCAGATAAATAAGGATATTATTTATTTCATTGTCTACGATTCATCCCTCTGTACTATCTATATTATTTTTATTTAAATCGGTGAACAAAGATACTCATGTTGCCTTTTACTACCTACTTACCTTAAACTGTTTACTTTCTTTATTAAAAGAGCCTTTCATAGGCATCATAACATAATATTCAACTATGGATTTTGTCGTTGCTCGTCAGTGCAATTGTTGCTGAGGCCTGTTGTGGCGCAGTGGCACAAGAGACTGTATTGCAACAAAAAGTGGGTCCAATCCCCCATTCGAGGGAATGAAATATTTGAATTTCTATATTTAATGTTTTAATTAACTCTGGTAAAATGAAAAACGCGGCATTGATTTCCGTCACTTAACACGCAACGCCTCAAATTCGTCGGAATATCGTTAAGACACTCCGTTCCATTACCCACTGTAATGGAACGGAGTGTACACAGAGAGAACTTGGAATACTAGAGTTAAGCTCTAGTATTCCAAGTTCTCTCTGTTTACTCTTCCATGAGCGGGATATAGTGTGAAGCTAGTCATTTGTCGTTCATTGCAACACATACAAATGTTGGTTTGTTGTATTATTCCTACGATAGTGTTATTATTTTTAAGATTACATGACAATGTAAAATGATTATGACGTGGAGTCGATCTGGTGACTGAACTAGAAGGTACTCGGTAGTTAGACGTATGAATTTTGTATTCGTTTAATATATTTTGACGAATATTTTGGTACTAAATGGTAGATAATGTTTGATGATGAAGCCGGACATTGTTACATACCTTTTATTTAAACTTGTAACTTTTCTCGAAAGTCGAGGTGGGGGTAGACGGGTCGAATAGTGAAACGTAAATTTCCAAATCTTTACCAAATGAAGCTGAAACTTGTAAAAACTAGTTTAGTTTGAATGACAATGCACGGTAGCCATAAAAAAGCAAAAAGGTTTTAACCACATATATTTACGTCAGTAAAGAAATGAATGAAATAATGATTTGGTCTGAAGCGTTAGTTGTAAGTAAAAATAAGTAACGTATAAATACGTATGTATGTTGTATAAATAGCCATACATACTCTTTGATATTGTGACCTCGTACATCTTGCAAAAAATATTTTAAATGACTATTTAAAATGTCCTTGCTGTCTAGGTACCTATTTTTGTTAACTAGGCACACGAGATTTTTTATAAAAAAAAAATGTTGCTTATATAATATAATATTAATACTTAAATAGCAACTATTTAAGTATTTTCTACTTATAATCCTATGAATGATATTTTTTTTATTAAACAATCAAATTTAATTAAATATATACCTAATTATATCGGATTGTACTTGTAAAATAACAAATGCTTCACATAAACGTCATATCACATTGTAACATACCAAGGCAAATTTAAATTGAAAATTATAAACGGCTTATTTTACGAACAAACGAGAAGACTATTAATGTCAAAGAATAACCAATTAAGAAAAAGAATTATAGCTAAGTCCTGGTGAAAATATTTCATTTCCTCGAGTGTATTTTAGGAGAATTTTACGTTGTAGAACCTAATGTTTTTTTTTAATTGTGTAAATATCTCCATATTGGAATTACATTTGTTTTAAGTACTAACTTCATTTTTTTACTACTTACTTACTACGTACTTCTTTAATAATAAACATGTTTTGTCGGTTATAATAGAAACAAAAATAAATATAGAAAATATTTATAAAAAAAATATATATAATAAATATTTTTGCATAAAATAACTAAAAGTATTCATTAAACGATTTCAGTAACCTCATACGGGCATAGCGGAACGACCCGTTAGTTTATAAATTAAATAAATTTACAACGGTAAAAGTTTATTACATACTCCCAAGCTGTACATTTTTGTATGGGCATTAATAATTGTTAATTCAATGTTGTTTTTTGTCACCAGGACTCAAAAACAGTAGACTACAAGCCGATCAGGAGTGTTCTAGTAGCAAACAGAGGGGAGATAGCTATCAGAGTGTTCAGAGCATGTACGGAACTGGGAATACGATCTGTTGCTATTTACAGCGAGCAGGACCGCCTACAGATGCACAGGTAATGTGTAATACTCACGCTGTATCTCGCATATAACAGGAGGAACTGGGGAACCTAGTGTTAGTTTTTTTGCCGAATTTGAGGCATGGCGTGTTGAGTGACGGAACTCAACGCCGCGTTTTGCCTTGTACCAGAGCGAAGAAATGAAAACATTAAGTATTCAAATTGAAAATATTAAATATTTCATTTCCTCGAGTGGGGATCGAACCCAGAACCTGTTACAGTCACACACTCGTGCCGCTGCGCCACGACAGGCCTCAATCAAGGTAATGTGTAATAAGAAAAAGAATTAATACATTAAAATGTTAAAAAAAAAACGTTAACCTTCAACGACATTCGTAAATGCGAAAGTGCTATAGGTAGTATGTAAGTATATACTGATATAACATGAACGAAAACTCACTGAGATGATTAAAGAAGCCGTCTTGTAATTTCGCCTTTTTGACATAAATTAATAGCGTAAATTACAGAAACCTTTTTTGTTACTTTAATCAATTATACTATATGTATTATTTATACTATGCTATATACTACTGGTTCGCATTATAAAAAGATTTTTTTACTTACTCAGCTTCACGCTGTATCCCGCACGGGGCAGGGTAGGCAGAGGGAACCCGGGAACCTAGTGTAAAGTTCCCCACTTTCCGCCGAATTTGAGGCATTGCGTGTTGAGTGGCGGAACTCAACGCCGCGCTTTGCCTTATTACCAGAGGGAAGAAATGACACATTAAATATTTAAATTGAAAATATTAAATATTTCATTTCCTAGACTGGGGATCGAACCCAGAACCTGTTGATACAATCATACTCTTGTGCCGCTGCACCACGTCAGGCCTCAATTTTTTACATTGCTTTAAAAAAGGAAATAAATATTCCATTCATATATATAATTTCTTCTTTTACCTAGAAAGTAAACTACTTAAACGTTTGCAATAATACTAGTAAAAACTTGTCCGTCAACATAAAGTTCTTATCACGTTTCAATTTATTATATTTACGATAGAAAATGATAATTGGAAAACAATTACGGGTTTTATATATGATTGTAATCTTTTAACTAGTCTTTTATTGATTAATACCCGATGACGGCGATAAGATATTTTATCATTATAAAATAAAAAAACAAGAAGTTTTTTTAAGGCCCGTCGTGGCGCAGTGTCACACACGTGTAAATGTAAACGCTACAGGTTGCGGGTTTGATTCTCACTGGAGGAAATGATATATTTAATATATTTGCAATTTAGTAGCTCTGGTAACAAGGCAAAAGCACGGCGTTAAGTGCCACCACTCAACACCCAATGCCCTAAAATCGGCAGATAGTGAGGGAAAAAACGGAGTGTGTCTTAACACTAGGTTTCCAAGATCCGAGATACAACAAACACTGAAGTTTTATTGTATATTTATGGGACGCTGATACTTAACACTCATAATATATGATAGTATATTTTTTAAGTACGCCCCTATCAAAATATGAAGTAACTGTAAAAACGATGTTAATTAGCCAAGTTTATTATGGCTTAAAAAAAAATAAAAGGATAAGAATATGTCGAATTGTAAATAATTGGATTTCTATGTAACATAGCTACCATTGTAGATTAAACAATTATGAACGCATAAAAAACTGTTCTGAGCTGAACTAAGGTTGTTGACAATGCCGGGCCCCGGTGCCCGTCCGCCTTATGGACCGGCAACGAAACTGTAGCTCCTCTGGTGCTCCACGGGACTGTGGGCGACGGTCATCACTTACCATCGGGTGACCCGTACGCTCGTTTACCGTGTCTTTTCTTTAAAAAAAATATATAGTTTAACTTAACTTACTCTCTCTCTCACTCAGCTTTACACGGTATCCAGCACATGGCAGGGTAGGCAGAGGGAACTTGGAAGCCTAGTGTTAAGAAACTCCGTTCCATTCCCCATTTTCCGTCGGATTTTAGGCATTGCGTGTTAAGTGGCGTAACTCAACGCCGAATAACGCAACGCTCAACGCATGAATATTAAAATAGAAAATACTAAATATTACATTTCTTCGAGTGGGAAACGAACCCACAACCTGTCGTTTACAGTCACATGCTTGTTAGCCTCAAACTATGCTTAAGTTTACGTTACTTGTGGGTTATACATTATAACATTTTAAGCAAAATGACATAAATATGTATATTGCTTGATTAGCAATTGAAATAGCCACTAACATGAGAAGTATTTCATTATGATACAACACACTGGCGTATTATTACCTTCATTATCATTATACTATTAAAATGTCGTACATATATTCACTATGACAGCATTCGTTTATTGTACAGCCAATATATTGGCCCATTTTCAGAAAGAACCAATAAGCATGCTCTTTTACAAGTGTTAGTTTTAAATGTTTAATATTTGAGAACCACTGCTGTGGTAAACAAAAATCTTGTACAACTGTATATAGATGCTGTTTTATCTATAGATGAAGACTAAACAGATAGTTATCAAATAATAATTTGGCTAGTATGGGAATTGAATCTACTCTTCTGCGATCAGTTTCAATATCTAACTAATATAGCAACAAACTACGAGTATAAGAAATGCCTAAAGGAATTTTAATTATCTTATTTGCGCACTTGTATCAAGTGATAGCCGATTTGACTTTGCACTTTGATATCGTTTTGTTTATTACTTTTTGTGTCTTTTGTCTAATATTGTGATAACCTGATATCGTAATGTTGCCAAGACAAACAATTGTGGCAATATTGACATAAACATAATTATGAAATTTTTCATTTTAAAAAATCCCAGATAAAGATTTTCACGTATTTAGGTAATGTGATAAAACCAGTTATCTTTTAGTACTTATTTATAATCATTTAATGCTTTAGACTAATAAGCAATAGGATTTAAGTGTTTATTTTTATATATAAAATATATTGTAAAAAAGTATATTTAAGTTGGTACTGTAATTATAATTATATGAACTAAAATGAATATTTTTCCGACGCATTGACTAGCGGAGCTCATCGCCGCCATTTGTCTCGTTAGAGCAAGGAAAATAAACATACCTATTAAAAATTTTATTCCTCGAATGGGAATCGAGCCCACGACCGTCGTGTTAACAACAGTAGTGCCAAGCCAGGATGGCCTCTTTTAAGTCTACGGCCTTTTTATTTTATTTTTTAATTTTTATTTGTCTTTATTGCACACAAATAACACTCAATAAAAAGAAAAAATAATCAAAAATCATAAAAACGGCATGCAAAGGCTTATTGCTTTAAGCAATCTCAAACAGAAAACCTTTTAGAATAAAAAAAAATGGACTTGAAAAAAGAAGAATAGCGCAACAGTACAAATTTTATTTAAAAAGAGTTAATAAATACAATATAACAAATAATAAAATGGCCTTAATTCTTTCTATTAAAATAAAAAAAAAATACTACACAAAAACATTTTAAATGTTAAGTCTTAAAAGTATTTCATACACATTACAATTAAATTATTTTTTTGACATTCCGATAAGATTTTGTATTGTATTTTTATGACATATGTTAATGGTAACAAAAAATAATTAGTAGTTTCGTTTAAGATAAATAAACTTTTTTTTTTAGACAAAAGGCCGACGAATCATATGTGGTAGGCAAAGGACTACCACCAGTGGAAGCATATTTAAGCATCCCAGAAATCATCAGAGTTGCAAAAGAAAACGACGTGGATGCTGTACACCCTGGTTACGGATTACTATCTGAAAGGTATTTCATACATATTACAATGAAATTATTTTTTGACTTTCCGATATGCTTTTGTATTGTAAACAGTAAAAGTGGTACTTTGTACGACATATTTTTTTTAAATAAACTTAAAAATTACAATTGGTACTAAAAGTTATCTGGAAAGTTAATTAGTAACCGCACACGAGGTCTAAGCTGAGCTTTGCATTCGTGTGCGTGAGTTTATGTATATATTGTGAAGGTGTCTGCCCTAAACCAGTTTGTACTGCTCTTTGACAGCCGGCCTATACTTTTTGTACTGATAACAGCGTTACATATTTCATTCTTAATATTTTATTTATTTAAAGTGAAAGATAACGTTTACAGTCACATTGTACTAAAGTGGATAATATGTGTGATCAAGAAGTAATATAAAATTTAGTCATCGTAAACACTACGCTGTTTTGTTGATTTAGTAAAAAGAATTAATAAATATATTTTCTTAAGTTGAAATTTCATTGATTTTTGCTGGCTCTATTTAACTTTTACTTTTACTTTCACACAAATGCAAAGCTTAGCTAAAGCCTGGCGAACTGTATATATTATATAACACGATTATTTATAATTTCTCTTTTAGTCTGTTAATCCATATCTATATATGTATGTATTATTAACACAACAGTGTCAAGGTATATTCTATTTTAAATATTAAAATGTTTATGTGGATACACGTATGTATAAACATTTCAATAAAAAACATTAAAAACATGTAGGTACTAAATATTGTATGATTTTTATAAAGTAATTGAGGTGAGAATTCATTTCAAAGCCGACTGACTCAATATATATTCTTGACCTCTTTTCGTTTAATACCAACAATTTCTGAATAAAAAATAATTGTTAACTTTAAGATGATAGAAAATATATATATATATATAATGTTTCGTTTTTTTAAATAGGAAATTAGTTCATCAATCTTTCTACATTGATATTCGTATTTTTATAATTGATATTTTCGCCAGCAATGGCGTAGTTGACAAAATAACACGATGTATATGTTAGAGGAAAATTCTACATAATTTATTTATATAATTACATATATTAAAAGTATTTTAATAAAAAAACACTAAAGTTTACTACAATCATATATATTCTTTTAGATCAGATTTCGCACAAGCCGTTATAAATGCGGGACTTCGTTTCATTGGACCGTCTCCCCTGGTTGTGCAACAGATGGGAGACAAGGTAGCTGCCAGAAAAGCCGCTATTGAAGCTAGTATGTTTAAACTAAATATATATTTCTATACCTTAAAAGCGTAACAACTATTAATAAAAAATAATGTACAAAATAAATAATAATAACTTGAAATTAATTCTTTGTTTAATAATTTACAAATGCTACAAAAAATATGGAATCAAATTCCATACTTTATGTATTTAATTTATTGTTCTAAAACATCTTTATAATTTGTAATATTTTTTAATTATTGTTAGATATGTAAGTCCTAATAAGTAGATATTAAATGACATTTTTCTTGATAACTTAATATTATAAGTTAATTATTAATAATATTAAGTTGCTTATCTTATGCTTGTTATTAATATATCATAATCATTCCATAGGCAACTATCTATTAGAGGTTAGTTATGAACCGCAGTAAAATGGACCCTACTATTTTTAATCTGTTTTGAATTGATCTTTTAATTTAAATTTTATTTAGAGGTTACGATCATGATTGATTGATAGACCTGCTAATACTGTCATATAATCTTTTTGTAATTAAAAGTTATTTTCTACTTTTAAGTTCGATTTGTAATAAAAGCTTGTTTTTGTAGTTTTTTAATCTATTATTATTGTAATCATCATTCCTCCTTCTTATTAGTTGAGGAGGAGGACTGCTCAGGTCGATAGGTCGTCAACTGACCATATCCATCTTTCATTTTATTTCTATAATAGTTTCTTGTCTTGATAACTTCGTCCATAATTGCACAGACTAAACCTTCAGTTTCCCCAAAAAGAACGATTGGGGAAATTGACTATTGAACTCTTTCTTCATTGATTCTGGTAACAAGGTAAAGTGCCACAAGAATGCAGCAGTAAGTTAGGAGAAGAATAAGAAAGAACTAATGGAATGTCTTAACACTTGGTTCCCAAGTTCCTTCTGCATACCTTCCCTTATATGGGGTCCAGCGTAAAGCTAAAAATAAACAGCGATATTTTATTTCAGAGGTACCAATTGTACCGGGTACTGACGGTCCGATTACTACTAAGGAAGAGGCTTTAGAATTCTGCAAACAACACGGCCTTCCTGTCATTTTCAAGGTAATAATAAATACTTTAATTTATGGTATGGAAATTGTTTGTTTTGTAAAGTATCTAAATTTAGTGGTGCTATGAATTATATAGCATGAGAACAATGACGACCCTAACGTTATAATATTTACTTACAGTAACTATTATACTGACGGCATAGTAAATACTGTTTTCATTATAGTAGCCCACTTGCCATTCATTTATAAAATGAAAACTTATGCCGCTATTCTTCTATTTTTTTATATTGAATATAATATATACAAAAATGCTTTAAGTGCTTCGCTCTTATAAGAGGGTTAAACTGCGGTGTTGAGTTACGCCACTTAACACGCAGTGTCTGATGATGATATTTATTTATGTATAATTATAATTTTCCTATTGAATAAATGTCGCATTGACTGTTGTGGGGTCGATGCCCACTTGGATGATTTTTGTTTATTTTTGAATTTAAATAAAACAAACACTTCATTGCATGGAGGTTGCCATAGTATATTAGTGAAAACTGCATTTATATTTGGTTAGCCGTTTGAGATTAATATGTACAAACGCACACACAAACAATTAAAAGGATGAGCAAATCACCATGTTGGGCCCCAATATATTAATATAAACGTTCTCCATAATATATATATTTCTTTATATATTTTCCATGTACAGACAGAGAAAGCTACAGATTTATAATAATGTATAAGTATAGACTAAACAAAATTTTATTTGTTATTCCAATTTTGTTTTTTAAACAACCATTCCTTTATTTATCAAAAGTCTCCAAGAGATTGTTTATAGTAATAAAGGCGATTTTGCATATATTTATCTATTGTTGATTTTTTTGCTGTGTGCTGTAAATAATATCCTATTTTAACCTTCTTCCAGGCTGCGTACGGCGGTGGAGGCCGCGGTATGAGGGTGGTGAGAGAGATGAGCGAAGTGGCCTCCTCCTTCGAGAGAGCATCTTCAGAAGCTTTGGGGGCCTTCGGTAACGGATCCATGTTTATAGAGAGGTTCATTGAAAGGCCGAGACATATTGAAGTACAGTTATTAGGTAAGTTAAACTAATAAGTGATGTGTGTGTGTGTGTGTCTGTGTGTGTGTGTTTTAAATGGAAATTGTCACACACTTAAATAAACTATAAATGTTTGTAAGTCTCTTTTCGAGTACTAGTACTTGTCATTTGAATACCTATTATTTTTTTTTGTAGCAACTGGCAATGTCCTTCCATTGTTGTGTTTAATATATATTATTATATTTTAAATTTTTATTATAAAGATTTGTAAATATGGTATTTATTTTATGTTAAATAATTATATTAGAAAAAAAACAGCAATTAAATAAGATGTATATTTAAAAATCCTTTATTTAAACTATAAATAAAATTTTAAATTCTTAACAAAAGGCATAATATCTAATTTACGTAGATATCATAAAGATACTATCTTTTATTAGCCTTGACAGATAACGGTCCGATCATAATTGACCTAATTACATGTTAATAACCTTTGCGGTGATATGAATTACAAAATCTTATCTTTTTTGACATCTTTGAATATTTATCCTATATATAAAATGTATTATTATTTATTATTTACATACTTGTTCCCCAGTTCTTGCCCAAAATGGAAAATTTAAGATTAAATATTTTGATTGACGGAACTCAACGCCGGGCTATGTCTTGCTACACATTATGACAATATATTATGAATTATACCGTTTGTAAAACGGTTTACTGGTATTAAGGCAAAGCGTTCAGTTTCTCACTCAACACGCGATTCCAAATTCAAATTCGGTGGAAAGTGCGGAACAGAACAGAGTGTCTTGACACTAAGCTCCCAAGATTGCTCTGCTTACCCTTCCATGCGGTATACAGCGATTATGATATTATTCATATTAAATAATTTTTGCAGGTGACAAAGCTGGTAATGTAGTTCATCTCTACGAAAGAGACTGTTCGGTACAACGACGTCATCAGAAAGTTGTTGAAATTGCACCCGCGCCGAGATTAGATCCTGAGGTATATATTTTATATTTTTTTAAAAATATTTTTCAGTTTTAATTCTATTATAGAATGGGGAGGTCACGCAGTATAGCTTCCTGTTAAATAATAGTGGATGCGGTTTTTTTTTTCATTTCTTCGTTTATGTAGTATAATATATATAATGAACTTAACTTGTAACACCAAAAATCTCAATGCCCCAAATTCGGTGGAAAGTGGGGAACAGAACGGAGTGTCTTAACACTAGGTTTCTTTAACTGCACTGCTAAATGCGTTATACGGCGCAGCTTTAATTAAAAAAGTTTATAATCACAAATATTTACATAGATTATAAATATAACAGACCCGTCAAAGGATGACTGACTGCGCGGTACATTTAGCGAGGCACGTGGGGTATGAGAACGCGGGCACTGTGGAGTTTCTACTGGATGATAAAGGCAACTTCTACTTTATCGAAGTAAATGCTAGGTATTGCTTTATGATTATTTTTTTTATTATTTTTAATCTTTGAGAGTAATATACAACATTAATTGGTGCAAGTCACTCACCAAATTAGTCTTTGTACAACTGGTCAAATATTTTTTTTTCGTGAAATATTTTTTAACATAAAAATAATTCAAGTTTATTTATTTATTTTAATTGAGATTTCAAGATGCTACAGGATTCTTTTTAAATAGAAATTAAAACCAGTTTCCTCTTAACGCTTAAAACATACAAAAATATTAAAATCAAAAATGCACTTTTCCTTAAATGAAAAAAAAAAAGTAAACCAAATGGAAATAATATTTATTTTACATTAACAATTCACAGGCTACAAGTAGAACACACAATAACAGAAGAAGTTACCGGCATAGATCTAGTACAATCTCAAATAAGGGTGGCCGAGGGGATGACTTTGCCTGAAATGGGATTAACGCAGGAAAATATCAAAGCTCAAGGCTACGCGATACAATGCAGAGTGACTACTGAGGACCCGGCTAATAACTTCCAGCCAAGTACCGGCAGGATTGAAGTGTTTAGGTAATGTATATATCTATTCACTTAGGTTCACGCTGTATCCCGCACATGGCAGGGTAGTCAGAGGGAACTTGGGCACTTAGTGTTAAGACACTCCGTTTCACTATTATTCCATAATTTCTGCCGAAATTGAGGTATTGCGTGTTGAGTGGCGGAATTCAAAGCAAAGAATTGAAAACATTAAATATAAAATATTAAATATTTCATTTCCTCGAGTGGAGATCGAACCCACAACCTATCGTTTACAGTCACACGCTTGTGCTGCTGCGCCACGACAGGTCTCAATACGTATATACACTTATAAAAAACCTGTAATTGGTCACTGTCCATACATGGAAGATATTTATAACAAATTTTATAGGAGACATTTATTAATGTTGGCTCCAAAATAGAAATTAATATTTTTGTTTGTTTGTGCGTTTGTACGCGCTTGTCATAGAAAGAAATAATCAAATTATATTATAACACTCGATGTGCTAACCAGGCAAAGCGCGGCATTGAGTTTACGAGCAGAAGTGGCAGAGTGTTTTAACACTAGGTTCCCAAGTTGTCTCTGCCTAACCTGCCATATGCGGGATATTGCGCTCTAAACTTCAAATTATTCTCAAAATGCGTAAAATAATTTTATCACTTTTTATATGTTATATGAAAATATGTTTTGTAGATCCGGTGAAGGTATGGGTATACGTCTCGACTCTGCTTCAACGTATGCAGGCGCTATTATATCTCCCTACTATGATTCTTTGCTGGTCAAAGTAAGTTAGTTTGAATGTTACATTAGTCCATACTTCTAGTTTATAAAACTTAATGGTTGATTCTTGTGATCGGTATAATCTTATATATTTTTGGTTTAAATTAAAAAAGGCCTGCCGTGGCGCAGTGGCACAAGCGTGTCACTGTAACCGACAGCTTGTGGGTTCGATCCCCACTCGAGGAAATGAAATATTTAATATTTTCAACTTAAATATTTAATGTTTTCATTTCTTCGCTCTGGTACAAGGCAAAAACGCGGCGTTGAATTCCGCCACTCAACACCCAATGCCATGCCTATGTTCCCTGAAATGTAATTTCTTTGCTCTGGTAAACAGTCCAAACGCAGCGTTAAGTTACGCCACTAAACGCCCAATGTGTGCAGAATTTCGCAAAAAATTGAGAACGGAAGCGTCTTAATGGTATTTGTATAATATTTTTATTTCATTTTCACAATTTTTTTTTATTGTTCTTTTAATTAAGTGACAAAGATCTTATAATTTTGAGGCCTGTCGTGGAGCAGCGGCACAAGCGCGTGACTGTAACCGATAGGTTGTCGGTTAATCTTCACTCGAAAAAATAAAATATTTAATGTTTTCAATTTCAATATTTAATGTTTTTATTTCTTGCTGTGGTACAAGGAAAAACGCGGCGTTGAGTTCCGCTACTCAACACGCAATGCCTTAAATTCCGCGGAAAGTGTCTTAACACTATGTTCACAAGCTCCCTGTGCCTACCCTGCCATGTGCGGGATAAAGCGTGAAGCTGAGATTACAAAGATCTAATATAAAAATCTTATGTAGACACATTTTTTCTTCACCCCAGGTAATATCCCACGCTCAAGACTTATCAGCGTCAGCCGCTAAAATGAACAGAGCGTTGCGGGAGTTCCGTATACGCGGTGTCAAAACTAACATACCGTTCTTACTCAATGTGTTGGAGAATCAGAAGTTTTTGAATGGTATGAATATATTTTCATATTTACCTTTTTTTTTTAGAATAAGATGTATGATTTATGGTTAAAATATTTTTTTTTTTATTGTAAAATAGTTTATTTACACACAAATATTGAAAAAAGTAGTAACAACTTTTGTTAATTTATATAATTATAAATATAATAGCGTTTTTGAATTCAAATTAAAAATATTCTTTTATTACAAACAAATGAACTGAACGAATATTTCAAGTAGTTGTTGCTAATATACCCCATTATTATTTTTTTTTAATTAAAAGAGGTTGGTCTGATTGAAAACGCTAATATTAAGCGCTTTTGTATTAAAAAAAAAATATATTTTAATTTTAATTTATTCCACTTACTAACAGGTGCAGTGGATACTTACTTCATAGATGAACATCCACAGCTGTTCATGTTCAAAGCATCGCAGAACAGGGCACAGAAAATATTGAATTACTTGGGGCAAGTTCTAGTAAACGGTCCCGCTACGCCATTAGCTACTAAAATACCTCCGTCCGATGTCAAACCGTATATACCGCCTGTGCCTTTAGGTAAGATTTCTTGTTTTTTTTAAGGTTCACACATTAAGGGAACCCACGAGGGAACCTATCGTCGAGCAATACGTTTTTTTATTTGATGATAATTGCAGGACATTACTCAATATCGACCATAGTCTTGTTACCAGAGGGAGGAAATTAAATAATTCATTACTTTGAGTGGATATTGCTCTCAGTACCGTAAAACAATAAAAAAAAATGAATTTGAATTTATTAGAACTTATATAAAAATATAATATTTACTGAGTATTTAAAAAAATATGTATTTGTTTAAGCTATTTTGCTGAAATTAAATAATTCATTACTTTGAGTGGGTGGGTATTGCTCCCAGTACCGTAAAACAATAAAAAAAAAAATTAATTTGAATTTATTAGAACTTAAAAAAATATATACTATCTACTGAGTATTTATTTAAAAAAATATATGTACTTATTAAGGTTATATTGCGGAAAATAACCAAACCATTTCAATATTATAAATACTTTAATATTTGTATAAAATAAACCAACATTTATTTATTTCACAATTTTTTGTTGTAATGTTAACTAATATTTAATTTATTAATTTTATAACAATGTTATAGATTATATAATGTAATTATAAATTTAATGTTTCTTTAATAATAATATATTAATGTATAATAAAGACTTCACAAATTATTACACTTCAGTATTTATCAATAGTTATGTCTAAAATACACTTAAAGTTATTTAACACTGAAGTGACATAAAAATTCAATATCATATTTGAATATCAAATATCTTTTGTTTTAAAAAATATATTTTCATAGGTTATTATATATTATAAATATTTGTTTTTAGTTTCTTGTGAGAGAGTTAAATTTAAATACTAACTGTATGTTACTAATATAAATATATAACGTTCAATATTTCATAAAAAAAAGACTAACAGAAATGTTATTAAATTTCTTATCTCAATATAATTAATTTTTTCAGTCCGCCCTGGTCATGGTAGGTTTGAAAAAATTTACAAAAAATGTATTTTTTCTGCTTTTGTCTTCATTTTTTTTTATTTCATTTAAATCCCTACTTACATATTATAATATTTTCTAAATATTCACAATAATCATGGTAAAAGTGTTATTTATGTTTAATATGACGGTTTTTGTTTTTTTTTATATAACTAGCTTACGATATTGATGAAAATGGCGATTGGTATTAACAAAAAAATAATTTTCACTAAACTTTAAAAAAAAAAAAACAAAAATAAAACCATTTTTATCAATAGACGAATCCAATGGCAAATATTTAACACAATAAAAAGAAAGCCATTCAATGTTGTAATCCATTTAAAGCGTTAATTGTGCGTCCACTAACATTGGCCTAATATTATTTTTGTCTATTTTTCGTTAATGCCGCCATTTTGTTAAGCACCACCAGCTTTAACACGCACTGTGCCATTATTTTCACTAAACATATTTTTCAGACCTTTCCCCAGAGGCCGTTAAAAGGCAAGAAATGACTGGAGAAAACACAGGTATGGCCATTTTGTATCGTGCATGGATTTTCATTTGTAAATAAACAACTAAATGTTTTTGTGTTTAATTATATATATTGGCAAATTAAAAGAAATGTAAAAATTTGCAATAAATTGTATTTTGTGTTATATATTTTTTACCCGTTATATCATTACAATTTTTCGTGTAATATTTGAATGTGTATATTCAATCTTGTTTATCGTTATAGGGAAAGTATTTAAGAAAACGGTATAAAAAGATGTGAATAATTTAAGTTATAATATAATATTTAATATTCCTATTTATGATATCAAAAATATAAATATATTTATCAAAATTATTTCTAAATGAATTGTAAATGGTATAAAGTTTCTAAGATACTGTGTACAATGTACAATGTAGAACATAATTTAAAGATATACTAAACATACCTTCACTTTTAAAATATATTAATAATAATTCACATTTAAATATTTTTAATTTACACAAAGTTATCATTAAATATGTTATAAACAAAAAAACTACATTTTAATATACAATATATATATATATATAGGGTTCGCAAGTTGCGGCTGCCCTTAGCTTAGCTGGCTGCGCAGATTTATTCTTAGATTTTTTGTTCTTTTTTCTTATTATTTTCTTTTGAAACGAGCGATGTGTTAATGTTAATTCAATTGCCACGACTCATTGACCGTACTATAACAAATCTTTCTTTGTATTTTATATTTATTTCTTTCATAAGATTTCAGAATATAACATTCTTCCATAATATTTTATATTTAAAAAATATTCCAGCTGTTGAACCTCCAAAGGGCTTCAGACAGATTCTCAAGGAAGGTGGTCCAGAGGCTTTTGCGAAAGCAGTAAGGAACCACAAGGGCCTCTTGCTAATGGACACTACGTTCAGAGATGCTCACCAGTCCCTCTTGGCGACGCGCGTGAGGACGCACGACCTGGTCTCCGTGTCGCCATATGTAGCGCACAATTTAAATAATTTGTATTCCTTGGAGAATTGGGGTGGAGCTACTTTTGATGTCGCTTTAAGGTATTCCATTTAGTTTTTTTTAGTAGATATTTTATTTGTTTATTTTTTTTATTTTTTATTATGATAAAAACGTAATTATTAAAATAAAGGTGATAAGGCAAAGCGCGACGTTGAGTTCCGCCACTCGACACACAATGCCTCAAGTTCGGCGGAAAGTGGAGAACGGAAGTGGAACGGAGTGTCTTAACACTAGGTTCCCGGATTCCTTCTGCCTGCCTACCCGGCCTCGAGCGGGATACAGCGCGAGGCTAAAAAAAAATACTAATAATTAAAAATGTATTTTATCTTATGCCAGCCCTTATTTCATAACCAATTTAGGATTTGAATTCACGACCTATGTTAAAAAAATACCTCATTTATTAATCGTGTTTGAAAACTTGTCTATTGCATTTTCATTTCATGTATTTTTTATTTTTCATTTATAATAATATATAGATTTCTACACGAGTGCCCGTGGGAGAGGCTTGAGGATATGCGCAGGTTAATACCAAATATACCTTTCCAAATGTTACTGAGGGGCGCCAACGCTGTGGGCTACACCAACTACCCTGATAACGTTGTTTTCGAATTTTGTGATATGGCTGTAAGTAATGTTTTTATTCCCCGATCACCTCCCCTCACTCGAAGAAATGAAATATTTAATATTTAAATATTTAATGTTTTCGTTTCTTCGCTCTGGTAACATGGCAACCAACACGCAATGCCTCATATTCGGCGGAAAGTGGGGAACGGAAGTGGATCGAAATGTCTAAGTACTAGGTTTCCTTGTAGAGAGAGATAAAATACATAAATTATACAAAATATCTAACAAGAAACTAATAATTCATAAACAGGTAAAAGCCGGTATGGATATATTCAGGGTATTCGACTCTCTAAACTACTTGCCCAACTTAATATTGGGTATGGAGGCCGCAGGCAAAGCCGGGGGAGTGGTCGAAGCGGCCATTTCCTACACAGGCGATGTGTCAGATCCTAGTAAAACGAAATATGATCTTAAATATTACTTGAACTTAGCCGATGAGCTCGTGAAGGCGGGGACACATGTTCTGGGAATTAAAGACATGGCTGGACTATTGAAGCCTCAGGCTGCTGAGTGAGTTGATGTTTCATTTTTTTTCTGTATTAATATATAGATTTGAAATGATTAAAAATAGTCATAATTGACTATTTTTAATTATTTCAATTGAATCTTATAAATTTTGTGTATAAAGTGTTTAGTAGTATATAGATAGGTATTAATTGACTAATGATAAAATTGTTAATTCTTTTACTTAATTTAAATCAACAATTTTTAGTGTTATTCTAAATGTGTAATAACACTGTAAAAATAGTAAAAATTGTTATTCTTTTACATCTTAATGAAAAAATATCATTTAAAATTTCAATGTCATATAATAAATACAATCTTTTTTATTATTTTATGAAACTTAAATTCTAATACTAACATTCTTTAATGAATTATCTATCATCAACAGTTACTTACCTATCACCAACGGTTTTTTATTTCAAATATTATAAAGAAACAAAATGTTTCAAAGTAGTGACGCGGCACAGGGCGCACAAGCGTGTGACTGTAAACGTGACAGATTGTGTGGTTTGATCCTCATTCGAGAAAATGAAGCTTACAAAAAAATACAGCTTAATAAAGCTTTCAAAATACTTTCAAATTAAATAATATATAATGTGTTAATATCTTCGTTTTCGTAATAAGGCAAAGCGCGGCGTTGAGTTTCGTCACTCAAAACTCATTGCAATTCGGCGAAAAGTGGGAAACAGAATGAATTATCTTAACACAAGGTTTTCAAATTCCCTTTGCCAACCCTATGCGTGAGACCCTACCACATGCGTGAGGTACAGCGCCAAGCTGAAAACAAAAACTATTCAGTTATCTATGACATTATAGTACCCAACAACTTCCAGCCTACAAACAAATTTTAAAAACTTAAGACTCAAGATTTGAACCCGTGCTAATCCTCGAATCCGGCTACGCTCCAATTTTCATACGTGTTTAAAATGTATATTTCCGGCACCAGACTGCTAATAAAGGCGATCCGCGACAAGCACCCGTCGGTGCCCATCCACGTGCACACGCACGACACGTCCGGCGCCGGCGTGGCGGCCATGCTGGCGGCGGCGCGCGCCGGCGCCGACGCCGTGGACGCGGCCGTCGACGCCATGTCGGGCCTCACCAGCCAGCCCAGCATGGGCGCGCTGGTGGCCTCCTTGCAGGGCACCGCCTTGGACACTGGTGAGTGGGGACTCGTCTTCGTTTACTTACTATACGTGACTTAATGTAGTTAAACTGATTGATTAATTAACGAAAAATAAGTAACTAGTATTGTAGATTTCTTTTTGATGCTTTGGCTATTTAAAAAATATATGTGTGTTTTGCTATGTTTTGCATTATTGCAGGGACTTGGATAATGTTTTGTTGTTGAAATTAAGGAAAACAGTTACCAGAAAACATTGACGCCGTAAACGTGGTTCTTTACGAAGGACTAAATCTCCGAATGTTTCTTTTTTTTCTTGTATGTGTAGCAGTGTAGGAAAGACATTTAGAGTTGACAAAAATAATTTGTGGTTGTGTGAAATAAGCTAGATCCTAATTATAATCTATGTATCTACAATAGTATTCCGCAGTGTATTTTGAATTTGCCACTATAGAAGTTTAAAGTAAATGTTAAAGTAATGTTAATTAAGAAAGCGTACTACACTGTCCAAGAATATTTGAATGATAAAAATGTATTTAATTGAGGTCATTTGAATTTCATGCAAGATAGTCACTATTGTATTAAACAATGAAACTGTAACTATTCAATATTGAAAAGTTGAGTTGACTGTTGAGTTTCTTGCCGGCTCTTCTCAGCAGAACCACATTCCGAGCCGGTGTTAATTTTATGTTTTTGTGACGATTCAAAAGTACTTGCTAAAGCCTATTTGAATAAAGAATATTTTGAATTTGAGTTTAATACTGTTGAGTTTCGTTTTTTGTTAAATTAGTTATTATAATAAAAAAAAAAAAAAAAATAGAGTAGTGAAATTTTTGTAAGATGCAGGCAGCCGCAATAAAAAAAATATAAATATATGTTACTCACACCGAATTTTCTCTTAGTTTCACGCTGTATGTCGCAAATAAGGCTTGGGAAGAGACTTTAGTGTTAAAACACTTCTGTTAACCACTTTCCGCCTAATATAGGACAATGCGCCGCAAATTGCTTTGCTAGCAGAACGAACAAATGAATATACTATACATTTCATTTTCTAAAATTGGGATCGAACCCACAGCCTGTCGCTGTTACACTATTACCCCTTAACAATATGTAATTCCCCACAGGCATCCCCCTACAGACAGTATCGGAATATTCCGCGTACTGGGAACAAGCGCGTACCCTGTACGGGCCGTTCGAAGCAACAGCTACTATGAAATCCGGTAACGCTGACGTCTACATCAATGAGATACCCGGAGGACAATACACTAATTTACAGTTCCAGGCCTTCTCTTTGGGACTCGGTAGCCAGTTTGAGGAGGTTAAGAAGGCTTATAGGTAATTTAATTTAGATTAGTCAATTATTTTACAATGTGTTTTATTTAAAGCAAGAAAATTATAATAGTTTCATTAAATACCTCACTCTCGTATTTGATTTAAATAGTTGACATCTCTATATGTATTTATTTATTTATTTGTTTGTTTGCTATTTATTTGTTTATTTTTATTTATTTATTTAAGATCGTCAACAGGAAAAAACATTATGATACAGTCAAATAAATCAAGGTCAATTTATAATCTAAATGTTATCCAATTATAGACGATCACAACATGTTCCAGTAACATAACAATTGATATTATAGATTAAAAATAAAAAAAAATATTATTATTATTGGACACGTAAAGAAAAAGTCATACATAATGCTAATAATATAAATTAAATAAATGTATATTTAACTAATATATATTTAACTAAACATATGATTGTTTTTCCAGAGAAGCCAATCTGCTCCTCGGTGATATAATCAAGGTGACCCCATCATCTAAAGTAGTGGGAGATCTCGCTCAGTTCATGGTACAAAATAAATTGACCGCCGCAGAAATCGAATCGAGGGCTGAGGAACTGTCATTCCCGAAATCAGTTGTGGAATTCTTCCAAGGAGCTATTGGGACACCTTATGGAGGTTTCCCGGAACCACTCAGGTACGTATTTTTAATATTTAATTATTAAACGTTTTCTGTATTGTTATCCTTTTTTTTTTTGTCTTATTAAGCAATATAACATGCTCAAGATTGGGATCAGGGTCACAAACGTACAACGCGTGCGTGCGCCAGGTTAGATACCCATTAGGGGAAATGAAATATTATATTCCCACGGTGTTGAGTTCCCACTTAAAGTGGTGGAAAGTGGGAAATGGAAGAGGGTTCCCTCATACAAAATTCCAAAGTATATTACGCATATATGGCAGAGAACACAGAGACATCTGTGTTCTTTGCCATATATGCGTAATATACTGTGAAACTTTTAGATTAATATTATATTATTATACATTTTAATTGGAATTAAATATTCGAAATAAAAAAAAACGTAAAAAAAATGTGACGTAGTGAATACAATTATATATATTTATAATATCATTAAAATAACAATACTTTCTTATATAAAGAACAAACTGTCTCATTACTCATTTCTTCCTGCCTATCCCGCTATATGCAGATAACTGTGTAGCTATGAAATAATTATAATTAAATTCTAATTCAGATCGAAGATATTGAAGGACATGCCCAGGATCGATGGTCGTCCGGGACAAGAGATGCCACCATTGGACTTTGTCAAACTGAAGTCTGATTTGCAAGAGTCTTATCCAGAGGTGAAATATTCTTTTTAATTTAGTAAAAACCATAGAGGAGGCATGCGTTAGGCACCTTCCCATGTTGAAACACAACATACGACTGTCTTGGGTTTAACTACCAATCGGGGTAATAAGTTATTTTATATTTCCTCGCTTTAGTACAAGAACATTCTAAAATTTCTCAACTTAACACTTAATATCCGGGGAACAGAGTGTCTAGACACTCTTTCTCGTGATGAGACTTGGCATGAAGAAAATTCCTCAACTTAACACTTAATGTCTGGGGAACTTAATATCAGAGTGTCTAGACCAGTGTTTCCCAACTTTTAGTCCACTCCCCACTTTTAGATTTCTAAAACCACCATGACCTTAAGTCAAGCGTTGGCTTAAAATGCCTTGGCGAGGGGGTAATTTTTCTTTCGTTAAATCATAAATTGCCACCCCTAATTGCAAAATTGTCCCCCAGTGGGGAGTACGCCCCGCTTTGGGAAACACTAGTCTAGACAGTCTTTCTCCTGATGGGACTTAGTATGAAGAAAAAAATATATAATTGAGAGTTATTGTGAAATAATATCGATTTAAAAGACTTAAGAATGTTATTTAATTTAAAATTGACATACAAAATAATATAAATATTTATTCACCAGGTGACAGACAGAGATGTGATGTCAGCGGCCATGTACCCTCAAGTGGCGAACGATTTCTTCCGCATCAGAGACAAGTATGGGCCGGTCAAACATTTGGACACCAAAACCTTCCT
The DNA here is from genome assembly GCA_019049475.1 of Eueides isabella. Taxonomy (NCBI): domain Eukaryota; kingdom Metazoa; phylum Arthropoda; class Insecta; order Lepidoptera; family Nymphalidae; genus Eueides; species Eueides isabella. Next base: position 11,144,392 of record CM032389.1, on the reverse strand, counting down.
TATTGGACCCACGGCGAGTTTTTTTTATGTTAAAATAAACTTTTACATCTTTATCGTATTTCTTAATATATATATATATATTTTTATTGAAATTACATTTTGATGCGCAAAATATCTGAGTATTCGGATTTGGGCTGTATTCTTTGTTAATATAGTTTAAATATTTTATTGTTAATTTATATCCGATTGCTGTTAATCATTACTTAGAAAAGAAAAATACGTATTTGAAAAGGCGTATAAAAATATTAAATTTTCATATGTTTTCTAAATAGTCAGCTTTATGTAGATTACTCAGTAGGCAGAGGGAACTTGGGAACCTAAAGGTAAAAAACTCCGTTCTGTTCCTCTCTAAGTATTAACCATATTGTTATTTTTCAGGTGGGAGAAACAATTGAAGTTAAAATCGAGCGTGGCAAGACATTAGACATTAAGACATTGGCCGTATCAGATGAAATGACAGCGGCCGGGGAAAGGGAAGTGTTCTTTGAACTCAACGGTCAGCTGCGATCCGTTTTCATAAGGGACGATCAAGCTAGCAAGGTAAGGATTTGTTTTTTAATATTTATGGTAAAAATGAAATGGTGGAATATTTATTTTGTTGTGGAATTTAAGAGAAGAATATTCCTTATTAATTAATAACTGTAGATAAGTTGTTTTCTGTAATAATTACTTAGTATCGTCATTGCGGTATTTGATGTAAACTACTGCGGCGTTGAGTTCCGTTTCCGGAAGTGGGGAACGGGGGAGATTCCCAGGTTCCCTTTGCCTTCCCTACTATATACAGGATAAGGCCAAAAAATCTGATTAATCTAAAATTATTGCTGTTAATAAAAAAAAACGTTTAATTTTTTTAACTTTAAAACTTATCTGTTAACACAATTTACAGGTTTTAATAAATAAAATATTTTTAAACTTAAATTTTAAAATTTTTCAAAAGCGTATAAAAATTTTGAACGAAGCAGGATTTGAACCCGCGCCTTTGGAATACCGTTCCAGCGCTCTGACCAACTAAGCCATTCGTTCTCACCGAGCTCCGTCGAAATTCTTATACGCTTGTTACAACTTATTTGTTGTTAGCATCTCTGTAGGGAGATTTTTACAAATTTCCGCTACCTAAAGACAACTCGTAAGAATTATCGTTTGGCAAGAGAGAATACTATTTATTTTAATATTTTTACTATGTTTTAAAGTGTTATTCCACACTTAGGACAGAAAATACTAAACTTAAATTTAAAAAGCGTATAAAAATTTTGAACGAAGCAGGATTTGAACCCGCGCCTCTGGAATATCGTTCCAGCGCTCTTGACCAACTAAGCCACTCTATTCTAACGGTATTCCAGAGGCGCGGGTTCAAATCCTGCTTCGTTCAAAAATTTTTATACGCTTTTTAAAAATTTTAAAATTTAAGTTTAATATTTTCTGTCCTAAGTGTGGAATAACACTAAAACATAGTAAAAATATTAAAATATTTTTGTTGTTTTTAAAGGAAATGAAGATCCATCCAAAGGCAGTGAAGGGTGATAAGAACCAAGTTGGAGCCCCCATGCCCGGCACAGTGTTGAGTAAGTATTACTTATGATGAGTATCTTGAAATAAAATATATAAATCAATAAATAAATATTCTACATAAGGCCCCTTAATGTACTTACTTACCTGATTCTTGTGTCAAATAGCTTTAAAATCTATATAATAAGACATTTTTTCAATATAAGTAATGTATTTGACTATATTATTTCAGCAATCAAAGTAAAAGAAGGCGACCATGTTGAAAAAGGTCAACCCATAGCCGTTCTGTCGGCTATGAAAATGGAAATGATAGTCCAAGCGCCACGAGCCGGGGAAATAAAAACTGTTTCTATCACAAACGGACAGAAGCTAGAAGGAGACGATTTAATTTGTACCATTGAGTAAATATATCAATATGTATGTATTAATATACATATGTACATTATATATATGTTTGAAAAAATATTTGAAATTTGTTTTAAATGTATTTACTTAGAATATGTACTCTTTTTTCAATATTTTGTAAAATAATCTTGTTTTGTTTTTTATATAATATTTTTGTTATTAAGAAAGAGTGAGTAAATACATATACAAATAACTCGATATGCTGAAAGTAAATAAGAAGGCCATTTTTAACATACATATATACAATATCACATTCAGAATTATATACAATATTTTTTCAAATTTTATATAAAATTGTTTAAACAAATGATTATTAATTAGTTATCTAAATCAATATGAAATCGTAATAATTTAATTTAATATTTAAATTCTATAGTATCTATAGGATTTTGTTATTTCTCATGAACTTTATTTTCAAAATAAAGTTCAAAAATAATAATTTACAAATTTTTTGGAGCAAAAAGGGTATGAAATTCGTGCAATTATAACAAAGAACGGGAGCCTGTGATATTTTCACTATGTTATAGGAAACAATACTTAATAAATGACAGTACAACATTCAATCATCGACACGATAGGACCGTAGCAGCACAGCAACTGTAAACGCGTCTGTTACGGGTTCAATTCCCATTCGAGTGAACGAGTTAAGTTTCCTTGCCTTGTAAGACGCGGCGTTGAGTTACGCAATGTCTCGATATACAGACTGCAGCGTGGCACTATATGGGATTGTGACTAGATATTCGTTACTTATGTTTTAAAATGTTATGAACATATAATTAATAAGCGACACGAAGTGTTAGAATAAGATTTATCTCAATTGTAATTTTAGTAATAGTGTCTTTGTTATTAGGTAACTATAATTTGGTATAATCATTTTTTTTTATGTTTATGAAAAGACAAAAGACGAGCGTTTTTTAATCTTTATTTGTTAATGATAAAGACATTTCTATACTTCAATCATCACAAACGTTTATTAATTGAGTGCTTCCAATAATTTGTTAGTTTTATTATTTTTTTTTTTACTGTTTTTATTTGAAAATTTATAATATTATTTAATAAATGTTTTAAAAGTTACAATTTGTTGTGTTTCTATTTATTCTTTTCTCCTACAACTAATACATGTGATATATGGTTATTCTATATTCATTTATACAAAAAAAATGTTTTGGAAAAAAAAAGGAAAATTCCAAAATTTTTTAACAGATTATAACTATTTACTTAAGTTCAATGCAATAAATCACTTGTGAAAATGAAAATACTTAAAAAAATATACTTAACATAACATATAAAATCTCAGAAAGTACAGTACTATGTACTTTACATTACATTATAAAGCTGATCACCTTATTACTACATACAAGATTTTATTAATTATTTATAGATACATATTATGTGAGGTTAAACAAATAAAATATGGTCTTTACCATTTCTCAGGATATTTTTATTGCTAATCACATTGTCGATATATTTTTTTTTTATTTCCAAATAGTATTAAAAAGTCTATATTAAATTATAAACCTATATAGACAAAAAAACGCTCGGGGAAAAATCCATTTAACAGCAGCTATAAAAAAATTCAAAAAAGAAAATGTTAAGGAATTAATAAAAAAGGATCGATATAGTTCAATCTTTTGAATGAATGACGGTTCTATAATGCACTCTTCGTTAATTTCTGTAGGCATTACGGGTTGAGTGGAACGAGGAAATCAAATACTAAATATTTTTTCCTCGAGTGGGAATTGAACCCATAACGTGTCACGTTTACAGTCATGGCACCTGAACCTCGACTGGTTTAAATGAACGTGTTACATATGGAGTACATGAAATTTTAACTGAAAACAAAAATTACCTATACATTATATACTCATGTGTAGAGATAAAACTATTCTACAGTGAATAAATCTAGGTAAGTATAAAATGTAAAAAAAAATGTTTACATATAAGGCATGGATGGGTGTAAAAAGAAAAGGGGCAGGATGGGCCGTGCCCATCCATAATCTAGGGCCGACTCCAGAAAACCACTGGCAGATTTGTTGAAAGTCCAGGCCAGGCCTCTTTCTAAGTATTTTTAGATACGCTCATGATTAAATATATTTTTTATTATGAAGCATATCTGCATATCTCATACTTATATACTAGTATTAAATATCTTTATTTATATAATAAATATTTCTTACTTCTAATTTATATATTTTATTTATTTTAAAATAATTAACATACTTTGAGTTAGGCATGTGACAGATATATCAAAACGAAACTAAAAACCGTTATGTTTCTTATATCATATCATATCGATAGCCAAATTTACATATCCGATATCAAATAACTAAAAACCAAAGGCAACGACAACTGGAGAAACTAAAGACTTGATAAACATCGATATGAAAACTAAACCAAAACTAAAACGTTGAAAACTAAAACTAAGGCGCCTTGCTCATATTCGTTGGTTCTCTTTCTTACAAATACGTTTTATATTAGACGGAATGGGATGGGGCGAATTTAAGTTTTGATATGGCATATTTTACATTGAATGAAAAGAGATATAGCGAATTTGTGTATTAAAAGGTATTCTATCGAAGTTAATATAAAAATATATATTTTTATAATGTTGATGCCATTACGTGTTACATGAGTTTTCGCTGTAAAATATATTAAAGATGCTTATAATTTTTATTTATACGGCTTATTATCAGAACGATGAAAATTTGTATAGGTTTTTATTTATCTTAAAATCGTTATAAATTGTAACCAAATCTTTTATTATTTTTTTTATTCATATTTGATTTTTAATCTTATTACTGAACTGATTTGTTAACATACTTTATAGATAAAGTAATTTACTTAATGTAAAACATGTAGATTTTTATTAAAAAAAAACTAGTTTATATTTATTAACAATTTATAATTATTAAGCATATTAATATATATATTTTTATTTATTAAATTTTCCATAAATTTCACATCCATCATCCATCAGTTATATTTTAGTTTTCGGTCACTTTATTCAAAACGATATCTGAAAACCGTTTTTGATATCGATATGAAAATTTCATATCGGATATGTAACCGCTACACATTAAAAACGAAAACGCCCATGCCTATTTTCCGTTATTTGTAAAATCAAAACTCAGAGCCAAACAGTAAAATCTTATCAATAATATATATATATATATATATATATATATATATATATATATATATATATATATATATATATATATATATATATATATATATATATATACATATATATATGTATATATAGATATATAAATATATATATATATATATATATATATAAATATATATATATATATATATATATATATATATATATATATATATATATATATATATATATATATATATATATATATATGTGTAATATTAATTCTATTACTTTTATTATAAAAAAACATTTATTTTGCATCGATATTTTCGATTTTTTGTTAATCTGTGATTTCTCATTGATCACAAAAAAATACTAATTTTAGTTCCCTTGATAGGCACGATGGTTGCATGTTTGATTTTTACTTATGGTAATATTTTAACTTAAAATGTTTTTCCGTCTATTTCGACGGAACGAGGCCGAACTGCAAACCAAAATATAATGCGTGTAAAAAAAGCAGAGAAGTTAAGTAATTCTAATATAAGATTCTTTATTGTTAATTAAATATAAAATTTAAAATTTTCTCATTGTATCCAGCACATAGCAAAGTGGGCATATTTTACATTGAATGAAAAGAGATATAGCGAATTTGTGTATTAAAAGGTATTCTATCGAAGTTAATATAAAAATATATATTTGTATAATGTTGATACCATTACGTGTTACACGAGTTTTCGCTGTAAAATATATTAAAGATGCTTATAATTTTTATTTATACGGCTTATTATCAGAACGATGAAAATTTGTATAGGTTTTTATTTATCTTAAAATCGTTATAAATTGTAACCAAATCTTTTATTATTTTTTTTATTCATATTTGATTTTTAATCTTATTACTGAACTGATTTGTTAACATACTTTATAGATAAAGTAATTTACTTAATGTAAAACATGTAGATTTTTATTAAAAAAAAACTAGTTTATATTTATTAACAATTTATAATTATTAAGCATATTAATATATATATTTTTATTTATTAAATTTTCCATAAATTTCACATCCATCATCCATCAGTTATATTTTAGTTTTCGGTCACTTTATTCAAAACGATATCTGAAAACCGTTTTTGATATCGATATGAAAATTTCATATCGGATATGTAACCGCTACACATTAAAAACGAAAACGCCCATGCCTATTTTCCGTTATTTGTAAAATCAAAACTCAGAGCCAAACAGTAAAATCTTATCAATAATATATATATATATATATATATATATATATATATATATATATATATATATATATATATATACATATATATATGTATATATATATATATAAATATATATATATATATATATATATATATATATATATATATATATATATATATATATATATATATATATGTGTAATATTAATTCTATTACTTTTATTATAAAAAAACATTTATTTTGCATCGATATTTTCGATTTTTTTGTTAATCTGTGATTTCTCATTGATCACAAAAAATACTAATTTTAGTTCCCTTGATAGGCACGATGGTTGCATGTTTGATTTTTACTTATGGTAATATTTTAACTTAAAATGTTTTTCCGTCTATTTCGACGGAACGAGGCCGAACTGCAAACCAAAATATAATGCGTGTAAAAAAAGCAGAGAAGTTAAGTAATTCTAATATAAGATTCTTTATTGTTAATTAAATATAAAATTTAAAATTTTCTCATTGTATCCAGCACATAGCAAAGTGGGCATAATGAAGCTAGTGTTAAGACGCTCCGTTCTTTATTATTTAAATATCAATTCCCCTAAGTGGGAATCGAAATAACAACCATCGGGTTGCGTTTAAAGACAAATCTTTCTGTCATTGAGTCACAATAGCTTCAAAATTAAATATAGGATAATATGAAAGAAAAAAAAAACTAAAACAGTATAAAATACTTTTATATAATTATAACATGGAGTGAATAGCTAGTTTACCATAAGTAAACAAATTTTATATAGATATTAAGCTTTACCCGCGGCTTCGCCCGCATAGTCAAATGGTAATAACCTAAAAGTTGCGTATGACACATGACACATGACACTAAGTGCCCGAAGAAAATACGACTACGTGTACATAGATAACATAAATCCGATGGACAATTATATAAGGCTAGGCTATACTATAATAGTACTTATTTAGATTAAAAGTTATTTTATTTAACAGCGGAATTGAAGTTGCACCTTTTGATTCTAGATTCGAAGAGGTGTGGGTTCAAACACGGTTACGTTCAAATTTTTAAACATTTTCTAAATAAATAATTTTCTCTCATAAATAAGGATAATTCACTAAAATTAGTAAAAATTGCCTTTCATAGTTTATAGTATATAAAATGACTATCCAAATGTACAAAAAAATGTTGCACTATGAGTCAGTAGTTCTAGGGATTGACACTTTCAACCAAACAAAATCTTTAATTTTAAAATTAATACAATTTTTCATACACACATTTTACTTTTAAAATAAACATATTATAATATTAAAAAAAGTATTTAATTAAGTCCTGAGTAAATAAAACCATTTAACCTACTTAAACATAAATGTTAGTACAATTTCAGTGTGTAGTTGAAACAAACATAATTTGGCCTGTAAGTTCAGAATGTTCACATAATACAATGAGATCACGTAATTCTGGTCCAAAATTCTCAATTAAAAAACTGCCATATATATATATATATATATATATATATATATATATATATATATATATATATATATATATATATATATATATATATATATATATATATATATATATATATATATATATATATATATATATATATATATATATATATATATATATATATATATATATATATATATATAAATAAATATATATTACAACTGTTTTACAAGTCCGGATAATCGAAACTCACTCACAATATATATTCGGCGTCAGCGCAAGACCTTCTAAATGCTAAAGCACTCTTTTTCAAAAAGTGTACATTAAAAATGGCCTTAAAATATATATTTAATTAGTTTGCTTACAAGCTTATTTATCATTGCACCACTAGTTAGAGAGATGAGTGTTTTCAGCTTCACGCAGCATCCCGCACATGGCAGGATAGGCAGAGGGAACTTGGGAAACTAGTGTTAAAACACTCCGTAGGCGGGGCTCAACGCCGTTTTGCCTTGTTACTAGGGCGAGCGATTTTTTTTCTTATTTCGCAGTTACAAAGTCCCGCACTGACACATACAAATTGTACATATTATAATATATATACAATTTTTCAGTCCAAATCGCCTGGATGTAACAAATCCTTATCCACTTGAGCATAGGCGAACGAATCAGCGATCTCCTGTGACAATTCCAACTTGTCTTGTACTACATCTATTTCATTTCCCGAATTAACGGAATGATCGCTCAGACTCAGACTATCCGGATCTTCGCCGTAACAACGTCTTTTGTGGTCCGGCGGTAGATTTTTGTACGAACTGTTTTCTACTCGTATTGCTTGTGTTGTGTTGCTACAAAGAAAGTTAATGTTAGAATGTTAGAGAAAAAATATAATTTAAGGTTTTTTTTCCATAGATCTAAATAAGCAAATCATATAAAAGGTTAAAAATATATTTATTTTGCATTTTTTTTTTCATATATCCCTTAGTTACCTATTATATATACAGATCTGTTCGCCGTTTTCCGTCTATGTCGCTTATATAATATATATTGAAAGGCGCTAATATTGAAGTTTGTACGACCAGAAAGTAGATATATATCTGAGCAGGCATACAAACGATAGCCTGAACAAGATATTGCGTAGAAGTCACTGCCGCATTTTGTCGTTCCAGATTAAAAAAATAAAATAATTTATTCCCCTGAATAGAAATCGAACCTAAAAACATTAGTTAACCGTTAGACGCTGTGCCACTGCGACACAATGACCGTACCACAACTAATAAAATAACGATCAAAATGGAGAACTTACCAAGTCTTCCTCAAAATAGGCCGCCCCATCTCCACCAGCAGCTCCAACGAGTACAACTTAGCCAGCGACTCCAGCTTCTCCTTCTCAACGGGATCTTGAAAACTCGGCAACTTCAACTCAGATTGGCAGGAATCTTGCAAAAACTTCGACAATTGTTCATTGGCCGCACTCAAAATCAAAAACCCCGGGCGTTCCTCCCTAATACGCCTACAGCCAGCCCTGATTTCCCTCACTTCGGAAACCGTTGCATTGCCCATAGAATGTTCACTAAAATAATGATCACTCTGCGGCGATTTCTCACTCAAATTAAGATCACTCGACGATGTTTTCTGTAGCGTGAAATTAGTTCGCGGCGTTTGATTAAACTCTTCCTTGTTCTCAGTCTTCTCCTGAAACGCTTGGAACGAATGAAAAAACGTTTCGTCCGCGTTCTGACCGGACGCGCCCGCGTTTATGATATCACTAAACGTTGAAAGCGAGGAATGTGGCATTATATCTTTCTCCTTCAAGACCTCTTCTTCTAAATCAACCACTGTTTTCGAATCTGATACCATCGCGTCATCATCATTACCGGAATCAACTTTGGCCCGTTTCTTCTTGTATCTGTTCTTACAACTTGCCCAACCACTTTTCACTAGTAGCTTCTCCTTTTTCAAACGTTTCGGCGGAGGCATGTTACTGACTGATTTGGTACAATTATTGTTCACAGATTTAGAAGATTTGAATGTTAGACTTTTATTGAAGACTTTTAACTCTTCTATACCAGGCCAATCGGTCAGCTCATCGTCTCCTTCTCTATCACTATCATTTGTTATAACACCATCAGAATCACTGCTGCTCAATGAACTGCTCTCGTTTCCACAATCCATCCCACTATTGGAATCGTCGAACTGCAATGGATTCCTTAATAAATTAGGGGGCGGGTGACTTTTATTCAACATTTTAATCTTCCTTTGATATTTTCCATCTATATTCTTCCCCGAACCCGATGCAGCGTTAAAGAACGGCGGTAGATCTGTGGCTATTCTGTATCCAGTTAGCTTAGATATATTTAAAGTTCCGTTTTTAGATAAATTCTTATAAACGAAGTTAAAACTAGAGCTGCCCGGCAATGAAGGTGTATTGGAGAACGAAGGCGGCGTGTCATCCTCAGCGTTGTGACTCTTCAATACAATCTTCCCGGGTTGCAAAACGGAATCTTTCCTACGTTTCTCACAGTCGTGCTTTTTAGATTTAAAATCACTTTTAAAAAATGAAGATTTCGATGAACATCCACCGCTGAACGACCGTTCTCTCATTTCACACCCATCACTTTTATCTCTATGCGACCATTTTCGTTTACCACAAAAAGCGTTCCTGAAACATGAAAATAATCAATTAATATATAAATAATAAGATATTTATTTTTTTTACAATATTTTACTGTGTATAATTATATTCTACAGTAATACCTCTCCTGTTTTTGTTTCGGAACGTGTAGCAACGGTGACACGCTTTGCGTTTGAAGCGTAATAGTAACAGGCAGGGCGTTGGGCTAAAATACATACAATCGTTACGTTAGATTCAATATCACTTCTTATTTATGGGCTGGACTATGCCATACATATTGATCGTCCGAGCCTTTCTAGTTCATGTTTTACTTATTTTCAGTTCCACGCTGTGTCCCATACAAACAAAAATACAAACTTTAAGTTTAACTAATAAAATCAGTTAAATATTTAATGTTTTCATTTGTAGATTGATATTTGCTTCGTCGCATGGTTAAATTGGAATGTAATATAAAATAGTTATCTATCAACAAAGAGACTTGCCCTTTTAAAAAAAAATATGTATATATTTAACTGAAAAACAGCGAAGTTTGAGAGTCAAAACTCGAGCATCATTAGCTGAGTTACACCTTTTGCCACAAACCATAGTTATATTCCAGAAATTTGTCTTCTGTATATTATTTTAAATATAAACTTTTGTGGCAATAAATGATTATTATTATTATTATTATTTATTTTTTTATACAGTGTTCTTGATATCGTCCAAACCTAATTAAATAAAAAAAAACCCGTGACCCAATTTTTTTTTAATAATTAAATATAGATAGAATTAAATATAATAATAATTAAATATAAAATAAATAGTTGTGGATTCGATTTCCACTTAAGGAAAAAAAAAACTTTAATTTTTCCGCTTTGGTAACGAGGCAAAGCGCAGCGTTGAGTTTCACCACTGCATGCAATTCGGCGGAAAGAGGTAATCGGAAATGTCTCCGTTAGAGCAAAGTGTCTTAGTATTAGGTTCCCAGGTTCCCTTCCTACCCTGCTACGTGCAAGATACAGAGTGATACTAATAAAATAAATTATTATATTAATTTATGAGTGGAAAACGGAGAACAGAGTGATTTACCGCTAGGTTTAATCTGCTACGTATGATGATATTACGTCTACATACGTTTTACGTACATATAAAATAAAAGATATAAAAAAAGTTTAAGGGACAATATTAAATATAAAACCACGATAAGAAACAAAAGTAAATATATATAATAAATACTACGCAAATAAAAAGTACAAAAAAAATACGAAAACAAAAAGTTTTGTCAGAAGTGGGATTCGAACCCACGCCCTCAGAAGAGGACCAGAACAACTCACACCTAAATCGTATAGGCAAGGGAAACCTTGAGTCTGGCGCCTTAGACCGCTCGGCCATCCTGACATGTGATGGAAATGGCGAAATAGCACTTTAGATTACGCAATATGTATATTTACGTATATTTATTATAATTTAATTTTTATTTTGTGTAACTAATTAAAGAATGCATTGTAATGATCAAATATGCATATATATTTATTGCATTTTTTAGTTTTAATAATTTCTCAAGCATAAAGCAATGTTAATAGACACGTTAGTGTCCAGACACTCCGTTCTCCGCTTTTCATCCAATTATTGACAGACTGCATGTTGAGTGGCGGAAGGTATTTTAACGAAAAAATTAAATAAAATTTAAATTACAACTGAACCCACAACACATGAATGAGATATATGACCCTCCAACTTTCGCTATCAAAACTTCGACACAACAATGTCAAAATGAGAATAAAATTTTATATGTAATAAAATTTTATTTATTTGAGTGTGAGATACTGGACAAGTTTGTTATACAAGCAAAAGTAGAATCATTAATTGAGTCAACTAGCCCATGGTAATAATTAAAACTATTTTTAATGAAGAAATGGAGTGGGGGACAGAATGGAGTGTCTTATCATTCTGTGCCCAAATCTCTTCTGCCTACCCTGCCATGTGCATGATACAGCGTAAAGCTGAAAAAAAATATTAAAGATCAATGCCTATCAATCTTATCTGTCACTACATGAAAATGTAATATTATACAGTGTAAGTATATTTCTTTGGTTTTCAAATAGTAAGTACATAGTGTTATAGAATTTTTTTATCTTCAAATATATTTTTAAGTTACTTAGAACAGATATAATCGTAAAATTTGTGGATAGATAAGCTTTAAATCTTATAGAAGAATAGGCAGAAAAAACTTGATGTCAAGAGAGATTCAGTCTCAGATAAAAAAAAAATTACTTTAAACTCTACTTTCAGATAAAACCCTACTTTGTAATACATAGCAACCCTTTTTTTATTATCAAGAGTAAAAATAATACATGTCAGAGTAGAAATTGAAACAACTACTTCAGATTTATCAGTGATGTTGTTGCACAACAACAACCTCAATAAATTATAACATTGAACATTAACTAATATTAAAATTAAAAAATTATCCTTACCTCAGTAGTAACACTCAGTATTTCAATCGGCGGAGATCTTTTCCCATCAGAATATTCAACAGGCATCTTTTTATACTTTCTCTTCCTTCTGGCATTTGCAGGCCTCGTAGGTGAAAAATTTTCATTAAATGAATCAGATTCAAAATTTCCTATCTGACAGTAATGTCGAGATTTTAAATTTGTTGAATTGTGAATATTTAGATGAGGATCATCAGAATCTGATAAAGGCTGTGTGATCAGAGGGGCTTGCGGTGGACTGCTCGAGCTACCATCTTCTACCAAGCTCACTGTGACTGCGGCAGCTGAAATTTTACTACAAATATATTGTAACTTCAAGTATATTGGGTATATTACCTTGAAGTTGCATGCTTTTTTATAAAATCATATTTTATAGATATAGTGAAAAGTAAAACATGGCCATCTAACTTTTGGAAATTTATGAACAATTATTATTACTATCTACAAAGTTAACTACAGTTGAAAAGTTGAAAACCACAAGTGTCACAAGGCTTACTAATATACTAATATTAATTTTTCTAAACATTTTTTGTTTATAACTTTATTAATGTAACATACAATCTTTTTTATATTGCAATATTTTACAACTACTGAAGAACATTTTTATTTTCATTAAATTATCATTTATAATAACGAAATTATATTATCACCTTCGTGGCCTTATATCGTATACTCTAATAATTTTTATACAGAAAAAAATATGTAATCAATTTGACAATATTACAATATATACCATTATGTTAAGATAAATAAGTCACGGTTACTAAGATAGTAATACATATATAAACAAATAACTAACGCAGGTTTCCCGCGGATCGAGTTCTTCTCCGCAGTCCAAGCTTACGCCGCTCCTGCCTGCCACAATTACTTTCTTCTAGCGCCAGGTTTAAGTCATGAGAGAGCCTCTCCATAATTTTTCAACAGTACACTTGAGCCATTATCGCGAACGACTCACGCATTGACATCTAGAACTTACTATGCGACCGGCAATACTTTGTTTACACCACCACTATTTGCCCTACTTCCAAGTTTCCTTTCACTAATTCTTTTCAAATTCATGTACAATTATGTTTATGATTATTCTTTCTTTTTTAACTACGATGATAATTTCAATTATTTTTTATTTTATATTGTCCATATTAAGAAGTTAAAACTTTTACAAGAACTATATTTTACATATATTATATTGAAATAGTGTTTTATTTTAATTATTTTTTACCATTTAATCTATCTACAGCTATTACAAATTATAATTTACAAATTTTAATAAATATGGGCCAAAAATAATTCACACACAAACAAAGATGTATTATTTTGATATAGCAAAGTTGATAGTTGAATGAAAATCACAGATTAGTGAAATATAAAAGATACGAAGCATTTTACAAGCATAGATAATACATAAATATACACATGACACTTATCTACATGTGACATTCAAAATCAAGTTTAATTTAATTATTGTTTTAAATTTGTAAAGAAATAAATTTAAAAATTGTAATATGACTACTATGTAGATATAACCATATAATAATGATTTATTAATATTATTATTTTTTATATCTTATTCTAAATTTAGTTAAATGAATGTTATTTAATTTAATTTTGAAATAATTAAAATTATGATTTGAGCTTGAAGTCTTATTAATCAATATAAATAAATAAAATATTAATGTGTACCGTAATCACTTACAAATAAAACAAAAAACTTGAACGCAACTGTAGTCTTTTTTTAAAGCGTTGTAGCCTGTGACCGTTGCTTGCAAGTGTCAATTTGTGCGCCAATTTTACTTTTATTTGAGCAAGTTTTAATTGTTGTTTTCAAATACAATACTTCAACCAGGTGTGTATTTACTTATTACACTTATTATACTATTGTTATAATGTTCTGATTTAAAGTTATATGTATGATTCTTAATTTAATATTTTAGATACTATGACAAAATTGTTTCTAAAAAATTTTTCAGTCGCGATCTTAGTTGTAAGCATTTTGGATTATTATGTTAGTTTGGATATTTGAATATAAAGCATTAGTTTGAAGTCAGAGAAATATATATTGTAAATCTAGTTAACACTTATTCATTACTGCTAAAAGTTATCATAAGTCTAGATTCAACTTCGGTTATGACGAATTAAAGAAACTCCCTAGATGTTCACTACAGCACTATAAACATCGTGCAGGTCAGTTTTAAAAAATATTTTATTTAGCTTCCTTAAGCCTTTGTGTAATTTTAACATTTCCCTTAAGGGTTTTATTATTATTCTGCACTAACACCCAATATTTTCGATATTACGCAATTCATATAATTTTAATAGACAACGTTAGGTAAATTAATCCTATTATTACATTTATTCTTAATATATACAGTATTATCAATTATACTGCTTCATTTTATTCATGTCTTATGACTTTGTCATTTTAACACTTTACTATTAATCTGTATCGAGCAGCTTCAAAAGGAAGGGTATTTTGCTTCATTTATAGTTCATCTTCATTTACATGCTTTTAAAGAAAATAATATTGCATAATGTGGTTTACATAAAAACTTGGTTGAATAGAAAAATATATAACATATGATAATTTAAATGCTTACATAAATATAATAACAATCTCCTTAGGATAAGGTTTGTAACATATATTGTATTTTTAATAGAATTATTTATAACAATAAAACATTTAATATAAAGCCTGCCAAGGGGCAAGGGCACAAGCATGTTACTGAGAATGCCACAGGTTGTAGGTTCAATCCCCACAATCAGGAGTGAAATATTTAATTTGAAATTAAATATTTAATGTTTTCATTTCTTTGCTCTGGTAACAGGTTGAGGCCTGTCGTGATGCAGCGGCACAAGCGTGTGACTGTAACCGACAGGTTCTGGGTTCAATCCCCAGTCAAGAAAATAAAATATTTAATATTTTCAATTTAAATATTTAATGTTTCATTTCTTTGCTCTGGTAATAAGGCAAAACGCGGTGTTGAGTTCCGCCACTCAACACGCAATGCCAAAAATTCGGCGGAAAGTGGGCAACAGAAGTGGAATGGAGTGTCTTAACACTAGGTTCCCGGGTTCCCTCTGCCTACCCTGCCTCGTGCGGGATACAGCGTGAAGCTAAGTAAATAAGTAAGTATTAAAGTAACAAGGTAAAGTGCAGCTTGGATATCTGCCAATGAACACATAATGCCATAAATTTGGGAGAAAGTGGGGAATGGAATGATGTGTCTTAACACTAGGTTCCCAAGTTCCCTCTGCTGCCTACCCTGCCATGTGCTACTGAAAAAAGTTTTGTTTTTTCAGATGGAGGATGTAAAACTAATTCACAGAGATTCTCTAGGTTGCTCTAAAAACTGTAACATTTGAATATTTTTTTTATTAGATATTATAGATACAGGTAATGGAGTCACCAGAAGCGCCGCGGCGTACCCGAGCGGCTTTGGCCGAGATACCCGCGCGTCTGGACAGATTACGTGTAACACCGCTACGTACGTTAACTAATACAAGGGAAGTCTCACCATCTCTCCCGCCAGGGTACTTGAGCCCAGCGCCTTCACCTGATGAATTCTTGATCCAGCAAAGAGGTTTGTTGCTTATTTTCAATACACATATACTATCAAAAATGTAAATTATTAAAAATGTAAATTAAAAAAAAAAAAAAAGTTTAGTGCAGTACTCAAAAATTGTTTGACATTCAATAAATAAAGCATTTTTTAATATTTGAATTTGATTTTTCAAATAGTTTTTTTTTAGAAAGGGGGCGTTCAAGTATTAAGTAACGCAATTTTTGAAGATTTTTGACCCTCCCCCACCCGCATGTAACGTGCCGTAACGTTGTTATATACCATCCATCCCTCTCAAAACGTTACATAACATCCAAATGAGCATTTTTGCTTATAAAAGTCACAACTATGTTGCGCAAAGTACCGGGAAGTTGCTAAAATATCTTTGTTATTATCTTGATCGTGTTTGCGGTATTAAATAAAACAAGAGTAAATCTTAATGCGACACCTAGCTTCAAAACCAATTTAATAGATAGAATATATAATATAATCAATAGAATTCGTGGTGCCATCTCTCGAGTACAATCAATATCTCTACCTCTTACTTTTTTAACAAAATCCCCACATTTTTTTATTTGAATACAAAAAACAATATTAAGTAACACACGTAACTCATCGTAACATTTTCCAAGACCCCTCTCCCCCCAAATTGTGTTACGTAATATTCGAACGCTCCCTAATAATTGTATGGGTTTGATTTACACTTCATTATTTAATTCTTCACAATCATTAATTTCATTCAACAAGTTGACTTTTTCATTAGTTTGCCTTGAGCAAAACATCACTTAAAAATCTATGCAGACAAATTGCATTGCCCCTTTTTAAATGAAAAGAAGGTAAAAAAAAGTTAAAAAGTCGAACACCATCATATATTAGTTACCAAACTAGTTTGGATAATTTTAACATGGTTTATCACTTGTAATTTATATTGCACTAAATAATGATAAAGATCACACTACTAATGGTAATGTGTCGTTTCACTTTAAACGTATGTTTCCTTTTGCAGGTCGCAAGCGACTCCCAGTGACGTGGTCACCAGACATCGACCTAAAGCGGTCAACGTTTCAATCGTCTGTACGCACTCCCCCTAAAAACACACCTGGTAGAAATTCCCCACCCAGATTGGGCGTGACTTTACGTTCCACACCGCGAAAACGCCTTTTACTAGGAGAAGTTGAAAGAGTTCCGCTAACTCCCGAAAAGATTGACTTCAGCGACATAAGTACGCCGCAGAAATTCAAAATCAACAGTCCTATTAAAGGCACGCCACCTATAAAAAGGGCGCGTCTTGATAAAACTTTTGATGAATTCTCGGGTCCTCTAGACTCTGCCCTAAAAGGTCTCAGCCCCACACAACTTATCCATATGATAAAACGTATTACAAACAAACATCCTGATATAGAAAAGGAGATACGGCAAGAAATGCCGACACCAGATTTAACTCCCTTAGAAGAAAAATTGAGTTATTTGAAGTCTAATATATTCAAAAGCTTGCCAACCTCTCGGTTGACGTCCAAAACGGACTCTCCGGCTTATTCACGAGTTTCGACACATTTGGCAGCGTTTAAAAAGTGTTTAATTGATCAAGGGAAGGTGCTTGTTGAATCTCAGCATTGGGAATCGGTTATGAAGTATGTTTTGCTGGCATGGTCGTACGTTAAAGCCACACCTGTATGGGACAATCAGCCTCACAATGCTCATAGGAAACAATGTTTCAAAGCCCTTAATAACTTTTGTATGACGGCCCTGAAGAAGGGTGGATTTGACAAGGATTTTATTATTGATGTCGAAGATAAGCTCCAGAGTATGGAAGCCGATAGTGAAGAGATACAGTCTTGTATCAAATATGTACATGGATTAATGCAGCATTAGTGTTTTTTTGTAAGAACAATATGTTTTTGTGCTATTTACCAATTGTTTGTAGTAGTTTTAATTATCATTCATTATTTGAGTATGACATGGCTCAGTAGGGCTTTTGACTGTTACCGCGATGGTAGTGAGTTCGATTTCCACTTGGAGCAATAAACTATTTTTGGTTTCCTCGATCTGTTTAAAGATGTAATGTTAAGCTCCGCTCAATCAGCCATGTCTTAAAAATCGTGAAAGGAGATTTTAATTATTAATTTAGGTAATTTTTTTATTACGCCAATTATTAAAATCTTGTAGTTATTTCAATCTTTCTTATGTACAATATTTTCCTCTAGAATATCATTGTATTGTACATAATATTTAAAATAATCCAATTTTTATGTGATGCATTTTTTATGATTAATTATGTGTTAAGTCACTGTAATTTTGAGCACTTGATTAAATTAAATGTTTTGTTTATTTATTTTAAAATGTTACATTTTTTTATCTGTCGGTCCCAGTGCAGTGCTGTTAATATTATCTGAAAATAATGTCAATTGTTAAAGCCACCATATTGTAATTTTACAAATATAATTAAATAAAATAAAAAAAAAAAAAACTAAATAAAAGATTTGTAACGTTTTTGTAATAATATTTAAAGCGAGTTATGTTATACAAATAACTGTAACATTGTTAATTTAATATTTTTTTTGTGTAATTTCTAAGTCGAATGCCAAATATGCCTTCTGCCTATTTCATGTAAAGTAATGAATATATTTAAACTTTTCATAAGTACATATTGTAGTAACTCTGTTCAATGTTTTTCTAAATGGCTATGATATACATGGTGTTTTAAATATGTGTTATTTAAAATATATATATATATATATATATATATATATATATATATATATATATATATATATATATATATATATATATATATATATATATATATATATATATATATATATATATATATATATATATATATATATATATATATATTTAAATTTATCAGCTACACAATATTAGTAATTTTATATAAGTCTTTTTTATTATGTAGTAATTGAAATATGTAATTTCATTTTTTATATGTGGCCTTATAACGTAATTAATAATAAGTAAAATTGTGCCTTACTCTTAATTACTCAAATTGTGAAGGATGTTGACAAATATCCAATGATATTATATATCCCAGTTTCATGTGTAGTCATAAGTAATTTCTATTTTGAATAAATGATGTTTTAAATATTTTTGCTTTTTCTTTTATATTATTGCAAACCTGGAGAGTTACTTTAACTTTCTAATTTCAATGAATAGTTTGATATGAACAAATATTTTTGTTTTACAATGAGACCAGTAGTGACGCACGGGCACAAGCGTATGACCAAACGCCACAGGTAGTGGGTTCGGTTACCACTTCAGGAAATAAACTATTTTAATTCTTTTGCTCTGCTGTGGAGGCAAAATGCGGCGTTGAGTTCCGTTACTTAACACGATACCCTTAGAGTTCTGCATAAAGTGAAGAGCGGAGTGTCTAAACACTAGGTTCCTTAGGATATAATGTAAAGCGAAGAAAAAAGTTTATATTGATTTATTCATTTATCGCTGTAAACCATAGATTTTTAACCTATGCTTGATCAAGTACTACCTGTATTTTTTTATTATATTAATCATTATGTAGGTATAATAAAAATAAATTGAAATAACCAAATGACTATTCAAGTTTCGATAGAACTGCCAGCCAAGGTTGTATTTAGTCTAGGACCAGAAGGGCACTAGGGGCGGCCGGTATGCCGCCCCTAGTGCTTTGATATGGACCTTTCTAAAAAATAATTTAAGATGTAAGCCTAGAAGGTAGCCACCTTTCCACATGTAGATTTCTAATGAAATGAAATATGCAAGTCACTCCTAGTTCTTTCCTGAACCGATTGAACCGTCTATTTTTTTTCCGCCATGGTTTTTTATTCACATTTTAAATTTTGCCCACAAAAAAATAATGTAAAATATTAAATGTATATTATATATATTTTTTATTTTGTTTTTTTTTTATTTCCTTGATGGGGCAGAAAGCTACAGCAGGGCGCCCAATCTTAAAATACGCCCTTGCCGCCAGCTAAATTTAATATCGTTCATGGACCATATTTTAGTTTCTGCAGACCACTGATTGGAAGCCATTGCCGCAGGTCCTTGATTTAAAAGAAAAAAAAAAGTCAGTTAAGTTTTATTTGAAGTTGATGTTATGAAAAACTGTCTTTAAGTCATGTACTTGTAGCAAACTTCTAAATATATATATTAAAATATATTATTGAAAACAGAATAACCCTAAATTATGTAATTATAAGGTGTTAGCAATATTTTCGAGGAGGTAATTAACGAGGATTATGAAAATCTTAATCACAAATGAGCATAATAGTTAAGAAAATAATTAATTAATTATATTATTTGCTAATTATGATATGAATAGCGTATAAAAAGGGTAGTAGTTAAATTGAATTTATCATTTGAGATTTATTCCATATCTATAAACAACAAATACATATTTTTAAAATGGATTTGAATCTGTCCGAAATTTGTACAATGTTGGGCGACCGCATTGAACAGTATAATAATAGTGCAGCAAAGAAGAGAAAGTTGGAAAAAAGTATGGAGTATTTTATCGTATAAAGTATAAAGAGATTTTTGTTATATGTATGATTTCTCTTTGTCTGTGTGTCTTTCTGTGGCACCTTTGCAATGAAGGCATCCATTTGATGGTGCTACTAATGTTTGATAAAAATCGGTTTAGAAGTTTTTTATTTTGTTTATTATAACAATTTGGGAAAGACGTTTATATTGTTAATATGCAATAAAACATTTTGTAATTTTCATATCTATAAGAAAATATATAAAATACTGATAGTTTATTTATTTAAATAATGATTAATCATTTATTAGCTTATACTTAATAATATTTTTTTCAGCAACTGAACTACTCAAATTGAAGTATGCTAAACTTAAAATAACTAACACAGAATCGTCATCAAAAAATGCCGGTAATTAAATACAGCTTACAAATTGCCTTAATTTCTTAATTTTCATACATGTGTTTGTATATATAGAATATTATTTATTATTTCGCAAACTTTTGAATAATATGAAATTTTATTTATTAATGTTTGTTTTTATTTCAGAATCGACACCAAAACCTGTAATTAAACATTCCCTTCCTGTCCGTCTCTATTTAGCCACTAAAATGCCCACAGGCGAGGCTTCAAAAAGAAGAGTCATGCGTGTTCATAAAAAAATAATATCACAACCAAGAAAATTTATATTTTATGATAGTGACGATTTCGATGAATGATAAGAGATTACAATAATTGATAACAGATTGTATCGTTTCAAAGAGATTTATATGTACATAGGTAAAGTGAAGAGAAGTATGAAGAGAGTTCTGTAACCAAGAAGACTTAAAAATGTTATGAATATATAATAATTGTTAATTTTAAAACTAATTTTAATTTATAAAGGAAATAAATAAATTGTTTTTCATAGTATCACTCTTTTATATTTTTTAACTCAGCTTCACGCTGTATCCCGCACGAGGCAGGGTAGGCAGAGGAAACCCGGGAACCTAGTGTAAAGACACTCCGTTTCACTTCCGTTCCCCACTTTCCGCCGAATTTGAGGCATTGCGTGTTGAGTGGCGGAACTCAACGCCGCGCTTTGCCTTATTACCAGAGCGAAGAAATGAAACATTAAATATTTAAATTGAAAATATTAAATATTTCATTTTCTCGACTGGGGATCGAACCCAGAACCTATCGGTTACAGTCACACTATTGTGCCGCTGCGCCATGACAGGCCTCTAAAAGGTATTTTTCCATAAATTTCATAATAAAATTTGAGTAAAATGGTCTATAGTAATGTAAATTGAAAACTAAATTATTTTCTTATTTTTTAAATAAGGTACTAGGCTGTAAACACCAGTGTCCCACCACTTTTTGAGGAAATAAAGTATAATTACTTTTTTAATTTCTCCGCTCTGGTAAAAAAACCAAAGCGCGGCGTTGAGTTACACCACTCAACACGCAATACCACAAATTCGGAAAGTGTCTTAATGGAAACGGAGTATCGTAACAGCAGGTTCTCAAGTTTACTCTGCCCATAGCGCCATGTGCCAGGTGCCTTACAGCGTGAAAGTGAAAATAAAATACTATCAATTAATCAATACTACTATTAATAAATAATAATTAAATTTTAATAAGCTTTTTAAAATGACTACAGCAAGTACTACGGAAAAATGTTGGTAAATTTTAGATGTTCTTCTTCTACTTCAGGTTCACGCTGCATCCCGCTTACGGTAGGGTAGGCAGAGGGAACTTGGAAACCTAGTGTTAGGACACTCAGTTTTCTCAGGACGCTCCGTTCTCTACTTTCCATTGCATTTGAGACATTGTGTGTTAAGTAGCGGAATTCAACGCCGTGCCTTGTTACCAGAGCGAAGAAATAGATTTATGAAGGAAAAGTGAGTGGCAAGAAAGGGAGGAGTAGAACTCGGTTGACTTTCGAAAACACAGTATCTACGATACTGAAGAATGGACAACTAAAAAGCATGAGGACCCCGGGAGGGAAATTATGAAGAGGTTGATGACAGTGGACGAGGCGAAAGAGGTATGCCGAGACCGTAGCGTTTGGCGTCACTGTTCTTTCTGGCTACCCCGTTAAGGATGTACCTATCATCAGGGGTGGGCAGAAAGAACGACCTCAATTCACGCTGTAACGTAAGGCTAAGAAGGACAGAAAGAAATAGTTGTTCCTTGACATACAAGTTCCCGATCTCGGAATCCTCGGAGCCCTTCTACGATGTAATTTTCTTAACTTTTCCCAATTTCCTCTGTATCTACATTAATATGAAAAAAAAGAAGTCTAAAAAATAATAACAACAACTTGTATAACTTAATCTTCCTGTTTCCATGCCAAATCTAAAAAAAAGGAAAGTAAATTGAAATATATAAAAAAATTAAATCTTTAGCAAAATTTTAAAAGACAAGTAATTTTGACTTTTTATGAAAATTCCATAAAAATTTATTATTTTTAATTACCATCATTAGATAAATCATTAGATAAATCATTAGATAAATGATGTTCACAACAACTTAATTAATTGATCATTATAATTTAATAATTGTTATTTGTTTAGTATAAAAGCTCCTGTAAATTATCTAAGTTCATCATTTAAGTTTGATACGTGAATTGTTAACATCTTGATCATCTCGTATTTACATATAAAAATGGATTTTAAATTGTCTGAAATTTGTGCCATGTTGGGCGACCGAATTGAAAAGTATAATAATTCTAACAGAAAACGTAAAGTTAGCAGAGGTAAGTGAATTAACATTTAGTTTAATTATATATTACCGTCACGCCCGTTTGTCTTAAACTTATATTTACTAATGTCAATTATTTTCTTGTTCACATTTAAGACAATATATTTACTTTGAATTAAACAATCAGCCAAATTAATAAATATTTTGTAGCCATTTTGCCGACCTAAAATTTTTAAATTGATGTATCTATTTATTATCTAATTTAAATAAAACCAAAAATAATTGTGACCATAATACAATTGTGAAAACCGCATTTAAATCTGGTTAGCCCAATTTGTTTTAATAAGTAATTGAAATATATAAAAAAAATATTTAATATCAGCGTGTACAAACGCACAGACTAACAGAAAAACAGGCAATTTTATTAAAAATAACTATTTTGGTCCCTATTTCAATGATAAACAGACAAATTCATTACAAGTATCACATAGAAATATAAGTATACCCAATATAAATGTATAAAATATCATAAAATAATCTAATATCATAAAATAATCTACATGATTTATTATCTAATACTATTATATATATCTTTACAGAGAGAGTTGTGCAAGCCAAAATCGCAAAATTAAGGACAGAGAAGGAATATAAAGAAATTTTCAATAAAAAATGTAAGTACCAACCAACTATTTATCTTAACTTGGAACGAAAAAGGGGAAGCGCTAGTTTACCATTTTATCTAATTCAATATTGTTATAGATTGTTGCCCAAATATAATTATTATAGTTTCAAATGTATTAATTTCGAATGTATGTTTTTGTTAAAGGTATTTTAACATCTACCCCGGTTCATATACCGAAACCAATAAAAATGTTGCAATCATCAGCCAGCTTTTCATCTGCTAATAAAACTATACAAGAAACTCCGAAAAGAAGAGTGTTACGTGTTCATAGAAAAATTATATCAAACGCAAGAAGATTGACATTTGAAGGTGAAGAATTCGATGATAATAATTAAATATATAATGTTAAGTGCGCGAAGGATGAATACCTTACGATATACCAATCAGTATTACAAACCTTTAAATAACAGAAGGGACAGTGTTTGGGAAAATTGCGTGCGATGAAATTTACTTCATGAACTCGAGATAAGGAAGTAGTAATAACCATATATCGACTATAGTGTTTATTAGAAGAGGATATGCTCGTATAAGCAAGACAAATAGTAATTTATATTTATTTATTAATATTTACTACGTTGATAATGTCATTTGTTTAAAATTTATAATAATTGTTATTTTATATACCTAATGTCTTTGTTAATGTATTAAAAAATATGTTGCTTATTATATCGATGTTTTATTTCTTATGTTGTATTACAATTAATTGAAAAAACTACATAGCAATACCTCCATCCAGACTATAAAAGTGGCTTAAATATTCAAGAATTACCATGTCAAGTATGCACACGACTAAAGACGCGTTTACATAGCTGAAAACTTTTCTACATGGATTCATATTGAATACGATGCAAAGAACTCGACGTGTTTTTCTCCAGGAAACTGGCTAAACGAACATTAAATTTTATAGCATTTGATAAGGTTGCCAGCTCATATACACTTGCTCACTTTACGTGTATTGTGACGCTTTAAGCAGAGCTTTAGAATGAATTTCATGATCACTTCATGAATCATCACTGCGATTGTGACTTTAACGTTACTCCGAAAAAAGTAGCTCAGAGACGTACACACCAGCTTTCTGGTGAAAGGAAGTTGGTCAAGTAATCAAAATCAAGAAGTGCAAAGTCTCGACATGCACTGGGACTACACAAGGTGCATCTTTGGGATCAAACTCAATGATTGCTGCATTGCCGCGCTAAGGTGGTTTCTTGGTGTTTCTAAAGGAGTACGTATCATTAACATGTAAACGTGGGGGACAAAGAACAAAAGTTAATTCTTGACAAGAAGGCTGCCTTGAAGAAGCGGCAACAATCAAAATTTTTAAAGACATACTGGAGTATACAGCAGCAAAGCGTGGCAACAAAAAGAATGCATCCATAGTCCAAAATGCTCTCATTGTGATCTATTATCACTGTATGATGAACCTTTCATCGTTGAGTAAAATTTTTGAAAAAAAATGTTTAATCAACTTCTTCTTTTATAGAAATCGTATGTATATATATATCACATAATCAAATTCAATAGAAATAGTATATAAATACTGTGCATTATTTAAATAACTATTTTTATTGAAATTATTAATCAATTTTAATAGAGATAATATTTTTAATAATGCACAGTATGGTTTTACTCGATGTAGATCTACAACAGATGAGGGTGTTGCCCTCCTGAATTACATTAATAACGCTTGGGAAAATTCACAAAATGCGGTCAGAGTGTTTTGTGATCTATCTAAGGCTTTTGACTGCGAAGACCATGATACATTATTACGTAAACCTAGCCATCATGGAGTCTTAGCCAGTGCTCGTGATCTCATTGCTTCGTACCTGAAAACTGTACCCTGGTACCAGAATTCAGCACGTTACTGTAAATAATGCAAATTCTAAAGTCCAGTAGCTTCCTGCGGATGGGTCTCCCACAAGGATCGACTCTGGGGCCTCTTTTGTTTTTAATCTATATAATAAATGATCTCCTCTTTTGTGTTAATAATTTATGCCATGTGGTACTATTTTCTGATGATACTTCGTTTATATTGAAAGTATATCGTAAGAAAGACAGTTATGACGAAGTTAATAGTGCTCTGTTGCAAATACTTCACTGGTTTACTATTAATAATTTAGTATTAAACGCACTGACAACCAAATGCATAGAATTTAGTATGCCGAACGTTAGGAAAAAGGAGCTTAATATTTTTACTATGTTTTAAAGTGTTATTCCGCCCTTAGGACAGAAAATACTAAACTTAAATTAAAAAAGCATATAAAAATTTTGAACAAAGCAGGATTTGAACCCGCGCCTCTGGAAAACCGTTCCAGCGCTCTGACCAACTAAGCCATTCGTTGTCACCAAGCTCCGTCGAAATTCTTATACGCTTGTTACAACATGCTAACAACATAAATAAGTTGTAACAAAATATCTTGCATCAGGGTTTCTCAAGAGTCTGTAAAGGGGAAGTGGAGAAGATACCTCTAAGAGCTGCTATAATGCATACATATTGTATATCCTTCCCGTGACTTAATATCTATCCTTACTATTATTGCTCAAAAATCGTTGGGCTCTTTTGATATACTCATGCTTACTGACCTTTACAATTAAATCTTGGAAAGATATGACATCAGTGGCGGTATAGTTTCATTACCCCATTTTACAAAGGAAGGGGTAGTGTTCAAGATTGTGGTAGGTATAGGGACATTAAGATTCTGAGTTTTACAATAAAGATATTCGAGCACACCTTAGGACCTCATGTTCCGTCAAACTTATATTATCTAAAAGCCTTAATATGGATTTTAGACAATAAAGACACCATTTTTACACTCAGAACTGTTAGTTGGCCTGAAATTTGCTTTGGCCGTTGAGTTTTTAATGTATCTGGCTGAAATTATCATACATGATGAGCACACGAATCAATAAGTCATACAAAAAAATCATAAAATTTGAATTTGATAATAATAATTAATAGATTAGCGACCCGCCCGCAATTTAGTCTGCTTGAATCACACTAATTTATTAATTTATGATTTTTAAGACAATATTCAAAGATAGAAAACAACAAACTGAAAACATTGAAATGTAAAGTTTTGTTCAGGCAGCATTAATTATTTTCATATCAACCAAATCAATCTCAAATCATAAAATCGTTATGTGATTGTCCGTCATGCAACCTCCAAAGCATGCTCTGAGATTTTCTATGAAATACCTTGTTCCTAATATATAGGTTCCTGACCTCTGAATCCTAAAGCCTCGTGTTCCATACTGTCAAGATGTTCTACGGGGTCATTTTCTTTTATTTTACGGTATTCTACGATGTCATTTTTATAACTCGTCCCTCTTTATACCCTCTTTTTCTAACATTGCAGACCTTTAGAAATAATACTAACAATAGGTACAACTTATTGTTCATGTCGTCCGTAATAAATAGCGATGCAGATAAATATCTATTGGAGCTAAAAAAATAACACGTAAAGGGAACCTAATGATAAGTCACTGTTCACCATTTTACACATTTTATTCAAAATAACTATAGAAAAAACGTATCTACAAAATTTTTGCACAGTTCATAATTTTTTTTATTAATTATTTATTTATTATTAGGACTTTTTGTGAAACTTCCGTAAAAACTCATTATTTAATTATCATTGTAACGGTGTTCACAACAAATTAATTAATTGATCATAATTATCAAATTATTGTTATTTGTTTAGTATAAAAGCCCCAGTAAATAATCTAAGTTCATCAGTTAAGTTTGATACGTGAATTGATAATTTCTTGATCATCTCGTATTAACGTATAAAAAATGGATTTTAAATTGTCTGAAATTTGTGCCATGTTGGGTGACCGAATTGAACAGTATAAAAATTCTAATAGAAAACGTAAAGTTAGCAAAGGTAAGGGCATTAACATTTAGTTTTATTATATATAGCGTCATGTCCGTTTGTATTACTCTATTTTATTTACTGATCTCAATTATTTTCTGGTTCAAATAATTTAAGAAATTGAAATAAAAAATCAGCCCAATGAATAAATATTTTGTAGACATTTTGCCTATTTTTTTTTGACATCACTGTTTATTATTTTAATTAAATAAAACATACACTGAATGTTGAGGGAAATTTGTCAAAATATAAATGTGAAGAGCACAATTATATCTGGTTAGCCTTATTGGACTTTAACAAAAGCACAGACTAACAGAGAAACAGACAAAATTGTAAAAATAACTATTTCGGTCTCTTTTACAAAAATAAACAGACAAATTTATTAGAAGTATAGATATCTAATATAAATGTATAAAAAATCATAAAATAACCTAATGACTTATCATATAATCTTTACAGAGAGAGCTATGCAAACCAAAATCGCAAAATTAAGGACAGAGAAGGAATATAAAGAAATTTTCAATAAAAAATGTAAGTACCAACTATTTATCTTAACTTGGAACGAACAAGGGCATCGCTTGTTTCCCATTTTATCTAATTCAATATTGTTATATATTGTTGCCTAAATATTATTATTATAGTTTCAACTGCTTTTGTTAAAGGTATTTTAACATCTACACCGGCTCATACACCGAAATCACCAGCTAGCTTTTCGTCTGCCAATAAAACTATACAAGAAACTCCAAAAAGAAGAGTGTTACGTGTTCATAGAAAAATTATATCAAACGCAAGAAAATTGACATTTGAAGGTGAAGAATTCGATGATAATAATTAAATATATAATGTTAAGTGCACGGAGGATGAATACCGTACAATATACCAGTCAGTGTTCCAAATCTTTTAATAACAGCAGAGGCAGTGTTTGGAAAAATTGCGTGCAATGAAATTTACCATATATTTACTATAATGTTTATTTGAAGGGGATATGCTCTTACAAGCAAGACAAATAGTTATTTATATTTATTTTTTAAAATTTACTATGTTGATGATCTAATTTGTTTAAAATTTATAATAATTATTATTTTATATACCTAATGTAATTTGTTAATGTATTAAAAATTATGTTGCTTATTATATCGATGTTTTACTCATTTTTTACTTATGTTTTATTAGAATTAATTGAATAAACTACACGGTAATACCTCCACCCAGACTATAAAAGTGGCTTAAATGTACAAGGCCTAAATTTACAAATGTATGTTACGTGTATTATATTGTGACACTTTATACAGCTATAGAATGAATTTCATGACCACTTCATGAACCATCGCTGCGATTGTGCCTTTAACGTTACTCCGAAGAAAGTAGCTCAGAGATGTACACACCAGCTTTCTGTTGAAAGAAAGTTGGTCAAGCAATCAAAATTAACAAGTGCAAAGTCTCGACTTGCACTGAGACTGACACTGCTGCATTGCGGCGCTAAGGTGATTTCTTGGCGTTTCTAAAGGAATACATACATATCATCAACATGTAAACGTAGGGGACAAAGAACAAAAGTATTTTTTTATTTATTTATTGCATTATTTATTTATTTAATCTATAATAAATACATTATCTTCGTGGTCTTAAGTCCGAATTGGCTTGTGAGACCACTGCACATTCTTAAGCATATAGTGAAATATTTAGATACATACAAATAAAACTTACAAATTATAAACAACATAATATACAAATATCCCTTTAGAATAAAAATAAAATATAAAAAATCAAATGACAAAAAAGATAAAAGAATAATAACAAAAACAATGTGTAATTGTGAGGTAGGTTGAGAAAATTCGACGAAGTAGGTTATACTACAGCATGTTCATTTAAGTAATTTGATATTAAAAATCCTTTATTTTGTATTTTATATTGTGTGTAGTCAATTTATCTCTAAGCATTTTTGGTATTCCATTAATTAATCTTGGGAGTATATAATGTGTAGTCCTTTTACCATAAAAATTATTAGACCCAGTTGTTTCTATAATTATTTTTTGATCTATCTCGTGTAAATGTTTTATGTTCTTTGAAGTTTTTGTTATAGCGAAAGAAATTTTCTACTAATAACATGTATTTTACTGTTTCTTGTACTAGTAATACCTTGCAATACTCAAAAAGCTTATTTTCGTTGTTGTAGAATTTTTGTCTTACTGACAATGGAACAATTATTTTTAGTATTTTTAATTGTATTAGGTAAATTTTATTCAGATGAGTTTTGAATGTTCGACCGTAGCTACTGAGCCCATATGCGATTATGCTATCCATTAACGATTTATATAATTGCAATTTAGTTTTGAAGTGCAATTTGTTTCTTAGCAAATAAAGTTTTGCTGTCATGAGCCGTGATTTATTGCATATATATTCAATATGTTTGTCCCAATTAAATTTATTGTCGATGAGAACCCCGAGGTATACATGTTGATCAACTTTTTCAATTGCCTTACAGTTGCAGTGTAATTCTTGACAAGAAGGCTGCCTTGAAGAACCGGCAACAATCTAAATTTTTAAAGATATACTGGAGTATACAGCAGCAAAGCGTGGCAACAAAAAGAATGCATCCATAGTCTAAAATGCTCTTATAATGATCTATTATCACTGTATGATGAACCTGAAACTGGCACAGGATGGCCTCTGGGATTTCATCGTTGAGTAAAATTTTTAAAAAAATTTTTTTAAATCAACCTCAATAGAAATAGTATATAAATACTGTGCATTATTTAAAATACTATTTCTATTGAAATTATTAATCAATTTCAATAGAGATAGTATTTTTAATAATGCACGGTATGATTTTACTCGATGTAGATCTACAACAGATGCGGGAGTTGCCCTCCTGAATTACATTAATAACGCTTGGTAAAATTCACAAAATGCGGTAAGAGTGTTTTGTGATCTGTCTAAAGATTTTGACTGTGTAGACCATGATACGTTATTACGTAAACCTAGCCATTATGGAGTCTTAGGTGCTCGTGATCTCATTGCTTCGTACCTGAAAACTGTACCCTGGTACCAGGATTCAGTACGTTACTGTAAATAATGTAAAGTCTTCCGGTAGCTTCCTGCGGATGGGTCTCCCACAAGGATCGATTCTGGGGCCTCTTTTGTTTTTAATCTATATAAATGATCTCCCATTTTGTGTTAATAATTTATGCCATGTGGTACTATTTGCTGATGATACTTCTTTTATTTTGAAAGTAGATCGTAAGAAAGACAGTTATGACGAAGTTAATAGTGCTCTGTTGCAAATACTTCACTGGTATACTGTTAATAATTTAGTATGAAACGCACTGAAAACCAAATGCATAGAATTTAGTATGCCGAACGTTAGGAAAAAGGAGCTTAATTTAAACATTGATAACACTCCATGATAATTCTCCATTTTTGTGACATCGCGGTATCCTTAAGACTAGACTATGCTGTTAGAAAAGTATACAGATGTTGATACTGCACGGCTAGTCTACTTTAGCTTTTTTCATAGCATATTGTCCTACGGAATATTACTCTGGGGCAATGCTGCAGATACCAAATGAATATTCGTAATTCTAAAATGAGCAGTTCGGGCCATTTACAGCGTGGGAGCTCGGGAATCCCTGAGATTTTTTTAAGAACCGGGTTTTTACGGTGGCATCACAGTAATATGTATTGTGATGATAATATAATACTTAAATTTAAATTTAAAAAAGCGAAAAAGTTTTGAACGAAGCAGGATCCTGCTTCGTCCAAAATTTTTATACGCCTTTTAAATTTAAGTTTAGTATTTTCTGTCCTAAGTGTGGAGTAACACTTTAAAACATAGTAATAATATAATACTTGTTAGGAAAAACAGCTACAATTTATTAAAGAACCTGTCACTGTTCTTTAATAAATTGCGGCTGTTTTTCCATGATATCAATACAAGAAGTGAAAACAAGCTGATCACTCCTAGTTTTCGTATTCAAAAAGTCTCAAGTCTTTTATGAGATGTAGTACGTATGTATAATAGAATACCACAAGTAATTTTAAAATTTCCACGTCAAAAATTTAAAGTGAAAGTTAAAAAACGTCAGGGCTTCTCAAAACTCGCTGCTTTGAAAACAAGTGTCTGTAAAGAAGAGGTGGATCTATCCTTATAATTATTGCTCAAAAATCGTTGGACTCTTTTGATATACTCTTGCTTACTGACCTTTACAATTAAATTTTGGAAAGATATTACATCAGTGGCGGTATAATTTCAATACCCTATTTTACAAAGAAAGGGGTAGTGTTCAAGATTGTGGTAGGTATAGGGACTAGAATAAAGATATTCGAGCACACCTTAGGACCTCATGTTCCGTCAAGCTTATATTGTCTAAGAGCCTTAATATGGAGTTTAGACAATATAGACACCATTTTTACACTCAGAACTGTTAGTTGGCCTGAAATTTGCTTTGGCCGTTGAGTTTTTAATGTATCTGGCTGAAATTATCATACATGCTGAGCACACGAATCAATAAGTCATACAAAAAAAAATCATAAAATGAATAGCGACCCACCCACACACATTAATTTATTAATTTATGATTTTTAAGACAATATTCAAAGATAGAAAACAACAAACTGAAAACATTGAAATGTAAAGTTTTGTTCAGTCAGCATTAATTTTTTTTATGAAAGAGACGGTAAACGAGCGTACGGGTAACCTGGTGGTAAGTGGTCACCGTCGCCCACGGCCCCGAGTAACTCCAGAGGAGCTACAGGAGCGTTGCCGTCCTTTGAGGTGGAAGGGCACCAGGGACTGGCATTACCTAATGCGCAACTCAGTGGCCAAAGCCATTACTTAACGGCGGTCTTAAATGCCGGGGGTGGTATAATCCGGTCGAACCTGCCCATGCGTGTTGCCATTACTGGCAACGTGACTCTCCCACATGTACTTTAGTCGCCTCTTACGACACCATCAGTACCAGGGTGATATACAAGTTTCCGACCTAAGAATCCTACAGCCACGTGTTCCATATCGTCCAGATGTTCTACAGTGTCCGTCACTCATGTTTTACAGTGTTCTATGATGTCGTTTTTATAACTCTTCCCTTCTTTATTCCCTCTTTTTCTAACGATAATTGTAGTCATTTAAATATAAAATGAACAATAAGTATAACTTATTGTTCATGTCGTCCGTAATGTGTCGTGTTGATGTGTAATATCTATTGGAGCTAAAAAATAACACGTAAAGGGAACCTAAAGATAAGTCACTGTTCATCATTTTACACATTTTATTCAAAATAACTATAGAAAGAACGTGTCTTCTAAATTTTTGAACAGTTCACATTTTGTTATTAATTATTTATATTACGACTTTTTATGAAACTTCCGTAAAAACTCATTATTTAATTATCATTGTAATGGTGTTCAAAACAAATTAATTAATTGATCATAATTATCAGATTATTGTTATTTGATTTGTATAAAAGCTCCAGTAAATAATCTAAGTTCATCAATTAAGTTTGGTACGTGAATGGATAATATCTTGATCATCTCGTATTAACGTATAAAAAATGGATTTTAAATTGTCTGAAATTTGTGCCATGTTGGGTGACCGAATTGAACAGTATAATAATTCTAACAGAAAACGTAAAGTTAGCAGAGGTAAGTGCATTAACATTTAGTTTTAATATAAATAGGCGTCACGTCCATTTGTATTACTCTATTTTATTTACTAATCTCAATTATTTTCTAGTTGAAATAATTTAGGAAATCGAAATTAAAAAATCAGGCAAATGAATAAATATTTTGTAGCCATTTCGCGAGCCTACATTTTTTTACTGACGTCACTATTTATTATTTTAATTAAATAAAACATACACTGAATGATGAGGGAAATTTGTCAAAATATAATTTTGAAAAGCGCATTTAAATCTGGTTAGCCTTGTTGGACTTTAACAAAAGCACAGACTAACAGAGAAACAGACAAAATTTTAAAAATAACTATTTTGGTCTCTTTTACAAAAATAAACAGACAAATTTATTAGAAGTATAGATATCTAATATAAATGTATAAAAATTCATAGAATAGCCTAATGATTTATTATATAATCTTTACAGAGAGAGTTATGCAAACCAAAATCGCAAAATTAAGGACAGAGAAGGAATATAAAGAAATTTTCAATAAAAAATGTTAGTACCAACCAACTATTTATCTTAACTTGGAACGAACAAGGGCATCGCTTGTTTCCCATTTTATCTAATTCAATATTGTTATATATTGTTGCCTAAATATTATTATTATAGTTTCAAATGTCTTTTGTTAAAGGTATTTTAACATCTACCCCGGCTCATACACCGAAGCCAATAAAAATTTTGCAATCACCAGCTAGCTTTTCGTCTGCCAATAAAACTATACAAGAAACTCCAAAAAGAAGAGTGTTACGTGTTCATAGAAAAATTATATCAAACGCAAGAAAATTGACATTTGAAGGTGAAGAATTCGATGATAATAATTAAAGATATAATGTTAAGTGCACGGAGGATGAATACCGTACAATATACCAGTCAATGTTCCAAATCTTTGAATAACAGCAGAGACAGTGTTTGGAAAAATTGCGTGCGATGAAATTTACCATATATTTACTATAATGTTTATTTGAAGGGGATATGCTCTTACAAGCAAGACAAATAGTTATTTATATTTATTTTTTATAATTTACTATGTTGATGATCTAATTTGTTTAAAATTTATAGTAATTATTATTTTATATACCTAAAGTAATTTGATAATGAATTAAAAATTATGTTGCTTATTATATCGATGTTTTACTTATTTTTTACTTATATTTTATTAGAATTAATTGAATAAACTACACGGTAATACCTCCACCCAGACTATAAAAGTGGCTCAAATGTTCATGAATTCCACCATGTCAAGTATGCACACGATTAAAGACGCGTTTACATAGCTGAAAACTGTTCTACATGGATTCATATTAATTACGATGCAAAGAACTCGACTTCTTATTTTTCTCCAGGAAACTGGCTAAACGAACATTAAGTTTCATAACATTTGATAAGGTTGCCACTTGCTCACTTAACGTGTATTGTGACGCTTTATACAGAGCTTTAGAATGAATTTCATGACCACTTCATGAACCATCGCTGCGATTGTGATTTTAACGTTACTCCGAAAAAAGTAGCTCAGAAATGTACACACCAGCTTTCTGTTGAAAGGAAGTTGGTCAAGTAATCAAAATCAAGAAGTGCAAAGTCTCGACTTGCACTGGGATTGCACAAGGTGCATCTTTGAGATCAAGCACAATGATTGCTGCATTGCGGCGCTAAGGTGGTTTCTTGGTGTTTCTAAAGGAGTACGTATCATCAACATGGAAACGTGGGGGACAAAGAACAAAAGTTAATTCTTGACAAGAAGGTGCCTTGAAGAAGCGGCAACAATCTAAATTTTTAAAGACATACTGGAGTATACAGCAGCAAAGCGTGGCAACAAAAGGGATGCATCCATAGTCTAAAATGCTCTCATTGTGATCTATTATCATGTATGATGAACCTTTCATAGTTGAGTAAAATTTTTGAAAAAATATTTTTTAATCAACTTCAATAGAAATAGTATATAAATACTGTGCATTATTTAAATTACTATTTTTATTGAAATTATTAATCAATTTCAATAGAGATAGTATTTTTAATAATGCACGGTATGATTTTACTCGATGTAGATCTACAACAGATGCGGGAGTTGCCCTCCTGAATTACATTAATAACGCTTGGGAAAATTCACAAAATGCGGTCAGAGTGTTTTGTGATCTGTCTAAGGCTTTTGCTTCGTACTTCTACTTCGTTGTTGCTTCGTACCAGGATTCAGCACGTTACTGTAAATAATGTAAAGTCTTCCGGTAGCTTCCTGCGGATGGGTCCCCCACAAGGATCGATTCTGGGGCCTCTTTTGTTTTTAATCTACATAAATAATTTATGCCATGTGGTACTATTGTCTTATGATTTATATTTTGTATGATACTTAGTTAATTTTAAAAGTAGATCGTAAGAAAGACAGCTATGGCAAAGTGAATAGTGTTCTGTAGCAAATACTTCACTGGTTCACTATTAATAATTTAGTATGAAACGCACTGAAAACCAAATCCATAGAATTTAGTATGCCGAACGTTAGGAAAAAGGAGCTTAATTTAAATATTGATAACACTCCATGATAATTCTCCATTTTTGTTACACCGCGGTATCCTTAAGACTAGACTATGCTGTTAGAAAAGTGAGGCAGCTTACAGTTGTTGATACTGCACGGCTAGTCTACTTTAGCTTTTTTCATAGCATATTATCTTACGGAATATTACTCTGAGGCAATGCTGCAGATATTGAATCAATATTCATAATCCAAAAATGAGCAGATCGGGCCATTTACAGCGTGGGAGCTCGGGAATCAATGAGAGATTTTTTTAAGAATCGGGTATTTTTACGGTGGCATCACATCAATATGTATTGTGATGATAATATAATACTTGTTAGGAAAAATAGCCTCAATTTATAAAGAATAGTGACAGACATGATATCAATACAAGAAGTGAAAACAAGCTGATCACTCCTAGTTTTCGTTTTCAAAAAGTTAGCAAGTCTTTTATGAGACATAGTACGTATGTATAATAGAATACCACAAGTAATTTTAAATTTGCTGCGTCATAAATTTTAAGTGAAAGTTAAAAATATATTGTTAAGCAAAGCATATTATTCAATTCAAGAATATTACAATAATAAGAATGCGTGGGATTAAATGCTGTTGGTACTCACTTGGGAAGCTATGTTGAGCAACTGCTGAGTTTCTTGCCGGCTCTTCTCAGCAGACCTCGGTGGTAGCTTCTTGTCGGACTGACACTACAGACACTTCTATGTAACTTGACGATTCAAAAGAGCTTGTAATGGCCTAATTGAAAAAAGAATATTTTGATTTTGATTTTAATAAACCAACTCCAGATTCCGCAAAATATCTTGCGTCAGGGCTTCTCAAAACTCGCTGCTTTGAAAACAAGAGTCTGTAAAGGAGAGGTGGAGAACATACTTCCAAGAGCTGCTAAGCTCTCGGCATACATATTATATATTCTTCCCGTGACCTAATATCTATACTTATAATTATTTCTCAAAAATCGTTGGGCTGTTTTGATGTACTCTTGCTTACTGACCTTTACAATTAAATCTTGGAAAGATATTATCTCAGTGGCGGTATAATTTCATTACCCCATTTTACAAAGGAAGGGGTAGTGTTCAAGGTTGTGGTAGGTATAGGGACATTAAGATTCTGAGTTATACAATAAAGATATTCGAGCACACCTTAGGACCTCGTGGGAACCACGAGCTCCTAAGGTGTGCAACGTCAAGCTTATATTATCTAAAAGCCTTAATATGGATTTTAGACAATTTAGACACCATTTTTGCACTCAGAACTGTTAGTTGGCCTGAAATGTGCTTTGACCGTTGATTTTTTATTGCATCTGGCTGAAATTATCATACATGATGAGCACACGAATCAATAAGTCATACAAAAAAATCATAAAATTTGAATTTCATAACAATAATTAATAGCGACCCGCCCGCAACTTAGTCCGCTTGAATCATATTTATTTATTTATGATTTTTAAGACAATATTCAAAGATAGAAAACAACAAACTGAAAACATTGAAATCTAAAGTTTTGTTCAGGCAGCATTAATTATTTTTATATCAACCAATCTCAAATCATAAAATCGTTATCTTTATTTTTATTAATTATTTATTTATTATTACAACGTTTCATGAAACTTCCGTAAACACTCTTTATTTAATTATCATTCTAACGGTGTTCACAACAAATTAATTAATTGAACATAATTATCAAATTATTGTTATTTGTTTAGTATAAAAGCTCCAGTAATTAATCTAAGTTCATCACTTAAGTTTGGTACGTGAATTGATAATATCTTGAACATCTCGTATTTACATATAAAAAATGGATTTTAAATTGTCTGAAATTTGTGCCATGTTGGGTGACAAAATTGAACAGTATAATAATTTCAACAGAAAACGTAAAGCTAGCAGAGGTAAGTGACTTATGGGTACATTTAGTTTTATTAAAACTAGCATCAGGCCCACTTTTATTACACTATTTTATTTACTTATTTCATTTATTTCCTTTTTCACATATAAGACATTCTTTCTTTACATCGAATTATAGAATCAGGCAAATGAATAAATATTTTATAGCCATTTTGCCAAACTAAAACATAGGTTAACGTCACTTTTTTATTTATTAATAAATTTTAATAAGACAGATATTGTATGTTAATGCAAGCCAAAATCGCAAGATTAAGGACAGAGAAGGAATATAAAGAATTTTTTAATAAAAAATGTGAGTACCTACCAGCTAACTTTATTTGTCTTAACTTTTATGCCTTATTCTTTTTTTTTTGATAGGGGTTAAGAACAAAAAAGGGCATCGCTTGTTTCCCATTTTATCTAATTCTCTATTGATATATTGTTGCGTAAATATAATAATTATAGTTTCAAATGTCTTTTGTTAAAGGTATTTTAACATCAACCCCGGTTCATACACCGAAACCATCAATAATGTTGCAATCACCAGCTAGCTTTTCATCTGCCAATAAAACTATACAAGAAACTCCAAAAAGAAGAGTGTTACGTATTCATAGAAAAAATATATCAAACGCAAGAAGATTGACATTTGATAGTAAAGAATTTGATGATAATAATATAAATACTGTATTTAAAGTAAATAATAATAAAAATACACAAATATATAATTAGTAGGTACATCCTACTAATACCATGCAATATACAAGTCAGTATCCAAAGTCTTTAAATGACAGAAGGGACAGTGTTTGGAAAAATTGCGTGCGGTATAATTTACTTCATCAACTCGAGATTATGAAGTTATAATAACCATATATTGATTATAGTGTTTATTAGAAAGGGATATGTAAGAAAATATATATTAGTATATATAACAAAATAAATATAAGTTACTATTTGTTACAAATAGTAATTTATATTTATTTTCTTATATTTACTACGTTGTTGATGTACTTTGTTTATATTTTATAAGAATTGTTATTTTATTTACCAAATGTCTTTGTTAATGTATTAAAAATTGATGTTCCTTATTATGTCGATGTTTTATTTCTTATATCATGTTATATTACAATGAATTAAAAAAAACAATACGGTTATACAAGTACAGTCAAGTATATAAAGTGACTAAAGACGCGTTTACCTAGCTGAAAACTTTTCACCGTGCAATATTGAAAGATGATGTAGATACGCCTGTCGTGGCGCAGCGGCACATGCGTGTGACTGTAACCGACAGGTTCTGGGTTCGATCCCCGGTCGAGGAAATGAAATATTTAATATTTTCAATTTAAAATATTTAATGTTTCATTCCTGCGCTCTGGTAATAAGGCAAAGCGCGGCGTTGAGTTTCGCCGCTCAACACGCAATGCCTCAAATTCGGCGGAAAGTGGGGAACCGAAGTGTCTTAACACTAGGTTCCCGGGTTTCCTCTGCCTACCCTGCCTCATGTAGATACGTGCGACTTTTGCTTTTTTCCAGGAAACTAGCTGAATGGGCAATAAGGTCCGTAACATTTGATATGGCTTGCAGCTCATATACACTTGCTTACTTTCACATTCCAATATTGTGGGTTCTATCCCCACTCGAGGAAATGCAAAATTTAATATTTTAATTTCTCCGCCCTGGTAAAAAGCCAAAGCGTGTCGTTGCATTACACCAATCAACACGAAATTCCACAAGTTAATGGAAAGTAAGGAAGCGGAAGTACCTTCATGGGAACGTGGTGTTGTAACAGCAGGTTCTCAAGTTTACTCTGCCTATAGCGCCATGCGCGGGCGTAAAAGGGATAACAAAATACTACGAATTAATCAATACTTCAATTATATTTCCGTTACCAGAGCGAAGAAATAGATTTATGAAGGAGTGGCAAGAGAGGGAGGGGTAGAACTCGTTTTACCTTCGAAAACAGAGTATCTACTATATTGGAGGATGGTCACGTAAAGACAAGAGGACCCCCCGGAGGGCATGGGCATGTATAAAGAGGTTGATGATATTGGACGAGGAGAAAAAAGTATACCGAGACCGCAGAGTTTTGCGTCACTGTTTTTTCTGCCTACCCCGCAGTTATTTTATATACCTAAAAATGTATGTTGTAAAAGTATCACCCGTACCACAATTGGTACAGGTGATACTTTTACATCATGAATACCTATGTAATGCAGTTAAATATCTAATGGAGGAAAAAAATGAATACTTAAAGGGAACCTAATGATAAGTCACTGTACACAATTTTACAAATTTTATTCAAAATAACTAAAAACATTTTTTTTAAACGTTAAGTTTGACATTTAAATTAATAACGTCTTCATCATCATTAACACATATACAATGGATTTTAAGTTGTCTGAAATTTGTGCCATGTTGAGTGAGCGCGGTTGAACAATATAATCATTCTAACAGAAAACGTAAAGTTAGCCCCTTCTAACTTTACTTTACGCTAGTACATAGTAAATCTAAATGTACTCGTCATTAACTTACCTCTGTAAGTGGATGACGAGTTCATTTAGTTTTACTATATGTATACTAGCGTCACGCTTGCTTGTATTACATTATCAATTATTTTCTTGTTCACATTGAAGACAATATCTTTACATTGAATTATAAAACTAAACCTATAAATCTTTTATAGCCATATCGACGAACTGTAACTTAAATTGACGTAATTTTTTTATTTATTAACTAATTAAATAAAACAAACACTGAATGTTGTCAAAATATAATTGTGAAAACGTCATTTAAATTTGGTTAATCTTCCTTCATATTAATGTGTACATACGCACAGACTAACAGAGAAACAGGTAAAAAAATTAAAAATAACTATTTTGAGCCCTTTTACAATAATAAGCAGACAGACAACCATTGTCTGTCTGCTTATTATTGTAAAAGGGCTCAAATAGTTATTTTTTATTTTTTTTAACAGTCAGTCAGTCAGAGTCAGTTAATTTTTTTTTAGAAGTCTAATATAAATATATGTATGAAATCCATAAAATATTCTACATGATTTATTATCTAACACTATTCTATCTTTACAGAGAGAGTTATGCAAGCCTCAAAATAAAGGACAGAACAGGAATATAAAGACTATTTTAGTAAAAATATAAGTACCAAATAACTATTTATTTTACACTTCATTCTTTTTTGATAGGAGTAAAGAATCCAAAAGAATGAGAACATAAATAACGTCGCTTATTTTCAATTTTATTTAAATATATCTTTATTTAGATTTATATATTTGTTGCCTAAAATAAATAATTATATTATTATATTTTTGAATGTCTCTTGTTAAAGGTATGTTAACATCTACCCCGGTTCATAAACTGAAACCATCATCTGATGCTTGCAAAAATGTTGCAATCATCAGCTAACTTTTCATCTGCCAATAAAACTACACTAGAAACTCCTAAAAGCAGAGTGTTACGTGTTCATAGAAAAATTATATCAAACGCAGGAAGATTGACATTTGACAGTGAATAATTTCATGATAATAATTAAATATATAATGTTAAGAGTTAGAAGGAAGTACACCATTTAATATATCAGTCAGTATTCCAAATTTTTAAATGACAGAAGAACCCAACACTATTTGGAAAAACAGGGTGTGATAAAATTTTCTTTGTCAATTTATCTTTTTCTTTATCATGCAGAGAGCTCGACACGCTTTTTCCCAGTAAACTCGCAGAAAGGGCAATACGGCCTGTAATTTTTTCAAATGATTACCAGCTCATATGCATATGTTTATCTTCAGATAAGAATGATGCAACGCTTTCTCTAGAGCTTTGCTTTTTTTTAGAATGGATTTTATGAAATTGACCGTGACTTTAAAGTTACTTCAAAGACAGTAGGAAATGTAGGCTTTGCATCATAATTTTATTACTTCCTGGTATTTTCTGGAAGCTGGTCAAATAATCAAATTTAAATAGTGTCTAAGTCAAAGAGGTGTAAAGTCTCGACTAGCACTAAGACTGCCCCAGATATTAGGGATGAAGCTTAATGATTACTTCATTGCGCACGAGTTCTTGGTAAAACGAAAACGCAAAATTCAAAACATCCTCGTTGATTAGTAAATTTAAACGTATCTAGGTGAAAGAAATCGTTAGGTTTAGATATAAGAAGTACAAAAATCCTATGGATGAGGTAGTGCTAACAATGCTAGATATGCGATAAATGTTCATTACAATGCTAAAACTCCTATATTCATTTTATATTATAAGTGCCACGAAAAAGTTCGATCGCAACAAAGGTGCTGGGGCTGATAATATATCTCCTTTAGTAAAGCGATTGATTTAGTGCCTATTCCTGTAACTATATACGAGTAAACTCTCTTTATATGGAGTTGTGAACGCATTGCTTGACTGGTTAAAGCCGTACCTTACAGTTTTACGTCGTGGTAAATGTATTACGCAGCCGATCCAAGGTCTAACAGCCTCTAACCTTAAAGGAAATGATTTTGACACTTTGAGTAATGAACTTTAAATTATTATATAATTACGCATTATATCATAATTCAAATATTTTATTCAACAGACCTTCCGTGGTGCGGGATTGTAAATGTGACAAGTTGTGATTCAAGTTCGATCCCCACTCGTAGAAATGAATAAATTACAATAAATCTAATTTAGTAGTAATTAAATCACCTTATATTAGGCAGTTGCCCTTAAAACTTGGTGTCATCCATAGTCATGACCAGTGTTTCCCAAACTTTTTAGTCCACGCCCTACTTTTGAATTTCTAAAACCACTATGTCCCACTTAAGGCAAGCGTTGGCTTAAAATACCTTGGCGAGGGGGTAATTTTTCTTTGGTTATAACATTAATTGCCCCCATCCAATTGCCATAATGCCCCCGTGTGGGGCGTACGCCCCACTTTGGGAAACACTGGTCATGACTGTCTGCATGTAGCTACAAATGGGTCATTTAGTAGTCGAAATAGTTAATAAACATTACCTCAGGCATTGACAGTAGCTTCAAATGGACTTTTCAAATATACCTTTTATATACTAAGCTTAGACAGATCTTAGCCGTCTTTAAAATTGTAAAAAAACCTATTCCATTCAAGGCGAAAGGAAGGTACTACTCCCTCCATTCCATTCATATATTCAATATGGACTTGAGTGTTATAGCCAGACTAATTATTTAACTACTAATAACTAATTAAAAAACCTACGGTTAATTTACACGTCAAAATATTATAAAATATAGTTTCTAATATCATAATTATGGAACGGAAATAATATTGTAATAATGGAAGGAAATTATTAACAATCCTACGTGGTCATAGTCAGTTAAAATT
Organism: Eueides isabella; assembly: GCA_019049475.1. Taxonomy (NCBI): domain Eukaryota; kingdom Metazoa; phylum Arthropoda; class Insecta; order Lepidoptera; family Nymphalidae; genus Eueides; species Eueides isabella. Next base: position 11,100,908 of record CM032389.1, on the reverse strand, counting down.
GAATTTACAAAAAAAAATATTTTTTTATGAAGAAATTAAAATTATGCGTTTTCGTATAGGTACACGCGTTTCCATACACGATCTATCACTCACAACCGGTTACGTACAATACGAGCCAACAACGCTTACGGCACGTCACGCACGTCAGCCCACCTCGTACCGAGGTTAATTTTAATAGTCGTCTTCCTTTAAACTTATGTAACACCATTAAAAAAGAAATTATCACAATATTTTTTATAAATAATTGGTTAATAATAGTGAATCATTTTATTAAAATTGTAATGTAATGCTAAGAATTATTGTAACATCGACACAAACCTTTTCGGTATCTTAGATGTTATATGTATATTGTAAATTGGTGCCAATTGTTAAATAATAATAAATTAAAAAAATGTTTTGAAAATATTTATATAATATATTATTTCTCCGCTCTGGTAACAACATTGGGATCTGCCACTCATCACATAATGCCCAAATTGGGCGGAAAATAGCGAACGAGAAGGATTGTTATTAGGTCTAATGGAAGCCATTGAAACATATTTGAAATAACTAACATACGATCTTTTCTGTACATACTTATCTCATGTCTCCATGTACCTACCTAAATTGATATTGTGTTTTGATCGCAATGGTTATTTTGTGAAATAAACTTCCGTTAAAGAATTAAGCTTTTTAAATAGTTGGTATTTAATTTTTTTCTTTCTTTTTATTTTAAAGTAAACTATACACCTACTTGTCGTTCTTTATTATTTTTATATTAGGTACACTTGTGCATTGCTTTGTTATTTGTTGTTAAAATACATACGACGTAAAATTTCTCGCGTAAATTAAAAGTTAAAAAAATTTTTTATTAAATTTAACACGGTTTTATTAAATTTAAAATATATTTAATTCATGTGTAGAAATAAGGTTTAGCTAACTAGAGATGTTAATTATAAAATATATACCTATTATTGCGCTCTTGCATAGGAAATAAAAAGGTTATTCTTAAAAAAAAGGTAATAAATAAAAAATGTCTCTTATTTCCAACATAATTTTTTAATGAACAATAACAATAATTATAATACGAGTACCTATATAAAATACACAATTACTATAAATTACAAACAAATTAAAATTAACATAATAAATATTAAAAGTAATAATAAATATAGTAGTAATAATAAAATTAACATAATAATAAATAATTGTTAAATAAATTGTAATTTCTAAATAGACTATCTGTATTCTTTTAACATGTACATTAACTGGATAACATACTACTTTGCATTCTGTAATATTTCGTTCAGACCAATGGATTTAATAGGCATATCACTTTTTCCTAACACATTTCATTGACAGTTTGATGTAACGCAAATGTGACGGGAAATATCTAATACCGTATCTAGTCTGGAGTGCACAGTTCCGCTTTTATTCTTCCGTGTATAGGACGCCTGAACACTACTACAGAGACCACAAAAACAAATGTAATCATTCATTACGTTTTACGTACTTCTCAAAATCACGTGTATCCAAGAGCCACGACTTTTCTTAAGATAGTATGGACTGTGTCACTACACGTTTACTTCACATACTTAATTATTATCACAATCTTCATTATCAAATGTTAATCGTCTTGCATTTGAAATGATTTTTCTATGAACACGTAATACTCTTCGCTTGGGAGTTTCTTGTATAGTTTTAGTTGCAGATGAGAAACTGGCTGGCGAATACTGCTTCTTTGGTGGCTTCGGAGTTTGGAGCGGCGTTGATGTTGAAATACCTTAAATGATTATGGTATACTATTTTAATTATTGGTATATGATATAAGTAGTAAGCTGTGTAAAATATATTTTGGGTAAAGTGAAAAAGGCTTAAAAATATTAATAATATTAGATTCTTACATTCATGATCAAAAATGTCTTTGTATTCCTTCTCTGTTCGTAGCTTCATGACTTTAGCTTTCATAACTCTATCTGTAAAAATATAATATTATTATTAATGAATGAAAATATATAGCTTTTATTCTTCTAAGTTTTAAACACTTAATTATTAGATTTATTAATGACTTATTTAAATTTAATTTTAGCTTTAAATAATAAATATAAATCACTTGTAAATCCCAACGTCATCTTCTATAGCCCTTTTTGTAAGCAGATGCTCAGCTCTACCATACAAAATAATAAGGTACATAAACCACATTTTATTGCTTAACGAAATAGATCCCTTCAGGCTCCCATTAACTTTAATCATGTTAAAAACGTTAAAATAAAACAATGTACAACATATGTTAATAGATAATCACTTACCTCTGCTAATCCTACGTTTTCTGTTGCCATAATTATACTGTTCAATGCGGTCACCCAACATTGCACAAAGTTCAGACAAATTAAGATCCATTTTATATAAATTAAAGATGTTATCGATTCACGTATTAAACTAAACTGATGTATTTAAACGACTTACTGTAGCTTTTATACTAAATAATGATATTATATTACACTCAATTAAGTAACTATTTTGTTGTTTACATTATTAAGATTATATTATTAGAGAAGAGTAATTAGATGATGGGTTTTCACTGGGTCCATAAAGTATCAAAACAAGGTGTTGTTGATAAGTTCGTATTGATTTTTAATAAATGTTGCATATATATAGGATTAAGGATAGAAAGATGTTTTGTGGCGGAACTCAACGCCGCAGTTTGTCTTGTTAATAGAGGGAGGAAATAAAAATATTATATATTCCATTCTTTACAGTTGCACAATTGTGACAGACATTACCAACTCTTGTAATTTAACTTTAAAATTATTGTTATTTTATTTATCTTAGCTTTACGCTTTTTTCAGGAAAGTCTACCTACTAGTATATAAAACTTAGTGATAGAAGCCCTCGTCCATTACTTTAAGCATTCAACATCAATGTCTCGACACTGGCAACCTGATACAGTGGCGGCTTTCAACGCTGTCCGCAATGTCCCTAATCATCCTCACAGGTAGTGTTCAAACCGTTTACCCTCTGGTTTACGGTAATATGCAATCGCAATGCGCCACGACTGCCTCAGTCAACTCAATATTCGATCATAGGTTGTGTACAATGTATTGCTATTTTATCGAGAAATTTTAAATATTTGATAAGCGATACGTTTTGTGTAATGAACAGTATTAATGTTACATTAATACTGTTAATTACACAAAACGTATACTGCATTAAAATTTCAAACTATGCAATGTCTTGGATAAAATCTATAAGAAAACATTTTTATCTTTTTTTTTTCTCTACGCATCAACAATTTGAACTGCAATGAGCTGAAGTAATTTGGTTATAAATAATCTTTCTATCCATATAACATTTATTAAAAATCAATACGAAATTATCAACAACACCTTGTTTTGACATTTTATGGGCCCAGTGAAAATCAATCATCTAATTACTTAATGATGTAAACAACAAAATAGTTAATTAATTGAGTGTAATACAACATCATTATTTAGTATAAAAACTTCAGTAAGTAATTTAAATACATCAGTTTAGTTTTATACGTGAATCGATAACATCTTCAATTTATATAAAATGGATCTTAATTTGTCTGAAATTTGTGCCATGTTGGGTGATCGCATTGAACAATATAATAATGGCAACAGAAAACGTAAAATTAGCAAAGGTGAGTGATTATTCATTTATAAATGATGTACATTGTTTTATTTAAGCGTTTTTGACATGGTTTAGCTAATGGGAAATGGCCTGAAGAAATCTGTTTCGTTAGGCAATAAAATTTGGTTGATGTACCTAATTATTTGTATGGTAGAGCTAAGCATCTGCTTAGCGAAAGGGCTAAGGAAGAGGACGTAGAGATTTACAAGTGACTTATTTAAAGCTAAATTTAAATTTAAACAAGTCATTAATAAATCTAACAATTAGGTGTTTAAAACTTAAAAGTATAAAAGTTATGTATTTTCCTTCATTTATAATATTATATTTTTAATTATATTTATAATTCATTTATAATATTATATTTTTACAGATAGAATTATGCAAGCTAAAGTCATGAAGCTACGAACTGAGAAGGATTACAAAGATATTTTTGGTCATAAATGTAAGTATCTACTTTCAAATAATATTATTAATATTTTAGGCCTTGCTCGCTTTGCCCAAAATATATTTTACACAGTTTAATACTTATATAATACACCAATAATTAAAATAATATATCATAATCATTTAAGGTATTTCAACATCAACGCCGCTTCAAACTCCGAAGCCACCAAAGATGCAGCATTCGCCAGCCAGTTTTTCTTCTACAACTAAAACTATACAAGAAACTCCCAAGCGAAGAGTATTACGTGTTCATAGAAAAATCATTTCAAATGCAAGACGATTAACATTTAACGATGAAGATTGAGATAATAATTAAGTATTTGAAGTAAACATGTATTGACACAGTCCACACTATCATAAGAAAAGTCGCGGCTCTTGGATACGCGTGATTTTGGGAAGTACGTAAAACGTAACGAATGATTACATTGATTGCAGTTGTTTTTGTGGTCTCTGTAGTAGTATTCAGGCGCCCTAAACACGGAAGAATAAAAGCGGAATTGTACGTAGCAAAATTTTCACGGGGTAGACACTTGGTTTGAACGAAAAATTACTGAATGCGAAGTGTTATATTATCCAGTCAATATAGATGTTAAAAGAATACAGATAGTCTATTAAGAAGTTACAATTTATTTAACAATTATTTATTATTACTTTAATCTTTATTATATAATATTTATTATGTTATTTTTATTTGTTTGTAATTTATTGTAATTGTGTATTTTATTTAGGTACTATAATATCTGTTACTGTTTATTAAAAATATGTGTTGGAAATAAGAAACATTTTTTATTTATTTTGAGAATAACCTTTCTATTTTCTTTGCAAGAGCGCAGTAGTATATTTCTTTTATAATTTTATAATTTTCGATTTTATAATTTAAATCTGTAGATAGCTAAACTTTATTTATTTAAATGAAAAAGAAAAGTGGCTCTTATGATTCGAATAAACATTATGTGGAGCATCAATATAAATTATTTTAAAATATATATTATTCACAAATGGAGGAAATAACTTATAATATAATAATAGACGGTTATTGTTTTGTTTTTTCCAAAATGTCACTTTGTACTAGTTTTAACAACTATCAATTAATGATAACTGTCAATTTTTAATGGCTCGATGGTGTAACGGAAGTGTATTTCACAAAATAAGACAATAAAATTTCTTCTTAATTAAAATATGCCATTGAACCAATATAAAAGCGTACATACTTTCATATTCATCCAAAATCTTTGACCTAAAAGCTGTAGTTGGTCGTTGATATAATGGCCACCAGAGACAAATTTGCAGAATTATATAGCAGGTCTCTTAACTTTAACAGCCATGGTCCCATAAAAATATACCGTTTGTAATCTTTTTAATTATAAAAAAACTCAATGGGTTTATTTAAAAATGTACACTTTTAGTGGGTTCTAATATCTTGCATATTGCAGTTCAGCGAAGGTCAACAAGTGACAATTAAAAAAAAAGTACTTTACATTCTTGCTAATGTAATTATTTCGGGTTTTATGTATACCGGTTTGTTTGCGATGACCGCCAAAATAAATCAAAATCTGCTGCCGTATGTAATATTGTATATGAATGTGTTTAATAAATTATGATTATTTTTTTAATAATAGGGGAAAGTGGTCACCCTTTATACATTTTTGAGATTTTTCTTATTTTTTTTTTTCTTGTATTACGTGGAAACCCACGTAATATTAGTTTTCTTTGGATATTCTTTGATGTGGCATGAATATTTATATGAGATTGCATCTGTGATATTCTCTGATGTGACATAAATATTTATATGAGAATCTCCATCTTCATCGAAAACCAGCGGAGGTAAAGAGCTTTCTCGTTTTTCTTTGGTCTGGAAATCAGTAAATTTGGATTGGTTCAGTGCATCTTAAAATTTCTCTACTCGATTTTCCAACGTATATGTTTTGATATTCCATTTGAACGCGGCTAATTTGTAACCCAATGTCCTTGAACTACTTTACTACTTTAGCATCCCTATATTTTCTCTAAGATCGTTAACTGTGCTCGCCAACATGTTTGCCCAGAGCGGCAAGTATAGGCATTTACAACCCATGAGTATGCAAAGTAGAAATAGGCGCCCAGTTCTCGCGCTAGGACCTACCACGATACCGACCGCTCTGACTACGGCAGGACTACGGCAAGCTACATTAGTTATAAACGAAGATTATATTTGGCAACGTATAATGGAAATTCGTCGAGTCTGAACGAACACGTTGCCAAATAAGAAGTAGAGCTAAGTAAGACCAGCCAACATAGTTTATATTTACTAGAAGTCCGAAGAAAGGGAAAGACATGGAGTTAGGTAAATTGCTCTACTTTCAAAAAGGCGACCAAGTCTCCCAAGAAGTAATCGCTTTTTTGGTTTCTTACCTTGTCCTAAAGTTATCTAAAAGGTATGAAAAATTGTACACGAATGACGAAGCATAAGTAGTCTAGAATGTGACTAAAGCACGCGATGGAATCCACCAACAACATCGAACGATACACTTCAGTTTTTGAAGAAACGGAGGGAACTACTATCACTGTCTTCATCAGAGACGAATGCCTCTAACCTATCAGAGACGAGTGCCTCTAATCTATGAGAAATAAAGGCCATTCGTGGTACAGAGGCACAAGCGTTCAACTATAACTATACGCTTGACAGGTTGTAGTTAGTTTCCAGTCTCTCATCTGCCTACTCTGTGTTAAGTGCGGGATATAGTGTGAAGTAAAAAAAAATATTTTAAAATAAAATTATATTGTAGGTATTTATTTCTCGATCTTTTGTTTTATCTTCACGCATACTTTCTATTTAATCTCATATTAAAACTTCTCTACTTTTCAGATATCAAAGACCAGGTGACCGAGTCCAATGCCGCAGTTTATTACTAACATAGAGTTGACAAGTCGTAACCGCCCTGAAGCTAGCTGAAAATGGCAGCACACATTTGATTTTAGATTTTTTTCTTACTTTTTATTATTTTCCATCCGAGTTGGAATGGAATATGGAATTATGAAATTATGGAATTACGGAATTACAATGGAAAACAATTTGGAAAGCATTACATTAGGGCCACAACACTTCGACTATACTGTTAATATAAAGTTTGCGGACATCAAATATAAGGCACACATGGGGGAATCAATACAGTGTTCCGCCAATCAAAATACTCATAAAGTGTTGAATTCAGTCTAAAAACGAAGAACGGAGTGTCTTAACACTAGTTTATATCAGCCTCGCCTGTTTTATACGCGAAATAAGAAGCTGAAAAAAAAAAGAAAGTGTCAGACAAAAAGCTGTCGTATGAAGTTAGAAATAGAAACTATTCAAACATTACGATTACGTCATTTCAAATTCTAAGTAAATGAACTTCTTATAGCACAATATTATTTTTATTTAACATTCTTTAATCTAATATATAACTATAGTTTTAAGAGGGGAAACAATATATACACATTTTAAATACTGCCTAAATGATCTTAAAAATAATTATTAAAAAATCAGCATTAAATATTTCTTCATGATGTTATAAACCATTTAGAGCTTACATAAAACAATATTTTATTACCGTCAGTCTTCAGTCAACCGCGCGTTAAGATGTGTGATATTATTGAGTTTAGTGTGAACGGACAAAAATGTTCAGGTACTATTTATTTACATATATAGCGAATTAAATTAAAAAATATATCTTAATTTGACAGTCATAAAATATATTTTACTCTCAATTTTAAATTACGATTTCACTAATAACAATAAATAATAAACGTTTTTATATTAGTAGATATTTTAATCTAATATTTAAATTTATTAATAAAATATATTATATTATATTTTCACTTGCCGACTACGTGAGTAAATACAGTAGATTATTTTATAATAATATATTAATATATATAAACAGCCCATATACATATATTTAGGTATAAAAAAGAATTATTTAATTTTTTAGCGTATATATATTTTTTTAATATATATATTTCTACATGCTCATTATTAGCATTAATATTTTTTTAAAAACTTTTTTGACTGTTAAATGAACATTTGTTACTAAAATAAAATTAATAATTTAATTAAATAAATAAGTTAATTTATTAATTTTGTTGTGTACACTTAATAGTTCTAGTTTTAGATAAACGTGCACATTAGGAACATGTAATTGATAAAAACTCGTTAACAATACACTTGAGTCCTAAATAAAAATGTATGAAAAAAAGGAAATATAACATAAAAATAATATTTTCTTATAATCAATATTAACTGTGTATATAAATAGTATTAATATTAATAAATTGGTATTTATTAAGTAAATTAGATATAATATTAAAATTAAAAAGGGTACGGACCAGGTGTGTATTAAAAAAAACAACAACACAATGACAATTTTCGATACACTATGATTTTTGTTTGTGGAACATAAAGGTTATTACTTCGTACATCCATTAAATAAAATATTTTACGATCATGCTACTACGTGACGCAATGTTCTGTTTAATCAGAGCTGAAGAACATGTTAATATTAAAAATAAAATGGCAGGAAATATCAATAAATAAAAAAAATACGTCAATAGCAGTGAACAGAGTTTTTACGTCAACTTTTCCTTATCTATGCGAAAAAAAAAAGCGCAAAGCAGGGTGAAAAAGATTTGAACCTAATATCATTGCTTGTACGATAGCCAAGTACTAATAACGATAAATATTCCATTTATTTTTTATTAGATAATTTTGGAAGTCTTCGTTCTTGATACAAAATTTTGTATATAAATAATAAAAAAATATATTATTTACTGGTAACATTAAGTACATACATGTTGCTACGACCTGTCAAGTTTTTCAAGTAAAATATAAGAAGTAACAGAAATCCTGGTTGTTTCTTTTATTCGTTTGCACGTAACTGCCGTAATAGGCTAATAATGACAGACATTATCCGTTGTTTCGATATGATTATTATAATGAGACGGTTGTCTCTTACAGATTTATCAAATGTATACTTTTAGGTTACAACTGTATTTAGGCGTTAACATATTTTTGATAAACTTTAAACCTTTAACTTTATATTTAAAATAAGGCTCAGATTACCGGTATATTATTAGCAACTGTGAGCAAAGGCGCTTTTTATTCTCTATAATTTTAAATTAGTTTTATGAATATTTTATATTTATTAAAAATCCTTAGTGAGTCTGAGTGAGTGAGTAAATTTTGCTCTCTTGCTTAAAGAAACATATGGTGTCGCCATGTTGAGTGTTGTGCGTGGCTTCGACCGCTGTTTTATTTAATATTTACTCCGTTCCACACTTTCCGCCGAATTTGAGGCATTGCGTGTTAAGTGGCGGAGCTCAACGCCACGCTTTGCCGTATTACCAGAGCGAAGAAATGAAATATTAAATATTTAAATTGAAAATATTAAATATTTCATTTCCTCGACTGGGGATCGAACCCAGAACCTGTCGGTTACAGTGTGACTGCCTGCGTTTGGGCCTTAATATTATTGGACTATTCAATAGTTTAAGTGGCATATAAATAGCTATATGCACTTAAACGTGCTTGTTTTGAAATAACGGAGAGACACTTCTATTTTATATATAAGTATAGATGTATAGATACTATATACTATACTAACGTTAAGTAAAGGGGAAGCCTTTGTTTATTTTTATTGTGTTTCTAAGTAATCCAACTCCAAATCAGTTAAGTATTTACATTATGCAGTTTATGGAGAAATAGAAATCGAATTCATATTTTTTTTCACACCGCTTATCGCACATGGCGGAGTAAGATGTGGGAACTAGGGAACTTAGTGTTCAGATACTACGTTCCGTTCCACAATTTGCACCAAAAGAAATTGCGTGTTGAGTTGTGATACTCAACGCCCGCTTTGCCTGTGATAAAATATTTCAATATCTCAAGTCAGCATCGGACCCATAGCCTGTCACGTGCGCCACGACAGATCTCGCACAATGTATAGGATTTCTAGAGACATATAAATTAATTTCAGTAACTATCAATACTTACGTAAAAAATGTTAATATATTCTATAATATTATAAATTAATTGTGTCTGTACATTTAATATATTTGCGAAAAAAAGAAAAGGTACAGTGAAACGTGAAGCTGAAAAAAATAACCGTATTTAATAAAATAAGTAATTAGTTTAATGTAAAAACTTACACTGTATTAATTAGGAATTAATTATAAAGTAATTACATATTTATGCTGCTGAGCTGATGTTATATGTTACTCACGAAATTTTATGAAACATTGTGCGATAATGACCCTATGACAAGAAAACAAGAAAACATTATTAATTTAACTTGTTTTTAATTTGTGCCTAATAAATAGAACTGTTGAAATTAAGAAGAAAGTCCCTAATAGTTGATCTCTAATTAGTGTTATATATATAGGATATTACTTTTGGAACTTTTAAGGGAGATTTCATAATAAATGGTTTTTGCCCAGATTCAATGATTTACATCGTCCTCTACGCACGCTCGGAAGTTCTCAAGCTCGCCGGTTTTATCAACATCTTTAATTTTTTCTTCACTCCTATAGATCTTATTGTAGTATAGACTTTCTCGATAAACTGATAAGCTGGCTGTCTGTTGTAAAAAAGTTTTTAAACCATGTATTTCCTGTAATAAGCGTTTTCAATCTCTTAACTTTTCAGCTTTATAATATTAGTAGGTATAGATGTAGATTAAAAAGTATTAGTATTTTTTTCATACACTACGAATCCTCATAATAATGTAAATAATTCATCATTCATGTTTTTAAATAATTCATCTGCCAAGTTTTTAATATTTTTTTATTCTCTTTCAGTAAACTCCTCGATACATCGTAACACAACAGTGTATGCGTACCTCAGGTACCACTTAGGCCTCCCTGGTACAAAGGCGATGTGCCATCAAGGAGTGTGCGGGGCTTGTATAATTAATGTTACTGCTAAAAGGCAAACTACTGGAGCTGTGGAGTTATTTTCTGTGAATTCTGTTAGTAAATTATCCTTTAAAACAAATGTTTTATGTGCATATTTAATATATTTTAAAAATTTTCTATTTCCTTGGTGAGAAGGGAATCTTAGATTTTGAGTTATTTTTTATACTTTCTTCAATTTTAACTGTTATTTTTAACATATCTATTGTTTAAACTTTATGTTTTGCATTATTACAAGGTCAAATAGCTAAAAAGGTTTTGGTATAGTTCCAATTTTTTTTGTTTGTTATTCCATGGTTTGCAAAATACATGCAGTAACATATTTTAAATTAATAACTTTTTTCATAATTCCATTTTCATTCCATTCCATCCTAACATGGCAGGGTAGGCACAGCGAACTTGGGTATCTTATGTTAAGGCACTGCGTTCTCATTAAGACCCTGCTGTTCCCCACTCTTCGCCTTATTTGAGACATTGCAGATTGAGGGGCGGAACTTGCCTCATTACCAGAAAAATTTAGCCCACAATCTCTCATTTACAGTCACATTTGTGCCCATGACAGGTGTCATTAAAATGTTATTTCAAAATCAAGAAAACATGTACAACAAAATATTTTGAGTAAATCAACCTTTAAAATGTGTATTGAATAATAATATAAAATACTTTTTCAGTGTCTAGTGCTTATATTTTCTTGCCACGGATGGGAGATTACAACTGTGGAAGGTGTAGGTAATCGTTGCAATGGCTACAGTGAGATACAGAAACGTATAGCTTTTTATAATGGCACCCAATGTGGATACTGTACTCCGGGATGGGTAATGTCGTTAAATAGGTAAATATAAATAAATCTTTCAGTAAAAATTAAGGATATATGATATAATGAAGTGATAATTTTGGGGCACAGCAACGAATATGTAAGTAACAGTAGGGAGCTCTAAATCTTGTTAAGATAGTTGATTCCCGCTAGCTTAGCTGTATCCCCCATAAGACGAGGCAGATAGAAAAAAGCAGGTGTTAAGATAATTAGTTTTCTAAGCACCAACAGATTTTAAAACATTGTGTATTGAGTGGCGAAGTTTAACGCCATACTGCGTTGGGATGGTGCGTTTCATATCATACATAAATATAAATGTTTCATCAAATGTACTATGCTAACCTGTATCTGCATATATGTTCACTGTAATTGTATTTCCACATCGTAAGAGGTAAAAATATGTAAATTGTATAAACGACGAAGCTCAATCTCTGGTATAATCGTTATAGACATATGTATGTATCTAATTCAATGTTTATTTTGATATATGTGTATAATATAAGATTGTAAATTGTTGTTTAATTGCGATCAATAATTGCATATTTTTGCATATTTACCTTCGCAAGTTTTTAGTGTAATGCAAAAAAAATATAAACGTAAAGTTAAGCGAAACTAAAACGTATTTTTTTATGAAATAAAATAAAATTTAACTTCCCAAAAATATTAATACTATCAATTTCTCATAAGAACTTAGAAAACAAAAATATTTTTAGTCAAGTAGAAATCAGAGTAAATAAAAAAAAATGAGTAAAAAAAGTTGAGTTGGCACGTTAAAAAAGTTGAGTTTCCGCAAATGTTGGTAACAAATATTTAAAGAAAAAAACTGAAATTTGTATCGTGTCGGAACGTATCCTATCGAGTATAGTTCGTGAGTAATTTCTACATTAGATAGAGTAAAATATTTATGGAGCTGTTTGTGTGTGAACAGAATTAAAATAATATTTTTTTAATACAAGAAAAAAAAATATCGCGTATGATAAGTTTACATTCTATTGTTCAAAAATATTTATGAATAATATATATTTATTTAATAATATATCTCTTATACGACTTTTGTTTGTCATTTGCGTGACAATTTAAGAATAAAGGTAAAGCAACCTCATAATACATGCTCGTTGTCACCATGAAGGTCAATCACAAACTGTTTCGTAAAAAACACATTTCATATATGATATATGTATTGCGTATTTACTATGTATTTAAAAATATTAAGCGTACAAAGCTGATATTTGCCACGTAAGTCTCTTAAAGTCCATCGTGGCGCAGCGATACAGCGGCTGACCATGAGTATGGGTTCATTTACAACAAGCAATGTCCAGAAAATTGGGCAGAAAGTGGGGAACAGAAAAGTGTTTTGGAGAACGTTAAGAGAGGGTTTCTGCGCAAACGAAGTAAGTAGTGTCATCAGCCATTGAGACTGACCTTGAATGTTATTCGAGATAGTATCGTGTACTACATTGAATAAGTACGGATTAAGAATTGAACCCTGGAATTGAAGTTTGGTATCGCCTAAAGCAATCCTAACAATAGAAACCGAGTCGTGGCACTAGTCCTTGATATTTCAATTAAGAGTCCTCTGAGATCCTTTTAGATCGTAATGAACAAATAAAGTAATAATTGTGAAAAACTAGGAACAAAGCCAAAGGCTTCTGCAGAAATAAATTCTAAACAAATCACATGTAGAGCTCTGTTTTTCCCCTGTATGTCTGCATAAAATTTCTGAGGGTAAAATGACTTTCATAGTGACCGTTCCTAAAATCCATGTTGAGACACAAAAACAGTACGCTGTAACCTGAGTTCGACAATGGGCTCGAAGAACTTCGTGGTATGATTCATACCACGAAAATTCATCAACTTCGATCGGAATAACATTAACCACCATTTTTCCGTTCTTTATGAGTAGGTAAAGGTAATGAGTTTCGTCAGGGGTTATAGGGATAATAAATCTGAAGTTACAGTAAGTGTAGTAAGAAATACCAAAGTAATAATAATAGAGATATAATATACTCTCCCTCCGTATTCTGAGAAGCTAAATTTGTGGTGACGCTCTCAAACAGCACATTTAACCGCATCTAGAGGTCACAGTGACGGTCAACCCCTTAAGGAGTAAAATCTAAAGCTTTTCAGAAAGAACTAACGTCACTATTATAAAAGTCTCCGTTACGCCGTTAGGTAGGGAAAAAGCAGAGGGAAGAAGTACAGTACTTTTATGGCCTGAATGAAACCATATAAGTGGTGGCTCGAGAATCCGGGGTCGCTACCTGTATGCACAAGAACAAATTTCGGACTGATTTAGTCAGAGCACCTCTGGATATCGTTAAAGTCATAAAAACTTCTAGTAGTAAAAACGATGATTTTAGGTTGCCAGTTTGCGAGAAAGTTTTTTCTGACTTCACAAACTACCGGGGTCATAACATGCAATATATAGATTCCCAGTAAAAGGCGGAAAACAAAGTGAATGCCCTTGATATTAGAATATAATTGCCTATTTTGCTGAATTCAGAATAAGGCGTGAAGTTAAAAAAAAAACTTTCTTTAAATCGGCCAACCATATAGACTATAATTACAAAGGAATAATTTATATACATATTTTGAATTGTAATAAATTGTCATTCTAAACTTATATTTGTTTTATTAGACTTTGTTAATAAAAAGAATTTTATTTAAACAGCTGTAATAATAATTTGCGTTGGAAAAATATTTGTGACGCAATATCATTTGAATAGGTTAGTTCAAACAAATTTGGATGTAGGCAGTTTAAAATATCTTTAAAATTTAATTTCCGTTTGTCGTTTTAATTTGAACGTACAATTTTTTCAACCTATTAATTATTAACACAATTAAAGACAATTAAATACTTTCAAATGAAAGGTGCTGTTATTGTCTAACGAAATAAAGTATCTAACTCAATTCTAAATTTTAAGTTTACGTTCATAATATAATGAAAACTTGTTCATTATCAAACAGCCATGCGCGTAGGACTATCTGATAAATCGTGTCGGGTGATCTGTGTCTACCCCAAAAATATTACAAACAAACTCTGGAAAATTAATGACACAAAACCATTACACAAAAAGATTTGTAGAGAACTAAAGTCCAGCCCCCTCTCCCTGGAAAATTCTTGTAGATACGCCTATGCAAAAAGCTAAATTGATTTCGTAATTGTATGAGACTATCGTGGCGTAGTGACACAACGAGTGACTGTAAGAAAAATGGGAATTATTATATTTTTTTTTTCTCCTCATTCTGATGTAAGGAAAAAGCGGAGGGTTGAGTACCACTATTCAATACGCAATTTCTAGAAAATGGAAAATGGAGAACGGAATGTTTAAACACTAAATTCTCTAGGCCTATCTGGCTATTCGGGATATATTCGGGCGTCAAGCTGCTATTAACCATTATTGTTAATATTAGCTAAAGAACGGACAAAAAGGAAGCTCTGACACAGATGACTTTTGACTAAACTCTTAATATGCTTCAAAATCAAATCAAATTAATCAATTTTTCGCTTTAAAAGATGATTTTTCGCATTTTTAATGTGTAAAATCATCAATCGATCGATCAAATTTTTCGCAACGCATTAATTGATTGCTGAAGATTATGGAAATTTTATGAAAAAAATATAAGTAATGAAAAATAAAGTACTAAAAAATATATAAGTAAAGAAATAATAAATAGGAAAGGGCACACATTAATAAGTTTGTTGTTTGTGTCCTTCATTAATATAAAAATATTACCTGTGATTATGCGTTTTGTTAAACTAATTAGACTAAAACCTGATGTAGTCCACGAACTTTAGTACAATGGCTTTAAATTTAAATGACGTATTTATTTAATAGAAACGATTCGACATTATTGAATATCTATCTATTCATATTACATTGTTTTATTTTAGTTATTTTTTTCAGTCTTCTACCTAAAAAGCTAACAAAAGCCGAACTAGAGAATTCATTTGGCAGTAACACCTGTAGATGCACCGGCTACAGGACCATATTGGATACTATAAAATCCTTTGCTGTGGATGCAAATCCATCATACGTTCATGACATAGAAGAAATTACTACTTGTCTCAAAGACAAGAATAAGTTATGCGACCGCCGTTGCTCCGTAAGTAGCGACTGGAGCGTTGTAAGTGATGAGAAATGTGACATTATTGTTCTAAACTTTGGAAACACGTTCTTCATTAAAGTGTTTGAAGAAGATCAAATTTTCAATGCACTTAACACTTATGGTGCCGATTCATGTATGCTTATTGATGGGAATACTGGTAAAGGTAGGTGTTTACACGTTCAGTTATGAAACGAAAGCAATATAATTATTTAGAAAACGTATAAAAAATTGAACGGGATCTTCGCCTCTTGGGATCAGTCCACTTAGTTTTCTAAATAAATATTTTTCTTTAATAAGTGTGGATTGATAGATTAAAAATGCTAAAAGGTAACGATTAATAATTGGAAATATATACATATACGAATTGTTTCATTCTTTCTAAATTAATAATAATACTACAATAAATTATATGAGTAAATGTATAATAAAAATAAATTAAATGTATTTTATTATTTTAATTGCAGCCGTCATAAAGAAATTCGAATACGCCTCGGTCCTCGTAGACATTAGCGATGTGACGTCACTAAAACAATATTATATCGATCAAAACCTAGTTCTCGGGGCAAACATATCTATACAAGATTGTATGGACATATTTAAAACGATCTCGCTAAACTCAGGAGATTTTTCGTACTTGGAAGAGTTTTACAAACATATGGATTTAGTTGCCCAAATTCCGGTTAGAAAGGTAATAACGAGTGCCATTGGAGTTAATATTAAAAATGTGTTTTTATTTTGACAGGGGTCGTTGTGGCATAGCTCCATATCATGTAACTATAAACGCCGTCGCGTTTATTTTAGGACAACTACTTGGGAGAATTATTTATTTAGTTGTCCTTCCTCTGGTAGCAAAAGATAGCGCAGCTTTAAGCTAGGCCACTTAAAATATCGTAACACTGAACACTAGGTTAGGAACCGAAGATACAAAGATAAATATAAGGTCATAATAATTGGAAACAAAAAAATAACGTATTATAAAGATGTTAGCAATTAAATTGTAGAAGGAACTATTTACCGCTCAGTACGCTCAAAGTATTTATTTTGTATTTTAAAAAGCTTGTTAAAATTATTATTTATATGAAGAATCACCGTAAGATGTTTAACATTACCCATTCTTTAATTGTATTTATAATGAAAGAATAGAAAAATCAATTCTGTACATTAATAATGTAACAATATATTAATTCATTCTTTAATATATCGATAATAGGAGCTGAAAAGCCACTCAGTAGAATTTGTCTCTCTGTATATCTGTTAAATGTATTCACAATATGTAACATATTTACTGAAAAGAAATTAACGTTGGTATGTTAATGGCTTAGTCAGAAGGTACATCTTTTATTAGGTTTCATTGTAGTTTCCGTAAAAAAATCGTTAAAAAAAACCATAAAAGTTGATTAATTTTGCCATCGTAATATATTAAGGCCTACACCTAAAGGTTATATTTTTGTATGGTTATCTTAATAAATAGTTAATATAGTTAATATACTTTATCTTTTGTGATTTTATTAAATATTGGTTGTAAAAAATGTTGTAGTTTTATATAATAGTAAGATATTATCTATCTAGATAGGCGCAGTTACGCGGGCGTGATACGCCAAGACACACAAACAACTCGTGAACTTGTAACTATAAGCATGTTTTTTTACACAAGAAAATTATTTCTTTTCTAGCTTGGGTCATTAGCCGGTAACTTGATGTTAAAGCATATGACACCAACTTATCAATCAGATATCTTCCTTCTCTTCGAAGCAGTGGGAACAATGATTAGTATACGTGAGTTATTTCTATAGTCATTAAACTGGTTATTAAGCAATTAATCTGCCTATAAATCATTTGGAAGTCCTCGGAGCTTAAAAGCCAATTACAAGTAACTAAAAGATTTCAAAAGCTGTTGTTTTAAGGGAGGCTGTAGTGGCATAGTGGTAAGGCAAGCTTCAGAATGTAAACGCAACAGTTGTGTGTTCGATTTCCGCTCGGATGAACAAAATACTTAATATTTTCATATTTTTGGCTATCATAACGTTAAACTAATATCTGAAGGAACAAAAAGAAAGCCGTCTGTGTTTTTTAGCCAGTAACGAAACCGGCGATAAGTGTCGATATATCGACATATCTATAGTAACTCACATTATATTTATTTATTTAGGGCATAAACATAATATTTATATAGAATATAACTTTTCTAGCATTAATTCAAGTTAGTTATTCAACCTAATTGGTATGAATAATTACACTTACTGGCAATGGTTGCGTACATATAAAATTGATTGTTCCTGCGATTAGATACACCTTTTGTTAAATTTTAAATATATATTGAATTTTTATTTGCTGGTGGGTTACCTTTCGACTAATGAGTCTCAAATACATCAATGAAATACAAACATTTAAAAAAAAATATTGTACATAATTTGAAAAAAAATATACGTAAAATCTTAGACCGCGCCTCTTTAATATATATTGATATTAAAAAGGCGCCGTCTCCGTCAGCTTTCTTCTACTTGCATAATAATAAAATAATATTAATTATTGTGTTATTGTTTTTATTATTATAAGGTATATAATATAAAAACAATAACATGATTATTATTATAAGGTATATAAAAACACAAAACATAATAATACTAACTTTTACAGGTAACAGTAACGGGGAAACTACAAAATTAACTTTACCTGACTTCCTGAAATATGATATGAAAGGAAAATTGATCGTGTACTTTGAATTACCGCCACAAGGGTCTGATTTTATTTTCAGAAGTTATAAGGTAAATATAACAATAGATTATAATTATATTTTTTCTTGTTATGTAATTTTGTACGTAATGACGACAATTATTATGAATTTAACTAAGGGAATTATCTCTATAATATAGATGTGAAGACAGTACTCGTAGCTTTCTCAATTTTAAATTTATATCTAGTTTTTTACTAGTTTTTTTCTCTTTTTATATGTAGGGCTTAATATTGTAAATAAAAAAAATATATATAAAAAACAGGCAAGGCAAATAAGGCGAGTGGAGTTGAACTTAAATTATACAGTGTAATGCGCTACGACATTTTTCTGCTTCAAACCGTAAATCATTTATCATATACTTATTATTTTTATATTTATTATAAAATAAGCAATCGGCTACTACCCCCACTAATACTTGTTTAAGCAATCAGCTACTACCCTCATTATTACAGGCATCTCTCTTTATAAAGCATCACGCCACTTAGCTTGTAGCGTTCGTATTGTGCACACCGGTCGTGTAATTTAGTTATGTCGTTAAATTAATAAGATGTTGTTCCTTCTATTTAGTTAATTTATTGTTAAAATTACTTTTTAAGAGATAAATAATAGTTTTTTAAATACATCTACTTCTGATTTCTAACATCAGAAGTGGGATAAATTACTTTTCGCCCACAAAAAGGAGGAACAAAGTCTCGTTAACATTTTTTTTTTAGTTTTCGTGTTTATTTTGACCTGGCTGGTAGATCTAGCCATAACGAGCGTAGGTCGCGACATCGTTCTCGCAGTCGTACGAGTGGTAGATCGCGATATCGCTCGCGTAGCTATTCTAATGTGTCAAACCATAACCGCCGTTCCCGTAGCAGAGTACGAAGTATAAGTCATGCTTGATCTCGTAATACGTCGCGTCGTAATCGTGTACGCCATCGTTACCACCATAATAGGTCTTGGTCTCCGCGTATGCAAAATACCACGAATGTGTCTATTCAGAATACACTGAATTCGATTATGAACCGTTTAACAACGATAGAAAAAAACAACAGCGCGTTGTAATCCCAGTTCCACGTGTAATACAACTGAAGGCGAGTTGAACACATCACAATCAAACGTGTCTAGATGCTGCACGCCGGAAGCTCGGGTGAGTACCCATGACACACGAACTACAAAACATTTATCGAATACTCAGGCATTTACAGCACAAACAATTTATTTAGATATTGATATGCCCGGCTCAACTAGGGCCCTGGTAGCTATTAAATCATTGCAATTAATTAGGTCACACAATTATTTCGTATCAAACTTTGATCCTTCTATTCATAATATAGACTCATGGTGCGAAGAGGTTGATCGCGCTCAAGTGACTAATGGTTCAACTGATTCTGAGTGCTTATCGCGTATTGTTCGTGTCTCAAGGGTGACGCACAAATTTGGCTAAACGAGTGGGTTACGACAGATCGCACATGGACAAATTTCAAACGCGAATTCAAATCACTGCGTCCGCGCAAGTTAGATTACGCCAACATACTTTTTGAAACCATGAATACCACATCCGATAGGTACGTTACATATGCGGAATATGCACGACGCACCCTTTTACGTTTACGAATAGTTAATGGTTTAAGTGACGAGCGTAATAACTTTAATAGTGATCCGTGGTATTGATAACCCTCAAATAGGAGCTACCGCGGCTAACGCCGTTTTGAATCCAGAAACAATAGTTTCGTTTTTATCAATCTATACCAAACCGAGTCGTGTAAAAACTGGTACCCACATTTCATTACCTATTAAATAAAAATTTTAATCAACCGAATCGCAACGAACAAAAGTGTTTCTCGTGTGGTCGTAAAGGACATATCACTCGTTATTGTCGCTCAAACCCGATAGTAAATAATAAAATACCTTCCTCTAGCTACACGAACAGTATTACTTGTGCTTTTTGCAAAAAGCCAGGTCACGGGGAAGAAAATTATTTTGCAAAAAATCGTTCTCAACCGCGAAACGAGAGAAATATTAACCTTTGTACAGAGAATAATTCTAGTAGCGCAGGTGCAAATGTTGTTGCTGTTGTGGTGGATGGCATTCCTATGGACGCTGTTATTGATAGTGGTGCTTTTAACGTGTCGCTCATTTCATCGGATATTCTGAGTTACCTTGCCTGCTAACTAAAGTCTTCCCATTGTGTTTTAAAGGGTATAAGCGACAAAGAAATATTAGTCAAAGCTTACGTGACCTTTACTCTCGAGTTTAGTCAAATTATCGAGTCGAGTTAGTATTGAGTACTCGAGTTTAGTGTTGTAGGAACGGACTTACTGAATCGCGACGGTATCGTGTATATTCGCACTAAGGATAATCAATATTTGACTAGGTCCACTGATTCCCCGATTCATATTAACGCGACGCACTGTCTTGAGGTAAACACGCCCCTTAAGGGAGATAGTTATGAATCGTTGCTTAAAACAATGAACGAGTTCTCTGAGTTTTTTATTACCGGTACAGCTACTACCACTGTTAACACCGGTGAAATGAATATTCAATTATCAGATACAACCCCGGTGGTTTACCGACCCTATAAGCTTTCCTGCGATGAAAAGCTCCGGGTTCGCAAAATTATTGACGATCTTTTAGAAAAAGGAATTATCAGGGATTCAAACTCAGAGTACGCGAGTCCGGTCATACTCGTTAAGAAAAAGGATGGTTCGGACCGAAAACTCTTCAACGCTTTATAAAAGCAGGTTAGGTTCTGGTTTACGTTGATGACGTGCTCATCATGAGCTTCACCGTCTTTGAGGGTATCTCCCTTATAAGAGACGTCCTGCAAACGCTTACTACGGCTGGGTTCTCTATAAATGTACGTAAGTGCTTGTACCATAGAGGTTGAATATCTTGGGCAAGTGGAAGTCAGGGTCAGGTACGGCCGAGCCCACATATAGTCGAAGCTCTCGTAAATTCACCGATTGCAACGCTAGCCTTGCAAGTACGAACTTGACGAAGTGTTCTTTGACATTAAGTACTCACAGTCCACTGAAAAATGCGACCCAGGAATACGTAGCCCTTACCGAGTTATGACAGCTCCATTGAACGGACGTTATGACCTAAAATAACTCAGTGGTAGCTACGGGAAGACCACACAAGTAGCGGGCACAATACATGCCTTGGCATGGTGATTGATGTCCCGAGTCATGTGCAGCCTTCTTTGAGGGTATAAACGAGTGTTTGATATAAGAACTACAGGCCTGCTTGGCCTTGGCGTTTTATTGTCGAACTTCGGGCAATTGGCCCTGGCGTTCGTCGAACTTCAGACGTATTGTCTTGGCGTTCATTGAACTACAGACATACTGTCTTGGCGTTAAATATTGTGACTTCAGGCTCCAGGCCTTGGCGTCTAATTAAGAACTTCAGGCGTAAAGCCTTGGCGTTTTATTGTCGAACTTCGGGCAATTGGCCCTGGCGTTCGTCGAACTTCAGACGTATTGTCTTGGCGTTCATTGAACTACAGACATACTGTCTTGGCGTTAAATATTGTGACTTCAGGCTCCAGGCCTTGGCGTCTAATTAAGAACTTCAGGCGTAAAGCCTTGGCGTTTTATTGTCGAACTTCGGGCAATTGGCCCTGGCGTTCGTCGAACTTCAGACGTATTGTCTTGGCGTTCATTGAACTACAGACATACTGTCTTGGCGTTAAATATTGTGACTTCAGGCTCCAGGCCTTGGCGTCTAATTAAGAACTTCAGGCGAAAAGCCTTGGCGTTTTATTGTCGAACTTCGGGCAATTGGCCCTGGCGTTCGTCGAACTTCAGACGTATTGTCTTGGCGTTCATTGAACTACAGACATACTGTCTTGGCGTTCACGGAACTTCAGGTATATTACCTTGGCGTTCTAGTTTTAGTTCCACAGGTGGTGGGCAAGAGATGCGGCTTGCAAGGAGTCTACTACCGTGAAGGAAAGCGCTTAGGCTAAGCTTTTTATTTTAAGAGACGTCTCTGTTATTATTTAAAGGGTGATAGAATGCACGATTTCCATGAGTGTATGATAGATGAAGTTTGAATTGATTGAATGATGATGTCTGTAAGGTTGAATGTGCCTCTTAGGCTAAACTAAGTTTCAATAACCGTAACTGATTTACAGGTGAGCATAATAACAAACACATGTCACTGGAGAGAACATCACCTTCGAGGACATGTCTCCCGATGTTTTCTTTGAATGAAAACCCAGACACCGAAGTTGTTTGCGTCGCTGGTCACAGCGATCTGGTAACCCGGCTTCAGGTCGGTCTTTCGCTGACCTTGTTGGACGAAGACGTCGAAGAAGATGGCGCTGGACCAAGTGCCGGCCGCTGAAGAGGCTCGTGTCGAGGACGACACTATGTCAGGAGAGGCCGTATAAGCAATCGGCTACTACCCCCACTAATACTTGTTTAAGCAATCAACTACTACCCTCATTATTACAGGCATCTCTCTTTATAAAGCATCACGCCACTTAGCTTGTAGCGTTCGTATTGTGCACACCGGTCGTGTAATTTAGTTATGTCGTTAAATGAATAAGATGTTGTTCCTTCTATTTAGTTAATTTATTGTTAAAATTACTTTTTAAGAGATAAATAATAGTTTTTTAAATACATCTACTTCTGATTTCTAACAATATTCTAATGTTTAATATTATATTTTCTAGATAATGCCGAGAAGTCAAAATGCATTAGCATTAGTCAATGCTGCATTTAATATAAAAATGAACATGAGTACCAATGTTATAGAAAAGGCAGTAATTGTCTACGGAAATATATCTGCAGATTTTATACATGCAACCAAAACAGAAACTTATTTAAAAAGAAAGAATGTTTTCAACAACCAAATATTACAAGGCGCCATAAAAGAGTTAAGTAAAGAGTTGTTTCCTAAGGACGAACCTCCGAAACCATCTCCAGAGACAAGAAAGAAATTAGCAATCGATTTGTTTTATAAGGTATACTATTAAATTATTAATATAAAACGGTAATATTAAAACTGAATATTAATTTAATTATGTTTATATGATATGCTTTTGTCATTGTATGTTAACCAGTTAATCATAAAAAATATTCGTCATTACATTATATATTATTATTATTATCATGAATAAATAAAATATTTACAGAATGCCATCCATGTCTACCTTACTGCATATTTAAATATATAAATATCATAAAAATCAACACAATTCTTCTTACCTAATTTTATCGTTTATAGTTCGTCTTGAGTATATGCCCATCAAATATTATAAATGATCGATATAAGTCCGGTGGAAATCAAAACGCGAGGCCCGTATCAAGCGGCTACCAAGACTACCAAGCTGATTCCTCTTTATTTCCGCTGAACCAACCGATAGATAAACTAGAAGCTGTTATACAAAGTTCAGGAGAAGCGCAATTTGTGAATGATATTCCGCCATTTCCCAATCAAGTGTTCGCAGCGTTCGTGCTTTCGACTGTACACGCTGGGTCAGTCGATTACGTTGACAAAGAAGATATTTTGGTAAGTTTATATTTATTATAAAATTGATCTGTACACAATTACCATAAATCTGAAGTATAAGAAAAAATATTCATAAATAATATACCTGGCAAGAACTTACCACGTAAATATTCAACAATTAGCATTGCTGATTAAATTTAGTAATCAAAATATTTTCAGAAAATGAAAGGCGTGTCTGCCGTATACACGGCTAAAGATATAAAAGGTACAAATTCATTCACGTACCCTGGTTTTCAATTACAATTAGAAGATGAAGAAATATTGGCAGATAAAAATATCAAATTCTTCGGACAGCCCGTTGCTATAGTAGTGGCTTGTAACGAAGATTTAGCGATTAGAGCCGCTGAATTAGTTAAAGTTACTTATAAAGATGTGCCAAATACTCCCCCAGTATTAACTATCAATGATGCAAAAAAAGATAAGAAAAGAATATTTACTGGCTCCACTATAGAACCAAAGGGTAGAGGAAATAATGTAACCAAAGTAGTAAAGGGCGTGTATGAAATTCAAGCACAATATCATTATTATATGGAGCCCTTGTCCTGCGTGGTGGTGCCCGTGGATAAAGGGTTGGAAGTGTTCGATTCGACGCAATGGATGGACTTGACCCAAGCCGCTATAGCTCGGAGTTTGAACATTTCTGAGAGTCTGTGAGTATGCGTTATATATAAAAACATAGTCAAAGGTGTTCATAATAAATATATTATGAACACCTTTAGCAATGTATTTAGTTCTGTAGTGGCGCAGGAGCATTAACTTGTGATTGGAAACGTAACAGATTGTGGCTTCGATCTTACTCCAGGAAATGAAATTTAACATTTTCAATTTAATTATTTAATGTTTTTATTTCTGTGCCCTGTTCCAAGGCACGCCTTGAAGGGAACTCATAGACAAAATCACAATTTTGTCTATGAGTTTCCCTACGGTACAATACTCATTAGAGAAAAGGTTTATTATATATTTTGCTATATTATAACAGAGTAAACGTAATAGTACGTCGTCTGGGCGGTGGGTTCGGTGGTAAGCTAAGTCGTGGCGTGCAAGTAGCTTGCGGAGCAGCTCTTGTTGCCACTAAGATGGACGTGCCCTGCCGTTTTGTGTTACCATTGAAAACCAATCTTACTATTGCTGGACGTAGATTGCCTTGCCAGTGTGAATATGAGGTAATTATATAATAAATATAACTTTATAAGTATATATGTGATATGAATGTATAATATATGATATGAATTTATAATATATAATTTGAAATTTGTAGAGTAGTTATGATAAGAATCTACAGTTGTGGTTTGTGAACTTAATTACTAAAAGGTAAAATTTTTAGATATCATCTTTGGAAAACTGATCATAAAATATAAAATAAACAATCTTTTATCTCATGATATGATAGTTTTCTTTTCATGAAACCAATATTTTTTTCTACTCTAGGCAGGAGTAGATGATGATGGTAAAATTCAATATTTAAATGCCGTAATAACTGAAGACGATGGCTTCTCCCATAACGAAAATATATTGAGTTATACCGCTGAGGGTTTCTCTAGTTGCTACAATAAGGACTATTTTAATCTGAAAACCTTTTCGGTTACTACTGACAAGCCCTCTAACACTTTTGCCAGAGCTCCTGGTAAGTTTTTTAATTAAAGTAACATAAGGAAGTGAAACAATTTGATTTGTTTTACTCTCTTAATATAAGTAAATACTTTCTTTATACATAAGTAATTTTCTTTTCTTATTTTCTTTTCTTATTATAACAGAAAATCTATTATCTAAACCTACTAATAAATGTCAATCATTATTAGGTACCATGGAAGGCATAGCATGCATAGAGAATATAATGGAACACATAGCTGTCGTTGTACAGAAAGATCCAACTGATGTTCGTCTAGCTAATATGAGATCTGACGATAACGATTTGCCTTCACTTATAGAAAATCTGAAAAAGAAAGCCGATTACGATAAAAGGCTTAAAGGAATTAAAAATTTTAATAAAAGCCACAGATGGTACAAGAGAGCGATTAAAATCAATATTATGTTATTCCCTGTAGTATTCTATGGGAATTACACTGCCATGGTGTCCATATATCGAGGGGACGGTACTGTTACAGTTACAACTGGTGGTATTGAAATGGGTCAAGGTGTTAATACAAAGGCGGCCCAGGTTTGTGCCTACGAGTTGGGTATCCCTGTGGAAAAAGTGTCCATATTACCAAGTTACTCATTTGTTGCAGCCAATAATATCTTCTCAGGGTCAAGTATAGTAAGCGAGAGCGTGTGCTATTCTATTATTCGTGCTTGTAATACACTTAAGGAAAGATTAAAGCCTATAAAAGATAAGATGAATAATCCAACTTGGGTTGAACTAATTAAAAAAGCTGGGGAGGAAGAAATAGATTTGACGGCCAATTATATGATGAATGAGAAAGAGCCGGATCTTTCTGGATATAGTGCGTTTGCGGTCTCCATTTTGGAAGTAGAGCTCAATTGTTTAACAGGAAGGTTTCAGATTATTCGAGTGGATATACTGGAGGATGCAGGGTTGAGTGCCAACCCCAAGATTGATATTGGACAGGTTAATATATTGAGTTTTCTTTTTCAATGAATTAAAACCGAAAACAAATAATTTATAATTTAAAATATATATATATAGTATATTTTAAATTTGTTTACTTATCGTACGATCTTAACAAGCTAGGAAATTGGATATACAAAATTAGAAAAATTATGAATTTTAACCTATTTATTAACTTTTTTAATACCTATGTACACAATTATTACAATGTTTGGTAGCATTTCAATATATACAGTTTACATTTCATTATCTAGGTAGAGGGAGCATACATCCAAGGTGCAAGTTACTTTACATATGAAGAATTTAAATACAGTCACCAAGGCGAGCTCCTGAACAACGACGCGCTAAGCTACGAGGTGTACCTCGCCAAGGACATTCCGATAGACTTCAGAGTATATTTGCGATACAATTCCAAAAATCCTAAGGGAGTTTTAGGATCTAAAGGTATTATTAATACAATATGACCTACAAGTTAAGCCACATGTTCTTAAATATAAATTTATATCAATTTACATAATAGTAATTACAATTACGTAAATTGATATAAATTTATATTTTTATTTATTTATAACACTTTTTTAATTATATAATGAATCTTAAATATCTTTTTATTTAAATAAAAAATATATTTAAATACTGCTAGAAAAACCTTAAATATATGTCTTTGTAGCCGTGGGTGAGATGGGTATTTGTTCGTCGCACGGCATTCTGTACGCGCTGCGGGATTGTATCATGGAGTCGCGCAAGGATTCCGGATACGACCCAACCGAGTGGATCGATATTGGTACAGTAACATTTCAAATTTATATGCTAGATTACTTTGCTTAAAACGCGTGTTAAGACTCGCAACTAACACGCAATGTAACGAAATGAAGGAAACATAGAAAGCAGAGTGTCTCGATACTTATTACTCTATTTGTATTTTGCAAGAAAACGTTCTATTTTTTTAAATTACTAGTATACCTATTTGTTTCTTTTAAGTTTGAGTTTTTACATATTTTAAAGCTACCACTTGTTATTTTTCAGAAATACCAATGACTACAGAATCCATATTAAAGGCATTGAATGTTAAAACAAGTGAATTCCTTGTAAGCTAAAAGTTGTTATTGTAATAAAAAATTTATTAACATATTTCAATAAAGTTAACAAAATAAATATATATTAATAATATTTCTTAATAAGCATAAATACCCTAATATTCTAAGAACTGCTTAGAATTATGAAAGGATGTGTTATGTTTTCACTGATATAAGAATCACATGGACTGTGTTGAAAAGGTCTGCTTTTCAGGAAGCACCCATTTTAGACCTAGATAACGTGAAGGTTAAGACAGCACCACGCTCTTTTTTTAGTAAAGGGATTAAGCATGCTATAGCAATTAATATAGACCACAACATTAAACAATAGTATTTTATTCATAACAAAACTTTGATGAACTCTTTTAATTATCTATACCCTAATCAGGAAGCCGAGAGATAAAAGGTTAAACAAACTACAAAAAAGATTACTTTACAGGTCACGATTAAAGGAGTTAATATTTTATAACGTTACTCTGGAAGTACTCTGCGATAACGATAATACCATTGAATCTATAAAACTTATGGAACTTTTCGATTTGCTAGAGATCGAATATTGTAAATATTCTCCATTATTTTGTTCGTTTTTGTAAACAGTTAAAATACGTATAATACGTATGCCACTTTATTGTCAAACACATTTTAATACTAATAAATTACGAAGCAAGATAATGCCAACATTTTACATTAAAATTTATGGTTTTATCATCGGTCGTGTTGCATCCGCCATTATTACAATACATCAATATATATATTTATACAAGAGATTCAATAGAAAAATTGAGAAATATTTTCATTCCTTCTTTGTTATTCCTTTATTACTCTTAAAGTTTCTTAATTAAGCTCAAAGGCATTTGTTGATTGATGTTGTTATTATAAACGTGTTCGTGCTAAAAAATGCCGTGTGATTCCGGCTTAGAATAGGATCACCCTGGTACTGATGGTGTCGTAAGAGGCGACTAAAGTGTGTGTGAGAACAGAACGTGAGTAGAGTCACGTTGCCAGTAATGGCAACACGCATAAGCAGACTCGACCGGATTGTTACCACCCCCGGCATTTAAGACCGGCGTTAAGTAGTGGCTTTGGCCACTGCATTTCGCATTAGGTAGTGCCGGGCCCCGATGCCCTTCCAATTTAAAGGACGGCAACGCTCCTGTAGCTCCTCTGGAGTTACTCGGGGCTGTAGGCGACGGTGATCACCTACCAGGTGATCAGGTGACCCGTACGCTCGTTTGCCGTCTTTTCCATAAAAAAAAAGACTAAACTATAGCACTTGTACTTTTCTACGCTAACATAAAAGTAGTTAAAGACTCAACAACAACACGCTCAATGGGCTGTTAGTAAATACTAAATAGTGTACAAAGTCAAACAGGTTAACACGTTCATTGCCAATCACGCGACGTCGCGTGATCTCAGTCCTCTTCGATTTGGCCCTTCACGCGACGTCGCGCGAGTTGACTGAAGTGTTTTGTTCGAAGCACATTGCTTGGGGCTGTGTAGTATTGCCAATGTGTTTTTTAAGGGCCTCTAGAGAAAGGACTGGGTTAATGAAAAGTGGACGTGGCCATTAGAATCCAGCGATAGTTTTTGTGTTACGTAATTGGTTAGTTCGCTAAATGTCACCGCCCGTGCGGCCGGCTTTCTCGTTTGTGATTTTTAAACTAAATTATAAAAATAAACTTTTATACTAAATTTACGTTCATTTTATTTTGTAGTGAATGAATTATTTTGTAGTAAAAATATTATATTTCTTATAAAACAATATTTATTATGAGTGATCAACTTGGTTCCTCTAGGAGAACAAAAAGACCAATTCGTGTAAGCAATCAAAGCGTGTTTTGTTCGGACGAATTGGATATTCTGAACGCTTTAGAAAACTCTGATGTTGAGGATTTTGTTGAAAGTGATGAAGACAGAGATTTTTTAGTGCCTGATAATGATGAAACCAGTTCATCCCTGGAGTCGGAAGATGAAGGAGTTATATCACCCCAATCTTCTAGTGAAGTTAGAGTTATAACTGAAGAAAGGAAGGAGGTAAATGAAGCGGTAGAAAAGTCAGCTCTGCCACACGAGTCTTTTGAACCAAAATGTAATAAATATTATATTTGTTTTGATAAACCTTGAGAACTGATTTATTTACTAAGACTGATAAAAAATATTATATTTCTAATTGTTATCCTAATATAGTAAGTTTCTTTGATGTTTTGTTAATTTCTGTGTTATATAATTGTAATAAAAATAATTACTACCAAAAATAGTTTCATTTTATTACATTTCAATTCATAATTGAATAAAAGTTCTATATTTCTCTTCACGCGACGTCGCGTCAGGGAGCCGGTAAGGATAGATGTGCCAATGGATAAATGTGCACATGGCCCATCACGCGACGTTGCGTGATATATTAATATATTATCTAAAATATAATACGAATATACTAAAACTATAAACACACTCCCAAATAGTATTTGCTGTACTTAAGAGTTAAATAAGGTAAAAAACAAATGTGGGCCACCAGATGAAAATTCCAATTTTACCTTTGGCAATGAAAGTGTTAAGGTAACGTTTTCAGAAGCTGTTCACATATATCCTTTTTATTTACTACTAATGAACAGTTTATTTATTTGGGCCGATCCCGGCGGCACTGCAATGCCGGGCCGACCCGCGACGGGAGTGGAGCGAGCCCCGAACATCCCGTCAGTTTACAAAAATCAGTTTAATATACTGGTCCCTCAGTGAGGGAACTTTCAGATATTAAGCTGAAAAGAACAGATACTACACTTTGATCTTAGCCAAAAGGCCGAGAAGCGATAACCAAATTGTAGAAATTTTTGGTAGTCACTAAACACTAGAACATCTTGCCAGCGTGATTCAGGATTTGCTTTAATATGGACAACGCCATCTAGTGGTGAGTTGAGAAAGTCCAATTTCTTTATCTATGTGTAGTGTTTCTCGTATTTCTAATCTAAGTCTAACGGGTAAGCAAAGCAATATAAAATAAAAACAATGTTGCCACATTATCCAAAATTAAATCCCTAACGTTTTATTTTTATTTTTTTACCGTAATTATAGAACTTAAGTACAAAAAAATTACTGATTCATTTCATACAAAAAGTGTTAAAATTTTATTCCACTCTAATAGGTAATCTTCAATTAAATAATAACTCATGTAGGTCGTTTTACTTTATAAAAATATAGTTAACGTTAACGTTAATTTCGAAAAAAAATTGTATATTTGGTTTTTTTTTTGAGACATTCATTAATTGGTGTGTATGTTTGCATGACTTGTACGAGTTCGACCTTTTCAATTCTTTTCTTTTTGCCTCTATATAATGTCTTTTGGAAGTGTTTTCTTAAGCCTTCTAGTTGCTGCTATTGGGTTCATCAGGTTTATAGCAAGAGGATTTGGATGATTAGCGATTCGGTCTCTGTATGTCTATGTCATCTCTGAGATTTCTTCTTGAACCAATATTATGCCAAGCTCGAAATGGAGTCTGTTGTGTGTGACGTACCAGGGTGTTCCAGTTATCATTCTTAGCGTTTTTGATTGAAACCTTTGTAGTATCTCAATATTTGGTTTTACCGCAGTTCCCCACAGTTGTAGACCATAAATCCATATATGTATTTATACATTAATAGTTTGTTTTTGAGCGACAATTTAGAGTTTTTGTTAAGGAGCCAGTACATTTTTCGCACTTTTTGGCCTGCTGCACACATTTTGGTCAAAATGTGTTTGGACCATGTCAGACGTCTGTCGAGATATACGCCAAGGTAATTCGCGTAATCTGCTTGCGGAAACTGTACTCCATTTAAGTTTACTGCCGGGCACGTATCTCGTTTAATAGTAAAAGTAACTTGTATTGACTTGGTTTCGTTGACTTTATTTCTCCAATCTTGCAGCCACTGAGATATTTGGTCAGGGCTTGTTTGGAGTTTTTGTGAGGCTATGTAATAAACTATGTACCTATATTTGATGATGTGTCATTGATAATTGACGTAAAAAGCGACGGCCTAATATTAATTGCTAATATTTCTTGGGTTGCTTTGGTAAAATTCGTAAGTTATTGATATTTGACACAAAAAAAATAATACTATCAACCAAAGAGTAAAGTAATTATGGTATCAACTTATAATATTATAGTAATCAACATAGATAAGATGGTGCTAACGGTATATAGATGGCAGCGGATTGGCGTCGTCATCGTCTTAAATAAAACGACAGTGTACGACGAAGGGTTAGATATAATCATTAGTTTTTAGGCTTTATTTGAGTTTTAAATGACAATAGAAAGAAATGTTTTTATTGATCGAGAAATGATACTATAACTGTTTGGTTTACCATGCAGTGATCCAAGAGCTTGTGTCGAATCTTTACATCCAACAAAAATTTTTAATTAAGATTAATAAATATTAATGGCGGTTTCTTTAGCATTAAAAGACAAATAAGAGGCATACAATAATATTCATCTTTTAACATAAACATCTTGATATTATATAAATATAAAAATCTTTATATTGTATGAAATCTTCAAAAAATATTGTAGTTGTTGACGTCGAACCAAACTGCTTTATTGAGAATGATGAGTTTAATTAAAATGCTGAATCTATTTAAAATGCTATATATATATATATATATATATATATATATATATATATATATATATATATATATATATATATATATATATATATATATACATATATATACATATATATATATATATATATATATATATACATATATATATATATATATATATATATATATATATATATATATATATATATATATATATATATATATATATATATATATATATGTATATATATATATATATATATATATATATATATGTATATATATATATATATATATATATATATATATATATATATGTATATATATATATATATATATATATATATATGTATATATATATATATATATATATATATATATATATATATATATATATATATATATATATTGTGTCGATCCTCATTCGAAAAAATGATAAATTTAATATTTTGCCGCTCTGGTTACAAGGCAAAGCGCGGCGTTGAAAAATCAAAAATCCGGTCACTCCACACGGAATGCCTCAAATTCGGCGGAAAATATAGAACGGAAGTGGAACAGTGTCTTAACACTAGGCTCGCTCTGCTTACTCTGCCATGTGCGGGGGATACTGCGTGTAGCTGAGAAAGATCTATCGTAAGTTAATAGTAATCGTAAGTTAGTGGCGGGGAAGCGGGTGTGAATATCGACATCAGACGCCGCGCATTATGATAGCTAATCTAATATTAAAAGCAAGCTATCAAACGTGTTAAGACATAAACTTCCTAAAATATGTGGTTGGTACTAGGTATCATTCGATCTGAAATGATGTCAAGAAAAAAGTTTTTAAGCATTAATTAGCATATCGTAATTGCTATTACCAAAATAAGATAAGAAAAGGTGTTCAGTTTTTGGCAAATAACTCCAAAATCATTAATATCTACGTAATTAGTTTAAATATATTATGAACGAATATAAAATTCCCACTAAATCACAGACTAAAAAAAATAAAACAACCTTAGATAATACACGTTTATTGTTGCATCATTAAAAAATCGTTCTTCAATTATACAAAAATGTAGGCCATAATTACATTATGCTTTGTAGGCCACACGAGAGAAACCATAAACCAAAACCTCCATATCATTAGAAGAGGAAAAAAAATCACAAAAAAAAATAAATACCTACCAATAAATTATCCATTCACTATACAACCTAAGTCGCTTATCCACTACAAAATATATAAGAAGTACATACATACATCATAATTATTATATATCTATACAAAGTAATATCAACAGTTTTTTTTTATTTGTGTTATGCAAAAAGTGCAACCCGAACTAGCTTAAACGAGACAACGAATACACGATTTTAGTACATTTATTATATCTATATAATATACAATATGAAATATTTACTAAACGTATATGTAGCGTTCGACTAAATATTATATTATTGACAATTTTTATGAGTTTTTATTTAAAAATATATAATAAATAGCATTTTTTGATATTATGTGGCAACATTGTTCTTAGAGTAAAATAATAATAATAGATGTCGCTAACAGGACAGAAGGAATTTGCAAGAAAATTAAATATGAAGATAGCTTATAGTTATAGTTGGTATGGATACATAGTTCCATTAAGTACAGATCTATTTTTAAAAAATTATAGACATTTTAATTCTTGATTCGAACAACACAAGCACACACAGCCCATCAAAATACATACACAAACATACATACAAACTAAAATCGCGTATTCATTTGAAGCTTGGTCGAAATTCATATAGCGCATGTACCATCTATGGACAATGTAACTACGCTTACAAAACTACAATCTAATTAATCGCCGTTAATTTATAGCTAACAATCTTATTTATACGAGAAAATGTATTTTTAAATAATTATAAAATAAAAAACTTGGTTACAGTTAAAATAAAAGAAAACGTTACATATATCCCTCGTATTAAAAGATTACGATCACATAAGCTGGTAACGTGATTGCCAACAACATATATTTATGTAGGTAATTTCCAATTAGACAATGAAAATATAATTTATTATTACAAAAATGCCCGTCGCATACACAAACACTAGACTAACATTGAATTTCGCTAAAATTCTACAAGTTTCGAGATTCGTTGAAGATCTTAATAACAATCAGTCATTTAGTATTCATTTGTAATTACTTTTTATCGAACTGTTTAAATTGAGCGTTTCTACTGACATACAATACAAATGCCCGGGTATTAAGGCACCGAATAAAAATGTCACACGTTTAATTTTAAAAAGGAAGTTACAGATAACAGCTTCGTTAATATTTTTTTTTATACATAGAAAAAAACTTTAAAATCTTATAGTATAGGCCAGAATTAGAGAATTTTCTATTTTTATATGTTCACTATTAACTTTTTTTACTGTTATAATATATTCCTCATATAGTCCCGCTATAGACAGAGGGGACTTAGCGTTAAGACAAGTATTCCGTGTCCCAAGCACTGCACATTGTCAAGACAATGTGTGTTGATTTGCAGGACTTAACGCCGCGCTTTATCTTATTATAAGCGAGGATATGAAAATAATACATTTACCTAAGTGAGAAACGAACTCATAGTCGTCGTTACAGTCAGAAACTGTACCAATCTCTATATATATATATTTCTTTTTATAATTAAACGAGCGATACAATCAGTTTACTACCACTTGGGCTATATAATAATAATTGCAAAGATCTTTATTTGCAATTTTAGTAATTACTTAACATTTTTTCTTTCTTCTTCTCTTTTTAACAATTCATTCGATCAGTATTTTCTTTCTTCTTATCTTCTTTATTTGGATAAGTTTATTTTATTTATTATTTCAATGTTATCAGCAAAAAGAAAAATATAAGTAACTAAAAAGTACTAAAGATATAAATATAAAATAAAAAAGAAATGTACATTTAAACATAATAATATATCCTATTTGATACAACGTCGTTTATTTGTGATTATGAATATCTTTGGACACTACACGCTTTAGTTATACTGCATCTATTATACCCTGCACATATGTATAGAACAGTCGGTAATGTATTGAAATTATTATTATTATTAAATACTTAAAAAATATATATATTATAAAAGTTTTTAACCAATAAAAAAAAACGATAAAACGTCATTTATTTAATTGTATTATAGAAACGTCTATACCAAAAAAAACATCTAACATAATCTTAAATTAAAATTCTTTTATCGTTAATACATTTTGACCTTTAAACGCTTTCTCTTAAACTGAGATTCAAGCACAACTATTAACAAAATTATTTCACAAATGAAATGAGAAAAAAATAAACATAATATCTGTTTCATAAAAACGTACCAAGAACAATAATAAATTTCCATACATTACCTGAAAATACAAAATCTAATGGCGTTCCGCAAACATATCAAAGTAAGCATTATAGCGACTGAAATCCATAAACTCATATAGTACGGTCGACGATTCGTGGCCGCCCCAAAATAACCTTAGTGAATTTTTGCGCATTGTTTATTCAAGAAGAAAATATTCACGAGACAGAAAGATACGTTTCAGAAAAGATATAAAAATTTTACTTCCGCCTCTCAACACGCAATGCCTTAAATTTGGCGGAAAGTGGAGAATGGAACGGAATGTCTTAACACGAGGTTCCCAAGTTCCCTGCCATAAACGAAACACAGCCTGAATCTGATAGTATATTTGAAACTGCGCCTCTTGGAAACCTTTTAAGCACTCTGACCAACTGCTGCGAAGCTATATGTTCATTAGAACATATCAACAACAAGCTACGTCGAAATTCCTGTATCTCAAGCAACCGCTACCCCAAAGATAATTTTTAAAAATTCAATTTAGAAGAGAAAACATTTATTAAATATTCTTAACATAGCAATAAAGGTACTAAAATTAAACCTGCGCAGCTTTCGGCCAACTTCAAGCCAGCCACAACTCGCCAACCGTACACTCCATACAAAAAAGCCAATCATACAAAAAGGCTAAAACGTATTCTACAAAATATGAGGTATATTTTAAAACTAGCGACCGACTTTCCTATACTGATACAAAATAGATCAGATCTATAATTATAATTGTTAAAGTTTCATCATTTTGCGTGGTTCATTTTAGATATAACGTTAATGGACGTTATTAATTAAGTTCTCGTGTGATATTTTTTTATGTGTTCTTGAATATAATATGTCTGCCGTATTGTTTAATAATTCTTTAAGAAACAATATTAAAAAAAGATAGAATATATTAATATCTAATAGTATTTTCATATATACCTGAAGAAGACGTTAAATATGATTGATATAGATTATTAAATGAAACAGAAAAAAATAGTATTTTTTCTGTTTTTTTGTATTATAGTTAATACAAAATTAAACAGCCATTTTTATAAACAACTCTTCTTACTTAACCTTGCCTTGACTACATTTAAACGACTGGAGATAGAATCTGTATATGTAAGGCTGATTGTCCGATATATAAGGCAGTCCGATATATAATATATAAGGCTGATTGTCTAAAAGATAACTATTTCAATATATGAAATTAACAGGTAACAGAAGTCAAAGCAGCCTAACTTCAAAGTCATACTGGTCTGAGAATCAGAGTCAGAGTATTACATACCTAAAATGATTTCAGAATTAACTTATATATAGTTCAAAAAATAATAAAAAACACTACAAAAACATAAACAAATATGATATAAACAGACATATTACATTCAATATTTACATCCTCGATCACGCAACATGACCGGCATTGTCCTGGCTGCGTTTCTTGTGGTCGGGCGTCGACTTCAATATGTCCGGCGGTCCGTGCGAGGCGAGGCGCTCCATCTGCGGGAACGTCGACGTGTGGGAGCTTAGCGTCAGAGTGGCGTTCCTGTCCGACAACGTCATGGTTGTGTGCGAGTGGGCGTGGGCGTGGGAGTGGGAGTGGGGGTGGGAGTGGGGGAGGGTCGAGGGCGATGAGTGGGGGAGGGTCTTTCGTATTGAGCGGTGAGAGCCATTACGTGTTAGGGAATTCATTTGAGGAGTTCCAGTGCCGCAATGGCGGAGGAGGGCGTTCTTGTAGTCCGCTATTAAGTGAGTCAGCTCGACCATCTGGAATGAAATTTATAAATCAATTTATTTAGTAACAAAAAAAAACATTAAGGAGTACTGTGGTGAAGGGGCATAAACATGACGGGTTGTGGGTTCGATAGAAATTGAAAAGTGAAGAATGATGGTCTTAAAGAGAACTTAAAATGGCTTAAATCTCAAACTAATTTTATGCAAACTAACTTTTCTCTATATGAGTCATCGTCACGCGGGAAGCCGAAAAACAAATATGAATAACTAAAATAAGCCTTATATTCTTGCACAGTGATTAGTTGATTAATTGGAATGTTAACGAACGCCTCAACTTTGTATACGGTTATATACGGCTCTTTGTATTTAAAGTCACCGTTTCATAATGTCTAATTATAATAAATACTATTTATTACACAACACTTATTTTTGTAATCTGGTATAAGCCCGGCCTAATTTAGAAAATAGATATTAGTGATTGTAACATGAGAACATTATTGTCAAACGTGTATCCCACATGACAGTTTGGGCAGAGGCAAATCTGGGAATCTAAGTTAGTACATTTTATTCACCATTTTTCTCAGAGTTTGAGACATTTATCGTAGAGCAACAGAGTGGCTGGCCTAAATGCCGTTGTTACCAGAGCGAAGAAATATATTAAATAACTAATCTCCTCAAGTGAGAATCGAACACCCTATGTACTATAAACCAAAATTACTTTCATTCTATATATATTTATAATATTCAGAATCATAGCACAGTGAAGACTTTTAGTAATAAATCCATTTTAAATTTAAAAATATTGTTTACTTATAAAACCTACCTTTGGCTTATTGAGACTAATCAACATCTTGTGAACGGGACTTGTGGCGTCCTCCGCGTCAATTAACATCATTAAATCATCCTGTAAACAAAAAAAAAAACAGTAATAAAATTTGTGTTAACGGATGCTAATATAAAACTCGATAGATTAAGTCTAATTTGTATAGATAGATGCCTGTCGTGGCGCAGTGGCACCAGTGTGTGACTGTAAAAACGACAGGTTGTGGGTTCTACCCCCATCAAAAGATAAAATATTTAAAATTTTCAAATTAACATTAATTAATCAGCAATAACACTATGCTTTGTTATCACACCAACAAATTAAAATATAATTAATATATTTTTTTAGCATTACCCGTACACGGCAGGGTAGGCAGAGGAAACTTGGGAACCTAGTGTTGAGACACCCCGTGCCACTTCCGTTCGTCACTTTCCACCGCGCGCTTTGTCTTGTTACCGAGAGCGAAGAAATGAATATTTAATTTAAAAATATCTCCCATTTCATTTTCATCCAGTGGGAATCGCACCCACAGCCTGTCGTTTACAGTCACATTCTTGTGCCGCTGCGCAACTGCAAACCTCAACAAAGGATCTATCCATTCCACGACATGTTTCAATAAAAGATCTATGTATTCCGCTATACGTTAAATTATAACACCAATCTCACCTGTAGCCCCCCAAAAAGTCCTATGGAGTTAAGCGCGTACCGCCCTATGACGGCCATCGAAGCCAGCTCCAGTACTGTGACGCCCTCTTCGGACACCGCGAGCCACACCATTGACAGGTCGGGTTGTTTTATCTGGAATTTGCTTGAGTTAAAGTATACTTATATCTATTATTTATAATCTATACTTATAATAAATCTGTAGTCGCTGACTGTACATGGAAGATATATAACAAAACAAATAATGGGATATGTTTATTAACATAGCAGGGCAAAAAAATGTGATTTTAAACAATTTAATATACATACATAAATCGTTGTCATCGTTATTGAATTTGATAATAATAATTAAAAAAATTAGTATGACAAAAAACTATATCGTTTAAAGATTTGATTGTAATTGGTTTAATCTGAAATAGAATTTTTAATGTGACTAATGTCACATTATTTAGAATTGTAAAGAATTATTTATTTTGCTAAGATATTTTTGATATAAATTTTTATTAAAGAAATTTTTGGACTTTATATCAAAATAATGATGAGCAGGTTGAAAGTTAGGAAGAAAAACACTATATGCATATGCAGTGTTCAACTTATCATAGCAATAATAATAAAAGGAAAATTGCAAAGGCCTCACGGCGTTGATCTCCGCCAATGAACACGCAATGCTCCAAATTTCGCGAAAAGTGTTTTAATGGGAACGGAATGTCTTAGCACGGGGTTCCCATGTTCCCTCTCCTTATCTACAACGTGCGGGATACAGCGTGAAGCAAAAAAATAAACATGTAAGCTTACCCGAGCTTGGAATAACGTAGCGCCGAAGAAAGGCCATTTCCTGGTACAATTCAGATATATTCTGACACAATCCGCCGTGCTGCGGCCTTTTAGAGCTATCCATTTCGATCTTAGTTTTTCTTCGATATCCCTATTTATTATAAGGAAAAACGTTCTATATTTAAGTTTGAATATATTTTTTATATATACTATATCATTATGGATTAAAAAATATTTGAAATGTTAAATAAGTTTGCGATACAATTTTAAAAGATTTAAGTATAGGTTTTATACTTAATTAAATATTTTCAAGAACAATTAAGTAAAAGACGCACACAGTGTAAGCATGTGTGTGTGTTCGTTTCAACACTAATAAGAGTATGTGTGTGTATAGACCTCACAAGCATATGAGCGTGTTACTGTACATGTACAAGTTTATGCGTGTATGGTGTTTTTTAAGACACACATTTTTTTAAGAAGGGAAATATATGCAATATAAAAACATGTACGTTGTCCTACATTTAAAACGTATTAATCGTATCTCAATTCGAGTATGTATGTATGACTTATAATTCATATGTATGACTTAGTTAGTCAGAGGGGCGTGGACGGTTCCCAATAGGCCCAGGTTAAAATCACGCTACGTTAAAATTTTTGTATGTTTATAAATTTAGTATTTTCCTTTTCTAAGTGTGGAATAACACTTTAAAAATAGTAAAAATATGTACATTGTCGTTAATTAAAGTAACGTGCGGTAATGGCGGCGTCGTAATTATCAAAAGCTAATGCCATATGAGATGGCTGCATTTTTCTATACTCAAGACCTATATATCATAATAATTATTAATCATATATGGTGGGAAGAATGTTAATAATAGAACTGTGTACGTACGTGTCCGTGTGTATTTGTGTGTGTGTGTGTGTGTGTGTGTGTGTGAGTGTGTACCTGAGCTCGTCGTTGTTGAGCGCGGCGCGGTAGCGGTAGGGGTAGAAGCGCTGCGCGAGCGGCTGCGCGTGCGCGTGCGGGTGCGCGTGCGCGTGCGCCGCCGCGTGCTCGCCCATGTCCAGCTGCGCCATCAGCGCGCCCAGCTCCGCCGCCAGCTCGCGCGTCACCGGGAACCGGCCGCCGACCACTGTGGCGATATAAAGTATAGTAAATAATCAGATAATTAAAATAGCTCTAAAATTTTTATATATTTTTTTAATTTTTCATATGTATTTTAAAGTAAATCAAATTGCATATGTAATATATGATGATATACGAATACGAATTTGTTAACAACTGTCCAATAATCAAAGCAAAGATAGTAAATTACTAGTGATGTTATGTTTCGGAAAGAATTAAGAATATGTTTCAGCTGCTCCGACTTTGGAACCTGTTCCAGT
This sequence comes from Eueides isabella, assembly GCA_019049475.1. Taxonomy (NCBI): domain Eukaryota; kingdom Metazoa; phylum Arthropoda; class Insecta; order Lepidoptera; family Nymphalidae; genus Eueides; species Eueides isabella. Next base: position 11,059,810 of record CM032389.1, on the reverse strand, counting down.
AGTAGTAAATTATATATATATATATATATATATATATATATATATATATATATATATATATATATATATATATATAATATATATATATATATATATAATATATATATATATATATATATATATATATATATATATATATATATATATATATATATATATACATATAGTTACTAATTTATTATATGTATAGATAATATTTAAAACGAAATCAATGGCTGCATCTTCCAATACTTACAATAAAATAATATTTAAAATATATACTAGCTTTTCGTCTACCTACAAAAACTTAGGATATTTCTTTCTAAAGATAACATTAAAAAAAAACTATATATTTACCTTGGTGATTTATTTGATAGCAGAGCAGTAACCTCTCCTTGTCCGTTTCAGTCCTGACAGAATTTTTGAAATACAACCTGTTTCGGTAAGTTAGTCTGATTACTCTAGAATTTTCGAACTTTCCAGAACCTTTCTCTCTTAACGCCGTCTCCCACTTTGATATTACGTCACATAACTGTAAAGAAAAATGAAAGAAGTAGTATAATTTGTATATATTTGTATGAAAATTAGTTCTCTCTTGCTATTGCCAATGGAACTGAAACAAATTTGATAAAACTTAAGTAGATTGAAAATTGGAAAACCTCAAACAAATGTCATACTGTACTTCAAAATAGTCAAAGAAGCTTAATCTCTTACCTTTTTATCTGGTTTAATATGGTGTTCCAAGTCTTTTTCAATGGGATCATCGCTGAACAGCGCGAAACCTGACGCAGCTGACTCCCTACATCCTAGTTCTGTACTTAACGTTGATAGGAACTCTTCTACAGTAGTTGAACCGTCGAAACTTATAACCTGAAGTATGGGATTTATTCTTTTTGTTTATTTAAAATAATTGCATTTAAAAACATGTATATTCATGTATATAAACTGATATTATAAATGTAAAAGTTGGTAATGATGAATGGATGTTTGTTCCCATTTCATGCAAAAATTATTAAACGAATTGTTAGTAACTACAGTGTAATGTAGCTTTTAAATTAGAAAAATACATAAATTACAATCTAGAAAAACTGTAGATAAGTACAGTTTTCTATAATCTGACTATAATATCACAATAACTTGAACGTGTTAAATAAAATTGAAATATTTTCGTTGTCTTTTTCTTTTAGGTGTATAAAATGTCTTGAGCTAATATAACATCAAACTTACCTGATAAGTATTATTGAGCATATGTACAGGTATAGCGTGTGGCAGACAATGGTGATACGGATTCTTTAATAATATAGATAGCACCTCCATTCTGGATGGTTTGTCTGTACGTCCGCCGTTACGTAACGTCCTTTCTAACGCGCGCGAACAATACGCTGCGTATTTACCACATTCCGTCCTGAAATTTGTGTCTTTGTATATTAATAGAGAATAGGAATAGGCATTTTTTTTTTATTTATTTGTTTTTTTAATTTTTTAGATGATTAACATTTATCATTTAAATTATTGTCATTTATTAAAATTGGCATTTTGTACGCTATACATTTTACTAAATGTGTGTTGTAAATATCCTAATAAGTATGAACACTTTCAGATCCGGCTCATTTTGCATAAAACACAATATATTATAGATTTTTAGTGTGAACAGATAAATGAAGAGTAACATTTTGATTCTTAATTAAAGTGACTTTGTTTACAGTTCGAAACATTGCTTATTGAATGGCTGAAATCAACGCTCTATTGGATGAGGACTGTCTTCGCGGAGGGGCATGGATTATGATTGAAAACGCAACAGTTCGTGCATTCGATCCCTATTAGAGGAAATTATTTAATATGTTTATGTCTTCGCTCTAGTAACAAGGCAAAGCGCGACGTCGAGTTCTGCCATCAAACACGCAATGCCTCAAATTGGGAGAAAGTTGGGAACGGAATGGAGTCTCCTAACCCTAGGTACCCAAGTTTCCTCTGCCTACATTGCTAAGTGTGGAATACAGCGGTAAGCCGTTAGATTAAATTAGAGAATATAGAAAAAAATGTGATTCTACTTACTTAGAATCAGAATGCCTGCTCAAATGTAGTTTCAAATACCACAACAGCCTGTTATTCCTTGGTACAAACAGACTGACAGCTAACGCTAGTAGCTGCCAGCCTTGTACAAAACTGTACGTAGGTGGGTTACTCTTACAGTCAACAGATAAAAGTGGCGCCTGTAAATATTTAAAAGGTGTAGATTATATTTTATTTTTTATGGTATAAATTACTAAACCCATTATTAAATGACTGTTTAGTTTACAATTTGCCTTTCTCATATGATTTAAATGTTGAATGGAATTATTTATTGGCTTCAAATGAAAATGATACGTTGACCTAAATTAAAATCTGTCTGATGTAAGAATGTAATGAATTTCTTAAGGAATATATTAGTCATAGTGAGCTTCATACTTGATTCCGATCTGTAGGTTGCAGTAAATATCTGTGACGCAGTTTTTTAAATTTACTATCATACTTAAGCAAAAATATGCCTTAAATTATAAATTCAAAGTTAAACCTTTGATTCAAAATAGTTTTTATCATATTTTATATCACTGAAACATAAGCCGTGGTCCGAATTTTCCTCACAGCGCTCATTCCGCGCCAACGTGCACTCCGAATTGTGCTTTCCACAGTCATTGTTAGCGTTGTGAAAACTATGACGGCACTCATTGCGGAAAATGCTTAAATACAAGTATTTTAACCAGCATTTCATAATTTTCATCGGCTACATCACATTTAACTTGTCAAATTCGTAAGCACGCTCACAAGTCCGAATTATTAGTACAGCAGACAGACGTTGGTCCGCCCACTAATATCGGACCGCACTTTAGCAGTGTAAGCGTCGTAAGTGCAGTGAGCATAATTACGAACACGGCCATATTTAAGTCGCGTTCAATCCACGAAGTCTAAGCTGAGATTTGCATTTGTGTGAGTATTCATATATAGTGTAGATGTGCTGTCGGTTGACAACTGGCCTACAATATCTACCGATAGGAACGCAACAGATATTTTTTATAATACATATATTTTTTTAGCTTCACGCTGAATCCCGCACATGGCAGGGTAGGCAGAGGGAACTCCGGAAACTAGTGTAAGGACACTTCTTTCCGTTTCCTTTAAGTAAATGCCGTGATTTGCCCTGTTGCTAGAGTGAAGAAATGAAAATAAATATTTAAATTGCAAATATTAAATATTTAGTGGAGATTGAACCCGCAAAAATCGTAAACTAAATGCTGTTCTTAATGATGTACTGAAACAATATAAATCTTTTTATTGATCCCTAACAAATACTGACATTAACAGTATTTTTTCTATTCACGCACATATGCAAACCTCAGCTTAATAGTGTATCGATGTGTTCTTTTTGAATGATTAGATATTTATTAAAATATACAACAAAACCATTAGTTAAAAATTCAAAAAACGCAAATGAACTTCAAAGATACTATGATATGATTGGTAGATTGCTTATCATGAACATAAAGCCGCCTATCCATGACAAGTGCGCCACAATACATTACCTGTATAGAACTGGGCGATCCAGCCGAGTTCTGCGGCAGGTCGCTCTTGTTGTCGCCGGTGACGGACGACGCGCCCGTGTCGCAAGTGAACAACGACTGCGTCGCGCACAGTAGCAGTTGCTGTACAAATGAAATGTTGGTGTTCGGATCGTCAGTGGGGGGCTTTATTTCTACGAGAACAGTCTTTTTGGTATGACTTGGTAAGGCTTTATGTATCTTATGTTCGTGTAGATGGATTTGCAATTAAACGTCATAGATAATATATAAATAGTGTAATGGAGTCTACTGGATGTTAGTGAATGTTGTTAAACAAGTACGAGTAAAGCATACAGGCAACATTTAAAAAGGGGATTCGTTTGGAACATTATAAATTAAATATATAATATATTTCTTATTTTATGAAAATAGTCAAATTCAACATACAGTTTGAAAATTACACATATAAAATATAAAATAAAAATATTGGATATGTTCTCATTCATATTCATGCAATAGTATTTTATAACCAATGATATGTATTTTATTAAATAGAATTTTTTAAGATAGATATGATTATAAAAAGATGATTATTTATGTATACTGTTATAAATTATTTACTATACATATTAATTAATTAAATATTTTGTTAGTGTGTGTATAAAATATATAATTGGTATATTTTTAAGAAAATATTTATACAATGTGGTAGTAATACTGCTATGTGTATAAAGTTGCCTTCACCAGTTTTAAAGTACTTCCCTGCACTAGATGTAAAACTATCGAAAAAAAAATCATATACAATAAATATTGAACTTTCACCATGTGTATATGTACATTGTGGTATGACTTAATTTTCTAAATCGTAATACAACTGCATAACATGATCTATATACATTTTAATTATTAAAATCCTTTCGAATGAAATTTTAAGATGAAAATAAATTTTGTATTTATATAAACGTTATTAGAAAAGAAATATTTTATATAAAATAACATTTAACCCAAATCATTAAAAGAAAAAATCTAAATGAAAAACATTTAACTAATATAATAAAATAAATACTACAGAAGGAACATAATCATTTCACCATTATTAGCAATAAAAAAGCATAAACAACATATAATTATGAAATTTACGACACTATGCAGTTGTAAACGATATAAAATTAGTTTTACTTACCTCCCACGTACTACACATACATATATAATATATAAAACATGGTCTAAAAAATCTTGCAACGTCAGCCTTTCATACAAAGGAGATCGTAGTGCCAAGTAGCTATGATAGTATGGGATGAAGAAAGAAAAAACATTCCCTAGAAACTATGGGGAGGGCAGACATTCTTGGATAAAACTTTAAATTAACAAAAATAAAGGGAAAATTTACACCAACATTCCATTTGATATGCGACTATATATATAAAATATATTGTCATGGCAACATTATCCGATAAATTATATATTATCTGAGTTACCATATTAAAAAATAATAACGTATTTAATGTTGCCAGAACTAGGAGATCAAGTTGGAATACCACCTTGTAAGTAACATATAAAATACTTTTTTTTTTAAAGATTTACACAAGATAAAAACACATTTTTTAGTAAGAAGCCAATAAATATTCACATTTACAATTCCAAATTGATCATTACGAAGCTCAGATACAGCGACACACAAAGCTGTACACTTATATATTTAAATATGGTTTGTTAGTGTATTTAGATTCCGAAATGTAAATTAAAAATGCGACTAATTTCGGAAGATGTGCGCTAAACTAATAAGTTAATTGTTTTAAGTGTCTATTAGAATCGACTGTGTATACCTTCAAAGTTAAATCAAGCAATGACATAAATTTATCATCACTTAGTTAATAAATGTTTTTATTTATTAAGGTATTTAATAAATAAAAAAAAAGCATAGATTAACAAAACTGGCAATAATTTTAAGAATTATATATAAGAATAATAATATATAAGAATGCCGATTTATTAATTTTTGTAATCGATAATGATAAAATGGAAGTGAAAAATCTCAACTTTACATATCTACTTTAAAAATACACAGTCCATTCGTAATATTCATAAAACTATATCTTACATTAAACTAACACCAACAAATCAATTTATAAATAATAAATGGCTCGAAAGTGTCTACTATGAAACTACTCTGTGTACAGATAAGTGATATAAGGTTTAATTTATAAAGGTGACATATGAGAAAAGCATTGAGGCGTTTCGCGTGAAGCTTATGCTGAATAAGCTGATTATATATTCCTTAAATGTATTTATATGAACATTTCATGGCATATAATTATGTACTTTTATGTACTTTTATAGAAACAAAAGCGAAGCTATATTTTTTTTTATAATTAGACAACCATACACTATCTCCAATATTTAATAAAAAAAATACATACTTTATTATATATTATATGCCATCAAATGTTCTAATATTGATATAAAATTACTAGAGTATATTTTTATTGACATTATAAAGCAACAAATTAACCTGTAATTGATTTTATAGTCTGTGCAAAAAAGTTATTTATTTACAAGTATATACATTTCAACCTAGTAATAGCAAGATGTACATATAATTTTTATATATAAGTTACTTGATAAATGATGATTGGACGAAGATATATCTCTGTCAATATTCAATAGTAACTAAGTTTTTTATATTTTGGAATAAGTATTTTTTTAAAGCAAATATTTTGTGGAAGTTGAATTACACAATTGACAGAAAAAGAGTTCAAATTGAGTTGAAGTTCCCGTGACTCGAGTTGAAATAGAGTTAAGTAACTCCCAAATTCAGTAGAAACCTGAGATATAGTATGAGTAATTAACTTGAGTTTTATTGTAGTAGGAAGAGTTAAATAAGCAAAACTAGTCAATACACTTGAATTTCCCATAAGATAGTTTAGTATACTTTCAGGTCAACATAATGACAGTAGAAAAAAAAATCAACTCAAATCAGAGTCTATCCATCTCAAAGCTTAGTCATACACTACTAAAGTATAATTAACGACTCATAACCGCCTTGAAATTAGTATTTCTGGACTTTTGTGCATAGTTCACTCTAAACAAAATATTTAAAAGTAAGAATAATTTTTAAATACAAATTTTGCGACGTCAAAATCTCCAAATTCACGGCGATTATAATAGTAGGATCGTGACCACCCTGAAGTTAGGCATTGGAAACTGCGTATTGTTCATCAGGAAACAAAGCAATCACAAGGAACATAAATCTTTTTTAACCTTCACGCTGTATCCCGCACGTGGTGAAGGTAGGCAGAGTGGACTTGGGAATCTAGTGTTAAGACATTCCGATTGTCAGATGTCATTGCGTGTCGAGTGCCGGTACTCAAAGTGTGCCAGCCTTATCACCAGAGCGAGAAAATAGTATTATTCTATTAATCTTTCATTACCTCGAGTGGTGATCGACCCACAACCTTACAGCCACAATAAACCACAAACAATAAATTCCAAATTCAAAAGAGCCAGTAATCTCCAATCTCCAGCTAAGTTCAGAGCGGGCGCGGGCATCGCAAGCCAGTACGCAAGAAGCACTCACAGCGCGCGGATGTCGGCGCGGTACCTGCACGCCGTGCTTGGAGTGGTGCGGCGCGCTCTGCTTGCACAGCGCCGACACCAGCTCGTCCTGCAGCTCCGCCACCTCCAGGCACTGCTGCAGCGCGTTCTGCGCCAGCACCACGTGGTAGTCGATGCCCGCGTGCTCCACTGCCACCGACATGAACAGTTGGACGCACTGCAATACAAATCATTACGTTTTTAATTCATCGTTTTTAGATAAATAATATGTAAATGACATTCTGAAGCCTGTTGTGGGTTCCATTACCACTCGAAGAAGTGAAATATTTAATGTATTCATTTCTTTGCTCTGGAAAAAGGCAAAACTGCCTCAAATTCAGCGGAAACCGGGGAAAAGAAGTGGAATGTAGTGTCTTAATACTAAGTTTCCAAGTTTCCTCTGCCTGCCCTGCTAGTTAAGCGAGTGAATGACATTTTGTTTAGTAAGGTTTTTGCTTTTCACGATTATTGCATATTTTACACTAAATTTAGTCAGCCATCCCGTGACCACGTACTACTGCAAAGTGTTCGGAACGTAGTCGGGTTAATATTAGGTATACAATAAGGTTAATAGTAGATATATAAAAATATTTTTTTCTTTATTTCTCCTACGTTTGAAAAATATTGTATTTTAGCAATTACTAAACAAAACCACTTTAAAAGGAAATATAATTTTTTATAACATATATTATAAACCTGATGTTTAATAATATTAATTAGAAATTAAAAACAAAATTTAATAATAAATTAATAACATTTTATGTCCATTTATATTTCAATACTAATTTATGGATCTATTTATTAGTTATCATTTAGAATAACTTACAAAATTAAGACATTTTCTACTCTGCTGATAACTTAGTTATACCATTAACGTATATGAAAGACGAAATATGTACTATATTAAATTATTGATTTTGTTTACTTAATATTTATACCTTAAACAATTTTAACGCTTCTGCTTGCAACGCTTCAGAGTTGAGTGATGTCAATGGTGACGTTATATTTTCTTTGGAGTATAATAAGGTAGGATGCCTCCATAGTACGCAGTCTGTAAAGAAAAAGGTTAGTTAAGTAAATATTTTATAAGTTAACTCCACACTGGCTATAATATAATGGCAACCACACTGGCTATAATTAAATACCTTATTTAATTATAGCCAGTGCGGAAAACGAGGCTTGATGAGGCGCTGGGGAACAAGGCGCTAACTCGAAGAAATTCAATATTTTATATACGTTGAGTTCCGCAACTTAATACACAATGTAGAGAAAAGAGAGGAATGGAATGGGGTGCCATAACACTAGGTTCTCAAGTTTCCTCAGCCTTTCCTGAGATGTTTACTTTACTTGTTCTGTTTTTATATGGGGAAATATTTATATAAGAAATATATCCTTTACATTATATACTATGATCCAATTAAAATATGACCGAACTAACACATGAACTTGTTTTCATATACAATTGCAGCTCAACGCTTTAAACACAATATATAAGGCAAAGTGAACTTAGTGTTTAGACACTCTCATTTCCTATTAATTGTGTCAGAATGGACAAAACATTAGTTAAGTATAAAAGTTAAATTTTAATTATTTTCATGATAATTTGTTATTACTTACTGGGATCACCATCGGTCTCCATAAGTTTCTGTACTAATTGTTCAAAGTGTGTCCCCTGGCTGAGTCCACCCCCGCTCACCACCGTCAAGTGGTAGAGCCAGGAGTCCTTGTCGGATTTACTCTCGAACAGCAGGTATGTGGGGCCCTGGAAGGAAATTCAGTTTATAGAACTATTAAACCGCTACAATTTTTTTTTTTTTAAATATATTATATACGATATATATTAAGTTAATTGATAATTTGTTTAAAAAAATATTGATAAATTTGATTACTTTTTTTTATTGATTAATTTTATTAAAATTTTAATTGATTAATTGGACTAACATTTAAATTTTTAAATGATTAATTTGATTAAAATATCAAATTAAATTTGGAAGGAAATTTAAGTTATAGAATTATTAAATAGTTACAAATAGACATTTTTTAAATATAATGTAGAATATACATTCTAAAATTAGTTGTAATTTTCGGAAATTTATAGATTTAAAATATCAAATCAAATCTCATAGGAAATTTAATTTATAAAAAAATTAACCGTTGCCAATAGAAATTTGTTTTAAATAAATATGATATAGAATGTATATTAGTATACAGTTAATTGTAATATTCGACAAAATACGAGAAATGATAATTTTCATGGTCCTATAAGAATATTTTTTTAATTTTAAAGTACAACGATTTAAATATCTAATTAGTTTTTAGTATTACAGAGGATTGACAGAAAACCTATTGGTGAGATAGTACATTACTACAACAATTTATGGCATAAAATCTGGCAATAAACAAAGATTGCGGAACTCAACGCCACATTTAGTTTACCAAAACCCAAAAAAAACCTAGCAATGAATAACATTGTCAAATGATGCGCAGTAACAAGCACACACACGCATTACACACACGCACACATACACTTCACTATTATATATAAACATTTCGTCGTACTAACCCCAGTGACCTGGTGCTGGGGATAGATGGCGACAGTGAGGTTTCTAGAATCATCGTTTTTCTCCTCTGAATCTGAATCGGACACGTGCTCTACGTCTTCCACTCGTGCGTCCCTCATGTTTATTTGACCGGTTGGGTTCTGAAAAATGTATGAACGTTGTAAAAATATATATTTTCTCACTCCGCTTCACGCTGTATCCCGCACATGGCAGGGTAGAGGAAACTCGGGAACCTAGTGTTAAGACACTCCGTTCCACTTTCGTTTCCCACTTTTCACCGAATTTGAGGCATTGCGTGTTGAGTAGCGGAACTCAACGTCGCGCTTTGCCTTGTTACCAGAGCAAAAAGATGAAACTACTAAATATTACATTAGAAAATAATTTCATTTCCTCGAGTGGAGATCAACCCCACAACCCATGGCTTACAGTCAGACGCTTGTGCCGCTGCGTCACGGCAGGTCTCAGGTTATTTTAAATATATTATATTTCTTTTGAAAAATAATATTTCTATAAGAGTTCAATTGACCGGGAACTATTTTTTTGTGATAATCAGTTAACTAAAAATTTACAATTATATTTCAAACTTTTTATCACCACACATATGTTCATAGTTCTATATCTATATGAAATGTATAACGCCACGTAAGATAATATCGCGCAAAAGCACCAATAAACATAATTAAAATATATATTTATAACTAATTATAAATTATATATTTATAATTATATATTTATAACATTAGTATAGAAGTATTTCAGTTTCAGTTCAGCTTTTCCAATATTATCAATAATTTATTTATTAAATAATAACTAACAAATACAAAACTACCTGTTCACCGGGAGTCTTAAAATACAGGAACATCTTGCCAAGTAAAACGCACCAGCTCTTCTTGGCGTGTCCATTCTTGACTTTAGTGAGCCAACCCTGTATGGTCGGCTTGTTGTCTTCTTTACTTAGTAGTAACTTTGTTGCGTTTCGCCTTTGGACGTTCTGTAATGTAATTATGAGATTATTAGAAACTAAAATGGAAAATGGAACTTAGTGTGAACATTAGGTTTCAGGTCCTTGTACCTTTCCATGTGTGGGATAGAGCAGGGTACAATTGGTAATAACAATATGAAGTACTTTTAAAGAAGTAAGGGTGTCCTCTGCGGGATTTGAATCCAGGTTAAAGCGCGTCGAAGAGGCTAATATGTAGCCAGTAACAATGTATGTTATAAGTAATGTATGAAAATAAGAAGTAGTTATATAATAATTTTTTTGAACAAAACACAATTAACTTTGTTACAAATTTTTGTAACAACTTGGGAACAAATTTACACAATTTTTTATTTAATTAATAAAAAATTGTGTTAATTTGTTCCCAAGTTCCTTGTGTCTACCCTGCCATGCGCGGGATGCAGCGTGAAGCTGTGTGAGCGAGAAATTTATACACATTCACTTTATTTAAAAGTAATTATGATACATTTGAAATAGATATGTGTACCTGTAAAACTCTAATCCAATCCTCCATAGTGGCAATGCTGTCAGCTGTCAAATAGTAAGTCCGACTTCCTGTGAATATTTCAAATGTGGCAGCACCTTCGTTGCGCGATATCTTACAAGCTTCCCCTAAGCCGATTTGACCTTGGGGCTTCCTGTTTACTTCTGATTGGGACTTCCAGTAGGATAGCGTGCCATTTTTGAGGACGAACCTGGAAGGAATTATTTTAAATTCAAAAAAAATCTTTTTAGTGGTTGCTTCTAAAAATATTTGCAAATATTTATGAAGTTGTGATTGTTGTTCATAAAAACGTCAAACTCTAAAAATAGAAATTAAAAGAAAATAAAATAAAATCATGAAACTCTGTTCTAATTTCAGTCGACATAAAAAGTTTCAAAACCACCTTCATGTTATATATTTTGTTACAATTTAACTATTAAATCTTATTTATACACCATAACACTATACAAAATCTGCTTACATGCATAAAAGAACCTCAAGATTTTTTTTGTATTATAGTCATTATGAGAATCTGAGATTTAAAAGTGACGACTCCTTCTCATTTGTCTAAACAAAAAGAGGCACAGGCCTGATGCCGGCTGCCTGCTAACGTTACCATCGCTTCCTCCAGGTCTTCAGCTTGCCGCCCAGCTTGGCGAGGTGGCCGCTCTTCTCCAGCGCGTCGTGGCGGCGCGGCGAGTCGCGCGCGGGCGCGCCGCTGTCGCACGACACGGCGTCGGGCGGGATCGCGTAGTCGTCCGACATGCCCGACTCGAACGACGTGTCTGTCGAGTAAGTCAATGTAGTCAGTACGTAATCACTGAGCAAACGAGTCTGTGTATTGGAATCAGCGTTTGACGCCTCTAATATAAAAAAAATACTTAGTGAATGAGTAATAAGTACAAATTCGTTTCAGAAGTTCGTTTTCGCTAATAATTTATGCGTTTACTTGAATAGTCAAAATCAACTCGTTTGTCAGAATCATTAGGCTTCATTTCTTGAACAATAAAATTTTTTCGGGGATGAATAAAATTAAGAGAAGCTGTGCGCAATCTCAACGACTGTCGTGAGTCGTCCATATTAGACTGGCGAACGCAATCAACGTTCGTGCTCGCTCTTAGTGTCCTTTTACACCCAGATGATTTTTCCGGCATTATATTTCCAGTCTTTTTAAACTTACACACTCAATTAATTTTAATTAAATTGGCACTTGGTACATTTTTAAGGTTGTTAAATTAAAATGTGCCCTGAAAAAACGACGAACAATAGTGAAAGAAATTAATTTAGTTATCATACATAGTACTAACCAAACCAAAAAGAACTTAAGATAAAAAAATCTTACAAACTAATATGTCTAAGTAACTTAGTCCGGAATTCCATACAATCACGTACCTCTAGTTTTACTCTGTTTACTCGGTGACCCACTGCTAGATCTTTTAGCTGGACTCAAACTGGAGCTGGTCTTCACACTCTTGGAGGGGCTGCTCGCGCTCAGACTGGTGTCCGAGGAGCTGCACTGCCCGTTGGTACTGTTCAGCACCAGGCCGTGAGGACCTGACGTCTGCTGTATGGAGGCTGGCAACACGCTCGTTAGATTTATGTTGTTGATTGGCATTTGGGAGGTTTGACCTGGAAATATATCGTTATTATATTCATCTCCACGGTGTATTGAGGATATAGCGGGTAGTTAGTGTCATGACACTCTGCTTTTTATTTCCTTAGACTGAAAGTGATGGGCGAAGTCTTCTAATCATTGCGTTGCAATTGTATTGTATAGGGGTGAAATTTAACGCCACGTATGGTTGCCGAACACCAAGCGAGAAAATTAACCAACGACAACTAATCAATAGATTATTTATTAATTATACAGTTTTCAATATCTGTTACAGAAAACGAAATCTTTGTTACTTTTTTTTTGTTTAATAAGAAAGCAGAACAAATATATAAAATCTAACATCTATTCTATTGTCACCTTACAAAATGTTTCGAAAGAAAATATAGACTAGAGCAGCATTTATTCGCTCTGATAACAAGACTTGCCTTGTCTTGCCGCGGCGTTGAGTTACATTAACCACTCAACACGCAATACGAACAGAGTGTGTTAACACTACTTTCGCAAGTTTCCTCTACCTACCCTGCCATAAGCGGGATACCGCGTCAAACAACTAACTACTGGCAATACAATATGAAACAAAATAATAACTAAATATGATGCCCAAGGTGGCGTAAGGGCACAAGCGTGCGAACGTGCTGTAAACGCGACAGGTTGGGGGTTCAATCCCACAAAAAGAATTAAAATATATAAAACTTTTAATTTTCGCTCTGGTAATAAAGCAAAGCGCGGCGTTGCGTTCCAGCCCACAACACACAACATAGTGAAAAATGTGAAACGGAATATCTTAATACCATGTTCTCAGGTTTCCTCTACTCTCTACCTACTCTGCCATGTGCGGGATACAGCGTGAAGCTAAAAAAACAAATAATTAAACATATCATAACATAATCACTTACCATATAAGGGATTATGGTGTGGCGTGTTATGGACAGTTACGCCCATAGATTCTTCTCCATCCGACGAATCGTCTGAGGAATCCCCCGTAAAAGGCATTGATCTTATTTGACTGGCTCTCTGGAAATTAATAAAACATATATTAACTATAAGTAAATAATATATATATATATATATATATATATATATATATATATATATATATATATATATATATATATATATATATATATATAAGTAAAAAAAAATTTTTTTTAACTTTACGCTGTATCCCGCCAATGGCGGGGGAGGCATAGGGAACTTGAGGTTCTAATACTAGGATGTTCCGTTCTGTTTTCCCACTTAAATTAGAAGCATTGCGTGTTTAGTAGTGGAACTTAACGCCGCGCTTTGACTTGTTACCAGAGTGAATAAACGAAAATCAATTCATCGACTGGGAATAGAATCCACAAAAAAATATTAACAGTCACACAATTGTGATTACTTAACTTATTCTAATTTACAATACCACATAAAAATACCAATATAAAAACAAATAATGACCCCTTTAACAGTGGCGTAGACAGGCACGGAGATGTCCTGGTAGCTGGTGGACTCGTGCATGGCGCGCGGACACGGCGGCGGACTCAGCTCCTCCTCCACCGACTGCTGGAGCCCGTCGTCCGCCACCTGATCATCAACAAAATTATATATTATTATACATTGTTTTATCAGCTTCACACTGTGTTCTGCACATGGCAGGGTAGGCAGAGGAAACTTGGCTTTGCGAAAAACAACACTAAATATATCAAAATAAAAAAAAATAGATATCCCGTTTTAGTAAATAGGTTATTCCTAATTTAATTGTAGTAACATTTATGTTAATTTTGTTTAGTTTTAAAGAAAGAAAAAACAAAATTGTGAAAGTATTCACAATTTGTTTTTATCTATAAATATAATATAATTTTAAACCATAAATAATTCAATTCAGAAAAAAAAAACCAACAAAACAAGCTATACCATCTTATTATATATAACCTGATATATCTTAGCCTCCCAGCTAGGGAACCTATGTAGGGGAGGAGTCGGTGGCCTCGGTTGTTCTGACGTGGAACTGTCTCCAGTCGACGACCCTCCCCGACTGTTGCCTTGCACTATCACATTCACGCCTTGCCATGCTGGTGTTCGTTCTGGGAAGTAAAAAAAGAAATAGGTGTAATGAGTATAATCTTATCATAAATCTGAAACTAACTATTGCCTGTACATGGAAGATATAATGAAAAAAAATTGTCTGTTTATCTGTGCGATTGTTCGCTCAAATCACAAACTGCTAACTAAATTTAAATGTAGTTTTCCCTATTATATTTGGAAATCTTCTCTCAACATTTAGTTTTACTTCAATCGGTTCGAAAATAAAAAAAAACCTTAAGCTCTGGTAATAAGGCAAAGCGCGGCGTTGAGTTCCGCCACTCAACTCGCAATGCCTCAAATTCGGCGGAAAGTGGGGAACGGAAGTGGAACGGAGTGTCTTAACACTAGGTTTCCGTGTTCCCTCTGCCTACCCCACCTCGTGCGGGATACAGCGTGAAGCTGAAAACTTATAGCAATTTAATATATTTACTTAGTAATACAACATTTTTATTTATTTAGCTGAAATTTTCAATGTATAGATACTGTCTTAAAAGTGATAATGTTATTTATTAGAACACGAAAATAATTGCCAATAAGCCGCGAGTGATCCGCTAGTTTAAATATATGAGTTTCAGGCTATATCCAGCACATGACAGGGTAGGCAGTGGGTATATGTGACCTAGTGTTAAGACATTCTGCTCTCATTATGACTTCCGTTCCCCAATTTCCGCCGAATTCTAATATATAAGATCTAAGAGTCGAGAGAGAGAAAAGCTAGTGTTAAGAAATTCCGATCTCTAATTTTCACTCAAATAGAAATGAAACTTATAGTAGTCCTATCTTGTCTTAAAAGATTTTGCAAATGCCTCACTATTCTATAATAATACGTGTTTTTGGATAATTATAAATGTAATACATTAGCCTACCAAAGGCCTTAGTACTCTGTAAGTATGATTGCTTGCGTATAATATTGCAATCTGCATTGTTTTGAAACTCGAAAATATTAACATTATGTTTAAGGCCTTTAAAGAAATAAAATTATTTTCTCATAACTAATATCACCTTTATGTTTACAATATAATTTTTGAAGCATTGTGTTAGTGGCGAAACTTTGCCTCGTTACCACAGCGCGTAAATAAAAATATTAAATATTTCATTTCCCCAAGCCGGAATTGAACCCACAACCAACGCGTTTAGAGTAGCACGATTCTATAATAACGCACAAACACTACAAAATAATAAATAGTCAGTTTTATTTTACTAAACAAATAATTTTAATATGAAAAATCTAGGTTGTTCATGTATATATAATAAATATGAAAGTAATATGCATACAACACGAACCTCTACTGGGCGTGTAAATTTCAGCGTAGTCGTGTGTCGTATCACCATCGGTCGAGGTATTTGGCGTTGTTGGTAATACTACCAAATTTTCTACGGCAGCCTAGAAAAAACAATAATTTATTATAATCACTCACTCACTCACTCAGCTTCACGCTGCATCCCGCATATGGTAGATCTCTCATCTCATCTCTGCCTACTCAGGCAAAGAGGGAACTTAGGAACCTAGTGACACTTCGTTCCACTTCCGTTCCCCATTTTCCGCCGAATTTAAGGCATTGTGTGTTGAGTGGCGGAACTCAACGCTGCGTTTTGTCTTGTACCAAAGCGAAGAAATGAAAACATCAAATAGAAAATATTTCATTTCTTCATTTCTTTTAGTTGCCGTCACACGCTTGTGCCGTTGCGCCACGACAGGCCTTAGGATAATTTATTATCATATCACATTTAAACAAAGCCAACAACAAAGCTAATCTTGTCTCATAAAATTTTTAAATTACCTATTGAAGGTTGACAAAAACTTAAATACTTAACAATGCAATGCACTTTTTATTAAGAGATAACGAAAATAAATTTGTAGTAAATCAAAACTTTATAAAAAAAGTCATGTATTTAAAATGTCTGTTATTTAATTTACAAAATGAAATAAGAAAAAAAAATATGATTATAATATCAATGTAGATAAAATTGAAATATGCTTAAAAGAATAGTATAGAATCACCACAATTGCTCATATTTCCCTAAATTGAAATAAGTTATAAATGCATAAAGAAGTCTTAAACAACAATATATTATTACTATATTAAGTAATTACTTATTTTTTATTCTAAGTGTGGTATGTACTATACAAAAAATCTTTTTTAAAATATTCAAAAAAATATTTTTTTTTAATACAAAAATTTAAAAAACAATTTACATTAAAAAAAATTACATACCGCTAAATCATCAGCTAAAAGACTGGCCGTCGTCCTTTCGTCCATTGTCCTGTTCATAGTATTCAATTGACTATTAGCACTAGCCTGCGTCAAATTAGTAGTACCTATTGATAAATTTCTTCTATGCCTCACTGGTGTACTATAATGGGGTTCCGACGAAACTATTGGTAACTGAAATTAAAAGAAAAACAAATTAAATAACAAATAAAAGTTATTATCAAAATATGAATTCTATGTTCTAGCTCCATCTATTATAAATTGTAATTATTTTTTCAATACCTTTATCCTTGTTAAGTCCTTGTATTTTTTCAGTGTTACCTCCTGTGTATTAGATTTTTAGGATTAAAATTGTATTCAAACTGTATTAGTTAGGGACAAGGGTCTAATCTATGGAAATTAGTTCATAGACAAATTATATTATCTCTCTATTATTTAATTGATTTTAAGTAAAAAAATCTTAAAAATGTATAACACTTTTTTATATATTCTTTAATTTTTTATTAAAATTTTGACATTATACCGCTTTTTTTAAATAGTAGTTAGTGTTAATTTAAGCTTTAAAATTGTCAATAATAATTTTAGAAAGAAATGTTTGCAATATATATACAAATAAAATTCTAGCATTTAAACAAAGCCAACTATTCTTGTCTCATCAAGTTTTTTAACTACACATTGAAGGCTGAAAAGAAATCCTAAATAACAATGCAATGCAGTGAATTGAGAGGAATAACATTATCAATATTGTGCATTTAAAGACATTTATGTTTAAAAAAATAATTTTGGTTTATTTTCATGCACTTTTTAAATTATTTGTGACACATTTAATACAGACCAAAAATAAAATATTAATAATTTTTTTTTTAAATTATTAACCTTTTTATTATCATTAAGAATTGATAATCATAATAAGAAATTTAACTTTTTGGTTTAATTTAATATTATAGTAAATTGCAGTGTTTAAATTAAATAGCGATTTCACACATACAAATGCTTAAAATTAAGAAAATAAGCCACAGTCACCTACCAACATATTCTGTCTGAAGAATATATAGTAGGACATTATTAAGGAATCTATACAAGTGAACAAAATTAGCATTATAAAAAGAAGTGCTGAAAAATAAATAAATAGCACATTTACATCAAAATTCATCTAAAATCTACCTGGGGGCCTTCTAAGCTCTCTGAACGACGGCGATTGTTAGCCAATAGGCTTGATGAGGCTCGAGTGTCCTCAGATCTCACTTCAAGGGACAAACTCCCCCGAGAGGGTAGGAACTGCTATAAAGGTTATAGTTCTAGATCTTATATTTGTATTAATAAGATTTTTCCTATATGGTAAAATATTTTTATATATAATACATGTGGCAATGTGATCTTATTAGTTGTGTAATATGCAGTTTCAACTTACAGCACAATTTCGACTGCCTTGGGCTGCTATGTGATTTCTTAATAACTCTAGCTGTTGATTACAGCGGTCGTTTTGTTCTCTTAATTGTTGGTTCTGTTGCTCAAGTTCACGAAGCTTGTTTGTCACCCACTCCTTTATACGTGCGGCTTTTGCCTCCACTTGTTTCGCGTCTTGGAGTCGCAGCTGCTTCTGAAAGAAATTTAGTGTTAATGATCGTTTTATTACTAAATCGTATTTTTATTTACAATTTTGCTGCTTTTGTATTAGGTATTGATCGCTATATAAAATTACATTAAATGTACAACAACTACAACTTTTATTTAAAGGATATAATGTGTAGATAAGATATATTTGTAATTGAAATACTTATAAAAAACATTTGTTTAATTATGTAATATACAAAATCAAATATAATTATACCTGCATTTTCTAGTTTAAGTTTTGTATTATAAAAACAGTAGTTTTTGCTCAAATTCTTTTCCTAGCATAATTATAGATATATGAAACGAAAATAAAGTCAAATAAAAACATATTTTCATTCAAGAAACAACGAAACAAGATAAGTAAAGCCAAACATAAACAAAAACAACGTCGTCTAATAAAGCGTAAATTTAAGTTATAAACGTCATAGTGACGTTACGTAATGACGTATGAGTCAATGACGCCATAGCTGGCACCGGATATTGCCTCAGTTTTATCTATGCATTCAATATATGAAATGAAGGAAAAAAAGTCATAAAAATAATACAAGCCAGTGTTTTATTTTTTATTATCTTTTATTACTTTTTATTTTATAAATGAAAATTATTATAAGAATAAAAAATAAACATGGGCTAGTGATACTTATTGAAAAAGTAAAAAAATCTTCTTCTTAGCGTCACGCTGTATCCCGCACGAGGCGGGGTAGGCAGAGGGAACCCGGGAACCTAGTGTTAAGACACTCCGTTTCACTTCTGTTCCCCACTTTCCACCGAATTTAAGGTATTGCGTTTTGAGTAGCGGAACACAACGCAGCGGTTTGCCTTATTACCAGAGCGAAGAAATGAAACCTTAAATATTTAAATTGAAAATATTAAATACTTAATTTCTTCGACTGGGGATCGAACCCAGAACCTGTCGGTTACAGTCACACGCTTGTGCCGCTGCGCCACGACAGGCCTCAAGTATAAGTAAAAACTCAGATGTAAAAATCTACTAAAAATCTCATTAACAAAATAATTCCCTGAAGTATGCTAAAAGTAAAATAGGCTCATCGTGACACAGCTTCAATTTAAGTTACATAAGCTTTTACGTAATAAACTACAGCGTTTCTCTTTGGGATAGCTTATAAATAAAACATGAATCAAAATCTTAGTTGTGGTACCTACTAGCTTGTTTTTTCTAATCTCTTTACATTTCAAAGGCTGAGTCAGTACTTTAATATTTTAAGTATGTCATTGCGTACCTGCTCTTCGATTTGGCCTTCGAGTCTTGAGATGGCTTTCGGCGCACCCTCAGCGCCAGCCGGCCACTCGCAAAGCCGCTGCTCCATGGCGCGAACCTGAAACAAAGCAAAATATGCAATTTACAAACTAATCATAATAACTGTTTTCGCCGTTTTCTTTAAACAGTAAATCACATAAGTAATATAAATTTTAAGGTCTATTTTTCAGCTACACACTGTATCTCGCACATCGCTTGAACTCGAACTTAGCAATCTAGTCAAGACACTTCATTCCGTTCCCCACTTTTCGCAGATTTTGAGGCATTGCATGTTGAATTGCGGACCTTTGCCTTGTTACCGAAACGAAGAAATGGAAATATAAAATATTTCATTAATGAAACCGAACCTACGAGTATCACGTTTACAGTCGCACGCCTGTGCCCTTGCGCCACGTCAGGCCTCTAGAGTAGCAATAGAATAATAAATAGTTATACTCAAATTAAAATTAATAAATGCAAAATATTTTAATACATGTTTTAATTCATAAAATAGCATTTCATATTGTTTACATTGTAAAAGATTACACGAAACCGCAGTAATGTAAAGTCATTCCACTTGACATATAACCTTAGAGTATACATGTGCATTAGAAGTCATGTCGTACTCGGTTACATTCCGAAGCTAACCGCAATGTAACAATGTTATCAAGGCAAGCTGAATTCTAAAATCTATATGTAGTATAAATTAATTTACGAAATAATAAGGAGTTTTATAATATTTTTTATTTCATTTAGCTTCACGCTGTAATCCGCTCATGGCAAGGTAGGCAGAGGGAACTTGGGAACTTAGTGTTCAAAACATTCCATTCCGTAATCCTACCTACCCGCCGAATTAGTGGCATGGTTACAAAAGCGAAGAAATAAAAATATTGAATATCTCATTTTCCAGAGTGGGGATCGAACCTACAACTTATCGCGTTTACAGCCGTACCGTTGCGTCCTTGCGCCTTGGCAGGCCTTATTTAGCTCCTTAATTTTGTCAAAATTTTAATATATGGTTTACTTAGTAATGAGTAAATTAGATTAATACGTTTATCTTGTTAATATAACTGTTTTGCATAAATAGATTAATTTTCAAGTAGATAGTAATACTTACACATATCCATGTACGTATGTAAGAAGAACATTGTGACGAGTTTACTTATAAGTAGCGTAAAGTGGATTAGCTCTTAATACATTTCAGTTCACAGTTTATATTTTGTAATTCATTATCCAGTTATTGATCACTTAATTGCGTTTATTCTTTCACTTTTAAAAACTTTCGGAACAGAATATACATATATATATATAGTTGCCGGTTTAATAATAAGCTTACACATACCCAAATTGTGGAATAAAAAGTTTCAATTCATTTTAATGTACAGTTTTCGTAAAGTTCTACGGGAATAAGGTTAAATATCTATTAGTTATAAGTCATATAGGAAGGCGAAGAACAATACAAAGAGAACTGAAGGGATACCCAGGAATAGATCGCATTAATCACAAACGCCGTAATTTGCCTGACTCACGACACGAGGGGACGCCACGAATATCCAGAACTTTCTATATCGGGTAACACTTAGACGGCGAACGTGGAAAAATAAATGATGGACACATTCAGGAGGAAACTTTCAAAGTGGACAATAAAATACGCATGAATCAAATTTAATTTCAGAGTGCCGGCTTGAAATTATCGCTTGAATTTTTTATCATCTAAGCCCCATTCAATTTAGAATTGATCGGTTACAATAAAGACAAAAAAGTAGTTTGTTAGTATTCATAAAGAAACATTTTAAGTATTACAAAGTTAGTTTGTTTGGAAAAGATTAAACAAGTAAATTAAACAGCAACAGTATAGTTAAATTACAATGTTCTCTACATTTGCAATTTTAAATATCTCTTATCTTAAATTGAAATTGCTGTATAATAATATTGTAATACCTGGCAAAAGCCCTTTCTTTCCAAAGAGAAATTTGAATTTGTGGCCAAGTGCAAATAGTGTGTAGCAGTACCAAGTATGTTCATTACCAAGTTCTGTCTAATTAAACCGTTGGCAGCAATGAATTGTTCAGTTAGAAGCTTCCTTATTTATATTGTACCCGACGGCAGTTAAAGTAATAAAGAAAGGGAGGAAGCTGTAAAAGATTATAATAAGATTCTTCATGATATTTACATTTATGTATAATTTTTTACATAATAATATTTATGTAACATTGAATATTTGAATTGTCTCTAAAAAGTATGCTCAATAAGTTCTGCTAAGACAGAAAAATAATTAAAATTTTAACTGAAAAAATTATAAGAAATATTTTCAGTAATCAAATATAATATTTTAATTATGAATGCAGAACTTTCAGCAGACCTAATAAAATATAATACAAATGAACGCATCGTTAATTTCGACCGGATGTCGCGAGTATCATTTTGCTCTTCTGTTAATTCAAAATAACTACACTCTCAGCATGGATTTTATAATATAACGTATAAATTAAATTGATCGAATAATATGTTTAAAAACTTAAAGTATTAATGATACTTAAGTCTGGATTATTATTTCTTAATAATAAGGAAAATTTCTCTGTTTTTACTGAGTAAGTTACTACATTTTTTTTTCTCCGATAATCTTGCGATCGGCTTACAAGCCTTTAACAGATTTGTTGTGGGAATAAAGTGACAGGGGAGACTGTTCCTCCAGTGAGGAAACTGCCTCTTCTTCAAATGAATGGAATGGAGCTTACTAAAGTTACTACATGGATATAAATAAATAATACAGTAAGGTAGAATCGGTTTACCTACTTATTTTTTAATAAAGATTTAACTGAAACAAGTTAAGTTAAAAGATAAATTGGATATTTTTTTTTTATTTTTCAAATCCCAGATCCAAAAACACACTACCTCATCTTAGCAAAGTGCTTGTAGCTCTAAAACTACTAATCTAATGTTCGTAATATATAACTAACTTTTCTCTAAATAGGAAAGTGTAAGTACCACCGCGATGAATGCTTTTGATTAAAAAAAACTGCACTAATTTCGATTAGTTTATTCGTAAGTACATACAGATAGACAGGTTAAACTATTGATTTAATGTTTTATCGGTTAATAAAATAATAGCCTATTTATTCAAAATAAATATGGTGGGTTTCCTAATGAATTTGTAAACTATAACTATGACTCATTTAGTTGTAACTAATTTGAGCTTAAAAAAGTCATATTAATATTAGAACTGAAACGATTTATTTTGTTCTAATTGAACCTACAATTTACACTTTACACGAAAAGCAACTTGTAAAAATATACGTAATGTAATTCTAAGAATCGAATGTAACTAGAAAGGAGGGTAAAAAGAACAAGCACAAAGCAATTTCATGCCTGCCAGTGATGTTCCAATTCAATGCTGCTGTTATATAACTTTCTTAAGCTATAGCGTGATAACAATAATCGGAATGATAACATACAATTTTATTATATATGAACATAAAGATATATTCTACAAAAAATGCTTGTTATCTAACTTATTGTTCATCTGTAATATACGTACTGTAGCTTATTCTTATAATATTTCCTGTTTCACAAAATAAGATTAAATGTAAAAGTCAGCTTCAAATAATTACACTAGTCCTTATTTAACATGGAAGAAATTAAAATATTTCTTAGAGACCAAAATCTGTTCATCTGCTGCAAGTGCCTGAAAATTGAGTGCTGTTATATAAGTCGTAGATGTTATATTGTAGTTAATGTTTGTAGTATAGTAGTAGTAGTCGTAGATGTTATATGTTTGATAACAGAAATCATCGTTACGAATTCAAGTACTGCACATGATATTTTATTATAAAACGAAGCTTATCCATTGTTTCTTATTGTTACAACCGTAATCGTAAGTAAGTGTGATCGATCGTGATTAACATGGGTGTTGTAAAATAAGAATAATCCTGAGAATCTTAATTGAAAAGGATATAAATATAAGTCTATTGTTTATATATGACTCAATGTTTTATAATTTAAAGCATGTTACATAATGTATAAAAAATATTTAATTTCTCGCCAATAATAAAACGTTGCATTCTACAATACATAATAAGTATATAAAAATATATATCAAACAAAAGACAAATTATTTTATAACCTTAATAAAACTTTCTTTAAATAGGGAAGTGTGACCCCTACACCCTAGACACTTAGTTTTACAAACAAGCTACACATTGTTTGTTCTTTCCTAAGCGATCAATCTGTGTAACAGTGGCACGCGCCATTTGGCGTCAAAAATAGATCAAAGTTTTAAACAACTCGCAATTACACGAGTTTCTAACATATACAAATGGCTTATTGGAAATTTAGGTAATGAGAAAGATAACACGTTAAAAATCTAGTTCATCATCTCATTTCCCACGCTTCTGCCGATTTTTGAGTCATTGTGTGTTGAGCGGTGGATTTCAAAGTCGGCCATTAAAGATAACACATATTAAAAGATTTTTATGTCGTTTAAGAATTCTATGTGATGGCGAGGCCTTACTAAATCACAGAAAAACCTAAGTTATCTACTTAGGTGTTTCTGTGATTTAGTAAGGCCTCGCCTAATAAATTGATGTGATATTCTAAAATAAATATTTACTGTTGTATTTCAGCTCGTATTATATATAATTTATTTAGCCATTATTTTTTTTAAAAGTCATCGCGATAGATTTGTCATTTGCTTCAATCGTTTTGTTATACCCGGACCCTGCAAGTATATTTGCGGATCCCTAGACTGACGCTGCCGCGTCAGCATTATTGCCGCATGCTTAAATATTATAATTAGTTATTATTTTTCAGTCTCCATCCCTGCGTCTTAGAGAAAGGTTGCCTAAGATTTATTAATTATTATTATATACTATTAATTACTATTTCAAGTGTTTATATACTATTTCAAGTGTTTATATAATAACTCTATAAAATACTATTTCGTTTTAATAAATCAAGTGTAGATAAAATAAATCTTTTTTTTAAAAACGCGAAAGAGATTCGCGTTATAACATTTTGGTGGCAGCGGTGGGATTTGCGAAAATACAAATCCCTGGAACGTCTTTGTGAACATTTATAAAAGTGAAAAATGTGATTAAGAAACTATTTGTGAATATTTGTTACGAGAATCGTGGGCCGCATTGCTTCCCAAGTCGCATCACACCTGTAGTAAGCTGATATGGCGCTTATCTGGACCACCGTGGCATTCTGCGTTATGTGAGTCTGGCTTTAGATGTAAATTCCAATACAAATATTTTTTTTAAAAAACGGGCATTAAAATTAATTTAAATTTAATTTCAATAATTTTATTTTTATTTTTTGTAACAAATATATAAATATGTTTTTATCACTAATTATTATGTGTTAAATAAGTTCCTTATTTCATTTGTATATGTATTAGCTGCAACGTAATTTAATTTTATAAGTAAATTATATATTTTTTGTTATATTTGTAATAAATATGGCGGAATCTAAAGTGCCCAAAATTATTAAAAGCGATTCGTTACAAGTTCCACATCCTATAGATTTGCCGTCGGAATCTGAGGATGATAGGCCATTAAATTCTTTAGAACAAAAAAAACAAAAAGGAAAGAAAACTCCTTCAATACTAGAGATGGATTTAAATATTCTATTAAAATTTATAAAACCATATGATGGATGTAGGGAAACGTTAAATTCATTTATCATAAATTGTAATAATGCTTTCGACTTAGCTTCCGACTGGCAAAAGCCAATTTTGTTTAAGTTCATTTTAAGTCAATTATCGGGGAAAGCTGAAGCAATTTGCTCGATAAAAGATTTTTTGTCTTGGGAACAACTTAAAGAATTTCTAAAAACACAATTTAGCCAAAGAAAACATTATACACACTTACTTACTGAACTACAAGAATGTAAACAAGAATCTAATGAAAATGTTAGTCAATTTTCTCTACGAATCGAAACTTGTTTATCACAATTACTGACAGAAATATCATTAAATTCGACAAAAGTAAAAGAAATCCCAGGCCGAGTAGCGGCAATGGAAGATCTCGCCCTTCATCATTTCACAATGGGCCTACACCCTAGAATTTCCAACTTTGTTAGGTGTAGGACACCTAAAAATTTAAATGAAGCAATTAATATAGCCATTTCCGAAGAGCGTGTGCATCAGAATTTTTTTAAAAGAAATGATATGGTGACTAGGTATAATAAACCTTTACAACCCCGACGACAAGTTGTTAACTTAAATAATCCCATGCAAAAATCCTTTGAATCTTCCCGACCGACTTCTAGAATTTCATATCAATCTACTTCGAAAGTCTGTAATTATTGCAAAAACATTGGTCACACAATAGAATACTGTAGAAAACGAGAGTATAACAATCGACACTATGGCAAACCTTCCTCTTCTAGAACCCAACAAAGTGTAAATTATTCTCAAGCTATGTCGGATAATGGTCATGATGAAGTCGATGATATAAAAAACTAGGTGATGTCTCACATCGGTGTCGTGTGAGACACCAAAGAAATACAACTGGCACCAATTCTTCGTGTAACCTTACTAAATCCACTGTATCTTTTAAGCCCACTGTATCCACTGAATCCTCTGTATCCACTGAATCCTCTGTATCCACTGAATCCTCTGTATCCACTGAGTCTGCACAGTTAGTGAAGTCCACTGTTTCGCGAAATGCAAGCGTAATTGCGCCTCATTTGGCTTCGATATCTTCTAACATCAATGAATCTGCTAAACCGATTCAAACCACTGAATCCTCTGAGTCTTTATCTGTTGCTAAGTCTGAGATTGAAATTTTTGAAATTACTTCTGATCCAACTAAAATACTATTACCTCATATTCAAGTTCAAACGTCTGTATCTAACACACCATTAGCATTATTAGTTGACTCTGGTTCTTCAATAAGTCTTATTAAATTCAACTGTATTCAAAATACGCCGAAACTCATAACTGAAATTATAAATTTGAAAGGTATTGACCCCATAGAAGAATGCACTCAAACAATGGGACACTTTAATCTTAAACTTTATTTATCAAAATCTCCAAAAAAATTTATAAGTCATAAATTTCATTTAATTAAAAATATTAACTTACCATATGACGGAATAATTGGTTCTGATATGTTAGACAATTTTAAGTGCACCATAGATATAATAAGGATGTTTTAAAAATAGACGATGAAGACATGAAACTTCAATTTCGTGTACCTACCTACATCATTCCTCCTAGGTCTGAAATGATAATTGAATGCTCTGTAAAGAACCCTGAAATTAACGAAGGTCTCATCTTAGATCAGAATATTTCCGATACGTTACTAGTGGCGAACTGTTTTGTTAAAGTAAAAGATAATAATAGAATTAATATTTCCGTCATTAATACGTCAGAATCTTCTGTCACTCTTAATTCTAATCTTAATTTAGTAATTATTTCTAAGTCAAATTCACTTGTTCCGAAAGATACTCATTCTATTAATTATACTAATTTCTCAAAAAAATCTGATACATATTATAGAACTAAATCTATACTGGATACACTTAGAATATCTCATCTTAACTCTGAGGAAAAGGATGCACTCTTTGAATTGTGCTCCGAATTTTCTGATATATTCCATTTACCCGGAGAGTTATTAACTTATACTACCGCCATTAAACATGAAATAAAGACTAATTCAGATGTTCCAATTCATACTAAATCTTATCGATTCCCTGAAGTACACAAAGAAGAGGTAAAAAAACAAACTAATATAATGTTAGAACAGGGAATAATTCAGCCTTCCAATTCTCCTTGGTCTTCACCTATTTGGATAGTGCCAAAAAAATTAGATGCTTCTGGTCAACAAAAGTGGCGAGTAGTAATAGATTACCGGAAACTAAATGACATAACCATAGGTGACACTTATCCAATCCCTCAGATTAGTGAAATATTAGATCAGCTTGGGAACAGTAAATATTTTTCTACCCTGGACTTAGCTTCAGGTTTCCACCAAATTCCTCTTGACCCAGCTGACGCAGCCAAAACAGCTTTTAATATTCCCCAAGGTCACTATGAATTTACTCGTATGCCATTTGGGCTTAAGAATGCCCCAGCCACATTCCAACGTTTAATGAATACTGCTCTTTCTGGTCTTCAGGGTATCAGGTGTTTCGTTTACTTAGACGACATTGTAATATATTCCTACAATTTACAAACTCAAATAGAAAATTTAAAATTAGTTTTCCAAAAATTACGGAAATTCAATCTTAAACTACAACCGGACAAGTGTGAATTCTTAAGAAGAGAAGTAGGATATTTAGGACATATAATTACTGAGGAAGGAGTAAAACCTAACCCAGATAAGATAAAAGCAGTAACCCATTTCTCGACACCATCATCACCTAAAGATATTAAATCATTTTTAGGCCTCGTCTCATATTATCGGCGTTTTATTCCTGATTTTTCTAAAATTGCCAAACCCTTAACTTCTTTGCTTCGTAAAGACACTGTATTTAAGTGGGAGAATCAACAACAACTTGCTTTTGATACCTTAAAACGCAAATTAACTACAGCTCCAATACTCTGCTATCCAGATTTTACAAAACCTTTTATTCTGACATGCGACGCGTCAAATTATTCCATTGCTGCAGTTCTATCTCAAGGTTTAATCGGTAAAGATAAACCTATTGCTTTTGCTTCGCGTACTTTAAATAAAAGTGAATGTAATTATAGTACAACGGAAAAAGAGTTATTAGCTATTATTTTCGGTTGTAAAACATTTCGTCCTTATGTATACGGCAGAAAATTCCAAATCGTTACCGATCACAGACCTCTAAAGTGGTTATTTAATCATAAAGATCCAAGTAGTAAGCTTCAAAGGTGGCGATTAAAACTTGAAGAGTATGAGTATGAAATTGTATATCGTAAAGGAAAACTAAACTCTGTTGCAGACGCGCTCTCTCGTTATCCTGTCAATCCAATATATCCTGAAAACACTCCTAATCTTGATGATCACTCTAATTCTCTCGATTCAATCACTGATTTCGGGGACATAAATTTAAGTCCACAAAGTAATAATCTAAATTTTGATCTTAATGATCTTGAAATCCAATCCCTAGAACCTTCTCCTGAGGTTGATCCATTACTAATTCCTCCAATTGAAAATACTCCTATTCAAGGTAGTAATCCTCTATTGGCTGAACAACCCTCAGTTTCTAATCCTGCTATTTTCAATCCCTCTATTGAAATGATTGACCCTCCAAATCCAGAAAACCAAAGCTTACCTGATGATATTAATCTTGAATCTTTAATTCCTACTATTTCTACAGAACATGTAAATCCGTCTGTATCTAATAATGATAATTTAATAACACAAAATACTTCTTCTATATTAAATAACTCAGATACTGTGAAAAATAATGTCGAATATTCAAAATTCCTTAAAGAATTTGCTTCTAAAACTATACAATATGATACTAAAATTATTGAAAAAAATGATTCCCTTCTTAAAACTACCTGTAAAATTATTTTAATTCCCAGTTCTATAGATCTAGATGAATCTAATGCTTATATTCAAGAAATAATGAATAATATACAAAATTCTAATAAAATTATGTATTGCGAAAAACAACTACACTCTTTTAATAAAGTGTTGTTAAACAATAAAGATATTTATTTAATATATACGAAAGTTCATCACTTCGATGAATGTACATATCCGGAAATCTTCTATACTCTAAGAATTATAAAATCTTATTTATTACAAAATTATACTAATATAACTGAAATCGCTATTTCAGATTTCAAAAATCCATTTGAAAATAATTCATTTATCAAAATATATAATATTCTCACTTATTTATTTCACAATACTAATATTACCATAAATATATACCACGATAACATAATATATCCCGCTCTTAGTGAAATAAAGAAAATTATGCGCGAAAATCATGACTTACCAATTGCTGGGCATTTAGGCTCGGTTAGGATGCTTAAACGTATTCAGGAAAAGTATTATTGGAAGGGTATGAGACATGATGTGGAAAATTATGTTAAAACTTGTTCTCTCTGCCAAGAAAATAAAGCTCTTCGTAAAACTAATAGAGCGCCAATGCAAATAACTACGACATCTAATGCCCCTTTTCAAAGAGTAGCTTTAGATATTGTGGGTCCCCTGCCAGAATCAGGTACTGCTAAATTAAAATACATAATGACACTTCAAGACGACCTCACAAAATTCTGTGCTGCCTACCCACTCCGTGGTGTTTCAGCAGAAGAGACAAGCGATTGTCTCTTGCATTTTATTTCCATGTTCGGTATTCCAAAAATGATTTCAACTGATCAAGGTACTAACTTTACTGCAGATCTCTTTAAAAAAACATGCGAATTTTTAAAAATTAAGCAACTTTGGTCAACACCGTATCATCCCCAAACTCAAGGTGCTCTGGAAAGGTCCCATTCTACCCTTAAAGAGTACCTAAAATCCTATGTTAATGAAAATCAAGACAACTGGCCTCGTTATGTATTCACTGCAATGTTAGCCTACAATACCGCAGTACATTGCACAACACATTATACTCCTTATGAGTTGATTTTTGGCCATAAAGCTTTTATACCTGATTCCATTTACGATGAAGTACCGTATGTCACTTATCCTGATTATGTTAAAATGCTACAACATAGACTTAAATTCTCCCGTCAAAAAGCTCTTGAATATATATGTAAATCCAAAGAGACTTCAAAAACATATTACGATCAACGATCTAGAAAAGTTCAATATAAGGTGGGTCAATATGTGTACCTGAAAAATCATTTAAGGCTCCGAAAAGCCCTATCTCCTGTATGGAAGGGTCCTTTTAAAATAGTAAAAATTCACGGAAACAATACCTTGTCATTACTAATTAATAGGAGACATATAAAACATCATTATGATGAGGTTAAGCCGGCAAGCGATGTCGATAACCATGCTAATTCCTAAAATCTTAACTAGATTAGTATTATATTTAGTTTTACTACTTTTATTTTATATTTTTTTTGCAGTCATGCATTGTGCAGTCATTACGAGGTGATAGCAACTTCAACTTTCGTTCATCCAATTTCATCGAGTTCAGGCATATATTTTGACTATTTGGGAAGATTAAAAATTATTAATGGCCATCTAAACGTAGTAATACCGATGAATATCGCAAACATTAGATTACATATCGATAATATTAACTCTGTTTTGGGAACAGTCAGATATCTTTGTAAATCCTCAGAAATAATTAATACGGAATGTCATAATATGTTAGAGCCCTTAACTACTAGATATCGAGAAATAAGTCAACAATATTCTTCTATTTCCCATTTACTTGAAACTAGAATAAAACGTGGTGCATGGATTGGGGGTGTAGGAACTGTATTTAAACACATTTTCGGCACTTTAGATGAAGAAGATGCTATTAAATATGATAATGCTATAACTGTTGTGCAAAATAATAATAAAGAACTAGCTTCATTAATTAAACAAAATATTCTAGTTACATCAACAGTAATCTCGTCTTATAATCATTCTTTACATAAATTAAAGATTAATGAAGATAGTTTAAATGAAGCGGTTGACAAGCTCTCTGCATCTATGAAAAATGTTTCCGTTATTTCAAATAAATTAATTCAAATTTCGGAAATAAATTCTATTTTAAATAATTTAGAATCTTCCATTCTTGCTTTATCCTTTCAATTAGAGGATCTTATTAATGCTAGTCTATTTTGTAATATGAATATACTTCATCCTTCCATAATAACTCCAAGCCAGTTATTTCAAGAGCTTGCCGACAACCATAGATATTTACCAAATGGTCTTGAATTAGGTGTAAGTTTAGATTTAAGTTCAATGCATTCTATTATGAATATATCTAAACTAATTTGTTATTATTTAAATTTTAAGATCGTATTCGTGTTACAAATACCTTTAGTTACATCTCAGGAATTTTACTTATACCATAATATTCCATTGCCCGTACCACATAACTTTAGTAAGCCAGACTCATTCACTTTAGTAATACCAGGCAGTAAATATACTGCTATAACCAAGGACAAGATCCAGTACACTAATATTGACTCCCTCGAAGTGTGTAAAAGTGTAAACTCCCAGAACTATATATGCAACATCATGAACGTTTTGTCGGTAAACGCAAATCCATCTTGTGAAAGTGAACTACTATCAAAAGTGATAAAAAAATTACCAGTGCAGTGTAAAACGGAATTTCTTAAAGGTGACTTAGATATTTGGAAAGCTTTAGTGAATAATAAGTGGATTTTCGTACAATCTCATTCTGTTAAATTATCTATAGATTGTGTTAACTCAGAGTTAGTGGAAGAAAATATTCATGGTATTGGTGTATTTACTTTACCCAAATATTGTGTAGCCTATTGTAAAGATACAAAATTGCATGCTAATAATAATTTTGTAAACATTACTGCACCTGTATCAAGTCTTTCTAGTTTTAATTTAATAAATGATCCTTGTTGCAATGTAAACGCATTAAGGGAAAGTATAAGTAATGTGCCACATATTAGTTTACGGGATTTGGATACTAAAAATATGAATGTTAACTACAATGAAATCATTAAATCCTTTGAAAAGAACATTGATAAAATAATAAATGAACCACACATAATAAAATATGGAGCTCATTACTCTGTTTTAACTATTTTAATTATAATTACTATTGTTTGTTATATTATGTTTAGATTATATTCTAAGTTGTACAAATCTAACAGCAGCCTTTCCAATTTAAACTCTTTCAAATCCCCAGATTCAACTTCTTCCAAGTCACCTACCGTTCTTTTGGAAGAACATAAAACTGAAAGACAGACTGACACGACTTCTGAAATAGTTTCACCTGCTAAACTTAGAATCAATGTTTAAAATAGGAAAATATATAATCATTTATTATACATAAACTTCTAAGAAATAGAAGTTTATTTCTTTAAAGGGGGAGGTGTTATACCCGGACCCTGCAAGTATATTTGCGGATCCCTAGACTGACGCTGCCGCGTCAGCATTATTGCCGCATGCTTAAATATTATAATTAGTTATTATTTTTCAGTCTCCATCCCTGCGTCTTAGAGAAAGGTTGCCTAAGATTTATTAATTATTATTATATACTATTAATTACTATTTCAAGTGTTTATATACTATTTCAAGTGTTTATATAATAACTCTATAAAATACTATTTCGTTTTAATAAATCAAGTGTAGATAAAATAAATCTTTTTTTTAAAAACGCGAAAGAGATTCGCGTTATAACAGTTTCATCTGCAATCAATTCCTAATAATGGTACGCTCCATTTAACACCAAGAATAGACCAAAGTTTAACACTCGCAATTGGGCATGTCTTGGATGTAACATCCGGCTCTTTTTGGACGGCACTTATTTGTAGGTACGTTTGTACGTTTGTCACGTAACAATTATTCATTATGTAACTTACGCTTATGATTTATAGAATAGAATCTATTGATGGAGGTATTCAAATTGATTTTAAGGTCAGTATCATAATGCGTCAAGTGTAAGATGTTTTTTTATCAGCGATGTTGTTTATCAGTATTACATCCATTGTTTATTTTGTACTTTAAAAATGTAAAACAGCTTTTAATTAAGTAAATAGTACAATTAAATTATATGATAATAATAAAACAAGAGTGTAACCCAAAGAAAGATATTTTTTTTGTAAAAAATAATTATAATGTTAATTATATTTCATACAAGTCCTATTTATATGATTTAGAATATACGTATAATTTCATTTCAAATATGCATCGCTACGTAAGGGTCATTAAAATTTAAGAAAAAATAAGTAATATAAAGTTACAGACGACAGTGCGAAAAAAGCTTTGGCTTGATCCATATAAGTGCACCATCTTTATACTTGAAATTGAATTTACTGTTTTGGATCAGAGAAAAAGTGAAGGTTTCTTAGATAAAATAGCCCGCAAACAACACGGTAGGCGGAGGGAATTCAGTGTTAAGGCACTCCGTTGCCATTAAAACATTTTCGTTCTCATTATCGTATCTGTGTAATAACGATAAAATCTCTCTCTCTTTTTTGCCGTCCCCACAGGAAACACTTCCCGTTCAGAAAAATCTTAGTGCTCCCCAATACAATCCAAAAAGGTACTTTCAGCACTCTACGCCACGTAATATCGGCTCAGACAACCGCACAATGATTGACGATTTTTATATAGATAGAAAGAAATAAATAATAAAAAGATAAATTGAAATTCATAAATGAAAACTTACTAGAAGTTTTTTTACTTAAAAAAGTGTAATTTTATTTCAATCAATCGTATAGGTTTACTGGGGCAGAGTTACGGCCGTCCATAATGAGAAAAGTTCCGCCAGTTTGTTACACAACAAGTTTGTTGGTTTTTTTTATAAAAGCACGAGTTTCAGATGAACGCGGTTTGGAACTAAGTTTCTTTATCAAATTAAATATATGATTAAAGGATACGTGTTTTTAATACTTTTAGGTAAAAACGTTTCTACACTTAAAAATAAAATATGATTTTCAATTTTTAAGGCAAAATGTTAAGGAATTCTTTATTAAAAAAAATAAAAACGTGAATTTATGTAAATGATACAATTATTGCTTATTTTATACGGTCTTTTCGACTAGCAGACAGTATGTAAATGTGAAACAAGTTTTAACAACCATGAAAATGCTTAAAAGTTTTCAGTTTGTTCCCTAACTATGTGCACTGGAAAATTAATATAACTCATGCCAAGCCAGAATTAAACTATACAACTAGTTAACTTTTATATAGTATCTGTGCCAATTATTTATTAAAGTCACTTATCGCAACAGTCTTAGTTACAATTATCACTAAAGTATTAATGCGTTGTACTAACACGAAAAGTAAGTGAATTACGAAGTACCTACATAAAGATTTAATAAGTATAAAAAGTTCCATATGTAATTTCCCAACAGCGCTCCCTCTAATTCAACTTTACCTTTTCCTCTCATCTCAAGTTCTAATTAACTTAACCTAAGTCGGATTTACCGCGCTATATTCCCACAGCACGGATAATAAATCAGATGTAGTGAAAACTCGTGTTAACACTCGCATCACGAAACTGTTCGCGAGGCGAATGATCCTGTTGTAAATTTTACCATATATCAGATAATATACATTGGAAAAAAATGATTCTAATTTCAGTCACGAATTATGTTTTAGCGTACGTTACTGTATGGTCATCTGTATAAACTATTACATAATTATGTATTAAATTAAAATATGTAAATTTACGTTACGGTAGTTATTTAGTTATATATAACAATAAATAAATTTATACCACAATATGTGAATTTTATACCTAAAAAATAAAAATACGTAACTTTTATATATCATAATGTAAATAAAGAAAAATATTTTTAACACACAATGTGTATATCATTTCATTAGTGACAATTTAGTATTTATTAAAATTGCTCAGTTCGCGTAGCAATTGTACGCACTAAATATTGAATTACAGAATTTATTGCCCAAATTGTTCACTAATTGTATTGTGAACGTTACAATCAGCACAGGGCTTCCGTATCGAATACCATCAATAATAATTCAGGTGTTAAATGTAGCGATTAACACCCTTTTATATCTAACAATCGTTTGCGTGTTAGTCATTAATGTCACCTTCATTAACTATACAAAAAGGTAGATTTAATGTAGAAAAAAAAAACTTAAATTTTATTTTATATAAAATTAAAAAAAAATTAAGTATTTAGTGAAACAAACATATATCACTGAAAACTTCACTAAGCACAGATTAAGAACTCAATAATAAATTCAGTCTTCGCACAATAAAAAAAAAACACCTTCAACGTCGGGAGTATTTTAAACATGGAACGCGACGTATGCGCTAGCTGCGGCGCGGAAGCGAACTAACTGTGCCGTCCGCGATATCCTACAGGACTATGGATCGATATTTACATAGTGCTGTTAATATTACTATGGCTTGTTTATTTTTATCTTTATGTGTTAAATGGCTGAGAATACGTCCAACGACTACGACGAACGATTAATTTAAGTGGATGAAAAGTTAGTAAATTATTTCATTCATTAATAATTTCGTTCAAGAGGCACGGTTATTGAATATTTAATTATGAAAGCTACTTATTAATGACGTTAACTTTACAATTTACTCAAACCTACGCTGTTATTTTAATATAAATAACAGCGAAGGTTTGAGTAGCAATTGTAATAATTGTAAAATTTAATATCTAATCAAAACAAAAACGTACATATTAATAACAAAAAAGAAGATAAGAAAAATATAT
Source organism: Eueides isabella (assembly GCA_019049475.1). Classification (NCBI taxonomy): domain Eukaryota; kingdom Metazoa; phylum Arthropoda; class Insecta; order Lepidoptera; family Nymphalidae; genus Eueides; species Eueides isabella. Next base: position 11,023,607 of record CM032389.1, on the reverse strand, counting down.
ATATTGCATGAAAGATTTAAACAATAGCTCATATAACACCTAGAAAAAAAGACAAAGATTATTCCTATAAATATTCATAGGACTTGTTTGGTCGAAAACGTTTTTGACATTCCTAGTTACGCTTGTTTAGTATGTAAATTTTGTATGCGGTACGCTCGGAGAAAATTGAATTTATTTTCTGTCTTTTTGTTTTATGTAATAGTATTATAACTTACGTCTTAAAGTAGAAAAGAACATTTTTTTCCGCTTATATACAATTTCCTTTGACAAAGCCTATTTTATGGTCTTACTCAGTGGTAATAATTTTTTAAATGCTTTAAATATTTTAAATTCTAATTCATTAGTACAATGATCTCTTAAGAAAAACAATTACAAAAAAATGTTAATCAAAATAGGAACTCTATACCTACGTGGTTTACTGTACACCTACAATTCGTATAATTTCATACAACTTAATTTTTTGAATAAAAGAGTAGAAAGCAGACGAATGGACTAATAAATCTTAGGTAGTATAATAAAGTTTTGGTAAGAATACATAAAATGCAGTTTTATTGCGCTACGACGCGACGCATTCTAAACATGATTTAAATCTACTTCGTTACTTTGTATCGTAGAGACAAAAGTGCGATCTTTTTTATGTGGTGCTGAACTGGACAAGGGTTATTATGTTTTATAATGTGTAAGTCTTTGTTTGATAATATTTTTTACAGTATATAGTAAATAAAAATACTACATTATATCAACAAGAGATATAGTATTCAGTGTGTCCACGTTAGTAAAATGTCTTCATCAGATAAAATAGATATTGTGTTATAATATTTAATAGTATATATATATTATATTATAAAAACATATATTATATCTAACATTATAGATAGATACGATATTATAATAAAAAAATCGTCTGACTGTCAGCAGAACTTATAACAAAACTGGTCAAATGCCAGTAGGTCTCGCCCACCGAGGGATCGGGATTATAATTATGACAAAGGAAAGTGCAACCGTTTAAAAAATTAATTTCATTTTGTATAAAATTAAGTTTAAATAGAATATTTATACATGTTTTTAATATTTTTATTTATACTGCAAGTTCTCACTTTTAACAAACTCCAAATTTCATTATCACATTTTATTCGATTAGTGCCCGATATTAATAACGAATCTCCAAACTGGAGATTACATCCATCTCCGATTGTGACATAAGTTTAGATCGAATCCAATATGCATGCCAATAACCAATCCTAGCAAAGTCAACGACAGATTGCAGAGCGATCTCTGCAATAGTAATTATTATTATCAACAAAATCACTTTAAAAATAATTTTCAATAACATAATTAATATTAAAATTCCAATATATTAATGAATATTATTAATTATTACTTAGGGATTAAAATATTATAAGAATATTATTATAGGTAGTAGACCCTAAGGTTGACAAACTAAAGTTTGCGGGCGTACCATTCAATTTGTATGGGCATGTCCATTCATTTTAAACAACAAATATAAGTCTGTAATAGTTGTATCTATAAAATACTTATTACTTTTCACTTTTTGAATTTTTCTTTTATTTGTATTGTTAGGTCGCATGTCGGTCCCTTTAGGATTTTATTGCACAGGACGTATTTTTCCATTACTTGATTTGAAGTTTCATTTTTACTGTGCTCGAAGTGACTGAAGACTTAGATTTTTATTACAGCTTATTTACGTACGTACCTCTACGTAAATTCAAAATAAAAGCAGTCTATCGAGGGTTCCGATTTACTTTTTGGATTACTATTAGGGTTACCCTAAAAACTTTAAATACCATATTATACAGTTAAAAGTTATCAGAAAAATTGTTATCTCAAAAAACTCTGTCCGCGCAAAAAGAAAAATCAGTTTAGCTGAGTATTTTATAACTTGTAGCTTTTACAAAATTACTTTATAAGAATTCAAATGAATACTAACTAATTAAAATTGACTAAGAAAGTCGGAGTAAGAAAATTATAAAAATAATATATAAGTAAAAGTTACTCGTGACAGTTGAAAACGTACAGTTACATACAAAAGTAAAACCAAGTATGACGCATCTGGAAAACTTCCAGACACTAGACACCCAAGTTTGCCAAAATCAGAAGCTCCAAGATGAGTAAAAGGGGAATTCAAGTTTCAGCTCTTCATTTTACTTTTGCTGTAGTCTTGTGAAACACAGATAAGAGATGATTAAGGAGGTAAATGTTTGTTACGCTGTTACTATAGTCATTTAAGTAAGCTTTTTGGGGTCTATTTTTAACCCGCCTTTATGTATTTTAAGATTTTATTAAGAGCCATACTATGTGAATATGTGACACTACTAAATATTCGTCGAAGTCAAAGCCACCAGGGCTCAGAGGTCCAAGCATGTTAGTCTAAAGGCGACATGGTGTTGTGGGTTTGATCACTACTCAAGGAAATGAAATATTTAATATTTTCCTTTCTTCGATCTGATAAAAAGGCATAACGGTACTCCATTTCATTCTCCAAGCATCGCCGAATTTAGGCAGCCGAAGACGCCGAATTTAATAAAGGCAGAGGGAACCTAAGGTTAGAGATATTTCTTAACCTTAGGTTCCCTAGTTCCATCTACCTAAAAAACTAGAGGAGACTTCGAAATCAAAGAATAACCTAAAATTTATTATTAACATAGAAACGTATTTTAAGTGCTTTTTTATGTGCCGTGCAGACAGTTGTCAAACGTTCGCTGCGTTCCACAAAACTGCGTAAATTAGATATAGAATTTTATATGATTTAAAGTTAATTTTATTTCAAAAAAAAATTCGTTTGAAATAAAATTAACTTTATTACAGTTTTATACATTTTTTCCTAAAGATTATATATATATATATATATATATATATATATATATATATATATATATATATATATATATATATATATATATATATATATATATATATATATATATATATATATATATATATATATATATATATATACATATATATATATATATATATACTGCCATGGGCAGGATAGGCAGTGTTGAGACACTCAGTTCCGCTCCCCATTTACAGTCGAATTTGAGGCATTGCGTGTCGATTGGCGGAACACAACGCTGCGCTTTTGCCTTCTTACCAGAGCGAAGAAATGAAAAAATAAAATTTATTTTCGAGAGGTGGTCAAACCCACAAACGTTATGCCATTGCACCACGACAGGCCTCAATACTTTTATTAGAAAAATAATATTAATTATTTTATTCATCAAATTGTCAAGGCATGATGCCAGAAAAATTTGAATCTATCCATAAACATATACGCCAAGTTAAGTAATAAAACCATCTCACATACCAAGGTCAACGCTTATCACTGGAATCATTCCAAATGATATGCCAAGGCATATCGCCTTATAGGTTTTCTTATCTGATTACATATATAGGGCATAATATCGATCGTGTTATATGAAGGGTCCGGGACCCTACTTTTGCCTCACTGACTTACTTAGGGGTGCTATATTGTTATTTATAATATTATTAAGCTAATTTAGACTTTATATATCGTAAATAAGAACTAATTACGAAAAATTTTTCGTGTTCATCCAAGTAAGTATAAGCGGTCAAATATTTATCCATTACGACAATGTATGTACTTATGTTTTTCGCGACCCCAAAGCATCAAAGTCTAGTGAGACTACAATATATGACATGTTTAACTATATAAAAAAAACAAACTTTAAAACCTTTTGAAAAGTAATGATCTAAGAATTAGGATTTGTTTGTGATTTAGGCATTTTATTCTGTACTTTCCGCTTAAATTTGAGACATAGCGTTGAGCAGCGGAACTTAATGTCGCTCTCTATCTTACTGAAGCGAGGAAATAAAAATATTTCATTCATCCAAATGGGAGTCAAACTCACACCCAGCAATCACTAGCTTAAAATAAGACGTACACCAAGCTAGCAAGCCTATAGAAGAAATCGAGACGGAGAAATATGCATTTATACGCAACGTAAATACCAACATAGTAGTTGGGAACGGAAGTGGGAACGGAGTGTCTTAGCACTAGGTTCCCAAGTTTCCTCTGCCTACCCTGACATGTGCGGGATATAGCGTAAAGCTGAGTAAGTAAATACTAACGTTTGCAGTTTTCACAAAATATAACTAAACATAAAATGTAGGAATTTAATTATAGTTTGATTAAATTTTTGACAACATCCGCATACCGACTTTTAGACAGCACCGATTAATGGACGGGAAATTTCTATTTTGATCATAAATATTTAAAGATTAACACCTATTTTGATATTGCAATTGAATTGGGTATATATCTTCATGATATTTTAATCTAACATTATATATAAAACTTATTGTTATTTTATAAACATATTCTTAAAAAATAAGTTCAATGAAAGCTTTTCTTTAAGACGGTTAAAATATTGTAGATAAAATATTCTTTTATTTAAATTTATATATTTAATAGTATGGTAAAAGCATATGTGACGTTGAGTTTTGTTTGGAAACATAAACGAGCTAAATATTAAAAAAAAATATAGTAAATTATTATATGTTAGTTATTTAAAATCAACGTCTTATAAGGTAACCGCATTAAGAAGATTGACGATAGCAATACAAATATTATTATTATACTGAATGCTTCGTCATACAAGATATTTCAAGGCGTTTCACCCACCTTCCACCCATTTCCGGCGCCGACGAGGCGCCTATGCTCTAGAATTCTACGTTAGGTATACTAAGTCAGAATTAAGTTCAGAGCTGTTTTAGTAGATAAGTTTTATGTATATAATACATGTGCTTATGAGCATTAATTCTCATTTTATTTGACTTCTTAAATAATAATAACTATATAAAACAATTTATGAACGAGAATGGCAAAGGACAAATGATAGAGATGTTGCAAAGAAAATATTACCTTTAAATATCAATATTCGTTTAATTAAACTAAAAAAGATTCTTCGTTTAATTAAACTAAATTACATATAAAAGAGTGAGATGAAAGATCAAAATTTTAACACATTAAAAGTGACGGAGCTAAATGCCGCGGTTTATCTACCCGGAGTGGTAAACAATTCATTCCCCTGAGTTGTGATTGAACCCACTATATACGTATAACCATAACGCTTACAGCTTATGTTATTCTGCAGTCCCAATGAGCCACAACTGCCGTTCTATGAGATAGGTATCTATTAAGTACATATGTACACTTTATTTTGAATAAATGTGGATATCTGAATTGGAGTACAATTTAATACATAAAAATATGTACGAACACTTGACTAAAAGCATTTTAACGCAAAAATGTTTATACTGATATCATCTCCAAACAATACTCTTAAATTCAAACATTCCAGCGAATGCTTTGTTATAATCAAATAGATTTTTATAAATAATATTTTTTTACTATAGTAAATATTACCTATAGGTAACACTGTACTTTAGATATTTCTACGTAAATTAATATATTTTTATCCGCATAGGCCGAAGGAATATACTTTCCGCGAGATTTAGAGACATTGTTTGTTGAGTGCCGGAATTCAACACAGCATTTTGAAAAATAACTATTTTATAAAAATGAGAAAATTGTGAAAAGAATACATTTTAATTTATTAATAAATATATTTTCTAAATTCCGAGATATTTTTTTATTTTTTTATTATTAAAGATATTTTCAAAATAACTGCACCTGATGATTTGACTTTTATTTGACTTTTATAGGTTCTTATATTATTCTCAAAATGAATAAAACTTTATATAAGGCATTTTCTCAAAAAATTAAGTATAGAGTTTGTAGTTACCTCCCATTGGAGACTGTCCAGCACCCTGACCACTAGTCAACTAAACTAAATTATATTATGTCTTTGTATTCATAATACTTCACTTAAGTTCCTTAATTTCCACGGAATTTTGGAGTGTCAACGCTGCGCTTTGTCTTGTTACCAGAGCGAAAAAAAAAATAGGAATAGAATCCACGACATATCGTGTTTACAGTACGTACTATATAACTGGTTTCGCCTTGAGAACGCTATTTGTTAAATTTTTCTATATTTTTTTTACTTTACATGGACGTTTTTCGTAATAATATATTAGAAAAAAGAAAGTAAAGATGAACAATATATATATTTTTTATGAGCTGTTCTTTATTAACTAGTTCATTGTAAATCAATCGTCGTGTTCAACTATGGATATAATCCCAGCAAGAAAGCTTCCGAGAGCAGATTTGTATATTTGTAGTCAATTTGTTTATTCATGCTAATGTTAGTTAATTTATAACTACTGCATGGATATATTTTGGCTTTGTTATGGTATAATCGTTAGTACAATATAATTTATTTAAAAAAAATATATTAATTTATAAAAAACTTTCTTTGGGAATAACAAAGTATGTATAATATATGAGTTATAATATAGTTTTTTTTTTGGTAGAAAATTGTAACAAGCCTTATCAAAATTTTCACCACAGTAGGATGTTAATGAATATTAAAGGATCTTAAGGTTTGATTTTTTTATTTTTATCTATATTAACCACTTGGTGCCTGAGTAAGGATAGAAATCCTAGTGTTAAGACACTCCGTTGTCCATTTCTTACTCACTTGAGACTTTGTGTATTAAGCCGATAACCCACTGATTTGCTTTAAATATATTCTTTTGTAACAATAAATATTTTATTGCACTTTTTACGTCATAATCAAGCTGCCCCTATAAATCAAGCGGGAGGAAAATTTTATATATTTTAAGAAGCAATTCACATTACATACAATTAATTATATCACTTTAGTTTCTCACTGTACTTATTCATGGATGCGACAAGGCAAAAATAACCGTTGTTTGAACATCTTTATATTAGTAAGATTATTCTGTTTCATAATATAACAAGTTGATATGTTTCTTCATAACGTAACTATATAATGTATCGGTATAACGTATCGGTCTTTATAATGTATGGGTAGTACACTTAGTGGTTATATATTTTAGAAAATAACGTTGTAAAAAATATATACTCTCAAAATAATCTTCTATTGTTATTCTTGTTTAAATTTATATGTGAATATTAGTTATATCTTTTTCTAAGCATACATACATAAGTAGTAACTGACTAAATACTCAATCTGAAAATATAATAAATTGTGAGGCCTGTCACCGAATAGTGAGGCGCGGTGGCATAAGCGTGCAACTGTAAACGCGACTTATTATGGGTTCGATTCCCACTTGAGGAAATGAATATTTAATTCTTATTTTCTTGGCTCTGGTAACAAGGCAAAGTTCTGCCACCCAACAGCCCAACAAGATGTCTTAATTCGGCGGAAAGCAGGCAACTGAACGGAGCTTCTATTACACTAGATTCTCAAGTTTCCTATGTGCTGGTTAAAAAAAGTAAATAGTTTTATTTATCTAAAACTCAAATAAAAATATATAATATCCTATTTCATTGTTATTTTTTTAAATTAAATTCGACAAGATAAAAGAATAAGTCCATTAAGTCGTCGCAATGTTTAGAACAAACTTGAATATTGCAAAGTTTGCAATTTTTAAGTGCTTTGAGGGTAGAGATCAGTAAATGTAGAGACACTTACTTGTGAGTTACTTTACTGTGTAGTATAAAATGTTTTAGCGCACGGTTAAATATACTAAAAGAAAATTATAGTTTTATATACGTTCATATGCTTTATGTTTAATGTAGTACGTTATTTAAACTATTTTCATAAAGATTATATATAATTTTATATGACAAAGTAGTTTTTAAAATATAAAGTTAATTTCTATTGAAAAAACAGAATTGTCAACCACCTTCGTTACTTATTTTCCGCCAATTTTTTACATTACAGGCATATTGACAGGCATTGACTCAACGCCGCGTTTAGTCTTGTTACTAGAGCGACAAAATAAAATATATTTTCCTCCCAGTGGATATTGACTCCACAATCGTGGCCATGATGAAACTAATTCTCGCTCATTTCCGAAAATTGGTGACGAAAGCCGGTTTCTAATAAAAAAAATGATATAAAAATAAAGTATTTCCATGAATAATCGTCAGTATAAGGCGGTTTTAAAAAACATATATTTCACATTTCCAAAGCTGTCAAAAGTGAGTCATCGAACACAAAACAGAGCAATAAAAATGACACAGCACACGTTTCTAGCAAATTGGAGTGGCAGTCGTTAATGCATTGATTCCTTCACTAATCCCGATGATCTAACGGTTATAGACCAATGCACTTATATAAGTGGCTTTAGTTAAATGTACAATTTAGCGGAGATTTATATTGATATATAAGACAAAAGAATTACCTACATATAATATAAAAAAAGAATCTAAAAAAAAATAAATCAAAATAAAAATATTATGTGATATTATTAAAACATTTAAGGTTAAGGGAAGGTTGAAAGTTTACTAAAAGTTAGTACTGATTTAAATCAACACTATTTTAAATTACATATTTATTATAGGGCTTTATTGAATATAAAATTATGGAATATGGAGGCTTGTCTACACGAGTTCTGATAGCAGCGATTTTACAGTACACCATTCTAATTCAAAAAAGAGAAAAGCGACTTATCGCCGGAGCCACGGTCTGGCGCGTGTCCAAACATAAAGCATAGCTATACGCTCGCATTTATTCATTTAAGTTCTATTTTATACTGCGTTAAAATAATGCTTTGTAAATTTGAACCGTATTTTGAGTGCTATAAAGTATGTATAAACAGAAAAAAAGATATTATTTTCGTTTGAGATATTTTATTTACATGTTGCTTGTTTTATGTGTCATTGGTCAATGCAAAGGTTAGGTTTGTAATTAGTTAATACTGATCAAGTAAGAAGCTTAATAGGTCTTGAACAAGAATAATTTTGTTCTCCGTTTGTCGGACGTCTGTAATCATAATATATAGGGTTACTGTGGACCAATAGATATAAAATATGGCACGAAATTGTAATTTCATGCATTTCGTATTGTAAGTTTTTACTTATATATATATAAATGAAAAAATATAAAAAATCCGACACGATTTTTTTGTATTTTTTTAAATACATTATATTATTTTTTTTCTATAAAGTGAAAAATTATAGAAAATAAATTATAAATAAGTTAATTGAATTCCATCATTCAACATGCAAATGCATCAAATTCGGCGAAAAACGGGAAACGGAAAGAAGCGTCTTAATGCTAGGTTCCCAAGTTCCCTCTGCCTACCCTGCCATGTGCGGGATATAGAGTGAGAGTTTAAAAAAGAAAACTTTCCTATTGGACGTATTGGATGTCTCACTTTGTCGCACTGAGTGCTACAGTGAATTATTTACCCTAAAAAAACATGGACATTTTGTCTATATTTTTTAGGCCTATATTTGGCCATGCTTCGTCAGCCAACATCAGTTAACATGTTTAGGTACTGTCTTAAAAAGCATTATTTACCGTTTTGAACAGAACGAAATCGTTAATTTTTATAGCTATAACTTTTTTAAGAAAAAAAATGTTCGAAGTTAAACAAGTTAAGTTTTTTTGTTTAAGTAAGTTCTTCTTAGAATAGAAGAGTTACCTATGCTTTGCACGTCTCTTTTTAACGTAACACAGACGACGAACGAGCAAAATATTTGCCTCATGGCTAATGTCAACGGTTGGTAAAAAAAGGAGTGTGTATACATACATATGAAATGAATCCTTTTCATGATATATTAGTTATTTTTATCTTTCATTATTCAAAAAAAATATTAATGTTTACTAATTTTATAGTCTTAAAATAAATAGCAAATTTCAATAAGTCACTTGTTATCATTGAAAGATTTCTTTGTAAGTCACACTTCAATTTCTAAGCACGATTGAAATTTATTCCATACGTTGATAAAGGAGTTACCTCACTAATGTAATAAATTACATAGATACATTTGTATAATTAACGCGATAGTTGTCTAACGTAACGTGAAAAAGTAGAGAAATTAATAATTGGTATCGATTGGACTGAGTCTACTTCTATATCTCCAATTACTACCTGTTGTAAAAAGAAATAACTATTTATAAAAATAAAAACAACATTATTTCTAAAAAAATACGATTAAAGATAAGATCGTGACAAATTTACTAGTAATTAAGTTCGTGACAGACAAACAGACGTTCAACGAATATAGATAAGTTGTTAATATTGCGGGAGGCGGCAACGTTTCCTGTGACAATTTTGGACGTGATTTCCTGCTAGGAATCTTTAAGTCAACTTGATGAATTCAATGAGGAAATATTAGTAATCAACTATGGAAGATTACAGGCACGTTCCAGGAAGGGTGTGAATAAGTGAAAGTATTCAATTATGGATAGTCAATTTAAATTTTACTTCTAGCTTAGGATCGATGGTTAAAGAGTAAATAAGGATTTTCTTTGCTTTTTCCTTATTACTAACATCAGAAAAATTATATCATTATATATCTTATATCTTTATGTGCATGTTGTAATATTTAAAAATCAATAATGTTATGCAAAATATTCTTTAATATACCATTTACCACAGCTATTGTGAATTCTTTCGCAATTTCTTAAGATTTTTTTTGCTCGTGTTTTAAAACTTTTCAATCTTGCATTGTGGGAAAATGCAACTGTAAAATCGTAGCGAGAAACACTTGCGAACGACCAAAGGACATTAAGCGCTTACAAATGGGATATAAAAGAGGGATTCCCAATACAAAAGCTGTTTTATTAAAATTTTATTTCTCGCCAGCTGCGTCTGATGTGTACCTATGTTTCTATAGGATCTATGCAAATGCGCAATGCGTCATACTATGCACTATGCAGGCTCATGAATTATGTATACCTTGATCACTTGCTAAATTGTTTTTGGGCTTTTGCTTTTTATTATTAGTAAATGTATCTTAATGTGGTTTTAAAAATAAGTGTTCTTTTTCTTGATTCGGTCTTGCCAGATTAGTCAATATAAAATATAACATTTATTTTCTTTTTTCAAATAGATATAAATCTTTAAACAAAGCTCAGTTTTTCTCAAGACTCATTTCTAATCAATGTTAAGATGAAATAAAATAAATTCTACAACATAATATATATTCATAGTTATTGGATTGTAAAAAATAATTATGCCCTGTATTCTTAGGTGTATTCATAATTACGTGCGAAACGTGCCTTATCTAATATTTTTAACTGAAAATAGGTCGCAGTGTCGCTGTAAAAAGTAGTAAAAACTGTCGTAGAAAAACGTAAAGTGCAACGGTGTACGGTAACGGCCCCGTTCACGACAGTGGCGTTAGTTAAAAGGCTTTAAAGCGATGCCAGCGATAAAATATGAATGGAAGCCAACAGAATAGTGATGTAGAACGTGAAGAAGTGATTAATTAAGGACAATTTTATTAAAAGAACCAACCATAGTGCTGTAGTTGTGTATTTATTAGACTAATAGACGTTGACATATTTTTCACTTCATAATTCTTTAATTAATTTATATTTTTACGTCAATCTTCTTCAGAGGTCTATACTTGGTAAAAATAGTGAAGTAGTCTTTCGCTTAAGTGCCCTTGTAGCAAGAAAAAGAGAGAAGGCAGAATGAGTCTGGACACCTAGTGTCACTCCAACCTTTTAACGCTTCCGTTCCCTACTTTCCGCCGAAATCTGGAGGTACTACGTGTAAGTGGCAGAACAAAACATCGCGCTTTGCCTTGTACGAACAAACACGAACGAGGATATTAAAATATAATAATTCCATTTCTTTGGGTGGCAATCGAACTCACAACCTGTTCCGTACCAAATCGCAAATTTGTGCATCAACAGGCCTCAAAATACAAAAATTACCGTTGGTTTTTTGTATTGATATCAAAACATTTTTATAAAAGAATAAACCTATTATTCATCCTAGTATCTTTTGATTGTTCATGTAAATTTTAATTACTCAATTTAATCACAAATGTTCGCTCATTAATACCCTTTTATACAACCACAATGTAAAAACATGAAAGTGTCAAGAGTTTGCGTGACAATTAAGGCATTCACGCGATATACATTTTAATGGATGATCGAGTATTTTATTTAGGTTTATCACAAAAATTGGAGCAAAATAGTTCTCGTATCGCAGTTCTAAAGTTCATATCGCTAGCAAAGGCTGCTGGTTGAATTCTTATTAATGTTACGTAAAACTTTTTAAGGAAAGAATTTTCAAGTATATTTATATATTCCTCTTACTGAAGGTATGGCAAATAGTAAACATATTTGGGATATATTTGTACGTTGTGTCATTATAGCCTTTATTTCTTTAAAATATAATGCATTAAGGGAAATGCTATATAATTGAAGGCAAGAAATAAACAAAATATGTCTTGACACCTTTTCAAATAGGACTAAAATCTTAAATATCATGAATTAGTACTGATTATGAAAAAAATTACACAAAAGTAAACGTTTAATAGTGCATAATTATTTATTAGGTAATAATAAGATATAAAAAAATAATATCTTTCACCACCACGCTCAAGAAAGGTATAACAAAACCAACAAAAGGTAGACTTGACTTTTCAACGTTAAATCTTTTATAATTGTATACTTTAATTGGACTTTCAAGTTTATTTCTAACTTGTGAACTTTAGTCGTTACCGTAACGGCCCCGCCGGGGACTATAAATATACTGAAAAGTTATTTAAAATTTGTTACGCCGATTCTACTCGTTAACGTATTAAATATACACTAGACAACGTAAATTAAATTATGTTATAATTATATCGAGGCCTGTCGTTGCGTAAATGCACAAGCGTGAGACTGTTAATGACAGGTTGTGAGTTCGATCCCCATACAAGGAATTAATATTTGATATTTTAAATTTGAATATTTAATGTTTTCATTACTTCGTTCTGGCAAGAAAGCAAAATGCGGCGTTGATTTGCGCCACTCAACTTGCAATGTCTTAAATTTCTCTCTGTTATTACTTATTGTTTTTTAATTCATTTAACTGTAAATTTATTTTGATCAGAATTGAGAGCAGCATTAATATTTACTTGTAAAATATTTGCAATTAGAACCTTTTTTAAGGAAAAGACAAGGCGTACGCTACATCTGATGGTGACTGAACGACGCCGCTCACGAGGAGCTATATGTGCGCAATAAAAGGTTATTTAGCTAGAGCTTTTTTTAATAACCAAAAACCTGCACATGCATTTTTCAATGATGTCCGAAATTTACAAAATGATTTACAGAATGATGTCCGACATTTATAAAATACAAACTGCCAATCGATACATATATTTGCAGTATTTTTTTATTCACATTAATCGTCAATAAAAAAACTTAGTGTTAACTTATGGTAAATTTCATTCTTCGCCTTCCAGTATTTATCAAGCAAATCGTGTTGCAATCCAAGAGGAGCTTTATCATCTCAGTTCATAGAAATAAACATCTAGGTTTACGTTGTATCACGTACATGGCAGAAGAGGCAGAAGGAACCTAGGTTTTCCATTTTCTGCCGAATTCGATCCATTTCATGTTGAGTGGCGAAACTCAACGCCGCGGCAAAGAAATAAAAACATTAAATATTTAATTTCAAACTTATATTAACATTTCGTCGAGTGAAGATTGAATCCACAACGTGTCGCGTTTACAGTCTCATTAACAGAAAAAAAAAATATTATTTGAATATAAATATCCTGATGCCTCTTAACAGGACTTTTAGTTTTTTACAAAGATCAAATGTGTGTCAATTTCACAATTATTCACAGATCTGAAATGTTGAAGGGAGTTTTGTGTGACAGTATACTGTTTACCAAATGAGGCTAACGTAAATCATAGCTTTATTCGCTAAAATATATAATACACCATTTTATAGTCATTTATTAACTATAGAACGATATTAATAATAATGATGGTGGATAAGAAACAATGCTGGGACAAAAAAAATATATAGATTTTTCCATAATTAAAGAAGAGTAGATTGTATAGAACTTTATATAAGAACTGTTAACTTTTTTCTTGTAAGAGGAGAAACTAAGTAAAATATAACAGGCCCTAATCCAGCTACTGATCGCTCAGTCTGTCTAGCTGTCAAGGCGGGTTGTTGCACTGTGACTCACTGTAGAGACATCGATTCAACGTACCAAATATAAACTCTTGTAAATATTGCGTTGAGTGATTACTTTCTTACATCCTTTACTGGAATATATCGCAACGTTCATGCAAGCTTGGCGTAATTGTATTAATTCAAAGTGTTTTGAAAATAAGTTTCGTTTATGTGACCTTTGAAGAATGTGTCTCATGTTTTGAATTTCTAATTTTTGTAAGTTAATATATTAATTTATGATTTACTGCTTATTAATTACATCCCTTATCATTTTCTGTTTATAAATAATCTCGTTTTTGTGAAATTTTCGCAACATAAAATGGCTTATGTACAAACAAGACACCGTTTACTTATAAATATTCACTATAATGTACACATATGTATATCATTTTTAACATGTCAAGCAGTTCATTTACACTACTCAATCACCATTGTTAGGTTACGTTACGTCAAACATGGCGGGAACGTAGTACGCATGCGGACAGCTGGCGCCGCGCCGCCATATTGTTGGATCGCATGTGCTTACTACAGTTTTATGAATTAAATCTATTGTCTTTTTAACGACACATTATCTTATGGCATACTTTCTATTTAACTAAAAATACGTAATTAGTATATATAAAAAATATGTGTAATAAATCTAATATAGATAATAATTATTCAAAAAAAAAAATGTGTTTTGAATCAATCATAGTACATAATACAAACAACAAAAAAAATAGAATTTAAATTCGAAGGTAAAAAATAAGCATTATATAAACATACTAGTTTTAATGGTATGTTTATATAATACTTATTTTTTACCTCATAAAGTATTATTTTACTTTTATTAAGTTTTAGGCTTAGTCAATTAATAATAGTCGATAAAATTTGTTGTGTATTTACTCGTTTACGTGTATTATAAATATTGCTACACCAATCGTAATATAATTATGAAGTACAACAACGTAGACATGCTTTGTCAATGCTTTATTAGTAAATACCGAAAATAAACCTGGCGGCTGGTAAAGGTAAACCTAAATATTTTTATATATAGTCGCGCCATATCAATTTGGATTTCTTATAATTTGTCAAAATGTTAGTTTGGTTAATATTTTGAAAAATTATAAGAAATTAAATAGTTTATACTTTTTACAGAATTATATAATGCTTGTGTAATTCTCTAATGCGATTGTTTCCTACGGAAGCTTATTAGTTTTTAATTATTAGATGTTATTTTTATTCCTATTTACAAACACTAATAAAAAAAAGCTAAATGTCACAAATTACACGATTATTTACAGTGACCAATAAGTATGAAATTGAATAATACAAGTATTGTACCTATTTTACACAAAAACATATAAGAAAATCCAATAGAGTACTTACAGGTGACTGCTATGAGTTAGGATCCGTTTTCTTCATAGCAAGTCCTCGTTTTTCAGCGAATTCTGCACTCAATCTATGCGCCTTCAACGTGTTAGGCTTCGACATATCAGTAGATTGTAGACACGAAAAAAAGTATAAAGCTAATAAAATTCGTTGTATATCTTACGTATTTGTTTAGCACAAGCGACGCTCTGAACACAAATAATTAATAGCTATCGATTATTTATTCTATAATCCGATTTTAACTCTTATATACAGTTACACCACTTGCGTATAGATGATTTTAAATAAAGTTTTATATGAGACGGAATGTATGGAGGCGAGTATTTTATTTTATATTAAAATAACAAGGATTATGTATATACAGTTCAGATCTGAAGTTATTGCGTGTAGAGCTTGGTGTCGTATAACATGAAGTTGGGGTCCATTGCGCATGCGTAAGGGTGCCTGCGATAGGGTTACCATTAATATTACTCTTATTTCGTTGTTATGGCTTGTGATGTAAACATAAACTTAGTTTTTTTAATATTTATCACTAAATAACACATATTATGTATTATTTAGTGATAAAGTTCATATGTTTAACATTTTCTTCTTTCTCTGAGTTGGAAAAAACTGTTTCTCTAGAGGAACAAAATGTTGATACTTTCTTGTGTGCATATTTATTACGGAAAATATGTAGATATTTTCCGTAACAAATATACACACTAAGTAATACCATTTATACGTGCTTAGGTATATTGATGTAATTAATACTATGAAAATATCAATCTATTAAAAGCATCAATTGACAAAAATGTTAAAAAATCCTTTTCTAGATCTTATAACATGGTGACCCTATTAGGGTGACTACTGTATTGTTGCCAGTGCCAGACTTTTGATAAAAAAATGAGATTGTCTATGAAAGAGATTTCAGTTTTATATTCACGTGTATACAGGTTATAGTCGTATGTAGTTATATGTATATTTAGTTTTTGTGTACAAAGCATACCACATGGGTAGGGTTACGTCATTGATCACACCATAGATTATACTTGAATAAAAAAGACGTTGCGCATAAATGTAATCTTTTAGCCGTTATATCAAGTTTTTGTGATCAATCAATGTGATATTATTACTAATACCTCACCTCCCTTGTAAATTATTTTAGCACCCAATTGTCATATATTTTTTGGATATTTATAAAATTTTCTTGCTCACGTTAATAAAATTTAACTAATGCTTTTTCAATATTATAAAATAATTACTTAAAGTGTTTTTATTTATATATTTTTCTAACGAACAGAAAGCGGTTTTTAGAGCATTCTATTCATATTTAAGAGCATAAATACTATGTTATGCCAGTATTTAGGTCAAGACGTTGAAGTTTGAGAGGCAGTTAGGTTTTATGTCTATTCTCAGAAAAAGCTAGAAATAGAGAGCTTCTTTGATAACAAAGGTCTGGGTTACGAGTATTTTCTAAACAAACAAGCTAAGTATGTCAAGTTATCAATTGAAAAAAACAAGGGAATAAAAGAATAAGTATTTGTTATAGCTTCACGCTATATCCCGCACACAGCAGAGGGAACTTGAAGGGAACCTACTGTTAAGACACTCCGTTCCACTTCCGTTCCTCACTTTCTGCCGAATTTGACGCATTGCGTGTTGAGTGGCGGATCTCAACGACGTCTTTTGCTTTAAACAGAGCCAAGAAATGAAAACCTTAAATATTAAATTGAAACTATTAAATATTTTATTTCCTCAAGTGGATATCGAACTTCAACCTGCCGGTTACAGTCACACGATTGTGTCGCTGCACCACGACAGGCCTCAATTGTTATAGTTGTATTTAAATTATGTATACATAATCAGTTGTAATTTCAAAATTGTTCTAAGTAACATAATATACATTATACATACCTATACAGATAGACATCTGTATTAAGTTGAAGTTTAAATTAAACAGAGTTGTACATAGAGCAATATGTAAACAAAAAGTCGTACTAATAAATCTGTATAGCAAATATGAATGAGTCATAGTGCAATCGGGAAAATCGATAGCATCCCGGAGGATCGGCGCATTGTATGTACTGTTCACAAACAAAATGTTTGCAGTGGAAATATGGAACATTATTACAACATTTTTAAACGGTTTTTAGATTGCTGCACAACAAACACTTTAAAAAATACTGTTTTCAAATAATATAATTTTTATATATTAATATAGATTCATTATTTTTAAATATTTAAGGTTCTTTTATTAGAAAAAATAAGAAAAGATGAATACAAAATCAGAGTAATTGATAATATATTATGACAAGTGAATGAACAACACTAAATTCTCTCTGCTTACTCTCTCTGCAAAAGTTTGAGTGAAAGCTAAATAAAAATATTATTTATTATTTATATTTACTTCTATTCAAGGGCTAATGTTAACCATTCAACATAAATCTATATTCAGTTACTTAACATGATTATAAATAAAATTAATAAAAAATATATATACTTTAATATGCATATCGTACATCAACTAGTAATAACCCCTAAATGGAGCGTCCCCAATGAATTATCACAAAATTTAAATAAGCGAGGGTTGATGACGAGCCGTTTACTTATTTTTATAATATATCGAAAATCATTAAAAATTGTCATTTGACTAATTCCCCGTTATGATTAATTCAAGTCTTGCCATATGTATATTTTTTATTACAATTTGCTATTTTTGGACTTCGGTCTAAAGTATCTAGCTAATCATACCGATAAAGTTAATTCAATAAATATCATAAAATACACTTAAATTATTATAATTTTGTATGTTATTACAAAAAAAAACAATAATAATTGGCTCAATCTTTTATTTTAATATTACGTTAATTGTATGTAATCAAAAAAGTATCTCGTCCTTTTAAAGTTCAAATAATTTGTACGGTTCTTTAATTAAAACGCCACGTTTATATTGACAATTTCCAAATATATTTAAATTTACAAACAGGATGAGTTGTTAATGAATTCATGTTAATTGCAAAATTAGTCGAGGCTTTGGATACGTTTGGTTTAAATATATTAAATATTTATTGGTGTGTCCGTATATTTTAAAATCATATTTCAGCATTAGTAGACCTGTCGTGGCACAGGAGTACAAATGTTCCACTGTAAACGCGAACGGTTGTGATTTCAATCCATATAAAAGGAAATGAAATATTTAATATTATCGTTACTATACTCTGATAACAAGTCAAAGCCCGGTGACGAGCCTTAGTGGCACATGCAACACGCAATTCCTCAAGTTCGGCGAAAAGTGAAGTGGGGAACAAAACGGAGTGTTAGTATTAGGAGTCCAAGTTCCTTCGGCCTTCCCTGTTACGTGCAGGATACAACGTGAAGCAAATGCATTTAAGCTTTATGTAATATTTTTGGTGTAAGTTCCGATTTAATCAGTACATTGAAGATATCATATGATAAATTTGAATAAGTTTCTCTGAAATATCTGTGATAATGATTAGGCCAGAATTGCGCTTTACATGTATTTTTTATACCTACATGTGATTTTTTTCAGCGAGAGCACAAACGAAAATAAATTTTACACTTACGCAATAACAATGTCGACCCCAAAGTTATTGTATTTCAGAAATTGTATTGTATTTCCAAACTAATTTACGATGCTTTTCCACAAAACACTGAAGCTCTTACGAGCTGAGGGTCTAATGTTTTTGCCGACCCTACTGACTTGCATTAAATGTTTTGTTAAGTATTTCTATAGCTTTTCAGGCAGATAAAAACGGGCCTTTGAAAATAATTGCGAGATTTATAACGATACTGAAAGCGGATGAGTCATTATGAGTCGTATTTTATTAATTTGTCGCATCCGTTACTCTAATGGGGTAAGCAGGAAAAGGTTTTTAAAAACTTTTATCGCTTGACGCGTGACTGAATTACTCAACATATTAATTAATTTTAAATAAAAAAATATAAATTATAACAGTTTAGTTACTCATAAAGAAAACAAATATATTATTTAAATAATTCGTAATTTGTATTATATTCATATTTTATATATATATTTTTCATATAAAAGTTTTTTTTACCTTATAAATAAATACATACCTTGTCTTCCGCCTCCTCCGCTCTCCCTTCAGCTTCAAGGACTCGCTGCTCGAGCTCCGAGAGCTGAAACAAAGAAACATTTTTAAGTGTGCTTCAAAATACCAAAGAAGTACATTATATCCTTATAAGTATGTTACTAAAGCACAATATAATTTTAACAATAGGTAATTCTTATATAAAATATTAACCTCCTACAATTTTATCCATTTTCTATGAAGAGAAAACTGGCTTTCTTAAGGTAAAACATTGAAAATTGTCACACGATTTATGTAAAGTGTAGCCATCTACTGGCAATTCAAAACTAGTTTATGAAATTACAAACCTTGCAACCTTGAAACAAACCATTTCAGGAGCGTTTTCACGACCTAACTCAGCCACCCTTCGCTAGATGGCGCTGAATCTCGCGCATATTTTATTGAACCACGTGGTAAGAAGGGTAGTTTATATATACTATGTTGTAAGGGAGGCTGTAGCAATGGTATTGTATTGTTATGTAAGAGAGTATTTGTGCGGTTTTAGGCGCGGGCGAATCGGTTGAAAGGGTGGCACAACCAGGCTTTGACATATGCATGCAAAGCTACGAATTAGGCTGTGTTTTAAAAGATTATACGATGTTAGCAGTGGGATGGGGTCTTGATTTTGGGGTTTGCCAAATTCTATCGTACTTTATTTTAATACCCGACAACACTTAGGAAATAAAAAACGTAATATACACTTGCATGAATAATATGATACTTCTCAAAAATAGGGCTATTGCAGAAATTCTTGGCTCCAACCAAAATAAACATTCAATTTCTACGACGAGCAGCTGACGTGCAGAATGCACGTAAAACGGAACAACAACGGTACAAATACGGAAATTTTATAAAATCACATGCATTTCAATGTAAAATTTGCAAACAGACTTTTGACAGTAAATTTTATAGAATTTCGATACAAGATTTACCTGACGGTTTGCAGTTAACGAATTCACAAATAAAATACATTTTAGAAGCATCGTTTGCCGGGGACGATATAAATCCAAAAGAAATGTGTACCATCAAACTGAATCCGTATTTTTAAGTGCATTTCAATATAAAAATCTCAAATAATAACAATTTTTGAGATGGACTGACTTTTCACTATATCTCAATTTCCACGAGTATTAATACGCTTTAGATCGACTTTTAACTAAGTAATAAAATATATATACGAGTAAGTAGATAAAATATACGAAAATAAATTTAATCAACTTGTCATAATTATTAGTATCATCATAAAATTTTGCGCATTATTTGTCTCTTAAGTGGCAATACAGTATATGGTATTATCGAGATTGTCTAATCATGTAATGTACCAGTGCTTGAATAGTGAAATTCTTCAGAGTTTGTTTTTTTAACCATATATTACTTTGTCTTGGAACGTAGCGATAAATTAATATCTTATATTTTAATATATACTCTACTCAACTCTACTCAGCTTCACGCTGTATCCCGCACATGGCAGAGTAGGCAGAGGGAACTTGGAAACATAGTGTTAAGACATTCCGTTCCACCTCCGTTTCCCACTTTTCACCAAATTTGTAATCGAATATTTTAATATATCATGGTTTTATGATGTTTAAGATAGATTTTTCTTCACCAACTAAGAAATTATTTTAAACTATTATAGAATATATATATTTTCTTGTTTCAATGCACATTTAATTGAAAATTGAAAACATTAAAAACGGATCAGAGAAAAATGTTTAAATGCTTTTCGTAATTAATTTGACAAGTCAGCATCAATTCTCTAAATCGTTAGCCATTTTGTTGAGCTCTAAACCACTGTCAACATGTGTTTATGACACGAACGTACATACAATTAGTTTTATTGTTCAAGCAAATTTCGCCTTTAATACGTATTATAGAGATCTGAAATTCCTTAAGCTTTGAATATGTATAGCATTTTGATATGGGGTCACAAATAGCCATTAAGTTCGTAATAGCGTCTGAGGCGCGATATATCTTGACCCGTCAATGTCTTCGATGATATATGTATATATTTATATATTTATAAATCTATAATCAAATTTTAATACGTTTAATGAAATGGAACGATTTAAACAAAATTATTAATATAAAATAAAATTATGGCATTTTTTAAAGTAAATTTTAAGTAAATAATAAAACAATCCTATAAGGTATGAAATTAACATAAAATTATTTAAATTTCAATAATTAGACGAATGGCAAATGTCAGCACAATTGAGCCTAAATATTACTGACAAAGATGGTAAAATTATGCCAGCTCACGTATTTCACAAATATTAGTTGCATAATTATATCGTCATATCTGACTCTTTTTGTTACTTTCACGCATTTCCCATATTTAATGGGATAATTGGGAATAGCCCAGTAATGGTAATATTTCATAGCTCTCAACTTTCTACTTATTTTAGAAACATTGCGCGTAGAATTATTAAATTAACGAAAATAATTCACACAATAATTAATTATTTTTATTCAATACGTAATATATATATAGTTGAAGTTAATGTTGTAATTATCACCAGTCTGGTAGAAATATTCGAAAGTGTAAACGCAGGTTTGTGTCAACGTTCTTTTTAAATAAATATTTTTAACGTAAGTGCAAGTATATTACAATTCATATCAAATATATCTTTAAAAAAAGTCTATTTTATTTTCGACACAACATTGAGATTTACAATACAATAAAATTGACTGGTAAACAGATTCAGCTCAGCTAAACTCTCATATACAGCCAATACACGCTTCAATAAAATGACAGTTCCATACCAGGCGTCAAGATCCGGCCTTATTGAGCCATAAATATGTCGCGATCAATTTAGATAGAATTCCTCTGAATTTGATGATTACGAAATGGTTACACTATATGTAACCATGTTATATTGTATTCCAAATATGTTGTGACACTTGTATAAGGATTGATTTTTCTATATTGACTATATTGAACATTGCATTGGACAAGGCAAAAAGCGGCGTTGAGTTTCGCCAATCAACACGCAATAGCTCAAATTCGGGGGAAAGTAGGGAACGGAAATCTTAGCCCTAGGTCCCATGTTTCCTCTGCCTACTCAGCCATATGACGGGATAAAGCGTCAAGCTGAATATACTATAAATTTAAATTACTTTCTAAGAATACGTTGTTCCAGTAAACTTATCTCCAGTATTTTTTATATTAAAAATACGAGTACGAGTTTATACTATAGATTTATGAATTTATTATAATAATTGTGTTTCCGGAAAACTTCATTGTTGAATTACCAATTTTGATTGGAACCCTGGACCCCTTTTTATTGGAATGAAGATTTGAGAAAGACATACCAGAGAACTCCCGAAAATCATAAGGGTGACGAGATTGGTTGGCTTTTTTTCATTAAGTTTTTTTAAACACAAATAAATTAAGGTCGATATGATGCTGGAGGAACGCCTCATTGATTTACATTAATGATCGTTCTTGATTAACGAGAATTTTAAACCAATATGTATTGTAAGTATCAATAGGGATGATGCAGACAAAGCACCGTAGTAATAGAATTCCCCATCGACTTACAGCAGCTACTTTGCTTCTGGACTAATTTTTTATATATTAAATATATTTTTTATATTAAATGAAAAGGTCAGTGCCATTATAGGTTTGATTAAGATTTTTAGCTTACTTCCTACAGTCTACAGGTTACTTTGTTAAAGATTATATAGATTTGGGGTGATTTAAATTAATTTGGTACTGAGTTCTACTAACACTAACGGTTCGTTTCGTTTAGACTATAAAAAATTTAAAATCTTTGTAAGAGAATATAATAATATATTTTTAAAATATATATCGAACGATCGAATGATATTGTATTACAATATTATGAGTATAACATATAAGTTGATCCTTTTAGTTTTGAATAGTCACCCTTACTTCACGTTGTATAAAGTTTACGCGTGATATCCCTAACAAAGTCGCCGTGTTACACTAAAGCAGTTCAATTTTCTGCATCGAAGCCGCGACCCGATATTGAAACTGTGAATCGCCGAATTTTCCACTGGACTAGGTTACTTTGATGTCCCTTCGCACGGAATGGAACAGGAATGTTAGTAGAGCAGAACTAAATGACTGGCTTACACAGCGTGTTTTGGTGAACAATTTGTACTAATTTTGTAAATTGCATTAGAACCTAAAGTTCATTAAAATATATATATAGATGTTGTATGTAAAGTTTTATAATCAGAGAGAGTTAAGACACTCAGTACCCCATTTTCGCCGATCAACAGCCACACGTACCTACTACTGCGCTACGACGGCTTTAATTCCACATTTATTGAGACCATTACGCTTATCCGTAAGCAAATGTATTTATTTAATTCGACATTTAGTGATTTAATGGAGCGTCTAATGTTAGTAATACAATGATTTATCACAATTACCACGAATAGTATCCACGAGGAATATGATTGATCTTCTAATTGGTTCGAAGCGTAATAATTACTTTATCACTATTGAGCGAATCTCAGTGGACCATTTACACATTCATCTTGAGAAATTCATGTATTGATAGTATAGATTAATATATAGGTTAATATCTAGATTTTACTATTTTTAGCTTCACGCTGTATTCCACACTTAGCAGATTAGGCAGAGGGAACTCGGGAACCTAGTGTTAAGATATTCCTTTCCTTTCCCAGCTTATAGCCGAATATTTGAGGCATTGAATGATAAATGATAATTGTCTAGTTACCAAGAAATGCAAAACATTAAATATTTAATTTAAAAATATTAAATGTTCCATTTCTTTGAGTTGGAATAGAACCCACAACCCGTCGCGTTTTGAGTCACAACGCTTGTTCCTTTGTGCTACGTCAAGACTCAGTACTACATAATTTATTATAATGCAGATGTTAACGTTAGAAATATAATGCGGAACACGTGCGCAGTTATAATGTGTTTATAGAGTAAATTTTATTTAAAGTAGCATATTGATGTTAAATGTCAAGACACTTCATTCTGCATTTTCCATTTCCATTCCATTGAATTGGAGAATTTGCTTGTTGACTGTCGGAACTCAACGCCGCAGTCTTTCTGAAGCGGGGAAGTCTCGTCACGTTTCCAGAAAATTTGTGATGATGACCATTCGTTATGCTAGTAAGTATATAATTATATTCAAATATTAGTAAGTAAATATATGGTTTTTGCTTAGGGACGTATGTAATACATTAAAATATATATAATGTCAATTAGGGTTTAACAAACATTCAATGTATATGACATAAACGTTAATATTAAAGCACTTTTAAATATTCAAGTCAACTGCAAATGATTTAAATATTTAATAGAGCAAACAATAGCCTGGTTTTATATAGATTAACAATAAATGTTTAATATTATTCATGACCTAATAACCTTTTTGTCCTGATATGACCCCATTCTGTATACATCGCTATTAAGTTTCGCATTTATCACGACTTCAGTTTATATTTACATCGACGAGGATGTTTTATGTTCGCACCAACCAAAATATTACATATATTTTAAGCAAAAATATAATAATAATAACACTGTCATGAAATATTTGAGATTTGCGATGGTAACTTATTCGATTCTTTTTCAAAAGGACTATTTATATTTAAATTGACTCCTGATTTTAAAGACCTGTTACGCAATGTAAAAGCCTTTAGCTGTGTCCCACATGATGATATTAAGACTTCGATACATTGTTTATGAAAAGTGTAACTTAATGCCGCACTTTAAGTATGTAAAAAAAATATATATTTTTAGCTTTTAAAAAAAGGGAACCTGGGAACCTAGTGTTATAACACCAAGCTTACATTAAGCCACCTCTGTTCTGGTGTACAGAATTCCATTACTGTGCAGGCATTGTGGCGGAGCTCAATGCCGAGCGTTGTCTCTTTACCAGACCAAGATAAAATACTAAATATTTCATTTCCTCGATAGGGAATCGAACCAAGAACTTATCTTATTATCAGTCGCATGGCAATCGCACGCTTGTACTTCAATAACCACGGATGGCATTTAGATATTTCATCATATAATGTCAACTACGTATCAAATAAATTTAACAAAAGCTCGAAAGCGACCCAATAACCTTTATTTATTCCAAGGCAACACGTCAAGACGTCCGTCCTCACCCACGCTTTCCGGACAAACGATCTCCCCGGTACGGAGAGACAGCTGTGATCAAATATTAACAAAGTACCCGTCCTCGACGATACAAACGTAGTGTTATTCACTCACTTAGAGTCTTAGATTTACAATAAACGTCTATATAAATGGTTTTATGTCTACATTATGTTATTTTGCTTTAATTTGGTAAATTTAGAGAAAGGATTGAATAATATAATTATATTTTTTTTTTTGGCGTAGTTGTTATAGATTCCCATGATAAATACGATATTTATAGAAGATTATTTACAGCTTTAATGTGAATGCAAGTTTAGAGATGTATAACTTACAGAAAGTTTGAAATTAAAAGTTTTTTAAAACCCATAATCAAGTCTTAAAATATATTAAGATTATTATTAGGGTGGGGAACGGAAGTGGAGTGTCATAACTCTAGGTTCCCAGGTTCCCTCTGCCTACCCTGCCATGTGCGAGATCCAGCATGAAGCCTATTATTGATCGTGTGACTGTAAACACTCGAGGAAATGAAATATTTAATATTTTCTAATTAAATATTTATTGTTTTCATTCCGCGCTGGTAACAAGGCAAAGCGCGGCGTTTAGTTCCACCAGTTAGGAAAGTGAGGAACAGAAGTGGAACGGAGTGTCTTGACACTAGATTTCCAAGTTCCCTCTGCCTACCCTGCCATGTGAAGGATACAGCGTGATCAGCTTCACGCTGTATCCCGCACATGGCATTGTAGACACTATTATTTATCAAGTTATAAATTTAATATTGTATACAAATAACTATGACTTTACATGTTTTTTTTTTATTAATAATAATAACTTAACTAAAGAAAGCAAATGTTAAAATACTGTCATTATCAAAATACATTGGTTATTAAAATACATACGTAATGTATTTTAATTAATCCATTAAATCGTTATCAGTCCTTTAAGTGACGGATTATGCCAGACTGCCGTAATGGACGAAGTTATGAAGTAACCGCGTAGATGAAGCTTATCGTCCAGAGAGTGATATTTTATAGAATATAGATGGAATATAATGTAGTATCTAATATATATATTGAAAGCTACATAGTTAGTGTCATTGAATTTATTTTATTAGGGATTATTTTCACGCTTTATAATAGGGACACGCTTTATAAAGAGTGGCAAGATATTTCGTCGTCTGGGTTTCGCCCGAATTCAAGAATGCGTGTTGAATTACAGATATCAACGGTGTACTTGTTTCTTAAAGCGGGTAAATGAATGAGACGATTGAAACCAAGGCCGTCGCATTTGGACGGTGATTATGCTAAGTTTGGCCATGATGACTTGTTCATATATGAAAATTATTGAAGAAGAAAACATAGAAGAAAAAGAAAACGCTAAATTTATTATAATTATTTTTTGTAATAAATGATAACTACGTTTTTATTAAATTTTCATATTCACTTTTTTTATTTTTAACCAGCATACCCCCTACATTAGTGCCATAAACAGTAGGTATATGAAATATACAATTTAAAATATGGAGCAAATTGCAGTCAATTAAAAATCAATGATGATAGAATTAAATCATTGATCTCAAGAATATTTTATTTTAAGTAAATCATGGACATAAAATTTTTCATTTAAATATATATATATGGATAAATATAGAATTGTGCGCCTATTCTAGCGCAGGAGCACAAATATACGCGGCGTTGAGTACCGCCACTCAACATATAATGCCTTAAATTTGGCGGAAAGTGGGGAACGGAACGGAGTGTCGTAGCACTAGGTTACCAAGTTTCATGCCTACCCTGCCACGAAGTGGATACAGCGTGAAGTTAAAAAAAAAAATCATAGCCTTAGAAATTATTACCGCACTGTGGAAACTTATCTTACGTATAAAATGTTATGAAGTTCGATATAACGCCTTAGCAGCACCTGCGTAATATGATCGTAACGACTTAGGAGTTAGGATATTTTTATCATTAAAAAACCTGTAAAATGGAAGTAATATTATAAAAATTTTATAATAAATGGGTACTGCTGGCTTTTAAAGATTAACTTTTAACGCGGTACTTTTGCGCTGTACTTAAAAGTACTAAGTGTGCTAATAATACTTTAAAAGATATTGAAATACTTAATATTTTATTTATTTCGCTCATTTGAAATACTTGTAGTCTTAAGGCGAACTCAATTTAATTTCTTATATGTTTAATAATTAAAGGGAAGAACGAAAGGAGGAAGGGATGTTTCTAACTAGTTTAACTGGACTACGATCTACATATCTGTGGATTAAAACCATTATATGTTTTAGAAATTTAAAACTTATAAATCATAATAATTACACCAAAACACGACGTTATCGGAAATGTTTTATATATCAAAGAAAAATAAATTAATTATAAACAGTAAAAGCATTTGCATTTTGCATTTCAAAAGCACTGAAGAGGTTTATTTGTCCATGTTTTAGTTCAGTTTTTATTTGTATACCCAGAATTATCTACAACAAATTATGCATTTTATAGCAGACGACTGAGAATATACAAGGAATGTTAGTAGCGGTTACCCAAAGTGTGGCTGACTCTTTGTAAACATTTCCACTATTACAAAAATGTGAGAATTCTAAGTAGTAATGCCGGCTCTTTATAGTTTGATTTTCGTTTGTGTGTAAATAATAGATATAAAATTTAAAAATGAACAATTTCTTGTTCATTTTTAAATTTGTGAAAAAAATATTGTTAACTAGGTACTTAGTACTTATTTTGATTATTTTTTAAGTCTAATAGTACTTATTCAAAAATCTATACGATTTGAATGTAGCAGGGTGGTAAAAATATTTAATAAACAGCATTCTCTCTTGCCAAACAATAAATCTAACGAATTTGCGTATGGGCTGCGGAAATTTGTAAAAATAACCCCTATAGAGACGCCATCAACATTAATAAATTTTATACGCTTATTACAGTCGTAATAAGCGTACAAGAATTAGCTAGCGTAGCATGATGAGAACGTACGGCTTAGTGGTCAGAGATTAGATGGTTTTCTAAAGAAGCAGGTTCTAATCCCGCTATGTTGAAACATACCCGCTACGACCAAATACGTGATTTACAAATAACATTCTACATGTAAAAAAAGTATACATACATCAATTATTTTTAAATAGAAATCATCATCATTGAACATAAAATACTGTACAAAGTAATAACTTTCAAAAACATCAAAGAGAAAATAGGTACCAACTTAAAATTGGGCAGCCAAAAACAGGCACGTTAGACGCAGATAACAAAAAGACAAGACTACCAATCAAGTGAGTGGAGGCCAATCCATCAACGAGTCTGTGGTGTATTCCAATTTCCATGCGAACTTTTCATCGTCTCGAAAAAGCAATTAAAATAACTGGCTCATTCATCATGAAGTAGTCAACGCTTCGTAAAATGAGTTTATTGCGTTTAAAAGATTATGATTTATAAGGGAATCCGTGATAACAGACGTTGTGATAACTTTTGATGCTATAATTAATCCTAGTTTGAATTTAATTAGCACCAAACGTATAGTAAATTACTTTGATATATATAGCAAGTAACCCCGCCTTGTAATCGAACTGATATATTACGGCGTAGAAATTAGATATAATATATGAGGCCTGTTGTGGTTGCAGCGGAACAAGCGTGCGACTAAACGATGTAGGTTCGATCCTCACTCGAAAAATGAAATATTGAATATTTTAAAATTAAATATTTAATATTTTCATTTTTTCCCTTTGGTTACAAGGCAAAGCGCGGCGATGAGTTCAGCCACTCAAATCGTACTGCCTTTTATTTGGCGGAAAGTGGGGAAAGGAAATGGAACGGAGTGTCTTAACACGAGGTTCCCAAGTTCCCTCTGCCTACCTTGCCGTGCGGTATATAGTGTGAAGCTGTAAATTAGATATACTAACTATAGTTCAATCGCTTAGTAATACAACATACTTCCTTTTACATCATCTCAGAAGAAAAAAACGCCAAACGGACATTGTATGTCGACAAAAGTAATATATTAAACTACATTTCACAAACATTAACATTAAATAAACACAAAACAAGGTTAATCCTTAACTAGAATTAAATGTGCAACCGTATCTAGCTTATTATATATCCAAACTAATATAAGCGAGAACTGAAAATTGTGCACAATGAAAACGAGCGAGTTTTAGCCAGGATCGCTTTGCAAGCTGATATTCGTTGTATTACGTTTCGCCACATACGTTAATAAGCGCCAGGTACTTGGCTTTCCTCCAAAGTATGTGTGTATATTAAAGGACATTCTGCTACCGGTCTTAAATCATCGACAGTGTGCAAGAATAGTGCATATTAAATTATATTTACTAAATGGAGAAGATTCATTACTTAAAATAAATTATACTGTATTGTTTTCGAACTTTAATGTTTTACTATTGTATAGAACATTTTGTTTTGAAGAAATATATATATTTTATTATTGTATAGACAATTGATTAATTGAATTAATCCATTTTTTAGATCAGCGCTACTTAGCATTTTCTTTTTGATAATTTAATTTTTAATACGCTTTTTTAGCTTAAGTATAGGACTTATATAAACCGTATTAAGTATTCTGCTACATTACAACTTATGCTATTAAATTTACGAGGCGTACTTTAACGAACTTCTTACTTCTACTACTACTTCTTCTTTTATCATATTGGTTTAAACGAAAATCAATTAACAATACAATAACAGTATATTATCATTAAGATGGTCGAATGATAAAGTCCGATTAAGGGATACAAAATCCTATTCGATAACTTAACGACGTTGGGCTCATTAGGATATATTATACATTATTTTTTTTAACATTATTCTTCTATACAAAATAATATTGTTCTTTTTCTTCTTAGAAAAGAAAAAAAATAACTGTTATTGTTTTATATGCCACTTGCATTTATATAGGTAGATTAGGTAGGCAGAGGGATATTATGTTGTCTCTGTTACTCTATAACGTCACTTAACGCCGCTGTTCTTTAATATACACACACTTTGCGATGTTACCAGAACGAACGATGAAATGAAAATATGAAATATTTCATTTTCTCGAGTGGGGATCAGATTGAGAACTTATCACGTTGGCAATGGCACACTTGTGCTCCTGCGCCACGACAGGATATATAAATCCGTGTACGTATTATATATGTAAAATACAAAACGAAAGGTCTCACATAATTTAAAATTTTATCTAAACTTAAATAATCATTTCCATTTGAATGTACTAAAAACTCGAAGCTTAGTATACATAACTAGTTTCTATACAACCCTCGTGGGTACAATATGAAGTTCGCTAACAGATGCGATTACAGTGTTTGTCCAAGTGAAGTCGAGTAGAAATGTTCTGTCTTTAGCAAAACTTTCTTGACTCTGCTTTTATGTAGTGGTGAATATTATATATTCTGTTAGTTCCATAACTTTAATTTATGTACAAATAATAAATGTTATTTATAAACAAAGAAAACATGTAAGATTTCTTTGTTTAATAGTATATTAAATATAAAAAATATTTTTTAAATAGGCAATGAAATTGGCATTTGAGCTTGTAACATAAATTTTGTTATAAGAAAAAACAATATAGCAAAGATGTAATTTAAAAAAAAATTAAGCTGTCTCGCATTCGTCTATTTTATAATTAGTAAATGAATGCTTATATGTAGATCGAAAACAAATATTTTAATGTACATATGGAATCGTATTTATGACTTAGCCATTAGAAGCATCGTTACACAAACATTATTACAAAGAAATAAAAAATATTACTACTATTTTTTTTTCTCAGCTTCACGCAGTATTCCGCAAATAGCATGGTATGGTAAGCAGAGCGTTACACTTTTGCCTTATTACTAGAGTAAAGAAATTGAAATATTTATTAGTTAATTTCCTCAAACAAACTATCACGTTTATAGTCACACGCTTGTGCCCCTACGCCACGAAAATCCTTAGTAATTTTGATCACCACAATATATTTAATAGCAAGATATACACAGAAATTGCACAATCACACCATAGAGATTTATATTGATATACCCTGTACTGTACTTTATCTTATCCATTCAGATTTTTCCCGCTATCACAAAGAGAGCAAAATCACATAATTGAATCCGTACCGTCTTAGCATACGAATTGCCACATTCAACCTCTCTACATTAACCTTCGTTGGCGGTCCATACGATGCTTCTAACTTTTGTGTTATATGGTTTACACTTGAAAGTTAGACTTTAATTTCTGTTGATTTTTAGTTGATTTATTAAATTTATTTTTTATATTGTAATATTTGTGTATGTTGATATTATATTTTATGGATTTAATTTTTAATAAGGGAACCTTATATATTGATCTTTTTTAGTTTAGTTAAGTAAAACACATGTTGAGTAACATCAATCGGCTTTTCTGGGTCTTACTTACCTTTTTATATAGCATTAATAGTTGTAGTAACATGAATAAGAAATTAATCCAATCGTCTAGAGGTAAGCTATGATATGACATTTTTTTTTCATATTACTTATAACTACAGAGATTGATGTTATAATAGTGGCTATTACAGAGTATGTTTGTTTGTTTCTTTATTTTTTGTTATATATAACGTACAACGAATACTCTCAATGTATGTACGATTACTGTATTTATTTATTTACGATTACTGTACCCTAAATCATAACTAGAAATCATCTCACTTATAAAATTTCTTTGTAAAATTGTTACTTTATGCTTTTATACTTAAGTTTACATAAACTGTAACTTCTAAAAACACCGCATTACATTAGAAACAAGTAACTACAAGTTTACACGCTAGATACCCAAGTTAACAAAAAGATTTGACATTTTCATTTTGGTGAAGAACTCTGCCTACGCTGTTATAAGTATAAAGTTATATTATAAAAAGATACATTATTAATTAACTAATATGAAAAGCACAGCCTCAAACAACAAAGGAGAATCCTTCTGCAAAATTTCTACGGGACCAGGATAAAACGGAAGCCGCTTTTTATTCCTAACTAAAATTATTATAACAAACGAAAACTAAAATATAATTAAATAATGACTGACTCAAATCCTCTCCCAAAGAGAATAGTTGATAGGATTAATATGGGCTACGAAGCGGAGTGAAATCATCCCTGGCTCACCCTTGCGGTTACTGTTTAGAACTGAAACCTGGTTTTGACTAGTGCGAACAAAATGTCACGCAGCTGTGAACTTTCCATATGAAAATTGAATTACACTTCAAATGGACTTTTGATCAAGGATACCGTCCACTGTAATGAAACAGATAATGTCGGTATATATGTGTTAGACTGTGTGTGATACCTACTAATATAAATTATTGCCTATTATTTATTTTTGTAACGTCTGAAAATATGTTGTACTAAAATATTTTAAACAACGGCGATAGACGACTTAGATTAAGATAGACTTAAGTTAAACTATGTTATCGCATAAGTGACATTGTGTCTTTGTAGATAATAAATTTCTTTAAACCTAAACCTAAACCTAGACTGATCATATATAGCTGATTTACGAGTTGGCATTTAGTATATCATATACACTAACGTTCTGTTTTGCGGTCTGTAGTGCAATATTTCTAAAATAAGAAGAAATTTTGCTTCATCAACCTTTCCTTTACGTGAAAAATGAATTATATTTAGATAAAAATGTGTATGTAAATATATTACTTATTAAACACAATGAGACTTGTAGTGGCACACGGAAACAAGGGTGTGACTGTAGACGTCAGGTTGTAAGGTACTTAAAAAAAATTAAAATATTTCATTTCGTAGCTCTGGTGACAAGGCAAAGGGTGGCGTTGAGTTCTGCTAGTCAATACGCAATGCCTCAGCGATCATGAGGAACAGAACGGTGTATCTTAACATAAGGCTAAAAAGTTTTCTCTGCATACAGTGACATGGGGGATACAACGTAAAACTAATAAAACATCAATAATTTATTTCAAATGCATAATTATGCTAAAACTAAATCGGCTAATCTATACACCAAACGGAAGTAACTCACGTAATCAAACAAAACTCAAAAAGCCTTACAGACGTCAACAAACAAGTACATGATGCGGCGCGGCGGCGGTCGAAACCCACAGAGTAACAATTCGCATCACATTTTTAGATAGCTACACTCCGTCGCATATATTGTTTTCAATTTTTTTGCGGTCACTGTACAGTGTGGAACGTGACAAAACTATACGAGCCTTATTCTGTACGTCATTAGGGTGGTCACGGGCTTGTCTGTGTTGCGCATTGTACCGACAATTTATTCACTCGGACAGATAGCGTACCCTCGCTTTTTTAGCCCGAAGCACTGGTTAAATAATTGTCAGTTTTCCTTTGTTCCTATTTCCTGCGAGTTTGTCGGGCCAAATCGCCGTTTGTGAGATTTTAAGCTGAAGGCTTACAAGATGATGCTTTAAGTAATTATTTCCATTAGCTTTGAACAATGTTGTTTGTTTCTTCAATACCGTTAAGGTTATACAGCCACTTATTTATTGTATAAGTACTCAGTTCAATATAATTGTAATTGCCTTTGTTATTTAACTTAATTCTAATAGATACAATTTTACTCCCACATTTAGTGAAATATGATATACTTATAATTTATACATAGATATTATTGTAATTTACGATCACTATATTATATTGGTAGCGGGTACGGGACGGAGTGCCTTAACACTAGATACCCAATTCCCTCTGCCTACTTTGCTGTGTGGCGTGAAGCTGATCATATTATGTTAAGGTTCTAATTAAAATAAACAATATATCTTTTATAAATTATGAAAAAAAAAACAATGGTGTATCATCTGAGCGTAAACGCAAAGGTTATGATTCGACCCCCACTGTACAAAATTAGTTATTTTAGTTTCCTTTCAATATGCTTTGAAAAATTGGCATGGCGTGGAAAACGGAGTGTTAGAGCTGACTTTCCTCTGCCTACCTTTCTATACAGGTATAGCGTGAACTTAAAAAAAAAAAGCCTCATTAAGCTACATTAGGGCGCTTTATTTTTCAACGAACAAGGGACCCCTACGGGCCTTAATGAATTAGTTTAAAAGTAGGTCAGACATTCCAACTCTACGTTACATTTTTGCATAATGTGTTTACCTAAGTTTATAACTTTATCAAGTCGTTTTTTGTCAACGTTGAAAGTTGATGTGGATTATAGTTAAATAATTTGCGGTTGTTATTTAGTTACCATAATGAGTTAGGCGGACGCCTATCATGGCCCAGGGGCATAAGCTTGTGACTGTAAATAGATAGGTTGTAGGTTGGATCCCCACACGAGGAGAAGTATTTAATATTTTTAAATGAAACACTTTTAAACGGATTAATCGCGTATATTGAATGGTTAACATTTTTGAGAAACTCGACGTTTCGAACACTTTATAGTAGCCCGTGGTCACGAGTAGACTGTACTACTCGCCTGTTAAAAGTGTTTCATTTAAAATGTGTAATAATCGCGTAAAGCAAAGACATTATTAAGTATTTAATATTTTAAATTCTTCGCTTTGCTAACAATATAGTAGATATTTCTATGTATTATCTTCAAAAAAAAAACTTATGTATCATGCAGATAAGAAATATTAGTGACGTCCTTAAGTTAAAACTTAGATCATCATGGTGCAATGAGATAAGAGTTCGGTTCGTCATTTAAATTATTTTCACAAAGCGCACCGCTGAAACCCGCTTTTGTGATGTCTTAAAAATTAGGCAGAATGTGGCAAATGCGGAAAATAGCGTATAACTACGTTTCCTTTAGATGAACTATTACTTTATCTATAACATTTATAAAATTAACGAATCTAATAGACCGGAACTATTATTTATAACATAATTGCCACCTTCAATTAATAAAAATAAATAACATTTTATATAAAATTTCAACAACAATAAGTGGTCAAAAATATTAAAAATTAAAACTAAAAATATTTTTAATATATTCATTTTCATAATTGAAAGGCCTGACTCGGCTGGCCAGTTGGGCGGGGGCGGAACTGTAGTTATACGAGTATATCTGTTAGTCGATTTCCCGCCCGTGAATATTAAGCAGCTTTGAGTGATATTGAAAACATGTAAAGCCTAATTACGTTATAAATTTGAAATTAATAATTGAGAGCCTCGTGTAAACTCTTTACATCCTACTTTGTTATTAATTTAAAATTAAGCCTGTTTAAATGTTAATCATGAAATTTATATCAGATTGAAACGTGAGTTATTCAGTTTGCTATATTATAATTAGTATGTTATATATATATATATATATATATATATATATATATATATATATATATATATATATATATATATATATATATATATATATATATATATATATATATATATATATATCGTGTTTGAGTTGCATGATTAGGGTAATTTAATAGTTTAAATTTTAGTGATTTTTTAATCGCGCCGAATATTTCAAATAAACCACAGGTAATCTAAAAGAAAATACATTTTGACTAATTAATCAATGTAGGGTGTTAGCGAGTAACATTCGTCATATAACTTCTTTGCCATTTTTAAAATGTTTCGTGCAGAATGACGATTGTCAACGCCGCATTGTGTTAAGTTAGATGTCTTATGAATAAATAACACAGCTCAACAAAAAATATATTTTTTTTCGTTGCCCTGGATATTCCTTCAGATTTATATATTTTAAGTACACTGTTTGCGAATCTATTGAGTAAAAATATTTCATTGGCTCTAGTTTTTTTTTTATTTGGTTTATCATAAATTTAAAACTCTTAACAGTTTACGTCGGTTGTTTCGAACACGAATTATAAAAAATTGTTTTCTGCGATTGGTTTCGCGTATACATGCGCAAAAAGCAAACTTCTTACTACCACGCATGCTTTCCTGCATTTTTCTTTGTTATTCGAAAACATCGGAGGACACATGGAACGAATTTCGTAAGTTGGTCAATGTATTAAATGAGCCACTGTTATTTAGAGAAATAAATCATACTCCCGCCATTACACATTAAGTCGGTTTATAAATTGTATAATAAAACAGTTTGTCAAAGCGTTGGACAAGGAAGGAGAATATTTTAAATATATTTGTACAACATTTTTTAAGCTGAGTACGGAAAAGTTAAAAGCTGGAATATTCGACGGTCCTCAAATATGAACATTCATAAAAGACGAAAATTTCACAAAAGCTATGACTGATGCTGAACGTGAAGCATGGAAAGGTTTTGTGTTAGTAGTAACAAGCTTTTAAGGTAACTATAAAGCACCAAATTATATAGAAATTTTGCAACAGATGTTGGAAAGCTTCAAGAATTTAGGCGCAAATATGAGAATAAAGCTACACTTCCTCCACAGTCACCTGGATAGATTTCCCAACAATCTGGGAGATTACAGTGAAAAAAGCGAGAATGCTTCCAACAAGATAAGAGAAACTATAAGTGATGAAAGAAAAGTATCAGGACAGATGGGATTGTCACATGATGGCAGATTACAGCTGGTCCTTAAAAAGAGATTGTTGTCCCCAAATTACCGATAGACGCGAAGCTTATAAAAGGCGTTTCTTTAAATAATAAATAAAGTTTAAAAGTTTGTTCTCTCTTTTTATTTCTACGTTAATTAATTAAAAACTTAAACAAAAAATAGTGACACTTAGGTAATAAATAAATGAAATTAAAAAATATACTAATTGTTTCATTCTGTGTTTTGTAGTAAAATAGGAAAATAAAGATA
Organism: Eueides isabella; assembly: GCA_019049475.1. Classification (NCBI taxonomy): domain Eukaryota; kingdom Metazoa; phylum Arthropoda; class Insecta; order Lepidoptera; family Nymphalidae; genus Eueides; species Eueides isabella. The sequence continues at coordinate 10,986,290 of CM032389.1, read as the reverse complement.
AAAAAAAAACTAGAGCCAATATTCCAAAACCATTCACAGATTTATAAATTGTATGCATAAAATTATTCGAAACTACTTTCACATCAAGGGCAACAAAACCGTTGTTGACCAGTGTAATAAATGAATGTCTAATACTGCATAGTGAGTGGTATATCTCAATATATCGTTTTATAGTATATTGGAAGAAGCGTATAAGAGCTTGTGCTAGCAATTGAAAATATTTTCTCTATTTTTTACAATCTTATATAAGCGTAGGCGTGGCGTTGACAAATGGTGACTAGGATGACGCTATTGACGTTAATAGTATATAAATTCAGGGCAATTTTATGATAAAAATGGTAAATTATGTAATAGAAAATAAAAAAAGCTAAGTTTAAGTATGTTATGTATTTTAAATATGTAAGTGCAGTGATAATTGTGTTTAAGTAATGTTCTTTACGCAGTAGTACCTAGCAAGTTCAAATCTATTTTATTAGGTAACTAGCGGCCCGCCCGCGGCTTTGCACGTGACGCAGTTCGCAGTTACTTTATTTTATTTATTAATCTCAATAACTTTCTTATTTTAATAACATAATGACTTTTAAAACAATACTCTTACATTAAAAGTGATAAATCAGCTAGATGAATAAAAAATTGTAGAAATGTTGCCAAATTAAAATTTTGAATTTAACGTAACTTTTTTATTTATTTATTTTTAATTTAAATAAATCAGACACTAAATGTTGAAGGTTGAAAAGTTTAATTTTTACATTAATAAAAATTCTTTACAAGATTTTTTTAAATATATCTTACATAGATTTATTATAAGCATAGATCATGTTATTACCAAATGAATAAAGCAAGTTAGGGTAAGACAATCTGTTATAATGTGCATGGAATTAGAACAAAATGGCAAAACGGGTAAAAATATTAAATAAGTATACTCAGCTTCACGCTGTATCCCGCACATGGCAGGGTAGGCAGAAGAAACTTAAGCACCCAGTGTTAAGACACTCTGTTCCATTTCCATTCCCCATTTTCCATTAAATAAGTATACATTGACTATAAACGCTATAAATAAAGTATATATTAGTATAAATACTATTTCTTTTTAAAGGAAAACTTCTGTCAGTCAGTCGTTATCTAAGTTTTTTCTTTTGAAAGAAGAGATATATTTTATATAAAAACGGAAATCTGAAATTCAATCGTAAATCTGAAAGTTTAGCGCGAACAACTATCTCAACGCTATGGCTGGACGCTTGATATTTACAGCACTTCAACTTTTCAGCATAAGTGCTGAAACATGCTATGTATAACATTTGGCGTGTTTTTAAGATAAATACTTAGATCTCTAAACTTTTGTTGTGGAAAAATATTTTAAAGTAGCACAATGATGTTGCGAAGTGTCATCTGACATTATGTTCTCTAGTTTCCTCTGCTTTCCCTTCCATATGAGGAATATAGCGTGAAACTATAAAAATGATTTATTCAAAACATTCATTTGACTACTTTTATACATAATTAAAAAAAGCAACTAAATATGCTGCCACTACAAAAAGCAATAAATATATACGTTGCAACATTGTCATTGTGCAATACAAAATTATTACATTAAAGTGAACTCAAACAACTTTGTTCTGTAGGTTAAGTAAAAATTAAAGGTATCTTTTTATTACCGGGGATTTTAGTTAGGTCCGATATATATTGTCCTCAAATAAAAATCAATCTAGTGGAATGGTTCGCGTATGCCATTTTTCAGCGTGAAGTGTTTTAGATTAAATTTTTGCGGTTTGCTAAATAATATAGTTACAATGTTTACCCATTGTACTAAATAATACTAAAAACTTTAAGCTTTCAAAGATTTTTAGAAAGAAAACTTAAACTATAAAGAAAACCAATCACACTCGTGTTTGTAATTAAGAAATAGAAAAACCTAATGTGATTTAAAAATGTTTCAACTAATTCCGTTTTGAACACAACACAGACAAGATATAAGAAAACTTTTCCTTTACGTCTGCTGCAAGAAATATTATTTCTTTTTTCACTTGTACAGAGTTCTAGTGAAACTTCTACGTCTCCATTAACTAATTACAGAGAAACTTCTACAGGTGTTTTCTAGACACTCTTGACGATGTGACACATGTTCATACGTGGTAGTAGTAAGTACGGATCTCAAATATTTCTTTGCCCATTTGCAATGTTTAGAGATGGTATGTAATAACATATCTAAAATATAATTTCCGTTGTTTACATTTTTTTAATTTCGTTTCAATTTTATACTGTATCCAGCACATGGCAGCAGCATAGGGGAATTAGAACCTACGGTTAAGACACTTCCGTTCCTCACTTTCCGCCAAATTTGAGGCGTGTTGAGTGGCGGAACCAAACGCCGCTCTTTTCTTTGTTATCAAAACAAATATAAGAAAATATTAAATGTTTTATTTCCTCGAGTGGATATCGAACCCAAAACCTGTCAGTTTTAGAGTCACGCGCTTGCACCCCTGCGTCGCGACGGTCTTCTGTATTTTATATACATAAATATAAAAATACATAATATATTTTTCAATTTTCTATTAATATCATTATGTAGTAAAAACGGAGTTATTCCTAAATAAATCCTTTAAAATATCAAATGTAATATCTATACATTTTTATATTCAATAAATACAACATGATAAAACAGATGCTTTAAAGTTTCAATAGCATTTTTCCATCAGCCGTCATCGCTGTTAGCTATGCGTGTGTTGCGGCTGCGGTTACAGCTCTCGATTCAATTATCGAGAGAGATCGATACTTGTGAATATTGTTAACAATATATATTACGATTTAGGCAGTCGTAGTGCAGTGGGATCATATCTTAATCTTTAAGTATAGTTCTTGATTCAATTTCTATACGAGGGAAAAAAATAGAGAAAACTAGAGAAAATTAGAAAAAAAATAGAGAAAACTAGAGAAAATTAGAGAAAAATAAAAGATAATTAGAGAAAATTAGAGAAAATTAAAGAAACTTATAGAAACTTAGAGAAAAATAGCGAAAATTCGTGAATATTAGAGAAAAATATTTTCAGTTTCTTGCTTCACTAGAAATAAATAAAATGTGGGATTAAGTAGGTACCATCCCTACACAATATCTAGAAGTTGCCTGGTAAGCAGAAAACAGATTAACAATACTATTTAACTACACCATTACAAACGTAATTAAGTTCCAATAAATATGCAATATTCAAATACATTACCAGCTCTCAGTCCTTAGCAGCAAATATGGCAACATTAATTTAACAGGCCGCCATATAATACTGTAATTTTAGTATTGTGGATATGTGACGAGGACGACACCATTACGATTTTATTACAATATTTTTATCATGTGTTTAACTTCAGTTGTAAAATTTCTTTAATATTGGAGAAAAAGTCTTGCTGCCAAGGAAACGTTTATAATTAATTTGTTTATGAAATTGAAAGTAAAAAAATCATAAAAATAAATGTCGATAAATTAGAATTTAAATAGCTAAAGTATGTGGATGTAAATTTAAGATTCATGTTTATATCTTTAATGTATTTTTTAATTTGTTTATAATCATTCATATGTAAAAATACAAGTGAGGATAGACACTAATTATTTATTAATAGGCACACTTTTGTTTGCCTTAGACTTAGGTATGATATGAGACGTCTTGTAAAAAGGTTTTATATAATAATATATTTACGACGTACTAGGTATAAAGCGATTTTTTTAATTTGTAAGGATAAATACAGAAATTCAATGATTATAAAAATTAATATAGGAATAAAATTATTTCCGTTCCATTTTCTACTTTACCCACGGCTCGCTTTTACTTAATAGAGCGATGAAAAGAAGATATTAAATATTTCATTACCTCATGTGGTTTCAGTACCATCGAACTCACAGCCAGTTGCGTCTACAGCTGCACACCCCGGTTTGTGCCCATACACCACCTCACCACCTCAGGCCTCACGGAACGCAGTATCTTACCACTAGATTTCTATCTTCGCACAATTTTTAACTAACTAAAATATCTATTATTAAATGATTTCATTCGATACATGGAGCTCTGGCACTACATTTAAAAAAAGTATGTATAACACTATTTAATAATATTATAAAACAAAAATAACAAGACGATCGCTTATTGATATATTTTTAAAATTTAAACTTTACATAATATATTTTAGTAGGAAATATAAGTCTAGAAGTTCTGAACTCTCGTTTCCTCCTACCCTCCTATACTCTATTCAGCATGAAACCAAAGAAATTAAAAATATAATTCAAAAAGAATATATCCCACATAAGTTATATTTAAAGCGAGCTCTTATACGTTCTTTTATATAGCATACGGTATGTTTGAAGTACTGAGTTATCTTCTTACATTCCCTTGTGACGTGTACCGCTTCGGGGCAACTAAGCCTCGTGTAGACCGCAAAATACTTCAAAGAAAAAATTCTTGTTTACTATTATGTACAACATTCATATTAATATTTTAATATTAATATATAGACGTGACAGCAAAAGCTTAATAAGGTATGTGACATCAGCAACAAAATCGTAAAATATCGGTTTTTATTTACTGATAATGAGTCAATATATTCGTTGCTTAGTAAAATTATCCAATGTTGCCTTAAATTTGGATTAAAGTGGGAAACGGAACGAAGTGTTGCGCGTTGTCTACCCTTCTATTTGTCGGATAAAGCTTGAATTTGAAAAAAATAAATGATGTTAAAAAAGGTCTTAGTGGATTATTCATATTTATCAAATTAATATAGTTTCAATTCAAACCATCTAGTTTATGAGATTAGTGCTTTCAACCAAACTTAATCTATGTTTTACATTATTTTGTATAACATTATATGGGACTTAAATACATAAATGTATAAGTATATCGACTTCAATCATTCAGCCTCATCTGTATCTCGCATGGCATATATTGTTTTGAAATTATTATATATTAAAATTAAGTTTCTTTTTTCAGTTTTACTGTGTATTTCACACCTGGTAGGGGAACATAGGTTTAAGAAACTCCGTTCTATTCCTCACTTTTCGACGAATTTAAGGCATTGCCTGTTGAGTAGCGGAACTCAACGCCGCGCTTCGTCTTGTGACCAGTGCGAACTGAAAACTTATAAATATTTCAAGTCCTCGAGTGGAGATCGAACCCACAACCTGTCCCGTTCAGCTTAAGCTTAACAATCAATTTTAATCATTAAGTCAATAGATAATTGCTTATATATACAAATATACATTATTTTTCGTCGTAAGTTATACTTTGATCTATATAAAAATTGCATAAATAACACAAAAATAGAACGTGCTTTATACAAAGGGAAATTTTTTAACCAACTCGATTTTCTTCAAGAGGGTACAGGCGTTCCCCATGCTCCTTTGATGTTACGATTAGGTTTATTCTGTATAATGATAACAGAAATATTCATTCAAAATGGATTGATAGCATCTTTAAAGTATTTACTACAGTGAATTACTCGTAAGGCACAAGCGTGTGATTGTAACCGACAGGTTCTGGGTTCGATCCCCAGTCGAGGAAATGAAATATTTAATATTTTCAATTAATGTTTCATTTCTTCGCTCTGGTAATAAGGCAAAGCGCGGCGTTGAGTTCCGCCACTCAACACGCAATGCCTCAAATTCGGCGGAAAGTGGGGAACGGAAGTGGAACGGAGTGTCTTAACACTAGGTTCCCGGGTTCCCTCTCCCTACCCCGCCTAGTGCAGGATACAGCGTGAAGCTGAAAAAGAAACATTAGGTACTCGTAAGTAGGGGTTTAAGCATTCGCAACGCAAATTTTCCAAAATTAATATTTCTGGCAGAGAAATCTAGTTTTAAGTTAGTATCTCACTTTCCGCCCTATTTTTAATATATTGAGACTCAAAATGAACAAAAGAAAAACTAATTTGTCTGACTGGTGATCGAACCCACAACCACCGAGTTTGAAATCAGACGCTATTTTCGTCTGTGGCGACGTTAAATATAAAAAAAATAACTGGCTCCAGTTTGTTACATATTCCGCTTTTTTAAGGTTTTTTTCATTAAAAAATTAAAGTTTATTATAGTGTTTTTACAGATATCTATATTTATGTCTTAACTTAAAATATATTGAATTAATTGAATTTATTATAATAAATACCTTAAAAAATCCATCCATCCACTAACTTATTTTGTCGTAGAAATGAATGACGATGAGAACACACCGGTGTATCATTGTATGAATTTTCCTTGCAAGCTTACACTTTGACAATATTTTAGCCAAATTTCTCTGTGTTTTTTTTACAAATTGCTTTGTTTGTAATATATTTCAAAGAAATTGCGATGTCCTGAACAAAAAAACTACGAGAGCAAATAAGTAGACGTTTAATAACACTTTTTAAGATTTGTGAATATAATTTTATATAACAACTGAAGTATTTTTAGTAAATATAACTTTACTGCAGTAACTGAAAAGTCATTAAAAGTTTTTAGGTTTTTTGTTTAGATTTTCTCCTGTTTAATTTCGTGAATAAACTTAAGTTTAGCACTGACAAACAATGAAATAAGCAGGCATACATTTTGAAATTGTTAGTTAGTGGATATGGAAATTTAATTGATTTTACCCGTTTATTGTATTTTGTACAAAAAAGAATCATATTAAATAAAGAAATATTATTTATCACTACTTATTTCACATATATGTATCTTGTGAGCGGTAGGTACACGCGCAAGGTAAACCCGATATAAGATTATTCCGTTATATTTCGATCTAGTTTCGAGTGAAAATTTCGAGATTAAAGGTCATCGTACCCTGTATGTTGCTCCATTGTGATTTTAAAACAATGTAACTATTAATGAAAGATTTGATTTAGTCTATATCATATATTAATTATAAATACTTAATAAAGAATAATATGATAAACTTTTACGATACCCTACACAATTACTTTCTACTTTGGAAAGATAATTGACAAGCCTATTTAGGGATTATTTTTTATTCTGTAAATTAAACAAGAGAGAAACTAAAAAAACCTGAAAAATTTTAATGATTTTTCAGTTACTGTAGTAAAGCTATACTTAGTAAAAAAAAACTTCAGTATTTATTTAAAATTACAGTATTTATTTAAAATTACAGTATTTATTTAAAATTACAGTATTTATTTAAAATTACAGTATTTATTTAAAATTATAATAGCAAATGAAAGTGAAAGTCTTTGAAAGTGTTATTAAACTTCTACTTTTATTACTAGTTTAAGTAAAATGTTTGTTTTTTTTTATCTGTTCTGATTTGCTTTTTTTATTTCATTAAATTGTGTAACTTACAAGAATTCTAATATTTTAACCCTACCAATGCCTACCAATGCTCACCTAATAATCATAGAGGAAATTTGTAACAATTTGTATTGTGGTAAATAAATAAATATTGTTTTTTATTATTATTATTACTTCTTTACTTTCTTATTTTTTTGCTTATGACATCGCAATTTCTTTAAAACATATGTCAAACAAAGCAATTTGTTAAAAAAATTGGCTAAAATATAACACGTAGGAATTTGGCTAAAATATTGTCAAAGTGTAAGCTTGCAAAGAAAATTCATACGATAATACATCGGTGCGTTCTCATCGTCATTCATTTCTACGACAAAACGAGGTAAAGAAGGTTAGAACTTAAATACTGACTTACACTAAAAGATAAGATATAAATCAATTCATATTATAAAATGGTTAACCGTATAGAAAATAATTAATAATTTTTCCCTAATTAAACTAAAGTAGGTATATTTAATAAATATTTGTATAGCAATAGCGAGTGAAACCGCCCGGGTTCGCTAGTTTATATATAAGACCATATGATATGAAACCTATGATAAGAAACCTATGAAATAACAAGTTAAACTGCTTATTTAATCTATGTACTTCATTTCAAAGGAAAAATAAATAACGGCGATAGAAAAGAATCTAACGACTAATGGCGAGCAATTCGTTCAAGATGCCGCCCACACTAATGTTTCTCGCCAAGGGTTAGTTAAATAAAATATTTTATCCGCTTTCTCAGCAAACCTCAAAAGTATCCATTAATGTACAACGAAGAAAAAGATACATTTTTTCAAAAAAATCTTTAATTTCTAGTAAATAAGGTCTACAATATAATAGAATTATTATTTTGCTTACCGTACTCGATATAGAACAAATGTAAGAAAAAGCTCATACTGATTTATGTTACATACGTGCTTCTTTTTGTCGGATGAGGTCTTCAAAGTAGGCCTATCGTATGCAATAAAAGTGATATGAACTGCTTTATCTATTGATAGCAGTATAATTGCGTAGCACTTTCCGACCAATTTCGTTTTCTCGTATTTTTTTTTACACCGTTTTCTGTGCCAAAGAGTGCCTTCTTAGAGGTAAAACATTCCGTTTCGATTAGGAGAACTAGTTCCCCAATTTATGAAAATCTTAGGCATATTTTCGTAGCATTGTATGTTGTGTAGTGGCAATACTGAACTTGGTGTTACTTGTAACCAAAGTTCGTATTTAGGTTTAGCTGCTGAAGTGGTGGACTGACTGCTAGAGAACCTTAGTAACAAAATTATGATTTTCACTACTTTTAAAAGTAGTAATCCATATTTATGATAAAAAAAAATAATTATTTAGAAACGTAAAAAAGATTTCACGCAGCGGGTTCAAACTCTGCTACGTTAAAATTTTATACATTTTACAACAACAAATTAACTGCTTTCCGCTGTATTCCGCACATTGCACAGTACGCACAGGGAACTTGGGAACCTATTGTTAGGACACTCCTTTGCACTTCTGTACCCACTTACCGCCGAAATTGAGGCATTGCATGTTAAGTGGCGGAACTTAACGCCGCGTTTTGTCTTGTACCAGAGCGATAAAATAAAAACATTAAATATTAAAATTGAAAATATTCATTTTCTCGGGTTGGGGTCGAACCCACAACCTGCCAGTAACAGTCACACACTTGTGCCACTGCGCCACGACAGGCCTCACAAATCTACATTTATACTTTAAAAAATTATAACTTCTACAACGAAAAACTTATAAAATATCAAACAGTCTATAACAAGGAACTTAAATATATTTATTGATCAATACTTGGCTATAATACAGCGTCCCGTTGGAAAAGATTATTCAGGGATGAATTTTACATGGACTACGGACGGCTGGGGTTTAAGTGTTACATATTTGTATAGCAAACAGACGTCCGTCCCGGATCAAATATGACGAATGTTTTAACGAACATCCATCCATGCATGGTTTTGGGCCTCAATAGATATTGTAATCACTCTGATAGTATATTTCTATAGGAAACATTATATAGTAAACATAATTGAAAACTGCTTGCGGTTTCATTGTTCGGTTATTTAAATTACATTTTATAAATGGCGTATCACTTGCCCTGTGGTGGCGCAGCGGCACAAGCGTGTGACTGTAACCGACAGGTTCTGGGTTCGATCCCCACTTTTTCATTTCTTTGCTCTACTAAAAAGGCAAAGTGAAGCGTTGAGTTCCGGCGGCGGAAAGTGGGGAACGGAAGTGGAACGGAGTGTCTTATCACTAGGTTCCCAAGTTCCCTCTGCCTACCTTACCGTGTGCAGGATACAGTGTGAAGCTGAACTATCACTTTTACTATCACATTACACACACACACACACATATATATTTTACATTGTAGATAACTTCATATATATAGCATTTTTTTCGTTGATTGAAATTAAGTCTTGATACTATTCTGTGTTGGAGATTAATTAAAAATTAAGCCATACATACATTAATAATAAGACAACAACAGCCAACCTCTTCATATAATCATATATATTCAGATGACACGCGTGGTTAGCGTCTGTTTTGCTACTCATTACACATTTAGGTAGATTAGTATATTAACAGTGTGTGACGGATGTCATTGGTGAATAATATTAACTGGAATTAGCATGAATTAATCGGCATTAATATTATAGAGATAAAGTTCAGGAATACTGCTTTTATTGGTAAAAGAAGCTAATACTAGGTTTAGTGCATAATGCACAATTAATATTGTTTTAATAAACAATTTCTTAAACAAAGAGTCCTTCCAATAAATTGCAATGTTTCTATTGTGAAAAAAAATGAGAATATTTTTCAATATTCTTGATATAAAATTTATGACAATTACATATATACTGGGCTAGGCTTTTTCTATAAGAATACTTTAAAAGTACTTACGAGGAAATAAAGAAGTATGTAAATGGCAATAGGTAGGTACTTTATACTTTGATTATGATTTTTACAAGTTTTTGCTTTTATTCTATATATGAATGATAAAAATATTGACTATATCATATCACAGTATATAAGGTGATTTAGTTTTTCCTTTCACGGCACGTCATATGAAGAGGTTTACTGAAGGTTTTTACTGTGGGCCGTTTATTATAAACTTTATGGTGGCATAAAGCATAAAATAATGGAGTATTTTTACAACCCGAAGCTGTAAAACACCTTTTATGATTGTGATAACATCGCTATTGGATATTTGGCGCGTGTGTAGCGTTTAGTATGGACGCTTGGGATTTTTAATTAAGTTTTCTTTTTGACTTGTTAATATATAGTTTTTTATAAAGAATGTTTATATCAAGGAAAGATGTAACGATATTATTAAATAAGGTTGTTGATAAGTTGTTTTTCCTTTGTTATTGATAATAATATTGGAAATTGAAATACGTAAATAAACTTTTTTAATAATTTACATTCTTCTTTACTTAACTTTACTAGTTAAATTGCAGAATGGTAATTATACGTAAAAGCCTCTTCTATCAATACAGTCAAATAAGGTAGAATGTGTAACTTATTTTAATCATTAGTGTTGGGATTCGCCTCCTAACAAACTAAATGTTTAGCATTCGAGTATTATATACTGTTAATAAAAATATGCCTTAAATATTTCATCAAATTCACATATGAACTGTTACTATTTCTCATATAATTTTCTATTCTCGTAAACAAAATTAAAAACAGACAAATTGTCAATAAAACCAGTTAATTTAGATAGACGAAGTCAATCAGCTGTAACTGAAGCGAGATAAATTGCATTAGTTCCCAAGCTTAGTGGTGCTTTATTGTTATTTCTATTTTATTTAATTAGTGTACTAATTTGTAATTTTAATCTATTTGGAAACCTTTCAGTTTCATCAAGTTTTATAAAATACATTGATTTATCTAAGTTATATATATATATATATATATATATATATATATATATATATATATATATATATATATATATATATATATATATATATATATATATATATATATATATATATATATATATAAATATATATATATATATATATATATATATATATATATATATATATATATATATATATATATACATATATATATATATATATATATATATATATATATATATATATACATATATATATATATATACATATATATATATATATATATATATATATATATATATATATTCAGATTATCGAGAACGTAATAATGTAGTGACCGAAGTAAGAAATTATTTATATATTTTAAGTATGTTAGATTTATAAGTTACGGTAAGCCTCTTGTAAACTCTTCATCTTGCTCTCCGCAGTCAATTCGTTTCTCTTGCTAACATCATCGAGGACTAGAAGATTTATCCATACCGGTCTTTCTACTCAATTTTGCTTTAATATTATATTATACCCATAAAAAAGCTTGAAAATAGCCAGTGTTATTACTCTCTGGTATGCATTTACTTAGATGCTTAGCAGAATTGTTGTTCATTAATAAAATAACAATAATATGAAGCATTTTCAAGTCTGATCGACGGCCGTAAGCCTTTTCCTGCAGGAACAACCTTGTCGCCGACAATATATGATATGCTTTTAAGCAGCCACGTAGTACTTGCATTTCTCGTGGACAGATCTCTCAGTATTCTCTTCCGAGCCGATGTCGCTGTGCAAGCCAATATCTAACATTCGAAACATGACATGGAACAATACTTATAATTTAAAGTTTCTAAATGATAAAAAAAATTACGACGACCTCCATTTATTTCATAAAATAAAAAAAAGATATATTTGGTTTTTCCAGTTCTTTACAAATTACTATAATTATATACCAATTTGCTGTCTTATTCTGCTTTATTTTCTTTTATCGATAGTTAATTTAGGCATGAAGGAATTCCGATTCATCTAATTAATGGACTTAATTGAATACGTCTAGCCAAATTGAAGAAGTCTAGGCATTACGTCGTCTGGGACAATAAATCATCTTCATTGTCCCAGAAGCTTTAAGCTTTATCAAAAGGAATGTTTAATTCTGTCGTGAATAGAAAGTAAATTGTTAATCTGGCGATATTTTATGTTTTTAATAACAGCAGGTTTTTTGGTGTCAAAAATTTTGATATAAAAAGATGAAAGGGCATTAAAATATACAACTATTTAAACATTCTAAGTTCTTATGAAATTTTACAACTATGCGAGTTTCACACACTAATAAATATTTATCTGTGCCAAATAAATATTAATTGCAGCTTGACACCTCACTATAATCTGGAGATAGATGGTATGGATAGATGGACAAAAAGTAAAGTAAAGTGTTCGAAACGTCGGGTTTCCCAAAAATGTTAACCATTCTATATACAATTGATCCGGTTAAAAGTGTTTCATTTAAAATATGTAACAATCGCGAAAATCAAAGACATTATTAGATGGAAAAAGTTTTTCCTTTTCATTAACAGGACTCTAAAAACAACTACTTAAGCTTTCAAACTCTCGCCTACCTCTGCATATATATTTATTAATGGATAACTGAGCGACGCAATAGCATATCGTCATGAAAGATTTAAATGAAGAAAATTAATTGATTAACTGTACATCTAGCTATTTTTTTTTGTACTTTTTTATGTGAAGACTTCATTGATTAATTGAATGTAAATTTGGTTTTTATTTGAAGTATTTGTAAAACTGTATGTCTTCCTTAATAAATAAATAAAAAAAAGATATATATTTTTCGTTTATTCTATGTTTTGTGAAATATAAAAATATAAAGTATAAGGACTCGTCATGAATAATTTATTTTACTATATTAATATTAAGGGTGATATCGCACAACATTTTAATAAATATTTTATGTGATAAGTTTGACCATTTAAGTATATTTCTTATTAAAGCAGAAGCACAAACTGAAACTTGAGATTAAGAAGAAACAGTTCTTCCTTTAAAATTAAATTCAATACATAGTTTGAAAGTAACAATGAAAGTCTGTACAAAAGTCAATCAGGAACGACTTACTGGACTGGCGATGCATTTAAGTCTACGGGCTGCCAGTCTGCTGTGAAATTGCTTGCTAATTGCGTTAAGCGAAAAACTGTTTAGACTTGTTTCCACATAAATTGTATTTAACTTGTTTTCTATTATTTTCACTTAAAGAGTTTCTATGTTTTGTATGATATTTTTCTGATATACGATAATTAAATTTTATATTTTGTACGTTTTTGTACTTATATTAAAAATATTTTGTCTCCGTGGACGGTGTTTGTTTGTAAACGCTGCTTTGGGTTTAATTCCCACTCTATAGAAAGATTTGCTTTACTTCCTCGCTTAAGTAGGTACAAAGGCAGAGTGCGCCTCTGCATATTCTACTATGTATGAAATGTTTATAAAGATTTTGATATAAAACATGCATGTATAATAAAAAATATTGTACAAAAACAAAACAGTATAGATATTATCGGAGTTGCCGCCACTCAACATGCAACGCCTCAAACTCGGCTGAAAGTGGGGAACGGAAGTGGAAAGAAAAATTTTAACACTAGGTTCCCAAGTTCCCTTTGCCTACCCTGCCGTAAGCGGGATATAGTTTGAAGCTAATAAACAAAGAATATCCAAAACAAAAAATAAAAAAGATCAAAATAAATATAAGAAAAAGAAGTCTATTTTCGTATCTCCCTTCAAATTTCGTAAATACGATGCCTTTCGTTTAATTCATCAAAACAACTGAATCGGAATCAGAGCCCAATCATCGTAACTAAGCTGGAGTCTTTCCTACTTTATTCGTGACGTCTCGCGAGGCCTCGCCAAATTTTCCATGTGGCTTGTCAAAGAAAATTTATTAAGGAAACGGAAACTCGCGATTCGATCGTGTACGAATAACAAACATTACGTGAAATTAACGAAGTTCCTGTTTATGTTGCAGCGAAATTGGAAGATGTCGTGGTTAAATATTTATATTGAAACTTTGTGGTATTAATTTAGTTTTTGTGTTTGCCCTGATATTGTTTGTTCAGTGGAACTGAACGCCGCGCTATCTCTATTATAGTATCTATCTACTATAATAGAGATAGCGTGGCGTTGAGTTTCACAATAGGATAGTATAATATACTAAAGAGAAGTTCATTTATTTATAGCATTATAGAGTCCTATCGTGACGCAGGTACACAAATGTGTCGTCACACGCTTGTGACTTGTGTGTGTACACCACAGGTTCTGAGTTCGATTTCCACTAGAAGAAGAAATATATTAAATATTGTCATTTCTTCGCTTTGGTAACAAGGCAAAGCGCCGCGTTACTAGAAAACCAGTTTAGACTCATTAAATGAACAGCTCCGAGCATCAATAAGCGTGAATTTAACGAAATATATTGCTATATTACTTTGTATTTAATAACCATATAATAAAAATATATTTTATACCACTTTAAAGTATATTGAAAAACACAATTCATAAATAAAACCAGTAGTCTCAAGATAAAGTGTATTTAAGCTGAGATAAGATAGCTTAAACTGAATCCTCAATCGACTGAAGTAAATTTCCTAGGTCCATCTAAGGACGTAAACTTGGCCGGTAAACAATGAAGGGCATTGTGAATTCACAGCACAGTGCGATCGGGCTCGAAAATTTTCACCACTTTCTAGAAAATTCGAAATTTCTTCCAAGTTCGAACACAAATAACATTTGTGAGCGATTTCGTGGAATTAGCTGTGTTTGAAGACCGACCGTGAGTGAAATTGTCACGAGGCATTTTACAGGAACAAGGACAAAGGAAACGTGGTCTAATTACAAGTGTCTATACTTAAGTACTACTTATATCTTGTTAATTGTGAGTATATGGTTTCAATAATTTATTTTTTACTATTACTACATATATAGTAAATAAAATTTTTTGTAAATAAATTAACGACCTGCACGCGGCTTCGGTGGCTTGAATTGCTCTTTTTTATATATTAATTCTCTCAGCTTCACGCTGTATCCCGCACATGGCAGGGTAGGCAGAGGGAACTTGGGAACCTAGTGTTAAGACACTCCGTTCCACTTCCGTTCCCCACTTTCCGCCGAATTTGAGGCATTGCGTGTTGAGTGGCGGAACTCAACGCCGCGCTTTGCCTTTTTACCAGAGCGAAGAAATGAAACATTATATATTTAAATTGAAAATATTAAATATTTCATTTCCTCGACTGGGGATCGAATCCAGAACCTGTCGGTTACAGTCACACTCTTGTGCCGCTGCTATTAATGAAAATAATATAAGTAAATAAAACTTATTACTTATTTAATTGCTTTTGTTATTTTTGGTTGTCTGAATCTGTGTTGAAACAAAATTAATTAAGAAAACATCTGATACTTAACAATTTTATAATAAATTTATCTCACCAAAAAAATCCAATGCTTTTCATATTCCTCCACACAACGTACCTGTAACAGAAAAAAAATACTCTTAAAGTCAAAGTGCAAATCTCACGTACGTCAGTATTAATGCGAATCGTCTATGATTGAATAAACTTTGATTGGCTAGTTCATATCTCCCTGGATGACGTCACGTCCGGTACAGTCACGTGGTCAATTTCCGGCCCAATTTCCGATGCAGGCACCCGTCATTTTGGGAGCGACGGTCGAGAAGTTAGGATGTCTTATATAATTTAATAACTAGATTAATTTACAAATAGGTATTTTATATTTTTTTAAATCACGTTTTACAATATATAGCTTGTTTAGATTTTTTACTTCCACCCTACAGTTATTGGTAATTTCATTATATATTTATGAATAGCTTTTACTTTATCATATAATTTAAAATAATAAATATTTTTAAGCAGAATAAATTATTAATAATGAACAAGTTCTCGCTCGCTTACATTACACTACCTATTTACTTATCTCTATTATTTTCTTGTTCTTATCAAACGATCATTGTTATGACAATATCTATATATTAAAAACTAAAATTTCAGCTACATGAAAAGCAAATTGTAGCAATTTTGTCAAACGAAATATTTTAAATTGACATTTTTTTTTATTTACCAACCGATTTAAATAAGATTAACACTTTCTTATTAGCGCGTACAAACGTGCAATGACAAACACAAAACAAATTAAAAATCACTAGTTTAGGCTCTATTACAATAACACGTATTAATAAATAAAGATTTCCAGGTACAGACAGTGATTAATTACAGATTTATTATAAGTATAAATAACTTTAGAGAAAAATAATATTGTGTATATATAAAATGTAAATATATATAATAAGGATTAAGTAATACATTAGTAGCTAGCCACATTACCGTCATCCCTTTTTCAGTGCAGAATAATTAAAAGGATCAGAGACACATTATTTAATAAGCTAAATGGATGTACTCTACGAATGTACATGCTTACATGAAGTCAATTTAATTAGAATTAATTACTTTTCTTCGTATAGAAATCTTGATATCGCTCGAATGTTTTCTTCTTAGTAGTAATCATTCCAAACTTCCTTTTGTGGTGAGCTTCGATGTAAAGTTCATTGTTTAAGCCCCATTATGCCTTCAGCGTCGATAAATTAATTGAAATACATTCGTGAAAGTTTATTATCCAGTTGAAAGTTCTCGACAACTTTTCAAACTTTGCGCGCGTAGTTATTGTTTTCTTGTGGCTTACAAAGAAAATATAAAAATTAAATAGATCTTTTTATTTTAATTTGTTGTTTTTGGAGTAAACAACGAGACCATTGTAAGTCACTCATTTACAATTTTTCATAAGTAAGCTTTGAACATAATTAAAGTATTTACTTAGACAAACGCTATTACATCATATCATTACAATTTTTTATTTCTGATTATGTAAATATATTTCTTACAAAAAGATCAAGAATGAAGAATAAACATTTCAACAACATTTTTATTTACGCTGTATCCCATGAAAGGCATATGGAAGGGTAGGCTGAGGAAACTAGGAACTTGGGAAAACTCCGTTCTGTACCACCACGTCCGCCAAAATTAATGAATTGCATTATGAGTGGCGTAACTTAACGCCTCGCTTTCTGCTTTTACCGGAGCCAAAAAATGAAAATTAAAAAAAAAAAACATTTGAAAATATTAAATATTTAATTTCCTTAAGTGGAAATCGAACCCACAATCTGTCAACAACAGACACACACCATAATTGGCATTTCAACACATTTAACATAGTTTTTTAAAAAAAAAACAGATCTTTATTAAAAATTAAAACAGTTAATTTTAACTCTTTGATCTCAGTCACTTTTCGCCTATTTCTGTAGTATATTAGCATCAAAGGTGCTTTGCCTTTCACAGAATGGTTGGTTTTCGAGGCCTACAATAACCGTTCTTATTCTCTCTACTATAAAGCGTATCCATCATCTTAATTTCGTCACGTCATTAGTACATCTCAAAGTTATTACAGTCGGCTACTGAATTAGTAATGCTTCAATTATGACGGCTTGAGTTATCCTTCCTAGAATACGGAGGAAAATCAATAGTTACTTAGTTGTGTGTAAACACTGCCTTGTGTTAGTACTGTGCGGGAAATCTACGTTATAATAAATTAATTGACCTATTAGCTTAGTACTTAGCTAATTCAATTGTTAGACCTTTAGAAAAAAAAGTAATCATTAAAATCAGTAATAAATATTTTAACGATTAATTTACTTAAATGACTGGAAATTTAATTTAATTAATTCGACATTCAATTCTGTCAGTCGCAATTAATATGCCATTTTAAGAATAACAGTAAAGTCCTTAAACGATAATTTATCGTATAACGTTCAAATGATTTTTGCAAAGATCCAAATTTTTTAAAAATAGGAAATAATTTGTAAAAACGTAACCTGAATAAAGTATATATAATAAGCTCTTTAATTTTTGCGATTATTACAAATTTTAAATGAGACAAATTTAATGGAATCCTATCTATTTTTGGAAACACGATTTTATAGACTGTTAGACGATAATAAATTATAAATTTTAATTGATTACCATCCTGAACAATATTTTTGGCTATATTAAAAAAAAGAAGGTTTAAAGTGTCCACTCAACGGATACTCAAATCGTTCAATCGTTAAGCCACGTAACTTTTACTATATAAGTCGTCTGATAAGAAACAGCGTTCTTTCCGTTCATGTGGATAGAAAGTTGAGGACAGTGTGTGGAGATACGCGATACATCAAACATTAAACTTAAAATTTAGATCTAGTATTATTTCTATTTAGATTACTCTTAAATTATTACTAAGCAGAGAATAAGGCGTACCTACTTCT
Source organism: Eueides isabella (assembly GCA_019049475.1). Lineage (NCBI taxonomy): Eukaryota > Metazoa > Arthropoda > Insecta > Lepidoptera > Nymphalidae > Eueides > Eueides isabella. The sequence goes on along the minus strand of CM032389.1, from coordinate 10,967,770 downwards.
TTTTAGTACACTTTACGGGCAATTTTGGTGGTATTTGAGTGGTGGAACTCAACGCTACAGTGCAAACTGAATACCGAGAAAATATAAAGAAAATGGCTTCCAAAACGGTAATCGAACTAAAACTATCGTGTTTACAGTCTAAAGCTTGCCGTTGCACCGTGTAGATACCTATACGTTACGTTACATCGTACCCTTACTATACTTTAAACACGTACAAAGTAAAAGAAACGTATAATAATGGAAAAAATCTTTTTTCAGAAAAGTAAAAGTTGGGAATGAACAATTACGCAGCTAGGAATGTCACGGTCATAAATCAAAGGATGGGAGATTAACCGGGGCATATCTTCACCTAAACCGGATTTTGTCGGATGTCGTTCGACGTGGCGCGAATACATTAGCAAATGCTCCTCCGGTCGACTTATCAGGAAATCCGGACAAGATTATAATCGTTCTTTGATGCAGTTATTTCAAACGGAAAAGTGGAAATAAGGTTTAAGCCTGTCGTGGTGCAGTGGCACAAGTGTGTGCCTGTAAACGCTACAGGTTGTGGGTTTGATACTCATTTGAGAAGGTGATATGTGTGTTTAATATTTCCAAATAAATATTTGATGTTATCATGTTTTCGCCTTGGTAACAAGGAAAAGATTTGCATTGAGTTTAGCTACTCAACAAGCAGCGCCATATATTCGGCGGAAAGTTGGGAACAAAACGGAGTGTCGCGACACTACATCCCTAGTATCTCTCTGCCTTCTCTGCCATGCGTAGGATTCAACGTAAAGCTAAAAAAATGTTTAAATATTTAAAGTCTACTTACGTCAAAGGTCAAATTGTGCTGAAGAGAAGTGACAATTAAATATTCGTTGCAACTCAGGAATATATATTACTCAGCTTTACGCTGTATCCCTCATACAGCAAGGTAGGCAGAGGGAACTTGGGAACCTAGTGTTGAGATACTCCGTTCTCCACTTCGAGGCATTGCGTGTTGAATGGCGGAACTCAACGCCGCGTTTTACCGTGTACCAGAGCGAAGAAATGAAAACATCAAATATTACTTTAAATATTAAATATTACTCGAGTGGCGATCGAACCCACAACCTGTCGGTTACAAACTCATGCTTGTGCCGCTGCGCCACGACAGGCCTCTGAGGGATATGTTAATATATTTAAAATATTTAGTATTTCGGTCAGATAAAGGTAGAATTAAAATTTACAACTTAACACGTAATAATAGAAATAATAGAATAATATGTAAAAACATCAGAAATTTTAAAATAACCCAAAAATGTATAGAAGCTACGACTTTACTAAAAGCAACATCTCAGATTTATTCACAAAATTAAGGACGAAATGTCCCGACACTATGGTCTCTGTCAGACAGGAGAAAGCATGAAGGTAGAAAAAAATCTTAAAGAACAACAAATTGTACATAAACTATACGTACAAGTAAAACAGAACATAAGTGCAATGGAAAAGGTCGAGGAAACTGAAATTTTCTTTGATCCACAGCGAGACGAAGGCCAAACACGAATCTCGCATTACTGAACGCCCGATGCCTCGATGCAATTGTTATAGGAATTTGATTTGTAAATATTTATTTATAGATGTTGAGTTTCGAGACTACTGTTTATTTTAAACAATATCCGAATTATTGAATGAATTGTTTATTACCAAGGAATACAATCTTAAATATATCTATACTAATATTATGGTATAAACTGATTGAAATAATGCTCTATTTTTAGGAACTTCTTGTTTCTATTGATAAAATATTATTCTTTTATATAGCCAGCCCGTTTATCGATCACGCTATTAATCGCACCTGCGGTCATATTTACCTCGAACATTTATGCGATACGCAGCTCTTAGATATTTACATACTCTACTCTACTCAGCTTCACGCTGTATCCCGCACGAGGCAGGGTAGGCACAGGAAACCCGGGAACCTAGTGTTAAGACACTCCGTTCCACTTCGGTTCCCCACTTTCCACCGAATTTGAGGCATTGCGTGTTGAGTGGCGGAATGAAACATTAAATATTTAAATTGAAAATATTAAATATTTCATTCCTCGACCGGGGATCGAACCCAGGACCTGTCGGTTACAGTCACACGCTTGTGCCGCTGCGCCACGACAGGCCGCAGTTGATAGCTAGTACTGACTTACTCAGGTTCACGCTGTATCCTGTACATGGCTGGGTAGACAGATGGGAACTTGGGAACCTAGTGTTAAGACATTTCGTACCGTCCTCCACGTTAAAAACTTGCATAATGTAATAAGTTGGTCGATATTATCGAACTGCCAAAATTACTATATACATAAATATTTTTTTCTTGAAAACTATTATGAAACCATTTCATTCTTCAAGAAAATCTTACGACTTCAAAATCATGTTCCATTCAATAGAAATTCAATTGAAGTAATATTTTTAAAAGGAAATATTTTTCTATTAAAGCAGCCACATTTCACTGACGCCAGTAGCAACAATTTATCGTACATCCAGTTTGATTTGCATATGAACGAGTCACTGGCTATTTGCTAAGGTCTTTTCGACCGTGCGAATTAGGCTATGGTTGAATGTTTAGCGCCAATGTATGGCTTAGGGGAATAGCACGTACATATATTTGGAATTGGGAATTAATATAACTTGTTAATACATTACGTTACGCCTTATATGGTTTTATGAATATAAGTTTATAATAAAAGCGTATTTAAATATACCAATTCAGCGGAAAGCGGAGAATGGAACTGAGTGTCTTTAACACTAGGTTCACAAGTTTCCTCTGCCTACCCGGCCATGTGCAGGATACAGCGTGAAGCTGAGTAGTTAATTCTTAATCATTCTTCGCCATAAGAAAGATTTTTTTTAATATAAATATTCATAAGGTCGTCTCTATAACTATAATCTTTGTGTGCAGTAAACATTAGCAACAATTTCACATTCATGCCATAAAGATATAAATAAATAAATGAATTCCCAAATTAATTATACAGACCACATGTCAGTAGTTTTCAATTGGGTCTAGTCAGCTGTATCAATTCGAAATGATGCACAATACAGTGTTCCTGTATTTATAATTAAGATATTTCAGAATTATTAACTTTATTATGTTGGTATAATATTTATTTAATTGATTATTCTGTGTGTATGTAGGTACATAAGCATGTATTATTTACTTTTCTACAAATCTGTGCGTTGTTATCATAAATTTGATATTTATTAATTTTATTTTTTTAGCTTCACGCTTTATTCCGGACATACTAAGGATCAGAGTTCCATGTACCATGGGAGCCTGGTGTTACTTCGTTCCCCAATAACACCTTAAAATAAAAAATTCTAAGATGTATTGTGTATTAAGCGGCGGAATAAAACGACGCGCCTTGCCACCTTATCAGAGCGAGGAAAATAAAAGTGGGGAACGAAAGTGGAACGGAGTGTCTCAATACTAGGTTCCCAAGTTACCCTGCCGTGTGCGGAATACAGCGTGCAATTGAGTGAGTGACTATAGTTGCTTTGTAATAAATCAATATATACTTATGTACTTATTTTAAAAATTGTCTTCTGAACATAAACCGAATATTCAGTTAAAAGAAACTTAAATAAAGAAATGCATTCAACAAGACACAGTGGATTGCACCGGCATTTAAGTTCTCTAAGAGGCTGAGGACTTAATCTCGCTATTACTCGATCTTAACGATTGCTCTTATCCGTGCAACGTCCCAGGTAGCCGTTTTACTGTCGTTAAATATTGCGACTGTTTTTGGTGAATTCAGGATTTCAGGTAGTTGTTGGTGAAGAGAGCTTGGTAAATTTGTAAAGAGAAGATGGCTTTATATGTATTAATATATATTTAATTTTTATTTGAAGTAGTAAAATCAATCAGTAATTAATTATGTCAACTAAAATAGTTGACATAATTAATTACGGATAAGAGAGAAAACAAACATTAAATTATGAAGCCAGCAGTGGCGCAGAGGCACAAGCTTGAAACTGTGCCAGGTAGTGGGTTTGATCTCAATAGAGCAAATAAAATATTTAATATTTCTGTCCGCTAACGAGGCAAAGCGCGGCGTTGAGTTCTGCCATTCAACATTCAATGTTCAAGAATTCAATCAAATTTAAACCGAGTGGCATTTCATTTGGTTCCCGAGTTCCCTCTGCCTACCCTGGTATGTGTAGGTTAGATACTAACAAGATCTTTTTATACTTTATTTTATATAAATATACTATATACATTTTATAAAAATAATTCTATAATAATATACATAAATAAAAAGCTGTAGCTGTAGTTTATGAGCTACAAGATATTTCAAAGATGGCATAGTGAATTGTTCTTGGTTCTCCTTTTCTTTAAATTTTGTATCTCCTACTTAAAAAATATTTATAATATAGGTCGTCTTCTCTCTACTTACTCTACTTTAACTACATCCAGGTAAAGGGAGACAAGCTACACTATACCGATTTATTTTCTTCGTCGCGTTCGCCTTGATGGGAGTAGTTGAAAGTACATAAGCACCGGATAAAGTGCTTGTGAGTCTTCTTGTAATCCTTTCTGAGGCGACGGGTAGAGCAAGTTAATGTCAAATGGCTAAGATGCTTTCAAATATAGGCAAGTGAATAATATTTGTTATTAACTAAAGAGGCTTAAGTAAGACCTCATCGTACACACAGCATAATTTATTTGATAATGGATCTAAATTTTAGTAATATTTTTGTATAAAATATAAGGATCAAAAATATATAGTTTTTGATAATATTGTCTCGAACTTAGAATATTATTTGTATATTTTTCTTCAATAATAATGAATTCTATAATCGTATACAATTTAGAAAATGTATAAAAAAATATCGTAGCGATTTGCAACCGCACCTCTTGAAATCCGTCCGAGAGGCGCAGGTCAAGGTCAAATCTTTGCAAGATTAAAAATATTATACGTTTTCTCAATAAATATTTTTCTTATGTTATCTTATTAACACTTTAAAAATACTAAAATATCCTGATATCTTCTCCTAATATCACGTTTAAAAAATATATTTAATTATTTTTTCAGTTTAATAATGTTTCTGTTTAAGAACCAAACTAGATGAGGTCTTTTGTGCCTGTAGGGCCATAAATGTGTTATTGTAAACGCGAGAGGTTGCAAGTTCGATCTTCACTAAAACAGATAAAATACCTAATACTTTTATTTATTGGCTATGGAAACAAGGTAAAGCGTGGCGTTGAGTTGCGCCGCTCAACACGCAGGGCCTGCCAAATTGGCAGAAAGTGGAGAACGAAATGGCGTATCTTAACACATGGAATTTGAGAGAAGTTCCATCTGTCTACCCTGCCTCAGGCTTTACGCAAGCTTAAAAAAAGATCCAAAGGGCAAATTGTCATGGGATACTATTAACAAACAATGCAACATCCGTTCTCATCTATCCAGGATTAATAGTGGTACATAAAAATCGAATGCCTTCTCGGGACCAACCGTTTTATTGCTCGTCCTTTGATCGCGACAATGGCAACTGTAATAAAATTTCAAAAAAAAAAGAAACACACCCCATTGTAGGCTACCCTCTGCGGGGCAAAAATTTCAAATTGCGTTTATTTCAGTAAAACGGGAGGTAATGTGAAAGTCGCATAAATCGTGCCTATTAACTTTTTACTGTATAACCTTTCGAGAATCTTGTGCTAGGCTAAAATGCAATGCAATTTGGTCTCTAACAGCTTATTTGTAGCCGGAAGCGCTTCGATCGACCGATGGGACCGGTCATATTTGGATTAATAGTCCAAATACCCTCCTTCAGGCGATTTACGAGATCGTACAACGAATATTATTAGAACATCATAAAATTATTTTTTACATGTTTTTTGTGTATGTATGTTTTTTATATACGAAAACTTATATAATGTATGAAATGAAATTATCATTTCATTCATTATATAAGTTTTCATAGTAAGGTGTACTTAAATAATCCTTGTATATTCTAAATCCTTACACCAATAAGATGCAAAAACTTTTAATATAAAAAATATTTAGTAATTCTAGAGTATTTTTTTCATTATCAAATTGTCCATATCATCAACTTTAAATGTAAAGCTTTTTTAGGGCAACTCTTAATATTAATAAATTAAAAAAAGATAAAAAAAATAAAATAACGAATTTATTACGTAAAATTGATTTTGTTTCAACTATCCAATATATTGACCAACTGTGCACTAGTTGATTTTAATGCCTTAAAGACAAAATGAAAATGCCGTTTCATACACAACGTGAACTCCGCGACATACAAAGTCAATTGCTACTGATCGCTCAATCAATTAACTGTTAAGTGTGCGGCGAGTCACAAGTTTACATTCAAATCATACCGCACACAGATTATTATTAGAAATTTAGTCGAGCTTTTAAATTAGTGGTAGTATTTATACAAATTTTAAACGATATTCACATATAATACACGTATATCCAAATTTAATTAAAAGCCACAATATTAAGCACTGACACAAGCACTGTCGTCTCTGTACTAAAAAAAGAATTACAGGCAATATATTTTAGACAATTAAGCTCTTAATTACCCATAAACTAGTGACTAGGTGATTTACGTAGTTAAAAACAACACGCAAATACAGTACATAGAACGCGTGGCACAGCAAGTAGCCAGCATGGTAAACCCTCGAATGATGGCGTGAAATTGTTCACGTATAATAAAACGTTATCGGGGCCATTCGGACCGCTATAAATATAGACTTGGAAGCAATCCAAATTATCGTTTTTAAATAAAATTGAATATGTCTGTTTCATTGCTTAATTAGTATAAAAATAAGTTAAAAGTTCTGATTGTGCGCGACAGATATTTTGTAATTGATGGATTTTTGTAATGGAGCATGACTTGAAAGTTTCAATTTATTAAAAAAATATGAATTTTATAACAAGTTATTTCTTTTTGTTATTAACAGGAATTCATAAGTCTTCTATTGAAATAAAAATCTAACGTTAAACATATTTACTAGATCTTTTTTTTGTTAATATCGTTTTTTAAGTATCTTATAAGAATAACCAATTTCACAGTGATTCGACGTAAGTCTAAATCATAAATATCGTAATAATCGGAGACGGCAGGGCAAATTTTTCTTCACAAACTTGGCTGGTGGGTAACTAGAGCATTTTTCCTACGAACAACATAGTTGCGTGCAAACGGCACATTAATCGGAATTAACGCTGACTACGCTTTCTGCCGATATATGCGAGCTTTTAAACTGCATTGCAGATAGCGAACAATAACCATCAAACGAATATCCTCTTTATTACTACGAGATATTGTCGACAATCGTATATATTATACATCTATGAATATTCCTTTGGGTGAATGCTCTGAATGATAGGATTTAATTCACTTTGTCAGTATCAAAAAGACTAATTTAAAATATCCCCGGACAAGACCCGGGTCTAGATAACGAAGTTATTAGCATATTATTAGAAAGTAGGTAATGCTTTACATGCAAAGGCATAAATTTTCAGTGTTTCACATTAAAATACATTACGTTTTTATTTATATTAACTAGTATATATATATATATATATATATATATATATATATATATATATATATATATATATATATATATATATATATATATATAAACGTAGAGACGTATGTAGTGTATTGTTTGTAAAATATATTTCTTACAGTCAGGGCTGATTAACAGATAATTAATTTCACGATATGGGTCTAGCATTTCTACTGAATTAGATATGCATAGTTAACAGCGGAAATTAAAGGCCCAAAGACTTAAACCAATAAAGGTTGCGATTTGTTTAAAAGGTTGTAACGTTGGTATAAAAAACCAATTTTTCACCTCGCAAAACACTTAATTTCCAAATTCAGCTAACTTTAATTTTGTAATTAATAAAGAAAATTAGAGACGCCGACTTAAACAAAAAGGTTTATAAGCCATAGTAAAGAGCCAGAAGAATAATTAGATCAAACACATAAAAACTGCCGTAAACACTGAATAAACATAGAAAGAACTTTTGTTAACTATTTACAACGTTATCAAAAGTTAAACCACGTTTTCCATCTCCAAGAAACACTGAAAGTATAAAAAAATCGATTACGACCACCATACGGCTACGAACGAATATTATAAGCTAGCGACCCGCCCGCGGCTTCGCCCGCTCGAATTACACTATTTTATATATTAATTTGAACTAATTTCCTGTTCTAATTACATTATAACTTTTAAGACAATATCGATACATTAAATACTAAATTTTCAGCTAAATTAATAAACATTTGGTGGAATTTTTTTCGACTTTAATTATCTGAATTGGCGTAACTTTTTTATTTTTTAACTGATTTAAATATATGTTAGGAAGAAGAAGCCCTAATATAATAGTGAAAACGGCATTTGAATCTAATTAGAAGTTTCTGAGATAAGCGCGAACAAACGCACATACAAAAGAGATAAACAGAGAAAATGTTTATAAATCACTATTTTGGAGCTTGTTACATTATAATAGGTAGGTATATACAATGTTTCTAATATATCTTCTATGTACAGACAGTACAGATGATCAGTTACAGATTTATTATAAGTATAGATATAGATGGACCGACCGCAAAATCGTCTGGCGTTGGGATTTAAATGAATAAATAATCGAGTTTCCGAATTTAGGGCAAATCTTCGTAACGAGTTGAAAACAAATAAAGGCCGGGAAGTTATTATGCTGGCAATAAATAATAAAGCGAGCGGGCCCGTAGGGGCTCAAGTTTTAATATGAATGTTGTGTCGACGCCTGATGTCGGGTTAACGTGGATGTAAACACCTTAGTCGAAATGTGGCTAGCTCCATTATATACACGGTCCCTTGCATCTTAGGTAATTATAATGTATGGGCTTAATTACGTTGTTAACTATTAAAACAGTATAGGTACTTCTTTTCTATTTAATTATACTTTTTAGTTTAAAAACAAATATATATACATATATACATACATACATACACACACACACACACATATATATATATATATATATATATATATATATATATATATATATATATATATATATATATACATATATATATATATATATATATATATATATATATATATATATATATATATATATATATATATATATATATATATATATATATATATATATATATATATATATATATATATATATATTGTATTTTTGATGGTGGCAGTTAGGTATGCAACTTTTCTCTTTATCTACCACGTGTTAAAGATGAGTACCATAAATATAAATCAATATGAGTCAAATAATAATAAAATTTTCTTTAAAAAGACAAATTTAGTAGTAATTTGTTACTCAATTGAAATTTGGTGCCAAAAATAAAATTGTCAAAACATTTCCATGATAATGATAAATTATCTGCATAATTAGCATGCTAATTATACAAGTGGTGAAATACGTGAGTAAAACTGACTGCAGCATACAGTTTGCATATTTAATAAAATATCAACAGAAATAAATTGAAATGTGAGTTAAAAAATAAGAAAATACAAACACATCCCCCGTGTATTCGGTAAAAAATGAAACTGAGAAAAGCTTTGTTTTAACGAACAATTTTTTGATTGAAAAATCAAGTCCGAAATAAACGTATACGTTTGTGAGAGGAAAATTTATGCTGTTTCTTTATTTATAAATAGAAGGTATGACATTTCATTGATTATTTGCTTTTTCGGGGACTTCACCCGGGTAAATTTTTGCTCAGATCAAAATGAAACATAATATAAATATAATAAATAAATGTATTATATGTTACAATTGGTAGCATTGTTTCGGAACATAGCAGGGTAAGCAGAGCTGTGACTATCCGATAACAAAAAAAGATATTTAATCTGTAGTTTTTAAATGATATTCCTCGATTCCTGTCGTGGCGCAGGAGCAGAAGAGTGTCCCTGTAAACGCGACAGGTCGTGGGTTCGATCCCCACTCAAGGAAATATTTAAGATTTTCTTCACTCTGGAAACAAGTACAGCGTTGAGTTCCGCAACTCAACAGGCAATGCACATTTGGCTGAAAAAGGACAATGGAACGGACTGTCTTAACACTATGCTCCCAAGGTGCATCTGCCTACCTTGCCATGTCCGGGATACAGCTTTTATTAGGTCGATATGTAACTATATAATGAAATTGAAGAGACTAGAATTATTTATTTGGAATAATTGTTTTATATATAATCTTGTCAATAACATACCGCTTAAACGACAGTACAATGATAGGAGCCAGCATCTGATTAGGTGCATTCTTCAGAGGTGACTAGCAAACCACTCGTCCTGCCTTTTCATAGTTTATATTGAAAATCAAGGTCTATGAATTTAATTTATAACTTTTTATATATTATATATATGTATTTCTAAAAGAAATTGTTCATATTTTCAACATTTTCTAAGATTTTTATTATTAATGTTTTCAATTAAAAAAATATCTAATGTAACTAATGGTTGCTGTTTGTTTACCTTATGCCTTATCGCAATAAATAATAATATTTCTTCAGTTAACGATTCTAAATGAAAATATTAAGCATATTATAATAAAAATATAAAGCATAATAAAAATATAAAAAAGTATAAATCAATAAAGTAAACGTTGTTATTTAGAAAAATTATAAAAAAAAAATTATGGATTTGAACTCACACTCTTGGAACATTCAAATACTGAATTATCATCATATAGTACACACTCCCCCTCTCATTGAAATATTTAATAGAACACATCTGAATGAATAAAATCATCTCGTTCTGTATGATCGAGCATGAACAGTTATTATTGTTAAGTCTTTATATTTTAATTTACCATTGTTGATGTTCAGCGGCTGTGATTTTAAAAATAAAGGAAAATGTACATATTCTCGTAGTGTTGATAATTGCCGACGTGGTGTAGTGAGTGGTTTGTGGGTTTGATCTACAATTGGTGGATAATTTTTTTTTCTTTTCCCGCTATAATAAATAAAAGGTTGCGTTAAGTTCCGCAATTAAACGTGCAATATTTTTACTAGTTTTTAAAGTGTTATTCCACACTTAGGGGAAACGAAATACTACATTTAAATTTAAAAAGCGTATACAAATTTTGAATTTAGCAGGATTTGATTCCGTGCCTCTTGTCTCTCGTCTTTCTAAGAGGCGCCTCTTTCAAATCCTGCGACGCTATATATTTTTATACGCTTTTTAAATTTTAATTTAATATAAACGTGCAATATTTCGAGAGTTAAATAGACAGTGGGACAAAATATTCTCTTCATTAGGTACCTAATACTAGGTTCGTACTGCCCATACTGGCATATGGTAAAAGCCTGAAGCTGTTATATTATAAGTACCTACATTTTCTATTTATTTACATAGTTTTTTTTTGCTTCAAATATATCATAAATATATAGTATTAGTAAGTAAACAATACGTTCAGTACGTATTTTTATGTAAGCTACTTTAAGAGTCATATAATGTAATTTAAAGCAAAATTTAGGAAAATACATCCATTCATTTATTTAAGTAAGCTTAATAGAAATAATAACGTATCGAACAATTAACATTTTCTGTCCATATATCAAACAATGCAATTACCGATCTCGAAGCAATCGGTTGCATATATGTAACTTAACTGGATTATGTCGGATCGATTAAACATTTTATTAAATCTTCTCGTTCAGAGAATAATCCGGTCTGAATTGCAAGCAGCAACAGCGATTTATAGCAAAAAACGCACATACACATTTTTAATTTGACGATAAACATTCAATTAATCGCGTGTACGAATTTATTTTTTAATTACGAATTGATCAGTGTGGCCGAATCAATTATAATCGACGCGCACAATGCAGTCTGTACGCTAATTAATTTTAATTTATTGCCAACTCGTTTTCCAATATGCTATATACATTATGCACTAAAAGTGTAAGCATTTCATTAATTTTGGTACGTCTTTCTGGATATTCATTAACTGTCATCATTACCAAACTGCTATCAAACCAATTCCTTCGTTAGTATCTCTTGCGAAATGCTGTCGCGTTTACAGTCACACGGTCACGCTCCTGCACCAGTACAGGCCTCTAAAAAAACGTTAAGATGAAAAATATTTCTTTAATAAGCAGCGTTAATCTACATCGTTGTCTCGTCAAAATATGAAAATTAACATTCAAAGGATGATCTACGGCTCTTCCGCGCGAATATTTACATGAATATTTCGTTACCTACCCCCAGGCCAGACCCCAGGCCCCAGGCCAGGCCGCGGTCATACGTTAACGCGTACCGCCATTAATTTTTAATTTCGCTTTTACGACTTTTTTGTGCGTTGTTTTTATTTGCCGTTTAAACTGCCCGGTTTATTAAGCGCGCTTTTCATCGCCGAATGCGTTCGATGAATAAAATATCGCTATATCAATATAGTTCGATTTCGAGGGTAGATGTTTTAATTACAATTCCAACATTTTTTTCTTGTGTGCTCGTTCACACCGGGTACAGATTTGGGATCAAAAATATGGTTCGTTCTTAAATTACAATTTTAATTTTATGTTTTTATTTTTGTGCTGTGAAATAATAATACTTACTCAGCTTCACGCTGTATCCTGTACATTGCAGGGTAAGCAGAGGGAACTTCGAAAGCTGGTGTTAAAACACTCCGTTCTACTTCCATCCCTCACTTTTTGCTGAATTTGAGGCTTTGCGTGTTAAGTGGCGGAACTCAACGTCACGCTATATATATTTACCAGAGCGAAGAAATGTAAATATTAAATGTTTAAATTGAAAACATTAAATGTTTCAATTCTTCAAATGGGAATCGAACCTACAACCGGTCGGTTACACACACACCTTTGTGCCGCTGCGCCACGATAGGCCTCAAATAATAATACTAAATAAATATAAAATATTTATTATATTTTGTGACCCTTCCTGTCGTGGCGCAGCGGCACAAGAATGTGAATGTAACCGACAGGTTCTGGGTTCGATCCCCAGTCGAGGAAATGAAATATTTAATATTTTCAATTTAAATATTGATTGTTTCATTTCTTCGCTCTGGTAATAAGGCAAAGCGCGGCGTTGAATTCCACCACTCGACACGCAATGCCTCAAATTCGGCGGAAAGTGGAGAACAGAAGTGGAACGGAGTGTCTTTACACTAGGTTCCCGGGTTCCCTCTGCCTACCCTGCCTCGTGCGGGATACAGCGTGAAGCTGATAAAAAATATATATTTATTATATAAATAATAATACTTCATAAATATAAAACATTGTAAGCTACCCTTAAAGCTCAACGCTCTTCTGAGTGTTTTTTAAATGTTTACATTACTACCTGTGTTTATGTACTTAAATATAAATTTACTATATATTATTTAGCCGAACCAGCCCTTTCCTACCCTTTACGTCCTATTTTTGAAGGAACCCGAAAGATATCGTGGTTTAAGGGTCGGCTCTTTTTTGTTCTTTATTGTACATAATAAAGAAGATCTTATAATATTATAAATATGAAAGTTTGTACAGATAAATATTTGTTGTACTTTCATATAAAAACTACTAAACGGAATTAGATGTACTTTACAATAATATATGTTTATGCGTAACGGAATAACACATAGGCATGTCTAACAACACCGTCACATTTTCTAAACACACTTACCTATAAAAAAAAAAAAAAAAAAAAAATACACACTTACTGCCAGCAGGCGATGATCTTATTTGGCGAAAAACGACGGACTCTTTTGTTTTAGATCATTGAAGTATTGCTTTGTTTTAGATAGCAATCTTGTTCTATTAAAGACATTACTTAACTCTATAGTAAAGAAAAAAAGTATATCGAGGAATTTTAATAATTCAATTAGGTCTTTGAAAAAAAAAAACTAATATTATGACGTCACACGCGCTCGGGTTTGTTTGGTGGGAGTTGTCGGCGTGTCTTCGGTACTGGATTCAAAAATTAATTTTTATTTTGAAATAACTTTTGAATTATTGCAAAAAATAAAAATAAATAAAATAGTTTTGTTATAAAACTAATATATAATCTTTCTACTTATCACAAAAAATTTTTTTTTTTTCAAAAACCCAATTATATTAAAAGCATCCTTTTAAGAATATTTTCTTAATAAATTTTAACGTTGCATTGTAATGTTATACACATACAAATTAATTTAACGAAACTTTCCAGTTAAACCCATTGTGGACACAACAATAAGTCTAGCAAATGTGAAGCTCTATCTAAGTACAATAGCAAGCATGATCCATTATATTACGCAAACACAAACGCGAACAAAAGCAGGCTCATCAGCTAAATGCACCGGCTGCGTTCTCCATAATTAGTTGGTAATAAAGAAAGTGAAAATAATATATATATTTCTTTCTCGATTTTTTTATATTACAATATGTCGAATATTATTATTGATAAATAGTAGTTATGAAATATTTCTTATTTTAAGATCGAGGAAATTAAATAATTCAGTTCATTCATATACGCAATGAATGAAATGAATTATTTAATTTCCTCGATCTTAAAATAAGAAATATTTCATAATACTACAATCAATAATAATATTCGACATATTGTAATATAAAATATTCGAGAAAGAAATATATATTATTTTATACTTTACTTACTTTACTCATTTTCACGCTGTATCCCGCACATGGCAGGGTAGGCAGAGGGAACTTGGGAACCTAGTGTTAAGATACTAAGTTCCCCACATTCCGCCGAATTTGAGGCATTGCGTGAGTAGCGGAGTTCAACGCCGCGCTTTATATGCGTTTATACACAAGTATGAAATTTTTGAAATATGAAAAAAACAGTACTATCTATATCTTAGTTTACCAACTGCAAACGCCTGAAAATGTGTAATAATTAATAATAAATTATTATTTATTACTACAAGTTAAAGCGTGTCGTGGAGCAGTGGCACAAACGTGTGATTTTAACGACAGGTTGTTGGTTCGATTCTCACTCGAAGAAATGAAATATTTCAGTTCCGCCATTTGCAATGTTAATCGCTCATGCCTCAAATTCGACGGAAAGTGAAAGAACTAAACGGAGTATCTTAACACTAGGTTCCCAAATACCCTGTGCGTACCCTGCATTTTTTTTTAACTTTGGATGTTTTAACCTACTCTTTTTTACTTAGAGGGAAATAATAAATAACATAAGAATAAAAATATCTACGATCCGTCTATGGTTAAAATTGAAATATTCTATACAAACGCTATAGGTTCATGAAACGAGGCGAAGGCGGCTTTTTTTTCATGACGTCGCGTCGTCTGCGGACTTTCAATCTTTTTTTAATGCCAGTGTAGACAGAAGCGTGATGTAACTTATATTGATATAAAATTTCTTTGAGCGTCTAACAAATTTTTGAGATGAACGATTATTATATAGACAGTGTTTTAAGATGAGAAGTTTTAAGATAAAGTCCAGTAGACTTTGTGAAGTGAAGCTTTACTTTTCACGTATTTAGAAACAATGTTGGAACTGTGATTAGTTCCAAGTATACTATGTTATTAGACCGAGAAATATCTACATACATTAAAAATGACTCAGTTTCTCACTGTATCTCGCACAAGACAGGATAGGCAGAGGGAACTTGGGAACTTAGTGTTAAGACACTCCGCTCCACTTCCGTTCCCCACTTTCCACCGAATTTGAGGCATTACATTAAACATAATGTACATATTTATGAAAATAAATAATTCCCCAAGTGTGATATAATACAGCTACTTTTATACACACAGACGAACAAACAAAATTTAATTCAATATAAAACATAATCAACTTGCAAATTGTATCAAAGAGGTAGTTCAGAAAAATAATAGCCACTCCGGCTCATAGTGCACACTTCACGCTTAGTTAATTAGCCTGAAGTCAGAACCCAGGGCACCAGCTAAGTAGTAGAGCGCTTAGCACAATTTATTATGTACCCCGCAGTCTGTTTAATATCTTACGGTGTTATGAATAAAAGTGCTCTACGTTAACTCACTTAAGGGCCAGGAGTTTGTGAATGACGTTTATAATATATTAGAGTATATTACGTGTTAATTAAATATATGAGATTATAGTATGGCAAGCAAATGTACGGTAGCAATAGTAAGAAAAAATATTGAAAGGAAATACGCTATTAGGCAAAGTGTAGCCTTAGTTTTCATAATTCAGTCATATTTATTTCATTAAAAAACTGACTCACTAGGCTTATTTTTACTATTTTTTAAAAGTGTTATTTCACACTTAGGACAGAAAATACTAACAATAAATTTAAAGGCTTAGTCTGTTTTTTTCAGCTTCACGCTGTATCCCGCTGTATCCCGCTAGGCAGAGGGAACCTCGTGTTAAGATACTTCGCTCCGTTTTCCACTTTCTTCCATATTTGAGGTATTGTATGTTGAGTGGCGGAACTGAACGCGGCGTTTTACCTTATTACCAGAAAAAACAAAAGAAAATATGAAGTATTTCATTTGTTCGGATGTGGATCGAACCCATAGCTACGCAGCTAGCAGCTACTGGTGAGTTCCTTGCCGGCTCTTCAGCAGATTGACCTTTTGAGGCGGTTGTAGCTTCGTATAGGACTGGCAGTAAAGTAATTTCAATGTGCTTCGGTGTAACAAAAGTGCTTGTAAGAGAATAAAGAATATTTTGATAGAATATATATATATATATATATATATATATATATATATACATATATATATATATATATATATATATATATATATATATATATACATATATATATATATATATATATATATATATATATATATATATATATATATATATATATATATATATATATATATATATATATATATATATATATATATATATATATATATATAAACATAAATTCATTATTAAATGTACATATTTAATACGTTTAACTTCAGCCTAATTAAGCCCGTAAGAGTTCTGTAAATTAGTATCTTATTTCTATTTGATATTCTAAATAGTTATATATTATTATTGCTTAATAAACTCAAGCTAAAAAAATATTAAATATGCAACTGTAACTAAGTAGGCAATAAAAAAAAATGTGTCATTTTAAAGTAACACATTTAAGGTACATTATTCACTATCAAGTTACGCGATTTCATTATAAAAATACGGTAGTATAATTAATTTATCATATGTCACTCTAAGCCATTGCATTTTCTAGGGTGACTTTAAATATAATGTTTCCGGATAATC
Source organism: Eueides isabella (assembly GCA_019049475.1). Classification (NCBI taxonomy): domain Eukaryota; kingdom Metazoa; phylum Arthropoda; class Insecta; order Lepidoptera; family Nymphalidae; genus Eueides; species Eueides isabella. The sequence continues at coordinate 10,950,605 of CM032389.1, read as the reverse complement.
CAAATTTATATTTATTTAGTTCAAATTATACGACGTTTACTACGTACGTTTGGGTGTTCGGTTCCCGCCCGGGGAATGGAAAATTTAATATTCTCATTTTCCGGCTCTGGTAACACGACACATATACGTATCATACATACCATATATACATATCTACACGCTATATCCCTAGCGGGGTAAGCAGAGAGAACGGAGCGTCAAACTCTACGGTCTCGGCATACTTCTTTCGCCTCCTCCACTGTGATCAACCTCCTCATATTTGCCCTCCGGGAGATCCTCATGCTTTTTAAGTGATATTGGTAGAGTGTCGTAGATATTGTGTTTTCAAAGGTCAACTGAGGTCTCCCTCTCCCTCTCTTACCATTCACTTTTCCATCATAAATCTTTTTTTCCATTCTTTCTTCGCTCATTCGGTCGACGTGTCCAAACCACCTGAGCACGTTCTTCTTCATTTTCACTGTAACATCTACGCTAGTACCTACCATTCTGTGTATCTCTTCATTGGGTGTGCGATCAGCTACACTGACCGCATCTCTACAGTATTCATCTTTCTTTCATTCTTCTTCTGTAATACATATATATCGCTGCCGTATAACAGCGTCGTTACCAGCACTGCATTGTGTACGGCCAAACGCGCAGCTATGTTGACGTTTCGCCGTCTCAACAATGCAGCTAAGGCACCGTTAACTCTGTTACCGGCAGCAATACGTCTTATTTCCACATCCATTTCGTATCTTCCGTCTCTGTTGAACATACTTCCCAGGTATACTACATCATTCAGTCGTTCTAATATCATATCATTCACACCGATCTTGTGTTCTGTCCTTTCTTCATTTCTATCAAATATCAGAACCTTCGTCTAAACATTAGATTGCCAGATTCCCTCTGCCTATCCTGCTATGTGTATGAAGCGATAAAAAATATTTTCGATATATAATGTCTCTTATTTTGATTAAAAAGAAACCAAATATTGAAATTACTTTTAGTAATAAGTTTTCTTGCAGTATTGTTAGTGTTTTATGCATTTTCTTACGTCAAGAACTAATTGCTTAATGTACAACTTATATATACATATTATATATAATATTTATCAAATTATATAACACTATGCATCATATGTAAATGTATACTGTGTATATTCCCTTTTCATTTTTATAATATTTTTTTGTATATTTATAGTTTTCATCATAAATATTTCTTTGGAAGTCCCTTATTCTCAAGAGAGACGAGCTTTGAGAAAACTTCAAGTTTCCTACGCATTGTGGTTCCCAAAAATACGAATATCCTGTTATGAATGTTGAGTTCCACATACCCGAATGTACATCGATATAAACACACACATATATATATATATATATATATATATATATATATATATATATATATATATATATATATATATATATATATATATATATATATATATATATATATATATATATATATATATATATATTGAACGACTTGGAGACATGTTTAAATGGATAAATGAAAAGCAAAAAAAAAAATGTAAAGCAAAATTTAAAGGTAAACTTTTGTTTTTCAGCTTCACGCTGTACCCCGCACGAGGCCGGGTTAGGCAGAGGGAACCGGGAAACCTAGGGTTAAGACACTCCGTTCCACTTTCGTTCCCCACTTTTCGCCGAATTTGAGGCATTGCGTTTTGAGTGGCGGAACTCAACGCCGCGCTTTGCCTTATTACCAGAGCGAAGAAATGAAACATTAAATATTTAAATTGAAAATATTAAATATTTCATTTAAAGTAAACTTTATAGTTATATTAATATTTAAACATTGTCAGTATCACCACAATATTACATAAAAATATTTAGTTTGAATATATACATGTTTATTAGCAAATGTTAGATCATGTAATTTAATTAAAAAATACATAAAATGTTATAAATGAAATCAACTTTTTATAAAGTGGGGAACGGAGGTGGAACGGAGTGTCTTAACACTAGGTTCCCAAGTTCCCTCTGCCTACCCTGCCACGTGAGGGATACAGCGTGAAGCAGAGTAGAGTAGTAACTTTATGTATTTGTATGTATCAATGTCCCAACAAGTTGGTATTAAGCCTGGTAACCCTGTTAATGGTGACATATGACGGATCGTAGGTACGGCCCATAGTTACAAATACATTAATTATTATGATATATTATTATATGCATTTTGTAAGCTATGCTTCGTTAGTGGTAGGCTGTGATGATTTATTAACGTGGCAGCAGTAAATCCTTTTAATAAATGTTGACATTGCAACATTTATGTTTTAGATGTAATTAGTTTAAATATAATTATAGAACGATTATCTTTGCTGAATTAATCAACGTTTCAACATAAAAAGAAAACTTTACATTAGAAAACGGTCAATCTACATAAAAATATACAACAATTTATATCTTTAAAATAAAAAAAGAAGTAAGTAATTGATAACTAATAAATTATACTTATTACACAAAATACCAAAAAGGCCTACCTTTCGAAGCATTTCCTCGAGCGACTCCATGTCGGCAGCGGCGGGTAACCCGCCGGCGCTTACCCCGTTATTGTTGTTCGTCATAGAGACCCCCGCTGTTGCGTCCGTCGCAACATTCGTCACTCACACTTTGCACACAATTCGTATATACACTGAACTATTCATATTATTTTTTCGTTAACTTTTCTTTTGTCCTATTTAAAGTAGAAGTTAAAAATAAAGAAGTTATATCACTTTCACTCTCTTATTTGCGCTTCATAACATTAGATTAACTTAACAATTTTATAAAAGAAGATAATTTATACATGAACGTTATTTTCAAACATGAAAATTGAACAGATTTGTAACTGAATAACCTATTTCTGACGACATTATATTTTTACCGAAAAAATATAACGTATCTACTATAAAGTAATGTTCTAGTCTTTTCATACAAAGACTATTTACACATGCTATAAAGTATATTTTGCTTGTAATATGCGAGTATCGTCGCTAGAGGGTTAAACTGTGTAAACAGAGATAGTGGGTCGATGTGACTTTGCATTTATGTAAGGGCTTAGCAATGTGTTGTCTACCTGAAATACATAATTTGTGGTGGTGAAGGGTATATACCATCTTATTCACTAAGTAACTATTTAGGATTTGCAATTCGCACTGCATCCCACATCTAGCAGGGTAGGGAGAGAGAACCTCGATATTAGTGTTTAAACACTCCGGTCTCATTGAAACACTTCCGTTCTCCACTTTTTGGAGGCACTGTGTGTTGTATGCGGAACTCTACGCCGCCCTTTGTCTTGTTACCAGAGTGAAGAAATGAAAATATATAATGTTTAATTTTCTCGAATCTGGATTGTACCCACAACCTGTGGCATAATCGCACGCTTGTACCCTACGCCACTACAGGGCCATTACAACCTTACTTTCATAAATATTAAAATACAAAAAAAGTATAAATTTCTTTGAAGTAACATACTAACTACCTGTAAATCACAAGAACGAACGAATAAAAAGAAGTTATAAAATTTAATGTATTCAAAAGCAGTTAACAAAATATAAATATGAGTTATTAGGTCAAACTAAATTAACTTTTTAGTTTTAAATCCTTCAAAGGAAGGCCTAAACCGCCTCAAACGACACGCAATAAAAATATTTTTTTAATGAACAATAAATATAAACTGACATTATCGTGATAAGTAAGTCGTGAACTTGCTACTAAATATAAAGTAATGAAATAAAGTTCTGTTCAGTTTATTTCTAATCACCGTTTTAACTACTTTCTTTTAGACATTTAAAAATTAAAAAATATTTCATAACTATATAAAATACAATTCTTTTTTTTTTAGCATAACGCAGTATTGCAAATGTAGTACGTTACGTAGTGGAAACCGAGAGCCAAGAGGTTCTCATTTTCGCCTCTGTTAAGGTTAGACTGGAGAGTGTTTTAATGGGAACGGACTGCCTGAACACTTAGCTCTTACTAAATACGCTCGTAAAGTTAAACAGTACATTTATAAAATATCTAATGATAATACAAATAATACAAACTTATCTGAAATATTCAATACAACAAGTAGATAGAATAGAAGTTCAATATAAACAAAAAAGTAATGAAGCTGTAAAAAAAAAAACAAATAAGTTAATAAATCAGTATCTATTGACGCTCGGACAATATTGAATGTTCGGATAAGCATTAACTAAATAGTGAATAAGCAATGTTTAAACACAGACAGTATTTAACAGCATGTGCTTCAGACGAGTTGTTTACAAACTGAAACGAGTTTCGAATGAATGTTCGGCACACTGGAACTTTCAATTAAATTTTCAAAGTTGAGAGAAGATAGTTTGACGGTGATTGATGGTCTGTATGATAAATTGATGAAACAAGTTTCAAGTTTAGATGACCTAGATAAGCTTATCAGTGTATCTTGATTAGTTGTTGTTTTTCATTTTTATCATTTTCATCTTTGTCGTTTGAAACTATTAGCTTCACGCTGTATTTCGCACATGGCACGGAGGCAGAGGGAACTTGGGAACCTAGTGTTAAGACACTCCGCTCCGTATTCCACTTTCCGCCAAATTTGAATCATTTTTGTGTTAAGTGGCGAAACTTAACGCCGCGATGTTACCAGAGCGAAGAGATGAAAACGTTAAATATTTAAATAGAAAATATGAAATATTACATTTCCTCCAGTGGGAATCGAACCTACAAACTCCTGTTACATTCACACGCTTACACCCTTGCGAAACGACAGGCCTACTACTACTAATAAACGACAATTTCTAAAATAAGTAGGTACAGTATATAACTAAAATTATCCAATGTAATTATAGAGCGTTAATAATGTATACATAAACATATAAATATAGTAATTTACAAATTCCAAACAATCTAACTAAAATTTTATTTTTCTGCCTTTTCATGCCTCAGCGACAGAACCAGTCGTGACTTTTGGCACGCAAGTTGTGTGGCATTGAAATGGACATAGGTAACCTAATAAAGCAATTTCTAAGGATAACCTTATATTACGAAACGTATTTAAATGACTAACAAATAAAATTTATAACTATATTAGAAGACTAGAAATTGAGAGAACTTGGGAACACACTGTTCCCATTTAGACACTTTCGTATTCCATTTTCCGTTAAATTTGAGGTTATAAGTACTGTTGACAGCGACAGGCCTCATAAACAAAAGTGGTAAATGAAGAACTACATAATTTAATATATTTAAAATCTGCCTTTTATGAAAAATTATAATTAAGAAAATATAACACAACAATATAACATTATAATTAATGTATGTTACTTACTGAAGATATGTAAAACAAGTACGTGTGTACAAAAGGAGATAAAGAGTAATAACTTTTGATATTTCTAATTAGAAAACTAGAGCGTATCGCCAGGATTATTCCCATACTGTCATATATCCATAAAATGGTTAGACCGAAGAAAATAATCGTAAAATTTAATAATCCAGCAGCAATAACAAAATACTGTACATTTTCGCTCAAACTAATTGCGAATGCAAATAAGCTGTTAGCCTCAGCTTGTGTAATGGGTCTGAAAGTTTCGAGTGTGGCTTGACACTGATTGGCTTGAGAACACTCGTTTTTATGCTTTAATCATGTTCAAGCTTGCCTTTTAAATTGCTTCATATTAAAGTATGTAGCTTAAAATGTATTTTTTCGTATGTGAATGTTTTAATTGTGACAGCAGGTAGTTCTTAGAGAAAGTTTGTGAATTAAATTAAGTTTCTGCAGGTTGTAGTAACGAAGGAAGTAACAGTAGTATAGTTTATATATATAGTTATATTGGTAACGCTCCCTCTGCCAATTGATGTAACACTATGTTCTTTGATTATTATTGTTTCTTTGTAAGATTAATCCCAGTTTGTTATTTTTTCCATAGAAAAAAAAATAAAAATTATAATTCAGTATTAAATTCATCAGAAATAAACTACGGCAGATTTGCAAGCATTTGAACTATCATGTAACGAAATATGTTTTGCGTTCTTTCACTTGCATTTTATGTATATAGTTATAGTTGTCATTCTTCAATATAAATATATACACCAACGTAGATATATATCTACGATTGTTCACGACAGAATAATAAGTGAATGAAAATATAAAAAAGAATAATTTTGGATTCATAAATAAATTAACATATGAACTTAAAATCGTGTTTATTTTTATATATTAATAGATGTATACATACGATTAAATGCTGGATTTGATTAGAGCTACACGAAATGAAAACCAACCACTCCGCCAAGCAGTAGCTAAATTTTAAGCAATTTTTGTAGTAGTACTTTGTATACAATGGCAATTTACAAGCAATGTAACAATAGATGCAATGCAATGTGAATGGGATGCATTTTTTATAACTTCACGAATAAACGTGCAGCTCATAGTAATTTGTGAACAGGCACGCGTCATAGCGTAACGGCTGGGGAATTTTAAATCATGTACACACAAATGCTATATATCAGTAGTAACTATGTATTAATTCAAAAAGGAAACATAAAATATAATTGAGGCCTGTCGTGGCGCAGCGGCACAAACGTGTGACCGACAGGTTCTTGGTTCGATACCCAGTCGAGGAAATGAAATATTTAATATTTTCAATTTAAATATTTAATGTTTCATTTCTTCGCTCTGGTAATAAGGCAAAGCGCGGCGTTGAGTTCCGCCACTCAACACGCCATGCCTTAAATTTGGCGGAAAGTGGGGAACGGAAGTGGAACGAAGTGTCTTGACACTAGGTTCCCGGGTTCCCTCTGCCTATCCTGCCTCGTGCGGGATACAGCGTGAAGCTAAAAAAAAAACAAAATATTTAAAAATGTTATTGTTAATTTTATGAAATCTTTGATTTTCGCGATTATTACATATTTTAAATGAAATAAATTTAACTGAAGATTAATCACGTATATTATTCGCACACTTTGCAGTAGACGGTGGTTACGGACAGACTGAGGCTAGCTTCATTAACATTTTTTTTACTATGGTTATGTTTATAATGACAACTTTTGTGCATTGTAGTTTACATGGATCTGTTCAAAATTAGTATCAGCGACTAATGAATTCAAATTACGATCCATTAAACTTTTATAACAAATTAACATACAACTTATTTCAATCTGCAAGCACCGCATGGATAAAAAAATATCCATTTCGCTACTTTACTGATATTCAAAATTAAAATATTTGTTTAACATATTTCTTTTAAACGGTAAATAATATAAGCAAATTTATCACATGTACAAATTAAAAAGAAATACAAAGCCAACACACATACGTAATACAACAATGAAAACTAAAAGTACATAAAGCTGTTCACTTCTGCCTCGGCCCAGGAACCACGGGATCCCGTGCCAAGTGTCATTGGCCTCAGCAACAATAGCTACGTGTAATGTACACTACTACATGACTACATGACTTCACTGTAAATAGTATAAAAAGTTTACTTTTTCCTTTATAATTGTGTTTGTGGTTTGATATTAGGAGGAAAGATATAGATATATCTTGAGATACTTAAATCATTTAATAATTGGTTTTAGTTTTTTTTTTGTTTTCTATTAATTACACTACCTAAGCCTCAAATTCGGTGGAAAGTGGGGAATGGATCGAAATATAAATATATAGGTGTATATATATATATATATATATATATATATATATATATATATATATATATATATATATATATATATATATATATATATATATATATATACCTGGGGGAGAAATAAGGGTTGCTTATACATAGCAGGTATGAAACAAATTTAATTAAATAAATTTAATAGGATTGATGTGATTTACAGTATTATAACATTGACTTCAGCAACACAAGCTTTTCTTAGCGAAACTCTAAAACGTAAGTACTTCTAAACCCTTTTGTACGCAATATTAAAGAAACTACTATCAAAGTCGAATGGAAATTGGGAAACTTAACTAAAATTGTAGGGTCTTCCAAGTTTTATTTGGCATTTCCCAAGCTTTGTGTAAGCAAAAAAGCTTAATGTTTGGAAACAATTGTGAACTTAAATAGCAACAATGTATACTTTTTTTTTAATTTCACGCTTTATTCACACGTAGGGTAGAGTTCTGTTTCTCACTTTCCGTAATTTTTTTAAGGCATTGCGTATTGAAAGGCGGAAATAAACGTCACATCTACCCTATCAGAGAGTGGATCAATGATGATGTTGAAAGCCACTACTGTCGTATTAACAGCGTTTGCGTTCACACGCTTCTGCTGCTGCACTACGAGACGGCCTGAATTTGTCGTTCCTATGTTATAATATTTATTATATGTACATTGTACGAATGCTGATTTAAAGGCCTTGGTTGTGCAGGTACCACTGGTAGCACTATGTTCCCTCTGCCTACTGAAGGGCACTGAACGAGAATGTTATCATTAAATTTTAAATAATTTATTTTAACTAATTTGAAGTCTAAAAATTGCTGCATATTTTTCAATTGAATTCTTTGTATATTTATAAATACAAATTAACTCACAAAATATATTTTATTAACAATAAATACATTTATTCCACAAAATTATCCGAAGCAATAACGTTGAAAGATTCTTTTTACAATTTTCCAACTTTTAAAGTTGAGAGATTCATAACTTTTAATTACAACGGAGAACTCGTTCGAATCGGCGTTTACGTGGTGGTTTGGTTGAATGTTTGGCTAACGTTGTTTAATTCAACGTATTATTATGGGTTCAAATCACAGAGTAGTAAATATTTATATTTAATTCATGAGATGACATATTAAGAGGGAAGGGGAACAACATTTATTTACTACGGTTTGTTACATTAAAATACAAAAAGACAACATATATCGTGAATATTTTATTAATATTTTAGAGGCACTGCGAACAGTATACCAATATACACAATCGCTTTTTGCGCCAGCATACCAGGAAACCTGTGGGTGGAAACCAAGGCCGTCCTTTGTATTATCAAATCGGCAAAACAATAATAATTTGAGATTACATTCAAAATCATTACGTGAACAGCTACATCACTATGACCTATAATAGTATAAATATAAACGTTTTTTTTTCCAGTACAGTATAACTGATACAGAGAAAACTAATGTCTAGACACTCAGGTCTCTACTTTCTGTCTAATTTTCGAGACATTGCGTGTTGAATATCGTAATTAAAAAGTCTATGTCTACCAGAGCGATTGTATAAAAAAAACAAATTCACAACCATTTTTAAGTATAAAATTTAAATTCTTTAAAGAATAAAATATTTAACAGAGTACGTAATGTAAGTTTATATAAACGTTAGAAGCATTCAGTTACAACCCACGTCCAAATTCCAACCTTTTGAAGTGAATGTCACACGTTAAAAAGGAAGTACGTAACGTGACCTCATTGTTCTGACCTATGTAACATGAGATTGTGCCGTTCAAATGATAGAATAGAGCAAATATTGACAGTGAACTTAAAATTATATAGAAAATATAGTATTCAATGGCGTATATATTTATTCCATAAATAGCACAGTAAAGCAAGAAGTTTGAGTCAAAAAAATCTTTCATACATTCTTTACGTTCTGGTCGACTTCAATATATTTGGTGTTGAGTAGACATTAAATTATGTTATTAATTACATTTTTTTATATATCTTTAAGGCCTGTTGTGGCGCATCAGTACAACCGGGCTACTGTAAACAGGTCATGGGCTCAATTCCCGTTCGAGGAAAGTAAGTATTTAATATATTATTTTTATTCCTTTTGATAACAAGGCAAAGCGCGTACCGCCATTTAATAAGTAAAGAAAAATGAATGAAAACCAAACTATGTTGACATACATAATACGTTGCCACTGTGCTACTAGGTCAAAATAAATAAACCAATTTCTGGAGACCCAAAGCATTGAAGCTGACATTTTTTATATAACGCCCATAGCTCAGGCTGTGGCTGGGTCAAGGAACGCATCCACGCAATATGCAAATACATGCGTCACCATTCGCCTTTCATTCATAACGCCTACTGAATGAAGTGAGCGGTAAAAATGTATTAAGTAACAGCTTAGAGTCTGTTTGCTAGTTATTTTAAAATTATATATATATTTAAATTTAAAATTAAAATGTAGATACCTATCGTGGCGCATGGGCACAATCGTTTGCTTGTAAACGGGACAGGTTGCAGGTTCGATCCCCACTCGAGGAAATAAAACATTTAATAATCTCATTTCTTTGCCCAGGTATAAAGGCTAAATGTGGCGTTAAGTTTTGTCACTTAACACGGGGGAAAATGGAACGGAGTGTTAAGTAACGGAGTCTTAGCACTGGGTGCCCAGCCTTCCTCCGCCTACCCTGCCATGTGCAGAATTTATAATCAGCTTCACGCTAATTTAAATTTAATATATGTTTAAAATTTTATAAACTGCTTATTTTATATGTTCACATTAAAAAAAGATGCTTAAAATAATTAATATTGTGAAACAGTTGATTAGAGTTTGTTTATGCTATGAATGTAGATTCGATTCCACTAGAGGAATAATTATTTTCATTAATAAATAATTTTAATTTCGCGCTCTAGTATGAATTACCATTCAAATGTACATCATTAGCTAAAAATTACAAAAAAGAATCCTCTCATAAAATTTGTACCCAGACTTAACCACAAACCTTTACAAAAGGCAAATAAATATAATAACTTAACTAGTAATCCCCAGTCACAATAAAAGAGCACGATGCATACTAAACACTTTGTTTTCTATTAACAATATGAAAACGTATTCATTGATATATTCCATACGTAACGATAAATATGTTGATTTTTCCACTTACTCCAAACGTGATGTCTATCAATAGCTATAAATCCTGTTGCATAGATTGTTCTAATATTATCACTTTGAAGATAATATCTATACTTAAAATACAAAAAGCTAAATGAATATAACTTTTGTAATAAAATATTTAAAATCCTACCTTTTTTATTTATTAACCAATTGAAATAAATATTCAGCTTCACGCTATATCTCGCCCATGGGATGGCCCAGGGTAGGCAGAGGCAACCTGGGAACCTAGTGTTAAGACACTTCGCTCCACTTCGGTTCCCCACTTTTCTTTGTTGAACGCCGCGTTTTCCCTTATAGAGCCTATGCCTATTAGTGCATCGAAGCAATGAAAACATTAAATATTTAAATTGAAAATATTAAATATTTTATTTCCTCGAGTGGCTACCGAGCCACAACCTGTCGGTTCCAGTCATACGCTTGTGCCGCTGCGCCACGACTGGCCTAAAATAAAACAAACACTACATTTTAAATATTGTAGTGAGAACTGCATTTAAATGTGTTTAGCTCTTTCTGTCACTGTCACAGACAAACTTAAAAACAGACACAAATAAAATATATAAAAATTTTAAAAATAACTATTTCAGGGGCCTATTACATTAAAAAGTACCCTATATTTTTTTTTTAAACTTATGTCTTCCATGAGCAGACAGCGATACAGATATATTATAAATATACATTTATATATTCGTATCAAAGCATCAGAACAAAGCTGTATCAATTTGCACAAGCTTAAAAGTATTGATTATTAAAAAAACTAGTTACAAATGTATCATATAGGATTATCGTTTTTAATACTTAACTTTGAGTAATGAAAGCCCCTTTCCCCATTGTTGACAGACTGTCTACGAAGTCTATTTTTGACTAGAAGCTTTCAATATAAAAAGGCTTTGTTTTTATTTACTTGATTTAATTATTTATGCACTTATTATCTGTGATTTAATCTCAAAAGTATGGAAAACTAATTTAATACTGCAATTTTAACTTAACTTATCATGTGACTTTTATTTATATATCATGTCTCTGATCACTGTCTGAACATGGAAAATACATTAAAAGAAATCTTATAGGGGACGTTTATTAAAATAATCGGGACTAAAATAGTGATGATCAATTGTAATATTGTAATATTTATAAAACCAATTTTGTATTATATATATTTTTATATAAATTTATTCAATGAAATTTTTACGATTTTTGCCCACTTTTCGCCCACTATTGTGGAATAATAAAAGTGTGGCCTTGAGTACTATCAATCCGTATAAGCTTAGGTACTCTTTCTTTTTAGCTGTTACACGTTGTATTCGGCAAGTGTATACGTATACGTATACATATATACACATACACATACACGTACACGTACACGTACACGTACACGTACACGTACACGTACACGTACACGTACACGTACACGTATACGTATACGTACACGTACACGTACACGTACACGTACACGTACACACATATATATATATAGAAGTGAAAATTAACTCAAACTTAGTTGCACTCCAATTAATGTTAGCATATTACACAGAAACTTTCTGGGCTTGTCGTATCTGCTTTGAAAATATAACATTACATATTCTTACGCTTTCCAACTTAATACTCGCTGTGTTCTCTAACTTAGTGGGCATGTTATTTTAGCATTATAGGGATATAAGTTCTAGCGTGAATATTTAAATACTTAGAATATTTTAAGGCGTAATATTAAAGTATTAATTTATTCATAAAATGTACAAGAAAATTAAACTGATTTAGTAAGAATGGTTGATTCATAAACTATTATTATGTATATTTATTCTAAAATTAATTTTTGACAAAAGCGTCTTAAAATTAATGTTTATTAATTCTTATATATTGTTATCGATATCATAACACAGTGTAGCAGTGTGTTACGGTACACGCGGTTGTTGTAGATTCGATGCTTATTGAAAAAAATGTCAAATTCGTCGGAAAGTGAGTAACAGAACGGAGTGTCTTAATACTAGATCCCCAAGTCATTCCTTTTTAAAAGGAGAAAAAAATATCACTGTAAGTATTCCCCATTTTTTCTTTGATTTCTGTTCAGTTATCCATAAAACTGAGTGTATTCGTATGTCAGGATCTCCTTACCTATTTTAATATTAGAAACCTGCTTAAAATAAAAAAAAATAATTACTTTTTTACGTCTTAATATAAATATTTGAACAAAACATAATTAAATTTGATATTGACATTTAAAAAGGGTCCGCTCAAACAATAAACAAAGTAAAGGCTTTCATTAAAATAAAAACGAAAAACTTTTAGCCAGATTGAATTCATTAAGAAGGCCCTGAAACGCTTTGTCAATTTCAAGCTTTTACTTTCCTTCCGTCGCTGAAGTTATATTATTATAATCTGTTTATATCAAAATATTTACATAAGAAATTGAAAACTATACGTAAACATACAATATAAGTATTGCTTATATCATTAACAAGAATTAGTATAACTATAATTATATTATAATGTAAAAAGAGAGAACTTTTAATAGTCTATTAAATTATTTTATGTAAATTCACAAAGTACAGTTAGAAAATATGTTTAGTTTTTAGCTCGAAAAGAATTAGAACAACGAAAAACTTGGATTATAAAGAAATCCCGTTGATTGTAACGAAATCAGTTTCATATATGTTAGTAAGTTGTAAACTATTAAAATAATAGACGCCTGTCGTGACGCAGGGCACAAGCATGTGACTTTATATGTGAAAGGTTGTGGTTTCAAGCCCCACTCGAGGAAGTGAAATATTTAATATTTTTTAATTGAAGAACGGAATAGAGTGTCCTAACACTCCCAAATTCCTTCTACTTTCTCTGCCAAATTCGGGACGCAGCGTAAAGCTAACAAAAAGAAATAACCAAAAACAACTGCAAAATGTTTATAAATAATTTATAATTTGACATATTAATTGTATGTGCTATGTAACATGTCCTTTAGAAAGTTATCAACAATGTGTTTACACCACAAGTGTATACTCGCATACAAAGCTCTTTGACGTAGCTTTCGTCTACGTTGTTATGGGAATTACGTACTGCAAGGCATTATCGATCAGTAGTTAGCATAGTGAGAAGTTCGCAAATCGAGTTAATATTGTAGGCGCCGTAAATATTGAATTGAGCTTTTACGTGTAAAGTTAAGCTTTTATGTTGTGTTAATCTGTATTGTTTGTTTTGTATAAGAAGTTAGTATGATTTAGAAAATAATATGTATGTGTAAGGCCATCGTGGGGCAGTGGCATAGTATTTAACAGTAAATATTTCAATTGTGGATTCGATTCCCAATTAGAGAAATTAAATATTTAAATTTTCTTGAACTAGAAAGAAGACAAAGCGCAGCGATTAATTCCGCTATTCTCGCAATGTCTCGAAAATGAGAAAGTGGAAAATGGAGATTAGATATGATGCTATATTTCCCTACCTTTTAATAGCATTAAAAAAAATAAACATTGTTATAAATTTAATGAAAGAAAAGATTAATATCTTTACTTTTACTTTCTTTAATGATACAGACTTAAAAACATCTATATAATTGATACACCCACCCAATAAATGATATAATCTAGACCGATACACCGTTATATTATTCAATACAGTCAGTATTGGTACTTCTAGAGGTAACAACTTTTATTACTGACCATGAATACTTTAATTTTTAACAAATTCCTTAGAAACTTTTACGTTTTGTACATATATCGCTGAATTTAGCCGTGTATCGTGATTTCATTTTATCAAACTTTCGAAATCGAAGTACAGAAATCAGCAATCGTTGACATATTCATATGATGTTTTATAAGAACAATTATATATTATCTAACAATAAGTAATAAACAGTAGACAGCCTAATCTACACTAAGAAAAGATCATTTAATTTGCAAATTGGGTTAAAGTAAATATTTCCTAAATTATTCTTGAGATAACTTTGGCAGCTATCCTTTCAAAGCTACACCGAGCCTCTTTTGTTTCATTCCAATATAAGCAGCTTATAATGATTGGATTGGTCGGAAACATAAAGTTGATGGGACAATTATTATCTTGAGACAAGCTTTGTGTTTGTTTTATACGATATAATGTAATAATATTCGTAATATTTGTTATACACATTGCTACTATGTATATAACCCTCAAATCGAGAGTATTACGATTTTCTTTTTACCTATATATACATATATATATATATATATATATATATATATATATATATATATATATATATATATATATATATATATATATATATATATATATATATATATATATATATATATGTATATATATATATATATATATATATATATATATATATATATATATATATATATATATATATATATATATATGTGTATAGACAAAAAAGTTTTATAACTAGATTAACTAAAAAAAGAAAGCAAAAGCTAGGTGTAGAGTCGAAAACTTTATATTTAAAGTAAAAAAAAAATAAGAGCGTTTAAATAAAGAAAACATGTTAATTCTGAGATTTGAACTCACTCTGACTACAAAATGTATAGATATTAATTTAAAAATCACTACATTTTTCCACAAAATAACTTATTATATGTAATCCATTTTGTCTAGAACACAATAACCTGAAGCGATATAGCTAATAGTAACATCAGTACGACGGTTAGTTTAAACTACTCGGCTGGATCCGAGATTAAGTTACGAGATAAATAACAGATGTGTAACGAGTTTTCCATAAGATTTCACAATACAACAATAAAAAACAAAAATTGGCAGAATGCATTTTATTACTTATTTACTCTGTATGTTCATGGAAAATGAAGAAGATATGGATATTTATTTCCATTTACTAATCAGAATATTATTACATAAACTGAAAAAATAATATTTATCAATTACTTTATTGTTAAAGCCAGTATGTCGTGTGTCAGAATAAATAGTACTTGCGTAAAATATAACTTATTTTTCAGCTTCACGCTGTATCCCGCACCTGGCAGGATAGGAAGAAGGAGCTTGGGAACCTAGTGTTAAGACACTCTATTCTGGTCTGCCACCTCACTTTCCGCCGAAAGTGTGGCATTACGTGTTAAGTGACAGAACTTAGCGGCACGCTTCGCCTTATATAACAAAATAAATCATATCATTAATAAAGATATAAAATCATGACACGAAGTAAATCGATTATATATTATAATATCTTTGTGGCGAAGTGGCACAGTGTTTGACTATCGCGTCGGTTGTGGATTCTATTTTAACTAGGTTTAATTTACTAAGGGGAGCTTTCATACATTAAGCGGTACACGGGAAACATGCGGGAGTACATGCGGAATATAACATAATAATTATATAAAGATCGTTCAAAATAAAGTTCCAAAGCTCATAAGTAACAGTTGTCGCTAAATTCAAGCCTTCCCGCCACGAGAATTATGCAAAACGTTAAGGCTGAACACAAAGAGCGTATTATGTTAAACATCGTTACAAAGGAATGGGTTATTAACACGCCTTTTGAAATAAACATCTAAGCTTGTACCTTAGGGAATTTATCAAGAAAGGATTTAGACATTAAGTACAAAAGTACGATTTAATTATTTCAGTAGGTATTAGGGATTCGACCTATTTTTTTTATACATACGTAAATCTGTTTTAAATCGGGAATACAATATGTTAAAAAAATACATGTTGTTTTTATAAATAATTTATGCGCCCATATAACAATATAACTCACTCAGTTTCACGCTGTATCCCGCACATGGCAGGGTAGGCAGAGGGAACTTGGGAACCTAGTGTTAAGACACTCCGTTCCACTTCCGTTCCTCACTTTCCGCCGAATTTGAGGCATTGCGTGTTGAGTGGCGGAAAAATATTTCATGTCCTTGAGTGCAGATTGAACCCAGAACCTGTCGGTTACAGTCACGACAGGCCTCAATATAACAATATATAAATAAAAATGAATTTTGTATATACAAAATACGTAAAATTGACATAAATTAAGTTTATTATGTTTCTAAATTAATGAATATACTGTAAAATAGGTTCTTTTTTCCTATATACCTAAATTTTATATCGCTCAGAAATAATTAAAGCTATTCTTTAGCTAAACACCACTTATAATAATATTATATAACAAAATAACGATGAATTTATTCGGATATCTATTGAAAAATATTGTATTGTTTGTGAATAAGATGAAATGGCGATTGTGAAGTGCTTTACCACACACGTAAAACCTTTCAGATGCTGAAAACCTTGTAGGTCGACGACCCAAGTACAATAGCATGTTAGGAGTATTATGTAAATGGTGAAATTTGAAAAATCTTCTAATAATGGTTGTGTTCAAAGAATATTATTACTACAGTACCATATTATATTTTTAACTTATTTAAAAGTACTAATCTTTTTTATTAGCTATATTATTGTAAAATATTAGATCAATTAACATTGTCTACTAAAATAATATTGCTAAATATAACAATATAAACGTTAATTATTTATAATTAAGGTAATTTATTTGTACTCTGCTTAAAATTCAACGCCTGAGAGTGAAAGTGATAAATTATACTAACACAAATAATTATTAAGAGTAACAAAGATTATTTTATTTAATTTTTACTGCAAAGAATATCAAAATATTTGACACTTACATAAAAACGTTTTATTTATCAAATTTATTTAAAAAAAACCTTGGCCATACATAAAATTCACTTCACATCACCAAAACACTAAAGCTCACATCATCTTAGACGTACATTAATTAAAATTTCAAAGGAATTCGGTAACGAAAGGGTTAATCTGCTTGACAAAATATTACGTTATTTAACGGTAACGGTAACAACGGCGTAGCACACGTCTACGCGACACGAGCTCGCGGAGACGACTGCGTTACTATAGCACCCGCCGCTACGCCGTAGCTCTAACGCATTACATGACTTTTATAACGCTGGTAAATAAACAATGTTGCATTCATTGCACTTATGAAGTAAATTTGATTGTAGTTTTCATTTTTTATGTTTTGATATTATGTATTTCTCTTATGGCCAGTATGTTTTATCGTAGTATGAGGGGTGCATAAAGATAAGAGCACGATTATAAAATTATAAGTTTATAGCAATGTTTTAAATAAATATTTCTTGTCAATCTAAAACTAGTACTTCATTTTTAACAGTTCGAATTTTAGGAGTTATACAAAAACACAAACAGGAGTTACAAAAAAGTTAAACAAAAAGAAATTCTGTTAGAATTGGTCGCCGCTTTTTGCAAATCAATGCAATTCGTTGTTTAACAAAGTACAATAAATATATATTAATTATTAGGTATTGAGTTTCGCCACGTATGTGTTTTAGTGGGAAACGGAAGTGCCGAAGTGGGAATAGATTATCTTAATACCAATTATTCAAGATCAGGCAGCTAATAAATTAAAAATAAATATAATTTAATATGTACAGAGAGCAAAGTGCCAGAACACTAGCTCATTTGTGCCTGTTTTGCTAGAATACATAAGATATACTAAACGTTTATAAATTTTTGTATCCTTTACACAATCAAAGACCTTCTTAAGCCCACAGACGATAACTAATGACGTATATTAAAGGTCAACAGCCTACAGGATTACCTATTGTAAGCTTACCTCAGTTCAATGACAAATTGCTCCTTAATTATCTATAGCGTGGTTACAGTACTATGATTTAGATATCTATATACACATACGTGAGTATATAATATATATACAATTATGCAGTTCTTGAATTGTATGTATATATGTACACTGGTTAATTTTTATTTAATTGTATATATTAAAAAATATTTTAAAAGTATTACAATTATACACAAATATATTTTTTAAGTAGGAATTAATTTTTTGAATTGAAGTTTATTAAGTCACTAACTACTAAACTTAAATTTTAAAAAGCGTATAAAAATTTTGAACGAAGCAGGATTTGAACCCGCGCCTCTGGAATACCGTTCCAGTATTCCACGGTATTCCAGAGGCGCGGGTTCAAATCCTGCTTCGTTCAAAATTTTTATACGCTTTTTAAAATTTAAGTTGAGTATTTTCTGTCCTAAGTGTGGAATAACACTTTAAAAAACATAGTAAAAAAGTCACTAACTACTTCACTAGCAGATCAATTCATAAAGTGGCAAGTTTGAATTTTGCCTGCAGTATAAGACAATATTTAACACATTTAAGTGTTCTTTTAGGCGATCTTTACCTCGTAAAACTTTATCAAACTTCAGAAACTAATAATAATGTAAGAAATTTATAAATTCATAATAACATATAGAACAAAATACCTGGCGTGGCCAAGGCAGAGGGAACTTGGGCACCCTAATGTTAAGACGTCCGTTCTGTTCTCCCCTTTCTTCCGAATATTACAAGGCGTTGCGTGTTGAGTGGCAGAACTCAACGCCGTTTTGCCTTGTTATCTGAGCAAAGGGAGGATAAAGACAGTTAGTCAACCAGAACGACTAAATGATGCAGTGTGGGCAGAATAATCTGGTGTTAAGAAATATTATTGCCCAATTTTTAAGCCTGATCTTGCCGCCACGTGTTGTCTTGTTGCCTCAGCGGAAAACATAGTTGTTTTTCTTATCAGAATTGAATCCACTATCTTTGTGCTCACGGTCAGACACTGTATATTTACGCCACAGTCAGTCAGTCAGTCTCTGGCTGTACAATATACGATATTTAATAATAAAAAAATTCTTAAATAAAATTTTCAATCACCCCTAATTACTTGCTACGGACACGTGTGAGTCAAGTTCCCGTTATGAAATTTCAATATGTGCAGCATCGCCTCAAAGGAATCGCGTGCTCCAAGTATTCTACTTGATTGGAATACCGATGGCATTTCACATGCTTATAACATAATTTACGTTATTAATTTAGTTAAACGGACTTTAATTACAGAGATTTCATAATTAGTATTAATTGAAACGTCTCAGATATCCCTTATCTTGAGTAGTTAGACGTTAATTTGTAATGGATGGTGATAATATACCTGTTTTGTAATTATTTTTCTTCGAAGTCAACTTAATCAAATCTGATATTGTCAAAGTTTGTATATACAATGTTATCTGTCATTAAGTTGAATTGAATGAAAAAAATTAAAAGAAAAACAGAAAGAGATTGTTTTTTTTATCTTTATTTCTTTAATTTTAATATTTAAGTTATTTAAAAATATTAAAATAGACGAGAAACATATATAGCTGGTACAGATAAACATACAATTATTCAATTTTGTTAGTTAGATAAGACCCACGTTCTCAAAAGGTCACTGCTACCTACGTAACTAAATGTGAAGCAAAATTTCCCGGTCAAGGCCGGTCTTAGACTTTGATACAATAATAAATGTTCGCTATCTATAGAATAAGTAAAAGCCTGTCTGACCAAATTTCGCATGAAAACACAGAAACCTTGGAAACTAACATTTAGAAAGTAGAAATACGCAAAAATATTAGTCAGTAAATGTTCTTGTGCCTGCTTTTATTATAATATTAGTAAATTCGAACTTTAATTTTCATTTATATCAATCAGCAATGTTTTCTATTCCTAGCTATGATAGCAAGACTAGTCCGATGCTGAATTCCGCTAGTCAACACGCAAAAGTGGAAGTTTTTCAATGGAGAATAGAGTGTCTTAACAAAAGAAGAAGAAGAAGAAGAAGTTCCCAGGACCCCTCTGTCTACCCTACTATGTACGGAATAAAGCCAGAAGCTAAAAAGAATATTACCAAATTATATAAATCTATATTTCAGATAAAACAGCTAACACAGTAAAAAATAAAAATAAATATTTTATAGCAAATATTTGCTGACAATATCTTAATAACATATAATTAAATACATGCAGTAAACCCAATGCACAATAAAGACTGAATATTTTTGTTTATATGTATTTTTCATACAAATTTACAATTCGCAGATGTTGCATATCGTACGACGAGCGTTTTCAACGCTAATTGCCTCAACACTAAAATCCATACACATAAATTAGGTGGACAAATAAAACGTATTTACCAAATAACAGATGCATTTACCGAAACTCTTTGTAAAACGTAATAGAGATTAAATTAGTTTACTTCGATCGTTCATCACTTACATTGCTTTACTGTCATTGGTTCATATAGTGATGTAAAATACAGCATTAATTAAATTAATGGACTGAGTTGGGGACTGCGGCAGATGGGTACCCACAGACACACTTTGGGAATAATTCGCTATATGACACCGCAAGTCTGTTTTTACATGAGGCTTGGTACGATGATAAAGGCAGGATTCGATGTTTTTTGTTGTCATATGTTAAGTAATAAGTTTGTTTTTGTGTACCTTAAAATTGTATAACTATTAGGTAATGAGGCCTGTTGCGGCGCATTGGCAAAAACTTGTGACTGTAAGCGTGACAGGCTGTGCGTTCGATCCCCACTCGAGGAATTGAAATATTTAATATTTTAATTTCTTAGCAATGGTAAAAACGTAAAATTCGGCGTTGAATTCCGTTACTCTGTTAGGAGACGCGATGCCTCAAAATCAACAGACAGTGAGAAACGGAACAAAGTGTCTTAATACTAGGTTCCCAAGTCTCTCTACCTACCCTGCTATGTGCGAGATACAGCGGAGTACACTCGTTGAATCCTTAGTGGTTCTGTATAATAACCAGTTCGATAACCACCAACAATATATTTTATGTATAGTTAATATTTATTAAATTTGGTCCGCCGACACTTATATGGCGCGGTGTCACTGCATCTGACTGTTAACGCGACGTTTGTTCGTTTGATTACCACTGATTAGAATTAATCATTTTTATTTCTTACGCTCTAGCATCAAGACGAAGAGCTGCGTTAAACACAACAGAACTAGATTCCTTATGCCACCAATTACTGTGTGGACACCAACCACGAGCTTGACGCTGAAAAAATGTTATCGAACTAAAAAAGCAAAAGAGAATTATCTAATAATAATATACGCAATCGTATTTAATATTGTCACTTTAAATATCTTTTAATTTTCATTTATTTGCACCACTAATAAGGCAAAACGCAGCGTTGAGTTCCGCCACTTAAAACGCAATGCCTCAAATTCGCTGGAAAGTGGGGAACGGGACGAAGTTTCTTGACGGATGCTGGATACAGCGTGATGATGAGAGTAAGAACTAATTATTAAATAAACATGCACTTTTTTATATGCACCAGCAATATTTATAACGCTCGTAAATAACACTAATAAACATTTAATAACTAGAATCCAGTTTCATTCCGTATTATTGCACTCTACACAGTAAGATTTACTTATCTTTGTTGCGAGGTCAAATTTACGAACGTGTATCTAATACTTAAACAGTTGTATCGCCCACATGGCTATTATTCAATGTACGTGTTTCATAATGCAAGGTACGTACTAGATTTGCAGAATGAACTTTAGTACTTATTGTAAGATATCTCTTTATTATTTTATTATTGTAAGTGCAATAATATATGTCCATGAAACTGTATTGAAATTTGTTATTTTTTTAATTTTTTTTCTAATGGAAGGTAGAAGAAACTTGGGAACCTAGTGTTAAGATGTTCTATTCCACTTCTCTTTTCCATTTTACGTCGAATTTAGGGCATTGCGTGTTGAGTGGCTGAACTTGCACAATACACACTAAGCACTTCAGACGTACGGCACACTAAGCATTCAAATAAAATATACAAATATACATACATATAAAAGATAAGATTGAGGCCTGTCGTGGCGCAGCGGCACAAGCGTGTGACTGTAACTGACAGGTTCTGGGTTTGATCCCCTCTCGAGGAAATGAAATATTTAATATTTTCAATTTAAATATTTAATGTTTTAATTTCTTCGCTCTGGTAGAAGGCAAAATGCGGCGATGAGTTCCGCCACTCACCACGTTATGCCTCAAATTCTGCGGAAAGTGGGGAACGGAAGTGGAACGGAGTGTCTTAACACTAGGTTCCCAAGTTCCCTCTGCTTACCCTGCCATGTGCGGGATACAGCGTGAAGCAGAGAGTGAGAGAGAGAGAGTGAGTGTGTGTGAGAGAGAGAGAGAGAGAGAGAGTGAATATAAAAGATCGTGCAAAGTGAAGTAGGTTTAGTAGGAAGGCAGACCCTGGCACAGCTCGCCGGGTTTAGTGCCAGAAAGCAGAAGACTTACATGTGTGGTACATTTGGTCATTGTCTGCAAACGCAATGATTATGAGTTCGATCCCCATTCGAGGAAATAATTTATATTTGTTTCCCAGCACTGGTAGACTAAGTCTACCATATAACATGCAGTGCCACGATTCCAGGTGGAAAGTAGAGAATGGAATATTAAACCACTAGTTACTTCTCTTTTCTGACCATTAAATATGACAACTCTTTACGTATAGTTATGTTATGCTCATATGTAGTAGTGCTCATAGTGAGGTGACATTTGTCTGTCAATTGATATAATTTTGCTCTCTCAGTTTCATCCTGTATCTCGCACATGGTAGGGTAGGGGTAGGCAGAAGGAATTTGGGAACCTAATGTTAAGGCACTCCGTACCATTCCCTACTTTCCGCCGAACTTGAGGCAGTGAATATAAATTGGCGGAACTCAACGTCGCGCTTTGCCTTGTTACCGACAGCGAAGTAATTAAGATATTAAATACTTCATTTGAAATATAACATATTTCATTTAATTTGACCGTAATTACTACCGAAAAATTATACTGAGTTTCTCTTTAACAAGGTCTTTCTGTATTTGTAATTATATTTCACTATGATTACATCTTTAAAATATAAATGTATAAAAATAATATTATATATAATGCAAAGACAGGAAATTTTGGAGAAAAAGCGGTGATATTTTGTACTTTAACATTGTATTTTATTTATTTGTATTTTGTAGCTTCTATATAAATATAAAAATATTCATGTAATGTACAATAACACAAAAGCACGCAAAATCAATGTTATAATTAAAAGTATATGACTACATGGTTAAACAACAATTAACATTTAACGGCCCCTTTAATTTCGTCAGCATCCATTTACAATTATACATTTATTGACACGATCTCGTATTTACTCATTAGAGCGGAGCCCCGTTTCTAGGCAACGGCACGCTCGAAATTTTCTAATTTCACCCTTTACCATGGATTACCCGTTAGCCAGGGTGGAACAGCTACCAGTTTAAGTTGATACTTAAATTATATATCGCTTATGTTACATACATGTTAAAATATTAAGAAAAATAACATAATAAATACGCTTGAATAGAAATTATACCTAACAGAATATCATACAATATTGCTTTATACGAATATAATCCCTTCCTTATATTGATAATGAAATTATTGAGGTCGTACGTTCTAATGCTACATAAGAATAGAATGGAAATATAGGTTAAAACCATATTACAGACGTTAAAAGGAATTTTCAGTTAATATAAAGTTAATGAATATTACAGTCCATTATGGCCCGACTGGGATTTACTAGACTGTGAAGTTACTAGTAAAAGTGGTATCAAATACCGGGAGATACCATACATATTTAGGAAACGAATAGAAAATTGAACGTAGCGGGATTTTTTATAAGTGGAGATAAAATATAACACTTTAAAAATATGTGTTTATTAAAATCATACAATATGCTCTACATATAGCACGTAGTCACGCTAGCGTTTAACTGTAAATGCTTCGGTTAGGTTTGATACCCACTCGTAAGAATGTTTTTTTTTCTAATTCGGGTGATGGTTGTGGGGATATGAATTTAATAAATTTCTTGTGTCAGAAAAAAACCTGGTAAGAGTCCGAAATTTTGTTGCCACGTAAGATACAGTGTAGCTTAAGTCGTGCTATTCAACAGGCAACACCTCGACAAATATGGCTGAAAGTCAGAACAAAAAAAAAATATACCTTTTAAAAAACACTCAATAAACTGTATGATTTTTTTTAAAAACGATTCATAAAAAATCTAACACTACAGTGTCTCTAAATTAAGATAAAAACCCCATCCTACTCCACCAGACTTTATCTTACCAGAGCAAAGAAATGCATATGTATATACTCGTATAAATATATAGGAATTCATTCCCTCGAGTGGATATCGTAGCTACACCACGTTTATTTTCAAGTAACATTGTTGACCACATAATCACAATACATCTTTGCTATTATTACCTATTTCTAGGAACGTATTCAAAAGCAATCTCGAAAGCTGCACCAGTGGTATTGCATAACAGAGGCATGAGAATTCTCTTTGAGTAGAATTCTAGAATAATGCTAATAGTATCAATGGCTAGGCGTAAGACTGGTTTCAAAGACACTGTAAAGGTCTGCTTCCAGAGTCCATAGCCAAGCTTTTGCCAAGCTATAAAAGAATATTTAACTTAAATGACACTTATTAAAATTATGTATATACTTTTTATTATGTATCATAGAAGCTGCCTTTCGGTTCTCAGGTATTTCGGCTATGGTCATAGGCTATCTTATTGTTTTTTTTTTACACTTACGTGTTAATATATCTAATATTTTTTTTCTATCTTTTTCAGTGCTAATAAATAATAAAAGAAAACATGTATATGTACAATAAAAACCAAGAATTGTATGGAATATTAGCATCATGTTAACTCAAAGGCTAGGTACGATTAAGACACTCCCGTCGCGCCACTTTGAATCTGAAACAGACAGGCGCTACTAGCGATAGCAAAAGTGACAGATTGTATGATTGCTCAGACGAAAACACTCACATAGGTAATAATTTGGAGTGCAAACTTAGTATTTATGAACAAGTCTATAATACTTTATGGTTTTTATCCCTCAGGTTCACGCTGTATCCCGCAAACGGCAGGGTAGTCGAAGGAACTTGAGAACCTAATATTAAGACACTTCCGTTTTCTAATTACTGTACACAGTTACTAATGCTAATTTTTATATACAATTAAATAAAACATTTTTGAAACATAATTTAGATTTAGATTTTTTTATTTTTTTTATATATTTTATATTTATAGAGATTCAATTCAATAAAGACGGTAAAATTTTATATATTGTAACTACAGTTTATTTTCTTACATAAATAACATGCTGTTATGTGAAAAGCCGACTGTATCGACCGAATTTCACCATGTTCTATGTTTCATGACTCAGCTTCACGCGGTATCCCGCACATTGCAGGGATGGTAGAGGGAACTTGGGAACCTAGTGTTGAGACACTCCGTTCCACTTTTGTTCCCCACTTTCCACCGAATTTGAGGCGTTGCGTGTTGAGTGGCGGAACTCAACGCCACGTTTTGCCTTGTACAAGAGCGAAGAAATGATACATTAATTATTTAAATTGAAAATATTTTTATTTATTTTTTGACCATCCTAAATAATCCAAGTAATAGTTATAAAAATACTATCATAAATATATACTTAGTGGTTTATTGCTGCAATTAATATTTATCTTGTTTCTGTAATGATAATTATTATTAAAAAATATATTGTAAAATTACAACATGATTTTGGATCTGTGTGTTTTTTTCTAATCATTTGTACTGCATATTGCGCAATAAGTATAGTAAACAAAAGTTAATGACTCATTATTCCGTTCTCCAATACCTAAATACTATAGAGACTGATGTTGCCGGAACTTAATGTCTCGTGCATTTTTTACTAACCTGGCTGAAATAAGTTACATTACAAAAAAATATTTTAGTAATAAATTTTATATAAAAAAATATATTTTGTAAAAAAATATATTTAAAATAAAAAAAGAAAAAAAAAAATTTAAAAAAAAAAAGAAAAAGAAATAAAAAAGAGTTTATAGCAGAGCGTAGTTTCGATCTACGGACCTCTGGGTTATGGGCCCAGCACGCTTCCACTGCGCCACTCTGCTCTATACTGAAATGTCGAATTAGTGCGTCATACTCGAGTAATAGATAAAATGAGTCAATATACTTATGTAATATTTAGAAGCAGATACTTATACCGATTACCTAAAATAAATTGAAATATATTATTTGTAACATTTTTACCTTATGATTTAATACGTAAATTACTCAGCTTCACGCTGTATCCCGCACATAGAAGGGTAGACAGAGAGAACTTGGATACCTAGTGTTAATACACTCCGTTCCACTTCCGTTCCCCACTTTCCGCCGAATTTGAGGCATTGCGTGTGGAGTGGCGGAAATCAACGCCGTATTTCTGCCTTGTACCAGAGCGTAATGAAAACATTAAATATTTAAATTGAAAATATTAAATATTTAATTTCCTAAAGTGGAGATCGAACTCACAACCTGTCGGTTACAGTCACACGCTTGTGCCGCTGTATGTTATATGTATTTATTCTATTACTGAAATGAACAAGTATAACATAAATATAAGTTAATATTTAGTTTAAAATATTTAGACTGTGGTGCAGTGTTAAACGCAGTTATATGAGTGGGTTTGATCCTCACTTGAGGAAATAACTTTTCCCGTTCTGGTAGAACAGAACGCGGCGTTGAGTTGCATACCTTGACAAGCAAGATCTCGAATTCGATCACATACTGATTATCTACGCTAAGTAGTATGGACAGGCCCTACTGTCAACTCAATATTCCGTTCACTATAGTAACACGTTCAAAATTAAAGGGCCTGCCCAATTTCCGGTTTAGAAAAAAACACCTGTCCCATCGTAGGTAATGGCGTTAAGATTTATCTGCTATTACACGAAATTTTAATGTTACGCACACCGGACTAATGTAAGGAGTGCGCAAAATATTTATGTTCACGTCGAAATGGTCGGTAAATATTTAGGGCTTCACACATAGAGTAAGATTTACGCTTAAATAGATAGACGTGGCGCAGGGGCGTGCTACTGTACACGTGAAAATTTAAGGAAATATTTAATATTTTTATTCACATTTATTTAGCTTCATAGCTAAATAAATTAATTTACACAGAAGTGACCAACACTATAACAGAAATTACATTGCAATTGTATAAAAAGCTTTTTTTTTTTAATGTAACGAACGCCTTTTTACTCTCGAATTTAAAGGAGTGGGCAGAATTTTTT
The DNA here is from genome assembly GCA_019049475.1 of Eueides isabella. NCBI lineage: Eukaryota > Metazoa > Arthropoda > Insecta > Lepidoptera > Nymphalidae > Eueides > Eueides isabella. Next base: position 10,922,824 of record CM032389.1, on the reverse strand, counting down.
TTTTCTTAGAAATTTGACGTATCATATTGAGATTATTATTAAACTAAATTGAAAATATATAACACAATAATGCAAATCTTTAAGTATTAACATATTCACTTTATATAGGAAAATAACAACGCAATAAAACATTAATTTACTAAACATATCTATTAACATATCTATTACTACTAAACTTAAGTTTTTAAAATTTTATAAAATGTATAAAAATTTTGAACGAAGCAGGATTTGAACCCGCGCCTCTGGAATACCGTTCCAAAGGCGCGGGTTCAAATCCTGCTTCGTTCAAAATTTTTATACGCTTTTTAAAATTTTAAAAATTTAAGTTTAGTATTTTCTGTCCTAAGTGTGGAATAACACTTTAAAACATAGTAAAAATATCTATTACTACTATAGTTAATAAACGTAATCGGAAAATAATTCATGTAGAAAAAGAAAAAAAGAAAAACCATCAAACCATTTAAAAAAGGCTCACAGCGTTCGATTTTTGCCATAAAATTATTACAGGCTGAGGGATCTTTGCGTAATGGTCACATTGGTCACTGGTCCGGAAACTCGCGATAATGTTACTGAATTATAGATCATTTGGGGATGACTCCTCCCGAAATTAATTTCTAAAAGCCAAGTCCTTAATGTAAATCTTTGCAGCGTTATAGTTTTTATAGTTGTAATAATCGTTTTAAAAGCGCAGGGACACAAGCGTGTGACTGTAAGCGTGCCGGTTGTGGGTTCGAACCCTACTCGAGGAAATTAAATATTCAATATTATAACTTAAATACTTAATGTTTTCATTTCTTCGCTCTCGCAACAAGGTTCAAACAACCGCAGCGTTCAGTTAACACTTAACACGAAATGCCACAAATTCGGCAGAAAGTGAGGAACGGAATAGAATGTCTTACGTAAGTTCGCTCTGCCATATATAATAATAAATAATTTAAAAAAAGTAATAGTTTTAGTCGATATATTAAGAAAATCGCCACAAAATCCAAGGAATATTCGCTGGGTATAAAGAGAATTGTTTTAAATATTTATAAGTTTTTTCAACTACATTTTCTTATCTTCCAGGATATTACACTTCCTGTAAAGACTATTAAAGAAAATAGTTCAACCAAAGCCGCAATTTTAATTTAAAAACTTAATTGAAATTTGCATTTTTGCATTCTTCCTTAACTCTGTACGAAGTAAAAATTAATGAGGCTTAAAACTCCGACGGAACTAATATAAATACGTATAAGAAATAAAGGTTATATAACTATGGGAACATATTTAACGTATATTTTTTTTTTAGAAAAATATAAAACTTGTGGATATCGAAGTTTTAGAGAAAAGAAAAGTTACAAATATATGGAGGTTCAGCCTATCAATCTATCTTTACGCGAGTGAAATCCCCTGAAAGCTTTATGCCATTGTTTGTTGGATAACCAAAAGGTTGAATTTATATAACTCTCAATTATACTCGGATTTAAAATGGTCACGGCAGGCGCATGAAACGAAAGTAAAAAACGTATTTCGCCGATATACGAACCAAATGTTTGGGCATTTTTTTTGGAATTTAGTCACCATTTTGTTTATTTTATGAAGATTTTAGAGCGAATTGAAACTACTGTGGCATGGTACAGAAATTTTTATTTGAGTGTTGTTTTCCTCTCCATACAATTCAGTTTTTGTCTAGTTTTTTTTTTTTTGTAAAATGTGTCGATCGTTAGTTATAAGCAATTTATTTATTTTTTGATATAAATTGTTATATATTTTTATATTAACTAAGCTTAGGCAAGTAGAGAGTGCATTTAGAATTTCATATTATATAACGGTACCAAATTTAGATATTAATGTTTTTGAATATAATGCACAATCTAAATCAAGTCAGAGACTTAATTCATCTGAAAACCAGACAAAGTATATAAATACGTTTACACAAATTAAATACACAATTTAATACTATAAATAGTGGCTGTTGATAGGTTATGACTGAACCTACTACTTCCGGTCTAAAAAGCTGGATTTTTTTGAAGTTTCACGCTTTATCCCGTTCATCTGTATTTAAAACACTCCACTTTACAATTTTCACAAGGCTTGCTAAATGGCAAAACTCAACGCCACCCTTTTGCTTTTTTAACATACTGATAAAAATTAAAATATTAAATAATTTATTCACCAAAGGAAATCGATTCTTACAGCCGCAGCGTTGTGGTTTTCAATGGCTAAAGTAACAGGTTAGAATAACTTCATATTTTTTCAGCTTTACACTGTATCCCGTACATGGCCCTACCAGAGGAAAATCGGGAACCTAGTGTTAAGACACTTCGTTCTTTTACCCACTTCCCGCCGAATTTGAGACGTTGAGTGGCGGAACTCAACGCTGCGCTTTGCCTCGTTACCATAGAGAAGTAATAAAATATTAAAATTAAAAATATTTAATATTTCATCTCCTCGAGTGAAATATTTAAATAAAAAAATATTAAATATTTTCTTTAATCGAGTGAAATATTTAAATTATAATATTAAATATTTAATTTTTCCTAGTGGGGATCTAACCCACAACCTGCCGTGTTTACAGTCACATGCTTGTGCCGCTGCGCCACGACAGGCCTTAAACTTCATATTTAAGTATCGTTAATTATAATAAGGCAACAATGAACATTATATGTAATACTACATTAAATTTAAACAGTACTGATATACCAGTAAGTTATATGGGCATAATTGGTAACAATAGTTGCGATTACTATAGGTAAGGTAAACAATGTGCAGCCAAGCTGAGTATCACATTACCCAGACCAGTGGAGATTGCAATTTCAAGTAAACTACATATAGATTATTAAAATACAGTATCATAATCTTGAAAAAAAAATAATAATACTATCTAAGTATTATCTAAGTTAATAATATTACAAAGAACTATTTGGTTTAATTCACATTTTTTTTTCTTTATATTACTGTTCACTTTGTTAAACTGTCTTGCCAGAGCAGGGAATTCCGAATATTTTTCAAATATGCCATACATACCCTCGCTTGAGTGTTGAGTCCACAACTATAGTATTAAAGTTTAACACTGTCTCCATGTACTAAAATGACCTAAAATCAAATTAGATCGGTTTTACATTCAAACTTTTTAGAATTTTATTTGACAGGTAGTGTCAAATAATCACTAAATTCTTATACTTATGTTATACTTGAATTAAATAATTACATCATTAATTACAAAATGGTTGTCAGATCGCGTTTGAAGTAGTCAACACACAATTTGGAAGCGCTGTGTTTTAAACGATTTTTTTCATTGTTTATTGTTTGTATTTCATGTAAATTTTCTTTCATATTTATTAGTTATAGTTTGTCGTGTATTATAAATAGTAATTAAGGTAAGTTGTTAATTATATATATAATAAGATAATTTTTCCTCCATGTGTCAAACTTGACAGGAGGAATGAATAAAAAGCCAGATCCAGATCCGCCTGATCCAGGTGAGATATTTTATACCCCCGATTCTGATCTTTCTTCTCCAAGTCCCGTCACAAGGAAACGACATAATGAGAATTATAATGTAACCCCACTTAAGAAAACTATTATTAATCCTTCTTCAGCGAATCCTTCTATTCAAACAGCTTATTTTAACCCTTCTTTGGACGATCTAATTAATTTTTATTGTGATACTGATTGTGGTCCGTATATTGTCCATGTTTCTAGATTAGAAACTGAACCTTTGGCGGGACTATCTATAAAGGCCCTTAAATTTGGTGAATTCCTATTTAAAAACAAAATTGAAAATATTAAAAAAGACGGCGTCAAAAGTATCGGGCGAAATAAAATTAGTATAGAATTTGTGTCCGCTGTTGCGGCCAATAATTTTATGATCAATCCAATTTTAACAACTCATAAATACAAAGCCTTCATCCCAACTTTTAGCGTCACACGTATGGGTCTAGTGAGGGAGGTCCCAATTGAGTGGTCTATGCAGGCTCTCACGGAAAGCTTGGAACTCCCTTTAGGATGTGGCCCTATTCTTAAAGCAAGAAGACTTAACCGCAAACAAACCGTGGATGGGTCTACTAGTTGGATTCCTACCCAATCGGTAGTCCTGACTTTTAGAGGGCAAGTTTTGCCAAAGAACATTTATATGTTTTATAACTCACTGACCGTCGAATTATACAAGTTACCAACAATTCAGTGCAATAACTGTTGCAGGTTTGGACATACGAAAAATATTTGCCGTTCAAAGCCAAGATGTTATAAATGTGCCCAACCTCATTTTGGTGAATCATGTGTAGTTCCTGTTGAAAATTCTTCTTGCCTTAATTGCTCAGGCAATCATTTTGCTATAGACCATATTTGCCCGGAACACACAAGGCAGCGTCTAATTAAAAATATAATGTCTCAGGAAAACATTTCTTTTGCTCAGGCATCTGCCCAGTTCCCTCATTCCCGCAGACCTTATTCTGAGGTGGCAAAAGCTCATGCTTCTTCTCCCTCTGTCCAACCCTCTGCTAAAAATCCTCCTGTCTCCAACAATCATACTCATCTCTCAACCTCGTATAGAAAAACGACAATTAAACCTGCTCGTCAACATTCTCCAAGTCCATTAGGATATGATAAAGCAGCTCATCAAAATATTATTTCTTTATGTTCTTCTAGCTTAGGTAATGGTTGTGCCATTGAACCGTCTTCATCCCATTCTCCATCTACTGAACAACTTTTACATTCTCTTTTAGTTATTTTAACGAATCGCCTTTCTCCTCTTGTCTCTCCCATTAACAATATTAATAACCTACCGAACAACGCGGCTTCTATCAATTTTAATGTTCCATCTTCATCTTCCATTACTTCCACTTATGGAATCAATAAAAATAATTCAGTGGAACTGTAAAAGTCTCCTTCAGAGAAAACCTGAAATACTTCTTCTGGTTCAAGAATATAGACCTGCTATTCTTGCCATCTCAGAGACCTGGTTAAAACCTGGTATTCGTTTTCGTATTCCAGGTTACTCTTGTTTGAGAGATGACAGGAATGACGGGTATGCAGGCAGTGCATTTTTGATAAATCGGCTTATATCTTTTTCGCGTGTATCCCTTCCCCCTCATAGTCCCAATTTTAATGTTGTAGCAGTTAAAGCATTTGATATAACTTTTATCTCATTTTATATCCCACATCCTCATTCTTCTCTAGGTCAAGATATTCAGAACATTTTAGCTAGCCTCTCTCGGCCACTCATCGTTCTCGGAGACTTTAACTCCCACCATACGGCTTGGGGTTGTCATTACTGCGATAGTTTTGCTCTGCAGTTATTAGACATATTTGATGATGCCAACGTATGTTTTATTAATGATGGTTCACCAACACGTAGAGTTTACCCTCATCAGAACCCAAAGAGTGCGGTTGACTTAACATTCTGTACCCCCTGTTTGGCTTCTACTCTTAATTGGGAAGTTCTCTCGTCCTCATTTGGTAGTGATCATTTTCCCATTATTATTTCTTTACGCAAAAAACCATGTCCAATTTCTGCTTCCACCTCTCTATTGCCTTACCGATTGAATAGAGCCAATTGGTTGGATTTTTCATTGTTTGTTGATTCCCGTCTTCACAATTTTCCCATTGTTAATGACGAAAATTCCTTAAGTTGCTACGAAAAGTTTATTGGTGTTTTGTGCTCCGCGGCGGATATCAGTATTCCTCGTAAGCGAATTGGTGGTAAATTATTATCTTCCCCCCCTTGGTGGGATGAAGAGTGCTCGGCTGCTATAAAAAATCGCAAATTTGCTGAACGCAACTATATCCGTTGCATGTCTTTCTCAAATTTTATATCCTTTAAGAAAATAGCAGCTCAAACCAAAAGACTCTTTAAATTAAAAAAGAAACTGGGCTGGTTACGATTTTGTCAGTCATTAAACCCTCGCACTCGTTCTTCAACAGTTTGGAAATCTATTAAAATATTTCGCTCCTCGCTCAACGATATCATGTGTAACATTTCCTCTACTGAATCTTCTTGGTTAAAAAAATTTGCGTGTAGCCTTGCTCCCCCTTTCGTGCCTAACTCTGATTGCTTTAAACCTTTCCTATTATCACATTCCGACGTGATGGATGACCCCTTTACTATGAACGAACTTCAATGTGTCCTGAGTGGTTTATCCGACTCCTCTCCAGGCGAAGATGGTATTCCCTATTCGTTTCTTAAAAACGTTGGCAATGCCGCAAAAAATGTGTACATATCTATTGTTAATTCTTTTTTGCATTCCGGTTGTGTCCCTTTATCCTGGAAAACTCAAATTATTATTCCAATTTTAAAACCTGGGAAAGATCCTAAAGAATCTTCATCGTATCGTCCTATTGCCTTGTCTTCCACTATTTGCAAAATTATGGAGCATTTAATTAAAAATAGACTCGACTGGATAATGGAAAGTAGAGGAATTCTGTCTAAGTCGCAATTTGGTTTTAGGAAAGGCCTTAGTACAATAGATAGCCTGAGTATACTTACATCAGAAATTCGCATAAGCTTTGCTAAAGGTGAATATCTGATTGGAGTTTTTTTGGACATTAGCTCTGCTTATGATAGTGTCATTCTCTCTAATGTTAATCTCAAAATGCTAAGACTTGGCCTCCCTCCTAAATTATCCCATTTTATATTCAATCTTTTTATCGGCAGATCCATTCGAATTAGGCATAGAGGCATCCTTCTCCCTCCTAGAACAATTTGGAATGGTCTTCCTCAGGGCTCTGTGCTGAGCCCTTTATTATACAGTTTTTATACTCATGACTTAGAGAAATCAGTTGAATGTTTCTGCAATATTTTGCAATATGCCGATGACATTGTGCTATTCTTTAGCTCTAAAAATGTTGATGAAATTGTTAGTAGACTTAACTCTGCATTGTTTTATTTAGGAGAATGGCTATCGGTGCACGGTTTGTCATTGTCAGTCCCCAAAAGTAGTGTAGTTATTTTTACTAGAAAGAAAAGTGTTCCAGAAGTTAATATTGTTTTTAACAATCAAAAAATTCCAGTTCTTAACTACGTTAAGTTCTTGGGTGTTCTTTTAGATTCAAAACTATCTGGTTCTTTTCATATGGAATATGTCTATAAAAAGTGTGAACAAAATCTTCAAATTCTACGTGCCGTATCCGGTGTTTGGTGGGGTTCCCATCAATTCACATTGAAATTATTATACAACGCCATTGTTCGTAGTCATCTTGATTATGCCATATTCTTGTTAGACCCTTGCTATAAGTCTGCTTTATCCAAACTAGATAAAATTCATTATAGGGCGCTAAGAATCATCTTAGGCGCGATGAAGTCATCACCTACAAACGCCATGCAAGTGGAATGCGTAGATCCTCCTCTTCACCTTCGTCGTCAATATCTCTCTGATCGCTTTATAACTAAAGTAATACAATCTTCCTCTCACCCTCTGCTAAATTGTCTTCATCGTCTATCACGTGTCATTAAATCCCCACAGCATTATCCTTGCATTTTAAAAAGTTTTCGCAAATTTTCATCCCTTTCGACCCCAATTTTTACCTCTTCTATCCATCCTCTTTATACCGTGTCCTTTAGTTCACTTATATATAAACCTTTAGTGCTAACGAATCTGGGTATTGACAAAAACGACCCAGGTGCTAATAGTAAATTTCAAAATCTTTACACAGAGAATTGGTCAGACTGTATAGCTATATTTACAGATGCATCTAAGTTCTCATATGATTCTAGTGTTGGGGCAGCTTGTTGGATTCCCAATTACAAAATTATTTTAAGTTTCAAGTGCCCTCCTGAAACTTCTACTTTTTCTGGCGAATGTATTGCTTTGCTTGAAGGCATCTTGTTTGCAGAATCTCACAAAATGAAAAAAGTTATTATTTTTTCCGACTGCTTAAGTGCTTTGCAATCTTTAATACAAAATCCTTTTCGTAGCAGGTCTCATTTTCTTCTTATAATTAAAATTAGGGAAGCTTTGTACCGCTGCCATGAACAAGGCTTGTGCTTATCTTTGGCATGGATCCCGAGTCACTCTGGTATTATAGACAATGATATAGCTGATGCTTATGCCAAATCTGCAGTATCTGCCAACCATGTAAGTCTTAATTTTATTTATTGTCAAGATTTATTGTCGAAGTCGAAATTCGATTTAAAATCTACATGGAAAACCTTTTGGGATCAATCAACACTAGTAAAAGGTAAATATTATGCTACTATCCAATCGGATATTCCAACTTTTCCGTGGTTCTCTCGCTATAGGCGTGCTAATAGAACTGTAACCTCTACTATTTGTAGACTTCGCTTAGGCCACGCGTGTACGCCCATACATTTGGCAAAATTGAGAATTAAAGATAACTCTATTTGCGAGTGTGGTTTGGATGAAGGCTCTACGGATCACATTGTGTTTAATTGCCCAAAACTCAAATATTCTCTTTACGACATCCTTCCTTCTAACATCCAACGCCCTGTTAATGTGAAATGTATATTAGCTTTAGTTTTTAGTCCTTTTATTAAAATGTTGGTTAAGTTTATTGTAGATAATGACATTAAGTTATAGTTCATAAATTATTAGTTCATTCTTATGGTCATCGATACAAAAATATATCTATTTATACTATATATACTTGTAATTTGGTGCATGACTATTTAACTTTTTGAATCATTTCATCCTTCATCACATATTTACGAGTTCTTCAAAATTTATAAAACTTTACTGCTTCATAACGTTTGTGTATTTTCTACAATACGTGACACTGGCAATTATTTTGCGCCTGTCATCGCAAAATCAGGCCATAAAATAAAAAAAAAAAAAAAAAAAAAAAAAAAATTACAAAATATGTTGATAATCATAAAACGTTATCCAATATAATTATGTAAATTGAAATTAACAAAATCAATATTCGCAACCACCATAACGAACACCATTTGTGTTGCAGAATAAATACAGGGTCTGAGGGCGAGTTAACCGCATTTGCATATTGATTGTTTACAGACGTGTCCAGACTTGTCCGGCGTGCCTGTCTTAGGAACTCAAATAACAGGACAATATAGCTTAAACTGCTGACCATTCTGGAAACCACTCTGGATTTATCTTAAGCAAAAGGTGAAACGTGAGAAAAGATAAGCCTATGGCTTCGTCTTCGTTGACTAATTTATTATTTAGTTAGCAACAAACATCAGGTGCGCTTGTGAGCTCAATGTACATAACGCACCCTTTGAGACGATCCAAAAAGTTTACCCTTCATTAAATAATCCTGTCACTCCATCAAATTGCAGTCTGAGGCAATTTTTAAGGCACTTCTGTAAGGCACTAGCTCGAGCCATTATCTCGTCAGCGTCATTTTAAGTGCCATCTATTTTAAGTCTCCTCTAATGGAGGTGTCATGTTACTTTCAGGAATATTGTTATCCGCTTATTTTCTTTTCTTACTTTTCAAATATTCGATGGAAAGTCGTAATTTCTACGTGAAAGTGATGTTGGTACTATTTTTGTAAGTTCAATTGCTCTGTGTAATTTTAAAGTAGATTTTAACATATTCTCTAGCTAATGAACAAATATCCTCTATAAATTCAGTACTATAATAAAATGTTATATTATTTTTTCATAAAGATCTATCTAAAACAAAAAATTAACAAAATAATTTGAAAATATCACATATTTTATTTTCTCGAGTGTGGATCGAACCCACAACCTGTGTGCGTTTAGAGTCACACCGTTGTGTCTGTGTCACGATAGGCCTTAAGTAAATAGTAAGATCCAACTAGAAAATGCGAAATATTAAAGATCCTTAGCATTTAATTACTAATCAATTTTAATTGGTACCGTCGTCGGTTTCATTCATAGCAGCTGATGTATGGGGGTGTTATCACCTAGCCCGCTAATTGCATTTCAACGGTTGAATTATGACCTACGCATGGGTCACGCAGACAATGAGCGTCTGCTCTGTACATTTACTGTTCCTGGTATTGGATGGACGTTTGACCAGAACGGTTTCTGTTCCGGAAAAGTGTGATATTACTATCTATAGTCATAATAGAAACAAGATCAAAACAAATCTTGGATTTATTATCATTTTGATAATCGCCCAAAGAAACGTTATGGCTGTAATATAGTTAATATTATTTAATTGAAAATATGACCTGTAGTGAAAAAATCCACATAAGTACGATACGTAATATATACTATAACTTGCATTGATGCAAATAAGGTGTTATCGCTGGTTTGCTATAAGTAACTGTATATACAGAAGTTCCTGCATTTATCCAGTAGAAAAAATACAAGTTCCAAGTTCGCTTTGAGTTCAATTTGCTTTTAAAATTTTGCTACCCCAAGTACCACCGATACGGCAAAAAAATCGTCTGGTATCTTCACAGCACCTGTAGTGTTTGCATAAACGTCGTTTTTGCGAAGCTCTAACGATGCAATATTTTGTAAATTCCAAATTGCAACTTTATCGGCTGACGCGATCAAATACGAATGCTGTGAATTATTCGTTCGCCGTATTTTCTTCACAGACGTCCGACTCGTTGGTTTCCATTAAAGTGTGAATAATTGCCATGCCTTTTAAAATTTCAAGTTTCTATTTATAAGAGAAAGAAAGATCTTTCTTTTTCACTAGAAAATTCAACACTATTTTTCTTTCATTCAGCGAATGGTCGCTGAATTCAATGTATTAAGAAACTGAACTTTTGCCATTTTAACGTCTTCATTTAGAAAGGCTACAATTTAACTCAGGCTAAAGCTATGGAATTTGGACTAAATTTCTCCAAAACGCATTATGGTAAATTAAATTTTTATTTTGTTTTACCATAAAAAAGCGAAGTGAGCTATTATGTGCTGATACAAGTTAAAATGGTTTTTGTCGTTAAACACTGTGTACAACTGTAAAGAAAAATGAACTTTATGAAAATAAAATAAGGTTCAAATTAGTTTTGATGAGTGTATAATAATTATTTAGAAGGAGTATCTATGGATGGGTAAATCACAAATGGCAGTACAGTTTCCGATGAAAACCGGTTATACAGTGAAGACTGAGAAGTTGTCATGATACCCGGTGGTTAGTTTACTATTATTTTATCGTAGTATATTATCGTAGTATATTATATTTATAAAAAAATTACGAGTGACGTAGGTTGCATCTCCATTTTAACATGTATAGGATACAGTTAAATAAAATATATATAATAATGATTTGAATATTACATAGAAATCTATTTTTTCATTTTCAGGAATGATTTTAAAAGCAATTGGTACTCAGTATAAGTCTTTAATTAACTTTTTAAGCAGAAAAATAGTACCTTTTGAAGATGCTCTGTAACAGACTTTCTTCTACTAACATCGTAAGTACATAAATAAATACACTTAACTATTGAATATTACTTATTGTTCAGCGCAAGCATTGTTAGACATTGTTTATGTGGTGAGATGAGAATGAAACACCTGTTTTGCAATAGTTACGCTTCAATATGCTGGTATTGTGTTTAGTTCTAAACGCCCCTGTATAACATTTTGATTTGTTTGTTATAATCTTTCCGTTCCACTTGAATGTACTGAGCGTTGAATGTTTGTTTATTTGCCAAGTTGTTGGGATTGTTGTTCATTTTATATTATATTGTAGAGTCTTTTTTATTGTTTACTTATTATATAAATAACGAGAGTGCTAAAGTATTTGGATACAGGATTACTGTTGTGTATGTATAGATAAGAAATGTTGAATAAGTTGTTTGAAATATAAAATCTAGTCATATTGTTCTTATTTAATATGATATGTATAATATGTTGGTAAATAAATAGTCATGTGCAATGATTTATATGTTTATTTTTTTCTTTCTTAACAAAAAATATTATCAAACTCAGTTGCGTTATGTAAGGTATGAAGCAGGTAAAGTTGCTTCAACATGTATGGTTGATTAACTACTAGTAGTAGATTAACTAGTCTTTCTAATAGAGGTCGTTTGAAGATTTATGTTCTAGCAGTCCTGACAATAAATCAAATTATCCCTATAAACTAAATAACTATACGCAAATAATGATTGCTGAGTTAGCAAATGTCGCTAAAATAACTGTAAATTGTAGAAAAGTAGGCATGAATTTGATTTGCAACTGGAAATGAAAACATTTTGAATGTAAATATCCTACATTCAAAATATTTTCAATTTTACGTTTCAGTAAGAAAACGATATTAGTGTCTCAATTTTAAATAAGAAGAGAAAAATGAGGAAAAAGAAGAAGAGTGTTTTGACACTTGGTTATGTTTTAGTGGTAAATTGAAATAACAAATATTTAAATAGTCATATGTCCAATGCAAATGAAGACACGGGCGTCAACTAGTTTATAAATAAAAAACATTAACATAACAGTAATTTCACTGTAAGCTAAGTTTAAGTGTACCTTAATAACACATCTTGTAAATGGTTTCGCTCATTCCCGTGCATGTGTAACGTCGACGCCTCGCACCTGCCTCAGAAATATTGTTATCTACGATGTTTGCTTAATTTCCGAGTGTGAGTTGTGATATTTAGTAATTTTAGGAGTTTTGTATGAAACTAGTTTTCTTTAACTGGGAATAGCACTTTAAAAATTATAAAAAACGTATATACAGTTGAAAATAACCAAAAAATTGACACTAAAATATACAAGATATTTAACAATTTAAAAGTCAAGTTATTAAATAACCAAAATATAATAGTATCCTAAGTGCAAATAAAACTAAAACAGTTACTTAGAATTCTTTATAATTCTCCGCGCGTCTTAAGCGTGATCCAAGAAAATTTAATTTCCAAAACGGCCCCAAAGCCGCCATCAATCATATCAGGATCAGCGGTAATGTAAGTAAGTTTAAAACCCCATTAAGAAAGTTTCATCGAACTCGTTATGTATTGTACGCATTATTCCCCCACATTCGAGATAAAGCTTAGTGCGTAAACATACGGAACCCTTGAGAAGAACTAACGACCCGTGTACAGTATTGAAAATTTATTCTTAGTACGCGCCGGTGTGATGGTTAGTTATGACACTTGCTTGTCGACCCACCAATTTACCTTGATCTTTTATAACACAACACTCGCTACGGTTATTTGCCAAAATACACCGCAGAAATTCGATGCCAGCTCATATTAAACTGGTAGAGCTTAACACTAAATGTAAGAAAATATGTTTTGTGCGAGTTATTTTTTCGGATCAGCAAAAGCTTTTTCACCGTTTGAAAGGAACGATTCTGTTGTGAACATATGTATGTATGTATTGGAAACAAAAATGGTAGATTCATGTTTATAGATCTTGTTGAGTGCTCAAAGAAATAGTAAATATCTAGGAGTCGGAAAAGCTTTTCTTGTTCAAACAATGACTTCCATTGTTGAATAGAATGGAAAATTTATCTTTTTATAAATACATATAAAATATTTGCTTGTGGTAAAATACTTTATATAAAACAAACAGTGAAGTGCGAGTCAGACTTACAGTACCAAGGGTTCTGTACCAATTTCAATTTACATACTTGATTAACTTAAGTTTGGTTTCGTAATAGTTTTTATCTGTAATAAAATGTTAAATAGTTTTTATAGCATTTTTTTTTTTTTCTCTTTGGACAATTTTCCACTTTTTGTCAAATTTAATATTTATAAGTCTATAGTAGGTAGGTAGGTAGGTAGGAAATAATGTACAAATTAAATCTTTAATATTTTTTAAATAAGAAATACCTATAAATGCCCTCTATCAGCTTATTTTCTTTATTTGTATAATAAATTTCACTTCGTACCGTAAACTTGGATGTTTATCATTAATTTTAGCACGATACTTCCACGAGGAGCAGGGGTGCAAACCAGTTGCAGGTTCATTCCTCACTCGATATATATATATATATATATATATATATATATATATATATATATATATATATATATATATATATATATATATGACAAAATACCTAAGGGTTGATTATTTAAAATGGTGACGCCAGCATCGCTCACGTCACGTACTGTACTATTATCTTCACTCATACTTGGTAAATAATTTAAAAGTCAAATTAAACAATAATTTATTTGAATAGTTAGAACAAAATCAAAACTTAATATTGTTTATTATAATTACAAGTAATAATGGTAATAACTTAACTTTTTATAAGGATCGCCTGCACTCACCAAAAGCTGGAGCAAAAGTGATTTTTGGATCTACATTTCTCTTTTACTTCAGCTCCTGGCGCCATATTTTGTAATAATATGGCACCACTTGTCAAGCGTAAAATCAATGCAACTTAATATTTAAATACTTCTTATTATCATTTCTATCATAATAATATTAAAACATACTTAAAGGTCTAATTAAATTATAGTTCAATTTTATTTACAATATTATTAATTAAATAACATTTACACCGACTCTTTACTGAAAATTGATTATTATTTACAATTACATTGTTTCAACCACCTTACTTATTTAACTTAACAAGTTAAAAGAGCCAAGACAATATTATTATAAAATATTGTAAAACTTACATTGAATTATAATTATATTTACACATACTATTTTCATATTTAAAATTGATTAAATTAACTTGACAGGAAATGGATTGTTATTAATTATTACATTTAAATCAGAGACATTTCTTAATATTAACACCCCAATAATCCCACATAATTATAATTGTTATTATGTTATTAAATCATAGCCACAAATTAGCCGACATCAACTATTAAACAATAAATACACCTCACCATCTTTAATTAAGAGTTACATTTAAATGAATTATTTGTAATAGGCAATTTTCAGAAACTAATGTGATTGATAAACGGCGTCGCGCCGATATGTATATATATATATATATATATATATATATATATATATATATATATATATATATATATATATATATATATATATATATATATATATATATATATATATATATATATATATATATATATATATATATATATATATATATATATATATATATATATATATATATATATATATATATATATATATATATATATATATATATATATATATATATATATATATATATATATATATATATATATATATATATATATATATATATATATATATATATATATATATTACTGTAGCTTTAATTGGCAAGTCCATTCATCATCAAGGGAGATTATGATAGGTGTAAAGATGATCTACAAACCACGTAGAAAAGATTGTAAATTTAAATATCCTTAAATATGGCTTATAAAGTTGAATGTATATTAAAATTATTTTACTGATAACTAGGGTCTAAGTAATTTCGACGACAAAGTCCGGGACCCTCTGAATTGCTTTTTGTCGCGGTAATAATTAAATTTGTGACGTTTCACCGGTAGCCCGTCGCAATATTAGGAAAGTTGAATACTGACATTAAGAATTTCTATGATCAAAGAATTTAGTATTCGTTTAAGAATTTTTAATAAAGACCAATCTTTTAGTTAAATTGTAAATTGTATTGAATATTAACTTTAAAAACGCTTCAGAATCAAAATGCGAATTTTCTCTGTCTCATTAAACAAAAATCTACAATTGTGTTTATCTGTTGAGTTTTGCATTGTGTATAGAAGATATTGTATGTACAGAGACTACTACCCGGTCATTCTTGTTAATATATGAATATATTTAATTAATAGAAGGAGTTTAAATAAATAATAGTTCTCTTCAAGATTTGAGATTACTTCAACTGTGATAGAAAGGAAACTTGCAACAAAGCAAATATCCAGCTGAACTGTAGAACTTTTATTAAACCCTGCAACATTCAAACAGTTAAAATGGCCATTTCACAGAAATGAGCGCATATAAGGAAATGAATATTAAATGGAACTGCAGAACGTATTAACTTTAAGACAAACTAACTTCAGCATATGATTGTTGAATCTCTACTTAACGTAGCGTTTTTGGATTGCATTGTTTTCATTGAAATATGAACTATAATGCCTTTTTTTAGGGCTCAAAATAAATATTTTATTATAAATATTGTATACCTACATATTAAATACATAATAACGGGTGCGGCTACGTCGTAGAACAAACGTATGGTTTTGATTCACTAAAAGTACTTGTATTTTGAAAGCAATAAGAAGAACTTTCGTTAATATTGCGCTATAAATGTAAGCTTTAAGTTGTTAATATTTAATAAAACCACAATGTCAGTGTAAATTTATATAGATGTTAGTAATAATAGAAGTTTCTAAGTAGCAAAGTTGTTGGGAAGTGTATTTATTTAAGCTTTGTATTTGGATGTACTTGCTTTCAAAAAATGTTTAACATAGTATCGTGATAAAATATTGACACGAAAAAATGTATGTTTACACATGAAGGGATGGGTGCTTTTGATAGAAATTTGCAAAAAGACGACGATGTTTTACGCGTCGTTACGTAGTTTGGTAAACAAAATCAAGAAAATTGTTATTATATTGTATTTGAAAAATATGCATAATCTGTGTCAATTTTACGTGTTATATATTTATTTCTAATATTTAATAGAAGCAATGTGATTAATACAAAAAGTTATGATATATTTCGGAACTATTCATTTTATCACTGAAAACGAATAGTGGTAAAATTATGAGACCTGTCATAGCGCAGCGGCACAAACGTGTAACTGTAAACGACAGGTTGTGGGTTCGACGCCCACTCGAGGAAACGAAATATTTAATATTTTTTATTAAAATATTTGTTTCCGTTTCTTCGTTCTGGTATAAGGCAAAACGCGGTTGAGGCATTCCGTGTTGAGTGGCGGGAGTTCCGCCGCTCAACACGGAATGCCTCAAATTGGGCGGAAAGTGGCGAACGGAAGTGGAACGGAGTGTCTTAAAACTGGGTTCCCAAGTTCCCTCTGCCTACTCCGCCATGTGCGGGATATAGCGTAAAGTTGAGAGAGTGAGAGAGAGATAAAATTACGTAAAACGGAAATTTGTTAAAATTTACGATTTTTATGCTGTATGTACACTCATACTTTGGGCTTAAATCATGCAAGAAAGAGGCTAGGTTAGGCTTAAATATTTTTAATACTACATAATATATATAGCAGCAAAGTCCGTACAGTAAAGTCAGCCTATTATTTGCACCAATAAATTCACGTTTTATTTACTTCCTCGAAGTAAACTACAAACAAGTGAAACTTATAACAAGCGACGCGGTTGCCACGAGTTAGAAGAAAGTTAGTAATGAGATATCCTTGGATTTATTATTAGTAAACACGTCCAGTACTATGTATTTTTTTTTTATTTCGAAAGTACAAGAAGACATAAAAGAGATTTTAGTATGTATTTTTTTTTCAGCTTCTCGCTATATTTCGCACATGGGTATGGGTAGGCAGAGGGAATTTAGGAACCTAATGTTAAGACACTCCATTCAATTCCCCACTTTTTTACGTCTATGAACAACGCTTAAAATTGTTATCTGTAATGAAAATATTTTATCGTGATCAGATCCTGCTCTGTTCTTAATTTTCAGGCAAATTGGATGGTAAATTGACGTTGTAAAATTTCTATGTGTATCTATAGCAGGAATCTAATGCTAATAAAATTGAATATCGCAAGCGGGAGACTACGAAAATTTGTCATACTACTTATGAAGAATATTTTTTATAATGTAACATAAGAACTTTTTTGTATTTTTTCTTATAGTATCCGCTCGTCTTCGTTCTTTAATACTATGTTTAGTTAATATTATTATATAAATAATAACATTACAATTAAAAAAATGCGATTATTTTGAAATCACAGCCATACACTTAAATTTTATTTATATTTACATATATAGATACTATCTTACCAATATAAAAAGTAAGACTTTGTATGGTTGAAAGGAATTACCTTAGGTACATCTGGGTCTAAACTTTAGGGTACAGGTCTGGGAAAATCTGTTTATCGACAGTTTAAATATATATAAATCTATAATATATACATTTTGTTATGAGCTATAGGAGAAGTATCAACATGAACATTCCAAAAACGGAAGAACTTTAGAAATGCCTTGCGTGCGCTGCGTAAACGGAAATAGAAACGTTAAATAAAGTACGAAGAAATCATTATTCGTAAAAATTGTAATGTCAATCTATCAAGGATACTCAAGTATCCATTTTTGTTTTTATATATTACAAAAAAATGTAAAGAAAATTTCGAATCTACTTTACGCGTGAAAAATATTTTTGTTGAAATTATTTATTTAAAAAAAAAAATAAATATTATTATTCTTACGACTGTCAAATCAGTTATTTAAACGTTTACATTAAGGCTGTTTATACGCTGTTATACTTTCTAAAGTCGAGATTATTCTCCACTCCACTGGAGAGAAGAAAACGCAATAAATCAATTATTTTAAAAAAATGCCACTCATGAACCGGCTATCACCGCATTCACATCCAGCCACTCTTCTACTGCGTCACAATGGTCATTATGTCTAATTTTCATACAACATGTAAAATTAATATAAATTTAAAACTTTTACCACAATCCCTAGTAATGTGTCCCTCGATAAAGCGAATACATGCAGAATGCAGCGTGCTCCCAGGACAAGTGTCAATTTTCTCCTTAAGTAACCCTAGATTAAAATTGCGCTCCCTGTTGAACCATTAAGAAGTAAAACTATGTAGTGATTTGGTTAATTTAGAATTGTTACATCAAGAAACGTACGAGTACTATACATACATGTAGTAACTTTTAAGATGTAGTCTGTTGTGGCGCAGTGGCACGAGTGTGCTACTATGAAAGCGAGAGGTTGTAGGTTCAATCCCACTCGAGAAAATGACATATTTAATATTTTCATTTTCGATGAGGTGATTTTTTTTTGTTTTCAATTTTATTTTTTGATGTGCATCTATAAGTCACAAATATTGAAGATGATACTATAAATAATTATTTTTGATATTATTTATCACGACACTCCCAAAACATGAGACATCAAAAGGTAAACAAAGAATTGGTATACCTTGTGTGGTAAAAATCTCAAAAAAGTACTGAAATTCATTTATAGCTCGTTAAGTACCAGCTAGATCGTACATAGATAAACTTCTTTACTTTGATTAGTGGAACCATTATATATCTAAGTAACATACATAGATATGTTGGCACGATACCTACAACTTCCCTAAGCCTCGAGCGAAACTAAGATAAATCACTTTTGTTTTCATCTCTTCAAGTGTCAAAACAAAACCTTCGGTGAATTTGAAAGAGTGTTGACCTTTGCTAGAATATTTATGTGAAAATATTTTTGTATCCGTCTTCCTGAGAAATAATTTTCTTGTTATTTATGTTCGTTATATTAGCATTTGTTTTTCCATAGGTTTCCGTTCAAAGAAGCAGTGTGTATAGAAAAATACAACTTTATTCTTGCCAAAAATAATAGGTACGTACGTGTACATATTACAAATAAATCATACCGTTTCTTATATTTTTTTAACTATAGACAAGTTAGACAAAGACAATATTACGTTGCTATTTTATAAAATACTACATCCCTAAAGCAAATACGTAATACAAATTAAATAGAATGAAGCAAAAAAAAAAAAAAAACAGAAACGAAAAAGACTACTAAACTGTTAATTATACGAAAAATATGTATGTTTTATTTCCCTTGATGAAAAGGACTAAGCAGTATTGTACTACCGCATGCACGCGGTACCATTAGTAACTGTCGACCCCCACACTTGGATATTGATATTTCTGCTATGATAAATGGTCTTACAAACTCGTTACGTTCTGGACACTCTGTGAATATAGGCCAATGTGGCCATATATGGATTTTAACGGCGTGAAACATGTTACTGGTGTACGAAGAAAAAATTGAGTTATTTTCATTCAGTTTACGTTATGATGGAGAGTAGAAGTAGGTACTAATGTTTTGTATTTTTTTGCGATTAAATAAAATGCTCTTGTGAGTGCGGCTATAAACCCCACAGACAGGCTGTAAGTTCGCCTTCCACTCGAAGACATGAACTATTTAATATTTTGATTTCTTCGCTCTGCTAATGAGATATAGTGCGACCTTGAGTTAAACTTAACCGTTACTTAACTGCAATGTCTACAGAAATAAGCTGAAAACAACTTAACGCAAGAATTTCAAATTTCCACTGCTTAGACTGCTATGTGTGAAGCACAGTATGTTTTTTTTAAAATAAGCTTTTTTTTCAAGTTCATTTTTTATTCTGAATATACCAGAAAAAAACTAGTGTAACGACAGTTAGCCGCACTCTGCGTGAATAGAAGACATGGCGTGATAAGGAAAGAATGAAAATGATGTATTTGCCAAATAAGAACAGAACCCACAACTGTAGAGTTAAATAAAAAATAAACTCCCGAATAAACAATAACAATAAGGAAATATTAAGTTTTGATGCTTATAAAAACACATGAACAAACACAAGTGATTATACATAAGTAGTATTACATCAAAACATTTCTCTTGAATAATATTAAAATAACGTCCCCTTTTATTTTCCTTATATAACTTAGAGAAACATTATCAATAACCCGTGTACTTGGATTCAGATAACGACAATATCACAAAAGAAAATTATTCAGCTTTCTATAATAATTGAAAGAAATCAAATGTTTACAAAACGAACAATGTTTTTATTGTTCATTCAGCTTTTTAATCTATTTCGTGATGAGATGGGAAGGGGTGATTGTTTAACCAATTTTTTATATTGCTTATACAATAAACAGATATATTTTACATTATTTTATTTTTTGAAGTCTGTCGTGGCGTTTGGACACAAGCGTGTGACTGTAAGTCCAACAGGTTGTGGGTTCGATTTCTACTCGAGGAAGTGAAAAAATTGATATTTTTAAATGAAATATTTAATATTTCTATTTTCTTCGTTCTAGTAATAAGGCAAAGCGTGGCGTTGAGTTTTGTCACTCAACAAGCAATGCCTCAAATTCAGCGCAAAGCCGGTAACCAAAAAAAGAAAAAGCAAATTTTACTATTGGTTTTCAATGAGTTCATAAACAAACATTTTTATATTAAAAAATAAATATAAATAATATATGTGTAGTAAGCGAACCTGCGAGCGAATTGCCAGTTTCAAGTAGATAGAATTAAATTTAAATGTTTTAATTCATTTTAAAGCTGTGCCCTGTCTCAGCGTGTGAATGTTAACGTGGTAGGTTGTGGATTCGATCTCCACTCTAGGACAGAGGACAGTGCGTTGAGTTCCGCCACTCAACACACAATGCCTCAAATTTATCGGAAAATGGGGAACGGAACGGAGTGGCTTAACACTAGGTTCCCAAGTTCCCTCAGTCCACCTTTCCACGTGCGCGATACAGCGTGGAGCTGAGTGAGTAATAAAATAATGTGTACCTACAGCTTTATCTGCGTTAATAAAGTTTAGACATCGCTACAGTGGTTTTCATATTTCACATCAAAGAGCAAAGCGCTAGTGTTTTGATTAGTTACCACCATGTTAATATACGGAATATCTCGAGCGTGACTTACTCGTTTTCATATCCTAAGGCATATGTGTGCTCTTTTATATATTTGATATGCTAAAATAAACGTTACCAACTAAATTTAACAGATTCTTTTTAAATAAGTTAAGTTATAAATTACAAAAAATAAAATGTACATTTTTAAGTTAAAATATTTAAATATCAACTTTTCTTTTGTAATCAAAAACTATCATCATGTTTATGTAATTAATTTAAAACAGAAGAAAAGGAAAGCGGAGGCTCAAATCTCATTTTAGTATGTAGAGAATTTTCAAATTCTCTAAAATAAGTTATACGCGAATGAACATAAGTAAGATTTTTTTTATATTGTTTATCGGAATTCTGAATTTTTGTTTTCCGTTCTGAATAAAGACAAGTTTGATTTCACACCTTATAATATAGGTACGGTAGGCTGAGGGAATTTGGGAACCTAGTGTTGACACCATTTCTGTTTCCACTTTCCGTCGCATTTAAAGCATTGCGTGTTGAGTGGCGGAATTCAACTCTGCGCTTAGCCTTGTGACCAGAGCTTTTTTAAGATTTTTTTAAATTTAAAAATGTGAAACATTTCATATTCAATTTTAAATATTTCATTATCTCGAGTGAGGATGTAACCCACGATCTGCATCACTTACAGTCATACGCTCCTTGATTTGTTGATTGTGCTCCTGCGCGGAGACAATCCTCTAAAGCAGAATTATTAGTATAAACTCTATGAAAACTCAAATTAAGAAACTGCATACTGAAATTTCAAAGTCTTATAATGGAATTTATCCATAGAAAAGTAATATAGAAACTATATTTTCAAAAATTTGAATTTCAACTGCTCTCCGAGGCACGGTGGAGCTATAAAAATATAAACAACATTGTTCGTTTTGGTCGTTCGCGAGTCGCCGACAATACCGATAATGTTCTATTAAACTTGCCTTGTTGCTGTTACTTTAACTGCATGAGCAAGATGTTTTCGTTTCCTTTTGTTTAAATGAGGATATATTTAGAATTAACTTGATAGAAAGTTAAATGTAGCTGTTTATCGGAGATATATAGTTAAGTGCAAAATTTAGTATCGGTATACTGCTATAATCAAAGTAGTGGATTCTATTACTGCACCAAATAGATATTTACAAATAATATTTAATATAAGGAGGTTGAAGGTGTTGACATATTACTGTGTGTGTAGTTTTTGATATACAAGTAGGAACATTACGTTAGTATTATAGGCATAGACATGGTTAAATATAATTAGAAATTTTAGAAGTCCCATGGGAACGAGCATGAGACTGTAAACGCGATAGATTGTTCGTTCGATTTCCACGCGAGGAAGTGAAATATATAACATTTTCTTCACTCTAGTAATAAATTAAAGCGCGGCGTTGAGATCAATCACTCCACACGCAATGTTGAAGCATTGTGTGTTGAGTGATTGACCTCAACTTCGGCGGAGAATGGAAAACGGAATGGAGTGTCTTAACACTTGGTTTTACTATATATAATTATATAACTGTAGAAAAAGCTAAATGGTATCATTTTGCACAAAACAATTGATTTTGCATAGTTTTGAAATTTGTTTTTTTTTTTACACATGAGTAAAAAACACATTTAATAAAGTTAGTTATTACTCTGTGGTGGCTTTATATTATTTAAAATTAAGTGCTTATGAAATAAAAAGACACGTGGCCACTTTCATCCAAGGTGCCATATATTAAAGAAAAATCAATAAATGTTTTTTTTTCATGTTTTTTGTAGCATTTCATTTATTATAACCATTTTCTATTTATATTTTTATACTTCTAAAAAAAATATATAAGCAAAATACTATCATCAACGTTAGATACGTCAAAAATGTGTAAAATATCGTTAATTTTCATAAATATAAAGAAATGCGACATGAAAATGGTACTTAGCTGATAGCCGAAATACAGTTTGGACGAATTGAACATGACTTACTCATTGTGTTCAAGTCCTTGTAAAAGATTACATTAATTAATTAGGCTGCCTTCGTGATTTACGTTGAACACGTAAATTCTGCGCTATCAAGGTCGAATTATGATTAAAGGTACCATAATAATTGTGATATTATAATTTTTATTATTTATAGGTAATTAACGATAAGCTTTTATTTTCATTTCTATATTTATTTAACATTTATTTAGTGTCCTGAATATTTAAAAACATTAGTCACATTTCCTTTTAAATATTAAAATATTTACTGTAGAGGCGGAACCCAAAATCTTTGTATAACTAAGTACATTTAAACTTACCAAGAGATATGTAAAATATAAATGTATGGCATATTTAAAATAAATTACTATAAATGTATGGTCTATCTGGTCTCTTCCTCGCGTGGGAATCAAACCCACAATCTCTCGCGTTTACAGTCTCACTGTACCTCTGCGTCACAACGGCCTTTAAAATTTCTAATTATACTTAACCATTTATAATATAAATTTATAATTTATTAAAGGATAGTGACATTTAATTTTTGACAAAGCTCCTATTAGCGTGTTGACTCCAAAAGGAATTTAACAAATTTCAGTTCGACGACATTTTTATGTTTTCCCTAGATTTTATTCTATCCATGAAATAATTTAGTAACTGTTTGTTTCCTGGGACTTCCTTTGCATGCGACACGCCATTGGATTTCGACAAAAGTTCTTAGTAAAATGCGACACAACAATAATGTCACATTAAAAACTTAATTTCACTTTTCAAAGGAATAAACCATGTTTGAAGCCAAAAACTTTTAGTTGATTTAAGTACTGGTACTTATTGTTTGAGAAATGTTAAGGCTGGAACAGGATAAAACTAGACCAAAATGGATCATGTTTTGGAAAAAAGGTTTAAAATTGTCTTTCTAATTGGTTAAACGGAAATACGTGTGTATGTAAAAGCTAGATATTTAATTAACTGCATTGTAAGCAAATTTTCTTTATTTCTATTATATAAACGATCAACTACTTGAGCCTGTCGTGGCGCAGCGGCGGTAGTGTGTGACTGTAAGCGACAGGTTGTAGGACATAAAATATTTAATATTTTCAATTTAAATATTTATTGTTTTCATTTCTTTGCTCTGGTAATAAGGCAAAGCGCGGCGTTGAGTTCCGCCACTCAACACGTAATGCCTCACATTCGGCGGAGAGTATGGAACAGAACAGAACGGAGTGTCTTAACACTAGTTTACCAAGTTCCCTCTGCCTAACCTGCCATGTACATATCAAGATTATGAATAAATGTAAAAAAATATTTTTAGAAACGCATTTCTTAATGTTAAAAGTAAAATTTACTTATAATCACTAAACTTCAAGCTGTATCTCGCACGTGGCACTGTAGGCAGAGGGAACTTGAAAACCAGTGTTAAGACACTCCGTTCCACTTCCGTTTCCCACTTTCCGCTGAATTCGAGGCATTGCTTGTTGAGTGGCGGAATTCAACGCTGCGCTTTGCCTTAATTAACTTATTATTTATAACATTTTCCTTACAACATTATATAAATTAAAGTAAAATATAATATATTTGTACAATTTAACGAAACTACTCATAAGTGGAATCTCAACGTGAGCCAGTCCTCTGTTCTAGTGAGACAACAATAATTGAAGCATGATGTATACATAATAAAACGACGTGCCGCTGTGAACGAAATTAAATGGCAGACGACGACAGTGTCACGTGTTAGAATATAAGCTGTAGCGATATATGAGTGAAAGAGGATTTAAGATAAATTATAGTTTATTAAGTAAGATGAATAGTAGGTAAGTTGGTGGGTTACTAAGTTAAGATTTTAGTGATTTTGGCATGATTGTTGTCACTGTGTGATCATGAATGTCAAATTTATTTACCTATAATTATTTTTTTAGGCAAATCTGGTAATAAGACATAGAGCGGCGTTAATTTCCGCCACTCAACAGGCAATGCCTGAAATTCGGCGGATAGTAGAGAACAGGGAATCTAATATTAAGAACATTAGGTTCCCTGTTCAGTTCTCTTTGCTCTATTTCCTCTGTTTACCCTGCCATGTGAAGTATACAGCGTCAAACTGAATATGCTGCTAAGCTGAAATGCCTCAGTGAGTGAGGTTATTTCTCACAAAACAAGGCGAAGAAATATTAGGAGAAAAAGATAATGAAGTATTATAGTCTTAGTGGTGGAGGAGCACAAGCGTAAGACTGTACACGCGACGTTTTTTCAATTGATTTCCACTCGGGGAAGTGAAATATTTAAATTTTTTAAATTCTTCGCTCACAGTACAGCGTTAAGTTACGCCAGCCAGTCAACACACAATACGTCGAGAATTTCGGTGGACTTATCTACCTACAGAAATATCGACGAATTTGTCAGGCCATTTTGTATTATTATATATAAAATAAATGGTAAACAGTAGAGGCAGAAACAATATAAATATATATATTCATAAATATCTTAACACAGAATTCTTGATAGTTTTATACCACACGAAAGTACCGAGCAGCACAAAATGTAGCTAGACAAGCAATTCTTAAGCAACACTGCTATTTGGGAAAACAAGGACTTTACGCTTCTTGAAAACTCACCAACTCCAAAAGTACGGCTTCGTACGTATT
The DNA here is from genome assembly GCA_019049475.1 of Eueides isabella. NCBI lineage: Eukaryota > Metazoa > Arthropoda > Insecta > Lepidoptera > Nymphalidae > Eueides > Eueides isabella. Next base: position 10,896,854 of record CM032389.1, on the reverse strand, counting down.
CTTACCTGAAACAAACGGAATGGCACTTTACAAAACTGTTTTAAATAAGTATAGTAACAATTTAAATTCTATTCGTGTATAAAGATGAAAATTTTATATCGTTTGAGAATTAAGACGTTGTAAAATGTTAAGTATTAAATAGTAAAACTTAACAATCATATTACATATATTATTAGACGCAAGTCGTGGCGCAGCGAAACAAGCGTGTGACTGTAAACGATAGGTTGTGTGTTCGATTTACTCAAGAAGAAATGAAATATTTAATGTTTTCAATTTAAATATTTATTGTTTTTATTTGTTCGCTTTGCAAACAAGGCAAAGCGCGGCGTTGGGTTCCGCCACTCAACACGCAATGCCTAAAATTCAGCGGTAAGTGGAGAACGGAACGGAACGGAGTGTCTTATCACTAGTTTACCAAGTTCCCTCTCCCTACCCTTTCGCGTGCGGGATACAGCGTGAAGCTGTAAAATTATATTATAAATATTTGTTATAGAACAGAACTTTTCTAACAAAATCTTACCAGACTGTTCATTCGCCAATTTATGTATCTTTAGAAATTTATCCATTAAACATGAAATAGGAAGTCTTCTATTAAATAACATTTTACATTATTCTATTTTAATAGAGTTTCTAAAACTGAAAATAACAACAGAGTTAAGAGGTTCAGCAAAATTACTTTCCCTTTCATAATACAAGAGCTACCTAAACCTTGTCCATAATGTTGTCTTAAGGAGTAAGGTATACCGTATAGACAAATATCGCTCCACGAAGAAGCCCTGATATACCAATCCAATCACCGTGTACTTATTTACAAAGACTTCAAAGATAATTTGTTTGCTGCCTTCTGAGAACCTCAAACGTGCTTTATCTTGTGATCGAGAACAACTCCACAATATGGACTTTGTAGACAGTCCATTCAATTAGTTTATGTATGTACAATGATCATACTATGAAAATATATGATAACGAAAACCTGTCGTTTTGCTAAAGACATACAGATCATAATTGTATACCAAGATTTTAACTTTGAACAATGTTTTGGACGTGTCAGAGAATCTTATCAAAAAGGTGTACGCGAAACAAAAGCATAAATCTATAGAGATAACATTGAATATTGCTTGTGCCATATGAGAAATTTGATAATTACGGTCCACGTTGGGGAAGTAAATCTTTCATGTGCAAGTTTCTTTTCAAGTTGCGTTATTAACGTTTGACATTTGATATGAATTGTTTGCGAGGAGCAACAATTGGTAGTTTAATTAGAAATATTGAAGACGGGAAAACTGACGCCATTTTTTATGCTGTAAATATGGCTGCGTGAAAAATATATTAAAATTTTTCGCGACGTCAAACAAAGCTGTCAAATACAAGGACCTGTGAACTTATTATATATTAATCTTTCTTTAATTTTATAACTTACAAATGGACAAATGGAGTCACATATAAAAATATAAAAATATATTTTAAAAAAATGTTATAACTAAATGAATACGATTAATTTTATTAAATAACAAAGATAATAGACTATTAGTTTAGCTAGATATTTCTATGTTTAATCTTAAGCACGTGTTGTCCAGTCTCATTCAGTCCAAAAAAGGTCCCTGAAATTAACTGACCATAAATAAAAATTTTACTTGTACTTACATATAATTCACAAATATTTAAACATCTAGCTAATAAAATCTACAATGTTTGCAAAATTCAAAATGATAGTTAGCATATACAAACTCGTCTGAAGCGTACATTCAACATAACATAACTGCGAGTGCCGTCTGTCCACCGGTCCCTGGGAAATATTTGCAGTTCGCAGGCAAAACTATTGTCATTCCTCCAGCCTTAATTTAACTTGGTCCGCGATGAAGTAAAATATCTGGATGTATTTTAATATTTGTAGCTAGCTATGTTATATATAGAAAAGTAGTAAAGCTATGTTTTAAGTGGGTAACGGAAATGGAACAGAGTGTTAATAATGTCTTTGATTTTCGCGATTGTTACAAATTTTAAATGAAACACTTTTAAACGGATTAATCGCGTATATTGAGCAGTGCGCAGTGTGGCTTATCATATATATAGAGACTGTGGCTTATCATATATATAGGTAATACAAAGAGAAGCATCGGTGTTAGGGTGAAGGAACACATCTCCGATGTCAAGAATGGGCATGTATCAAAATCACCTGTGTGTGAGCATACATCGAACAAATTCAACCACAACATCAGGTTTAATAAGCCCCACATACTCGCTAGGGAGAATAGATATATCCCTAGAATGATCCGCGAGGCTATTCAAAAATACAAAAAAATCCTAATTTCAATAGAGAAGATGGTTGGAAACTTTCCACCACCTGGGACCCACTCTTAAAAAATTAAAGTCCCCAGCACACCACACTAGAGGACCAGATACAGTTAGCTCTTTCTGCAAGAATCCAGGGCAGTACGCGAGGCAATTAAGGAATCGTTAGCGGTAGTTTGATATAATAATTATATCAACTGACAGACAAATGCCACCTCAGTCTACCCGTGACCACGGACTACTGTAAAGTGTTCGAAACGTCGGGTTTCCCAAAAATGTTTACCATTCAATATACGCGATTAATCCGCTTAAAAGTGTTTCATTTAAAATGTGGAACAGAGTGTCTTAACACTAGGTTCCCAAGTTCCTTCTGCCTAACCTGTGCTTTGCCCTTGTGCGGGATACACTGTGATGCTGAGATGGAAAGAGAGAAAAGCTACCCGTATGTTTAGCCAGATTATACCTCGCTCATGTAATCATAGCACATTTTAACATGTCTTTAGAGTTCTAATCAAAAAAAATGGTTTATATGAAATAATTAAGTAAAAACTAATTTAGTTTTAAATAAGTAATATATGTATGTATAGGAGTATAAAATTTGTTACAAGATCGATTGATTCATAACTCCTTGCCGAGATCACATAATAATTTATATCGCAAAAGGATTTTGATTTCCTTATATTTTCATTAATTGCTAGATATTTAATATCGTACCACGTAATTAAGGAAAGATAAACACACGGCACGGTTGAGGTTAAATTATAGTATCGTGATTATAATAATAGTAAATTGAACCACCGACGCTATTAAATGAATTGACTTTCTTCAATATATATTGAAGAAAGCCAATTCATTTAATAGCGTATATATTATATGTTTTGTTTATAAATTCTTCATTATTCGTAAATACAAAAATAATAGTTTAATAAGAATATAAAATTATATAATCGAGATTACTGCAGAACTAAATTAAGGTATTTTTTATAAAAGATGTCCATTTAAAATGAGGATAAACAAAAAAATGTTTTCAGTATATAAGATCGTTTTTCCGATTTATTTTTTAATAGAACGAAAAAACGATCATATTATATAAGTTATCTGTAAAATAAAGTGTAAAATATCGTAACATTCCTTAAAAAATAATCAATCATATATTATAAGTATAGATTATATTCAGAAGTCTTTTCCAGTCGCCCTATCGTAGATTTGCGTGTTTGAAACCTATTTTTCTGGGTGAATGTGCACGTTTGATGGAACATATTGCATGCTCGAATCTCGAGAATGCAAACACTTACGGCGCATTTTAAGTGCTTGTAGCAGATTACAAGGGGATGGGGCGTTAGAGCTCAAGAGTAACATTATATTATATCTACTCGTATTTATAACTTTGTAAAATTGACGGTTGAATTCTGACACACAACAAGCTATGCCTCAATTTCGGCGGAAAGTGGGCAACGGAACGGAGTGTCTTAACACTAGGTTCCTAAGTTCCCTCTGCCTACACTGCTATGTGTGGGATACAGCGTGAAGCTTCATACTGTAGAAAATAGTTATCAATTGCATTCTGCTCATATAATTATATGCAATTAAATAACAAAACATACACGCGTTAATTTGATTGCAAAACTATACAATATACAGACCTTTTTTAAATACATTAACAACAAAATGTTAGCACAAATGTTACAAAATATTGAAAAGCAGATATCGCGGACAGTTCCTGTACATTGCGCTCGTCGTGTCCGGTGAACGCTTCCTACCAAATGTTACTTTGTTGATGAAACTTTCATATCCGCTTTATTGTATATTATTAAATACAGGGCTATATTATTATATTACTTATTTAAAGAACGTGAAAAATATTAAAATCAAGTACTTTAACCTTAAGTAGAAAAATTATTCATAGATTTTATGTAGACGTAGACTAGAACAACATGAAATAAAGTAATATGCTATAAAAATAAAGTAATGTACTTTTAACCTTAATTTTTGCTCAGACTAGCATAATAAAAATTCTAGATTAAACTACGCAATTTATATACTTACAATTTTACGAGATTAAAGAGTATAGCATTTTTTGCCCTTGTGGCGTAGTGAGAGACTGAAAACGAAATGTTTGTGGGTTGGAGCCCTATTCGAAATAATTAATATATAATATTTTCCTTTTTCAGGTGTAGTGAAACTAATTATGGCGGCGTTGATTTTCAGGCCTAACTTTCAGGTCCTCGAGGTCAGCAGAGACAATTGTTTACCTCCTATTCAACGAAAAATATTTGAAGAATACTAAAATGCTTTGCCATAGAAAATTTCAATTGAACTGCAAAATCTATTACTAAAAACACAGCATCTCTGATCTCACGATTCATTAATTCCCGCATCATTAAGATGTCAACACATCAGCCTCTATTTGAATAAAACTCCGGGTTTTTCATTATGGAGTGGATGCTCTTGAATATTTATGTAATGTTCCTCATTTCCTCTTTATTTGCCCTTCGTCTAATGTCAGTCTATGAAAGTCAATTTTCATGAAGTCTTTTGTTTTTAAGGTTCAGTAAAGTGACTAGGGACGCGCATAATTTTATGTGCTGTACTGAAATATTGGTATAAATTATGGCCTTGAAGTGTGATGAAATGAAAGTATTTTACTTTATTAGATATTTCAGCTGCTCTTATTTCTTGAAGCGAAACAGGTAAGTTGAATGTTAATATATTCGTGATACGTTGTTCTTTAGGGATTTTTTTTAAAAATATTAGTATATATGTAGAGGCCGTTGCAGCACAAATTAAATGTGTCGGTTGTGTGTTCGATATCTATTGGAGGAGAAATTAAATATTTAATATTTTTATTTCTTTGTTCTGATAACGAGACAAAGCATGGTGTAGTACCAAAATTCACAACACAATGCCTCAAGAACTAAACGGTGTACGGATTGTCCTAACAACGACCCTGCTATGTGCAGAATACAAAAAAAAGCTATAAAAGTGTTTACATGTACGTATGTATAATATATTTATTATTATATATAAATACCATGTCTCTTTACTTAATTATTTAGAAATTCGTTTGTTTGTAATACTTTCGTTAATAACAGATAACTTGTTGTACTTTGAGTTGATATTCAACATCTTGCAGCGAAACATAAATTGGAAATACTCAATTAAGTGCAACAAATTCACATACAATTTTGAATTAAATTAAAACTGTCATGATATAAAAAAGTATTTATTAAAAAAGTTTGTGCTCTAACTGTCTTTTCAGTGGTCATCAAGCCCTTATATTTAACACCAATATCAGGGAGGATTATAAAAAAATATGTAATTCGCCATCTCGTAGAGGCGGCCATTTTGGGCAAGCAACAATATTAAATATACGTAAATTAATTGTTATCAGAACTGAACTCCTAATCCAAACTTCAGGTCGGTTGGACACTGGATGTGGGTAAGGTTTAACATTACACTAACGATGCAAGTCAAAGAAATGCTTTCAAAAATACGGTGAAACGGTTTCAAAGTTCATTCTCATCCCCACTCGAGAAAACGAAATATTTAATATTTTCAAATTAAATATTTTTTTTTATTTCTTCGCTCTAATAATAAGGCAAAGTGCGGCGTCGAGTTGACCGTGAATCTAAAAAAAAATCTATTTATATACATGTCATTTATTAACTATCAATAAACAAAACTTTACGGATAGTAAATGACGAACATCGCACAAACAGAACTACTGGACTTAGAAAGATTAAATTTAACATGTAAATAAGGTAGGTCAATATTGTAGGGGAACAAGTAATAGTAATAGGCCTGTCGTGGCGCAGCGTAGTAACCGACAGGTTCTGGGTTCAATCCCCGGTCGAGGAAATGAAATATTTAATATTTTCAATTTAAATATTTAATGTTTCATTTCTTCGCTCTGGTAATAAGGCAAAGCGCGGCGTTGAGTTCCGCCACTAAACACGCAATGCCTCAAATTTGGCGGAAAGTGGGGAACGGAAGTGGAACGGAGTGTCTTTACACTAGGTTCCCGGGTTCCCTCTGCATACCCTGCGTCGTTCGGGATACAGCGTGAAGGAGAGAGTGAGAGAGAACAAGTAATAAATTCCACGTAAACACCTACAGATCACTAATAATATTTAAAATTATGTATAATTCCACATACATACATAGTTATCTCAAGACGACTCTGAAATAGAAAGACAGATTGATTATCTTCTCTCGGGCGAGTTGAGCTGACATATTTGTGATGACAGTCATATTTTTGTGACTTAGAAATGCTTTTAAAATGGAATACTTTATTTATCATAATTTTTCAAAGGTAGTGTAATTTTCACTAATGGAATAAATAATATAACTTCTGGAAGTCTTTAGTCTTTTTTTACATATGAACATAATATACGCATACTTGGTTAGATACAGATATAAATTTAGTAGAACATAAACATATCTTAAGACGATTTTTGTAGCTTCTCATTGAATCTAGCAGCTATAGCTACAATTCGAGGCATTGCGTGTTCAGCGATGGAACCCTACGCTGCGCTTTGCCCGGTTACCATAGCGAAGAAATGAAAATATTAAATATTTCATTTTAAAATGTTAGATATATTACTTATTCGAGTGACATACAATGCCTCTGCGCCACGACTGGCTTCAAGACTGGCTTCTTCATATTATTATATTTAATTATTATCACAAATTTATAACTGTTTAACCTGTAATAAAAATTTACCTAAACTAAAGCTAGAAAATAAAAGTAAATATCATTTGTGAAGAACCAAATAAATTCAAACTTTCAACCATTCTCCGTAAAGAGCGTATAAACTACTCCACATATAAGTATCAAAGAGGCACAGCTTTTTCTAAAAAGCTCATTCTACGTAAACTTTTTCACACATAGTGAGCAATACTTTATTAAGCAAGCGAATAAGCATCCAAGTGCCAGAGTGTTTGAAATGTAAATGCGTGTGTCTGAGCGAGAGTAGTAGAGTATACCAGTATAATTGGGAACAGCTAAAAGCCCCCTGGCGTTACGTTACACATCTGTCAATTACCATGTAATTATATATATTAGATGCTTGTTATTGTGTTATGCGAAAACGTTACCATCAAACTTTATTTTGATATACGAGTAAATTTATTATTAAATTTACATACATATTACCTATTCGTTTTGATGGTATGGCTTTTATGTTATAGTGCGTCTTTTAATTTATCGCGAGAAGAACGATATTAATTAAAAATCGTGTGATTGTCATTATAATTTCATTGATGATGATTTTTTCCCCTGACCCCCATGGTCAATTCCATACAGCCTTAGTTGAATTTATATATATATATATATATATATATATATATATATATATATATATATATATATATATATATATATATATATATATATATATATATATATATATATATATATATATATATATATATATATAAATATATTAATGTTCACGTTTTTGCCTGCTCGGCAGTAGGAACCTAGAGTAAAGACACTCCGTGTCCTGCTTTCCGCTCTAGACATTGCGTTAATAAGTGCGGAACAACACTCACATGTTAATCGGAGCAGAGAAATGATAATAATTCCAATATAATAATTATTTTCAATATTATACTTTAGATGTGAAATAGATATTTAAATATTGAAAATTTTAAAACATTTTAAAGACATTAAAGAAACACCATCCCTCATTGAGGCCTGTGGTGACGCAGGGGCTCAAGTGTGACTTCACCACTCATCACGTTAACCTCAAATTCGGTAGAAATTGGGGCACGGACCAAAGTGTTTTAACACTACGTTCCCAAATTCCCTTTGCCAATCCAACCACGTGCGGGATAAAGCGTGAAGCTAAAAAAGACATTAATAAACAACTTTAATAGCAAATGATGCCAAATACCGTGTGATTAGCACGCGCCATTTAACTCGCGAAAATGTTAGAAAACATCGAATCGTAGCAATTAAACGCAGTCGGCAGTAAAATATTAGCTGCTAATGTATGGCTGCAGCTGCATTGCAATGTGAAATTATACATCCCCCGACAGTTATAATTTTGAACGAACTAATATAATTGTGTGGCCGATTGGTAGTTAGGATAGATAATTTAAAAATCAGATATTTTTGTAGCTTAACGCTGTAGCTCGTATAGGCAGGGTAGGCAAAGAAAAAATTAGGACCTAGGTTCTCTTTCTCTTTTCCTGTCTTGGTTCCTGTGTCTCTTCTATATTCTATAATACTAAAAAAATATTATTATATACGGTAAATAACTAATAATACGAAATACTAATACAGTTAGTACATAACAGTGAATTAAATAACTAATTTTTTAGCTCAAATTCTATAATTTATTAACTCAATTCTATAATTTATTAAGTCAATTTTCAATAGTTTATATATTTAATTACTAAAAATGGCGTAGATCATATAATATACATAAATAAAAACTTTTTACATTTAAATAAATAATGTATAAACGTTAACTTACATTTAAAAATATAAAGTGAAGGTTACATTTAATGTGTAATGCTTCTAGTGAATTATAAAACTGTCGACTAATTTGTAATCATTATTTCCATTTAAAAGCGTAATAAATAACTTTTATTAACGACAGAAATAATATTACATAGATTTATAAAATGAAAATGACTCATTTGAACGGTTGCGTTCAAAGTTAACATTATGAAGTAGTAATAAAAATGTTATCGTAGCACAATGGGGCAACGTCTCATTGAAAAGGCGATGGTTGTGGGTTCGATCTCCAATTATAGTAATGAATTATTCTTTATTTTATCTCAACAAGCTATGTCGTAATTTTGGGCGGTGAGAGGAGGCAAGAGTTCTATGTAATGCTTTATGTCGTAGCACAGGATCACAAGCGTGTGACTGTTAACGACAGGTAGTGGATTCAATTCCCATTCGATGAAGTGAAATATTTAATATTTTCAAGTGTAATATTTAATATTTTATTGCTTCACTCTGTCAACAAGGCAAAGCGCGGCGTTTAGCTCGCAAGTCAACACGCAATGCGTCCAATTTTGGCGCAAAGTCGAGAACGGAACAGAATATTTTAATACTTCAACAACAGGTTTCCCAGCTTCCATTACTTCCTTGGTATGTGCGCGCTTCACTAAAAAAGAGCCTACTAGTCATGCTAAGCGGAATAAATCATGAAAATACAACACAATCTTTTAAAAATCTACAAGTTTTAGTACAGTAGTTATAATAATAGTAAGCATAAGTCAAGGAAGATATTAACAATTCCACTCAACATATTATATTTGAAAAGCAACAATGCAAACACAAAGTTATCTAACAACAGCGAAGTCACTCCGCTTTGAATGCAAAGGAATAACCTCAAAGTGAGAAAAGTTGCCCTACTTGAAATGTGCTGGAAATCCGTAAGATCTTAAAACATTGGCTCCGTGAAATATACGATATGTCTGAGATATGTATGTGGATGTATGAAATCTGGCACACTGAGCTTTTACGTAATAATATAAGTATATAACTATTGGGCAGAATTGGCCACGTAGTTACAGTTCAATGGCGTCGTTGTTATTGTAAGCTATTAGTTTGTATCTTGTAAAAATAATGACATATGAAATATATAAACGTATTTTCATGTTTCGCAATGTGAACAATTGTTGTTAATTAAACAATGGCTTTCATTATAATAACGAGTCACACATAGGAATGACTTACCTATCAGCGAGTTCTCTTTTACACCAAAATTTCGACTAATATTTTTTTTTTTAAAAAGGTTTTTAAATTGATTTAAAAAAATAAAATATTTATGACAAGGAATTAAAATAATGAGGGAATAGAGAGCCTTAACACTAAGTTTACTCTTCCTATCCTGCCATTGCCGTGTGATTCCGGCTTAGAATAGGATCACCCTGGTATTGATGGTGTCGTAAGAGGCGACTAAAGTGCGTGTGGTAGAGTCACGTTGCCAGTAATGGCAAAACGCATGGGCAGACTCGACCGGATTATTACCACCCCCGGCATTTAAGACCGGCGTTAAGTAGTGGCTTTGGCCATTGCGTTTCGAATTAGGTAATGCCGGGCCCCGGTGCCCTTCCACCTTAAAGGACGGCAACGCTCCTGTAGCTCCTCTAGAGTTACACAGGACCGTGGGCGACGGTGATCACTTACCATCAGGTGACCCATACGCTCGTTTGCCGTCATATCCATAAAAAAAAATAAAAGAATTTGCGAGACCAATATATCAAGACCCTAGAAACATTATATTATAATTATAATAATAAATGAACTGAAAAAACCGCATTTATGCATTCAATTAATTTCCAAATTGCATATAAATCCTTGCAATAAGCAATAAAAAGAATAACACTCAAAAAATCCACCTAATGTGAAGTAGTCAATAAAGAAAAGTTGATTCTTGTTAGTCATGCCATATTGGATACAAAACAGCTAACAGATGTGTGTAACAGCTAAGCTTGTGTTCTCCAAAGTTGTCCTAACTCGAGTTAGGAAGTACTAGTAACTCGACGAAAGGTGGAACTTATTGATACCTCTCGCTTGTTTGATTTTCTGCTTAACCATATTATGTGTATACTGTTAGCTATTTTGGATATTTTTAGTATGTTTTTTTTATGTTTTATACTAAATTGGTTTTTATGAGACCTGTACTCGAGGCGTTGAGTTCCACGACACGACCTGCAATGCCCCAAGAATTCAGCGTAAGTGGGGAACGGGAGTGTCTTTACGGGAACGAAGGTTACTCTGTCTACGCTGCCGTTCGTATGATATATGGTGAAGCTATAAAAATGTTTAAAGCGTAGTAGTTAGTTAACTATAGAAAGTTAGTTAGTTATTTTATTGACCGCTTGCCATAAAATATTCCCCTTTAGAATTGAATCCAGAACCACCACATTTCTTATCATAAGCTGTGCCAAACGCATAATTTGAGGCGCCAATTCTAACTTAAAACATCAAAATATAATTTATATAGCCATTCATTAACTCAACAGTATCACATTGCGCATACAATAAAACAATGGTACGGATCCATAAAGGATTTGTCACTGCTAATCGGCTCTCCCTTACAAAACTGTTTAAACTTGCTAACCTATTTACGTCTTTATCTCACTTCCCATGAACTCGCTGGATGCAATTCGTTTGCAACTTGTAAATTGTATTTACATCTTTAGTTTCTGTAAATGTTAGCGCAAGTTGTAATATATATATATATATATATATATATATATATATATATATATATATATATATATATATATATATATATATATATATATATATATATATATATATATATATATATATATATATATATATATATATATATATATATATATATATATATATAAAAGCTTTTCTGCATTTTAGCTAGATAGTTATATATAAAAACAGCGCTATGGCAAGGTAAAATATAAGACAAGACAATGTATACTAATTAAAAGTCGAGCCGGAGCCAGAGCAGAGTGTACTCGTATATAAATTACTCTTTAAGTGTCTTGCAAAATTAAAAAGATGCACAAACTGTAAACAGTATATCATTCTTATTCAATGTAATTCGATATAAAAATTTCGATCTATAGAACCTTGTTTTCAAGCAATCTCTTAGCTTTGCCCTTTTTTCTTTTCTCTTTATTAACATACAAAGTTTGTTGATTAAGTGAATGAGCACGTATCCTCAATGCGGTTTTCAGACAGCAAATGGAGACAATCCGGAGATTAACGTTCATCCCAGCCTTCACCCAAGACCCTACATACACGGTTACCTCATGAAAATGTATCAGAAAAATGAAGTGGCATCTCCCGTTTAGGAATGCGGTACAAGATAAAGAAGGTCGCGTTTATGTCAATTAATAAAGATTTTATATTTTTTTTTATATAAATATAAGTAGTTTAAGTAATACCTACTTTTACTTAGTTAAATTATATTTAATAGTTTTTAAAATATAGAAACCCGTTTTTAACAGGTTATTATTATATATCTTGTATAAATAATATGTATCTTATACGCTAATCGAAAAAGATTCAATATTTTATTTTAAAGTTATTTTTATATGATGCTTGAGTTACGGATAAGATAATATATATTTTTTCCTCAAATAAGATCAAATATTTCATATATTCAGTGTCTGTATTGTATTCATATAATAAGCCGCTAAAAGTACTTTAAAAATCGCGAGTCGTCTAATACCTCCACTTCACAACATAAATATTCAGTGCGGAGCGAAGATCTCTTATTAATGAAAAAGGGTCACAAGGTATTTTAATTCAACTACGTGTTAAGGATTTGGTTGGAAGGCACGTGCGTGAGTTAGACGGGGGATTGTTGCGGTCAAGTATTCTTTGGGATACACCTCATGATTAGATTTCACTGAATTCCTCTCTCTTCTAAACTAAATGGACAAAATCCATACAATTTCTAATTTTAAGGGGAGACGTTAAGATACAAAATCACTATTTTGATTAATCATCTCAAAGTACTTTGTAAACATAAAAACGTTTCATAATTAAAAATAAATCTTATTATTATATTATGAATGTTGTATGGTCAATAGTTAGGTAGGCAGAGGTATAACTTAGGAAACTAGTTTTAAGAGAATTCTTTTCGTACTTTCCGCCGAATTTGTTGCATTACTAGCCAAGTGGCGGAACTCAACGCCGTTCATAGCCTTGTTACCAGATCTAGGAAATAAAAGTATCCAGTTCCATTTCCTTGAGTGGATATCAAACCCACAATCTCCGGTGTTTACAGTCATATGTACTTGTGCCCCTGCGACACGACAAGTCTCAACTTGGTACTCTTTTCTATTGCATATAAGTCATTAAAAACAGTATTGCCATTAAGCAAACTAGCTTAAAGCAGGTTCCATTATTCCATAACATTTATATTGCTTTTATGAAATGACGTATAACTAACAACTTTACGAGTATCTCCACAAAATATTGACAATTTATATTTACTCTAGTAATAACTTAGTTTTATAACACCAGCACAATTAAATCCACTCAGCATTCCAACTACTGTTAAACGTTTAGGTTATTTTCACATAACTGCAGAATAGCCTGCCACCGCAGGCAGGAATTACACGAAGGCTATAATTTTCTCCGTACACAAGCACTTAAGCCCTTTTATTTTGCCAAAGCCGAAGTAGGTATAAACACAACCCCAGTAATTACTAAAGGCTAAGCGTTAAGACCCGAATTTCCTGTTAAACGACCCTGAGGGATAAGGCTAGTGCCGTACATTATCACTCCTCAGGTTTGAACTCCTACAATGCTCTAAAATGATCGTATTTATATATATCAATGCACTGAGAAAGGGTCACTGTATGTTGGTACTCAGAACCGGGAACTTCAAGAAATCTTGGGGTACCCGGAGTTTCTCAAATAATGTTAAAGGACGTTAAGGCGGCTATGGAGTGATATACAAAAGTAATTTTAACTCTATTCCCTTAGCTTAGAATTGATATTAGATTGCAAAAGTTGTCCACAAAGTAAATCAATTTGGAACTTGTATCGAGTTTATGTCTAGCTCCAAAAGTTTGACCGGAATTGTTTGCATATATTTGGTAATTATTGAAACAACGGCTATAATGTTATGAATACTAAGGAAGTGACTTTGAAATTGTTCCAGGATTGCTTTAATATAAAAAAGGGTCTGTTCATTTAATATATAAAGTTATGGTTTATTTATTTTTCTTTTACTTCTTCTTTTATACTACAAACGGGTTTTATTTAAAAATCTCAACTTTGGACAACGAATATATAATAGATTTTTATTTACATCAATGGCAGTAAATTTAATAATATTCGGATAAATTTTTCGGAATTTTTTTTTAAATTTCGGTATTTTTTTTTGTTTAACAATGTATCCCGCGTAAGGCAGAATGGCAGAGGAAACCTGGAAACTTAGTGTTAAGTCACTCTTTTTCCGTTAAAACATTCATATGCGATGATGAGCATCGCACTTTGCCTCGTTGCCAGAGAGAGAAATTAAATAATTTTATTTTATCATTAAATAAAATTAATATCATATAATTAAATTGAATTGATAAAAATTAAAAAATTAAACTATTACTGTTTTTAATTTTTTAATTTTTATCAATTCAATTTAATTATATGACATAAATTTTATTTAATGATAAAAAAAAAAAATTTAATATATATATATACTGAATATTTTTTGAAATTAATGTAGCTAAATTTTTTTGCTTACTATGTATCGATTATCAAATAAAACAGTGTAATTTAAGCGAGCGGAGCCGCAGGCGGGTCTCTAATTATAAATAACTAAGAAAGCGTAGTGCTTGTAGAAACAAAGAAAAATATTAGGTTCAACAAAAATTAAAAAAGTACGTCTGCAATATACATAGTATATTTTACATAAAATGAGCTTTTTCACTTGGTGAAGTCTCTCAAAGAAGCAATGAATATTGTAAGACTGTCGATGAAAGAAAGAAAATGTCTAATTAATTCTAAATGTAGAAAGACGGACTTTCATGAAGTCGATGTGAAAAGCAACACAGTAAAATTTTAAAGAAAAATTCAACACTTCAAGAATATTCTCTTTGAAGTATTTTTTTATTAATTTCGTTGTAAATTGAGCAAAGACAAGTATACTTTGTAACTTTTATATGAAGAGTTATTTTGGTGCTACTGAAAGCTATTATTTTCAAGGTAAAGTGTGATTTATAAAAAAAATCTGTGAATACAATGCCATGTATATTTATAGCATGAGGCCGTCGTGGCGCAGTAGCATGGTGACTGACTATAAATGCGACGTTGTACTTTAATTCCCATTTGGAAGAGAGAATTGATCATATTTACACTGTATTGAGGCCTGTCATGCCGCAGCGGCACAAGCGTGTGACTGTAATCGACAGGTTCTGGAGGAAATGAAATATTTAATATTTTCAATTTTAAATATTTAATATTTCAATTCTTCGCTCTGGTACAAGGCAAAACACGGTGTTGAGTTCCGCCACTCAACACGCATGCCTCAAATTTGGCGGAAAGTGGGGAATGGAAGTGGAACGGAGTCTTAACACTAAGTTCCCAAGTTCCCTCTGCCTACCTTGCCATGTGCGGGATACAGCGGGAAGCTGAGTAGAGTAGAGTACACTGTATCCTACACATGGCAGGGTAGGCAGAGGGAACTTGGAAACCTAGTGTTAAGGCACGCCTTTCCACGCTTTGCCTTGTTACCAGAGCGAACAAATGTACATATTTCATTGAGGAGAAAGGAGAAAGGAGAGAATTGTTTTCGATGATTTTGAATCTAGACAAAGAACGCCATCTAGATTTAGTCTAATAAACACCTAATATTGAACATATTGGGGAATAGTCTTTAAAATTTCGGTATATGCGGAATTCAGCACGAAATTAAGAAAAAAATAGAGATTCTTTTAAAAAGGTAGTTCCTTATTAGATAACTTTAATACCAGAAACTTGGGAACATTGCGATAAGACACTCCGTTTCTTATGCAACTTTTCGACCAATTTAAAGCTTTGGCGAGTTTCAGACCTTAACGCCGCGCTTTGCCTTTTTACCACAGGGAAGAAAATTAAACTATTAAACATGTCTTTGAGTGAGGATCGAACTCACAAACTGTTGCGTATACGGTCATACGCTTGTGGCCCTGCGCCACAATAGACTTCAATGATAAAATTAAAATTATTTATTGTTATTCGATAACGGTTATTTAGGCCACTAACAAAAGCTTCGGTGATTTTTTACCTCAAAGTCTGTAATCCGATAGATTGTTGTCGTAGATATGAACTTCAATAATAAGTAAAGTAAGAAGATTAACAACCACTGAGCGTTTAACTTTGTTAACAATGAGATTATGATAAAAGACGATAACTACAAGGAAATCCTCTTTGTGGCTTACTGCGAATCTAAGATTCTTACAAATAAGAACTTTTAATGAGTTAACTAAGCATGTTTCGTGTTACACTAAATTTGGTTTTATTTCCTATGTTCTTACCGCCTATGGAATGTTGTATGTTTAATGCAAATGACTACAGCATCAAAGTGAATACTTTTAACTGTATTTATATAATTAAGGCCTGGCGTGGCGCAGCGGCACAAGCGTATGACTGTAACCGATAGGTTGTGGGTTCGATCCCCACTCGAGGAAATTAAATATTTATTATTTTCAATTCAAATTTCATTTCTTCGCTCTGGTACAAGGCAAAACGCGGCGTTGTGTTCCGCCACTCAACGCGGAATGCCTCAAATTTGGCGGAAAGTGGCAAACAGAAGTGGAACGGAGTGACTTAACGCTAGGTTCCCTAGTTCCCTCTGCCTACCCTGCCATGTGCGAGATACAGCGTGAAGCTGAGTTATCTATATAAAAAATAATGGATGAAGGCAAGGGCACGAGCGTGCTCATGTAAACGTAATAGGTTGTAGGTTCGATCCCCACTCGAGGAAATAAAATATTTAATATTTAGGCTTAATAATAGGTTTAACGTATAGTTCCGCCTTGATACGAAATGACTTTAAAAAAGGCCAGAAGTTGGGATCGGAAGTGTCTTAACATTAGGTTCCTAAGTTCCTTCTACCTTCCCGTCACACCATGTGCTAGATATAGTGTGATGCTGGATAGGCAGATTTTGAGAAATATACCTTATGATTACAAATGACTTTATTTATTATTTTTCTGTTTATTAAAAAAAAAATAGATAAAAATATTTTAAATATTTTAGTTTTAAACAATAACGTTGATGAATGACTCGTTCTGTGAAACAAACAGTCATTTAATTAAATAGAGTATAGTGATAGACACGAGGTACCTATATATTTGTAGGCGTTGAACAGCAATAACAGTAAAACCCTGAGGCGAGATTTAAGGAGATAGGTGTAGAGCGAGTACGTGTGGAAGTAACGTAAGAAGTATGTGATTATTTCAACTGGGGTTGTGGAAAAAAAAACAGCGTTTGCGTCTAATAAATACTGTTGAAGGGTTCAACAACCTTTCTTGGTGTTTACATTTTTTTTCTTTTTCGAATTTGGAACGGAAGAGTATAGTTAGAACGAAGTGTCTTTATAATAGATTCCCAAGTTACCTCTCCGTACAAGCAGGGTAGGCAGAGGGAACCCGGGAACCGGGTGAAAAGACGTTTGTGTGTTAAAGGTTATTACCAAATTAACGATTTCATAAATGATAACACGCCTTGGGAATAAAATGCTCGCTCCAGGCTATTTCAAATGTATCATTGTCACATAATTGATTATATGATGTAAAATTTGATTAAAAAAAACAAAAGACATGTCCCGCTGAGTTTCTTTCGCCGGTTCTTCTCAGGTCTGAGGCAGTAACTTTAGTGAACTGGTGGTAAATTGTTTGACGTTCAAACAACGAAGCTCGTAACTTCTTATTTTGAATAAAAATATTTGAATTTGAATTTGAATTTAGTGTTAAGACACCCCGTTCCACTTCCGTTTCCGACTTTCCGGCGAATTTGAAGCATTGCGGATTGAGTGGCGGAACTCAAAACCGCGCTTTGCCTTATTAACATAAAGAAGAAATGAAACATTAAATATTTAAATTGAAAATATTCAATATTTCATTTCGTCGAGTGGAGATCGAACCCAGAATCTGTCGGTTACAGTCACACGCTTGTGCCGCTGCGCCACGTCAGGCCCTTCCTCGAGTGGGGACTGAACCCACAACCTGTTGCGTTTACAGTCACACGCTTGTACCACGACAAGCTTTGATAGCAAATATCACCAATTTTCAATCGTGTCATTATTTACATATCTTGGAATATTTGGAACGATATGTTTAGGTAACAATATTACATTACCAATGTAATTCACATTCTAAGTAATAAGTATATATATAGCTTTGACTTAATAGAAATAAAACAAAACATAAAATATATTCTCCGTACGCTCGAGTCGACCATTTACTTAATTTATAAGTCTCTTTGTACTAGAAACTAAATATATCAACATTGATAATAAATGGGGCTTGTCTAGGCAAGCACTAGCTCGCCTGAAGCCTCAAGCCTCTGTAGTAAATATGACGACAATCAGATAAGGGGCATGGCTTATGGGGGCCGTACCTAAGAAAATCTTTATTAATAGAGCCAGGGTTGTAGCAACGCTGAGTGACAAAGACAGATAGACGTCCTGATCCTTTAGATAGATGTAAAGGATTACCAGGGTGAATGCTGGAGGAGAATGTTTTAAGGTCTTACACGGAAAACAGATTTACTATAACTATACTTCTATAGAAGTTTATAGAATATTAGCTTCATATATATACGAAATATTCACCTGAATTCAAGATTGGTTTCAGGTTCGATTCCCACTTGGGGGAATGAAATAATTAATATTTTCAAATTAAATAAATGAGATTTCGTTTCCTACCTACCCTCGTGCGAGCGGGAAACAGTACGAAGCTGGAAAAAAAATCAAGACATTGCCTGTACAGTGGTGAAACTTAAAGCAAAAATGAAAGCTTAAGATTATAATAGCGTAACAATGACGATAATTCATTTTGAAATAAGATCAACCACTGCGTTTACAGTCACAAAGTGGCATTAGTTAGTATATAGAAATAAATTTAAATAAAAGTAATAACTACCTAAAATAGAACTGAAAAATTTGTTTGCTTATTCCACAATAAACGATATACCGAAGGATAGAGCTTCTGAAAACATGAATATTCATACAATGTGTACGATAAAAGCGGAATAAGAAATATGTTTTCAATTTGTCGTCGACGTTTCAATGTAACGATGTCGTTGAGTTCGACCAAATTCAATAAATAAAATCAAATAAACATTTTATTTGTTATATTTTAGAATACATTTGGCAAATAAAATACTGTGCTATGGGTTACTTTCTATGAATCCTTTCAAACTACACCAAAAAAACGTTTATTTGCAAAAAAATACATATGTATCTGTCTATCAGTCAATCCAAAATCGATGAATTATTCCTCCTCTAGTTATATTTATAAGTTTTATAAATATAATTGGGCAATAAGTTTGAATTTTACTAATAGTCAAGCGCTTATTGTCCGATTAATGTAACTTAACATACATCAGCAAAACAAAAATTAACATGACATAGAAAAACTCTTTTAAAAAGTTTTTTTCTGTCTTTGCTATTAATATTATTTGATGTTTCCACTTTTAAGCAAAAACAACGGATTTAGATGATTTTTTACTACAGTAATATAGATTTAACACATATAGTTTTATTCAAAATAAAAAGCAAGCTTGACTTTTTAACGCTCGGAACACCATAATCAAAGCACCATACCAAAGTTACGGCTTCAGACCTGAGAAGAAAATCAGCGGGACATGTGTGTTTTTAAATCAAATGGTTCAACACATTATTTGTAAGGAGAAATACATTTGAAATAACCTGGAGCGAGCATTTCGTTGTCGATATGTCATGTCTTAATGGCCAAGGCATGTCATAACTTAAAAAAATGTGAATTTGATATTTAAAACATAAACGTCTTCAACATTTTTTTTAAATTGTGAAATAGAAAATGATCGGACTTATGCTTGTAAAAGCATACACACTGTCCCATAAAAGAATTACATACTCGATGCAATCGTGTTATAGGTGCACTAAGTTTAAACTTACTTCTAGTATTAACACTATGTACATATATAACCGATTTTGCTAAATTAGTATTTTTTTTAACATACAAAACGTTTTCAAAAATGTTGTGAGGTGCAACGGTCAATATAATAATTTCTTTAAATTTTTCCATTAAAGAATCTTTCGGGCATAATGTATAGATTGCGCGAGAAGCTCGCTTCTGCATGACAAAAATTGACTTAATACAGGACGCATTACCTCAAAGTAAAATGCCGTACGACATAATACTATGAAAGTAGCTAAAGTAAACGAGGTGAGCTGTATCCACGTCTGTTAATATTCGGATTTTTTTACTGTGAAAGCTGTTGAGCTAAGTATATTCGCCAACCCATCAATATGAGATTTCCACTTAAGTTGGAGTCGATTGTGATCCAGAGTAATACTCCAGAATCAACAGAATATATGGCTTTACCATCCTTGACAATTTTCGTAGTTTTTGTACGTGGTTAGGCTAATAAATTTATGTAAATATTGTTTATAAGTTTTCTTTAGTATAAAAATAAGTTTCAGCGCACAACTTCGTACTTGGGTCACTGCTAAATAACCATCATACCACGTTGGAGTAGGGTCTGACTGCAATTGCATTAGTTATGCGTACAATTTTCTCTAAGAGGAATGAATTATTTTTATTTTTCCGAACAAGAAGACACCACGATGCTGAAATTCGCCACATCATTACTCCAAAATTAGGCGATAAATTTAAATTGGATATAGTTTAATATTGAAACAGTTAAATGTTATATTTCTACCCGTTTCTTAATTACCGAACAACGATTCGGGCCTTACAATTAAATGACATACCTACATAAACTAGATTTATGGGTACCTATAATACTTTTTACTATTCCCCTACGACAAGCAATTTATTTCGTCCAATACATTAAGTTGCAATGTTATACAGAGTTGATATATAAGGTCAACAAAAAATATTATTTGACCGTTTTATCATTGAAAATGTGAAATCTCTTCCAAGATTACTTACATTTATTTGGCTGACTTCCAGAGGTTAAGCGAATGTTTGTGTAAATAATTACAGGAGTATTTTTAGATAGACTAAAAATGTGAACAAAACATATTTACTACGCTAAACTGTTAAAAATAATCAACTGCTTGTTGCTTAACTTATATGATTTATACTTACAATAAATCTGTAACTGAATAATGTACAGACATGGGAGGTATATTAAAAAAAATCTTATAGAGGATGTTTATAAATGTAATAGGGCCCAAATTAATAATTTTATTTTTTTTCCGGTTTGTCTGTGTGTTTATACGCGCTAATCCCAAAACCGGCTAACCACATAAAAATGCAGTTTTCAATATTATATATATTTTTTTTCAGTTTCACGCTGTATCCCGCACTAGGCAGGGTAGGCAGAGGGAACGAAAGTGAAACCTAGTGTTTTGACACTCCGTTTCACTTCCGTTCCCCACTTTCCGCCGAATTTGAGGCATTGCGTGTTGAGTGGCATTTTTAATTAAGCTGATAGAACTGCATTGATACATTTATAACCTTATAATATATATAAATGTGTGTGTGTGTGTATTATATTTTATTTTATTTTAATTGGTTGATAAATAAAAAAGGTCACGACCATTTAAAATATTGAATTCGATAAAATTGCTACCATTTTTTTATTCATTTTGCTGAATTTTAGTTTTTAATGTATAGATAATGTTATTAAGACAAGAAAGTAATGACGCTGTCTTGACGTTGCCTACACGTACAGGATGCACATGGCAGGGAAGGCAGAGAGAATTTTGGGAAGATAGTGTTAAGATACTTCGTTCCCCACTTTTAGCAGAATGCCGCGCTTTGTCTTGTTACCAGAGCTAAAACATGAAAATATAAAATATTTCATATCCTTAAGTGAAAATCTGTCGCATTTACAGTACTCTTTAGTAAGCACGCTTGTAGTCTGTGCCACGTATAGCCTCTACGTAAGAAATAACTATAATTAAATCGAAACCTTTTTAGAATATGACGAAATTTTTCATGACCGCTGTAAGTAATATTATTTCCCACAATTATAAGTGAAATCGCCTTCATAACAAAGGAATTATGGCCAAATAATTCTTATCTACAACATAAAATCATATACATGCCTTCTGTATACATTAATTGTGCACGTTATAAAAACGTTATTATTATAAGCAATTTGGGCACAACCGCTCCAAATACACCGTCTATTAAATAATTTATATAACTACTAAAAATTTCTGCTGAAATATTTTGAAACAAAAATCTATATATGTATATGTATATATATTTATATATATATATATATATATATATATATATATATATATATATATATATATATATATATATTTATATATATATATATATATATATATATATATATATATATATATATATATATATATATATATATATATATATATGTTATAAGGTTATAAATGTATCAATGCAGTTCTATCAGCTTAAACACATTTCTTCATCTTTATAAACAGCAGGTATCCTAATTCACGACATCCTGAAAATGTTATGTTCTCAAAAAAAAAAAAAAAAACATTTTATTATTATTTTAGTTTCTTTTTACAGCCATCATATTAAATAAACAAAATTTTGTAATTTATGTACTTATATGTACAATAGTACATAATATAACATATTAAAAGACGTTTACGAGTGTAAGATATACAATTTCTATTTAATTAGTGTAGGGGTTCCACAAATGACAAATGGGCCACAGTCACACCAGTGCGTGAGACCAACATATAAATTCACTAAAATTCATTAAAAATTGTCGAGTTGCCTTATATCGTAAGTTTTACCGGTCAAATTGTTGTTGCGGCTGTTTTTTCGTCATTACCGTCTCCAAATTGACTGTGCGTGGACTCTTATAGTGGCTACTGAAGGAATTATGAAAATGTTTCTAGATAACTTAAAATGAACTTTAATGTAGAAGCTTATCAAAAATATAATCTTATATATTATTGACCCTACTGAAGTTGTATTTGCTTGGAGCTTGAAAAAAAGCTTATCAAATTAGTTATTAAAATACTTATTAAATTAGTTTTAAGACTGATTATTTTATAAAGAATAACTAAATCGTTTGCATGCCCAAAGTCTACATATATTTTTTTGGGAAAAGGTAGGCAGAGGAAACATGGGAACCTAGTTTTAAGAAAAAAGTTGTTGAGTGGCGAGACTCAACGCCGTGCTTAGACTTCTTATTAATGGAAATAAATTAAATATTTAATCTGAAATTATTAAATATTTAATTTAATTTCTTCCAGTGCGGATCGAAATCACAATCCGTCGCGTTTACAGTTACAAGTTTGTACCTCTGCACCACAATGGGCTTTAATAAATGTATATATGTAATTAATTTTGATCTCAGCTTCACGCTGTATCCCGCACGAGGCAGGGTAGGCAGAGGGAACCCGGGAACCTAGTGTTAACACACTCTGTTCCACTTCCGTTCCCCACTTTCCGCCGAATTTGAGGCATTGCGTGTTAAGTGGCGGAACTTTTTGCCTCATTACCAGAGCGAAGAAATGAAACATTAAATATTTAAATTGAAAATATTAAATATTTCATTTCCTCGACTGGGGATCGAACCCAGAACCTGTCAGTTACAGTCACACTCTTGCGTCGCTGCGCCACGACAGGCCTCTATATATAATCTAATATTTATGCCTTAAATATTATAAGAAATATAAGTTGATCAAACATAACCTTCCAAAAATATTTATGTAGAATTTCAAATGGTATTTGAAATACTAGTAGCTTGCTAGCGTAGTTATTCTATATATCAATTATCAATGGATTTTATACAAACTTAAATGAAATATGTTATAAAATACAATAAATGTGTGTGTATGTGTTATAACATATCATATACAAAAATTGAGGCCTGTCGTGGCGCAGCGGCAGAAGCGTGTGTCTATAACCGACAGGTTCTGGGTTCGATCCCCAGTCGATGAAATGAAATATTTAATATTTTCAATTTAAATATTTAATGTTTCATTTCTTCGCTCTGGTAATAAGACAAACCGCGGCGTTGAGTTTCGCCACTTAACACGCAATGCCTCAAATTCGGCGGAAAGTGGAGAAAGAAAGTGGAACGGAGTGTCTTAACAATAGGTTCCCGGGTTCCCTCTGTCTACCCTGCCTCTTGCGGGATACAACGTGATGCTATAAAAAGAAAGTAACATACAATAACTTGCAAAGTTAATAATAATAAAATATAGACTCTCGAAAACGAAACCAAAAAGGTTAAAGTTTCGAGAGCAGAACAATAACAATGACATATGAGCAATCGACGCGTGAATACATATCGGTTCATTATTCCTCGTCTAGACCGAAATATCTAATGCGTAAATCTGAAAAAGTAAACAATTTTAATAGTACACTCGTATATACAAACATAGTGGTCGCCAACAAAGAAATAGCTTTTAAGCTTGTCATAAAATGAAGTGTCTTTATACTTTGTATTAGGGGATTAGGGAAACTGTTTTCCGCGAACAATAAGCTACTGACGGTTTTAGTGTTCCCTTTGAGAAGGAAAAGCCAGTATTCTTTCTATTTCGGACATTTCATCTTTTAAAGTGGTAGGTTTTGGGTCGTAGTTGCGCAGTGGAATAGTGTCGAATGGAAAACTCAGTTGTGAGTTTGCGACCCACTTGAGGGAAGGAATTATTTTCGTTTATTTACTTTGATAACAAGATAAAACGCGTTGAGTTCAGCTAGAGTTGCGCTCTGTTGGGCAATGCATATGGAAACGGAGTATTGTTAAATGTTAGTTCTTTTGAATACAGTAAGACATATTTCGGCGTTGTGTTCCATATTCAATAAATATATCAAACTATGGACATACACACATATTTACGTAGATATTATCATTAACATTTATGTAAATTTTCCTACCTTCGCACGCACTGTTATCCTTTAATTAACATATCTATAGTAAATATTTGTTCATCGTTAGTATTCGTATATACTGGCGTAAAGCTTACATACAGCTTTGAAGCAAAAAAGCGGTGTGACAGTATTCAAAGTATAATTTTAATTACCTATATCTAAAATGTCACAAATATATCAACTACTATTTATAACAACATACTAATGTTAGTGTTGAAATCGTATTATAATAAATACTTTCGATAAAATTGTAAAATAGATCCTTTTATAATAAAATTGTAAAATAGATCCTTTTATAAACGCTAACGAACCTTTACGGATTCTTGCTACAGTAAACTTGTTAAATCAGTTCTAAGTCTAGTCAATTTTATTATTATTCAGCTTCACGCTGTATCCCGCACGAGGCAGGGAAGGCAGAGGGAACCCGGGAACCTAGTGTAAAGACACTCCGTTCCACTTCCGTTCCCCACTTTCCGTCGAATTTGAGGGGGCTCATGCTTTTTACGTGACGTATTTATTACTACTTTTTCTTAATTATGCAAATAATCACCATCATCATAATAATCTTTTACAAAATAAATATTTTAATCTTCTGTTATGCAACAATCAAGACTTGGTTCCTAAGTTTCCTCTGCAAGTCTGCATACCCTGCCCTTTGCGAGATACAACGTGAACTTTAAAAATAAAAACATGTATGTTATAAAAATCTTTTCTGAACCTATCTATCTACGATTATGACATGGGTTGCACAAAGCAGAGCAATGCGCGATGGTTCTTGTTTGAACTCTAACATGGAACACTATTATATTTCAATTATTTAGATTCTTCTATTAGATAGACTAACCGCATCGATGAATTAATTACAACACTCAACACACAATGTTTTAAAAAAATATATATAGAAAATTTAAACTTGATTTCATTTTATGCGACAAAAAGCGTGAAGATACTAATTAGAAATTTAGTAATCAAGAATGCCACCGGTTTGACAAGTTCATTTCACTAAAAGGCTGAAAATATCTATATGAAAACAAAAAATATTCAGTAAAAAATAAATTTATAATAAAATATCAATATACCGTAAAATAGCATCTTAAATATGTGATATAATTTCACTTAACCTATATACAGGGCCAGCTATCGGTGGTGAAGGGGCGAAATCGAACCCTATTAGCATAATGAAGTCCGACGTTATAAAACTCGATCGTTCAGCTACAACCAAGTATATTTGCTAGAATAGCCTAAAAAATAAATAACGTAGATATTTATAATAAACATACTCTCTCACTCAGCTTCACGCTGTATCCCGCATATGGCAGGGTATACAGTGGGAGCTTGGAAACCTACTGTTAAGGCACTCCTTTCCGTTCCACCCTTTCCGCCGAATTTTAAGCAATGCTTGACGTGTGCCGAAACTTTAAGCCGCATAAGAGTGAAGAAATAACAATGTTAAATATTTCAATTGAAAATATAAAATATTTCATTTCCTCGAGTGGGAATCGAACCCACAATCCGTCGGATCTGCAGTCACATGCTTGTACCCCAACGTCACGAGGCCTCAAAGATAAATATTGGTCATAAAATATAAATAGCGATGCGATAGCGAAGAAACGATAATAATTATTTCCCCGAGCAAGAATCGAACCTTTAACTATGGCATCTACAGCCACAACAACCACAAAATATTATATAATACATATAAAACAAAAAAAAAATACAAGCTGATAAATGCAAAAAATGCCACTTCCAGGCAATATTAGCCTCGAGCCAAGTGTACAGTACAAGTTTGATTGGTAAATGATGGCGGCGCTGACAACTTTGATGGTTACGGAATGGGATTTTTAATAGCATCTCGATAACTGCGTCGGGTTTCCGTTTGTTTATTGCGGAAATCGACCACTGGCGAGGTTTCTTGAAAAATATTCAATTTAAGTAGTAAAAAATATGTGTTTCTTAATTGCCGTTGTTTACAATACTTGTTGTTTTGTTGTAATATCATGTGAAGAATGTGCTACAATAGGCAAAGAATATATGTACGTTAAACGTCCCCGTTCAAACGCCGTTCTTTATACTACCATTTTTTTACTTTTGTCATGATAGCATCCAATACGATTATCTTAAGTAACAGCAGTTTTACACTTCTTACTGCATAACAGACTAACCAATGGGAAGCTAATGTCAAGATAGTTCGTTCCCCATTTTCTAAATAATCATCGAGGCCTTGTTATTACTAAAGGAAATGAACACCGCGCTGTGGCGAAAGCGAGGAAATAAAAATATTTTGTGTCGCCGAGTGGAATAAAACCTTCAACCACCGTGCTTACGTCTGCCTAGAACTACCGTTGCGCCACAGTGGCTTTAATTAAAATTCAAAAAATAATAATAATATATACTCAAAGCTATAATCATTTAACTAAATGTACCACATAACATAAATAACTGCTGCGATCCCATTTAAAAAAAACTATACTCAACAAATACCTAAGTAAATTATCTTTGTAATATCTTCACAAAAACCCCATACTCCATCTTAAATATATGGCCATAAAACGCAGCAAGCGGTCGTTAGTAGCAGATAGCTCTAAGGGTAAGGCGCGCCACAATAGAAGGTTGTATATTTATGTGGACGCAAATATTTGTAAGAAATGTATGTATTTTTCAACATTATTTTTATATTATTAGATGGTATTCTGTTAAATAATCATTAAAATTGTTATGGTATTGCTAAAAAGTATGATTATTACTACTACTTGAAATATATCAAACGTTTTAGTACAATATCTGTAAATTTCGCATTGTATCCTAAGGTTGTCATTCTATAAATTAAAAAAAAAACACTTCAAAGAAAAGCTATTAGTAAAAATAACTGTTTAAGAATATTTACAGGATAAAAAATTATGGAATTAACATCTATTATGCCATGTAAAAATTACATTATACCATTAAGATTGTTGAGTTTTCTGCAGCCTCCAGAGCCGATGCTAGATTACTGTTCATTAGATTCAAATGTGCATGTGTAAATGTGCACTGTGAATTTGAATTTTAAATATATGATAAAATATAAATGAACTAAACAATTAAAATATTTCACAATTATATATTAGTAAATATTTGTCGTTGAAATCTCTATAAAAAAAAATCTTTCTTTCTTTCTTTCTTAGTTTCACGCTGTATCCCGCACGAGGCAGGGTAGGCAGAGGGAACCCGGGAACCTAGTGTTAAGACTTCCGTTCCCCACTTGCTAAAAATCTTATACGCTTCAATAAAACAGAATATATCACAAAGCAGTTGAGTCGTTCACCGCAAATATTTAATGTCACACAAATACTTCCAGTGTGGTGTGGTCAGAGTAAATAGCTTAAGAAAATGTTTATTACAAACACAATTGCTTCAAATATTTTATGTACGTAGTGGAAGAACTACTGAAGTTTTATAGCCGCAACGGTTTAAGCTTTTGTCAAAGTAGCTTTTAAGAAGAAATATTTGACTTGTATTTTAAAAGTTAGTTAAATACTTTTGTGACATTAAATATATTATGATAATATGTATGTATATATAATTTTCGTACGAAATATATATCTTTTTTGTCTGTTTATGCAAATTTTAAGCAAATAACATACTGTAATTCATATTAAATAGCCATTTTTTAGCTTCATGCTGCATCCTTCATACAGCAGGACAAGCATAGGAAGTTTGGGAACCTATTTTCAAGAACATTTCCCATTAAGACACTTTTACCTTCCCAACCCCTCTACTTCCCCCCTACCTCCATAATATACACTTTGCATAGTAATCATTCCTTTAATACTGATCCGTTAATTAAAAAATCTCACTACAATACATTTTCTACAAAATAATAAAATTTTCAAGTGGTGTTAAGCGGAACAAAGTGGAAAATAAAACGAATATAAGCAATGACCGTAGACGCTCTCCTGGGCGTCTTTTATACGGCGGATCGCTACAATGAAATCTGCACGTTTTATTTTAAGGAACTATCCGTTGATTTCAATAAGTGTTTCAGTGTTTTTTGTTGTTACCTTTGTAAAATACTGAAGGAATATATATTTTTTAGTAAAATTTTCTAAAAGAAAGGCGGAATTTTCATGAATGTATATTATGATATTATTTTGCGTTGACATGTTAACTTTTTCTTTCTCTTAGTTACCTTTTTCTTTCTTTTAGTTAACTTTTTCTTTCTTTTAGTTTCGCGCTGTATTCCGTGTGGAAAGTGTAGGCAGAGGAAAATAGTGTTAAGACCCTCCGTTCCCACTTCCACGGGGACACTTTCCACCGAATTATAGGCGTTACGTGTTGTAGTGTAGAAGTGGAACTCAACGCACCGAGAGCGAAAAACAATAGAAAGTCGCATTACAGTCGAGCGATCGTGCCCGTGAGCCACACAGGACTCAGATAAGTAACTATTCCATACATTTATGATTGACGAATCGATTGACGTAGCAGTATAAAGTCTGAAGGTAAACGTTTTTTTTTTTTATGTTTTTGGAGATTACTAAGTCTTCTAAGTCTTCTTCTCACTATTTAGATAAAGTGACTCCATATTTTAGCAAGAATTCATTTAATTTTATTTAAAATGTACACGAAATATCTTGATATTTGCTTAAAATGAAAATATGTATATTTAAACCTGTAGTAAGACTTCGTTAGAATTAATTGAGTTCTACTAGAATACATTACAACGTCTCTTCTACTTTAGTAATACATATATTAGAAACATTAAGCTGCAACAACTTTAAGTGAATTAACGACAGAACTCTATATTATTTAATGTAAACAATGCATGATGTTTAAATATTAATGCTTGATGAAAAAGAAGCAAATTATATTTTCTTCGTTTCTTTGTTTTTCATTAATACATTTATGTACTAAACTTTCACTACTACCTTGATAAACGGCTACTCTTGAGAAAATTAGTAATAGTTTTTAGAAGTGAAGCTAGCTATCGTTTAAGATTTTACATTTAATTATTGATAGAAATGCTCGAACCGAATTGAGCATTTCTAACAAATTTTAAATAAAATGTGAAATCATATAATAAATATGACGAATATGAAAATATGTAATAAATGTTTTTTTCTCTCTCTCTCAGTTTCACGCTGTATTCCGCACATGGACAGGGTAGACAGAGGGAACTTAGGTACCTAGTGTTAAGACACTCCGTTCCGTTACCCACTTTTCGCCGAATTTGAGGCATTGCGTGTTAAGTGGCGGAACTCAACGCCGTGCTTTGCCTTATCACCCAAGCAAAGAAATGACAACATTAAATATTTCAATTGAAAATATTAAATATTTAATTTTCTCGAGTGGGAATCGAACCCACAACCTATCATTTACAGTCACACGCTTGTGTCCCTGCGCCACGACAACCCTCATAATAATAAATACGATGATAATAATAAACGGAAAGTTGAATGAACTAACTATATATAAGTTTAGACTATTTCTTTTTTCAGCCTGGCGGCAGAGCCGCAGAGTGAAGCCGGAAGTGTTTAGACACTCCTTTCCCATTAAGCCACTTCTGTTTCCCACTTTCCACTGAATTTGAGGTATTGTGTGTTGAGTGGCGAAACTCAATGCCTCAGCCTGTTACCAGAGCAAAGAGATGAAAATATTAACTATTTAATTTCCGCGAGTGGTGGAGCTTAAAATAATTCAAAATTTCATAGTAAAGTAATGTAATGAAAATAAAATTCTATTTCTTACCAAAAACTACTAGTCACTAGTCACACAATATTTGTAAGGAAAATACGTGTTTATCTATTGTTACGGTGGAAAATATTTAAAAAAAAAAGGTAAATCACCCGAGGGGTTGTAATATTGTTTGCTTTTAATAAGAGCTGTGTTTGCGCGTGAGAATCTGCAGCGGTT
The DNA here is from genome assembly GCA_019049475.1 of Eueides isabella. Lineage (NCBI taxonomy): Eukaryota > Metazoa > Arthropoda > Insecta > Lepidoptera > Nymphalidae > Eueides > Eueides isabella. Next base: position 10,866,158 of record CM032389.1, on the reverse strand, counting down.
TCGCTAGTGGGTGACTGAGGAGCATGTACGTATGATCTACACTGTTACTATATATGTGTATACTGTCTTGTATATACGGTCTTTTGTTATATTTTATAACCATGTACTTTATAGCTACATGAAACATATGAATACATATAACTTTGTTTAGTATGAAGATATGTTTGTTTCTTGCACTTAGAAAGGTGGAAAGATGGAACCCTTGGAACCTGTTATTAAGACAATCAATTCCCCTTAAGACACTTCCGTTACACACTTTCTGTCGAATTCTTGAAGCGTTTATTTATTTGTTTGTATTCTTTTAGCTTTACACTGTACCCCGCATATTGCAAAATATGCCAAGGAAACTAGTGTTAAGACAGTATACGCACCATGCAATTTTGTTTTTTCTTAAAATGAGTTAATTGGTGGACCTCAACGCCGCCTTATCTCTTGTCACCAGAACGAGTAATTAAAAATAATTTATTCTCCCAGTGGAAATCGAACTCACAATAGTTGCGGTCACAGTGTTGAAGTGGATAAGCACGACGATTTATTTATTAAGTTAAGTATTTTCGCGTATTGCAAAAAAATAACAGAATTTAATTTTAAAAATTAACATGTGGAGTGCAGCTTCGCGTTTTATTAATATACATTTTATGGTTTTATTTACTTTATTCACATTTTATATGTGAAAATGTGTCTGAGCCAAACGATTTGTATTCTAAGAAATTCTAAAGAAAAATCTTTTTAATGTTTAGAAAATACGATGTTTTAATGACTTTCATTGTAAATATAAGTATGATATATGCCGAGCTTAGCAGTTTTTATAGCATTGACAAATATAAAATCCGTAACATCTACCACGCACATAGCAAATTCTATTTTCAACATTAGTACCTACGTAAGTTTGTTTTAATTTAAATTTATCAGCAGTAAACTTCAAGTCGACTGTGAAGTTTTAAACGTCATTTATAAATCGTAAACTGGATTTCACCTCAAGGGAACTATAGGCACCCCCTCAACGATTCCGAATTAAAGTTAAGCTAATAATCTGAGTTCACAATGTGTTCGAGACGGAATTACCGGAAGGGGAAGATTAATTAAATGAATGGTAAACGGTAAATATTGTAATGAATAAAATATGGCGTGCTCCGATTGATTTATGATCTTGCGCACCGATTTGGAAATATCCTTCTATATATACTTATAATAAATCTGTAACTGATCACTGTGTGTACATGGAAGGTGAATTAAAAGAAGGGGACGTTTATTTATTTATAGGGCGTAAAATATTGTTTTCTTTTTAATGATTGCCTGTTTCTTTGTGTGTTTGTACGCGTTTTTCTCGGATTCGGCTATCTACATCAAAATACATTTGCTCATGATTGTTGTGCAAACTTTCCTCAACATTTAGTGTTTATTTTCGGCGGATCGGTAGTATAAATGTTAATATTATGAAAGTGAAAGTTTTTACGTCAAAAGCACTGAGTGGATTTAGAAGAACTTTGCAAAGATATAGCTAATACAAAATAATAACAGATAAGCTAAAATGTATGTAAAAAATATAACTTTAATTTAACATTTGGATTTAGTTATAACAGAAACTACATTAATAATGTAAAGTATAAACGCGAAATGTGAACAACACCTAGTTGTGTCAAGAAAAGCTTAAAAGTAATTTAAAAATTCGAAAACTTTCAGGTGCTCAATCTGTAATACTCGACGTCCCTTTCTGGTTAGTAACCAGGATTCTTAAGACGACGAAACTGATATAAATGTGTAGTCTGTATACATGTTTAACTATGAACGTCAATTATAGGGCCCAAAAATCTTATAAATATTTTTAAATAAAATGTTCTTTTTTTATTACTTACTAAGAAAACGTACATTAAGTTTAACGCTGCGGGATTGGAACCCGCGCCTCTTGTTAAAACCGTTTTCAGCAGTTCACTTTCCGCAACGTAAAATTTTTATACTCTTTCTAAATAAATATTTTTCTTTCCTACGTGTGGATAAATACTTTAAATGTAGACAAAAAATCTTTATTTATTGTTAGGTTTATACTCGTAGATGCCATATATGAAGTGTACTAACCTTTATCGAACTTCATCTTTTTAAAATAATTTAATTGTGTTTTATTAAATTTCATAATATAAATCTGGTAATAGTAACTAAAAATATATTTTAATATGTCAATCTCTTTACCCTAGTACATCAAAACTATGCTCACTTACTCACTCAGCTTCACGTTGTATCTCGCACACGGCAGGGTAGGCAGAGAGAACTTGGAAACCTAGTGTTAAGACACTCCGTTCCACTTTCATTCCCCACTTTCCACCGAATTTGAGGCATTACGTGTTGAGTGGCCTAACTCAACGCCGCGTTTTTACTTTGTACCAGAGCGAGGAAATAAAACCATTGAAAATTTTAATTGATAATAAATAATTATTTCATCTCCTCCAGTGGGGATCGAACCCAAAACCTGTCGGTCACAGTCACACGTTTGTGCCGCTGCACCACGACAGGACTAAACTATGCACAAGTCTATTTTGATAAATTAAATTATCTTTATTTTTAAGTTACTTGCTACCATCTACGATGGCCCTTTTTAAACTACCACTTCATAAATAAAAAAACCTTATAGTTAATTATAATGCGCAATAGAAGTAGTCATGTGCTCATTCAATTCATATTTTCTATACCAAAAAGTTAACCAAACCAATGAATATAATATTCAATATATATTAAAGTAAAGCCGTCGTAGCACAAGGGTATGACTGTAAACGCGACGATTATGGGTGCTTCAGACTCAGGAGAATAAAATATTTATTATTTTCCTTCCCTCGTTCTGGCAGCTAGGCAAAGCATTCCATTCCACTTTTCGTCGAATTGCCGAAGCATTGTGTATTGAGTCCCGCCACTCCAGACACAATGTCTCGGCAATTCAGCGAAAAGTAGAAAGGAAATTTTGGGAACGGAGTATCACAACAGCAGGTTCTTAGGTACAATCTGCCCACCTTTCTAGAAAGATAGATAGATAGAAAAACTTTATTGCACACAAAATCAACATAACAAAACACAAAAAGATTATAATACAAACGTACAGATTGTGCAAAGGCGGTCTCATTGGTAATAGCAATCTCTCCTAAACAACCCATGGAGAGAGGAATAAAGTTATACAAAACCACAAGCCCGGTTTTGCAAAATTGCAAAGAATATTTAGGAGAAACAATTATAACATATACCTAATTCTAATATATACAATATTATAATATATACATACATAGCTTCACGCTGTATCCCGCACGAGGCAGGGTAGACAGAGGGAACCCGGGAACCTAGTGTCAAGACAATCCGTTCCACTTCCGTTTTCCACTTTCAGACAAATTTGGCAATTTCGTGTTGAGTGGCAGAACTCAACGTCGCGCTTTGCCTTATTACCAGAGCGAAGAAATGAAACATTAAATATTTCAATTGAAAATATTAAATATTTCATTTCCTCGACTGGGGATCGAACCCAGAACCTGTCGGTTACAGTCACACGTTTGTGCCGCTACGCCACGACAGGCCTCAAATATAATATATATAACATACATATATTTCTAGGTGTGGGATACTACGTGAAACTGGAAAAAAAATATTTAAGCAAAGCTTTTTAACACCATTAGCTTAGCATTGCACTGTTGGCGTACCAAATGCTTCCTTTGAAAGAGCATGTGATTGGGCCCTTATAGAGATTTCAGCACGTACACACAGAATATGTACAGTACACCACTCATAACAAGCCAAATGTTATTCAATGTGAACTTTATATACACGTGAGTAAGAGCTAAGTGCACATGCTGATTGATGCATTGTACCCCTCACTCACCGCTAAAAGCCGATAGAAAATTGAATTCTTATCCTTAGTAAACCTGCAGCCTCAAATCCGGCGGTTGCAAGGCTTTATTAAATTTCAATCATTTTGAAAGAACAAGGTGATCCCAAACAACACGTACGCCTTATGTGTGGATTACACGTACATATGTCGTGCGCTTTATCCATTTAAATTGAAAAATCTAATTTCACAATTAAGCTGGAATTGATGATTTAGAAAGCGGAGATACAATTGTTATGAAAAATAAAATGAAAATGAAAACTATTTCATTCGTTTCTGTGAATGCGCCTAAAGTACAAATTACAAAAAAAAATCTTTAGCTTCACGCTACATACCGCCAATAGAAGGGTAGGCAAAGTGCATCTACTGTTAAAATACATAATTTTCTATATTTTAACATGAGGCATGTTGAGTTGCGGAACTTAACGCCGTGCTTATAAAGGGAAATCGCGGCGGAGTAGAGCAAGGAAACAAAATTATTATATATTGTATTCCCCTAAAGTGGGTATCGAAGCCACAGCCGTCACTTAAAAAAAAACACATCTTATATATTTTTTGCTCAACACTCATAACGTCTTTTTAAAATAAACTCCAATAGATTCCATACAACCAACTCAAGTAACAGGAGCGTCGGTAAGACTTCCCATTCGAAACAATTTAAAATACATGTAAATTCTCTTCAACAAATTCAAAGTAAACATTTGTAAGCAGCATTAACATTACTACACAAGTAAATAAGTTGAATCTCGACATGCACATGCCGTAGTAAAACCTGCGGTCGGTGGGAGAGTCCGCCGAATATATCGTGTCACTTAAACCACTTTGAGGCAGTGCTGTGACGTGCCTGATATTTTACAGGATGACAATGTCCAGTGGAAATAGTAGTTATTTTGATTACGCTATTCAGAAATGAGAGAGTCTAGGCTGCTACGTATACTTGTTGAAAGTTTTTTTTAGCTTCACGCTTTATCCCTGAATAGCAGGGTAGGCACAGACAACTTGGAAACCTATTGTTAAAACATTTCGTTTCGTTCTCCTCTTTACACCCAATTTGAGGTTTTGCGTTGAGTGGCGAAACTCAACGCCGCGCTTCACCTTGTTACCAGAGCGAAGAAATGAAAATATAAAATATCATATGAATATATTAAATATTTCACCTCCTCGAGTGTGGATTTAAACAACAATTTATCGCTTTTACAGTCGCTTATGCCTACGAAAGGCTTCAAGATAGAATATCAAAGATATAATATCAAAATTATGCCTTTTTTTATTGTCATGCCGTACATATTTATTTGTACATATTTGCCAATTTATATTCTCTGTTATACGGATTCCTATCATAGTAAAAGCCTTAGTAATACAAATAAATTGAAAAACATGTTACAAATATATCAAAAAACCTTATTTCACGTTAAATTGCCTTGTTGTTTCTTTCTATAGTGTTTTTTTTTTCAATCCAAGGAGGGGACGACAAATAATATTCTATTACTGTGCGAAAAGAACCCTACCGATTGTCAATGTCTATTTAGATGGAAGGATACGGACGCATTAGTTTATTAGGTGTGCAAAGGAAGATAGATCCGTCAAAGTCAGTTGCACTGGGGAGCGGTAAGAGCCATTTTACCGCTATTTGCAGTTGTCTCCAGTGTGTGGTACAAACGACAACGGACCGAATTTTTGTTATATATATATATATATATATATATATATATATATATATATATATATATATATATATATATATATATATATATATATATATATATATATATATATATATATATATATATATATATATATATATATATATATATATATATTATTTTTTTATATATATTAAAAAACTGCCAACGAAGCGTCAAACGCGATTGGCGCTCCGTTCTCTCTGCCCACCCCGCTAGGCATATAGCGTGAAACGTAAGTTTAAGTTAAAAAAGTGTTACTTTTTCTTTCTTCTCTGTAACTTTATAAATAATTACACAATCATACAATAAATTTACATGTGACACTACATTTATTTGATTTTTCTCCTTGAATAGGTTAATTCTAAAAAATATATTATCTAACATATTGACAGCTTTTATATTATAAATAAAATGATAAAGATAAAAAGCAAACCTTCATAAGTCAAACGCTTGCAGCTGTACCAAACAACAAATGCATTTTCTAAGGGGCACTGGCAGTATGTCCCCCGTGTACAACTGCGGTGTGCCGGTGATTTGTATTCTTCCCTATCACGATTAAGAAATTGTCCTGTGGTCGATAATCCGCTAGAAGGGATGTAAGCAGGGCGCAAATGAAATGACTGATTACTTGCCATCCCTTAAGTTACATTGATTGAAGCTAAATATTTATGTAGCAAATCCAATTATTGTAGAAAAAAAGATTTGAATCATTGTAATAAAGGTATTTTTAAGTTAATTATGTTAACTTTGGATATATATTTCAATGAGAGTTTTCAAAATCTCAAATTTTAGAACCATAAATAAGAATTTTTTTTGTAAAATCTATCATATTTTGGAACGTAGTTAAATATTTGTAGGCTTCCAACCCTTTTTTATATTATTAAACCAGATATGCCTAAGGTATCACCATTAAACATACCGTATTAATTAGAGAGCACATTTAACAAATCCACTAATTACTATACAAATATCATACATACAAAATGCCTAAAACGATTCATAACGACCAAAATCCATGACAAAAAAAATCTTATATCGCAATATAAACTATATATTATAACAGAATCGAGATCAATCGCAAAAAGAACGGTACTTACTAAGTAGCAACCATTATTTAAAACCATAAAAGGGCAATAAATAAAACATCATTGTTTTCCTCAACAACACCCTGACAATGAATGCGTCGCAAATGTTTCTTTATCATAGTCAATAAATCCGAGTCTCTCGCAAATTGCATCTGCCATCAATCTAAACAGTGCTACCGTCGTTACGCACTGTACAGAGTACTCCCTCATCAAACGAGATAAGATCTATAAGAATAAGTTACGGTTGTTTATGTGTGTATACACTTTTTTATCGATACGCATACTCAGCTTCACGCTGTATCCCGCACGAGGCATGGTAGGCAGAGGGAACCCGGGAACCTAGTGTTAAGACACTGCGTTCCACTTCCGTTCCCCACTTTCCGCCGAATTTGAGGCATTGCGTGTTGAGTGGCGGAACTCAACGCCGTGCTTTGCCTTATTACCAGAGAAAATATTAAATATTTCATTTCCTCGACTGAGGATCGAACACAGAACCTGTCGGTTACAGTCACACTCTTATGCCGCTGCGCCACGACAGGTCTTTTTTTTTATATATCATAAATCTTTTTTATTTTTATACATTTACTACATTCTATGAAGTAGAAAGAGAGAACAGTGACACATCACTACATACATTATCTATTTTGAATAATTGTTTGTTAGGAATATGAGGCCATACTCATAAAAGGAGTTTCAACAAATGCTGCTGGTCCTTATATTAGAAAAAGGTCCTTAAATTAGTGACCTTATATTAGGTAATGACATATTTATTAAATTGTCGTGAAATCGAACTCATGTTGATGACCAGATGCTTCACGCTGTATCTCGCACATAAGAAGGTAGGCTGAGGGAACCTGGGAACCTGGTGTTAAGACTGACTCCGTTTCATTTCCTATTAAATTAACAAATTTCTGTTCCAGATTTTCTCTGCCAAATTCTCGAGGCATTGTCAAGTGGTGGTGGAACGAAGTGCTTTGCTTCTATACCAGAGAGAGGAAAAAAATGATATATTTAATTCCCAACCCACAACTTGTACCACGGCGGCTTCAATAGATGATTTTTTAGTGTGTTATTATTATTTTTTATTTACTAATTTAAAAATTTATCATTTGGGTCTAATATTATTATTATATATTTCTATAAAAAAAGATCTTATTTTGATCCTTAGTTTATTATTTTTAGAATTAATATACAGTAGCATTTTATAAAATAATATAATCTTAAAATTGTGTATATAAGTACTGATTTTGTACATAAGTACAGATTATAATTTTTTGCCAATATATATAAAAAAAAATAGTAATTTACTCTCTTCATCCCTAGTTTCTCGGTAATAAAAGTGACGACTATAAAACTAAATCGCTTAAAATACGGCCACGCCCATAACCTCTCCCCATAGTAAAAACGGAATGTTTACGTAGTTGTTACTCTTCGTTAGACAACGATTTGTCATGAATACTTTAGGAATATTGTTTTTATATTGAGTGGAATCTGCGAATCCGATGTAGGGAGAGGGTGATACGTTTTAGAAAGTTGCGAATAATTAATGTGAAGGAAATGCAAAATATTAGTTACGCACGCGCAGCCATGTTTCTCTATAGAGCAGCTAAAATAAATAAAATAAATGGTCAAATGTGAGTAGGACTCGACCACCCACTGTTCCATAATAATTTCGATATTGTCAACGACAGGTCAACGAAGTACACATAAACGTTGGAAAACTAAAGTTAAGCTATCTTTTATGTGAAATGAATTACAATTGTAAGTTTAGGTACAAAATGAAATATTTAATAGATTCATTTCTTCGCTCTGGTAATTCGGCAAATCCTTCCGCCTCTCAATACGCAATGCCTCAAATAGTCGGAAAATGGAAAACGCAAGTGACTCAATAGAGACGGAGTATCTTAACATTAGGTTCCCAAGTTCCCTCTGAGTACCCTGTTATTTGTGGGATATAGCACTAAAAAAGTCTTCTAATTCCGCTACACTGAATAAAACATGAAATTATTTTTTCTCTTTATTTTTTATAACTTTTATGAAGATTTTTGTTCTAACTTACTTTTATGTAGATTTTTTTCTATATCCTAAGAAATTGTAAGCCTCTCTCTCTCTCTCTCAGCTTCGAGCTGTACCCCGCACAGGGTAGGCAAAGGGGACATTCGTGTTGAGTGGCGGAACTCAACGCCGCATTTTGACTTGGACCAGAGCGAAGAAATGAAAACATTAAATATTTAAATTGAACTTAACTTAACTTAACTTGGCTTCACGCTATATCCCTAGCGGGCTAGGCAGACAGAACGGAGCGCCAAACGCTACGGTCTCGGCATACCTCTTTCGCCTCGTCCACTGTCATCAACCTCTTCATACATGCCCTCCGGGGGGTCCTCATGCTTTTTACGTGACCTTCCTCCAGTATCGTTGATACTGTGTTTTCGAAGGTCAACGGAGATCTCCTCCACCCTCTCTTACCACTCACTTTTCCTTCATAAATACTTTTTACCAATCTTTTTTCACTCATTCGCTCGACGTGCCCAAGCCACCTGAGCACGTTCTTCTTCAGTCTCACTGTGACATCCACGCTAGTACCTGCCATTCAAGCCATGTGTATTTCTTCTTCAAATTTAAATTGAAAATATTAAATATTTTATTTCCTCGAGTGTGGATCGAACCCACAACCTGTCGGTTACAGTCACACGCTTGTGCCGCTGCGCCACGTTAAACGCCTAAACGTTTTATATTAATTTCAGCTTAATGTATCAATGATCCCGAGATCCCGAGATAAAAGGTTTTGCCACACGGAACCTTAAAAATAGCCAAAAGTCATTAAAAGTATGAAACATACATATTACTAAATATTTGCCCTCAACTTTGTAGACGCAAACACACGCAGCAAAATTATAATGTTTGTCGGTATAAGTTTTAACTTCTAACTAAAGTTAACTGGAATACTAGTTAACTATATGATATCGTAATAATATGAAAATCCCGTCAATTCAGTTGCAAATGGTAGAGTTTTAAACATAAAATAATAATTAAAATTATGAAAAACTTATCATTTAATCATATAAATTTTATATACAAAAATATTTTTCATTGCAAATATTTTTTTAGCTTTACATTGGGCGGAATATGTGCATGGCGGCTAGTGTTAAGACACTCCGTTCTATTCCTCACTGGTTCGCCAAATTTAATTCAAATTTCAATTATTTTCATAAATAATTGTCATTTTAGATATATAGGGTACTGGCAGGTTAATAAACAAATAACAAAACTTTAGAGTGACTAAGAATCATTTTTTTGTTATTTTAACCTATAAAGCACGAGGCACATGTTTCAAAAAAAATTCGATCTAAAGATACAATTTTTTTTTAAACTTGTGCCTTTTTTTAGTGATTTTGTATTAACTGTACTGTGATGTATTTTATAAGAGGCCTAGAAGAATTTTGTAGTTACAGAGCCTAGAACAATTTTGTTTTTATTAGGTTGTGTCAAATTTCATAGCGTAGTGAAATATCGCATTTATCTTACAAAAAGTGCTTATTGAATCCTTATTACGAAATACGGAACCCAATATTAAAACAATCCGTTCCGTTGCGTACTTTCCGCCATATTAAAAAGGCATTGCGTGTTAAGTCTGAACTCAACGCCGCACTTCACCTTGTTTCCAAATCAAGGAAATGAAAACATTAAATATTTAATTTGAAAATATTAAATATTTCATTTCCTCTGGTGGGGATCGAACAAACAACCGGTCGCCTTTACAGACATACGCTTATGCCATGACAGGCCAAAACAAAAATATCAATTATAAATTGCTCTAAGTCATAATTCCATTCATCAAAATATATAACATTATTTTAGAAAAGGCTGAGCTCTTATAATAAATGCTCTATAAGCACAAAAATTTTGACCTCAAAAGTAACATACACTACTGTAGGTAAATCGGCATTGAGTGATCGTTTCTTATTTTTAGCTATACAGGGCGAACATGTAAATGCTAAAAGCGCAAGTCAATCTCATACACTCTCATATGAGAACTTACATTTTGCCACTTGCCTTTCACAGCCGCATTATATTGCTCAACTTGATGAAAATTTTCATAGGAAATTAAATTCAAAATTTCAATATGTCGACAAAAGTTTTTACTTTAATATTCTTCTATACAAGTATTATAAAACGTTGACGTCGTGGTGACCTAGTTTCTAAAAGTTGCCAAGCGGTGATTACAGATTCAAATTCGTTTAAGAATAGAGAAAAACTTTTTTCAGGACTATACTTATTTTCGTCTTTTGTTATCTTTCTCACATGAATTTGCTGTATTTTTAAACAATAATGAGCGAAATGCACAATATTTTGTACAACACCAATATTTATTGCATAACCTAAAGATAACTAATTCTCCACTTTAAGCACATGGCATAGTAGGCAAAGAGTACTTGGGAACTTAGTGTTGAGACCGTCCGTCCATTAAAAAACCATAATAAATATCAATATTGCCACGAACTATATTAGAACCGACCACCATCCCATTTAACGTATCCTTATTGAGCAGCAATGCCAGTCATTATTAATAAAACTAAATTACGTAGAATAACCACTAAACGGGGTTGCATAACAGTGATTGCTGACTCCAATGCACCTAAGTGCACCCACCTTAATAATTCAGTGCACGATGGATAGCACTGATAGGGCACATCCGTCACAGGGCACTGCGTAAATCGTCTGGAACTTTCGATTGCATTCCCAAATACTATCCCTGATATATGGGAAAGGGATTATAATATGGTATATTTAAATTTATTGCTATAATAATAATAGATAGATAGATATATTTGTTTATTTTACTTTATATTAATCACTTACTTACTCACTTAGCTTCACTCTGTATCCCGCACATGGTAGAATAGGCAGAGGGAACTTGGGAACCTAGGTTAAGACACTCCGTTCCCCAATTTTATTAATTCATACAAATCCACTTTCAATTCTATGTTATTGACTGTCCCTCCGTGCGGTCAAGACCTCTTATCGGTCAAATAATTAAAAAAAAATATATTGATAAAGAAAGCTTTAAACTTAAAAAACCACTTTATAGCAAAACAAGAACTAAATTTACTAATTATCTTTGGAATTTAACTTAAATAATTTGAGGCCTGTTCTGGCGCTTTCACGTCGTTTACGATTCGAGAAAATGAAATATTTAATGTTTTCATTTTCTTCGCTCTCAATCTCAGTAACGCAATGCTGTAAATTCGGCAAAAATTGAAGAACGGGTCGGAGTGTTTTAACACTACTGTTCTCAAGTTCCCTCTGCCACGTGCGGGATACAACGTGAAGCTGAAAAAAAAGGAAAAATAATACATTAACAGTAACAATTTAAGAACGGATTTAAAATATATTCGTGATTCATCCCAAAGGCACAACCTTTATTGAATTCTGTGCGTCTCCGGCACTCAGTATGCACATTTTTGCCATAGCCCGCCTCCTCTATTATACCTTCTATACCGTAAGATGCTTTCAAACGTAAAGCAAAAAATACTAAGTAAAATGTATTACGTATTTGGTTGCAATTTTTTTTAAATGTTTTATCGTTTATTTTTCGATTAAATTTGCTTATATAAACATTTTTATTCATAAATATTGTAAGGTATATCAGGGATTTCAACTTACGACCGCAGCAAAATTGGATATTTACGTCTAGACGGACCAATTTTATAGCAACTATATCAAGTTCAAATATAAATAGCTGTTTTTTCAGCTTCACACTGTTTCCCGCACATGGCAGGGTAGACAAAGGGAACTTGGGAACTTAGTGTTAAGACACTCCATTCCACTTCCGTTCCCCACTTAATAAAAATGTCATGTAAACTCATAACTATTATTGAACATAAAAACGCTACAAAATCATATATTTTCGTAACGAAAGACTGAAATGAGGGAAGAATATTGGTAGGTAATTTATAATCGATCCCTTACGTCTGTTTTTGGCATGTCAATTAGTGACGTCCCCCAAGATAACGTCGTTTTTGATAAACTTAACTATAGACATACCTTGCAATTAAGTTACAGCGAAGGTTTTTATATACATGTATAATATTATGTACATATTATTATGGACAAAGAATTTACCGGATTTTTTTTTAATTTTGTGGGAGTGGGGGGAACGGAAGTGTAACGGAGTGTCTTAACACTAGATTTCTAAGTTTCCTGTGCCTACACTGCCATGTGCGGGATACAGCGTGAAGCTGAGTCTGAGTTTTCCACTTTCTACATGATATAAGCTGTGATAATGGCATTTCAAGGTAGGTCTTAAGCTAACCAGACTAAGGAAATCCAAAAAGTTGTTACATATATATAAATACACATCCAAAAAGTTGTTACATATATAAACATACATTACATATATAAATAAAATAATACTCATATAGACTATAATGTTCAGAAAATAAATAAATACAATTTAAGCTTACTCCGTCATAATCTGTGTACATCATCAAAAGTTATCAAAGATAAGTTGATGTTCAAATAAACCAATATTAAAATTGAAAAAAAAAGAACGTCCCAAAATAAAAGGGCTGGCAGTTTTAAAGAGCTCGCAATATTGAAATACTTGCATGTCAAGTCCACTTTAAATATAAAGGGGAGAGCTGACGTGCCTAATATCGAGAGATTACCGCCTCATTAATGCACAGACATGCAACATTTAAAACTTTATTACTGAACGGAATGTGTGGCTGGCTTCAATCGTTTAATTAAATTCTATATGGATAAGTCAAAGTGAATAATATACTTTGGAATGTATGTACTTGTATCCGAAAATAACCGGTATCCGAAAAAAAATGTAGATACTTTCTGAGCTTCACGCTATATCCCGCACGAGGCAGGGTAGGCAGAGGGAACCCGGGAACCTAGTGTGAAGACAATCAGTTCCACTACAACACGTTCCCGTTGTAGATTAATTAAGCAAAATTACGTTATGGTTTTCAGCTTCACATTGTATATGGTACATGGCAGAATTAATAAAGGGAATTTGAGATTTTAGTATTGTGACACTTGGTTTCGTTGCTCACTTTTGCCGAATTTGTGGCATTAGATGTTGAGTGGTGGAACTCAACGCCGCGCTTTGCCTTGTTACCAAAACGTAGAAATTTATTTCTTCGAAACCCATAACCGTCCTGTGACAGTTGCACGCTTGTGCACCTCGACAGATCTCAATTTAGCTTATTGAAAACTAAAATAAGCTCGTTAACTCAAGCTAACTTTACATGAAAATAATTCAAACAGAAATTAACACCACTCTTGTCTAGTTATACGTTAGAAATTGCAGAGCTATCTCTATAATTTTCAGTTATATCCCACATATCGTACGGGCAGCGTTTAGCATGCAAATTCGAATTCCGAGCAGCGCTCTTCCCGTAAACTATCTTCAAGATGGGGTACCACGTTAGATCGCATTGTATGGCGATGATAATGAGTCCATAATTTTATGACGTGGCAAGTCAGAATATGGTTGAAATCTAAGTGAAAATTATGCTTCAGAGTTGTAAAGAATACTTTTTTAACTTTATTCTATGTCTAAAAGCGGCTAAAGGAACTTGGGAACTTAATAATAAAACCCTCCCTACAGAATAAACACTTCCATTTTCTACTTTCCACCGCACATGAGGCATTACTTGTTGTGTAGCGCAACTCGAAATCTCCTCAAGTTGGAATCGCACCCACAACCTGTTGCCTTTTCAGTCACATGCTTATTTATTGTGCCATGGGCAACATACATACTTTATTTTACGATACTATGAACGCTAAACAAATTTAAAGAGTAAATATAATTATAATAATGAAAACAAACATATATAATGTTACACACAAACAATTGTAGATATACCATATTTTAATACTAGGTTGGAGATTTAGTGCCAAGATGCGTATCTTCTTGACTATCTTTTGTGAAACACAACGTTTATTATATAATTCAATATTTATGCATTAACTAGTCGAACTGCAGATGTTAAATAAATGATAATCATTTAAATTTACCGATTTATTTACACAAGCGGACTGCCAGATCAGATGGAGAGTATAATTATTGCCCGAAAACATTTCCTGCGGATCAAACTCACGACCTCTTATTTACTACAGTAAACTTACTAAAAGACCAATCAAACGTGCTTACCTGATAAAGATATATCCCACAATCCGTTAAACGAACTCGAGTATGCAATAGATTTTAATTTTCGATAATGCTTCGGTAGCGAGCCAAAACGTCGAGTGATTTGTTGCACGCTATAAAATGTACTCACAAAATTGCATATTTATAGGGGAATATTGTACAAAAATAAAACTTTTAGCTGTTTTCTATGACTTAGATTATACATACTGAGGTAGTTTTTTATGTAGTATGAACAGAATACATCGATAATTCTTATTTAACAAATAAACTACAAGAATTTTCATTTCAATTTATTATATGATATTTTCAATGACAAAAAACAAATTAAACAAAAACGTACAGAAAAATATCTCGATATAACAAAATAATTTAAAACTTAATTTACAAAGTCGTCTCCAAATTAAGGATTCCAATGTGAAAGCTCGCGCTCTGTCAATGTACACAGTGTGAGTACAGTATAAGTTGATTATATGGAAAATCCGAGGCAGGTGAAGGCGGCGTTACGTCAAACTGTTATTACGTTAAGTCGGGCGAACGTTCGAGGCATTTCGTGTAATTGAAACTTAAGGAATTCATTTTGCATTTGAGTATTTGCATTAATAGTATGAATGTTGCATAGTTTGATGGTAAATTTAACTGCAGTTATGTTAATATAAGTTAAAATTTGTTTGGATAAATCAGTTAACACGGCCTGTCCTGATTTTGCTCGTAATAATTTCATTTTTCCAAATTAATTTCATAGCGTGGGTTAGGAATAATGCTTTCTTATTTCTTTTTTTAATAATAATACTTTATTGCACTCAATATACACGTTGTTAACATGTTGAGTTGAGGTCTGTAGTGGCGCAGAGGCACAAGCGTGCGACTGTAAACGTGACAAATTATTTGGAGAAAATGAAGTATTAAATATTTTCAATTTAAATATTTAATTGAAAAACTTTGATTTTTAAAATTAGGTTCCCAAGTTCCTTCTGTCTACCCTATCTAGTACACAATTCCTACAGCGTGAAACTTAGTATTTAGTTAACAAACCTTATGACACCATAAAAATACACAGAAACTCACATATTATGTACAATGGTGACCTTATCAATGTCTTAAGCGACCTCTTCAAGGCAACCAAATAAAATTAAAGTACGATAGAGTAAAATTTTTATACAGAATTGGGGATCTACCAGAATAACCAACTTTAAAAAATAAATATTCTTTAATTTACATAAATAACAAAGCTTCAGACGTTATAAAAGCTCAACATTCGCACTAATCACATAAGCTCATAACAATAATTTAGATCCATTCCTTAACAAAACCTGTTAGCCAAAATATGAGCAATTTAACCGGGAACTTTTAATTATTAACGTTAAATTGCTCATATTTTGGCATAGAATAAAATAAGATTCTCTTAGTTCCCCTAATTCAAACCAATGTTCAAAATACCATAAAAGTTTTAAAAAGCACTAAAAATAGTCAACATCAAATATAAATAAATACAAAGTACTATCCACAATCACAAGTAACAATGTTTCAACTTCTTGTCATTGTGCACTAGCTATCTCAATACTTCAAAGTTTATATCTTTCACGATTCGCTGCATATCTTAACTTGGAGACGTAAAGTGTTGATACTATAAAATATTCATAGTTAACCTCAGTTGGATACAAATTTAACATTATTTTTGTTAATATATACGCTTTCCCCGTGTAAAGAAGGCAACCTTTTCAAAGATAACTGACTAATTTAATTTGTCTTTAACAGTATTATCTAGTTATATTGTTATACTTAAGACCTATAGTGGCGCAGAAGCATTAGTGTGTAACTGCAAACGACAGGTTGTGGTTCGATCCCTACTCAAGGAAATTAAATATTTTAAATATTTTCAAATGAAATATTTAACAAATTTAAACTTTCAACACGCAACGCCTAAAATACTTGTAGTTAGGCAGAGGAAATCGAGAGATGTTAAGGTATAGAACACACCCTTCGTCATATCTGCTCCACTTTTTTAGGTAGTAATTATTTAACCTAAGCTTTCAAAATATTTTTAATTTATTTAATGATACATTTTTCATTGTAAGTGCAGATATCTTTGATCTTTTTGCTAAAATATGAGTTTAAATATCAGTAAACACGGCACGATTATTTTAAAAAAAGGAAAATTGAAGAGTAAAGTTAATTCACTGCATTATCTTAGATAACACCCAAAAAATATTATATCTTATAAATTAGATTTTTTTGTATTTTTTTTTGTAAAAAAATACGATCCACTATTCAAAATGGTAGTTAAAAATATACATTATTTTCCATGTTTAAATGGCTCATTGCGTCACAATTTCAAAATGGACACTACTTATCATGAGAGATTTTAAATTGAATAAATTGAATATTAATTTAAGAAAAGTATTTAGATACTTTAGATACCTATAACTTTAACATATTTTCTGAAAAAACAATATATAAAATAAATGAAAAAAACAAAAAAAAAACTTTTATCTATTTATATTACAAATATAAAATAATAGTTTCAAATTGAGATATCATCTTGTCCATTGTAACAGGTGCAAGGAGTTAGAATGCTAGTTCGTTATCTAAGCGCCCACGGGCACGTCTACGAGAGCGACATTGACACAAACATTGCTCCCAATACTAGAAATATTATTTCATATAGCTTTAAACATAAAATTGTTATTATATTACTAAAATATGACTGAAAAGACGATGGTTATAAATTTGATTTTAACTCAACGAAATGATTTTATTTAAGATATTTTTCTGTCCTCGCACTGATGAGATGATAAGTGGACAGTATCCCACACATGGCAGAGTAGGCAGAGGAAACTTGGAAACCTAGTGTTAAGACACTCCGTTTCGTTCTCCACTATTCATCGAATTTGAGCCATTCCGTGTTAATTCCGTGCTATTTTAATACTAGGTACAAATATAGATAATTATAAAAAGTTATTTTCAAGTTAAAACTCCCAAGATATAGAAACGATACGGCATATTTACATGACAGTGCAGTTTGTTATCATCCGCCCGGGGGTACGTCTGCGGCGTGAATCAGATCGGTCGACTTCACTGCACTTAGGAAGTTACGTTATTTATATTTGTTACGACTGACTTGAAAAAATATTTGATTCATAAAATGTACCTATTTAATATTATTTTGTAATGAAAAGGCAAGATGGGTTATTAGTATTGTAAAGAAAAAAAATCCATAACCCTTATTAAATATTTCATACTTAAAAATGTAAAGTATTTATAAATTCAAAAGATATAATGAAGTATTTATTTCACAGTAGGCTCTTATACATACATATATATATATATATATATATATATATATATATATATATATATATATATATATATATATATATATATATATATATATATATATATATATATAATGTATATATATGTATATTATATATATATATATATATATATATATATATATATATATATATATATATATATATATATATATATATATATATATATATATATATATATATATATGTATATGTATGTATGTATCTATATATATATAAAATATTATGTTTGAGGAAGACACGACATTTAAATCTAGTTAGCCGTTTCTGAGATTAGCGCGTACAAACGCACAGATAAACGAACATACAAAAAACCACTGTTTTGGTCCCTATTAAATTAATAAAGGGGGGACCTTTATTTTTGTAACATTTTTTAAAATATATTTTCCATGTACAGACGGCGATCAGTTACAGTATATAGATTAACATAACTTTGTTACAAGTTTAGATTAACATGGCTATTTTAAAAACATTTTCAGACTTACCAACGTTAAAAAAGAAGCAATCATAATACTTAAAAGCTATTATTTTTTTTCCCAAACCAGACGGTTATAGAAACGTATTACCTATAGGTATTAAAAGTTCAGTTCATTTGACAATACAAGTCTGCAAGTTTATAATTTCGCCTGCGGGTACGTCTCGCTGAGCACTGATCGCTGTTAACAACTTCGGTGCACTTTCCGAGTGCGGATGTCAAGTTGAGGCGTATTTTTTTTTATGATAGACAAAATAATTAATAAAATGTTGTAATAATAAATTTAACTTTTAATAATAATTTTAATTTATCTAAAATAACAATAATTGATATTTGGCATGTTTCGTTACTACTGAGTTAGAGATACAGTTGTAAAAATAATTTATTATTATTTATATATTAGTATTTAATATTGAGGTCTGTCATGGCGCAGCGGCAGTTCCGAGTTCGATCCCCACTCGAGGAAATGAAATATTTAATATTTTCAATTTAAATATTGTATGTTTAATATCTTCGCTCTAGTACACGGCAAAAACGCGACGTGAAGTTCCGCCACTCAACACGCAATGCCTCAAAATCGACGAAAAGTGGGGAACGGAAGTGGAAAGGCGTGTCTTACCACTAGGTTCCCAAGGTTCCTCTACCTACCCTGCCATATGCGGGATACGGCGTGAAGATTTGTTTTCATTGCAAGGCGTTTATAGGGAACCTGGGCACTCAATGTTAACTTCGTGAGGGTGTGTAGATGAGCATTAATTAGTTGATGTATTATTAAAACGGCATCTCGAAAACAATTTCTCTTGAACGTGGTTTTAAATACTAACCGAAAGCTCTAAGAGGATTTTTAGCGGAAATAACGGAATTTTTCATACAATGTCCTAATCAAAGTTGCAGGCTGCGTCTTGTATAATATAAATTGCAACAATATAAAAACGGTGTTAGTTCGAGATAATTTTATCGTATTATTTTATTTTCCAAATGATTGCTAAAAAACTGAGGATAAAAATATTTAAAACACGAAATGTATCTATTTATTTCATCCTTTTTTAACATCATTTTATATTAAGACAAACATTAGATAGATTTAAAACATTCGAAATTAGTTCATACTACATATTTTAAAAAAAAAAACACATACAAACTAGATATATGTACTAAACTTAAATTTAAAAAGCGTATAAAAATTTTGAACGAAGCAGGATTTGAACCCGCGCCTCTGGAATACCGTTCCAGCGCTCTGACCACTAAGCCATTCGTTCTCACCGAGCTCCACGAGTTGTCTTTGGGTAGCGGAAATTTGTAAAAATCTCCCTACAGAGATGCTAACAACAAAAATAAGTTGTAACAAGCGTATAAGAATTTCGACGGAGCTCGGTGAGAACGAATGGCTTAGTGGTCAGAGCGCTGGAACGGTATTCCAGAGGCGCGGGTTCAAATCCTGCTTCGTTCAAAATTTTTATACGCTTTTTAAATTTAAGTTTAGTATTTTCTGTCCTAAGTGTGGAATAACACTTTAAAACATAGTAAAAATATTAAAATAAATAGTATTCTCTCTTGCCAAACGATAATTCTTACGAGTTGTCTTTGGGTAGCGGAAATTTGTAAAAATCTCCCTACAGAGATGCTAACAACAAAAATAAGTTGTAACAAGCGTATAAGAATTTCGACGGAGCTCGGTGAGAACGAATGGCTTAGTGGTCAGAGCGCTGGAACGGTATTCCAGAGGCGCGGGTTCAAATCCTGCTTCGTTCAAAATTTTTATACGCTTTTTAAATTTAAGTTTAGTATTTTCTGTCCTAAGTGTGGAATAACACTTTAAAACATAGTAAAAATATTAAAATAAATAGTATTCTCTCTTGCCAAACGATAATTCTTACGAGTTGTCTTTGGGTAGCGGAAATTTGTAAAAATCTCCCTACAGAGATGCTAACAACAAAAATAAGTTGTAACAAGCGTATAAGAATTTCGACGGAGCTCGGTGAGAACGAATGGCTTAGTGGTCAGAGCGCTGGAACGGTATTCCAGAGGCGCGGGTTCAAATCCTGCTTCGTTCAAAATTTTTATACGCTTTTTAAATTTAAGTTTAGTATTTTCTGTCCTAAGTGTGGAATAACACTTTAAAACATAGTAAAAATATTAAAATAAATAGTATTCTCTCTTGCCAAACGATAATTCTTACGAGTTGTCTTTGGGTAGCGGAAATTTGTAAAAATCTCCCTACAGAGATGCTAACAACAAAAATAAGTTGTAACAAGCGTATAAGAATTTCGACGGAGCTCGGTGAGAACGAATGGCTTAGTGGTCAGAGCGCTGGAACGGTATTCCAGAGGCGCGGGTTCAAATCCTGCTTCGTTCAAAATTTTTATACGCTTTTTAAATTTAAGTTTAGTATTTTCTGTCCTAAGTGTGGAATAACACTTTAAAACACATACAAACTAGATATATGTACATTTTTCCTTTCTGGGTCAACGCACAGATGAAAATAACAGCAAAAGTTAAACGGGATATAAAACGCCTTTAAAAAATGTCATTACTAGGGGCATTCATCTCTTGAAGCGCTGAAGAAAGCCTTTGTTCACAATACTCATTTATTCGGACAAAACTTTTTTTCGCCGTTAATGTGCAAATTAACCGTCAGAATGCGAAACGCCAAACAATGCTCTCTCCCCTGATTCAAAGTTATAAATTCTTTTGGAACACGGTTTCTCTGTTTGGAACGATTATCTTGTACAGTCTATAGTTATAAATAAGATGTACTGAATAATGATTTCGTTAATCCTGGGTTTGGGAATTTGTACATATGGAAAGAAGGTATTCTGTAAAAGAAGTACTATTATTTTTATTACTGTAGTAAGTAGCAAGCGAATGTAAAATGCGACGGGATGTACATAAGTTGATCCCCACTCGATAAAATGAAATATTTAATATTATCAATTTAAATAGGTTAAAAACAACTAAAACTACAATATTTAGCATGGGGCCTGTCGTGGCACAGATGAACAAACGTGCATTTTTGCCTATCGCAAGGTTATGGATTCGATTCCCATTCAACGAAACGAAATATTTAATATTTCCATTTCTTTGCTATACGTGAAAGGGCAACCGCGGCGTTGAGCTCCACCAGGAATGGTTTTAGATTTACTTATTGAATTTCAAATCACTAACCATAATTTAGAACACTGATATATTGTAAATTATCTAAAAAGGCAGAAGCGGAGATTTTCCTTCATCAAACATAAGCCAGGCCGGCCGTTTGATTGAATTAACATGAAACTTTTTGGCCTCGCCTGACAAATTTATCGCCATGAAATTTTTCCAGCGATCCACCGTAAAAACAAGTTGGACTTACAAATTTAATTTCATTTATTGGGATTTTACATTTTACGTTTCAAATTTTATTTTTAAAATTGAATTTTGCCGCCCTTTCATTTAAAAAATTCACAGGTAATATTTTTATTACAAAGTTAGTTGGTAGGCGGGTTTTTATAATTTATATGATTAATCCTCTTTTAGGCACATTTAGCAGCCATAAATTATGTTATGTAATTACTAAAGTAATTTGAGAGAAAAATATTATTTGTTTAATAAGTTTCATATATGTAAATAATTATTACTGACCTGCTTCTTAAAATGTGGACATTTTATATATTTTTTCAAAACTTACGATAGGTAGGTGATACAATTGTATTTCAAAAAATATTAATAACAGATCAGAACAAAAAAAAGACAGGAAATGACATTAGATCTACAAAAAAAATATTGAAAAAAAGCGAATACTAAGGTCCTAATATACGTCAAGAATCAAAAAATATTAGCTTCAAACTGAATATGTCGATTACAAAGTAAAATTATTATAAATATTTTTAAGTAAGTAACGGCACGTACTGTCTTAACGCTAGGTTCCCAAGTTCCCTCTGCCTATCCTGCCGTGTTTGGAAGAAAGCGTGAAGCTGAAGGAAAAATCTTGAGACTATGCGTAATGTTATAAAACGTTTACATCTCATCCGAGAGGCTAAGAGGGGGTGAAATAAAGCGTCCTGCAAAAGAACGGTCATTAAACAAGATCGCTATCATAATTGAATTAAAAATTCCGACACGACCCGCCCTCTAACGTGCCTTCACTTTCTGGATAACAATTTTGCGTAATACTTGATGTCACTGCTTTGTTTTGGTACAAAGTTAGAACTAGCATTTTGTATTTAGAAAATGATGGAATCACAAATAACGAGAATTATTTATACGTAGGGAACGGAAGTGTCCTACCTTTAAGTTCTCAAGTACCCTCTTTTTAACATACGGTGCGAAGCTGAAAAAAAATACCTACATACAACTTCATCTTATTCTTCTGAAAAAATGTTTATATAATTTAACAATTCTTCGGAATGGGGGACAGAACGGAGTGTTTCATCACTAGGTATCCAAGTTTCCTCTGCCTACTCTGCCATGTTCGGGATACAAAGTGAAGCTGAGTTGAGTTGAGTTGAACAATTCTATATTATATGTCCTTTATTCCATGAATTAGTATATTATAGAAAAAAATGTAAAGCAAGGTCACAATAGCAGGCTTTTCTCTATGAAAAAATTGTTCCAGACAACTAATAGAAGCAAAAAAAGAGAAACCATTAGATGTTAGAAAATTTCAAACTAACAGTGGCAAAATAAAAAATATTCATTCCCCTAACTAAGATCGATCGAACCTATATTCATTGCGTTACATAAGTCGGTCGGTTTTCATCAAACACTGCCTCACTGCGGTACAGTGGCCTCAATAAGGATAGATGACTTAGATAAATAAGTACGTATACCCCATAAGTATTACACGAGACGGCCGTAATGCAAACGAGATTGTAGTTCCATACTGTATTTTACTAAAAATATGTGAAAATCCGAGCTCTAACGCTCAGCGTGACGGAAGCTTCAATTTTAAAGTTCAATGAAAAGTGCATGATAATATAAAATGTTGCTGAAAAGTTATATAGGATGAAGTAAATTTAAAAGTTATAAAATTTTATCATAGTTTCGCCGGTGTTTTACTGGCTCAGTCAGGAGGTTCTCAATTTGGTATATTATTTTTGGATATGTATAGGTTGGTATAAGAAAGAAATGTGAATTCATTTTTGGCGTATTAAATATTCTTATTACACATACCAGTCTCTGTTATTGATAGTTTATATTGAAGGGCATTTTCTAACGTCTGGATTTAATATGCATATTGGTTTTCATTAATATTAAACTTTTTTTATTTTCAATATCTATTAAGATAATTTTAAATTTAAAAATAATAGAATAATACAAAATAATAAAAAACACAGCAAATATACAAACAATAGTCTTTAATAAAGTTCTCGTTCAAAGTAAATTAATAGAATAATTTAGTTTGAACAAAAGCACTTACAGCACTTTAAATCCAATACATACGAGCCAGTTACATAAAACGATAGACAATCTCCATTCCATTTGCAGTATCTTTCTATGTTCTAGCTCAGAGAATATAAAAGAAGGGACTTCAGCATTTCCCGTACTGACTCAGATCGAACCTAATTGAAAAAAGCGTGGAAGGCAAAATGAATCAGTTAAACGTATATATATAATTTTATTATAAGATTTCCTTATTATTATATGAATAAGCAGTTTGTTTTTAAAAAATAATTTAATAAATTTATTTTTTAACTAATTATAACACGAATCACTTTTTCAGAAAATATTCAACGTGGCAAGATTTGAGACCACTCCTCTCGGAAGCCGTCCAAGTGATCTGACCAATTAAGTCATTCATTCTTATCTAGCTACGTCAAAATTATTATACGTTTGTCATGACTTTTTGTTGTTAGCATTTCTTTCATTTGTGTTGTTAGCATTTCTGTAGGAAGATTTTGACGAATATAATTGGTTAGAAATATCATTTGGTGAGAGAGAATATTTTTATTTCAATATTTTTACCATATTGAAAGTGACATTCTACACTCAAGGAAGAAAAATATTTTTGTAACCCGCGGCTCTTCCCGTGGCGTATCTTAGCTAAATCGAAATTCTTACGCTTGTTACAACTTATTTATTAGACAAACCATAATAAGTATTTTGAAGTATAATAAAGATTTATATATGAATTTATAAATATTGTGTTACGTAATTCTTATTACATTAAAGATTATTAAAGAAAAAACATGCATACCATTTCTAGTCTCAAGCGGAGTTCTACGTTCGTGCTGGTGCTGATTTCATACGTCCGGTGGCAAGTGCATTCGAGTGAAACTCAGAGGGAATAAAACCAAATCTGTTGCATTTTACCTATTTGCCATCTTTTGAATTGGGGCTATTTAGAACTCTTTCTATTTAGGAAAGCTGGTAAATGTGTGTAGAATTAATACTAAGCGTTCCTTTAGAAATATTTTTTTTTGGTAAATATTAATAGTCGAGACTAGGGGTTTTATATAGGTTCTTTAATTCTCTCTGCTCAGCGATTAATTTCTCCGCCCTGAACGCTATTAAAGCAAGAAATGGAAAGACGTAATAATTTAATAATTAATTTCTTGTTTTTTTTTCTTTCTTGAGTCAAGATGATGATTAAATATATAATTTTTATTTTTTATTATTGTGTGAAGTTATACAATTACGACTAGCGTCGTATTTACATTTAAGCTTTTAAAAGTATATTAGTAATATATTAATAATTTTCACTGTGTTGTTAAAACAATTTTATATTACTTAAAATTATTAAATTTGATATTACTAAGTATTCAAAATCAATATTTTCTATATTCAAATAGGCCATTACAAGCACTTTTGAATAATCAAGTTACATAGAAATGTGTATAGTGTCAGGAAGCTACCACCAGCTCGGAAGGCGGGTCTGCTGAGAAGAATATTGCTGACGAGACTTATTATTACTAGGCCTCAACACGGAATATCTCGACAGATTGGCGGAAAGTGGGGAACGGAAGTGTCACATACTATACTCTGCTTATTAATGGAAAGGAAGTAAGTAAGTAGCGCGAAGCTAAAAAAACCTATTTTTTTTTCATCTATACGTTACAAAAACGTTGTAAACTTGCCCATAGCTCATGAGTTTAGATTAAAATATATGTAATAGTTGGAAGCTATTTGGTAGCGATTGATTTATCGGAACTGAGAACGCCTGTAGCGAAGTGATGTATGGGCCTTTTGAGATTTGTATAGAGTAGTGAGAACAGAAGTAACGTGTAATATATTTTTCTAATTTACGAAATGGTTTAAAAGAGAAAGGTTTCTATTGACAAGCGTGTTGTTAAAATCATACTAACAACAACGTAAAATTATATTAAAGTTACGTACGAGTGAATGAGGTAAGTTTAGGGTGTTTAAGAAAATATCTAAGAAAAATGTATAGTATTACAATAGCTGTCGTGGCGTAGCGGCATAAGCGTGTGACTTTAACCAACAGGTTGTGGGTTCGATTCCCTTACGAGGAAATGAAATATTTAATATTTTCAATACAAATATTTAATGTTTTCAGTTCTTTGCTCTGGCACAAAGCAAGCAGACCCGGCGTTGAATTCTGTCACTCAACACGCAATGCCTCAAATTCGGCGGAAAGTGGGGAACGGTAGTGGAATAAAGTGTCTTAACACTAAATCCCAAGTTCCTTCTGCCTACTCTGCCATGTGCGGGATACAGCGTGAAGCTGAGTTATTACAATAGCTAAGTTATATATAGCGGAGAACGAAGTGCCTTACGAACGACGTTAGATTCTAAGGCTACAATTCCATACGGACAAAAGCTTGTAACTGCTTTTTAAACAAATTATATAAATAATTGATAATTAAATATATTTATTTATATTTACGTTGCATTTAATCAAAGTAGGCAGAGGGTAACCAGTGTTAAGAGTAGAACATTTTTGAGACAATGCTTTATGTAGTGATAGAACTCTTTGTCCTATTACCAGAGCAAGGAAATGGAAATATATAATAACAATTAAAATTAAACATAATTAATTAAAATAAACGTATAAAAATCGCGGTGAAATATTTATACGTTTTCTAAATAAGTATTTTTCTTTCCTGAGTATAAAATTAGTTACAATATAAAATAAATCATTTTACGAAATGAATTTCGAACCCACAACTTAAAGGTAGTGTTAATAAAAAAAAAATCAGCCTCTGATCTACTTTACACTATGTTTCACGTGCAATTTCAAAGGTGCGATTTGTAAAAGCTAAAGCGCTACAAATTCAATGCACACGGGAAGAACACAGCGGACATGAGTTTTGACAAATATGTATGGCATTTTATTTGGCATCGAAATAAAAGTTCTGCGTATGATTTATGAAACTGTCAAACTTGCATGGGGAAATTAGAGTATATTATGTACTTACTACTTTTGTATAAACATTACAGTAACAGTGGTAAAGTTGCCAATATGCCAATGTCGGCGTTTTTGATTAATAACCTATATTGTAAGTCCTAAATATCTGTCTCAAGTTTTCTTTAATGATATTCGGCAACTGTTTATCGTATTTTATATTAACCACTGAGGACGTAAAAGATCGTGCAAAGTGGAGTAGGCTTAGTAGGAAGGCAGACCCTGGCACAGCAAGCCGGGATTAATGCCAGGAAGAAGAAGAAGAAGAAGAAGAAGAACTGTTTATCATATTTTATATTTAGATCTTCACACTGAATCACACTGTAGCTCATGTAGTCTCTGCCTACCCTCGGCAGAGAGAATTTGGGAACTTTATGGTGAGACACTCCGTTCCGTCCACTATTTCCCGCTCGATTTGAGACGACAGGTTGTGGGTTCGATCACCACTTAAAAAATGAAACATTTATTTTTTTTAAATTAAATAAATAATGTTTTAATTTTTTCGCTTGTTACAAGGCAAAGCGCACAGTTGAGTTTCGCCACTGAATACGCAATGGCTCAAATACGGCGGGAAGTGGTAAACAGAAGGGCACTCCCTTCTGTTTCTTAACACCAGATTTCAAGATTGCTGCACCTGAATAAAAAGAAGAAAAAAATAAGATTAGAAAACATAATATAAATTATTTATTTTTCCAACCGACAGCTGGTTTTACAGTATTCAGTATTATATAGTAAAACAGAACGTAACAATAAAAGAGAAGATAAATATCCACTACGAAGATCTATGATATTGAAACATGGCAGCTAATGCCATCTAAAAGTAAATTATCACTTCTGTCTGCACATTTTTACTAGTTTTGACTCTCACTTTAAAAAGATATATTGTTAGTCCGTTTATTTGTATTTCTGGCTGCTGTTATTGTAAAATGTGAAACGGCTGAAACATCGGGCTCGTAAATTTATTATTACTTTAGTCCATGCGTTTTTTCATACAAATATCAGCCATTTCAATCAATATTATGGTATTAACAATTATTCTCTTTGCAATGTTGAAAGAAAATGAGGAAATTCAAGTTAAAACTGTTTTTCTACGATATATTCTAGCGAAAACTGAACCTACGCCTTTTTAAAACTGTTCAAAATCCATATAATAGGAATAATATATTGGTGATAGTATTAGCTATTAGTATGGCAACGGTCGTAATAAAAAGTTATGTATAAACAGATTATAGCTTATATTTGAATTATTATCTGACTACATGCTTGCAGTTTTTGAACTCTAGCCGTGTGATTTTGGCTTAGAAGATCCCCTGATGATAGCTTCGGCCACTGCGTTTTGCATTGGATAATGCCGGGCCCCGGAGCCCATCCACCTTAAAGACCGGCAACGCTTCTGTAGCTCCTTTGGAGTTATACAGGGCCGTGGGCGACGGTGATCACTTACCATCAGGTGACCCGTACGCTCGTTTGTACAATTTTTTTTGAACTGTATTAAACCTGCAGTATTGAACTTATGCACCTAATGCTAAGACACTCCGTTCCGGTCCCCAATTTCCGCTTCCGCATTGCGTGAAGCCTCACTCAACGCCGCGCTTTGCCTTGTCACCAGAGTAAAAAAATGTAAAACATTAAATATTTAATTTTCTTGAGTTAGGATCGAACACACAACCTATCGCTTTTACAGTAACAAGCTTGTGCCATTGTGCCACGACAGGCCTCAACCTACTGTTAATGATTTAAATTAATTTTAAATAGCACTTCTATTTATTTTACGACTACCTGCCAATTAATTACAAGCAATTGCTATAGCAGGTACAATGTTGACAGATGCTAAACTTTAAAGTGTCCTAAACGTTCCACTTCGCTTAATTAAAACTTCAGTCCTCGAGACCCTTACGGATTCATTGTCAAATCGTCAATTATTGCTCTCCTAATGATTTCTATTTAAATTTGTAGGTTTTTTTTAGATGGTAGGTACTTTCTTTAATTGTTACAAAGTACGGAAAGTGGGAAACATAAATGCCTTAATGGTCTTACTCAGCTTCACGCAGTATCCCGCACATGGCAGGGTAGGCAGAGGGAATTCTACTCTCTCCCTCTGCCTACCCTGCCATGAAGTGGGGAACGGAAGTAGAACGGAGTGTATTAACACTAGTGTCAATACACTCCGTTCTACTTCCGTTCCCTACTTCCGTTCATTGAATTTAAGGCATGACATGTTGAGTGGCGGAACTCAATGCCATGTTTTTCCTTGTACCAGAGTGAAGAAATAAAAACATTAAATATTTAAATTGAAAATATTAAATATTAATTTTCTCCAGTGGGGATCGAACCCAGAACCTGTTGGTTACTGTCACATGCTTATTCCCCCGCGCAACAACACTAGATATTCGTGTTTACTTTTTCTACCCTACTATTTGCGAGATTCAGCGTGTTACAAGGTATTATGTTTTTAAGGTTCACACCATAGCCGGTTAGTTAGATGAAACTTAAGTATATCGGGTGAATAATGGAGAACGGTGGCCGTTCTCCATTATTCACCCGAAATGAATTCTAGTGTATCCGAAATCACGCAGTCTTCTAGAATAGAGGGTACATGTAAATATTTTATTCTCCCGAGTACGGACCGACTCCCATTGCGTCGGAATCGGTCAAATCAACGGGTCACAATGATTTTACATTGTCGATTTACTCCTTCCCAATCTCGCAAGATATTAAGAAACCCGTGATAAATTCCACCGTAACGGAAGTGGAACGGAGTGTCTTAACACTAGGTACCCAAGTTCCCTCTGTCTATCCTGCCAGGTGCAAGATACAGTGTGAAGCTGAGTAATTAAAGTTATTAACTAGAAATTAATTACTTAATTCGTTAAGTTTATATAAAGAAAAGTATGTAATAGTAGGTATAGCTACATTTTCTGCTTTTTCTAAAACATTATAGTTTCTTTTTCTTCCTTTCTTAGCTTCACGCTGTATCCCGCACGAGGCAGCGTAGCAGAGGGAACCCGGGAACCTAGTGTTAAAGCACTCCGTTCCACTTCCGTTCCCCACTTTCCGGCAAACTTGAGGCATTGCGTGTTGAGTGGCGGAACTCAACGCCGCGCTTTGCCTTGTTACCAGGGCGAAGAAATGAAACATTAAATATTTAAATTGAAAATATGAAATATTTCATTACCTCGAGTGGGGATCGAACCCAGAACCTGTCGGTTACAGTCACACGCTTGTGCCGCTTCGCCACGACAGGCCTCAGCATTATAGTTGTTTCAGTTTTATTATATTCTTTTCAAAATAGACAATTTAAGCACATTTTAGGTATCGTCATGCTCCAATTAATATGAAATTTCAAATTTCAGTAGTTTCATGTAGATTATATATTATATGTGAATGTTTTAAACATCGAGACATTAGTTTCAGTCTGGTAACCACGTTAAAGTATTGTTCTTTTATTATTCCAATAGTAATATAACGCAAATAATTAAAATATCAGTACAATATACAATGTTAGAAAAACATTGGTCATCAGATTCATGCATTTCGCATTGCCAGGTAAATAGAGAGAAATGCTTTCATGACGTAACTTAACGCCACACTTCGTCTTACCAGGTCCGATATACAAAAACGTTTTATTTAAATATTTTCAAGAAGATTAATTATAATTATTACTCTAAGTGAGAATTAGACCCACAACCATCGCTTTAGAAATAGACGCTTCTTCGTTATCCCACGATAACCTCACTTTGATAATTCGACTATTTCTAAAACCGCATATATTTTAGAATACTCGATGGAGCTTCTGATAAGTAATATAGAAACAGAAAAAGCTGTTTTACTAAAATTAATAAGGTTAACTTTTCAAAGATATAGTTTAGTTTTCATACAATAATGTTATAATGCCCACGCTGAGATATGACTCGTTGACTATGCACTAATGGAGCGAAGGAGATGACTTTGGAGATGCCACTTACAAGATTCGTTTCACGCTTCACATGCACGCTAAGAGCTGTCTAGGTCTCAGAATTGATCAGCTTTGCAAATATACACCTTATGGAAAAATGTGAAGTATTTTTAGAGTACTTTTTTTATATTTGTAAGTATATTTATATTTATTGCAATATACACGTATTACTCCGTTTTGATCTTACATGTAGTTAGAAAGATTAGGTATAGCCAAAGCAACGACTTTCAGGCAAACGTATATTTTATACTATATTATTATATTGAGGCCTTTCGTGGCGCAGCAGCACAATCTTGTGGCTTTTGACGACAAATTGTAGGTTCGATTCCCATTTGAGAAAAAGAAATACTTAATGTGTCCATTTTTTGGCGTTTAGATTAACACGCAATGCCTCAAATCCGGCGGAAAGTAGGAAACGGAACGGAGTGTCTTAACAGTACGTTCCGAGCTTCCTCTGCCTACCCTGCCATGTGCGGGATACAGCCTGAAGCTGAAATAAAAAATTTTGCTATCACTGCACTCTCACACTATCATATAATTATATATATATATATATATATATATATATATATATATATATATATATATATATATATATATATATATATATATATATATATATATATATATATATATATATATATATATATATATATATATATATATATATATATATATATATATATATATATATATATATATATATATATATATATATATATATTATATATATATATATATATATATATATATATATATATATATATATATATATATATATATATTATATATATATATATATATATATATATATATATATGCACTCTCACACTATCATATAATTATATATATATATATATATATATATATATATATATATATATATATATATATATATATATATATATATATATATATATATATATATATATATATATATATATATATATATATATATATATATATATATATATATATATATATAAAGTACTTTATTATACGAGAAAAACAATAATTTTACACATTTATACGAAACAATTTAACGGTCCTAAATCTACAGCAGAGTTTCCGCAGTAGGCACGTAATGAAAAATGGATCAAACATCTATCATAAACTCTTTCCTGTGATATTTCGAAACGCAAAAACTTACCGGGAACGTGAATGTTTAATATATACGTATATAGGAAATATTGACAATTAATTATCATATTATTTTTTCATTCTGTTTTATGTAATTTAGATATGTTTATGTAATATTCGATTAATAATTTATCTGAAGCGTTTCAGTTGTGGCTTTTAGTTAAGCTTATTTCGCAAAATACGGAGAAATGAATGTCTTATTTCTTTGAAATTGACGCTTGTCGTTGCGCACGGTGACAGCGTGTGTCTGTGTTACGCGACAGGTTTTAGGTTCGATCCCCACTCGAGGAAATGAAATTTTAATATTTTCAATTTATATATTTAATGTTTTACTTTCTCCGCTCTTGTAACAAGCCAAAGCACGGCGTTGAGTTCCGCTACTTAACACGCAATTCGACGGAAAGTTAGAAACGGAACGGAGTGTCTTAACATTAGGTTTAGCCCTAGCTCAAAAGATGTAAAGAATATGTGTTTATGTCATTGTCATTACCCATTTAATATATTCTGCATAAAAGCTCGAACTGACAATAGCGTTGAGGTCAAGGACTTCATCATAAATTGATTTATGGGGCAGTGAATAAATTGTATTATAATCATCAGTTAGTTATTACTTTAAATAAAATTTTCTTTTATCAAATTCATATTTTATATAAGTAGGTAATGCTAAAGTAAATCGCTTTTTTGCTTTAATTATAGTCAAAGAAAGTTATTATATTTAAACTATTATTTTTGTGCTTTCACAGTAATAGCAATCTAAAAACAGGTAAAATTATGGAATTTCACATTTGACCTGAATATTTTTATTTACGACGTCAAACGGCCGATTTCAATCTATAAGGGATAAAGTGAATCTTTTCCACGCAACTTAAGTTTGATGGAATCACGTTTATGGCTGGATGTTACGGCTATATCTCTCAAACACATCAAAAATGGGCCCTTCTTCTATAGTTTAATAAGAATATACAGCTACAAAAAGTATATATTCAATAGTTATGAAAATGAGCGATGGATATGCAGGAGATGTATCAATATAAAACTATAACAATTGATAATTAATTTCTGAAAAAAATTATACGAAATCAAAAATAAGTAAGATAGTGTCGTCTTGGCATATGACTGTAAATGTAAACATACAAAATACAAAAAAAAATAGTCTTGTCATTTACAGTCTCTTATTTTAGTATTACAGTGAGCGAAGCCACAGTTTATAAGAGAATTAAATAACGAACAGGCAGGCTTCGACTTTTTTCAACTTTAATGATGGGCCTGTCATGGCGTAGGGGCACAAGCGTGTGACTGTAAACACAATAGTTTGTGGGCACGATTTCCACTCCCTAGTCGAGGAAATTAAATATTCAAAGAGGAAATAAATAATAAATATTCAATAGTTTAGTTCTCGCTATGGTAACTTGGAAAAGCGCGGCGTTGAGTTTCGACGCTCAGCACGTAAGACGTCCAGAAATGAAGCACAAAATGAGAAACGGAAGTGTCTTAATAAAGGGAACCTAATCTTAAGATACTACGTCACACTAGGTTAACACTATGTTCGAGACATAGCATATAAAAAAAACTTTAATATTGGGCAAGAATAAATAAGATATATAAAATCAAATACGTTGTATACCTACGTACAATTTTACTTGTAAATAAACAGTATATGTTCATTTACGATGAACAAAATAAACTGTTATGAGGCGAATGATAAATTAGTGCATTATGTTTAATGCCGCAACAGTATGAACGATACAAATTAAAATTGGGCAATTTAATAAAGGCTAAGCGATAACTGTGTTTATTAATTACTCCGCGGTTTTAATGTTTCGATTTAATTTGTGAAGTAATATAAAGTTTAATGTGAATTTCGTATGGTTAATCTGTTTACGTGCATTTTACATGCCTTTATTAATTTAACTGATTTGTTTAAAAAAACCATTACATCGATATATTAATATATTTGTTAATTGCGAAGTTAGTTATGTAAGGATTTGAATATATATAAAAAAAATGTTTTATTGTCGACTACATTTCATCTACTAAGTATATATGGTGAAATGAAAATAAATAAGATTTGAGTGTGTTGACACGTCACATTAACGCCCCAGGCTACTCGTTTCGCAGGTACAGTGTTTACATGGAACCACAAAGTTAATACAGCTCAATAAATAGTGGATACAAAAAATATTATTTAACTTAAACAGTATTTCCTGAGATTAAAAGCTCAAAAAATAAAGTTTTATAATATTGAAGAGTACTTCAGTATTAATGTCAATACCAACTAAATAAGGCAAAGTTCTTATAGCTTAGCTTAACTGGTAATCATATGAAATTTTTTATCAAATATAGCTTCTCAGCATCTTTTCTACTCACTACTCAGCTTCACGCTGTATCCCGCTCATGGTAGGGTAGGCAGAGGGAACTTGGGAACCTAGTGTTAAGAACTCCGTTCCCCATTTTCTGCCGAATTTGAGGCATTGCGTATTGAGTGGCGGAACTCAACGCCGCGTTTTTGTAATTGAAAATGTTAAATATTTCATTTCCTCAAGTGGAGATCGAACTTAGAACCTGTCGGTTACAGTCACACGCTTGTGGCGCTGCGCCACGACATGCCTCTTAGCATATTCTGATTTAAAGAAACCGGTTACATAAAATTATTTGTTTCATCATCACCAAGAGCTACGGTACAACAGGCAGACAAACAGACAGGTCAAACGTATGAACTCGTTTTTCTATGGGGTTTAAAAACTATATAATATCTGACAGAAAATAAAAGGCTACAATTTTGAAATATATATTTGTCACTGTGAGTTTACTTACTTCAATAGCGTTGAAGTGGAACGGACGAGTGGCGTATTGTTGCATATGTATCAAGTATCATTCGAACTACAAGTACTTTTGTGACACTTTTGTATATTTTAGTATCATTTTTTTTTATTATGTGAGGCCTGTCGTGGCACAGCGGCACAAGCGTGTGACTGAAGCGTGTGGTTGTGGATTCGATCCCTTCTCGAAGAAATTAAATAATTATTATTTTCAAATGAAATACTTAAAGTTTTTATTTCTTCGCTCAGGTAATAAGGAAAAACGCGGCGTTGATTTCCACCTTTTCCCGGAAAGGGGTGAATGGAACAGTATATTTGATTACTAGGTTCCCGAAATTCTTTTTTCTATCCTGCCATATGCGGGGTACAGCTTGAAGCTAAGAAAAGAAAGTTCGTTATTGGTTAAATATAAAAAATATGGTTCTTGATTCCTAATGAATATTAAAAAACAGTCCTTTTCGTGATTTGTATTCCATTTTGGTACGTATTTTTAGTGATTATATAAATATGCTGTAATAAATTTAAAAGTTACAGGAAATAAAGAAAAAAGAAAAGAAAGAGTAATTTTTTTTTATATTTTTAAGAGTATTCCTACCTTATCCCTCAACATGTCACGCACTCTCGTCGCCTGGTGCCTGCTCCTGTGCAATTCTAACTGTAGTTCCAAGCATCGTTCTTGCCAGTTCACTGAGCCTATGTCAGCGGCTGCCAGTTCATACTCCAACGGGTCCAAGCGAGAGGAATGTGCGAATGGCCTGAAAGCAAATATATTGGATTTCTAAAAGTATTTCCATGTAAAAATATATTGGTTCACCTTTTGTATTTTATATACGATCTATTAGGCATTAAACTTTAATTGACAAGACCTTGAAAATATCATATTTTAAAAACATACATTAATGTTAGAACAGTAATGTTTAATGAACTCATTTAAATGAAGCCTTAAATCAATTTTTACAAATACATCAAGTATAAAACGGCTTGTATTTAATTATTAAAAAAATATATATATCTATAATTGATAAATCAATTGATAACAAATGAAATAAAATAATTTTCACATAAAAAAAATTACTACATCTTCTCAGTGTATTACTATGCAGGATAGGCAGAAGGAACTTGGGAACTTAGTGAGAAGACACTCCGTTCCGTTACCCACTTTCCGACAAATTGAAGGCATTGCGTTCATTCCCATTTTACTGTTAAAGATTTTTAGTTCTTTTTTTTAATGGAAAAGACGGCAAACGAGCGTACGGGTCACCTGGTGGTAAGTGATCACCGTCGCCCACGGCCCCGAGTAACTCCAGAGGAGCTACAGGAGCGTTGCCGTCCTTTAAATTTGAAGGGCACCGGGGCCCGGCATTACCTAATACGAAACGCAGTGGCCAAAGCCACTACCTAACGCCGGTTTTAAATGCCGGGGGTAGTAATAATCCGGTCGAGTCTGCCCATGCGTGTTGCCATTGCTGGCAACGTGACTCTACCACACGCACTTTAGTCGCCTCTTACGACACCATCAGTACCAAGGTGATCCTATTCTAAGCCGGAATCACACGGCTAAAATTTTTTTACGTAGTTCACAATATCTATAGTATATATAGTGTGTATCTAACTTATAATAACTAGTTTATATTAGCACCCTCGTGGTGCAGTGGAACAGTGTTTAATTGTAAGCACGGCGGTTACTGGTACATAAATTATATATATTTTCCGTACAGGTAAATAAATCGCGAC
Source organism: Eueides isabella (assembly GCA_019049475.1). Lineage (NCBI taxonomy): Eukaryota > Metazoa > Arthropoda > Insecta > Lepidoptera > Nymphalidae > Eueides > Eueides isabella. The sequence goes on along the minus strand of CM032389.1, from coordinate 10,829,566 downwards.
GACGGCACGTTAATCGACACATAAATATAGAAATCTAGATAATGTGATGGAAATTAGAAAACGAAGTGTCTTTCAGCTAGATTTGTCTGTCTGACTAAGAGAAGCAGCAGATACATATAAAATTCCATTTTTTTCAATATATTTCCTTTCACATCAATTGTACCACAAATAATCCGTCACATCATCAATCCATACAAAATTTATCATATAAAATTACGCCACGATGAAATATGTTCCATTTAAATTGATGAACCCTATCCTATATTAATGCTGCGATAATACGTTCCGCGGTTGAATATTAATGCAGTTGAAGAGATACTTTTACGTGCGTGTACATTATTGTCATAATAATATATTTTACATGTCGTTTTTTTTTCTTTACAGCTCTACGGAGTATTCCACACATGGCATGGTAAGCAGGGGAGGGCCCTTCCATACCTCACTTTCCGTGGAATTTCAGGTATTGCGTGTTAATTGGCTGAACTCAACGCTGCACTTTGTCGCGTTCGCAAAGAAATGAATAAATTAAATATTTAATTTGAAAATATTAAATATTTTATTTCCTCGAGTAGGGATTGAACCCACATCCTGTCCTTTACGGTCACACGCTTGTACACCTGTCACACAACAGGCCTTAAATTTAGTTAATATAGTGTTTATTGTTATTGGATATTATAATCATACGATGGTAATCACATCATTACCATATTGAATAATTCCTGTAAATATACTTCCATATTCATATATTAATATAAGAACATACAAAAACTTGGTTTTATGTTATTGTTTGATATGAAAACGACCAAGATATTAAAAAATATATATTTTATCTTGATGGCTAGTAACAATTAGTTATTTCTTATAACTAATTGTTCCTACTACTCCACGGATTTTGACTAATGCACGTTTGAAATCGGGGATAGCATAGACTTTCTCATATAAATTCATGTAAGATTACATTGGCATACAATGTGAAATGCATGAAATATTTTCTTAGAAAAATTATTTAACTTTGAAAGTTCTGAGTGGAATCGCATTCCACTTATATATTTCTAATAAAAAATGTTTAGGTTTACTAAGAAAATGAGATATTTAACATTTTCAAATTATATATTTAACGTTTTCATTTCTACGCTCCGGTGATAGGGCAAAGCTCCGTATTGAGTTCCGTTACTCAACACGCAATGCCCCAAATTCGACAAAAAGTAGGGGATGGAACGAAGTGCCTTAACACTAGGTCCCCAAGTGCCCTCTGACCTGAAATGTGCTAATAAACACAGTATTGTTATATAAAAACTAACCATTTTAATTTTTGCGGCGCAGTGGTAGTTCTATAAATATCTATTCAATATGAATTCGGTATGACGTCCTCGCACACAAATTGAAGGATTAAGTCGTTCTCGATATCCGTGTTATCAGATTGCAAATTTCGGTATTCGAAATGCTAATCCGTTGTCTAAATTCGTATAGTAGCATTGAACCCGTCATTATTTATTTTAGCAACGTTAGAATTTACATAAGGCTTTATCAATATTTTAACAACTTCTGGTTAGTATTTGGCAATGCAAAATCGAAGTCAGGTATTTAGGTATTAAATTGTGATTATTTCTTGCTAAATTATATATTACTAGTATAGTTATATAACTAGCTAGTATTATTTGTTATTATTACTGTGTATTCAGCTCAAATAAGTTTATACTACCTTGAGCTGGATACACAATAATTATAATGATAATAGACGGAAAGTTGGGAACTATATACATTGGTTCTATATATAAATTGATAACTGATAGGTTTCTTTATAAAAAAGACGATTTTATTTTTAACAGTATATAGAAAAAAAACTGTCGATAAAAGTTTACTCTGGATGTTATTAGGAGAATCTTGGATGGTGAAATTAAAAGTGTTCATGCACGTGTCACTGTGGTCGCAATGTGAAAACATTTTATTTGTGTTATAGAAATGGTCAATCTTTCGGTCGACCACCGACAATATATATTATTTTATGTACTTTATATTACCATATTAATTATGGTGCAGTGGCACACCGTTTAACTAAAACACGGTGGTTATGGATTTGATCTCTCTCGAGGGTATACATAAATTTGTTCATATCCCTGCCCTGTTAAACAAATTGTTTTTTTTTTCAGCTTCACGCTGTATCCCGCACTAGGCAGGGTAGGCAGAGGGAACGGAAGTGGAACCTAGTGTTATGACACTCCGTTCCACTTCCTTTCCCCACTTTCCGCCGAATTTGAGGCATTGCGTGTTGAGAGGCGGAACTCAACGCCGCGCTTTGCCTTATTACCAGAGCGAAGACATGAAACATTAAATATTTTAAATTGAAAATATTTAATATTTCATTTCCTCGACTGGGGATCGAACCCAGAACCTGTCGGTTACAGTCACACTCTTGTGCCGCTGCGCCACGACAGGCCTCTTATTAAATAAATTGTTACAAATAAAAATATTTGTATTGGTAGAGAAGTTGTCTGAGTTACTAATAAGGAACTCTATGTTTAATGTAATCAAAGAAAAAACTACTAGAATATGCAAACTGGAGTGATTGGCCTCACATGACCTTACTGTAGGAACATTGGAAATAAATTGAATAAACTTGGTTCATGCTTTATTGACTTTACATATTTATAAGAATAACGTATTATTGTATTATTGGAGATATTTTTCTCGATTTTATTATGTGTTTTTTATTGATGACACTTAAATTTAATTATAAGCTTCACACTTCGCTCCGTTTCCGTCGCATTTGAGGTATCACGTGTTGAGTGGCGGAACTCTTGTTACCAGAGCGAAGAAATGATAAAATTAAATATTTCATTTAAAAGTATTAAACATTTAATTTTCTTCAAGGAAAAGAAACTCACACCCATTGCATTAACAGTCACTCGATTGATCCACCACAAGCCTCAACTTTTCAAAACTAGGCATCATTTTTTTTCATCTCTAAATAATATACTCAACACGCAATGCCTCAAATGCAGCGGAAAGTGGGGAACTTAAAGGGGTGAAACACAAGGTTCCTATGTTCCCTCAGCCAACTCTGCCATGTGCAAATAAATAAAACAATTTACCATTATCGTGTCGTATTAGCATCGTAGTCTGCTAGTGAAACAGCGATTACTCCGCCAATCACTCATTGAGCCCTCAACGACATTATCCGTAAATAATTCAGATACAAATGAGTTCAATTTACAATAATTTACTCATTGAAATGCAGTTATAATGAGATGAAGTAAACAAATGCAATGCAATTTCTAGGGGATAACTGACTGATTGATAAAATGAATAATTCAGAATAATGAATACTGATGAAACTTTATAAGTTGCGAACTAAATTTTATACAATTAAATTATAATTGAACAGTTAACATTTTATGAAATATAAGCATTCGAATACAACGCTATTCTATTTCAAAAAAGAGTCAAGTTTTTTGTAAGCCATACTTTTCGTAAGAGAAATACTAATATTTTTTTAGCTTCACGCTGTATTTTGCACAAAGCAATGTAGGCATAACAAACGTAGTAGCCAACCCAATATCTGCAGAATTGTTCATGTATTGCCTATTGAATGAGAGTGGAGAAACTTAACGCCGCGCATTGCCTTGTTACCAAAGTGAAGAGACAAAAATATTAAATATATCATCTCTACGGCGGAGTCATATAAGAATAATACGTCAAATTTGTAAAATGTGGACTTAAGATTGCCTAATTTACTTAAATAACTGTCATTTTGTCAAAAATGGAAAACGAAGGAATCCCAGATAATAAGAAACGAAAATGGTGATAATGAAAAAATAAATATAAAAACGGAAAGTATATATTTGACCAAATTTGAAAACTAACATTCCAGACCCATCCTCAATGCCGAATGCATTAAATTAAATTGGAAAACTGCATACAATGTTATTCCACTGAAACGGATCAGTAATTACGTTATATGGTCATGCAGCGTACCTTTGAATAATTTAGCTCGTAAATTGAACAGGAAGGTGTTATGATGAACAAGAATATTGCTGTTTAAATACCTTTAATATTCTAGTAGCAGAATTGAATTTAAAAGCAGCATATTATACATATATAAATAATATTTTAAAAACAAAACAAATTGCCACATTTTTTGAGACGATATTCCGAAATTTTTACAAGAAACAAAAATTAACGAATGAAATTCTACATTTGCATGCCAACAAAGCCGTAACTGCTGACTTATAGATAGATATTATATAATTGTTAAGACTTTTGTATTAGAATAGTAGACAGTAGGTACGTCTCGTGATCAAGGGCTCAACTTTCTTATATCAAAACTATTATATATTACTATATCTCAGAATAAAGATATATATCGTTTTAAGCGACAATTTGAAAAAAATGATGCCGATTGTCAGCGTTCAGTTCAGCAATACCTAAAATTTTGCGGAAAGGGAATAAGCTACAAATACACAAGTATAATCTCTCACATTTGAAACCTTTATACAATTGGTTCATATATGCAATTGGTCCATAATATTACTAACAAGATCTGCTTGATCGATTAGCTACTTATAAATGCACAGAATTAAATATTTTGATATATATATTTTAAGCTCTCGCTTTTAATAAAATAAAATTTTAAATAACATAATAGTTAAATACATCGATTTCTCTAACCAAGGGAAGTCGCCGCGCCGAGTAATCTACAGTAATTACGGTTAGATTATGCAAAACTAACACTAATGACAGTTGGGTGTTATCGGATGAAAATGTGATTACAGCTAATATCATATTTTACGTAACATTTGTTACGTAACTACTAATTAAACTTATTTTAACTGATAATTTGCTCTAATTACATGTGGTTAGATTGAATTATAATTATTTTTTTATTATTTGGCTTTAAGTTTTTATAGCACGAAACTATGACCGAATACTGTAGTAATCAAATCCTAACAAATAGTTAATGTTTATGTGTCCATATTGATTCTGTAATTATCACACTGTACTTTAAAAGCCCGTATAAATAGTTGTTTAGTTGTAAATAGTTATTATAGTTATATGTAAGGTCAATTCATTATTAGGAATAAGTATAGATCTCGATCGACTTCGAGAAAGCTTGTCACCTTTTTTTCTTGTTACTTATTTCAATAGTAATTTATATGTATGTAGTCATTATTTATATAAAAGCAGTGTTACATATCGAAATATAAGTATTTCTATGTAAAGATACTTTACCTTATTATTAATTTTTGGCATATTTATTAATCTTTTTAGTATATTATCATGCCTCCTCCAGAAATAAGTTAATATTCGCACTTTGAAATAATCAGAAACGACTTTTATAAAAGTAGAACTATTCCCTAAATTGATATACTTCATTTCAAAGAGGACCAACAGAGAACATTTCAGATTTCGATATATTTATCTATTAACATAACTACACTTACAAAATTTAGCACACGTGCTTGAGCTTGAGATATCATTAAAGTCAAATATTATTGAATTCCGACATTATCTCATAGATGAATTTTGGCCCTGTAATAAATAGTATGTCAATACATTTCGTATATATATTAGGTATTTTTTTAATAACTTTTATATAATTTCAGTCCTAGTCTTTCATATTATTTCAACTATATATTTTTGAAGATAAAATAAAAGTAACAGTACAAAATTATAACAATTTTTTTTTGTACCTAGGCGGGGGTGGCGGTGGGTCTCTCGACCGCCTCGGCATCAAACGCGGACTGTTCGGCGTGCTAGATGACTGCCCCGCGCCACTATGGTCAGTGAACCTGGACAACGGGTCAAATATCTGCGACAACCGCCGCGATCGCTCTTCCGACATTGTCACCACACTACACTTAACTAACACTATCACATCACACAACCGACGATGTCACTTTCTATCCATTAACTATTTTGAACGTACAAAATTTGAGCAAAAATCTCTTGATGAGCGCCGTCCCCGTCCTCCCGCCATGGCAGCCATCGCTCAATATACCATATATTTTGGATCTGAAAAAGAAATAAATGTTATTAGCTAAAGTATTAGTCAGCCCAATTAAGTTGGATGAGCGTGAAAACAAAATGTCAGCATAACGGGTGCGATGACAAATATTTTGGGCTTATTGAAATGCTATCCCGGTGAGTGACATTTAAATGACAAACAACGTTGAATAATAGGGGTAACGAATAAATTTTTAATACGTGCTCTAATTGACAACGCTATGAAAAGTAATTTAAGTATTTTTTTTATAATTGACGTGTTATCAATTTTTCGATTCTTTGCTTTAATTTATTCGACATATATGTTAATATTAAACATATTACAACCCTTCTGGATATAAAAATAAAAAAAAAACCTAAGATTTACGAAGAAGAATCACCAATCTAAAGAATTAAACCCACAGTGTAATAAAATGTGTATTTACAGACCTTTTATGAAAAAATGAAACATTATGTTAAAATGTAACTTAATCTCGTGTAAATGTTTTATTAACACGAGCCAAAGTTATACTAAACATTATGTTCTATTCTTAAAGCAATTAAATTAGACATAAACATAAAAATCTAAATTAAAACCTTAAATTAATCCTCTCAAATGATTTCAAATTAGAACTAAACCACATAAAACCAAGTCAATAAAAAGACAATAAACAAAGAGAGTCGTAAATTAGGTAATTTTACACGGAATATATAACAAAAAAGCGGTTAAATCTATGCCAGTTTCTATGTCTGACACGAGTGTGAACGTATTTTTAAACTAGAGGTTGATTCACGCGTCTATGATTTACAGCTCATTATAATCAACGCCGGATGCTATTCAGACCAGTCATTAAACAAATCTAAACGCTTTACATCTAATTTAAAACGTTCTAAGGCAATATTAAATGGCTTGTAAAGATTGACAAAAGTTACTATTTTAAACATTTCTACTAAGTTGATGTATATTATTAAAAGCCACTAAAAATTCAATGCTTCAAGTTCGGCGAAAAGTGGGGAACGGAGTGTCTTAACACTAGGTTCCCAAGTTCCCTCTGCCTACACGGCCTTGTGCGGGATGCAGTGTGAAGCTAAGGATAAGAATGTGATTTTTGTATTTCCCGCATAATTAATACTACACATTAAAGATACATCTCATTCCATCCCATCATCGAGTTCATTGATTACGGTAACATCAGTGGGGTGAAAAATTACTTTACGAGGTGGCAAATTAAAAGGTCGCTGGCCAGAAAATTGCCGGACCCAGATACGTAGCTTTGATTAATGTTATCTGGAACGGTATCTTGAACACACTTTAAATTGGGGTCAACCCCTTCTTTTGTTAGTGACGTTTTTATCTGTATTCATGGGGGTTTACAATTTCCACAAATGTTTTGTTTACATTATTTAATAAAGTTACATATATATATATATATATATATATATATATATATATATATATATATATATATATATATATATATATATATATATATATATATATATATATATATATATATATATATATATATATATATATATAAAACAACGTTGATGGCGGCCAATCTTGCTGTATTCTTTCCTAGAGAAAAAAAAATAAAGAATATTTTTACCTTATAAAATTAAATAATAAAATAATAGCGAATCTTCATCTATAATCATATTTATTGAATGATTAATATTATTAGATACCAAATTAATAACTATATTTTACCATACCATATTACCATAATTATATTTTTTACCTTACACATAAAATTTTAATACCGTTACAAGAATTAGATAGCCTAGCCCCTAGACTACGGAAGCAATTTCTTATCCATATTTGGCACAGGATTTGTAGCTAAACCTAACATGCCGGTGGAAACTTATGATGTCACAGCTTGTACAGATTACAGGCGATATGCTAGGCTATACTAAAACCGTCGTTATATAGAAAAATTATACAATAATTTTTAAATGTAAATGTTACAATATTAAAAATAAACATCAGATATTTGTAAGAAAGTCATATGACCAATATTCTAATTTCGGTTTTTCATAAAAACTTTTAATATTCATTGATAAAAACTTAAAGTCAATCATAGCTCATGTGTAACTGGAAACGAGATGGTTGTGAGTTTGATCCTTATTTATGGAATGAACAATTATCAACATACTCGTACCTGGTAAGATCGATAATGTCTCAAATTCATAAACAATCATTCCTACCTACTCATCCTCCTACATTCGCGAGCATTGGTACAAAAGTAAAGTAGCTGTAAGAAAAGTTAAGTTATATATAGAATGGCCTAGAATGTGTTCGTTAAAAATTTCTGCCTGCAAAAAATAGTACAAAAAATATCAGTCAAGAGTGTTTTACAAAGGCATAAGTAAAAGAAACTAATCAATGACGGAGGTATAAACAAGGTAAGCACTTTTAAAGCCATTGAACAAGATACAAGAACGTTTCTAATGACTTGGGGTGGCAGTTCTCATTAGGCCTCACTAGAGTAGTGTCTCCAGAAAATAAACTAAAGCAGGAAAATCGTTCATTCATTTAATATTCAGTTTTTAATTAAAAAGATAATTGAAAAAAAAAGTGATGTTTGGCTAGTAAAGTACAAATCGGATTCGTCTACTGAGGGTCCGTACGTATTTGATGATTTCAGGACTACAACAATTATGGAACGGAAATGATGTAATGAGAACGGAGATGCTTAACACTAGGTTCCCAGGTTCCCTCCACCAGCATGATTTAAGAACAGCGAGAACGCGAACAACGTACGAGTTAATAACGAAAGAGTCTTAATAGGAGCAGGTCGTCTAAGAACTTGGCTCTCAGGTTCTCTCTAAGTACCTATAAAAGTTAGCAAGGTACGAAAAGGGAACCTGACTTATAAAAGTTGACAGACCTGAGTTTGCTGACATATGTCTATATAGAATTAAGTTATATATGCAAAATAAAATTAAGACCGTAGCGTTTGGCGCTCCGTTCTCTCTGCCTACCCCGCTAGGGATATAGCGTGAAGCTAAGTAAGTAAGTAAGTAAAATTAAGAATCTTCCCTTTAGCTGAAATCAAATAGCATTTTTAGTCGTGAACTACGAGGAGAAAATATATGTATATAGTTTTAATTATTATTGTTTTTTATTTACAATTGAGTATTCATTTCAAAGTCGGTATATAAATATTACATGAAGTGAGATAATATTAGAAAAAATAAAAAAATAAAAAAAAACATTTCCTACACCAGCACGTAATATGGACATACGATTCCAACCCCATAGGCGACTCACTTCGTTACTTTTTATATCGGTCACAATGTGTACAATATGATTTTGTAATGTATACCTAATAATTATGCATAAAACTTGAAAATTTCGTTTATTATATTTTTGTTTATAATTTTTTTTAATATAGATATTTTCTATTTAAATACTTGAAAACATATAAAATATTGTTTGCAATTAAAATATTTAAGCAAAGTATTGAAAAGAAAATAAAGCTGCATTATGAATTATTAACTAAAATAAAATAAATAATTAAACACCAACTTTATGCTTATGTGCGTGTAATTTTTGCATGTATTGTTTAATTTACTTAGCTTCACGCACGTGACAGATTAGGCAGAGGGAACTTGGGAACTTAGTGATAAGACTCTCTGTACCGTTCCCCATTTCATGCTGAATATAAGGCATTGTGTGTTAAGTGGCAAAACGACTGTCTCCAGCGTGTAAAATAAAAAGCAGTTCTGCCTGAGAACTCGATAGACTTAGTTACACCCAAATATCAGGTACAGTTTTAGCCGTGTGATTCCGGCTTAGAATAGGATCACCCTGGTACTGATGGTGTCGTAAGAGGCTACTGAAGTGCGTGTGGTAGAGTCACGTTGCCAGTAATGGCAACACGCATGGGCAGACTCGACCGGATCATTACCACCCCCGGCATTTAAGACCGGCGTTAAGTAGTGGCTTTGGCCACTGCGTTTCGCATTAGGTAATGCCGGGCCCCGGTGCCCCTTCCACCTTAAAGGACGGCAACGCTCCTGTAGCTCCTCTGGAGTTACTGGGGGTCGTGGGCGACGGTGATCACTTACCATCAGGTGACCCGTACGCTCGTTTGCCGTCTTTTCCATAAAAAAAAAAGACAAAAAAAAACAGTTTACAGAGCAATGTGGAGTTTGAGAAAGCCCAAGAATAAAGAGTTTGTTCAATTTGCACCTGACGTCACTTAAATAAAAATAAAAATATATTATGTTGAACAATCAATATATTTTTCTGTATTTTTAGCGCTTAAAATGTTGTAATATGCCATTATATCTTTATATCATTACTTACACTCTAATTTTTCTATCTAATATATGTTCCATATCTTATGGGGCCCATCGTCATTTTTGCCTATCCAAAAACTATTGAAAATTTTCCATAATTATCAAATCGAACTTTGATTGAACAAGGCAAGACAAGGCGTGGCGTTGAGCTCTGCCACTCAACACGTAATACCTCAAATTTAAATCGGTAAAATCTACCACTCGAAACATATTTTTATTATTTATATATTTTAAATGTACTATTCATACGGAATTGATCGAACAACTTTCATTACTTTAATACTTAGGGAAAACAGCAAGCCATCTCTCATATTGTGACGTGTTTTTGTAGCCAACTCTCATTAGTGTCTGTCTGGCTGTTACCGCAGTCTTTGTTCCCGAGTAATGGTCCACGCAGACTGTTTTTATATATATTAGATGGATGCTTAGGGACACTTGTAAGCGTGTTTAGTTGAAACGTTAGATTTTTTTGGTTGTTATGAAAAAAAAATATTACTTTAGTAATAATTAGTTAATTATATAACTACTTGAAGGTACTATATTCGGTAGAGGCCTGTCGTTTTATTCAACTGATAATGGGTTCGACCCCACTCAAGTATTTGCTCTGGTAACAAGTAAAATTGCAGCGTTAAGATTTTTCCTTTAACGCGCAATGCCTAAAATTCGGCGGAAAATTACTGTCTTAACACTACGTTCCCAAGTTCCTTCTGCCTACCCTGCCGTGTGCGGGATACACCATAAAGCTGAAAAAAAAAATGTTTTTTTTTTTTATGGAAGAGACGGCAAACGAGCGTACGGGTCACCTGATGGTAAGTGATCACCGTCGCCCACGGACCCGTGTAACTCCAGAAGAGCTACAGGGGCGTTGCCGTCTTTTAAGGTGGATGGGCACCGGGGCCCGGCATTACCTAATGCGAAACGCAGTGGCCAAAGCCACTACTTAACGCCGGTCTTAAATGCCGGGGGTGGTAACAATCCGGTCGAGTCTGCCCATTCGTGTTGCCATTGCTGGCAACGTGACTCTACCACACGCACTTTAGTCGTCTCTTACGACACCATAAGTACCAGGGTGATCCTATTCTAAGCCGGGATCACACGGCAAATGTTACTATTATTTGACGTATGATTTTGTAAGTGATGTTCTCAAACATTTGAGACGTTTCATTTAACGTGGGAGTCCATAGTACATATAGAAGCATAGGTTGTGGGTTGAAATTATTTATAAAACGATAAAGATTCAATGTACTGACATACATATGCTATTAAAGAAATATAAATCACAATTTTATGTCGTATAGGCATTGATATATTTTTCGTTTGTATTTACGATTTATATTTATTCTTTCTCAACTTCACACTGTATTCCATACATAGTAGGGTAGCAGAGGAAACTTTCAACGCTACATTTTGCTTTGTTATTAAAAATGAAAAAATAAAAATATTAAATATTTCACTTCTTCGAGAGAAGATCGAACCCACTACCTGTCACATTTACAGTTGCACGCTTGTGCTCTTTCGCTACGATAGGCCTCAGCAAGCCACGATTTCTCACTTATAATAAGAGTATACTTGTTATATTAAACGTTGTAAAAACAACTTTAACATTAAGAATCTCAGGATAATACATAATCGATTTATCATCCATAAAAGGCTATATACTAAGCGGGTAAAAAAGGTCGTTCTAATGAACCCCACTAAATAACTGCCTTAAAAAAGGGCAAAAGGAGAGCATTAAAGCCGATGCGATAAGACTATCAGCTCTGAATTGGTACCTCATTTTCTTACTCCACTCGAAAGATCGATTACCCTAATTTTGTGGTAACCAAGTATCGTAAAGCCTATTTATTCATCGTATCTCGGAAAACGCCCCTGAGCCTCGTTTACCTTCCTGCATTTTGACGATAACGTGATTGACCTTATAAATAAACGGTTGAGATGTTTTTGTTATTAGTTAGTATATATATGAGAAAACAATGGTAAGATTAATAATTATATCCAGGAATAATGTTTTATATAAAGTATTATATACAACATTCTTGAACGTTAATAATCTGATTTTTAAATATTTTAATTTTCAACAAAATCTTTAAATATTGAAGAGTTATTCAATTTTATATTACATTTTAAATATGATTTCCAATCACTTAACTAATATTCCGGTTGTACGGAAGCTTGAGCGAGTAAACAAGATTGACGACTAGTCCAGAGGGAGTTGATTGCAAGAATTAACGGAAACGCCAAGCTATTCGAATCTTTATTATTTACGAGCTTTTACCTGTGATTATGTCCGCATGGTCAAATGTAAATAACTAATAGTAGTATTAATACTAATATTAATACTTATTAAGCAAAAAGTATAAAAATTTAAACATAGCAAGATTTGAAACAGCCTTTTGGAAACCATCCACTGTTTCCTAAATATGGATTAAGACATTAAAAATTGTAAAGTCATTTATTGACAAGATCATTGTCAATCAGATCAGTAGGATCTGAGATTAACTCTTCTTTTTTCAGCATTACGCTGTAACCCACACATGACAGGGTAATCAGAGAGGGATATTTTTAAGAAATTCCGTTCAGTTCCCCACTTTCTGCCGAATTTGAAGCAATCAAGCAAAAGGCGGAACCCAACGCCGCATTTTGCCTTGTTATCAAAGCGAAGAAAATGAAAATATTAATTTCCTTGAGTGCGGATCGAACTCACAACCTGTCGCGCTTACAGTCGCAAGCTTTGTCCTTACGCCACGCCAGGCTTCAAAAATATACTCAGCTTCACGCTGTATCCCGCACGAGGCAGGGTAGGCAGAGGGAACCCGGGAACCTAGTGTTAAGACATTCCGTTTCACTTCCGTTTCTCACACACTCAAAAATATAAATAATATATATAATAGATATAACAGGTACATACATATATAATAGATAATACAAGTACGCCTCGGTGCCGCACCCGCGCCTTCGTCCCGTTCGACGCGACAATCACTCTGCTCCCGTATTTTTAAAATGCAATATTTTCTATAGTTATAATTATTGTGATTTGTAAAATATTTAAATGGTTGCTATAGGTTGTCATTAGGAGATAATGTCAAGGAAGTTTTAAATGACTTTTAAAGGTGACCAATGCTGTCATATATTGTCTTTGCGTAGCTGTAGCGGTCTAGGCGGCACACGAACGGAAGCTCACAAGACCGCCGGTTTTTTTTTTATTCTTCATTTCCTTTATATCTTACGATGATTATAGCATTCAACCAAGAAACTCACACAACTTTATAGCTTTATAATATTAGTGTATATTGTTGAATAGATTTTTTAAAAGATAAATATAATTCTTAGTTTTCGTAATAAGCTAATAGTTGAATTACAAAAACGTTCGTTATATATATTAGGAATAATATAGTTATTTTTGTAGCAAAATTATACAATTGTTTGTCAAGTCTAAGATAACCTTTTAAAACTAGCATATCTTCTTTATTAAAACCTTAATTAATACCATAATGTTAGTATTTACCCATAAAATAATGTTACAATATGCGAGAGATATTTTATTAAATCGTAAGGGCACCGTTGATAAAGGGCTTAGTGTCGCTTTCGGCTATCGAATCTTTTCGCGAGTGTTTATGATTATTGCACTTGTATTTTGTATCTGTTTTGCCAGCTTCGTCAAGTGATGTACCTACATGATTTCGATAATTATTATTTTATGTTAAATAATGTCCCTAATTGTTTGTGTAGCCTAAGTAGTGTTTAAAGAAAAGATCACAGGTGCGGTTTGTCGTGATTGTACGGGAACAAGCGGAACTGTAAAGGCTACAGGTTGTGGGTTCGATCCCCAAACAAGGAAATGAAATATTAATTAATATATAATATTAAAGTAATAGTATTTTAATTTTTTCGCTCTGGTAACAAGGCAAAAGCGCGGTTATAAGTTATGTTAGGTATTACGTCACTCAACACACAATGCCTAAAATTTGGCGGAAAGTGAGTAACAGAACGGAGTGTCTTAACACTAGGTTCTCTGGTTCCTCTGCCTAGCCTGCCATGTGCAGGATACAGCGTGCAACTAAAAAACTAAACAATAAATTTGGTATCTGACTTTAATATTAACGATATATAGTATAAATATTTCGTTGATAAAGGTAATTAAATCCGAGGTTTTGAGCTATCACTCACATATTTAGACTATTCTTTAGGTATATCTTAAAAAAATGATTAAAAATAATATAATCAAGCAACATTAAGCAAAATTACATTTTAAAAATTTCTATTCATAGTTATCAATTTTATTTATTTGTTTCTTTCATGGTCCTTGTTGAATTCACGAAGATGATGAATCATATTGCTAAATGACACCATTAAAGTCAAGTGCCATCACATGAACACACAGTGTTTATACTGAGGGCACTAGGCCCTCAGTATAAACACTAAGCAATCAATTTGGCAATGTTCCCAATAACTTGATACGGCCTTATGCTACGAGCTCGTTCGTCTAAGATCTTACTTAAAATAAAAATGATAATCTTACAGGTTTTTCTTGCAAATATACACTATTAAGGCTAGTATTAGCATAATAAATATGAATAACTAATCGTATTTTACTATTACTACGATTTACCGTATTCTAACATTTGGCACAATAAAATATTTTGTAAAAGCTTTGTATGTATATAGTTACTTAAGTCAAAAGATTTGAGTAACTCAACGTTCTTTTGTCTTATTAGAGCTTTTGAGAGCTAAAGATTTTTACTTCTGCTTACATGGAAGGGTAAGCAGAGGGAACTTAGGAACCTAATGTTAAGACACTCCATTCTGTTGCTAGCTTTTAAAAAAAAATGGTGTTAAGTGACGGAACACAATGCCGCGCTTTTTCCTTGTTACTAAGGCGAAGATATAAAAGTATTAATATTTCATTTCATATATTTTCCTTCCTCGAATAGATATCGAATCTACAACCTTTCGTTCACAGACTTGTGCCACTGCGCCACGGCATATCTACAGATCATTTATAAGAAAACAATTAATTAAAATTTAATAAGATCAATAAAGGCTAGCAAAATAAATGTTTAGGACTTAAGGACAGGTGGCACAGAGTGCTTAATGCTTAGCCTAAAATATTCAGATTCACGTTCAAGCTAAAACCTTAAGCGGTAATCGATATTCCAAGCTCTTAAACTTAAGTAATATTGTATATATATACCTCATTTCTTTAGAAGTTGTATAATATTTTTTTAGATGAACTTTAAAAAACCGGCCAAAAAAATTTTAGACATACCCTCATGTTCGCTACTTTATAGTGACATATATACAATATATTCAAAGACAGAAATTTAAAATATTAATAATAATTTCTAGAGATCCCGCTAAATGTGACCGATATTTTGCATAATAGAGGATTGACCGACAAACAGTCAGATCAAGTATATATAAAAATAAAATAAACAAGCTTTTAGTAACTAATATAGTTATGAAATATGGATGGAATATTGAATGGTGTATTTGCAAGTGCACCACAGTTTGGTTTGAAACATCATTACTATTGATGGCAATCTAATCCACAGTATTGGCTCTTGAGATGGGACAAGCACTAAGCAATCGATTTGGCAGTGAGCCCAATAAAACTTGATACCAGCCTCACTCGACCTACTTCTTGGTTAAATCCTCCTTTAACTATTTTAACGCATATTCTAATATACCTGTTGTTTTGGTTAAAATATTGATTATTTTGATTTTGACGTGCTACCAGCAACAAATTTAATGTTTTACTTTAGTAAATAGTACAAGTTTAATTTCTTATTATATTACAAATAAGAATGGAACAAACAAAAGTTTTAATAATATAAAATTTTATACATTTAGGTCACCTAATATTTACTAAAATTTTGTTAGCACTATAAGAAGATGTACTCCATCCAGAGTAGTGAAAGAAGAAGATGAATACAGTAGAGAAGATTCTAGAAATAAAAGATTTACATATAACAACGTCGACATTTTTACTTCACCTCACTGTGCCCTATCGCGCACCAGACAATGGTTCGAGCCAAAAGGCAGATTTTAATTACGAGCGCCGCCTGGAGGCTGCGTTATTCATTGTGCCTTTGTAAAGCTATGTCTATTTCAAGACCCATCTCCACGCCTATACAAATAGTAGGCCATGTGGATTTTTATGTTTCCAGCTCATTGAAAATATTTTGTGTATCGTAATAATCGTTTGTTTATTTTAAGATATTATTATTTTTGTAAGATACTCCAAATAATATTTGCAATATGCTTTATAATAGATTTTATCGATGTTATAAATATATCGAGTGAAAAGAAAATTACATGTTTATAAATAACATACCTCGTAAAATTACCAAAATTTATATATTTTTTAAACTTAAATTAATTTAACAAATACATTGTAGAAATCCAATTGAAACTTTAACTTCAATCACAATGATAAGCTCAATTTTTTCTCAAAGCTAACACAATTTGCACGAACCAATGCAAATATTGGAACTGGCAAATATTCGAACTGTAGAAACGTTTCAAACAGAAACAATAGTCATTTGGACGATATTAGTTAGACGAGTTCCATTGTAATCACGTTTTGTACAGATTTCATTTTAATTAAATTTACTGTTATAATAATAAGAAAAATAAAATAATAAAATAAATATCATTATCCGAACATTAAAATCATTATTTTAGACATTCGTTAATTTTTCTGTTTAATTTATTTCATTATTTTGCATTAATTCGTTATTTAAGTACAATTCAACGCTGTTACGAACTAAATAAGGGCTAGTTTTGCAAAAAAAAACCTAAGTAATCAAAAGAGCCGATGGTCATCAATTATCATGGGATATTATACGACAAAGTTTTAACGTCTAAGTCATTATAAAACTTTAATTAAATATATCATTACTTAAATATCTAATTAAGTTGTTTTTAAACAATCACCGCCACACGACACGCAATGCCTCAAATTCGGCAGAAAGTGGGGAATGTAAGTGAAACGTAGTGTCTTAACACTGAGTCCCCTCTGCCTACCCTGCCGTGTGCGGGATACAGCGTGAAGCTGAGTGAGTGAGAGAAAGTTGTTTTTAAATAATAATGTTAATAGCCTAATTGTAGATATATTAAAATTAATATGTGTAAATATAAAGACAGTCACTCAAGTCTCAACAAATCGGACTGTGACGCAAAGGTTTTATCAAATTTCTTTGAATCATTTATAAATAAGATACATATATATGGTTTTTATATGACGTTCTCTCTACAATATGCATCACGTATACAAAAGCTCTCACTGCCACATATATATACATAGATGAATACAAAACCAAATTAAAAACGTGTCAATTCGTTATAAAACAACAGAAACGAAGACATACAGTGTCCCAGTGATACAAGGTAAGTTAAATAGAGCAGGCGTTGTATCGGCAGAGTAAACAATAGGATTCATCAAACTCCACGGCACTAGAACAATAGCGCCCCCCAGTGAGAACACTTAATTACAGACGACAGTCTTTATTTGACTTACAGCGCATACTGCAGTAATGTATTTGTACAGCGAACTGTTTCCGCTCCACTGCCTTTGAAATGTATCTTCGTTTCATTTCATTTAATAAATAATTTAGTAGTTTAGTGGTTGGTTTTCTTAGAACGTTTGACTTGAGTTTACTGAAGTTGTTGCGGTGGAATTATTTGTATTTATATATTTTAGTCATTTAAGCATTATATACTAATTATGTTTTTTTTTATTTTCTTACATTAGGCTCCCGTACCCAACAATCGCTTGAGAATTGAGCTAGTGTATAATACTCACAGTATTAAGCTAGACTCTTTCACCCTACTTTGCTATATACCGGACACAGTGTAAAGCTTTCAAATAAAAAAAAAATGAATTATAAAACATATTTTTTCGACACTATCAACGTTTATTATAATTCCGGCGCTAATCAAGTATAAAAAGGATGTGGTTAACGAAACCTTATAAACACTTCCAGAAATATAATCCAGTGAAGACGTATAAGTATTAAAGATCGACCTAATTTTATTAGAATAGCGCTCTTCATTCCTTGGTTCAATAGAGCTTTAATGCTTTGAGCTTTTTAAGATGATTGAAAAGTTTAAAGTAATTAATTGAAAATTGAAAGAAATATATTATATAATGTGACTTTTGAAATTATTTTTATTTTTTAAATTTTTGATCAAATCAATATTAATTTTAGAAGAAATGTATAAGCACGTTTTTTCTACATTACTAAATAAAACAAACAGTAAAAAATATTTTCTTTCTGATTACACACAAAGTAAAGTTAATTCTGGAGAATAAAATTAGCAGCGTTTACTATGACGACCCAAAGAGCCAATGATTGATGAGGGTGCGTGACGTGTGGCAACGAAACCAGTGATACTTATTATGGCAGAACAAATAAACACTTGCAAATTCTAGGTCATTTTTAAATATATTAGATACATTTTTTTTATTTTTAAATATAGCAATTATGTATTTTTACGACTCTATCTACGGATCTCTTTATCTTTATTATAAGCATTACAAGTTTTAAATTGAAAAAAAAAAATATATTTTAGGTATATCCTTGAAATAATTTAATCAATGCTTTGCAATTTCTCTTACATATAACTTAAATAAAAATGAATATTTTCTTCTTTTAATAATAGAATTGCATTGTAATAACGGAAGAGCTGCCTAAATTTACATTTGATATTAGTAAAAAAATGTTCAATAATTATTAATCAGTACCTAATCGCGTGTTTCGTGGCACTAACTCCAAATGGGTGATAAACGCTGGCGTTAAAGTTTACGACGTCAGCGTTTGACAGTGATGACGAATTTTTGTCTCCTTTGATATTTAGTCCGTAATTTAGAATATATATATATATATATATATATATATATATATATATATATATATATATATATATATATATATATATATATATATATATATATATATATATATATATATATATATATATATATATATATATATATATATATATATATATATATTAGAGAATGAGAAAAGCATCTCAAAAAGAGTGTAGAGTTTAGTCATCAGGTCACAATAAGAATAACATTACGAGGTGAAACGTTACACATAAATAAAACAACGACCGGAAGTACAATTAAAAACGTTTCATACATCAAAAGAAATCACCATCAAAATAGAGACTATTGCCACACTTCCTCGGACAATGTACCGATATTTCATTTTCTCGCAATCGTTAGTCATTTGAAAGACTTGCTAAAATTAGGGCTGGTATATAAAAGGCAGGAAACGTAACTGGGTCGCGACGGGAACGCTTTTAATAGCGGTTACGTAACTATGATTTGTGACAATTGGAGATTTTGGTTTTTCTATGGTACTTACCACCATCATTAAGTGTTGATACGTCTACATACGTTTTTGTATGTAGACTTGTGACTGTTCTTGTTTTTTAGTCCAAGGTATTTTAGGTTGTCGTATTCATCTATGCATATGCCAGTGAGAGCACAAAAGTGTACGTAATTCCTATTGTAGAGACCCTTATGATTAATTTAAAATTACTATAACTTTCTCGATATATACACGATATCTTAATAAAACGGAATGGAAGTATTGCAGAGTAGACCATTAATACTCTGCCATGTACTAAAAAAAAACTTAATGGAAATAGGACAAAAAGTCTCTTACTAAAATTGACTCGCTAAAGATATAATATATTAAAACCATTTAACATTGGTAACGTTACTAAAACTTGCCAGTCTTCAGTCAAAACTAAAATATTAATTTTGAAAGCAAAAGATTTCGAGATAAAATATACTGAGCTCCGTAACGTTATCCGTTAATCTCTACTCAGACGAGATTACCGAGTCCTCCGTTCTATTGATCAGTGAACACAAATAATACGAATTTTTGTAATCATTCTCTCGTTATTTTTAATAATAAGCTTTTGCTTTTTAATCAAAACTTGAAACGAAAAGTATAAAGGGAGAAGTCAGCAAGTACTTTTTACTTAAGAAAATTTTGCTTTCAGAATTGTCAGATAATTTAATATTTAATATTTCTTAATAAGCGATCTACGAAACCGATATCTCATTTTTAATTATAATTATCTAAATAGAATTGAAAATGAAGTATCTTTTTCATAAATGACTTTTTGAGAAATATTATAAAACGGAAATTACACCTACAATTAAATTATTATTACGCATATGTGTTCTTAGTTTATAAATTGTTCCGATTTTTACTTTCCGCTTGATTTAAGCGGAAAGTAAAAATCGGAACAATTAATCGCTCCTTCAGCCGACCACGGTAAGCAAAACAAGAGTGATTCTATTTTTTTTTTCGCGATGTACCTTGCACACAGTAGGCAAGGGAATTTGGTGTTAAGACACTCTGTTCCTTTAAAGACAATTCCGTTCCTCCATATGAAACTTCCAGTCATTTAAATTTGTGTTAATTTGAAAAATATTTAACGGCTTTTAGCACATATTATTGCTGTGATATAATATTTAATTTATTTTTGTTTCCACAATCAATATATAAAGGAAAAAATTAGACATTATTCAAAAAAATCAGAAAATATATTTTAAATATAACTTTTCATACTTTTATTTCAAAGCAGGAACTGTAACTGTAACATTTTAAAAGATTTATTACTAGATATACTGTACTACACCACGTACACCATACATAAAACTTTAATCTCTATCTATTGTTTTGTGTTCTCGTTTATTGTTTTAATAGCACGCTTCATTTGTTTTCAATTTATTTGCTGTTATATTTAATATATTTTTTGCTTTGATACTGATAGTTAAAAAAATATAAAATAATCAAATAGAGCTTTATGAAATGTACTTAAAGCCCATAACATGTAAGGAAATGGGTTTCACAAT
Source organism: Eueides isabella (assembly GCA_019049475.1). Taxonomy (NCBI): domain Eukaryota; kingdom Metazoa; phylum Arthropoda; class Insecta; order Lepidoptera; family Nymphalidae; genus Eueides; species Eueides isabella. Next base: position 10,808,391 of record CM032389.1, on the reverse strand, counting down.
AGTTTTATGTCTTATACGCATATTTTGAAATACGGACAAGTAAAAATTTTATAAACAAGATTCAAATGTACAAACTCTTGTACCGTTTTATGTAATATTAATATCTTTACACTAAATAATCTCCAAAAACTCAACTAAATGAGGAATACTTGACGAACAGTTAAATAACATAAAAAATACTAAATATTTATATTTTATTTAGTTAAATAGCGATAAATCACAAAAATATTCAAAAGCGATTTCATAAATAAATAGGTATAAATAAATACTTAAGTAGTTTCCCTAATATAACTACATGCCAAATCGGCATTTCTAAGTCAGAACTTTCATCAGTGAATTTTTTTTCTTCACACTGTATCCCGCATGTACATGCATACGTAGTGTTAGTTTTTTTTATGGAAAAGACACGGCAAACGAGCGTACTGGTCACCTGATGGTAAGTGATCATCGTCTCCCACGACTCCGTATAGCACCAGAGGAGCGACAGGAGCGTTGCCGGTCTATAAAGTAGATGGGCACCGGGGCCCGGCATTACCTAATGCGAAACGCAGTGGCCGAAACCACTACTTAACGCTGGTTTGAAATGCTGGGGGTGGTAATGATCCGGTCGAGTATGACCATGCGTGTCGTCATTGCTGACAACGTGACTCTCCCACACATACAAAATTTTTCTGATCCCTACTTAATAAATAAAAATATTTGTTTTGTAGGCAATTTTTTCATAGTTGCTTTCATAAGGCAGTAGATATATATTTGCAAATGCTTTAAGTTTGAATATTATAATAAAAATGTAATTTGATAAAACTTGAAAGGCTTTATGACTTCGAAATCTGCTTACAATGTGTCCCTAGACGATGGATCGTCTTTATAATGCCTTAGAGATGTCAGAATGTTCTAAGTGGTTTTCAAGTACCCACATACAGTGAATTTTACGTAAAGTAATAGATTAGTGTATAATGGACTAACAATGTATAACCTATATTTAGATATATAGAATAGAATTCTCCTTAGATTTATTGTTCATAAAAAGGAACGCTTGAGAGAAAGAGCTTGATTGTCATATGATATTAATTAAGGAAATAACTCATTTAATTTCAATTAGTGCATTCATATACAGGATATTTTTTAAATAGTATATTTTAATTAGTATTTATTTTTATAACACAGATTTTTGTTATAAATTATATAGATATAAATATTAAACACAGTAAAACGTATGCGTATAATTATATAATTATATTAGTTTTGACCAGAACATTTATAAATTACAATAAATATTATATCAAAATGCATTTCAAAACGTAAATCAACATAAGTTAGAAATCCACAACCAACTAACACACATACTCGTAAGTATAAAGATAAACTCTAATACTTAGATAGAGTATTTACAACTTTAGCATTTAATTTATCAAAGAGGAGATACATAAACGAGCCTCGTAAAGTGAACTCTTACACGATATTGCGACTGGGGACGGTTTTATGCACGGTGCTATCGAGTGTTTATAGAAATCATGATGTGCTGTAAAACGGCAAGCGCTTTGCTCATCAAAGATACTGTGTTTTATTGTCTACCCTCATATATAAGCTTAAGTTTACATATTGTAGTCAAATTAAAGTCAATTACAATAAATAATAACATAATGTTATATGGGTCCTGTTGTGGCGCAGGAGCACAAGTGTGTGACTGTAAGGGCGACGGATTGCGGGTTCAATCTCCATGCGAGCGATGAAATATTTTAAATTTTAATATTAAATATTATATTGCTTTCATTTATTTGCTCTGTTAACAAGGTAAACTGTAGTGTTAAGTTAAGCCTGCTCTAAATACGACGGAAAGTGAGGTCTTAACATTAGGTTCACAAGTTTCCTCTGCCTACCCAGCCATGTGCGGACACACTGTAAACTTTTATTGATCAGGTGGATTGTAATCGGATATTATTCTTGCGGCGGCACTAAATGTTATTTTATTGTTATTGAACTCGTAATACAAATTTCAGTTTAATCGGACGCTGGGAAATATGCCTAATTAAGCTTGCAAGAATTTACATACATTAACGCATACTAACACTGTAAGATATATAAAAGCCTGTAAAAAGGATCTAGGTTTATCAATAATTGCGAGTTTAACCGCCATTATATTAATTTAAATATTACATCTTACTTCTATACAATATACATTTTAAACATTTGAGAATACTCAATAATTTATATACTTAAAGATTTGTTTAACAAGTGTAGGTTTCTAACCTTAAAAAATGTAATTATAAAGAAAATATAGGCTAATTAATTAATTAACTAATTTCTACTTACTAAATTTAAGAAGTGTAAACAGAATTTTTGATTTTTGTAATTATTTCAAAATATAAATATAATAATCATAATCAAAATTTTCTACAGTAAAAAAACCGAGCGTGTCCGCTACAATTAAATATTTTAAAAAAAATGCACCGTTTCTGCATAACGTCAGCGTATTAATTAGTTTTATTTAATTGCTAAAGTAGTATTAAGACGCCATGGAACGTTTAGTGTAATGCTGTATTCCTGCGATAGCTTAGCTTAGTTGATTTTTATTTCCTAATTATTTAAAGTCATTGTACGATAGATTTATAGGATACTGAAATAATGCTCCCTAAGAAAGTAATTAAAGGGTCATCTTTAAAACCGGAAATTCAATAAAATATTACATGTTTCTATAGTTAAATATATTGAAAATTAAATTAAGTATTATATAGAGTTTTTCTTCAGTGTCTCTATGTAAATAAACAAAATTGTATCCGAGCTGAGCAAACATAAGCTGGGGAGTGACGTCCGATCTGTATAGATAAACTGCCATTGCTGCTATTAATAATCATTTCCTTACTGTTCATCTTGAATTATATATTTATGCTTATTTTTACCGATTTTTAAGCTTTTCGGCTTAACTTTCAAGCCGCTTTCTAACTACCGGCTTTTCAGGTAGGTAACAATGTACTGCAAATATAAATCATATTTGATACTAAGAAATAGATAAAAAAATAAAGCATATAAAATTATATGGATACATATTAAATGCATTTTTGGGCATTATTTTATTAAGGGATCCAATTTTTTTTTTCGATTTGATTATATTTTAAATTATTAATTTAAATTTTACACTTTATGGACTATACAGTTGAAACTTCATTGGTAAATGTCCTTAACATTCTGCGATTGCTATGCACGATTAAAAGTAGAGTGAAAATCTAAAAAATAGATAAGATCTACACCATACTGTATATATCTAAAAATGAAGGCATTTCTTAAATCGTCTATACAAAGCACCAAAATCTTTTACGGAAATAACACATGGCAGGGTAGGCAGAAGGAACTTGGGAACCTAGTTTCATTTGGCCTTTCATGGCGCACAAAACAACAAAACAAGCGTGCGACTGTACACGACAGATTATGAATTTGGATCTCCACTTGCAAAAAATATAAATCTAATATTTTCATTTATTGTTCTGCAAAAGTGGCGAAAAATGGGGAACGGAATTGAGTGTCTTAACACTAAGTTCCCATGTTTCCTCTGCCTACCCTGCCATGTGCAATACAACGTACGACAAAAAGTGTTCAGATATAACTAAATCTCAAAAACTACGGAATCGAGTTTTATAAAACTTGAACTACTCTCTTACATGGATTATATATATATCCTTTTTATATCAAACAGGTTCGTCTCCATGTAACATATGATGTCCGAGATTTGCGAAAAAATTTATAAACATACATATATTTACGAAATTTAGTTTTTGTGATTGAAATCTATGAAGCCCATAGATACATACTCAATTATTACTAAAATTATGACATAATCTAAATTTTCTACAGTAGAACAAAACCGAGCGTGTCCGGCTCATACTCAACGCAATTCAACAGAACCACAATATATATTCACTTCACAGTTTTAACATGCTATTGCTACTTAAAATTTTACTAACGGTAACTAACGATGCGCTATTCATATAATAATTATTATAGCAAAAAGTTTATTTAAATTTACAACTCCATTCACGGTCTATGATTTAAGATAACAATAGTTTGGGTGCATATTATTTGACGTAGATTTTTTTTAATTTTGCTTTCATTACCTTACTTTTGGTAGGTTCGTCTATACAATAAAAAATCTTATTTTACTTGTTACTACTGTACTGAAACTGTAATCAAAAATAGTGAGATTGATTTATAAATATAATCTTTCCAATAAATGTCCATTGATTTGTCTGATACTAATAACGATATATAAAGAATATAAGCGGAAAATAATCATGGGTTTGGCCTAAAAGAAAAATTGACTGTAGATAAAAAACTAATCTAATAGAAAACAGTTTTCGATTGTTTATCCTTAAAGTTCCATATTATCTCGAGGTTCTAGAAAGGGGGTGACTCGTTGCACATAAATCTCTTCACGGCCCACTTGGCAAACGACTAAAAACTTATCTAAATCTTAAGATCACCATATATGTACGTATAACTGTACTAGTTATTTACAGTATAATATACTTGATAAAATTAATAGTATCTATTTATATTTTACTTACTTAGTTTCACGCAGGCATTGCAAGGTAGTAAAAGGAAACTTTGGAACCTAGTGATAAGACACTCCGTTCCGTTCTCCACTTTCTGCTAAATTTTGGGGCATTGTGTGTTTGGTAGCGGAGAAAGCGAGGAAATAAAAATATTAAACATTTAAATTGAAAATTTTAAATATTTTATTTCCTCGAGTGGTAATCGAACCCACAGCTTGTAGCGTTTATAGTCACACATGTGCCCTTGCGCCACGACGGTCTTCAATAGTTTTATAACAAGCACATAAATATTACATAAAGTATTAAACAGCAGTAAAATACCTTTTGTATTTCTCATTATTTACAAAAAATCTGCAGTATAAGTCATTTAATAAACATTAGTATATCAAAGAAGATAACTTTCCTAATAACACTTTCACTGTTGTGTACATATTAAACATACAATATGTATTTAATGACACAAGGAGTTTAATATAGAATATATAAATGTATAGTTGTCTAAATAATATAAATATAAGTATACCTAAGAATCACATTGTGTAAGAAGGTTATAATTATAAGGCAGCGTATCGACGGGGTTGGTTCCCCTTGCGATGGCATAAATAATCATGTCGAGATTTTATCAAGTGAAAATACGGTGGCGAGCTGGAAAATAGTTTCTTTGCCCACCCCATATGGAATTCTAATTAGGGTGAAGTAAAAAAATCACTGTTTTTTTCAAATTACTTCTGTATAGGAATGTTTGCGTTAAGGATTCTCTGGAAAATTAAATAATTTGTTTATTATACTAAACTTAAATTTTTAAAATTTTTTAAAAAGCGTATAAAAATTTTGAACGAAGCAGGATTTGAACCCGCGCCTCTGACGGTATTCCAGAGGCGCGGGTTCAAATCCTGCTTCGTTCAAAATTTTTATACGCTTTTTAAAAAATTTTAAAAATTTAAGTTTAGTATTTTCTGTCCTAAGTGTGGAATAACACTTTAAAACATAGTAATAATTTGTTTATTAGTTGTGTATTTTGCTTTATTTTTTAGTCTACTTTCTCTCTCTCTCTCTCTTCTATATTTACCTCACTTTTATTACAGATTTATTATTCTACTTTCTACCTAAGATTATATATTTTGGACTCATGGGTTTTACTTTCACAATAATTGACTTACTAGTCAATTTAACAAAAAAATAGCTTCAATTTCTAATACATCATTTAATATTAAAAACGAAACATTAGGAAATATCAATATCAAGCCTTACGGCAATGGGGCGATTTTCTTTTCCTTCCCTTTATCGACTTCCTCTTAAGTATCCTCTGGGAAGCCTCATATTTTTACGTGACCTTCCTCCAGTACCCACAACTATATTTTGAGAGGTCAATTTAGAGATTAGTCTATAACGATAAATGCTTGTGACAGTCGTAATTAAGACGGATCGATTGGAACTCTGATCATCAATTTATTATCTACAATTAGGAATTGTATTTACCAACCTGCCCAAATAATGTGTAATACGTATATAGCGTTACATATATATTAAATACTGAAGATATTAAATACTATTGTATGAGGCTTGTCGTAGCGAAGGGGCACAAGCGTGTTTGCATGCATATTTTCATTACCAGAGAGTAACAGGGCAGAGCACGTCATTGAATTTCACCACTTAATACGCAATATCTTAAATTCAGTAGAACATTGATTCCCAAGCTCCTCTACCAAAATTGAACTTTCCCACTTCCTCGTAAATGTTGCTGCAATAATACAATTACCCAATAAATGTTTTACACTAAATTAACTATCATCCTTGACAGCATACTGATATATTAACAGTTGCAATAGTTGCCAGTGACAGAACAATAATCGAGTGGCATAGTCCCAAGAGAGCGAGTGCTCTCTAAGTGGTCCACACGTCCTTTAACACTTGTCTCGCGTTACTGCATTTCGCTACGTTCCCAAGGCGTTTTGCTTTAAAAGCCTCTTAGCTGTATGCAATATTGAATCTAAAGTGTAGGTAAGCTTTATTAAAACATAGTTACAAAAACATGTTTTTTATTAAATGGAGAGATGTTATTACGATATATATATCATGGCCTGTCGTGGCGCAAGTGCACATCCGTGTACGTAAGTGTGAACCCCACAAGTTGCAAGTTCGATCCCTATTCGATGAAATGAAATATTTAATATTTTATTTTTTTCTTCTGGTAACAAGCAAAAGCGTGGCGTTAAGTTCCGCCACTCAACACAATACACAGTGCTTCAAATTCGGTTAGAAGTGGGAAACCGAAAAGGACCTCAAGTTCCCTCTGCCTACCCTACAGTAGATGCAGCGTGAAGTGGTAATATTGTTTTTAATTTTCTTTTATGTGGAAGACGAATAAGAATAGAAAACGTAAATCAGTAGCGTAAGCTCATGAATATAAATTTAAAAAACTAAATTACCCAAAAAAATCAGACTTTAGATCCAAAATGTACCAGGGGTAAGCCCTGTAACAGTTTTAGATATTAGTAAAAAACCGACGCGCGATTTCTCTTTCATATTTCACTATAGACACATATTTCACTATTTAAAGGTCTTAGTGATATCAACAATATCTATAAATATTAACAACAATCATATTATTGCTTTATACAAAGTGGAATATATATCTTATAACTAAGTGTATTAAAGTGATCATTTAGTGGCGTAAGTGCGCTGAATTTTTCAGATAAGCCAGTTTATATAGACGTGATGTATTCGGGATGAAGGTAACCACTGTTTAATGTTGTTGCTGCTTATTTTTATATTTTGTTTTGTTTTTATAATATAATACAACTGTAACCGCAACGCATTGTGGGTTCGATTACCACTCGAAAAATTAAATATATTTTTTTTTATTCGGTCTACTAACAAGGTAAAGCACGATGTTAGGCTGTACCACTAAATTTACATTGCTGATGATCTTAATTCTGAGATTATCCAGATATCATCTTCCTTTCATAACTAGGAGCAGATAAAAATTGACGCATAAAAAATAACTCCACAAATACGGTCTGTATTTGGTAAGGTATTAAACATATATAAAATTTCAAAACGTTATATCCGAACATCCCATTATTATATTACATAAATACGCCATAGTTATCTGGCGCAAGATAAAAGTTTCCAGCAAGCAGTTTCACAGAACAGCTAATTTAGTTTAGCATCCGTACCGTAGCAACGGAGTTATGAGTGACACGTCGCAGCTGCAGTTCTATGAGAGCAATTTCTCGAGAAAATAGTGCATGACGGGATTTCATCATAAATTACGTTCATCTTCGTTCTGACACTCTATTATAATAGGATTTTAGTGATTTACATAACGATGTTAAGCCTTTTGTTGTTTTTTTTTTTATTTGTACGTCAATTGTTTATTTGCGCTTAAGTGATAGGAAACCATGATGTTTATTAGAAGTATGTAAAAATATTAATAGGAAAGGAAAATTTTATATGAAATTATTGGTATATATTAAATCCTATAGAAAGTACAGTCATTAAAGCGTAAAGTCAAAAAATATTTGTATCGTACTTATTCAATTGTTAAACTTTAATCGACAAAGTAGAGTACAGACAAAATCACCATACGTCCACCAAATTTTTCTAAGTGTTTCTTCTTTTTTTTTTTCTATATTTTTCAGCTTAACGCTGTATCCCGCCCATGGCAGGGTAGGCTTAGAAAACTAAGGAACCTAGTATTAAGATACTCCGAAATTGAGCATTACCTGTTGATTGGCGGAACTCAACGCCGCCTTAAGCCTTGTACAGTTAAATTTCATAAATGAAACAATACTATTCTATCGTTCCACGCGTTTCCACCATTCAGCCTTCAAGAAAAGTCTCATGAATTCACTTGAATTCATTTAAGAACACATTTCAATATATTAGAGTAAATTTGGTAAATTGACACAGTTCCCGCCACCGCATCGCGGATCCTATTAGCAGACAAAGAGCACCGGAGTTTCAGATTGAAATATCTCTACGCGGTTTGGAGGGGTTGAAGTTCATTTAACTCTTAACAAAGGCCGTTATATTGAATGACTATACACATAGAATGTGTGAGTTCAACGCTTGCGGAACGACGGGATTTTTCAATATGACATATATGGAATTTATTCAATTCAATACTGAAAGCAACTTCACGCTGTATCTCGCATAAATCAATGGGAATTTTTAGTACTAAAATATTCCAATTACCAAACCAAACTAATGCAACAAGTAAAACGTTCGTTTCAAATAGTGAAAACGGACGTAAAACAAAAACAAATTAATAATAACTTTTGCTAACAAAAATGTTAACAAAAAATCTCTTTATCAATAACGGTTTTACAGCTTAGTGTCTCATCACTCATCGTTCATCCTGTGATGAAAAAGTTCATATATGTTTTCTACGAATTAAAAACAAAACATATGAAATCGAGTGAAAACCTAAATGAATTCACCGTACAGTATAAAGGGGAGTATATCGAATTTGCACATTTAAAGCTTCCACGATGCGTATACCATTAGCAAACAAAGAGGGCAGAGCCTCGCGGATTTAAATCGCAGAACACGATTTTGACGGTCCCAGATTACTCACAAGTTGGGCGTATAATCGCAGCACTCATGTGTTGTAGATATGATAAATGTAACGCTCTTGTGGGGGAATGTAAATCATTTTATGTTGAAAACAAAAAACTATACAAAATGTTTTTTTATAGCTTCACGCTGTATCCCGCACTAGGCAGGGTAGGCAGAGGAAACTCGGGAACCTAGTGTTAAGACACTCTGTTCCACTTCCGTTCCCCACTTTCCGCCGAATTTGAGGCATTGCGTATTGAATGGCGGAATTCAACGCCGCGTTTTGCCTTATTACCAGAGCGAAGAAATGCAACAATAAATATTTAAATTGAAAATATTAAATATTTCAGTTTCTCGACTGGGGATCGAATCCAGAACCTGTCGGTTACAGTCACACTCTTGTGCCGCTGCGCCACGACAGGCCTCAAAATAATAATAAAAATGTTTTCTTTATAATTTTATTTAATATTAAATTGTAGTGCAATGGAACAGTTTGACTAACAAGCAACAGTTGATAAACGTGATGGAAAAAACTCAACAGTCAAGGGAAATAATTAAATGCATTGCTACGGTAAAATATATCATTACATTGAATTAAGTGAACAGGAACAATGTTAATGTTAGGACACTCTTTTTTCCACTTAAAGCTGTCTACTTCGCTATATTCCAAATGTTGTAAAAAACAAAAGGAAACAAGGATACATTCACTTTTTTGATATTATAAAAGCCAGCCTGTAGAATTGGTATTTTCCGTAACATATTTAAAAGCTTTCAACAGGAGCTTTAGAAAGAGTAACAATAAAGATAAAAGTATACAAATGGGTGAGTTCATTTAATTAAACCTACAGCCATTTTCAATAGGCTTAAAAACTCTAAAAACACCAATCCATATCATCCATTTACAGCCAGTCTCTGTTACAATCACTTTAGAATGATAGATAACGTATAAATAGAAATACTGTGTTGACAAGAAGGCTTTAATAATAGCCATATAATAAAATTGTAACTCATCTATGAGTTATGTATTGTTAAGGGCATTCATATAATAAAGCCCAAAACAATAATTATTTTTTCAATTTTTGTTTTTTGTTTGTACAATTGTGCATGATTATCTCAGTCACGGCCTAACCAATTGATGTCCAGTTTTCTATAGAAAACATTTAATTCAAATTCAAATATTTTTATTCAAAATAAGAAGTTACAACTACGTTTTTTGAACGTCAAACAATTTACCACCAGTTCACAAAAGTTACTGCCTCAGACCTGAGAAGAACCGGCGAAAGAAACTCAGCGGGACATGTCCATTCTTTTTTTTTTTATCAAAAACTTTACATTATTTTTACTATGTTTTAAAGTGTTATTCCACACTTAGGATAGAAAATACTAAACTTAAATTTAAAAAGCGTATAAAAAATTTGAACGAAGCAGGATTTGAACCCGCGCCTCTGGAACTTCCAGAGGCGCGGGTTCAAATCCTGCTTCGTTCAAAATTTTTATACGCTTTTTAAATTTAAGTTTAGTAACTTTACATTATATAATTAAGTGACAATGATACACTTGAAACAGCCTGGAGCGAGCATTTTATTCCCAAGGCGTGTTATCATTTACAAATTATGTATTTTATCAAGCATTCTTTAACATTTTATGATTTTAATTGGTTTATAAATAATAAAGAAATAGTAATACAATTTATCTAATTCGGCAAAATAGTTACAAATAAAATAATAAATACAATTTTATTTAATTTCCTAAATCTTTGCTATTCAATATACTTATAGAACATTGTCTTCAAAATTATAGTGTTATAGAAACACGAAAGTATTTCAGATCAGAAATTAATATTTATGTATAGTTAGTTAGTACAAGCGGAGGAACTCGAAAGCGGTTTCCGAGTATATAATAAATACAAAATAATACAATTAAGTATAACTTTTATATTAATTAAGTACTTTTTTAGCTGGGGTAATTATAATTAATTAATCATTTCACTAATGACTTACTAAAATTAAACAAAAGCAACCTTTTTTGGATGAAAATATTTATTTAATCAAAAACCTAAGCCCTATAGACTGGCGTAGCCTCAAGCCACGTAGGTACTAGAAAGAAACAGTGTCACACTTTTTATGACAAAAAAACCTTCCCCTCTTCCGTCTTACAACACATGTAGACTTGTACCTTTTTTACCCTTCCTAGCTAGCCTAGCTGTTGACGTTACAGCAAGAACTAAACTGATTTGTACACACTTTATGCAAATGAATATACCAAATATGCTAAAAAGTAATAATATATTATGTCTCAAACGTTTTATATATTTAAAGTTTATTAAGCCGTAAGATTATAACTGTTTTAAATATTACGTAATCAAATTAGCTTAACGCTGTATAGCCCACATGGTAGGGTAGGCAGAGGGAACTTGGGAACCTATTGTTAAGGTACTTCCATTTTTCACTTTCCGCTGAATTGGCGGAAGTAATCGCCGCGCTTTGCCTTGTTACCAGAGCGAAAACATGAAAACATTAAATATTTAATTTGAAAATATTAAATATTAAATTAAGATTTTTTTTTATTCCAAAAAATTATAATAATAAGTTTAAGGCAAAGTGCGGCGTTGAGTTCCGCCACTAAACACACAACGCCTCAGTTCGGCGGAAAGTTGGAAAACGGAACAGAGTGTCTTAACACTAGACATCCCTCTGCCTACCCTGCGATATTTTCGGGATACAGCGTGAACCTGAGTATATCTTTTTATATTTATAATAGAAATACACAGTTAAAGCACTTTTAAAGAAATACACATAATTATATTATCTTTGCTTTACATGATACGGTCCATATTATAAATGAATTAGAAAATAAATATAGTAATATATGTTTAATTATAATACTTAAAAAACGTATAAAATTTTTAAACGTATCGGGAAATAAGCTCTATTGGATTAAAAAGTTTCTTTCTCAAGTGTAGACAGATATTTTAAAATTAGTACAAATGTTTTATTACACATTTAAAATTTACAATAGTATCGTAAGTAATAAAATCGTCAAAATAACCTATATATATAAAACTATTAAAAATAACGTAACTGTAACCAGTGCTCGCATGTTACAGTACAGTTAACATACAAGCAATTATAATAAAATGTATAAACGTATAGTATCATTATAAACGTTTTATCAGTTATTTTCTCTGGTGAACATAAATTAAATATTTTTTTTATGTGCGTGACGACCGAGCAAATTGAATGTTTTTGATAATGGCGTTAGTATATATATTGATCTTACTAAGTAGTGTTTATTTGAGTCAACTGTATTGAACTGAAATAGATATTTGTTGATAGTGATAAACATTTTTTTAGCGTAACGCTGTATTCCGGTTACGGCAGGGTGGGCAGAAGGAACTTGGGAACCTAGTGACACTATGCTCCCATTTTCATTGTCCATTTTTTGGCCGAATAAGGCATTTACGTGGAATGGCGGAACTCAACGCCGTGTTCCGCCTAGTTACCAAAGCGAAGAAATAAAAATCTTAAATAAGTAATTTCCTCGAACGGAGATCGAACCCACAACTTGTCGCGCTTACAATTGCACGCTTAAGCCTTTTTTTTAGTTTGTCCATCTACTTCTTTGCTTATAAGTAAGATCTACCAGAATATATATGAAGTATGTAAGGGAGCAGGTATACATATGCAGCATATATAGGTATACAAAGCAGGTATCATGTGGCTATAATTTACTTAATCAAAAAGGAATGCCAATAAATTGTATTAAAAAGTTAGTTCTGTAACATTTGATTTATCTATAATTAACACTTATAGGCGATGAATATTTATATTTACTTATATATTTAAATGTCAAAGAGAAGAGAAAAAAAATTACAAATATAAAACAAAAATAAGCCAATAAGCAAAGCTACCTGTCTCGGTATGGAAGGAAAATAAAAAAAAATAATCCCACCTTATTTAGTGTTAAAATATTCTGTTTACTTTGTGCCAGAGATATATTTTGATAAAAAAGATATCGTTAGCAAAGTCAATTACATTCACAATTAAGGGGCGACCGAGAGAGCCCGAGATAGAATAAGTTGCCTTTAAATTTGAATAAGACATTCGCGAGGAAGCGCAAAATGTAGCTGAATTAAATATTCATACAAGAAGTGTACTTATAATAATAAAATGTTTTACGTCTTTTAAGTTTAATGTTTAAATAAGTTAAACTTAGATTACAACTTTGTAAGCCCGGAGCGATGATATAAATTAATATTTAGCAACAAGTTTTAAATAAGAAAGGCTTTAAATATTATAAGTAAAATAAAGAAAGTGGAGAACGAAAGTGGAACGGACCCTAGGTTCCCAAGTTCCCTCTGCCTACCATCCCGTGTGAGGGGTACAGCGTGAAGTTGAGTAAAATATAGAAGTATATCCCATATGAATCATTTTATTTAAGTTCACACTTCCTGTATATAGAAAGGTAGGCAAAAGTAACCTAAAGTTAAGGCACTTTATTCCCCACGCAATATGGGGCGGTAGATTCATTTTCGACACATTGTTTGCTGATTGGAGAATATGAATAAAGCGTTTTGTCTTGTTACCCCAGTGAGGAAATAAAGATAATTCATTAACATTCTCTTCCCATTCCAGCCATTTAGAAGATTTTTGTAAAACTTTTTGAACTACTTTAATGGTGTTTCTAAAATTTGTGTGTGTGTAATATATTTTTATCACAAAGGTATAATAACTCAGATGTATTGAGATAAATTGAAATTGAAATATAAAAGAAAATAGTTTAGAATATCAAAAGGTGATATTCTAAACTATTTTCTTTTATATTTCAATTTCAATTTATCTCAATACATCTGATTTATTATACCTTTTTGAAAAAAATAATATTTAAATTACATTATTTTTACTTAGTATAATCTGAAGAAATATTTAAATTAAAACAAATACCAAGAACAGAGACACGACCCCAGTGGCCCATAACAGTGACTGAAAAATATTTCTTAAACTTAAAACTTTTGATTTACATACTCTTACATTTTTAGGAGGTAGCAGTAGGTGATTCTTTCTCAATATAGCACCAACTGCACTTTGTTGACTTTCCGTTCTCCAAACCCTTTCTGCACCTCATACAAGATGCAGAACACATTCAAACTTGCCACATAATCGTTGGTAGTTTCATCACTTACAATGAACAAGAACTTCCTGGTTCTAGCAAACTTGCTAACTGAAAGCCGGGGCGCTGGTGATTTATGCATATTGCAGTCAGAATATATTGGTCTCGAGTTGATTTTTTACAATGCAACTCCTATAGAAGTTGAAAAGTTATATTTATAGCGTAATTACCTCTGAATAGCCGATGCAAGCGTGTTTGCTGAAACTTTTATGAGCTTTTTTTCATAATAATGTTAGTTAATAATTGCTACTGCGTAGTATAAGAAATCTAATAAGTGCATTGTTATAATTGTACTCTTACACATTACATACATTTATAATAACATTTGTCCGTGATTTTGGAATATATTTCATAAAGTCTATGTAATATATGTACTTATTTTTGTATTATTAACACAAAAACACACAATTTTACAAAATGTATGTAAGTATTAGTATATTTATTGTACTTCAATTGTCGAACTAATCTCCAGAAATGCTGAACTTATTTTTATGAGATTATAATAGAACTGCCACATTTCCACTTACTGCCAATATATACATAAATGCCTATAGATAAATAATACTATATAAATAGTTTCGGCACGTAAAGCCGCGGCGGGCCGCTAGCTTGTAATGATTTTGACTGACTTTTAAAAGTGGGCTCTGATACGTCATATGGTCAAATTCAAATGCAAGTTACGTGAATATCAGTATTAATTATTAAAGCATAATAAAAAAACCGTAGAATATTATCGTTCCATATAATCATTTCTTATTAATTGCATTTTATCTAAGTAGGGCAGGATTTACGACAGGGCAACAAGGGTTGCAATCCGGGCGCTTACCAAAGAGAGGGGACTTTTGACGGTGAGAAATGATTTTCCGTAGAACATTCTAACGAATGTTTTTCTACACTATAATAAGGTGGATGGAAAAAAAATAGGCGAAAAACAGTCTTTCATTTTTGTTGTAAAGCTTAGAATAAGTATTTATATTTTTTTTTATTTAAATAAACATTTTAAGATTTGAAAATATTTTCAAATATATAAATTCCTAACCCAGTTACCTAGAAATTTCGACTTTAATAAAAGCTTTAAAGTAAGCTGAATAACGGGGTAAAGCGTAACAGTATACTGAAAAGTTTAATTGTGTTAGCACTAAGCAAAAGCTGTGTATAAATGAGTTTGTTGGAGACGCAACCTAAACCAATTTACGTCCGGCTTCAGATTACTTGCCTTTAAAACTATTATGTAAAGATCATGATTTGTTAAATACTTTTTTATAAACGTATTACAACTTGAAGTCCAAGTCTCTAATGATTTCTAAACGGGGATTCAAATATTGCCATAATTTATTACAAAAAATATTTTTTAATTTAAAAAAGGATTTTTCTATCCAAAGGATTCCTCTTGTGACTTGTGGAAATGAAATATTTAATATACATTTTTTTTCGCTCTGATAACAAGGCAAAGCCCTAAAATTAAGAGTAGAGTGGAGGTAACCAGGCGTCTTGTCTAAGTCTAAGAAATGTAAATAATTTTCTTCCAAATGAGATAGATACTACTCACCATCGTGCTTACCGTGAATCTTCTCACGGCCCATGCCACGATGGCTTCACACGTTTTTTTTGTCACACTTCAGTGTGCCTGCTGAGTATCCACATTTCTCACATTCCGCCTTATTGTACGTTTTAGTTTTTTTTTAGTTTGTATATTTAATATGATTTTTTCGTGTGCTTTATAACTACTACTACTAATATACTTTATTATATTGTATTGTGTATTGTATTCCGATAAATTATCGAGGCTTTGCGTATTGAGCGGCAGAAATCAATACGTTTCACGGTTTGTCGTCTTGTAACCAGACGGAGGAAATGAAAATATTAAATAATAGAAAAATGGTACTTAAACCCACTCCCATACTCCATTACAGTCGCAGGCGTGTGTGCCTACGACGAAACAAATTTATCTTTTAGTAAGCATATATCAATAACGTAAGTTAGATGTATCAAGATGATGTCAGCCAAAAATAAAAGATTATTTTTAGTGCGAGAAAAATCAAATAAGAGAACGTTTCGTCTCCTAAGATAAAAGCGACATTGACAGATGCTCGGAGTCAGTCTGCTTACGTGACAAGTTTGGTTTTTATTGTATGTTCGTCTGTTATCACCTTGTACGATTTCTTTCTCAAGAGAGAAATTCGCTGACGTTTTTACACCAGCTCTTTATCATTCCATGGTGACGTATGAATATCTGAGTAGCGCAGTTTGGATTGACAGTATTTGAGTGAAAACGGGGGTTAGGTTCTTTCTCTTGAAGAGAAAATATTCATATTTTTTTTTTCATGTTAAATTTATAAAAATAATCGCCATTTTGTTTATAAACATTTATAAACAATGAATAACCATCTAATAATATTTAATTATTATTAGAAATAATATCAAGTTATATGTATTTATACATACAAAGTAAGTATATGTTCAAGTAACATATACTATATATTATAATAAATATAAACAATAAACACAATGTTGAAACGTTTTATGTAGTAATTAATATGTAGTGACATGCGAAACCTACTTAAGTTATTCAAAGTAAACTTCACGTACGCAATGAGGGGAAAATTAATAATATACGTAAGGTACGTTAGTGAGAGAAACTCTAGAAAGTAATATTCAACTAAATAAAAAATATTTTTACAAAGGATATTATCAACGTTTTTATTACAAAGAGGCTAATCGAGGTGCAGCGTGCAACTACTCGTAAGTGTAAATAAGTGCGACAGGATGTGAGTTCGAATTCCACCTCAAGAAAGTTAAATATTTATTATTTTTGCTATTTCTGAAAATGTTATTCCACACAAAGGAAAGAAAATACTAAATTTAAATGTGTATAAAAAAACTGTTTAAGACAATTTCCAAGAGGCGCGGGCTCTAAATAAATACTGATACGTTAAAAATTTTATACGCATTATTAATAAATATTTAATTTAAATTTTAAAAAATTTAATTAAATATTTATTATTTTCAAGTTCTCTCATTATTTAACGAGCTGAAGTGCGAGATGTGGCGTGGAGTGAAAAAATATATTTATTTAAATTTTATAAAGAATCATTATTTTTTAAATAGAAATATTATTGTGATTCTATATACGACGGTCGTGAATTCGATTCCCACTCGAGGATTTTACTCACTCTTGTAACAATTTGAAACGCGTCATTTTGTTCAGTCATTGAAAACAGAAGATGTGGAAAATCAAGCAGATATTACCAAATTTTAAAAACTTTTACACAAAAAAGATTAATTACAGAAAATGCTTATTTACGTTAAGGATTTGTACCAACAAAGAGTCGTATCTACAGCCATAATACACAAGAGTTAGTGCGGTTATTTAGTATTTAAGTAAGGACCTGAAGCGCTGTTATTTATTTCACCATATCGCGAGCCAGCTCATTATAGCCGCCCCGCATACAAAACGAGTGGAAAATTGCATCTATTTCATATCATGAATTCCCCTGACGCTACAATTTGCATACATTTATCACAATACAAAATCTTCTAAATAAGAATTGAATATTTACTATTACGTATTTATTTCAAAGTGGGGAACGGAAGTGGAACGGAGTATCTTAACACTAGGTTCCCGGGTTCCCTCTGCTTACCCTGCCTCGTGCGGGATACAGCGTGAAGGTAAGAAAGAAGAAGATGTATTTGTTTTCTAAAAATTTATAAAATATATATATACATAAAAAGTATCTACTTGAAAAGTATGAAATGTGAATTCCAAGTAGACTGATTCATGGTTCTACAAAGGGAAACCAAACTCGAAATAAAACAAAGAATCCTTTATACGTATGAGAGAAGTTGGCAACTTGTCTAGATAACGATAAACAATCGTGGTGGCGTTACCGAAGAGCTTATAAATCAGAAAAACTAGCCGAAAACAAAAGCAAATGTATTAAGTTTAAGGAAACAAGAAAAGTAATAATTGTTGCTATTTCTCGCCTCTTGACTTTAAGAAGTCGGGTAAATTGGTGAAATGTTGCTACAATAAATGTGCTTGTAACGCTTTGTTTTTCAACTCTGTTGAACGGTTGAATTGAATATACTGCGCTTATTACGACTGTAACTTCAAACCGAGGTTTTATTTGACAGCTGTTGTAGTTACTATTAAGTTGTTTATTTTATATACAAAATACAATATTTTAGTCTATATAAAATTTATATAAATGATACAATATGCGAGGCCGTCAGGCCGTTATGGCACAGGTGCTAATCGTCTGATCTGATGGTTGCTTTTAGACTTCCAATATACGATTAATTTCCTACCGACGGTAAGAAGACCTAGCTCGAAGCTAAATTCTAGAAAATTGAACAATACGTCAGGGACGGGCCGTTTTAGCCACAAGTTCCCTTTCATTACCCTGCTATACAATGAGTACAGCGTAAAACAAAAAAAATCAATACATAATGAGAGATTTTATACTATATTATTGTTCATTTTGACATTTTGTTGAGTAAATTTTAGGCTCAAACAATTTATGATAAATATTTAAAATTATTAATGTAGAAAAGGCCTTGAGGCCTGTTGTGGCGCAGTGGCACAAGCGTGCGATTGTACAGGTTCAATTACCACTCAAGGAAAAGAAATATTTTATATTTTCAAATTAAATATTTAATGTTTTCATTTCTTCGCTCTGGTACAAGGCAAGGCCCGGCGTTGAGTTCCACCACTCAACACGCAATGCCTCAAATTCCGCAGAAAGTGAGTAACAGAAGTACAACGGAGTGTCTTAACACTAGGTTTGCAAATTTCCTCTGCCTACCCTGCCATGTGCGGTGTACAGCTTGAAGCTGAGAACAAAAAATTAACATAGAAAGCAAGCAAAATATTTCTTTAACTTCACGCTGTATCTTGGGAATCTAGTGTTAATACACTCCATTCTGTTCCCCATTTTCCGCTGAGTATCTGTGTTAAGTGGCGGAACTCAATGCCACTCTTTGTTTTGCTACCAGAGCGAAGACATAAAAATATTAAATATTTCACTGCCTCGAGTGGGGATCGAACGCACAATCTGTAACATTTACAATCATACGCTTGCGCCCCTGCGCCACGATAGGTCTCATATAAAAATATTTATCTAATATAAATATCCAATCCAAGTGATGTTGTGGTCGGATTCATAGGCAATAAAACTGGGATGATCGTATCCTAAATTGCTTAAAGTAACAACCATAATATATTTATGTTATATCATTGGCACTCTATAACCACTCATTTCCGGGTATTTTCCGCAATAAAACATCATATGTAGGTAATTCTTATATACAAGTAATGCGATTATTTTATTTCAGCTTCAAGTTGTATTCTCGGCATAGCAGCGTAGGCAAAGCGAACTTGGGAACCTAGTGTTCCATTTTGTTCCCACTTTACGCCGATTTTTAAGGCATTGTGTATTGAGTGGCTGTCAGAGTGAAAAATTAAAATATTAAGTTTTGCATGTTTTCGAGTGGGGTCGAACCCACAACCTTTCACTTTTAAGTAGCACGCTTGTCCCAATGCGCCAAGACATGTCTCAAAAAAATATAAAAACTAAATTACAAAGATGTACAGTTTTTCAAATTAAAGTAACTAAAGCTTAGGAATAAAAAAGCTTTTAAAAGTACATAAAATGCGTTAAAGCACTAATACACAAGGTTATGTGTAATTGCTACATAAAACTATTCTTTAATAAATAAAATCTTCTATCTTTTTATAATCTTTTATATTTTTTTAATTTACTATATACATAGATGGCCAGTATTCTCTTAAAACGAGGATGTGCAAGCTAAGATTAGTAGTAGAAATTGCTGTAACGCAAGAATATCAAAACTATATTTTATATATAGAATCAGGAAATGATACTTTAACTTAAAATACATTATCCTTGCAAAAACTAAGTTTCTAAACTAAATAATAATTAAATTATTGTTTATTTATTTCATCAATTCTTTAAAAGTGTTTAGCTCTTTTTTAAAGTTGATTAACGGAAATTAGACTTTCCAACGCCGATGTTCAATCATTAAAAATTAATACAATTATTTTCAAGGTAAATAAAAATTTCAGTTCAGTTTCTGAAATATTTTTAACTTTGTATAAATTAAAAAATCCAGATGAGTTATGGACAAAAAATACCTTCTTATAATGAAAAATGTTTTGTTCACATAACAACTTCAGCATTTCTTGAAATAAACAAAGTTAATAAAATAAACATAAAGTGACCCTTCGTACAAATTTCTACAGGACCCAATTACTCTCCAGAATTAATTCGTAGGTCCTCAAATTTTACAGCCGCCCTTAGTAATTTCGTTTTATTAAAATACGTAGCGTTATATGGCCGCTCGCGAAATTGCCGCGGAATAAAAATTTAATTCGATCAGATTATACGCGGGTGCAGAGATTTTTTTATGATTTACCTTTTAATCTAGGCTTTTATAGTTCGCATAAGAACTTATTATTTTTGTTTGTTTCAAAAGCCAATTTCTTTATATTTAAAAAAATGTTATACAAGTTACCGTAATTTACGTAATTATCTTTTTTTTATGATAAAAAACAATAAATTATCAGAAAAGACACGTTTTGAATCATTCCCTTCATTAACTTACAAAAAGAACAGAATAGGTACACAAAAAGAATACTAAAAATTAAAGCGAATGAACATTTTCAAACTAAAAACTGTTGTTTTCAGAAAGTTCTTAATAAATAAAAGTATATTACTGATTTTACTACAAAAATATCATATTATACATAGCAGTTTAAGCTGCTCTTAGACAAATATCATTTTAAAATAACGTAAAATAAATTAAATCATTAAAATTAATTAATATGTTTAACTTCTTCGAGTGGGGATCGAACCCACAACCTGTATCATTTACAGTCACACGCTAATGCCTCTGCGCCAATGCAGGTCTAATAAAATAAATCAAACTTATTTATTAAACGATTCTAAAATAGTAGCGAACTCGTGGAGCGAGTATTTTTACGTGAAATGTGAATAAGTAAGCAGCGTCATCTTTTCAGAAAGGATGCCTTTGTAAGTGGCACAAGTTCTGAATGTAATGTATTTTGTATGTTTATTAAAATGTTTTCATATAAATCAGTCATATTGTTAATCATTTATTAAGTCTTATGCTGTATCTCTATACCCATATAGTAGAATAGGCAGAGGAAACTTGGGAATCTATATTTATTATACTCTGTCTGTTAAGAAAATTAAGCTTACCATTTTTGGTCAAATTTGAGGCATTTGGTGTTGAGAGGCAGAAATCAACACCGCGCTTGCCTTCTTACCAGAGTGAAAAATGCTAATATAAAATATATTCTTTAGCGATCAAATCCACAATATGTCGCGTTAACAGTCATATGCTTGTGTCCCACCGCCAATACAAACTCTACGCAGAAAAATAGAACGACATAATAATAAATCAAATTTAAATTAATTAAAATTATAATTAAAACGATTAGATTCTAAGATACCTTGTACATTAAATACAAAAAGAAATATTATTGTATTTTTAACGTTTTTTTCAAATACACTCTCCCCCAATGCTTATCTGTTTACCGTTAATGTTTTTTTGCTGTACCATAAGAAAATAACTGTTGTTGTTCCTTAACATTTACATTGTTTTATCTTTAGAGCTATTTTAAAATGTTTTATGAGCAATCCGGGATTTCATAATATAAAAAGATATAAAGTACATAAAAGCACAACGCAGAATTAAAATGGTGGCTTTTCATGAAAGTTATGGTAAAAGATTTCTTTAAGATATAACTTGATGATTAGGATTTTTTTTTTGTAATTTCTACACAGTAACTGCACATGTCTCTTCTAAAAAAAATAACCATTTCATATTCATTTCATTAAAAAAAAAACTGTATAAAAATGTTTTACGACATTGACACCTATAAGTAGAAAAGAAAGGATAAAAATATGTAAAATATTCCTTGAATATAAAAATTTTTAAGCGAACAAAACTACTTTAGGCACTATCATTTAAGCTCTAAATGATAGTGCCGAAAGTAAAAATGTTTCAAACAGAACAAGAAATTAAAAAAGGTATTATATGACCGAGCCTGTACAACAATAGTTGCCTACAAGTTGCAAGTCCGCTGAAGCATCAAGCATTAATCACAGACAGCAGACGATAACCGCAAGGCGCTCTCAAATGGGCGCACTTAAAATAATTCAAGTCCAACCACAAAACTTAAGCCATAAAGAAGCAAAGACAAACTCCTGGACATTTTTCATTAGAGCGAGGAAATTCCAACAATTTCCGCCGTAAACAATTATAAGTATCCGGTTGAGCTAATTGCGAGGGCCATGTTTCAACTGCATTGTTCACAAGCTTTCTTTCGTTATTCAGTCATAATGAAAGTTATGGTATGCGTATAATTTAGCGATTTTTTTTATTGTATACGAACGTCTGACTGCAAAGTTGCTTGTTTGAAGTGAAGTGAAAATATATATTTTTTTGAAGTAACATTTATATATGCGTGTATTTGTTTTAGTTTTGCCTATACATAGGCATAAGTTATTTTTTAGATAACTTTGATTTAATTTTTAGCTTTACAGTTTCCCGTACATAGCAGAAACAAAGGAAACCTAAGAATTTAGCGTTAAGGCACTCAATACCGTCAATCTCTTTCTGCGGAGTTTGAGGTATTACGTTTGTAGTGGCGGAGTTCAACGCTGTAATTTGTTACCAGAGAGAAGAAATGAAATATTAAATATTTCATTTCCTATAGTGGGTATCGAACCAACAATCTACTTACTTTAAGCCATACCATATCATACATACTTTAAGCTGTCATATTTACAAATATGCATGTTCATGAACAGCTTAGTCTCTGTCTCACCCCTGTCTGATAAGTTTCTGTTAACTTACTAGACAGATGTATTTATATGTCATCTTGTCTTATTTCGTAATTAGAACAACTGGGAAAAGACGGCTACGTGAACTTTACAACAATGTCAAAACAATTTATTGCACAGTAGAGCACTGCAGTGTGCAGCTGCTGATGCTTATCACATTGTCTATATCATGTATGGCTCTACCCTGCTACTGTTCTACGATAGCTGTCAGCGTAATTGGTTTCATGGAGACAAAGCGAAATTTGATTAAAGACAATGTCTATATGTTAGATAAGGACTGTTTGTGATAACATTTGATATTCGATTCTCGTTAAATGCACAGAAAAGAACATTAAATTACAAAATATAAGTTAGGAAGTGGAGCAAAGTGTCTTAACATTAGGTTCCCAAGTATCTTCTGCCTACACTGTTACGTGCGGGATACAGCGTGAAGCTAAAATAAATAAAATTTTAAATACATGATAAAACTTTATTTAAATATTTAATTAAACTTATTCTAACATTAATTTGTCATTAATTCTCGGTACACAAGCAGTTACACAAACATCTCTGACAATCTGAAAGGAGGGAACAGAAATTGATCAAGTGATTTACATCAAAATCGGCCTAACTGAATCAAGTGGCGTCTGACAAATTATACAAATGAACACAATTTGCGGGAAAACGGTTCGGAGTCGCAATCTGTTACAATTATTTGTATGTAAATTGAAGGGCTCCATAGAACTGTCGGGGCCATTTCGTATATCAAGACATTTCTGAGACAACGGGACTTCAGTGAAGATTCTATCTCGAACTACTTTACGTTGAGATAGGAGCGAGTTTCAAGATAGGTCTAGTACTCGCATGGGCTACATTTAACCGCAAGCAATTTATTGTATAGATGTTTTGTATGAAGTAGTAAAAAAAATTAACATTTATGATATGGATAATATGCGATAAATCAGTGTATTTTGTCAAATTTTTATTTTTTATTATTCATTTGATTTCACTTTTGAAATTGATTATTTTGTTTTAAAAACATTTAACTACATTTAAAAAATATATTACACTTATATTAATTATTAGTCGATATAAACTTTAATAATCATCGATATTTTCATCATTTTAACTGAAAAACTAGAGCATTTTTTTCAGCTTCACGCTGTATCCTGCACTGTGTAAAGTAGGCAGAGGGAACTTGGGAACCTAGTGTTAAGAAAAATATTCGGTTATTCTTATAAGGAGTCCAAATATTTAATAGAAATACCACAACAGACCAGCCAAATGGCACAAGCGAGCATATAGGGGATTTAATGTGTGTACTTGAATCTTGTATACAAAGTGACATTAGTTAAAATTACTGAACTCCGCTATCACTCCCCGGGAAGCAGTTGGGAAGTTTACGCAGGGCTGTATTACAAGAGCTGGGCGCGAAATGTTCACTTTTACTATCAAGCTAAATAAGTTTTTGATAATTCATAGAGAATAATAAAATTACATATCTATACTCATAGTAAATCTATAACTGACCACTGTCTGTACATGGAAGGTGTTTTAAAAAACATGTATCTTATACGTTTATTAATGTAACAGGGCCCAAAATAGTCATTTTAATTTTTATTTTCTCTCTCTCTCTCTCTCAGCTTCACGCTGTATCCCGCACTTGGCAGGGTAGGCAGAGGGAACGAAAGTGAAACCTAGTGTTATGACACTCCGTTCCACTTCCGTTCCCCACTTTCCGCCGCATTTGAGGCATTGCGTGTTGAGTGGCGGAGCTCAACGCCGCGCTTTGCCTTATTACCAGAGCGAAGAAATGAAACATTAAATATTTAAATTGAAAATATTAAATATTTCATTTTCTCGACTGGCGATCGAACCCAGAACCTGTCGGTTACAGTCACACTCTTGTGCCGCTGCGCCAAAATAGTCATTTTAATTTTCATTTCAATTAAAATTTTCTACTTGTCTGCTTGTCTGTCTGTGCGTTTGTATACGCTAATCCTAGAAACAGCTAGTTTTCACTTAATATATTTACGCAAACTTGCTTCAACAAACACTACATGTACTTGTTTTTTTTTTTAAAATCAGTTATATAAATATATGTTCAGAAAAATTTGTATATTCGTTTTTTTTATTTTAAAATTGAATTATTTTTTATTTTTAAACGCTTTTTGTGGTGCAGTACAGCGTTAGACAACGGTTGTAGGTTCAAACTCCAATTTCGTCGGTCGGGGAATGTTTTTTTTTCTAATCTGATACACAAAGCGCGGCGTTGAGTTCCGCCAGTCAATGTTCACTATTTAGAAAATTCAACTAAAATTGGAGCATGGAAAAAGAATATTTTTTATTTATTTCTGTAAAGTTTGATATGTACGAAACATTTTAATTAAGTTATTGCGTTCCCAAAAGTCAAGCTTTTGGACATGTACATGGTACGTATTTTACGGTAATTACACTTGAGGGTGATTGATAATTTTGTTAATGACTTACTAAGTTTAGTTAGTTTCAATATGTTTACAATTAAAGCAAAATATTAACATTTTTTTTTTTAATTATATTTCATTTTCTTATTTTAGTTTGGGCTCATTGATTGAAATGAATTAAAAAAAACAAGATATAAATGGTACAAAAAATTCAAGCCGTACTTTGCACATAACGGAGTGGCGGAATGAACCTGTAAACTTAGTGTTAAGACACTTCCGTTCTCCTCCTTCCTTTTGAAGGCATTGTGGTTTGTTTGGCGAAACTCACGCTTGAATATTTAATTTCTTCAAATGAGGATCAAATTCACAACTTATCAACATTTTACAGTAGAACGCTTATGCCCCTCCGCCACAAAAGGCCTCATCCAGTACGTTTCAGTCTAGCTCATCATGGAATACCAGGGCTCTAGAGGCACTATCCATGGCATTACGGTTACCCACAGACTGGATTGGCTTAGAAGCGTAACAAATATCTTTGATATAAATTTTTAACTTGACTCTATTACAAATTAAATGCTGTGTTTATTTTAAGTTCACACTGTATTTCAAATATAGTACATATTCACACATATATAATACATACATAATATAGTACTGTATTCCAAATATAGTAGAAAAGAGCAGAGAAGGTAGTGTCAAAACTCTCCGTTTTCTAATTTTCGCCCAATTTTCAAAAAATTACGTATTAAGGGCGGGGACTCAACGCAAAGATTGGTCTTGTTACCACAGCTCTCACATTTTTTCCCTTGAATAGTATCGAACCCACTATCACAGCCGCAACGCCGGTCATTTACTTTTAATATGTGTAATAATGTAAAACACCACATTAAATTATAAAAACAAAAATTATATCATGCTTTAATTGGAGAATATACAAGTAAGCAACGAATAATATAAAACACAGACACACCAATATTCTGTCTTTTTTTTAAGTCACAAAGAGTAGCTACCCTTTCAAATATTTATAATAGATTCTGAAAATAATATTTATTACATGTAAAGAGGCCTGTCGTGGCGCAACGGCACAAGCGTATGAGTGTAAACGACAGGTTGTGGGTTTTATCCCTACTCGAAGTAATAAAATATTTAATAGTTTCTATTTGAATATTTTATGTTTTCATTTCTTCGCTCTGGTACAAGGAAAAGCGCGGCGTTGAGTTTCACCACTCCACACGCAATGCCATAATTTCAGCGGAAAGTGAGGAACGTAAGTGGAACCTAGTATTAAGACACTCTTACACTAGGTTCTCAATTCTACTTCAAACAATTTAGTAGATAGTATATATATTACATTTTTTTTTCAGCTTCACGCTGTATCCCGCACATGGCAGGGTAGGCAGAGGGAACTTGGTACCTATTATTAAGACACTCCGTCCCGTTCATCACTTTGCGCCGAATTCGAAGCATTGCTTGGTGAGCAGCGGAACTCAACGCTGTGTTTTGCCTTTGCGAATAATATTTTTCTCGAGTGGGAATTGAACCTACAACCTGTCCCGTTTAAGTCACATGCTTTTACATTGCGCCACGACAACCGACGATTTGAGTATAACCGTATCTAATATATAATGAATATCAAAATCGAACAACTCGCAAATAGTTTTTTATAAGTTATAAATCACTCACTAAAACAAACGAAAAAGAGAAAAATCTAAGCGTAAATATACTTAAGTAAAACATTTTTTTTTTTTCACTAATTGCTATAATAAAGACATTATACATCTGAACTTTGGCCTTTATAATGAAAAAAAGTGTTGTCAACATCTGATCAAGAAACATTATCACGTGTTTAAACATAGAAAATATATAAGGCGAATAGAATTTTTTCTACTTTTTACGGTTTGGTTTTTAAAATAAACCAACCCCTTAAAACATAAAACATTGTATTTACCACTATAGAAAAGAAAGGGGCTATACGTATTAGACCTGCAAAACCCTTGATAGGAAATATGGTATCCATAATATTCAAATTGCATTCATACGTTTGCACTTTGGCGATAAAGGAAATCCCTAGAAAATAGGTTGCGCATTCGTCGGGCAATACTCATACATATATGCCGACTCTACTTGTATATGATCCGCTATCGATATTTGTCCACAATAGGGGAGATCTCTGTAAAAGTAAGTATTTAAGTATTTATTTTTTTAGCTTCTGTAGCCCGCACGAGGCAGGGTAGGCAGAGGGAACCCGGGACCTAGTGTTAAGACACTCCGTTCCACTTCCTTTTCCCACATGCCGAATTTGAGGCATTGCGTGTTGAATGGCGGAACTCAACGCCGCGCTTCGTCTTATTTATTAGCAGAGCAAAGGAATGAACATTAAATATTTTAATTGAAAATATTAAATATTTCATTTCCTCGACTAAGGATCAAACCCAGAACCTGTCAGCCTCGACACGACAGGCTTTCCTTTAAGTATTTATAGCCCCTTGTAATCAAAAATATCCTTCTATAATAAACCTTCGATTTTATTTTATTCTATAACCTAAAAAAATAATAAATAATAATAAATAAAGCATTAATCCACAACTGGGGAAAAAATACTTATTTAACAAAACATATAAAAAAATAACGAAGCGAACAAGATGCCTCTTGAGAACGGACCGCACGGTTTTCATGAGGAGGGTTTGCTAAATACGTATTAATGTACAAAAGTGTTAAAACACTCCGTAAGTCACCGAAACATTAACTCTTGAGGTGTGGCCTGCGGAAGTCAACGCCGCGCTACATCTAATAGATACGGGACATAAAAATAATTCAGACATAATTATTCCTTCATGGGGATCGAACTCGCAACTATGGCGTTGACAATCTGACGCTACACCCGCTACGCTACGACGGCATTGCTCATTCAACAAATACATATATTTTCATTTTATTCGTATAGCGTAATACTTTACAACGCGATAAACAATTTCATTAAGCAAAACTAATTTTAAACACTTGTAGAGTAAAAAATGCACTGTAAAGTAACTTTATAAAACGTTCACACAAAAGTTTTAATAGTGTAGTTTATGGAGTGTAGTATTACTATTGCACTTATACAGAGGAAGTCACGTATGAAAAACCTGTAGCATTTCATAATAATTTATATTCGTTTACATTTTTCATATAGTGTGAAATATTTTGGATATTATTGTTATAAATGGTTTATCAATTGTTTTTAAAGTAAAAAATATTTGGTTATATATAAATATATCATGTATGCATTTTATAGACTCTGATATAATTTATGCCGATGTCTATATAGCATTAAGTAATTAATTGGCGCTAAAGAGGCTCAGAGGGTACATATTAATGGTATATACGATGGTTTCAGATTTTATTCCCACTTATAGAAAATTTCACTCATAGAAAACTTGTGGGTTCGATTACCACTGGGTGGAATCAATTATTATCATTTTCAATCTCTAGTAATAAGATAAAGCGCGGCGTCGAGTTCCGCCACTCAACACATATTGTATCGAAATTTCGGTAGAAAGTGAGAAGAGTAGTATCTTGTCACTAGGCTTTCTTTATTTTGTGAGGAAAATCAGCGTAAGGAAAAAAGGAAAAAAAAGGATTTTCTTTAAAAATTACTTATTTCTTACACAAAAAAAACATGAATAAAAATATAATATATTCATATGGAACGGGGTGTCTAAACACTAAGTCTCCAAGTTCCCTCTGCCTACACTACCATATGCGGGATACAGAGTAAAAAAAATATTACATACAAAACGCAAACCTGTAAAAGAAAATTTATAACCGGTAAACGAAAAGATCAATTTTTCCTTAAGTGACCAATATTGAAGGTACACGACAAAATACACATTTTTCGTACATATCAATCAAATCCGGTATGACGTCAGTTCGGAAGCACTCCGGGGGACCTCTGGCGTCAGCCCTAAACGCTTTGCGGGTACACTAATGCCCTTGAAGTCCATTATAGAAACCTTTCGGTGGGAAGTTAATGGCTCTTTGGCAAGGGACAAATGCGAGGTATATATCAGGAAAACTTCCGAGAACTTAAAACATAAGATATTGTACTATTATCGACCTAATTTTATAAATTGTTAACCTTAAGCTAAGTAATCTTAAAAGTCATTAGGCAAAAGTTATGTATAAACTAAAAAAATAAAAATGAATATAAGATTAAACTTAGTATGCTAATGACCATTTTAATATTTTCATCCTGCAGAGTTATGATTTCATTTGTAATTTGGGAAAATATTTTTATTTTAGAATGTATCCTGCACTTGGCAGGGTAGGCAGAGGATACCTAAAAACCTAGTGTTAAGATACTCTGTTTTCATTAAGACACTTCTATTGCTCATTTTCTGAAGAATTTTAAGTGTCAAGTGGCGGAGTTTAACACCACGCTTTGCGTCGTTATTTGATCAGAAAATGAAAATAATAAAGATTTCATTCCGCTGAGTGGGACACATTATCGTGTATACCTTTGTGACGCGGAGTCACGATGAAGGACTGTTGGTAAATTTTAATAATTAAAATTTATGATCATTCCATTTCTATTGCATATGCTGTTGTACTGTTCACAGCTTATTTAGTGAACTATTAAGAGAGATCCAAAAATGTTTATAATATTATCAATAGGTTAGACTTATATTACAAGAACGAAGGATATTACAATTTCAAGAATTGACTTGTATTGACTACGTACGATATGAAGTAAAATGAACTTTTATTTTGTATTCTTTTTAAACTTTCAAATGATATAAAAATGTACGAGAGCATAAGATTAAAAAAGATCTTTGAGGTTCGCGATTATTGCACATTTTAAATAAAACAATTTTAACAGTATTTATCGCATATATTGTTTTCTTTACACGGACTACAGAAAAGTGTTCGGAACGTCGGGATTTGAAAAATGTATACACAACAATATTATAGTTTCACGCTGTATCCCGCACTAGGCAGGGTAGGCAGAGGGAACTCGGGAACCTAGTGTAAAGACACTCCGTCCACTTTCCGTTCCCCACTTTCCGCCGAATTTGAGGCATTGCGTGTTGAGTGGCGGAATTCAACGCCGCGCTTTGCCTTATTACCAGAGCGAAGTAATGAAACATTACACATTTAAATTGAAAATATTAAATATTTCATTTCCTCGACTGGGGATCGAACCCAGAACCTGTTGGTTACAGTCACACTCTTATGCCGCTGCGCCACGACAGGCCTACACAACAAAATACAAAAAAAAATCTGTTAAAATAGTTTAAAAATATAAATTTATCTCAATGTAAATAGAAGTTTTGTTGTGTAATAAACAAAAGACGTTCATGATTTACTCCGCCACGTAAGAATAGCGTTTAATCAACCCCAAAAGGTTCAAATGAAATAAAAAACATACTTATATATAACTTAAGAAATGAAAGAAGTGAAAATGAAAAGCTGATTCATGTTTATACAGAAGGCGTAGACAATTTGCACTAACGTAATATGAGGAGGGGAGACTGCAGCGAATGAAAAGATCTTGATTAAAGCCATTCACACGAAACGAGCCACATTTGCACAATCATTTGGACCACAAAGACTACAAATTATGATCATATACTGTGTTGAAGTGACGAAGTGTAAATCATTATTATTTCAATGATCTTCGTAAAGGCTTTTGCTAAATATTAATTTTAATAATACTTTAATTAATATATAAGATAAAAAATCTTATATTTTATTATTTTTCGTATAGCAGGATAAAGCTTAATATTGACACACTCTGCTCCCCATTTCCCACACAGTTTGGCTATTGAGTGGCATAACCCCCATCGTTGGTCTACCAGTTTTAGTTATATATAATTTAAAACTTTACTAACTAGTTTAAAGCTAATATTAAAATTAACTTAGATACGTTTTAAAACTACTGTGAAGACTGCAGACTACTGTAAAGATTACAAGATCCGACCCACACTTCACAACAAGGCAAAGTCTCTAAAATGAAAACATTGTATCTGGAACAAATAATAACCATAAGCTGAGCGAGAGGTGCCCAAAACTACAAAAATACATATATCTAGATTCGATACATAATAATTTTAAATAAATAATAAGAAAAAAAAACATTAAAAAATTCATTTGACATGTTTCAAAAGAAAACCAATGAACACTTCACGTGTTCAAGCTGCTGCCTCGTGTCGCCGGGACACGTGCTAGACACAATTAACTCGCTACAATGGTACAATTTTCAATGTTAGTTTCAGTGTATTTGAGCAATACTGTCTCGTTCCAAAGATGGAATTCTTGTACCTATTAGTGATGTGAAAGTTAATCTTTGGGAGTCAGGTTTTATATAACTATATGTATAATTGAATTTTAAAATTTCAGGTTTAGGGTCTTCATCTATTATTGGAAATGTTAAATTAAAACAATGATTTATTCCTATTACATTTGTAAATTTCTGTGTATTTTTATATAAAGTTTCCTTCAAATATTGTCTTTGTTTGATTGCACTAAAATTTTGATTTTGTTGAAGTAACTGCCATTTTATTTGTCAATTTACTGTAAGCATTTTTTTTTCAGCTTCACGCTGTATCCCGCACTAGGCAGGGTAGGCAAAGGGAACGGAAGTGAAACCTAGTGTTATGACACTCCGTTCAACTTCCGTTCCCCACTTTCCGCCGAATTTGAGGCATTGCGTGTTGAGTGGCAGAACTGAACGCCGCGCTTTGCCTTATTACCAGAGCGAAGAAATAAAACATTAAATATTTAAATGGAAAATATTAAATATTTTATTTCCTCGACTGGGGATCGAACCCAGAACCTGTCGGTTACAGTCACACTCTTGTGCCGCTGCGCCACGAAAGGCCTCTGTAAACATACTATCCTTAAAATATTGTTATTACAATGCTAGCTTAAATTACTGTACAGGCTTGTTAATAAATAAGTCTGAAGAGACTAGACATACATTGAGTATATGTTTTATTTGTCCCTCTGTTTTAATAAATTATGTATTTCTTATAAATACTTCTAAATAAAATGATTAAAAACTGGACAAACCGTAAATATTACCTATTAATAAAAAAAAAGATAAATTCCAAAAATAGAATAATTTTAAAAACGTATAAAATTTGAACGTAGCTTAGCCTAGCGTATTTGATGCCGCGCCTCTTTAGAAACCGTTCAAGCGCTCCGACCAACTACGCTCTTATCAGGCTACGTCGAAATTCTTATAAACTTTTTACAACTCATTTTTGTCGTTAACATCTCTGTAGAGAGATTTCTACAAAGACGTTAGAATTATCGTTTGGCAATAGAGGTTGCTATTTAATAATTATTTGTACCATTCTGAAAGTGTTATACCAATAACACTTTAAAAATAGTAAAAAAAAAATACTAAAACATAGTAATGCATATACAAACTATTGAACATTATTAAGAAAAAATATTCATAAAATAGTGAAGTAGGTAACGAGCTGGCACGAGTGCAGATTGAGTAATAAACAACTTAACAGCCTTCGTTAAAAGCATACAAACTCAAGTGGTAACGTAGTGTACTTTGCTGTTTTAATACCTTCAGAACTTTTATGTGGAAAATTGTTTTATACGTTTGTGAACTGTGTGAAATACGTTATTATACAGATTTATATATTTATTAACTAACAAAGAGAGAAAGTTATAAGGAAGTTTGTAATATATCTTTGAGCCCAACGTGGCAGCGGGGCAGGCAAGCTTACTGTAAACGCGATTGATTGAAGAATGTGTAAGTGCGATTAACATTTATTTTATTTCAGCTTCACGTTGCGTCCTGCACATGGCAAGGTAGTTGGGTAACTAGGGTTAACTAACTTGGGAACCTAGGGTTAACTGAGTTCATTCGCCTTAAGGCACTTTCGTTTCCTAATTTCCACCGATTTCGAGGCATCGCATGTTGAGTGGCGTAGAAATGTTTTATTTCCATTCCACTTCATTTACAAGATCCGCCACTAAAACGTATGTATCTCATTCGGGTATAAAGTGTAAACTGGGACTTGATATTAAGTACTGAATAAAGTACGAGACAAAACCACAATAGAAATAAAACAGTTTTCATTATAATTTATAATAGAAACAAATAATATTTTTTGCGATATAGAAGCTCTAAGCACATTTACATTTATTCCACAATGAATTAAATCTTCACGAAGCGCTGTAGCAAACTAAGCGAAGAGATTAAACTATTAAGCTTTGTTGGAAATGTTTATATAGAATTTAATAGCCATGTAATGTTTACTTAACCATATTTACAGCACAATTGGGTTTTTGAAAAAAATTTTTTTTTGTGATAAATAGAAAGATTATATATTAGTTTTATAACAAAACTATTTTATTTTTTTATTTTTTGCAATAATTCAAAAGTTATTTCAAAATAAAAATCAATTTTTGAATCCAGTACCGAAGACAAGCCGACAACTCCCAAACAAACCCGAGCGCGTGTGACGTCATAATGTTAGTTTTCACTCAATGCAGTTGATAGGAAAATAATGACTGTTATTAAATAGCTATAACATTATGACGTCACAACTATGGTGACCAATCATGGCGCGTTTATAGTCACGTGATTTTTATTTAAATTTCATCAATTTTTAATTGTTTATAATTAATTGAAAAAAAAAAATTTTTAAAGTTTTTTGCATTAAATATCAATATAGTTTTAAAATACATAAAAAAAATCAATATTTTTTTTTTCAAAAACCTAATTGTGTCTTAATAGAAACACATTTACAGATATTTTAAAATATATATTACTATGAAAGATTACTGTTAGAAATCAGAAGTAGATAAGTTTTTTAAATATAAAGATTGAAACATGTATATAACTAACCATAAGCGCCATTTACAAACACCTAATTAACAAGCAACTGATCCGGTTGACACAGTGTCGTTGCTTTTATAGTCTTTTCACAACTGTGCTCTCTTTGCACGAGTTGCCGAAAGATATGATATATATATATATATATATATATATATATATATATATATATATATATATATATATATATATATATATATATATATATATATATATATATATATATATAAACCAAAACAAAACTTTTACATTATTTATGTTACAGGAAAACACGCATGGGGTGCAAAGCATCGGGTCTAAATCACATACACGTCAAGTTGACAAGTGCGGAGAAGATAGTACGCGTTATCTGTCGTCCTCCAGGCGCGGCCTTATCTCAATGTTGTGCCCTACTAACCTTATACGTGCTAAAATATAATTTTATTTAGAAAAATATAATAAAATTCTTATGAATTGCCCTTTATATGTGAAATATTTAGTTAGTTTGTTAATTTATATAACGATTTAAGTTTTTTGTATTATAAATATATAAATACATAGTATGACACAACTGTGCAACTATAAATGTGACAAGTTGTGACTTCCACTCGATAATATGTAGTATTGAATATTTTTATGTCTTGGCTCTGATAAGATGCCTAGAATTCGGCGAAAAATGGGTAACAGAATGGGAACGAAGTGTCTTAACACTATCTCAAATTCCGTCTGCCGACACTGCCATCTGCATAATGTAGAGTGAACTGATAAAAAGAAAGAAAGATAAAGTTACAAACTTATTTGTTTTTTCTAATATGGTCTGAATGCAAACACTCTCTTAGAGCTTTGATTCCTATTATATTCTGTTTAACATACAGCATAATAAAGCAAAAAAAAATAAACACAGAAAAGAAAAACATTTTTTTCGCTTTCAGCCAATAATTTGTTCACTACACAATTTAAAAACATCAGCTTTATGCAATATCACTTGGATAAATTCCTCAGTAACATACAAAACGTAAGAATGTTGCAACAAAAAACAACTAAATAGAAGCGAAGCTTCAAATAACAACTCCATTTCCTAAAGCTCGTTTAAGTAAATTCAGTTCATTTCCGCAAAATGATTTCAATATCAACTGCAGCTGTGCGAAGCACTTCATAACAAAAGAATAATTTAATAAACAATAAATATTGGACTCAGTTATTTTTAACAATCTCACCCATTAATATAACAGCTAAACGTAATTACGGCGGCCTTTAATAAAGCCGGAAACCGTCAAATGCAAGACTTAAATGAATTTCAGCTTATTCGTTCGTTCAAAAGCTTCGACCTTATACACAGTACTAAGATATATATATTTTTAACTTCGTACAAGTTACCCTTGAAATGTATAGCTGTGAAGAAAACTTTTAATCTAGAAACCTGAAAAGCCTTTATAAATGCGATTTCTTAACGATTTTGATACAGTCTTTCTTTGATAAGGTGTTTCTGATAAATTAAATGATATATTTTTGAGGCCTGTCGTGGCGCAGCGGCACAAGAGTGTGACTGTAACCGACAGGTTCTGGGTTCGATCCCCAGTCGAGGAAATGAAATATTTAATATTTTCAATTTAAATATTTAATGTTTAATTTCTTCGCTCTGGTAATAAGGCAAAGCGCGGCGTTGAGTTCCGCCACTCAACACGCAATGCCTCAAATTCGGCGGTGGGGAACGGAAGTGGAACGGAGTGTCATAACACTAGGTTTCACTTTCGTTCCCTCTGCCTACCCTGCCTAGTGCGGGATACAGCGTGAAGCTGAGAGAGAGATAAATTAAATGATATATAATGCTATCTTAATATAAGTAATATAGAAGTAATATGCTATATTAATAAAGATTTTGCTTATGTTTTAACTTTTATTTGAATATTTTAATTTAATAATAATATTATTTTAAATTTGATTCAGTCAGAAAATAAATTATTTCATTGTAAGGGCAATTTAAAACAGCACATACTTCCTTAAACAGTTTTGCATATTGTTACTTGAAAAAAAAAATCAAGGAGATATAAAATTTATTATTTGTTAAAATCATCTATAAAATCTGTCTACAAGAAATAAAACGTAAAAAGATCTGCCATAAATTAGGTCTACGAAAAAAATAGAGATGATAACATATCATTGACATGGCTCAACGGCCGAACTAACACTCGTAAACTCTTCTATATGACTATATAGTGGGTTGGTAACTGCGGCAGAGCAGACGAGCTAGAAGTAAAAACGGTAACTACACTTAGTATACAAGACATAAAATGATGAGATTTTATAAAATAAACTTTAAAAGAAACAGTCTATTTTTTTTTCAAAAGCGTTTGTACATAATATTAATTAATCTGTCCCATATTTTTAAGTATTATTCACTCATAAATTGCCAATATAGCTAACATTTTATAGAAAAATACATAGTAGCTGTATTGAAATACTACACCAACCTTTCATTAAATCGGAATACTTTTCTTACCTTACCGATTTTAACTGTCAAAAATGTAAAATATGTCATATATATTGATGCTTAAAGCAACTGTTAACAAACTGTTAAACAAATATATTTTATACAAATGCAATCAATGTTTACTTGATTAAAAGATGCAAGTCTGCACTGTTTTTACAGGCTTTATCATTACGGATTCTGACAGCCACCCATCAAACGAGCAGGACCCCTATAAATAAGCTACAGGGCTCCAGATTGCCCGGGTATAAATGAAAGGGTGCAGGAAATTAGGGTTTTTTACTACGGAACTCGTTCTTGTGCTATACTCCCGCTCCCGCTATGTTATAAGCCATTTTTAACACCGTGAAAATGGTTTATGTTGGACTTACAACGTTAAATAGTATTTTTCCACATTTGTCTGCTAAACTTGTGTGTAAATCACTAAGGAACTATATATATGTCATGTTTGGTAGAAATATTTTAACAAATAACACATTGTCGACTACTTTTAATTAGACGAAGAGAATTTTGAGAGTGCAGTCTTTGGCTTAGAAACATTTAATAATCATCTGACAATCAGGCCAGACCACTTTTAAGAAGTAATTTTGGTCTCAAGCGCACCAAATTAAATATGTTATTCATGTAAATAAATAGACACCTTAGCAGTATAATTAACATTATATTTTGCTTAATATGACTAAAAAGGATAAAAAGCATAAAACACACTAAACTCCAACAAATTATATGAATTAGTTTGGAAAAACGCCCAAAGATAACTTAGCAGACGTAGACACGCCAAGTACCAAGTCGAGGCGTCTTGAAACTTGCACCGATGCATTAATTAATTCATTATTAGCAGCAGGAAAGCGAGGAGTTGCGATGCATGGGGATTTACATTCGTTATCTACGAGTTAATGGAAAACTGTCTGTCACATATCCGTAGTGTTCATACTCCAACAGCGTTGAGCCTGAGATATCTTACTAGACTTAATTTAATTAAACGCGAATGTTCATAAACTTTTCCGTTAAAGTAATTAACTGAGTGAGGTCATAAAAGTTAAGGTTACCTAAACTTCGTCAGCTAACAAGAAGTAGGACAGTTTTAAGTAATATGTTTTTGATTGGAAGCGTACGTTTTAATATAGCGTAATAATAGTGGTATTTCTTAAATAAGCCGATGTATTGATGTAGAATTACATATTGTAATGCGTTAGTAAGAAAAATATTCATTTAAATGAAAAATGATAAGTAATATTTACATATAAATGAACATGGATAAAATGAATTATAAAGTTATTTACAAGGATATATTGAGATCTATATACATTCATTAGCCTCGTTGCTTTACAACGCATGTCATCATGTTCCTAGAAGAGTAGTGATATTAAAAAAAAAACTTCTTTCGCTTAGAATTCTTATTCAGATTACGAAAGTAGATTATCATTTAATGTCAAATAAAACAGTTTTTTTGGTTTTTTTTTTGCCTTAAAACAGTTGATATTACAAAATAGGTAGCTGAGAAAAGTAAATCTCCAATCAATAGAATATTAAAATAAGAAATGAATGACAATGTGAAAAAAATATGAAATGTATTTCGAAAATATGTCATATATATCCCTACAACTAACTTTTTAAATAACATTTCTGGTAACAGCCTTAAACTGTGAAACATGGGTAATTAACGTAATCAAAACCTGCGATTAACATGCATTGTCCATTCGGAGCCCCATGTAATTTAACTTGAACAAGTTTTAGGCAACGGGTCAGAGGGGTCATATCTCATTATTAGGCCGTGTTACAGAGTCAAAATCTTACCCGTATAAAGGTGAACTTTAGCACAAACAAACCTACAAAACTATAAGTGTTCATATATATGTATATACAATTATATAGTCGAACAAGTTACTCTAACTTTGACGTAATTAAACTGGGACCGTGAGATATATATTTTCCATATGTATATTAACTTATGTACATATTAAAACGGGAGATTAGTGATTGACCATCCATATTACAGGATTTTAGTATTCATCTACAAACTCAAATCGAAATATTTCATCAGACACTAATATAATATGTCACGAGAATATGCTACTGAATTTTAAGTACTAGTACTTTTTTCATATATGCCAGCTCTTTAGAAAAAAAGTTCAACTTCTTTTATTTAATATTCTCATAAGATTTTTATATGTCTACTATTACATAGATGATAAATAATAAGAGTACTCTTATAACTTTTGACCTTCGTGACACAGTATAAAGCCTTAATCAAGATAAAGGAATATTTCTTTCTCCTGATAATATACAATGGCGTTGTTGACTTTTGCCAGTCAACAAATGTTCCAAAATCTGCTACAAATAGAAAAATCTCTTAACATCAGGTATCTTCTGCCTATACTATATAAAGTAAAGTTTGAAACAAAACCAATAAAATACATTCTAAACATAAAGAAGGCAACTTTTACTACAAATTTTATAAGCATTATGGCTATCATGCCGATATGAGATATTATAAATCTAAAGGCATCTTCAGACATGTCAGATGCAATAACAATATACCGGATAGCTATCAGGGTTCAAACCCAATTTCCCTCACTACATATTACATTATATGTCAAAACGTGCACAAACAAAGGCGTGGAGGGAAACGGACAAGGAATTTACTGGAAACATTGTGGAAATGAAAATTCTTTAGTCGACGTATTTTTTACCATAAATATCTAGAAAACAAAAGTAAAAAATGTAACTACACTTGTTCGTATTCAGTTTTAGAATAATTTTCAATTTTTTTATGAATAACAAAATTATTTATGATGAGTATTTTAGATAGAAAGAATTTTTAATGTCATATTTTTAAATTTGCATATTTAGTTATAATTCTACATATATCATTATTAAAATATAGAACAGAAAAATTTAAGTAATACTAATCAAGCAAACTTGTCTTTTTGAAACAGTAAAATAGGATAATACCGACAACATGCACAAAACCATCAATAACCCAACAATAGAAAACGACATTATAAATCTCAAAACTTTAACAAGTTATTCATCCCGATACATTTCCCGTAAGTTTCTCTTAGAATTCCATTTCTCGCCCGAACAGGAGATGTTAACATTGTTCAATTTCCATTGAAGTGTTATTCGCAGTATTATATCTATCATTTTCATGAAGTTCGCGAAACAGGGACTGCGGACCATCCATTACAGACAGTCTGTGCACTTGAGAGCCAATCGGAAATTCAATTTCCGATATGATACGATCCGCTAAGAGATTGCTGAAATACGATAGCTGCTCAACGATACAGTCTCAACTTAAACGATATACTCAACTAAACGAAACTGGGTTACGAGTGCCATATTTGTTGTAAACCCTTTGAAGTAGTACTTAAAGCAAATTGACAGGGAGATGTTAAATAATTTCATGATGAGATTTTGGCTTTCGAAAGTTTTGACTGAAAGAATATAAATAAATCAAGTACTAATATAGGTATATTTTGTATAAACAATAACATAAAATAAGATAAACAGTGGGTACATTTATAAATTATAATAGATGAGATACATTTTACTCGAATCAATGGAGAAATAGTTGAACAAGTATATTTAACGGTTTAAAGGACCGTTTTTAAATATTCAAAAACAATATTGTTCGTTATATTGATTTGACAAACTAGTAATCAGAATCACTTTCATACCGCCTTATAACATTAGATAATTTTCCTAAATATATGGAAGAAGGGCTTCGTTTTTTCTGCTTTCTTGATGGACCAGGTTTTGAAGACTTATATGGTCTTTTTCTTGATATTATATTGTTTTTATTAGGTGGTAGTTCTGAAGTTTGAACCATTTGCGAAGTATTTTGTTTTGTCTTTGGTAATTTGATGTTACATTTATCATTTTCTCGAATTTCTATCCCCCTGCGATGGTGATTGGTAACTGGATGAACGTGGACGCTATTTTGTCCAGTTTGTTTGTTATCTTCACTACTGTTTGGCATCGTATTTGTAAATACAGCTTTCATTGTCTGTCTGAAAGTGACTAAATCTTTAATATGCTTACATACAATACTAAGTGACTTACTGAATAAATATAACATATTTCTTTTGATGTTTTACCTGACATCGTCGGCAGAATTAAACTCTATGTTCTTTATAATATCAGCCCTATTATGAGATATTTCATTAGGGTCGTTTAAAATATTTTCAGAATTATTTTCTATACCATCAATTTTATCTTGCATATTGTGATTTAATATTTAATTTAAATAAATATAATTTTATTTATAAATTATGACACAATAAAAATAATTAAACATGTAAATGACATATTTAAAATAACGTCACCCTAACACGGATAAGATATGTAGGTAAAATATACTAGTCAGTACAGTAAAACTCGTTAGGTCCAGAAGAATATAACAGATTACCGTGTGAGCATTCTTAGTTGCTTCATGCGGTAATATTTTTCATTTAAATAAAATAATAATGTTAATTAAGAAATCCTTCTACAGTTACAAAGATTTATTATACATTAAAATTATTTGTAAGTAGATAATATATAATTCAATTATCAAATTAATAAGTAAATTTATTGCGAATGTTAATAAAGGATATACAATATGTGTGCAATATATAATGTTTAAAAATAGATTTTCTTTAATATATATGACCTGCAAGCTCTTTTAATTGTATAAAATATAATACTTGACTTGTCAATCACTTTTACAAATACATTATTATTATGAATATGAAGTAAATATTATTATGATTATTATTATACAGTAAAGGCCAGTCGTGGCGCAGGAGCAAAAGTGTATGACTTTTAACGACGGGTTGTGAATTCGATCACCTCTCAAAGAAGTGTAAAGTTTAGTATTTTCAAATCAATTATTTAATATTTTCATTTCTTCGCTGTGATACAAAGGCAAAGTACGGTATTGAGTTCCGCCACTCTACACACAATGCCTCAAATTTGGCGGAAAGTGTAGAGCGGAGTGTCTTAGCACTAAGTGTTTATAAAGAAATTTCCCACTGCCTCACTGCCATGTGCGGAGTACAGTATAAAGTTGAAAAAAATAAAAAATAAAACAGTAATGGGTAATATTTGTAAAACCTACGAAATTAATCAAGAAGTTCAATTTCATGACATGTTATGTCAAAAGTAAATAGTTCAGAGATCTTCACAAGCCGCTAGATGAAGCCGTGTACGTTTCCTAACAAGTAACGATACGCAAGGGAACGATGCCTGATAAGCTTTATAATGTAACACAAACACCAGGAAAGACTTATTAGCCAAGACATTGCAAAATTTGATATACGTACGCTTAAGCCTAACTTTGAAGATGAAAAGATTGAAATTAATAAAGATTACTGCAGCCAGAAAATTTCATAAGAATATTCATGAACAGCGTTTTTTTTCAGTTTTATCGCCTTTACTTCTTTAGATACTTTAATATATGGTGTTAAACTTTATTTAAAAATAAAAATTTAAGCAATGGATCAAAAAAAGTATATTTTTGTAGCTATACACCGCACACGACAGGGTAAGCAGAAGGAACTTAGAAGTCTAGTGTTAAGACACTTCGTTCTTTTTAAGATACTTCCGTTCTATTTTCCGCCGATTTAAGGCATTGCTTACAATAGTTCCAATAATTATCGCCTGAGCGGAATTCAACGCCGCGCTTTACTTTACAGCGAACAAAGAAGAAAATATTGAATATTTACTTTACTGTAATAAAAATCAAACCAACCAATCAAACGTATAAAATGAATTTGTCACCCTATTTCAAATAAAGTATTACCAACATCAAGGCGCGACCTTAGCAAGCCTTGAATGCCCAATAAGACTGTCCAACGCCACCCTGCGCTATTCTCGTAATGGAATTAGCTGTTTATCCAGACCGTGCTTTCTTTAGTGCCAATATTGAAGATATAAATGTTCTGGAAAAGCTAAATTTGCATAGTTTTTCAAACAAGTAAGTAAAGTTTACCATCTTTTTTATTTTTACTTATTATTCCTGGGATAATAGACCACTTGTGAAAGAGAACAGATCCAAATATTTTTATTAAGTAATCCAGGCTCACTGTAAATTGTAAAATTTCATATCATTGTTTTATATAAAGGAATACTTCTAACAAGTATATAATTATCCCTGATAAGCTAAATATTACGTTAAAAGTAGTACATCAAGAGACATTGTAGCTTTTGTGTTTTAGAAACTCAAAAGATATTCTTAATACTACAATAAGTTGAAAATGTTCACACATCAGAATATCTAATTAAGAATAGGTCATATCATGTTTTCTAAAACTCTACATCTGTGGTAGCAGAAGTCGGTAGCACCCGTTATATGCGTCACTAGGATTTATGTGTCGCCTTACTTCTGTATTGGTTGCCCTTTGCTGATAATTTACGATGCCGCACTTTCAGTACACGCTTAGCGTTGATGGAAGGAGGTAATTATTGAAGTTGTTGTTCTTGTAGCACAACTACTTATACGATTTCATGTGGGCATACAATTTCATGTTTTATTCTTGAATTGGCGGTTCTTTTTGACCTATTTATTGTGGCTATAGCAAAGGCAGTAAAAAAACTCGCCAATCGCGAGACTAACTCGTGCACGAAGGGTTCTGTACCTTTGCAGTATGGGAACTACATTAAATTCTTATTTTATTATTTTTATTTAGAATTTTCGTTAAAGCAGCAATAGATATACAGAAAATATGAAAATTGGTAACAGATAGAAAGACAGACGAACAGAGCGCCAGCGTTTTACTCTTAGGGCACGGAACCCCAATGAAGCAGTTCAAGCGTAATAAATTGTCAAATATTTAATATACCCAAAAAACACAAAGTAATAATGTATGTAGTCTTTTGTCGTTGACTTAAAAAATAGTATTACAAGTTAAGTCACTAATAAATATTGATATTCTGTTTCTGTATTTTTAAATTCATATAAAGAAGGGAAACATTGTCTTCAGCCA
Organism: Eueides isabella; assembly: GCA_019049475.1. Lineage (NCBI taxonomy): Eukaryota > Metazoa > Arthropoda > Insecta > Lepidoptera > Nymphalidae > Eueides > Eueides isabella. The sequence goes on along the minus strand of CM032389.1, from coordinate 10,764,542 downwards.
ATGTGCTCAGATGGTCGAATAAATGTACCCTCGGTGCCGTTTCGAAATTCATGTACTTATTTTTAAATATTTAAAGGAAATACATACAGCAAAACCTTTTTACCATTTAAAATAGGTTTCGAAGAATTCTATTGTGACTGAACAAAGTAAAAATACATATTTTTCTTAGTATTTTTTTATCTTCACGCTAAATCCCGCACATAGCAGGCCAAAGAAATTCGGGAACTAAGTATAAAGACACTCCGATCCCATATAGACATTTTCTCCCCATGTCCGCTTAATTTGTAAGACATTGCGTGTTGAGTGGCGAAACTCAACGCCGCCATTTAAAATCGCGCACCACACCAGGGCTCTAGTCATTCACAAAATTCCTAGTATAATATGAAATTAAAGTTTTTTCATTTATTTAAAAAATATCTAGAACATATTTAGTCTCAATATAAAACAAGTGTTCTGATAACATAAAATTTTAGTAATTACTATAATAACAATAAAGTTTTGATAGTAACAATAAAGAAACTTTGAAAGATAGTAACTAAAAAGCAACTTTCCAGATTTGAGCTGAAAATAAATGAATGAATCAAGCCAGTGGAAAATCATGGATTTGAAATAAGTTTTAAATATTCAAGATTTCCAACGTAGTCTTAAGTTTAAATCCTCGTAATAGTCTCGAAATCTTGAGAGGAATATCTGAGTTACTCAGATTCCATCCTATATTTGCTAGGCGACAGATAAAAGCGTTCATTCGGGGGCTTGGCGGGGCTTGTTTGAGAACCGCGAAAGAGAGTGCATTGAGAATATCCTCACTATTCTTTTCATGAATTCAACGTTTATTTGAAAACTTCCAAGATTTTTCCCGATGATATTTGGTTTTATATTCTATAAACGGATTATTTTCTGTGATACGAAGAAGGTTTAAGAATCTTGTGAATGGAGAGATTTAGTTATTTATTTGGCTCTGTTCTGATACAATCCTTTTATTTTCTATTTATGTGAAACGAAGTTGAAATGAGTCTACGTGGTGTTAGTTTTACTACAGTTGTTAGTAAATTCGTTTATAAATTGAATTCTTAATATAAGCCACGCCAAATAATGCAATCGAAATAAATTAAATGTTATTATATTCTAAGACCAATTAAACCTCACTACCACCCATAAGTATACTCATGTGCGTACAATTTTCTAACAAAGTTGATGACCTCTTAAGCATCAGTGAAGGTCATCCAATAACGAAACATCATTAAGTCGATTGTGATGGCAACTCGTATTCATAATGGTTAGTGTTTATAGTGGTCTTAACAATTTATATGATAGCGTACTTTCCGGTAATGATAATTATTATTATAACCTTACGATCTATGATACGAACTCTTGAACAAGTTTTAATTTTGCAATTTGTATGCATAAATGTTATAAAATACTGGATATACATATATGTACAGTGATATTAAAATTTAAGTCATGTCAATATAAAAAAAAATGTCCACTATAAATATATAGCAAACTACTTATTTTAATTTCGATATAACATTATTTATTAATTCGCATATGAAATGTAGTTTTGCTACATAAATAAAATAAAAACAGGAAAGAAATAAACCTTAGGGCATTTCTAAAAATCATAACAACTTTTTAATTTTGACGGTTTAATTTTTGTTTACAGCATTATTGTATTTCACCTAGCCAGCGTCAACACTTTTTTAAATAACTCAATAAATTTCAGAATCATGCTATATCCCGTTAAAGCACTCCTTTCTGACCTCCATTTTTTAAAATTTGAGGCAGTGCGGCGGAATCCAAAGCGAGTTATTACTAGAGCAAAGAAATGAAAACATTAAATATTTAATTTGAAAATATGAAATATTTCATTTCCTCCAATGGGGATCGAACTACAACCTATCCCATTAAAGTCATACGTTTGTACCCGACGTAAAAAAAAATATGTTACATACTCCATTTACTAATTTTTGCTAAAATTAAAGACATTTCGTAAAAAGCTAATCAATTCTCAGAACTTCGTATTTGTATATCAGACCGGGAAAATGAACATAATTCATTCACCTCAGTGCGGATCGCAACTACCACTGTCAAGTTAACGACGACGTTTTGAATTCGATCCTCACTAGGGAGTATGTAACGCTTTCAATATGTACGCCATGGCTATTATCGAATGGCCAATAAAAAATCCTACACATAATAAAAAGTTGTGTTAAGTACAGATGTTACAAAACACTGATCTTTCTTTTAACATCCAGCGCGATAACCTGTGAACTAGATACTTCGAGCCTCAAAAATTGACACGAACTGTGAAGATAACGTAGCCTATGAGAAGGCACGTAAATCTCGGTGGGAACTGGGAACTGCCTCATTTTACCGTAAAAATGTAAATTAGGCACAAAAACATTTTGCTACAAAAATTCAAGGCCCTGCATAATCAGAGTTTTTATGGTAGTTGTTTTATTATTAGTTACTTTAGATGAATTTGTTTCGCTTTCCATTAATACAAATAATATTAACTTTTAAATATGTTGTACCTACTTCGAATTAAAAAAAATACGTTTATCTGTTACTTAACTCTCAATTAATTGTATCTATTGAGATGAGTTTCTATTTATTATACCTATGATATTCTTTGAACATAATTTTCAAATAAAAAAATCCAATATTGGTAATTTTCGCTTTGAATTGACCATAGAATATTTCAGTCATATGGTAATGGACTGCTCAAAAAGTACATTTGAAGCTGGATTCTCATTCTAAGGCTAATGTATGCAGCCTGTATGAAATGATCGAGGTTCGAGCATGAATGATAGTGCTTCATTGTCACGGCGCACGTTTAGACTCAGATTCTCTATTGAAGAATGAAATCCTTTAACATTTTGTGATTGATTTTTATATTAAAAGAAGCACGAACTAAGACAATTTTTCGTTTTCTCTAGTAAACTAGAATATTTTGTAAGACATTTTATAAAATACTACACGTTGCTCTATATCTAAGAAAAGCTTTTTGTATTTAATATTTTTTCTGAGTTTTCTATCTATAGAAATTTTATCAACATAATCATAAAAGCTAATCATAATTAGAGAAGCTAAAACACTAAGCACTAAAGCAAATCGCTCAAAATCGAACACCAGAGTGAATCGCGTTATAAGTAAAGCGATGTACTAACACATCTCAGCGGAGAGATAAAATAAATTATTCTCGAGAATGCCATTTAGAGGAGCGGACTAAATGATTTCAAACAAAACCATTGCAAAGAACACCTGTGTCTGGTAGTCTGGAGACTAGTTGGAACGAAGGGACACGATAATAGCTTGGATTCGAAACGTAGTTGTTGATGATATGTTGGATTACATATACAATATTGTTACTTTAGTTTACCCTCTTTGTACTAGTAGAGAAGAAATTTCCTAAAGCATGTTTGTACATATAGAAACTATAATATATTTAAGTAAAGAGAGAAGGGCTAATTTTTAATAAAAGATATCATAGTTTATTAACTGCAAAAATTATAAGAAAGATAGATATTTTCATAAAAAAGGCTTTTAATAAAAATTAATCATATTTCGCAAGTCAATGTCGGCTAAATTAATCTTCCAGAAGATTCCCCGGGGCAGCCGACTTGATCCAATTTGTACAAAGAAAAAAAAACTTTAAACCGTAACGGCAGGTAATTCAAAGGTAGAAAATTAAATAAAAACGGAGCAGGCACAAAGGAACATTCATAAATGTTAACATTTCTATGTGACCGGAACATTTGTATATGACAGATGTTTAAGAGGAGTCGGCTCGGAAATATATATGCTTTCTTTGCAAATGTAGAATGTGGCTTACGATGTGTTACATTGGATTACTGGCATATTTTATCTGTTGGATTTGAATAACGAGGTCGGTGCAGAAGACCAGAGGCTGTAAATGCGAAAGTCGGGGGTTCAATCTTTACACGATTGTTGTTGCATGCATCAATGATTTTATTTCTTATCACTATTATATCACAGCAAGAGGATGAAGTTCAGCCTTTCGTATTAAATTAATAGTTAATTTTTCTATCTTTTAATCTTTATCTGCAGCACTTTACTATCCTTATATAATAATAAAGATATGTATGACAGTACAAAAGCTGATGTAAAATAACCATTTCAATATATTATATGTTTGAAGTAGATTACTACAAAGCGCTTAATGTCTTGTCACAACTATTGTATATATTTATTTTCTTTAGTTTTTGAATAAAATTATATTTATATTTACATTGGATAAATAAATGTGGATGTACACTTAGATCTACAGTAGGTACCTGTGTACCTGTGTACTACCAACATTTAAGAATATTATTAAAAAGAACACTAAACCAAAGTATCAGACTGTAGAAATTAAAACTGAACACACAGACAGCGAAACCCCATGAGGTTTTATTTAATTAAATATCTTCCGATTGAAATCACTGGCCGTGAGAAATCTAATAATTCACCTTTTTGCGCCATCCCAACGAGCATTGTTAGACAAGCTCCGCTGAATTTTCTAAAAGGCTAGCTCTACTTTTATCATGCTAACGTTAACTCCAATCAGAAAACAAAGAGCGAACGTATAAAGGATGAATGTCGATAAACTAGGTCAATTCAAATGAAGATCATGAAACACGCACGTTGTGGAAACTGAATTGTTTCAACCACAAATATATGTATTGTATCTTATAGTGTATGTGTGTGCAGGTAATTTAAGTATAAAGAAGTAAATTATTTTAATGCTCATTATTACGGTACATATTGGGTAATGTTATTTTTGTAGTAAAATACTGAAAAGAGCAAGATCTTTCTTCCTGTTTTTACGACAAAATTTAAATATATTTATTTCGAGTGGACGGAGAGGTGCTGATATCAATATACTCCACTCTATGCCATCTGAATTCGAGATATATAAAATATATAGGTACAGGAGTATGTCTGTATAACAAAAACAATATCTTGTTTATTTTGTTGTTTTAAGATATTAATTAAAATATTTAACGTTAGATAAGTAGGTATTCCCCCTGCAACTTCAATATACTCAGCTTCACGCTGTATCCCGCAAACGGCAGGATAGGCAGAGGAAACTTGTATTTAGTGTTAAGACACTCCGTTCCACTTCCGTTCCCCACTTTCCGCTGAATTTTAGGCATTGTGGGTTACGTGGCGGAACTCAACGACGCCTTTTGCCTCGTACCAGAGCGAAGAAATGAAAACATTAAATATTTAAATTGAAAATATTAAATATTTTATTTTCTCGAGTGAGGATCGAACCCACCACCTGTCGGTGTCTGTCGGTTACAGTTATACGCTTGTGCCACTGCGCCACGACAGGCCTCAAAATGTCGATATAATTCGATTCAGGCCAGTAAATTAGTCCCCTCCGTGTTATAGATATACTATACAGTTAACCTAATTTCCTATTAAAAGTCCATTGTTCCTGCTTTAGCAATTAATTTATAATTATGTGCTGCACAAAGCCTTATTAAATAAAATGTTTCAAAAGCCGAGCGTTCCTTTAATTTAGAACAATTTCTTTCCTTGACGAAATTTTAATTACAATAAATTAATACCGACATAAGTAACTGAAGGAATTGCTTCCCAAAATGGGCTATGAACTAAAAACATGAAGCATTAAAATTTCTTTTTATAATGATTATTATATAAAATATTTTACATGTGTTTCATAAATTTTACCAAACTTAAGACTTACAAAATAACAAACATGGTCAGTTTTATAAGTTGGTACACAATAATTTAATATGTAGGTACACACACATAAAAATATGTCCCATACTTTATATATAATTTATTGATATGTCTGTCAGACTATAAATTCACTCAATAAGCAAGGCCTCAATTTCGGCGGAACGTAGGAAACAGAACGGAGTGTCTTAACACTAGGTTTCCCTGTCTACCCTGCAATATGCGGGATGCAGCGTGAAGCTGAATGAGTGAATAAGAAACTATAAACAACCAAGTACAGAATTTATATAACTATTATATCATTCATTTTATTTTAAGCTTTACGCTGTATCCCGCACTAGGCAGGGTAGGCAGAGAGAACCCGGGAACCTAGGGTTAAGACTCTCCGTTCCACTTTCGTTCCCCACTTTCCGCCGAATTTGAGGCATTGCGTATTGAGTGGCGGAACTCCACGCCGCGGTTTGCCTTATTACCAAAACGAAGAAATGAAACATTAAATATTTAAATTGAAAATATTAAATGTTTCATTTCCTCGTCCGGGGATCGAACCCAGAACGTGTCGGTTACAATAACACGCTTGTGCCATTGCGGCACGACAGGCCTCATAATATCATTCATACATACACATATACGATTCTGTGTGAAAGTAGGCCAGTAGCCAATTTTCGTCATCTACAAAATATAAATATTCAACAGTCATGATCTGAGCATCGTCATACTATGCATTAATATTAAAGACTCTTAGCATAATTTGAATGGAAGCCAAATGCATTCGTGCTTTGAGAAGGGAGCAAAAAGCTAGGCTTCTGATCTCGAAGATCAATTTCACCCTCGCACCGTAAAGTCTACATTATCCAGTATTTAAACTTTCAACATGCTTTTTAGATATTTATTCAACTGTATTAAATTTTCCATAATAGAATTGTTATTTTATGAGACAGTATTGGTTTTTTTTTTTCGGAAATGTAAAGGAAGGGAGAGGTAACAGCTCGTTTTCTCTGATAATATATAAATGTTTCTTTGTAATAAAAAATACCTGGCTGATATGAAGGAAGCTTGGGAACCCACTTTCCACCATATAAATAGATACTAAGGAATTCATTATTAATAAAAAACAGTAATTATTTCTGTTTAGAGTCATGTTGTTTCTAGCACATAGTACGGTAGGGTGTGAAGCTTGGGAACTTTTTAATACAAATTGGGGTTTTTCTAACACACTCCATTCCACTTTCTGCCGAATAAATAAATATTACGATATTCATAAATAATAAAAGACGTATGTAGTTACGTTGCTCTCTACATGCTCTCAGCTACAGTTACATATACAATTTTATTTTTCTTAGCTAAACCGATGAATATATTTCTTTTCACACGACCGCAATACTTGTACATAGGTCTACTCTAAAGGCTATACTCATACTCTTTCTTATTCTATACTCATACTTTTTCTTATTTTTGTGAATTTGTATGTGACACTGTTTGTCGATATCAAGAGAACGTACTAACACAATTGCGACGTATATCATACATATGGATTATAGCAATACATTTTGTCTAGAGTTTGTCAAAATAAACCATTCTGTCTACATAGCAGGATAGGCAAAAGGAACTTTGGAATCTAGTGTTAAGATGCTCCGTTCCGTTCACCATTTTCCACAGAGCTTGAGGCATTGTGTGTTGAGTGACGGGACCCAACGCCGCGCTTTGCCTTGTTACCAGAGCGAATAAATTAAAATATTAAATATTTTATTAGTAAAATATTAAATATCTACATAATCACAAAACATAGATTATAGAACTTAAGCACCATTATTCATGTAAGATGTAAATTTTTTGTCGGCTTCTTGTAGTACACTACACATAACAGGGTGACCCTGTTATGTGTAGTGACCCTCAGACGTGAGGGAACTTGGGAACTTATTGTTAAGTACACACCGTTCCGTCGCCCACTTACACTATGGTAATAAGATATAATTTTTGTTAATATTGATAATTATTTTTGCTAATTCTAAGTTTATAAATAAATGTACCAAACTCAGAACAAATAAAGATATTTGGTAAACTGTATCGTAGAATATATGAAAGCATTTGAAGACAGTAATTTCACGCATTATATATCCTGTCCCGAAGCGAATACGTAACATTCTTCATTCGACTTCCTTGTACAAACGTACGTACATATATATAATGTTTCTCTTGGTATGTGATATTTTTAAACTATACATTTTTGTTTTAAAATGGTAAAAAAACTGCTGATTAAAAATTATACACATAAAATAATTGAATTGGATTTTACATTATTTATTAGGCTATACTGAATGTGAATCAATTCTGTAAATAATTACTCTACTTATGACAATTGATGTATTTCATATATTTTATTTTGTAATTTATAATAAACTATAAAAACACATGCTTTGGTTTGGTTAGATAATCTAATGTACCTAAACAAAATTCAGCGGAAAATGGGGAACGGAAGTGGAACGGAGTGTTTTAACATTAGGTTCCCAAGGTTCCTCCCTCTGCATACCCTGCCATGTGCGGAATATAGCGTGAGCTAAGTAGAGTAGAGTATAAGTAAACAAATATCTCTCAATTTAAAACCTACTTGAAATTTTACCCTAAAACAAGTCCCCCTACCGAAATCGGACGAGCGTGACAGGGGGCAATGATACATATTTATCTAACAATATTTATGACCGTCCTGAAAAACTACTGCGATTTTCTTGTCTCTTTTCATATTTAAAGTTAGGATGGTTTATGCGGATCGATTGGCGAATGGTGCGTGAATGGATAAAAGGTACTATGAATAAAACAATAACTATGATATTCATTTTGATTTATTCTTATAACGTACATTATATATATGTAATGTGAAGCCTGTCGTGGCGCAGTGGCAACAAGCGTGTGGCTGTAAGCGACAGGTTGTGGGTTTGATCCCAACTCGAAGAAATGTAATGTGTTTCATATAGTTTCATTTCTTCGCTCTGGTAATGAGCAAACGTAACTTAGCAAAATTTTGTTCGAAAATCAACTTAATTTATTTTCTATATATTTTCTAAGGATTACGGTCTTACAAGAGTTCTTTTTCCACTTGACCCTGAACTTCAAACGAATTACGTATTTTAGAAACCTAGATATTTTCTAGGCCTTATTCGCTTAAGCTAAAGGAGTCTTTGATCAAAATTGTATTAAAGTGTAGTTAAGTGCGGTCGTCTTATAAAGGATACTTTAATAAAATATATATTATATAATATAAGATAGCGTTGAGAAATTGAATATTTAATCACATTTAATTATTTGACTAAAAGCCTTTGTTAAGTATAAAAGAACCAGAGAGTTATCTATACTTGAAAAATATATATTATATTTGTGGAATGAAAGTGTAACGGAGTGTCTTAACACTAAGTTCCCAAATTCCCTCTGCCTGAGTAAAAAATTGTGCAAAAATTGTTAAAAATTGTGCAAAAATTATTCCATGTATGGTTTTCATTTTCAACTTTTTGACAATAAATGATTTTTCAAACAAAATGCTACACTACCTTTACCAAGTAAAAATCGGCAGACCTGTTGATCACGAAACATTGTATAGTAAATTCATTCCATCATAAGAGCTATAATTCTTTAAGTTGAACCTGGCAGGAAGCAGGTGGATAGCCGAGGGTCGATGAATTACCTCGAGGACAGATGCGTAGCGACACACCCGACAGCTTTTAATGGCGGCCCGAGTTTTATACGCGATTACGTGTGTGGGAATTATGGGAGGGTATTTGCAAAACGTTAACGGGACATGGAAAAACGTTATGTTGCAATAGAAATCTTATAAAATATAACTAGACTTAAGTGATTTATTATTGCTTTATCCCGTTCATGGCATGAACGGATCGACGAATCTAGTGTTAAGACACTCCGTCCCATTTTCGTTCCGTACGGCGGAAAGTGGGGAACGAAAGTTTCTTAATTAGTACTATGTATATGTTATTAGGTTCCCAGGTACTCCGCTCATGCTCTGTGTGTTTAGCACACTGTGTCCAGTGTGATGCTAAAAACCAATTTTAGTTTGAATGCTTTAATAATTGACATAAGTTAATATCATTGGATGTAGCAACAAGTGATTGAATTCAAGAACATAAGTATATTATACATATATAAAATAAATGTATGAAACACTCCATTTAAAAATAAGGGCATTATCAAGTTCAATATGCTTCCTAAGTTCAATGTTTATGGCAAGTAGCTTAAAGAAATTCAATCCTTGTTTCTCGCTCATTCGCTTAAAATACAAATCGGTGTTGCCTACGTTATCTAATATTCCAATTTATTTTTAAAATCTTAACGAAATCTCCAAAGTAACAGAGCGTAACTATGTTATAGCAGGGCACACTGGGAGCATTACGAGAACATTTTGATACCTTTCGCTAAACAAAGGCCGTTATGATAATTTAGTAATAGAAAGAGGAAAATTTAAATCGATAATATACATTTGGACAGAAATATATAGCGATATTAAATTTGTAAGTTCTAAATCTGCTTACGCCCACGATAATATTAAAATCGATAGAGCAAAGAAAGCAACACTATTTAAGTTAAATGTTTGCTTAGTTTATCTTTTAAAAGTACATACCTAAAACAAGAACAAAAAAACCTAGGCTAACCGATTAAAGGTATCAAATTATATTTCTCGATCTAGTTAAAACATATCTCTTCAACATCTATCCGGATAGAATTTTCACATATAAAACACAAAGACGCGAAACAAAATCTTCAAGTCATTACTAAAATTACAGGCAATATATAAGAAACGACGTAAGTAAATCAGAAACATGAATAGCTTCTCGTCTAGTACGCACTTTGAATCACCATTTCACTGCGCATTATTTATCCACGAACTCTAAATCTTAGGATAACGTGTTTTCACGACGTGAAAGGGCCAATAGAGTCCCTACCTATGTTTAAAATAAAAATTTAATAACAACGGTATGATATTATGACCGCGATGCTGTCACTTATTATTTAGTATTTTATAACCGCAATTTAATGCTTTCTGTTCAGAGTTTTTATTATAAATTAGTATTTTTATGATATAGAAGTCAGAATTATTATCGTTTCTCTTACTTTACGTGTGGGAAAGCTGGCGAGAGCGTCGGCAAATATTTTAATATTTTATGAGAACCCACATTACAACAATGGCTGTATTTGCTGAGGCTTCGCGTTCATCAACTTTATTTACTTAGGAAATTCGCACAAAATCCTGCTCGTTATTATTATAAGAACGCTAGTTACACTAGCTTACAAGTTATTCTCTATGGAAAACGCAATTTCCCAACGATATTACAGTGAAACGAAGTTCATGTTAAAAGAAGGCTAAAATAAAATTGTAGATGTAAATTAAATCTGGACCGTGGTCAGAATCCCTGGCGGTTAAGCAAGTCTGAGAGTTAACAGATTTTGCTCACTTCGTTGGAGTGGCTGCGGGAAATATTTTTTATTATTTCACAAGTTTCTGCCCGTTACTTCGTCTGCGGTGATTTTTCATTTTACTTTGGAAAATCGAGTTGAGTTTTTTTAAGATATTGAGAAGGATTGATATTGTTTTATCGTATTATTTTCAAATATGTATTCCGCTTAGTGAGCATTATGTAAAATATTGATATTTAAAGTAGAATATAGGTAATTATAATAAGTAAACATATAAGTGTTACTTACTTACTTACTTATCTTCACGCTATATCCCTAGCGGGGCAGGCAAGGAGAACGGAGCGCCAAACGCTACGTTCTCGGCATACCTCTTTCGCCTCGTCCACTGTCATCAGCCTCTTCATACATGCCCTCCGGGGGGTCCTCATGCTTTTTACGTGACCTTCTTCCAGTATCGTAGATACTGTGTTTTCGAAGGTCAGCCGAGGTCTCCCCCTCCCTCTCTTACCACTCACTTTTCCTTCATAAATCCTACTTACCATTCTTTCTTCACTCATTCGCTCGACGTGCCCAAACCACCTGAGCACGTTCTTCTTCATTCTCACTGTGACATCTACGCTAATACCTACCATTCTGTGTATCTCTTCATTGGGTACGTGATCAGCTAAACTGACTCCCCATATCCGACGAAGAGATCGCATCGCTACAATATTCATCTTTCTTACATTCTTCTTCTGTAATACTCACGTTAACAATGCAGCTAAGGCCCCGTTTAACTTTGTTATCGGCAGCAATACGCCTTTCCACATCCATTTCGTATCTTCTATCTCTGCTAAACATACTTCCCAGATATACTACCTCATTCACTATAAAAGTGTTATTATAACTAAATATTATTATTGTTATAGAAGTTTACACTTTATTTTAAAAACGTATGTACTCTTTCAGATCAGAAGAAGGGGGTCAAAGGGTCAAATATTTAAACGTAATAAAAAAAATATCCTCCAAAAAATATCAAATACACACTAAGATTTTCAAAATACAAAGGCAAGTATTAAAGCAGAAATTTGCAACTGAAGCTTATTATTATGGAGACCGTAAATCTCTGCAATAAATCACATAACTATTACGCCAATTACGCGGCGGTCAGCGCCCTTAATCCTCTGAAGGCCCGACTTAGTAGAAAAAGGGCCAAGGATCGACCCAACTTATTCTCAGCCATGATTCAAATTGATTTATGTATTCGCGAAGCAGATCGAAAAATTTGTTGAAAAGCATGTTTTAGCCTTCAAAACTTAATAAGTGAATATTTTGGGAACTTACGACATTATTAAAGATCAACTTTTTTCTTAAGCTTCATACTGTATCCTAAACATAGCAGAGAGAGGGAACCAGAGAGGGGACCCTAGGGTTCACACACTCAGTTCTCAATAAAACACTTCCGTTTCCTGCCTCCGAATTGAGGCATTGTGTTTTGAGGGGCGGAACTAACCGCGCTATGCCTCGTTACCGGAGTAAGGACAATAAAAAAAATATATTTGATTTCCTCGAGTGGGAAACGAACCCACGCACTGTCGAGTTCACAGTCAGGCTTGTGGCCCTGCGCCACTACGGTATAGTTGTATATTATGTAACTAAAACACTCCATTTTCTTTTGTATAAAATCGGAGACATCGTTTGATATACGGAGAAAACTGGCACTCCGTCTTAGCTTACCATAATAAAAATTAAAAAAAACTAAGATTACATACAACTATACAAAACAAGAAAAATGTTGAAATATAAAAACAATGTTTAAGCTAATACACATTCACATTCATACATATACATACATACATATATACAGACACAATTACACATACAAAAAAATGAACAACCGAATATTCTTAAAATGTTTCCCTATTATTAAATAAAACAAAAAATCTACATAAATCGTCATTTTGTGTTGGAAAAGTAAAAATTCCAACGATTCACAGAAACTTCCTTTTAAAAATAAACAGTCGAAGACAATGCCACCGCTGGTATTTCGTGCATTTTTAAAATAGCATATTACGCTGAGTGTATTCTACTTATTTGAACTCTTTAAGCTGAAAGCTGTTTACTTTGAATACAATGCGCTTCTTATTGAAGGATACCATTTCTTTACATTTAATTTGTACTACAGATATATATCTTCAATTCGTCCCAGTCTATTAAAATAAGTTGCAATAATGTCGACGTCACGGTCGAGGTCGTTAGAGGTCGTCATTGTGACTGACTGTAAACGCACCGGTTACGTGTTCAAATTCCACTTAGGGGAAAGAATTATTTTAATTTTCTCGCTTTGGTAGGACAACAAAGCATGGAGCAACGGAATGTCTGATCTTAAGACCTCTTTATAAGCAAAACATATAAAGTTCTTAAATGCATTCCTGCAAAGGAATTGTGTGCGAATTACTAAAGTGAATTTTATATAGTATAGTATTTTTTAGTGACTATACCTTTATATATATATATATATATATATATATATATATATATATATATATATATATATATATATATATATATATATATATATATATATATATATATATATATATATATATATATATATATATATATATATTATATATATATATATATATATATATATATATATATATATATATATATATATATATATATATAATATATATATATATATATATATATATATATATATATATATATATATATATATATATATATATATATATATATATATATATATATATATATATATATAATATATATATATATATATATATATATATATATATATATATATATATATATATATATATATATAATATATATATATATATATATATATATATATATATAAAGGTATAGTCACTAAAAAATACTATACTATATAAAATTCACTTTAGTAATTCGCACACAATTCTTTATAAACTTTATATGTTTTGATTATAAAGAGGTCTTAAGTTCAGACATTCCGTTGCTCCATGCTTTGTTGTATATATATATATATATATATATATATATATATATATATATATATATATATATATATATATATATATATATATGTACAATTATAAATAAATACAAACAGATAATTGAAGGATGATAAATTTCAATAAATTTATACCAAAATAGAAGAGGTTAATATAAAAATAATACCATATTCACAGTTACGGAATAATTTTTAAAAAAATAATCTCTCATTTTCAATATTTATTTAAATGAGTTTTAATAATTGAATTTATTAAATGAATTCGATCAATAATTCGCAAATGAAGTAAACATGAATGCGCCATGATAATCAAAATAAAAATTAACAGGCATAATGTTTTGTCTTTGGTTATTGTGTTAATTTGGGAAAAAAATATATAGACTTTAAATTTATTTTACGTCTCCTACATATTACCTATAGACTTATTGCCTACAGGAATAGAATCGATCCTCAATCGAGCAAATTAAATGTTTAATGCTTCAATTTCTTTACTCTGGTAACCAGGCAAAACGCGGCGTTGAGTTCCGCTCTTAATGAGAACAGAGTGTCTTAACACTACTATCCCAAGTTTCCTTCCTGCCGTATACGGAATACAGCGCAAAATCAAAACTGTCAAATTAATTTTGGTAAAAAATTCTAAGCAAACGTTTGTTATTACAGATTTTACTATTTAAATAATAATTTTAAATAGTAAAATCTGTAATAACAAACGCTCGCCAAGTATAACGTAACATGTTATATTATAATAAGTTGTCGAATGGATTTCTGGCTGCCAGTTAGAGCACGCACGACTGCCCTGATTTCCGTGATATTGATCTTTGTCGGAAGCCGCCTTTGCCAGATGAAAAGAAACAGAAGGGGCCACATATCACCACTATTTGTCTGCATAAAGGCTTAACCCTGTTTGATATACTGGCATTTCTTGCTTATTATTTAATATGTAAAGTTAGTGCTTTGTCTACTAAATAAATAGAATATATTCCAACAAATTATTATCAATTTATCTGTTTTTTCTTTTCAGCTTCACGCTGTATCCCGCACACAGCAGGGTAGGCAGAGTGACCTTGGGAACTTAGAGTTGGGACACTCCGTTACATACTTCCTCTTTCACAGCAACTTCCGTTTTCAAATTTCATTCGACTTTAAATCATTGCGCGTTGAGTAGCAGAACTCTACGCGCTATGCCAAGTACCAGAGCGATAAAGTGAATATTTTATATATTAAATTTGGTCGTGTGGGGATCGCACCAACAAACTGTCACGCTCAACTTCGCACGTTTGTGCTTCTGCGTCACGACAGGCTTACAGGTCCTTGGTATTATGGATACTTTTAAGTATAAAAGCAAAATGATATCACTTATTACACTTTTGATGCCCACGGATCGCAATTAAACCTTAGGCTTGAAGATTGACGACTTGAATCTAAATGAGAACGCAGAATGTTTATATTTAAAATGTTTTCATTTCCCATTATGGTTTGACAAACGTGACATAAACGCAATCTACACGCAAAATCTCTATCTAAAACAACTACACATTATATTTCAAATTATATAATGTAAATATTGAGTTCTTCTCTGGTGTAGGGGCACAAGCGTGTTACTACAGATGTGACAGGTTCTGTGTTCGACCTCCACTCGAGGAAGGGAAATATTTAATAATTTTAAATGAAACATATGAAATTATATCTTCGCTCTGTTTTACAAGGCAAAAGGCGGCGTTCAGTTTCGCCACTCAATACGCAATGCCTCAAATTCGCCAGAGAGTGGGGAACGGAAAGGAATGTCTGAACACTGGGTTTCCAAGTTCTCTCTGCATACCCTGACAGGATGTGCGGGATAAAGCGTGGAACTTCAAACACATTGATAATATTTAATCAACAATCAAAAAGTATTTACTACTATTGTATATTTATAATTACTATTGCATTGTATTTCTATAGGAAAAAAATATTTTCATTTTTAATTTTCCAAACCAAATGTCCATATTAAAATATTGGACTTTATAACAATATCGTCACCAAAGCGCCATCAATCATAGGTAATCGGAAGCTATCAATGCAGAAATTACTATAATTTGCTGCGATCGCCAAATTTTATAGTCGTCCCAAATCGCTATCATTATAACATACAACGTAACTCAATGCGGCGTACGTAATGACAATCATTAATTTCGGTTATAACTTTGCTACTGCCATATATTAGGAATTACATCTAGGCCTCGGACTATGCAACTCTCCTAACCCTCTTTAAAGGAGACCGAATAATAGATCTTTCTCGTCTCCGTTTTTTCAAAGATGTATCACCTTTTTCACCAACATTATTACTATTTACTATGATTAAGCGTTCCGCAACTCGATACTGTTTATCGGCAAACGGCTTTAAAAGCGCAAAACTAACACCCATTTCCTTAGCTTTGATCAAATCCTCAGTGAGTACCGAATTCTCATAAAGGCGCGTTTTAATATATTTTAAAACGTGTTCGACTTCTGAATTGGTGAGCTTTAATAACGCGGCGATCGCCATTTTATCGTGGTCTTCCGAGTCTCTGTGCTCCACTTCTAGTTTTATATGTTTTTCGTCATTGGGGTACACTATTTCCTGCAGCTGAAATCTGTTCGGTCCAGCTCCCGCCATTAAAGCGCATCTGAAGCTAGTTTGCTTGCCAACGACCCCGTTCAGCCAATCGGAGTTCCGCTCTAGAGCGGCGAGAAAAAAGCTTATAAAGTCGCTAACTTCGTTTTGCTTTTTGTAAGAAACGACGGCGGCCAACGCTACTTCAGGAGCGTCTTTACCTTTCGGACTGCTGGTGCTGGACTCGTGAGCTGACTTTGTAAACGGTTTTTTGCCAAACATTTTGCTTCTAAAACTTTGGGACATTATTTTAGTTATTGGTTACGAGTGTGGTATAAAAACAGTACTTTTGGATTTTATTTATGGTGACATGACGTGTACTGTCGTTTTTATGTTTGATTTTAGGTTGTATATTTAAAAAAAAAAGATTTATAAGTCCGTACCAGGGCGTAAATAGGTTGATAGGTCGACTTACATGAACATACATATCTTTTAATCATTATTAAATATTAGTATTCTGTAGCAAAAATGTTATTCCTAAATTTATAAGTTTGAAGAGAGCAATAAAATAGACTTGTTCACCTCTTTATTTATTCACAATATAAATAAAGCATGAATGATTTTAATTCGGCAAGCAAATTTACCAATCTTACGTATAATATCGAAACATATTATACACCAAATAATTAAAGTAAAATATCTTAATAGTAATTTGTCTTTATGTATATTAAGCTCAAATTTATTATTAAAAATAACATTTGATGTTATTTTTAATAATAAATTCATTTAATATTTTAAAAGTGACAAAACCTAACGATCCTCAAAGCAATGAATAAACGCTTATCGAAATCTAGTGGATGCATAAATATATATGAAATATTGATAATTCTGATGATATAAAATAAAACAGGTAATAAATTTACACTTTTTTTTTAATATACGGTATTTAAAAGTTAAAATTTGGTAAGTGATAATTTTATATTTTCTTATGTTGTTAATGATTATATTTTCTATAAATTAGAACTGCTGCACATAATAAGTATTATACAATTATTTTTAGAAGTAATTTTTTTTTGAGGCCTGTCGTGGCGCAGCAGCACAAATGTGTGATTGTAAGCGACAGGTTCTGGGTTCGATCCCCGGTCGAGGAAATGAAATATTTAATATTTTCAATTTAAATATTTGATGTTTCATTTCTTCGCCCTGGTAATAAGGCAAAGCGCGGCGTTGAGTTCCGCCACTCAACACGCAATGCCTCAAATTCGGCAGAAAGTGAGGAACAGAAGTGGAACGGAGTGTCTTAACACTAGGTTCCCGGGTTCCGTCTGCCTACCCTGCCTCGTGCGGGATACAGCGTGAAGCTGAGTGAGTAACAATTATTTTTATTAGTTTACTGTACACATATAATATATATAAGGTGACCGTGGTGCAGCAGCACGTCTGTCCCAGCTGTACACGGGACCGTTCTGGATTCGATATCGTCTCGGCGGAATTCTCTGAATTCGTTTTATTAAGTGCCAAAATATCAATAATTCTAAAGTAAGTTCAACCCTACCTGCTTGACACAAGCTTAAAAAATCAGTTAAAACTTGCATTAAATAAAATAAAAATCACATAAAATAATTATACTAAACATAATTATAGCAGTGAAAGTAATAATATTTTTGAAAGTATTTCATCTAGACTTTCAATTTAAATATTACAACTAATTTATGCGTACACTTTACAGATCATATATTTGCATAAATAAGACTTGTCAATATAATCTCACGTCAACCTTGGCTAATCACAAATTATTACAAAACATCGTTTATGATCTCACACTGGAACCTGTTACATGGTGACAATAACATATTTTATTTGAATAATATATTGTACGTTATATCCATATTTATAAGTTCTCAAAAAACTCCGTTCATTTTATTTTAAAGTGAAATGATATTTAAGATTTTGTTGTAATAGTAAATTGGTCAGAGATAAGATTTGTTATTTGTACTAATATGATAATTATTTTTAAGCACATGAGGGTATCTCATTTAATCTGTAGATTTCTTATTTAGAAATATGAAGATGTGTTACGGAAATTATTGAATGACTTTTTTTTTAAATTAAATTCAAACATTTGAGTAAGTAAATATTTTTTTATTATTATTGAATAAAAGCACTAAATAAATATAAGTAAATTAAACACAAACCAGGCATATGTTACTAAATAGTCTGTCAATTAGATATAGTTCAGACTATCAATTGGCAAAAATTGTCGACTGCCTTTCAATACAATAATGTATCAAGTAAGTATCGAGGTCACCGTCTCAAATGCAGCCAGTGGCGGGCGTGGGTTGTAGGTTAGGTCGTTTCAAAACAAATTGTTAGACTAAACTAACTAGACTAACTTACCAAAATATTTTCCCGTTAAAAGATACGCTTGGACAGTCAACGGCAATGCTGTCTCGAATACACACGCACACATGTACAGTTCGTACTAAACGTCATAACCAATGTTAACATCGCTAATTATGCCATTTAACACTGTTTTTACACACTGCCAACGATACACAGCACTTGTGATGACTTTATAAATTATATACGTGAACGACAAGCCTCAAAAACACCTGTGACCATATAAAAAACATATATTTTTTGGCAAAGACAGTCTAATCACCACTCCTTTTCTCTCACAGATTTCTATGATAGCGAACAGCTGCGGTGCGTGGTTGAACCAAAACAAATACCGCTAGAGACATCTGTTGGGGACTTTGTGGAAGTTATGGAAAGAGAATGTAATTTAATTTCCGCAGTGACAGCAACTCGTCACTAGATGGCGGTAGTTTTTATTTATATTTCCTTTTGTTATAATGGATTTTAATAAAATAGATGTATGTAAGTAAAATATACATAATATATTGTATGTTAATGTGATTGGAACTTCGTTAATTAATAAATATTTATGAACAAAAATTAGAAATACTTAATAATTATAGGATAATAATCATCTATTAACTAATTGAATATTCTGCTATTTATTTTTAAAATATAAATAAGCAACTCAAATATAAAGAAAAAAAAACGTGTTGTCCGTAACCTGGTAATTGGTTTACGGACGATATTATACATGATATAGTCTTAAGAAACCCATTAATAAAAAATGGTATGTTTGTGGATGACATTAAATTGTTATCACAGAATTTTAAATATTTTATATAATAAAAAGTAGGAGGTTATTGAAAATTACACTATTTTTCAGATAAATTAACATTCATTTGCACTCGTTTATTGAAATATTTTTAACTTAAATTAAAAGGGCGATAGTGTTTCCTGTCTCTTCTCCTTCCCTATCTCTTGTTCAGCCTTCTCGCTTGCACGCCATCGAGTGGTGATTTATAGGAATATCTCGTCAATAATAATCTTAAGTTAGAAAAAATTCTACCTGCTTACCAATGCTTACTACTGCAATGTGTTTAAAACGTCGTTTTTTTAAAATGTAGAGAAAATAATACACGTGATTAATATGATTAAAATTATTTCATTAAAAAATGTATAACAATCGCGAAAATCAAGGATAATATCAGAAAAAATATATGAAAAGTCAATAATATTTGTCGTTTATATGATAATATATTTTTATATAAAAAAATATGTGATTTTAATATGTGTAGTTTATTACAATATTCAATTTTATAATATTATAAAACCAAAAAGAAAAAATAATCTCAAATCTCGTACATACTTAAAAAAAAAATAACATCAAAATATTCTATTAATTAGTATAATGTTTAATTCAATAATTATATAACAAAAAAAAAACAAAAATTAACTCCGCCGAGACAGCTTTCGCTGCCGTGACCAGGATTCGAACCTGGGTTACTACGGCCACAACGTAGGGTCCTAACCACTAGACGATCACGGCTATCGGAGATATGAGCATTAGTTCAAAATAACCGTACATTATATATAAAGTCGCATTTTCAATACAATTTCAAATTATTTATAATATATAATTAATTAATGTAAATATATAATACTTTGTTAACACTTTACTAAATATAATAACCCAGTTGCACATATAAAAAATACTATTAAACCTATATCTATAAAAATAAGATCTAAAATTGTAGTGTTTGAAAAATGTTGACTTACATCGATTAGAAGCAACTTTATTTTATAGTAATTAACGAAATATATATATTTTTTTGTTAGAGTTAACTAAGAGAAATCACAACTGTATTCATAAAAACTTTACTTTTTTACATGAAATCATCACCAAGTTCATGGTTAGTTTGGGCATATTTTGTCTAATTTTATCATATAAAATGTAATAAATTAGCTTTATTTAAGCACTAATCGCTTCTAAGCACACGTTGCATTGAGAACACCGACAGGTAACAATATATATAAATTTTATATCTTCAAAATAGGTTTCCAAGTTATAAGGAAAATCAATATTTTTTGAAGTATTATTACTGAAAGTAAACAAATAAAAATACAATGAAAATACAAATATACTATATTAATATATAAAATAGAAGTCTTTGGATACAAAACATGATAAATACAAAAAATCAAACATTTGAATTTCAATTAATTTAATTTAATTTTTAAGCGTACACATAACGTTGAGATTAAAATGTACAAACATTTTGAAATTGAAATGAAAAAAACTGACATCTAAACTACTTAATAGTTTACTTTAAACTGTGATAGTTCGTAAATTACAAAATAGATGGCGTTGTTCTTTTTAAATTCTTAATCGCTGGTAAGATATTCTATTGCTGGTGTGGTAGTGGTGAATGGTGATTGGTTTTCAATAAAATAAAGAAAAGAGTGCACTCCAATTACTATCATACACGTATTAAATATTTCTCTGTTTAATTAGTATGTATTATTGTATTTTACTTAACGAAAAAAAACGGATTTATAAGGTGAAGAAATTATTTCATCACTGATTGAATACGATTTCCTATTGTAGAAACTGTGTTGCGAATAAATAAATATTTAGCTTTTTCCATCTTTGTGCTTCGTATAATCATTAGAGTAGCATATCTAATTGACGTGTTAATAGTAGGTTACTATGAGCAAAATGTTTTTTGGTCGCATACATAATTTTTCTAAAGGAATTGTATTGTGACTCTTTTTAAGCCTTACCATGCTTAGAGCTAAAATTATATATATATATATATATATATATATATATATATATATATATATATATATATATATATATATATATACATATATATATATATATATATATATACATATATATATATACATATATATATATATATATATACATATATATATATATATATATATATATATATATATATATATATATATATATATATATATATATATATATATATATATATATATATATATATATATATGTATTAAATTCTTCGTCCAGAGCAATTTTTTGAGTCTTTTCGTCATCTACAGGAAATCCAATTTCCTGCTACCTTAAAGAAATGGCTACTCATCTCATCAATACTTACTTAGGCTACAGGAAACTGAACTGCAAAGAGCCTAGCTTAGAAATCCATGTTTCAAGTAGGTACGTAGAAAGCTTCTTGCCGACATGGAACGTCTTGTCTTAACAACATTTGGACCGGAAGTACCCACCAATACCCATGGATACCCAACCATTTGCAAGATGTTATCGACCGGTAGTAGCTATCTCTCCCAAGAAGCCTTCCTCATCGCCCTTGGGTCTGGCCACCACCCTCTACTATTGTAGTGCTATGAAAAGTAGCAAGGAAGAGGCAGATGCAGCTTAGTAGGGTAGCCTACCAAGCTGCATCCTCTTCCTTGAACCCGCAATAACCAAAGAGATCAGCCATGTCCTTATAAATGCCCTGCCCTTTAGGACTAGGCCCCTGGAGCGACATGAACAGGTCGACCACGGACGTGAGACACTGACTTTGACTACACGATGTGCCAAGGACCTTGTGACTACCGTTGCTCTGACGATGTACTCATCAGCCACCACTTCTCTACTTTCTACTGCTACAGGGATGAGGCGTAACATGAGATATAAGACTTAAACTAGAGGATGAAAGCTGAGTAAGGATTTGAACTCGTTCCATTGACTCTGCCTCCAACTAACAATATAGAACTAATGCTCAAAGTTAATAATCAAACACTTGAGCCAGTGCAATCCATTTTTCAAAAACGCCGCATTCGTCGGTGTTCAAACCAGCGCGGACGCAATCGTGCGCCCTCGTGTGCTAGAGCACAGGTGGTGCTGGTGGAGGGAATGTTGCCTTGCCTTAGTAGAGCTGGCATGTATCACTACAAAATTGTTATCATTGAATTCATTCATTCTTTTTTTCATTCATTCAATTCATTAACTGATGTTTATTAATTATGTTTAACTTGATGTCATTGCAACTCAATTTGTGATAGCATTTTTTTAAATATTTACCTCAAAGATCGTTATTAAACTAATAGAATTACTTTAATTTATTTATTTTAAATAAACGTGTAAATACAAAAGGATATAAAACCGTAACAACTGTTTCTCTTTAAATGTACAGCCTATCTTTATTGCAGATATAAAAATTATGAATTTAGTTGTTTTAACAATTCAATTCTTAAAGATATTTTAAAGATATGAGATTTTTAGGCCAAGAGCATAAGCAGGAAATTTTTGTAATGTTTTTCTTACTATTTCCTAATTTAATGATAATTTCATTTAAAATTTTAAGATCTGCATTTTTTAATCTTTATTGCAAATTACTAATTTTATTGTCCCCAGTAGATATATACACAATTTATTTATAATTTTATAAAAATGCAATGAAATGAAATACCATATTATAAGACATCTATAATAATCACCACAATCATGTACAGACATAGAAGATTTATTTAATATATTTAAATTTAATATTAATTCTCTATTAATAATGTTTGTTTACGTCATAGGGCCTGAAATAGTTATTTTTCAAATTAGTTTGTCTGATTGTCTATGTGTTTGTCTCGCTTATCTCAGATTTAAATGCAGTTTACACTATTATATTTTTACAACTTTCCTTTAATAAATAATTTATCAATTTTTATTCAGTTAATAAGTCGCCTGTCGTGGCGCAGTGGCACAAGCGTGTGACTGTAACCGACAGATTCTGGGTTCGATCCCCAATCGAGGAAATGAAATATTTAATATTTTCAATTTAAATATTTAATGTTTCATTTCTTCGTTCTGGCACAAGGCAAAGCGGGGCGTTGAGTTCCGCCACTCAACACGCAATGCCTCAAATTCGGCGGAAAGTAGGGAACGGAAGTGGAAGGAAATGTCGTAACACTAGGTTCCCGGGTTCCCTCTGCCTACCCTGCCTCGTGCGGGATACAGCGTGAAACTATGATGATGATGATGAGTTAATAAGTAAAAGGGTTACATTAATTTGAAATATATAGTGTGACAAAATTTCTATAACATTTTTCATATATAGTATAGATATTGTCTTAAAAAAGGTAATGTTATCAAAGCAAGACAGTAATTGAGATCAGTAAATAAAAAAGTGTAACTGAAGCAGGTGAAGCCATGAGCAGGTGGCTAGTTATAAATAAATTTATTCAATTATTGATTTTTTGCCGGATGTTATGCAACACATGATGGTTATCAATGGATGACCATATTTATTAATAGCATTTGTTAAGCCAACAAGCAAAGCAGAACATAGAAAAACAATATTTATTGTTAAAATTTAATTTAAAAATGTCAAATCTTTCCTTTTTTCAATCTGTCTATTTCTAGAAATAATTTTTCATTTTTTAATTTTAAGCAATGAATTAGTTTTTTTTAATATTGTTGTTTAGCTATAAAATATTCAGCAATAGCCAAATCTCTTGCTGCCTGGTAGTACAAAAAGCAACAACTTTTTGTTTTTTTTTACTGAAAAAAAAAGAAAGCTTTTATTAGTTTATTGTTCAGTAAAACATTAACTATAAACAAAGTAAAAAAAATAACCATTTTTTATGAAACCTAATGTTACCTGCCCTAGATGTATCCATCTTCCTCCTCCATTTATTAGGTTTTTTGCCCTAATTTTCGTCTCAGTAGACTTCTCTAGCCTTAATCATTCCAATTCTCCTTCTCCCCAAAAGGCAAAGCAAATCCAATAGATGTGCTCACAAGCAAGTTCTCTACTCGGTCATGCATGGAGTCCAATAAAATGTATTCAGATGGACCTTCATCTGACTAAAATGGAATTTTTGACTTCTTTTTTATACAGGTAGGTATAAAACATAGGTATGTTATCTTATGTTCACCTTGTTTTGGTTCATTCTTATTGATTGACAAATTGATTTAATGCGACTGAATGTTATTGCAGTCGCATTAAATCAATCTGTCAATCGAGCCCTCTTCTCATTTCTCAATAATAGTAAATTAAATAATGAAAAGTTCGTTCGTCGTGTTGGTTGTGAGAATAACAATATTCGTAACTACAGCATTCGTACTTTACCAGCGTCCTGATTTAATCCTTTGACAGTGGATTATACCTACCTAGCCTAACAGTTATGAATAAATATCGTCAAAAAAAATAAAAAGTACTCTGAAAAACGAGCGCGCATTTTAAACTTCACAAATAAAAAGATTCTTACTGTGCTGGGATCCATTTTAAAGTTTATTGCACAGTTTATATGTTTAGCAATTTTACAAAAATTGCTAACGCAGTATGATAGGTATATCTTTTTCAAGCAAATCGTTTTTGTTTTTGTTAGTGTCGTCAAACGTTTAAAAAAATATAATTTGGCTGCGTTCCATTTGACGTAAGTATATTATTTTTTTAAGAATTATAAAGGTTTTAAAATTTATTCTATGATAATATTTTGAGTCGTTTTTATTATTTTTTTTATTTAACATGTTATTTTAAAGATATATCGAACATATTGTGTAATAAACTATTATATGTTGTGTACAAACTCATATATGAGGACTTAGTTAGATAAAAGTTCTACGTAAGAAGGAACTATCGCGAAGGCAGAATTACCCTACAGAGACAGACTGTAATCCACGGAGCACATTAACCAAAGAGCCATTTACCCTACTGTAATCTATCGTAAAAACATAAGTCGACATTGGTATGTTTCACTATCGAGATGCTTATTAGTAATCGATCTTTAGGTATGTAACAATGAAGCTGGTTGTGAATAAGAGATGGAATATTCATTATTAATATTGAGCGTAAAAATGTACCAGTAGCCGCTGAAATTATGAACGCTGCCATATATCAACTCTTTATAAAACTAATTGCTGCAATAATGGTGCGACTGCTCAAATATGTACTAAAATTTGTACACTTTCCGAGTATCTGGAAGAAAAGCCAAAATATCACGCTTCCAAAACAGAAGAAGAATTACTTGCACAAAAGCTATCCTATTATCTTTTTGCTGACTTAAGCTTATCATGTCCAGCCAGGTACTATGTCTGTTACTCTTTGCTGATATCTGGTGGCTCACATGCTGCAATAAATTGAAGAATGCGGTTGTAACTTTCTCGATAGAGAAATTGTATGACGCGCGTCGCGCTTTACACGCGCGCGGGGATTCCTGTTCAAGATTCTCCAGACGAAGAGCTTATGCCAATTGGTTAGAGTAATCACATCTTACCTAGAACGCTGAACGTTCTTTGTGAGGGAAATTAAGTCTCCAATACGATATTTACTCCTAAGGTTCTAAGGAGTCCTCTAAGGTCTTATTTCAATACTTTATGCCATCTGCGCCGACGACATATTAGTGTATCTCCAAGCTTATACTCTCTTCACCGACGAGGGGACTAAACATTAAAGAAATAATAGATGTGTTATAGTTAGATCTCATGTGTGATTCACAAACACGTTAGTGGTTGTCGGATCATACATATGGATTAAAATGACGTCTGTGGATATGAGGTTATATGGCTAGATGAGAGATTACATGAGTGAATATAATTTCTCATGTGTTCATGTCGTGTACAATTGTGACTCTTTCTATACTATATCT
The DNA here is from genome assembly GCA_019049475.1 of Eueides isabella. NCBI lineage: Eukaryota > Metazoa > Arthropoda > Insecta > Lepidoptera > Nymphalidae > Eueides > Eueides isabella. The sequence goes on along the minus strand of CM032389.1, from coordinate 10,737,855 downwards.
TCTTTTTATTTATTATTGTAATGTTATTTTATTATATATTCAGTCGTGCCACAGCAGTATATACTTAAATTAAGACAGCAGTCTCTTTAATTTCTACGTTCATCCTCTCTAGGTGGCTATCGTTTGTAGACAAGATTCTGTAATTGCAGTTGCTATTAAATTTAATGTATAAATATTGTACTGTCGTGGCGCAGCAGCACAAGCGTGTGACTGTAACCGACAGGTTGTGGGTTCAATCTTCACTCGAGGAAATGAAATATTTAATATTTTCATTTTAAATATTTAATGTTTTCGTTTCTTCGAGCCCTTACCACCTGCGACCTGGACCCTTCTGCGTCCGACGCAAGAATATTTTTTAATATTTGTGTGTTATATATTTTTAATATTAACCTCTTTTACCTTAACAGGTTTTCGCTTAGCTGGTGCATCAAGGACAGGCTGCAGAAGGCAGTATTACTTGAGACGGCGCTTGTTGTGAGGAGACTCCTCTCTCTGGTGCCTTAAGGCTCTTGGCTCTTTGAATGACACTATTTTATATACTAATCTCAACTACTTTCTTCTTCTAAAAACATTATCTCTTTTAATATATTATATTAAACATCTGGCTTTAAAATACTTAATGTTTTCATTTCTTCGCTCTGGTACAAGGCAAAACGCGGCATTGAGTTCCGCCACTCCACACGCAATGCCTCAAATTCGGCGGAAAATGGGGAACGATAGTGGAATGGAGTGTCTTAACACTAGGTTCCCAAGTTCCCTCTGCCTGCCCTGCCATGTGCGGGATACTACCTAAAGGTGAGAGAGAGAGAGAGAGTGTGAAAAATTAAACATCTATCTATATACAATTAAACCTAAAATTTCAGCCAAAGAAATAAAATAATTGTAGCCATTTTGTTTTGCCGAAGTAAACATTTTAAATTCACGTCACTTCTTTATTTCTTAACTCATTTAAACAAAACAAATAACGGTGTGGGAAAAAAACGGTGTCGGTGCCAAAATAAAATAGTGAAAATTGTATTTAAATCGGGTTAGCCGTCGTATTATAAGTAAGTACCTACAGATATATGCCAAGCAATCGTTTTAACTTCTCAAATTGTCCAATCTTTTCGTTGTTCATCATTTTATGGGTAAGGTTTTTTTTATTATGGCAATAATTACCCAGCTGTCATGGTAGTGGGTAAAACGCTATAAACCCAATGACTCCAAATATCAAATCAAAAAAAAAAATCCTTGTACCAGCAAGCACTTAGTTCATCACCAACTGGTACGCTAAAGTAAAAAAATAAATGTATAAAGATATAAATTACCTAATGACTTGATTTAAAATAGAATAAGGGTGGTAATTAATAAAAATCACAATCATTGCTATCGTTTATTGATTTAAAATACAAAACTTAGTGACATAAAGCTCTATCCTTTTATTGTTACAGTGCCTGCGAACTGACAATTCGATAGGAAATAAACATTAGCTCCTCGCGCACCGCATGTCACATGCCACATGTCACATGTCACAGTACAAATAAATATATTTATACATATATATGTATTTACTCAAGCGCGAACACCTAGGGCCAACTCGAGTAGTGGATAAGTTAGAACTATCAAATAGGTTGGTGTTCTTATTTCATGAGACGGCTGCACACACACACACACACACGCGCGTGTACATGAATATCTGTACAATCTTATACAAATAATTAATTACCAAATTTAATTTCCACGTATTTTATTAATAAATAACAATTAAAACGAAAATACAATGCCTCTGTTATGGAAAGCTCATCATGCAATGAATAATCGATTTATATAATAATTTTAAATGCATACATAAATACATAAATTGACACACCGAATATTTATGATATTCATACAAATTGTATATATACTATTGTATGAAAAACATAAACATTTACATAACTGAAAATAGTATCTACGATCTTAGCTATCAGTCAATAACCACAAGACCAATAGGTCAGTCAAACATAACTTACATACACAAAGAAAGCTAAGATAAAAAAATGTAACAAACTATTTAAATAAGACCATACATACAAAGGACTATTTGGTACAATTTAATATTCAGAGAGAAAATTAAAAGCTAACAACGTTTAACGGAAAAATGCTTTACCACGCACTAACGCTAAAGTCAGTTTATACTTCATTTACAAGTTTTTATATTATATATAGACATGGAATTAAAATCTCTAATAAATTTTAATCACTTCGGTTATTACTTTATAATGAACCAATAGCTTTAGAGTCAGTGAGTGGATAAGACGGTATATAAACCTTTGTTTACATTTACTTATGAAGTATATACTACAAATTCCTTTTTGTTTATTTAATTTTAATGTTAATTAGCAACTAATTGCACAGATAAAAAATAAATAAAGACATTCCAGTTCGTGTAATGTTGGCATGGTATGGTTCTTTGATTATGGCGTTCAGAGTGTGCCAGTTGAGCACATATAACTTCGCCAATGTCACGTTGAATGGAGAAGACACGAAGAAGGTTGTACGATAGAAAGAGAATGTATATTAAAAAAAAACTATTTAAATTCGTGTTTGTTTGTGTGCAGCCGCCGTAACGCTGTATCTCAGGCTCGATTATGTAGTGGCAGGTTCCCGATACAATGTCCCAAACTGACTCGCCTCGATACCATCCGAGCCTTGCAAGAAACACATGTCATTCGAATATAAAACAGCCAGTTCGGACCAAATAGAGCACATTTTGTATTTGTTTCGACATGTAAATTGTAAATTACTTAAATAAAACAAACATTCCCATAATACTTCGCCAGTTACATTGTTCAATTAATATTATTACGAAGAACATTTTACATCGTTTATACAATTACAAAAGGGGGGTATAATAATAATAAAAAAAATACAAAACAAAAATGAATCAATTTCGGAAACCTACCAGCATGTATTCTGTATACTTCCCTATAATCAAACAAATGTGTATCCCATACCTATTTCTTATATTCCTAACAATCCTATAACCTCATGAAGCAAAAAAGTATCAATACAGTAAATATATTATACAGATATTCGAAAAATTTATATTTCAGACCAGAGAGATTAGAAATAGATTCAAATCTACAATGAAATAAAACTTTCGGAAAACAGTCGCAGCGCTTACAGAGCTAACAAACAAAAGAGAATACTTTCATGCTTCATGTATCGAAAACAATTGTACCATACGAACGTCGTAGTTTAAAACAATGTTCGGGGGAGCTCGGGGGGTCCGGGGTCCGGGAGGGTCGGGGGGGAGAGCGGGGGTGGGAGTTTACTTTTTATAAAAAATCACGGCAACATTCCGCAGCACAAAAAAATCTGCTTTCAGTTGCAAGTAGCAAGAGGGCGCGCGCCGGGCCTGGCGCCGGCCTGGCGCCGTCGCGCCGACTATTTATATTATACACAATGAAAAAAATATAATTTGCTAAACGCCGGCGCCCGCGGCCCACGCCCGGCCCGCGCCCGGCCCGCCTCTGTAAATCCGGCACAATAAGGCAGTGTTCAGTGTACGCTATACAAAATATCTCCGTTACAAAGTTACGACCAGTCTGTTGCGATGAGGTTAGTCTATTGTAGATTCAAATCCAAAAAGGTTTCAAGTCAGTTTAATTCATTAACTCCTATCTGAAATACCCAAAAAGTTTTTTATATATGATCAACATTCCCGTAACCTACAAGTACGTGTTTTTATAGAATTACCTATACACTATTCGTCGTTTTTACATATCGTCTGAATATTCCAATGGGTCAAAAATAACCTATGTATTAAAACAGTACACGTGTATCACTTACAGGATCTCAAATCTCATGCATTCGAGATCGGAAATTAAATTACAATATACAACAACTCTAGGCGAGACTTGCGAGGGCAAAGTTTCAAACGATTTCAACGTCGCGCGTCGGGAGTATCGAATGGAATCAATTTGTGCAGTCAAAAAATACATTTTTTTTTTTCATTATTTTAATCTATTTTTTATTCGGTCGTATCAACGAAATTCTGTTTGGCCCTTTGATTTTCAGTCATCAGTTGCCGACACTTTAAAAATATAAAGCTTGCGATAATTAACCGAACGAAAGCTTAACTAGCATAGACGTATCTAAAGTATATTTATCCAGTTTAAATTGCAGTCTGTATCAATTATTAGTCGGTCCTAAAAATGTATGTACAATATTTATTTTCTACCATATTGCGTCGTTGATATGCATTGCGTAACAATAAAAAAACCTAGCTTTCATGCCGTCGATGCGTCCGGATGTGGGGTTCCCCGCGGAACTCTAAGTACGGTCGAGTGAAGCAAATAATACATACACGTTACAACGTAACAACACGTCACCACAACGTCTCTTTACACTCAGACTTATCGCGTTAAATTAAAATATTCAATTATAAATATGCATCGAGTCCTGCCACCCACCGGCCGCCTCGCACCGCGCACCGCGCACCGCGCACCGCGCAGCGTGCCACCTCCTGCGCCTCACTGTCCGCCTGGTACTTGAGCACTGCACCTCGCGCACGCGCGCATTGTCACTGAGCACTGAGCACTGTGCACTGTGTGTGTCCTGAGTCCCGAGTCCCGAGCGCCGCGCACTGAGCATTGAGCGTGGAGTGCCCCGCCCTACGAGTGCGTGCGGGCGTGGCGGTGGCGGCGGTGGCGGCGCTAGTGTATGGCGACGGGGCTGTGCTGCAGCTGGCACACGGGCAGCATGTCGTCGTCGCGGCGGACGCCCTCCACCTCCATGCGCTCAGTGCCGCCCCACAGCCGAGCGCCGCCCACTGCAACGACACACGCTACGTTACAGCATATATTCACTGTACTTTATAAAACCGAAATTATTTGCCTATTCATATTTTTCCGTTATTTATTCCACACTAAAGATAGAAAAGTACTTTCAAAAATGTATTATCATTTATTTATTTTATCAAAAATTTGAACGTAGCGGGATTCGAACCCGTTTCTTTTGGCAACGGTTCAAATGATGTGACCAGCAAACCATATACTCTCATAAGTTCTGCGTCAAAATTCTTATACGCTTACTACAATTTATTTACTAGCCTCTCTGTATAAGAGTAAATATTTTTTCCTATTCTTAGCATGGAACAATACTCAAAAAAAAATTACTTCTCCATAGATTTATAACTTTTAAAAAATCTAAGTCAATGAAAAATAATAATAATTTCAAAATGACACTGAATGACTAAAATTAGATTGATTTTTTAACCATCAAAACGTAGACATTTAATTATGTCGTATGTAAATAATTTCGGTTTTATAAACATTTCTACATAATACAAACTAATAACAATCTAGAGGGGTCTAACTAATCAGTGAGCCAAGAGGGACCTACAAGAGACTACTAACCGCCTGCATCATAGTACAATATTAACTCACTATATTTAATATCTGACCTTAGAGATTCTTATCACTTACTAACAAATATTGTAACTGACACAAATCACATTTTAAAATTTAAATAATAATCGACATCTGCAAAATATTCATAAATAATCAGAGCTATCGAAATTATTTCCAATATATAGTTTATTTTAAATTTTAAATACAAGAATATCCAGTTTAGTTTCAAATTGAAAAATTGTATGATTAACCTCAAAATAAACATCGGTACAATTTAGTTTTGATGAATTGAATTAAAAACAATGTAATGAATAAAACAATTGCAGATATCGAATACACACAGACAAGCCATGCACTAGGGTTACGATGGATGAAGTCATGCCAAAGAAACAGAATATGGGATCCATGTAAGGTCATTGTAGCGATAGCGATCGTGTTGAAATTATTTTGAAATATTAACCTAACATAACACGGCAATGTAAAGTTATACGGCAGTTTTTATATGTAATATATATATAGATTTAATGTAAATGTTGAATCTTAACAACTTTAGAAAGCATATGTTAAAATTATTTTATGAAAATTAATTGAATCATTTCATGTAACAACATTTTTAGAAAATACATACAAATCATCGACAATTAATTTACTTTTAGTTATAATAAGGCCTATATAAAGTAGTACCCATAATATAGGTTTACTATACAATTGCAAATAACTACGGCACCGTGTAAAAGTAAGCTATAAACATAGATGTGCGTTATGGAAAACCGTTTATTTTTGGTTTATCATATTTACTTGTATACAAATGAAATTTATGTATTTTTTAACATATTCACCAATTCAATGCAACGTTAATAAATTGTCATTTTTTGACTAAACTAGTGCGTCAGTCACTACTCATGAATTAAAAAAAACTAAGTAATTAAATATATTACTTAATACCTACAAGTATGTATGGTACTCGTATATTTTGTCTTAAAAATAAAGGATCAAAGGTAAGAAAGTAAAGGTAGTCCATAACGTCACATGTTATGAAGCTTGCAAGACATTTTTTTTTTTTGCAAAATATAAATATATCGTCACTGTCGTATAATATTACTGTAATAACAGTTGGCACTGTTGACATATTTGTATGTACGTACAAAATATAAATTTACACAAAACATACTGAGTGTCCAATGAAATAGAAAAAAACACCAAAAAAGTCAATAAGTTGCAACGACAGTGACATATAAATAATGAATGAAAATATCGTCGGTTAAATAGACAAGTGATTTTATTAATAACAAAACATTAAATTTAAAGTTTAAAATTTGTAACTCTTTATTATTGTTATATATAATTTTTAAGGTGTTTATATAAAATTTAGGTTGTTACATAATGTAATACAAAGATTCATATAGACTTAAATAATATATCATTCCGTGAAGACATATATTATTTCTAAACAAATCATTTTTGAGATACATTTAAAACTAACAATTCAAACACTATGTAATCTATTTAACCCGCGATATATATAAATAAATAAATAAATAATTCCAACACGAGACGCACGGGTTACAACGGGGGTGTGTGAGCAGACCTGGCGTACAAGGTTAGTGGCGGCTAGTGTGGCGCCGTGCCGCCGGGCCGCTCTAGTCATCGCGACTCCGGCCCATCTGATGCGAACATTACTCAGTTATTGCGATGTACGTGGACCGACATCATTTACTGTTATATATCTACTGGTTTCTAGGTGTGTGAGCTTTATTCATCATTAATGATGATATCAAGGTAAATTCTTAAAAATTTTAGCAAACGCAAAAATTTATATATTTTATAATGATAACGCGGCCCATCTGCTGTAAACATTTATGAGTTATTGCGATGTCCATGGACCGATATAGAAGTATGTAAAACATACTAATATGTTTAATGTTATTGGAGCCTTGGACAGATACCATTGGACGTAATTTTACGCAAAAATGATAGTTAAAATATTTTTCTATACCAGTCTCTCGTCCTCTTTCATAATACACTAAGCTCCATAGACGATTAGAGATGAGCATCGAACTCTTAACATTCAATTTTATCAAATAAGCAAAGCAAATAACTTCTTTAAGTAATAACAGAATTTGCTTAACAACTGAGGGTTCAACAAATCTATATAACAAAATGATTTCGGCCACATATATCTCATCACAGAACAAAACACGACTCCTCTTCAACAGATAGTAAACTTACTAAGAAAAACATGAATTTATTAATATAATTCTGTTAAAATTTAATATAAATACATAAAATTAATGTACAATACGGAAACACCCGATTAGTTGAAATGAAATGATAAGCTTCATGTGTTAGCGGAACACGACAAAAAAGCTCCAAATGATAATGTTAGACCTAGAGCTACACAATTTCATAAAATTAAAAGAAATACCGAAGACTGTAGAAAACAATATAGGCTAGATATTACCTAAAATTTGAGTAAAATTTAGAAGACAATACAAACTGGAAATGGTAAAACATACAAAAAACTAGCCAAAAATTATGTAAAATCAACTGTGTAAATATGCATTAAATAAAGATTTAGACTTTCAAATAATTAAAAAAATTGTTAGAGCCTATATAATTTTCCACACTACACAATGACCAATGACACCAATTAATAATGTTAAATATAACTTTAAAAATATCATCAATATTTATTTTTTTGCCAAAAAAATATGATGATTGAATTCCTTTTTTCTTAACGCAATTTCTTTAAAACACTTATCCTTTTAATATATGTCGTTAATAATAATCATTAAATAACCATAATTGAGTTTATTATTTCTAATAACATATATCATAAATTGTTGTACATTAACAAATAATTGTGTAAAATAGTTTTTGTGTATATGTTCATAAAAGTTATATTCATTAGTATGTGAAATGTCATTTTGTGTGTTTACATTAAAAAATAAAATACACTTTTGTAGCTTTACATTTGCTTTGTAGCGTACAGGGTGAGCAGAGCTGATCTTGGGAACTTAGTATTTAGAGTATACCTAGTACTAATACTCTTGGTCCCCATAGCGACATTTTATTTTGCTGTGAATTTTTAAGAAAAAGGTGGTGGACCTCAAACGGCCGTGCTTACCTCTATTGAATATTTCATTGCCTATACTTCATCCGAGTGGGAATCGAACCCACAACCGGCGTGATTATTATCGCACTCTTGTGCTGCTACGAGCGGAATAAAAAAAAATATATAAACTCAATCATGATGAGATTGTCTAAATAAAAATATGATTTTTTATTATATGCATTATAAACTGCCCCATATATAATTTAATGACCATATATAATATATGTCTAGTAGTGATCATTCATTTATTGTATAAAGTATTGAATGTAATGACATTGCACTTTTAGTGTAGTGGGGGCTACGTCGACAATGTACAAATGTACAAATATAGTGTCCAATGTCTGTATATTGTATAGCAATTATACATAATATAGTGTTAATATAAAAATGTATTGAGGCAATAAATAGTATGATATCTGTATATATAGCGTAGTGTATGTCTGTGTGTCATCAATACATATTGAACAGTGTACCTAATACCGATCGCTTTCGATAATATCTAGTATGCACAAGTGCATTATTATTGCACTTGTGCCTGCGAGGATACGCATCCTCGTTCGTCAGCAGAGCGTTAGAAGTACGTTTGTAAATATGAATACAATGTTTATAAATAGTACATATATGTATATAATATAAATTATATATATTGTGTCTGTATAGTATAGTATAGCACCTATATATCACATAGTGTTAATATTAATATATACATGTAATGTGTAGTTAGTGTCTGCTAGTGTCGGTCGGTGTATTTAATACTGACCGTGCTGATGATGCGCTTGTGCCTGCTGCGTGTTGGTGGCCTCGTCGGCGGTGCGCTTGAAGAAGTTGTGCTGTAGCGCGTAGTATGGCGTCACGCGTTGTTTCGGCTCGTATTCGAGCATGCGTAGGATAAGGTCCTGGAAGTCAATTGTTTTTGGTTTTAGCGTCGATGTTCAAAAAATAAATGTAAATTCTTGCACCGGTTCTTCTGAGTACTTTCATTTTTTTTAATTTAAAAAAAATATATATTTTTTATGGAGAAGACACGGCAAACGAGCGTACGGGTGGGTCACCTGATGGTAAATGATCACCGCCGCCCACGGCCCCGTGTAGCACCAGAGGAGCTACAGAAGCGTTGCCGGTCCTTAAGATGGATGGACACCGGGGCCCGGCACTACCCAATGCGAAACGCAGTGACCGAAGCCACTATACATAACGCCGGTTTTAAATGCCGGGGGTGGTAACAATCCGGTCGAGTCTGTCCATGCGTGTCGCCATTGCTGACAACGTGACTCTCCCATACGTACTTTAGTCGCCTCTTACGACACCATGAGTACCAGGGTGGTCCTATTCTAAGCCGGAATCACACGGAAATTTCATTTCATATTATAAACAAAATTTGTAGTGTATTGTTTTTTAGCTTTACTTAATATTCTGTATAAATTTGGATAGGTATCGTGTTTTGGACCACAGCGTTCCCTATCATATGTCCCATGTAAAAACTGTCGACCGCTTCACTATGTAGATAATTTATTTTTAACTATATGCGTTTTTATATATTTATACAGATTGTGGCGGAACAGAAAATTGATAATCATTTTATAAAACAATCATTAGACAAGTGAAATCGAAACCATAATCATCACATGTAAACATTATGATGATATAATTATAATATCATTGAACATTGATCATCAATAATGAATAGAAAACAAAACAGTAAACTAAATTAATATATTAAAATTTGGAAGAACGCGTCAAATGATTTCATTATGATCGTCGTTGACGGTTCGCTTTCTACTTGGAAAAACAAAACTTAACATTTAAAGCTGTTTCTTTTACCGTGCTATACACAGAAAACACAACATGATATGAAGCCGAAAAAGAAAGGAAAAATAAAAGAAAACGGAACATAAAATAACGTAACGTACCTTAAACTTAAGATAATCAGATACAGAGTGTCCGGGCTCCCCGCGCCGCCGCGCCGCCGGCCCGCCGCCCTCCACCCCCAGTATGTCGTGCAGGCGCCGCGTGCCCGCAGGACGGTATTTCCTATAGCCACTGTAATAAACATATGCATTACATAACATCTGTGAAACTCTTTAACCAGACAAAACCATATATATTTAGTATTATCAAATTTTGGAAACCCGACATTACCCGGCAAAACATAGTCGGGTAATTCACCAAGAGTCGGGACCAGTGCGCGAGGTGATTTAGAAATCGTTGGCAGTGCTGATATCATAATTATGTAAAGTAACATATAAAATGTACTACACAAAAAATGTTCGTCAGGATTCTAAAAGTACTAAGTTAAGGTTTAAAAATTCTACTGTAAAAATATTTTATTGTTACATATTTTTTTCATTTATCATAAATACTATATAAGTAAGAAAAAATAGTTTATATTCTATTGTAAATTATGGCTAAGCGATACTTACCCATCTTTACCGGCGACTTTCTTTAGAACATAGCCACCACCTTCTGATGCTGGTAATTTGTCGAAGAACTTTCTTGTTTTGTGTGCCTGTAAACGAAAGTGGTGAGTTACTTTATTTTATAGCTTCACGCTGTATCACGCATATGGCAGTAGAGCCACTTTCCGGAACCCAACGCCACGCTACCAGAGCGAAGTCATTTCATATTTCCGACGGGGTATCAACCCTACAATCTGTGATATACAGATGCAAAATTGTGTGCGTTTCTTATAAAAAAACATATCGATTTAAATAGAAATTTAAAAATACAAAGTTACACTGTATGTTGAACTATATTTTTATATTGTTTTATTTTTATAATAAAATATTACAACAAAAAAAAATACTACATACTAGTAATAAACCACATTAGAATTGACGTCGCTTGATATGCACATAAGGCATAATGACTACAGCACTTGTACAATATGTAAAGGTCGCAGATTCGACGCTTGCTACGTTAAAAAAATATACGTATCCTACATATTTTCCTGTCCTTAATGAATATGATTTAATTTTTTGTATTAATTTCTTGTCTTAAAAGGCTTATTTTCAATAAACTTTATAAGTGAGTCATCGTGTGGCTCCGTCGCTACACAATTAAACAGTATTCGTCGTACATATCGTTCAAAACTTCAAAGTTAGACAATTATCGCAAGTTAAGAGCCATTACATGTTCAGCCAACCTCCATCGCGAACTGTAATAATTATTGTCAACGTTTTGTATGTTTTGCTATATTTGAAACTGAGTTTGTTAAATAAAATAAAAGTTATTTCATAAAATTTATTGAAATAAATTATTATTAAAAGAGCAGTTCTCTTCGATAATCATGAGTGATCAGTTCTGAATGGTCACTTTTTTGGCAACAAAAATCAGTTTCACGCTTATTTTCCATAGAAGTGTGAAGTGATATAACTTTATGTATTTTCGTAACAAAATATTTCCGTTTTTTACATCGCGTTCGAACTCGAGCCATTCCGAGTTCAATACAAACAATCTAACAGTCAACGGTCGTCTAAAACTCTAAAAGGCCGTCTCACATGTGTGAACAAATTATTTTAATTTCTTTGCTCGGGTCAAAAGGTCAAGCGTAGCTTTGAGCTTCACTACTTAACACGCAACATCTTGAAAAATAGCTATTATATTAGAAACAAACACGTAAAACTTCTTTTATAACTTACCTGATCCAATAAGTGGTCTGGCGGCATACCCAAAACTTCGACGATCTTGTTCATTTGATCCAACTCATTGGCGCCGCTGAATAGAGGCTCCCCCGTATGCATCTCCACCAGAATACAGCCCAGCGACCACATGTCTATCGCCAGGTCGTATGGAATACCCAGTAAAACTTCCGGCGATCTGTAGAATCTTGATTGTATGTATTGGTATATCTGGAAAGATGTTTTGAGTCAAAATTGAGGGCCAAAGTCATTATTAAGTAACCAGTCTTGACTAGACTTTTTTTGTGAAATATACACAAATGGCAATTACGATCTATATTATTAATAATAAGATACTAATATCTATACAATAGATTTGTTTTTCACATAAATTAGCTCCAACATGTTTCAAACACGGCAGAGAACATACGAAAGTGCCTTCTCAACCATATTTAGAAGATGTATGTGTAAAGGGACTCGGTTATCCACTTCTAAATTTCTAATATTTTGGTATCAACACTTCATGAAAATTCATATAAACAGTTTTTTTTAATTATATTTACAAATGACCTATAGTAATAAAAATTGTACCCAAAATAATATTTTGTTAAATGGTTTAATTTTGTTGATAAATAAAATAATTTAAGAATGTTTCAATTTAAAACATAACCAGATTTTTTCAATCAATCGATAAATATATACCCAAAGTATAAAAAAAAAATGCTTAATTGAGCTTATTTAATAATAAAAATCATCTAATCGGTCGGCCAGTATTTCAAAGTATTTTATACATGTTCAATTATTCCTTAAAGTTAACTAATCCCAACACAAAATCGACATTTTATTTTAAAGGACGTTAAGAATTAGCACGAAATCCCAATACCAAATAACTAAAATACACACATATTACTTGTTATTGAATACGAGGAATCAGTGGTATTTCCAGACTGATAAAGATAACAGGAGGTCGTTAAAATTAGAAGTAAACAAAACTTTTGGAAACAAGGAAAATGTATTTAAGTTGTAGACTCTATTAACTTTAATTAATGACGTTTTATCAATATATGAAGTGCGTTCAATAATAAAGTTAATAATTAATATAGATGTTTACGTGTAAGTAAAGGGCCCAAGTCCAATTGATTTTTCCTCTGTGCGGCAACAACACTCATTGTACAGTACATTACGCGCAGTTTCAGATAACCTTTGGTCGAATGTTGGACCTCGAAATGATTTATTCCTACAATTAACTCAAGTGTGGAATAATAGAATGATTTTGAGTTATGATTTCTGTAATTGTTGTGTAACACTATGTTTGATATTGGTGGAGTCATCAAACAAAATATCATGGAACTGAATGAAAATAGATATAATGATGGTTACGTTTAGGTTTTGATAACCTTTGCTATTCATTTTAATCAGAACCAGAACGCACCGATTTCATGTGTAATATAGTAATTAGTTTGTATGTATGAAGACAATTAACAAGTCATTAAAATGTACTCAATATATTTATTTATATAAGTGACTCAATTTAAAGTTCAATTGTAATGTCCATACGAGAGTTTACGTATAATTAACACATAACCTGCCCTTCACTTTCATTATTAGGTCCTTGTCTAAACTCATTATACTAACTTTATGCACTAACAAACAAGTCAATAAATATATTTACTTCAGAATATTTTTATTTCAACTTCACGCTGTATCCCGCACTTTGAAGAATGGCAGAGAAAAAAAACCACTAAGTGGTTATTAGATCGCCGCTCGAAAAAATGAAATATTAAAAATATTAAATATTTCATTTCTTCGATTGACGATCGAATCCACAACTTGTCGCGTTTATAATCACACCTTTGTGCGCCTGCGCCACGACGGGCCTCTACGGAGTATTTTAATATATATTATCGCATATGCAAATCTTGCGGTGGAAAATGAGTAGTATTAATAAACGTGTCGGGGCAATAAATGTCGTCAATAGCGAAATACGAGCTGATAACGATACAAAGTATCACGTTATGAAATAATCACAATTATTATGTCATAATTCCAATTACATTATTTCACACATTCTTTATGAACAATGCGAACTATATTTAGGCTTTAGGCAAATAAATTTACTTAATTACTTTTATCTTAAGACTTTTACTTGTTTCGAGTTAAAATTTAATTTGTAGAATTTTAAATAGGATACTAAGGTAAATATGTAACAGCATTACAGAAGATAGCGATCTATTAACACTTTAAATTAGCATTTGTAATTGTTTACATATTAACAAATCATTTGGAGTTTTTTTATGTTCACGCCAAGCACTACATACAGTCTCTAAATAACGCTTCGCTGTCTACAGCAATTATATGAATAAATAATCATTCATTAAATAAAAAACAAATTACTTATATGAATTATAGATAAATAAAAATATGAGTTTGATATCATCACAACAAAGTCAATGGCAACCGTTTAAGTACTGCAAAATAATAATAATAATTATTATTATTATATTTATTTCCAAAAAAATAATAAAGTGTGGTTGCCAATTATTTTTGAACACTTAAACTACTTACCTAAATTGAACTCAATTTAAATACACATACATTTTCATCTTTAATGGTTGAATTAATTTTGAAGCACAATAAAACAATACAAGATAAATATTTACATAACAAATAATAATAATATCTTCTTACAATTAGTTTAATACATAGATAGATATATTGCGCGCTATAAGATAAATAAACATACGTACCCTTTGACCTAGTTGACACGAACTACCAAAGTCCACAATCTTTATGGCTGACCTCTTCGGATTGCATAGTAGTATATTCTCAGGCTTAAGATCACAGTGAATTATATTTAGTTCTGTAAAAAAAACATGAGCAATCAATATATAATCATAACAATCACAAGGTGTTTAACATTTAACGATTTAACATGATTCAACAAAAAATATGTTAAGAATATTTTATACATTATATAAAATATGTTTTTTGATTATTAAGTTAATAAAACACAAAGGTTGGTATTAATTTAATTTAACGTTACTTTACAACTTCCTTTCCTCATAATAATTAATGTATTTTATACTAACAACGCGCGGCTTCGCCTGCTTTAATACCACTATTTTATCAGCTAAACTCAATTATTTTCGAATTGTAATAACATTTTCACTTTTAAGACTATAACTACAAATTAAAAGGTAAAGTAAATATTTTAAATTGACTTTTTGGTGTAATGAATATTTTGAATTGACTTTTTTATTTACAAACCGATTGAAAACAAACAAAATGTTAAAGGAAGGTCGACAAATTATAATAAAGAAAACTAAATTTACATTCGTTTAGCTGTTTCTAAGTACGTACAAACGCACAGATAACCAGATAAAAGTTTCAAAAATCGCTAATTTGGCCCTATAACTATTTATATATAAAAAATTAAGATTTTTTTACTTAAAAAGGGCATTTACATCATTGTTACACCAAAAGATACAGAGCATAATAAAATATAACAACAATATAGACCCAGTTTCTATGACTCGATACAAAATAATGTAAAATTCAAAAGGTAAGCGACAATGGAAGTAATAAACCGACGGCGCCGTAAACGTATTAGGTGCAAATCGTAAACATCCATGTGTACAAATGTAGTCATTGATTGTTTTGCTAAATTATAGAGCTATTTCTGTTTATTCACGATGTATTTGCTTTATGTGAAGTAATTTCATACACCTGTATAGATTATCGTACCTGGTCTAGGTAACTATAATGATAATTTATTTTTAATAACTATTTTCGTGTTGATAAACTATTCGCGTAAGATGAACAAGTATGTATTGTAAATAATAAAAGATATACATATATGGACATATTCTCCACATACTGCTAACATCTGGTTACAATGAACTTTGAATAATACATTTAGAAAATTACATAATTGCTTTATATTATTGTGAATTATTAACGTGATGTGTTAAAAAGAAAAAGTATTCCTACATATCTATATGTCTACCTCTATCCACATATATCGATTTTTAGTAAATAATTTAAATTACACATTATTTCAGAATATACATTCAAATGTTTATGCAGGAAAATGGAACAGATTACATTATATGTTCATATATGCGGGGTTTTACACTTAGATTACAGTGTATGCATATACTCAGGATGTACTTCTTGTTTTTAAAATTTATTCTATGACGAATTAATCAAATAAGTAAATAATGAACAGTACATGCATCAACATTTATATTTTTTTAGTCTATACAAATCACATAGCATGCCCCTTAGTGTTCATAATTTCAGTGATTCATAAACACTATTTTCATAAATTTACAATTATAGAATATGTCAATAATAAATATTATTTCATAAATATATTATGAAATATTCACATCAAACATATTTATTAAATATTTATTTATTTCAAAAATATATGAATACCAAACTATAATATTGTATAGGATATTATATTATTGGATATATCTAAGCCCAGTCATAAATAATCTCCTTACTTAAGCACAAATAAGATAAAAAATCCCAAAATGTAACTCACCAGGTTGACTAAGGAACAGTAACGCGGTGCATAGCTGCTGCGCGAACTTGCGTGTGAGATTTAACGAGACACCCCGGAAATTGGTGTTGCGGAGCAAATCGTACAGATTGTACGAGAGCAACTCGAACACTAGGCACAGGTGGTTCCGCCACATAAAGTGACGCTTCAGTTTTACTGGAAAATAGAAAATTATCTGTTATAGCATTTCTAAAAAATTAGCACGCATCATATTAACTTCTTTTTACGTTGTCACACATTTTCAAACTTTTTAGTGGGTAGGTCTCTCTTTTGTGTCAATTAGACATAAACATTGCCTCTAATTGATCCAAAACCATCGACTACAATCAAACACTTCTCTACTGTGTAGTAAATTAATACAGTATATATAAGTCCTAAAACTCGGTATAATAATTTCCAAACGGTTATCTTAGATATGTTGAATCATAGAGATTTTGAAGTTTATATGAAATAAGTTTATCCATCTTCAAGTTAGTTTAAGACCTCCTACAATACAATGTACTAACAACTAAGTATAAGCGAAATCAGTTTAAACAAGTAAATCTAGTACATTACATTTGAAGCGTAACAAATCATAAATGGTAGTAGTTCAAATTTATATATGATATACATAAAATTGTATCAAAGAATAAGTCGGATAGAAACTAATAAGACATCAGTTTATTCTCAACTTTCGTCATGTATAGACATATATATCTTCATCCAAAGACAACAATTGCAAACCTGTTTATTCTAATCAGACGGGGAAACCCCTTAATTTAAATACCATCATATAGCCATTATCATAAAAACGATATAACAAGAAATAGTTCATAGTAATTAAAATAATTATAATTCTTACCTATATAATACTTATTTTCTGCATCTGCTCTGTTCATCATTTCTAATAACTTGACTTCTATTTGTGCCTGGTTTAGGAAAGGTTTCTTATTCTTAATTATTTTTATCGCTACTTGACATTGCTCCTCGTGGTCGTACGCTTTGACAACCTGAAATCGACAAACGTTGCTTTAATTATAAATTTCAAATTTAATTTCATTTTAGTTGCACGTCACATTAATGTGGAACAGTAGCATCTATCACCAAATTACTTTACGAGAGCTCTTCGTTCTTCACTTTACGAGATTTGTTTCAAATGTTTTTTTTATTAGCATAATTTTAACTTATTTTTCTAACTACATAAAAAAATAACGAAAATAAAATATAATTACCTGTCCAAAAGAGCCTTTGCCGATCGGTGAAGAGATCTCGTATCTATCGAGAAACTTCTCCCCGTGTTTGATGATATAGTCGTGATTGTCATCATCGAAGCCCTCGTTATATAACTTCCTTTCCTTCTTGTGTGAACCATCGTCGCCTAGGTACTGCGCTCTTCGTTTCTTTTTTGCGTAGTATACCTGTGTAAAAACGTTGCATTTAGTTTATAATATAATAAGCTAATATCTCGAGTAAGTTTTCTACTCTGTTATCTTAAGAAAGCTAAGGTATTTAAACTTTAAAATGAAGAAATGTTAAAGAATATTGAAAATATGTTCTTCACATGTTTGTCGATACAAAGTTAATCCCTATGTAAGTAGGCAAACCTAGACAGCCCGACTGTTTTTCCTTCGTGCATAATATATGTAGATGTCGGATTAGTCGCTAATAAAAACTTCTAAGGCGAAAAAATCACAAAAGTAGCGGAATATTATGTTATAAAGCCAAACAGGTAAACTATCTAGCCCATTCTTATACTTTATTTTTACATTTAGCTTAAATAATAAAAGTTATTATAAGAGGGCGAACATTAAGATCTGATCTGAAAGAGATCTAAGATTTTAAACAATATACATAAGATATTGTTTAAAAGTAAACATTAATGGAAATATATAAAATCTAAAATGCATGTATTACTAGAATGTCAATCTTTTAAATTAATTAATCTTTATTGTCAAACATATACAAAAAAGAAAAACGAAAATAAATAGCAATACCGCATAGTTTTTAATATTAGATTTGTTATTTCCCAGTTTTTATATAGTACGCGTTATTTTGTAGTTATGTAAAACAATCATTGTGTTCGTCATGATTGATGAGACTTTGACAACAACACTTACAGACGACGTCAGATATTGACAAACTTCTTTAGTATAAACTTTTTGTTCAGTTATATACTTATTTATGCTCATACATAGTTTATCAGTGGGAAGTTTCTAAACAAACTTTAACAAATGATGGAAAGAGGACAAATTTTCTGCAACGAGGGGCGCTCGGCACATACAATCCAAAATAAAAAGTGTCCGCATGCATTACAGGAAATGAAGAGGCGAGAAGCGCGGGAATTTGGCCGGACGTTGACCCAAATATGCGGTTGACATTGATCGACGATGTTCGATACGCTTATATAAAACATTCATACAACGCTCAACACGGATTCGGGACTAGGCAGTTCAATGCTACCGGTTTTTTATGCGGCTCCGTCGCGTCTAGCCGAAAAGATATGACTCATTGTATTCTCAGTGCTGCGTGTAATTATTCAAATGAATGTCTCCGTTGATGATGATTAAACTATACGAGCGAGACTCGGAGCGAGTCAACTTTGTAACCGGAGCATCGGAAGAATAGACTATAACATATGTATGTATCGCTCCAACGTGACCGATGCGATGCATCGGGGCCGCGTCACATGACCTACAATACCTAGCTCCGCCACCGTTACGTAAGCTACGTAGCGGGTAATAATAATATTGGAGTGTGCATACCATTCGCAGCGTGGCGGAAGTGTCGCATATCGACGCGGCCAAACGATAACCCAAATTGGCGAATGCGACCTACATACCTAACACAAGGTTTATTTTACAGTCGACCAGGCGGGCGGAGGACGCCCCCGTGACATGGTAGGTACATGGGTATGGCCAGCAGCAGCCAGCAGCAGGCCAGTGACCGCGGCACGTGGCGAGATGAGCGCGTCGGGCCGGGGTGAGACGGCGCGCGGCGGCTGTCATTGATTTTCCCCGTCGCCCCCCCTCCGCGAGGCTGGCGCCCCCCGCCGTCGCGTCTCACCCACTTCCAGCGCCCGATAACGAGGTTAACGGGCGACGTGAGCGTCTCCTAAACTTTAATTATACCCGTACACCCGACGTGCATGTTTAACCCGCCCCGTATTCAACGTTTTGTTTGCAGCGCACCTGATAGCGAGCGGGACGTGATCCACTACTCGGTGGTCGCCGCCAGTTAACTATCTAATGAACGCACTCGGCAGATGTAAACGCGAACGACGCAACTTGGTGAGCGGCGGCGACGGCGGCGGCATGAGTTATCGTCGCGGACCAACTTCGATTCAAATCAGCTAACTACGTCCCGACGTAAACGTGCGACTACGTAAACTTCATGAATTTATTATGAGCATTTGCTATTGAGCCCGAACACTATGCCTTGTAACTTTGAGGGATACAAAATTAATAGGTACTCTCAACCAGAACGGCTTAACGAGATTTTTTATTGTCCTTTTTTATATCAGTTAGTTTTATGGTTAATATTGAAAGATTTTAATATTCTGTAGAATAAATGAAATATACTCATAACCTATTCGGTTTCGGTGTACTCGTCTGATAAGCCAAGAAAATGCAAATGAAAATGCATGTAATTTTTGTGGAACATAATAGAAACATCAAAATACGAGATAGTTTAATGAAAATTAGTTATACTGAATCGACCTAAAATTGTCTACTTCCATCAATATAGCGTTGCATTTACAATCTACATAAGGTGATTTATCGACAATAAATCGTAAGGTTGATGTTCCAAAGCACCGCGGCCATAACACATGCCAAACAATTTTACAGATCTGTTGCGTCTTTACAAGAATTTCCATCCCAACATGTAATGAAATGATACCATATACTCTACTTTACTTTTTGAACATGAAAATTATAGTTTTTAAAAGATGATAACATATTGGTTCATATAATTAAAATTAAACAACATAGGTATAAACTTCTAACTCGGAAGCTAGAATTAATTAACCTTGTATAATCAAAAGACAGAAAATATATTTCAAAGCTTCCGGAAACCACGAACGGCATTAGCTAAAATTTTCTATATTATAGATAACAAGTAAGAAATGCTATATATTTTGTTTTCAATATTCTTATCATTTTAAATATAGGTACATATGGCATATTTATTCACAATATTAAAATGGAATTTGAGAAAAAAAGTAGTAAATGTTGAAATGTAGAATTCTCAAGTGAGACAATGTCGAAGTATGTATCTATACCACCGATATGTTATGACGCAGCCGCACGCATGTCAAATAACTATTGTGTTCCGTTGCATAATCGCGTCTACCGAGAAGCTAGCATCCTTCATGTGGGTACAGAAATTTCCTACAATAGTGTATGTACGGCTAGAAGTGTCTAAAATCTTAATAATTGCGTATTTGTCAAAATATAAGATAAATATACATACAAGTACATACGACATATTTATAATAAGTTTATTACTATGTCAAATATATAAAGGTAAATTTCACTTAAAAATTCTAAAAGGAGAATAAGATTAAATTTTATTGTTATTATAATCATTATTTTGTATTTTTATTCAGCTTAACGCTATGACACATTGTAGACAAAGAGAACTTGGTCACCTAGTGTTAAGACACTCCGTTTCCTTCCCCACTTTCTGCTGAATTTGAGGCATTGCGTGGGGGTGGCTTAACTGAAGGCTTTTCACTGTTACCACAACGAATAAATGAGAATATTAAATATGTGAGCGGCACAAGCGCGTGACTGTAAACGACAGGTTGTGGGTTCGATCCTCACTCGAGAAAATAAAATATTTATTATTTTCAAATTAAATATTTAGTATTTTCAAATTAAATATTTAGTATTTTCAAAATAAATATTTAATATTTTTAAATTAAATATTTAGTATTTTCAAATTAAATATTTAATATTTTTAAATTAAATATTTAGTATTTTCAAATTAAATATTTAATATGTGTGTGAAGCTGTGTAGAGAGTAGGTGACAAAATATTAAATATTTCATTTCCACTAGTGGGGATCGAACCCACACGCTGTCGCGATTACAGTCACACGCTTGTGCCCCTGCGTAACAGCAGGCCTCAACAAAATTATTTTTTTAAATTCAATATATTCCTGTACATACATAACGCAATGTGTTCTTACATTGCCGGATATTTAATTACGAGAGGCCACCGACAAAACGAGAACTATTGCATATCCAAATCATTTTCGGCTGTTTTCTTCCGGTCTTACACATGGGTATTTTTTATAAGTTATTTATAAAACAACATTTATATCGTAGAAAAGTGTTAGGAGGCTTATTAAATTGATTACAAAGAAAGTTTCTTAAACAACGCGATTTGCCAGTAAATATTGATTGGTGAATATTTCCTCGCAGCTACACTTAGGATGAAATTTTAGTAAATACGTCTTTTAAAAATATTTTTTCACATAATAAAATTATTTAGAATATAGCAATTTTTAAACATTTTGAATGAAATTGTAAAACTGAATCTTTAATCGCACCTTGGTTGCGGGCGACCACGGACTAATGCAAATGTTTGAAACGTACCCGACGTTCCATAAATTGTTTAATACTAAATATAAGTACGCGATTAATCTGATTTAAGAGTTTCATGTTAAATGTAGTTTACACGCTTAATTCACGTGCCATAAATTTGTAATTTAACAATATTATCCCAATTGCTGAATTAGCATTCACTCTTGTGAGAAACATTAATTAAGCACTATACTTCTAACTGCAGACTGCAACGCTGAAGTATTAAGCTAACCCAAGGGATAAGTTGTCGTGTCAATCAATCAGAATTAATGTTGTGTGCACACTGTAATATGTGTTATGTTACAAAGTCCTGAAAATATTTTATGGTCAATAAAATTATTATAATAAATAGATAAATCAAACATAAGGTATTACTGTGCATAGAGCTAGCTATATTTGTCGTGTAAAACGTCACCGTGACATCATCTTAGTGCACTGACGCAATGATTGTGTCATCGTGGTTTCTATGGACTAATAAAGTTGATTTAAGATGGTGTTAAAAGGTTGAAGACAGTCATATATAAATTTAAATATACTATACAAGATTACGGACATTTAACATGCAGTTTACAACTGGCACGGATATTTAATATAATACGAGAAAAATCTGTTTTGAAACAACGAGTCTCGCACAGGAACCCCCAAAAAGCTAATACGAGTGAACGCTAATTAATTTTTCATGGTCCTGTCGTCGCACGGCGAGCGAGCGTCGCCGCTACAGAGCACAGACGCGGAGGCTACGAGATCACGTCGTCGTAGCTCGTAGCATCAATTAGAGCGGCGGAACTGCGCAAGTTTACATCATTAACACCATAAAAAGACAGTTATTGCGAGAAAATTTGCGCAATCAATTAGGAGTTTTAAGAGGGGTCGGGGGTGGATGCGTGCAGAGTGCAGCGGCGACGGCGGCGACGGCGGCGCGCCGGGCGAGGGCGCGGGCGGGGGCGGCGCGCGCATCTGTGTGCATTCGGCATATTTACCCCGATAGTGGGCGGGCGGGTTCACTGACCCGACCCACGCGTACGGAGGCCGCGACGCACACGCCGTTTCATTAGTGCCACCGCACCGCACACCCATGCAAAAAGCTAACACTGTGCGTCAAGTGGGCACGCACGCTTTTTTAATCATCTGCCGGATACCTACAGCTTAGATTAGCTCGCGGCTGAATTCCATTTCCGATTTGCAAGAGAACGAAGCGTCCCACAGACAGTAGCGCGACTTTGGACCGTCGCAGCCATATCGATCTTGTGTTTATTTCCAACTCTGCTGTGCTTTGGCTATATAAAATTTATAACAAACTAAAATTGATGTTTGATCGTTCACTGGCTCGCCGTCCAGAGTGCACTGCTACAGCTGCGCTTTGTTTTTTAAGCTCAGTCCGCTTATCTTGGAGCATACATTAGTAGAAATAAGTAGGAAACGTTTACACACAAAAAAGCACAATCTTCAGTGCACCTATCGAGGCTGAATGCCTGGACATGTAATTACATATCAAGACGTATAAGCACATGGGAGTCATAATTATGCCACAGCATTCATAAATCCAGTGATTAAGTCAGACAGACACATTCACGGCGGTAAGTACAAACCGAGGTATACTTATGCAAAGCCACCCTTGCAGTGGGCGAATGGTCGGATGCAATGCCATAACCTACCCCAAGCTTTCCCCTTGTTGAGGCAGGTCAGGGCAGACGCTTTTGAAGGGCATTTACATAATAACCAGGCGAATAGTATTTACAAAACACCATCCATTAATAATATACATCGATGATACATACTTATTTTGTTTACTATTCATAAATTTTAAATTACTAAATATTTTACGTTCGATACACAACTATGTACCTAATTCAAACTTGCAAGCACTACAAACTATTTCAAGAAAATTTAAAAAGCGATAGATGTGTTCGAAAAGCAGTTTCGCTGTAATCTAAAATCCAACGCATTAGCACGTTTTAAGCGGTACAACACGTTTTAAGCGGTAAAAGCATGGACCTAAACCATCCTCTGCTACAAAACAGAAGAAAGGAGAAATATGCATAAGGTTTTATTATAGTCAATATATTCAACATTATTTTACGCTCTGAATATCTATCAAATAAATATCGCCATATAAATTAGAACAGCAGGTAATTTCATGAAATTAATATTAAACATAGTAGTTTAATAAGATATAAGAATATTACAATGACTTATTTTTAAGAACAAAAACCCTTAATAAAGCGTTAAAGTTAAAGATTCGTTGTTTTAGTACTCCAGTAATCTTAATTATTTTTCAAATATCACGCAAATCCTTTTGTCCAAAGTCCATCAATACTTTATGAAAGTAACATCGCATACGTACCATCAACAAAATCGATATCAATTAGGCTGATTAAAAAGAATCCTGTTTTATAACATACTATGGTCACCGACACACGTGGTATGTACATTTGATGGTGGGCCTATATATTATGTGCTAGTTCGTGTACGGTGAGCTTGTCAATTGGTGAGTAAGTAGAACAACTATAAATATTAATTAATTAATTAAGTTACATATAGAAATGTATATTTGTTATTTACGGAAGTTTTCCTGGTATAAAAAACTCAAAAAAAATTATAAATATAGTTTTTAATTATAATCTCAAGTATCAACTAAATGATATACAAAATATGTTAATATAAGCGGACATACATTAAGGTTACTGACGGTAGGAAACGAGAAAAAATATTTTTTGTCAGAACAGCGTAAAGAAATGTATGTCTTATAAATATAAGAAACAATAATAAAATTGATAGAGCAACATGTAAAACTGCGATTGGCGGTAAAAATATAAAAACTAGACGATTTTATAGAGGTGAACGACCTAGAATGATTTGTCAGAATTTTGTCAGAGATTCAAGGGTTTCCGAAAATATTAGAAATTAGCTGTACTTATGGTCGCCTATTATTATCGCTTTATGCAGTACAAGTAAAATCAAGACACCACTGGAATTTTAATTAGTTATTACATAAGGCCGCGAGTCATAGGCGTGAGCGGGCGACGCTACCCACTTCAGACAGCAACAAAGCTTAAACGAACGTCGACAGACATGCCTAAGTGTTTCGATTTGTACTATTACTGTACAAATGGGATTTAAAAATCACTAATTAAATCAAAGAATATGTATGACATATGCTCGATCGAGTTATTGGCATTCGGCATCGGCCGAACGTCGTACGTTAATAGCTCTAGAACGGCCATTAAAAATCATACACGTTCAAAAAGCCCGCCCTCACCGTGCGCTGCCACTTCAAAGTTTGACCTCGCAATTACTAAAATTGGTTTGATTTACCATTTTAATTGTAACAAAAAGCTTATTTTTTCCACCGGCGTGGACGAGGGCATCGCGGCGAGTCATTGCAATCTCGACCGAGTGACTTTCGGCCGGAGGGTCCACCGGGGCACGGCGAGGCGAGGCGACGCGTAGATCGTGGGTTGGAATTTTGAGCTGTGGCGTCATGCCGTTAAGGCGCAGTTTCTGTCGGAGGTGTCCGTAGGCGCGAGAGGAGAGCACTCGAGGTCGGATGCTGAGAGCGGGGTGTGGGACGGCGCGGGAAGGGGATGGGACAAAATCGATATCGTCGGGCGGCGCGCGACGTCTTGCACCCTCTCCGCGCCCCTCTAATGAATGAGAGCGAACATAGTCATCTCTGCGGATACGGCATGCCGCCGCCGCCGCCGCCTAGACTACGATTCGCACCCGTCTCCCTTTACCCGACTTGCTTTGCGATACGATAACGAAGCGAACGTCCAATCCATCAAACCGTGCAACCCTACTACAATTTTCAATATATTCTCAGATCGCTACTGGCTAAAAAACAACGGTTTATCTTTCCAATATTTCACACAACCTAACATATATAGCATAACTATGATAGACACATTATGCTACTTGTATCATTTATTAATATTATAGAAATTCTCCAAAAATCGAGGCTAGCACAGTAAAAATGACAGGTTGTGGGTTCGAATCCTACTCAAGGATATTAAATATTTATTTTCAATTCCTCGCTCTAGTAACAAAGCAAAGCGTGGCGTTGTGTTTTACCAAGGAACACAAAAAACTTCAAAAATGTCAAAATGACAATTCGGCAGTAAGTGTGAAACGAAAGTATTCCAATTGGAACAGAGCGTCCAACATTAGGTTCCCAGGTTCTGTACTCTGTGTGAGGGATACAGCATGAAGCTGTAAAGATAATCTCTTTGCATTCACATTTAATTTTTTCTTCTTTATACATCTATAATCAAATAATAGCATATTTTGTAATTTATACGAATAGCTGTTATCCCAGTATTTTATTTCCAGCGAGGTCTTAGCCTTCAAGCAACTTGCATAAGCCGGAAATAACATTACGAGCGAAAAAAACTTGTAGTGTAATAATAACACGAACATAAAGCATATAAAATTAGAAAAACTTAAAGAATAATAAATGTGTTGTGTTAAATATACAAAAATTAAATCATAGATATCTTCTTATTTGTAGTGATAAGACGTATTTAAAAGGGAGTAAAAAAGTTTTATAATAATTTTTAAACGAAAAGCTAAACGTACAGCACAAGTGTTATTTTTTTAATATTAAAGATAATCATTACAAATTAAACGCGACGATTGTGAGTTCTATTGTGTGAATAGAAAATAATTAAATATTTGTCTCTATCACTCTGGTAACGAGGCAAAGCCACTCAAAACGCAATGCCTCTATAATCGGGCAGAAAGTAGAGACGCAAATGTCTCAATGAGGGACAGAGTGTCTAAACACTAGGTTCCCTGTGCCTACTCCGCTGTGTGCGAAATACAACATGAAGCTAAACAAAAAGAAAAAATACTATAAAATTTATTAAACCCACGAAATGTGAAATATCTAAATAAAAATTAAACTGGTTAGTGCATTGACTTGATTACGTCCTTCGTATTCTCGGAAGTGGAAGTTGCTCATTAAATAAACATTTCAAGTTGCAGTGAGTGAACCTAATAATTGATATAAATAAATATCACGACTTATTGTTAATATTTTATTATATGCAGACAGATAAAAAATATATAAAATATGTCTTTTTCTTTCCTAAGTGTGGAATAACACTTTAAAAATAGTAAAAATAAATGTCTTTGTTATAAAAGCAAATTTAATATGAAAGTATTTGGAGATATTATCAATAAAAATTATATTACAATTACAAAACATAACGAAATCAGCAGTATCTTGGTCTATCTTAGACAGTACATTGCGACGCTTCGTCTTTACATCATTAATACTGCTGAAGGTAAATATGGCGGCGGCATTGTGCTGTCAACTAGGGCCACTACGCTTATTTTAAACAACCTCGGTAGTGTTTTATAAAAAACATTTTTTTTTCTAATTTTATCCAATAAAAAAAACTCATATAAAGACATTATTTTCATTAAAATTAATTTTCTATTATTTAGAGGTGTCAAAATTAGTGCTTACATGTTTAATAAATGTACGCGGTAAAAAAATGTGATAAATGATTCCAAAGATCCATTAGCTGTAGAGAAATAGGCGAATCAAAATTGTTTGGACGGTATTTTTTTACTTTTTACATATTCTGTTTTATCTCTCATTTTTTTTACGCATTTAGGTGCGAGATTTATTTAAAAAAAAAAATAAACTGTTCTACTTTTTCAGTATTTTATAAGTTAAAATTTTAAGCTAGAATTAATCGGAAAATTGTATGCTAGACATTAAAATTTGAAAACTAGCAAATTTCTCTTTCTTTTTACCCCAATGTTTATTTAAATTTAGTTAAGAAAAAAAAATAGAAAGATATTTAATGATTCCGTATCCTGGTATTAAAATGCATTGCAGTACATAAGTACATTCTAGTTATTGTCATCGAAGAGCCACATTTTACAAGTATACTAAAACATTGTTGCAAGCAGACTCTTGGTTACTCGGGATTATTGTTACCTTCGTTAGATAACAAAGTTAATTGCGACCGCAATATTGCTTGAAATTTCTTCAGATCGAAATTCCGTATTACGCCAGAAATATCGTATAATTAATATAAATCAATATCTGAGAAATATCTGGAAACGAGCGGCGTTGAGTTCCACCACTCAACACAAACTGCTTCCAAAATTCTTCTTCAAATGTCTTTACAGTAGGTTGCACGTTCCCTTGCTTACCCTACTATGTGCGGAAGGGGAATACAGCGTGAAGCTAAATTATATTATGTTACGTTTAATATATAATAATCTACAATAAATATATTGTAATATATCACCAACACTCCACGTGATCTGGAGGAGTTCAGATGCGTCGATAAACACGTGCACGTTATCACTCGGACGCATCTTGGGCCGTCACAACATCCACACGCACGAACTACGGTGGGGTCTCCCTTTGAGAGTAATATAATATGTACACAGATATAAGATTAGTATAGCAGTGCTAAGTAAATATATAAAATTAACGTCTTTTTAGTCAGATATATTGTAATTTAGGCAAAAATAAAAAAAATGTTTTTTTTAATATTTAATTTTAATACTATGAAACTATAGACCGTAGTAAGTATTGCTTTTATTTTTTAATATTTTTTTTCCTATAGTAAAGATAAATTATATTATTTTATCTTATTATTATTGAAGATATGTCTTTTATTTTAGTATTTGAAGTCTGTCTTGTTAAAAAAGGTAAAAGAAAATAGATTTTATAATAATATTTTTATACAAAATACTACAATACAAAGTTAGGACAGTTTCTTTAAGGAAGAAATTTTGTTGAATCAGCAAGACATAAGATAAACTGCTACTGTCGGATAGTATAAGTCACGTGTAAATTCTAGTAAAAGATAAAACCACCGGAACTACATTGTTTGTTATGATACTCTGGAAATTTTGTACGGTATTTAAATTCAATGGACTGACTTAAAGTACGTCAATGGTAATTACTAAAAAGAATACTTGACGCACTCGTATAAAAACTACTATTTCTTTGTTCAATGTACATAATTATATGTACATTGAACAAAGAAATAGTAGTTTTTATATCTATTAAGATGAATCTCTAGGAATTAGAGATTAGATTTAAAATTAACTATCATGATAGGTAGAATATTGTTCCTTTTTAAAATTTACGACAATGAGTATAAAATAACAATGCCACTTAATAATAACATTGAACAGTTTTCATTATTACACTTATTGTTATAATCAATATATATTTATTAAACAAAAAGTGCTGTAAAACAAGTGAAAACCTTCAAGTATAAGCGCGGGTAGGTAAACATACCATTGTGAGGGCTCGGAAAGAACGCCAGCGGAGCGCATCGGACAAAGTCCTAAGGAGGGCGCCCGTGGATTCCCCTTTACGCACCATCCCGGCGTCACGCACGGCCGGTGGGTCACTGGACTTCACACAACACTACCATATAATTTAACACGCGTCCACTTAGTCTCACGTAGGTTAAACAAATACACTAATAGAGATAGATATGTGAGATTAACAAGTGCTGTAGCAACCGTAATAAACGGCCGCGTCGAAGCGACTGGCACGTTATCGCCACGACACCTATAAAGTAATGTCTAAAGACGAATAACAGATCAATTTGTGAATGGACATGGCCTCGTTGTTTTGGTCAGCTGACGCGGGTCCCAAATGCCTCTGGCATTCGGAACGATTATACGTCAAGAGCTAGGAATTTCAGACTAGAAATAACTTTCATGAGTCGCCTTACTGAAAACGACACATCCGTCGACAAGTTTTCTTTAATCGGTCCACTCATACAGAGTATAAATAGAAAATTAATAATTTTATAAATAGTTCGTTGTATCGTTCGAAAATCAAGCAAAATATATAATTTAATTTTAAAATATGGTGTACGGCAAGATTAATGTGTTTATAAAAACCTTCTTTAAATAAATTTGGAGATTAGATAAACTTAACTTACAATAATCTTATATTATATTAAAGGATCCTTCCTTTAATATAATATAAGATTATTGTAAGTTTAGTTTTAGGACCTAAAATTGATATTTTTTTATTTAATTTTGTCTTTTTGCCTGGAACTTCGTACGCGCTTATTTTAGAAATTGCCTGAAAACTAAAACTGAAAACTTTCAATGCAGTTTTCACTATCATATTTTGGCTACCTTCTTTGGCCATTTAGTGTTTGTTTTATTGAGATCGGTAGAAAGAAATAAATAAAAAGTCCATTAAAAATATTTAGTTCGACATAATTGCTACAATTTTTTGAATCACTAAGCAGAATTTATTATTTTCAATGTATAGATATTGTCTTAAAAGTAATAATTTTATTAGAACAATAAACTAATTTGGATTAGTAAATAAAATAATGTAATTAAAGCAGAGAAAGCCGCGTGTGGGTCGCTAGTACATCATATATACTATAATCACAAAGAGATAAAATCTATAAAAAGAGGTAATAAACAAACTATACTTTAAAACAATAAGCGCCTGTCCGATTATTGTTTAAATGTTTATAATTAGCCGGCGCCAGGCCGGTGGCAGGAGTCCAGGTCGATCACTCGGCTAACGGAACCACACTATATCGGGTGCGGTCGTTGACAGGGAATTTTGTACGGAATCGGCAAATGTAATATACACTTCTTATAAAAGAAGGTGCATAGCATCAAAAACAGTCATCACTAAAAGGAACTCACCGGATCTTTGCACGATAACCAAAGCACTTATTTCAGTGCAATACCATGATCTAAAAGAAATCCTTAATAATATTATCGATACAGTTGGGCAAATTGTTAATCAATATATATTCTTTATTGCACTTACAAACAAAAACCTAACCTAACCTAATATATAAGTTCTTTGTAAAGAACTAAAATAAAAGTATACAAAAAACATGGTTTATGGTATATATAGATAAATATAGCTACAAATACATGAGTAAAAGTAAATTATAAAAATATTTGTTTTTCTCTTACAGGTTTAAAAAAACCTCATAATAGGCACATATTTCAGTGAGTACGTACTTTATGGTAGTGCCGTTTTAAAGGAACATTAAAGCTATTACACGAACACCCTTTACTTCCTTGACAGCAATGTCTGAAGCTATTCAGAGAATTCGGAGCCCGGAATCTTTGGTGGGAATAGTTGTACTGACAATACACCACTTTGTTTATTATTTAGAATAATTTATGTATTATTACAATGTTACGATGATAATGATATGATCCAGAATTATGTTATTTTCTGTTGATATATATTTACAAGAGAATAACATAATACACCACCAAAGCAATAAATCTTTAAAAGTAACTAATATATTATACAAAACTAACTAATATACATATTATAAGAAATATATATTTAAATTTATATTATTATTGCTGGAGATTTTGCGATGTATTATTAATTTCTTTTGATAACTTCTTCTAATTTAACGTAATTTAATGATCCTGACCACTTAAAGCTCGCCGTCAATTCAACATTGTGTTCATTAGAGTAGCTTAAGAACTTACTTTGTTATTTTGTGTTATTTACATTTTTTGTCTCAGTTCCGTTTTTGTTTTTGTTTTTATTTATTACTACATCGCAGTGGTATAGAGCATGACTTATGCAATTTTCACGATGTACCCCGCAATTAACGGAGACCGATATGCGGTACCGACTGCCAAGACACTCTGTTTCGATATTATATAATAGTAGGTTAAAAAAGGATATTAATATGTCCTTTCGTCTTTGATAAATAAGCAACATCTAAAGATCACAATAATTATGTAGATACGACTAGATGCAGTGGTGGCATTCGAACAATCCGCCGCCGTCCCCGATAGAGCACGCAGTTAAAGAGAATTTCATTTCAAGCGCTTCAGATTAAGCGGAATTCAATTTTCATTGCGAGATCGATTAGATAAATAATATGATAAATTTATAAGTAAACGTGATTATTGTATTTAATTTATATATACATAAAATAAGTAGATCTGTTCATTAAAAACCATCCATTCAAAACTTGTATAAATTTCCCATCCTAAACAATACGATAAAATTGAGGAAAATGAAACTTATATTGAGTAAAATGTCTATATACTTATAATGAAATTAACATATATTAAAAACTTAGCCAAGCATGGGCCAGAAAAAAAGTAACAGCCCTTCAGAAACTTGACCGTGACAAGCCTAAACGATCGCACCGAAACACTTAAATTGAGCGTGAGTCTATTATTACCGTACTATTTACTTAATAGATTACCTCTATCTATTTATGTATACGGATATCAATGCGAAGTATAATTTCCAATAATTCCTTCTGTGTGCTATACCGGTCAAATAAAAGGGCCATTTAGATAAATTAGGTCAAAAAATAATAATAATTTCATTACTTGGCTCAGCT
Organism: Eueides isabella; assembly: GCA_019049475.1. Classification (NCBI taxonomy): domain Eukaryota; kingdom Metazoa; phylum Arthropoda; class Insecta; order Lepidoptera; family Nymphalidae; genus Eueides; species Eueides isabella. Next base: position 10,705,257 of record CM032389.1, on the reverse strand, counting down.
AAGCAGAAAAGCGACGGAACTCGACGCACGAGTTCCGTCACTCAATACATCATGCCCTAAATTCCGCGAAAAGTCGGGAACAAAAGTGTCATAATGGCAATGGAATCTCTCAAAGCTAGGTTCCCAAGTTCCCTCTACCTGGATGTGCGGGTTACAGTGTGAAGCTGAAGAAAAATTCTTACTATTGCCACGAATATTTATTTTAAAACAATTTAATGTATTTTACCAAAAATAAAATAATATTACTCGAGCTGGTATTCTTGCAAAGACGAAATTACAATTAACTAAGAAACGTGAAAAGTCTAGGTAATTGTTTAGGTAACCATGATGTCAGAATGTCTATTGCTATCAGTGATCGGATTAAACGGGTGTAACACGAAATCGAGCCACGATTTGGATAGCCGGCGGGCGATACACGTGACAGCAACGAGATACCGATCACAGTTTTAATAGAGTTCTTCGATGCACCCAATTACGGCCCCTGCCTGAACCAGTTACGTTCACCAACAATCGTGATACGATTTATATCCTAAAGGTAAGCCCAAAAATAAATTGCAAGACTAAGATGTCATAGGATTGGAAAATTTTTATAGATGATAAAATATTAAATATATTTCCACGCAACATCAACAATGACAGACTACGATATTTATAAAAGCTAACTATTTTGGAAAAGAAGAGAGCGTTGACAAAATTATACTATATAATTTAATTAAAAAGTATAATAACTTGCGTATCTCAAACTGACGACTACTGGCGACATAATTGACTAAATTAATCTCAATTTATTAATCATTCCCAATTTTAAAATTTATTTGCGCAAACATAATGCACAATAATTTACAATTATTATTGAAGGTATCAGGCTCCTCATACTTTTACTTCCCACTCAGCGCGAAGTGTCTGAAAGCATCTCTTTCACATAATGGGTGGTACTAACGATTTCCTTGGATGTGTCATGAATAAATTCAATAACCAAGACTAGCAGCTGGTGTGTTGATGACGAGAGGAAAATAAATACTCGTAGCAACGGCCCGGATTAATGAGAGCGCCTTGTTGCTACTCGCCGTGTCACGTCACACGTGTGCACTCCAGTTTTTTGGCATTCGCTATTTTCACACTCTCTTTGTTTTCTAATAAATTTGTATTATGTATTAAATCACATAATAAAATTAAGTATAATTATTTTGAAATTGATGGCAGAAAATAATATATTGTTAAGTATTTTACATTACAATATGTAATAATTGAACTTATATCTGAGTTCTTAAACTCAGATATAAGTTCAATTATTATTTATTACAGAAGCTAAAGCTAAAATAAAAGACTAATTGTAAGTGTTATTACAAGCTAATGCCTCTAGCTCTCGATTATTTTTAGCTATCGTACATCCAATAAAAAATAGTTCTTTAGATTATTATTTAATTTCTTTTTTATGTTAAGAATAATTACTAAAAAAAATAATTAAATCAAACAAATTAAGCCGGATCAATCGCGTATATTGTTTTCTATATATTTTTGGAATCTCGACGCTTCGAACACTTTGTAGTAGTCCATGACGTTCTACCCGTGACTAATATACGCGATTAATCCGGTTAAATTTGTTACATTTAAAATAATGCAATGTATAATAAGCAAGAAGATCAAAGATCTTATTCTTTTTAGTACATTTCTATAAACTTTTCAAAATATAATTACCTAATTATAATTCTACATAAGCTTGATAGTGCAATAACTAACTTTAAGGCGTCTGAATGTCAACGCACTGTCGGTCACCTTGGGCAACGAAAACACGTGAAATTTGCGACTGTTATCAAGAAGTCGATACAAGTCGAACCGACTCATAAACAAATCACAATAAAGTCTGTGTTACATTACCAACTATTAAAGCTCTGCTAAGATTATTTTTGAATAATAAAACAACAAATAAAATAACTTAGCAACAAAAGCTTCCAATGTCATACTAAAATAAAATCAACGCAACATTGTAGAGCTATTAAATATATAAGCTGTTTATACGCCGATTCAAATTACGTAAGTTGCTAGGTGATAACACGTATTACTAGAATTAAAGCGTTTGTCCAAGCGTCGTTCAAAATGATTCCTTTCATTATATGTGACTTAAATAGGTTTACTAAGTGTACAAGTATCAATATACAAATTTTAAAATGCCATGTTGAACAAAGGAGCATGTTTACATCAGGTTGCTATTAGTCATGAGATAACGTCACGTTTTACGTATTTGTCTTGATTCGAAGAATATGACGTAGGCTGCCTATTAAATAATCACTGTAACTGGGGGAACTGGCAGATGAAATTGTTATGATAAAATTTTACTTTTACTAGTATCATTTGTTCGACTTACTAACAGAAAATAACCACCAATTAAATAAAATATAATTAGACTAATATAAATCATGATATTATTTTCTTAGAAAGTATTTGAGTGCTTATCTTAATTTTTCACACTGTCTACTGACCTAGAAAATATATTCATTTAAATATATTCATTTTAAATATGTTTTTCCGCATAAGGTTGATAGAAACAGTAATTTGCCAACTTGACGAGGTTTTTTTTACCGATTTTTTCATTATTTATATAAATAATGAATTATATCAGGTACCGACCAAATAAATTTATGAGACTAGCGGCGGCATTACAGTGGGGAGTTTATTTATTTCTCTATTTCTATTTAGTCTCTGTCTGTTTGTTTTCTTTTTTTTTTATGGACAAAACAAGGCAAACGAGCGTACGGGTCACCTGATGGTAAGTGATCACCGTCGCCCACTGTCCTGTTTAACTTCAGAGGAGCTACAGGAGCGTTGCCGGCCTTTAAGATAGACGGGCACAAGGGCCCAGCAATATCTAATGCGAAAAGCAGTGGCCGAAGCTACTACTTAACACCGGTTTTAAATGCCGGGGGTATTAATAATCCGGTCGAGTCTGCCCATGCGTGTTGTCATCGCTGACAACGTGACTCTCCCACACGTACTATAGTCGCCTCTTACGACACCATCAGTACCAGGGTGATCCTATTCTAAGCCAAAATCACACGACAAAAACTTTTATTATGATAATAATAGCACAATAAGTCAATATAAAGATAAGTATTGTGATCGATCTCAAGCAATCGCAAGCCGCATTGGTGCATCAGGTGCCAAAGATGTTTGCTCTAATATTGCTCAATCGATGTCAATGTGCTGAAATAGCGAATGCGGCTGCTGAAAATATATCAAGGTCGCCTACATTTGAGACCCTCGACCGAAGTCCGTTTCTTAATGCCAAAGGTAAGTTCCGTAGGCTTGATGGATTGCTTTTTGCTAGCGGAGGTTTAAGGCGGTGGTCATTTTCAACGCTAAGTAGATAAAACTTGATTTTGTCTTGTTTTAATATTAGTTTAATTATTTTAATACAGTTCTTTGTTATATACCGCAAAAATATTGTAAATCGTAAAGGTAAATTTTATACAAGCTACAATAACAACGAACGATTTGATATAATTCACTATTCATAGAACTATTATCAACTAACTCATTAATTTAACGATTATTAAAATTAAATATTTAGTTATATTTTGAATAAAACATACAAAATCCTTTAAGGCGGGCGCCACGTGCTGTTTGAAATAATCTCTTTATGAAATTAACTAATGATTGTATACCGCAAGGATTAACTTAATTCTCTTTAAATCGCATATTATATTCCCCGCATTCTTACGAAAAATATAAAAGGGCGTTTTCTTTTTTTTTGTTTAATATATAAATAACGGAAAAAGGTTAAAGTAACGTGTTACAATATATAATTAATAATTGCATTTTACAGGGTAAGCAAAAAAAGTGTTGAAACCTACTAAACACTAAGTATCATTGCCTTTTGATTATATGTCTACCTAGATAACATTTATCCATCAAAATGAAACGCGGTCAGTGGAAAATAAATATAGCGGCGGCCAAAGAAGATGTGTCAAATACACATACAATTTTATCTACACGTGAATCATTTTTAGATTTTACAAATTCCAAATTTTTTCACTTAATAGTGGTAAAAAGATATTTAATACATATTTAAATTAAATTATTTATCGTCGCAGCACTGTTTATATGACAAAGAAAAGTAGGTGTTGTTAAAAATGTACATTATTCCGAATCAATTTAAAATTACAGATTAAAAGTAATAAAAGCGTCTTTCTTGTATTCAATATCTCAATATTGTGGTCAGACAGAGACGAGCAACTGGAGCGTTGCGGCGCCGGCGGCGCACGCGCAGTTTTATTGTTCCCTCCGCCTTTACCGCTAAGCTTGTTACGAGACATTGTGAAATTTAAATCTGAATAATACCGTAATCTAGATTCAAATCAATATATGATTGATATTTACTAATGAATATTTACTAATGTTACTGTTTCACATTTCAATGAATAATATTTTTGGTCTACTTCCTGACTAAAACAAGAATGTTTAAAGATGTATCGATAATATGACAGGTAATAACAGTTCAGCACTACAAGACATACGTGAGCTCAGTGTTTATTTCTATTTTTTATGACGTATTTGATGAGAGGGCACGATTAGCGTCCGGAATACACGTAGGGGATTATACCGCGGCGGCGGCGGCGGTGGCGGTGGCGGGGCCGGGGTCGGTGGGTCCATCAAATAGATCGGGCGCGCGATATCGTCTCCGCTGGGCGGGCGGCGTGTTTCGCATTACGATATTGGCCACCCCGTCAATTTTATACGGATAGTGGCGATGGGGTGCCGCGTTTTTGCTGATTGAACACTCATTGAATTCTTTATTCAACTATCTACAATACTTATTTGTACAAATATAATTTTTAAGTTATTTAAAATTTCATAAAAAAAATTGCAGCAATAAAAATGAAAAAGTCCCATAAAATATTTTACTAACCTTCGTGGTTTTAGGATCTTTCAAATTTAATTTACATTAGTCACCAACTGTTCACATACTCTCTATATCCATCATAAACGCTTATATCCATCGGAGGACAAGTTTAGTAACAGACAAAATTTAAATTGAAAGTAAATGAAAATAAGACAATATAAAAGGAATCTATGTGTCAAATAACAACTTAGCATAATTATTACTGCGGGAATAAAGTGCTGCATAATAGGGCGTATAAACCCCTCTACTATTAGGCTTATTTGGCGCACTTTATTACAGATCATAAACAAACTGAAGGTAGGTGTGATAGAAAAATAACAAATTTTTATTTGTGTATATTTGATGATGCCAGTCAAAATACTCCTTGAACATCGGTGTTAATTTCCATTTATAATATTTTTATTATGTTATTTATATAGTTGGATACGAAAAAGGAGAAAATATAATTGAAAACTTATACCACAAAACTTTGATAAGCAAATAACTGAGGTAAAGGCTGCAAATTACCTGAAACAACAAATAATATTTTATTAATATATATAATTATAAGAAGTATGAACTGATGAGTTTAGTATACCGTAAAGGATCGATAGAAGATCGTGGGGCCGATCATGCAAGTCATCGGGGTCGTCAACATTATATTTTGACGCACTCTATAATGACGTCAACCTGACGTAGTTGATTTTCTGTAGCGAAATGTTTTGAAAGAGACAGTTTTATTTTTTACGGTTATTCTAGCAGTTGAAATGAAATATTAGGTTTAAGGGTCTAACTTATATTAAATTAAATATTTTTTATGTTAATATTTACATATTTCAATTTTTAATTATTATAAATATATAATAATCATAATATAAATGCATTTCTTATTGTTTAAGACATACTATAACATATGTATACAGATCGGAGCGTCTTAATACTAGGTTCCAAACTTCCCTCTGCCTACCCTGTCTGCCTGTTTTATTAAAATTTCATTATGAAGGCATAATGATTTTTTTTTTTCAAAAGTAATACATAACGTATACGTTGTGGGTAAGCGCGATGCACCCGCATCCTACACCCTCAACACCCGCAACACACTCAACTCGGAGGCATTGAGTAACGTGCATGTATTGCATTATAAACTTTATCATTAGCAGCTCAAGAACTTTTAAATATGTACGCTTGTAGCGCTAACAGCACAATGGTGTATGAAAGTCCCCGCGATGGTCAGAGCTCATGACAATGGGAAAGTTATTCTGGGATAGCAACGGACTAACTATTGTTTATATCCCTCGCAATGGCCAGTTAATAATTGTCGTACAAAACATACGTATGCATGTAAATTTGTTGTCAAATCGTGCATTGCTATGAATATTTTAGCAATGAGTTTCAATTAGGTATGAAAAGCACAGAATATTCAGCATGAGTAAATTTATCATATTACGAAACTAAGTATACAAGGTGAAGAGAGTTATTAGTATCCCGATATTATTACGGAAAAAAACGTCAATTACAAAATTAATAATAGATTCTGTAATTGCAATAATGCAATATTGCAGTTTACAGCCAATATTCATCGAGCGCGTTCATGGTTAATGGGGATGATTGTAAAAATTTGATAAACGAAGCGTCCGATAGGGCTGTTTGGAAATTAATATCATTAAAATTTATTCCCTCACATTAGAGGGTCTCCCTTGCCAATGGGGGTCGTGGGGCAGTAGCGCCCTCTCACCGCTTCCGGGACGCCGATGGTTTGTATACGTAAACACATTATAAATTATCTTTCGTTTCGCAGATTGCAATGAAAAAATATATCATATAATGCTATAAATTGTTTTCACTAAGTATACACATAAATATTCTGATTAAAGAAAGAAATTCTCCTTGTATTAAAAGACGTGAATCTTGTGGAGAGGTTTGCTTTTATGTATAGAAATATCAATAAGTAGACAAAGAGCACCAGCACTAGGAACCGAAGTAAGCACGCAATACGACAAAATATACAAAGCAACCGGCGGCGGCGGCGGGAGGATATTTCTTAGCGAATGTGAGCGTCGATATCTGTCTAGAGTAATCCGAGACTCTCCCACCAACACTACAAGTGTAGATACTTTTAACCTCACTATAATTACAATTCAACCCTAGAATGTATGAAATGTAAAATCGATAATAAATCTTGCATTGTAGCTATTAAGTACGACAAATTTTGATTACTTCAAACATTTTATTAGATTGTAGCTTACAGATTTAATATTGCAAATTATATTTTCATAAAAACTTGTATTCTACTAAGGGTGTATAATCAAATGAGATGGTATAATGATTACGTTATACCGTAAGTCAGCGTGTAGCGCATATGAACCATGGCAACAAATCTCCACAAACAATATTGTGATTTCTAAGTCATTAACATATCATAGTAGGAAGGGATATCGGTTACAAAAACAATAGATTAGATTTAACGATACATAATTCAAATAAACAGCATTAATATTATGATTGTTATCGTTACTCAACCGTGCATAAAGAGCTTTTGTGTAAAATGTTAATTAAATATGTAGCTGTGTTTTAAATGACATGTAAATAATATTTAAATAAAATATTCATGAGCAAGTATATGCGTTCGTTGCTTTTCCAAAATTCTGTTTTGGATTATTAGGAACGTGATGGGAATGTTCAGAAGTCTTAGATACATTTTTATGCAAGCTCCTCTATTTGTGACTCGGTATTCAAACGTTTCAGTCACCAATGGCGAATCGAGAGCCGCGTCCCAATTCGAGGCAGACGACTGCTGCATTCTGGGCCGATTAAGCAACCGTCGGCGGCTTGACGAATTGATTTAAATCAACAATGTTGTTTTATTTTATTTACGTGGAGATTATTTAAATTGTTACGATTACACTCATAAATATTAAAGTTTCATTTAATAGTCATTTGCATTTCTTTGAAGATAAAGTTTTCTAATTTAAGGCGCAAGTAGTAAGTTAGCTTAATTATTACAAGTAGTAAGTTAGCTTAATTACTTAGGTAAATTAATATTGCATAAAACAATATAAAGTCATAAATCTTTCCTCTGTTATGGTACTATGTGAAGAATATAGCGTAAAAGAGAAAAAATCCTTTTTACCGTATAAAAATATGCATACAAAAGTATAAATAAATAAAATAGTTATTTTACTTATTATATTAAACTTCACTGTATCTCAGCTTCACGCCGTATCCCGCACATGGCAGGGTTGGCAGAGGGAACTTGGGAACCTAGTGTTAAGACACTCCGTTCCATTTCCGTTGCCCACTTGCCCACTTTCCGCCGAATTTGAGGCATTGCGTGTTGAGTGGCGGAATTCAACGTAGCGCTTTGCCTTGTGCCAGAGCGAAGAAATGAAAGCATTAAATTTCATTTCCTCGAGTGGGTATCGAACCCACAACCTGTCGGATACAGTCACACGCTTGTGCCGCTGCGCCACGACAGGCCTCAATATCAAAGCTACTTAATCTTATTGCAATTCGAAAAAGATTAAAAGTAGCGAAAAAATATAACAACAAAGGTATTTATTTACCTCGATCGCAGAAAATACTAAGCCGAAACCTAACACATAATAAAATCTCTACATCACTGTAACAGTGCGGCGTACCGATAAAAGCGTCCGTCTATCGATAAAACGGAAAAAACAAACGTTTGAAACGTGAACAATGTTGCCGAAGATAAAAAGAAATGCAGTCGGGTGCCGCGCGTTCAACACGAGATCGTGCCTGAGCGAAAGTTGCAACGGCTCAAATCAGATGCTCGAGAGAAATCCCGGGTCTCTCAATACACCGACGACATAACGATCGAAACAACAATTAGCACTAGTCGGGAATGTCACGCGGCGCGCCACACTTCTGAAAACACGATAAATTAAAATTTTCTTTTAGAGGAAAATATTTTTATATACAGGTTGTTTTGTGCATTATTCATAATTTATACATTAAAAGCGTTTGGTTCATATATATATACATATTTACAACGGCATTGAGAATGAAGCGCATTAGTCTTAGAGCGGTTCCACGAGTCAATTGTCGTGTGACTGCACTCAGGCTATTTCTGTCCACGCCATCCCGTTTTGGACCAATATTCAACCGCATTGATATAAATAAAAGTAATTGGGAGATAATTTTGAGAGAAGGAAACAGTATCGATGCTTTACACTAATATATTTTTGGACATTTGTGAAGTTAAACATAAATTAGGCAGGCTTGAGACGGAGGGTGGCTGAGAAAGAAAACTGTCATTCTAAATCCAATATTAAGCGGTAAACTAATATAACGTCAGCTACCCACATATGAGCTGATTTAAGTTCGTTAGTACATCCAACCGGACAATTGTGATTGAAGGGAAATGATTTAACAGTTATCTGGGCCGGAACAGACGGATCTATTGTGATAAGCTGGCAACCAGGATATCTTAAATTATTCTATTGCAAACCAACAGATTACATTTAAGTATTAATATATGTAGGTAAAGGATTCTCAGAAAACTGGATGTTGTATGATGAGAAATTATGAAGATTTCTTAAACATTTTCTTAAAAGTAGTTACGTACATGTTAAAATTCGACATAAATATCACTAAAGCTTTAGGACAAAAGCTTGTTTCCATTTTATTAAAGCATTATTTGCATACAGGTCTAACATAAGTAGCTTCCCAGTAAGCCTTTGAAAAGTTCAGTATTCAATAATGTAATTTTATAAACCGAGAACAATGTCGACCTCAGGGCGGGATCCGGTCACTCTGAGTTTATTGAAGACATGTTTACGAGCACTCTAAGGTATGAGTTATGAAAAATAATCGTCTATGAAACTTTGCTTTAAAAGGTAAACATTTTAAATTATGCTTAAATTTGTACTTATAGTACAGATCTTACATTGGCAGTACTTTTTCCATTATTTAATGTAACAGAAAACCTAGGAAATTTTATAGGTGACACTTTGAGTAAACAAGAGGAATGTAAAACGCATTGAGCACAGCCGCAGCGGTCAAGACTATGTTTATTGCTAGCGTTGTTGGAAAATTTCACTTCCGCGTTCTGTACACTGATTGCTATTAAAATAGTAATAGGTTCTAAAACAAATTATACATCTCGTCTTATGAAAGAAAGAGATACAAATATTTTTAGCTCCACGCCTGTATCCATAGCGGGGTAGCCAGATAGAATACTATAGCCATACCTCTTTCGCCTCGTCTACTGTCATCAACCTCTTTATACGTACCCTCAGGGGGGTCATTATCATTTACTCTGGTCTTCCATTCCGTCCTCTATTTTTTTTTCTGTCAAACCCTTTGTCTTATTCGCATTGAGGTTGGACCATTGCACATCATTCTTTCAGAGTGGTAACCAATGCCTGAAACTGCATCTTATACTGTTTATGATGATGCAGTAAAACTTTACTACTCAAAGCTTATCAAACTGATAGCCATATAGCATCGGCAGTGTGTGTGTTAGTATGCTATATGTAAACGTTTGGCTTTATACGAAGACAGAGGCCTCCAACGTGGAAAATATAAGTTAATATTACGATTTAAATTGAAGAATATATGAGCCATTTTAACATTAAAACATACTCGTGTACGAACATCTTGATATCTAAAAATCGATAGATTTAGTAAAGTGTACAATAAAACAGAGGCCATGTTTACCGCTGTTATATTATAGTAAAGTTTTAGCCCAAAGTACGTGAGCGCGTTGAATAAATGAATAATGGCATTCGGAGGCGCTCGCTCGCGGCATACCAATTTATCCCAGGGATGCTAATAATGTCACTCGCATTTTTCAACGGCCACTTCGTCACTATGATCCTTCTCTATCGACATTCGACGTCGTTCACGTGCTTCTTATAAAAGGTTTCGTTTTGCAGGACGTATATTCTCTGCAATGGATATTTACAATGTAATATAAATGTCTATTTATATTACATTGTAAATATCTATACCAATATTAATATAAAAAATTGTATAATATGTATATAACATATGTATTGAACCGTAAATTATTTTGCATTTGCACTATTGAAGCATAGTAGTGTTTAATATACCATAGTATCAAGAGTAAGCGAAAAAGCTCTTAATAATCCAATAAGCATTTTTGCGGGTGGCCGACACGCAGCCCCCTAGATTCCTATTCCATTAGGTGTCGTCACGGCGCGCAATTTGCAAATGAAAACAACTTATTGAAATTCTTTCCCGCGTCGCTCTACTCGCACTAGCGCATCGCAAGAGCTTTCGCGATTATTCCAGCCGGCATAGAGCAAGGACGCAACTTACTTAAATTAAAATGCTTTAAAGGATTCTCACGATAGCTCCTCATGAATTATCGTCATATTCCAAGAAAAATATTTAACGAAAAACATGTTAATGAATATAAAGAATGAATAATTACACAAACAAGAGTTAACAATAATATTAAAATTACATAATAATTTATTTTTTTACAACGAAATTTTAATTTGAAATTTTGCTACTTATAGAAACAGTCTGCCTAGTTGAATGCATTAAAATGTGATTCCACAATAATGTTAAATATAATTATTGTATACTACATAACATGCATAAAGGAAAAACATCATATAAATATAATAGTTGTAATAATTAGAGTATCGAATAGATTTAATCCAATAATGTCGTTGGCGTCGGTGCGACGCGACGCGAACGTGGCGAACCGCAACCTCGTCTTATGTTTCCGAATCGCTTTGAACTACTGCCCACTCATAGCAACGATTTCTGACTTTAAGTTTTGCAGACGTTAATTATTTGACTTATGCAGAACGGCGTAGAATAGGTTAAAACAAAAACCGATAGAATCGATTAATCGTTTTCAAAACAATACTTTAGTCATTCACTAACTCAGCTTCACGCTCTGTCCCACACATGGCAGGGTAGGCAGAGAGAACTTGAAAAAATAGTGTTAAGGCATTACATTCTATTGTCACTCAAAAATAAAACAATATTTTAAAATTATTTTAATAAAGTTGTGTTTGAACCGTAACTTCTATTGAAACGATGGTAAGTGTTGTATGGTTTTCTATGGTCGGAGCGTCGCGTCAAGACGCAATTACCCCGAATGTAACCCCCATAAACCGCGGGCGATTATACCATTACACGTTTAGCATCGAACATTGGCTGTACTCGAAAACCCTAGGTAGAAAATAACGTGCATGCGCCGAGGATACTTAGACGGCAGTCGTAAAGCAGTTATAATAGGCGCAGTGCGGAAACACTGCTTTATGGGGTCCCTAAAACACGTAACATGCGGTCTGAATCGATTATCGTATAGTTATTTCGGCATTTGAAACGGGTCACGGAATAAATAATATTTATGAATCATAAAACGTGGTATGTTACACAGTATCAATCAAATATTTTCGTTACACTTCAATTCTTTAGTTAGTGTAGGTACCCAAGTTTATAAGGAAAATCATTCTAAACAGAATGTTTCTGCAAAAGAAGCTTTCTATTTTCTTCGGTGTTTTTTTTTAATAATGGCGTGTGAAGGAAAGTGTTAACAAATTGTTTTTGAGTGATAGTTTAAACTAAAAAATGATAAATAACTGCAATATTTCTGATAATAAAATATTTCATAATTGTTTTTACAAATAACAAAAATAGTTTTTTATAAAATTAAAACACCTTCAAATAACTTAATTCAACTTTCTCTCTCTCTCTCTACTTAAACTATCTATAAACATTGAATATGCAAAAAAGATTACAAAGACGCGACGATAATTATAGCATTTGGCACCCCAACCTCTTTGTCTGTCTGTGTTGTTGAAAATTTTAAGAGCGCAATTTTTAAAATTAAAGTATTCTCTATTTTATTTCGTTTTATTTTTCTGAATCTAGCTCAAAGTGAACGATTAAAATAAATTGAAAAAAAAAAACGCAAGTAAACTACTTTAACCGTTATGGAGATGTGGGTCAGATGGATGAAAAAAAATTGCGTTCATCGACGTTGATTCTTTTGATATCGCCGCGCACATCCAAGACGGATACAGAGATAGCCACTTGGACATGCGGCGATTGGCGTGTGTGACAAAAAATATTAATTTAGCGTTGGAGAAATCCATCAAAACAAAAGTTAATTTCCTCTGGGAAGGAGTTATAACGAGAAAAATAACAAGGCAATTGACTTAAAGGAAGATTTAAAATTATGTCATTGATAAAGATCTATTATTCGTATATATCTATTATTTCATATCTTATAGATTCACAATATTTAGTTATTAATAATATATTATATAAAAGGTTTTAATTAAAAATACAAATCCATAAAACAATAAAAATGAATAATTAAATATACATAAAATAATACTCTCATATAATATTAACGGTATACCTCAATAAAATCTATAGGCAAATACGATTCACATAGATGGGACCCTTATGCGGGGGCGCGTGGCTCGCGATCAGATCACAAGGGTCCAGCCAGTCGCGTGTGCATAATGTAGGGCCCGAGTCCCCCGCGACGCCGGCGTCAACGACCCATAGTCAAGGACGCGCCGGAGTAATGACATCGCACAGCACCACGTTAGCGATGGGACTGAGTAGATTGCTCTTTATTTTTTTTTGTTACGTATGTAGTGAGCATAAAACAAACTTTAAATTTGAACATTTTGTGAACACGTAGACTAAATGGACAAAAGTATTTGGTTATCTTCAAGACTCAGCGATAATAAAACAATTTAAACTCAATATTTTTTTTATATCTTTGCCTAAATCCTCTTGGGAAGTAAGCCGGGAAAGTTGAAGGTGAGAAATAATTAAAATAAGGCCAAGAGCACTCAGTCGCTGCAGTTTGAATCCAATAACTTATTATATGACTTTTAATTAAGTAAGTTTTCTTACTTGGACTCGAAGATGTTTTGAATTCAAATTTTTAACATATTCGAATGTCTTGTTTATAGATATTTATATAAGAGTTCTATTGGCATTTGTAGAAAATTTTAAGTCAAAGGTATGATGTCTCACATACCTTTATCTTTATGTAATCCTTATACCGAAATATTTTATCATAGATTAACTTTAAAGTAAGTATTTATAATATTATATTTGATTTTTTTTTTCTTAATATTAACTGTAAATAATATTCTAAGTCAGTGACAAGAGCAAATCTCCCCTACAGAATGCACCCTTAAGCCTAAACTTGTAACGGAAGAGTCATAATGCATTAAAAGCATACATACCTATGCTATTGTGGTAACTATTCAAAGTACATCACGTTTAATTGAACGGCTTTGTCGTGCACGAACTATATACAGCGAAGCCTCAGTATGGCACTTGAAACCCGATAGCCTAAGGGATGGCACACAGTGAGGGAATGAGATGCGGTGAAATACATATTAGGTACATATGAACGGTTGGATCGAGACCCTTGTTTCTATAGTTTTTATTAAGGCCTTGTCATACACATAGATACATCTCGTTGTATAACTATATCGCAAAATGCACCTAACGCTGTAAAGTGAACTATGGAAATATAAAGTCTTTATAAAATAATACGTCGTTACAAAGTAACACTAGTAAACTTCACTTTGGACGTATAAACTTAACGCTGTCGTTTTTTTTTTGTAACAAAATCAGAGTACTTTGACCTCGCGTCTGTTTACTCACAAAATGTTTGTGATGAATCATAATGCTATTGACTGAGTGAACACAACGCTGCCAATTGTGATTGTCTCCAATCAGTTCTCACAATTCCTTGAACGGTCGTGTTTTTGATTAAATTATTAGGTCCTTGTGGTGCAACGACGCAAATAAAACATAAATAGTAGTTGTGGGCGATTGTGACTGTGTACGCTTTGTGGTGAGACCGATAACTTTGATTGGTTGGTGTTTAAATTTCCATACATTCAATTTAAACTTCATATACACATGTCTGAAACTTTTCATAAGCATTTTACTAAACGTATAACATGAGTTACGTAACTAATGACATATGTGTCAGTGGGTATCTATATACACCTACTGACACGAATTTATATATATAGATAAAGGTATATGAATATAAACGAATGATTATAAAAAAGGTAGAACGGAAAAATAAAAAAAACATAATTTGTCTTAACAAATTCTCAAGAAAAAGGCATATTTCTATATACTAAGATATTGGTTTCGGCAAAAACAAATTTCTACATTTTGTTCAAATTATATAGGTATTTAAAAAACCCAACAAAGGATTTATTAGGTATTTTTAAAATTTAATGACGGTTAACACTCTTCACCTCTGCATTACAATTCCATATAGATTGTTGACCTGAAAATAACTATGAATTATTTTAATATTGGATATTTAAAAATTTGTACTGCTATACTTAATAAACAGTAGCATTGTTTATGGCGTGTATTATTTTAATTTATTTTAAATAAGGGAATTATTTAAATTGTTAAGCAAGCCGCGGTCGCGCGCAGCAATACAATTTGTTTCCACTATAATTACACAAAATCGGCCGACACAAGAGAAACTGTGTATTCGTCACCTCATTTAAAAAGGTAAGGCTAATTTTACCAACGAAAACTATAAATTTCGTGTATGATTGAATAACGAAGTCACGCTATGCTTGGCGCCGACTGGGTAATACCCATACCATTGCACTACCGCGCCACATAACTAAACTACCTGATGTGTATTACTGTTATACTGATAGTCTATTTAAGCATTTATCTATGTTACAAAAATATTTTAATGTTGTATGATGTTATGTTGAATACGTTAAAAGATTAAAAAATATATATACTATATCTGTTATATCGGCAGATTATATACTCTTATTTGTAAGTATTGATAGTGTACACGTGTATGACTTTATTATAAATATAGTTCATGCGCTGTCAATCAATGATGTCATATTGTTGTAAAACTTTTAAATCATAGTGGTGCTGAATGACATCTCAAACTAGCATCGACTTGTTCACGACAGTTGCGGATCCAAATCGGTAATATGGAATAATTTTCACATTCAAAATAAAGGGGTTTCCTCAGTCTGGCTAGACAACTACGATGATGGATTTCCTCTTTCACTAGACATAATATTTCAAAATTGCCGGAAACTGGGGAAGGGAGTGGTTTGTCAGTAAGATTTACCGACTTAGTAAGTTCTGCGACTGTAGTGAGTAGTATGAAGAATAAATGACTAATATTATAAAAATAAATAATAATATTCATGAGCTTCAAAATTCAGTACCTATACTGTATGTATATGGCGGGTATGACTGACAATAACATCTTTCTGATTGTATAACAATAACATTAGGCTGTTGTAGTGAGTCATGTACTGCACCTTGCAACATCGACAGCAAACTCTTTTAACCATTAATTTAATCCTTTTGAATTTCGTAACCGAATATTATATGTATGTATCTTTGACTTAATTATATACTCCACTTATAAGATGACATGTGCAGATAAATAAAAATATACTGACTACGACTGGCAAAATGAGATCCTATTACAAAGATTAAATATCACTAGACCAAGTAAAAGGAAATCGAAAATATGATAAACGTTTACCACAAAGCTAAAACTAGCAACGTATATTCGACCGAGTTTTCATTAAAAACGATTCTGCAAATATCTCCGTGGCGAAAAGCAATCGAGGGGTAAACGAAAGCTCTGCTTAGCGCTTTATATTTATTAGAATAACAAAACGCGATTTGGTGAAATTTATAATATAATAAATTATAAGGAAACATTTCGTAATAAATAGCTATTGTGTTATCTGTACCAGATACACGGGATTTTTCGTTTACCCCAACTTATTCAATATTTATATCGAAATATTGCTAAAATTAGCTGTAATACACGAACATTACCTTAGTAAATTTAGCATTGAAATTATAACAGAAAATAAATTAAGACCTGTCGTGGAGCAGGAACAAAAGCATGCGAGCATGCGCGGACGCAACAAGTTGTGGGTTCGATCCCCACTGGAGGAATTTAATCTTTAACAATTTCATTTATTCGATCTCAAGGCAAAGCGCTGCGTTGAGTTCCGCCACCCAACACGTAAATCCTTAAATTTGGCGGTATGTAGGAGAACAAAATTGTCTTAGCACTACGTTTCTTTAACTTATATGATAACCAATAAAACATAATTTTGTTTCGAAAAACAATATTTTCTTTACAGTTCCATATTAAGAAGTCAGTTAGAAGAATATCAATTTTATTCAGTTAAAACAAATGGAATAAGGGTAATAAAAAACCAGTTTCGATGTATGAGAAGATCCATCATGTCCATTCACACGGTCGCACCGAGAAACCTGTTTCCCTAGAGACACCTGTCTCTCGGCCTATGATTGCTGGCTTTTAAGTGTTCCGTGACAGAAAGGATTCAACATCGTTATTCCATTATAGGTATATCTGGAACAATCCTCCTATACTTGTACCATATTATCCTGACATGTGTAGAATTCGACAATAATATCTTATCAGTCTTAATTTTAATTTTATTTAGGGTTGATATTTTAGTAATAACGGATTTCATTTTCTCCCTTAGATATTCTTATCTTAACTAAGATAACCTCGTCCATAACACATCATGAATGAGAAGAAAAAAGATACGTATTTAGTATGAAATCGCGACGCGTCAAGTAGTCAATTAAGTACAACAATAATGCATTTAAGCGAGAATAAAAGGATTTTGTTTTGTAGACAGAAATTGGAAATTAATTACTTTTATTAGTTGCAGTAGACTAGTATTGCTATTACTCGGTGGCACGTAATTTCCCTGGGGTGGCTGGGATCGTGAGTCCTATGTCGACGCAATAGTTGGACGAAAGCGGTTCTTATTGTGTAAGTGGTTTCTTTAATTATATAATTTACTTTTTTGTAAACCACTCTTCACTCAAGATTGCATTGTGTATTAAAACTTCAAGCGTGTTGGTGTGGAGTGTACAATAATATAAGTAGTAGTAGGCACTTTGGGTATTTAAAATAATTTCCCTTTTTTTAAATTTGTAACAGCAATATATGTTGCGTATTTTTTTGGAGATCTTATATTTATATTGAAAACAGATAAATTGACAATTTAATAAGTGCTATCATAGTGGTTCAAATTAAGTAAAAAACCATCCTCATAATATTATTCGGCCGCATTGAGATTTACTACGTATCACCGTTTGAGCTTTCTGACAATAAACGTCGCGACATGCGACGTGGGAAATTCAGTGTTTGTGCTAGAACATATGAATAAGTGTTCATGATGGATTACAGTTCCGACAGTAGTTCGAGACGCGTCATATATGTTGACACTGGGAATTTTGTCAGCATAATTCGTTTGTATACTTGTGAGAAAAAAATCAAGTCAATAATTAAAAATATTTGTCAGCTCAGCACACAATGGCAGGAAGGAAGTGGGATTCGTGGGATACGTGTTAAGAAACGTAACTCAACGCTGCACTTTACCTTGTTACCAGAACGAAGGCATGAAAACATTAAATGTTTAAGGTTTTTTTTATCATAGTTATTGAGTAAATACTTGTTAAATGTTAACTTAATTATTAAGATCAAATTGTATTATTATTGTTGAAGAGCCAAAAGCGTCTCACACAAACATGCAGATTAGAGCAGCTGCTTCACTTGCACCTGCATTAAGTTGTCGTTGTTCTTTTGTTTTTTGGATATTCATCGAAACATTTTAAGGGCCGAATGTTAAAGATATGATATTCAATTAAAACGAATAAAAAAAAACAAGAGGTTTATTGTAAATTTAAAAGTCCTCTATTTGCGTTTTTCCTACGCGTGTTTCATAAAAACCCACACGTGTCCCTCGTAAACCCTTTCGCGCTTGCGCTGTGGAAGGAGTCAGATTATAAATTTATAATAGTATCGCGTAATAATAATTATGAGTTTTGGTTACTCAGGTGTTAGTTATTATATTCACTCTATTCATTTCACTATATTATTATGTTAATCTAAATCCATTTGATCTAAATATCGCAAAAGATGTGTAACAATAATAAATTTTAACAAACATCAATCTTTAAGGACTACCAGTTGTTTTTATATCTGTAACTAGTGCTTTAATTATTATAGGTATATTTAAAGTGATGTACGTAGTGTGATGTTATTCCTTGAGGTTAAAAAAGGGGATGTATGTAGTGTATTTTTATTTCTTAAAGTTACAAAAGGGGTGTTATAAACTTTTGTGTTTGATACCGTAAGTCCTAAACGAGTCACTCCTGAGCGCGATAGTTCTTAGCTGTCTTTGGTCAAAATAAGATCAGCAGTTTAAGATCTACAAGTATTTTTTGCTAAGATGAGGTAGTATATTTTTTCTGGTGGGAGATTTTTTTTAATTATATTATTAATATTGAAAAAATATTCACTTGTTCCTTAAAAAATAATTTTAAAAAATCCTTATACTATATGTAGTAAGACGAAATAAATCTTCTAAAGTCTAAATACGTAGAATATTTATAGTTTTTTCTTAATCTGATTTCGTCAGGGATTTCACGTCATCCTCACTTGACAACATTATCATAAGGCTCATAGTTTGCACAATAATGCACGTAAGCGCTATCAATGAAATCTAAATAATTACATTGTTATCATGTAAGTAACGGTTTGTAGACACAAACGAAGCATACTGATCTACTTTCCATGCCTGATATTAATTTTGGCGCCATATTCTTACAAGATAAAAATATACATTTATAATTTATTGTAATGTTATAAATAGCTATTTTGTATATTCATAAATATAACTGAAAGGTTTACAAAAAAACCATGATGTCCCCTACCGGATGTGGAGTCCAGAGCCGAACGAACACCTGTTGTTAGCGTATCGTTTTTTGTAAGGAGCCATGTAAATATCCATTACATCAGGTTTTAGTTAAGCGAAATGATGTTATAAGACAATTTTGTATAAAGATATTTGATGCCTTATGCGGAGAATCGAGTAATAAATCTATGTTGTAAATTGTGTGTTGATTCAATGACAAGATTTGTTTTACGTGATAAAAAAAGATAAACGATACTCTTCCATAAAACATTCACTTTGGAACTGGCATGACAAGCATCGTGTTTAAAAGGTCAACTTCAACTGCATCACGATGGTGTAATTAAAAATAATTTCATCTTTATTTCCTCATATGTATGTAAGCAATAAATAAAAAGAACCTGTTAAGCCTAAAGATCAACGATTACAGGTGCACTTCCAATATCACGAAATACATTCGCGATACTAAAATAATACTTGGTTAATCTGTATTTGCCGCTTTTTACCTTCGATATAGAACTGAATAGCTAACAATGAAACAATTATTTCTTCATGAAAATACCTCAACCCGTTTTTTTGGGTTTTTTGTTTAACTTTTTGACTTAAAAGAGAGTAAAAGAAATGTAAATAAACATGGAAATTCTTCTAAAAATACTAATCGATGCTAAAGTACCATTTGGCATTTATGGTTGATGTTAGTTGGAATTGATAAATATATTTATCACTCAATGACGCTCGATAGAATATTAAAATATTTTTTTATGTTACCTTATCATAGAGACACATTCTTGTGTACACGTACTTCACAGTACAATGACGTTAGCACATTACATATTACGGAGTTAATAAAAAGTAATAGACGAATGTAATAAAAATATTTAAATAAATATTTTTAGATTATTAAATCAAACTAAAGTTTGTTGAAACAAATAATTATTTGTGATGAAATTTCTGTCAAGTAAACAATTCATCACTCATTTATGTTATAAAAAAATACTAATGCTGTAATAAAACATTTCATATACAAAATCAAATCATAGCATTTTTAGGATTACTGTACTACTACTGTCACTACTTCAAAGAACGACGAGACAAGGAGTGGCGCTACGATAAGCAGTTATGAGTCACGTCAATACGTTGTTGATAGAATCCGTATTCGATGCTCGATAGTGAATTATCCACAGAAATGTGGTTATCGACGTATACGCGATATAAGGTTGTTGCTAGTGGCTTTGTTGTGATGTCAACAGCTCTATTCCTATTTAATTTTATTTATTGTTTATCCTCAAATAAATATTCGAAAAATGGCTTTGAGATAGCTGTGTACGTAATCGATCTTAAAATTACAATAAAATTTAACTTACGATAAACACTGCAAAATATTTCTTACCTGAAATTAAAAAAAGAAACATAAGAACATTATATATAATAACTAATAATTAAATTGAATTCATAAGGATAACATAACTTACATATTAAAAATTGTGACACATATATACATAAATAGCACATTCAATAACATTAGTACCAAGTGTACAAACCTGAGTAAGCCACACAGAAATTATTTTAGTTCCAAACTTTGTGGAATGTGCTTAAATTCCGTCTAGATTAGAAGGTTGCGGTGGTTTTATAAAAAATATTAATAATGCATCGTCTGAGGTTTACCATACGTCGGGGTACGGAAAAACGTAGAAATATTACATTCTAATTTGAACTTTAATTTGTGCGCAATAAGAATGACACGGGTTCACGTCTAAATGGTTATACGTACAAAGGTCGCGCTTGACCTGTAAAAGCGACCCGTTGAAAGGTCAGAAGGCACTCATTGTGCATAATTACGACTCGATCCCATGTTCTTAAACATACTAAATCTACTTAAATCATAAGAACATATTATACAATTCATCACAGGAGTTACAATTATGTGTTGCTAATATTGTCATAATTGCCATGCCATCAATTTTGACATAAACATGCTCTGGGAATTCCCAGTATCTTTATTAAGATAATATATATTTTTTATTAATATTTTTTTATCTGATCGAGTACTCTGATAAAAGGCTAAATGATAATATTCAAATAGTTTTAAGGTGCACGTAAGAACAAAACAAATATAAAGAATTATTAATTTAAAAATATATTTCATGGATTATTTATAAATGTTTTTAAACATTGTAAACTTTAGAAACTATTTTAAAGTGATTGCTAAGTTTCAAAGGCAGCATATCATCCCGCCATATTAAATAATAACATATTTAATTTAATAATAACATATTTAATTTAAAATATAAATTATTATTCCTTGTCCTTTGCTTTTTTTTTTATTCATCACTAATGTTATATATTAAAATGTAAATAAACAGAAACACCTTAAGAAAAATCAAATAAGTGTATACAAAAAACAAAACGATTGAACTAAAAAAGTGAAAAATGTAATTTCGTCTTTCGTACACTAAAGCAAGTAAACAATAATAGGCACTGTTCACTCGCTGCCGGTGAGTGTACACCACGTTCTGGGAAACAACGATGCAATATATGTACAATTAATCGAAGGTGCGTTTTATAGTTTTCCAGAAATGTATGTATATCCATGTTACCTGCAAATGACATTGTTTCTAATAAAACGATGGACTATTTTCTTTCATAAATCTTTTGCCATTCTTTCTTCACTTATTCGGTTGACGTGTCCAAACCACTTGAGCACGTTCTTCTTCATTCTCACTGTGACATGCGTTCAGCTAAACTGACTCCGCATATCCTACGAAGAGATTGCATCTCTACAGTATTCATCTTATTCTCGTATTTATTGTAATATCCACGTTTTGCTGCCATATAACAGCGTCGTTACCAATACTGCATTGTGTACAGCCAAACGCGCAGCTATGCTGACGCGTTTCACCAACAATGCAGCTAAGGCACCGTTGATTCTGTTACCGGCAGCAATACGCCTATCCACGTCCATTTCGTATCTACCTTCTATGCTAAACATACTTCCCAGATGTAGTACCTCATTCACTTGTTCCAATATCATTATCTTATAATTGACACTGATCTTGCATTCTTACTTTTCTTCAATTCTTTCAAAATTAATCAAATTATTTGTTCATAAAACTTATTATAAGCATTTGGTAACTAAAATACATGCACATTTAAAATTTTTGACTATTTTTTTGTGTGTCCCGGACACAAATACTCATATATAGGACTTCCACTGCAAGATAGTTAATGGTAGAGAGGCAATATATCAAAATTACTGAAAAATTGGGCTTTTGGGATTTGCAATTTACGTCAGAACAATTAAGTTTCCTGCACACAAGTAGTTAGCCCCCCGATAACATATGAAATAAATAAACAAATATTTTATAATCGTATAGTTCAAATCGCGAAAGTGCCGCTAGTCCGTAATATATTTAATTGGTAAGTCTATATTTAGATAAATGATTTATTTAAGAACTCATATTTACTTTAGCCAGTCTTCCATATAGCTGACTCGCTGCTGCATAATATGAATTATGAAAAAAAATTGCTACTGCTTTTTATTTTTTTTATTCACTGTATTACACAGAAGACTTTTATCAATCAGTCAACGAAAGTGTTGTGTGATCTCATATGTGCAATATCGTCAATGTGGTTGAGTGTAGTGACGCACTTTGTAGGTTAAGCCTACTTGGGAAGCCCACGCATATTTGGAGACACGTGAGCACGAAAATAGGATAAGCCGAAGCACAACAAACAGGACAGTGGGGAAAGCAATCCTGTCATTTAGCAACTTACATGACTCACTTAATTGAATTAACTTATTTTTGATAGCTTCAGGCTAACATAGTTAAATATAAAAAAAACAACATAAATCGGGTTATTAAAATAAAAGTTTTAACACGTTTATGGAATGCGTATTAAAACAATTTATTAAAGTCTTCTCAAGTTGTAAATCCAATCTTAAGCATCTTGAAAGACGAGTATAAAATAACACGAACTGCCTTCGCTCCTGATTATACCTCTATAAATAGCAACTGCCTGAGTAAGACATGGGAACACCCACACAATTTTCAAAACATTCGTCTTGGTTATTTTAAGCTAGATATTGATTTTAAGTGAATAATCTTGACTTAAATATTTTTAGTTTTCTCTTAAGAGAGATAGATATTTATATCTATCGACCAACATTCATCACGTTAACTCAAAGTAGACAATTAACATTTTTAAACTAGAGATGCATTGTAAGAAGACATGTATTGATTTAGATAACAGATGACGTTATACGTCATCTGTTGCTATTGCAGTATTATGTGGCCCATATACAGTAAATTCTAATTAATAATATCAAATTTGTACTGTATTATAACTTTTTCATTTCATTTAAAGAAAACACAAGAAAAGATATCAAATAATCTTGTTAGAATTTAATTAAAAGGAACAATATCGGTTAAGCCACGGTAATGATCATAAAAATAAATTTTGAAATGAGTCAAGCTTAATATTCGTTGTTTACAGTCACGTAAATAAGTAAAACGCTTCTTATTAGAGGAAAGTAAACATCCCGAGAGACTGTGTCGAAAATACAACTTTTCATTTTATTCCTGAATGATTCACATCTCAACTTTAGGGTCTACGACACGCTGGGGAATTAGCCACACTTTCTCGAAGACGAACAGGGAGTGTTAACTATGATTTTAATTAAACGTAATGTGAGCCAACTTATTGCGCCTCTCATTTGCCATATAGAATAATAAATCACAAATTCACGTACTACGATATGTATTTATTTATTTAAACGTTAAATATTGATTAATTATATCGCGTAGACGAAGACGAATTTGTGAAGTACTAAGAAATATTAGTAGAGTAAGTGAGATATCCTATGCATATTGTGCAGGTAAGATAGGAAAGGTCGAGAACAATGGCGCGACCACCCAAAACGCAGACCCCCGAGTAGCAGAATTGCTAGTTGCAAACTTGTATTATTTAAATTGCGTACAACAACAGAAGAAACTGTTTAAATACAATTATATGTATAATATCTACTAGTGCTTACAGTTATGTATTGTATACATATTCCTTAACAATTAGTAAGTACTTACACACAACATAATTAATTATACGTATGCCGATAAAATAATTAATTAGAGAAAAGCTTGAAAGGAACACAAAAAAATCTCTTAAATCATATTTTAGTAAAATAACTGTTCGCCGTGCACTGATAAAGTCTGATAATGAAGTTCGCCGACGATGCCGTTTTAATTACTTGAAACGGTAAGCACAGCAACGGCTTCGTTTTATAATAATATTAGCTATGCCCGACGTACCACCTGTACCGCTGTTTCAAGCTTAATGATGTAAAAACTACATCTTATAAAATATAAATAAAAATATAATATAATAATGGATTGATTTATTATAACCTATACAAATAAATATATATTTTTAGTACAAAATCAGTTATACCCAATGGAGGTCAATGTGGTATGTCTTAGTAATACAAAAAAAAATACATCCATAAAAGTATATAAGTCACAGAACATTTAAAATCAGGAAGCAACAAACACATATTTCTTTATTTTATCACGAAACAGCAAGGAAGGTACCTTGTATAAAGTGTATAACAGATCATTATTGACCACTTAGGTCAGCTGCAAACATTCTCGACAGGCCAACGCTCTATTCTTCTCTTTAAAAGTGATAAACAAAAATGACCTTTAAATTTAACAACACCAAGGTACATAATCGCCTGAAAGTATAGAGACTGTTGGCTCTGAGATACTGCTGGCGTAAATGTGGTTCCTGGAATGCTTCGGTCTCCTTTGCAATATTTTTACCGACGACGAATTTGGCATGGCTTTTTCCTCTTTGTTTAAATATGACTTCTGTGTACTCGACTAGACCTGTTTTAGTCACACGTTAATTTATAATTTTTCATATATATTACACAAAATAATGCAATATAAGTGCGAGGCAAAATTATTTTCACTTTATGGATTGAATATGAAAAAAACAAGTTCAACATTTATTCCTTTAAAAAATAAACTTGTACCTAATAAAATTGTGTTATCTATGATTAGACACGATACTAAAGTATTCCAGGTACACCGGCACCTGTGCGTAGTGATAAGTCCCATATTAAAGTGCAATGAACATAAATAGAGATAAGGTACAAATGGAACCGCTATTTCCTACAAACGGCATGACTCAGGTTTCTGGGTGAAGTTATTCAAGTTTACATCCGCTATTATTTGATACATTCAAATGTAATGTTCTTACGGAACTCAACTGTGGTATGTGGCATTTCCTTGATTTACAAGAAGCATTTTATATCTATATTATTACAACTACCTACGAAGGCTGCGGTACTAAAAGTATGCATGTTAAGTATCCATAACATACAAATAATCATTAAAGACATTAAGATAACAAACGACAACTCACTGATTTTCTCGCCTATAATGGATAGTGTCAATGTAACACGGTGGACATTGAAATTTAGAGCGAAACTTAACGGAGTGGAAACTCTTTTCAACTACGTTCCAAACCTAAGTATATCACAGTACACTAGTTAGTGGATAATCAAAGAAAGGTCTTATTAAACTATTCATATACAACATACTACTCATATAACAGACACGTGAGAGATAGAATATAAATATATCATTGCCATATTGCATATTTTTTTAGAATATTACATTTAAGATAAGTTATCTTTTAACTACACATACCTCAGATAATTTTTATTTTTCTTATGGTATCCATTAATTTATATTTATTAATGCGTCAATAACTTAAATCATAAAAAATTACGTCTTACTAAATTTCTTTTTCTCTGAGCATACCGATATTTATGATGTTTTACTTTGACTTGCATAATATATTATTAATTTTACATGTGAATATATTGATGTATTGTCAAAAATCAACAATTAACTTAAAAAAATATAAATTATATATATCTGTCATATGTTCATAATTTCATACTGAGTAAACAAGTACTTTATATCGTTCAGTACAGTTCTCTAAATATGGTGTTACGAGCGACAAGATGAAAGACGACAACAGGAAAGTACGTTTTTAAGTTTTATCGCTGTCACAAACGTCAATATAAAACAAATAATATCCGCTTGCCGCCAAATATTATTGGCACCCTACAGTGAGCTGGTGTGCAATTTGCGACACGGAGAGCAAGTTGTGTATTTCGGAAACCTAAACAGCCTGTTTTAAACAGGCTTAAGTGTAAAACCTAGCAGGTATTTATATAAAAAATTTATAGCTTCACACTGTATAATGCACAGGGAAAGGAAGGCAGAAGGAACGAACTTAGAAACCTGGTGTTTAGGCACTTGGGCATTGAATGTGGAGTGGCGGAATTCAACGCAGTGTTTTACCTTGTTACCAGCGTGAAGAAATGAAAATGAAAAATTTCCTCGAGTAAGGATCAAATCCAAAACCAGGCCTTATAAATAATGATAGACGATTAGATTTGGAAGAAATAACGCATAATAATATTTTAATTTCTATCATCAATAATCGTAGAAAATATCGCTAGAAAATAGCAGTACCTACACATTTTAAAAGTCAAATAAAGTAGAAGTAGAAGACGATGTAAATATTATTTAATATTTAAAGCTGTGCCAACACGCAAGAGGACGACTTTATTAGCAATATGCGTAACCGTCAATTAGTAAAAGCAAGACTAACAAGTGAAGTGTTTGGTGAACCTTTAGTGTATGCTGCGCATCTAACAGCGGAACGGTAAGCGCATGCCTCGACGGAGCGACACGAATATTTCACTTATTTTGCATACTAACAAGCAACGGTGCGCTGGCGCGACATTGCGTCACTGCAGGCGTTGCGCAATCGACTCACGCGCATGCACGCTGCCATTCATCCGGCCGCACCGGCTGGCAACAGTCTAGATTCGCTACATCTAGAACTATATTTCCGTCTCGCTGTGTGAACAGAATATACATACTTATTAGACGGCTACTTCCTAGTGTTTACCTTTACCGAGCTACGTCTGCTAATGGATCTGAGGATGCATTTAATTAAAATAAATAATTAAGAAAAGTAATATAAAAATCTACATTTTTAATTTGTACAAGAATGTTTTCATCGAAACAGTTATCTCTACAAAGTTGAGATAGTCTCCATGACGATTAACGAGTTGAACAACATTGCAGCAAACATTCTTAAGGCTGACTTTACAAATGTAATTAGTATCAACGTATTCATAGATGTAGATTAATTGTATATTTCCGCGGAACTTTATGATAAAACACCGGATGTTTAGACGTGTACGGCATTGTTCATATAAGTCTACTATATAAGGTTAATAAGTATCGAGAATAAGCGTTTTGGTGAGTTTAAGATTACAAACCGGATGCATTATTTAACCATTTTTACACAAAAACCCCAATACCTAAAGTTAAGAAAAAAAACACAAAAAAATAATATTTATCAATTAACAAATAGAAATTATTATGTTCCTAGAAAACTACACTATTTATCATCCAAAACGATCTATGATCAAATGTACTATTAATAGAGGAACATGCCCCAAGGACAGAGCAAACAAGTAATTACTGTTTATACTCCAAGTCATTGTTTCGCACCGATTGCATCTAACAATGCGCCCTTTAAATATAATGACGTTTGTTAATTGTCACAATTGATATTAACAGCGTCATCAAATATTTTTGTAAAGTACATAATTTTGATCTTAAATTTTCATTTATTTTCTTTCTTTCTTTCTTTCTTTCTTAGCTTAACGCTGTTCTGAGGAAACCCGAGAACCTAGTGTTAAGACACTCCGTTCCACATTCCGTTCCCCACTTTCCGCCGAATTTGAGGCATTGCGTGTTGAGTGGCGGAACTAAAGGCCGCGCTTTGCCTTATTACCATCCTTATTCATTTCTTTTACTGTATTATAGAATATATTCATCAAAATATTGTTTTAAAAAGGTTATGGAAGTATAATTTTCTTAAATTTTGAACTTTGTTGAATTTTGTAAGTACGAAAATGAAATATTTATTATAAATAATAAAAAAACAAACAATATAACTATGTAACAGGTCCTTATGTCGATAAGTGACCACTTACATTGCTAATATATAGTATCAGTTAATATTGAATATTGGGTGACAGTGAGAAAGATTGGTGATGCGACATAGGCTATATAATATCAGTCAATATCACATTTAACTTGCTATGATTTTCTACGATAATACGAGCATATAATAAATAACGAGATATTCTACGATAATTGATGAGTCACTTTAGTGGTAAAATAGAAAAGCAACAACTTTGGTCTAAGAAGCTTGACTTCCTTGACGTTCAATGTAGCGATTTTTTGAATAAACACACAGAATACATTGAAAGTGTTGCATTTATTGTCATATTTTTTTATATAATAATGTAATTTAATTATTTGAATATATTCAAAGTTAAAATAATCAAAATATAACGAATACAATCTCTTAAACACAACAATTTGCTATCAGTATAAAGGTGCTCCTGCCACAGTATCGAGATAGATGTTTACGTAAGAAATAGGCTTTTAGCAGTTTATTAACCTCTAGACATTGCAAGCCATACGGAATTGAAGGAGGTAATTTGGGTTATACACTAATAAATTAAAACATAATATTTATTCATAACTTAATCAACAAACACTATAAACTAATTTAATAAGTGTAAATAAAAGATTTTCTGTGAAAACATTCCCAAAAGTAACGTACGGGCGTGACAATAATGAAATATTCAAATTAAAAACATATAGAAGTAAACGCGTCAATTCCATTAATTCTATTACAAGGCATGTTTTCAACCAAAAACATCCTTAGTGTATTGTAGCGTAACTCCTCTGAGTATTGCTGTCAAATATTTTTTTGACATATTATGGTACATAGATAACAACGTATAAAATAATTTATCAATTTTCATTGCTTGAGGCCGTCGTTGGGCAAAATCACATGAGTGCGGTGGTAATGAGGCAAAGCACATTGGTGAGTTCTCTCACTCTAAACACAATGCCTCAAGAATTAGACTGAGTGGGCAAGGAAAGACAGAGAAAAGTGGGCAAGGGAAGTGCCTAACTAATGGCAGCGAATTGTCTTATCACTAGGTCATAAGTTTACCTCTGCCTTCGCTGCTATATGCTGAACACAGTAAAAAACATAAGAACTTCGCTTTGCTCGATTACGTTAATCAAGTATCTAAGCAGTATTGCAAGTAAATTTCATTGATCATTATTATTTTTTGATGATAACATCATCAGAAACACTTCCGATGATGTTATAATCAATAATTACACAAATATCATGTGTATTTACATTTGGTACTCCATTTCTAACCCATGTACACGTCTGTCCTCGTATAAATTATTCAGTTCAGTATTTATAATTTATTTTCCCCCTCCACGTAGTAATATTTCCATTACGCACGTTAAAATAAATATTATAGCTATCTAAAAGTCTAGAATTATTTAGTTTATACCACTTTAATTAAGTATATTAATTAATCACCTTAAAAATGACAAATGTGTAGATAGCAAGAAAAAAAATCAATGTAAATATTATCTATTAAAACAAGACACTTGTCAACCATATTTTCTTGATTGTAAATGTAACTTTATATAACATACATATTAAATATTTATGATAATATTCTCTTGGCCACAACAACTCAACGACCTTAGTAAGTTGCCTCCCATATACATACATATACGTTACAAATTGAATTAAAAATATAAATGTACGCTTATATTTACAAAGACAATGCACTTTCGCTGTCGTTCTGTTAACACTTACAAAGATAGTATTATCAGTTTCATTGGTAACAATATCAATGTTAGGTATGTTACTCGTAGAAGCCGATTGGAAAAACGTATGTACAGTAACGAGAATGAACGCATACGCCAGTCAGTCGACTCGTGATGATAGTTCAAGTACCTGCGTTGCTAACGAAAACGACGCGGAATCTACGTGTTATGACGAGTTACTAAACAAACTGAGCTCATGGATACCGTCGATCGACTTAACAATGATTTAATATTTTGTAACGTCACGGACTTTTAAAATATACATTAAATATTTAACATAACAACTATATTTCACTCACTCCGCTGCACGGTGTGTCCCGCACATGGCAGGGTAGACAGAGGGAATTTGGGAACCTAGTGTTAAGACACTCCGTTCGTTCTGCACAAAATTATATTTGAATGCATTATACATAGAGTATATGAGGGTTTAGTATGTACACAATGATTTTAAAATTAAAATCTTATCTACTAGTAGTTACTACCTATATCATAAAGTCTGTCTGTACCTTCATTTCGCACATCCATGAGGTCAGAGATGAGTCACTATTGCCACACAAGATGAGTCACTGTACTGGAGAATGGGAAACTTATTGTTCTCGCCGTGTCCTTAATTTGACTCAGCTGTTTAGATAATAATAGATGTTGCAGATTGAGATGTAGTAACACGAAAAACATAATTATGTGAAGACGAACGTGAGAAAATCTAATAATGACAGAATTGGTTTATAAAGTTGTACATCTGTTAGATTTAGAAAACAAAAGCGAAGTTGAATTATTTTTAAATACTTATCAATCGTATATCTCTTTAATTAAAAAATCTATTGAATCATAAAGCATTAAAAATCAAGTATTTCTAGCAGGATATTGTGTTCGGAATACAAACACTAAATTGGCAGTGGCTAAACAATTGCTGAGTCCGTATCACCTATTTTTATATTTAGCATGAGTGCTTACCATACTAAAAATTTATACGTTAATATTCGTCTAATTTATACATTATTATATTTTAATGTTCATGTAACTGTGAGAAAAAAAAATAGAAATGGTAGTCTTGGAGTGAAGGCTGAACGAAGGTCTTGTTGAGACGATATAACCAATAAGAACTAAACAATTTTTGTAAAATATGTCTACACCGTTTAATACGTAAATAAACAGTAATCTATATAGTCTATAATATAATTTTATTGATGTGACAAATATTTTTGTCTTAATTATAAAATTATAGTACTAGAATATAAACTTTATGTAGCCATCTTTATTTATTTGAAACAATGCTATTAGTTACGACAAAAACAAGTATGTAAAATAATTGTATTTAGTAGTATAAAGATAATTAGAATTAAAAAAGCAATTTAAAATGTATTATTTAAATAAAACAAGATAACCTTAACCAGCTGATTCATTCAGACTTTTGGCCTTGCGTGCAATGCAATTGCGACGCTTAATGTCTTCAATTCTTATTATCTCCGCAGGATATTTCGCTTAGTTAGACAAAGCAGAAACCTCGTCACGCCAGATTTATAAAAACCTTTAACAACGATCACTATCGCAACCTTGAAAATATGTTAATTACTTTAAACATAATTAAAAAATACATAATAATTATATATTTTAAAATTAAGAATTTGATTGATATCACCAATCGATTAGTTCGTGGTCAAAAGTTTATTGAGACATAGAAAATGTATATGAATGAAATGTTGTTTATACATGCTTGATAAAAATGTCGTTGATCAAGTTTCGGAAGCAAGGTGACTCCCGTGACCCGAAGGTGACCCGCGTTCGTACGCAGTTCGACGAACTCGGTACAATATCGTTACCTTAATCCTCACTCTGGCGAGATTTATAAGCAAATTTTAAGAAATTTGTTAGCATTACAAAACGGAGTGAAATGTAATTACTAATTAAGACAAACTTAATTAGACAGTTCCTTACATCGGAACTCAAGGATGTCAATTAGCAACTAACAGACATTAAACTGGCGCTTTTTTACGTAGGTTGAATGTAAAATTCACCATATGGATGCGTTTAGTATAAATAAATTTAAGAAAATTCTGGAAATTTAACTTGATACAATATTTTTTAACAAATAAAGATAAAAATGAAAAACAAAAACTGTACATTAAAGTGAAAACATGTTTTAAGCACTTATAGTTCAGTGAATTCTAATGAGAATAAAATAATATAATTTATATAGCGTCACCATGGCGCCAATACAAACGGCTGTGTAATAATTGTGAAAAACCAAATCGTTCATTTGGTTCATTTGGTTCTCACAGAACATTAGGGTTGTCACTGATAGGATTTAATAAACATAGGTCATTCCATTTGCTTTTACAAACACAACACGACAAGGGTTGTTTAATAATATTATTGAAAAAGTTTGAAGCATCAAATATCTGTAATGTTTAATTCCACAATATGTATTAAAAATCTCAACTATATATATCAAATTAAGCATTTTTTATAATATATTTTTTGTGAATAAATGTCACTTGGCCATTTCACAATGAACATGACCACGATCAGGCGAAACTAGTATTAGTATTTGCTACATATCGATGACACATCAAACAGTGCTTACACATTATAATATGACTAATATCTACAATTCTTTTCCAAATTATTATTATAAAGTAGCTGTTCACAAATAGGCTGCTTTCATATTAAATATATAAATATTTTATTATAAACATTTACAAATAAACAAATGTACGTTTTAAAACTACAGTTTCCTAAAGTAATAGCGGAACGTCATTTAGTAAGTATCTAAACTATAAAAACCAGTTTTACAGCAATTATTATTTACTTAACTAATTGCACTTTTTATAGATACTAACATTCCCAGTAACATTCCTAGTGGCAATATCAATTAAAGAAATAAATCACAGTATTTGAGAAAGGCGTAGTCTACTTTGCAACATAGTGAAGCCTGAGCTTTACTTGTTACTATAGTTTCGTTCGAGTGATTTATTATCCTGGATTTATAATTGTATACGTTGTTGTACGTGTTGTTGAATATGAATAAAAAGAAACATTCCTAGATGACTTACGAAAACCATATGGAGCATACGAGTGAGATTTGAAATCAAAACCTTTCAGGACTGCTCTACGCTGATTTTGATATAATAATATGTAAAAAAAAATAATTAAATTCTTAAGAAAGTTTATAAGATACCGTAAGAATGAAACCACAATACTTTTAATTTAACGTATTTAAATGTGCAAGGAACTAGAAATGTTCCAGTGTATATCTGATGCTAGATTGCAGTAAGAAAATCGCCCTATTCAAGTTACAAACCGCAACGAGACGCCAAAGAAACGGTTACTTATAAATATTTCACTCTATACATAAAACAAATGGGAATCATTCTTTAATAATATTATATAATGTTATAAAAAAAACTATGAAAAGTAATACTATGAAGATTACAATAAAATGATAATAATCGTAAGTTTAAAGATGTTAGTTGTACAAGAAAAGTTTGCTGTCGCAAAGAATACAAGTTGAGAACAACGCCAGCAATAGTTAGGGTGGATCTGGACAAGTGCTCGCCAGCTAATTGCTCGTAACCGTACAAACGAGATTATCGGCGTACCGGTGCGTTGAGCTGACCGTCTACTGAAGTCTTACTACTATAGTGTTATCTTACTGTACCACTTAGTTACTTTTTAAATGAATTACTTTATACCACGGATACACGTGTAAGTAAGTATATAGTTTTACTTTAATACTGTAAACGTGCGGAATACCTAACTATTTAGAGTGTTGGACCATAAGTAGTACTTAAAACACTCATGTAATACTTAGCGACATTTTTCATTCAATGTAAAGCAAATTCTTATTACAATAAATACAAAACAAAATATATTTGGTGACAAAATTGTGTGAAATAACTTGAAAATTAATTAACCAAAAGGCAAATTATATTCTTCAAAGATAATTAAGGCATTCTTGGTGAGACAAACTGTTAGCTACTGACTTGTTTTGAAATGGTAATTTTGGGAGGCGTTATAATTTGGTCTTAAAAAGATGTTTATTCAGTTCCTTATAAACATTAGGGTACTTTGAATTGACCGAGAACTTTATAATACAACAGCGACGCGTATATACCATTATTGCTATTGTAAGTACGTTGTTACCCCGGTCATATCATAACATTTAATAACTTTATTATATTTCATACTTTATAGACTGTAGACTCTTTCAACTCATATTTTGATAACTTTACGAGACGATTCTCAATAGTATCGTCACTTGCTGTAGATGTGAAAAATTTCATTATTATAATAAAAAATACTAATAATAGAATAACTCGTGTAAACAATACTTGTATACGGGAAGGATGAATTTAAAATTTTAAAGTAACCCATTGATAATTAAATTATATTCTGATGTATAATTAGAGTCCTATGCATAGTAAAAGTGTACATATAATTGGGACACAAGAGGGTTACCTAATCGTTGCCTTGGTACACTTTATTATCAGACGCTGTGGACGTGTGGATGTGACACACATTGCACCGGTAAACACCATTAACTGATACACAAGTTTTTATATCATACAACGTGACAGTTTCATTGACTTGATAAATCAACACTGTAAACTGCGGTAAGGACAAGTATTGATAAGATAGTTAGTTGTTGTCCAAAATAAATCTATGTCATATAATATACGCATTATTACTAGTGCTTAACAGGCCTGATTCAACAAGTGATCATAACAATGTTTTCACGTAAGCATATTATTTTGTCTCAAAAAACTGAAATCATACAAGAGTATTCTTTATATTTAGTTTTTTACTGAAGTCATAAATGTATACTAAAGTATATTTATTTATTTAAATGAAAAGAGTGTAAATCAAAGCTTCTCTTTTAAATTATGAAATGACATGTGAATAAATGAAAAGTAGGTACTATTAAAATATTTACTAAAGGAAAGGACAAAACACTAGGTTAATATAAGTTTCGTGATACATATCATCATTATGTGTAGTTGGGATTAACCCACGGAAGCGGCTGACTATAAATCGTTAATAATATAAAGACATTATTGATTATCATTTTAATTGCTGTGGTACAGGGTTGTCGTTGTCTTCAAATAATAACGATACACTTAACGTACAATTAGTACAGTGATAAATCTGACTCTACGAATCCAAGTCTAAAGATTCAAGAAGTATTGTGTGGAGAAATTATGTCTCATTTTGATCAAAAATATAGCCTATAAGCAATAATGCTTATCTTATTATATATAAATTATCCGCAATATTATTATATATAAATTATATCCAAATATAAATTTGGATAGTATAGAAAAAATGCCAAGACCCATAGGTTGTGTATGTGTACTTGAATAGTATAAGTACGTCTGTAGACTAAGCTATTGTGAGCGTATAAATAAAACAAGGTAAACCTGTGAAGCCCTAGAAATAACCTTTTTTTATAAGTTATTATGTATGCCCACTATGGTATTTAATAGAATTTATATCTTCATTTAATTTAATTTTTTAGCGGATATTTAATCATCAATACCATGATCAATAATATGAAAAAAAATACTGCTTCTGTTATGCCTATATGATAATCAGAAAATGTATTCATAGGTTTGTTCTTAAAGAAGCATTTTTTTTAATTCCTCTAATCTGCTTTTATTTTCAAATTACTTTATAAAAACTTTCCCACAATTTCCATCAGCAAAAGATTAAAAAAAATAGCTTCACGTAACAAAATAAAGATTTTTTTATATTTTTTCCCTTAAGGCCTATTTTAATTAGTGTTGAATCTTTGCTTAACCACTTTCGGGAAAACCATTGAGACCCGATTGGCTACACTTATTATTAAAGCCGAAAAACAAGACAGATTCATTAATTAAACAAAGAACAACGGATGACAGACCGTGTCCTCATTCCCGTGAAACTTTCAATACTTTACCATTGGGGTTAACTGTGACAAGGTTGTAAGAATCACCTGAAAAATTATCTTTAATTTGTTTGTTTTTTTTTTATTTTTTTTCGTTTCAAACGACTAATGATTACCGACTTCTTTTTGAATATAATGTCTTATCTGTAGTGCTGTTATATAATTTCCTTATTATGTATATCTGTGACGGAGTTCATCGTAAATTAGTTACGAGTGAAGGTTAAGCGATGTCAAGTAAAATTTAACAGGTAATTAGTAAGACAACGGATGCTTTAGCATCGTCAGCGGAGCTGGTTTCGGGACTGGCCTTAAGCCTCTTTAATTTATGTTACAAAGTAATTGATCATACAACACGGTACATAAACGAAATTACCACGAAACTCGTATAAGCTTGAAATTCTATATTCTCAAGGTGAATCGTAAATAAGTTTATTGTTGAACGCTTAACGCACTTTTTTCATAATAGATCTTTGGCAACAATGTCGATCATTGTTTTTATGCACGCAATCTGTCAGTTACTAACATATATGTGTTCACCAAGTGTTGTTTCTTTTATGGTACTTTCAATTACAATGTTATTTGTACTTTAATAAATATCTTTAGCAAACAAGCTGCTTTCTTTATGCCTGAGTTGAATTTTTATTTAATTTTTTTTAATTTAATCACGACAAGTGCAAAACTTGTAACATTAATTAATAGAAAAATAATATAACACGTTTATATTTAAAATTATAGTTAACCTAAGCTCAATTTTAAAATAAAACAAAATGTATAAATCATTAAAATGATATAAAAAGCATTTTAGGTAATTTTATCGACGATATAATCAATATCCGCGTTCCGATAGTAAGGACATATCCTTCCAGTATTACTAGGGCTAGGCGCCGCCAGGCTGACGTTGACAAGTACACCGGACCTTCAAACCCTTAACATATAGACAATAGAAGTGATTATGCAATAAATTGTATAATGCAGTCGTGCTTCGACCGTCCGTACAACAATCCGGGTAGCAACAGTGTAATCGTGACGTCGGCTCACCTTGACTCACTTTAGTTGGCCCGCTTGTGTGTTTGCTAGCTGCGTACTTGTGATTAGTCTAATAAAAAACAACATACGCATAGATGACGGCGTTTCACATGTTTACCTTAAAGTAACGTAAGTGATTATGTATAATCTGTCGTTAACTATGGCACGAATATGTATATTAGGTTTTTATTTATAAATTAAAACCTATCGTACTTTGTTTCTATTGCCCCTTTAAATCTTTAAACTCACTTTACTATTTTTTTGTCTTGGTTAGAATAGTAGTATATTAATATTTTCACTGTGATGAATTTACAAGTAAAAGTTAAATTACATATATTAAACTAGAAAAAATTGTATATTAATCAACAAAAATCATAATCAAATCAAAGTAAGTTTTACAAATGATGTTGGTTAGAAATAGTATAAACTTCTTTCTAACTATAATATCTAATTTTCGTAAGTTTATTGGGTATATGTCTTTTTTTATTATTTTTTTGTATATGAATAAAAATTAAAAAGGGTAAAAAAATATGAACGTCTCTTCAAAATTAATCGTAATTGCAAACAAATTATACTTGTTTTTTTATTATATTCTTATATTTTGTACAAGTTACCTTATTATGCAATGGCTCACACGTGTGTCGATACAGCATATCCATGACTTACATATGAATAAGCAAGTTTTTGTAAATATATGTATATATATATATATATATATATATATATATATATATATATATATATATATATATATATATATATATATATATATATATATATATATATATATATATATATATATATAAATTAAAAGTAAAATAAATCACCTCACAATTACAGTTTTTAAACATTTTCCGTTTTATCACGCAAACTTTTTTAATGTTTAGTAATGTAACGTTGTTTCATAATAAACAAGCCGATGAACGTGCCAGTATCCGCCAAATGGATACACAAATATGCGATTTCAACATTCCATTGTAATAAGATGGATAGCGACTAGCAACAGTAATGTTTTCTTTTCAAATCGCGTCTCGAGCGGCAATTAATTTTCTCAGGCACAACAGCTGATGCTTCGTGTCGAGTTGAACATAGATGCGGCGAAAGCGTAAATGACAATGCAGCGCTGCACGCTTGAGAATTCCGTTACCTAACATCTGATAATTTCAATGTTTCATCCGATATACAAAATGTATACAAAGATTATTTATTTAAATAATAAACACTCGTAAGAACATCTTTAATTTTCGCGTTTATTATCAATACCTATACGCGATTAGTTTCATTTGAAATCTTTAAAAATATAAATTTAGTCCATTTTGGCAATAAAAGACCTTATTCTTTAATCTCATCTTTTACAATACATACTTTTACGATAGTGTCATTGTTTTGAAAGAACTCACATTTATTATAGTATCTATTTACAAAACAGATATTACAAGATATTTTTTTATATTTATTGAAGTCTTACTGCCCACAAAGTAAATAATATAATAAAACTTGTCCAACACACGAGATAAATCTTCTTCGATATCCGTAAAACGGGGTCAGTCAATCTCGAGTCAGTAACCGATCTATAAATATTGATCTGTTCTCTCCTTGACTCGAATCGCAATAACCGGCCGCTTGCGAAATTCGCCCAGCGGCGTTAGTCATTGTCGTCTATTGCATCCAATGCAGAGTTGCAGACAACTTGCTTCATACCCCATACTGTTTGTAGCTCACTCTTGCCACCCAATGCGCTCGATATGTACCTATGCCTTTATTTAGTGTCTCGTAAGTCCCGAATAGATAATCGGTTAAAGTGAAAGTTGAGTCTAGTTAAAGTCAATATAAGTAACAATGAGTTTACCTAAAGTAAAACACATAATATTAGCATTAATTACAGTCTTCGCTGTTTACATTAAGTTATAAACAATGGAATCTATTAACGAGCTTGTCAAATGTAGAAAATATTATGTACCGTTTACATGACAGATATTAAGCAACATAAGATTTAAGTTTTCTAGAAAACATGAATGAACATTAACATAGCTATAACGTGGTGTTTACCACGTAATTCATTAAAATCGCAAACGTGCAAAATTATTCTATTAGCTATGCTGATCTATTGTCCGTCAGCGGAATGTCCGTGACGCAATTAGGTCATATGAAACCAATAAGTTGTGCGGCGTAACCGCAGAGCAGTATTAATAGAGGATTACCTATACGGACTTCGCAGAGAAAGGGATCTGGCTAACGTAATAAAAGCCGTAGCAGTCAGATGGAGAAAATAAGAAAGTCGCGGTTTATTCACCTCAAACTGGACAAAAGCTTCGCTTCTTATAAATAATGAACGCACACTATATGACCTTTAAAATATATATTATTAACACGAGAAAAATAAAAATATACGATGATATGAAAATAAATATATTGCAAATATATTTTTTAACCTACGTGTGTATACATATATGATACATATAACAATTTATGTATGTATAAGATGTGATTAAAAATATAGTACAAACATTATGAATTAGAGATATGGGACCAAATTGCGACTCCTACACAGATAATATTACGTACTCGGGCAATAATTTTCTGCCTACACAGTTGCTCAGAGAAAATTTATTTCAAAGTAAAGGGCAGTTGATGTGAGTAGGCATATGTAGTAAACACTAAAGTTCTTTCGGTGTATTTATAAATTGAAACATTTGAATGTCGCGTTCAATATGAACAAAACTTGTTAACGCTTAATACGACAAACAGTTTATTTTTAGAGAAAACGTAAAAGTATTCTTAATAAGATTTCATTGATGAGTTGTTAAAATTTTAAATATTAACAATCCAATGATGATATTATCCTAATAATCAAATTTAGTACACGATGTTACATTACAAAACATCGCCCGCCTTGCGATCGAACCTAGACATGGATTCTAAAAATAGCAACGCTCCAGTTTCTAAAAATGTTCGTAAAATGAAAGAGGAATAAATAAATCATATGCATCGGTCGCATAATTCAGGAACATTCGCCAGAAAGATCCGAGATGGTGGTACAGCGTCATGTAAACAACCAAATAGGGCAACGACCATGTTTAAACGTAAATAGAATATTGCCTATTAATACTGTGTTTAAAAA
Organism: Eueides isabella; assembly: GCA_019049475.1. Taxonomy (NCBI): domain Eukaryota; kingdom Metazoa; phylum Arthropoda; class Insecta; order Lepidoptera; family Nymphalidae; genus Eueides; species Eueides isabella. The sequence goes on along the minus strand of CM032389.1, from coordinate 10,664,750 downwards.
TAAATTGCGCTCTTTTGAAGGGGAGACTCCACGTGTCTCAAACGCTAAGATTAATTGCCCGACTGTAGAACAGAAATAGTAAATGTTTGAAGTTGCCCCGCTCTAATTTTCATTTTTGTCTTTACGAGACTGGCATAATTTAAATGACAGTATAATATGAAATTATTTTACTGCTTCACTTTGTAATTTATAGTTTTCCGTTACAGCATATGGTACTTAAAAATACTATATTTTAACTAGTAAATAGCACGCTTTATTCAAATTGCCTTATAAATTTAGGTAAATAGCTTTTATACAAATTTAAGAAATAAAGTGAGCGTGACAAATGTAAATGACACCAAAAGTAATAACATCGAAAATACATTCAAAAGTAAAAATTTTATTTCAATCGATTCATTGTTAGCGAAGTGTAGTATTCAAATAATGCAGATATTTTAATGAAAATTCTTTAAAGAAAATACAAAGTGTTAGACAGATCAGAATCAATAACATTTAATTACCATATTAATATTAGAAATGTTCATTTTACATTACCATCCACGCAATGTACTGACATTTCCTATCTCATTTTAGTGAGTGGGCAAAGGGGTTAAATGTCACTAGGATTAGAACCAGACTACCGTATAGTTACGAGTTAATTAAAGTGCATTTTAAGTTAAAAAAAAGGTACAGTTCAGAAAAGTCAGAATCGATTAATAAATAGCTTATATATAACGAGTTCAATTATAAGAGTAAACCTATAATATTTAACCTTCATCGTTGTTAATTAAATAGCCGTCAAAATATATACACTAAAGTACGGGGTTGTATTGTATTGATCAACGGCGGCGAGCGATTTTCGTGGAAACTCAGCTTTACAGTGCGGTCGTCCTACGCTGCAGTGAAAATTTACGCCCACGTGTACCAAAGGTCAGATGTAACACGTGCTAGATCGTAAACAGACGGTAGTCGGTAGATACATAAACCATTTGCGCAATTATATCAGTTTGTCTACATTGCTACTGAAAGTGATCACAATGTGACGTTTGCACATTTCGTATATAAAATCAGACTAGATAAATGGGAATATAAAATATTAGTAAAAATAACAACATAAAATATACTTCAAAACGTGTTATTTATGTTTTAATTTATCAAAATCTAGAACTCTGGATTTCAGCTTGTGTTCTGTATGTAAGGCATAAAGAGGTCATAAGGAGAAATAAGGCGCATAACTAGCAAAAAAAGGCTTTAAAAGCTTAATTATTTTAATGTATCGTAGCTAAAATTTCACAATTACAACATTGCCTTACGCGTGTTCATTATTCTAATCAAAACAGATCTAATCGCGATTTCGATAATTAAACAATGCCTTAGTAAACTGTAGATTTACTATTAAACAATGGATACAAGTAATGATAAAGCATTAATTAGTCAATTCTTATATCTACTCATTTTCTGTATTGCCACTGAAGCTGATAACCCACATTTATGGTTTACGATAATTTATTTTCTTATACAGCACCTATAACTCTTAATTAGTTTATAATATTCCCTTGCTCTCTCAAATATTTATTTACGTTTACTTGGGCTTTATAGCAGTGTGTGGTGATTCACAAGATATTTATGAGATTATTGTTTATACAACTACAAAACATCAAGTTTTAAAATATCCTTTTTTCCCATTGATCCTTTAATGAAACTTATAACTTATTATCTATAATATATAATGAGCAGCTTACCTCATTTATGTGTTTGTAGGTTTTGATAAGGTCGACGCTGAGTTTTCTTAACGGCGCTGTTGAGGAATCCCGAAAGTGGTGTGGTATTCGAGCTTGCATAGCCTAGACAATAGAAACATAATTCAGTTGCTTTACGATTAAACAACGAGCAACAAGCTATTAGCAGAAAATAAGTAAAGCACGGCAATCGAGGCCAGAGGCAGTTTCATCTAGTGATATAATAGTAATATGTAAAATAACAAAAAGTTACGACATGCTTAGACAATCTCATTTAATTTAAATATAAAATATTATTAAATAAATTAAATAAGAGATTAGGTAATCCAACACCGCAATACACAGTATGAGTACTAAAAGTGGGACTACAACGATAGTACAAAACAAAATATAAACTAGCAGTGCAGAAAAAATCATGGTGATATATATAGTTCAAAATGAAATGAAATCTGACCATTAATGTAAAATACTCTCTATTGACAAAAATAAAGTGACACTTTAACTACTACAAACATTACAAGCGGAAGAAATCTGCCTAAGTGTTTTAAAATAAAAAAAATCATCAAATGGATCTAAGTGTGTACGTAAGCGATCTACACGAGACAGTTTGATATCATTGCGTCGTAAAACTTACTTATTATGAAGCGCATATTTCAAATGTTTTACTGAAACTGAAAATCGTATGATAATATATTAAACCAAAGAGTTTTCGCAACATTAATAGAATGAAGCGAACAAAATTCTTTCGCTGGTAAAACTGTAGTCGAGCCCATTAAATAATTACCTATGTCTAGACACGAAATACCTATAGCGGTACGTTTAGCCCGTACTTAACACTCGAATACATTCAGTATTCCAGTAAAAGAGAACTTGTAGATAATTAGTGGCACTTTGTTTGAGGGATAATTTATTTACTTGCGCGTAATGTCTACCCTGACAGCGTTGTTAATGGTGCTTTTCATAAAACAATGAGACGATACCGCTAGTACTCATTTAACTTGCTAAGACGTTACATGATTAAAATATATATATTTTGTTTAATTTTCAATATTATTATTTAATTATTATTGATAAATTATGATAGCACACTAGAGTGTGAGAAGTTTTAACTCTATCTTTAATTATGTGCCTTTACACGTTACGTTATCGAGTTAGCCCAAACTGCCTCGTGCATCATTTACCTGAGCGGGGGTACGGTAGCGCCAGAAAGCTCTTGGGTTGCGCACTGGGGCGCTCACCTGAATGTCCGAAGGCGCGCTCATAGACGCGAGCTGTTCTTCGGCGACCAGCCGACCGTACAGAGGAACGTGTCGCCTCTCGCCGCCGGCGGCCTCCGGCATGCCGCCGCCGACCACACCCACTGAAACAAAACAAATTATATTCAATACCGAGAATTACTACCAATCTTTATCGTTACTAACAATCTTAATTCTCAAACGGCGAACATTGACTTTCTCTTTTTTTTTTTAAAAAAAAAATGTCAACAATCTGGTCTTGTTTTATTTAGGCAAAAAATATTTTAGGTAGTTTTTTTGTAAAATAGATTATAATACACCAAGTAATACATCAAATATTTTTTTTTTATGGAAAAGACGGCAAACGAGCGTACGGATCACCTGGTGGTAAGTGATCACCGTCGCCCACGTCCCCGAGTAACTCCAGAGGAGCTACTGGGGCGTTGCCGTCCTTAAAGTGGAAGGGCACCGGGGCCCGGTATTACCTAATGCGAAACGCAGAGGCCAAAGCCACTACTTAATCCTATTCTAAGCCGGAATCACACGGCGAACTTTAACCCTATCACATTAAAAACGTATAACCAGAGCGAGTGTTTAATTTTACTGTTATTATTTTTTAGGGATATGAGAAAAATATCAAAACATATAGTAATCAGTAGATAGATATCTCGGTCACGTTAAAAGTTAAATGTAGTCTTGAGTAGATGTTAAAGATTTCAGAAAGAAGATGCAAACAATCTGATAGCTATTACTTAGTAAGTGCTTACATTGTTTCGGACTTGTCAGTTACTAAGTAAGTATCAATCTTTACAAACTTCATCGCATGTTGCTTGTTCACCGACAAGCGTGGAACAAGTCACTAAGTATCTCTCGGCGGCTTCCCAATGGGACTGTTTTGACAAGTAGCAAAATGTTGAGAGAGTTAAGTTTTATACTATACGCGAAGTAAACTAGAACATATTGTAAGGACTTTTCTTTTCTACCTTTACACACTTTTTCTAAGAGCTTGAAAAAAACAACACATTCTTCTTCATTATTAAGGTATATCACTCAGACAACTTATTTATCACTTATATTGGTTCGGGATTTACATTCACAATCACTATTTGTAGCAGATTGTATCGTAAGTCACCAACAGTTCCACAAGTTCCGTCTACGCCTTTAACGATAAATGCTTTTGATATTTATGAGGCATTATAAGCTCACTTAAATACAAATAACAAATCTATATAGCTAAAAGTATATAATTGTGAGAAATGTTATAAATTTGTTGTTATAATTAGTTGAATTGAAATGTACATACGTGTAACGTGAACGATCTGTGATTTATTAATTTATACAACAAACTATTAACATTCATAAGTTATTTAGGTGCCACGAGAGCCATAAAGTGTTTTCATTACATTATTCCTTTATATAAACGAACGTATCTAGGTATCAAATTCAATTAGATTATTTTTATAGCATGACAACATAAAATTTTTTGACCGTATAATTCAGTGAGTTAACTTTTGTCACGCAATAAATAATTTCATGTTGATGAAACAGATTGCCTTGTAAATTACGGGTCACTTACTACCTAACTAATAGAAACTAACCAATCGTTCAGAATTATATAGGATTTTCAATGTTAATAAAGTCAATTTAATATTAACAAGTTTTAATGTTAATTGCTCAGTATTGTTTGTTAAGAATTATACAATTTTTATACAGATGACGACATCCAAGGTGTGAAAGCCCAGTAAAGGAAAGCCGAGGTTGCAGACAAGTTAATTCTGATTTATTTATGTACCGTCTGGCACGACGTGACATTTCATAATAAAACACAAGAACTCACTCGTTTATTTCAAGGCGACTTTTGCACAGAGGAAAGTTTGTTCAGTGTCTCTTAAGTTCGCCTCAATTTACGTGTTGATTCAATTACAATAACAGTTAAATCTTTGAATTATCTCGTCATTATTTTATTTTATTTGTTTAAGCTTATCCGTGTACCCCGGACATGACAGGGTAGGCAGAGAAAACATTGAAACTAGTGTTAAGACATTCCATTCCCCTTAAAACAATTCTGTTTCCCGTAACCTTGCGAATAAATTAAAATATTAAGTGTTTCATTTCCTCGAGTTGAGATCGAACTCACAACCTGTCGCGTTTACAGTCGCATGCGCCTCTGCGCCACGATAGAATTAATTATTATTAATTCAATATTAACGCTTCTTAAAAATCTGAAACTTGTAGATTTTTAGGGTTCTATATTAGTAACCTGTCGATTTTTAGTGTACCTCGGTTGAAAGAAAACGGAAGCTTTATAGGATCACTTTGTTGCCTGTTTGTTCGTCTGTAAAGACCATTTATGTGGAGATTGCTTAGAGCTATCATACTGTTATGAATATGTTATATTTAAGTCTATAGTCTCTTGGAGCACAGAAAATAACTCAAGCTACAAAGTCCGTGTTATTAAAAGAAAGAAAACCAGACCAGTGCAAATATGTAAGGATTTTATAGAAAAAAAAAATACTACAAACTTACATTTGTAGTTTATTTCTAACATTTGTAGTGCATAAGTTAGTAATATTTTATAAGTTCTACTACCCGTTGAGCAACTACAATCTTGAATTTATTACGGAACCTTCGATGGGCTAATCTGATTTGCACTAGACTAGTATTTTTTATTACATTTTATTTAGATTTTATAAACTTTTCACATAACCGTATTGCAGTGATTAATAAAACAAATTAAAACTTAAACAAGCGTAGTGAGAAATAAAAACAGTCAACAAGGAAGTAGTATTCTAGAGTAACTAAACTAGTAAGGCTTTCTATTATCGCATTCACGCGCTGCAACTGCAGCTCTCCGCATGCTATCGCATGTGATCTGGACAACTGCGTAGTTTAGAGAAGCATTACGTTGCGCGAGCATACGTATGACGTTCGTTGCTGCACAGTGTACGCTTCTTTAGTTTGGTCACGTAACATGTTTGTTTATGTGAATATTTTCGTTAGTGATTACTACAGATTTATGTATTTGACTCTTTTTTCTTAAGGTACTTACTTTTTGATATTATGACTTATATAGGATATAAAAACATTCTAATTTAAGCCATAAGTAAAAATGAAAATATATAATGTCTTATAATAAAACTTTCTCTGAAGTCAGGAAGATAAAATTAATGTCATGTTCATAAAGATAGTTTACTGACAGAATAATTTACCCTATTTGGTATATTTAGGAAAATTTGGCTGTCGTAAATGTATTGACATATGTATACGTGAAACAAGCTTAGCAATAAATTTCACAACATAGCGAAACAACAATAATGCTGAATAACAGCTTAAATTAGGTCCAGAAAGGTCGCACTAATTTTAGGGACACGTGTAGAGCGGGTGTACAAGGGAGGCAATAGAATTACAATCACGATAGTGGATTTAACTGCGCAGTATCGAGTCCAAGTTAAGAAGAGCTCCGATACATTGCTGGGTTTCCCCGATGAGTTCTATATAGTTTGGCGTAGAGGGCGGGTGTGGGCGTCGTGTGTCGATGGCACGCCGACTCACAGAGACGAGCTACGTCATCGCTGCAAGCCGTTCGAACCAGCCGCAGTGCCGGCCGACAACCTGTAGTAGGTATGCGTGGAATGCGACTAGCGGCCGGCAGTTAATATACCGGGCACCGGCGTGGGAGGTGCGAAATAAGTTTGCCGTTTACTAAATGCAATTGCACTTTTATTTGAGTGTATGCAATTTATATTTAAGTTATTAACATAATTCCATTTCTAAAATGACAATTCATACTATCATATAAAGACCAAAGATCAGATTTCAACAAACGGATGACGCAATTAAGCTGGAAATTTACTATATATTTTTGTTGTAATGGTTAATCTGCTCGTATTTAGATAAAGAAAACTCTAATTTTAGATTTTTATTATATTATTATTTTTATTTTATTTTTTTCAGCTTCACGCTGTATCCCGCACTAGGCAGGGTAGGCAGAGGGAACGAAAGTGAAACCTAGTGTTATGACACTCCGTTCCACTTTCGTTCCCCACTTTCCGCCGAATTTGAGGCATTGCGTGTTGAGTGGTGGAACTCAACTCCGCGCTTTGCCTTATTACCAGAGCGAAGAAATGAAACATTAAATATTTAAATTGAAAATATTAAATATTTCATTTCCTCGACTGGGGATCGAACCCAGAACCTGTCAGTTACAGTCACACTCTTGTGCCGCTGCGCCACGACAGGCCTCTATTATTATATATTATATTATTTAAAGTATAATATTTGATCTTATTAAAAAGAATATGTGAGTTAAAATAAATTATAATTATAATTTCTTAAAGAAGTCTCTGCAGTCGTGCATCATATATTACGTATTCTTGAATACTTACAATCATCCTTTTTCTCCTCTTTTATTGTAGACATTCCACAAATTCAATGGGTAAATCCAAGGTATCTAAACACGGAACAAATAACTTATCACAGAAACATATCATTTGATGTCAAAACAAAGAGCTGGCGAGAGCGTATCATTTAGAAAACAAAGAAATACTTGGTTGCGAGTGCCAATGTCGGATACCAGTGTTCCCCGCAGCACCATCTCGATAGCACATTTTGTCAGTATATGTCGGAATGTAGCGCGTGGGTGCGTAGTTTGTGGATTTAACTATCTACCGGAATGGTCGGTGTCGGCGCGTCCTTGTGCGTCACTCACGGCCGCGTATTGTTGTGCAACAATGTTTATACACGTGGCGTTGTTGTGAACGCGTTACTTGTCAATATCGGCGGCGATAAAAGGGTATGTATGCGCTATGCCAGCGAGCGGCGCGGGCGGCCCGACGCAACTAACGCCAGCTCTAATGGCGCGCGTGTAAGCAACAACTGAAAGACCAGCGACCGGCAATCGGCGACCACGTGACTCAGGTGACAAACGCCTCGATCTACTCACTTATGACGGATTGCGGTGTTTTTATCGATGAGGGATTCACCATTAAGTATGCATTCAATGTCATGTTATTTTACTCTTGCCATGTTTATGATTGCATTGCTGCACTGCTGTTACGTTTAATGCCTGATCAACAATATACATAGAAATAATTTATTCAGTAATAAATTTAGAACCCAGACTACTTCACTGCGATAAATACAGCAAGAAGTGGTAAACGATAACTCATTAGAGGTAAAGTACAAGACTTGCATTTGATCACTTATAAGTATGAATAAAACTACTGTTTATAAGTATAAAACCCGGCTGCCACCGACCACACAATTTCTTCGATTGTATGCAAATCCTCGAGTCAAACAAAGAGTGTAAAAGCACTGACGCAGACGTTGCGCGCCTCCATTCCACCTGTGCACCCGGCCCGTCTGCGCTCACAGCGAACCAGCGATCTGCGACTAGAGTAGGTACCGCACAATCTCGAGCAACAGAGCCGTATCGTAAACAATCTCTCTACGGTTATTATTCTTGAATAGGTATCATCCAGTCACATATCGACCGTTGCTTTAGAAAATTTTATTTCCAACACAATTTTTACCTTGCATAGAGATATAGGAATTTCGATTTGAAAATTAATATGCAAAGGTCACCAAGTAGCTATATTAATTTAATAGGTATAAGAACTACTTATTTCATTATCATATAATAATGTGAACATGCGAAGACAGAAGGAAAATTGTATAAAAAATATTGAAATGTTGTAAAAATAAAAAAATATATTTTATAGCTTCAATTGATGTAAAAAAAAATAGAAAAAAATAGATTTAAACGCACTTCGTTCTTATCATTGCGTCCAATTTTTTTTATGTATTAAGGTAATTGAGCGATGGAACTACGCGATTTTCTTTCACCAAACTCTTTAGTGAAATAAAACCTCTTATAGAAAATTAATTTAAATATAAAGCACGACAATAATTCTATAAAATATTTCCGCTATCATGTTGGTAAATAATATTATATAGGTTTAGGTAAGCGAGCATTAGGTATTGTTTCTGACAATGGTCTTGTCTAGATAGGATGACTAAGGACATTTGTTTCTATGCCAACATTAATTTGCATGTAAGACTATTTAAAAGCTAATTCCGCTTGACGGCTATAACCAGATTTCCTTGAATTAAAAAATATTACTTTCAAGGTCTAACACATTAACACTACAATATTTTAATATTTATTAAAATTATACGTAGATTTACTTTAGAAAATATTTAAATAGCGGTGTCTTTGAAAAGTTTGAGATATTGTTCATATATACCTTATATTTTTGACATTCTTTCTGAGAACAAATTTAAAGAAACTTATTTACAAAAGATCTAAATAAAAATTTACTACATAATAAATTCCAAGAAAAATATTAAACGTTTTAAATAATAACTACGAGACAATGATTTTTGTCTATTCTTATTTTATTGACAAAGGCTAAATAATTTAGTTTTAAGATTTGTTTGGACCTTCCAAGAAACCAAAAGAATCGCTAAGCTACCTAGACGTATTAATGTTATCATCGGATACTGTGAATTCAGACTTATATTTGACCTTGTCTGTGGGTGATCGCCGACGTTAGTATCTAACAATTTAAATACGAGCAGTGACTTTTAACACGAACAAAGAATACATATATGTTTAATGTTATTATAAAACTTTGGTTTTCCTTAACATATAATATGTGTTATAAAAAAAGGTTTTTATTTTCAATTATTGCACCAAAAAAAGCAAAAATTCACAAATATGTTTCAATAATATTTGAAAACGTTTCAAGGACAAGCAACATTTTAATGCATATAACTAGTTCACATAGAGGCAGTATGTAGGTAACGTGCAATTGCAGATCTCGTGTTGGAGGCATCGAGGCAGCGAGGCCGCAAGCCGGTCCCGGGCAGGTTTAACGTCCGGCCGGCGCGTCTGGCCGTTAACCCGGGGCCCGCGAGGTGCGCGAAAACAACGCGCCCGCGCCGTTATCGACGCCGCGCCGCGCCGCACGCGATTGTACCGCATCATTGATGAATATATTGGTAGTGCGCGCGACGCGGATTTGGCGCCAATTTTGATGTAACCCGTCAAAGAGCGATGCCACCGAAAAATTACACAGCAACTCCTTTACATGTTAATGAATGAACTTTCTTTTTTTCATACTTATCACAAATTTCACAATTGTTAATTAAACTTGTTAAGTCTTAACGTAATTATGGAAATTTATAATACTTGGTTGGTATAATTGTTTAGGTATTCATTACTCGCTTAGTAACTCAAGTTTTTTTTCTAATAATATAATAGTTTTTAATGTGTTTTAATGTGTTGAAAATAGTAGGTAGGTCATAATAATTTTTAACCACATATTTTATACAATTTGTTAAGACATTTATTATATGAATTTTACTTTGACCAATAAATATTTAGATGTACAATAGTAAAAAATAATTATCTATCATTGATATAAGCGCTTGTAATGTATTGCTTTACTGATAGCAGTCGTCGCCGTACGTCACTCAGTATTTTATTAGATTAAACCATGGGAACAACATATACCGAAACAGTATTTTGTAAATTTATAAATTTCATTTTTAAATAATAATAAGTGTTAAAGCAATATTTGCTATTTTGTTTATCCATGAACTCGTTCTAGAGAGATATTATAGACACACTTTTTCAAATAATGATTTAATACTTATATACATATTATAGATGTAATTTCGATGCATGTATGCATGTGTATATTTTAGAATAATATATTATGTTACTTTTAGTTTATACTACTATTTAGCATATTTAATGGATGTATCTAATTAGTATTGATCAAGTTCCGAGACAGTTACGATTGTCTAGCATTTGTTAGGTTAGCTGTAGCGTAGCAAAAAAGGCCGGTCAGCGACGCGGGGCCCGCCGGGCAATGCTGTGCTCTCTTTATTTATTACAGGTAATCGTTTCAAACGTTTAATCACTCAAATTTTTCTAGTAAATTTAAAAAAATATTACATAACTAAGAGAACACTATTACTAGTAGCTGTCACTGAGAGAAATCAACCAATCTAACCACTTATACGTTTTGCAATTTATATTTCTGCAATAAACCTCATTATCCTCATCAATAGACCCTGACGTCGACGAAAATCAGGCCATTAGCGGTATTATTTCATAGCACCTACTACTATTTAACTTCTTACTGTAAGATATACCAACAATGCTAGGCCGTTTATTATTTTTAAATTCTCATAAACTATCCTCAATACATATATTTATCAGTAAAATAACAAAATATAAGAAGTAATAAAAACCATTCTATCAAAACTAAAATAACGTGCTAAAAAAGATTAAAGTACATGTGAAATAAATATCAATTATTATACAATATAACAGAAATTTGGGTAAACATTTAATAAAAAAGAGAAATAAGAAAAATAAATGTGGACTACAAACTTGGACGTTTTTTTCAAAATTTAAATAATAAATTTAAAAAATCACATAGATCCATAGTGATTGATTTAATTGTAAATTTTTAGTTACGTAAGTAGTAATTATTATTATTATTAAAAATTAAACAAATACTAAAATTAAAGGAATTTATTCTTATTTCTTGTATGTTTTATGTCAGATACAAAACCAATGATCCAAACACGACCACGTGACGTAAATTGTAATATGTATTCGATGTTTACGACGTACTATGTGTACACATCGAATAGTGCTTTATATATAAAACTTATGTTAATACGAAATCACTTCCGTCGCCAAGTTTTGACTTTCCATACTCATTCAATTATGTATTAAAATAAACCACCGTTCGCCGCGCAAAAACCTTCGCGGCCGGTCGTTGACATCGAGGGGCACTTTAGGGCTGACTCGTCACACTCCGCCAACACCGCGCCTTATAATAATACTTAACAAAGTATTTATTTTCAACGACAGCGACAGGTTATAGTTACGAAATATTTTTTTTAAGTACTTTCAAATATAAATACGTAAAAATGCAAAAATGTGCATTTTTGTGAAATTCAATAATACTTTCCAATATGAGACTCGAGTGACCACGTCGAAAGAATAAAATGCATGAAGTTTATTACTGGTAATTTTATAACTGTAAAATTTGTTGTTTTGTTGGTTTTTTAGAATGACAACAATATTTAGCAAGTTGAAGGCTTGTTGGTATTAGCGTCGGACACGACAAAGCAGGCGTATGATATGTAAGCGAGACTAAATCCAATTAAAATGCAAATGATTGTCGGTGAGCAATGGAATCGTGGCCGCAAATATAATGGGTCGAGTGTGAGTCGACAGTGGAGAAATCTTTGCCATTTGCATCGGGTACCTGAATACCCACACAACGCTTAGTGGCCCCAGGCCCACGCTCGCCTGCTGCGGACAGTCCCTGTATTCAACTTTGTCAATAATACATTTGTATAATACTAATCAACAGTCGTGTCAGCAACTGACATATCTAATTCCCAATAAAACTCACTGATAGTTATGCGTGTATCGACGAAGGTAATGTAGACAATTACCCAATTGTGTCTATATTACCTTCGAATTTTGATTATTTTTAATACAATATATATTTTTTAATTCTTTTAAATATATTGTAAACCTGCCCACGGCTTCACCCGCTTTAATTACGCTATTTTATCTATTAATTTTAACATCTTTCTTATTCTTCTGACATTATCTCTTTTGAAACAATGTTTATACAATAAAACTAAAATGTCAGCTAAATAAATAAAAAAATTGTAGCAATTTTGCAGTCTTTAATATTTTTAATTGGCTTATCTTTTAAATTTTTAACCGATTTAACTAAAAAAAAAATACAAAACGTTAAGTGGAGGTTGCCATAATAAAATAGTGAAAACTGCATCAAATCTAATTAGTTGTTTCTGAGATTAGCATGTACAAATGCACACAGAAACAGATAAAAAATTTATAAGTCAATATTTTGGGCCTGAATACGTTCAATCATTTAGTTTCTCTCAAATCCATCAGATTCTCAGAATCGAAAATTTTGGTAGGGTAATAATTTGTTCCGCATTCCAATGTGAATTTCATTCACTGACTGCAGCCGAATCGTCTAGACTGTGTGTCGGAGAAAGGTGACCATTCACCGTCGAGACGGCCTGACTACATCGCCTCTGAGATATGGCTACTCAAATGGTTACCGTTAAACATTCAACTATATCCATGTGTTAGCGAGTAACGATATAATTTACCGCTATGTAGATACGAAAAACTAATATTACCCTGAAGGCGGACATTATGTATTATTTATTATTAACAAAACAAATGCTTCAATGGCGATTCTATTGGAACTATAGCTTTACTAAACTTATACATAATTGCTGATAATAATCATAAAGTACAAGAAAACTGTCACATTCATGATATTATTGACAAGGTAATTTTCAGTTGTAGTCTATACGTACAAATTAAAATTTTAAGCGATCTAGTTTACTCTCTCATTACAATAGCCTAATAAAATATGGTTGAAGAATTGCAAACGTATTTCACAGTACTATTGGCACTTAGTTTGATTTACTTAGCCTTAAAGAGGAGACAAGTAAATGGACCAATGGAAATGAGAAAACGTTTAAAACAAGTAAACTATAGCAGGTTACTTTCGAAACACGATATCATCTACATGACGCCCGTTGCACGAGCGTTTTGGTTTAATAGCAGCGCACCGTGAGGCCGACATCCGCATAGCAACAACTTTCTGTCGGTGAATGAAAGTTGATCGCGGGTATGAGCGCGGTTCAGGAACTGCCGTCAATATTTGGCACTCCTGTCCCATTTGGGAACGTTTCATGGTTTCAATTTGTTTTGCGATGCGGCTATACTGTATTTACTGCCCATTACATTGGTTTTATTTTGTCACAATCTCCCCAGCACCTTAGTAGCATCGAGATAGTGTTATAATTGTTAATTAATTACGCAGTTCAATTAATTATACTGTAAGTGTATAATTAAAAAAAAACTTGTTGTATGCGTCATGGTCAACTTTCAAGAATAATTTCACCTCGGTTGGTTTACGTATATTTGATTAAACTTTCGTGAACGCTGCTATATTTCGTTTTTCTTTTTGCATCATTTTCATGATAACATATTATTTTCTTACTGCAGAAAACCATGTAAGTTTCAATTATCAAACATTGTGAAACCAATTTTCTTTTGGTCTCATTAAGATTTGCGATCGGTCATCACAGTTCCCTAGAAACTGGGTATCGGGAGCACAATCTTTGTTTTATTTACGTGGATTCGGCATAACTATGTTCAATGGAGTGCCAAAAGCGTGGGAGGTGAGAGAATCTGAGATATACCATTATCTGGAATCGTATATGTACTAATCACATAATTAGACAATTCTAGGTAGGCGCCCTCGTTGCAGGGATCAAGTCGATAATCTATATTTATAAAATTTACAAATCGATTTACGTTTAAAACTTTCACGTGCGAGTATCCAGTGACGCCCATAAATTTGTCTCTACGATACGAACGAACTGTATTACGTATCCTGATCCCTACAGCCCGTATCGTAAATAAATAACAAGAAATGAAGTGATTTACTCAATTTACGGGTATTGTAGCGGTGATAAAGTATAATTGTGTTTCAATTTAATATTGTCAGTCGTATATTGGGATGAGGGCCCAAAAGTTGTATTATCTAATAAAAGCATCAATGCAAGCACCCATCTGCGAGGGTTGAACGTAGAATTAGGTTAGAGGTTGGGGAGGTCGACGCGCGTTAAGCAGTTTTGGGGTCGAGGCTACATGAAGCGATCAATTTAACTCAAAATAAACTTCGCGTTATATCATAAATCACAATATTTTTCAGTCCAGTGAACTTAATGTTGTCATCATATTTAGAAAAATATATATATTTATTTTAAAATTATTACAATTTTTATTTGGCACTAAAGTATTTAGTCATACAATACTACAAGTAGTCAAGTAGAAGTTGTTGTTGGTACTCACAAAAAATGTCGTCATTTAAAGTATCAAAATTATGTGCAATTTTACTTGGACTCAACCAAACTTTTTTTTTTTTTGTAACTCATCCCTAATTAAACACAAAAGTAAAATCAGGTCAAAGGGATGTAGGGCAGTATTTACAGGTAGGCCACAGAGATGTGTGCATTCAACAATATGAATCCATACAATCAGGAAACTGTCTGCAGTTGTATCAGTGGAGGTGATCAAATGGAAAATTCTATAACTTCTATTGTACTAAAGGCCCAGTTAACTCAACAGAAGTCTTTTACGTTTTCTTTATTCTTAGATATGATAAAAATAAAGCATAAGTTATACATCCAAAAGGTAAGTGTTTTCTCGGATGTTAAAGAACATAAATTAATAATCACATACATATTAATTAAGTTTGGCTTGAAAAAAGGGTATTTGTATAACATTTCAAAACTAAAAATATATTATGGGTGAAATTGTACTTGGGATTTAAAACTTTTAATTTGTCATCATTATGCAAAAATGGCAAGCACTAAAGCTTGAATACTATCAGTATTTTATCAATTTTGATATATATGTGCGATACATTACATTTATTCACAATGCGCATTATATTTTCCTGTCTTGAGTCGCTAAATATAAAACAACATGTTGCAAGGCTGATGTAGAAACATATCAAAAACATTTTTATCTTACCTAAACATATCACTTTAAATCATCTTTGGTTTAAAGTATAATCAAGTAACATTAGCTGTTTGTGAGTATTAAAAAATATAATAAAAGGGATAAATACATGAGAAGAAGATACTTTAATCTTTTACTGTTCTAACAACAAAATTTATGAAAGCTGCCAGCAGCAGGAGATCATATGATGTTAAAACCCTTATATCAGTCAATGAGTAAATAAAAACAAATTAAAAATACTTACGTTTGTTTTTGGCATTGTCATCCATGAGCATGTTGAAATGGTGGTGGCGGTTCCACGCACGTTCCATTTTGCCTTCGTGCGGAGCCCCGAGAAGCACCAGGGCCGCCCCAGCGGGCCCAACTCCGTCTAGGGGCTCCAGTGTCCTCAATGCACTACAACTTTGTCACACACTCATAACCCAAGAGGCATATCTAATCACTCGTTCACTGGCTCAAAACGCCGTCGCCTCGGACGGCGATGTCATCGGCGCCAACACGCGCCGCACATGCCTTTGCACTTCCGTTCACGCACTCAACGTTGCACTCGCGGGTAAACAAGCACGGTCAACACGACACCGTGCGGTGATTCACCCTCGCCCGCTGCAGGCGATCGTCCCCGTCACGTGTGCGCTCGGACACCACCAACACTACCACACCAAAACAATCGAACGGACCACGATACACCCGACCACCTGAACGACCGACTAAATCTATTTCGGTTTATGAAAATGAATGAATGCAACGGAATCGACGATAAACGCGACGGGAGGGAGCAAGACGGACGACACGATTTTCCTTCTTCGATCCGATCCTCACAAGCTCGAATCGAACTCGCGAGCCGCGAACAAAATAATAACAAATGTGCATGAGATGCTTGTTAAATTATTTGCACGTGGGTTGCGTCACAGGATCGAAGTTGCTTATAATTACTAAAATATACGACCTAAAACTATATTAAAGTCGTGACGGAGTATATATGTTCACGGTAGTGCAATAGCAAGCTTGTGAACAATTTCAATTTTAATGAAATGTGAACTACACCATAATACATATAAGTATCAAAAGTAATTGATTAACTTCACATTATATCAGCGTAATTATACAGTCATTAACTACACTATTTGTAAACAAAACACAGCCGTCGATACATTCAGTAAAATAATAGTTTTAAACAGAAATCGCGAACGCGTTGATCAAGCGCGACAAGTAGGACAAAACATGGCAGACTCGTCGAAAAGCACACGAACTTTGTCTGTGGTCGTTTTTATTTTTAAATGCTATAGTTGCCAGTGCGTTCCATTTTAAAATTTCACACAAATACAATAAATTATTTTATTTTTTCCAATTACTCATGAAAATACAACGTTACATTCTAAAATAATATTAATTAAATGTTAAAATATGTTGTTTTTTTTATAAATAGTGAAATTATTGTGTTAGTTTAGCAAAAATAATTTGTTACCAGTGGAAGATGGCTTCCGTAAAAAGAAGCGACAATAGCGTGTACCATAGACATTACAAAGCATATTAGATTAAGTATTGAAAATTAGATTTATGGCGATTTATATATTTTTTAATACATTTATTTCTATACAACATGTTTGATAATTCTGCACAATTTTTTACTATATTAATATTTAAAAATAATTAAATTAAAAAATATTTCAGAAATATTAGTAATTTTTATAAAAGTAATAAATTACACACAAATAAAATATTTCTATAAATGTTAAGTGTTATAATGTTGAGAAATTGGCGCAAAAAAAAAAAAGCAAGAAAAACAATTCGGACTTTCAACACAACATTTTCATTATACAGCTGTAGTTAAGATTAATTCCTGACTTCTTATAATTTTGAACAAATATAATTAATCCAACATTTACAACTTTGTAATTGTGCCGTAGTATAAAGTAATACGGTAATATTCACTTTTTCAACTATTTTACTAGCCTGTATTTCATAACCTAGTTTAGTTTGTATTTTATGTAATCTGTGGGAAGAAATGATGTACATTGAACAAAAGCTTGATGAAATTATAAATTGTGACGCCATTACATGCACTCAATGATTCAATATTTTCATTAAGTGCTTAATTGTATATTGCTTAAAATAAATATTCATAATTATATAGCATTCTATTATTTCAAGATAAAAATCAACAGACATAATTTTAAGAGGAAAGCATAGTAAAGGCTTAACCATTTCTTCATTAAACAACATGCCTAAACGTGGTGGAAGAATACGAAACTGGAAACCTAGTGAACATTTTGGTAAGTTATATTTGTATATTATCTATTTATTTTTATTAAAGTAATTATGTATTTCGTATATATAAGATTTGAACAACGTTCTTTGACAAATATTTCACGTCAAGTGTATAATTTATATGTATACACTTAATATATAAATCTTATTCATATTTTTTTTGTAGAACACGACGACCGGACACATAGTAATAATACCAGACGAGTAAGTTTTAAACCAGGAACAAACAAAGGGAAAAACAAATTCCGTACATGGAACGATGCATCTCATCTTTTACTTGATGGTGATATTGATATGGGAGCATCCGGAGGACCCGGGGTAAATAGAAAAGGGTTTAGAAATCGAGGGGGTCGTCTTAGTTCACCAGCACCAAGACCTGCATCAAAAAAGAGATTTATACCTGGGCCTCTACCATGGTACCAAATAGTAATTCCCTATGGAGCAAAACATGACAAACAAGTTGTTTTGCAAGCTCTTTTAGGATTTTTGTCACCTGAAGTGTTTATACCACATTATTATAAAATTAATGGCAATGCTGCAGTTTTCTATGTGGATGATGTGAAGATTGCGGAACAATTATTTTATGCAGACAGAAAAATTGTGATGTCAGATGGATTTAAATTGGTAGTAATTGTAAGAAACTCAGTACCAAATGTAGCAATTGATGATAACATGAAGGAGAAAATGAAATTAGCGATGGCTAAAAGATATAATGCTACTACAAAAGCTTTAGATTTAACTAAGTTCCATGCAGATCCAGGTATTATTATAGAGACTTATATTATTTGTTCAAATGGCAATGAAAGCCTTTGTAAGCATGTTTCAAATAATCCAGTATAAGAAATAAAATAAAAAAATAGACTGTTTGAACTAAATGTGAAATGTGAAACAAATTTAAATTCTTAAAGTAGCTAATCTAGAACATTTGAAAAAGTTTTTTATAAACAAGCATTTTGCAAAGCTATAAATTACTATTTTAATTTTGAAACAGTAATTTGGCTCTAAGTTGATTTAGCATTAAGCTGCATTTTTTTTTTTTCAGAACTGACTGATATATTCTGTGCCTTATTCCGTCCAATTGTTATGCTAGCAGCCATTGATATAATAGCTGAGAATATTCCTGATTTAGAGGCTTTAAATTTAAATGATAACAAGTTGCATGGAATTGAACATTTGAAGATATTGTGTACCAAATTCAAGAATTTAAAAATTTTATACTTAGGAGATAACAGGGTGAGTATCTTCTTAGCTAATAACTTGTAGCAGTTCATAGTAGTTACCATAATGTTAGGTCTATTGTTACTTTAAAAATATTAAGAATTTACTAGTGCATTATCTTCCAATTATGGCATACAGTGTGAAGTTAAAATAAATGTGCATAAATATAACAAAAAATAAAATGTTAATGTTATATTTGATGACTAAGCAGCTTTGTGCATTTTGTTCTGCACTTTTAAAAGTCATACTTTTGAGCAATGTATATTAACTCATTAAATGTGCATTAATAAAAGCTCATTCAATATGCATTGATGAAATCTCATTCAATATACATTGATCAAAAGTCGTCATCTTCTTCTGAATAAAGATTGCAGAAATCTCATTTTTGACCTTACAGTTACAGACAGTACCACAAATAACAGTGTAGAGCTAGCCTGGACAGCTATGACACTCTATAAACTTTTCTCTGAATTTTCCAGTTGATAACTAATATTTTTCAGTGAATAGTTGTATTTGCACTGTATAGAAAACACATGTGTTATTGTTTTAATTACTATTTTTGTACCAATCACCTTCCTGGTTTTCGATCACGCTTGCAATTCTTCAGGGGCAGAATACCCCCTTCCCTACCCATCCAGTGTCACTGTAAAGTAGGGCCAATAGGCAACCAGCATTGACCTCAACATTAAAAATTTTCAAAAGATTCTTGCTTGAGCTGTAATAGTGACTTGATCTCCTTACAATTATTTTTTTTTGCAAAACGTTTCTTCATGGTTTTATTGATCTGGAAAATGAAGTTGTTATAATCAAAATATTTGAGATGTTAGCAACACTAACGTAATGCTTTTTGAAAACATCTGTGTTATAGCACCTTTGTCTTATTTTGTTCCTCCAATTGTAAACTCATGACTTGCATTTAAAGTTGCTTGTGCAGCATGATGGCCTAGGTATCTCTATAATAATTATTATTGTAATTATCTTGCAGATACCATTCCTAGGATCCCTTGACCCATTGAAAGCACTGCCTCTGGTGGAGATCTACCTCAAAGGAAATCCTTTAATGAAAAAATTTAACGATCATGATATTTATGTCAGGTAACACTAATTCAAAATTTGTTTCTAAGAACAATGAATTTCTAGTTGGAATAACTATAACGATGTTAATTATAGCACAAATTCGCTATAATTAGAGGTCTAAAGTAAGATAGCACTGTTGCGAGGTTAAGTGTTTATATTTATAATATCATTTATTTTATGGTGTTATATGTGTGACATATGGAAGGATGAACTATTTAAATGAAACTATTTTAACTTGGGTCATGAGTCACCATGGACTACTGCAAAGTGTTGGAAATGTTGGGTGTCCCAAAATATATGGTAGAAATTATATGACATCAATCTGGTTAAAATAGTTTACTTTAAAATGTGTTATAATTGCGATAATCAAAGAACTTGTTAAGGATTAATTTCTTATAATTTATTAACATACAAAAATATATGTCTGCTTTTCCAACTGGTTTTGTTGTAATCGTAGTAACAGGATAACTATAAAGTAAATTTATAATTTATATATTAATTATACTTTGAATTATGACATATAATGTTGTCACTTGTTATTCTGTTATTTTAGCCTACGCTGTATCCCACAGATAGGTATGTAGGTAGAAGGAATCTGGTACCCTAGATAAGACACTTTATTGCCATT
Organism: Eueides isabella; assembly: GCA_019049475.1. Lineage (NCBI taxonomy): Eukaryota > Metazoa > Arthropoda > Insecta > Lepidoptera > Nymphalidae > Eueides > Eueides isabella. The sequence continues at coordinate 10,643,990 of CM032389.1, read as the reverse complement.
GAGACACTCTCGTTTCTACTAAATACTTGAGGAGTTGAGTGTAGAATGGCAAAGCTTAATGCCACAGCTAAACTTGTTAGTGTGGGAGTGAAAATATTAAGTACTATATATCCTCAAGTAGGAATCGAACCCATTATCCAGGATACCCACTCTCATGCACCACGATTGGCTTCAACTTACTGTGTTATTACAATGTTCTAAAACTGAAATTTGTTCATATTATGGTCAAAAAGTATAACATTATAATAATATGTACAGTGTAAACACTTATATAACAACTCTGAAAACATTTCATGGAGTACCAGTTTCAATAAAGAAAAAAATCTTGTGTTAAATTTGAGTCTGGTAGTTGGTTCTGTAAATTAGATATACATCCCCTCACTGTATCCCGCATGTGGCAAGGCAGTTCTGTTTCCCACCTTAAATAATATAACAAAATAAAGTACACAGATGTGGTTTTTAGTGACTTATTTTAGAACATACTGTACTATTTTTTCTACTTATGTTAAATCCATGTATTTCACTCATTGTTGAGTGTTATAAAGTAACCAATGTCAAGTCAAAGGTCTGTGTTGTTAAATTAATTTGGAGGTTATATTGTATTTACATAGTTCTTACTAATTATTATTTTGTTTCTGGTATAATTTTTTTTCAGTTATTAATATTAAATAAAACAGCAAAATATAAAGGATTCAAGGATGAATTTGAGATATTTTAATTTTAAAACACTAGAAGTATATTAATATTTATGGTCACTTACATATTATATTTGATATTTTTATATTTAACTTTTTTTAACATGTGATTTTTTTATTTCTTTATTGGATGCCAACATTATATACTTTCAATATTTTTTTATATTGGATATCGTATTTTTTAATTACAGGTGAATACGTAAAATTAAAAACATTCCAAATTAATATTTAATTTAAAATTGTAACTTTCTATTGTTTCTCATCACTTTGAAAGTCACATTTCTTTATCTCTTAGGTAATTGTTAAGATATCTCAAGTGTTTATTTATTAATTCTGACATATTGTCCTTTATATTTAGCTATGTTTGTCATACATCATTTAGATAATTCTTTTTTTTATATTTAAAGTTAAGTAAAAAATAATGACTCCCAAATACACACAATAAAATAATGAAAATGCTTTGAATTTCTTTACAGAACTATTTATTTGAATTGAAAGTTCTCCCTGAAGCACATTCATTAAATTCTGTTTCATTATTGTGTAAAATAAATTTCCTATGTGACAGGTAGTTTTTTTTTTAGATCTTAACTATTGACAATGTTACAATGAATGATTTTTGTTCAGGGTATATATTTTTTTTATGAACAACTACTGTCCGTTTATGAATGTAATATTATTATTACTAGTTAATATCAGAACAATAAGTGTGAATAAGTTGTATTTATATTACATATTGTCACTTTTATGGTAATGAAAGTTAGCTTGTGTGTAAAAGTTTTGAGATTATGTAATAAATACTAGCATAAAAAAATGTTAAATTTATAAATTATAAGAAAAAAAAAAATTAGATTTTTCCGTAAAATAAAGAATTCTAATTTAATTAACAATCATTATGTTGAAACTTTTAATATGTGAGTTGACTTCACCAAGAAAGCGACAATATATAACAACAACATGCTTTACTTATATCAAAAATTTTCTTTTGTATTTATTCCATTTATTGTTCTTTGATCATTGTATCTATTTATAAATGACAGTGCTCTTTTAATATTTCATTTTAAAGTATATTTTATTTAAAGTGAAATTGGTACTGTTATTATTTATAAGTATGTCCATTTTTTTAATGACTTTCAAGAGTTTCAGACATCTTTACATCTTTTCCAATGTTTATATGTCCAGCGACGTGCGGAAGAAATTTCCCAAATTGGCAAGATTGGTGAGTTTATTTTCATATATAATCTTGCAATATGTTCTACTCTATATATGTATATTGTTTTTTAGTATGTAAAATAAAAATTCTTAGAAATGAAATGTATAAATTCAAGCTACTGTTATATTATATTTAAATGAATATATATGGGTCCACCATTACAGTATAGTGAGTATATTAGAGTAATACACCATAATATAAATAAAGATTACTAACACATTAGTCAAGTCTCTTGGGATTTACTAAAAGCTTAATCAATATTTTTCATCTTGTTAATAATTAACTACTACTAAAACTACATTGAATATAAGAGCCTCTCGTCATTCTACAGGCCTTTAACGACATTCATCTTGGGTTTCTATAACACAACATGCATGTCATTAAAAGAACCAAAAAAGTTTATTGTCAAAATTGGATGTGGCCAAAAAAAAATATCTCAGTCCACAGACATAACGCTTATTAAGCTAGATACAAACTAATACATAATATAGTCTTCAATAGCGTACACTTATTATAAATCTAATTAACACTTTTGACATTTTTATTTAATTGATAAGCGCATTTAAATAATTGATCATTTATTATAATTTTTGACTATGCCACATTCATGTAGCCCTGCTGTAATGTCAGTTGGCCTTACAAGCAAATGTACTGGCATTGATAATAACCTAGGAAAATAGGTTGTGTTAATCATTTGGAAAAACCATATGACGTCACATCACGGCAGCAACAATTCCTCTTTTTAAAAATAAAAATATAATTTCAAGGCAGATTTAAATTTTAAAATCAGTTTTTTTATTAATATAAACTAAGACTAATATATCTTATTACTTAATTTATATCTATTGTATACTTTTTTTTATTATACAGAGTAAAATATCCATCTGTTTAAATAAGTATTTGATAACAGGACGGCGAGGAGCTCCCCCCGGCGATCGGCTTCGACGTATCAGAAGACCTTTCACTGCCACCAAGTCAACAATCCTTCCTAATAGACCCCGCTGGACAGAATTTAGTTAGAGACTTCTTAACTCAATACTTTGCTATATACGATTCAGAATCGAGGCAGCCGTTACTTGAAGCTTATCATGAAACAGCAACTATGTCCATGGCGGCTAATTACTTGAGCAATGACAGTAGAAATGCAGCGCTTACTAGGTTAGTTCTTATTTAAACTTTATTTAAAAAAAAAAAACTATCGCAACGATAGTTTTTTTTTTCATAAATTAATAAATCGTCTATAAGTGCTCATACTTATATACGATTTAATTTATGAAATCAAAAACTTTTCACTCATTAAAATTTTTGATTATTGCAAGAGATTTAAAATTTAATTATAGTGTTAAAATTACTTAACTTCAAAATAGTATGCAAATTTGAATATTCATATTATCGCTTTTTTCCTATTAAATATTACACATTTACTGTCTAATAATGCCCTAGAAGGATGCATAAGTTAGTTCACACGAATTTAAAATGTTTCAACCCCTCCCCAGTTCTCGACACAGCTGGTCACATCTGGTAGTACTCCGCTGTCTACTGTGGCTTCGAATACTTTGTAGTTTTATACCTAGATTATTATTAAATTAAACAGCAGTGTTGAAATTGTATCTATATTATGGTTTTAAATTTAACTTCACGAAATTTAGGACCCCTCTCCACCCCCTGTCACACTTCGTCAACTTCCGTCCCCTTCGAAGTGTGACGTAATTTATTGATAGTCCCCTGAGGACTGAGAAAGCAATTTATCATATTTTTCCATAACACTAATTTTGCTTCTGAATTAAACGTTGCCATAGCAACGTGTATGTCATTTAGTATAAAGTGTATGCTGTTAAACATATGGCAGCATGTGTTATGTTTATCTTATTATTTTAAGGTATATAAATATATTAATTGAAAATTCATTAAGTTTCTATACTCTTATTCCTTATAAAACTTAGATACGTCAATTTCATAAAACTTGGTTCATATAGTGTTCGTTAAAATAAGTTTATAGTTTACCTTTCATATATATTAATATATATTTTTTTTCAGACTAAACGCGTACATATCAAACAGTAGAAACATAACGCGAATTACAGAAAGAGAGTCCAGAAGAAGGTATCTACGTACGGGAAGGTTACAAGTTGTTTCGTTCCTGTCGGATTTACCAAAAACTAAACACGACCTGATGGGTTTTGCCGTGGATTTGTTAGTATTTACGGTGAGTGTAGGCTTTTGTTATTAGTATTTTTAACTTTTAAATTAATTGTGGTATATTTTTTTACCTTTACATATGACTGTGCGTTCTCTATCGCATTTATCATGGCGAGTATGGCACTCCACTACTTGGCGATTCGTAGGATTTTTTTTCGCGCTACACATCTCTGGCCTACTCGCGGCAGTATTTCCAGGTCGATACGACATGGGTACCTTCAAAAAACGCATCTACCTCCAAAGGCCGACAACGACAACGCACCTGTAGCTCCCCTGGAGTTACACGGGGCCGCGGGCGACGGTGATCACTCACCATCAGGTGACCCGTACGCTCGTTTGCCGTGTCTTTTCCGTAAAAAAAAGACATAAATACTAGGGAAGGTAGAGGAAATGTTTGGAAGAGACAAGTCTCGATTGATGAGTGTTGTAACTGAACGCCGCGCATTGTCGTTTAATAGACCAAGAAAATAAGAAAATTCATTACCTCGAGTAGATATCGAACTCACTGCCGTTGTGTTTGACGCTTTACATTAGCTTCTTGGTTATATAATGTAATAATTAAAATACCAATAAATAAATTGAACTACACAAATTAATAATAGTATTGTATATTTCTTCTATCACCAGCCTGCAATGATAGTTTTGACAATGAACGGAGTATTTAAAGAGACAGTGACGGCAGGGAACCCAAGTCGCTCGTTCCACAGGACATTTGTGATAGTGCCCAACAGTGGAGGCGGGTTCTCTATCACAAATGACATGTTGTTCATCACTAACACTACTAGGGAACAGGTAATTTTAAAGATTAAAAATCATTATAATCGTTTAATTTAAACCGTGTGATTCCGGATTAAAATGGGATCACTCTGGTACTGATGGCGTCGTAAAAGGCGACTAAAGTTTGTTTTTGAGAGTCACGTTGTTAGCAATGGTTACATGTATGGGCAGACTCAACTGGATCATTACTACCCTCGGCATTTAAAAACGGCGTTAAGTAGTGGCTTCGGCCACTGCGTTTCGCATTGGGTAATGCCAGGCCCCGGAGCCAATCCAACTTGGCAGCCCGCAGCGCACCTGCAGATCCTCTGGAGTTGCACTGGGTTGTGAGCGACGGTGATCAGTTACCATTAGCCGTGTCTTGTCTATAAATAAAAAAAATTACCTCATTTCTTCATGAAATTTATATTTTCAATTATATTTACATTGTAAAAGTAAATTATTATGTTAAATCTCTAGCTGATATCAACAATAATGTATTTTTTCTTAAAAATCTTTGCTGAATGAATGACATTGGTGGTGTTATAGTTTTACAATCACTATCACTTTCAGTAAATCCACATATATAATCATACATGATTATAATTTATACTAGCAATACTAAAGTTTGTTTAGCTGAACGCATGTTACATTACGTATGTTACATCCTGTTTACACTTGAAGGTGCTTAAAATTATTATTTTAATAATTTCCTCATTAGGAAGAAAAATCATTCCCACAAGACGGAGGTGCAGCCCCGGCGGCCGTGGCGGCGCCCGTGGCGGCGCCCGCCGGACGCGACGACGGCCAGCGCGCCATGCTGGCCACGCTGGCGCAGCAGACCGGCATGAACGAGCATTGGACTGTCAAGTGAGTATCGACCAAATGGAACTATTATATTGCCTCAATCATGATCTCAGAGAGTTAATGTCCCGTTATGCTTCAAGGGCTCTTATCTAAAAAAATATATGTTGTACTACACTTAGAAACGATGATAAAGTACTCATTAAGAAAAGATATTAAAAATCTTAAGCAGCTAATTTCAACGCGAACATCGCGGAAATCTTCGCAGCACTCTACTCTCACCACTAAACTGTACATTCTATCTTATTAAATTTGTACCAAAAGTGGATAAGAGTTTAGTATAAGAAGATAAAAATGTACATGTATAAAAATGTATATCGCTTAGAGCGCTTGGATGGTTTCCAAGGGTCTGGGTTCAAATTCCACGGCATTCATACTTTTACTTGCACATGAAGCTTTTATTTTGGAAATAAAAACAAATGAGTATTTACTATATCGAAATATTTTCAAGAATTTCTTTCCAATCTATAATTTCATTGGTAATTTTTTTTTCAGTTGTTTGCAAGAAACCGGTTGGGATTATCAACGAGCGTTGTTCATTTTCAACCAACTTCAATCAGAAGGAAAAATACCTCCAGAAGCCTTTGTGAAATGATGTAAATGTGAAAAATAACTAAGGCTGTGCCTCCTTCGAAAAAACTTAAGTAGAATTAGAAAACAAGAAGATGAAGAAGATGAAGACTTAAGAAAATAGTAAAAAATACATTCTTAGTTTATTTAAAAAAGAATATAAAAAACCTGCCAAAAAAATATAACTGGCATTAAAAAATTGTATATTATAGTTGAAACTTTCATTAAAAAAAAGCAAATAGCATGTTAATCTGTGTAAAATATTAACATTAACATTTTGAACTATCATATAATTTTTTTAACTATTAAAAACTTAGCAATAACCATTTATTTGTGTTATTGGTATTTTATATAAAAAGTGTAAAAAAATCTTTTCATATGAAATATCAGATAACATTAAATATCATTTTTAAATTTCTTTTCTCTAGTTTGTTAACTGATATTATTTATAGACGAATGTATTTTTTTTGTAGTGAAATAATGTTATCATTATTGTCATTAAAATTTAATACAAAATGTTTATATAAAAAAAATCTAGATAATTTTTCATTTAATTTCATATACATGTTTTGCCCAACTGATTTCAGCTAAGGAGTTATATTTTAATGTATACTGTTTTAATTATATGATCTTCTTAGATTGAATTATTCACTGAATAATATGTTGCCTGCAAATATATTACTTTAAAAAGTTATTGTTAATACATTTGCATACAGTTATATGGTAATATAGGTTACATTTCATATCATGTTAATTTTAATTTTCGATGTATGTATGTATCATTAATATTACTTTCAACTATACTATATAATGTGATGTATGTATTTATTGCTGTAAATATTCTGAAAAGTGAGATGGATTGTTGGTTATTTTTTTCATTGTAGTCTATTTTTTCTATCAGTCAAGTTGTATATAAGTAATTGATTTTAATCGTACATTCTGTATGATACTATTGTGTAAAATATTTTTTAATTGACAAAGAGATGTTCAAACTCGAATTTCGTTTCAGAAATGTAAGCTAAATGTTATTTAGAAAAGGGGTGGGTATAAGACGGCGCAGGTTGGTCGCTGGTAATATTTCCCGCAAGTAGCCATTTCTGTGTACCTGTTGGCATTGTTGACACATTATTATAGCATGGCGCTATTCTTTTCGAGTTGTATATAATTATACTCTCTTAGAATATGGCGGCGGAACCCCATGAGTGTGGGCTAGTCGCGCAGTGGTTGTTTTGCCATGGTGTCGCCACGGTATACGTCTGTGCTATGGGAGGTCATTGACCCCTGCGCCTCTATGGGGGCGCTTAGGGACTTAAGCTCTTATGATTACGAGTTAATAATAAAGTTTTTTTTTTGATATGTGTGTTGTTCCTTATTTGTTTGATCCATTTGGTATAATAAGATAGTCAATATTTGCTATAAATCTGGTGTAGTTGTCATAATTGTATATTCTTATATTTCTCATTGATCTGTAGTGATAGTTAGTTTATCGTGAGAGTATACAAGCACAATATTTTAAAATTTAGTGAACCTTGTTTGAAGATTTGCTTGTGCAAATTTTATACTTTTATGTTAACTTTGAAAGTCCAATACTGTTTGAAGAATTAATATACATTACTACATAAGTGAATCAAAAGAAATTAACGCACGCAAATGGTGCACGGAGGCACAGGGTGTTGATTATGATCTAAGAGTTTTATCCTTTTCAAATTATGCCTCAAGTGTAGTCCCTGTTGAACGGATAGCTTTAACAGGCCCTACGAAAACAACGTCGGCCACAGTAAAGGACTGACTAGTTTTCCGGATTTTAGTTTTTATCGTGAATATGGTTATTTAAAGTAATTTTATCTAGTGGTGCAATGATAGCTTAGCTTGCAAGGACGATAAATTGATAAAATAGTATAGTCCCATTTTTAATCTTTAACACTATTTTTAAGGCTGCTTATATTATCTGCTGTCGAAAACAACTTTTTAAATTAAAAAAAGAAGTACTGACCCAATAAAATCACTACCTCATAATAATACTTTATTATGCATAAAATAATTTGAAATTTTACATAAATATGAAACTTAAATTAACCACATCATGTGCAATAGCGGCCTTACCACTGCAAGCGACCATTAAAAACACAGGACTGCTGACAAATCGGTTCATTCAATTAATTTTTGTGTCGAGGGTATAATGGGGAGAAATAAAACAAGTTTTGCTTAGTACGTTTTATATTCCAAGGTTTAAACATTAATATAGGTACCTAATTTAATTCTTATAACAGTATTTTATTGCATGAATAAAGACGGAAGAAAAATAGTACAAATATAATAATTTAGATGCAGGTGGCAGATGTGCAATGGTGGATTCAATCATTAAAAGCGATCTTTAAATTGAAAAATGCATTGTTCTAAATATTTCTTTTCTGTGAGTCTGATCGTCAAGTTTTGCCTGCCAAGCAGGATAGAGGGATCTATTAGATTAAGATATTTTCTTACGGACTTTTCGTCAAATTTTTGACACAATGCAAGTAGAATGGCAGAGAACACAACGCCGCTCTTTGCCTTGTTATCAGGTCGATCAAATGAAAACGCTAAATATTTGATTTCCTTAAACGGGTCATGTCCCTGCACTACGACGCAAGAACGCGCTGTTGATTTACACCACTGTACCACCTTGTATTACCTTTAGAAGACAAAGAAATGTGGGGAACGGAAGTGTCTTATTAGGTTCCCAGGTTACTCTGCTGTGTGCGGAATACAGCGTGATCTAAAAAATAAATTTATTAACTTATATAAAATAGTAAAAGACAATTCTACCCTGTATAAATTTTAAATTACCTACTTCTGAAAGATTTTTCTTTCACAAATTCTATTAAAACAAACAAAAGAATTTGTTCTTTATATCAGACGTCAATAGTAAATAAATAAATATTATCCTCTCACAATTGACGCTGACTCGCGTTCATTGTCTCGATATTGCGTTGGAGGAAAGCGGAAAAAGATTTTGCATTATTTGTTTTTTTACTGCACAATAATACAATTTACTGCGTTTAAGGAAGCGAGTGAAACGTCAAGACAATAATGAATCTAATTTTAGTTGTTTTGTTTTCTCATAGACATTGCTAATGAGGTAAGCTTATTTATTTAGATACTGAAAACTACTTATTGTTTATTATAAAATACTTACTATATTGATGGTTTGTCAAGTTACAATCTAAACAGATATGCGGAAGGTATAAATTTTCTATATATAAATAACTAATTTAATAAGAAAATTAGCAAATAAAGTATACCTAACATTGCAGTTACAACAGTGCACAGGTTACGTAATTGCTAATTATAAAATTATACGTTAGGTATTTGGTTATATATCATTAACATAATATATAAGATTTTTTAAACCTTTAATTATTTTATTAATTACAAAAAAAACATAACTTTTGTTAACTGTACCGTTACTAAATAAGTAGACCTAAATTTAGCTGATAACAAACTCATGACCTAAATTCCAATCATATTTTAAAGCATACGTTGTTTTCAGTTATAAATACCTACCTACCTATAGCAATAAAAGTACTATTTTATTACTTATGAAACTCGAAACTTGAATTAAAAGTAAAAGGCAATAGTGTTAGTGTCTCAAAGTTAAGACTCTAATTAAACTAATATTTGTGGTAATGTTATGATTTTATTACGCACCCGCGCAGCTTCGTTCGTTTCTTTATTGTTTAAAATTATTTTATTATTTTATAGTCTTAGTATCATGTAAGTAACTATAAGTATTTTAGAGAATGGTTATTTTGAAATCGTTTATTGATTCTATATTAAAATTTAGCGTGTTTACGAAGGAGAAAAATACTTGAGCAGTTTTTTAACTATAACATTTGTATTTTAAGTACGCTACGGCGTTAACTAAAAAATATGTACTATATACAATTTTTCATGAGACGAAAGTGTAATGAACAAAATCGTAGATTACGTTAATTTATAATAGTGTTTTATCTTCACCTTTACGCTGTATCCTAGTGTTAAGACACTCTGTTCCGTTTCTCACTTTCCACCGAATTTGGTTGAACTCAGCGCCCAAGCGGGTGCCTTGTTACCAGAGCGAAGAAAATAAAAATATTCCATTTCCTCAAGTGGAGATCGAACCCCCCCAACCTGTTGCGTTTTCAATCATACGCTTGCGTTCCTGCTCCGTGACAGGCCTCAAATGTATCTATTTTATATTAGTTAAACAAATCAAACATAATATAATTACGTAGGTAAATAAAAGGATTAAGGTTAACTGGAAGTCCCCGAAGTATGAAAATATTCCGAGTTGCGCACGCGGTGTGTTGACTGTAGAAGTGTAGACTAATGATAACTAACAGTTCGGAGAAGATGACATAGATATTGTGGAATTTTACGTGTAATTGTGACATTGTTTGCTTTGTTATTAGGCATATTTAGATATATGTGAAACAAAAAATGTTATTTAAGTAGCAAGTCTCTTGTAAAAAAACAATTAATGTATCTAATTGTTTGACGCTATTGGGGCGTAGTATCTGAATGTTTTTGATTCGTGAGTTCGCTGTTTACAGAAGAATTATATATATATATTTTTTGAGTTTCACGCTTTACCTGGCACATGGCAGGGTAAGCAGAGGGAAATTAGGTGCCTAGTGTAAAGACACTCCGTTTTGTGTCCCATTTGCTGCCGAATTTGAGGCATTGCGTATTGAGTGTCGGAACTCAACGTCACGCTCTGCCTTTTTACCAGACCGAAGAAATGAAAGCATTTGAAAATATGAAATTTTTCATTTCCTAGAGGATCGAACCCAAAACAAGTCGCGGGACTATAAAACTTACAAGTTTGTGCCTCTGCGCCATAACAGGCCTCAAGAATTATAATAACGAAATTATTTTGTTATGTTTGGTCAGATAGGATATTGCGGTATTGGATTTAACACATAATTTATCAAAATAAAGTAGAGTTAAAGTATGTAACATTGTTAAGTTAAAGTAACAGATGATGTTTTATTTTTGACATTAGGTAGAGCTGGTGGTGGCTTTTAAATATAATTTAAATTAAAGTAAAATATGTATGTATTTAGGTACTGACTACTGTCATTTTATTTTGCAAGTGCAAACATGCAAATGTGATAAAAAATCATGTGATAAATTTCCTTATCTGAAATGATATATTAATGTTCTAATACCATTTTTACCCTCATAGTATAGTCTATAAGTCCATATTTTCACCAATCATTAAATGTTTTAATATATGTACTATTAAAATGTATATAAAAAGTGGCTTTTAGTAGTCCACAAATACGAGTATATGGTAAATTTTAATACTTAATATATTATTAATTGTGATGTTGGTTCAGAGTTCCGCTAAATACACTATTGGGATACAGTGAATAAGATACATTACATATCTATTAAATCTTATAGGCGTGCCACGTGACTTTTAATTATTTTCCCATTTTATATTCTGAAAATAAAGAAATCAATTAAAAAAAAAATTAAACTAAAAAAATATAGACAATGGATTATATAAGTCTGAATGTTACTTTCAAATCCATCTAATATTATAAATAATTCAAAATCTAAAACATTCAATGCGCATAATGCGATTTCTGTAATACTGAATTTGGGATTCCCATAACCAAATAGACGTACCAAGTAATTCTTAGAAGAGGCCTTTATGGCAAAATTATATTGTTTCAGGCAGATAGATATACTTAAACATATACAAGGAATACTTACATATATACAAGGAAATAAGAGTAACATAATTTTGTTATTACAGATGTGGACGTTTTATAGAATTCGTAAATAAATAGATAATTTCTATTGACATTATACTGTAAAATGTATATGCATTTATTTATCTAAAGATTTTGTTTGGTTTAACGAGTTATTCTCAAGAAGTACTTTTTACAATCGAATAACTTTTTTGGTCACCCGACACTTAGAACGCAGGCGAAGCTTCTTTTAAATATTATTATTGTATTCAATGATTTCACTTGATATAATAAAGAACCTTAACAAATATAGATTTGAGAGTGCATGTTAGGATGTCGTACGTGTGGGAGAGTCACGTTGTCAGCAATGGCAATACGCATGAGCAGGCTTCACCGGCGATTATTACCACCCCCGGCATTTAAAACCGGCGTTAACTAGTGGCTTCGGCAACTGCTGGCCCCGGTGCCCATCCACCTTAAAGGCCGGCAACGTCCCTGTAGCTCCTCTGGAGTTAAACGGGGCCGTGGGCGACGGTGACCACTTACCATCAGGTGACCCGTACGCGCGTTTGCCGTGTCTTATCCATAAAACTAAAAGTGATGGATGGAAAGTTTGATGATTTAATGTCCTAAGTCGGATAGATTCACATGTGTACATAACCTACGTGTACCTAAATCAGAAATCAACGATCATAACATGCGAGGGATTATTTTGTTGTTCAGTGCAGTTTAGTGTCCATTTTTTGCCAAACTAAAAATATTCAAATGTTTAACATAGATAGATATGTCTGCGTCTAAGATCTATAGGATATCCCTACACTCGTTTGAATTAATACTTAATGACATCGACTGTACAATTAATTTGGATGGTATTGAATATGAATTCGATTCACTCCAGCAGTAGATTGAATAGTAAAGTTTTTTACTAATCTGGTAGGATAAAATATTAAACTGGATTCCAGGTCTTAAGAGACATATCCTAAATTGAGAACTGAGTGTGATGCTCATGTATATCGCTGTATGTAGCAGGTTTCTGTTTCCACATTAACTTATGTACGACTGGATGCGGTACGATTTTCGGTGTATTTTTTATTTACCCATATCTTAATTTAAAGATATTTTTATCGGCAAACGGATAATTTTGTCTTCATAAAAATAACATTTTCAATTAGTGGCTATTTAAATTAAGCAATCTTTTCTCTTATTGTTTTTCTCATTTAAGAAACAATCTAAAGAAAGCCGTTTAACTTCTTTGTAATTATATTATCATTTACGGTTTGGTTCTACTCTAATGAGTATTTAACGTTTCTATTGACGTAAAAAAACTAAGAAAAAACTTTTTCGAACTATCGTTTCCAATCTCATGGGAAACGAGTTCTCAGCTTCACGCTGCATCCTGCACATAGTAGAGTAGGCAGAGGGAACTTGGGAACCTAGTTTTAAGACTCTCCTCATGGCAACATAGGCAGAAGAATTCCGGGAACCTAGTGTTAAGACACTCTGTTCCGTTTCGTTCCCCACTTTCCGCCGAATGTGAGGCATTTCAACACCGCGCTTTGCCTTGTTACCAGAGAGAAGAAATAGAAACGTTTAACGTTTAATTTGAAAAAATTAAATATTTCAATTCGTCGAGTCGGGATCGAACCCACAACCGTTTGCAGTCACACTCTTGTGTCCTTGCGTTGTGTCCCGCGACAGGCCTCTGTATTTCCCGATATTTACATATAAAGAAGATGTAATTGTACAAGGCATTATAATACCGTTGACGTTATTTTTACTTTGACATTTATATATGAGAAATTAATATGGCAGGTAAGGTTTTCTTTTTCTTATCTTCAGTCTATTAGTCCCTTGATCACAGTCATTTTATAGGTGCATTTCTGTACCTTTTTCGTGCATTTTATATGAAATTCATTGTAACATAATCAAAAGGTAGGGTTAGTTGTAACTTAGAATACAAATAAAGGAAAATCTTTGAATTCAATTTATGGGATTTTTAATTTATAGTATTTTTTAACAAACAACATTACAAACTTTTTTTTTAACTTATACACTTATTTGCAATTAATCTACAATATGAGTGCATAACCAAGTAAGGGTAAGTTAAGGGTAACTATTAGGTATATTGTACTTCCCAATGACCTTATACTCCTAAAATTGGCTACGCTGCCTCGGAAGACGAGTCCATATCGCACTTGGCCGATTTTGCACAATATTGGTGTATAGGTAGCGCAATACAATGTCACCTTTTATATAATTAAATAAACACAAACGTCACCGTGTATGTCCATCCCAAGTTTTAAGAGGGCGTGTTGTGTGGTGAACCTCAACGCTGTGCTTTGTCTTCTATTTTTTTTATTTTTTTTTTTTTTATGGAAAAGACGGCAAATGAGCGTACCCGTACGCTCATTTGCCATCTTCTGCCGTTCACCTGATTGTAAGTGATCACCGTCGCCCACGGCCCCGAGTAACTCCAGAGGAGCTATAGGAGCGTTGCCGTCCTTTACGGTGGAAGGGCACCGGGGCCCGGCATTACCTAATGCGAAACGCAGTGGCCAAAGCCACTACTTAACGCCGGTCTTAAATGCCGGGGGTGGTCCGGATCCGGTCGAGTCTGCCCATGCGTATTGCCATTACTGGCAACGTGACTCTACCACACGCACTTTAGCCGCCTCTTACGACACCATCAGTACCAGGGTGATGATATTTTAAGCCGGAATCACACAGCAAAAATCTTCTAGCGAGGAAATAAAAATGAGATAGTGGTATCAAACCCTCAACCGCCACATTTAGGTGCACCCAGAGGCTTTGCCGCTGTGCCACGACGGCCAAATATTTACCTAACGTCTGTTTAGTTATATACTGGTAAAGCACTTTTAAACAAAGTCAGTTAAAAAGAGCAGTTGACAACATTTTTCATGGTTGACAAATCGAGTCATCGACCGAGCGGACGCCGCGTCGTGGACTCGGTGAAAATATTCCGTGACATTCTAACACCGTAGTGCAGTTTTAGCCTAAATTGTGCATAGTATACAATGTTGCATTTCCAACTGCATAATTATTTGTCAATACTATATTTAAATTAACAAGCATCATTAATGTGTATATAAGTATTTAAAAATTGCATTATATATTTTTTTTATTGACGAAAATTTTAAAATAGAATTAGAATATTTGAATAACTGTTCATAATATCACTATTAATGACTTTTGACTGACAATTGTAGTAACCACATAAGATTACAACGTATATAAATTATTTAGAAAATGTTTTTAAATTTAAGTACGTAGCTACGTAAGTACGTAGCTAGCTATAAACCATATCTAAATTCAATAAAATCTAGATTAAATAAGTTGTCACTCTCAATATATAAATTAACATATTATATCCATCATATTAATCCAAATCGCTTTCGGCACACCGTGTGCGCCTTTCTTTACACTTTTACTCTGTACCTCATGTTATCTTGATTCATTTATCCGAGTACCGCCAATGTTGTAGACTAGTCGCTGTTCGCAAGCAGTGGTCGCCGGACGCCACTCAATCTTGGATTTCTAATATTTTTTAGTGTAAATGATATAAAGTATATATTATAATTGTATTGTGAATGTATTGTGTAACGGTACTGAGCGAGCGGGACGTTTCTTATAACGATTGAGGTCAGTATTGTACGGTGTACAACGTATAGTCTATTGTTTTATGTTAAGCTGCATGTGAATGTAGCCGATTTGCAAATGTGTATATGTGATATTGCTTATTGGAAGCTTCTAATGAAATCAGAATTAGAATCTTGTAAATTAAAAATCAATCAGACTTGGTGTAAATATTTTAGTATTGTCATGTGAAAATATTTGAGGTTTCTTATCTAGCTAGCTCTCTCCAATTGAAGCTTAATTTGGTGATCAAATTGTCTGTATTACGTTTATGCGATAACTACAAAAACATTTGATGTCCAATGAAAAAAATATAAAAAATCAAACCTACCCTCCAAAACAAATTGTAATCTGAATGTCTAAATTTTTTACTAATTAATAAATTTAAATTGTAAAGTAAATATTAGAAAAATAAAATGAAGCATAACAAATCTAGGCATGTTGTAGCGCAGGCACACTGGCGTGTGGCTTTCTGACTTTCAGCGCTTTCAGCGCGACAGGTTGTGGGTTCGATACCTACTCGAGGAAATGAAATATTTAATACATTAAAATTTAATATTTAATGTTGTCATTTCTTCACCCTAGTAACAAGGCCAAGCGCGGCGTTGAGTTCTGCCACTCAACACGCATGCCTCAAATTTGGCAGAAAGTTGGAAACGGAACGGAGTATCTTAACACTAGGTTCCCAAGCTCCCTCTGCCTAACCTGCCGTGTGCCAGACACAGTGTGAAGTTGAGAAAAAAATCTGTTACATATTCATCTATGTATCTTTACAGTTCTATAGATTGCATTTTATACATACAATGGTCAATGGCTACATCATCTGATATATGCATGCATTACTAATTTCTTTAAGTCGTGAATCACGTATCTAATAAAAGTTTAGATTTTAAATAAAATAAAGGAAAAAAAAAACACAACAATAATTAACAGCAGTTTCCACTAAATCTCGTAAAGCTGACGTATGAAATGACGCTTTGTGCATCAACGATATTCTATATTATTTATTAGTTTGTGGTGCCGAGTGAAAATGTAGCTTATTATGTTTGGTATACTTACAAATACATTTTTATTCTTGTATTTTTTTTTACATGCATGTATTGCATTTTGCGGGTCAAGATTTTTTTTTTAATTTCTATATATAAACTTTTGAAAATTTTCATTTGATATTCCTATTATATATATATATATATATATTATATATATATATATATATATATATATATATATATATATATATATATATATATATATATATATATATATATATATATATATATATATATACATACATACATACATACATATACGTACATACCGACATATAGTTGGGTAGCGACAATTATTATTGTGTTAAGTCAGATATAACCTAACCGAGGGACTAGGCGACGGGCCAATTATTCTATTTCTTTCTATGAATTAATAGGAATATATACGTTAATCAAATTAAATAGGTACGATAAAGTGCTACTTTACTTTACATTTTGTTTTTTTTTTCAAATACTTTTGCTTAGGACAAACTATTTAGGTACAACAAAAATTAATATTTTTAAATAGCTATTTTTTCTTCTGGTTAAAAGTTTTGAAAAAGTATTCTAAGAAATTCGGTATTCTTGAAGATTAGGAGAAAACAAATATTATTTCTAAAATTTTAATTCAATGCAGCAATTTATTTTTTCATTAGTCTATGATGAATACGTTACTACGCAATAGTTATCATCTTTATTCGTTGATAATTATAATTAGCAGTTTTAATTTGCATTTTGCCATTAGCGGAATAATATTATTAAATTGAATAATAACAGCAATATAAATTTACTTGATATATGTTTGAATGATAATGTAAATACGATCTAAGGTATTTTAAATACTTATGAAAAAGCTGCAAAGCATTAAAGAGAATTGAAAAAACTTCAATTATATATTTTATCGTTTTTACATCCGCTGCTGGTTAACAATAACTTATAAATTAATAGTAGATACCTAAAAGATAATTCTTACTTATAAAGAAAAAAATATAAAAAAAAAATAAACCCGACTGCATACAAAAACTTAAAAGGAATAGTCTTTTAAAAAATAAGAAGAAATAAAACAACAAGTCTATTAATTTCTGAAATTCCTTGAAAGTAACACTAAACATAGCACATTTACTCAGCTTCACGCTTTATCCCGCACATGGCAGGGTAGGCAGAGGAAACTTAATATTAAACTTAATATATTATAAAACCTAGTGTTAAGACACTCCGTGCAACTTCTGTTCCCCGCTTTCCACTAAATTTGAGGCATTGTGTGTTGAACACCACAGGCCTCACATACAAAGCACACCATTGAAATAATTTGACAATCGACAACATATGCAAACTAATATATATGTTACATTTTTTATATTTAAGAATTAGTACCCTTTTTTGATTTAATATCTCAAATACTGAATAAAATACATATCTATTGTTTTATTACATCTACACGTATAGATAATTCTCCATTCTCAATTAACAACTAAGCCGTAAATGAACAATCATGTTGTCATTTTAATTGCAAAAGCTTTACAAAAACCTGAATAGTTTTTACTACGCTTTCCAATATTAATTGATCGGTAACCGCTGACTGCTGAACAGATAACGGGCACGTACGGAAGCGATGCGAATTATTCTATATAGCCGTTTTAGTTGTAAGCAGGTAGGTTAGGTACGAACCAATGTTTGCGTGACTGACGACTGTGCCGCGGAAACATTGTGATTGTAAAACTTTGAAAACACTTCCGAGTGTTTAAATTGATTTTTAAAGCAAGACGACGTGTTTTTTCTTCGGAAAATCATTTATAAATGTTTCATATTGTGTTTAATTATGTAGATCTAATGATTACGGGTCTGTTCCTGTTAGTTTGTATTGCGGAACTTCAATATATATGTAGTATAAAATCAACTCTCTTTCTGCGTCTGTCCCTATGTGTGTTTAGATCTTCTTTTCCAAATAAGATGGGGTGATTGAAGAGGCCGATTTGTGTGTATAAAACTTGAATACATTCGAACAAACGGCTAGAGTATGACAGTATTTATCAGATAGGTCAGAAAATCTATGCCGATTGAGAGCTATTTCGGCGTGCGCTGCCTAAACCGTAACATATATATAAAAACAATTTACATATGGTGAGATAGTAATAGGGCCAAAGTAGTGTTTTTTAGAGATTTTTGTGTGTTTGTCTGTTACGTTTGTAGTGCGTTAATATCATAAGCGGCTCACCAGATTTAAATGCACTTACCCTACTTTAACATTTAGTATTTGTTATTAAGTTCGAAAACATTGCTACAATATTTATTTCATTTAGCTGACATTTTAGTTTACAAAGTACAGATGTTGTCTTAAAAGTAATAATTTTATTAAAACTAGAAATGGAATGATAAAATAGTGTAATTAAAGCAGGTAAAGTCGCGAACAGGTCGCATGTTAGTACATAAATGGCTAGACACATACAAAAATGTAGTAATTAACTTCTCATCATATGAATGATTTATTATTGGATTCTGTTTTTAGATATTATAATTATTTATAAAAACAAGTAAATTTATATTTTAGAATATGAAGAACCAATTTTCGAATATTTATCGTCAAATCATTGTTACAAGAATTTTTATTGGTAATTTTGTGACTCAGTCAATGTGATCTGTAACGGATTTGTCACGGAAATTAATTATTAGAGGCAAAGTTTTGGCACAAATTATTAAATCGATAAGTGTGCATTTTATATGCGTACATGTGTAATTAATAATTTAGCTACAGTATTTTTTTAAATAGTAAAGACACATATGTATATAATAATGAGATTTTTTGATTCATCAACATTATGTATAAAATTTGCCATAAATAACTGTGCATAGTTTCTTCCAAATCGAGTAATTCTAAACGCGACAGATTGACTTCGATTCTTCATATTTTCAATTTAAATACTCAATGCTTTTGGTAACGAAGTGAAGCGTGGTGTTGAGTTCCGCTCAAATTAACCTAACCTAGGTTCCCTAGTTGCTTAAACAGCACTGAATTAAAAAATAATAGTAATAATAACCCTCAACATAAGTACGAGTATACTACCCACGCATGTTAGATTGAAGTTTCCTCTCACAAAAGAGCATTCCATTGTTAAAAATACATTTAATCCATGCATTTTGATTGTTATTAAATTGACCTATTTTGCCACTTAAACCTTTATCAAGCATATCATATAGAGGAAGTTTTTTATGTGAAGAGACAGTGTCTCCTCATATAGTTAACAACGCTCAGCGAGAATTGGATCATCGCTGAATTAGTGACAATTGCTCAACAAGACGTATCCAATTTATATATATATATATATATATATATATATATATATATATATATATATATATATATATATGTATATATATATATATATATATATATATATATATATATATATATATATATAATATATATATATATATATATATATATATATATATATATATATATATATATATATATATATATATATATATATATATATATATATATATAATTGGAGTGGAAATTGAACCCCACTGCCGGTGCGTTTAGATTAACGAACACTGGTGCGCTTGCGCATCAACGAGCTCAAATTGTAAAATTGCAACGTGATGGGCGTTGTATTTGACCCCTTGTTGTACATGCTTGTTCTTAGAATTTGTATAATTGTGTCAAATTCGATGAAATAGTGGTTATTGCAACTTGCTTATAATTTCAGGAAGCTAGTGTCTTTGTCAGCATGCAGTGATATTTTAAAAATAAGTGTTGATGATTTTGGTGATAATAATGAAATAAAATTAACCAAAAAAATCAGTACAAAAATTTTAAATAAAAATCAATAAAAATATCTATAAACAATTACATATCGATTTTTCCCAACGGCATTTCTGAAAGACTCATCAATTTTCAACATTTAAACACGTCTCCAACTTTTAACTTGTTATAAATGAAAATCATTAGCGAAAACGAAATTATTGCATAGGTATTTGTAATATCATTGTGTATCTTTTGTATGATGTAAAACTCTGTATGTATATGATTATAGTATGTAACGAAGACTTAAACAAAGTGGTGTTGTTCATAATTTGTTAGCTATCATAAAATAATTTCTGAGTTTATTTTCATAATTTAGTTAAGTGTTTTAACGACATACCATAAAATTATATAATTATTGTCCAGTCATTATGTTAAATACTACTTGTATTTTTCATAGTTGTAGTTGATTATTAAAGGCGATATGACGGTTCAAAAACCACGTAAGCATACCAGTTCCAAGAAACACATGCTGTGTTTCCCGATTAAGGAAGCGCACAATCTAGTTTAACGATACGACACTTTACCAACGGCATTAAGACAATAGTATAGGGACGAGAAAATTTTATTTCAATCGCATATTAATATTAAATGTAATGTTAAAGTCTATCGTGGCGCAAGGACACACACACTCATGAGACTGTGAACACGAGAGGTTGTACGTTCTATTCCAATTCAAGGATATGTAGTATTAAAAATTTTCATTTCTTTGCTCTGGTGACAAAGAGAAACGCAGCGTTGAGTTCCGCCACTCAACAAGCAATTCATTAAATTCGGCGGAAAGAGGGGATCGGAACGGAGTGTCTTAAAACTATGGAAACGTAGTTCCCTTCTGACAAGCGTTAAATATTTTTTTTATAGTTTTGCATTTAAGGGAGAATTCATATAGTTTCAAAAAAACCAAACCTAAATTAAGCTTGTTGAATATATATTTGTTTTACCAGGAAAAAATTACATTATAATTTTGAAGAACAAAATAAATAGCGATTTAATAAACATATTAAGAGAAATTTGCTTAAACATTATAGAGTAGTTATTGCGGATTGCTGTACGTACATAGAGGATGAGATAACAATAACTCAGAGTAAAAACCCGTAAGCGATGTCGTTGGAAACTGTAATAATTAATCTCAGATCATCGTTATAAGTACGATATATATTTACAAAAAGTGTTTTAATTAAATACTTTACGTTCACTTTGTCAACATTTTTTTTAATACAATTTATTAGGCTGTTTTATAGTCCTAATAAAAGCATCGCTTATATATTATTTAGATGTTCCTTGCCGTTTGTTTGAGTTTAACAAAAGCGATCTACTATCTAAATATTTACTCTACTCAGTACTCAGCTTCACGCTGTATCCCGCACATGGCAGGGTAGGCAGAGCGAACTTGGGAATCTAGTGTTAAGACACTCCGTTCCACTTCCGTTTCCCACTTTCCGCCGAATTTGAGGCATTGCGTGTTGAGTGGCGGAACTCAACGCCGCGATTTGCCTTGTACCAGAGCGAAGAAATGCAACATTAAATATTAAAATTGAAAATATTAAATATTTCATTTCTTCGACTGGGGATCGAACCCAGAACCTGTCCTCTATATTTATGACTCTAAATATTTATGACTAATAGGAATAAAAAATTGGTGGTTGGTTGGTGCGAAACTACGACATCGTTTTTTCTTAACAACAATCATAAAGTAACTCTAAAGATTAGTGTAGCGTTTCACGGTCTAGAGTAACCAGTCACTGTAATAATTATATAAATACAAATGTAACAAATCTGTATTCTCAATAAGATAGATGTCAAAATGTTCTATTACCCTTGTAATATAGGTATTGAAGTGTAAATAATTGCTTAATCTCTCTATGACGCAGTACTTAGATTTTATTGTTGATAGCTTCGGTGTAATGTAATATATTATTTACTATTGTTTTAATTATTCAATTCATAATATATTTTTACTACTACACAAAGCAAAACGCGGCGTTGAGTTCCGCCACTCAACTCAGAGTTCCGCCATCTGAGGAGAGGGGAATGGAACAACTGTTTTTTTTTATTTCTTTAATGATTTTAATAGATACTAAAATCTAGGCCAGTCTATAAACAAAGACATTGTTTTCAAGTAACATTAACCTACCTACCACGTAAACGTGTGCTTCTATGAAAGAAACTAGAAATAGAAACCATTTCATTAAGCTACCTACAAAATGTATATTTTCATAACTTTACGGTAATTTCTCGTGGCATTATGAATATGAACCCTGACCTAACACGTTCTGACAATCGGCAAACGAATACAATGGAGTCTAAAATAAGTTTACCTGGTTATTTCGAATGCTTTTCTTAAATATCCTATAGAACAATTTTGTTGTTGGTCAGTTTGATTATCTATTTTATGTCCGTCCGTATGCAAGTCCTACTTGCACTTGACTTTTTTTTATTGGATGGCTTAAACTAATATCAATATGAAGATTTCATTCGAAACTTCAAGTTAGATAAGAATCTAAGATTATATTAAAATAAAGCTTTGATTTTACAAAACAATGTTTAGCGTCAGACACTATATTTGCTGGTGCTTAAAGTTGTGTTTAATATGTTGACGTCTCTCCCTTCTCCACCTGCAAAATATTCAGTAAAAATAAATTAATCGTATAATTAAAAGATTATATTCAGTTGTAAATGTACGTATTGTAATTCAAGTAACCATTAACTAATTTCTCGTAGCGCAGAGGCGCAAGCGTGTAACATGGACCCTAACTAACTTTTCAAATTTAATTTTTAGTGTTCTAATTTCTTCCCTCTAGTAACAAAGCAAGGAGCAGCGTATCGTTCCGCCACTTAACACGCAATGCCTCAAATTCGTTGAAAAGTGGGTAACGGAACCGAGTAAAACACTAGGTTCCTAAGTTTCTGCCTACCCTGCCATGTGTGGGAGAAATGATAGGCAATAATAATGCAGGAAATTCTGTCATAGCTCAACAGATGTCGTGACAAACACCTTTCGCGCTCGTAATAATCAGCCTTGATAGTTGATATAACTGTGGCACAGCCATAAAACATTCACATAAACGTTTCTATTTTCTTGACTGTTCATACGATTCGATTTGATATAATCATACGATTGTTAACACAATATATATATATATATATATATATATATATATATATATATATATATATATATATATATATATATATATATATATATATATATATATATATATATATATATATATATATATATATATATATATATATATATATATATATATATATATATGTACTTAAGACTTTTAAGTACGTTAATAAATATACATACGGTTACCTAATCAGTAGAAACAGACATTACAATTAAATCATTAATTAATTCGGACCTTCGTCAAGATAGAGCAAAATGTGCCTTATATTATATAATATTTAATTTTTGTATTAAATAATCGCATTATTATCACATTCCTTACTAATTAACATCTAACGGAATGCTTTAAATATGTATTTATTGAAGTCCTCGTGGCGCAGCACAACATCAGATTGTAAACGTGACGATTGTGATTTTCATTTCCATTCGTAAGTAGACGTAACTACTTTGTTTCAATGTGTTAAATATTAGAGGGAAAGTGGGGATCGGCCTCCCAGCTGGATAGATGGTCGTCTTTCTGCCCTACTATGAGCGGCATAAAAAAAACGTTATATTTTATTCATGCTCATATTACGATGATAATGGGTCATGTTTTTTTTTAATAAACTTGCTTATTAGAAAGAACTAACAATTGTGTACATACAACACATTCTAAGAGCCCAGTAACTCTTGACTACATGTACATTGAAACCTATAATATGTAATAAGTTCGATAAAATCGACGTCGGACCGGACTGGTTAATTTGAAGGCTAGGCCGCGCATTTGCATAAACTGGTCCAGCGGTTAGGGGCTATTTATTCCCTTAGATTAGTTTAATTTGTTCTCAGTCACTGATTTAAGTCGTGGCTGGAAGTTTACAATAGGGATCCTCCCAGGTCGATCGGCGGCCTCAATGGTTGAGCCCCTCTCAACTTACTATCTATTAACTGCAATAAGATCACAAAATAGAAAAAAGTGTTCCTTGTGCTATCTTATACAATGAGATTATAGTCACTTCTGATTGCTTCTTGTAATAATTATAATTACTATTTACAATTAGTATTGATATAGGTATTATAAATCCTACGCGCCTCGGCGCTTTGCTGGTCGCCCGACCTTCAACCACTTTACTCCCATATTGTCTATGTTATATTTTAAAATATATTTTTTTGTAATTTCTCAAATATAAAAGTAGTTATCTGTAACCGCTATCCTTAGGATTTTTAGCATTCACCAGTTACATAGCGCAGGCATAATGTAGCATAATGTAGCATGGCGTGACATAATGTAGCATATAACGTCAACGTGACCTTCCTCAATAAGTGTTTTAGTCAACCCTACAAGAATTTTTCAAATTGGACCAGTTCCTGAGGTTATCGCGTTTAATGAAACAAACGCTTTTGAATTAATTATATAAGTATAAAAGTATAGATTAGGTAGCCGCAAGAAGGAGGAAAAAATATAAATTATAATGTTGTCGGGCTTTTCCACCTAACCACCGTCGCAGAAACGTCGAACTACATATAAGGGTGTCCATTCAAAGTAATTTAAGAGATGACCTAATATTATTTTTTTTACGATGTATCGATACATTAGATATATTCATTGCTTATATAAAATGTGATTCGATTAACTTAAATAAGCTTGAAAACTTGCTGATTCACATTTACATTCATCTAAATATTTGATATTTAGAAATTCGTATCTAGTATAAAAAATAACTTGTAGCAGAAAAGGTCACTATGTATTAGTTTCTTGCCTCAAATTTTTCAGAAAGTAACGGAACGGCGTGTCTTAACATTA
Source organism: Eueides isabella (assembly GCA_019049475.1). Classification (NCBI taxonomy): domain Eukaryota; kingdom Metazoa; phylum Arthropoda; class Insecta; order Lepidoptera; family Nymphalidae; genus Eueides; species Eueides isabella. The sequence continues at coordinate 10,618,570 of CM032389.1, read as the reverse complement.
GGTTCCCGGGTTAGGTTAGGCATAGGCAGGTTAGCGTGAAGCTGGAAATAACAGAAATATTATAACCTTTTTTTTTTGAAAGGGAAAAATGAAACATTTTTCCCTTTCAGCAAAGCATATTTACGTTGGTATTGTTATCATTAGCTACATATGAAACAGGTAGGTATACACTACTGTAAACACATGAAAGCGTTAACGTATTTCAGTTAAACAGTTTACGATTTCATTTTGTAAACTAAATCAATTGTGTAATTTTATTGTTTGTAGGAATATGTACAGTAAGCTTTTAATAGTATATTCGGTCTTGTGGTCAAATGAATATATTTTAGAGTGGTCTAGGACACATGACATGATATTAATCATGTCATGACACGGGCTAAATTAAAAGAATTATCTTGAAACAAACAGGAAAATAAAAAGAAAAACATAAAAAATATCAAAAATCGGGATTATATACAAATATGAGGCCTGTCGTGGCGCAGCGGCACAAGAGTGTGACTGTAACCGACAGGTTCTGGGTTCGATCCCCAGTCGAGGAAATGAAATATTTAATATTTTCAATTTAAATATTTAATATTTCATTTCTTCGCTCTGGTAATAAGGCAAAGCGCGGCGTTGAGTTCCGCCACTCAATACGCAATGCCTCAAATTCTGCGGAAAGTGGGGAACGGAAGTGGAACGGAGTGTCATAACACTAGGTTTCACTTTCGTTCCCTCTGCCTACCCTGCCTAGTGCGGGATAGAGCGTGAAGCTGAATAAAATAAACTTTAATATATTAAACAAAATACCCACCTAATTGTTTTAAACTCCTAAGTGAAATCAACTTTCTTTATCACGACGCATCTCTGAGATAAGATCTCATAGCTTTACAATGAGCATTAAAGGAATTAGAAACCGTAACGTATGGCGGTGATTCTGTTCAAACATAAAGATATCCTATCTTCATATTTGAATATTTTTTAAAATGTATGAATCTTTATGTCGTGATTAACATAACTATGCAAAATTTTATTTAACATTTCTTTTTAATTAAAGATAAACATTTTATTTGATCTACATAATTAAAACGTACAGAAAGATAAAAATAATATTATTTTGATTAATAAATATTGAATAAAGATATTGTTACCGCGTCGTATCCCGCACATGGCAGGGTAGGCAGAGAAGAGAACCTGGGACCTGGAATAATTCTGTTACAAATTATTTACAGTCGCATCCTTGTGCGACCAGGCCTTTTTTATTTAGGTACACTAAGGATATATCCAATATTATGTTTTGCTTTCTCTGGTAAGGAGACAAAGCGCGGCGTTGAGTTCCGCCACTCAAAATTCAATGTCTCAAGAATGTTGCACATTTAATTTATATAACTCTTACTAAAATAGTAAGATAAAGCAAATGCGTACTAAACAATGTTTGCAACAACAATAGTAAATTATTAATATTATGATAATTCTATACTGCTCCGCAATTTCATTCCGCTGTCCCATATACGCCGCCAAATTACAATTACAAAACGTAACATGCCATTGCGTAGTATTTTAGAATGACAGCAAGTGAGAAAAATCTAGTCTTTATAGCCTTGAAATATTTGATAGCTGGATTCAATTTATTTGCTACAAAATATAATGGCGCAAAACTATTGTTTTATAAACATAACTATGCGTATTTAAATATGATACAGAAAGTTTATCGTAAAAACGCCTGTGAATATGTAGCCTTGTTCGTCGCGGTTGTTCCAAGCTTTGTTTGTTAAATAATTTTCCAAAATAAGGTAGTGATGCTTAAGACGTGTTATTATTTTGAAATTTTAAATTTTAATCTGTGTAATGAAGTAGAGCCCGGGCTTTCAACGGCTACTAACTCACACTATTTCTCAATGCACAAAGATCGTTTGAATTAGTAACCTACAATCTATGTGCATGATGTAGTGCACGTCAAGGTAAAAAAATATATAAAAAAATGCTTAATATATAATTTTATATACACAATTATACATTATATAGGCCAGTCGTGGTTCCGGGGCACTAGAATCCCACTAGAGAAAATGAAGTAGGTATATTACTAAATATTTTCGTTACTACACTCTGGTAACAAGGCAAAGCGCGGCGTTGAGCTCCGCCACACAACAAATAATGCCTGAAATCCGGAGGTAAGTAAGGCATGGAACACAGTGTCTTAACATTAAGTACTTAAATACCCCCTGCCTGCCGTGCTGCGTAGAGGGAATATTTTGTAAAACTAAAAAAAATATATAAAAATTATAAAAACACATGGAAAAGTTGCCATTCCTCTTATAGTCCGACACAATTTGCACAAACAGTATATTTATGTACTTTTTTCATTTTCAGAATTGAAATTATTTTGTTATATAACAAAATCAATGTATATATTAATAAAAAACAAACTCTAAGGGTAACACATTTAATAACCGTTAAGAAAGCAAAACAACTAAATATAGAAACAAAACACTTATCTACTAAACAAAGATCTGAATGTAAAACTTTACATAAAAAAATAACAAAAACATAAAAAAACTAGTTGTCTGTAAAGGTTTTTGGGACGATGATATTACGTTATAACGCCATAAGAAAACATTGATGAAATATTACAAGATTTTATGTACCGAATACATTTTTTTATATATATATTAGTTTTTATTTGCACTTTTTAGTTGTAATATTTTTTACTTAAATTATATAGACTCATTACACAACAAGTAAGCTATTATTTCTTACACGCTTAGGCCGATCATGCCTCTCTATCGCTTGTTCCGGGCTCTCGTTTGCTTGCTCGGCTTAGGCGGAACGTGACAAGGAGGTACATATTTTCGTGCGTGCAGCCGGTTTATTTCAATTTATAACATTATAACATCAATTAGTTACTTCAATAGTCAGAGAGAGAGTTGACTTTCAAATCCTTAGTATTAGGTATTTTATTGTAGTGATTTAAGAGTATTGATTTATAAGTTTATACAAAGCCAAACATTAAACGCTGTAACGTTAAAATGTGTAGTTCCTTCATTACCAGTTGTACCGATTTTATCTTATCTACATCCGATGTTTCGGATATTTCGATATACATAAGTGCCTACAACGAGCTTGCAAAACAGTTTACGCGTCGGAAATTAATAAAAATTATCTTTGGAAGAGGAAATGAGTTGAACGTTTTATGCTTTGAAATATTTTTTAATGTTGGCAAATAGTTGGATATTTATTTTCATAGTAAATTTTAACAATTATATTAAAAACTACCGACACGTCCGCGGCTTCACAGCTTTATTTACACTATTTTTACTCTCTCTCTCTCTCTCTCTCTCTCTTTAATTATGTCATTTATTTTCTTGCGCTAATAATATTATTAGTTTTAAGTCAATATAATACATTGAATACTAAAATAAATAAAAATTATGTAGCAATTTTGCGAACTAAATATTATAAACTTTCTGTTTATTAACCAATTTAAATAAAACCACACAATATTTTTAGTATAAACGTTAAAACGCATAAAGAAACAAACAATTTCTTTTTTTTTTAAATATATCTTCCATGTACAGATCAGTCACAGATTTATTATAAGTATAACTATGTATATTCTCTATTGTAATCAATTTGATTTTATCGTAAATATAGTAAAAAAACTTGGCGATAATTACTGTATTGTATTATCTTAGTAATTTATGTGTTTAAAGCCCTATAATAAAATTGTATTTTCATTGTACTCTCTCTCAGCTTCACGCTGTATCCCGCACGGAGCGCGTTAGGCAGAGGGAACTTGGGAACGTAGTATTAAGACACTTCGTTTCACTTCCGTTTCCGAATTTGAGGTATTGCGTGTTGAGTGACGGAACGCAACGCTGCGCTTCGTCTTGTACCAGAGCGAGGAAATGAAAACATTAAATATTTAAATTGAAAATATTTCATTTCCTCCAGTGGGAATCGAACCCACTACCTGTCGGTTACAGTCACAGTCTTATACCGCTGCGCCACGATGAGCCTCTCTCATTTTCATTGTAAGTTCAAATAATATGAGGGAATACCTTATCATATAAGATAAGAGGTTTCTATAGTCAAAAACAAGAAGGTTACAATTTTAATGCATGTTTTTACCCGACTGTGCGACACAAAAAAGGGTTCATGGTCTATGTATGTATGGATTCATGTATGTGGACCTATACTTCAACCAATAAGATTCTCACGGAATCTTGTAAAAATTAAACATGTCCCGACAATTTTTACTATTTAAAAGTTATTCCACATTTAATAAAGAAAATACTAAATTTCCGTCTAAACTTCCGAAACCGTCCGAGCGCTCTGACCAACTACGCGTAGTTCAAAGGTAGATTATTAGTACTAGGGCATTTGTACAATATGATAATCATTCATAAATGTGATAAAATAGAAAAGAGAGATACAATAAAAGCTTATGAATTATTTACGTATTTTAACTGTGATTGTTTTATTACTTCTTTACTATTCATAAGGCTTTATATATATGAAATATATTAAAATTCATTCCTTCACTCTCTGGCAGAGTGAAGTGCAAGAAACGTATGTTTGGAAGTGCCTAATCTGAGTTGTAAAGTCAAAACCAGCTTATGAGCGCCTCATAACGGTTAAGTCCTCCCAATACACCGTCACGCTGATGTGTGACATTCAGTGTGATGCGTCTCAGAAAGAGTAAATGGGTATAAGAAATATGTTATTTCAATTTATTTATCACCTTCCTAGCTCCTTAATTAATATAAGTATCTACATTTACCTACGTACATACATAAACTCCATCGTAGTAAGCGCGGGCAGCTAGTACAAACATTGTTAGCACACCGTGCCCCCATTCCGTCATGGTGTTATCAGTCCTTATCTGGTATCTAGGCCGACAGGTATTAAGTTAAACTGTATAATATTCATGCGGATGTCCTCTTATGTCTAAATATTATTTAAAGTTTTTTTGTATATTGAAAGTGTTACAAGCATCTTCATCTTGAATGTCTTGGCTGCGTCCACAATCCTCTGAGTATTTTACTTCGGGCGCTCTGTTCATTTTCCTCTTCTTCCTATAAAAAGAAATTAATTGAAATTGGCAATTCAATTAGTGAAAATTAAATTATATGTTTAATAGTTTTTTATTGATAAAATATTACCTACATAAACTACCACAATAATAATGCATAAATAAAAAAATTAAATTGCATTGCATAAATTTTCCTAGTCATTTAAAAGTTTTTTTAGTCGATGTTATTTTTCATTATGAATTTCTAAAACTCTGTGACATACAGAAATGTATATTCATTTGCACATTTGTTTAGAATAGTACGTATAATGTGGTAACTTTCTATAGTGATAATTTGTAAGTGTTGCTCTGTATATTTACTTTTCAATTGGATCTTTACTACCTCGGTCTTTCCAAAATTATTGTCTTTTTTAAACGCAATTAAAGATGATATAAGTAAGATTTCAAATCTGATATTGATAGAAAGAGCACCTGTGACAGTGAGAGGGAGAGTGCTTTAACGTTCAGTTCAGCTTACACTTGATGCTAGTTCTGTATCTAGTACCATAGATCATAGACTAAAATTAAACTTGCTATCTATGGACTACTGAAAAATTACTTTTATTATTGTAATCTATTAAATTAATCTTCAATATTATCATCTTAACTTGGGAAACCAAATAAAAATATTAGTAACCCCTTAAAAACCTTCAACAAACCTATTAATATAATTTTAATAACAAGTTTTATTAGTGCGTTTTAGACTCAGTAAGCCAAAGAAATATTTATATATTTTACATATATTTACACTTTTAAACATATTTACATGCAAATAAATACACATACATAGCTATATGTAATACTACTTATAACCTACTGTAATACCTAGTAGTAATCTAAATATTGTTTGTTTTTTTTTTTTTTTCAAATCAACGGATTTTATATGTTAAATAATCAATATGATCCTGCTAAGTGCGGGATACAGCTCAGCTTCACGTTGTATCCCGCATGGCAGGGTGAAACTAGTGTTAAGCCACTCTGTTCCACTTCCGTTCCCCACTTTCCGCCGAATTTGAGGCCCTGTACCAGCCTGTACAAAGAAATGAAAACATTAAGTATTTAAATTGAAAATATTAAATATTTCATTTCCTCGAGTGAGGATCGAACCCACAACCTGTCACACGCCTGTGTCGCTGCGCCACGACAGGCCTCGGGGTACAACGAAAAGCATAAAAAATATATTGAAATATATCTATGATGATTATAGCTTCAACACGTGCTAAAAGACACTAGCTTAACGTTTATGATATTATGACTTACAAGGATGATCTCACTAAATAATAGCGATTATACAGAACTCAACTCTTTATAACGAGTCATTTAATTAACTTGATTATAGTTAGTGTATAATCGTAGTATAAGTGCAGTGTGTATAAAATATATATATATATATATATATATATATATATATATATATATATATATATATATATATATATATATATATATATATATATATACGAAGAAATGAAAATATATATATATATATATATATATATACAATGCAATTATACATAATTAAATTATACTACAAATAGGTTAAAGAACTAATCACATAAAAAATAATGACGTTACTTTGTAACAGTTTGTAATTAAAATTGTATTGGTAAATATTTCATGTATTTTTTATAATTTGAGGACAGAGCAGAAATATATATGTAAACATATATTGTAATTGACGTAATTTATTATTTACGTATATTACATATAAAATACTTAACAAATTAAATTTAATTAAGCTTTAACGATCGTTATACGTATATTTTTCACTTTCTACTTGATTTTACTTCCTCATTTCCTTCAATGTTCATGGTGGGGTTTAAAGCCCATTTTGTATTAAAAACAATAGTCATCTTACTAATTTTGTAGCTGGTTTTCATGCAAGCCCGTTTTACTAAATCCTTTAGGATTTAATTTAAATTATTATGTGTGTAATAATAAAATACTCATATTTTCTTATCGATTTTCTACTTTTCCTATTTCGAACATTGTACATGAGATAAGAAACCCAAATATATCTTATAGCATTATTTATCGAAATTGAATCTATGACTATTGCACATCCAAACAAACGTACACATAATAATGTGCCACAACGACAAATTAAAGCAAGTAGCTTGTTTATTAATTTAATAAATAAAATTCGATATATGTACTCAAGCATAGCAACACCTTGTAAATATCAATTAACATAACGATTGTCTATTAGAAAATAGTCTAAATTAAATGTTATTTTAGTGTTCAGTGTCCTTACACCGTCGCAGCAAGGCTGGCTTTGACGTCACTCGCCTGAGATGTCCTCAGATCAAGATTGTGTACTAAGTAAAATAGACCAAGAGTCTACTATAATAAGGTTCAAATTTCAATATTTTAATTATCTATAGAAGCAAAAAACGGGATATTCAAGTTGAAATAAGCTTTGTACCATTGAATATAGAATGCATATTATAAATAAACGGTTTGGCACCATAACATCTAGTAGGATGTTGGAGGAAGGTCATGGAGTTTTAATGCTGATGGTCTTCCTGGTCCCTATTGTAAGTGTAGTTTATTCAAAATATTTTTATATATTTAATTTTTTCTTATTGCAACTAACAGTTTATAGCTTATGGTAAATAAACATCATAAATTATAGTTTGTGTGTTAAAGATTTTTAACAAATTAACGATTTTATAAATGATAACACGTCTGGGGATGAAATGCTCGCTCTAGGCTATTGTAAATGTATCCCTGTCATTTATTATAATAATATTATGTGAACACTATTAAAAAAAAAAACATGTCCCGCTGAGTTTCTTACGCCGGTTCTTCTCAGGTCTGAGGCAGTAACTTTAGTGAACTGGTCGTAAATTGTTTGACGTTCAAAAAACGAAGCTTTTAACTTCTTATTTTGAATAAAAATATTTGATTTTGAAAAATAAAAAAGAGCCTTAGGCGTAAAGTTCTTATTTATCTCCATCTTCATCTTCATTTATTCTCCATCTTCCTTCCTTTTAAGATGTTGGTATAGATAATATAATGGTTTTGGACAGATTGGATTGAAAATTAGGTTCTTTATACTTATCTACCTTGTTACATGTGGAATATAGGTGAAAGTAATATTTTAATTTTGTATTAGAATCTCTGCCTCTGCCTTGCCTGGGTTGCCACTACTACTCTGGTGCAAAAACGATATCAGCAGATTCATTCGCTGAGCAAGTAACGGTTCTGTGACTGATCACAGTCGAAAACCACATAAAAGTGGCTATTTCCTACATTGATGAGGAGGCTAAAAGGACTAACTGACCCGAAGCAATACTTATAGCAAACCAAACATCCATCAGGATAGAACAAGCCATTATTAGTAAATATTACCAAATTAATGAAAAAACTTAGTTAAACATAGTGGCTTAAAGCAACACATAAATTTCATAAATAGGTTTAAACGTTATTATTTTAGGAATATTAATGATACTGTTGTCATCGAGGAGTATTTTTCTAGATCGTAATAAGGTATCTCCATAGATAACTATATTTAGATAGTAATCAACGTCACCGGCGTCTTTACATTTAAAGATAACAATATAAATAACAGATTAGATATGTCTGAAGAACTTCAATTAGCAATTAAGATAGCTATAGATAACTTTAAGTAAACAAAATTTTATTGCTTCAACTCATTCTTATGGAAGGAATTTTTGAACTTTCTTAGAGAAGTGCTATTGTGGTTCGTGACAAAGTGCGACTGTAATACGTGGGTTGTGGGTCTGATTCTAGTAGAGCGATTGTTTTTTTTTTAATTTTCTTATTTTAGTAACTAGATAGAGCGCGGCGTTGAATGCCGCCACTTAAACTCAACATTGCAGCCAAAAAGTAAAAAATGGAATGTCTTAAAGGGATCCTAAATCCCTGTACTGTTTAAGCAAGAAAAGTGTGAAGTTACTTTTTTGTATTAAGCAAACTTATGCAGCGAAAAACATGACAGTAAATAATGTTTTATGTTTATAAAAATATTATGTAGAGAATGAAGTGTCTTTAAGCTCTTCCTGTTTGTCCATATTTAGGGAATGTTGTGTAAAAATAAAAACAAAAACCCCATCGTAATTTTGCGAACTTGCTAGCTGATACATAGAGCAAATGCACATGAAACAAAAAATGGTAGAATATGAATAATCTAATAATAATTGCCAAATTTATATAATTAAGTTTAGCTCAGAAAAAATGAACAAAAAATTGAATAAGTAGTGAATGGAAAAATACCGTCGAGTCGCACAATGATCTACAAATCTTGTCACGTATGAAATCTGTTATAAGTTAGCATTACGAGACCAATAACTAAGAGTTTATTACCATATTTTGGCGCGTTGTTCGTGATATGTATATTTTATTTAGTTGAGGGCCTGCTGAGGCCTGTCTTGGCGCAGCGGCACAAGCGTGTGACTGTAAACGATAGGTTGTGGGTTCGATCCCAACCCGAGGAAATGAAATACTTAATATTTTAAAATTAAATATTTAAAGATTTCATTTCTTCAACCTGGTAACAAGGCAAAGCGCGGCATTGTGTTGCGCCATTCAACACACAATGCCTCAAATTTGACTGAAACGGAACGGAGTGTCTTAACACAGGGTCCCAAGCTTCCTCTGCCTACCCTGCCATGTGCGGGATACGTGAAGCTGAGTATTTAATTTGTTTTTAAATATTTCTATTATTATCATTCCATTCAGGCTGTAGGTACAATATTTAGTCCAGCTTCACACTGTGTCCCACACTCTTCGAGTGGGGATCGACTTCAGAACCTGGCGCCTTTAAAGTCACACGGTGTGGCTCTGCGCCACGACCTCTTAACAATTGTAGTAATATTTAGGTACAGTATTTGAAGATATTTTGGTGCGTTTGCCAGTTATAGGTAGAAAAGGCTATTATAATTATACTTAACTATTACATCGGCTATGTATACTGGAATTGTCCATGTTTCTTTTCCTTTTTTAGTTGTCTTCATGGTAAGATAACCATAGCAGTTTACCAATAAATAATTGTATTTTGGTGTTGTTATATTTACACGTGTTCTGTGATATCGTGATGTAGACATGTTTATTCATTGATAAAGTACAACATTTTTACTGTAAAGAATAAGATATACGCTCACGTCTTCGTTGGACGGATTTTATATTATTTTGATTTATTCTTATATAATTCAAAAGTATTAACATAATTCTGCTTATTAGTAGGAACTGTACTACAAACTGTTTACTACTTTAAAAGCGAAAAGTGACTTTTTGTATTGTACTACGTAAAGATAGAGTATGTAGGTTATAACTTAGGCAAATCATAATTAAATTAATAATTTTCCATGAAATTTGTACGAAAAGACGCATTATCTTTTCTACAAACCATATAATGTCATAAAATGTATGCATATGAGAGCAGTAAGTAGGTATATGAATAGAGGCTTGTGTACATTATGATAAAATTTTCATTCTAATCACCGTTATAAAGACAGGGCATTGTCTCAGCAACCGCGGTACTTGCAAGTTTAATGTATTTTGTGTGATACATTTTATTAATTAATTACTGTAAGTGATAAGTTATTATATAAATGTATTTGAAAAAAATGCTAACATAATACATAAAATTATGCTAAATTAAGGCTTTACTTAAATATTGGATTTGGATTGAATAAGTAAATAACTCTGGTCGTTGGACCATACTATTGTATTTTGAATTAATGAGTGATTTCTTTGTTGCAGATTGTTTAGCAAAAACGGTTTGACTGCAAGTGATATACATACAAAGGTTGGTTTAAAATGATTTACCGTAATCTCATCTATTTTGATTTATTCAAAATCCCCTCGTGACGTACGTTGGGAATAGCGAAAATTCATATGTATGTTTAGCTGCGTAGTAAACAATATGCCTTGTTTGTCTGCCTTACACGTAAACATTACATACGCGATCCACAAATAATTCATAAGAACTGAAATATAAATAATGTTTTTGTTTACAACTTGTTGTTTACGATTGATTGTGAAAGAAAATAATAATAGCTATAGTGTTTTATTTGCATTGTGTTACGTGTTCCGATGACATCGAAGTCTTATGAGTGATTTGATTTCTTTGCAGACAAGATGCCTCGTCTCGAACAGTCGGCCCCGGAAGATTTTCGTCGCGTTTTACGTGAGAAGGCCTTAAGCCACAGTCTGTTTTACCTGAAGCTCGGCGCAGGAGTGCCTCCAGGGCAGGCCAAAGAGCACACGGCTGCCCTGTCGAGGCGAGCGAGCGACAGTACGGGCATGCGCGCGCCGCCGACCGGGCGCGTCTCGCGACACGCGCAACCGCGCGTCTCCGAACTACTGCGACGCTTCGAGCCCGGGCCGATGCAATATTTACGCATTCCACGCGCGTCCAGCCCCCACGAAGATATTACATCATCAGATGACGACGACAGAGCCGCCGTCAGACGTCGCAGCCGCGACCTGAGCGACGACTCAGCGGTAGAAGTGGAACCTCGCAGGAGGCACTCGCACCCTCGCGACATCACGCCGCCGCCCGACGCCATGTCCCCGCGACGGGAGATGACGCTCATCGAGGCTCACGACGTGGAGCTGGGCCGGCGGGGCAGCGAGGGTTGCGAGACGCGGGGCAGGTGTGTGAGGACCCCCAGCGTGGTAGTCAGCGACTATTCTGATGGTGTGGCCGTGGGCGCGACCGAGGAGGAGGTGGACTGGTTGAGGTCGAGGTCCCTGTCGGCGGACTCGGCGTGCTCCTCTTGCTCCACGTTGTCCAGCCGGGACGATGAGGAGTTCGAGTCGGCAACGCTACCAAAAAAGGTAAGTCTTTTAATAGTTAGTCTATTAGTTATTTAAATTTCACACAAGTACACAGAAAACTGATAAGTACCTACCTAATTTATGTCTAACATGTATTTTATACTACACAATAATGTAATAACAACTGTTCGGCTTATTGTTTTGATTGATTATAATAAATTCAGTTGCAAAGAACGTTGAAAGTAAATTATCAACTCAAGTCTACTTGAATACTTTCCAAAAAGTTCAACAGTTCTTAATCGTCATTAAAAAATCTATACTCTTATATATAAAGCGTATTTAATTCTTTATACAAATTTTGCTGCAGTTACAGTTTCTAAACAGCAGACAACTCTATTTGTGTTGATACTTTCACAGACGTACTACAAAAACTAACTTTACTGGCAACCTTGCAATGACTGGTTTTAATCGTGAATGTTTTAGGAAATAGAATTTTTTGAACATTTTGTATTTACAAATTGGTAAAGTTTAATTTATATATTTTTTATTTGTTTATCTTACTTTAACATTGGTTAAATATTTCATCAATTTCTATCTATATAAAGAATTACCTCGTGACGAGGTCGTGGACAAAGGTTAGTAAGATCACATAATCACATACGTAGGTACCTATATTGTGTACTAGCGACCCGACTGCGACTCTGCCTGCTTAAATTACGCTATTTTTTTTACTAATTTCAACTACTTGTTCTAATAAACAAGTCTTAAGACTTTTCTACACATTGAAAACTAAAATTTCAGCTAAATGAATAAAATTTATGTAGCAATTTTTTCGATTAATATTTTAAATTGGCGTAATTTCTTTTATTTTACCGATTTAAATGAAACAAACACTAAATGCTAAGTAACGATCCTCTATAAGGTTTTTTTAATATATCTGACATGTACAGACAATGATGTGTTACAGATATATTATAAATCTACATATGTATAAATGACTTTTCAAACTAACGAAAGTGAACTTTAAGTATTACTAGGACATTCGCTATATAATTCTATGACGTCAGTATGTTTATCCGTAACGAGTTTAGCGTACTTAGGTAGAAAGGAAGTTGTTTATTTTTTTTTTTCTGCAAAATACAAGTAAGCCATACGTACTCAATATCCTTGACATACATTGGTTTTATGTATGTAGAGATCTTACGATTAGATTGATTTGAGCATTTACTTGTTTATGTGTACTGGAAATTACTTTTGGATGTCAGTGCATTATATATGTATACGGTATCTCTCTATATATATGTATATACTAAATAGATCCAAGATAATTTAGAGTTATTAATTTTTAGGCTTAATCCATTTTTTTCTGGGGTGCGGAACGGAGTGTTTTGATATTATGTTCCCAAGTTCAGACAGGTGCGGAATAGGAGAGGTGAAGCTGAAGTAAAAATCACTTTTATATATATTTTTTTGTAATATTACATCGTTCAATAGTGTTTGATATTTACAATAATCTTATATGATTTCTGTACTAGTTAAGTAAATCAATATTAAATAAATTACAGATTATGGATCTGCTGTACAAATCATTGTAATTCTTTCAATTTAACCTAAATTGATTTTTTTTACCTTCATCATGTACTTCCAGTGGGAATCTGGGAATCTGGTGTCAAGACACTCCGTTTCGTTCTTCACTTTTTATCAAATTTAAGGTATTGTGTTCTTGCTTCACGCATCACGATCGAAATCGAATCGAAAAATAAAGCTAATCTCAATTCAATGTTATTCTATAATAAATATTACAAATTATAATATTTAAAACTACTAATAATAAGATAAAAATACGTAATATGGACTAATATTTTTTCGTCTTACGGTCGTTTTGATTTAGCATAAAAATGTCATACCAAAGATCACGAAACAAATAGTAACGCAATGCATATTGAATTGAATAACAATTAACACGAGGCGAATATATATTTGTATAATATCCGTGTAAAAATACTAGCCTCCTTTATGTAAATCCATGAAATGACGCACGAAGTACAATAATTAATTTAGGTGAACTTTGTATATAATATACTTACATGTACTTTGTGGTTACTGAAGGTGATCTACGGTTATAGAAGTCATATTGTTTTACTTTTACATTGTTAATTAGTTATATGATTTCTAGAATAGAACTTAATTATCTTATATGAAGTCAAAGTTAAGGCGACGCTATGCCAAATACCGGCCAATTACACTAATTACTAAACACTATAAATATTTTACTATTGTTTAAAGTGTTATTCCACACTTAGGACAAAAAATACTAAACTTAAATTTAAAAAACGTATAAAAATTTTGAACGAAGCAGGATTTGAACCCCCGCCTCTTGAAAACCGTTCAAGCGCTCTGACCAACTAAGCCGTTAGTTCTCACTAAGCTTCGTCGAAATTCTTACACGCTTATTACAATTTATGTTGTTAGAATATTGTCGGTTTTCAAGAGGCGCGGTTTCAAATCCTGCTTCGATCAAAATTTTTATACGTTTTTTAAATTTAAGTTTAGTACTCTATACATATTAAATTGTTTTTTTTTTAAAAATGCTTAGACACCGATATGCCAAGAACTGCTTAACCAATTTGCTGCTTAACCAAATGATACTTGAAACCTTTCCTTAAGTTGTGCGTCTTTATTGGTTTACATCCTTCGTTACATTCAGCTTTCTCTTTTTTAGAGAGACATAGCAAAGCTTCTTTCTTCCGACATAGTTCAGGCCGTCGTTAGTTTAGGCCGTTAAACGACGCTCTTGGAGTTTATAGGTTACGGCATGAATTTGCCAAGATAGTGGTGGCATTCGATGCCGTGTAAAGTCACTATATAACCCTTTGAGTTCGGAAAGTATTTTCCTATCACAGATCACAACAGTGACTTCCCACTATTTGACTCAAGCAGTACTTAAACTAGTTTTTTCATAGTAATCGGTCACCGGTGTCACTCGCGCATATTGGACGTAAGGTACTTAAACTATTTGGGCTTAACGTTTGGTTGGGGACGTATATGGATATTAGTAGAGTCCGGGTTCTAGCAAGCTACGTACTCGCTCAGTTTAAAACTGCCTTTTTCGAGCGTACCCTTCCAACATGAACTACGGAGATTTTTTGTTGATTTTGGATGTGAGTCGAGAGTGCAACTATGTCATTATTACATTGGATAAGAAAGGACTAAGAGATGAGCCCTGGTGATCCCCCTGATAATTTCAATATAGGCTTCAGAGATCCCCTTAGATCGCAAACCTACCAGATTTACTGATGGGACTCTATAGCGATAGAACTTCTTTTATCGACGAAAATACGTAAAAAATATTGGATGTAAATATATAAAAAATGCAAATAATATATGTTTGTAAATGTATCTGGCAAAATTCTGCAACGAGATAATGAATTATTGCTCTCGAATTATCACTTTAATCCGGTAGTATTCATACTGTTTGTTATGTTGGACGGATGTCCACATCCGCTGTTTAGTGTTATCCTTAATGTTAAATAGAGCAAATCTAAATGTACCTCTTTACGAGTATGTACAATTTATCTTTATGCATTTAAGTTTTTTCTGCAATTTTATATAGGATCTCAATTCCAATGCAGATTTCGATATATACTGTTACTTATTTCTTTTTACAATATTCCAAAGTCGGATGTAACTTTTGAACAACAGTTATGGCCATACACACTACTATCGGGTCACCTTTGTTAATCCTAATATATGAATGAATAAATATTGATTTAGATATTTAATTAGATAACAAAAAATCAGATTTTAATTCATATGTATAGTAAAATCCTAACGTAATTATATTTTTGGAGGAAAACATGGATGATAAAAGATGGAGGAGTAAAGTTGATGAATAATAAACCACTAAGGCAGATGATTTATACTGTATTAGGTTTTCTAAGAAACGCCAGTATACAATAATAACTTTAACGCAACAAACGTATAATTTAATTTATCTTTGAAGGATGCCTTTGAGGTATATTTATTATAAACACTGCAAATTTGTGACGCAAATATAATTACATATATATATATATATATATATATATATATATATATATATATATATATATATATATATATATATATATATATATATATATATATATATATATATATAACAAGTAACTTTCACTGTCTGCGTGTACATGGAAGATATATTAAATAATCATAAGACTATTAATATTATATGTCCCAAGATAGTAAAAAAAATATCTGTTTGTATATTTAGCTGTTAGTCTGTGTGTTTTTGGCATACCTCTTTCGCCTCGTCCACTGTCATCAACCTCTTCATACATGCCCTCCGGGGGGTCCTCATGCTTTTTACGTGACCTTCCTCCAGTATCGTCGATACTGTGTTTTCGAAGGTCAACCGAGGTCTCCCCCTCCCTCTCTTACCACTCACTTTTCCTTCATAAATCTTTTTTACTATTCTTTCTTCACTCATTCGCTCGACGAGCCCAAACCACCTGAGCACGTTCTTCTTCATTCTCACTGTGACATCCACGCTAGTACCTGCCATTCTGTGTATTTCTTCATTGGACATGCGATCAGATAAACTGACTCCGCATATCCGACGAAGACATCGCATCTCTACAGCAATCATCTTTCTTACATTGAAGTAGCTTTTGCTATATATACTCTGTTTATATATCGAAAGCCACTTCTATCCTTATATGCAAGTAGCTAAAAATAAACATCTCAAACATATCCTTATAAAACAACTTATATATAACAAAAGCTGACTTCCATCATTGAGAGCAATTATAATAACAATTTGTCCATCTTAAAGCCTGTAACGAAGTAAATGAAACGTTAATTGTACAAGAAAAAAAAAAGGAAACAATAGCTTGTTATGGTTATGCTTTGCGGCCATAGTAAACTGATAGTTTTATTTTTTATAGCTGTCCCACCCACCATTGACGTCAATCGACCGGTTTGATGATTGTGAAGTCGAGTCATGTGTGCGTGCAGGGTCAGGGCTTGCATAACGGCTTAATCATACATATTATTATTTGTAAAATGTATATTATTATTTAATGTAAATACAGGAAATGGTGAATTTTCATGTGCAATAGGCCAGAAAACAGACTAGAGTAGAATATATTGCTAAAATTTGATTTGGTGTTTATAAGTGTAATGTTTATCATATCATTTTAATTAGAGATAATATAAACAGATCGATCTTTTACATTTTTAGATGTATATATGTACGTAAAGTACGAATAGCTCGTGGAAAAAAAACATATTTTATATTATATTTTTCTTAGCTTCACGCTGTATCCCGCACATGACAGGGTAGGCGTAGAGCGAACTTGTGAACCTAGTGTTAAGTAAGACACACCGATTCGTTGCCTACTATGAGCCAAATTACAGCCATTGCGTGTTAAGTGGCGGAGCTCAACGCCACCTTTGCCTTGTTACCAGAGCGAAAAGATGAAAACATAAAATATTGAATTTGCAAATATTATTTATTGTGTTTCTAAAAGCCTAATATTTTTTTTAAACATTGAAGGAAAAGAATAATAATATTTTTATAATAATTTTTTCTGATACAAAAGGTTACAACCCTAGGGGATTGAGCAAGTGTCAAATCACTTGGTACATACGTGTTGCAGTCAGTTGTAAAACAGGATGGAGATCAACTATATAAAATTGATTCCAATTCCCAGTTCATCATTATTTCATTTGCTTTTTGAATATATTAAATATAACCGTTTATTACTATAATGTGAATAATTAAGATTTTTTGCTACTTTGGGTGCAAAAAAAGTGGCGGAGCTCAACGCCACCTTTGCCTTGTTACCAGAGCGAAAAGATGAAAACATAAAATATTGAATTTGCAAATATTATTTATTGTGTTACTAAAATGCCTAATATTTTTTATAAACATTGAAGGAAAAGAATAATAATATTTTTATAATTATTTTTTTCTGATACAAAAAGTTACAACCCTAGGGGATTGAGCAAGTGTCAAATCACTTGGTACATACGTGTTGCAGTCAGTTGTAAAACAGGATGGAGATCAACTATATAAAATTGATTCCAATTCCCAGTTCTTCATTATTTAATTTGCTTTTTGAATATTTTAAATATAACCATTTATTACTATAATGTGCATAATTAAGATTTTTTGCTACTTTGGGTTTATCTTTTCCGCTCAATTTGTTGTTTTTATTGGTTATTCACATAAGAAGAAAAGACACAGAACTTATGACGATATTCTTAAACTTATTTTAAGTAAACTACGTAATTTTTTTAAACAAATTTTTATAACGTTCTTAAAACGTAGGAGTATAAAAAAGACTTTAAAATGTATACATTAAATGCATAAAATTATACATTTACAAGAATTAAAACAGGTCTATAAAAAACTTATACTGATAGGGAATTTAATGTCAGTTATATTGCCACACAAAATATTAACACACACAAAATATTAATGATAAAATAACACAAAAACTAACTGCCACACATTTGTCGAATTAATTTAATATATTTGTAAAGTTTCATAAAAACACTGTTACGTAATTAACGAAACGTTTGTGGCGTTGGTGATCCAGCATAAGTGTAAACGTGACATTCAATGGAGTATAATATTTAATATTTGTATTCCCTTGCTCTGGCAGACGACAAGTGTTGCGTTCAGTTTTGCTACTCAACACGCAATGCCTCAAGAATTCGGCGGACAGTGGCCTTAATTAGAAACAAAGCATAGCATTAGCTTAACACTAAGCTCACAGGTTAGGTTACTCACTCTACCTTCCTGATATAAGCATGACATAGAGTGAAGCCAAAAAACTAATTAATTTCGTACATACGGTAGTAAACGGGAAATATTTTAATTACTACATTTTTAATTAGACATGATAGCAAATGGCAAATTTCAATTCGTACATACAACATGCAGATATACATATGTATTCTCGTATACGTCATTCGCATTTTATTTCCTTTGTGTGTTACATGAGTGGGCTTGCAGTGTTTAACGTCCTACTTACTATGGCGTTAAAATTTATTGTATACATCCTCTGCTGTTACTCAGACTGTTATTATTGTTAAAAGATTTCTTTACTTGAGACTACTGTTCTCCAAATCTTGAATGGGATATTTTTTCTTAAGAATTTTGTAATATATTATACTGGAGTCTTGTAAACGCCCGTATACCTAAAATGCACTTCACGAAAAGTAAACTTTGTTAACTTATAAGTAAATATCAGGAATATCTATTATTATTTTGTTGGTTAAACTTGGCTTCATTTTTCACATGTAAGAAGAGATTTTTATAGTAACTAAAATTTTTTTTTTCATCAAGCCCTACCTAGACCGAAACTTTACGTTAGTGTAGCTAACTCTTATCTTCACGTTAAGTTAGTAATGGTATACACAAAACTAAGTAGTTACGTTATCGCAATACCAGCGTGGTTTGCAAATATGCTAGTAGAAAATGCAATTGAATTTTGAATGAAATATCTTGTAAGTAATAGTATTTAGGTCTCATACTTCTCTTATCTAAGTATTACAGTTACTTCACGTACATTGCTTGAATTCTTAAAACTTGTTTAAATAACTGCCTACCGATATTTTTATTCGCTTTCTTCAAAGTCTTCAAACGTCAGAAATATGAACCTTATCAAAAGAAGCTTAGTTTAATAATGATCAATTAGAAAACAAATATTCTCTTGTGTCGTTTGAATTACAAATATTATTTGTTATTATCGTTTTTTTTTAGCTTCACATTGTATCCCACACTAGACAGAGGGAACTAGGAGACCGAATGTTAATAAGGATAACATACATACATACATACATACATACATACATACATACATACATAGCTTCACGCTGTATACCGCACGAGGCAGGGTAGGCAGAGGGAACCCGGGAACCTAGTGTTAAGGTACTCCGTTCCACTTCCCTTCCCCACTTTCCACCGAATTTGAGCCATTGCGTGTTGAGTAGCGGAATTCAACGCCGCGCTTTGTCTTAATAAGGATAAAATATTAAATAATATGTATTTTATATTTCATTACTTTGAATGGGGATCGAACTCTTTCCATTCACAGTCGCACTGAGTTCCATGCCATGTGCGGGATATATGGCAGGGTAGACAGAGGGAACTTGGGAACCTAGTGTTACGACACTTGGTTCCGTTCTCCACTTTCTGCTGAATTTGAGACATTGCGTATTGAGTAGCGAAACTTAATACCGAAATTATTATTAACTAGCCCGCGAACTTCGTCTCGCCAAGGGATGTTTATGCATTAACAGAAGATAAAAACTATTATATTAGAGTAATTTCCGTATGTTTTTAAAGTGAAGCCGTACTTTTGGTGTTGCATGCCAGTTAGGTTAGGTTAGGCAGTCGGACTCCAGAGCTTTAAAGCACTTCTCATAGATGTTGATCATGGCACTTTTTACCCCCACCATACCAAAAGTCCCGTTGAGGCAAAACTGACGGAGTTTCATATAAATTTACTACCACCCCCTTAAAGAGCGAATTTCCAAAAAAAAAAATAGACTATATATATGTTAGCGAGGACTAATAGCTATATATAAAAAAAAAGTTTCATCAAAATCCACCCAGTAGTTTTTGAAAAGCGGACAACAAACAGACAGACAGACAAAAAAAGCTTTTAAATTATATTTTTGGCTTCTATTGGTTGTATGAAGATCCCCCACCTTAGTTTTTCTTTATTATCTATAATGTACAGACATGAGATTGTTATAATTTTATTATATAGATTATATAAATATTAATAATATTATTGATAATTAAGTTTGACGATAAGAAAAGACTGAAATACACATTAGACATTAGAAAGTAAAGTAGTTTTATTTGTAGGATGATTATTGCACGATTAGATATCACAAGTATGAATGTGTTTTAACTATTAGAATATACGGTTAACATTGTCTTACATAAAAATATTCATTAATTTAACATGCAAGCTATTATAATGAAATATTATGTTTATTTAGTTAGCTACAGAAAATAATCAATATATTTAAGTTAACTTTTGCCTATAGATTATATATTATTTAAAAACCAACCAATTGTCCATTGTATCAGTATCTCTAGTGTACAAAAGTATTTTATATTCTATTTATACTATTAACATGTATATGTATGTAATATTATTTATAGTAATATAGTCAAAATATATGTATATTTTTATTTTATTTTCCATAGTTTTAAGTTGCCACACCCCGCAATGGAAATAGCGTGAAAATTCACATTGATACAAATCTATGTACAAAGCGGGTGTACTCAGGTCGCTCAGGACTCAATTAATTGAATTTTTATATCAAGATTAAAAAGTAAAATTGCTTGTTCCAGATGCTCAACGCTGATTGAGGGCGCGTTGACTCTTGAGCGACCTTCGGCAGCCGAAAAATACTGGTCTACTGGATCTGGACCTACCTTAAAAATTCTCTTTGAAATTATATCTACTTTTTATTGGATTACGAGCAAACGAAAGGGTAGCGAAATTATAATTACTGTAGAAACTCGATTATTCGGTTCTCAATTATAGTAAATCGCGATTATCCGTACTATCAACCGATTATGTTAAATGTACTCTTATGTGTACATATTACAGGGGTTCTACAACTCTTGGTCACATTATATATCAAACGTACTTTTTATTAATTTTTCGTATAAAACATTTTAGACAAGGTCAAAATCTTTTTTTTTCCTCACATATTCAGCTATCCGAATGCTAACGACAAAAAATAATCCGTTTGATCGAGTTTCTGCTGTAAATAAAGCACAGTATTATTATTTATTGTAAAATCTCGAGTGTTATATTTTGTGTTAATAGTTTTGGCAAATATTTTTAAGAATCTTTAGTTCTTGTTCTGTTGCTTTGCTTATGTATTTAAAATTGACTATGAAACGACGGTATTATATTTATTTTAGTGGCTTAGACGTCTTTTTGACGATAATGTATTGTTATATTATTTGTTGTTATAGCTGTAGTGTAAATACAAATGTCACATTCCACTATTTTTGCTTCGTTTTGTATATATGAGATATTATTATTTACTTTCAAAGTACAGATACACAAACACACACACATATATATATATATATATATATATATATATATATATATATATATATATATATATATATATATATATATATATAAAGATATTCTTGCTTGATGTGGCAATATTACGAGTAGATCTCAATTAAGAATTGTTTGGTCTCAGACCAAAATAAATAATGCAGGTGAAATGAAAATATAAATCATTTTTTATTCTTTATACTATTTCAAATATAAATAAATTATTAAGGTAAAATTTAAAGTGATTGAAATCAAGAATGACGCTTAATCTCGAATTATTTTAGTTTTGCTGTTTTGAAAAAACAACGAGCGGCGTTGAGTTCCGCCTTTCAAGTTTCAACGTAGTAGTTATAATACATGTATATAAAAATGAGAAAAATGTTTAAAAATACAAAAATATATATTTATAATAACACAATTACATAAACTTCAATAATCAGGATATTTTTAACTCT
Source organism: Eueides isabella (assembly GCA_019049475.1). Taxonomy (NCBI): domain Eukaryota; kingdom Metazoa; phylum Arthropoda; class Insecta; order Lepidoptera; family Nymphalidae; genus Eueides; species Eueides isabella. The sequence continues at coordinate 10,596,206 of CM032389.1, read as the reverse complement.
TTAATAGCCTTGACGATCCAAATTGGCTTTGAGTAAGTAATTTTAATTGTAGCATACAAAAAGTGGAATTATGTAAATCGTTACTTATTTGGAAGACAAATAAAAATTTTCAACGCCTCGTTCAAATCTCGCTACGTTTAAAATTATATAAAATAGTAAAATATAAAAGTTACTATTATTGAGAATAGCAAGATTTTTTATGTGATCTTGAATTTATAAATAACACAGACACACAGTAATTGTTTTTATATACATTTAAATATATATTTTAAACATTTTTATTTTATGTAAATATATATATATATATATATATATATATATATATGTATATATATATATATATATATATATATATATATATATATATATATATATATATATATATATATATATATATATATATATATATATATTTACATAATCTGTATTATATTATCCTTGTCTTTATATGTCTCATTTTATAACGTTCAATACTAAAATCTTGTAAATTTCTTATGAAACGAATCTACATTTATTTTATATAAGATAATTATAATATATTTAGTATTACATTTTACTCCTTTTTATTTAATATTTTTTTATCATTAAATTATTTATTGAAATAATCACTATATATTATATATATCTGCATTTAGTTTAGAATACAATCAAGAATAACAGAATACCAACATATCATTATTATTGTATAAATCGTTAATTTTTAAATTTAAGTAATAAGTTGCAATAATATATACCAAATTTTTATCTTGCCTTAATTTAATGAATTATATTATTTTCCTGGCATATTTAGGTTTCCTATTAAATTTAAGACCATCGTGGCTGTCGAGACTAGGTCTGATTGTAAACTGATCTTTAATCCATACTCAGAGTAACGAGTTAATTAATTAATTCTGATCTGCACCACTTCTCAAACAGCGCTCGAATGTCCGAGAACGAAGTCTGTAAACATTTGTATTTTTTGATGTAAATCTAAAAATAATATAACTAAATAAAAAATAAGGATAATATAAAATTCATATTTTATCATAACTCGTTAATCGTCAATATAAATATAATGAGGTTGACGTCACAACATAAAACGTTGACGTAGTTGATGCAAATGAAAGCTTTAAATCGCCTTATATCCAAGTGTAAAAAAGTAATTGTTTTGTTTTTATTATATCATTTAATGAGTTTTTATATTTTTAATTAATGTTTCGGAAACGATAAAGTATTTCAAATTATACATTAACAGAATTAAAAATTCTTTTGTTTTTCTAGTGCTTTAGAAAAACACGCGATTGCTACGCATTTCAAACCAATTTAACCGGATTGGTCACATATATTAAATAAATAATTGTACATCGAACACAACAAAGTGTTCTTGTGTCATTTAATGATAAAAAATTGTAGCATTTAAAATTATAATAAATTTTATCAAATGTCGTTTAAGGACAAGAGAATACATTTAACAATTGAAATAAAGTGAATTTAAGAATTGATATTAAAAGATTTTTAATAGATGCATAGATATGTGAATTGATAAATTTATTGTACGAGTATGCAAGTATATTAGATTGAGTTCAATTAAAGCAGTTCAGTTCGTTCACACTAAAACAACAACCTCAATATACTTTTGGATATAAACCGGTTTCGATAATTGTAATTTTTAAAAAAAAATTGAGAGTCTTGAGTCTCTTTTTTTAAATTCTTTTAATTTCAAGTCTTAGTATTTATTCTTATGATAATTTCTAAGTACATAAAGGTCGACGAAAAAGACGTTGACAGAAGTTATTTCCAGATTATAAAATTTTAAGGTAGCTCTTTTTTGAATCAAGAATAGCATGTTTTTTTAAAGTTTGCAACATCGTTGGTATAAAGAACACAGAAACGACGTAACTAATCATTTAATAAAAAAAAAGAGAAAAACAAAGAGCTACCTTAATATTCTTATTACGTTATGGGAAGTAAGTAGTATAAAGCAATAATCGTATACCAATGTATAGATTTAAGTTCATGATATTTAAAAACAATGCGTACGATAATAAATCTTATTGACCGTTTACATTTTTGTTTACTTTAATGCCTATCCATAATTGGTATAATTGTGTTCTTGCACAAAAAATATCAAGTTGGAAATATACCTGCCATTGAAGAATTTACTTTTTGAATAGTACCTACTACCGGTGACGGTAGTATGTATGATTCTCCGGGGAGTTAAATCGTTTAATTATGTTCACATATTTTTAATTCCGAAACCTACCCTGCTATGTGCGGGATAAAGGATGAAGGTATAAGAAATTATATGTGTATGGGTCTTTATGAAGTCCTTCAGCTAAATTAAAAATAAGTAGTATTGAATGTCCCTTAACGTTTTTTTTAGCATCATGTTGTATGTTAAGCGGGGTAGCCAGATATAACTAACCTTTTTACACATGAATTCCGAAAGTTTCTCATGCTATTTACATAATGTTCCTCTAGGGTAGACACTGGATTTCGTAGACCGAGTTCTGCCCGCTATCTGTCTTAGCTTTAGAAATCTTATGTGCCATTCTATCACCACTCATTTGCTCGACGTGTACAAACGACCAGACCACGTCTTCACTCTCATCGCGACATCAACGTTTGTACCTACCATTCTGTGTATTCATTGTCTTCATTGGTGATGACCGCTCTCCGCATAGCATACGAAGAGAGTGTAGCATTAATCTTTTTTACATTGTTCTTTTGCAACACTCACAGTTCGTTGCCCTATAACAACCTCAGTACCAATACTGCATTGTGTACGGACCGACGTGCAGCTGTGCTGACATTTCGCCGACCCATCAATGCAGCTTAAGCACCGTTAACGCTATTTCCGTCATTACTGAACATATTTCCCAGATATACCACTGCATTCACTGTTCCAATATCTTATATATTTCTATTTTTTTAATGATTCACGCTGTATCCCGCACTTACCAGGATAGGCAGAGGGAACTTTGGAACCTAGTGTTAAGACACTCTGTTCCGTTCTCCACTTATCTTATGCTAATCTTATACTCCGTCCTTTATTCTTTTATTCTTCTCTGTCAAATATCAGGGCCTTCATCTTATTTATATTCAGGCTTAGATTATTACTTGCTGATTAAATAATAAGTGACTTGCATGTCACCTATTTTTACTCCCCTGTCACGTTGTTTCACTCCTTGGATACAACACAAGTGACTTAATCAATGATTATAATTTGTAAATAAAAAAAATATTTAAGCTATAGACTAAATAAATATGCTGTGCTTCGTGCTTATAATTTCTTTTGTTTTAGGATTTACTAATTTAGTAGATATATAGATGTATAGAGATATTACTATAATCCTGGGCGCTCCTGGCAAGGACCAACCAGTCCCCCTTGTTCCTATGTCTATATAGGGACAGTTTTTTCTTTGTACTTCATAAGAAAATATATCATGAATTTAACTAAAGAAAAAAATTGTAACATGTCCCATATTACAATTTTTTTTCTTTAGTTATTCATCATATATTTTCTTATGAAGTTCAAAGAAAAAAATTATACCTAACATGAAAAAAAAACATTACAATTTTTTTAGCTTCCAATGTATTCACATATGGAGTATATTGGTCAGAAGGATTACGGTTTCTACTTCCCGCCGAATTTTAGAGGCATTGCGTGTTGAGCGGCGGGACTCCTCCCTTCCCTTTGCTGCGTGGCCAGAGCGTGGAAAGGAAAATATTAAATATTTTATTTCCTTGAATAAGGATTGATGTGTTGCATCCACAGTGGCACGCTTAAGCCATATACAGCAAAAATAGTATATAGCAAAAATAGTATATTCCAATTTGCTATTACGTTTTGTGTAGGCGCTTTTATATTCACGCGTCGCGATACGTAGAACAAACACGGCACAAATTGCCAGATATAATTAAACAAAATTTGATATGTGTATTTTGACATTTTTGAGGCCTGTCGTGTTGCAGAGGCACAAGCGTGTGACTGTGACCGATAGATTGTGACATGAAATGAAATATTTAATATTTTCAAATGACATATTTAATATTTTTATTTCTTTGCTCTGGTGCAAACGAAAAGGCGGCGTTGAGTTCCGCCGCTCAATACCACAAATTCAGTGGAACGTCTTAACACTAGGTTCCTAAGTTAAATATTTTTAATTAAACATTTTTCATATTATTCTTTCTAGACGTCCTTAACTATCTTAATATTGACTATGATTACTTCCAATTCTAGTGTATGTACTGAAGAATATTATGATTATTTACAAAATTTAGCCATTTTTCATAAAAAAAGTATATATTTGGTAAACGAATAAACAGTTAAATAATAAAAGAAAACCTTTTCATAAACTGCGCTATACAGTGAAGTAAGTTAATCTTTGCGTATTATACATTTTAATTACTATTTTATTCAACGAAACTTCAAGCATGAGGTCAAAATAATAAATAGGTCCACTGTTATATGATTATTTTAAAAAAAATATTTGACAAATAGTTTTCGAATGAAAGTGATATTAATCGCTATATTTGTACAATGTAAAATATGAACGCAAAATAGGTGTTATATGTGTTACCGTGACCGTTAATTTTAATTAATGCTAATAAAGTTAAATAGCTCAAGTTACGTCTTGAATTAAAAAAACAACAGGAATGATATGTTATACGAGTTTCATCAAAACTTAAAATCGAAAATTATAATAACTTTCGGCGGGAAGTGGGGAAATCGGATCGGAATGTTTTAACACTAGATTCCCAGGTTTTCTCTGCCTACATTGCCACGTGCGGAATACAGCGTGAAGATGAAAAAATATATTTGTAAGTAAAGACCTGTCGTAGCACAGAGCCCTAAATGTGCAATTGTAGATTTGACGGGTTGTGGGCTTGACTCCAACAGTTACAAACGAAATATTAAAAAAACAGTTTTTTTAACAAGGTAAGCTCGTCCTGGTTACAACGTAAAACGTGGCGTTATGTTCCGGTACTCAACACGCAATATCTCAAAATATTCAGCGGAAAATGGGGAACGGAGGTGTAATAATGGAAATGGAGTGTCTTAATACTAGATTCCCAAGTTCCCTCTGCCTACCTTAAGATGTGCGGGATACAACAAAAGGGTGACAGAATGTCAAAAAAATAATTATTTCAAAATACAAACAAATAAGTAAATAAAATAAATGAAATGCTTAAAAAAACATAACTTGTTACAATAACTCTATAAAGTGCGTGATTGCAACAAGGTTTCTAAAATAAACTACCACCGTTTATTCATTTATATATACTGTCATTGGTATTTAAGGAGAACTAAGGACCTGTCGCAAGTTAGCAATTTGTCAGAGATAAGCATGTAGGGTATCTGCACTACTGATGGCAGTTCAATTATATGAAATCTCTGGTTTAATTGCGAGCTTTTGAAAGTATACGCCATATATGAACTTGTATTTACGTAAGTATAATGAGCTTATCATTTATGTGTATGTGATTTTATCAGTATGTCTTTCAAATTAAATAAGTTTTGTTATATGTGTCAAATGTTTTATTTTAAAGTTGGTTTTGTTATATTTTGGTATGTTATGTCAAGAGTATTTTTTTTTTAAATTCGCGTAACGGTATTAGAGAGGTCAACAAACTGATTTAATTTTTCTTCTTCCCATACTGGTTTTAATGATATCCGTTGACTAAAGGCTAAATTTTATACAATTAGTAGATAATATAATAAAATAGTTATGACTAAGTGTAAAAAACGCGTTCACTTGGTCACCATAGTCTACCATCACAATAACTTTCTACTTACAATAGTTTTCTGCTCTTATAAAAGACCAGAGTGTCTTGATTAGGTTTTTATAGTTTATCTTACTAGAGGAGAGGCCTGTAATGGCGCAGCGGCACAAGCGTGTGACTGTAATCGACTGTAAATGACAGGTTCTAGGTTCGATCCCCAGTCGAGGAAATGAAATATTTAATATTTAATATTTTCAATTTAAATAATTAATCTTTCAATTCTTCGCTCTGGTAATAAGGCAAAGCGCGGCGTTGAGTTTCGCCACTCAACACACAATGCCTCAAATTTGGTGGAAAATGGGGAACGAAAGTGGAACGAAGTGTCTTAACACTAGGTTCCCGGGTTCCTTCTGCCTACCCTGCCTCGTGCGGGATACAGCGTGAAGCTGAAAAAAAATCTTACTATATACGGGATACAGCAAGAAGCATCTTCTTTCGAGTATGTAGAGTAAAAAACATCTACGCAGAGTTTCTAAATTTATGCATGTTTTGAAACATAAATTGAAAATTCGTTCATAAATATTCATAAGGTCATCTAATTTAATATTTATAATAGGAAAATAAAAAATAGTGATCGGGCTTTGAATAAGGCGATATAAACAATATTGTAGAGATATATGGCGTGTCATTGCGTGATTTATTTACGTGCTTCAAAAGCTGTTGCCGTGAGTAGCGCTTGTTCACTATGGAAGCAGATAAATGATAATATAATTATCTCTGTTGACTCTCGAGTTATTATAATAGATTATAGTTTTTGAATTAAAATTAATAGATTTTTTTGATAAAAAAAGTACTTATTTTGAGGTGAAATTATTATGAAAAATAATAATAAATTAATTTAGGAGTATAGAAGAATTAGCAAAGTAGTGAATTCAGACATAATCTATCTATTTATATATCTTTTTATTCAATTAACTTCACGCTGTATCCTGCACATAGAAAGGTAAGCAGAGGGATCTTGGGCTAGTGTAAGTATTTTCTCGAGTGGGGATCGAACCCACGAACTCTCGCGTTTATAGTCGCACGCATGTGTCTCTGCGCCACAACAGGCCTCATATATATTTTGTTTTTTTTTTTTTTCATAATACACCAAATTTCTATTTTTATATTATAATAAATTTAAAAAAATTTGTTTGACTTCTAAAAAAGTTCCTTTCTACACATCACGAGCTTACGATTTCCTGCTATTTCTTGAAACTGTAACATCAAAACCAAGCGATTTTATAGCACGGCTCGAGCCCACTTTATTAAAGATCTTAAAATATGGCCATCTGTACGAAACGGGCATATTATGTTATATTAGATTCTAGATGATAATAAGTAATACTAGTATATTCATCGAGATCATTTTGGGGCAGTGGGATAACTCTTGTGTGAATTAGATTCCATTTTTACTAGAGGGTAATGATTTAATTTTATTTCTCTGCTGCCCTTTTTTTAACGCCGCATTACAAGTTGTAATATGGCGTTGAGTTTCACCACTCAACTAATGTAATGTTTCGAGTGCGCCTAGAAACAAATAGTTTAAACACGATCTACGATGATCTTGAAGTAAAGCTTTATTCGATATTTTTATTTATTCAAATGTTTAAAGTTCAAAGTTTTAATTATGCTGGACACTAAAAATGTTAACACGTATTTATTATACTTAATAGTTATAACAAATCATCTCAATATATTTGTTAAATTAATCACAGATGAAATATTGTAAAATTTAACCAAATAAATTATACTTAACCTTTAAAAAATCTGAAATTTTAATGTATAAAATAAAAGGCGAAGTTTAATCATAACACCAAGGAATGTATAGGAAAAATGTGACTTCCAGCCGCTTTTGTATCCTTCTATTGTTCAAAATACAATAAATTCTAAAATCTTTGTTTATCGTTAAATCTTAGTTTCAAATAAAATTCCATGTGTCTTGGCTTCAGTTTCTTTAAAATTCCAAGTTGTCATTTTGTGGGCCTTTTTATATCAATAGTAAGAAAAAAAATGCGAACGTACTACTGAAAAATGTTAAAACCTTTAGATTTCATTTTAATACATAATATTTGTACATTTACGTGTACGTTTATTTTAATACACAATAATTTATATTATTCAAAGTGATATAACACTCATTGGTGTCTTAGTGTTCGTTACTAAATAGGATGACAAATCCAATATATTAACATCCAAATCTAACTTTAGTTCAAAGTTTTAGTTTTCGTTCAAAGTCATCTCCTACACATACAATTATATAGATTCATAGAGGCTTCTTCTATACCTCTAGGACTAAAATTGGATATGGCAAGATAATATTTTTTAAATTTCAAAGTGACTCGGTTACAATTAATTTGCACTACATAAGTAAGATGTAGTATAGAAATGTTAGAGTTATTTGCATTTCACAAGGAACGGATGTCGACGGAGTATTAACTAGTGTCGGACACAGTATTGAACGTAAAAAATTTTTTACTGCTTATAATGTCCCATTTGTTGGTAATTTACACACTTGCCCTGTGCCAATTTTAGGCGACATTTATATTTATATTGCAAATAATGAGAACATAAAAAAATATTTAACGCTATCACACGGTTTCATCTCCAACAAAAATGTCAAGATATTTTTTATAAATAAAGAATAATATTGCCATTTCAAGGCTCAGATGGGACTATAAACACTATAAGCGACGTTTGCAGTTCGTACACCGGGTAATACAGACTACATTATATTTACATATATGTATATTTCATTTACACACGAACTACATTATTTTGGTTGCGACCGAACTAATTTAATAATTAATTGATTTATAAATCAGTGAAGTGTGAGTTAGGATTCCACTAACGGGTCTGTTTTATATCAATTACACAACTGTGGGCCAACAGATAGAACAATCTATTAAAGGACTTTATTATATGTACTCCGTTTGTATTTTATTTATTGTAATTATCCTTTTGTATATTACTCGTATATAACTTAAATAAATAATAAATTTACATATACTGATTTTTTAATTTACTTCTTCAGGTTGTAAGAACTTGCTGAATGGACTGAAATATCCATAAAAGTTCGTTTTGGAATTATTTACATTATTTATATTGTAATTTTTTTATATATGAATTTTAATGATTCATAAATGTTCAAATGTGATGATTGCGATTACTTAGTATTTTTTCTATATCCTTGACCTTGGACCGTTGAATGCTTTTTATTAGTTTCAGCTTTGATATCTTCACGCAATGTCGAACAAATGATCTTGATAGACGGACAGACAACAAAGTCAATCTTTAAATATTGCGTTTTTCTTCTTAGTGTACAGAACCCTAAAAATGTAACTAAATTACTAATACTAACGTAATGAAGATTATTTATAAATTAACGTATGTAGAACGATAATTTACTGATGTAAAAGCTTAAACTTCGACTTCCGGGGAAGACTCGATTAACAAAGGCATTTTAGGTATAATTGTTCTATTAGTAGATGAGTTAAGTAATATTTTTTTGTGTACAATTTATCCAAAAGGCCGTCGTTGTACAGTGATACAGACTGAATACAAACGGAACAATTGGGAGCGCGATTCTCACCCGAAGGATATAAGAGCGACTTCGAGTTCCGCCACTTAAAATATTGTGTACTCATACTCATATTCAGCTTCACGCTGTATCCCGCACATGGCAGGGTAGGCAGAGGGAACTTGGGAACCTAGTGTTAGAAGACACTCCGTTCCACTTCCGTTCCCCACTTCCCGCCGAATTTTGAGGTATAGAGTGTTGAGTGGCAGAACTCAACGTCGCATTTTGCCTTGTAGCAGAGCGAAGAAATGAACATTAAATATTTAAATTGAACATATGAAATATTTCATTTCCTCGAGTGGGGATCGAGCCCACAACCCGTCGGTTACAGTCACACGTTTGTGCCGCTGCGCCACGACAGGTAAAATATTGTATGTCTCGAAAATTTGGTGAAAGACGGAATGGAGTGCCTAAACACTTAAGCTCTCCTATGTATTTTGCTATGCGGAAAAAACGTGCGTGTCCTTTTTTGTTATATTCAAATAAATATATACATTTAATTAAAATCATATTTTATTGAAGTGGCATATGTGTAAGCGTTACAATTAAAGATATATATACATATATTGACCGGTTACAAACATTTTTTCATTTCTTCGCTCTGGTAACAAGGCAAATCGCAGCGTTGAACTCTGCTCAACATGCAGTATATTAAAATAATGATATTAATGAATCTATAATCAATGTAAATTTGGCAGGTAACAAAGATCTAAGTTGTATGGAACAATAAAAGTTTACAAAATATCCTTGTTTTTCAGCTACACGTGTCAAGGTAGGCAAAGGAATTTTGGACCTAGTGTATAGTTTTGGCTTAATTTAAGGAACTCTGTGTTGCGCGCCGTTTACCTTCTTACCAGAAAAAAGAAAATGAATAAAAAATTAAAACATTCAATATTTTATTTACCTGAGTGGACATCGAACCCCTTACCCGTCACGTCACCTGCACCACTACTACTAATAATTTCTAGTTAAAATCAATAAATCATTTAAATTCATAGTAACTTGACCCGTGCATAAACGAGTACTAACCAAAGTGCAAACTGTGGATAAATCACGTAGAGACGTTTACATACCTTTACTTCACTAAATAAATGAATACGCCTTTGCAGTTCACTAAACACTGCTGTTTCACTTCTATCCATACAAAGTTTTATGATAATTTTCAGTTTACGGTAGTGTAAATATTTATAAAGCTCGCCGGTGCTCTTTGAAAGTTTATTTGGTATAAATTCATATTCAATGGAACCGTTTGATCGTTAAATTTCCCGCAGAGTTTGATATTTGTTCGTGTTTCCTCGTAAAAAATTGCAAATATGTATGTTAATTTTTAGCAAAAAAAAAAATAAAAAATTGGACAGTTACTTTTGCTATAAATTTTGGTATAACAGAGGCTTTGGCGTCGATGTTTTTAGTGCAAATTATTTTATTTAAACGTAGCTTTATAAAAGCTGTAAAGATTTTATGAATACTTTAAATAAATCTGTGATAGTTATAACAATGACTCCATTTATGTTTCTGTATAGCTCGATCAAGAATTTCTTTTATGAGAATAAATTTTAATAAATTAACTGCATCATTGTCTGCACTGTACGTCATTTTCAAACAGAATGGTTGTGGGTTCGATCGCCAGTCAGGACAAGTAATTATTATAAGGACGGGGGTTCTTAAAAGTACGTTCAGCTTATCCTGCTATATGCTGCATACAAGATAAAATATGGAATAGAGGCCTGTCGTGGTGCAGCGGCTCAAGCGTGTGACTGTAACCGACAGGCTCTGGGTTTGATCCACAGTCGAGGAAATGAAATATTTAATATTTTCAATTTAAATATTTAATGTTTTATTTCTTCGCTCTGGTCATAAGGCAAAAAACGCGGCGTTGAGTTCTGCCACTCAACACGCAATGCCTCAAATTCGGCGGAAAGTAAAGAACGAAAGCGGAACGGAATGTCTTAGCACTAGGTTCCCGGGTTCCCTCTGCCTACCCTGTTTCGTGCGGGATATAGCGTGAAGCTATAAAAAAACAAGGAAAAAAAAATGTTAAATCAATACTTTTTGCTGAATTTCTTATATATTATACTGAAACGTGTAAATTTATAGCGATAGTGGCAAGATCTTCTTATACAGTAGATATTGCTTAGTATAAAACCAATGAAAATTATTTTACCAATGTAGTACGTTATTCTTTGGTTTGTACGTGTACCTTAGCGTACATTACGTGTCGGATAGAATTAAATAAATTTCTTAATCTATTATAACAAAAAAATTAAAATATTTATGTATTTATTATATTGATTTATGTAAGACTCGACCGGATTGTTACCACCGGTTGAAACCGGCGTTAAGTAGTGGCTTTGGTCACTGCTTTTGGCATTAGGTTGGGCCGGGCCCTGGTGCCCATTCATTTTAAGAGACGGCAACGCTCCTGTAGCTCCTTTGCAGTTTCACGGGGCCGTGGGCGACGGTGATCATTTACCATCAGGTGACCCATACGCTCGTTTGCCGTCTTTCCCATAAAAAAAAAATATTTGATGTAAACGTGATTAACGGTTATGGAGTAAAACTCCGCTCAAGATTATTTTTAATAAATTTTAAGTGTCACGTTAAGTTTTATTATACAATACGCATTATCTCGAGTTCAGGTGGAAAGCGGAGAATGGAGTGTCTCTGCACTAGGAACTATTTACCTAACCTTTTATATGGGATATAGCGTTAACCTGAAAAAACTGAAATATTCACGACCTTTTTCCTTATGCATATATTCCTTCGTACAAAAAGCTTTATTGTGAAATACTTGGAAAGCTTAAAAAAGAACACTTCTTATATAAGACGCAAAACTTTCTAGGAAAAAGCAATATATTTTTTGCTATATCTTTACTTGTAAGTTGAAGGTAACATCAATACAGTTACGCAGATTTACGATTATGACAACGAGACGCGTGTCCCAATCGAGCGAAAAAACTCAACATATCGGTCTCACGGTGACTTATTCCATGTTTGCACTTAGTTATCTTAAATCATGAATTAATACGTTCGCAGCCTCTAGCGACGGGGCGAGACTCAACGGAACTTGCGCCGTACTTAGTACTCTTAGTAGTGTAACGACTTGTGCACCGACAGCACGCCCGAATTCGATGTCGACGGTTTAATCGGCAAAAATGAAAAAATGTTTCTTAAACTATATAACTTTAATCATCATTATAAGTCGATGGTGAACATTTATTTCTATATTCTGAAGTGATAAGTGATATTGAGTCTAAGTGATAAGACAATAAGTGTTGTTGCACTAAATTCCATAACCAGAGGTTAACTAGTAAGTGCTCAATCAATCATCACCTGTTAACTACACGTTGCATTGTAAGTAAATAGACGAATCTGTGTGCTAGGAGCGGCTTGTTACAAATAAATAAATAAATAAATAAATAAATAAAATCGATAATGATAATCGATCTGTGCGTGTCAGATTTCGCGGTTATACATTTGATTGAAATAATCTGTGCGTCAATCTTCCTCTCAGTGTGACGTTTATTGCGGCAATACGTTTATAGTATATTGTAATATCAATAAATCATTATAAATAATATTTTTCTCTGTATAACTACAATTTTTATATACCTTTTAGGTAAATCAGCTTCAATAATTGCATTGGAGCGTGTTGTTTTTTGCAATCTTGTTTGGTAATTCAATGTCATTTCCGTTTAACTATTGCGTGTGTAAACGACAAACGTTGCATCATAAATTAATTCTTATGTCGACTCCGGTGTATATGTTGATACATTTTTTAATAATAAATCTCCAATAGTCTCGTAACAATTTTCCTTGTGATCAGACATACTTAATAATGTTTTAATTGCTTTATAATTTATTTATCTAATATAAAGGTTTTTGTTGATTAAAATAATAAAATTGTACCTTATAAATCAAACTGTAGCGCTTTGACAGCAAATGTGAAATATGTAATAAATGAAATTCTACTTTATACTATAAAATATAATTGGGAATGTGGTTTTATACACAACTGCGTCATTAAAGTTCTTATATCCGTAGTTATCTATAGTCTACAAGAATTTTGTTTGAAAAAATATACATTGTAGGGAACCTGCGCAACACATGTGTGGACTGTGCTGGCACATTTTTCGCTGTAAACAATTTATATCTATTTTTTCCGAGTCTATATATCAATATCACATAAGAAATCGATATTAAATATACAGTTTCACTGTTTGTATATGTATATTTATACAAATATAAACATTTGACGTGGAAATTATTTAAATTATAATAACAGACTATATTTTATAAATAATCCGGGGAAAGCTTCCATGACAGGAAGTAATAAGACACTCCATTAATTATTTACTATTTTTGAGACGGATTTTATGAAGGGCGTAAACAAAATAATAAAAATAGGATAGAAAATATCATATAATTACATACCTAATATAAATAACTGTATTACATTGTTTTTGACTCGATAGGCAAAGCAAAGCGAATGTATGAAACAGCTCAATTTAAAGATAACTGACTATCAAATGAATCTCAATAAATCAAAACGATATTATCTTTTAATTTAAAATATTGTTAATTATACCTTATGTTAATTGTTAAAATAAACAAGTAGATGTTTTTTAGTATCTTAGATAGTGAGTTTATTTAACAACGCCTTGTCAGGGACACAAGCGTGTGATTGTAAAGGCGAAGCAGGTTCTTATTATTTTTTCTTTTGCTTTTATTTTGTTACATACTGTAAATTGTTATTTTTTAAATTTCCAAAAAAAAAACAGCTTTCTTTTGTAGTATTATAAATCTAAAAATATTAGGATCTATATCTTTACTAATTTTATAAATTTGACTACTAGGTCTAGTTAGGGTAAGCGCGTTAATATTAAGAACACAGAATTCAAATCAGTTCGAATCGAAATAAATAATTTTGTGTTTGATGGTCCATTTATCTAGAAAGATTATATCTGTTGCGTTGCGTGGATTTGAACTCACAACTCTTGGAAACCGTCCAAGCGCTCTGACCAACTAAACCATACATTCTCATCAAGTTACGTCGAAATTCTTATACGCTTATTAAAACTTATTAATGTTGTTAGTATCTCAAAGATTTTTACAAATTTTCGCTATCCAAAAACAATTCGATAGAATTATCGTTTGGTAAGAGCGAATGCTTACAAGCATGTGACTGTAAACAGCCTGTCGTGATTGTGAGTACCATGCCGACTCGAGGAAACGAAACATTTATTTTTTTAATATAAATATTTCATATTCGCAATGGTAACAAGGCAAAGCGCGGTGTAGAGCTCTGCCGCTCAAATTCAGCGGAAAATGGAGAACGGAACAGAGTGTCAAAGATGCCAAAGATCTGTTAAATATTCTTTCAATCTTATTTTAATCAATTTTTTTTCAAAGAGACACACTACAAAAACTTTTTTAATAAAAGTATTAACTGAGTTACTGACAGACAATATGTTGCCCTACTGCTGTTAGTACCAAAAGAAAACCGAAATTGGACATGCTAGTTCCTTGCGATGATTTGGTTAGACATGAACATTTAATACGGAGCAACGATATTCAAATGAGCAGTCAAAATTGTTAAGCTTCAAGTTTACGCCTTTCACAGGATGTTATTTATCAATAATATGGCTTGACATTATTGACGTCCATTATTCTCTTGAAACACGTTTTAAATTAGAATTTTCTACTAATTTAAATTATTGATCGTTTCAATATTTATTAAAGATACAAATGTCATTTTTTAATAAATATTTATAGCCTAATTAGTATAAAAGAGTTGTTGTATAAGCCGAATGGTTTATGTATTTTTTTAATACACATATGATATTTTTCACTAATATAATATTTTTGCTAACATTTTTTTAGCTAAACATTATATCCCGCACATGGAAGTTTAGGCAGAGGGAACTTGGGTCAAGACGCTCCGTTCCATTCCCAACTCAAAGCCACACTTTTTTTATAATTTAATTCATTGGTTATTTATTTTATATCATATATAAAATATTATATCAATTGGAAATAAAACTTTGTTAAGAAAATAACGCTGGCTACGTTATATTTTAAAACAAAAATAAACATCCGAAATTGAGACCTTCCTTTTGCAATCGAAATATCTACAGCAACCGCTGTCTATTAGTTTATATGCTGGTGATAGCTAAAAAATAAAATGTTTATAGGCGAAACAAAGCCACCATGTAAAACATGGTGTAGTGTGTTTTACAAAGTCAATCCATTGCGAATTATACAAGAAATTGTATCCCGCTATATTGTAGCGGCGGCATCTTTAAGATGAACTACAATACTAAATATATACTCTACTACTCTACTCTATTCAGCTTCACGCTGTATCCCGCACGAGGCAGGGTAGGCAGAGGGAACCCGGGAACCTAGTGTAAAGACACTCCGTTCCACTTCTGTTACCCACTTTCCGCCGAAATTGAGGCATTGCGGGTTGAGTTTATATATATATATATATATATATATATATATATATATATATATATATATATATATATATATATATATATATATATATATATATATATATATATATATATATATATATATATATATATATATATATATATCCACCTCGCCCCCCGTCTTCCTACACCCATGCTACTGCCCTGTTCTGGCATCATCATTTAGGTTATTTGCATTTATGCTATTAATATACATCTTAATTTTTTAAATATAAATTAACATAAAAGTATATTAAAAACTTAAAAAAAGCGGTAGCTATCTCAGAATGAGGAACCTCGTGATTTGTTGCTTGTTCAATTTAATTAAAAAAAAAAAACGTTAATTTAAGATATTTAATTGGACCAAAATTGTAACAAAATTTTTATTCATCGGGCTGATATTTTCGTTATAGATATTGTCTTTAAAGTGATAATGTTATAAGAACAACATTGTAATTGAGATTAGTATATATAAAATAGTGAAATTCCAGCGGGCGAAGCCGCGGGCGTTTCGCCGGTATTTCATGAAATACTTTTCTAAAATTTAACCTGTCAAGCTCTATATATATCATGATCACTGTAGTGTGTAAGATGAACAGACAGACGAGTGTATATAGCACTGCGGGCGTCAACGTTACACAATTTTGATGCTATCATGTAACATATATATGTAGAATCTAATCAAAACTTATAACTAATATGCAACATAAACATCCCCGTTTGCTCGAGATGTTTTTTCAAAACACCAAAAGCTATATATTCATTCCTTCATTTTTTAATATAATTTTTTGAAAATTTCAAATTAAATAATATTTTTCGTCTTTTAAAGAAATGAGAGATAAAGGATTTTCGTTTTTTACCATCTTCTATTTTTAGCGGGTGCACAGTGAGATTATACATTAATATTTCTTAAATATTGTAATTTCCTTTAAAAAAGACTCTCACGACACAGCGGGGCAGCGCAGCGTCTGACTGTGAACTCTATAGGTAGTTGTAGAGTTATAGAGTATAGTTGTGAATTTGATTCATTCAATTATTTTCCTTTGCCAATTCTTTCTTTTTACTTGTTATGTTTCGAAGTATTTAGGTAGACATGAGAGAATAAAATTGTCCAAAACTAGGTTTTCTGAAGTATTTAGGACACAAAATAATTGAGAAAATCGTTATTCTAAATTCTTGTAAAAAATTGTGAGAGCACTTGTTTGAGGCCTGTCTTGGCGCAGCGGCACAAGCGTGTGACTGTAATCGACAGGTTGCAAGTTCGATCCCCACTCGAGAAAATGAAATGTTTAATATTTTCAAATTGAATATTTTAATATTTCATTTCTTCGCCCTGGTAACAAGGTAAAGCGCGGCGTTGAGTTCCGCCACTCAGCACGCAATGCCTCAAATTTGACAGAAAATGGGGAACAGAAGTGGAAGGCACTCCGTTCTTAACACTAGGTTCCCAAGTTCCCTCTTCCTACTTTGCCATGTGCGGGATACAGCGTGAAGCTCAAAATAAAACATACTTATTTAGAAAACGTATAAAAAATAATGTAGCGGATTTGAGTCCGCAAGATCTTGGAAGAACCCGCTGTTCTTAGAATCCGTTTAAGCGTTCTGACAACTAAGTCATACGTAAAAATTTCCCTGACGGAAATGACACAAATGTCTTCCCCTGATGATAATGACATATGTAAGTAAGTAACAAGCGTATAGGAATTTCGACGCAGCTTGATGAGAACGTATATTTTACATAACCATGGCGGTCAAAGTGCTTGGACGGGTTATAGAATATTGAATTGAAATTATAGAATATTTATATGTTTTTTTTAAATACGTTCGTCGTTTTTTTTTATCTAAATACCTAAATACAGTTAGTTAATGCCTACTGACTATTACTATTCTTGTTAGAGGAACACCGGTTCCCTACCGGTTTGCATGAAACTTCATACTCTTTTCTTATTCTAATTTCTACGTACTATTTATTATACGTAGAAAATAAAAACAATATATACTTATTACAAAAAAAAAAATACTATTGATTATTTTGTCGAATACTGAGGTTTTAAACATTTTTTTTAATTAAAGAAATTACTTTGGTTGAAATATCTTCTATGCAGTTGGCTTGTAATGGGATAAACCACTTGACGTGTATTTTAAACATTATTGAATTACAAACAAGGAAAAGGCGTGGCAATGGTTAAAACAATGACAGTAATATCGAGATGTTGCATGTCGTACTGCTATTTAAGTATGCTTAAATAAGTACAGATAAGTATATTGAGGCCTGTCGTTCTGCGACGGCACAAGCATGTGACTGTAACCGTTAGGTTCTGGGTTCGATAACCAGCCGAGGAAATGAAATATTTAATATTTTCAATTTATATATTTAATGTTTTATTTCTTCGCTCTGGTTCAGGCAAAGCGCGGCGTTGAGTTCCGCCACTCAATACGCAATGCCTTAGATTCGGCGAAAAGTGGGGAACGGAAGTGGAACGAAGTGTATTAACACTAGGTTCCCGGGTTCCGTCTGCCTACCCTGCCTCGTGCGGGATACAGCGTGAAGCTAAAAAAAAATAAGTATATTGCATTTAATCTTACCTTTCTCCTTGAGTTTATAGTTTGTAACAAAGTAAAAAGACGATAAATCTACTAACATATGCTATATTCATGCATATGTTAGTAGATTTATGTTTACTTTACAAATTAAAACAAGTTTCATATTACTTTTAGGCAGTAATATGTGTAACTTGCAAGACAGAATCGACACATAAGGATTGTTTAACACGCGGTTGTTCAACGATGTAAAAAATATGTCCATCATTTGGAACTGCAAGCTTATTTATTATTTATTATATGTACATATATTTGCTTTTCGCGCGGCTCTTCATGTGATCTCCCGCAACGTTCTTAAATGAAAAAATTGCAAAAATACATATTCTGTAGGTACTAACGTTAGTATTCTCTAATAGGTGTCACACTGTGAACAATTCTTGGTTTACTATACTACGCTGTTGGTTATTTTTTTGGTCAATGATTTTGTTGGGCAAATCAGGGCAAAGTTGCATTAAAGTTGCATTAATTTATCCAAGTAGTCTTACTAGAATATTTTTGAATACGGTAGCGTGAAACGGGAAACAGAACCGACATTGACTTTAACTTTGCTGTCTCAAATGCATCTTCTTATTTAAAAAGGTTTAACTTGTACGCAAGTTATATTAAATATTTCTGATTAGATCGACAAAATATTAAATATCCTTTGCCTGAGAGAGAAAAAAATACAAGCTAAGCTTATTTGAATTACTCATAAAATTTTACACATGTTCATTAGTTTTTAAAAATTAATAATCGAACACACTTATATACCGATTAGACATCACACTAAACTATCTACATACATATTATGTTTATTTCTACATATATATTAAAACACTTCGTTCTCAAATTCGGCTTCTTTTAGAGACTTGAGTTGATTGGCGGAGGTCGACGCCGCGTACTGTTTTCCCGTATTGGAGAAACAAAAAGAATAATTAGTTAAATAGTCAATAATTACGTTTTTCATAAGTTTATTGTTTCTCTCCCATAAGTTCAGTGTTCATTCCAAAAACTGGTTTTAGATTCAGATTGGCCACTCCACTCAAAACAATATTAGTGAAAGTATCAAGCTAATACACTTAACAACATAGGTATTAATTTAAATCCGGTTTTATCAAAAAAATAATGAAATCTTTAAAAGATCAACTTCACACTGTATCCCCAATGTGGCAGGGAAGTACATTCTGTATTTGGGAACCTAGTGTTAAAACACTTCATTTCGTTCCCCTCTTTCCACCGCCCTTTTACCAGTGCGAAGAAATAAAAACACAAAATATTTAATTTGAAAATATTAAATATTTCATTTCCTCGAGTCAGGACCGAATCCACCAGTCCAGCAGTCATCTGCTGGCTCATTTTTGTTGCCTTAATTTTGAATTTTAGGTATTTATAAGATTGGCATTGTGGTTACGTATAATCCGTACATTACTTTATCATTGTTATACAAGAAAAACTGGCAATTTATTTCGACACATGATCGACCCCCCTGCGCTACGTCAGGCCTCAACCCTTTAAAAGCGTTGAAACATTATATTAACAATGTGTTGCCATAAGATTGTAAAAGCTTATTATTATATCCACATTTATTATTATTTCTTTCCATATCGCCTTAATAATTGCAAGTCACGAGTGGCATTCACAAATATAAATTTCATATTTATTTTGTTAATTAATGTTATAACCATATACGATTAATAATTACAAGGTAGGTAATGGCTCGTACCGTTTAGCTTTAATGTTTTATATGGATTGATGGTACAAATAAATTAATTTTATACGATGTAAAACAATCGTTAATTGCTACTATATTTTAATGTTATTACACGGTAAAAAAACTTGAGAGTCGGCATTTCGTTCATTAAATGGATCTTGCCTAAGTGGCGATACAGTAAATTTATATTTACATTTTTTATATAAACGTTTTTATTTCGGTCTTACTCTTTGAGATCAATTCTTATTAACACGCTTTTATTAGCTTGGGTTGTATGTACATATGTATGTATGTATGTAATGGAATCTTTGAGCATGGTTTTCACCAATTTCCAGAATTCAAATTAATTTGAAACGTTGCACACCTATTAAAAACCGATAACAATAATATGAAAACAGTTTCCCGTTATCATTATGAGAACCGTCAGGATTAATAAATTCTGTTACGGATCCTTCTTTCTCTCTTACTCCGCGGAAGAGTGATAGAGCTAGCGCATTTGAGCATGTTAAAAAACCACCTAAACAAAATAAAATAAATAATAGTTTAAAAAACAAAGTGTGTTTTTTTTTATTTTTTAAACTATTTAATTAGTTAGTAAGTGATATTTGGACATGCTTGAACAAATTGTTTATTACTTTTAGTAGTTATTATATAAAAAAGGCCAGTCTGTGACTGTAAAAGATAGGTTGTGAGTTTGATCCCCACTAGAGGAAATTAAATATTTAATATTTCTTCGCTCTGGTTATTGGTAAAGCTCGGCGTTGAGTTCCGCCACTCAACACGCAATGCCTAGAATTCGGCGGAAAGTGGGGAAAATTGTCTTTACACTAGGTTCACAGGTTCCCTATGCTTACCCTGCCATGTGCAGGATACAGCGTGAAGCGGATTAGATTTTATTAAAGTAATGTCTTTTTACTGGAACGAGAAAATGATACGGAATCAATATTTGTAGATACAATTTATTTTATATTTTATTACAGGAATAAATTAAGTTTTATCCTCATGAATTATTCGAGGTATATGGGACAAAATAAATTAGCAACTTATTGAATTACTTCCAAACTAAATATATAATTCATTGTTTTTCAATTCAAATTTCTTCAATGTGTTTTTTATATATTTTAAACAAAATTATTTATACACTTTTTTAACTTGACTATGGTGACAGTCATAACGTCAAGTTCTTGTTAAGATCGTATTTTTTGGAACGTGGCCTGACTTTCTGGAGGACAAGTTTTTGTAATATTGGAATAAATTTCATGACAACTATTTTTTACTGATCGCAAAAATCTTTGTACTTGTTCATTTATATTCGTTTTTATTATCCACCTTCAAGCTTTTTACGTGTAGCTGTTTTAAAGATAACTTTAGGTCAAAATATATATTCATTCCTTTTCCCCCCGAAATCAATACATTGGCAGTTGATCATCGTAACACAACGCCACGCATTGTCTTCGCACTAGAGTAGGAAAACGATAATAGTTTATATAAACTAATTCCTACGAATACTTTACAGTCTAGACGCAGTCCCGCCGTGATAACCTCAATATAGAAGTCTAGCTAAAATTCCATTACT
The DNA here is from genome assembly GCA_019049475.1 of Eueides isabella. Lineage (NCBI taxonomy): Eukaryota > Metazoa > Arthropoda > Insecta > Lepidoptera > Nymphalidae > Eueides > Eueides isabella. Next base: position 10,574,535 of record CM032389.1, on the reverse strand, counting down.
ACATTAAATCAAAGAATTTCTTTAAACCATAAATATTTATAATTACTATACTGGTTTAACTCGCGCATCGCAAAGTTTCGGTGCTTACAATGGCAACTACTGGTTTTTCAATGAAGCAATAATTTTAAATCGAAATTATTGTACGCTTGAATTATTTATTAGTTTGACTTGCACGTTTCAAGCAACTTTATTACTTAGGTTTACCTTTTTTGTAATTTTTCTTCTAATATTCTTACTTCATAACTCATAACTGATGACTAATACATCAGTTCTATATTATTAAGTATATATACGTATTAAGTACTAGTGCAGTGTCATAGAATATATTATTGTCACTGCATTTATTTAAAAAAAATAGTGGCGTACCTACTTGTGAGATGATATATACTGTAGAAGTTGTATCATTTAGTTTTTATTAAAATAATGTTTACTTTACTTTTGTCTATAAACGGGTGCAACTGTGGGTTCGATTCCCACACGAGGATATAAATTATTTGAATTCTTAACACGCAATATCTCGTAAATTGCTCTTAACATTAGGATTTTATTAATATATGCGATATACAGCGTAAAAAAAATACCAAAAATGTACCATACTCATAGTCAACTCCACGCTGTATCTCGCACACGCCAGAGTAGGCAGAGGGAACTTGGGAACCTAGAGTTAAGACACTCCGTTCCACTTCTGTTCCCCACTTTCCGTCGAATTCCCACTAAACATTGAATTTGTATCATCAATTAAGAATATTATTACTGTTTTTATCTTATCTAAATAACTTTAACAGTTACTTCAACAAACGTCTTACTTAATAAAACCTCCATAAATACAAAAATAACATAAATAATTTATGTTCTGTGAAGCAAAATTATATCAAACGTATAAATGAGCTTAAAGCCTTTCACGACATTACGTTGTGAGGTGATAATGAATGGGCAACGTTTAATATAGACTTTACAAGGCTTGTCATATACTCGGCAAGAGAACAAGAAAATATGTATTTTTCAATACGGTGTACGATTATTATACAGCATTATTCCTTACACACGTTATATTTGCAAAAAAGTTTTTGTATTTATAATCTGAAACTTCATTCATGTTAGTTTTTCACTTTTTTAGAAATAAAGCATTTCTTTCTTTAGTTTCATGTAGTATCCCGCACATGACAGGGACTCCAAAGGGAAGTTATGAACCTAGTGTTAAGAGACTCACATTTCGTTCCCCACTTTCAGCCGTTTTGCTTTGTTAGATGAACAAAGAAATGAAAACATGAAGTATTCAATTTGGAAATATTTAATGTTTTATTTAGTCGAACCCACAACCTCTTGGATTTACAGTCAAACGCTTGTACATCTACATTGCAGCCACGACAGGTTCAACATCCAAATAAAATATGAATAATGTATATTATACAAAACTTTTTTGCTGATTAAGCAGCGTAGAAGGCTGAAACTTTGCAGATTCCTTAAGTGTAGGGGGAGCGTTAATAAAGAATTAACCAAAATTCTTTTAGAAACAGAAATAAACAGGATTATATATTGTATAGTCCACTCAAATACGGTAACAGTTCAGTTCAACAGCTTCCTTTATAAATATATATATACTTCAAATAGCATTATAAAATAAAACGTTACTTGCTCGATTCACATATAACTGTTTTCAATTCATGCGTGAACAACAATGAAGTGGATCGTGACTGACCATTAGGTGATTTTTTTCTTCACCGTCTTATCGTCCGAGTTGGAAATATTATTATAATTATTATATTTCATTTCTCTATCTCGATTACTAAAAGCTTTTAACAGATCTATGCTTGTAATCTAAGTAGAGTGTGGTTTTTTTTTCTATATTTAGTATTAGCTACAATTTTTGTTTAGTTTCAGGCTATATTCCGTATATGGCAGGGTACGCAGAGGGAACTTCAGAACCTAGTGCTAGTTTTGCCTTGCTATCAGAGCGAAGAAGAGATAACATTAAATATTTAATTTGAAAATATTAATAACTTGTCATTTATAGTCACACGCTTTGGCCGCTGCGCCACGACAGGCCTCTAATTTATTTATATTACTTAAAATACAATTAATTATATTACAGTATAAAATATCTAATTTTGTCAGTAAACATGTATTTTTTACTTTCCTAAATGAATAGCCATAGTGCAAAAGAGAAGTAGTGTTAAAAGTCCAATGCGTGACTCGAAATAATAAAAATATAAAAAATACATATCTTAAAAATATTTCTATTCCGGAGTGTCTCGACACTACATTTTGCGTTAGAAGTCGGCAGAGTAATACGCGATAAGTTAAATATAAAAACGTTCATTCTAATATTAAAAAGTTGTATTACAAATTAATCGATACTTTGGTAATCTAAACGACGCAGTTCGTATATTTAATTTACTCGTTGCCTCGAGCGGTCCGCCCACATTTAAGTATTTTAATATTGTTTGCTAATTACATGGGCGTTCAGTTCGTGTTCTTTAGTTTATTTTATAATTGTAATAGGACATTGTGAATTATGTTAGTAAAGAGGAGTATCTATTATTTAATTTTAACTGTCTGTTTTGATAAATGCTTTCGGTCAAATCGCATAGATAAGGATCACATTTGATAGATGAAATTATTTTCATGTAACTCGTCTAGTGTTAAGAAACTCCTTTTCTGAGATGTATTATGGCGGGACTTAACGCCGCGCCTATAGTATAGAACGTATACGTAAAAAAGATTATAAAAATATATTCATATCAGTTTCACGTTTAGTAAGAATATGACCAAATGCAAGAAGGCCTGGAGGCCGCTTTTCCATAACACTTAAAACATTTCTTGAAAAAAATATCACTTTGTTTACCACTTATCGATACCGATAGTGTTTATACTAGAGGGAACTAATGATTTATTTGTTTGACTTTTTGAATTTCGTTTCTGCAGTTGTTATCTTCGATATTGACAAAGGATATGTGCAATAAGTATTTTCAGTCTGCCTTGTGCGGTACACAGTGTGAAGCTAAAAAAAATAATAGAAAAAGAATAAAAAAATATCCACATTTTTTCACGTTCACTCCAATATATAAAAATAATAGGTTTTATATATTATAAAGATAATGTTATAATATATGTATACATATTTGTAGAAAATGCATTTTTTTTTTTAATTTAATTTCATAAAAACTGTCAACAAGTATCGATTGTACGTATCAACGTCCATATGAAGTCATAATATGATCACTCAGGGAACTATTTTAATTGATGTATTTAAATAAACTCTAAGTACTGATAGGCAGTTGATCGCTTACAACTAAACCATTTAGTTTCTAATGTAGTACTAATAATGGCTGTAAGGACTTATACGTAACATTTAATTCTTTCCAGCAAAAAGAAATATGTAAAACGTTGGTTAGACGATGATATATACTCGTAGGTACTATTGTGGAGTCGATACTTTAAATTCTTTTAACTAGTTTGCGCTTTATCTTTTTCTCGTTTTAAAGTATAAAACAAAAGTGCAACAAAAATACTTATAATAATTCTGTTGTTGATCACTATATGTCCATATAAGATATAGTTAAGAAATAATATATGGCACGTTTATTAATGTAATAAGGTCCAAAATAGTTATATTTTTAATTATTATATTTTTCTGTTTGTACGCTTATCTGTGCGTTTCTAGATTAAAATCTAGTTTTCTCTATAAAAAATAAATTTAGTTCGACAAAATTGCTACGAAAATTTTTATTACCTGAAATTTAGTTTTCAATGTATAGATATTGTCTGAAAATGATAATATTATTAGAAGAAGTAAGTAATTAAGATATATAAATAAAATAGTGTAATTAAAGCGGACGAAGCCGTCGGTTGGTCTCTAGTTTATAATATTTTTATACTTACAAGATATTTTAATCATCGCTCATATATTTAATATAAATCGGAAGAAAACTTTAATGAAAACCTTTAACGACCATATGTGACAATTCAAGGTAGTATATATCTACCTGTTACAATTTGGCATTGCGCTAAGTAATTTAAACAATTTGACTTTTCGGGGTTTACGAGACACACAAATTTTCATAAGAAATTACGTTCAAGTTTCAACAAGACTATCTCAATTTATAGTATTTCCGCGGAACTACATAATTAATTTAATTTACTTCGTTAAAAGTAAATTCTTATTTAATGAACGTAAACTCCCGAAAGAATACCTATATAAAGACATTACGATTAATCGCTACAATTTTTATGCATACTTAGCATTTCGAGTTAAAGTGGAGAATTAATGATATACTGTGTGCCTAAAGATATTAAGAAGTAAACACTTTTATTTATTGCTCTATATTTCTTAAACATATTTTCCTGTTTATTGATTTAAAATATTTATTATATTTTTTTTAGCTTCACGCTGTATCCTGCACGAGGCAGGGTAGGCAGAGGGAACCCGGGAACCTAGTGTTAAGACACTCCGTACCACTTCCGTTCCCCGATTTTCGCCGAATTTGAGGCATTGCGTGTTGAGTGGCGGAACTCAACGCCACCAAATATTTATTATATTTTGTTACAAATTTAATAATGAAGTGATATGTTTTTCAAAATTAATTTTAACGCTGCGCTGATTTTTACTATACTGAAATAAAAAGTCTCCTGGGTGGGAATCGACCACACAACCATAATATGCATAGCAAAGTGGTTAAACTTACCTGCTTTGTCCAATAAGATTTACCTTATAGAAATAATCAAAATATAATTTCAATCACAACTTTATCTTAGTTTTAAGTTCTTGTAGCTCTTAAACTGCTAATCTAATTTAAATAAAGAAAGGACAAAGAATGCTTTTCATTAAAAATAAACACTTTTAAATCAGTTCGTTCCACAGACAGAAAGATAAAAATATCTAACGTATTATAAGTCGGGGGTTAGAAATGATAGAAAACGTTTCTTTTAAAGAGTAAAGGTTGATAGTAGATGTGTGTCAATCAAACATCATCTAATAGTTTTATCTCGCATCTTAACAGACGTAAAGGCAATTAGTCTAATGAATGTTTTGCTAACGGCAGTACATTTGTTTGTCTGTCAAATTAAAACACTCACTTGTGGTATTGATGTACGTATGTATGTACCTACAGTTAAAAATAGTATCTTTAAAGAATATACGATACATGTAGAATATTCTAAAGTACTAAGTTTTATATACGAACTAATCAAGTTTACCGAATTTGCGTTATCGTCTATATTACAAAACGTATGTTTTGTAATTCTATAATAACATGAATATATATATGGAAAAACATTAAGAAAAATACCTTTTTTGTTTGAATGTGAAGTAAATTCTTGTTGTTGATCTATTTTAGTATAACTTATATAAAATCACGAGACCTGCCTTTAAACACGACAGGTTGTGAATTCGACCCCCACTCGAGGAATTGAAATATTTAATATTTTTCATATAAATATTTAATGTTATCGCCATTATACTTGTGCACACTTTTTTACAATTTTAGAGTATATTTGAATTAAAATATAGAATATTGAGGCGGTCGTAACGCAGTGAATTAAAGTCACAATATATTTTTTTAAACCAGATTAATATCTTTAAAGATTAATAAAGCATTAATAAAGCAAGAATTCGACATCGCACTTTTAATAAACGATAAAGGAATAAAAGGGACGAAAAGAAAATAATTCATTTCCCGAAAAGAGGATAATTAGAATCCACACTTATTGCATATACTGCAAGAACCTGTACCACTGCACCACAATGACTACAATATTTAAATACATCACTTAATAATCTGGGTAACAAATAAGGCCACTCATACACAAGTGTCTAGCGAATAGATTAATGTTCACTTCGGCAGTATTAATTAGACGCCGTTAAATGAGTTGTTACTGTTACTGGTGTACGAGTTATGCCACTAAATATTACTACACCTTAAAATCAATACATGTTAGTTTTGTTTGTTTTAATTAATTACCTGCCACTTAATTTAACATAAAATATAATTATCGCTCTTAATGTAAATATTTTGTTCTATGGTAGCGTTGGTAAGTCTTTGTCTATGGAATGTAACAGTTTATTTTTTTTCCTTTTATATTTTTTTTAAAATACATTTTTTTAGCAATTTTAAATAAAAGTATTTAAGTATTCAGTCTAAGATTATTAAATAATATTATCATTACCTTAGTATTAAAGAATTGACTAACATCTTTAAGCTAAAAAAACCTGTAAATTTCTATTAAAAAAAATAATATTTTGCGTATCGATCTTAAATAATTTTTTCCTGTACTTTATAAATAATACATTTGGTAAACAGCATTTTGGTTTCCAATTTCGTATAACCAATTTATTCGTAATTCTGATTTATTTGAAAGACAATAAAAAAGTGGACATAAAGTAAACACCTTTATCAAGATTACTCCTTAATTGCTTGCCCTTAATCTGTTAAATACTTAAACCGTTATACGTGAATGTCAACGGTTAAACCATTATCATAAAAATATAGAATTCATTTTTATAATACTTTTACTTTTAAGTGAATCCATAATAAGTACTTTGTATATTACGATTTCAGTACGGTTAAGAGCAATAAAAATATACTATCATATGTTATTGTATAAGTGATATTTTGGCAGTTTTAAAAGTCTTTCTCTTGTTTTTCAGTCATAATGTAACATTTTTGTTTTGTACTTAATAAAATACAAATTTTGATTTTGAAAAGAAAGAGGTCTGTCGAGGTGCAAGGGCCCCAGCGTGTGACTGTCATCGACAGGTTCTGGGTTCGATCCTCATTCGGGAAAATGAAATATTTAATATTTTCAATTTAAATATTTAATGCTTTAATTTCTTCGCTCCGGTAGAAGGCAAAACGCGGCGTTATGTTTCCCCACTTAACACGCCATGCTTTAAATTCGGCGGAAAGTGGGGAACGAGAGTGGAACGAAGTGTCTTGACACTAGGTTCCCAAGTTCCCTCTGCCAACCCTGCCATGTGCGGGATACAGCGTGAAGCTGAGTTAAAAGAAAAATGCAATTGCTTTTGCTACTATGAGGTTCAAAAAATAAGCTACTATTTGGTTGTAATTATTCTCTATAGTATAGGAGTGTATATATAATATTTATTTGTTACTGCACGTGGTTTCGTCCTTTTGAATTACTCAATTTTTTTTCTAGTCTCAAGTACTTAGTCATTTTCATAAAATATTAATACAAAAAAATCTGCAAAATTTTATCGAACTGAATATTTTAAATTGACGAAATTTTGCATTTATCAACAGATATATAATAATAAAATCAGCCTTTAAATTTGGTTAGCAGTTTTTGAGATTAGCCCGTTCAAACGCACAGACAAACAGACAAAACATGAAAAAATCACTGTTTTGGGTTCTCCTATATTTTTTTTAATTCGTACATCTTTCATGTACAGACAGTGATCTGTTACAGATTTATTATAAGTATATATACCTAAGTTTAATATAGATATCTAAATATAACTTTAATATGCGTGCATGCATTTAATGCCTTGGACATGATTGAAAACACTCACCGAGCCACTAATTCAAGGCAAATTCTTTGTAAGCGTTCAAATAAATTATAGCCTATAGGTTTATTATGACACAATTTAGAGGAACTTCCAATAATAATGAGCTATAAATAACTATTATTTAAAAGATTTGCAAAGCCAAAATGTATTTAGCTCGAGGCAGCTTATGACTCAAACGGGTCCAACGATTGAGATCTGGTTCATTTATCTTTCCAGAACATCATGCAATGTTTTTCCTTAGAAGTAAAATTATTATCATTTATGCTACTAAATATTATAGTACACTTGAGGTATTATAATATACAAATTGTAGGTATTATGCAAGTACATGCTATATATTAAACATTATATAGAAGAAGTATGTGATTTAAAATGATTTTTATAAACTTATTGCCATATGTCTGACAATATGGGCTTTATAAAGTGAGAGTACGCAGCAAATCAATCTTTAATACCAATTTGTCAACGATAATGTGGAGCATTTAAATTTTACCGAATATATTTTCTTAATATATAGGATATAGCTAAAGCGTAAATCGAAATCTGGTAAATTTTATATTCATTTTATGTTTATTGGTTGGAAATGATTTTAGACATATAAAAACTAAGCATTGCTTATTCTAAAAATGTTATTGGAATACTAAGGTTACTTACAGTAACAGTTAAATCCTTTGGATCCACCGCAAAAGATGTAAATAAAGCAAATGTACTTAATTGGATTTGGACGACCTGTCGTGGTAATTAGGTGCTTAATTTAAAATTATGTTTACAAAGTTGCTTAAAACAAGTGTTCGTGGCAGTTATTTCACTTTAAAAACAGTAGCTTTCTTTGAAAAACGGGAAACATCTGTTAAATGTTTCATTTGTAGTATTTTAATTTAAACTTTACCTGCTGGTCTTAAGCGATGATGTTCCTTATTAAACAATTAATATTTTAATTTTAAAATTTATAAAAGTCCTCTACCAAGAGAAAAACAATATTACTTAATCTTTAAATAATTGTAATAGGGCATTTCTATTACAGTACAAATAATTGACGATTCAATAAGAAATTATTTAATTATGTTTTCTAAATACCTATGACAGCGTAAAACATAAGAACACTGGTCCGAATGATTACCAAATAATCAGGATATCCGTTATTAAAGAAATAGAAATGAAAATCGTCTATTAGAAACAAATAATACCGATCTAATAATGTTGTTGATGAAAAATCCCGAGAGAGATGTAATTTCGTTAAGATTATTTCAGATATACCTATTGATTCAATTTGAGGAGTATATGAGGCCTGTCGTGGCGCAACGGCACAAGCGTGTGACTGTAAGCGACAGGTCGTGGGTTCAATTCAAATTCTAAAAATGAAATATTTAATATTTTCAAATTAAACATTTAATGTTTTCATTTCTTCTTTCTGGCAAAAAAGCAATAACGCGGCGTTGAGTTCCTCCACTCAACACGCAATGCCCCAAATTCAACAGAACGAACGGAACAGAGTGTCTTAACACTAGGTTACTAGGTTATCTCTGCTTACCCTGCTATGTGCGGGATACAGCGTGAAGCTAAAAAAAAGATTCTGTTTTATTATAATGACTTCTTATCAACATTTCTTCTCAAATGTATAAATAGACCTAAATTATACGTTGTCAATGAACAAACCTAAAGCATGCATATCTGATCATATAAACCAGTCACTGCAATTAGAATAAAATATGTGTTCCAGTTACCTTTGCGTATATTGCATTAATATAAAATATCGCAGCTACTTAAAGTACATTACGTGGTGAGGTTTACTTTATTATGCCTGTAGTCTGTACTCTACCACCTCTACCGGTTACGGTTAATGGCACATAGAACTCCTATTTAATACTTAGTATTTAGCTGAGTGCAAATGCTTTGAAAAAGGACAATTTAGGGCAAGTATTGTCTTTATTAAAAAAATGTTGAGTAGATTTTTAATTTCTGTCTTTTATCATTTCCAATAATAATATTTTCAATTTTAATTATTTTATTATTTCGATACCTTTATAAAGTACGTTTATCTCCTTTATAAAGTACCTTAACCTGGGCCGTGGGCAGCGGTGATCACTAACCATCAAGTACACAAACGAGCGTACGAGTGGTACACTCATTTGCCTTGTCATTTCTATAAAAAATAACAATATTCTATTAAAAAATAAATAAATTACAACTGGTAACATTTCTAAATATTTAACTTCTGTTTGATGATATTTTGGTAATTACTTACAAGTACAAGTTAACTATAATAACTTGTAAAAAAGATTTTTTTTCCATTGACAAATTAGAAAGAAACAGTATGTTACAAAGCTTTTCCTTTATTTACCTAAAATTCATTCCTTTAAAACCTTACAAAATTATTAGAAACCTTTTCTATGGAATAATTCCGCGTATTCTGATCTTAAAGGCTACATGGTACGTTTATTTCTGCAAGAGACTTTTTCACATCAAATACCTTCTCTGTAAGTGTAACAATTTAATTGTAAATGCCATTGCATGCATTTACCAATTTTTAATGACCCAAGCGTGTGACTGTAAGCGACAGGTCGTGGGTTCAATTCAAATTCTAAAAATGAAATGTTTAATATTTTCAATTTAAATATTTAATGTTTTCATTTCTTCTCTCTGGCAAAAAAGCAAAAACGCGGCGTTGAGTTCCTCCACTCAACACGCAATGCCCCAAATTCAACAGAACGAACGGAACAGAGTGTCTTAACACTAGGTTACTAGGTTATCTCTGCCTACCCTGCTATGTGCGGGATACAGCGTGAAGCTAAAAAAAAAAGATTCTGTTTTATTATCATGACTTCTTATCAACATTTCTTCTCAAATGTATAAATAGACCTAAATTATACGTTGTCAATGAACAAACCTAAAGCATGCATATCTGATCATATAAACCAGTCACTGCAATTAGAATAAAATATGTGTTCCAGTTACCTTTGCGTATATTGCATTAATGTAAAATATCGCAGCTACTTAAAGTACATTACGTGGTGAGGTTTACTTTATTATGCCAATTTGACTGTAGTCTGTACTCTACCACCTCTACCGGTTACGGTTAATGGCACATAGAACTTAGTATTTAGCTGAGCGCTCGTTTAGTAAAATGCTTTGAAAAAGGACAATTAAGGGCAAATATTGTCTTTCTTACCAAAAGTTGAGTAGACTTTTAATTTCTATCTTTTATCATTTCCTATAATAATATTTTAAAATTTTAATTATTTTATTATTTCGATACCATCATAAAGTGCGTCTATCTCCACCATAACCTGAGCCGTGGGCAGCGGTGATCACTCACCATCAAGTACACAAACGAGCGTACGGGTGGTACACTCATTTGCCTTGTCATTTCTATAAAAAATAACAATATTCTAATAAAAAACAAATAAATTACAACCGGTAACATTTCTTAATATTTAACTTGTTTGATGATATTGTAGTTTGATGATATTTTGGTAATTACTTACAAGTACGAAGTTAAGTACTATATTAATTTGTAAAAAAGATTTTTTTTCCATTGACAAATTAGAAAGAAACAGTATGTTATACAAAGCTTTTACTTTATTTATCTAAAATTCATTCCTTATAAAACCTTACGAAATTATTAAAAAACTTTTGTATGGAATTATTCCGCGTATTCTGATCTTAAAGGCTACACGGTACGTTTATTTCTGCAAGAGACTTTTTCACATCAAATACCTTCTCTGTAAGTGTAACAATTTAATTGTAAATGCATGCAATTAATAATGATAGCTTGAAAAGGTAAATCATTTTTGGTTCAAAGAATAAAAACTAGAATATTTATTTTAAATGAAAAAGTTTTAAACGGATGTTTCATTAAAATTTAAAAGATGAAAATCAAAGACATCATAATTAACTAGAACTAATAAAATCTTTAATAATTATTTTCTTATTTAATTATCAATCAGTTATGATGCGTTTCATAATGGCTTTCGTGCTGTTGACGAAGCTGCTATAGTTTTTCTTATTTAATCTATTTCCTGGAACTGAGATATGGCTCAAGTATATTGATTAGGGCGTCACATTTGTTCTGAACTTATTTTCCTCGACTGTACCGGAAGTTACGAAAGAAACTAAAACTAATAAGAAGATGTGTCCAACACAAAGTAACGGATGTTCTGCCACTTTATCTGGCAGCAGTTATTTTGTCTTCATTTTATATACTACAAATCGTAAAAAACCGGCAATAAATATTTTTATTTTTACATTTCCTGAAAATTTAAATAAATTGGTATCCACTTCCATTATTTATCAATACCACAGAACTATCAAAAACATTTATATATAAAAGTAAAAGGGCCTTTCTGTTATGCATACAGCTATTTACACGATACCAAACAATTTTTAAATGTTTGTCTGTCTTTCTGTCTGAATCCGTTTATTTCCGGAACGGATGATCGGACTTTAATGTGGCTAACATTGAGAGAAAAGACTTATTCAGTGATGCATTTATACTGTTCACGTTTCAACCTACTAAACTAAATGATTTAGTAAGTGCATGACAGTTTAAATTACCATACTAAAATATACTTAATAGTTAAGTATACAGTAAAATAAGTTTCTATCAATACAGTAAAATATGTACTTGTTAGTCCGAACGGGTGAAGTCGCGCTAGGGCGCTTATAATAAAAATATGTTTAAGTATGAGATTCGTTTTATGTTTGTCTTTGGCTTGTATATAATAATTCAATAAGTTGTAGGTATCCTACTTCTATACTAAGGAACTTTTACTTTACCGTGTCTAAATGCACACAACTACCCGGTGGGAGGAGCTACATTCAGTAGGTGGGCTTAAATTGAGTTCAGCCCATTAGATTTATTCACGATTATATCGAATTGAACATTATTCATGTATCTAGGTTACGCGAGTTATTGCAATTTTATGTGTATTTCCTTTTACATGTTAATTTAATATGTCCTATTTTAGAAATGTTATTATATATTAAATAAATTATAGCATATTATTTTTACACTTACTTTACGCTGATACTTATATAATTATTTTATATATTTATATATTACGACGCAGTTAGAATATATTTAACCTGAGTAGTGTACAAGTTTCAAATAAATACATATAGATATCGAAATAGTAAACAACTTTAAATAATTTAAACAAAGAAAAAAGACACATGAAAATTAATAAATACCTGTGTAGGTATACCTATGTATACCTATATAGGTAATGTAGGTATACCTATGTATACCTATAATAGGTAAGCTATAAAAAATATTACAATACATTGTGTTATTTTATCCTGATTCCTGCTTAGGAGACTGAAACTGAAAACAAGCTGAATTGCCTTCCACCATTTAATATTTGTGTTGAAAATTAGGCGATACGAGGGAAACAATATCTTAAATCTGGGTTCCCTTTGTTCCAGTGCAGAAAATACTTGCAGGTTCTGTGAAAAATATGTACATACAAACATTGGTGAAAGTATTTGATTTTATAGCAAACATTTAAAAGCAGAAACAATCGATAAAGATCAAGTTATGCAAATATGTCTTATCGATCAACGATTCAGTTTAAATTGGCATAAATCTGCTGTATTGAATATATGAGGCAATGTGACTTAAAGTGGTCTAACTCACCATATAAATATATTACGTGGGTTATACTTGGCTATAATTAAATTATATATACAAAAGTTAAGTAGTTGAGATTAGTTGACTGCACATGCGTCCTGGTATGACGTGCAGTTTCACGTAAACAGGTTGTGGGTTTGATCTCCATTTGAGAAAACGAAATATTTTATTAACAACCTAATCCTAGCAGGATAATATTGAACTGTAAAATTGTGAATATAATTCCAGGTTCACATAAAATTTATTTTACGGATTTAGATAAAACAATACATTAATATACCTTAAAAGTACAGTATAACTCATAGGCTACAATAAAAAAGAGCCAAATGTATTATTAAAAAAAAAGGTTTATGTGTGAGTTTGTATTTATGACAGACTTTTGGCACAATAGGATAAATATAAATGCAATAGTTTAATTTTTATAAGAGCCAAGTTGTGGGATCCGTTTTTGTCAGAAACAAAACATTTTAAAACAAAAAAAAAACCCTAAAAAATTAAGATGTAAATGTCTTAACTTTTTCTGTTAGGGAAAGCGTTAAGCTAAAAAATCCCTATCCTTCACTATCAGTACTTATTGAGTACGATACTTTAGTATCGATGAGTTCATATTTAAATTCATATATGTGTCTACGTAGGCACGTACTTACTGATATGGAAAACGGATTGGTAATCTCGATTACCATAGACCTTTTCCCATGGTCCGTTTATCATATTTATATATATAATATCATTTATATATTCTGGACGTCACTTCTGATTACTGCTGTTTGATAGATAGCATTTATATCATGAATATTAAGAGAAAACGTTTTATGGAATAATTGCGGGCATTATAAAATATTATTATTTGTTGTCGTATATGACGGTTATGGTTGTTCCTAATATCATTACTTAAAGACACTGTATCACTTTCTACTATACTTGCTAGGACTAATTATTAATAGAAGGGATAAATCTGTGCGATAGCACAGATAAATCAATATGTATTTATATTCAAATTATAGTTAACGTAATTTACAAAAGTTAAATGATTATTCAAGAAAAATATGCATCCTCTTGTATTGTTTCAAAGTACACCGTGGCGCCCCTTTTAAGCTAAAGTTCCGCAAGGGAAGTCTGAACCCTCTCTCTAGTGGGAATTTGTTGCACCTATTAGGTTAAGGGCGAGCTACCTTCCTCCCCGCGTTAATTAATTCTTAATCACATTGTGAAAAGAAAAAGAGAATATTTAAATACAATTTAAAAGGGAGATCCTTGCAGCCTCTTTATTAATGCAATTCTATCCATCGTTTATTTCTTTTGATTTATGAAAAGAAGTAGAAGCTTAAGAAATGTATTTAAACATAAAATATATTAAATTGGAAATAATATTTTTTTTAAAGGCCGGTCGAGGTGCAGTGGCACAAGCGAAGCACTGTAAACGCAACAGGCTGTGGTTTCAATCCCCACTCGAGTGATATCTATACTTATAATAAATCTGTAACCGATCATTGTCTGAACATGGAATATATATTTAAAAAATCTTATCTTATTGAGGCCTGTCGTGGCGCAGCGGCACAAGCGTGTGACTGTAACCGACAGGTCCTGGGTTCGATCCCCAGTCGAGGAAATGAAATATTTAAGCGCGGCGTTGAGTTCCGCCACTCAACACGCACTACCACGCAAATTCGGTGGAAAGTGGGGAACGGAAGTGGAACGGAGTGTCTTAACACTAGGTTCCCGAGTTCCCCCTGCCTACCCTGCCTCGTGTGAGATACAGCGTGAAACTAAGAAAAATCTTATACGCTTCGGGAAAGCTTTGGCTTTATCCGGGAAGCTGTGTTAAGTTAATAAAAAACAAATCTATGTAATGATTATAGTAAAACGAAAAAAACTTCATTTCGCAATGATGAAATAGATGACAAAACATCTTTGTGTAATAGACCACCCAGAACATACTCGCATTATGAATACAAAGAGACTGATTACCGCTCCCATTCGCTATTGCTATAATGCTGGCTAAAAATTATACTACTGTAATGTAGGAGTTTTACTTGTACTATTATTTTAAATTACTATGTCATTTATATTTGTATTTTAGACCTGTCATGGCCCTGTCATAAGGGTGTGACTGTAAACCACAAGTTATGTGTTCGATCCCTACTTGAGGTATGAAGTATTTAATATTTTCAGTTCTTCGCTCTGGTTACAAGCATGGCGTTGAGTTCGCAAATTTAGTGAAAACTCAGTAACGGAACGGAGTGTCTTTACACTAGGTTTCCAGTTCTCTCTGCCTACTATGCCATGTGCGGAATACAACGAGAAGCTGAAAAGAAAATGTATTTTACATCTCGAATATCAAAGTTGAGTGTTAGTCTTGATGGCACATAATAAATGCTTTATAAAACGTGTTGATATAATTAAGAGTTAATATTATCAAAAACCTAGGTAAAAATAATTTTATGTATAATAAAACATATTGTAATCTCCGCTGTAATTTTTATTATTTGATATAATTGTAATTATGTTGTGAATGTTGCCTTAATATGTTCCATACCTAACAGTAATTAATCTCCAAGTTTTTCTTTGCTTGAGCTCCAATTTGGAAAAATACGATACTAACATATTTTATATTAAAACTTTTGAAGATAATTATAGGTCTAGTCGGTATTTTTTTGTTGCTATAATCGCAGGTGCGGTCCGACAAGGATTGCGAAGGTTGATTTTTGTACGTGAATTGAATAAATAATGTAATATACGGTAAACAAGTAAAATTACTTCATTATAATAAATTCATAAAATGAACTATGGCATAACTTATGTTTTTCTATTTTAATATACATATTTTATAGATAAGCCATCCATTAAACTTACCGTGATTAAAAGCTAAATCGATAGATGTCAATTTTTTTACGTAATTTAATATGTAAATATATGCTCAATTAGTTTTTAATGTTTCATACTCGTAAAACATTTAGATGTTTGCCGCATATCCTTAATCAACACACAGATTCGTAATCACACAAACAATAAACACATCAATTATACTTTCTCCACCAGAGTCCACTTTCTAATTACCTCTAAAAATAATGTGCGAACAAACGGACACAGTGTTGTGAAACTAAATTACAACGGAAGCGATGCGGGCGACGAAAATGACGTCGTCACACTGCCGCAGCGTGACTCCGCCATTGTCACGGGCGGGCTCGAGCGACATAGTGCCGTGTTTGTCTCCGGATCTGTCACGCCGTGGAATATCCCCTGACGTGACATTCCCACGTCATCGAGCATTATCACCAGATTTACTAGATAGGATAGGATCACCGGACCTACCGCGAAGGTCTCGATCCCCCGCGCGGCCTCGATCCCTAATGGAGACCTTATTAGTGGCTAAAATGGAAGCGTTGAACACCGGGAAGTTAGTTCGTACGGACTCTTTAGACAGCTGTAGCAGTTTTGGCTCTATGTCGTCTCTACCTAGCGATGTGTGTAGATGTGATGATTGTTTGCTGGGAATCGTGGATTTTTATCTGCCTTCACCTGATTCGAATAAGACGTTTAAAAAGGTATGTATTTTTTGTTTAGTTTTTGATATATTTTTAATTATGTAATTTATGGTCATTCGTAAAAATAGGTCATATATATTTCGAACACACAAATTCAACCTTCTCTTAGAAGAGTATCATGTGATTATTTAAAAATAAATAAAGTTGTACATAAATTTCGTAACTCTCGACAAATTATCTGGTCCTGATAATCTGTGATTGCTGTTTTCATTTTAATACATTTAGCTGTCAAATCAATATTTATAATTGATTGATCATCGTTCATTGCAGCAGACTCGTCTTGATTTTAATCCTGTTTTAATTGACCATTGATAAATTTATGCAGATGTTGCCAGCGATATAAGCCGTATGTCTCGTTTGAAGTTTTTTTTGCCAGATTTAACGTCTAAATTTACATCTTTAAAAAAATATTAACAGATCACTCTCTCTCAGCTTCACGCTGTATCCCGCACATGGCAGGGTAGGCAGAGGGAAATTGGGAACCTAGTGTTAAGACACTCCGTTCCACTTCCGTTCCCCACTTTCCGCCGAATTTGCATGCGTGTTGAGTGGCGGAACTCAACGTCGCGTTTTGCCGTGTACCAGAGCGAAAAAATGACATTTTAAATATTTAAAATTGAAAATATTAAATATTTCATTTTCTCGACTGGGGATCGAACCCAGAACCTGTCGGTTACAGTCACACGCTTGTGCCGCTACGTCACGACAGACCTATTAACAGATAACGAGTAATTATACTATAATCAAAGTAGGGGAAAAAATTGTATTTAATTATCAAATGTATTTTTTTGTACATAATTGTGAAATAATCATTATCCAGCTCTTTCTAAATTTAAAAATAGCTACGAACACCTTGATTCTATTTAAAATACACAGTCATTGATTGACCTAATTTTTAGATATTATTTTTATATATTTAAAAAAAAAACGCTTAAATATTTAGCGCAGATGATGTATGAAAGATAAGAAAGCTTATGTTTTATATAAGCTCTATCTTTTTAAGGTTACGGTCAATATAATTAATCCCTTAGGTTGTTTTGTTTTAAAGTTAAAAAAAAAAAATCATTTCTTTCCTGGAAAACATTACAAAGTAAGATTTTTACTAATTTTTTAAAGTGTTATTCCACACATCCACTCGTAGGGTAGAAAATTTAAGTTTAGTAAAAAGTAAGTCTACACCATTGAGGCGGAGATAGAGATGGTTTCTTTTTGAATTGTTTGTTTATGCTTATTGGTTGTATCATATTTATGTATATATTGGTATTTCGATTATTCGTTATATCTTTTTTAATTATATATGCTATCTCTTAAATTTACGGAAAGTTGAGATTAAACATTAAATGTATTTTAAGGGTGTACTTGTATGGCCGGACACACCTCTGTAAACCTATGAACTTTTAGTTGTGCATGGGCTTTTCTTCCTCTCTTTTCAATATAAATTATAAAACTAAGTGTACACTGTCAAATGTCAAAATGATAAAGATAACATTTTCATTCAGCAAAGATAACATTTTGAGGCATTTCGTGGCGCATGGGCACAAGACTGAAACGTGACTGGTTCTGGGTTCGTTTCCCACTCGAGGAAATTAAATATTTGAAATTTATAATATGAATTATTATTTGGAATTATTTGGAAAATAATTTGAGGCTTGTCGTGGTGCAGCGGCACAAGCGTGTGACTGCAACCGACAGGTTCTGTATTCGATCCCCACTCGAGGAAATGAAATATTTAATATTTTCAATTTAATTATTTAATATTTTATTTTTTTTGCTCTAGTACACAGTGACAGTGACAGTGTACTGAGTATTTGGAAAATAAATTCACATTAAATATTTTCATTTCTTCAATCCATAATTCGCGTAAAGTGGGGAACTATAAGGAATGTCTTAACGTTAGGAATCCAAATTCCCTTTACCTTGCCATTTGTAGAATTCAGCGTTAAACTGAAAAAAAATATATATATATATATATATATATATATATATATATATATATATATATATATATATATATATATATATATATATATATATATGTATATATATATATATATATATATATATATATATATATATATATATATATATATATATATATATATATATATATATATATATATATATATATATATATCTATATATATATCTATATATATATATATATATATATATATATATATATATATATATATATATATATATATATATATATCTATATATATATCTATATATATATATATATATATATATATATATATATATATATATATATATATATATATATATATATATATATATATATATATATATATATATATATATATATATATATATATATATAACAAGTGTAAAATAATAAAAATATGTATATTTATTTAACGTAAAACTGCAGTTATAATCTCAAACAGTCAATATTTTTTGTCTCAAACTAGTTAAGCCAATATTACACCATATTAAATGTAATCAAAACACCTCTTATATATGACATGGTGCTTAAATCTCGAGACAGGTATTATTAGAGCCGACTACATTCTAGTTAGCGGATTATATGAGTCCGCTTGGCTAATGTGACAAGTGAAATTTGGAACAAGTGCTAATTAGTAGATATGTTGGAGTTAACAGATTAAGCCAGTCAAAGGAATTGATAATTTAAAAAATAGCCAACATTACGCTAGAAAGAATGGTAAAATATAGTTGACGAAAACCTAATAATATTATGCTTGCGAGGATGTATAAGGAACGCCGCCGACCATCCCGCGGTGTCAGAGCTCAATGCCTGACATTAAATTTAGTCAGAAAGCCATTAGGCGAGCTCTGTCTTCCTTGGACATCCACAAGTCGAGTGGGCCAGATGGCATTTCTCCTCTTGTGCTCCGTTCGTGTGCTCCTGAGCTGACACCGGTGCTAACGCGTCTATTTCGGCACTCTTACTCAGTTGGCGTAGTCCCAGATTCGTGGAAGAGCGCTCTTATCCACCCGATTCCGAAAAAAGGCGATGGTGCCGATCCAACTAACTACAGGCCTATTGCTATTACCTCCCTGCTCTCAAAAATTATGGAGAGCATAATTAATAGCCAGCTCTTGGTTTACCTGGAGGATCACCGATTGATTAACGACCGCCAATATGGCTTTCGTCGGGGTCGCTCAACCGGTGATCTTCTGGTTTACCTAACCCACCGCTGGGCTGCGGCTATTGATAGCAAGGGAGAGGGCCTGGCAGTTAGTTTGGACATGGCAAAGGCCTTCGATCGTGTGTGGCACGGAGCGCTCCTTGCGAAACTTCCATCTTACGGGCTTCCCGAGAATTTATGCAAGTGGATTGCTAGCTTTCTCACTGGGCGCAGCATCAAGGTCGCTGTCGACGGTTTTTGCTCCAAATACATGCCCGTGAACGCCGGCGTCCCCCAAGGCTGCGTGCTGTCCCCTACGCTATTTCTTCTGCATATCAATGACATGTTAGAGGACTCTAACATACATTGTTATGCAGATGATAGCACTGTGGACGCTGTATACTCCGGCCATGCAAGTCTTTCTCGGGAAAACGTCGACCAGTGCCGAAATCAACTTGTGTCCTGCGTTGAGGCATCCCTCGAGAATGTCTCCGCATGGGGTGAAAAGAACCTTGTTCACTTCAACCCCCAGAAGACACAAGTCTGCGCGTTAACCGCTAAAAAAACCCCATTTGTCGTATCACCAGTTTTCGAGAACACTCCCCTTAAAGCCGCGCCCTGTATCAGTATATTGGGTCTCAGCTTTTCGAACGACTGCCAGTATCGCGATCATCTGGAAAGCAAGGCCAAGTTGGCCTCGAAGAAACTGGGGGTCATCAGCAGAGCGAGACAGTATTTCACGCCAAAACACCGTTTAGACCTGTATAGGGCCCAGGTGCGGCCTCATATGGAATACTGTTCTCACCTTTGGGCTGGTGCACCCCAGTATCAGCTTGAACCATTTGATCGCATACAACGTAGAGCCGTTCGAATCGTTGGGAACCCAGTGATCTGTGTGGGGCTTGATACTTTGGCTTTGCGTAGAGACGTATCCTCCCTGTGCGTTCTCTACCGCATTTATCACGGGGAGTGTTCTGTGGAACGACCTACCCGCGGCAGTATTTCCAGGTCGATACGACATGGGTACCTTCAAAAAGCGCGTCTACCTCCACCTTAAAGGCCGGCAACGCCCTTGTAGCTCCCCTGGTGTTACACGGGGCCGTGGGCGACGGTGATCACTCACCATCAGGTGACCCGTACGCACGTTTGCCTTGTCTTTTCCATAAAAAAAAAAAAAAAAATGTATGTTTGTATCACTTTCACGCAATAACTATTGAACAGATTGGGGTGAAACTTAACAGTAATATAGCTTATACATCAAAATCACACATAGTGTACAATTTATATACAGATTTTAGCTATAATTCAACAGACGTAGTTGTTTAGAAAACGTATAAAAAATTTAACGTAGCTTTTTAATTTGAGCTCGTGACTCTGATTATTCCAATCAGTCTTTCCTAAGTATGGATATATTATAAGCTGGCAACATTTGTATTGTTATTGATAAATAAAAAGGGTATTTAATATCTTTAGATATTATTGTAAGCGAAGTGGTTTGGAAACGTCGAAAGTATGATTGAACAAAGAATGGTAAAAACAAAATAATAAACAAGAGGGAGTTCTGATAGGGACAGGCAATTTCTTGGGATGATTTTCGAGAATATAATATTATTGATACTGGAGGAAGGTCACTCACAAAAAGGAAGAGGACCGCTCGCCGTACGTGAAGAGGTTGATCACAATAGACGACGGTGCCATTAACATAAAAATAATGATTATAAAAACACTATGCGGTCAGAAAGAGAACACGAACTCATTGAGTTTTGACGGATGGAAACAATAAAATTTTAGTAAATGTACCTATTTCACATAAATGTAACGAAAGTGAAATTACACTCTAACCAGTTAATATATTTTGGCTGATTCTTTAACGGTCTATTATAACTTATTGTTAATACTTGGATTCATTGTAAAAGTGCTATTTTGCCTTATTAGATTAAATAAATTTTTACTTGTTTATTTATATACATTGGTCTACAAAAAAAAGTCTACTTTATGTATGTAACAGATTATTTTTGTCTTAATATGTTAAAAGCAAATATAAAAGTAGAAGATAAATCAAAATGTTTTAGGTACAAATAGATTTTTTAAACTTAATATTTTTTTTGTTTTTATTAACAAAGCCATGTAATGCCAAAAGAGTATCAATATGAGTTATCTTATGATTTTCTTCTCTACATTGCTTTAGAAACGTCTCCTTGTAATATCTGACTGGAAACCGCAGGAAAACGTTGAGTGCAATTGTCTTGATGTCGTTTTTCTTTACTCCAAATGAGTTGGGAATCTTTCAATGTTATTGTCGCCGATGACGCTATTTGAAGAAGAATTGACGATATTTGAAGAAGAATTCTTAATGTGAATGTAGGAAGTACATTTTTATGACATATTTAAGTCCAAACATTTGTACGTACAAAAAAGATTTGCGACGATGTTTTCAGAAAAATCATAGATATCTAATATTCAATTTTGTAGACGGTTACTACACTGCAAGAAAGATTCTTATGAAAAATCTATGTGATTTTAGAAAAAGAGAAGGTAGGTCATTCAAAATAGTAAAGTAAACATTTTCATCATACAAAAAAATTGTTGCTCAGTGTTATCTATGTGTGTAAAATAAGGTTAAGATATTTTAAAATAAATGATAATAGAAATATATATTTATGATTTTAATTAGTTCGTCGTTCGTCGTTATGTTAGTATCATACACACAAATAATAATATACTTGCGTTAGTTTTTAATCACAATTATGCAGCCTTAATTGCATCACAATTAAATTAATTATGAACAAATAATAATTATAAAGTCCAAAAATGATTAAATTTTTGTATTTTTTTAGTTCTATTTTTTGCGGGAAGTATTCTGTACTTTCAAGTGTCAAACTTTATAGGGACAAGCTATGCCATAGAGATCAGTACAGCATAGTCAGCCTGTAGGGTATGTTGTACTATGTAAATAATATACAGAAGACCACATGAAATAACTTTTACCAAACAAATATCATAAAATAATAATATTAATACTATTTATTAGGAGACTATCATGAAATATAAAAAATAGGTCTATCATATAATTTAATTTAAGCTTTTTTATTAATACCACTAGCGCCATCTATCAGCGACCACTCAGAACGACAGCAGCGCAGTGTTAGAAATGTACTGTTCAAATTAATACAACTCTCGCGTTATAGTTTCTTTATGTAGCTCTAGATGGCGCTAGTTGCTATTTAAAAAAGTTGCGCAGGAGTTGTGTCCCACCTCTAATTATTAGCTTAATGGTAAAGCTAAAGCTTTAGCTTTTCATTTTTTAATTTACCTATACTTATTAGTTTTTATAATTAATGACTTTCTGGACAGGAAACGAGACAAATTCTATACTAATGACAGTAGTTTTATATAAATTGTCTTAGATGAGACATACTAACTTAGACTACGTACTGCTAACAGTAGTGTGACACATTCAGTAAGAAAATGTGAATAAGTGATTCATATACACGATAAAATCTTGCACAAATGAGTTAAAATCAAGATATGCGCTAGCGTGTCCAGGCGAGTTCAGAAATTGGGAATATGCAATATGCATTTTACCAAATTTCGGCCATTGCAAGTCAATCATTTGCTATCTCTAAAAAATTGAGCCCTGTCGTGGCGCAGCGACACAAGCGTGTGACTGTAACCGACAGGTTCTGGGTTCGATCCCCAGTCGAGGAAATGAAATATTTAATATTTTCGATTTAAATATTAAATATTTCATTTTTTCGCTCTGGTAAAAAGGCAAAGTGCGTCGTTGAGTTCCGCCACTCAACACGCAATCCCTCAAATTCGGCGGAAAGTGGGGAATGGCAGTGGAACGGAGTGTCTTAACACTAGGTTCCCGGGTTCCGTCTACGACTACCCTGCCTCGTGCGGGATACAGCGTGAAGCTAAAAAAAATGAAGACCCTTAATATTTCATTTCTTCGAGTTTTGATCGAACTCACAACATCGCTAACTTGTGCCGCTGCGCCACAGACCTTAATACGATAAAAAAACGTTTTTAAATATATTATTCAAAAAAGCTTTATTAATACAGGAATTTCAAACGTTTTTCCGAGTGCGATTGTTAAGAAAATCAAATAGGTAATGTAAAATTCATGGGATCCTTGTTGTACGTCAGGAGTGCGTCAACCACTAGTAAGATTTGCACGTCATTGTACTACACTTTATAGTCTAATGTATGTAATAAGTTTCAACGGTATATTTTATTACATTTGCATCCTTAATAAAGGAGTTAGTTAACATTATATATATACATAAAAAATACTAAAACTAAGTAAACATAAGAACTATGATTAAGTAAAAATTAAAAAAATAGCTAAAAAATAAAAGATTAACAATGACCAATGATATAAGGTAGAAAAATCCCTGTCTGAACTTAACAGTTGCGTATTAGAGCTCGACTAGGAGTAATGTTTATATTAAATCAAATCACGTGTTTTTTGTTTGCTAATACTTTTACAAATCTTAAAATTCGCTTAAAATTTAGTAAATCTTATTACTTTGTTATATAGTTCCATATGTAATTAAAATTGTTTATTCTTCAAATATTATTTTACATTGCTATTAACTTTTCCTTTTAAAAAAGGAGAACAAATTTACTTATCACTTACTTGAACATAAACATATTAAGTACGATAATTATAGTAAGTATAGCCATATTTATAAAATAGGAAACAATTAATTTATCGTTAATTCAATGAGCGCTCTACAGTTTAATTCCATTAACATTTATAATGAAGTTGCAAGATACGGTCCAATAGTTTGACGTATTTGTACCATATTTTTATTTTCAATTTGGTAGTCTATTTTCCACACTGTTCTCATTCACACAATGTGATAAAATAGAGTGATAAAACATTCCGTTTATACTTTGGATAAATGGAAATTAAAAGAATTACAAAATATATATTTATCGGTCCCAGTGACGTCACCGGACGAGGTCAGAATATATAGGCGTGCGCGTGCGTCACTTCTACGTCATGCCTGTCTCCACGACTTTCTATGGCTGTGGGTCGACGGACTTGAATTTCCAATTTAAATTGGGTACCTGCAATTTGCCGTTGCTTGTATAATATATAAGAAAGGACAGAATGAATATTTAAAGTATTTTTAAATGTAATATAATTCAGTTTTTAAAGTTTTTGGGGTGAATTGTTAAAATGACGTTCTGTTTTTAAATTTAAAGTATGTTTTAAATAGTTTTTTATTTGCCATTTTCTAACCTAAAGAGTTTTAAAATTTTTCATAAGTAACATTCCACTGAAAAAATGTATATTCACAAGCGTCACAATTGTTTATCAATAGACAGTATAGACTCTAGACCTTTTGATTATTCAACGAAATGGAATACTTATGTATTCGACTATACATATGTTATTTTTTTATTTTTTATAATAAAATAGAATTAATAGCTTGCATTTGAAACAAGGTAGTAGTTAAGCCTAAATTGGAACTGAAATTATTTTTAAAGAATATTACATTTATGGATAAAGAATATAAAATTACTAATCGCATCTCAATAGATGCTTGTCGTGGCGCAGGGGCACAAGCACGTGGCCGTTAACGCTACAAAGTCGATCCCCACCAGAAGAAATAACCTATTTAATATTTTCATTTCTTCTCTCTGGGAATAACTTTAAATGCGGCATTGAGTTCCACCAATCCACACGCAATGGATCAATTTTTTCCGCTAGTTAACGGTGGAACGACGGAAACGGATGTGTCTTAACAAAAATAGAGTGTCTTAATACTAAGTTCCCATCTTCCCCATGCGTACTCTGCCGTGAGCTGTGTAAGGAGGCAAGGAGGTGTAAAGATTTGATAATTTCTGACCAAAATAGAAGCTGATCTTTCGTTCGGTTATCAAAAGTAAGTAATTAATCTTGATGATATTTTTCTAAAGCATTTAAGAAAACAATACAAGAGAGAAAGAAGATACAGTATGTAACAATTATAAAAATCAACGAATTTATTATATCTTCATAGATGCATCTGTACGTAATAACTAACAGAAATATCGATACTTTATATGTCGAATTGTATATTCACATTATATATAGAATATTTGACCACAAAACCACAGAAGGTTTTCCCCTCGACATGCCGCATTCTTATAATTATAACAAAATGGTTACTTTTCCGTAATTTTTAATGGTGCCATAATATATATATTAATATATATATATTAATATCGCCTAATAATATGTGTTGTGATTATATGTTATGGGAAGTTAAACGCTATTTTTAAGTAAAGAGTCTTTCTAATCTTTTATGGGGTTTTAGAGATGTCAATTAGTGTATAATGTATTTTAATCCGCTATGTTGATTGTATTTATACGTTGTTTTTTTATATAGTTTAGGGAGAGACTAAAAAACAATTAAAATGCTATATGATGTTAATATTATAGTCATATAGTATATAATAAAGAAATAATTTTAAGGATTTTGAAATTTTCCAAGGAATGAAATATTTAGTATTTTCGTTTAAAATTTCGTTATGGATTTTTAAAAATTGCAAAGAGCCTCAAGTTATTCGGACCGAAATCAAAAAAAAAGTTTTTGGTTGTACTAATACTAAAAAGCACCTAAATATCTAAATTCATATGATTAATATCAATACCTCATATTTTTAAATAAAAGCATTATACAGAGAAGAAAGTGATTCTTTTTTTATGGATAAGACGCAAACGAGAGTATGGGTCACCTGATGATAAGTGATCACCACCACCCACGGCCCCGTGTAGCACCAGAGGAGCTACAGGAACGTTGCTGGTCCTTAAGATGAATGAATGATGATTCTCCCTGCCTCCAGTGATTCTGGTTGATTCCGAATTACCGAACTTGTTATGACTTGGTATATAATAAAATATTTCAATTTTATATTTAGATATATTGTTGGAAAAAGTATTACCTGTTTGTTAGATATTTTGAAAATATTGGACTAGCCTAGTGCAAAGTTGACGAAACGAATAGTGTATTTAAAACACACTTCAAAAGGTATTCTTAATAAGGACTTTAACTTCAACGCCATTTTGTTATAATTGTTAAAATATAATAAAATTTAATTAATATATATTTATATAAATGAAAGATTGGTTAATTGTATGTATTGATATTTTTTTACTGCTATTTTTAATTGGTGGTTATACTGAAAACAGCAGCCGCTATTAAATATTTCATATGATCTGTTTGTTAAATTGGAAAAAATACATTCATTATAAAGAACTGGAGGGCTACTCTTGTAATATTTCTTGTTTTTATCTTTGGTTCAGTATAATTACTGACATGAATTTGATTAAAATAAATTGCTTTAATATTATTAATAATTAAAATTAATTGCGAACTTCTTGATAGTCACGTGGTTTTTGTATAGGCATGTAAGATTTTTTATATGAACATAATCATAACCAAAATATTACATCACAAAAATACTGAACAAAAAACTATTTTGTACACGTTAAGTGCATAGTTAGCATTAAATTAGTTGAAAAATCTTCCGTTTTGGTAAACTAACAGATAAAAATTTATAAATAAATAACGTCCTAACATGTTCAGTTTATAATTTCAAATGAGATGTATTTTAACAAAAAAACTAAAGGGTTTTAATACAGAGGCATCAATCGAAGTGTTCAGCATAATTCATTTAACGGTTATTACCATAATTGACTGACATTGAGTTTCCTTTTAAGCAGTAATTTTATTGGCATTTCGTCGCCATTTTTTGTAAAGATGCACTCCAATTTCAGATGGACTTACCTTTTTGTATATATATATATTTGTTTATACGTCTTTTTTAATTTTTTTAGAGGAAACTTGATAACCTAGTGCTACTCACTCCTTTCCGTTCCTCACCTTTCGCCAAGTTTGAGATATTGTTGAGTGACTGAATGTCCAATGGCACGTTTTTGCCTTGTTATCAGAACAAATAGAATTATATATTTAATATTTTTTCCCGACTATGGATAGAACCCACAAATTTATATTTACCATATATCAATTTGATGGTATGGTATGGTATGGTATGGTATGGTATGGTTCTTTGATTATGGCATTTCGAGCGTTGAGCACATATCACTTCGCCAATGTCACGTTGAATTGAGAAGACACGAAAGGGGTTGTACGGTAAAAAAAATAATATTACACAATAGGAGAATGCATATTAAAAAAAGATCAAGTTAAATATCAATTTGATATATAACTAGATGAAGTTCTGTTTTATACGTAGCTTTTTATATATCTAATTCTAGCATAGTGTATAGCATTTACGAGTGCAATTTGATTTTCATTTGATGATTAAAATATCTTATAGAGATAGAGAACATTTTGAATATTTAAAAAAAAGTGATAATATTATGACATACGCTGCTATGCATGTAACAATCATAAAAAAAATGGCCTCGCACAAAATAATGTGTTCAAATACATAGCTAATGATTATTCTGGGGCCACAACAAGTCGGGCGCGAAGCAAAACACTACCGCACCATCCTTGTCTGGGACCATTTTGACGTATTTTCTTACCACTATTTGAAAACCTATAAATTAATTTACAGCTTTTTAATACCATATATTTTATACGTAATGCAAGCTAAACTATGAGAGAAATGGATGTCTTCTCTAATTGATGTACAAATGTATAAACGGATGTATGAAGTATTTTCACGCACTAAAAACATCGGAGGTCAGGAATACCTAATGGCTCTGACGAGAAACCGAAAAAGCTACTTACACTTGATTGTTACACCAAAAAAATACTGTAAAAAATCGACCTTTGATTATATTTAAAGCATAGGCGTATTGATATACATAAGTCAATGCCCAGAAAAAAAAATCACATCGTAAACTTATACTTGGCTTGGCTTTACCTAGAGATTTCATTACTTTTTATAAAGAAACACACAGCTTCATCGAGACTTGGTTGGTTTTTATCAGATGTTGTTGGTGGAATTAAATATAAAAAAAGAATAGAAAAAAGGTCCATCTCCTAACAACTATTATAAATCTACCTAAATAAGTATTTAACTAAATAGGTATATGGTAAGTTTATAAAATTGCGCCTATCTGTGTCTCGTGTGAAAAGTTTTGAATTTATAGTTTTATTTTGAATAAGCAATATATTTTTTTTTATTATACATTATTCCGTGTAAACTATAGCAATCGTTTGGCAGTAGTGTCAAGACACTCCGTTTAACGCTTTTCGGCTCGTTAGTGATGAAATTCCTCAACACGTTGTACACAAAGTAAAACGTGGTGAAAAATGTAAAAATTCAAAAATGAAAATAAATCATTTTTCTATGGTGGGAACGCAACCATAACTTTTGCGATTACAGTAGCAAACTCCTACAGCGCCACGGTGGCATCGAGTAAGAAATTTTGTTGAACACATTAAAAATAAATAACAGGAAAGTAACACACTTAGAAAAATGTGGAAATTCCGAAAAAATATATATTTTATTAATATTTTTTATTTTAAGTTAACTATTTTTGTTGGTGTGACTTTATCGATCGTGACATCTAAAAAAAATAACAATGAATGATTGCTCAATGTTTACGTAATACGATGACGTAAATTAACATCACCTGTGTATTGTTATTGAACATAGATTAATTTTGAAATATTCACAATTTATTTCATAACTTAATATTATATTTGGAAAAAAATAGAATTACGTACTTATTATGGGCTTAATCGTGACCATTCTGTTATTTTCTTGATATTAATAAAACAAAATTTAAAAGCTCAAGTAGTTTGAAAAAGTTTTCAAAATTATTTATAAGGCTGTGGCGCTGCCAAACTTCTTGTGCTTTTAAAAGTGACAATTGTATATTAATTGAATCTACAACGTCCATACGACTAATAAATTATTTTCAGTTCCCACTCTTATAGCTAAAAAAAGTTCGGCGTTGAGGCCCGCAAATTGGCAGTTCGCAGGGTACGCGGCTTAATACTAGAAGCTAGTCTTTGGCTACCGATATGCGAGAAACAGAGTGAAGACAAAAAAATATTGACTCATAATCACTTAATAGAAAAGAATGCTTAATGATATTTAATAACTTGTTTTTTAAAATAACTTTAATATAACATTTATATGAATTATAATAAAATTAAATAAAAGCGTGATGAATAAATATGTGTAAATATGTTTAATAAATATGTGTATGCAAAAATTTTATAAAATTTGTAATTTAAATATATTATACTTTGAAATGTATGATTATGCGTGATTATAGTTCATTAAAATTCTGTTTGTTTGCGTCATTGTTGATTATTCGATTATATTTGTATAATTATTTAAAGCTAAAAAGAAATGAAAAACTTTGATTTTTCCTGAATACTAAACTCATTTTCCGAATTATAATATATTTTTCCTGAATATGTAGTACGGATTTTAATAATAAAATAATTTCTATGCGTCATATCTGTATACATTTTAAATATTTTTAGTGTTTTCTAATACTAAGATTTGAAATATATATTTAAAATACTAAAAAAATATTAACGTAGCGCCACTAGAATCGTTAAAATTGGTTGAAAAATAGATTTAGGATGACAGGTTTTATTTCTTATTATGTGTTAAACTCGTATATATATATATATATATATATATATATATATATATATATATATATATATATATATATATATATATAATATATATTATATATATATATATATATATATATATATATATATATATATATATATATATATATATATATATAATAAAATATAGGAATACCTAATAAACTTAACTAATTACAAACTTAAATTGATAAATCCGTCACCCAGAGATAAAATAAAATTGTCTCATTTTTGTATTATTAATACTTAAATCAAATAATTCTTAAATTTCGTTTATTTGCGACTGTCGAACAGTTGAATCGTTCAAACGTTCAATAATAATATTGCGTACAGCACAACGCGGCGCCCGCGCAGTCCATGCGCCGCGAGCATTACTGACGCCCGTGCTCTCGCAGTGAAACTAAAATGTGCTGTTAATTTCATTAAAATGTCGTTCTACCTACTTCTGAAAACACACGGGAGGCTATTCAGTGCTAAGTGATATCCATAATGCCGGAGTGTCCAGATTTTCCTTTCACCATACCCATTATAAGATACACTATGGAGGAAGACAGATCAGCTTCTGAAAGACAGCAGCCGATGACGAAGAAAATGTCCTTGCTGGCGCCTGTAAAAATCGAGACGCCGGATAGTGGTAGAAGGCTGTCTGAACCCACAAGATATTATATTCCACCACAGTGTAACAATAGATTGTCACCGAGAAGTGCTAGGAAACGAGATAGAAGAAGCTCCAAAACAGATTCCAAAGACTCTAATTGTAAAGAAACGTTTGGTCCAAAACCTTGTAACTGTGAAGATTGTAGAGCGTCGAGTCCTTTGCCCCCTGGGTATGGCCCCCCAACCATGTCTCCTGGCTATGATCAAATGAAGACTTCTTTGCTAGAAGTTCCTTGGAATGAAGACTTTACTGAAGCGTCAAGTGACGATCTCAGTTCAGAATGGGACTCCGACGTACCTGAACCACCTCGACCTACTCAAAAGGTAATTTGCATAAACTAATTTAAATGTAACATACATTAAAGTTTCGTAATTTTTAATTATAGCTACATACCTAACAAATTATAGTTGTAGAATTTATAAAATTGGCGTATTCAACAAAAGAATAAACTTTTTGACAGCCAATCGGTATTAAAAAAAATTATTTCGAAAATTTCATCAAGTTTAATAATATTAACTATACTTAACTACTTTTATACTTTTATATGTTAAATATATGCAAATAACTAAATTTTGATAAGTAATTATTTTAATTTTCCTTCTTTTAACACAAATGAAAGTCAGTCAGTCGATATAGATATACAAAGTACCTAATATGTTATATTAAATACGAGTAAAATCCTCAAAAAATATACCGCGTCACAAAAAAAAAGTAAAAGACAAGTTTAATCTACAGTGATTGGTCGTGGAAAGAAAAAGTGAATAATTAAAAACCAGCTCGAGCACCGGCCGGTTGACTGATTGAATGAGTTTATACCATTAAAGTTAATAAATTATATTGGCGTATAATTTGGTTAATGGTGTTCGCCATTAAATTGGTATGTAGAGAGTTAAATACACGAAATAATGATAGAGTCAATTATCATTCTTATGATAAGCGTGTAGTGATCTCATACCACATAATCACGATCCTTATTTAAGCGTATCTTCGCACGAAGAATAAAAAAATGTATGCTGTTATTGTAATAATTAACTGAATTTGAATCAAACACAATAAGTAGGAAGCTTCATTTTAATTACAGTTATATCATTTGAAACTGATTATGGAGAACTTGGGGACCTGATGTTAAGACACTCCGTTCCACTTCACAATTTCTGCCCAATTTGTGGCATTGCAAAGCAAAGAAATGAAAATATTAAATATTTAATTTGAAATTGTTATATATTTCATTTCATCGAGTGGTTATCAAACCTCCCGCGTTTATAGTCACACGCTTGTACCCCTGCGCAACTATAGGCCGCCATAGATTATTATAACCTCAATATTTTGGTTACACGTGCATTAATTATGTCAAGGATAGAACAATTTTACTTTGAAGGACAAACAAGGCCAGACTAATAGACTTTTTTTATATTTAGCTCAATTATTCAATTTTTATGTTGGATAAAAGCCAATCAAGGCTTACAATTAATAAATTGGAAGAACGAAAGTAGAAAAATTTTATAAATATGCTGCGTCCAGGCTGGAAATTACTATGAGAATATTGTGTTTTAATTTGTTACAATAAAAGCTAAATAGTTAATATTTTTACTATGTTTTAAAGTGTTATTCCACACTTAGGACAGAAAATACTAAACTTAAATTTAAAAAGCGTATAAAAATTTTGAACGAAGCAGGATTCGAACCCGCGCCTCTGGAATACCGTTCCAGCGCTCTGACCACTAAGCCATTCGTTCTCACCGAGCTCCGTCGAAATTCTTATACGCTTGTTACAACTTATTTTTGTTGTTAGCATCTCTGTAGGGTTTAAATTTAAGTTTAGTATTTTCTGTCCTAAGTGTGGAATAACACTTTAAAACATAGTAAAAATATTAAAAATAAAAATAGTATTCTCTCTTGCCAAACGATAATTCTTACGAGTTGTCTTTGGGTAGCGGAAATTTGTAAAAATCTCCCTACAGAGATGCTAACAACAAAAATAAGTTGTAACAAGCGTATAAGAATTTCGACGGAGCTCGGTGAGAACGAATGGCTTAGTGGTCAGAGCGCTGGAACGGTATTCCAGAGGCGCGGGTTCAAATCCTGCTTCGTTCAAAATTTTTATACGCTTTTTAAATTTAAGTTTAGTAGCTAAATAGTTGTAAATGAATGAAATATCATGAATTTTTCGCAAGTGAAATTACGTACTTTTCTTAAGTATCTTGATACTTTACTTAAGAAATTTTACTAAAATATCTTGATAATTTAGTAAAGATTGGTGACTAAAGAATCTTGATACTCGAAAAAAGAATCTTTACATAAGTTTATTGATACTTTTTTAAGAAAAAAAAGAATACTACGAAAACTTGATAATTTGTTTAAAAAAATATTTAATAAAATATCTTAATACTTTAATCAAAAATCGCAGAAATAAAATAATATGGATTTTTATATTATTTTTCTCGTTCTATTAATGAATGCAAATAATATTGAGAATCTTAAATTTTAATATAAATTGAAAACGTTTTATATTGTTACTTTTTGTATTCATTTATGCATGTAATATAAATACTAGTTTTAAAAGCAGTCGTCCTTAGCCGTTGAATAAATTTGTACGTAATAACGAAAAATTGTATACATTTCGTGTAACAAAATTATAGAAGTAAAGAGCTTTAGCCAATATGATGTTGATAACTTAGTAAGGTCAATTTTGTTTACGTTGAATTATGTTGTAGGGGTCTTCAAGTCGTTGCGCTCACGTGTTTGTTATATTGTTGTTAGTTAATTGCTTTATAATTTATACCCGTCAGTTGATGATATGCGCGATGTTGAGATCTACCATATAATACACAATATCTCGAAAATATGAAGGAAAATGGAGAGCAAAGTGCCTTAACACAAGTACCGTATGTCTACTCTGTTAAATGAGAGATCCGACTTAAAGCAGTTAATACTACTATTGAGCAGCTAAGCACTTGGTTATTCAACATTTTTTATTAAAATATAGAAAAATATTTGAATATTAAGCTGACGAAATATGCTATAACGATTAGGCAAAAAAATATATATATTATAGATAGTAGTGCCTTTACGCAGGCTTGCCTAACTTTACGAGTATGTACGTTGATTATAATTTTAATGTCAGAAAAATTAAAATAATTTATTTATGTAAAATTGTGTCTCTACTGTAAAGTCTTAGAGCCAGAGACAATATTTTGATTCACCACGAGATTGAGCTGGAGTGCGACACTCAAAGCTTATTTTCGAATTAAACAACTGTCTTTAATTTATACCGAGATCAAACATGTATGTAGGTGCGGCTTTGCCCGCATGTTTAAATGAAAATAACTAAGTTGTATATGACATCGTATATGATACATGGCACATTCTAAAAGCCCGAGCGAAATCTAACTGAAAATTCTACAACAAAACAATAGTATCATGTACTCATAGTCTATAGCTTTCTTGCAAAAGTGGCTATGTCATGTATTTTTTAACTTGAACTAGTTTTTCAGGAGATAAATACGTTCATCCAACAAAACTCTTCAGATTTATAATATTAGTATAAAACTATATTCTAATAGGATAATTCAGAGTAAAGTACGCTTTAAACTCGGCACTATCGTGCGTAGTCTTTATTTTTTCAATTGATAATCTATTCTCATTAGAGTTGATAACAAAGACTTTCACTACATTGTTTAACCGTTACTACGTTCTAGTAACCTCTTTGTACGCATCATACGCATTGCAATTGTTCCTGTTGACACAACGTTAGCAGCTGAACTGAATTTATGTTATTTTTTCGTATTTTATAGCAAAAAAGTAAATTTTGAGAAGCTTATAGTTAAAAATATCGTGGCGCAGCGGCACAAGCGACAGGTTCTGGGTTCGATACCCAGTCGAGGAAATGAAATATTTAATAATTTCTATTTAAATATATAATGTTTCATTTCTTCGCTCTGGTAATAAGGCAAAGCGCGGCGTTAAATTTCGCCACTCAACACGCACTACCTCAAATTCGGCGGAAAGTGGGGAACAAAAGTGGAACGGAGTGTCTTAACGCTAGGTTCTTGGGTTCCCTCTGCCTGCCCTGCCTCGTGCGGGATATAGCGTGAAGCTTATAGTTAAAAATATTTTCTACTTACATACATACATACACGTTTGTCGGAGAGTACAGGGACGTCCTAGTGTTAAGATATTCCGCTTACCACTTTCTTGGATATGATTTTCAGACATTGTGGATATGATTTTCAGACACTGTCTGTTGATAGGCAGAAATGAACGCCACACTTTATCTTAGGAGAATTTAATTTAATTTACAGGGACCTGGCGTACAGCGTAATTAATAAGTCAAAGGGGCCATTCATGACGATGGGGCAGATGTCAATCTTTATATTATCAATGTGATCTTCTATAAACAATGCCGGCATTGTTGGTTGCATCGTGTTTCATGAATACTTTTCTTATATAAAAGATAACAAGAAACATGATCAATTTCAATTTTATTTAGTTTAGTTTTGTTTTCGATTGGAACAAATCAGCTCTTACGTTAATGTTTTCATAAACATAAATAGTAAAAGAAGTATCTCACAACGGCGAAGCTTTATATAATATATAGTAATTCTCTTTATGTCACTTTACTATAATATAATATATTATTTTTAGGTAAAAACGAGAGCTTTTTTAAAGAGATGTGATTATTGTCTACAGTGCAAGTTTCATAAAAGTTGTTGTATAGTACCTATATAATACATTATTACCAAAATGATCTTTTTCATTTAATTCGTATTAACGACCAGAGTTGCTATGAAACATATATATTAACAAATTAACTACTAGACGACAGAATTATACAATTTGAGCTATATTTACTAAACTTAAATTTAAAGAGCTATATTTTCTTGCGTCAATTTATTGTTTTGAATTGGTCTATTGTTTTATTACATTGCTATGTGGGTAGTCATTGTAGAAGATTCCATATGCTTGATATCAAATTTAGCAAGCTTATTACATTTTTTATCTAGAATATTCGAATGCCGTTCATATTATAATATATTTTAAGGCTTGTCTGTTAGTAATTTCAGATTAAAAATATCATGTCGCACCTTAATAATACATTAATAATGATAAAAAACCACCTTAGGTAATTCACGTAACAATTAGGCCAAAACGAAAAAATATGTTTAAATATACATAGGTACAGTGTGGTTAACATGTTGTGAGTGCTAGGTGCTTCGGTTTTTTGATCCTTTGCACTTTATTTGTTCAAGAAGAAATGGAACAAAAATCAGAAAAAACTTAAAATAAAAAATGCGCAGCAATCTTCAGCCTTCAACCACTACTAGTGGACCGTGATGTACATTTATAAGCTAAATGCTAATCAAAATTGATTTCCATAACAATGACTGAATTCAATAAAAACCTTATAATTACTGTTTTTTTGCTTGAAAAACAAAGAATTTAGAATAAATAAATGAGTTACGTATTTTATATTTCTCATTTTGTAAGTTACATTTTACCTCAATCCTGGTTATAGTGGAATGCTATGAAGCATGTTACAATTGCGCGTTCAGAATTACTAACCATGTTGTGGAATAAAAAACTTGTCAGTATTTCTACTTCTGACGTGCTATTCACTTAGAAATGTTGTGTTCAGTATCAAAGTTATTATAGATATATGGAGCTTGTAAGAATTCGTAAATACAAAAAAATATATTATTTTTCTAACCTAACCCAATATTAATCTATTTACTAATTTTGAATTTATATTTTCAAATATTTCAGATACTTTTATGTATTTTATTCCAATATTTCCCAAAACTAAAGACGGAGTAGCTACAAGTATCTAATAAGCGTGTCTGTTTGAAGATACCTTATGTAGTCTCGCAAAAACTTTAATTTACCACACGCTACTTTAAAAAGGTTTACAATGCAAGATAAAAAAAATAAAGCATCTGTTATTGATGTTTTTTTTTTTTTAAATAAAAAGATTGTCTTTAATTTTATTCCAAATTTCTATTTTTATTTGACACTATTAATAGTATACTTAATAAAAAAACAATTATGACAGTGACGTATTAGGATGACTACAGGTAATAACGAATCGAAATGAAATCATTAAAAAATGATTTATTTGATTAGGTTCTATAACACAAACTATTATTAAAATCAAATATGGTTTCCACATAATATTATATTAGATATCGGAATGCGTCAAATGTTATACGAACTACGTCAATATAGATTCATCATGAAATCATTAAAACTTAATGAGGAATAAAACTGACTAATGATTAAATAATGCGAACATCACTAAAAAGCAGTAAAAAAATAATGAACAAATATAAATTTAAGTGTAATTTGATATTTCATTCGGCTATATTGTTATAAATGACATATTAATGATACGTAATGTGTACCAATGCAATTTACGTTACCGATACTTCCATTTTTTTTATTTACAAAAAAAAGAATGATAATAATTTTATATCCGTTAACCAATATTTTTAGAGCGGTAAGATTTTTTGAACTCAACTCAATTTAATAAAACACAAGTAATATTCTAAAATATAAAATTAAAAAAATAATGAATGAGAACATAGAGCCCTGTTGTGGCGTAAGGGTATTAGGGTGTGACTGTAAAACCAACAAGTTGTGGGTTCCAGCCTCACTTGAGTAAATTATTAATATCGTTTTTTTCTCTCTCGTAACAAGGCAAGCGCGGCGTTGAGTTCCTGCAGTTAATACCCAGTAGAAAGTGGGGAACGGAACGGAGTGTCGTAAAAGTAGTTTATTACAAAATTAATTCCTTATATTTTTACATATTTTGTTAATAAAACATTCCTTTTATTGCAATAGTATTTTACTACAATATTTATTTATAAATAAAAATCCTTGTTAGATTGCACTTTTTACTACGCTACGCACGCTTATTTAATATTTAGTACTTTTTCCCATTGAAAGCAATCTGTAACAAAAACTATATAGGTACTGAATTAAAATTATAATAAGCTGATAAGATGACCATTTTAATAAAAAAAATCAAGTCCATTGTGTAACAATGTACATACATACATATATAATTTATGACTTTGCTCGAACCTTTATTTGGAAAGCCTAAGTATATAATCTGCAAATGTTGGTTTAGTCTGAACCAGTCAAGGCGTAGATTAGATACAATTAGTCTGTGGGCGTAAGGCAGGAAATAGAATCACTACGTTATATTATGTATCTCCGAATTTATCAAGATTTTACAGTACTTTTGACTACTAAAATTAGCATTACTGCATTTTGAATATTTTTTGGGGATATACATGTTAAACTTAAATTTAAAAAGCGTATAAAAATTTTGAACGAAGCAGGAAAATTTACACCATTACCTACAGCAAATATTACCAAACAATAGACCATATCTGAAATGTAGCATTATAATAATAGGATTAGAACCAGCGACGTCCACAAACTTTTGGTTTTATCGTAGCTGCGCTATCGATATGTATATATATATATATATATATATATATATATATATATATATATATATATATATATATATATATATATATATATATATATATATATATATATATATATATATATATATATATATATATATATATATATATATATATATATATATATATATATATATATATATATATATATATATATATATATATATATATATATATATATATATATATATATATATATATATATATATATATATATATATATATATATATATATATATATATATATATATATATATATATATATATATATATATATATATATATATATATATATATATATATATATATATATATATATATATATATATATATATATATATATATATATATATATATATATATATATATATTTGTAATATGTTTTTTATAAGAAAAGATACACTCAATTCCGTTCCTCACTTTCCGCCGATCTTGACGTATTATCTGTGTTTTTTTTTACTTTTTTGTATGTTATTATGACTATCTGTAACAAACATATTCGTATTTAAATCATTCCGGAATCAAATTTACAACTCTCCCTCTATATATCATACTCTACTATTACTAGCTTGAATGCTTACATATATGTCAGTACATGATTCATTAATAACATTTTTTGTTATTATTTATTTTTTATATCTTTTATAGACTGTACTTAATTAATCATATTGATATTTAATTAAAAAAAATATTTACATCATTGCTTGGTGATTGCATGATAAATGTTGTTGTTGTTTAAGGCATGATTTATGGAAAGCTGATATTAAATATCTTATTTTTCTGTCGCACAAACTTATATTTAGCAGAGTAAATAGAGAAATAAAAAAAGATAAACTAAAGTTTGTTCTAAACATGTCGATCAATCGTAACAAGAAAAAATGAGACAGTCAGCTCCTCTATAATGTCAACACGCAATGATTTAAAAATTGGGGAATAAAGGGCCTCAATAATAGGTTCTCTTTGCCACCGTCTGATAAATAATAAATAAATAAATAATATAACATTATAGAATAATTTATAGGTATTAATGAGGTCTGTCGTGGCGCAGTGGCACAAGGGTGTGTCTGTAACCGACAGGTTGTGGGATCGATGCCCACTCGAAAATGTGAAAGATTCAATGTTTTCAATTTAAACATTTAATGTTTTCATTTCTTCGCTCTGGTAAAAAGGTAAAACGCATCGTTGAATTCCGCCACTCAACACGCCATGTCTTGGAACGGAAGTGGAACGGAGTGTCTTAACACTAGGTTCTCAAGTTTTCCCTGCCTAATTTTAATGTGCGGGATACAGCGTGAAGCTGAGTATAGGTATTAATATTTACCAAAACATACATATATGCTGCTTGTACGCACTTTATAGAATTTATCGCGCTATATTCTGCTCGTAAAACTAAACCAAATAAAGTTGAATTAACTTAGCAAAAAATAATTAATGTTATCTCTATAAAACCGGCTTCCCTACACTTAAAATATAAATCTAGATAGAGTTTCGATAGCGATCTATGTAAGAGATGGAGCTATAAATAATTTATATTTTGTGCGATAATTGCACGCAGTCGTGCCTCGAATGAAAGCTGTATTATTAAATAGCCCTACAAGCTTTATATATCATTTATTATTATTTATCTTTATGGCTATAATTTATCTTTTATTTATATTGTTATAAATACGGCGTTGAGTTCAGGCACTCAACACGCAATGCCTCAGTTTGGCAGAAAGTGGGGGAACGGGCAGCGTGTTCATTAACACGCTACCGCGTGATCCCATTAGATCCGAATGTCTTAAAATGCGACTCATGTCTTAAAATGCGACTCATAAAACCTTTTCTATAATATTTAAAAAATCCTTCAAGATTATAAATTACGAATTCCTATGCATATTGATTTTAGACTTTATTATAGGTTATTATAACTTAATCAGATAATATTTTGCAATAAACGATATTGTTAGTTATTTTGACTGCCATACAGGACAATTATTTTTAATAATGCCCTTCTTGGGCAAATTATTTTTTATAGTAAAAATATCTCCTAAGAACCCGCATTTACAACCAGTCTGTGCTCTACTACACCACGAAGGTCCTTTATACAAAATATGTAAATTCTTCATAATCATCATCATGTACAATCACAATTGCTTATAATAATGTGTGAAGTAGTAAAGTACCGGCTAAAAGTCTACTACGATAATTATGTAACGTCAATACGAGATAACCCTTGACGCCTGTCTGGCGCGTCTTGTTCTCTTTAACGCGATTTACTAAAACTATCTTTATATCGATAGATTGAAAGACGTTTAATATTTAAATAGCTTTAACACATTAAAATTTATTTCATAAATAATTGATGCCGGATTTAGATTTGAATGTGTGTCAAATATTAGGAATATTTTTATCTTTGCGCATGTCTCATCATTTGAAGACACAATTTTCATAAATACATGTAATTTGCCTTTGAATTTGCTTAAAAAATGAAGTTTATTATTAGAGATCAAAAAACTATATCGATTTTCACCACTGGATGTCCAGGGTATTGTCATAATGTTTCATTTCGTTTCTGGTAACAATGAATCGTTACTCTATATCACACTCGTATCATCAGCGGTGTTGTGTACTCGAACTTTGATTTTCTTTTTGTACTGGTAGATCATATAAATTTTTATGCTGGTATAATGATAATGCCAACTTCATTTACTTTAAAAATATCAAGCACAAAAATAAAATATTCAGATTTAAATATATGACATGTATTGTCATAATGTTTCATTTCGTTTCTGGTAACAATGAATCGTTACTCTATATCACACTCGTATCATCAGCGGTGTTGTGTACTCGAACTTTGATTTTCTTTTTATACTGGTAGATCATATATATTTTTATTCTGGTATAATGATAATGCCAACTTCATTCACTTTAAACATATCAAGCACAAAAATAAAATATTCAGATTTAAATATATGACGCTGCTATTGGTACAAGAGGTGCAAGCCACTTCTCAATAAGCAGTATAAACCGGCTTAAACTGAGAAAGGGAACACAAAGCGCTTGATGGCAGACGTCATAATACTTACATTTTATATGAACACTCACACAAATGCAAAGCTAGACCATGCAGTTAGACAATGCAGACAATGCAGCTTAGACCTAGCGGATTATGGCAGGATAGGCAGAAGGAACTTGGGAACTAGTGTTAAGACACTCCGTTCCACTTCTGTTCGCCATGCATGCATTAAAGTATTAATATACGTTCGTATGGTCCTACGCATTTGAACTAAATTTTTATTTATAGGCATCATAGTTACTGATAAAAGTAAATACAAACAAGGCGTCATGTTTTTGCAAACAAAATAATTAATTAGCATGTTTCTTGTACAAATAAAATGGAATACTATCATAAGGTTAAAGATATCTTGAAAACAGCTTTATAAGGATATATTTAGATTAATGACACTCTAAGATAATAAATAAACATGTGCACACAGACTTAGAACTAATGTAGCAACGTAGCAGTCTTTGCGAATCAACATGGCCATTCATTTTATTTATGTACTGATGATAATTGATCAGCTACCAGCTTTACACCGATACGATCTACCCTTTAAAGGTTAGAGATTGTTGTGTTGAAAGTATGTATATAATAACCACGCTTGCGCCGGCGCATATCATTTTGTAATATTTAGTTTAGACTTGGTTTTTACATTTACGTATATAATTATTGTTACTTATGTAAATTTTCTTATATATGATTTGTATGTTTAAAATATTACTGAAATAATGATTAACATCTATTAAAGATTAAAATCAGTTTAAAAAATTGTAATCACTAACACTTAAATAGTGATAAGTGTAAATATTATTTTAATAAAAATTCTAATGTTTTCCTATCATGGCAAGACAATTTACGAACATTCGTTTGGTATTGCACTTCATAATTTACTAAAATTATGTGTGATATGAAAAAAATAAAAAGTTTAGTGAATGTTTTATGACTGCTACACCATAAGTATATTAACGGGGTTTATGTAGATGACTCATTTGTTGCGAGACATATCATATGTGACTTCTCAAACATTGTTTATTAAATAAGTTCATTACAACGTTAGTAATTAAAACAGGAACTAAAATAATAACATATTAATGTAAACACTTTGCAATAATATCTGGTGTCAGCGTTCCAAGTTGTGGAATTTCGCTAACAAACTTTGTGAGTGCGAAACTGACTCAAATATGTATGTAACAGCAAAAATAAACATGATTAACAACACTCGCATTCAGTTCACGTTAATTTTTATAACGAATGTTAAACATTTTGTTTTTCTTCTTCTACGTACTCGTTTGATTGTACGTAAGCGATTAAGAAAACATGTTTTATAAGAAA
The DNA here is from genome assembly GCA_019049475.1 of Eueides isabella. Taxonomy (NCBI): domain Eukaryota; kingdom Metazoa; phylum Arthropoda; class Insecta; order Lepidoptera; family Nymphalidae; genus Eueides; species Eueides isabella. Next base: position 10,531,584 of record CM032389.1, on the reverse strand, counting down.
ATATATAAAATTTTTAATGTAACTGGGCGCAGGTTCCAATCCCGCTAAGTTACAAATTTTTATACGTTTATTTTTAAATATTTTTCTTTCCCAAGTGTGGAATATCATTTTAAATATGTTAAAAATGTTTAATTATGTTTTTACATAGTCTATTTGTCTCTTTAATAGAAAAGTGACATATCTTGTGTCTCAAAATATGGCCGACACGTGGGGAACGGGGTGTTTTAAGACAGGTTCCCGCTGGTTCCCTACTTGAGGTAATATACTCTCCACAATTACATGCTATATTAAAGTAATAAGTTCTCACTGTAACTTTCCGTACGTACGTACGTATTTCTACTACAAAAATAAATTTTATTACAAATTCGTGTCGTTCATAAGTTTTAAAGAAATATCACTTTTTGTGTTTCAATGTATTGCTTATGAGTTGTAAGTTTATATATTTATTGATACTTAATTTTTTATTACTGTTACGTCAAAGTTCGCACATTTCATTGCCCTTGACGGCAATTCAAATAAGACTAATGAATAGGTAGGTAGGTACCCTAAAAAAATTTCATTTTATATTTTTGATAATTATGGATGTTAGTTAAATATAAATATATATTAATATAACAGGAAATTGAAATTCATAGAAATATGTAAGTTATTAAAGCAAAACTAAAAACTGAGTTCGGCGCCATTGTATTCTGTCCGTTTGCGTCGTCGATTATTTTTATTAACCTCTGATAACGAATTAAAATAGATGTATTTATGTTCTTAAAATCATGAATAAAGATTTCTTATAAGAAATCTCATATATATTAAGAATATTATTAGTAGATAAAGTATGATGATTCCACTAATGCAAGGCAAAGTTTAAGTTTAGTTTAACTTTTTTATAATTTTTTTATTGATTCACTGTAAAACAACCATAAAATAAAGATTTGTTTGTTTGTTCCAATGTAATGTATACTCGGGTTTCATAGGAGTTAATTGTTTTTTGTCATCCCCAATTTCTTCTGGTTTTTTCCCGATTACATAAGAAGATTTTTCGGACGTATCTTGTATGTATATAATATTATATTGTATATTACCTGATATCTTCCAGAATACCTAAAAAGATTTAAATAATTGAAGCATCCTTAGATTCATCTTAGCAACCAAAGTGTTCTTAAATAGGTGACGTTATAAAAATATTGAACATGGCTGCCATTATTCATAGCGATAAACATTTTTTTCTTTAAATACAATATGTACTGATATTGTAAATTAGAGAGCTAATACAGAAACTCAAAAAAATTACTATAAAATCATATTAAAATAGTATGTGACAGTGATATTCAGCTTTTGTTTCCGCCTTATGTGTAAATAACTGTACGTACCCAGGGTACCGTTTCTTCTGCGGTGGATAGTTAATCTATGTCTATAATAAGTGCTACATAATAACTTCTATATTTCTTGAGGCCTGCGTGGCGCCTCGGCACGAGTGTGTGACTGAGACTGTAACCGACAGGTTCTGGGTTCGATCCCTAGTCGAGGAAATGAAATATTTAATATTTTCAATTTAAATATTTAATGTGTCATTTCTTCGCTCTGATAATAAGGCAAAGCGCGGCGTTGAGTTCCGCCACTCAACACGCAATGCCTCACATTCGGCGGAAAGTGGGGAACGGAAGTGGAACTGAGTCACTTAACACTAGGCTCCCGGGTTCCCTCTGCCTACCCTGCCTTGTGCAGGATACAGCGTGAAGCTAAGTAAGTAATCACTTCTGGGCTCATTAATATATTTTGTGAGTTTATACTAAACATTCATTCGGTACACGCTTTTTATCTTTGGTTTTTACCGTAAAATTGCAATTATAACTAGCATTGGCATTGTATACAATATATGTATATATACATAACTCTAGGAAAATATTTTGACGCCATGTTAACGCTTTTGTTATTATAATGGCTTCATTGTAGACAAAACATGCAATGTTTTATAGTAAAATGACTCTTCAAGTTTCTATATTACGAATACGTTGAAAAATTTATGCAATTTTAATAATACACTTGTAATTCATTAATTTTACTATAAATATAATTACAGCGAAACTTTAAAACATTAAGCTCTTTATGGAAAACAGCACCGACCGGTGGTTCATTGAGGACCACCAACACTGGGACCGTATTAGTAACAATGTGGTATAAAAAGAATATATACATAAATTAAAAATCGATGTACGTTGTATATACGAGTATAAATGATAAATATCTGCGTAATAAATATGTCAACATTTATCGATGTAGAGTCTGATATTCTTTTTCGAGTTATAAAGTATGGCCTATCGTGGCACAAGAGTGTGACTGTAACCGATAGGTTCTGGGTTCGATTCCCAGTCGAGGAAATGAAATATTTAATATTTTCAATTTAAATATTTAATGTTTCATTTCTTCGCTCTGGTAATTAGGCAAAGTGCGGCGTTGAGTTTCGTCCCTCAACACGCAATGTCTCAAATTCGGCGAAAAGTGGGGAAAGGAAGTGGAACGGAGTGTCTTAACACTAGGTTCCCGGGTTCCCTCTGCCTACCCTGCCTCGTGCAGGATACAGCGTGAAGCTGTGTGAGTGAATGAGTATATATAAAGATGGCGTTTATATACAGAAAGATATTTTTTAGAAAATTAATTTTCTTCGCTTTTTTCTTTAAGATATTGCGTGCAAAATGGGGTATAATCTGCTAATTAAAAAAATGCCGTATATCTATTTCTCTAACACATCGAGAAAATTTGTCCGTCAAGTAGGAATTGAAGTCATAACTGTCGAGTTTACAAGCAGACGCCTTGCGCCGCGGCTGCCTTGTTATGGTTATGTTTTACACATATAAACAGTCATATCGTCATATAACAATGTTGCTGTATTTTGTACTTACTGTGGGAACGTGAACTAATAAGATTTACTAATTTGTCAATAAGTACCAAACTATATTTTATATTTTAAAATAAGTTCAATATATAATATTTGAAGGATATTTTTTAAATATCTACATGTATTTTAATAAAATTTTATATTAACATTATTGTGTGGCATATAAAAACAATTTTACATTATTAATAGCCCAATGAATATTCGGAACTTTTTTCTGCACAAACTTAAATAATAAATAAAGAAAAAAAACATTTACTTCCAAGGTTATTTTGTAAATACACTTAATTTATATTGAAAATGAGTTTGCGGTGTAATTATTCATTTCGTCGAAGGTTACCGTAACTAGACGTCATTAATGACCTTTTGACGTCCACTGCATGAAGTAAGTGATTAGAGGGCATTACGCCTAACGTGCACCGACAGTTAACAGTTAACAAGTTTAATTGACGCAGGTGAAAATGTCTTTTGGTAACTAAGTAATTTAGGCCTGTCGTGGCGCAGCGGCACAGACGTGGGACTGTAAAAGTGACGGGTCGCGGGTTCGATCCCAATTCGGGGAAATGATATATTTAATATTTTCAATTTAAATATTTAATGTTTTCATTTCTTTCTGAAAACCAGAAAAACTCGGCGTTGAGTACGCCACTCAAAACGCAATACCTCGGTGGAAAGTAGGGAACACAATGGAGTGACTTAACACTAGGTTCCCAAGTTCCTTTTATGTACCTTTTCATAAGTGGGTGCTGAAGTAAAGAAGTAATTAAGTGCTAGAAAGATACAACGTGGCCTGTTTATTTGTATACGTTTTCAATACATCTATTTCATTAAGTTAGGTGAAAAAGCCGTAAAGGGGATCATCCAAAAGAGTGAAGAAAAAATCAAACCAATTCCTAAAGTAATTATCGAAATACTGCCAAAAATATCAAATACGTTGGCGGCTGTTTACACTAGAACACAAGATTTTTTCCATCTGTCATTTAAATTAGAGTGTATATGTAACTTTGTTTAGTGACTTTATTCACTAAAGAAACATTATTTGTTATTATTATTAACTATACTGAATTATACTTCACAACAGCACCATGATAATTCTTATTATATAAAATGACTTTATTTATACACTAATGAATTAATTATATAATATATTTTACAGTTATTATAAATCTGTAACTGTATGTCTGCAAATGGAAGATATATTAAAAAAAATTGCCAAGGACGTTTATTTACGTAATAGAGCCAAAAAATAGTATTTCTTAAAGTTTTTGTCTGTTAGTCGGTTTCTCTAAGTGTTTATATATGCCAATCTCAGGAACGGCTAACCGCTAACCAGATTTAAATGAATATAATAGATAATCTATCTTGAACATTTAATGTTTGTTTTATTTATTCCAGTAAAAAAAGTAACATATGTTTAAAATGCTAAGTTCAATAAAATTGCTACAAAATTTTTATTCATTTAGCTCAATTTTTAGTCGTCAATTGTCTTAAAAGTGATAATGTCAATACAACAAAATAATTGAGTTTAATAAATAAAATAATTTAATTAAAGCGGGAGAAATTGTAGAAATGTTATATTATTATCCTATATATGTAGCTTGAATAATCATATACGTAAACTGACCATACTCATTACTGGCGAAAATATGATTATTAACATGCAACTAAGGTAATTAGAAGGACACAATAACAAGATAAGTTAATGTAATAATAAGGACAATATGGTTTTCATTTAATATTTTATTAATATATAATTTTAATAAACAAAGTTATCGGTGTTGGTCGGATTTTGTCGAATATATTGCACTGCAGTTTGATAAAAAAAATGTGTGGGCGATGGAACTGTATGTAATCTTTCATGGCCGGAAATGTATATATTATATATATAAAAAAAAATAAAGAACGTACGTAACTAGCGTAATCATTTTATGTCATTTTAAAAAAATATATCATTTTACTTATATGATTGCTTAAATTACATTACAGTAACGAATTTTATTAAGTTTATAATATTACATCATTAGAACGATTTCATAATTTTTTGGGCAGGAAGCCACCGTAGCGCCTTTGTTCATAGTTACAGTTAGATGAACTGTAATTACAATACAAACTGATGGTAAAAGGTTTGATCCCTACTTGAGGCAATCATTTAATTAGACATCGTGAAGTTGCGAATTTATAAATTGAATGTCTAATATTCGTGGTTAAGGAAGCGGAGTGTTCTTAATAAAATACGACATAGCTGAAATTAATAGGATAATGATGATAGGATAGGATAGGACGAATTATTTTTATAAGTAAATTAGACTTATAAAAATAATTCGTGACATAAAAATTTATTTTTGGCCGCACAAAGCGTAAAACGCTTTGAACGATTAACTCTTTTTTGAACAATGACCAAATTGACTTGCAATGTTTCTTCATCGTACTCAAGATGAATTGACAATACAAAATAAGTTCTTAAAAACCTTAGGGTATATGACCTCTACGAGGATACACGCACTGTAAGCATGAGAACTTCAATTACTTTTATTTTTGTATGATTACTCAACTTTAAACTTTAGGTATTCAGAACAAAAAATAGTAGTTTTAATGTTCATTCAATTTGCAATTATTTCATACAACTTGTAAAAATATATTTTCTAATACGTTAAATTAAATAGAACGAAGAACTTAAATTATAAGAAGATATTCTCGCTAACGGGAAGTAAACCATGAACTATAACTGCGATATATAGCCCAGGTGTCAATATAAGATTTATCTAATAATTAAGTTAAAAGCTGTTATCGTATGCATTACTAACAATATGTAGTGCAAAACCATTTTGCCTGATGGAAATCTAAAAACTCTTTTACATATTTCCATAGGCGTAATATTAAAATTAAATCTTTTATTAATTATTATCAAAATTAATAAGTTAAGTAGGTATACTTTACAATTTTACAAAATTGTGTATTTATTACTTAAGTATATTGGTAAATATATTTACGTAAGATACACAATTTTGTAAAATTAAGCAATAAATAATCTGAATTTTCTTTATTCACTACATATTTGAAGCTTTTTATGTTAAATTTAAGCAGTTTGCCTTATCAAGCTTAATTCAGGGCCAAAAAGTAGTTCATATAACGACTCCTAAGGAAACCGTTTAAAATATTTAAAGGGCGCACGCGTGAAACAGCTATTAACCTACAAACGGTATGTGTGCGTTAATCTACAGTAGTTTCAATTGTTATCACGTTACAACAATGGCAACCTAATGTAATCTTCCTATAACAAGACGTATGTACCAAGAAACTACTACTTCTTATTTCTATTTTAGTGAATGTTTATATTTTATGGTACTATTTACAAAGTATCATAATTGATTTACGCTGTATCCCGCACATTACAGGGTAGGCAGAGGGAACTTGGGAACCTAGTGTTAAGACACTCTGTTCCACTTCCGTTCCCCACTTTCCGACGAATTTGAGCATTGCATGTTGAGTGTCGGAACTCAACACCGCGCTTTGTTATATTAATTTATTCTTGTCATATAAATTAAAAAAGTAATAGTTCATATATAATCATTATAGAACTACATATATGCAGCAAATGCAAATTCTTTATTTACAGTTAACCTTATTAATTAAAAATAAACTTAACTAAATATATAATTCTAGAACATTGAAAACATCATACAATAATTAACTGGTCCTAACATTTAGAATATATCTAATATGGTGTTGCAATCTATGTCGGTGCACTGAATGATGTTTCGATATACACGAGTATCTTGATGTAGAACGAATTAATGTGATTTGATCGGTTATTGCCTGTGATCGGCCTTTGCCTTTGATGTTAAGTTACGACAACAGCGAGCCTGACGTTATATATTTACTGGCATCATAATTTCAACGTTGGTTTCTTTTACTCATGAGCGTATCATTATATTGCTTTTATTTTAACATTCAATAAATTTTTTTGAAAAAGAAAATGTTAGTAAAATTTCTACGTTCAATTCAAGACTATTGTAGGGTGGGCACGGACCATCCGTTCCCCGTCTTTCTGCGCCTATGCTTTAACACCTAAAAAAGTTACAAGTTCGATTATCTTTATAGTGACATAATTTAAAGTGAAAACCTATACGTTTGCATTTCAATCCAGTATCATGTTTCGTACCTTATTGGATTTCTTAATGTTTGTCTACTTATTATGAATTATTAAACAAAAATATTTTCATAGCAATACAAATTTGTCTCTGTTGAGAAGCTATTGACGTCAACGGCGTCCTACATTACAATGCCTACTTAGTGGTGTGCTAACACGAGTTATATTTACACAAATTATTATTTAAAATGGATGTTCATGAAAATTTATAAAAGGGACACATCTTATATCTCCAAGTATATTTAATGTGAAAAGAAAATCTACACTGTTTACGATTAGACTTAGGCTTTAAACAAAGTACTAGATTGGCTGCATTCGCTGTCTTTTTATTTTTTGTATTTAATCGATGAAACATTGGCTAATAATCTAATTTACTTATTTTTTCATTAACATTGATTTTTACAGAAACGTTTTTTTGTTCTACAGTATTGAAATAGCCGTTTTTACATCATCCGCTATGGGCCGATGCGCATGAGCCACTCCAAATGGGCTTTTGTGTTTCCGCTCCCATTCATACATAATAAAATTTTAGATACAAATCAAAATTTAATATAGAAATTTTTTGCTTAGCAAATTAATACGTCTGTTACACTTTTTGTCAGTTCTTGTTCAATACAATTGTAAATATAGCACAGGCGAAATAATATAATAACACAACAATTATCTAAAGTGGTGAATGGAAAATTTTGTGACATAGCTTAATAAAATATGAATACGTATTATGAATATTAAATATAGTTAATCTGTATGACATATTTTGACTACGTCTAATGACAGACGAAACTACTTAGCGATCCATGGATATACCGTACAGTAGGCAAGTAGGTACCTATCATTTTTATGATGTTAATCTTGGAGCAGTGGATTGAACTTGCGACCCAAGCCTAGAGTTGAGGGAATTTCATTATGACATCACGACAGACAGACATAAAATTAACTATTTTTTCTTTTTCTTATTTTTCAGGTAAATAAATGCTAGAGCTAGAAAAAATACTGCGTCAACAAGACTGTAAGTGATATAACATACATCAGATTCATTGCGTTCACATTCCTATGATGATTATGTCCATGTATAGGCATTTCTTTTACTTGCTTTATAAATAAACCTAATGACTGTACAGTATTACATATACAAGATAAATTGAATAGGAAATTTGCATATATTACAGAAAAAAGCGTGACCTATAAACTTTACTGTGAACGTTAACCAAAAGACGCCTTAGCGAGAGCCATAGAGGCGACTTTGCCTAGAATAGGTAAAATATTTAAATGAAGCGGTTTGCCTAGCGAAATGACATATTACCATAATAATGATATCTATGTTACTACGTTATAAAGAAAATTACGTAATAAGTGACATAATATAATGTAGAATTTAATTTTTATATTCATTAAATTTAATGTAGGTACGACAAATAAAAGAGAAATAGAAGAGAAGATGGGCTTATCACCACAAGTGATCTCTTTTAATCAGACACGTTTTCTTGTTTTTGTTGTTCAGAGTATGAATATTTTAATTTTAAATTGTATAATGACAATTATTTTAAGCACATTTTGAGAAAATAAATAACATAAGTATTTTACTGACACGATTTAAGACGTGTTAATGAAGCGCTATTAATGGTGCTAGATTTCCACTGAATTTAAGATATTATGTGTTGAGTTGTGGAACTCGACGCCACGATTTGCCTTGTCACCAGAGCGAAGAAATGAAAACATTAAATATTTAATTAGAAAATATGAAATGTTTCAATTCCTAGAGTGGAAATCGAACCCACAATCTGTCGTTTACAGTCACACGCTTGAGCCGCTGCTCCACGACAGGCTTCAAGATAAAACATTTACCTTATAACCTAACTTAAACAGTAGGTACAAACTTTTGTAAACATACATACTCGTACATACGTAACTTTTGAATGGCTAGTTAAAACATCACGTCTCCAAAGGCAGCTGTTATTAAATTAAGTATTCTTTTATATACCTTATAAAATTATATTTAGATATACTTAGCAGTATAAATGTATTAACGACCACACGTACTGAATCTATATTTAGCCTAATGAAGGAAGCTCAGTAGGCGGGCGGATGGTTATTTAATAAAAGTTCTAAAGAGTTATAATAAACAAAAGGTTATATGCTATAGAACTATTCGTTAACCTCAGTTGTTATCAATGATGTCATATTCAATCTGATCAATTGATTTATTAAGGATTCATTTTATTACTCTCATAAATGTACTTTATGGAACACGCACCTATGGAATGATACTTTTCAAATAACATGATGTGAAAGTTAAGAAGACACGGCTAGTGTTTTTTGTTGAAAACAATAAAAGATGAAATGAAAGATTAAAGGGAAGTTCATGAAAATATTTTGACATAGGAAATACATATTCTTATTTTCAATTATTATATTACGGATGGAAAGTGGGGAACGGGTGTCTTAATAATTCCATCTGCCTATGGCAGGGACCATGTGCGGAATGCTACGTGGAGCTGGAAAAATACATTTTATTTTATTATTTCTTATATATTACTTCTTATATACTATTTTCTCGTAGCGTTTGGCGCTCCGTCCTCTCCGCTTATCCCACTAGGGATATATAGCGTGAAGCTAAGTAAGGTTATTTGTTATATAAAATTTTTAAATGTTTTTCAAATTATATTAAAAAAAACATTATAATATTAACATAAATAATATTTTATACATTAATAAAACTTAGCTGATGGAGTTGTGCAACATACACATACGTTATATACATATATAGCTATATACTAAAATATGTATATTTAAAACGCTTATATATTCACAGCTTTTTACCTCTTGGTACTTAAAAATATGTGTTGGTAATAAATTCTTTCTGTAGTTTAAAGGGACTATCTTAAACTAATCACTCCATCGAAGCCTTTAACGATTTCTTTAAAAGGGCACTCGTATACTTATTAAGTGTGCTGTTACCATAATTTAGAATTACTTAAGACGATATTACATTAAAAGTATGTGATTAATGTATATGTTTATAATGTGTGATTTTAGAACGTTTAAAGTAAGATAGTGTAATCATTTTTGAATTCAGAAACTTAATTTAATTATAAAATTTTAAGGCATTTTTTATTGAAATATCTTAATTAAATATCTTAAGTATATGGGTGAAGAACGGTAACTGACGTACTAAATAAGTTTCGTTATTTTTTGGGTAATATTTTTGTACTGCACAGTGAATTCTGCCTATAGTATAGGGAACCTATATAATCCGTTTCACATTAACCGTTATTATTTTCGACAAATTAACATATATTGTATATTAACTGGTAAAAAAACTTAGAGAGAGCAAATAAACATAATTCACGTTAATATCGAGATGGCCACTGTATGTATTACACAGACACAGTTTACAATATTCATATTAATTAATTACAAACAATTAAATATTGCAAATTTTGGGCTCCTTAATAGTCATAAGAACTGCGTGTAATTCAAGGAAAGCATTCTTGTAATGGTCTTTGTGTCCTATAATCTGTTCCAGATTGGGCGATGTTATCACGTCCATTTTCACTCTAGTCTACTTGGACTAGATATATGAGTAGAATGGAAATTCATAATTAATTTCTGATTGCTGTCTAGAGTTAATCTGGGCAAAGTTTCCACCTGACCAACTGATTTCCAACGGAGTAATATATATATATATATATATATATATATATATATATATATATATATATATATATATATATATGTATATATATATATATATATATATATATATATATATATATATATATATATATATATATATATATATATATATATATATATATATATATATATATATATATATATATATATATAATTTCCCGATATAAAGTGGATAACAAAGTGATTCTCTCTGCCTGCTATGTCCAAGCTATTATGAATAAAATATAACGTTGAAAAAATGTTTTTACATAAGCAGTCCATTGCCTTCACGAAACGTGACTTTAATTCATGTATTTAAATTATTTTATTCGCATAGTTATACATTAAATAATAGTTTTTGTACAGGCGTAAATGTATTTTACAGAAAATATACGTACAGGGAAAGTTAATATTCAATTATTTCTGATTTATACACCATTTAAACATGTAGTAAGCACAACGTTGTAACGTTGTAGACATGACTGACATCATCTCCAAGTGAAATATAGACAATTTGGTATTCCAAGTGTTTTACATTATTGGAATGTAATAATTCTGGAAATTCCGTTTAGTGTAAAATATATATTCATAACCTTTCCTCAATCATTGTATCATCTAATGGTCCACATTTAAAGTACACGGGTTATCTAATGTTGATATAAAATTTGGATTTAATTTTTGGATACTTTACTTTATTGGTTGGTTTCCTTATTTAAACTTTACGCAGTACCCCAACGTAGCAAAGTAGTCAGAGGACCAGTTCTTTGATTGCTTTCTGAGGATGTGATTTCTGTTTTAGGACTTGTTCTCCGATTTCTGTCGATTATTTTTCAGATATTATCTGTTAAGTGCGGACCTTAACGCCGCGCTATGAAGACATTGTTCTTGCATTTTTTGCATAGAATGTTGTATTTATAACCACAAACTAATAATCAAATCAAGATAATCCTATCTTATTTTTTATGAAGCAGTAGCCATTTCAACTTAGGAACAGTAAAATTCAGCAAGAGTAGTCGATGTATTTCTAGAGACAACGTACGTAGAGGACAGTTTACGTTAAGTAGGTTTTTTTTTTTTTCAATTAGGTACTTCTTTAATATAATTTTGGTATGTTAACTATTGAAAATAACATTCATCGTGAATCTTGTTAAATATAAACATAAACACAACACTTACGTAAATTGTCCACGGTGATGAAGGAACGTTAAAGCTATTAGAAACATTTTTATATATAAAATATCAAATCACAGTTATGTGTAATTACTTTCAAAAAAATCTAAATGAGACTAATTAAAGCAAAAACATATCTCTGAAATTGAAATAATGTTTTCCAATTACCGAGAATACATTTTAGGCGTTATTATGTAGGTATGTCACTTAAAGGAATTAGACGATGATTTCATACAATAAAGTTAACGATATAGTTTCTGGAAACCTACGCGTTTGTTAACAAGCATATCCATTTTAATCTACCAACTGACTCATAATGTAGCTTTATAAGAAATGTTCCAGAACTTTTGTGTGGATGAACAATACGATATAGATCAAATATTTTTTTTTGCTTCACGCTGTATCCTGTATATAGCAAGGTACATAGTGGGAATCTGGGAACCTATCATTATCATTCCCCCTTTCCAGTCCATCTTGATGTCCTTGCAATCACAGTATAGCGCCATCGCCACTAACGTCCACAGCAAAGAGAAATATACCCGCGGCAACTATGCCATTACTATCAGAGGTGACTCCGATATTATACAACTATTTAATTGTATCCTGTCGCGTATATTTGATAGGTAAACATCAATCTGAATTCTATTTGAATAAGTCGCATTTCCCGCAACCATCTGAATAACAGTTATTTGAAGCAAAACAAATTTGAGAAAACACATTAATATCCAAGGAAATTGATATATCTATATATAGTTCTTTTTTCTTCTACTATAACCTGTAGCTCCTCTGGAGTTACTCCAGTACTAATCCTGTAGCTCCTCTGGAGTTACTTGGGGCCGTGGGCGACGGTGATCACTTACCACCAGGTGACCCGTACGCTCGTTTGCCGTCTTTTCCATAAAAAAAATCTAAGGCGGTAAGTAACCATATCCGAAAAATATATTTCAGATATAAATCGAAAATAAAAAAAGAACGAAAGTAAGACTGAGTCAAGATGGTCTTTTAACAGCAGCACATTTATCATACGTACATAAACTACATATATTTAAAACATTATATTCATTATACTTATTAAGCATCATTTGTAAACGGGAAAGATTGTATCTGTATATTATGTATGTTTGGATGTTCGTTATTCGCAAGGCTAAACAGATTTCGATGCAATTTGGCATACAAATATTGGGTAGCCTTGATTAATATATACGATACTTTTTATCCCGGTACATGACTTGAATTAACGAATATATTTTTTGTGTCTGCGAAATCATCTGAAAAGTTAATATTTAACTGACTTCAAAGAAAATATGTATAAATACACTGAAGAACAGCTTTTAATATTTAACTAGTTTCCATTTGGTAATTTCGATAAAAAATCAAATGGACATAATCTGACTCCAGAAGTAAATAATATTAAATAGTTAAAAAGCATGAACATCAATAATTTCGGTACTATACTTCAATTTTATTTAGCTCTAAGTCATAATTTATTTTTTTATGTATTTCTTTTTATTTTAATTAAATTTGTGAATACACAGACAGATACAGATTTTAGTTTTATTAACATAATTCTAATATTTTTCTATATTCGGCTCATTGGCGCCATATAAATTAGCATGCAAATATTCCAATTGCCAAGTCTAAGCAAATATTTTACAGAGCACGTTGTGAATAAATCTCTGCTTAGGATTCTTGTCACGTAAGGATATTTAAATATTTGGGATAATAATAAACGTTTATTTTAAGTAACTTTCTGTATTTTTTTTATCTGTTTGTATGTCTGTGGCACCGTAGGTCTGAATCAATGAACTTTTATCGAAAGGTTTGTTCATCGCTGTGATTCTTAGCTATGTTTTATGAAAATCGAATTTGAGGCCTGTCGTTGTGCATCGGCACAAGCGTGTGACTGCAACTGGGTTCGATCCCCAGTTGAGGAAATGATATATTTATTTTCAATTTAAATATTTATTGTTTCATTTCTTCGCTCTGGTAATAAGGCAAAACGCGGCGTTGAGTTCCGCCACTCAACACGCAGTGCCTCAAATTCGGTGGAAAGTGGGGCACGGAAGTGGAACGCAGTGTCACTAGGTTCCCGGGTTCCCTCTGCCTACCCTGCCACGTGCGGGATACAGCGTGAAGCTAAAAAAAATCGAATTAGCAGTTTAATAGCCGTAACAGACGACCGGACCGCACCACGAACATGGTGCGCCATCGGGCCATATTCGATCGTGTGTAGCACGGGTCGGCGAAAAAAAGGTGGTGCGGACCAACTTCACTCCAGACAGGCTTGCGCGGAGCAACTTCAATTCAGTACGTGGTTTGGCGGTCCAAACCACGTACTGAATTGAAGTTTGATCGTGTGGATGGCGAACCAAACCAATTTTTGATTCAGTTGCTATTAGGCCACCGTAAGTGGTACACGTCGTAATAATAAGACAACATTGTTTTGGATAAGAATAGGAGATATATAAAGACTATTTTCATCACTCGTCTTTTGTATGCAAGGATCGTAAATAATACGTCATACAAAAATCGTATATTAGGGAGTATTGTAAATTTTGTCATATTCCAAGACCTGCTCTAATCCATTGAATACGAACTATAATAGTCATAAATGTTTACTTATACTAAAAAACGTAAAAATAGGTATACTGATATTAAATAATAAATATTACGTCGCCTTTCCATCTCTTCTATAGGTATATTAAAATTAAATAATAAATATAAGTTCAGATTTCACTATTCACCCTAATTATTTACAGTAAGCAAGGATACTTTAATTTGTTAATTATAAATAATTGATGAATCCATTATTTATAATTTACAAATTAAAGTACATACACTTGCTTTGTTATTATGTGAAATTAAATTGACAATGACGTACTCTTTTAAAGTATTAAAATAGAAGTTATATAATAATAAATAGAATAAATCCACTCACAGCTGTTTACTGTTTAAAAATACGTAAAAATATCTAATGTTTAAAAATTAATATTTTATATAAATACGTAATATTCGCAGTAGTGTTGAGACATGTATTGGCTCAGTTGGGAGGCGGCGGTCTCAATATCTAAATGACCTTGTTCGAGCCTTCGTTATCATTTTGTTTTTTTTTTTATTTATTTTGGTTTTGTTTCTGTTATTCTATTATTTTAATTGATATTTCTAGAAATTTAGAAAATTTTCTTTTTTCTTTCAGTTTGCATTATGATCTTAGTATAATTTCGATATATTTTGCTTGCTCAAAAATACTCTTTATTACGCGTAATAACTATTAAGTAATATATATTTTATCGTTTAATGGTTATACTTACACATAATAATATATTCGACGTGTATATCGAATATTTTTAAATCATTATTAATATGTTATATTCACAATAACATAGTAAGCTGTAATAGCTCAAATGGTAGCTGGCGGGCTCAGTGTCCTCATGACTTTCAAATCCTAGTAAATGTATTGTGTTTTTATTTATACTTTTTGTTTATTTAGATTTCTTTTTATTTATTTTCATTGTTTCTATTATTCTATTATTTTTGTTACTATTTCTAGAAACTTATAAAAAAATAATTTTTTATTCTGTATATTATTTACTACGCGCAATAACTGTTATTTAATAAGTATTTTATCGTTTATTGGTTTTACTTAGATGTAGACTGTAAGCCTTACATGTCGCAACATGTTCGCAACAATATTCAGTCTATTCTTAATAAATTTTATCTATTATATAAAATTTTAGAGCTATATAAAGATTTTCCATGCTTGTGGCAATACAGCACATAAGCTCTACTACAATGAACATGGTACGTAATGATTTTTTCTTACGTAATTTTTTGATAGTGAAGGTGGCATACCGAGACGTGTTCACGCTGTGCTAGCAAAAGCAGACTGGACGACAGTGCTGCCAACTGATCAAAAGAATACTTTAAAATCCCCTAAATTCAAACTGAAATACCCTGATTTTTGTGATATTTTTAATGATTTTTTAAAATGATAAAAATTAAAATACTCAAGTGATAATAAATTCAAATCTATCTTTTACAAATCGCCATTCATCCGCCCATCTTCTCTTTCCCACTTTATTTATATTTTTGAATATATCCTTACTCTGCTGAGCTTTGATTAACTTTGGGCATTATTTATTGTTTTATAAAAGTTTTTACTTCATTTATTAAATAAGAGTGCACATATATGAAGAATAAATGCTTATCAATATCTTTTAATTTAAATTTTACTCGTTTACTTATAGTTGTTTGCTTTAGACGTTTAGTTCGACTACAGAGGGCACCAAGCTACCACGAACATGCTACATAATGAATATATAAAAACGTATCTAGTATAGTTTATTTTTTAAAACACAGTTAAAACAAAACATTCTTATTAATGAAGTCTCTTATTCCAGCTGTTGTCTTAACACTACTAGTCATGTTCTTTCTGCTTAGTATAAGCAGGATACATCCGTAAAGCAAATAAGTAGCTTTTTAAAGTTGCTAATTGAACATGAATATAAATATGAATTAAATATTCGTAGTTAAGTAAGTCCTCATCAAAATACAAAAAAAAAACGACTAAAAATATATAAAAAGCATACTTCCGTTATAAACGTAACTTAACAACACTTAGCACGTGTATAATATGAACATAAAACATTTCCTATACAAGCTTAGGTACCTACATATATTAAATCATTCTTTAGTAACTATAATACATTGTTTATTCAGCACAAACAAGTAGTAAGTCCTAAGGGAAGGTCTGTTTTGTTAGCGGCTGCAGATTCGAGACGATTTGCGTCACTAATGCTCTTGACATTACGGCGACTGTGTAACTTAATACATGCGAAGGAATATAATCTCAATTTAAATGTAAATAGAAGTTATTTCTAACCAAACTAATTATGTATACAAAAAAATGTATAACTGCCAAGATGTTCATATTTCTTTTCAATTGCGACAATTGCGTAATTTAATATAATTGTAATAATTATTAATAAACATTCAATCGATTTAGTTTTTATCTGCCATTTGAATTGTTATAATAATTACATAACATCGTCGTTATAAATGAATCGTATCATTGTCAGTGATTTATTTTGAATTAAATTAGTTATGCCCTCACCATAAGGGGCACATGGAAGATGGCCATAGATCTCATGAGGGCTCCTGAAGACCTTACTCAGCATCACGCTGTACTCCGCACACGGCAAGGTAGACAGTGGGAACTTGGGAACGCTCCGTTCCGTTCCTCACTTTCCATCGTATTTAAAGCATTGGCGGAACTAAACGCAGCGCTTTCCCTTGTTACCTGTGCGAAGAAATGAAAACATTAAATATTCAAATTGAAAATATTAAACATTTCTTTTATTCAAGTGGGCATCGAGCCCACAACCCGTCGCGTTTACAGTCACACCCTAGTGCCTTAGCGCCACGACAGGCGACCTACTAGTTGTATAATTGTAAATAATGAGTTCTATTTTTATTTTACTTTCCATTTGGGCCCTGAATTCACAAATGTGTGGTTACATAATTAATCACATTTAAATTAATATATATATACATTAACAAACATTTTTTTTACATCATCCGAAATAATTTCGTCACAAGGGAGTAGTTATATAATTAGTGACGTCAAATATTTTAGATTGTGTTTAATAGTTTTAAATTAAAACAATCAAAAATGTGCTTACCAATGTTGTTCTAGATGCAGTATTGAAGGCCAGTGCAGACAATTTTGTATCAGCAAAAAAATAAAAAATAACAATAAGTAAATGATATTTTTGAGTTTCCAATTTAACTGATAGATGAAAATTTAACGATACAAAAATAACGAATTTGATGCAAAACATTAAATAAACATCGTCTTCCTAATCTGGATATGGAGTACTTATACAAATATTGTAAATATTATGATTTGCTTTTACAGTGTATAATTTCTTGAAAACTGGATGTTTTTAATAAAATTATTAAAAAAAATGTTATTAAAATGTTAGGGAAGGATATGACATTTATTTCATCCAGATAAATGTAATAATACCTAATGTTTTTTGTGCAACTTATGGAATTATACACTAAAGTTCCTTGTAAACTATGTAAACTGGCTGGTATATTTTATCGTCCTCTCGTGCTCTCTTTTATTTTCGATTACATCACTCTGGTTTTCATTTGACATTAGATACTGACGCAAAATTTAATATTTTAAATTGGACGCAAAATTGATTTTATAAGTAATTTTTTGGGTCTAATAAGTTTTGCCTGTTTGTTTGTCTGTGTTTCTGTCTGTTTTTTACTCAGAAGCCTTGTGCATCGCTGTAGTTTAGTTGTTTAGCAGTTTAAGAGATATAAACACTTTGCCAGGATAAGGAAGAGATTTTTATATATATATATATATATATATATATATATATATATATATATATATATATATATATATATATATATATATATATATATATATATATATATATATATATATATATATATATATATATATATATATATATATATATATATATATATATATATATATATATATATAACCTAGTGTTATGACACTCCGTTCCACTTCCGTTCCCCACTTTCCGCCGAATTTGAGGCATTGCGTGTTGAGTGGCGGAACTCAACGCCGCGCTTTGCCTTATTACCAGAGCGAAGAAATGAAACATTAAATATTCAAATTGAAAATATTAAATATTTCATTTCCTCGACTGGGGATCGAACCCAGAACCTGTCGGTTACAGTACAGTATATATATGTTTTCATTTTTAGTTTTCATTTTAAAGTTTTATATATATTATTGTATTTATATTATAGGATAAAATATTTAAATATTATTCAATAGCAATATTATTTTGTATTAGATATATGCGTCCGTAATAAAAAATGACTAAAGACGAAAAATAAAACCAATATGTATTTTACGATATTTATTTCAGAAAAAATAAATAAATAATGTACATAATTATGAACCAGTTATTAGTACGTCAGATATGACGTGTTTTAGGAATAATAATTTCATATAATTTGTTACAAATGCAAGTTTTATAAATAAGTACCTATAGTTTGTGCGTAGGATATCTGCGTAGAGGCTTTTGAAGG
This sequence comes from Eueides isabella, assembly GCA_019049475.1. NCBI lineage: Eukaryota > Metazoa > Arthropoda > Insecta > Lepidoptera > Nymphalidae > Eueides > Eueides isabella. Next base: position 10,512,613 of record CM032389.1, on the reverse strand, counting down.
TGAAAGGAAAATATTTATAGTGTTTATAAAATAAGCTATAAACATGTAGGCTACGTGAGCTGTTGTAGTAAGTTTATACTTAATATACTAGGCGCAGTGGCACAGCGTGTGACTGCTAATGATCGGATAGTGGATTCGATCCCCTCTCGGGGGAAGTTAGAGAAAAATATTCAGTTGATATTAAACGTCCTAGTTCTAAAGGAAAATATTTTGATTTTCCATATATGTTATCATCTATGTTTTCTTTGTTTTATAACCTAACATTATTGTATACATAAAGTCCTTGTCAATTCAAAAATTGTTTTAAAGAGACAGAGTAAAACTTTTAAAACAAGATTTAGTATTTGTTCATTACTTTGTACACAGCTTACGTTGTATTCAGCACATGACAGGGTAAGCAGAGGGAACTTGGGAACCTAGTGTTAAGACACTCGACCCAGTTCCCCATTTTCCACCGAATTTGAGGCATTGCGTGTTCATTGGTGGAACTCAACGCCGCGCTTTATCTTGTTACTAGAGCTAAGAAATTAAATTGATAATATCAAATATTTAGTTTCTTCGAGTGGGGATCGAACCTACAACCAACTGTAACATTGTACACATTGAAATTAAATAATTTATTGTATGAAAGTAATATTCATCATTTGAAAATTGACAATATTGAGCAAAAATTATGAAATTATCAACCTCTGTTATAGTTGCTAACTGCATTTCACACTGTCTTAAATAAATAAGTATCCGATTTTCAGACGTAGTTCTAGGTAGAAAAGTTAATATTTTCCAACGTAACGTATAGAAAATGGTTGCAATATAAAATCTCATACAAAAATCCTTCACAAACTAATAATTTCCCACAAACCATTCCACTAAGTAAGCAGTAAGTGAATAACTACACATAATCATGGCTTACCATCTTGGACGTCACGTTGATAGTATTTTTCCTGACTATAGTAATTTTTTAATGAGATAGCAAAGTGCTTACTAGCTACATTTATCACATCCAATCTTGTTACCTTAGATATTTGGTTAAGGATTTTTCATGAATGGATAAAAAACTAAAATTCTAAGCAGAAATTAATGAAAAATGAAAATTTATGAAAATTTGGTGAATAAAGTATTCGTTTATTTTTTTAAAAAATAATATCTCTTGATGATCAGGGAATGAAAGTGGACCGGAGTGTCTTAATACAAGGTTGGGAACCTGTGTTAAGACACTTCCCTCTGCCTACCCTGCGGTGTGCGGGATACAGCATGAAGCTGAGTAGTAAGTGAGTTAAATGAATTCATTCGTGGTTGTCCTATGCAAATTCATCGATTATTTGTAGATTCGTTTTTCACTTAAAAGAATAAATGATTTCAGTGGCAAAACAGAATATTCATATTAATAATATTTTCAATTTTAATCTAACACTATAATGACTCTATTGTAGATAATTAGATACACTACAGTAATACAGTAATTATGGTCCATGTATTTTGTAAGTTTTATTTTGTATTTAAAAATTGTATTGTACTTATTGACATTGAGATGATTTTAAGTAAAAAAAAACCTTAATTTTAAACTTAATTAATACGGTATAACTTGATATGACGCAATCAATTCATTAGCAAAATTTTTATAGACGCATTGGTCTTTCCTCATACCTAAACCTAATTTACTTACATCCTTAAGTGCATGATAAGATATATTTATAGAATTAACATTTAGATTGAGGCCTGTCGATGCGCAGCGGCACAAGCTTGTGGTTGTAACCGACAGGTTATGGGTTCGATCCCCATACGAGGAAATGAACTATTTAATATTTTCAATTTAAATATTTAATGTTTTAATTTCTTCGTTCTGGTACAAGGCAAAACGCAGGGTTGAGATCCGCAACTAAACACGCAATGCCTCAAATTCGGGGAAAAGTGGGGAACACAAGTAGAAAGGAATGTCTTAACATTAGGTTCCCAAGTTCCCTCTGCCCACACTGCCGTGTGCATACCGTGTGGATACAGCGTGAAGCTGAGAATAAATATTTAAATGACGTTGAATTACAGTGATATTTTTTTGCCGCTGCATCCCGCACCTAGCAGGGTAGGTAAATCCCTTTACCTTGCTTGGGAACTTTTACGCCGAAATTGAGACATTGCGTGTTCAGTGGCGGAAGTTAACACCGCGCTTTTCCTTGTTACTAAATCGAAGAAATGAAAACAAAATATTTCATTTGAAAATATTAAATATTTCATTTCCTCGAGTGGGGATCAAATCCACAACCTGCCACGTTTAGAGTGACACGATTGTGCTACTGCACCACGACCGGCCTCATATTTTTTTTGCAGCTTTATTATTTTATACATTGATATGTTATCATATAAAATAATTACTTTGTATCTGTTCCAATCAATATACATCATTAATCCAATATAATTATTGGTAATTAATTAACTTTATATAAACTAATACGAAAATATTAATAAAAAATCGTGTTTTTATACGCTTTGAACAAATGTTGGGCGTTAATTATAACTTTTATGACTCATAATCACACTTGTTAATTTTTATGAAGGCAAAAAACTTTACGCTTTATGACTATTTCATGATTAAGGCGTGTACATTTCGGTTTTCCTGTGTAACAATGACCTTATGTTATGAACTCAGCTTCATGCTGCATCCCGCACATGGAAAGGTAGGCAAAAGAAAACCTAGTATTGAGACACTCCGTGTCTTTCCCCACTCTCCGCGGAATTCGAGGCATGTTGAGTGGTACTCAACGTCTTTTGCCTTGGTGTCAGACGGAAGAAATGAAAAAAATAAATATTATAATTAAAAATATCAAATATCTCACTTCTTCAAGTAAAGGATAAATAATAATCACACGCTTGTATCCCTAATCTTATGTTAAGATAATTGAAATTTGTCAGTTAAATTATTTAATCAATACCTTCATGAAATATACTGAGGCCGTTGTTGTGAAGGGGTGGGGGATTCGATACCCACTCTGTGGATGAAGTTAGTTTTATACTAATTTTATGTTTTTGTCTACTTTTATAGACAAAAACATAATTTGATGACAAGAGAACTCTAATAAAAAATATATCGCATAAAAGGTTGAATTTTTACTTTGGACCCCACATTTTATTTCTGGTTGTAGAGAGTATGCATATCTTATAATACTATAAAAATGAGATAACTTCATTTTTTTGGGAATAGATAAAGGAGAGAGAAAGAGGGATGAGTTAAAGGAAAATTTATGATGCGCAGGGGCAGAACCGTGAGACTGTAAACGCGACTGTTTGTGATTTCGACCCAATTGAGGAAATGACTATATACTTAAAATAAATCTGTAAACAGGTCACTGTCTGTACATGGAAAATATTTTAAAAGAAATCTGATAGGGGCTGTTCATTAATATAATAGGGTTCAAAAAGTAATTTTAAATTTTTGGTCCATTGTCTGTTTGTCTGTGCATATGTACGCGCTAATCTCAGGAACGTGATTAAATTACAGAAACCAGATTTAAGTGCAGTTATATTTTGGCAACCTTTCTTTAACAACCGACTTCAGTAAATTAAACATTATATATTTTATTGGAATCGGTTAATGAATAAAAAGTTACGTCGATTCATAACATTTAGTTCGTCAAAATTGCTACATTTTTCTTCATTTGGTTGAAATTTAAATTTTCAATATATAGCTTTTATTTTAGAACTGATAATTATATTACAATAAGAAAGTAATTGGGATTAGTAAATAAAATAATGAAATTCAAGCGGGCAAAGCTGCGATCCTTCGCAAGTACTTAATATTCTCATTCTTTCACTCTTTTACTCATAACAGGGCAAAGCGCGTTAGTTCCGCCATTCCAATGCTTCAAATTCGATGAACAGTAGGAAACAAAAGTGTCTTAACCCTAGGTTCCCAAGATCCCTCTGTCTACCCATGAAACTAGAAGACGATAGATAATTCTCGAATCCTGTTGTTTATTAAAAAAAATATATACACGTGTCACTAGTTTCTCTCCGTTTAGCCACAAAATATAGAACATGCGTGGAGATAATAACATAATTATGATAATTAGCTCTTTCTAAGATAAACAGAGGTATTAATCTTTAATTATTTGAGTAATACCATATAATAGTTGAATAATAGTGGAGGTAATTATCTCTTTGAGTGAGTGTGAGTCATATGAGAAAAATTTCGAGTCAACAAGTTTATAGCCCAAATAGACAAAATGCTTTTTAGTTTGCTCTTAGAACGTTAATTTTAATGAAAGATTTTATGTCTTGCTTAAAATATATATTGATGTTGATGGAAAATGAAAGTCTTTTGGAGCTTCTCAGTTTGTCCCAAAGTTACTATGATAAATGAACTTGGGTAACCTCAAGTCAACACGTAATTAAATAAATAAAACTATGATTACTTAATAAAATATTCCGTATACATAGTGGTGGCAAGGAAAGCTTTTTTTGTTTATAAACTGTAAAAGTAACCTACATCTGTCTATCACTTGCTTTATAAATTATTTATCGATGTCCAATTAAATGTATGAGGTCTGTTGTGGCAAGATGTCTCTGGTAACAAGGTAATACGCGGCGTTGAATAAGCGCACCACTAAACACGCAATGCCTTATTATTCAGCGGAAAGTGGGGAACAGAACGGAGTGTCGTAACCCTAGGTTCCCAAGGTTTCTCTGTTTACCATGCCCTGTGCGGTATATCGTGAAGCTAAAATAGAAAATAAAAATAAATATATAACAATTCCAGAATTGGTCTATATTTTAATATTACTAAATATTTTGAAAGTAGTTTTTGAAGTTTGAAGACCATGCGTAGTAAAGATTGAATAACAACTTAATGTGGATACTGAAAATAGACTATATTTATTAGAGATTCATATTTTGTATACCAAAGAATATTTATTATTCTCGTACCTTCGAAATCCACGTACGTTTATATTCTTGTGACACTTATGAATGTTTCTGAGATCATAATACATTCTATTGAATAGGTATGACAAATACTTACATGTTACATTACACTACCATTATTGGTGAATTGTCTTTTTACTAAATAATGTGCGGGTAAAACATATTCTTTTACTTTAGTAAGTCAGTAAGTTTTTTGTTTGAGAAAGGTCGCGGCGTTGTGGCACAAGCGTGAGACTTACAGGTTATGGGTTCGATCCCCACTCGAGGAAATGGAATATTTATATATCTATTTCTTAGCTCTAGTAACAAGGCAAAGCGTTACGTTAAGTTCCGCCATTCAACACAAAATGCCTCAAAGTCGCCCAAAAGTCGGGAATGGAGCGGAGTGACTTAGGTCTGCGTTCCGAATTTACCTCTGCCTACGCTGTCTTGTACGGGACACAGCCTGAAGCTCCAATAAAAATACGTTTTTTATACCGACAGCTCTTTCTTTAAAATTATTAGATTTCCTAAAAATAAAAAAAGAACTTTTTTGATCATAATCTTTTTATTTGTGATACGCTGACTGTTGATGGCGATCAGGTGTTATATCAAATGTTTAAGGCTATATTTTTATTGTGAATTTTTACTTAATTTATCAAAAAATATGTGTTGGCATGTGACAGTATGTAGTCAAATCTTGGGTTAGAAATATTTTTGATACCCTCGATATATTAAATAGATTCCAAATAAAGAAAAATTACCGTATCAGTAAATGCTCGCCATATAATAATGCAACTGTAAACGTGACAGGTTGTGGGTTTGATCCTCACTTGAATGGACGAAAATTAACATTTTTATTTCTTTCTTCTGGTAACAAGGCTATGCAAGGCGTTGTATTCCGCCACTCAACATGCAATGCCTGAAATTCGGCGGAAAATCGGAGACAAAGCAGAGTGTCCTAACACTAGATTGCCAAATTCCTTCTGCCAACCCAGCCATGTGCGTGACACAGCGTGAAAATAAATAAAATAATAATGAAACCATCCAACCATACTTTTATGAAGTTATTTGCAATTTTTAAAGATATATTGTAGATATTATTACAAAAATTAAATGGACAAGGGTCAAAAAATATGTATAAAAATGATGAAATTCAGATAAATATATTCGTTAACCTGCGTCTAGTAATATAATCCGGTATTCCACAAATCGTACATTTTTACATAGGTCGCATTACATTGACGTCACTGTGCGGTTTCAACTAACCACTGACTCAGATATAATGTACTCGTATACTCGTTTATATTCGCTACGTATGGCTCTCGTGCCTCAGTGTGTATTAAACCTTGCGGTTGACAAGTTGGTGACTTAGTGTCTCTTTTAGTGACTCTTAGTGATTTTATTTTGATAGTGACTATGTATTCTGGTGATATTTGTTTCCGTATAAAAGATTTCATGGATGTTGTGTACTGTGTGTACGTGCTTAAGTCGAAAAAGGTTTGTTTAATATAAATATAAACTTAACTTTAAGTTCAAGTTACAAAGTTTTAGTTAGTTTAAATACCTTACTAAAACTTAATGCAACGCATAACTATTACAAATTATCAGAAAAAAATAATAATATATCAATGTTTTAAAGTATTTAGAAATAAATTTCTTGTATTTTATTGTAACTAGACGTGTAAGCGTATCTATATAGTTATTACTTATCTATTTAATGTTTATTATTGATTATAAATGTCACAAGCAACGGCATTTCAAGTCTATTTTCCGCTTCTTGGCTTCATTGCAAAATCCTGTTTTTACCGTTAATTCACGGTCAAGATTTTCATTGCCAAGCATTGTAAAGTTTCCTTTTTTATTTTTCGACAGGAACGTATTAAGCTTAACTGTATCTACTAATATTTTTGTACTAAGTTATTTATAAAAAAAGTCTAAATATGAAAATATTTGTAATATTTAAATAAGGGAAAGTGACATCTTACATCATACTTAGTGACATGTAGAATCTTAAGCCAACTTGATGATTATATAAACAAAACATTCATCAGTAAAAGTGTAATTTAAAAAAAATATTCAAATTTCAACGTCAAATACATAATGCTAAAACATATTAACTAATAGCCTATTGCAAAATATGTTCCAGTTATATTTGAATACGACGACAAGCAAAATATCTGTGAGATTATACTTTCACTGATTTCTCTGTATAATGATGTTAATGATTCATAAGAATTTTTCAACATCATAAAGTTAATGTAAATTAATGTCTGCTATACACGTTTTTTTTTTAATTTGTTTTTCTCTGTATATCCGCGTAGGATTATTGGGCCGTCGATACAACTAGTAAACAATGTAAAAGAATATATCGTCTCTTATAGAAATAACTAATAAGTTAATCTTAATAATAACACATATATTATCTGTTTCCAGCAATCAGAAAGATGGCGAAAGCTCCGCAATATCGTGCAATGGACGCCGTTCTTCCAAACTTACAAAAAGCAACGGTACCCCTGGGTCCAGCTCGCTGGTCACCAAGGAAACTTCAAAGCAGGGCCGGATCAAGGCACGATATTGAAAAAGCTCAGCCCACAAGAAGAGAGGTGCTTTCAGGTAAATAATAATATGATGTTTTTTAGAGCCAATTTGGGAACCTAGTAGGTACTAAGACACTCCATTCCCATTGAAGAAATAAAAATATTAAATATTTAATTTCTTCGAGTTGGGATCGACCAACACCGGTCGCTTTTTGTCGCTATAGTCGCTTGTGCCCCTGAGTCACGCCAGGCGTTAAATTAAATTAAATTTATTTGTCTGTACGCTATAGACATTGATCGTTCATGCCCTTTTTGTTCCTGTGGCCTTCTTAATAATTCTGTTTTAGTTTTTGCCAAGTGAAGATTAATCGGATCGATTTATTGAGACAGTTGTATTTCAAATATATTAATTAAAAAGGAATTTAAGTTTTGTATAATTATTACTAAATTTCATATTGTTATCATTAATGATATTATCGTAATGGTTATTTAAATATATTTTAGTTACCGGTTAACCACAAATATTGTACCAACCCAAAATCATCAGCTTATTCATTAACTAAATGCAATTTTTATATCTTTTTCTTATTAAATTAGAATAAACTATGTAAGTGGGTGAAATATCAATACGTATTTAACTGAAAATATATGTATTTCCGTCTATGAAATTAATCAGAAGTATGTAAAATAGGTACTATGTTACTTCCATTTATATTTTTGAATATGGGGAAAAATAATAAGTTTCTTGAAACTGTACACTATGAGTCATTCACTCATGGCGCGTTATTATTTTCTCACGAATATTTAATAGCTTTCATTATAACTAAATGGTATAGTCATTTGAAGACAATGTACGAGATGCCTTTATAAGGTTATATTATTAATTTAAATAACAAGAAAATAACGTTGTATAGAAGAACAACAGTGGTATAATTTATGTAAGACATACAGCTCACGCGTAATTTGATACGTTGATCTCCTTATCTACACAAGCAGTGATGATATGTAAGTGTAGATATACAGTTACATAGAACTTGCGTCTGTTAAAAGACATACATTCCATTCCATTCCAGCTTCACGCCGTATCCCGCATATAACTGCGGGTAGGCAGAGGTAACTTGGGAACCTAATGTTGTGACACCCAGTTTAGTTCCCCATCAGATACGTTAATCAATTTGATGTCATCATTGCACAGTAGGATAGTAGTTTACAGGCAGTAAACACAGTAATTGTGAATTCAATCCCCAATCGGAAGAATTAATCAGTGCTAGTTCGCTGCTGCACTAACACTATACGCGGCATTATGTTCCGCCTTTCAATACACTTACTTACTTAGCTTCACGCTGTATCCCGCACGAGGCAGGGTAGACAGAGGGAACCCGGGAACCTAGTGTTAAGACATTCCGTTCCTCTTTCGTTCCCCACTTTCCGCCGAATTTAAGGCATTGCGTGTTGAGTGGCGGAACTCAACGCTGCGCTTTGCCTTATTGCCAGAGCGAAGAAATGAAACATTAAATATTTAAATTGAAAATATTAAATATTTCTTTTCCTCGACTGGGGATCGAACCCAGAACCTGTCGGTTACAGTCACACGCTTGTGCCGCTGCGCCACGACAAGCACAAGCACATCAATACACAATATATTGAATTCGGACAGAAAGTTATGTAAAGTATGTTAAGGAAGTATGGTTTCAATTGTACAGGGGATTTCATAAGCTCCGTTTCAATATTTCCTGTACGTGGTCTGCGAATTTTGTAATCGTCACTAACCATAGAAATATTATTGTTAGAATTGAATATACGTAATTAATTAATTAATGTAAGGATAAAAATTTTCCGTGAGGTCTTAGCATTGTGTCAGAAACATGCAGTGAATAATACTCTAAAGGTAAGATACTTCTTTCCTTTTCATTAATAAAAATTTGCAAGTTTCAAGTTTATTCAAAAATTTATAAAAATGTATACGTGACATGAGACGTCCCTTTATAATTTATTCACTTATTCATATATACTATGAACTTGTTTTATTTATATTGTGTTGATAAGATGTCAAACGTTTACCTGTTTTTGATAAGAGCTGTAATATAAAAAAATGTGACGATCAATTGCCATTACTCTTTAATTTATGGTCTTATTAATTACTAATTATACTACATATAATTGATATTTTGAGTTTTCTCTTGAGTCTTCTCATTGACCGAGTTCTATCGTGACGTAAAGGAACGAGGGGCAACAGTTTTGGTGTCGATCCCCATTGGAAAAAAATAAATATTTTTATTTTATTTACATTAATATATTCATTTCTTGGTTCTGGTAACCAGACAAGGTGCGGCGTTGAGTTCCACAAAAAAAATCGGCGGAAAGTGTGGAAGTGTAAGCGAAAGTGTCTTAATGAGAACGGAGTCTTTGACACTAAGTTCCCAAGAAGTCTGCCTACCCTGCCATGCAAGTGATGCAGCCGAAAGTTGATAAAAAATAACATTGCCGGCAGTAAATCATTTTTATATTTCCATAAGTACGCAATATATACGTGATGATAACAACATATTTCATGTGCAACAAAATTGAGAAATAATGTCGAAATTTTCATATCCGCTGCCTGTTTAATATAACAGAGTAAAAAACATTATAAAATTATTATAATTTATTATAAATAGAGATTCGACTGATGTATACATCAGTTGAATCTCTATTTGTATTCCACTAAGTTAAAATGATGTACTATCACTCTCTCACTCACTCAGCTTCATGTTGTATCCCTCACATGGCAGGGCAGCAAGGGGGTACTTGAGAACCCTGTGTTAAGACACTCCGTTCCGTTCCCTACTTTCCACCGAATTTTAGGCAGAGTGTTGAGTGGCGGAACTAAACGCCGCGGTTTGCCTTGTTAGCGGAAAAATTAGAATATTAAATATTCAAGTTAAAATATAATATTAAATATTTCATTTCCTCGTGTGGGGATCGAACCCACAATATGTCACGTTTGCAGTCACATGCTAGTGGCCCTGAGCCATGACAGGTACTAACATACTAAATATTTCATAACGACGATAAAACCTATATACTTCGTTTAACTACTACTGCTACTACTACTGGGAATTGAATGGAATACCATTGCGCTCTTAACTACATCATTTGTTTTATTTTTTCATCAAATAGCCATTTTATAAATATAAATATATAATAATTATTGTTGTATACTTCTTTTGTCTTTAGTCGTATTGTCTTAAATGGTTACTTTCCCAGTTAAGCAATTCGTAGTAATGTACCTCGTGGACTGACGTCAATTGATTACATTTAAATTTTGGATTACTCAATAAAAGAAAATGCGTCATACAATGTTTAAAAGTTACTTGAACTTTCGTTTTGGATAGGCAGAATAAATTTAATGTTCAATTCTTTTTTTCATAAATAAGAGCTTAATTTTATTCCTTATTGTTTTGACATAACTCTCTTAGTTTTCTCTCTGACATTGCAGGTAAAGCCGTAGATAACATAATAACATTGCATGTAACATTTAAAATATATTAAAATAATTTTATATTGTAATTTAGGTTAAACTATCGTCGAATTATCGTATGAATAATTCTGACAATAGAAATTATATTTTACAATATACTTATTTTATGACAAATATATACATGGATTTTATGTGACTGTTTGACATATATTTTTTTTTATAATCTTTATTACTTATTATTACTGCGTGATTCTTATAGATTATAAGATTTTAATAAATTCAATTTATTGTTCCAGTTGCTGATGAAAGATGTCCTGCGGCCTTTTGTACCTGAATACAAGGGACAAGTTACTTGTGAAGATGGAGAACGTATCCTTTACGAAATAAATGCATAATTTTATATTACTTAACAAAAATGTCCGAGAATGTCTCGGGGTGCGGTACCAATTTTATTTCAAGTTAATGAGACTTCTATTAATAAAACTAAAAAGTAGAAATTCGCGTAAAAAAAACGTACGAAACTGGTAACGCCTAAACAGTTAAAATATAGGTTATTGCTTCAAATACAGTGTACAGATATTTTATTTTAACAATAAAAAAATAAAATAGAACACATTTTAGGGATATCTTAAAACTTTATCACAGTAAAAAATACAACAAAACATAGCGAAACTAATAATCACAGAAAGAGCTAAACTAAATTTTAAATTTAATGATATTCTTTATAGACAGACAGACGCGTTTCGTCAAATGGGAATCAAACCCACACTCTGTCACGTTTACAGTAGTACGCTTGTGTCTCTAGCGTGACCACTAATCTAAAAATAAAAATATCAATTTTTTTTTTGTTCACAATGTTTTTACATATTTTTTATTTCCTTAACCAACATTTATAACAGTGTACTTACAATTACAAGATCTCTTAAGCGACTTCGACTGTCCATGCGTCATGGACTGCAAAGTCGGTGTCCGAACTTATTTAGAAGAAGAATTAGCAAAAGCTAAAGAGAAGACTAAGCTAAGAAAAGTGAGTATTCTATTTATTATAACTATCGAATGACTGCCTTACTTCGAACAATGATTTATATAAATCTCTCGGGTCTCACCCTCAACAATTCTATAATAGCGTGTGTGAAATACATTTTTCTATCTGTGCAGTATGAGTGTTGCCCGTATTACCATTTTGGATATATATATTTCGTACCTCTCGGTTAGGCCATATTTCGTACTTCTCGGTGCACGTTTTTATCGTAATTGTACATCTTTGTTACTAAGAAAAAAATAGGTAGTTAAGTAAAAATCGTTTCATTATATAAACTGTTCCATAAAAAGAAGGAATAAGTTCTTTACGGTACGTTTTTTCTTTAAATGTTGTGGTAATTTCCACTATATATACAAAAATTGTATTTGTTTGTAGTGTAATCATTATTAAACAATATTATCAAACAACATTATATATCTCACAGGTTTTGTAATATATTTTTTAAGTCAAATTAACATTATTTCTAGAAATGCAGTAAAAATACTTCACATAGTTTTTTTTTAATAAACTGTCACCTGTTATTTTATTATAAGCTGATGATATATTCAGGTTTAAAAAATGAACATGATAATATATCATATTATGAATCGGTATATTTCTAGTACATTATATATCCCAAAAAATTATGCAGAAGTATTACTTTACCATAACTTATATTTTGTGATATCCACTATGACGTGCGTCGACATGGACTAAACAAATTGCCTTCTTTAATTTCTGTGCACTACAAATAAATATTCATCTACCATTTATTATCCATATTAGTTTAGTTTTTAATGTAATTTTACAGTTAGCACACAAACTAATTCCAACAATTTTGTTTTTTTTTTTTTTCGTAATTCATTGTTATTTTGTTTATCGTTCCAAATGACCTTATGCGTATTTATTACCTCTGCACTTAGTCTTATTATATCAATGAACTTTATTTATAAATAAATATTATAAAGTGTCTTTAATTTGCGTCATTTTACGATAAATAAGACTCATAAAATTCATTGTAAGTAATAATTTAGGTCACATTAAACTTTCACTCTTTAATTAACATTACAATTGTAAAAGTGCGGCGTTGAGTTCCCCCATTTAATACGCTATGTCTCAAATTCGGCAGAAAAATATTTATTTATTGATATATTAATTATTATTCATGTATATACTAACAAATATTTTGTTAATAATCAGCTATTTAAAAAAATCGTACATTTTTACGTTGTTTTAAAGATACAATATATAACTAAGATTTAACTAAGGTAACTTACGTAAATACAACAGCTGAAGATTACATGATAAGCCCACCGAAATTCATATTTTCAATATTTTTTCTAGGACATGTATGAAAAAATGATCCAAATAGATCCCAAAGCGCCAACGGAAGAAGAACATAGAAGTAAAGGTGTAACCAAGCCACGGTATATGATCTGGAGAGAAACTATCAGTTCCACATCAACATTAGGATTCCGTATAGATGGTGTGAAAAAAGCAGATGGAACAAGCTCAAAAGATTTCAAAACTACAAAATCAAGGGAGCAAATTGTAGAAGCATTTACAGATTTCACTGCCGCGTTTCCAAATGCTGTGGTAATTATAAAATTTTCTAATTTCTTCTTTTTCATATACACACATATATATATATATATATATATATATATATATATATATATATATATATATATATATATATATATTATATATATATATATATATATATATATATATATATATATATATATATATATATATATATATATATATATATATATATATATATATATATATATATATATATATATATATATATATATATATATATATATATATATATATATATATATATATATATATATATATATATATATATATATATATATTACGCTTGTATTAGTATAGCTATTGATTGATAGTTAGACGACGAATTTAGTAGTTCTTTTAAGTTTAACAACAATCTAAAGCAGTCAAGGCGCAGGGGCACAACGGTGCCAATATAAAATATTTGAAAATTATTTTTAATTACTTTCTTTACATACCCATACACATAATCATATATAAGCAATTAACAGTTATTTATTTCTCATTACAGCCAAAATACTTAGAGAGGCTGAAAGACATTCGGTCAACGTTAAAGGAATCCCACTTCTTCCGTACACACGAGTTGATCGGCAGCTCCTTGCTCTTCGTGCACGACAAAAGAAAAGCATCCATTTGGATGATAGACTTCGCAAAAACAGTTCCTGTGCCAGAAGACATAAGCATCGACCACAACTCAGCTTGGAAGGTTGGCAATCACGAGGACGGGTACTTAATCGGTATAAATAATCTAATATCCATTTTCGAATCACTTACAAAAGATGATAATGGTAACTTAGAACAGTGCTACTCAAATCCTACGTTAGATAAAAATGTCAGAAGAGACAGTTTAGCAACTTGAGAACGTTTGTTTACAGAGATACCTCTGTATCGTGGAAATTGAATTGGCAGTAGTATTACTGCACTTTGAAGTGACTTGTTAGATGCTGACGATATTGTATATAATGACGATTTATTTGGTGTAAATAATGATTGTATTGAAGACCGTTGTTGTATTAATAAGATTAAAATACTCATTTTAGAGTAGGATAAGACCAATTGTTCCATAGTTGTTAGTAATTATTGTAAAAATGTTTAATATTATTAAGTATATAAATTTAGAAAGACAATATTTTATTGAAATGAAGAATTTGACTGTATTCTTTATATGTTCTCCTGTTTGTTGTTCACGTTTGTTATTATAATACTCTATATTGTAAATTGTTACGTGAAAATGTAAAGGTTTGATAAATCAAAGAGTTGGGTATTTTATGATTACCTTTTTTTTTAAATTAAAATTTCACATTTCAATTTTAATATTTTATTGTCATTTTTTTGACATATCTATTACAAACTTCAACATTTTTTATTGAGGCAATTCAGTACTTCCGTAAAACTGGCTCTTTATTTTATACAATCACAACCATTATTAATAACAAAAAATACTGTAATCATTTAATGGAGACTACATAAATTATTTATGATTTATACTTATAAAAATGATGATTTTTAATATTTGACTTAATTTGACGTAATAATATGATCTTAAATGTGCTTATTTTCTATAGAAATGTACACGAAATAGATGTTTTAAACACATTGTTATATTTATTTTGTATTCACCTACACTATATTAGTGTAACGACTAGATAAACTTTAAGTCTAAATAAATATATAAGGATAAACTTATTTGAAGAAATAATTAAAACATATCACAATATTTAATGTGTTTGTACTTATCTCTTAAGAAAATTATTCATAATATAATTAGCAAATTTTCTGAAGTCAAGAATTGAAAACACTTTTTTTATCTTTTTGTAGTACAATAACAAGGGTTGTTTATATTATATTTTATGGTTCGACATGCGCTAGCGAAGACCATAAAAATACTCAATTTTACATAAAAATATGTAAAAGTGAAATATTAGAAAACACTTGCTAAACTTATGAACGTTTTAAAATATACTTTTAGCGACGCAACAACTTAATTAATGGAATGTTGTATATTTTTTATTATATAATTTAAAATTTGTTTGTATATCTATGGCAAAATCGTACATATATCCTACTTTGTTTCTTAAACTAACCACAAAATAAATAAAACGCCTATTATTTATACACAACCATAGCAGCAAGTCACAAGGAAACAACAGTTAAACTGGACGGTATCTTATTTAGGAATAAATTATTAACTTTACTACTAATTATAATTGCACTAAAAAGGCACTCAAGTTTTGTCCTTATTATTGTCTATTACTATATCAGTTAAGCTGTTTCTTCTAGAACTTTCTCCAACATTCGAAGTGCTTGAATCTTTTCGTATTCTCGAGTAAAGTCGTGGCACTGGTGCAGTGACTGATCTGCTATTATCTATTGGAGCTGGAGAATATCGTCTTGTACGTACCGGTTGTGATTCAGCACTTTCAGAATATGGCGGCGGAGGCTGATTCAACATGCTCATTCTATTCTCTCTTTGAGCCGCTGCTGTTATTTGTAATTCTGCTCCAGCGACGACTGTTGCTAGTGTCGGCGTAAATTGTGGTGCTGCAGTACGTGTAGATATACGTCTTCTACGAGGTCCTATCGTTTCTTCCGTATCTCTATTTAGAGGAGGTATATTGAAGTCGTTTCTGATAGATTCGCGACGTCTTGAACTAATAGAATCACTTAATAAATCGTCGCTTTGGGTAACAGTATCTATTACGGCGAGAGCTCGAAGTAGATCAGCCACACTTGTGTTTTCTAATACTTCAACTTGTTCAGATTCCGGAAGATTTGAAAGATTTACGTCAGGATCAAACAAGCTCGGCCGACCTCGATTCGTTCTATTTCTATAATTCTCTAATTCGCTAACAAATACATTGTTATCCTCGTTTTCTGTAGACTGTCTAAAGTTTTTAACGTCACCAGCGAACAAACTGCTTCGACCCATTTTTGTTTTATTTTGGTACTGCTTAATACTGGCTTCGAGGTCGCTACTACATTGTTCTGGCGTACTGACTTTTCTGCTATTGCCAAATGAAGGAAACAGACTTCTACGACCATGACGAGTTTTTTCCTTATAATTGACTAATTCGTCGGAGCTTTCCGGCATAGTGTCGTCATCGCTTTTCTTGGATCTGCCGAAGGTAGGAAGTAAGCTGAGACGGCCTCTCCTAGTTTTATTTTGATATTTTCGTACTTCATCCTCGTCTACAGTGTCGTCACCGCTAGTGGGATCACTGAAATCAAAAGTTGGGAAAATACTGTGTCTACCTCGTCTTGTATTTTCTTTGTAACGGTTGGAGTTGTCTTCAGGATCGCTGAAATCAAATGTTGGAAATATGCTATGTCTGCCTGATTTTGTTTTTTCTTTATAAGCTTTTGCAGTAACGGTGTCCTCATCTTCACTAAAGTCGAAAGTAGGAAATATGCTGTGTCTTTTGGGTCTTTGTTGATAAGATGAAGTAGCGGTTCGATCTTCATCTTCCGAGAAATCAAACGTAGGAAATATGCTATAACGACCACGTGTAGTTTTCTCCTTATACGCATCGACGTCGTTTTTCGTTTCTTCGCTCAAACCAAATGTGGGGAAAATACTTCCACGCCTTGATTTTTCTTTGATATTCTCTGTGGAGCCTTGGGCGTTGCTTACTCTGCCTTTCATAGTGTTTTTAATATATTCCGCGGGATTTTCATTAGAGCTCGGTTTTCTGAAAATCCTTGCAAATAAGCTTCTAGGTTGGGATTCATCAGTTGGCGGGACATGGGTAGGAAGTGATAATTTTCCAGTACGTAAATTAGCTTCTTTTCTATATTTCTCAGCTGTGTCCCCATTGGTCCATGTGAAGTCATGGTCGTATTTCTGAACTGACTCTTTTCTATAATTAGGCACAGCCACGCTTAAAGCTCTGGTCCTCATTGGAGCTCTTGGTAAAAATGCTTGACCGATACTAAATAGAGGGGGATTTTCGCTTGCCAAAATATGTTCGTCGTCAAATATATTTATACCCCTACCCTGTTGCGCTTCGAAGCCACCCAAAACATTCACAACTCGCGCTAATAACTCAACTGGTTTGACAATGGCTGAAGCTGTAAACGTTTTCTCCTTGTCTATACCAAGTAAATCTGTATCTGATTGTATTCGGAGCATATCTTTGGCGCTTAGTTGTATGTTTTCTGAGTTAGCACGTTTTCTTTTGACAACTGTTTCTCGTGGAGTTATATCGAATGTGAGAGTGGGGCAGCTGGCGCTTCTATATAAGTGTGGTGTGGTATCCATGTAGACAGGCTAAAATAAAATATAAATATTATATACCTAGGAATGGTTATAATATAAGGAATACTAAACTTAAATTTAAAAAGCGTATAAAAATTTTGAACAAAGCAGGATTTGAACCCGCGCCTCTGGAAACGCTTTTTAAATTTAAGTTTAGTATTTTCTGTCCTAAGTGTGGAATAACATTTTAAAATAAAGATAAAATATAAGGAATAGTTATAATATTATTTTCATATAACATTTTAAATTATAAAAGTATAAAACAACAACCATTAGAAAGGATTTCAATTTATACATTCATTCACTTTAAAATTATTAAATTAAATTCTATCGTACCTTCACTTTCAAAAGATTAGCCTCATTAATTATCTTCCTTATGACCGCAATGTCTCTCGTAAATCCCTGTAAAATCTTGCTTTGCGTTGACTTCAGTTGACATGCAAATTTATGTTCTAAGCGATGTACTCGTTCTGATCGCATCCCGCTTGTGATAAAACCAAGAAGCATTACGATATAACCGAGGCCGAACGTAATCCATATTATGAGGAATATTTGATAAGCAAGGAAGTAACCATCTTTAAAACCGTTGTTCACTGTTCCTGAAATTTTTAAAAGGGCAAATATGGCTTTAATATCACACACCTTTTAACGTATTTTTATTAAAAAATATGCGCTTATTTTAACACTTTTATCGTTATTATTATTTTTAAGTTTCCTTTGATTTATTTATAACTTTACTTTTGCATTTTATTATAATTGCATTCATTTTTGTCATAGATAATAGATGTCTTATTTGTCTGCCCATTATAAATAATCTCTACTTTTTAATTTAATTGTCTTTTGATTAGGAATGCACCCCAAAAAACCAAAAGCTGTACAAATATACGAAATGACATACTCAATCAAATTGAAAGCTGATACGCAGGAGTAATAATATACCTGCAACAATATCGCCAAATCCTATAGTAGTTAAAGTGACAAAGGCATAATAAATCCCAGCCACATAGTCCCATCCTTCGAAAACAACAAATATACACGCCGGTAGAAATATGAAGAACAAAAATCCAGGTACTAAATAAAGGAAGATTTGTCCCAACATGCCAAGATTGTGGAAGAAATAATTTAGTTTGTCAGCTCGTTTCTCATGTTTCTTTTTATATTTTCGATAAACTGCAATTAACTGAAAAGATAATAAACGTTATTTTCGTTAATATGAATTATGATATTAAGAACTTTTTACCTTTTCCGCAAGGGTATTCATATATGTATGTAATTTAGACCTCACGCTATATACCGCACATGGCAGCGTGGGTAAGCGTAAGGTAAGGAGGACTTAGGAACCTAATGATAAGAGCCCGTTTCTTTTCCTTGCCGCTAACCGCTGAATTTGTTGGATTATTATTATTTGTACTCAATAAGTCACGATTTATTCTGCATATAGCAGTTTAGAATAAAGTTAGGGGGAAAAGCTTAAAATGTCTTGCATTGCATTCCAATCTTTTCCACTTTAACTTTACTGTAAACAGAAGATATATTAAAAAAACAGCTTCTCATTTTCATTTTTAATAATTTAAATTAAACTACTTAGGTATTAATAATTTTAATTATATAATCTCAAACTATTAGGTATATGTATTTTTAATACCTGAATTGCGAAATATTCACCAAGGTTGGCAAGTAAGATACCATTGATGGGGATACCGAACAAACCATAAAATATCATCAAGATCCTCGAAAGGTGGGTTGTAGGTGCCAGATTTCCATAACCTGTAAATTTTAAATATATTATAAATTGTATATAAGTTTAAAATCATATGTTTCATACAAACAACATGTGTGCAATAAAACGTTGTTGTTGTTTTGACGAAGTGAAACAGCGTCTGCCTGTAAGCGTCATGGTTAAGGGTTCGATACTCACTTAACTTCAAGTTGCATCCCGTACATAGTAGGTACGTTAGGCAGAGTCAACTTGGGAACCCACTGTTAAGACGCTCCGTTCCGTTCCTCGCTTTCCGCCGGTTTTGAGGCATTGCGTGTTGAGTGGTGGAACTGAACGCCGTGTTTTGCCTTTTTTCCAGAGCGAAGAAATATTTTATTTAAAAATATAAATATTTCCTTTCCTCGACTATATCAGTCGAGGAAATGGAATATTTATATTTTATTTCCTTGCTCTGGCCGCACAGAGTTGAGTCCTCCCACTTAATACGCAATGTCTAGTGAATGTGGCACAAGTCAATGCATAAGAGAGTTGAGTGGGAGCACTCAACTGTCAAAATGATGTGTCACGTACGACGTTTCCTTTGCCTACCCCGCTGTGGGCGAAAAAAATGTAAATGTGAACGTGAATTGTCATTTAAAAAGGAGGCTGTAAATTTGTAATTTAGTTGGAATAAAAACTAAAAACTTTTTTTTTTTCAAGAATCATTTTTAGAAAATATTTAAAAAAAATATATATTTCTAACATAAAAATATAATGTAATATCTTTTCCTCATTCATACCTATGTTAATATACATTGTACATATACATTTATGACCCCATCTAAGCTAATATTACCAGGTTTTGCCAGATATACCATAACTATATCAATTCTAAAATTGGTCATTAGGTATATATACCAAATTTATAGTCAACCGTTATCATTCTTTGACTCATAGAAATGTTATAAAATGTGAAACTCTTAAGTAACGCCTGACTGGCCACAAATACTACGCAATATACAGTTACAAACAAAAGTAGTTCTAATGAAATTCTCTTCTCTTAGCTTCACGCTGTATCTCGCACAAGGCAAGGTAGGCAGAAGGACCTTGGGAACCAAGTGTTAAGACACTCCGTTCTACTTTCATTCCCAATTTTCCGCCAAATGGCATTGCGTGTTGAGTGGCGGAACTCAACGCCGCGCTTTGATTGTTGTCAGAGCGAAGAAGTAAAAATATTAAATATTTCATTTGGTGAGGATCGAATCACAACACGTCAGTTAATTTAATGGAATTAAATTTTACAATTTCGATCTAAAACTATTTTTGCACTTGAAACCGCAAATACTTTAAACTTAAAACAAAGCTTAAAAGTCACCTTTACATATTTAAAGAGATATTTTACATTTCGAATGAATACTTTTTTGTCGAATTAAATACTTTAAATTGCCATAACATTTAATTTTCTAACCAATTGACGTAGAACAAATACTGAATGTTGAGGGAAAGTTGGTAAAACATAATAGTAAAAACTGTGTTTATTAAGTCGTCTCTGAGACAAGCGGGTACAAAAGCTCAGACCAACTGACAAACAGAAGAAAAATAGATAACCAGCTATGTTTATCTGGACTAGGGGACGAAAAAATATAATATTGAGCCCTATTACATAATTATAAGATTTATTATATATCTTCAAGAGATTATATATCTAAAAGATGTATGCCGAGACCGTAGCGTTTAGCGCTCCGTTCTCTCTGCCTACCCCGCTAGGGATATAGTGTGAAGCTAAGTAAGTAAGTATTATATATTTTGTACATCTAGTGATTCGTTACATATTTATTATAAGTATAAGTTAAACCATTATTAAACTAGAGGCCTTTCGTGGCGCCTCGGCACAAGCGTTTGACTGTAAACGACAGATCGCGGGTTCGGTCCCCACTGGAGGAAATGAAATATTTAATATTTTAAATTAAGATATTTAAAGTTTTCATTTCTTCGTTGTGGTACAAGGCAAAACGCGGCGTTGAGCTCCGCAACTCAACACGCAATGCCTCAAATTCGGTGGAAAGTGGGGAGCGGAAGTGGAGTGGTATGTCTTAACACTAGGTTCTCATGTTCCTTCTGGCTACCCTGCCATGTGCAGGATACAGTGTGAAACTGAGTGAGTGAGTGATATATATATAAACAAAAAATTCTCAAACTCAAAAATAGGCCTCAAAACTAACTGCTTTACTTTCTACTTATTTCACACTTCATAATGAAAGTATAAAATAAATAAAAGTAAAGTATTTTACTTTACTTTTTATTTATTTCATACTTCCACACTATAATCTACACCAAATAAGTTAATGTAAAAGGGAATAAGTTCAACAGTCACATATAAATAATGAAATCGAAGGTATTTATAACTTACCAATTGTACTAACGACAGTATAAGAGAAGAAAAAGGAATGATAGAAGTCCCATTTGTATGGAGGTTCAGCATCTTCTGTTGTGTAATTGAACATGGATTTACCGCAATATTCTGACAGCTTACGCAATATACTGTCCTGTTTGTCGGGGTTGTTTGGTACATAGTGTTCGTAGAGGAGATCTGAAAAAACAATGAAGACAATAACTTTATCATACGTTATTTTGTACAATAACGCCTTTAAAGCTTATCATGGCGTAAACATACAAGCGTGTGACTGTAAATGCCAAAAGTTTTTGGGTTCGATCCCCACTCCAGGAAATGAAATATGTTGTATTTTTATTTCTTTGCTGTAATGAGTCAAAGCGGGCGTTGAGTTCTGCCTTAAATTGGGCGAAAAGGGAGGGCGGAACGGGGTGTCTTAACACTAGGTTCTCAAGTTCCCTCTGCCCACCCTACCACGTGCAAAATATACAACATATAAGAAATTATTATATTATAAGAAAACTCCTTTCCACTTCCGTTTTGCACTTTCCGCCCAATTTGAGGCTTTGCGTGTTGAGTGGCGAAACTTATCGCCGAAACTTCCAATTTCAGTTCCTTGTATTATCATTGTTTTGTAAATAATTAATAGTTGTGTAATACATGAGTAAACATCCAAACTTAGCACTATTCTCATTTTGTAAATGATTCAATATAATTGACGGTTGACGCAACCACATGCGAAAAATTCCAATTATTACAAGGAATACAATAGTAGTGCTTATTTGTGGTAAAATATTTACGTTAATTGTGAATAACAAGGACATTTATGGTTTATGTAAGAATACAATGTGTCTTAGTTAGAGTCACTTAGGATCTAGTTAAACAAAGTATTAGAATAATTGCTAAATCACGACAAAAAGTTAACGTTGAACTTTAATTAGGTACTTAACGGTTTTACGAAGACAATTTTATGGTCGGCCACACAAATGAGACAGATTGTCGTTTTTTAATAACTTCTGGTCATTTTGTACATGATATTAAAAATTGTTTTGTGATATACTTATTTTTTTTTTCTTTTTTTAGCTTCACAGTGTCTTTGGAACTTAGTGTTAAGACACTTTGTTCCATTCTCCACTTTCCGCCGGATTTGAAGCATTGTGATTTGGGGGCGAAACTCAACGCCGCCCTTTTCTTTGTTTTACTAGAGCGAAGAAATGAAAATTCAAACATTTAAATTGAAAATATTGAATATATAATTGTCTCAAGTGGGGATCGAACCCACAACCTGTCGCGCTTACAGTCAGACGTATGTGCTCCTGCGCCAGGACAGATATTAAAATATTTTAATTGTTGTTGATAATTTCATTATTATATCTGGGCAGTATGTTTAGCAGAGACGGAAGATAGGAAATGGATGTGGAAAGTCGTATTGCTGCCGGTAACCGATATGCGGAGTAAGTCTAGCTGATCGCATATCCAATTAAGCGAGACACAGAATGGTAGGTACTAGCGTGGATGTCACAGTGAGAATGAAAAAAAACGTGCGCAGGTGGTCTGGGCACGTCGAGCGAATGAGTGAAAAAAGAATGGCAAATAGGATTTATAAAGGAAAAATGAGTGGTAAGAGAGGGACGGGGAGACCTTGTTCGAAAACACAGTATAAAGAGATTGATAACAGTGGACGAGGTGAAAGAGGTATGCCGAGACCGTAGCGTTTGATGCTCCGTTCTCTCTGCCTACCCCGTTAGAGATATAGCGTGAAGCTAAGTAAGATAATTCATTCAAAAATCATAAAGTTGTCATTTTTTAATGAGTGAAATTATCTCACGGGAATAATAATATAATATATTCATATATAAAGCTTTGGTGGTGAAGGAGTCGAATTGAGTCGTCTGAGAAAAAATATTAAACTATGACTAATGGTTTATTTCTTTGACAATTTCTTGTTACTTATTATCCGGAAATTTCCAAATATATTCTTGAATCTCTTCACCACCTAGTCGCCGATGTAATTATTCGTTATATTGATATTGTTAATTGTTTTCTTAAACATTTTCATTTTATAGGCATTTTCCAGAGTGAAGACAGTAGGGACAAGCTATTCTGTTCACATTCTGTTTTAGAAAATCAAGTTAACATATTATTTTTAAATATATATTTTTGGCTTAATAAATATATTGTATATTTAAAATAACTGATGCATGGATATATAAGCCCAAGCTTAAGCTTTGGCGCAGTAGTCATTTCTTATTCGTATCATAATATAGTAATGGAGTATACTCAATACTATACGATTTATTCTATTATTTAAATTTATTCTAAATACCTACAAACCATTAATATGATTGTTATTTAAATTTATTCAACTATAATATCTTAGTACATTTGATCTAGGGCACGCAGATTATGCTCACATATCACATGTGAGTATAAATTGCAAGCTTTACAAGGATTGCGTATCCTGCTGTCACTGTGTGATACCTAATCAAGACATACATAAATCATTCTGGTATCTTATTTAACGCATTTCCACTTTGATTAATATATTTAGTCCAATATTTCCGTGACTGAGTAACGTGTACATCACTCTGCACTCTGTTTTCCGCTTAGATTAACATTCAATTACTATCTATTATAGCTTTTAATTACGAAAGCTCTCTAAAGTTTCTAAATTGAGATATCTTCGGTAGATTATCCACGTTTTACACTCTTCTCTTCTCTTCAAAATCTTGTTTATTAAGTTACAGCAATTAAAATGAGGCATATTCTTAATAAGTCTTTCCAAGAACTTTAATACAAATAAAATAACTTAATGAGATTCGAACCCATAGCCATCGCGGCTACATTTAAATATTTTTAATAAAACAATATTTATAGTAACTTTTTTAGTCATCGCTACTGATTAGAATATCTCAACTAAGTTGCGGCGCAGTTTTATCTTTGTAAAAGTTTTAATCAAGCGTTAAAATTATTAAAGTAATGTATTATAATACTAATATACAATGTTAACTTATTTTAAGTGTCAAAAATTACTAAAATTCAATTTAAATTCAAATATTTTATTCAAGATAAGGAATACGTGCTTAATTTTTCAAACATACTTCACACCTCACAAGAACCGGAAAGAAACTCCGCGAAATACTTTATTGCTAACTAATCAAAAAAAAGACAGTATGTTTTAGCATCAAAATCAAAATTACAAGCACAGTTTTTTTTTCACATTTTCTCTATAAACAAATCATGGGGCCACCGCCGTAAGTTCAGCTGCGGTCACGGAAGCAATTAAGTGGTTTATCGTAGTAAAGAGGGGCTATTCAATGATTTTTATACACGCCTGTAAAGAAGGAGTGGCGGTTATTGTGATTTACATTAAATACACATAAAACCGATTTATATTTATGTGGTTGAATTGACCGGGTACTTAGTGAAGGTCGAAGTCACTGTCAAGATCAGATTGAAGGCCAGGCTAGGCTAATCTAGAGTTATGTATTTACGTTTAGTATATATAAATGTTTCAAAAATTAAACAATTTCTTGTATTTTTTATATTTTTTAAGTATTCATAAAAATAACTACAGTGAACTGAAATTTTTAAATTATATACAAAAAAAGTTATAACAAGATTTCAGGTAATAATTGTAACATATTAACAAGTGTTTTGGCCTTTGTTCCTGCAATTCAAACTGAAGTATTTTGATAGGCGCCATTTAATTACGACACTTGTTTATTAATATGTATTATCCTCTTTAATTACTCTTTATGTATATGTATATAGATACGTATAGTGTGCAGAAAGATAAAGCGAAAAAAATAGAAGTGATTTTGATTTTATTTTGTTAAATTGTTGGTTATAATATATGTACTTATATAGAAAACGTAACGAGGCCTGTCGTGGCGCAGCGGCACAAACGTGTGACTGTTAACGACGGGTTGTGGGTTCGATCCCCACTCGAGGAAATGAAATATTTTCAATTTAAATATTTAGTTCCGCCACTCAATACGCAATGCCTCAAATTTGGCGGAAAGTGTGGAACGGAAGTGAAAAGGAGTGTCTTGACATTAGGTTCCCAAGTTCCCTCTACCTAGTCTACCATGTGCGGGATGAAGCTTAGTATATAAAAAACGTAGAGAAATTTGAACGTAGCGCTCTGACCAAGTAAGCCATACGTTCTCATTAAGCTACATCGAAATTCTTATAAGTTTGTGACAATTTATTTATGTTATTAATATCTTGTGGTGCTTGACTGACTCATGCATGGCATGATTATTATACTTAACTTCCAATGGAAAGGATCTTCTAGTAGGAATATACGGCCATAGTGGCACATATACTAACTTATTACATAGTGGCACATATATTAAAGTAACATTTTTCTAAATTATAATTTAGAAAAATGTTACTCGGGCCATAACAAAACGGCAACTTTTGAAATGGCTTTAAAAACAGTTGTAGACTTCCGTCAAGTCTTCCTTCATCCTCTAAAACTACTTTTTACTTCCGTATTACATTTTGGAGCATTATTATTTAACAAACAAATCATTGTAGATTGGAGGATAGCGGCTAAATGTTAAGTTAAATACTTAGATATTAAATGACAATATTCGTCATCAGTGTTTACTGTATTAAACCTCGGACACAATGCTTATATATATTTAGGTTTCCAATAAGGATATTCCTATTAAATTGTAAGGCACAAAGATTTTTTACGTACAGGTAACAGGTAAAAGATACAATGCAGAGACGTGTTTTAGTTCACTCGATGATGACCAACCACACAGAGCGTATACCTAATATATCAGTTCAGTTCAGTATTCATTATTGCACCGTAATTCCCACCAATTAGCCCGAGATATCTCGAATTTAGAAAAAAAATGGAAAATATTGATAATTTGGAAAACTTATTACATTTTCTAAAAATATTTGAAGGATAATGTATCACTATACTAAATAAAAAAAACTCATTATTAAAAAAAAATAATTGAAATTGAAAATTGATTTACTACTAACGGTTTTGTAAAAAAGTTATATAAGCTGCTATAAATATATAGATTTAAAGAATTAAAGTATTAACTAGCTAACCTCTAAAAGCCTATTTTTGTATGAAAATGTACATGTTGTTACCTAATGATGTTGGTTGATGTTACATAATGATTTTGGTTTTGGAATTTACCATAAAAAAATCTTTAAAGCTTTGTTTGTTTGCTCCAGTTCGTAACAATATAAAAAGAGAAAATAATAGATATTTTATTCGCTAATTTCAAATGCTAAAGAATCAATACGTACGTATTACCTGATTTTAAATAGTAATGACAATAAAATGTATTTTCGTATTTAAAAATGTTATTAAATGCCATGCATGTTCCGTTTACATGCGACAACTCTAATTAAAGACCTAATTTTCCGATCACGAAGCGTTTGAGGCCGGCCGATATTTGCATAAAAAATAAAATAGTCGCTTTGCAATGATATCGAACTACTATTAACTATGAATACAATAATAAATGTTGAAAACAACTTGCAGAAATTAAATAACTTTTAAGTACATGTGTCTTTAACATGAAGAGACAACGTACGATGACGTAAACATGTTCCTTTGTGTATTTCTTGCTTTATTTTCCAACTTCAAAATTTTTCAAATTCAATGAAACTGGGTTCGCATTTGATGGTAAATTCCCCGCGGCGTTAAGGCATAATGTTTTTAAAAAGACGGAAAATAAGATTGTACCCATTATGATTTTCAGTTTTAATCTGTACCAAGGCAGAGAGAGTATAATATCAAAACACTCCGTCCTCCATTCCTTATTTAAGTTCATCATACTGTGTAGAAACTTTATAATTTATAAAACCATTAATACAAATAAAAGTATATTTATTACAAGTGTACGTTAAAAAGAAAATAATAGTCAATAAGTAGCTATTACAGTGCGTAATTCCATTTAGTAATGAGGAAACGTGACTTTTCCGACCATAAATCAAAGATTCAGCGAACTTAGTGCGGGAGGACGTTGCTTCTTCCGACATGTCCTCAAGCCAGATTTTCCTCATGTCTTTCACGACTATAGAATGCTAATGGTATCTAGAAATTTCCGCCTTAAAATTGTCTTGGCCTCAACAATAGCATTTTTTTTACATTATAAGTATAATATTCATATAAGTAAGTACTTACGATATGATATCATGGAAATATGTACATTATTTTGTGGCGTTATACCGTATCTCGCACATAGCACGGAAGGCAGAAGGAACCTGGGAACCTGGGCATTAAGGCACTTCGTTCTCATTATGACTTCCGTTTTCCACTTTCCCTCGAATTTGGAATTGTGTTGAGGAGCGCAAATAAACGCCGCGCTTCGTTTCGGTTCCAGAGCGAGGCAAATAAAATATTTGATATTTTATTTCCTCGAGCGGAAATAGAACCCAGAATCTGTTGCTTTTACAGTACGCGTGTGCCCTGCGCTACGACTGGCCTTTACTGTCTGTTGTTTTTTCTTATATTACTTTATTTATTTTCTCATCTTCAGTAATAATTCAGTAACAAATTATTGCGTTCCATTCTTTCACAAATTAACACTTATACTTGGTTTCTTTGTGTGTCCAATTATTAAAATTAATTCAAAAATAATATATAATAAACTTAAAAGTAATACAATTAACAATTTATCTAAATAACATCTGCATGTAAAATTATATTTTAAATGTTGACTTTGATCTTATTTAATTTATTACTTTGATTTTAACTTTTTTTAATAAATATATAAAGAAATGTTACTGCCGAACATTTTTTATACTTTTTGGGACACAATTTCAATTTTTAAAAATCAACAATAATTTGCTATAGCAATATAAAAATTACAAGAGACTAAAGTAATCGAGCCTATCTTCACTTACTATGAAGGTATGCCATAAACTTTATCGACAAAGACTGTCATTGCTACTGCACTTAATATTATTACGACTTTACCAAAGCATCCCTATGTTTTTATGTGAGAATTTATAATGTATTTATATTAATAATAAAAATAAAATTTCATTTTCTTGTATAAATGAAGGAAGAAGTAAATATCTTTATTTCATTTAGCTTTTATGTTAATTGATTGACAATAAAATTATCTACGTTGTAAAGTAAGAACTTTATTTAATTTATAAAGTTATATTTTACAACTGATAGGTAATTGAAATATGAAAAAGTTATTTGTTTTTGTTATACTTTACTAATTTTAATTGTTTCATACGTCGATAGTAACTATATTTTTTACTGCATTGTTCACGGATGCTGTGACCTCTGACCAGTGAATCAGTGGCACTGATTCCTGTAAAGTTAATGACGTCGGGACGTTTCGAAAAGATATAAAACATAATACGATTATTGTAGTTGAAATAGTTTTATTAAGAAAGTAATAAATTGATTGTAATAACGTTCCTAATGAGGTCTTGTTTTCTATATGTTTGTTCGAAGTCACATCTAATGTAAATTTCGAATTTAATTGCTTTTACCTAATTTCATTAAAACTAGTCGCTTTTAAATTGTAATAATATATATCTACTAATGTTATTGAGGTGAAGTTTCAAGAACGGCTAGTAAGGTTCCTATTAAAAAAAGTTTTATTTTGTGTTTTTTGAGTCTATTAATCATGGAAGATTTTAAGATATAGATATTACAACGCGTTCATCATTTGTATGTGACCTGCTGCCTGTGTATGTGCAAAAAAGCTCTAATTCTTAATTATTAGGCGAAATTGCATACAAAAACTTGTTATTGAATAATTGTAGAAAAACTACTCAATAGATTTCAATATTGCAAAAATCAATAGTAGGTCATATTTGTATCACTTATCTTGTCTACATATCTTTCTTGTTACAATAAAATGTAATGACGCAAAAAACTTGTTCAATAGTATTAAGTGTTGGTATCCTTCAATGAGTATGAGACGCTCTTAGAGTGATAACGGCTATTGTACATTTACAAACTTTCATAATATGAAATTTATATAATGAACAATTTTTATGTGATAAGTTATTGTTTTTTCAGCTTTACGCTTTATTTCACCCAGGGGCGGATCGTGAATTTGTGGGCACGGGGAGGTTGGGAACCTAGTGTTAAGACACTAAGTTCTATTCCTTACCTTGTGGCAAATTTTGAGACACTATCTAAATTGCATGTATAGTGTTGGAACTCAACGCCACGCTTTGCCTTGTTACCAAGGCGAGGATTTGAAAATATTAAATATTTAATTTCTTTGAGAAAGGATCGAACCCACAACCTGTCGCCGTTACAACCGCACGGTAGTATTTAATGTATCACTTAGTTTGGTTTAGGTCTAGAAATTGATTTATAATTTGAAATGAACATATGAAAAATGTCATTTCAAGATATTTATACTCTCCATACATATTTTTACTCCCCATACAAAAGAGAGATGTTATAAGTTTGACCTGTGTGTCTGTCTTTATGAGTTCCTGAATAAATGAAACGATTTGCATGTTCTTGGCTCTTTAATGAATCAGACTAAAATTTTGGGAGCTACAAGCAAGTCAAGACGAGATATTGACTTTTTAGGCCCGGGGTTATTAATATACTGTTATCCAATTTCAATAGAGAAGTATGCTGTCCACCCCAATGTGTCACCCCTAAAGCTTCACCGGGCTTAACGGGGCTGAACTAAGAGCTTTGTAATACTGGCTGGGGATAATTAAGCACCAAAAAAGAAGTGAAGAGATAGCATTTGAATTTAAATGAAATTATTAAGATTTCGAGCAGTCGAAACAGTTCGGTCGAGTCGAGTATTAGGTGGGAGAATGACGCAATTTTTCAAATTCGGACAGAAAATGGAGATCAAAATGTCTAAGCACTAGGTTTTCTCTGTTGTGTTGTTATATATAGTGTAACACTAAAAAGAAATTATAAATAAATACTGGACCCGTGACCAATATCACTGAAATACTATTGATTGGTGGAGCCAAATAAACAAAGAAAAAAAAAGTAGAAAAATTTAAATATAACATGTGTCTGTTTGCAATATTTAAATTTCAATAATTATTATAATATTCGCAGTGAATACATGATAAATGTCCGTAATAATGTGAAATCATTTCATATTGTAAGTTCTCATTCTTTTAAACTATTCACTTATGTATGGAATGTCACAACATTTGTATAATTTGTGAGGTGATTGGATTTTTAATGAATGCACAGACGATCATGTGGCTGTGACGCTGTGCTAAAGCGATATTTTAATGTCTCACTGAATAGAAAATATAATTATGCAGATCTACATAAAGGGATGTAGGCAAAAATATCAAAAGATTTTGAAGTGTAGTTTACTCCATTATACAAAGTTTTTCTGTGATTAGTTCTAGTTAATTATTTTTTTGACTTAAAATTGAGATCTTCGTGTCACAGTAGGACAGTCTCTGACTTTAAATGTATAGGCTATGGATTGGATGCCTACTTGGGAAAATTAATTTAAAATAATAATGGCACTCATGGCTTCACGTAATATATTACACTTAGAAGAAAGTGAAGAAAAGAGTGTTTTAACCCAAAGTTTGTCACTGCCTAATCTGCTGAACGTGGAATAAAGTATGAAATAAAAAATTATATTATGTAATTGTACTTTTATCAAGTAAATTTTAAGGCAATTAATGGATCAGGATTTAGTAAGAGTTAATGTTATCTACGATATACATATATTAGCTGGTTAAAGTTTTTTTATGGAGTTTTAATTGTTGGAATAAGCACAAAAGTAATTGTTTACATGGTTCATGATACATTTAAAACCCCTTAGTTACTAAATATTATTTCATAACATTTAAAAAGATAAATTGTACAATAAAGATACCACACGTTTGTTTGCAAACGTCTTGATTTAATTACTCATATTGTAATAGGTCTAAATAAAATATTAGATATATTATCAACATTTATCTTTGACGTAGCACGATTTCCATGTTTCTTAAACTAGTTATATGCGGAAAACCTAGTGATAAGACGAAAAGAGAGAAATTTAAAATACTATTAACAATGTTTTTTTTCTCACAAATTCTTAACTTAGGTACTGTCCGTCCGTTCCGTCCCACACTTTTCGCCGAATTTGATGTATTGCATGCTGAAAGGTGAAATTCAACGCCGAGTTTTGCCTTGTTACCAGAGTGAAGAAATGACAATATTAAATATATCATTTTCTCGAGTGAGTGCGACTTGAGTTCTACGACGAACCTCATTAATATTATTTTATCTTTAATATTGTTATATTATCCTACTTAATATTTAAGCAAAAGGCTTGAGAATATTTTTATAAGTGTTGATAAAGTTATACGTCGTGGTACATATGTTTATGACGTACCAGGACATTTGCCTGCGTGCGGCAGATATTATCATAGATATGTTTACTGTTCTTTTGTATATAAAATTGAAACTAAATAAATTAGTACATATAAATAACTGTTTCTTTTGGTTCATATTATTTTACTCATACTTTTCATCTTTTATAAATAAATATTAATTCATCAAGTGATTTTGAATAATTAAAATTGTAAAGACATATTTATGATTGCAAGCTATCGTACTGCAGTAGTTCTTTACTTGATGGTTGTCGTTTTTGATCCCACAGAAACCAATTTGATTTAATTTCGTTTATTTAAAGAGGCTTGTCGTGGCGCAGCGGCACACGTTAGTCATAAAATTAATAAGTAAGTTAAAAATTTAATATTTTCATTTGTTCGCTCTGGTGCCTAGGCAAAGCGCGGCGTTGCAAAAAGTGGGGAACAGAAGTGGAACGGCGTGTCTTAACATTACATTCCCAAGTTTCCTCTGCCTCCCTGCGATACAACATGAAGCTCGTTTATTAAAAATAAAGGAGAATTATCGAGGCGCAGGGCACAAGCGTGCTAACAGTTTAATATATTATCTAAATGAGTACATTTTAATTATTGGCAGTGACTTACAAAATTACAAAATGTATAGTATCTGTCCATACAAATTCAGAAGTATTTCTAACTCTATCTGAGATGCAATCACAACAAAACGGCTGAGCCGATTGTGACGAAATTTCATATAGAGACACTTGAGGTTCTTGGGATGAAAATAGGCTTCTTTTATTATCGGCAACAATGGGTTTCTTGGACATGGCGTGCGGTGGCTAAGCCTCAAGCTCAACATATAAAAACATTGTCCTATTGTTTGTCTCATAAAACATCTCTTAAATATTCCACGATTGTATGTGTTTATCTCAGAAGATTGAGTCATATTAATGATGTACAATAATATAACTGATTTAAATTTAAATTAATCGGTTTATTATTATATTAATTTATTAACTTATTAATTTTCCAGTATGTGAAAATTAATCACGGCATTACAGTAAATCTAACGAACTTAACATACATTTTTTTTAAGAAAAATCAAACGGAACTCCCTTGATTTGTGACATATCTACTCAAACTAAAAGTTATATACATTACCTACAGCCTAATAAATAGACTTTGCATATTATTGTCAACTAACTTATAAAATGTATATTATGTAAACTTACGAAATCAAAAAAAATGTGTAGTTGTATCGGACAAAGTGTATAATATTGACATCTCAGGTAAAATCTGTATTTAATAATATATGTGCTCTTTATATTGAACTTTTAAACTGTCATAGTATACAAAAGTAACAAAACACACTATAACTTTAAATTTATCGCAGTCAAAAATCGTAGTGTAATCAAAAATAAACATATTTATCAAGTTAAGAATTTACGTCGCACTATAAAAAATAATCATTACCCTACAAACAAGAGATAGGTTTTCTATTATATAAATGTAAAAAATAGCATAATAAAGAAATTATTATCTAAAATCCCACAATTCTGTCTTTTCACAATTAGACTACCTAGGTGTGATTTTTTTAACCATTTTTTTTTATATTCTCATGAGCCCAAGTAAAAAACTCCCGCAATCATCGCCGCCCCCGTTTCGCAGATTTTCTCGCGTAAATCCCAGTCCCGCAAAAAATTCAGTATAAAACTAACCTATATATTTTATACAGCGTGAAGCTGATAGAGTATGGTATTCTACATATGGCAGATTTGACAACCTACTGTTAAGACACTCTGTTCCATTACCCATTTTTCGCAGAATCTGAGGTACTGCGTGATGAGAGGCGAATATCAACGCCGCGCTTTGCTTTGTTGCCGCATCGCAGAAAATGAAAATATGAATTATTTAATTTCCGACGACATATCACTATATAAGTTACCTAAATGTTGCTCAATAACCTGTCTTGCAGTGGAAATATCATAATATTTGGTAAAGATAATTCAGAAATTGCCAAGCAAAAAACACAGGCAGACACATAAACTTAGAAACAGTTTGTTTGTGTGAAAGTATTGAGTGAATAATTATATTTATTTGAAAAAAAAAAAAAAACACAGTCTATAAAATGACAGACTGACACTTCAATTTTATTTATATGATCACAAACGTCAAAATTTAAACATTTGTCGACTGAAAATGACTGCGTTATCACAAAGACAAACGTATATTTTTATTGTGCTATTTACACTCGTACTTATTACTCATGAATTAAGCATACATTGCTAAGCTTTTTGGGTAATAAAAAAATTACATATTAATTTATTTACGTTATCACTCGACAGTTCCTGATATTTTTACATTTGTTCGCAATATGCTTTAAAAAAAATGGCCGTGTCAAATATAATTAAAGATATACCACAGGGTGAAATTATATTTCTTTTGATGATTTTAATTAATATGCTTTTAACCTTGGCGTGGCGTAGCGGAATAAGCGTGTGACTGTAATCGACAGGTTGTAGGTTCGATACCCACTTGAGGAAATATTTGATATTATCAAATTAAATGTTGAATGTTTTCGTTTTCATTTCTTCGCTCACAAGGCTAAGCGCGACGTTTAGTTCCACCACTCAATACGCAAGGTCTCAAATTCAGCGGAAAGTAGGGAATGCAAGTGGCTCAACACTAAGTTTCCAAGTTCCCTCTGCCTACCCTGCTATGTGCGGAATACAGCGTGATGCTGAGTGAGTATGTAAAATATTATACATACTAAAATGAAAAAAAAAAACAGACTACAATATATATATATATATATATATATATATATATATATATATATATATATATATATATATATATATATATATATATATATATATATATATATATATATATATATATATATATATATATATATATATATATAAAAAAATCAATTTAATATCAATTGAGTATAATCTCATCTAAGTCGAAAAATTAATGGTTCTATAATTACAAAAAAAAAACTTAGAAATTATTAATAACAGAGAAAAAATAACGTCATTTTTAAATATTTTTATCCTTTCTTTGCCGTGTGATATCGGCTTAGAATAGGATCACCCTGGTACTGATGGTGTCGTAAGAGGCGACTAAAGTGCGTGTGGTAGAGTCACGTTGCCAGTAATGGCAACACGCATGGGCAGACTCGACCGGATTATTACCACCCCCGGCATCTAAGACCGGCGTTAAGTAGTGGCTTTGGCCACTGCGTTTCGCATTAGGTAATGCTGGGCCCCGGTGCCCTTCCACCTTAAGGACGGCAACGCTCCTGTAGCTCCTCTGGAGTTACTCGGGGCCGTGGGTGACGGTGATCACTTACCACCAGGTGATCCGTACGCTCGTTTGCCGTCTTTTCCATAAAAAAAAGAATATATTTTTCGTTCGTATTTAAAAAATAAATTACAAAAAAAATTCTCTATAATCTTGATTTAATTATTATGTCGTTGTAATTGCTCATGTATTCAATTACATTCTTTCAATGTTTCTCGCGGAAACAATAACAATGGAATAGATAAATATATAGTTATATTTCAGCTCCGTATATCAGTAATCGATTTTACCTTAAATACTTTCGATATTAAAAAAATATTTATAGCAAATTTTATTAAATGCTAGAAATGGCTCAATTTATGCGTATAATTGTGAATACTATTTTAATGTGTTATATATATATATATATATATATATATATATATATATATATATATAATATATATATATATATATATATATATATATATATATATATATATATATATATATATATATATGTATATATATATATATATATATATATATATATATATATATATATATATATATATATATATATATATATATATATTTACCACTTCTTGGCTAGTGAGAAACGGAATTTATTTATTAAAATTAGTTTAAATATTATTTATATTGTATCTTAAAATAAAGAATATATTTAATTCAACAAAAATAATAAATAAATACTAATAACTCTGTCATAATTATATGAAATCTGCTTTTAGTAAACACCTATAATTGCAAATAGTCATAGTTTTGCAATCACGTTTATTACCACTATTGCCAATAGTATCGATAATTTATCTTCAATAGTACACTATTATCATTTAAATAAATTAATTATTGACAAGATATCATTTAAATAAATTAATTATTGCAACAGAACAATATTGTCCTTATATATATTTTTTTTTTATTTTACTGTAGGTATATATCGATTTGGATTAATCCACATTAATTGTACATACTCGATTTCAATATCTTTAACAATTCTGTGAACGACAAGAATTCGGATGATATGTTATGTAGCAGGTATATTTTCTTATCCGTCTATCATGACCATTTAAAAAATTCAAGACCAAAACAAGAGTAATAAGTTATATAAGTATATTTCATAGAAAAAATATTACAAAAAATATACATGCACCCTCAAATTGTACTTAGCCGCCATTTTTGTAATTTTTTGTAAGCTTATCCGTTGAACTACAATTCTGAAATCGGTACTTAGCCCTCGGAGGGCGAATGCTACTCGCACATGATCGTTTTGACGACCATGTTTTTATTTTAAAATAAGCATTCATATATTTTACTTGTAACATTTAGTTGTTCTGATTAAAAAAATGCCAAACGGAAGGATAATTACTAAACTGTTGTTTATATTAATTTACAAATATGTCTATATACCTACTTAGTATTATTTTAAATTCGTACCCTAGCAGTATATGTTATTAGGAAAGCCTCTGCCAAGTTAATACATATATTTATAAAACATATAAGGGAAAACTGATATTAACTTGTTGTGCATATAATATTAGAGATTAGAAAAAAATAATAAATTAAACAAACTTAGGCAATTACTTAATATTTGTGTTAATAGAACACACAAACAGGACATGTGCAAATGTTTTATACATTGTGAAAATAAAGTCATGTATTTGATTATTTATTTATTTATTGATTGACGTAATTATAACGTTTTTCGGTACATTGCTAACACATCTAAGTGGAAGACGCTGATCGCGATGTCACGAATTTCTTTTGGCAAAGCTCTTTGAATGTGGTTATGATAATTTAAAGTATATATGTTCGTTGCCAGGAACAAGATGTTTTCTTAGTGTCGTCATTATCTAACATTCATGAAGAATATTGAATGTAAAAATTGTATTGAATTTAATTGTATTTTTCTAATTGTGTTGATTTTTAGGCTGATTCCTTAATTAAATCACAGAAATTTTAATATGATTCACTTTGTCATTTGATTAAATCAGGCTAAGAAAGCAATAAATCTTCAGATAACGGGGTTTATTATATATTCTTGTCTAAATAACATTGCTTATTATGTGGAAAATAACATGTCCGTATCTGGATCGGTTAATATTTTAATACTGAAAAAATTACAGCTTTCTTTAAGGTGTTTAAAAGATTTACTATCTACGCTCGCAGTAATTATTTCTTTAGATAAAATATGTAAAACGAAATAATAAAATAATACTTATAAAAAAATATAAAGCTATTTGTTAATTTATGTTTTATGTATATACATTAAGAGAAATTGCCGCCATAATAAAATATTATATATACTATCTAAATAACATTCTCTATATGAAATTCTGTTTACTTACTCCTAAATTGGTACATTGTCCATTGTTTATGTGGTTACATCATTTTGTGGACAATCCTTTAAGTGGATCGATAAATGTAAACTAGTGAAGTGTCCATATTGAAAACTGCATTTATTCACTTATCAGATAGCAAGGTTAAATTGACTACTACAGTATATATTAATTTATTTTACTGTTAGAAATTCACTTTCGCGTGCGTTTTTTCTTAATTTTTATAAAATGTAAATAGAATTATAGTATACGACATTGAATTTCACATTAATACAGAAATTATATTCAATTTATATAAAATTTATTATAAAGTTGACACTTGCTCTAGATAAATGACGGATTTTGCAATGTTAAGCGGACGAGTGAAGACTAGAAGTTAAGGCATGATACAATTTCTAAAGTAGTTTTAAGGTCACATTTCCTGTGTGGTCATAGGTAGTGTTTGTAATGGACTTACTTTGGATTTCAAGTCTTTCCAGTTTTTCTTCGGCTCGCTGAGCTACCTCCAGGGGGCTCTCTATGTGATAAAAGATGCTCGCACCAACGAGCAAATACACTATGTGCAGCGCCAGCATGCACGCCAATTGCTTTTTAGACATCATCTTGACTAGTTTATTTTATTTGTACTTTGCCGCTTACTACTGTCTTAAAAACACCCGCG
Source organism: Eueides isabella (assembly GCA_019049475.1). NCBI lineage: Eukaryota > Metazoa > Arthropoda > Insecta > Lepidoptera > Nymphalidae > Eueides > Eueides isabella. Next base: position 10,474,164 of record CM032389.1, on the reverse strand, counting down.
AATAAAATACACTATTGTTGTTTAAAAAACAATTTTAACGTCCACTTGGTCTTTTCGAAAATTAATTTATTTTTAAACATTTTAAATAAATTTCGCAATGTTCAATAAATAGAACTGCTGCTTTCGTATGAATGCAACTTTTAACTCCGTAGCACTATATCGAGGAGTCCATGGCGTTTGCTGTTTTATACACTTTATATTGGTTCTAGCATTTTTAAATTATATGTACTTATTGACGAAAAACAAAAAAAAATGTCGTCTCGATGACAGTTTTCAATTGGTCGACGTTCGACCCAAGCGGTCGATGCGATCGAATGATTTTCCCGGCGCGCGCGCCTACAAATCGCGTGCCGGCCGCCAGCACGTCCTTTTTTTATACCTACAGCTCTAAATGTTTGACTGCCGACAAGTCGCATTAGCTCGTCGTAAAGGATAATATGTAAGGTTATTGCCAACATTATACATGTATAAGTGAATATCACTAGCGCAATGATAATACTAACGCGTTCGAGCGAAAGATTTCCGTTTACGACAGAAGATTAAAAGGATTCTGCGCCTGATAATGGGCGTCGTCGGTGAATGTTACATCATTTTTGTGATAGCGAAATCTTTGGTTTTAACTCTTCATTAAATACACTGTCAGACTAGATGATTAAAATTGTATCAAACAAAGACATTTTACATTGAATCCCATAAAAAATATAAAGGTGAAATGAGAGCCAAGTTAAATAAACATAAGTATTAGTATTACTTTCGTTTTCACTCGGCATAACATTCCAGTTCTAAATTTTCACTTGACAATTTTTTACCTACAGTCTTTATTATATTTGTAGGTACTTCCAGCTTTGTACTTGTTTTGTTATTCAGAAGGTTTACCTGTATGTATGAATAAAATTCTTGATACCAAATCTCAAGTATCTAGATCATCCTAAAGTGAATCATATACTTGAATCAGTCAAAAAAATGTCGGCATTTAAACGAAAATGTATCAATAACTGTTTTAGTTGTTTTAGTTCAATTATTAATTTAAGTACATTACAATTAGAATAAAACATCTTATTAAATATAAATATATTCAGAGATCTTAATTTCACAGGTAGATTACCTCAAATAAAATTGACAGCTAATTCAGTATTGATATAAATTTTAGTTGACGCCAATCGTTCTGATTGTGAATGGGTGTTCCCAAAAATCCATGGTTCATTCAACAAAGAACGCCACATTGTGACACAGATTAGGAAAACATATATATAAATCATGAAATAAACCATTTACGTTTCGTTGTTTATAGGATAATAGTCGGGTTTGCACAAGGAACTCACCGATGACTTCAAACATCGAAGAATTTAATGACTGTCGTTACTATTCAGAGCGCCCCCGCGCGTGCGTCATCATAGCATTTTTTTTTATTACGTCCCATAAGAAACAACGGCTTTAATTGAAGTCTTATCCATAGTTTTTATTTCATTAGCTGGTAATGAAGGTATTAGTGCCTGTAGGAATTGATAATTGTTAATAATTTTATGATATACTTCTGTTTTAGAATCTTTATAGTATACATCGAGAGTATGCATAGTAGGGTAAGGAGGGGGAATAGCGCTCAGTGGGTAATGGCGCTCACCTCTGTAACTTGTCAAAATAGTACATTAGGATCACACCACGTCTTGTGAAGGGCGAGGGGAGGGGGCCTCTAACGGGAAGCGATGCGATCGGACAGTCAGCCCGCGTCGTGTGACCGTGAAGTGCGTTTGTTTGTTTGCGGCCGCGCTGATCTAATATTTTGTGGAGTGTTTTTTGTCGGTAAGTCTACAACTTTAAGGTTTTTTACAACTTTATTTTGTTATTATCTAAGTAACGCATCTTTCTTTATGATAAAATGCATTATTTTTTAACGAATTGTGTATGGTATTTATTAAATTTCAAATTCATCACCTAACTACCTTTTGGGGTTATACCGCTCATCTGAGCGCCATTACCCCCTTAGTGACTTATTTTTTTATTGTTGTAGATATGCCAAGAAAACGTCAAAGAACCACCGCTAAAGCGGCTTGGACCGAAGAACATCTTCTTGCTGCTAAAATTGCAATTGAAGCAGGTGTTTCCATAAGAAAAGCCGGAAAACAATATAACATACCATTTTCTACTTTGAAAGATCGATTAAAAAATGACAACATGAACAGCCCTAGGCTAGGTCGCAAGCCTGTTTTTACCCCACAGCAAGAAATTGAAATTGCTGAACAAGTCAAGTTGCTGGGATCGCTGTACTATGGACTGAATATCGCAGATTTACGTAAACTAGTTTATAAATATGCTGAACTCAACAATATCAAAAACAATTTTGATAAAAGCAGCCAAACAGCTGGATTGGATTGGGTGCAAGCCTTTAGGAAACGCAATCCTTCAATTTCTATACGCAAAGCTGAAGCGACAAGCTTAAATAGAATTTCTGCTTTCAATAAAGAAGAAATTACACATTTCTATGATAAACTTGGCGAATTAATGGAAAAACACAAGTTTATTCCCAATAATATTTACAACGCTGACGAAACTGGTATCACCACGGTGACAGACCCAGGGAAGGTGCTCGCTAAAAAAGGACAAAGAAGAGTTGGCTCTGTTACAAGCGGTGAACGAGGAAGCAACGTTACAGTCATGTGTGCGATGAGTGTAGCAGGAAACTTTATACCACCCATGTTTATTTTTGCCAGGCAGAGAATGACGCCTTTATTAGAAAAAAATGGCCCACTTGGAGCAAAATACACCAACTCTAAAAATGGCTGGATAAACGAAGACTTATTTGTGACTTGGCTCGAACATTTTGCAGCATTTGCTAAACCTACCAAAATATCACCTGTGTTGTTAATTCTGGATAATCACAGTAGTCACATTTCCCTTTCAGCTTTTAATTTTTGCAAGGAAAACTACATCACAATGCTTTCCATACCTCCACACAGTTCACACAGAACGCAGCCGCTAGATGTGTCTTTTTATGGGCCGCTAAAAGCTGCTTATAGGCATGAGTGTAACAGGCACATGAAGACACATTTGATGGCAAAAATAACTCCATACGATGTTGCAGGCCTTTTCAATAAAGCATACGTACAGGTTACGAATATAAGTAAAGCAGAATCTGGATTTCGAGCCACGGGAATATACCCACTTAACCCAAATATTTTCACCGATCAAGATTTTTTGGCATCATCGCTGATGGCACCCGAATCGAAACAAATAACTGAAAATCCAGATCCAAATGTCCAGAATATTGAAGATGCACAGTCTGGAGGTATGGGCATAATTTCAGGACATATATCTGCTATGCCGGGTCCATCAAACAGGGATCATTGCTCTGAATCTGTTTTAGCAGTTACTTGTAACCAAGAACTTGCTGGTGGCCATACAACTCCGGTATCCTTTGCTACAATAGCAACCATTGCACCATTTTCTAAGTCAAATCAAAGACGGCGAAAACAACATGCTACCATACTGACTGCGACTCCTTTAAAAGTTATTTTAGAGGATAAAGAAAGGAAAAAAAATATAAAACTCAATAAGACTGGAAAAGATACTAAATCAAAACTAAAAAAAGTTGTCAAAGAGAAGAAGAACAAACTTAAGCAACAAAAATCATATAAAAGAAAAATTTTACAAGAAAGTTCGTCGGAGAGTGAAGATGAAGAGCATCTTTGCGATGATGATAGCAACGACGAAATGAATGTGTATGATGATAATTATAATCAATGTATTATTTGTAAAGATTATGGTAAGAATAACGAGTTATGGTATCGTTGCACTCTCTGCGGACTGTGGTCCCATGCTTTATGTTCAGGGTGGGATTCACCAAATCAATACACTTGTGATGTATGTGAAGAAAAATAATCATAATCTAAGTTCATTAGACATTGTGACTGAAAATAAATTGAAAAGGCTAATATTACATACAAATAGAGATAATGATGCTAATTTGTGATTGTAGACTTTACTTTTATTGTATAAGGTTGATCTCATTAACATTTTATTTTATTATAACGTGTCTTACTTGATATATTCCAAGATGCATGTTAGAGCGTCATTACCCCGGACCCTGAGCGGCATTACTCAATGTCAGGGGCAATACCGCTCAAACACGTTTTTTTTTTAATGTTTCTTTACCAATAAAAGGTCAAAGATATAGGCTTCTATTGTTATATTATTGATTAATCGATAATTAAAGACTTTATTACGATTCATAATTTTGATTTATAATAAATAATATAAAAAATACATAATGTTTTCCTTAAGTGAACGCCATTCCCCCTCCCTACCCTACGTAGAGTTTTGTATCATAATGCGGTCTGCAATTTAATATATACTTAGGTTTAATTACATATTTTTCTTTAATTATTTCTCTCGATAATCGGCGATAGATATGCAAAAGTTCCTTTCTGACTGAAAAGTTTATATATATATGTTTTATTTATTTTATATATGTTTTATTTATTTTGTTTCTATTTTTAACAACTGGAACTCTTAAAATTTACGGTTAAGTACAATTTCAAATTGTAAATTTCATAATTACGTTATAATATATCATTGTTATAGTAAATGCCTAACTGAGGATTATAAATATCTTTATTATATACACTTTTAAGTATATATCACGAAGAACCATAATTAGGATAACCCATTATATATTTTTTTAAACCAAATTGAAACTATAAACAAACATAATTTATTTCATATCAACGATAAGGTATGCATGCCGTTGTTGTATACGGATTTCAACTGAAAGTACTCGTAGAGAGTCTTTGTTAGACGCACCAAATGTAACTTTTGCTAAAGACATTTATCTCTATGTTTACATCCGATAAGATAAAACTAAATGCCGATTAAATTACTACCATGCAGTATAAATGAAAGTTTTGCCCAATTTCTGCTTTTAAAATATAAGATTTATGTTTATATAATGTACCTACATATTTAAAATTTGTTGCACCCCTATCCGGCTTAATCGTACTCTCACCATCTATCTGGCTCAGTTCATCTTGTTGGTTCGCCAGAATATCTTTTTCATTTCCAAAAACTTCACCTGATGGTAGTATGCTCCCATCTGGACGTGTTTAGTGGAGTTTTCAAGCAGGAGTGAACCTATACATCATTTGGCTGATCTTGATAATAATAAAAAAATGAAATTTACTGAAGTAAGGAGTGTACATGAGGAGTGTGGAGGTATACTTATTCTAAAAATTACTGAAGAAATTGACAAGTGATATTTTACATATAGGCAGCATCGTACGGCACTCGCAAGCAATGATGATTGATGTATGGTCGTAAAAAAATAAGTACAAGTCGCGTATTATGTACGATCACTATTTTTTATTTTACTAATAAATAAATATACCTACTATTCAACAGCCCATGCTATGTATATTACTATGAATATATTAAAAATATGCGGGCTAGAAAAATGTCACTTATGTAGAAGTGTATATACGTGTATATATACGCTCTGTTTTCAAGAATTGTAGCAGTAACATAAAGCAACAATATCATAGTTATTTGTTCATGTTTAGTTATTTATTTAAAAAAAAAATGAAAAATAAAAAAAAAATGAAAAATAAAATTACGAAAAAGACTTAAACATAACATCTGCTAGTAATTTCAAATGGTACACCGATCCACATATGATTCATCAAAATATGACGCTGTTTCCCATAATATGACGTTGTATCCCATACATGGCAGCATTTGCCTGGTTACTAGACCTAAGAAATTAAAACATTAAATATTTTATTTCGTCGAATGGAGACTGAACCTCCAACCTGTTGTTTACTGTCATACTTCTGCCGCCGCCCCACGACTGGCCTCCCTCCTTCCGGTTTCGCAGTATCAGTCTCTAAAAATCGGGTCACTTGTCCTGGATAAGACTGGACTGGACGAAAGACTAGTAGGCAAAACAATTTGCTTGCATTTTAGAATCGTTAAAACAACAATTTTCACTTAGAAAAACATGGTTATTTTGTAATCAGGGCCAGACACTTCAATTATATTTTAAATGTTTAGTTTAATCACATCGATCTAAGTAAACGGTATAAAGGTATACGTACGCACGATAAATCCGAATTTTCTTGAGTAAATTCTAATCCCGAGAGAATTCTGAGACAAATAGTATACCTATACGTTGTACTACAACAATATTGGTAACACAAAATTCAGTTAATTGAATAAACATATTGCAAAACATCTATAACTACAATTTTGTCAAACTATTTTTTTTTAATTCATGAAATTAGATATTTGTTTATTTCCTTAGTTTCAAATTAAGCAAAAAAAATGTTATGGGTGGGTTGTCAAAACTATATTTTTATCTGCTTAGCCGTTTCTAAGATTAGCACTTACAAGCTTACAAACAAACAGACAAAAAAATCATTTTTGGAGCACATTAATAAACATCCCCTGTTTGATTTTTTAAACATATCTTTCAATTACAGACAGTGATGAGTTATAGATTGATTATAAGTATAGATTAACACAAGTATGTTAAGTACTAAGTAGTGTCAACTGTTCCAAATATGTACCTAAACGCATTTAAACAGTATTGTTCTATTTTTGGAGGGAAGTCCCTGTTTGGCTACGATCTAGATTACTTAGGGGAATTTTTCCACTCGGTACTTTATTTTTATGCATTATTTCAATGATCATCTTTTACCCTTTATTAAGAAAATAATTATTTGATTCAAAATATATATAAAAATATTAACTGAAAATTACTATTCAAAGAATATATAAAATAATAATTGTACGATAATGAAGACGTTTAATCTAAATCTAAATACAATCACCCTTTAAATCCGAGTCAATTGTCAAGGACTAACAACGTCCGTACGCGCTTCAATGATTTCTGCTACCATTAATCAAGTTAGCGATGCTTTTTCTTTTCCCATAAAAAAAACATAATACGACTAAGTGAAAGAGTTTTTTTGGATACTTTTTATAATAAGTTAACCAATTTGGTCATTTAATTTGCTTTTTTCATCGATCTCAGGATGTAACAAGTAAGACGTAGCAACAAATCTATGATCCAATGAATCTATATAACCTTTTTTTATTTATTTTTTTAGTCTGTATTCCACAGGGTAGGCTGAGGGTAGCTAATGTTGGGATACTCTGTCCCAACACTCTGCCGAAATTTCTAAACATTGAGTGTTTAGTGACGGAACTTAACGCTGCGCTGTGCCTTGTAAACATAGAGAGAAACTAAAAATATTTAGTAGATAATTCCTCAGATTTGAAATCAAACCTAAAACGGTCAAGTAGTTACATTATTGTGCCACTGTGCTGCAACGACAATCGATGATTGATGCATTTATAAATCGTGCATAAAGATTTAAATGAGGAAAAATAGTACATTTTTTATTTGTGTTAGATTTGCGATGATAATTTTCCTTTTCTTCCGTTCAATTAAAATGACAAAGTTGTCATTTTTAATGCACGAAACACCTTGAAAAAATTAGGATTCAATCTTCACCACACGAAGTCGTGTATGTATATGCGTACTAAACGAAAATTGCAGTTTACATGCAAGGTACCTACTACCTATAAGGAAGCATATTTGGTAAATGTATTAAATTGTCAGATATAAATATAAATATTTATACACACACATATATATATATATATATATATATATATATATATATATATATATATATATATATATATATATATATATATATATATATATATATATATATATATATATATATATATATATATATATATATATATATATATAATATTATTTAAATATAAATCCGCTAGTAAAATCTGAAATACTAGCTTTGTTATCCCATATTGACCTACCAGACTGTATTCCGTTTTCGTTCAAAGCTGTAACAGAGGATGACGTCAAGAGGTGTGTTAATTCCATTTCCACTAAAGCCTATGGAATTGATAATCTCAGCCTTCCTGTGTTGGAAAGCATTACTCCAGTAGTCACCCACATTATTAACTTTTCGCTGTCAAGTAATGTCTTTCCTTCACAATGGAAGAATGCTTATGTCATTGCATTACCCAAAACATCAAATCCTTCCAATGCTTCAGATTACCGTCCTATATCAATTCCCCTGTCCTATCTAAAGTCCTCGAATCATTAGTCAATCATCAGCTTTATTGCTTTCTCTCTACCAACAATCTACTGTGTCCTTTTCAGTCCGGTTTTCGTCTCTTCCACAGCACAGTTGGAGCATTGTTGAATATTACGGAGGACATTCGGTGCGCTATGTACTACTGGATTTCAGCAGTGCTTTCAACTCTGTTGATTTCGATATGGCACACTTCGGGCCGTTAATATCTCTTCTGCAGCTTTGAACTGGTTTCACTCTTATCTCTTCGACCGCCGGCAGTGTGTAAAAGCAAACGATTCTACATCGACTTGGCTTGATCTCACTGCTGGCGTTCCCCAAGGCGGCGTTCTTTCTCCACTTCTTTTCTCTGTCTTTATTAATAATATTTCAGCAACCATTACTTCTCCTTTCCATCTGTATGCGGATGATTAACAGCTTTATCGTCACAGTAATCTAAATAAATTACCTGAAGCCATAGAAAGCTTAAATAACGATCTTGGCGCTATACAATCGTGGGCTGAATCTTTTGGTCTATCAATCAATCCAAATAAATCACAGGCTATAATTATAGGTAGCAACAGACTTACACACAGAATAAACTGGGATTCTATTCCAGCGATACATTACTCGGGTGTGCCAATTCCCTTTTGTAACGAAGTTAGAAATCTGGGCCTTATACTCGATCATAACATGTCCTGGGCACCACATATAAATGCAATCAGCAGGCGCATGCATTTCTCTTTCCATTCCCTTAAGCGTCTCCAACACTTCCTCCCTCACAAAACCAAAATTATACTAGCGCAATGTCTTCTCCTTCCAATTCTCGACTACGCGGATGTTTGCTATTTAGATGCGACCGAGGAGCTTCTTAACAAATTAGAGCGACTTCAAAATCTCGCCATACGATTTATTTTTGGTCTGCGCAAGTACGACCATGTTTCTCAGTTTCGTGCTCAACTTAATTGGCTCCCAATCCGACTTCGCCGTGATATGCACATCCTTACATTCCTTTTCAAGATCCTTCATTACCAAAATTTTCCTTCTTACCTACGCTCCCGTTTCAACATTCTTCCCCGTCCATCACGCTCTAGGCGGTCGTGTGTCGTCCCGGCGCTCGACATACCTATGAGCCAAACCAAATTCCTACAGAAATCCTTCACTGTATATGCTGCTTCACTGTGGAACCAACTCCCAATTCCTATCCAACGAAGTCCTTCCTTAATATCGTTTAAATCCCATTTAAAAAAACATCTATTCCATTCTGTGAGCAACTAATTAAACTCAGACAGTTTCTTCTTTTTTTTCTTACTTTTGATATTCAAATACAACAGCCACTCTTCACTTGTACATATGTATGTATGTGTGTATATATATATATATATATATATATATATATATATATATATATATATATATATATATATAAGTATCTTAAATAAATAAATACACATATACATATTTATTCCTATCCAACGAAGTCCTTCCTTAATATCGTTTAAATCCCAGTTAAAAAAACTTCTATTCCATTCTGTGAGCAACTAATTAAATTCAGATAGTTTCTTCTTTTTTTCTTACTTTTGATATTCAAATACAACAGCCACTCTTCACTTGTACATATGTATGTATATATAGTATATGTGTATAAATATGTATATGTGTATATATATATATATATATATATATATATATATATATATATATATATATATATATATATATAAGTATCTTAAATAAATAAATACACATATACATATTTATACACATATACTATATTACACATGTAGTATATGTGTATAAATATGTATATGTGTATTTATTTATTTAACATACTTATATATTATTTATTATGCATGTATAATATTTAATTCTAAATATGTATTTGATATATATGTATAATTGTATATGAATTTAGATATTTATTAGAATACGCTTAGTATTCTCTTCTTTTTCTTTATTATTATTATTTTTACTTAACGGCATTGTACTTTCCTCCCGCTGTTTGATAATCATCCACTTCCATTGGTTGGCTGGAAGAGATTTCTTTAAGAAATAAGTCCCTTTGCTAACTAGTTTTTAAGTTTGTATATCTTATGTTTTTTAAGTGCAATAAAGAATATATAATATTATTTTATGAGGCCATCGTGGTGTGGTAGAAAGTACATATATCACTCCCGTGGAAACTGTGTGTCTCTACTATGAAGGATTAATATTATCGCGAATTTTCGCTTATTTTAAATCTTAAAGAGTTTCTTTATACATGTAATATACATTTCGTAATAATCATGGTGACATGTGTTGACTGACAGTAAGTACTCATCGTTAACCGGCAACTTTGCCTTGTTACCAGGGAGAAAAAAATTAAAAAAAAGCAAAACTATGTACTTCAAATTGAATCCTGAGACGAGGCGCTTATAGTCAAAGCCTATATTGCTTACCATAATGGTCCACTTTAATAAATTTCTTTTTGTAATTTTTTGGACTTCCGTTTTCAAATTCAAATCCTAATTCTCAAATTGTTGGTTAGTTTATATAGATATAAAACAAAAAAAGAGACATGAAGCCAGCAAAAAGTAAACGTAACGTAACTTAAAATTTATCAATATTTTTACATGTATACTACCTACAGTCTTTCTAAATTGTAAGATTTTTTTATTAATAATTAAAAAAAATTAAATTTACACTTTTATTCAATTATTTTTTAAATATTACTACATAGATGATAAGGCAGCATTATAGAAAATAGCTTGGATTACGTTTGTTATACTAAGTTTGGATAATTCTTACGAGTTGTAGTTCTTGTTGTAATTCTTTGGGTAGCGGAAATTTGTAAAAATCTCCCTACGCTTTTTAAATTTAAGTTTAGTATAGTCTGAAGTCAATTCCAAATCAATATAGTTATTGAACATTTGATAAACTAGAAAAATAATAAAAAATCTAGATGAGCAAGAGCTTAGTTAATGAAGTCAGTATAAAGTACTCGAAAATTAACCTTCAAGCAACTATGTGAATAACTCATAAAAAGGCTTTCCCGCTAATTCCTTAATCCAAAGCCGCGTTTCAGATAAGCTGGTAAATATTTGTGACACACGACGGACAAAATGACGGACGTTAAATGTTGTAATGTAATCGAATAATCTTGATAAGTTTTAATTACGTCTTAAAGTGCTTATTGGATGCCCTTGGATAATTAGGTATCTACCTGTAATATAAGCGAAAGCAAGCATTGAAGATTTAAAAAGAGCAATGAGAAATAGATTCATTTCGTTTATTTTAGGGTCTTTTTTTAGCTTCACGCCGTATCCCGCACGAGGCAGGGTAGGCAGAGGGAACCGGGGAACTTAGTGCTAGGGACACTCCGTTCCACTTTCGTTTCCTACTTTCCGCCAAATTTGAGGCATTGCGTGTTGAGTGGCGGAACTCAACGCCGCGCTTTTTATTTTGGGGATTTATTAGATAAAATTATGTATTAAGCTCTAAAATAATGTATCTAAGTACATAGTTAATTTTCTTGATCAAAAAATATAATTTTTATAACATTTATAATAACTATAACTCATGTAGGTATATTTATATTTTAGTGTGACTTTACTAGTAAACAAATGAACTTATTTTTTCTAAAAAAGTAAAGTAGTAAATGGAACGGAGTATCTGCTAGATAGAGCGTGAAACTAAAGTTAGTTTAAAAAGCGATATTATAAAGAGTTACGGATTAAGCAAAGTATTTATATGCAAACATATTTTGCATATAAATATCTTGCTAAAAATGCAATAATAATGTTACAATATATATTATATTATCATATGTATTCTAATAAAGATATCGATAACATCCTTTAACTTCAAACCATTGAAATATTATCTTCAAAAATGATGATATATAGGTATATATGGTAAATATTATTTTTTATTTTATTCTTGGTTTGGTTATGATTAATCATTTTCACTTCACCTCATTTAAAATCGTCTATGAAAACCGTATTAATCATCCAAATATTGTAAAAACGAATTAACAAGTTTATCATTATAAGCCTGGTTCGGCCTAATTATGGCAATAGTAAACTCAAGGTGTGTGATACCATAAATTATTTTACTTTCTTTTTTAATCTCTTACCTGAAATGTTTTTAAGGTGTGGAAGGATGTACAAGCTTAACAATACAATTAACAATTAGGTACTTTTTGCGCTATAGAATCTGCTTTTTGCGTATGTTACTACTGATTACTTATTATCAAATGGTAATGGTCACACGTTTAAAAATAATCGCCAAGGATAATTTTAAAAAAAGACTATGGCTATGAGACTGACTTAGGAAAATGACAGATAGGAAATTACTACTGACTTAGGAAAATGACAGATAGGATTTACGCCGAATTTACACACCTGTGCACCTGATCTACGATAAGCATCTTTACTTAAAATTATATTGTTAGTTAATATTCTGTTCAATTGAGTTAGGTAGGTACGTACGGCGATGCATTATAACCATTGCATACGTTTTAGCCAATAATGGTTTTCGCATACGGAATACGTAATGAGCCAATGAGGAAATTTAAAGTTAATGTTTTAACATAAAATATAGTTTTTATATTTCGTTATAGGCGCTAAGGCGGTCGTATTTATTAAAGCCGTTATATACCATTTTCTTGAATTGTCACGAAAAGACAGTACTTATACCTCACGTTTTTGTATGGGAAATTGAGATCACTTAAAACTTATACAGGTAGAATTGATTGCATACTTTAATTTTGGTTACTTGGAAAATAAGATAACAATTGTGAATTCACTCTCCTTATATATAAAGTATCAACAGTATGTATGATAATCCGTCTCTAGTAATCTGAGCTGAATCTTGAAACTTCTAGAAGTTTTGGCAAGTCTTTTTGCGCCTTTTTTAAGGTCAATTTTTGGTAACAATTCTCTAAAACTCTTTAGATCCTTTTGATGATTTGTATTTTATATATGTAGTAATAAAATATGTTTTTTTTATTTGTTATTTTTTCTTTATTTTAATAACTTAAACTTTATTTTTTATAATGTGTCCTTATTTTATTTATTATATGTTTTTTTTTACAATAGTTCAATACATGTTTTTAAAGAGTATATTATTGTTACTTGTACTTTTCTCTTAACTACTAGCAATTGCAATTCAGAAGAGAATTATGAAAACTGCTACTGTGCGATTTGTTTAAACTTGTGATTGGACCGTGGTATTTAATTTGAACAACTATTGTTAATCCCATTGTATACCTACATACCAGCTATGATCAAGTCAATTGTCGGTATCGCTTTCACGACACAGGCAGACACATTCCAGTCCCACTTTGGCCAAGATTTGTATGGTAGGCTGTTTTCCAGTTAATATAGTAATAAAATATGAATTTTCTACTTATTTATAATAATTTCAACTATCTACTAGCGTCTCACTCGACGCTACGCCCGCTTGAATCTAACTATTTTAATTAATTATCTCAATTATTTTCTTTTTCTAATAAAGTTATCACCTTCAAGACAAGATATATTCATTAAAATCTAAAATGTCAAATGTTAAATTAATAAAAAATATAGCAATTTCGCCGGACTAAAAATTTGAAATGGACGTAATTTTTTTACTTATTAACCAATTTAAGTAACTTCTTTTCGTTTGTCGTTTCTGAGATTAGCGCGTACATATGCACAGACAAATCGACTAAACTTCAAACAGCGTTCAAATCTGTTGCAGATTTGTTATAAGTAAAAATAATTCTACTAATTTATAAATTTATATAATTTAAGACATGTCGTTGCCTAGGGCACAAGAGCGCTATTGTTGATGTGATGTATTTTTGGTTTTATTCCTACTTGAAGAAATAGAGTATTTAACGTTAACGTTGAGTTCCGCTCAAAATACAATAAAATAACTTAGCGAAAACTGGAGGGCGGAGGTGTATTAAGGTTTTGAAGTTAAAAATATAGATAATTATACACGAGTTTTAAAGGCGTTATGTTAATTGCTTTCTAAAATATACTTACTTTAATTAAATATTAAAAGCTAAGTATATAGCTAAGTTTTAGGAATATAATATATAAATGGATGTGACTGTAAAATTTTAACCTTTATATGAATAAATCAAATATAATAAATATCATAAAGCCATTTTTAAAATGATCAATCTCCGTAAATGCGCCTAGAATTGACATCAAGCGTTTACCGCTATTTTCATGACGTAATTTATGTTGCTACCATAATTTTTATACACTTTTATTTAAGTCCAAATCATTTTCTATCTTCTTTCTTTCTATCTGTCAATATATTAAAACATTTTTTATAGGTATAATAACAATTTTGACGATATATTTTTATAGTTATTTTTATTATCTATGAAGATGATACTAAAACTTCAATCATTTAGTTTAAGAAACTTCAATAATTATTATATATTTTTATTCTAATAAATAAAATTTAGGCGATGTACCTAAAAATAATTAGAACATTAATAAAATTAAATTAATGATATTAAATTGTCGGTTTCTTTATGCAATTTCTCTATTTAGTGCAAATATAAATAGAAGCTAGCAACATTGAAATTGTACAATATTCAGTGACATTTAAAAATCCTGAACGTGTTCATCTTGTCGTGATTATTATAATCCCATATTTTTGTATTTTTAAATATTTATTATTTTAAAAAATAAATTATAACCATGGATTACAATAGCAGACAACTTGACGAAGACTACTTTCTTAGAGCACCGCTTGAGCCTCGTATAAGGTTAATATAATTATTAAACAAATTAAAAATATATATATTTTAAATTTAAATATTAAATTTCTATATTTAATAATGTTTTAGGAAACAAAAAGAAGAAGTCGAAGATGATCCTCACCCCAATCTTAAGGTTGAGATGCAAACCGTTCGCCTTAATGCTGATTCACAAAAGCTTGTCTTAGACACATTAAGGTTTATACATGGTCCTGAATTTAAACTAGGCAGTGCTGACCTTTACAAGGTAAAATGTAGTAATATATGAATGTGAAACTGATCTAGATCTAGTACGAATTTTCTATTTATTATTAATTATGTTTTTATATGTTGTGCAATATTTTGATGTTATCATATTATTTTATTGTTATATTTTTTTAATTGTTTTACAGTTATTTCTTATTATATATTGTGCAATATTTTGATCTTATCATATGTATTAATTATTATATTATTGTAGTTGTTTTACAGTTATTTCTTATTATATTTTGTTAATAAGGTTATTGTGGCACAAACTTGACTAATAATGTTTGTTGGTTCGATCTTCACTAGTGGCAATGAACTATTTCCCTGCCACTACATTTTTATATGAAAATGTGGCATTAAGTTCTGCTACTAATAGAAAATGTGTGATAACTATAAAATAAATTCGGTTTTATTAAATGAAAACTAACTAAATTCAAACTGCAACATTACAACAACAAAAAATATAGTTTTTCTTCATTATTATTTAACAGGATAAAGGTTCAAATCTTAGCAACAGATACTGGATGGAAAGAGGAAATTTAGTGGTTCAAGGTGGCTGTGATTATTCTATAACTGCAAAACCAGATATGAAGTCCTCTGAGGCTAGACTAAGAGAATTTGCTTTAGCAAAATTAGAAAAGTATTACTTATTATTAATATATTTATTTTATCAGATTCAGTATGTATCCTGCACATAACAGAGTAAGCAGAGGGATTACTACACTTTGTTCCCCATTTTTTGCCAATTGAACCATGATATGTCTTGCTTCATTACTGGAATGAGAAAATGAAAATATTTATGAAAAATAATTAAACTATCAGTGGAGTCAAACACATCCATGTGTATACAGTCTTTGCTTGTGCTACTGTGTGTCAATTACTAATATATTACTTTTTATCATATACTAAATATATTTTTTAATTATTTAGGTATAGTTTTCACAAGGCACATTGTTCAGAAGCTTTAGAATATGCAGCTGAAAGTGTGGACAAGGCATTAGAGATACTATTTAAGAAATATTTTAATGTCACTGAACAAATAAAACCTGAAAATGTTCCTACACACACTGAGTTGTTGGAAATGAGAATGGACGAAAAGGCAGTCCTTGAATCTATATATGAAAATAACTTTAAAGTTAAGGAGACAAATGTATGGACAGTGAAATTAAATGTAGATTATATAACAAAATTATATGAAAATAAGCAACCTCAGATTAAGAAAATAGAACACAACACAAATTTTAAAACTAAAAAGAAAGAGGCATGTAAATTATTTTTACGAGGGTCTTGCAGATTTGGTGCTAAATGTAAATTCTCACATGAAATCGTTGAAGAAAAACCTATTGAAATTGAAGTTAATAATGAAAAAATAGCATATGAATTAGAAATTAAATTTCCAGATGACTCTTTATATCCTTTTGAGCCGCCATTAATATTCTTCAAGTTAGGACAAAATACAGACTTAATTCCAGAGCTTACTTGTTTAAAAATAACTGCCAGATTATATGAAGAAGCTAGAATATTGTCACAAGATGGTATACCAAGTATATACTCACTAGTTGAATTATTAAATAATGAAGAAGACATAGTGAATTTTATAAAATTTGATACAAGATCTTTTCCTGATACTTCAAAAGCTTTATTCCCCCAATTAATAGAAAATTCAAATGTACAAAAAGAAAAATTGCCTTCTCATTACAATAAGGGTGCTGCTAGAGAAAATAGGTCTGATATTAACTTTGATGCAATTTTCAAAGAAAATAGTGAAATAGCAAAATGGTGGTTGGAGAAGCGAGATAATAATAGATATCATAAAATGATGTCTAGTAGAAGAAAACTCCCTGCATGGCAGAAGAGATCAGAAATATTAGAAGCTATGAAAAAATCACAGGTAATATGTTATTTAAAGATTTTTGCTTTATTTTTGGAAAGGCCAACAAAAACATTTGTTCAGTCTTAATGCTGTCTAAATGACCTTTCCTTTAGTACCATCTATTATTAGGGGGAACTAAGTTCTGTTATAAGAGAGGCCTGTCGTGGCGCAGCGGCACAAGCGTGTGACTGTAACCGATGGATTGTGGGTTTGATCCCCAGTCGATGAAATGAAATATTTAATATTTTCAATTTTAATATTTAATGTTTTCATTTCCTCACTCTGGTACAAGGCAAAACGCGGCGTTGAGTTCCGCCACTCAACACGCCATGCCTCAAAATTCGGCAGAAAGTGTTCCCAAGTTCCCTCTGCCTACCCTGCCATGTGCGGGATAAGCCGTGAAGCTAAGTAGTAGAGTAAATTTAGTTGTTACTGGTCTAATCATTACTTATAATAAATCTGTAACTGATCATTATTTGTACATGGAGGATAGATTTAAAAAAGATCTTACTGTAATGTGTTTATTTTAATATGATAGGGCTCAACATAGTAATTTTTTTTTGTGTTTGTCTGTGTGTTTGTATGTCTATCACAATTGTGGCTATGTTCTCTCTATCTACACTGGTTATTTGCAGGATTTGAAAGCAATCACCATTCATAATTATTTCTTCTTATAAATTCCAGGTAATAGTAATAAGTGGTGAAACAGGCTGCGGTAAAAGCACACAAGTACCTCAATACATCTTAGACGATTGGCTAAGTAATTATAGCAAAGATAACGGCCATGTTGAAATAGTTTGTACGCAACCAAGAAGGATATCGGCTATAGGTGTAGCTGATAGAGTTGCTGAAGAGAGGGTTGAGAAAACCGGGCAGGTTGTTGGTTATCAGGTCAGATATTTTTGTTTATGTTATTTGTTTATGTTGAGTGATAAAAGTCAATGGTGTGCTTTGCTATGTATCAAACTGAGGGAATAAAAATAATTTGTTACTTTGAATGGAAGTCGAATATACTTGGGCTGTGGTCCGTAATTAGCTCGCATCACTCACAGCGCGTCAACGCTCGGTCCTGAGCTCGGTATTGAGCTTTTATCGCTCACAGTTAGCGTTGTGAATAGTATGACGTCACTGGCTAGTGCG
This sequence comes from Eueides isabella, assembly GCA_019049475.1. Classification (NCBI taxonomy): domain Eukaryota; kingdom Metazoa; phylum Arthropoda; class Insecta; order Lepidoptera; family Nymphalidae; genus Eueides; species Eueides isabella. Next base: position 10,456,064 of record CM032389.1, on the reverse strand, counting down.
CACCGTGAGCGTTGATGTTATTCGGACATTTAATATATCCTTCATGTCAATGTCACTATCGTCACTTTCCTCAATTACGGAAAATGCTTGAATACAACCATTTTCACAAGCAATTTATAATCTTCATAGGCTATACCACATACTACACTCATATTTATATTAAAAAAATGCTCTGTTAGGTACTTACGAATTTAACACGTTAAACATATTAACTTGTCAAAGCTCACAAGTGGTCCGTATTATTAGTACTGCTAACAGACATTGGCGCGCTCACTAATATCGGACCGCACGTAAGCAGTGTAAGTGTCGTGAGCAATGTGAGCATAATTCGGACCACGGCCTTGATAATGTGTTTGATGTTACATATTTTAAATGAAACACTTTTAACTTAATAAACTTGGCTTAATCGCGTATATTGAGGAGTTTCCAAAAATGTTTACCGCTACAACATACGCGATTAATCTGGTTAAAAGCGTTCCATTTAGAATCTGCTTGAGTTTTTTATTTTGAATTGTTTTGTTTGAAAAATTGAAAATGTAATATAATGTCATCAAAAACACGCTTAATATGATTTTGTATTACTAAGACTGTAATATAAGGAATTGAAGCAAATTGGCTCCATTTCGAACTCCATCCAATTTAGAGGTTGGACTAGAAACACGAAAGGGTGTGGGTTCTATTCCTACTCGAGGGTAAGAGGGTTAAATATTTTATTAGGGTTAAATATTTTATTTAATATTCTCATTCCCTATCTATCATAATGAGAGACAAAGCGTGGCATTATGTCCCATTATTAAGCATGCCTCCAGATTTTGGCGGGAAGGGAAGTTAATTCCTCACGTTCCCTCTGCCTACCTGGCTATGGGCATGAAGGTAAAAAAAATCAATTACATAAAAATCTTAACATTTATGAGACTGTTCCTCAAACCGCCTAATCACCTCATTTACTGGCAGAACTCAACGCCGGGCAGAAAACAAATTGGTACATTTTTTTTTTTCAAATATAGTTGAATAAATTATACTTCACTTATTTCTTTCACAGATTAGATTGGAAAGCAAAGTGTCGTCAAAAACACGCCTAACGTTTTGTACTACAGGTATTTTACTTAGAAGACTAGAATATGACCCACAATTGAAGTCAGTCAGTCATATAATAGTTGATGAGGTCCACGAACGGTCTGAAGAGAGTGATTTCCTGTTGCTAATATTGAGAGATTTGATAAAAGTACGAAAAGATTTGAAAGTTGTTTTAATGAGTGCTACATTAAATGCTGAATTGTTTTCGGAGTATTTTAGTAAAGTACCAGTTTTGGAGATACCAGGTATTTATTTTTAATATGTATTTTTTTTTATTTTATTTATTGTATAAGAACTATACATATTTATAAGTCGAGTTAGTCTCTAGTGCGGCATTTGTTGTTTTTTTTTTTTTTCAGTTTCACGCTGTGTCTTGTACATGGCAGGGTAGGCAGATTATTTTTTTTATGGGTGAGACACGGCAAACGAGCATACCGGTCTCCTGATGGTAAGTGATCACCATCGCCCAAGAACCCGTGTAGCACCAGAGGAGCTACAGGAGTGTTGTCGGCCTTCAACATGGCTGTGCACCGGGGCCCGGCATTACCTAATGCGAAACGCAGTGGCCGAAGCTATTACTTAATGCCGGTTTTAAATGCCGGGGGTGGTAATGATCTAGTCGAGTCTGCCCATGCGTGTTACCATTGCTGACGACGTGACTTTACCATACGTACTTTAGTCGCTCTTACGACACCGTCAGTACCAGGGTGATCCTATTCTAAGCCGGAATCACACGGCTAGAATCCGGGGGCGTAGTGCTAACTAGCACTCTATGTCCCCACTTTCAAACAAATTTGAGATATTGTTTATTGAATGGCGGAGCTGAACGCCGCGCTATGCCTTTTTCCACAGCTACATGTTTATTTCTTTTACATACGAAAAGTGAATTTGTTTTTTTTTTTTTAATTTTAGGTAGAACATTTCCCGTGGAGCAATTATTCTTAGACGACATAATGGACATGACAAATTATATTTTAGAAGAAAATGGGACTTACGCTCGTAAAGTTAAAAAAGGTACATTTTAATACAATTATTAACATTTTTTTTATAATCATAGTAATTTTAAATTATATATTGTTATTACTAAGCAAAGGAACCTCAAAACTTTAGTAGTTTTTTTGTAAAAGCAAGTCTGCAAATCACTCCATTATGTATTATTATTCATATAATTCGCTTTGTATTTAAATTAAGTTATATGCTTATATATCTAAGGCTCTTCAGATTCTTTAAGGGAAACGTTTAAAAAGATTAACATATTGACCGTTGCATCTCAATACACAAAAATAATATTAATAAATTTACTAAAATTAGTGATGTACATAATATTAATACTAGAAATAGGCTTAAACTTAGCGCGCCTGTAACTCGAACTCCTTGCATCGAGTCCGTAATTATTTTATGGGTCAGTATGTACGCTTTTATAATAGTATCCTAGAAAAGGTCCGAGAATTTTCTATTTGAGGCCTGTCGTGGCGCAGTGGCACAAGAGTATGACTGTAACCGACAGGTTCTGGGTTCGATCCCCAGTCGAGGAAATGAAATATTTAATATTTTCAATTTAAATATTTAATGTTTCATTTCTTCGCTCTGGTAATAAGGCAAAGCGCGGCGTTGAGTTCCGCCACTCAACACGCAATGCCTCAAATTCGGCGGAAAGTGGGGAACGGAAGTGGAACGGAGTGTCATAACACTAGGTTTCACTTCCGTTCCCTCTGCCTATACAGCGTGAAGCTGAAAAAAGAAAAAAAAAATTCTATTTCACATTTTAAAAAAAAATGTAAAGACGTTTGTGTGTTAAAGTTTATTAACATGGCCGCAGTCCGTATTATGCTCACAGTGCTCATAGCGCGCCAACGAGCGGTCCGAATTGTGCTTTTTATGCTCACTGTTAGCACTGAATTATATGACGTCACTACCTAATGCTTACAGTGCTGACGGGTCGGAGCGTTAGCACCGTGTGCATTGTCACTATTTTGACGTTTATTTGAAGTTTAATATATCCTTCACGTCAATGTCACTATCGTCGAATTCCTCAATTGCGGAATATGCTTGAATACAAGCATTTTCATAAGCATTATATAATCTTTATCGTCAATACCACTCATATTTATATAAAAAAATGCCCTGTTAGGATATGTTTAACTTGTCAAATACGTAAGCACGCTCACAAGTAATACGAATTATTAGTACAGCTAACAGTCGTTGGCACGCTCACTGGTATCGGACCGCACGTTAGCAGTGTAAGCGTTGTGAGCAATGTGAGCACTATTCGGACCACCGCCCATATTAACGATTTTATAAATGATAACACGCCTTGGGAATTAAACACTCGCTCCAGGATATTTCAAATGTATCATTGTCACATAATTATATTATGTAAAGTTTTGATTAAAAAAATACATGACCCACTGAGTTTCTTTCTCCAGTTCTTCTCAGGTCTGAGGCAGTAACTTTAGTGAACTGGTCGTAAATTGTTTGACGTTCAAAAAACGAAGCTTGTAACTTTTTTCAAATAAGAATAAAATATTTGAATATGAATTTGTTAATATGTATAGTAAACATAATATTTGTTTATTTCATCAATTAATTGCTTTTGATATTAGTGGCAATAATTAATAATTTTAAGCAAATATCATATATTTCAAATAAATATAATCTGTTCACATTTATTATTTCCATATGAAAGCTGATAAAAAACAAGATTTAGAAACGGAACTTGCAACGTGTGATGTACGCTCAGAAGCAACGGAGCCGCCAAAGAACAACATCCGCGATGAAAACCTCAATATATCACAAATGGTCGCCAGATACCCCAAATGCAGTAAAATTGCATGTAAAAATTTATATTTAATGGACACTGAGAAGGTAATATTTATTTATTTAAAGTTGAAAAAAAAACTTAACTACAGTCAACGAGGCATGACAGTGGACGAGGCGAAAGAGGTATGCCGAGACCGTAGCGTTTGGCGTTCCGTTCTCTCTGCCTACCCCGCTAGGGACATAGCGTGAAGCTAAGTAAGTAAGTAACTACAGTCAAAATTATTTATGAAAGAAATCTTAAATTAAAACAGCTTTTTATAAGGATACCTTAACATTAAAGCTGTATATTTAATAATATCAAATACATATTTAGTAGCGAAATTATATGCTAAACTATATTGAAACAGACCAACGAAACATATTTTTTAGGTTTATGTCCCTTTTGTGACACAACACTTCACCTTGTCTTAAAAAGCAGTTAATTAAAATGTTATCATTAAAGATGACATTTCTATATTCAACTCAACGTGTATGCGATACTTGTTGATTTTCGACTTACTTCCTCAGCTTCATGCTGTATCCCGCACATGGCAGGGTAGACAGATTGAATTTGAGTACATAGTATTAAGACAATCGGTTCCGTTTCCCAATTTTCCGCCGAATTTGAGTCATGCGTGTTGAGTAGCGGAACTCAACGCCGTGCTGTTTAGCTATACCAGAGTGAATAAATGAAAATATTAATGGGAATGGTGATCGTATCCACATGGTCTCGCTTAAAGTCACATGCTTGTGCTCCTGTGCCTCGATATGGCCTTACGCTTAAGAAATGAAGATTTTGAATTTCGCCATTCAACATGCAATGTGTCAAAAGTTTGACATACATGCGGTATTCGGTAACACCAGTAAATCTTAAAGCTGCAAATAAACGTCAATGTCACTATTATTAACGTGATTTTTTTTGTCATTTACAGATAAATTTAGATTTAATAGAGCATGTTTTAAATTATTTGGTAGAAGGCGACCACAAATGGCCTAAAGAGGGCGCCATTTTGATATTTTTACCTGGCATTGGAGAAATAATGTCCTTGTACGACCAGTTATTGGAAAGTCATACTTTTAGTCCAAAGTGAGTTTATAGAATGACAATCGGGATGCCTTTTAAGAAAAAAACCTTTTTGTATGAAACTTAACACTTAAGTTTAACTAATTATTCTTGTCTTATGTAAACTATTTACTTAGCTCTCTTCCAGAGGGAGAGAGAGAGAGAGAGAACCTGGTATTATAAGCATTACATTCATATTATTTTAATTTCTTAACAAAACTTAATGTAATTTCAACCTTTAAGCCAACTAACTTATTTATTTTTTTACTAAGCTGTACCTGGCACATGGCAGAATAGGCAGAGGCAATTTGAGAACCCTAGTGTTCAGACACTGTTATCATTAAAATACTTCCGTTCTCAACTTAGTAATGAATTTGAGGTAATGTGTGCTGAACGCTGCGCTATCCTTTGTTACTAGGACAAATACATTAAAATATTAAATATATAATTTTGTTGAATGGGAATCGATCCCACTATAGTTTACAGTCTCACTCTTGTGCGATGTTTAAATAATGTTTTTTTTTGTAAATTTATTTTTACAGAACAGGCAAGTATATCCTCGTGCCGCTCCATTCAACGTTATCAAGTGAGGAACAATCTTTAGTGTTCAAGAAACCTCAACCCGGGACAAGGAAAATTGTGCTATCTACTAACATAGCTGAAACATCAGTTACTATAGATGACTGTGTGTTTGTTGTTGACTGTGGCAGGATGAAGGAGAAAAGGTTTTTTCATATTACATAAAAATTAAGATCAAATTTATATATACATAAAAATTAAGTTAGTCTGTTTGTATGTGGTTTTACAATAACTGTGTTTTTTTTTAGTATATGTGGATATTTACACTAAACTAAAATATAGATCTTTTTTAAGTTAATTTTTGGAAATGCTGAACCTCAATTTATTGAACTTTTATTTGAAGTTAGAAGGGGTTCACATATAATTCCCTCTATACATAAAATTTTTATCTCAAAATTCCCGTGTATTTATTACACTAATATTATTAAAGTCAAAAATAACCTTGAATATCTTTTTTTTCTGCTTCTCGTTGCATCCTTCATATGGCAAGGGGGCAGAGAAACCTATGGGTGCCTGGTGTGATGTGTTTGCGTGCGTATGTTTCAGCGGAACTTAACGCCGCGCTTTCCATTGTTACCAGAGCCAAGAATATCAAACTCAAGGAAAAGATGTATTAAATATTTCAATTCCTCGAGTGGTAATCGAACCAACAATCAGTCTCGTTACCGATCAAACGCTTCAGCGAACCTCAGAAAATTAATAACAGAAATTAATTTATATTGCAGATTCGATTCCAATCGGAACATGGAGTCTCTAGACCTAGTTTGGGAGTCCAGAGCCAACGCCAAGCAACGTAAAGGCAGAGCCGGCCGAGTGATGCCCGGGGTGTGCATACACTTGTTCACCTCGCACAGATATTCTTATCACTTATCAGAACAACCGGTGCCCGAAATACATAGAGTTCCGTTGGAACAGTTGATTTTAAAGTTGAAAATTTTACCATTGTTTAAAGATATGAGTGTTCATGATGTGTTAGGTGAGTTTTGTTAGTATTCATTTTTCTTTAGAAGGTATATGGAATTTGATACATGTTGTGTTGATTGGCGTAACTCAACGCCGCGCTTTATCTAGTGGAGTGATAAAATTAATATATCGTTATATTAATATACATTTCCCTCAAATGGGAAACGAAGCACCAATAGTAACATTTTAAGTTAAATGATGTATTCTAATGTTTAATAATGAAACATGGAAATTTTGAATGATAATATTTTTGATTTTGGAAATCTTTTGAAAATATATTGATTTTATATTATACAGGCGATTTCCACTATGGGTCTGATTTCCACTTTGGGTCCAATTTCCACTATGGGTCCGATTTCCACTAAGGGTCCAATTTCCACTATGGGTCCGATTTCCACTAAGGGTCCAATTTCCACTAAGGGTCCAATTTCCACTATGGGTCCGATTTCCATTATTTATTTCTTTGCTCTAGTTACGAATCCCGATGTCCAAAACTCTGCGGAAACTGTTTTAATACTAGGTCTCCAAATTCCATGGCTATGCTACATACATATAGCCTGAAACTGATCTTTTCATGATTCAATATATGTTGACTTTATACTTCTATATATTATATCTTTTTTTATTCTAGAAAAAACGATCGAACCACCACTCAAGTCCAACATAGACGGTGCACTCACACGCCTCCAAGATGTCGGCGCGTTAAATAAACAATTTGCTCTAACAGCTTTGGGCAGACATCTTGCTGAATTACCAGTTGACGTGAGAATAGGGAAATTAATGTTATTCGGCGCCATATTCTGTTGCGTGGACTCAGCTTTGTCTATGGCGGCCTTTTTGAGTCATAAAAGTCCGTTTGTAGCGCCGTTTGGTAAGAAGGTAGGTTTATGATTTTTATATGGCAATTGTAAATATAGAATATTTGGAAATTTGTAAAGTTTGTTTCTTTTCTATAATTGTTATAATTTCAATATAATGTAACTTTAACATTGCCTAATGCCTAATGCAGCAGCAGTAGTTAATATGTTATCTGAATTTTTATTGAGACCAGAGTGAGGAAATTAATATGTTTAATATTTCATTTCCTTGTTAGGCAAAAGAACAGAGAGTTCTGCCACTACGTTCCCCACGAACCCCCCGAAACTCAACGCTGCGCCTTGTATTGTTACCGAAACGAGACTAACAAAATATTTACTATTTTCATTTCTACGCTCTGGTAACAAGGTAAAGCACTGAGCACTTGAATTCTGCCACTTAACACGCAATGTCTCAAATTTGATGGAAAATGGGAAACGGAATGAAATGTCTTTAGGCGACATTCCCAAGTTTCCTCTGCCTGCTATGTGCGTGAGACAGCGTGAAGCTAAAAAAAATGGTTTATCTCTTTCTGAGATTATAGTGCACAAACACACAGACAAACATTTAAAAAAATATTGTTTTATGTTCTATTATGTTATTAAATGCCACCAATATATGATTTTTCTCATATACCTTCCATATACAGACATTTAATCATTACGAATTTATTATAATTAAAATATTTTTGATTTATTTACAGGCAGAAGCTGACGCGAAAAGAAAAGAATTCGCTTGTTCGAACAGTGACCAGTTGACTACACTTAGGGCATATAGAGTAAGTATTTGTTCAAGTTGCTTCCATGTATAACGGGCATAGGGAACCTAATGTTCCCCTCCCACTGCCCAATTCAAAAGACATTGCGTGTTGAATTGCGGAACTCAACACTGTTGTTTTTGTAATGTTCCCTTCTTTTCATTACTCCAAATGGGCATCAAACCCACACAAGTAACTTTTTTTTAGTTTCACGCTGTATCCCGCACGAGGCAGGGTTAAATTGAAAACATTAAATATTTCATTTCCTCGGCTGGGGATCGAACCCAGAACCTGTCATTTACAGTCACACGTTTATGCCGTTGCGCCACGACAGGCCTCAAGTAACTTTTATATAAATATTCATTATTGGTTTAAAGATTTTTTTTATTACAAATATGACATTATTATGTGTTTATGAAGAGCTTTATTATATAATTGTAACCATTTATGTCTGTTTATTTACAAAATTAATATTTATTTATAATTTGTTTTTTTACAGAAATGGCAAGAAAGATTAAAATCGAGTACGCACGCAGCGTTAATGTTCGCAAAAGACCATTTCTTGTCGCACAAAACGTTAATGATGTTAGCGGACATTAAACACCAGTTCTTAGGATTGCTCGCGTCGATTGGATTCGTGCCCGCGATGCCGGCTTTGAGAAAAAAAATGAGAAAAGATTCAGTTTTGTCATTGACTGGGGAGGAGGTTAGTATATATATTTTTAGTTTTACGCTGTATTCTGCATATAGAAAGATATGAAGGCGGAACTCAACGCCGTGCTAGGCTAGTAACCAGAGCGAGGATGTGCAAAAATATTCAATAGTTTATTGCTCCAAGTGGGAATCCAAAGTACAACTGTAGCTTTTATAACACGTTGAGCCACTGTGCACGCTTGTCTCTATTATTTTTGTTAAGATTTTTTATTATTTTATTTTTTGTTAAATGCGATAGGTAATAATTAATTTTCCAAATGGAGAGTTCCCAGATAAATAAAACTCCTGTCTTTCTTTTACAAGAATAGAGAATTGAAAATAATGTGTATGTATTTGTATATGTATATATACTTATATATAAGTATATGTATATATATATATATATATATATATATATATATATATATATATATATATATATATATATATATATATATATACATATATATATATATATATATATATATATATATATATATATATATATATATATATATATATATATATATATATATATATATATATATATATATATATATATATATATATATATATATACTCACTCTACTCAGCTTCACGCTGTATCCCGCACTAGGCAGGGTAGGCAGGGGAAACGGAAGTGAAACCTAGTGTTATGACACTCCGTTCCACTTCCGTTCCCCACTTTCCGCCGAATTTGAGGCATTGCGTGTTGAGTGGCGGAACTCAACGCCGCGCTTTGCCTTATTACCAGAGCGAAGAAATGAAACATTAAATATTTAAATTGAAAATATTAAATATTTCATTTCCTCGACTGGGGATCGAACCCAGAACCTATCGGTTACAGTCACACTCTTGTGCCGCTGCGCCACGACAGGCCTATAAAATTACCAAATAATTGAAGTAATTATAAAAAAATATGATATTTTTGTATAATTGTTATTATATAAACATTTTTTGTAATAGTTTTAATTTACTGATATAATATTGTTTTCTTCTCTTTACAGTTAAACATGAATGGGAATAACGACAAGTTGTTAGCCGCCATTTTGTGTGCAGCGTTGTATCCTAACGTCGTGAAGGTAAATTTTTCCGTAATCTATATTTATAATAAACCTGAAGTCGATCACCGAAATATAAAAGATATATTTAAAAAAATCTTATAGGATTATTTTAAAATAGTGTAATTATTTTTATTTTTTATTTATTTGTCTGTGCGTTTGTACGCGCAAAACTCAGAAACGGCTAACTAGATATAAATGTAGTTTTCACTATTTTGGAAGGTTGCCAGCAACATTTTTATTTAGAAAGGTTGCATTCAACATTTTGTGTTAAATTCATTTAAATCGGTTAACAAACAAAAAAGTTACATCTATTTAAAATATTTAGTTTCGACAATCTTTCGACAATCTTTTTATTCATTTAATTGAAACTTTAATTTTTAATGTCTAGATTGAGATTAGTAAATAAGTTATAGGCAGATGTGTACTTTTAATTTAAAAATTGATACTAGATTTTATTTTCTTAGTTTTACTCTACACTAAAATATACTTCAACGTTGATTTGAACATTGCTTTTTTTTTCTTTCTTGTGATGTACAATCTGTACTTATAATAAATCTGTAACTGATCACTGTCAGTACATAGAAGATATATTGAAAAACAAATGTTACAGGGGACATTTATTAATCTAATCGGTGATTTTTTATAAATTCTGTCTGTTTGCATGTTTATCTGTGCGTTTGTAAGCTAATCTCAGAAGCTATTATATTTTGGCAACCTTCGTTAGATCACATATTCCTTAATTTTCACCTCTTTCGTTTATTGCCTTTTTTTATTTCTTGTGACTTAGAACAAAGAATATTATTATCATCATAAAAAAAATATTACTACTATATTTGCAGGTTTTAACACCGGAAAAATCATTTCACATGCAAGCCGGTGGCGCCATCCCGAGGCAGCCGACGCCGGACGAACTGAAGTTCAGAACTAAATCCGATGGCTACGTCGCGCTACACCCCTCCTCCGTTAACTCAACCATCGGACACTTTACCAGCCCGTACCTGGTGTACCAGGAGAAGATGAAGACTTCTCGGGTGTTCATTCGAGAATGTTCCATGGTGCCTCAGCTGCCGCTTGTGCTGTTTTCTGGTATTTTGATCTATTTAATAGAGATTCTTTTTTATGTAATTGTCAAATGATTATTCAATTTCTCCATACGAGTAAGGCAAAATTCTAAGTACTTACAATATTGATACTAATTATGTTCAAAATTTCATGTATAAATGTATATTAGCTTTATTTGTCTCGATCTAGGAAGTGAAACATGCTGAGTTTAACTCCGCTTTAAATTAGTTAAAAGGTAGAGAATGGAGTGATACTATGAAAACATCTAAGGTGTTCAATGTTCCATCGTCACTCAGTTGCCGCTAGTACTCTATTCCAGCCGAACTTTTTTTCTCTCTCGAATTTTAGATATATATTGAATCCATTTTTCTCGCTGTATAATCCAAAATGCGGCGTAGAGTTCCGCTTCTCAACAAACAAAACCGTTAATTGCATGTTTATTTAAGGATGATCTGCAATGTCCAGGGTGAATGGGCCTGTGGTGCTTCTCTTTGTACCACTGCCCCTTTTAATTTTTTCGTATTTTTAAATTATTTTTTGTTTTCAGGTTGTTCATTAGGAGTGGAACTACATAATGGGACGTTCATAGTGTCGCTAGAGGACGGTTGGATTATGTTTCAAGTTGAGAAACATGAGGTTAGATTATTATTTAAATTAATTTTTTTTATTATATTTTTTTCAGCTGTATGCTGCATCCCGCACATGACAGGGTAGGCAGAGTAAACTTGACCCATTAAGGCACATTGATCCGTCCCCTGCCCACTTTCTGCCGAATTTAAAGCATTGCGTGTGAATGATTACTACTTACTTCTTTATTCCAGGTGGCAGAAATGTTAAAAACAATCCGAATAGAATTAATAAATCTTCTAGAAGAGAAAATCAACGATCCCTCCTTAAATTTGCTGCATTATGAAAAGGGGAATAAAATAATTAAAACTATCGTTCAAATAATAACAAAAGATTAACTTTAAGTTAACTATTAGATAGAATGTTTTTTTTTGTTTGCATATTCGTTTGTTTATTTAATAGTGAAAGCAAAAATAAATAACTATAACGTTTTACAGTGTTTTTTTTTTCAGCTTCACGCTGTATCCCGCACATTGGAGGGGAGGCAGTGAGAACTTGGGAAACTAGTGTTAAGACACTCTGGGAGACAACTCACGGCGTTTAGTTCCGCTATTCCAACTGTCCACCAGCAATTGGGTTATACATCAGAAACGTAGTCTTGACTAGATACCCTCTTCTTACCCTGCTTACCAAAAAAGGGTGATTTTTTATGTAATTAATTTAAAAAAAAAACTTCACGCTTATTATAAATACCGGCCTAATATTTAATATTTATCTTATGTGTGTGAAACGAGAGCAAAATGAAATCTAGGACAATTTTTATTGTTATAATTCATATGAATAATGTATTTTAACTATGTAAAATATGTATTATGTAAACTTTACTAAGAAATTGTGATAATTCAATTGAATAAATTATATATATTTTGTTGATATGGTCTTTTATTTTGTATAGCGGCAAAAAATGGGTGGGTTCGGTTGTTACTAGCGGGAATAATTTATTTCTCGAGCTGATAAGAAAAATTAACCACAGCGTTGAGTTCCGCCATCGTGACACGTGATGTCTTAAAAAATAAGTAGTTTGTGGAGAACGGTATCGTCAGTAGTGACAAATTACTTAAGGAAGGCGGAGCGGCACAAGCGTGTGACTGTAAACGATAGGTTGTGGGTTCGATCCCCACGACGAATTTCGGCGGAAAGCGGGGAACGGAAGTGGAACGGAGTGTCTTAACACTAGGTTCCCAAGTTCCCTCTACCCTGCTATGTGCAGGATACACTGTGAAGCTGTGAATATATATACGTAGCGGGAAGCTTCTTGATAACCTCTTAATTTTTATTTTTGCCACAAAATATATGTATGTAAGGAACGTTATTTCTTTACATAGTATCTTTAAACATATATATATATATATATATATATATATATATATATATATATATATATATATATATATATATATATATATATATATATATATATATATATATATATATATATATATATATATATATATATATATATATATATATATATATATATATATATATATATATATATATATATATATATATATATATATATATATATATATCCGATGCAACATTTACTAAAATAAATGAATGATAAATAATAAATCAGTGTTCATAACAATGTTATCATGATAAAGTTATAAAATAAGGTACCTGCGGGTATTAAGGCCTAACTAAGGGAAATTTGAAATAAAATGACAAATATCCAACGTATTGAACAAGTTTTATTATTTATCATTAATGTATTTCAATCGCTAAAGAATGTAAAGAAAATGTAACATCTTCTTAAAACTTAATAAATATTTCACTTCCTAAAAAACTCGATCTGTTGGTTTTATTATACTAAGGGACGGTAATAAGTCTTACATTATAAACTATCTAAAACTCAACTTATAGTATAAGAATTGCTATTTATAAGATCAATAGTCAGACAAAATTAAATAAATGGCTTCGATTCGCATACACCAGGGCACAGAAATTCATTAGTATCTTCTTACGACGCCCCAACCCATTGTTCATGATACCACTTAGAGCATCGTGAGCATTGAATCGCCCATCCTGTCTTCTTTGCAGGCGTGACAGTACCTACTTACTTGCTATTGTGTAGTAAGTTTGATGGTAGTAGACTTTGTGGCAAATACAATTTTAGTTTTCTTTGGATTTGAAGTATTTTTAAGATTTTTTCTTTTCGATTCTTTCCTTCTTTCCTTCAGTTTCTTCTCTTCCTGTGCCTTCCTCAAAGTTCTTCTGTTATTTATTTTTCTTTCTTTGGTTACTTTTATTTCACTTTCGATTTCTTTTTTTCTTCATTATATTTATGGAACAGGACTTTTGTGATTGTCGTGCCTCGATTATTAATGGTTTTTCGTCTGATATGTAGTACAACATAAATAAGTTGTAACAAGCGTTGAAGACAATTACTAGGTGTCATATGCCTTCGCGGGAACATTCCATAAACCCTCTCACTTTAATAAACAGTTAAAAAAGTAGTATAAGAAGGCCTATAGGAAAATTTCATATGCCTTAATATCCACTGACCATGTGTGCACAGAAAATAAATTTAAATAACATTTATTAATAAACAGACTACCAATAGAGGTATGTAAATGTGATATTTATAAAATCACATACGTTTTACTCAAGCCTACTTTTATTATTCGTGACGCGTGAACTCTCCGCAGAATATTTTCACCGACACTGGCGCAGGGGTCTAGCAGAGCTCGCGTCTGCCGCTTGCATACGCACAATGCATGTGCGAATGCATGCTTTGATCGTCAACTACTATATTTAGTACGCGTTTTGTTATTTAGACCTTATTAACCGACAGGACTTAACACCCGCGGGTACCTTATAACTTAATATTTTTTTCGCAAATACCAGGGTAGGCAGAGGGAATTTTTGAACCTAGTGTCGTTCCTATTAAGACACCATTCCGTTCTCTACTTACTTTTTTGAGTGGCAGAACTTAACGCCGTGTGTTGGCTTGTTACCAGAGCAAAGAAAATATAAATATTAAACATTTCATTTCCTTGTGCCCGCATCGAACAGACAACCTATAGTTCAAATATGTTTTTCCTCCCAAGCAAGACAAAGCGCTACATTTAGGTGTGTTTCTAAACATGTATTTTATAATGTTTTTTTTTATTCATACCAGAAGAAATCCAATAAAATAAGTACCTAATACGTATCTTTTATACTCCATTTTTATAAAACTATATTAAAAATATGTAGTTATAAATAACCATAAAAACATCCATAGAACATAAACTAACCATTACACCAACCAAATGCCAAATCAATCAAAATCCACCTTCAGCCAGGCTATTTACCAAATATTTTGCGCAAACAAATTGACGTATTGACGTATGGTCTCATCAATCAGATCGGACAAAAAGGAACAAACGTTAACTGGCGTCGGTCACAGGCGTCGTTATTTATTTATATTTTCACGGATTTTGTAGGGAAGGTTGAATGAACCCAATATTAATATATTCCTTTTGTATATATTCCGTTATAATATAGGTAATACCACTCTTTATTTATATCGAAATTCTGAAAGTGAAATTGTATGTTGAAGCCTGTCGTAGCACAGACATTTAAGCGTGTGACTTTAAACGCAACAAGTTGTTTTTGCCGTGTGATTCCGGCTTAGAATAGAAACACCCTGGTACTGATGGTGTCGTAAGAGGCGACTAAAGTACGTGTGGGAGAGTCACGTTGTCAGCAATGACAATACGCATGGGCAGACTCGACCGGGTTATTACCACCCCCCGCATTTAAAACCGGCGTTAAGTAGTGGCTTCGGCCACTGCGTTTTGCATTGGGTAGTGCCGAGCCTCGGAGCCCGTCCACCTTAAAGACTGGCAACGCTCCTGTAGCTCCTCTGGAGCTACCCGGGACCGTGGGCGGTCCATAAAAAAAATTATGTGTCCGATCTCTACTCGATAAAATAAAATATTTTATGTTTTCATTTCTTCCCTCTAATAACAAGGCAAAAACCGGCGTTGAGTTCCGCCACTCTACACACAATACCTCAATTTCGACGGATAGTTAAAAAAAAAAAGGTCTAAATGTACCTATAATTTGATAAAGGCGACCGATGACATATCCATAAGTGTTCATCGACTTTTCTATTACTATATTACTTTGTATTTATTGCAAAGCGTTTACATTTGGAGTAACGGATTTTAACGCAGCACCATATCTTACTGGAGTAGGAAATAAAAGTAGGATTGAACCTTATGGATCAATACTTAACACAGTGATTTAGTGGTGGCGGCGTACTATAATTTTTATTAACTATTAGTTTTAAATTGTTTTCTCTACATATTGCATTAAGTCTAACTAGCGTCGACCACAGGCGTCGATATTTCATAGTGAATAAAAAATTGAGGCTTATTCTCGACCGATCACACATCCAATAGTGTTCGGTCGTAAAACGCACGTGTTGTGGGGTACCTACATGTGTACTGTAGAGTGTAGGGCGAAGTTTTGGGTTCGGTCCGAGTTGCTTCGTAAGTAATATGTGGATGCGTGTGGTAAGATAGTTTTATATGGAGATGTCTAAAAGAACATATTTGGATGTAATTAATATCTACAATCTTTTATTATATATATATATATATATATATATATAGATATATATACATATATATATATATATATATATATATATATATATATGTATATATATATATATATATATATATATATATATATATATATATATATATATATATATATATATATATATATATGTATATATATATATATATATATATATATATATATATATATATATATATATATATATATATATATATATATATATATATATATATATATAATTTTGATAAGTGATTAATTTGCGCCATCTATTATTAATTATTAGAATAAAAAATATATTTATCAATCCATAATAGATGGCGCTGGTGTGTTATGATTATCCAATTGGATCCTTCGAATTGGAACACCATCAAATTTAGCTTAATAGAAATATATTGGTAAAATATATTGGATATTGATTTTTTTATTACTAGTCATCCACTCGCGTCTCCCCTCGATTTATTTTATTATTATATTAAGTTGTTTAAACAAATTTTAGCCAATGTGTTAGTTATTCTGATTTATCAGCTATAAATACGACTTTAAATTTTCTTTTAATATATGTTCAATAGATTTTGTATAAAAGTGAAACAAACAACTAACCGCACAATCTATGATATTTACAATATCAGTAAAATACGTTAAGATAAACTACAAAGTTACTGTTTTACAATGGAAACAGGCGAAATGTGCAATTAATACTCAAATAAACAAAAAATATAATAATAAATCAAACAATTCCCCGAGAATTTCTTATCCACACAAAACAAACTAGATCGCGCCCGGCCATTTTGAATCGCGTCACGTCCGAGCTGGCGCGTAATTGGTGCCATTTACCGTCCGCCGCCGCTTCGTTACACGTTCTGTCCTACGTCCGTTGCAAACCAATGTCAGATAGTTTTACTTTAATATCGGCAGGGCCTGTCTAGACCCTAATAACTTTTAGGTCTTGCCTGTAGGGTTGAATAACTTATCATTTAATGATACTGTTGTAGTTATACATAAATATTATTCTAATGTTTATGAGTGTTATTCATCGTTAAACTTGGAGTATATTAAGAGAATTTGCACCCGTGTTATCAACACGGGAAGCAAGAAGAGAACTTAATTTCCAAATGTTTATAATAATTTAAAGTAAACTTTACAACGTAAATTTAAGAAAAATAAATAATAATCAGTGACTAACTCACTCAACTTCACGCTGTATCCCTTACATGACAGGGTAGGCAGAAGGAACTTGGGAACCTAGTGTTAAGACAATCCGTTCCAGAGCGAAGAAATGAAAACATTAAATATTTAATTTCAAAATATTAAATGTTTCATTTCCTCGAGTGGGGATCGAACCCACAACCTGTCGGCTACAGTCACATGCTTGTGCCGCTGCGCCACGACAGTTATCAATGACTAGACAATTATAGTGTACCTACCTTGAATCAATTCACGGGGAGAGTCGTAAGGAGTAGAGAAAGACAGTGGCACTGTTTGCTTGCTTAAAAAAATGTGCTTAAAAAAATATTGAAAATGAATAAATCCCAGAAATTGTCTTTTTAAATCAGATAAGATATTTAATTTTAGTATAATATATATTGAAAAATCTATGTCTTTTTGGTATATCTGACTAAAAATGGAGATTAATTTATTCTATTAATTGTCTATTGATTTTTACATAACAGATATATATTTATACACGAGAACTTAACAATGTCGATAATCTCATTTAAAAATCTTATAATTTAAATTTGAAACATTAAACATTTCCAAAATCTACCAATAAGCTATATCATACATATATCCATACCCTAGAAAGGAAATCAGCACATTATCACCCTGATTTTATTCAGTAAAGCCGAATAAATCAGTAGGAAAGCTGAAGCCAAAGCCCAAGCCGAAAGCCGACAATAAATCTGATCGCAATCCTGGTCATCGCCGACCCGACGCGTTACCCGGGACGGACCTTTCCGCTAAATAAATCCCTTATCTGCATACGGCAAACCTTTCTAGGGTCCGGCTTAATAAATTCAGGTTGGGTACGAAGTTTCTACATTGAAATACGTAGAGTTGTTCTATTTTGTGATTGGACTTTGAAAAACTAAGAGAAATATTAATTAAAAAAGTTTATTCCTAAACTAATTAATATATTCTGTTATATATATAAATATTACATAATATAGAAAAATTGCCAAAAATAAAAAAAAATATGGTTTTCCACTAATATATATGTAATTGGTCATCAATTGGAAATACAAAATTGGTTAAACATAAAAAAAACACAATTTACTAGCAATGGAAGTGTTTATTATTTTTATCTTCACTTAATATCCCATATATTCAGAAATTATAAATAAAAAATACATATAATGTTATTAAAATAAATATATATATGAGTATGTTGTATCAGCTTTAGTAGTTATGTACTCATTTGAAAGGCGGCCAAGCGGGTGTGCGAGCCCGCTGTGCCCAAATCAATAGTAATTCCGCGGTAATCTCTCGGCCCTTGCAAAATATATTACTTCAATCTGTAAATTATGGTAATTGGTAATTTTGGTAATACTTTTTTTAAATAATACTTATGTTGAAATTATTTTTATGAACGAACGAACTGTTTGTATTCTATTAAAAAAAACTTCTATTTTTTTTTTTCTTATTCTATATATTGTTATTTTTTATCTCTCTCTTAATGCCATGCATGTATCCTGCACATGGCAGGGTCGGTATAGGGAACTTGGGAACCTACTTTTAAAACATTTCATTCTCTTCAAGGCACTTCCGCTCCGCAAGGTCCGCCGATCGAGGCATTGCGTGTTGACTGCCTTAATTATTACCCTTTATTTCTACCCTTAATCTTAAAACCTTCGTTTTCTCAATCTCGAGTCTTTTGGATACATAAGAGAAGATACCTACCTTTGATATAATACATTTCTATCGTGAGTATAACAAAAGATATTTGAATCTGCATTATTCATTAATTCATAATCCATAAATAAATGTAAACCACTATCATTTATCTGTGCAACTGTCACTTAAAAAATATTTTAAATATTCATTTTACCGTTATTTTGCAAGCTTCCACAAATACATCGACAAGTACATAATTACATATAAGTATCTACATACAAAGGGGTAAGTTACCAAATCGTTATTTCTGTCCTTTTCTTACACATGCTTATTAAATATCTCTCTCTCTTTCTTAAAGTTGACCGCTTGACCATTGGCTGGTACTATAATGCACACATGTAAAAAATATAACATTGATTATTTGTTGTGTGCATGTGTGCGTAGGGGCGGAGTGGGCTAGTATGATATCGTAAATATTTTCGGTTGTAGCTCTGGTTGGACTATTTTTTCTAAGTCTTATATAAAAAGTTAAGTTTTTAAGGTCATCCGAAATTTGAAATTACAATAAATTAAACAGTTAAAGTATTGTTATTTTATTAATTATATCATTTTGGCTTCTTAGTATATCTTGCAGAAAGCTAAAGGGTAAACAGAGGGAACCTGGGAACATAGCTACCGTTCCCATTAACAAATTTAAATTTCTCATTTTTCACCAAATTCTAGAGGAGTGTTGAATTATGGAACTCCACATATTTATGTTTATATAAAAAATATTAAATCCTCTTGAACATTTAAAGGAACAATTGGCTCACATCGACGACCAAAACCGAAGCGCTATACTTTATAAAGAGATTTCCATAGGTATTATGTATTTTACATTTTCCTTTGCTGTGGTTACCTTAATAATATGAAATAAATATATGATATTAAAATGTAGTGTGTAGAAACTAATCCGCTTCGTAAAAAATCAAAAAATGTTCCTAGGAGAGCAGCATTATGAAAGTCTGTAAAGTATTCGGGGCATCTACGATCTTACGGTTTCTTCCTTACACGATTTCTTCCAACGCCAACGGTCATAGCGTTGTATAATATCTCTGTATATCTCTGGACACAGTGAGACTGCTAAACGTTATCTTGCGGTGATGGTTAAATACAAGTTTTTGCAATCGGCGCCTTATCTGTACATGTTATGATGCAACATAAAACATACTTATAAATCAAATCAATATTGCAACTTCACCTAATTTTCCAAAGGGAAGCTTAGCTTTTAGCCCAAATAGCAGCCAATTCCAACAAAATTAAATACAATTCGTCAAAACAAGGCACGATCTCGTTTCAGCAGAGGAGCATCGCATATCCTTTAGGAAATAGTGTTGAGCGCTATCTATGTTTACATCTACGGGTTACAAATGTGTTACATCACGTCGAGACTACCCGTTACTTATCTTGCCTTGCAAGGTTTAGGGCTGGTGAGTGAATTTAGTTTAAGTATGATATATTGTTTATTTATAATATAACTTTTTAATCTACATCATTGATTTAAACTCAGTCCTTCAACTTGTCAGTCTCCAACTTGAATTTGATCTTGACTTATCTAACATTTTCAAAATAGACCAAAAGCTCCATCAAATTGAACGTTCAACACTTATATAAATGTCAACAAAATTATTTTACAAGAAGATAAATCATAAAATTAAATTATTTTAATCAAAAATTAAAAACTTGAAAAGCAATTCGAAAATAATAAGCTCTTAACCTTTGACATTTAGCGGCTCGTGTCCAACCATTTACCCCAAATGATAAATTAACATAAATAAATCTATTTAACCCTAGTGATCTGTTCACAGCATCCCTCGATACCATTTTGATCTCAGGTATTCATAATATGGTCAAAAAGTGGTATGAAGAACAGGTTTCATTCATCCCTGTTACACTTTTGATCTCAGATGAAAAGAATACTTGTCATTTAATTGATATTCATGATTGATCCTGAAAAGAAAATTAGGGGAGCTTGACCTATGTATGATCTCGGAAACAGCATCTCGATTGAGATTTTGGGGTAGGAAACAAGATTTATTTTTTAATATTATTATATGTTTTCTATTTAACTAAAAATAATGATATAACCAAACAAAAAATGGAGAGCTGTTAATACCGATAAATAGGCTATTTTTATTCTTTTTCTAGTCTAAATATTAATTTACCATAAAAATACCTATTATTTAGTAAATATCATATTGGAATATTTATTTTGGGAATTAATTTAAAATTTATTATTTACTTCAGGTATATTTAGACTCTGTGAAAACTGAAATGAAAACAATAGAAAGTTCACTTATTATTAATATAATAATCATAACTTAAATATAATTTCCTATTTTAATATCAATGCTAGCAACCCTAAGTGCTAACATGATACAGTTAAACACGCCATATGTATATTTCAGACGCTGACCAAACACCCACCGCCCGGACCTCGGATATGGGATGCCTTGTGAAGAGCGTAGAAACGAAACATTATATATTATATATAATATAATATATTCTATATATTCTATATATTACCTATAGATAAAATCGTAAGTAATTCTCGCAGTAAGCTATTCAATTTTTATATGATTTATGTATGTTTAATTTACAATATTACGTCTTACTGTTAAGTTCTCTCGTAAGTAATTGATACTGAATTCAGATATAGCTTTAAATAAAAAAAATAAGGCTAACTTTAATTTATATTTACTGGGTGCAGTTAAACTTATTTAAAGTCACTATAACAGTTTAATGTTTTTATTATTAACGATTTCTGAAATGAAAGTAAAATATTTGAATATCTAAATTAATTTAATAAAAAATACAGTTGGTGAAGTATTCGAATTATTGACAAATCATAAGTAAATTGTAGCTTTAATGGAACCTTATATACATAAAAACTTTCAAAATTACTTATAGAAGTAATAAATTTATTACATAAATGATAAAAATTGTATAAAATATCGTCTCCTTGTAACTCCTGTTTCAAAAACAGTGTCCTCCGCACATTTAGCACGCTGATCCAGCGGCCGGCGGTTCCAGAGAACAAGTAGTCTAATGCGTACACTATTTCATCGTTGATATGTTATATTATTTACTTTAAGGCTATTTATTGTAGAAGTCGAGTTAAATTATAACACTTTAACAGTTGTTTTGGAAATAATTCTATCAACGAGTATATTCTACAGCTACTGTTACCGTTACCGTTATAACGTTGATTTTGTAAATGCAGTTTGAATTTTGTGACAATGTATATCTCTTTTTTTTTGTTCAGCTCCTCGCTTTATCCTGCATATTGGAGGGTAGATAGAGGGAACTTGGGAACCTAGTTGTAAAGCATTCCGTTCTGTTCCGGAAAGTGTTCCGCTGAATTTGAGGCATTGCATGTTGAGTGGCTGAACGCAACGCCGCGCTTTAGGTACTTTGAACACCTTAACTAGAACGAGAAAATGAAAATATAAAATATTAAATTGAAAATAATAATATTCATATTTAATTTTCTCGAATGGGGATCGAACCCATAACCTGCCTTGTGAAAATCTATGATTTTTTTTAAATAATAAAACTTTTAATCAATGGCAAAATATAGGCAATATTCAGATCTATGTATAAAAGCGAAGATATATTAAGAAAAAGAGTCGACATTTTCTATAATTGTGTCCGTGTCTGTTTAGTTTATGTGTCCGTTTACTTAGCAGACATGTTTGACATTTACATTCACTTCTTTTTAGTTTTACAAAATATTAAAAAGTTGTTTTAAGTAAACATAGGTGTTCCTTTTAAAATCTCCAGAAGCTTCCAACACAAAGGCAAATTACGAAACCATACATGTATCAATTTAACCGACCCAGTCCCTTCCCCAAAGTTTTCGGTCGACAGACCCAAGACACTCTATATGTACTTCTATAGGATATCGCAATACTTAGAAGCCCAAGGAATTATTTAGTGTCAGATTGCGTATTTCAAATTCAAATTTATGTGTACTTTTGAAATTATTTGCTTTTTTATATTTTTTTTCTTATTTTATAAGTGAACTTATACAAATAGTCGGTATGTAATATATAAAAGTGTAGGTAGATTGCAATATTTCCACCAATGTCGTGTGCTTATGAAGATGTAATCATATAGATTAGATATATTTGTTGCGTAGTGTCGCATGGGCACTAGTTCAATTTCTACTCGGACGAATGATATGTTAATTACTTTAATTTCCTAGTTCTGGTAACTTGCCTTAGAAACCACTCAGTACGCAATGGCTCCAGAATTTGACGGAAAGTGGAGAACGGAAACGGACTTAATGGGAACAGATTGCCTTAACATTAGATTTTGTCTGCCTACCCTGCAATGTGTGGGATACATTGTGAGTGATGACCTTTATAAGGCTTTAACTGCACAGTGTCGGCGACATTACGAAAGAATTAGTTGTTTTAAAATTTTCAATTAGAAAATTAAGACAAACGTTAAATTCTGACTTCTAAAACTTCTTGACACTGTCAAAATAATCTCTTTGCAAAATTCTCTGCTTAAGCTGCTGTCTGGTATCAGCATACGGTTTTCCTTCATCTTCAACCTACAACTCGTATAGGTTGAAGAAGATAGAAAATAAAATGTAAACACCGCAGTTAAGATGTGTCAACTCAAAAAAACATCCTTTATTTAAAATAATTCCCACGCGACACAATTAGAAAAATAAAATTTTAAAATCCAGCAATATTTAAAACTTTAAGTAAGCAAAAGTAGGTTGCCATTGAATTAACCTGTTAATATGTCAAAAGGTCAATTACAATGTTACATTCAAGGAGAGTGGAGTCATAAATCCTCATACAACATAAGAAGTAATCTCTCATGCCGGCCCAATGCTTATAAATATGTATTCGTTTTCATAATTCACGTGACCCCTCACACGCGACACTTTTTATTTACGCGGTTTAAGATTCACGATGCTGTTGATACAAATATAGCAAATCGTAAAATTTATTATATGACTGTTTTATTTTATATTTTTTTTTTCCACTGTCCAGCTTTTTATTGATTAGCAAAACGACTGGTATTAAGGCAAAGCGCGGCGTTGAGTTCCGCCACTCAACACGCAATGCCTCACATTCGGCGGAAAGTGGGGAACGGAAGTGGAACGGAGTGTCTTAACACCAAGTTCCCAAGGTTTCCAAGTTCCCTCTGCCTACTCTGCCATGTGCGGGATACCGCGTGAAGCTGAGTAACTAATATTAGTTTACACCGAGCAAAGAAAAAACAGGTAACGAAATGTCTCAGTTGTCCCTTCTTTCTCAAATATAAAATTAATGTTTAAAATATAAAAAAAGACAAAATTCTTATAATTATTGTACTACAATATTAATAAAGTGAAATATAGTAAGATCGATACATTACAGATTATTACCAAGGTAACAAGCCTTTGAATCATAAGATATCATAATAGGGAGGCGCTGAGCGCAGGATTTACCGCTCCTCTTTGCCTCTATTTTTATTTGCGCAGATTTGAGACCATGAGGTAAGACAGACGCGAGTAAATGGGTATAAGAATAAAATAAAAAATATATTGTCTAAGTTACTTAACTTCAACATTTATTTTCTAAAAATACTTATTTATATTGAAATCACTTACAATTAATTAGCCTTCCTATGACTAAAATATTTTCAAAAGCTTAACAGTTGTTTTTATTTAGATTCTCCATTTATTAGGATATTAATTTTCAACATCAATTTAATGATTGTTTATAAAAAAAAGAAAAAAAAAAGATATATTACAACCTGAAAATTAAAAAATCTAAGTTATCTCATTTCGACAATGTCATGAAGAGCGGGCATTATTACCGATAAGTATATGGGGCGGTGTGTTCGTGTGGATTTTGAATAATATATTATTTTCTTATGTAAAATGGCCGATTACTCCCATCCAAGAGATTTTTGTGCCACAAAGAGAAGCTCTTTTATGACGCTTTATACATTTGCCTCTTAAATATTTCATACTCAAAGTAACGTTGATGCCCCACAAAAATATTGTGCCTCACTATTAATTTTAGTATATATTTTAAATTGACTTACTCGCTATAAGTTAATTTTGTCTCTACCTTATTCAATTTTAAATTATTTATTTTACATACTCTATAGTAGGTATTTAGCACACGCATATGCAGATAACAAAAGCATATACAGATAATAGAAAAAAGAAATCTGTTCAATCAGTTCAGTTCTTTGGTTAAGGCGTTCCGAGTGTGTCAGAAAAAGAAATAAACACTAAAAAGTTAATAAATTGGACATATTTATATCAAAATATAACCTTTATACCAATAACCAGTAAAAATGTTAACAATTGTCTCTTTGACTTACCTAAGCACATTTAAACTGATATAGAAATGCTTCTATATTTGATTAAACATTATAAGAACAATTTAGGATATATTTGTAGGTACATACATACATCCCACACGGGTCATCGAATGTGAATACGCAACATAAAATGAGGTATATTATTTTATTATCTCAAGCCAGCCAGGACCAAGCAATATTACCGTATATAGATTCGATTTTCTACGTGAATTCGTTTGACGGCCTTCATAATGCGACATATAAAACTGGGGCCTTACGGACCCCGAAACCAATTTCGGGTTATGACCCGACGACTCTTTGATAATATTCTCGGGCTATTAGGTACGGATAGGAGTTTTTACTATGGCTATTTTTTCCGCTGACGCTGGATTATTGGGAAGAGTTTACGAGACGAGGTAGGTGGGTAGCTTACGTTTGTTTTACGATATATTTGTATTTTATATGTGAATGTGATCAGTGTGTCTCGTTGTTTTTAAGATTATGTATAATAGTAGCATGAAATAACTAGAGACCTATTAGCTATTGTTTGGTTATGTTATTAATATAACAATACGTTATTGTAAAGTTTATATATATATTTATATATATATATATATATATATATATATATATATATATATATATATATATATATATATATATATATATATATATATATATACTTATTTTTCAGCTTCACGCTGTACCTTCACGCTGTACCCCGTTCATGGCAGTGTTGGCAGAGGGAATTTGAGAACTTAGTCTAGACACTCCGTTCTATTCCCGTGTTGAGTGGCGGAACTTAACGCCGCGCTTTACCGCCAAGAAATGGCCACAAGCCTCTCACATAGCTTCTTATAACCTCCGACAATTCTACTTTCAAGTTAAACATTTAAATGTCTTCCCAATTTGTATCTATACCATTATTAGTGAACTTTCACATTTATTATTTTATTTTGATACAATAGAAGTATCATTGAGTGTAAAAAAGGTGTCGCCTTTTAAAAATGTATGTAACCACATGTTTGCATATTGTGATAAGCAATATTATTGTAAGTAGAATACTAATATAAATAAGTATAAATATTATATCTTATATTAAATAAACTAAAGAAGGCTACAAGCCCGTAATATATCACAGTTCTATGTACCTATTACAAGAACTAAATATGGTGGAAATGTTTTTATTTATCATGCTTGCAGCTCTTTACTATAAATTTAAATAAGTTCAAATCACTTGTCATGGAAGCTGTTTCTGAATGATTTTCTTCTGTTTTATTTTGATTTACTGTACATCTAGCTATCTTTTTTTTTTGTGCTATTTTATGTGAAGACTTCATTGGTTAATTGAATGTAAATTTGGTTTTTATTTAAAGTACTTGTAAAACTGTATGTCTTCCTTAATAAATAAATAAAAAAAAAGGTTAGGTCATTCAATCATTTGTATATTACGTATTAGATTATACAATTTGTATTAATTCTATGAAGAATGTCTAATAAATCAATAAGCATTTCGTTTACAGCCACAGCTTAAGCATAAACAGACATACAAACTTTTACTCCCTTCTTTACTTTCATAACATTTCCTATTATATCCCCTCAATAATAATCACGTAGCATCTAAAGTACAAAGTATCCCATATAGTACTTATTGAAGTCAAACCAATACCTCGTAAAGAATACGTGTAGCTGCTGGCTGTTGAACGTGCCATGCAGCGTAACTGCGCTTTGATTATGTCTTTGCTTTATTATATAGGGCTTGTTGGATTTAGTCTGAGGACTTTATGGAATTTTTAATCAATAATAAGCCTAGTAGAATATTCTTTACGCTAAGAAAAAAATACGATTTTAATCGAAAGGATATAAATAATATTTTGACTCTTTTCAGTGTTAATCTACACATAGAAAAGAAGAATACTTATTCGGAAAACTTAGTATAAGAATTTGAACGTAGAGGGATTACCGCTACGTTTCAATTTTTTATACGTTTTCTAAATAAATAAATACATAATAATTGATTGAGAGTATAATATATTTGTTATTAAATTTTATGACTACTTGTAATAGTTCTCTCTCTGAAAATAAATATTTTAACTATATAAAAGTTTTATTTATAGTTTCTCCAGTAGCACGGAAATCATCTAAATTATTAAAATTATGTTTAATTACCACCTGACACGGCGCGTGGGCGCAAGTTCATACTGCGGCTGTAGACGGGGCTGCTTATGGCTTCGATATGCTCTATAATAAAATATTTAATATTTAATTTCTTCGTTCTGGTAACAAAGCAAAGCATGGCGTAGAATTCCGTCACTAAAGCTGAAAAAAATAAAATGTATTTATTTTTGTAAATATCAGGTTAATTAACGGAACATAAAACTGTGCTATGTTGGACACACTAAGATTACCCCGAAATTACCGCGTTTAATTTAGACTGTCCCGTTGCATATATATTAAGACGCCTCTTAGAACATATACATTTGTTATATATACATATATAGTTACATATAAAACCTAAATGTACATTCAATGTATTATTATCACGTAGCACTTGAAGTATAAAATACAAAGTATCGTACGCATTGAGTATCAACGACAGTCAATACTCAATATCTCGTGAAGATTACGTAGAAACACGCTGCATACGTGATAGCTGTTTCTTTATTGTACTAATGTTAGGGGCTTCACTGTTTAGTGTGATTTAAGATAATATGTGGTAGTGATGTAAATATTTGTGTTTACTTTTAAAAATGATCGTGTAAAGTACCTACCTATATTTTTCTGAATATTTTTATCTTTTTTAACTATTTGTTTATTTTATATCTCTAGTATTACAATAAGTAAGGGATTTTTAATGTGCAATAAATAAATTTTTGATATGAACATTTCGTAATATTAAAGGCAAAATTGAGAAATCACTATATATTATAACAGGCTTTCAATAGCTTACAATCTCTATTAATTTACACAGTATTGTTCATTTCTTCATTTTAATAAGACCAATAAAATATCGTATGTAAAATACATCGATAAGGAAAATTGCGTGTAATCTTTGCAATAGATACAAAATGTAATGTACTAAAAAATGCAATGGAAATCTCGTTGTTACAACAAACTAGGTACTTTATTAAAGCATACTCTATATTCATAACGCCTCACCGACACTATCACAATAATATCTCCCCCGAAGATGCATTGAGAAAGAAATGTATCAGAAAATATATAAAAAAGTAGTATTGTGAATATAGTTTGTATGAGACGTTGTCTAACTGGATGGGGTAGATAATAAAAAGTGGTTCTTGTTATGTAGAGTAACGTTAATTTAAAAGATATTTTAGTTTGGTTTAGTATTTAATTAAAAAAACCATGTAAGTACATGAGTCGAGTTTCAAAAATGTAATGTTTTGTTCTATCGATTAAATTTTCTTGTCGCTGTCCACTACTGAACGGAGTCCTTCTTCATTGAGTGTCAATCATCACCAACTATTATAGATCAGCTTAGAAAATTGTTCGTATTTATTTTCATACAATCATCCTGCATGTAAAGTGGCAAAATTATATTATATTTTATAAAAATATTACTATAGTTATAATTATGTTTGTAAAAAAAGTTCTCTTCTAGACATCTTTACTTGGCAATGTATGTACATTTGGTGCGGGCGAGCGTGTGATTTTTGTAGGGGATATAGGATTTTTCAAAGATATAAACCGGCCTGACTTGGCTTGTCCGAATGAGGGTGGTAGGACGGTATTTCACAAATAATAGGCTAGCTATCATAATTTATTGGCTGAAAATATTTTTATAAAATAGCATAGCCTGAATGCGAAACAGACGATAAAAATATTTTATGTCAATTTAAATATGTTATTATCTTGTCTTGTCACGTCAAGGTTTGTGGTAGCGCAGGGACACAAGAGTGTGACTGTAAAAGCGACTGTTTGAGGGTTCGATTCCTAATCAAAGAAAGGAATAAATTGAATATTTTCATTACTTTTCTCAGCTAAGTGTGCTACCGGCAAAGTGTAGCATTGAGGTCCGCCATTTAACGCGCAATGCTTCAAATTCGGCGGAAAATGTAGAACGGAACGAAGTGTTTTAACACTTGACATCCAGTTCTTTTTTATCTCTATCCTTCCATGTGCGGGATATAGCGTGTAATATAATAAAAATATAAGTAAATGCGGATTGCAGATGCTTGTACTGTGAATTATAAGCAATTGCGGATTGCATTGCATGTGCGGAATATAGCGTGAGATATAAAAAATATATAAAAAAATAATTTTATTTTGTAATTAAATCTAAAATTTTAAAGTAGGTACACCTTTAACTTTTTTATGTTGCTAGATTTATCATCCGTTCCATACTTTTTCAAAAGTCGTAAAATGAAACCATCTTAATCAAATATTATTTCTAAAATCATTGCAAACATTTGGTGTCATCCAGGACTATAATAATCTATATAGTTTATTTTATATAAACAAAAAAAAAGAAAACGATATAATATGAAAAGATTCCTATAAACATAGAAAAATATATACGTTATTTATTTTACTAGTGAAATATATTTACATACATACATTTAGAAACATATTCCTGAGTACTGCATAGTGCCATCCAATCCAATTCACAGTTCAAAGGTTATAAGATCTTTGCCAAGCCAACTGGCCGGAGATATCATGATACGAGACGTTACTATAAATATGTTATGCGAATGCAAGAATGTGATTTAATATATATGAAAGTATAATAGGAAAAATGTTACATTTATTTCTCTATATCACATAACAACAATACGGACGTGCTTATAAACAGTGGTAAGTTAAGTAAACTTAGGGTAATTTTTTATTCGAAGTACATATTTTAGATGTAGCAATACAGATTTCGAATTTGGATTGTGATTTATAAAAAAAAGAAACAGGAAAAGGACTTCCAAATTATATATTACGTATATATTTAGGGTTGTAGCTTCACGCTGTATCCCGCACATAGCGGGAACTTAGTGTCAAAACACTCCATTGCGTGTTGAGTTGTGGAACTCAACACCGCCCTATGCCTCATTACCGGAACGGAGTGATGAAAACATTAAATATTTCATTGCGTCGAGCGAGGACCTGAACCTGTCGGGCTTGCAGTCGCATGATTTTGTGCCACAAGTGGCCTCAATATATTTAGTTCTTAAATAATTTATAAAATGACAGAACAAGTTAATAAAACCAATTTATTAGCAGAAAATAAATTGGACGATTCAATTAATTACCTTATGCTATTAAGCATATTACTTAACGATTGGTTCCACTCAATTATTTCGAACACTAAACACAAATTCACCCGACGACAAACTAAATTAGAATTGATACCGTAAGGCATACGCTATTTAATATTAAAATCTATCATCACGCCCCACTTAGGGCCAAATGGTCGATTTTTTTACTCTCAATTATTAACCCTCTTTATGTTTTATATAAATTGTTCTGTCTCCCTCTTATAAATGGTGCTCTGAAAGTAACATGGTGTGGGCGGCGGTGACTGATGATGTACTTGCAATGTATTGGCTACATTCAAATGTCCTTTGTTGTAGAAATGCGTATTTCGGACATTTTTAGTTTTGGCCATTGTGGCGTATTGGGAAACCAATTGTTTATACGCTATGGTTCTGTTTTCGATGCCTATTCAAGAGTGGAACGTGAGAAACAGAGTTTCTTTCACAAATTTAATGTTACAGGGTGCAACAGGCAATTATAATTAATTTGGCTTTTTAAGACTTTTATTTAGTTTAATTTGTGTAAAGCTATTCATATTTTGTTATACTATAAATTATGCCTACTCTTTCAGTCCGTTAAATTAAAGATGAACAGCATTTATGATACATCGCCAACTAAAGATGAGATAAATTACATACTTTACAAAATATTAGTAGATACTCTTCTATCATTTTTAACAAAATTCGATGCACAGATAATGTCCGCTCCTACAAAGGGCGCAAGATCTCCAGCCGAGGAGATTATTGGGATAGCTTTGATGGGCTCTGAAGAGATCGCGTGGCGAGAAATATTAAATATTCACGTAGAAATGGATTCCCGCATCTTACCGCGTTGCTTTTGTTATGTGATTTGAATATTGTTGTTTACTAGTATTGATATAGGAATCTGGATGTTATATAAAGTATTAAGCAGGTGTCTTATATACACATGTACTTGTGTCTCATTTATGATCAAATATAAACTTAATTTATTACCATATGCGATCCATAGTCAGGCTATATTGAATTAAATATTATTTTTATCCTTATGTTGTAATTGTTTACTATCTAAAGTAAGTAAGAAGTTGTTTTTAAAGGGTGTTTCATCGAACGAGTAAAATGAACTTTGCATTAGGGCTAATCGTTATGATCAATTTACAATCTGTGCCTAGAAAAAACAGTGTCATATCACTTTTTCATTCTTAAAAAAAATTTGTTAAAGAAAACAGCCCGTTGTGTCTTACCTATATATAAATAACAAAAAATATGTTAACCTATACTTTATTATGTAGGCATTTGCACAAACTATAATAGATTGCACACCACACACTCATCCCACATCTGATCCGCCGGCTGAGTGCGAGTGAATGGAGATTTTTTTTTATTCAAAATAAGTCCTTAAAAAGCGAGCCACCCTAGAAGCCAAATGGCCCAGAATTTGTTTAAATTGTCACGTACAGACACCGCGGTTACACAATCCTGTAACACTGTTTCTCAAATTTTGGTTAATGATTTTATCAATATTATTTAATAATAATTAATATTAGAGTAAAATTTTTCAATTGAATTTTATTTTATTTTGTGAATTGATAATTCAAACAAAGACTTTGTTATTAACTGATTGCGGTACAGAGTCTTAATCTAAAAGTTGGATGAATGGTTGTAGGTTCGATATCCTTTGGAGTAATTAAATTATTTTCATTTTGTCGTTCTAGAAACGAGACAAAGACTGGCATTATATTTACTACTACTTTATGATTTGAAAATTGGGCGGAGAGTGGAGAACGGAATGTTTTTGATGCTAGTTTCCTTCCGCTTGCCCAACATGTCTGAAGTTAATAAAAAAGTTTACAAGAAAATATATTTTTTATTTCCTACTAATATTCTTGTATAATAGAAATCTACATAGTTCTTTTTGTTATATTCATTTCAATTTCCCACATTAATATAAATGCATTAACAGTTGAGAATCACTGCACCAGTGACATACGGCAAAGGGTTAAAAATGCATCGTAGCATCATAAAAAGTTCATACAGATATCGGATTTTAAATTTTAAAATGTGCATTGTATTGAACGGGGTTCGGAAATCGATTGGTGCCAGTGAAGGGTAGCCATTAATAATAAAACCCATTGGTTTTAGAACGACAGCTTGCTACGTCGGTTCGTTTATCTCTTAATGTGTAGACAATATGCATATCTATTTATATACTATCCTTGACAGACCTAAAAATTAATATTTGTTTAAGAAATTGATGAATTTATTTAAAATATAATTTAATGTAACATAACTTGGTGCTTAGGACGTTATAACATTGAGAACAATTTATAACTAGCAGTTTAAAGTTACATTTTTGATAAAAAAATTATATATAAGTAATAAGACATAACAACAGTAGAGTATCTTGCTGCTAGATTCCTAAGTCCCCTTTGCCTACCCTGTTATGTGCTGGATACAGCGTGATGCTAAGAATACAAATGCAGGGAGATTCATTAAAAAATAATAAAATTATTTGCTTTTATATAACATCGTTATTTTATATTTAACTTCAACATACTATCACCAATAAGGTAAAATGATTTCATCGTTTCAACCGTTAGATTGTTGAAATAAGTAAACATAAAAAATATATTTATAAAATTTATTTAAATTAATATTGATAATATCATTCATTTATTCCATTAAAGCATAAGGATATGCGGGCGGAATCGCGGGAGGTCACTTGTTAAGCACATACTTAGGAATACTTTACACTTTATATGTATGTAGATACGCGTATATAATCTTACAGCCCTTATATTTTGTCAATTATATCGAGTGCCTACCACCCAGAGCGCAATAATTTTTGCCCACCACGGGATTTAATGGACACCTACCGAGATTACATCAAGTTGTATTAAAGGGTAAACAATGCTATTATTATAAATTATTTTAATTTAGAAAAGAAAATGTTATTTATATGTTTTGCAGCTTCAAAAGAATATGCGAACATTTCTAAACAACTATTTCAAAAATTTAAGCCTATCATATTTTTCGAGAAACTATAATACATGTAAAATCACGAGTCACGTTCGTGGCGACAACCCTATTTCCAAACCCTGATCAAAATATAATATAAAAGCGATTTTTTGTTTATTTTTCTCATACATTGGCGATCCTGTTGTAGTAAAAGTAAAAGATAAGACGAATAAACAGCAATGCATACAACAATTGTAAATGTATCAGTGTAATTTCAACCCTAAATCGCATACAGCTCGGTCTTCATTGTATGCTACAACGCGGAACCATTAATCAGTCTGTGCTGGAATCATCAATATAACATTATACAGATACGTCCAAGCACTCGATTCGAATATTCGATGTATCGATTATGTATTGGTAATTCGATTATGCCAAGTTGTATTGTATGGAGCGCGGAGGCAGTTCATCATCCTGTGAAAAACGTCGACGTCATAGTTTGTGAACATGTAGGTCACATTTTAAGAAAATTCGGCAATAACAAAAGTATATCATTTTTTTTTATAAATAGAAAGACTTTGATTTATAAAAAGTGTGCCACAATTTATAAATGAAAAGATAACATAATTCTGTATTTTATTATTTTTTTTTTACTTTAATATCTGAATACATAAAATAATAATATTAAATTGTTTTCATTAATAGTAAAATTTAGATGTAACAAAGATAAAATGTATTTAATATTAAGGGAGATGATGAGGTCAAAATCTTTTAAAAAGAATAATCCATATTTCAACATTTAGTTAATATATTTGTAATATTCAACAACTTAACAAAATATTTTAATAAAATAACAAATCTTCAGAACTTTTACTTAAACAGTGAAAAATATTACTGTACTATGTACTGATGTAACTATATGTGTACCTATACATACACCAATTTACTTCATTGAAAATTTAAAAACATTTTATTTATAATTTCCTGATAAATTTATACATTCTATGAAATATGATATTATGTTTATTTTAAAGAATATTTCATATTTACAAGAATTTTGTGCAAACAAGGATTAAAAGCATATCAATAACGTCCCGATGAGCTAAGCTTTGAGCGCTCGTCCATGAAATACGAGTGTACCTTCATATTCTGATGTCAAAGTAACAAGCTTATTTATTGTGAACTTATTTTGTACACAACAGCACAAAATATATTTATAATAAAAATATCTCTCTTTGTAGTTAACAATTTCTTACATTTTATATATTTTATTTTACATACTTAAATATTAATAAAAATATCTTAAATATTATGGTACAGCGTATTTTTTACACGAATATGATATTAATAAATCACGTTGTTCTATATTTATCTAACTAGACTAGAGTCGTAACGCCATTTTAATATTTGCATCACGAAACAAAAGAAATAAAAACTGAAATAATATGGTGTTGAATCATGTTTTCAGTTGCACTTTGTATCCCGCATAGTAAAATAGGCAGAAGGAACTTGGGAACCTAGTGTTACGACACTTCGTTCCTATTAGGACACTTCCGTTCCACATATTTCACCGAATTTAAGACACTGCGATTGGAAGCCGCGAAGATAAGAAATAAAAAATTTAAAGATTGCATTTCCTAGAGTCAGATCAAACTGACAATCTGACGCATTTCCAGTCGCGCGTTTGTGCTTCTACATCACAACAGACAGGTATATATTAATAAACATTATCTTCAAATTTAAATATACTTTATATTCTTTATCACATCAAATAAATAGTAATCAAAAGTGTAATTTAATGTTTTAAAAACATTAAGTTAACAACAAAATACTGGCATGCAAAATATAACGTGAAGCAGTGGCGCGGTCTCTTCGACCCGTGAGTAATTTCCCACAGGACACCTTTCAACGAGGATGACTAATGCCCGCCGGACGCTGTTTTCCACATGTAATGCCGTTTCGCTCGCGTCTTTTTGTTTGATATTTATTATGTAATTACAATTTGCAAATGAGTATTTTAACGAGAGCGAGAGACTGTTCTGGTATAATTATTGAGCTTTTTATAAATACAAGAGTAATTAAAATTTGTCTAGCATTTTAATAATTTGCTTCAAAGTAAGTGTTTTTGAAGGGGTTGTTTATTTAAAAATGAAGTACGATGACTGTGTTTTGGTTAGTATTACGTATATCTATATGAAGTACTTATAAACACAAAATATAAGCAGATTTTCAACTAATACTCTAATATTTTATTAGATAAATATAAATAATAAAAAATACGCATGTCAAAATTTAATTTATAAAAAATAAACAAATATTATAAAGTACACTATTTTATAATCGAATAGTCAATTGCATTTTAATATATAAATTGGTTCATACTTGCATTAAAGAGTAACATCTGCAAGAAACATCAAACGAATGCAAACAATGTTGACGTCTTGAGTACAGAGGGAGTGGGCCTCTCTGCTTTCAACAGCTCTCGGTGGAGGACTAGAAATGCCCTCAACGCCGGGTTGCTAACAGCCAGAAAGAAATGATACTAGATAGTAGATATCTGTATAATTTTAGTGGTTGTAGTTCGGATTTTTAACAAAGCATCGTTATAATTGCAATGGGTTTTGAGTATTTTATTGTAGACTTTTCATTCTCTTTTGAGTTTGAGTCAAATAAAAATCTGGATATAATTCAAAGCCACAGAATAATCGTTGAAACTAGGTTGAGCCCCTTTTTCACTTAATTATCAATAGCTCACAAAAGAATGAACAGATGTCAAGATATTTATTTGTTTAAAAAAGTGATACCCCGTTAGCTTAAGAGTTACGTACGCAATTTTTCCCACACGTTCACAAAGGGCTTAAGGCTTCTTCATTGTAAAAGGATATCTAATTTCCTTGAAAGTAAAATTGGCGTAACATTGCCAACATCTTTTTTATATATTTTTTATGAGGCTAACCCTTTTTACCGGTGCGTTTGTAGTTTTTGAGCGCAAAGAAAAGGCGGTTAGTTTATATCCGGTCTCTTTTGACATTTTAAAGGGTTACCGATGGGTTCTCAATGAGGATTAATTACTTGAAGTGGGATTTGGTATTCAAGTTGGTTGACGTGAATTGTAGGCGGTTGTGTGGCTTAAAAAATGTTTTTATACTGCCAATCTTAATCAAATTATGAGTTTTTTTATTATTATATATGTAGTTTATTAGATAATAAATAATAGATCGTTGTTTTTACTTCCTTTCCTTTAATAATACATATGTATGTTTGCAACGACAAAGTGAAAAAACTATTTTAAAACAATTAGTCTTTGCAAATGTCAGTCGGTTTTTTCATTACACGTTTTAACAGTTACCTACAAATAAATAGTGAGCACAATTTTATAGGAGAATATATAATTTTTGTTCAGGAATTTTTATCCGCATTTAGGAGAAGGGCACACATTTAGGATAGTATTTTTTTTTCAGCTTCACGCTGTGCAGAATGCACATGGCAGGGAACGCAGAGGAAACTTGGGAACATAGTGTTAAGGCACTCAGTTCTGCTTCTGTTTTTCACTTTCCGCCGAATTTGAAGCAATATGTGTTGAATGGCGGAACTTAATGCCGCGTTTTGCCTGTATACCAGAGCGAAGAAATGAAAACATTAAATATTTACATTAAAAATATTACTATTTCCTTTGCTTATGTGGAGATTGAACACACAAGCTGTCGTTTACAATCACACATTTGTGCTGCTGCGCCACAACAGGCCTCATCTCAATCTACAATTATATGTAGCTAATGACAATAATTATTATATAATATGCAACACAGTACTTGAACTAGAACTTTAAGGAAATAGATGATACATTACATTTTTAAGAACCCGACGTTTCGAATACTTTACAGTAATCCATGATAACGAAATGTGTAATAATCACGAAAAAAAAGATCTTATTATAAATGTTATATATAAAACACATAGTTTAGTGTTTCGACATACATTACATTCTAGTTCTAACTGAAATTTAATTTAATTTATAATCGACCCTATCTAATAATTTGTTTCAAAATTGAAAAGAAACCTATTAATTTTAACACTTCATAACACAACGTGAGATTCGATAGCAAAGACGATAACATAAAAAACTTAAAAGAAAAATAATTTCACGCGAATCACTGAGCATCTGCCGCCACCTGCCATTTTAAACCTTTGATTAGGCGTCTACTAGCTAGGTCATAGCGACCCACAGCGGATATGAAAGGGTTGTCTTTTGTTTGATAGAACAGTTATATAACAGTCTTAGATACCAGGTGGGTTGCATCTTCCGCGTTCTCACGATAGCGAATTTGATTTAGGGGTGAAGATGCAGTTAGTTGCATTGTGTTTGTTTATTACGTTAGTTTATGTTAGAAGTCAATTGCAAATGTTTGTAGAGACGAGTGTCGTGATAAGCTGCTGGCAGCTGGGTGATAAAGTTGATGGATATATTTGTGAAATATATCTATAAAAAATGCATACGCCCGTAATTTTTCTTTTCTTTTTCATTTAAAATTCATGTTTTTTGGGTTTTTTACATAATATGTAATAAATTAAGACTAATATTATATAACTATATCTATTAGATCTATTTGATGCCTGTCTGTCTCTGTGTGTAAATGCAGGTTATGAGTTCTATCCTCACTTGAAGAAATGAGATATTTAATATTTTCATATGAAATATTTAATAGATATGTTCATTTCTTTGCCCCGGTAACAGGCCAAAGCGCGCCTTTGAGTTCTCCACTCGACACTCAATGCTTCAAATTCGGCGGAAAATGGGGAGTGTCTAAGCGCTAGGTTCCCGAGCTGGCTCTGCCCATCCTTCTATGTCCGGGCTACAGCGTGAAGCTAAAATAACTATCAGATAATATCGCAGGTCTGTCGTGGTGCAGCGGCACAAGCGTGTGATTGTAACCGACAGGTTCTGGGTACGATTCCCGGTCCCGAGGAAATGAAATATTTAATATTTTCAATTTAAATATATAATGTTTCATTTTGTTCGCTGGTAATAAGGCAAAGCGCGGCGTTGAGTACCGCCACTCAACATGCAAATGCCTCAAATTCGGCGAAAAATGGGGAACGGAAGTGGAACGGAGTGTCTTAACACTAGGTTCCCGGGTTCCCTCTGCCTACCCTGCCTCGTGCGGGATACAGCGTGAAGCTAAAAAAAAATATCGCAGCCTTGCAATATTTAGGGTAATGTGCACGCACGGTAATGTTTGAATATTGATAAAAAATATTCTACAAAAAAAAAATTATCTGTGTTAAAATCGTGAACTGGGAAACAAATAAAACAAAGTTTTATTAATCTTTCATTTATTTTTAAATTTAAAAATACAAAAACAAAAGTAAATTTAATTACTTAAATCAGTTTTAATCATCATTTTAATAATTTAATTACTTAAATCAATTTTATGAATAAGTTTTATTATTTTGTAACTTATTTCAATAGTTCTTATTATAATATATTAAGTAATACGATAGCCACAGCAATTTGTTTGAGCTACAAATGCTATTTACTGTAAGAATCCGTGGACTACTGGCGGTGTCACGTTGCTCGAACGTTAGCCAAATAAATCTAAATTCTTGTTTGCACAACGTAAAGCGTATATCTGGTGGCGACGTCTCCAATGGATAGGCTAATAGTCCAGTGTATATTATTCCCTCAAAATTACTTTATTTTCGTGATGTCGCTTTTCTTATATTGAAAATGGTAATGGTAATGGTTTGTTTGGGGCAAAACAAGTATTTTGCTTTATTTTATACCTTAACTGGTTTAACTGGTTTATTTTAGCTTCACGCAGTATCACGCATATCGTAGAGTATGCAGAAGAAACTTGAGGATCTAGTGTTGAGACACTCCGTTCTTTTCCCCACTTTCTGCCATTTGAGGCATTGCTTGTTTAGATGTAAAACTCAAAGAAATAAGAACATTATATTTTCTCAAGTGGGGTTTGAACCCAACCTGTCGCATTCATAGTCGAACGTCTTTGCCCCTACGCAAGGACAGGCCTCTTTGATATTCATTTTTTACTTATAATGTATAGAAATTTAACCAACAACAGTTGAGTCTAATAAGCCCAAATGATATTATCTAATTTATTATCATGTGTCACACAAACATATTGTCGATATGACAATACGCCTAATAACTCGCAGTCGTAAAACGCCAATCTATCGTAACAGCGCAAATAAAGAAACTACAAAACCCCGAAAGTATGCGAATAGGAAGCCATATTTTTGCCGATATCCACCCTGGGACCGTCCGAAAAAATAGATAATCTAACAATTCTAACGCCCCTTGGCCTTATTACTGCTGGCATCCAAATAGACTGACCCGTAGTGTATATGTAAAGTTTGCCAATAAATGTACGAAATTCGCAAGGAATTTAAAGGTCAATATATATTGGTTGTAATACACGAGGGCGTAGGAGGGGAAAACAGCAGCAAATCATTACTGACAGTTGACCAAACGGGGTGTGGGCCCCTAAAATATGTATGAGGCTAGAAAAGGCCTGTTATGGTGTCCGAATGCTGATAAGCCAAGTATTGGGGCAAGATTGCCAATAGGGGAGGTACGAGATGATTGGAATTGTCGCAAAAGTTCAGAGGAGGATTTACGAGGCTCTTTGAAGTTGCTTTGATTTATATCTATCGTAGTGATTAGGTTAGTCCATAGCAATTGATCGTATATTTTATGGGATTCTTTAGTTTTTTCTTCTGTTTTATTTAAGGAATAGAATCTGCTACATACATATGTAATATTTAAAGTAACGTATGCCTATGGTTTTTATACGTACGTAACAATTTAAAACTTCGTAAAGCATTGTTGTTGAATTGTTAGTTTTAAAATTTTATAAATACAAACAAATCGTGGGAAATATAAAAACTCGACTAGTAAATCATAAAAAATATTGTCTATACAATAGTCATTGTTGCCACAACAAAGTGTCTAAATCCCTTTAAATCCGAAAAATAGGATTTTGTTAAAAAAAAAAATGACAGAAAAAATGCACTTGTTGACTCTCGCTAAAAGTTACAATAGTTGCATTGAAAAAAAAAAAGCGAGAGGTGTCGGAACTACCGAAGTACTAAATAACAGTGAATGTACGTTTTTTATACTTTAAAGTTGTAAATCTTTTATGTTTGAAATACTTTTAAGCCTTTATTAGGATTAGTGGTAATTTTTTATGCTTCCATTTGTTAGTAAGTAGTTTACTTAAATGTGATATTTACAAATATATGTTTATAGTTTTTAATACTTATAGATGTAGATTACTGTCGTGGCGTGATTGTAAATGCCGTGACTGGTCGTGGATTCGATCCCTAGTCGAGATATTTTCACTCTGGTAACAAGACAAAGCTTAGCTTTGAGTTCCGCCACTCAACACGCAATGCCTCAAATTTGTTATAGTGTCTTAAAATTAGGATCCCAAATTCCCTCTGTTTACCCTGTCAGGTGCAGGATACAAAAAAAAATTAAACAAAACTAAATTGCAGTGTATTTGTTAAATTACCAATTGAGAATAACATACGTAATATATTAGAATATAAAAACTACTAATAATGTCTTTACACAGTTTAAATGAAACACTTTTAAACGGAATAATCGCGTATACCCGTGACCACGGACTACTGTAAAGTGTTCGAAACGTCGAATTTTCAAAAATGCTTACTAATCAATATACGCGATTAAAAGTGTTCATTTAAAATAAAAACTACTATTTAAATAATAAGAAAATAAAATTATTTACTTAGAATATATTTATAATATGATTACAGTAATCATTTTCACAACAGAACCATGTATCTAAAAGTCACTTTAATCATTTCAATTACTAAATTGAGCAAACCATACCCTAACAAAAGTCCTTATTCCGAAAACCTATACAAACATAATTAGCGATGTGAACAATATATCACATTTTTTGCCAAAACATATCGTTTTAACCCCATTTCCCCATTTGAGCGCTCTTTGGCTCAATTGACAGAATTATCGTGTTTTATGGCGTCAAGAGTAGATCGGTGTGAAATTTTGGGAAAAAACTGTAAAGGTTCTCATGACCCTAAACGACCTTTTGTCATTTTTGCGTTAAATTTGGACATGTTATTTGACAGGATCTAACAACATATTTGATTTTTATAATAACGAAAAGAAAATTAATTCACAATGTATTCCATATATGCATAGTGCAAAATAGATAATAATAACTATGCTAATACTATTCATTCCCTACTAGTTCTATCTAACAAAGTAAATTTAACCCTTAAAAAGCCGGCGGACTAGTTTTATTATTTTATTAATTTGAATGTTGCGATTTTTGCGTTTACCTGATCTATGACAAAGGGATACCGAACACTCGCCAATTCTCTATTCATTTTTGCATAGGGGTATATTTTAATGCTTAACGGATATTGTGGACGTGAGGCAGATGCTTAAGCTAAGTGTAAAAATATAGTTTGCATTAGAAAGTATAAGCATTACCAGAATACAATTGTGATTTAAAGAAAATAGAGTATAATCTGATCATATTATTTTATTTTTACTTAAGTAAACGAAATTGTCTTTAAATATTGAAGTAAAACCGACAGAGATCCTACAATAGTAAAGACTAATTTGAAATCAACTACTTTTTTATTCTATACATTAAAGCCCTTTATATTATAATGATTGAAGGACCTCTTTACTTATCTGGAAATCTACAATTAGCATACAATGCAAGTAAATTGGGCAAATAATTTACAAGTGGGTAATAGAGTCCTATTACCCATGGTAAGTACAAAGTCATTACAAGTGTTCTTATCAGATCTGTAATCTTTTTGAGTTTTATTCTTGTATTGTCGTTATAGGGATAGACAAAAGAAAAAATAAATAAGAGAACTTACTTTTGATTCCATGAATCTTGTTATTGTAGCTCTTTAAAAATTGTAATTTTATTTATTATCAATAAAATAACTTTAGCATTATCAATAACATCTATAATAAACACAAAAAAAAATTGAAAATGATTTAAAATATTAATCAATCACGCTTCAGTTAAAATATAAAACGTATATCGGCTTGTTATTTCTAAACTGATTTATGACTAGAGACAAAGTTAGAAAGCATTTTTTTTATATTTGTGTTCAGTACGGGTGTTTTATTTGTATCAAAAATTCGCAAGGGTCGCTCAGACAACGGTACCGCGATAAAGGGTTTCGTTATTACTATTACTAGACATAAGTTAGTGTTACTATTGTTGTATAATGAATTATTGGGTTGGGACGTTTCAGGTACATTGAGTAGTATGTGAAGGGTTACGTGCAAAAATGACAGTCGCGAATTTCACACGTGAAAGTGAAGTCAGGTAATTTGAAACTGACGTATTTTTAAAATCAGTTCAAATATGTGTTAGTGATTTGAAAATTTTTAAATAAAAGTGTAAGTAACTTTATGTGTGACATATTTTATAGGAAACGAAGTAACGAAATTATAAAGTTCTGTTTATTAGAGAAATAAACAATAAGAGTAAAGATTTTTTTAATTTTCATTTGAGAATTGTCGTGCGCAGTGCAAATGGATAATTAATATTTTTATTTCTTCGCTCTAGTAACAAGGCAAAGGCGGCGTTGTATTCCGCCACTCAACACGCAACCCTTTAAATTTGGCGGAAAGTGGGGAATAGTATTAAGAATCTTAATATTAGGCTCCAAAATTTCCTCTCCCTCTCTGCCATGTTCGGATTACACAGTGACGCAGAATTTTTTTTAACCTTTTTAATGAATTTTTCATATAATTTATTACTGTTATATATATATTATTTGTACTATTATTCATATATTTTATTTTCTTTTTCTAATAGATAATTTTCTACCAAAATAATAGTTTGAGTTCATCAGTTTTTGGATATCAATATTGACTTCATAACGAGAAATGACAATCTGCGATCTATCTGTGTGC
Organism: Eueides isabella; assembly: GCA_019049475.1. Taxonomy (NCBI): domain Eukaryota; kingdom Metazoa; phylum Arthropoda; class Insecta; order Lepidoptera; family Nymphalidae; genus Eueides; species Eueides isabella. The sequence continues at coordinate 10,412,602 of CM032389.1, read as the reverse complement.
TATAACATTACTTTTTTTAATATTTCCTTTAAAAATGTATATCTTCTACATGTATTTATTTATAAAAAATGTAAGTTATCATCATATTTTAAAAATCAATTTAATATCACGTAGGCATACATAATATTATTAAGAAAATTATGTTCTAGTATGATCATTAATAGTATAGGTACTACACACTCAAGCGCGTGTAATATAAGCCCGACGTAACCTGAGACTTCAAGCGTCTTTGTACCTTAACCTTCTAATAATAATTACACCTTTTGTCAGTTAACCCTTTAACGCTTTGGTAATTCTTACCGCGCTACCTGACCTTAGGGTCGTTTCCTCATCCATTCCTTATTTGAGCCGTCTCGGGAGTGCGTGTGCGCAGATCGATTGATTTAATTTAAAAAGTTTAGTTATATTTTTTCGAAGTAATGTTCAGTGTTATTTGTGATTATAAATCTTACTTAGGTAAGTCACGTTTATCAGTATATTCAAGTTCAATAATTAGACGTTGTCATGTTGAAGTGTGATAAATGTTTCCACGTAGTGTTTGTGGGTTCGATTTTCGTTCAAAGAAAAGTGTATAATGAAATTAAAAAAAAAATCCTTTTCAATTTCCACACGCTTATTGAACATGGCGCGGATTCCGAAGTTCCTCTTAGTGTTTAGGTGCTAACTATGACTTAGATATAAGTATTCTCACAACTACATTTTAATATAAAAATATTATTTACAATAAATAATGACAGTCGCTAGGCGTCGTCACAAATAAAAAGGGAATAAATAAAACAAATTGCGTTACATTACACAAGTCAGCAGTTTGTTGAAGACAATAAAAGAGGACCGGACGCGTCACAACACAAGTGTCCTCCTGAATCCATAGAAAGGATGATACGCTGTTATTTCCAGCATATTCCAATATATTATTTTTTATTGCCCTCCCCGGTGGAGGTGGGCGGAATAGCGTCATGCGTGATATTTGATATAAAGTCGGAACTCAACTTCGTTATGTGATATACTTTTTTCAAAGGACAATGGCTTCGCATCGACGTAACATATTCGCTCAGATAGTGGATATTTTTCTTGAGACACTCGGATGGGTCCAATTATTTTTAACATGTGAATATTTTCAATATGAGTTTGCTGTTTGTGCTATTTATGAGGGAATTGCTTGTTAGCTGGGGTATTGTAACGTCAGTAATGGGTTAGGTTAGGAAATATGAAAATTCTTTTTGTAATATGTATTGCAAGCATGTTTTTTATTATTGCTTAAAAATATTACATTATGGACATCAAAATTTCATAATACTAAATATTTTATATGAAAAAAAATGTATAGACGATTTCTTTAAAATTAACCTTATACAGTGCTTTAATTTTTATTACATTATGTAAATATATAAAATTAAACATTTAGTTCTAAAGTGACTTATTTAAGATCGTAATGTTTGCTTAAATATATGAGAAAAAGATTACCTACTTAAGGTGCTTTCATTATACCTAAATGCGTATTTCTCTAGTAGTTACTAGTATCTGAACTTACAACACATTCAGTTTGTAGACATGTATTTTGTATATAAACTAAGTCGCCATTTTTGGCAGTCAGCCATATCAGTGTGCAAATAAATCGGTCAAAGCTAGGGAGAGGGTGGTCAGTGCCCCTCGGACCGCCCCCCGCCCGTCCAGTGGGGTAGGAATCGCGATTATTATTGTTAACAAAGTTAGTTATTATTATTTTGTGTTTATAATTCTTGAAAATATCAGTTTTTATAAATATTTCATTACAAATTAATAATTGAACATTTTTGTAAATAATATCTAATCTAAAAAGTATTATTTTATTTATCTGAAACGGTAATACAAATTATATTACAACAAATGTGTGACTGTACACGGGACAGATTGTGGGTGGGTTTTCTTTTCTACGCTTTGGTAAGAACGTAAATTCAGCAGAAACCAGGGAACGCAACAGAGTGTTTAAAGCATTAGGTTCCCAAGTTCCCTCTGCCTACCTTGCTATGTGTGGAATTCAGCGTGAAGCTAAAAAATATATTTAAAAAATAAAAATATGTCGAATAAAGACCATTTCAATTTCATGCGAGACGCTTTGCATTAAATAATAAAATCATAGATATCTTTATATATAAATATAAAAGAGCGAGAGATATTTGAAAAAAGAATAATTTGATTCTGAATTCGTAGAATAGAATAGATGTATAACATAATTTGATTTATTTTAATATCACAATAGATATACGAGAGCGTATACGAAAAGTAACATTTACAAAATAGTACAAGAACACATTGAAATCAATACGTTATACGGCAACTTCGCAATTTGCAGTCAATAAAGCTCAGTAATAGTGTGCAAAACTTCCTTAGAGGGTGGGACAGGCAACAAATGTCGCGGTCAAACCACCCTGCCTCCCTGAGACCCTCTGAACAAAATATATGGAGCTAAATCTACGTACGACTATTACACCTTAGTTGGTAGATAGATAGTTTTGATGAAAAATTAAACAAATAGTGTATAATTATTTTGTATTGATTATTTTTATGTATTCGTAATGTGGTAGTGACCCTCTCGCGGCTTCGCCCGCTGAAATTACAGTATTAACTAACTAATTTCAACTACTTTCTTGTTCTCATAACATTCACATTTTTAAAACTAAAATTTCCAGTAAATTAATAAAGAATAATAATTTGTAGCTATTTTGTGAAACTTAATATTTTAAATTGAAACATTTTTTTAAAAAAAATAAACTAAGCTTTAAAGCTAAAGCTTTAATGAAACAAATACTTCACTTTTAGGGAAAGTGCCCAACATATAATAGAGAAAATTGCATTCATATCTGGTTAGTCGTTTCTAAGTTAACAAACCACAAAAATCACTATTTAGGGTCCTATTAGACTGATAAAAATCCCGTATAAGATTTTTTTAAATATATCTCTTCCATGTACAGACTGTGATCAGTTAAAGGTTTATTGTAAGTAAAACTATACTTACAATAAACCTGTAACTGTTGTAGGAAACGTAAATCATGCTTAAATGACACTTATTTTTTGTTATTTATTTAAATATTACTTAACGATTCAATATTGTTTATGTTATATATTAAAATGTTGCTATAATATATATTTTTTATGTTATATATTTCAAATACTATTTTATTCCAATGAACTCTATCTAATAAAGACATAATTAAAAAAAATGTGTTGTAATAAATTTTAATAGAACGTAGAATCTATGCACAATAAACTATTTTAAATATGTAACTCCATAAAGTCCAGACGTTGAAATTTGTACTGCTCGCCGTGTCCCGTCTGCCCCATGTGCCCTGTCAATTAGACTGTCTGTTTTGTTTTAGTAACGATTTTCTTAAATAGCCGCCATTTTACTAAAGTAATCTTAATAAAGTTTAAATAAAAATAATTATATTATCGCTCGGAGAAATGAAATGCATGTTAGCTCAGGTAATAAAGAAAATCGTAAACTTCTACGTCTCAAAAAGCATTACATACACACTTGTATATGTAGGATACATGGCTAAATATAAAAAAATAAGTTAGTAGCTAGACAATGTATGCACAATCTTTAACAATTCTAAGCCATTGAAAAATATATAACAGTGTTATATATAGATATTTATCAATTCTTTTCCAAAGAATTTATTAAAGAGAGATTAAAGTACTAGGGATAATCAGCCAAAGTGTGAACAATAAAGGATATAGGAGGAGGAATAAACTTTTTATATAATAAAACTGCATATAGAATACATATAACGTAGGCGTGTTGGAATTCGAACTGAGAACCGCCGAGTTTTATATACTAATTAATACCTACTTTAAAACCTGTGTGTAATTAATAAATTAATGTCTATGAGCACTTTATTCTTAATATTTCGATGTATAAATTGAGATCAAATCAAAATTTAGATAAAACTTTTGCTTTTTTGTAGGCAATGAGATGAGAAGTTATTTTAAGAACTATCTTAGTATATTAAGGCTAACTGTAGCCTTAATATATAAAAAGTAGTAACATACGAAAAAAGCAAATACACTTTTCTTCTCAGCTGGTTAGATAGAGGAAACATGATGTTGGAACACCATGTCTTGAGATATTATATTGTATGTGGCGGAACACGACACCGCGTGTTGTCTATCTGAGCGAAGAAAAAAAATATATTGAAAGATCAACATTTCCTTGAGTGGGGATTGAACCCATAACCAGTGAGTAGTCGTTACATTCAGACACTGTCAAATTTTGATATAAAGTCGAAAATTCTATGGAAAAACGTAGGGGTCAATTTATTCTGGTCGCTAGCTTATTTTACGTGATATCATTAGTTTGTTTGCTTTTCGGGCAGTCATTTTTGCTAACAACGCATTTTGTTTCCCTTATTATACTCCCTTATGTTATTAGGGAAAGGGTTGCCTTTTATATTTATTTTTATTATCTGCACGTTTTAGATATCTACGAGTATGTACCTATGTATAAAGCAAACATGAACTTTAAATATATACATTTTTTTAATTATTTGGTAAAACATTGTACTTTTATCGTTTTTTAAGTGTTAATCCACACTTAACACCACACAAAATATTTATTTTAGAAAACGTACTAAAAATTAAACACAATGGGATTTCAACCTGCACCTTTTGGAAATCTCTTTAAGTCTATTTTCTAAAACAAGTATTAAAATTGTAGAATATGAATTTTAAACTAATTATAACTTGTTATTGATTGACGAAAGTCTATACGTTGCGTTTACATATGTTAAAAACAGGAAATAAGAAGATTTTCAACAAAGTAAATATTACATTTTGTCACAAAATTATATTAAAACAGACATTTTTACAAAAAAAAACCTCGACTGGAGTGCACATAAAGTAGCGTACAGTAGCGACTGTAACCATCACAACGATATCTAGGCAACGCCGTATTAGCTTATACCTGTACACACGACGAGATTTCCCTTGATAAATGTTAAGAATGGAAGTAGCCCGACTGAAATAAAATATCTTTTAATTTTATTTTGTTATTTAATGTTATTTATACTTTTAAAAATGTTTATATAATGTGAACTAATTATATATATACCTATGGTCGTTGCTTTATCGTTTTTGCTAATAAGAAGTTTTATGTATATACATTGTATATATAATAGTATAAATTTTTGCCTTAACTTTTGAAATTGTCAAATATGAAAAAAAAAATCCCAAACCAATCAAATGATTACAACAAGATACAGTAGAAACCAGTGGCCGAATATCGCGACAGTTAATATATTTGAAGGTAGAAAAAAGGGTTTCTTACGCTACCTTTGTGCGGGTTGCCCTTTAGTGGGATCTAATAAAACCTTGTTACGGCCAAAGGGATACCAATTCCAATATTGAAAGTGTTCTTTTACATGATACGGAATTTAGGGACTTCTTTCTGATATTAAATCGGGGAAAATCTTGTATGAAATAACGTTATAGTGGTTTGTGATACGTGATTTTTTTCGTAATGATGATATTATTTTTAAGATGAAACTTCTTGTTCAGTTTGTACGTTGATTTCTTATATTCTTTTGAATAATGATAATAATATATTAGAATAATGGTTATATGGATAGTATTTTTTTCAATTTCATTTATTGAAACTTTTCTGTAGATATATTTGTTATCCAAATATGTTTTAATATAATCATAGTGATGTAGACTTTTTCATTTCAGCGAGATATTCAGTTTCTATTACAGTTTAGAGGACAATGCACTTAGTCCGTTTAAGGCAGGTATTACTGGACGTATAAGATCTACCAGGCATACTGTGTACGTTACATACATGAAGCTAATAGATATTAGATATTACATATAATAAACTTATATTTTTTAATTGTATAATTTCAAATAATGATAACGCAAAATTTCTTTATTAAAAATTATACTCGTTTTAGCTATTAAGAGGTGAAGTAGCTCTCTATCATTTTATAAATATTTGGAGTAACTTTTGGCAATCAAAATTTTTTAATCATTATAAGATAAATACAAAAGTAGCATACATAAAAATAAAAAATGAGCTCCAATATTAAGTAATACAATAAATTACTAGCAAGTGATAGAAACGTTCAAGTAAAGGATCGAGTATACGACCATTGCATATGCTGTCTGTGACTTTACTATTATGTCACCACTATCACAGTCTCTATTTCTTAAACGTTGTATCTTATTACCTTGTATACACTTCATAATACTTTACAAATTATATACATACAGTAAAGATACAATTTTTTTTCCAGCTTCACGCTGTATCCCGTCATATAGCAGGGTAAGCATAGGGAACTTGGGAAGCTAGTGTTAAGACACTCCCTTCCATTCTCCACTCTCTGCCGATTTAGAATCATTGCGTGTTCAGTGGCATAATTCCATGCCGCGATGAACCTTGTTACCAGAGCTTAGGAAATAAAAACATTAAATATTTAAATTTAAAATATTAAATAATGAAATATTTAATATTTTTTATTTAAATATTTATTGTTTTTATTTCTTATCTTATCCTATCCTAGAGCAGGGATCGAACCGGTACCCTGTCATGTTTAGAATAACACATTTGTGCCCCGCCCCGTACATTCTTTATCATACATAAATATATTATGTAATAATAATATAACGACGTTATAACGAAACCTTAACGACACCGTAACGACAACGTAACGGGTACAACGGTAAAGCAAGACGCATGCGCCGGTCGTGGCCGAGTACCTGACCGCGGCCGGACACTGATCAATATTAAAGTCCGAGGGAGGATGCTGGGGGATGTCTGTTTGTTGTGTATAGAGATGATAGTACCACCTGTGCTTGAAATTTTTTTGGTAATATTTTACGTATTTTGTTAATGTAATGTATGGTTAAACGTCTTTTAATGTTAACGGTTTACAGTAATTTATTACATTATCTGTTTTAAATTGACTAGAAACTGCATAGTTGTAGGTAGTGAGAAACTATTGCTAAGTATTATTTTTTTCTCATTTTTGACATGTACTGTGTTAAAACCTATAAAGTAAGTAATTTGACTAACCTGCGCGAGATAAAAAAATACTAATACAAAATACAATCAAATAAAAAAAACTCACTATATTAACAAAATCAAAATAACCTTGTGTTTTGTACATAGATATGATGCATATTATCCAGCACAACATATTCCGTTATATGTGTATCTAAAATCAAGCATAAATTTAAAACAATATAAATAGTTTCAACAGCGCCATATAAATCTGTCTTAACTCACCTTTCTGCGGACACTACGGGGAGGGTCCAAGAGAAATGACGACCCTTAACTAAAACACACACATACAACACGCACGGCCATTTCACTCACACTAGCGTAATTTCAGTTCCATTTCTATGTATTTGTGACTAGATGTGGAGGTTTTAAAGGCAGTGTAGACTTAAGTATTTAATCTTTTGATGTTCATTTGAACCTTAATTAAAATAGACTTTTTTTGTTAATATATACATAAATGATGAGTTTAATTTCTATATAAAATAGTGCAATACGTTGTAAGGCACAGAAAATAGCAGTGAAAAAAGATATGATTACCTGCCTGCCTTGCTTTTTAAGGAATGCGGCGTTAAGCTACGAAAATAAGAAGATCCACTCTAATTAAAGAAATATATGAAAATGAATCGAAACATTAATTAGTTTGTATGAAGTCTACGCGGCTTACGGCTTCGTAGTGTGCGTGTCCAGTTTCCGCGCGCTTGGGTTTTGTTAATTTAATTAGAGGCACAAAAAGATTAAGGCCTGGAACACGGGTATTAGAGGCCGCTTTGTTGATGTTGCTGGTTATAACTACTCTATAGCATCTTTGGATACGTTTTACAGATTTTTAGATATGCAGATTTTAGTACAATTGAATTTCATGAATACAAAGGGGATATTTTTTGCTTACAATTATTTGTATAGAAAATTTTCTTGGAGACCTCAGTGTGAAATCACTATGCTTACTCGTTTTTGTCACGATTTATATAGTGTTTTAGGTTGATGTATGTGTTTACAAATATTATAAATCGGGATTTATGGCATTAAAAGACAATAAAATTACTTTACATATTCATATCGTTTCTTTTTAACCAAAGTAATAACGTGATACTTTTTTTCTTTGTTTTCTCCCACCGTGTAATGCAATGAGAACAAAGGCATCTAGGTGACTAGATCATTTTCCATTTTCATACAATTTAATTGGTGTGGCGAAGCGGCACAACGTCTGACAGTGAATTCGATGGGCTATGGGTACGATTATCGCAAGTTTCACTGGTGACAACATAAGGTATAGTAGATATGACTACAGTAATGACAGTGTTCTTTGGGGATATAAAAAAAATATTGTTATATGCTACCTGTGCATTTTATGAACAATACGGAAATGTATCTACAGAACTGTTATTAGTTTCTTGTGTCCAGTCACTATGAGTTATACTTTTTATCTATTTTAAAGTAGATTTTTCTTTTGATAGTTATTTTTCTTTTGATACTTATAACAATATACTAGCGGAAGAAATGTAGCATTGCGTAGGAGCAGATTCAAGCAATACGTCTAAGACTATATTATGAATAAGTTCGATGGTTGTGGATTCGATCCTTATTCAGGGGACATAATTTTATTTACAAAGTTAAAGGCCAGGCCCTGGCGAAAGTGTACAGGGGTACGGCTGTAAGCGACAGCGCGTCAAGTTTTGTGCTTGATTCTGATATTGTAAATGAAATATTCAATATATTTATTAATCTGCGCCTCTCATCTTATAACTTTTAATATAATAAAATATATTTTATTCAAAATCCAAAGAAAAGAAATAAGAAAAGCTTTTAGGTAGCGACACGCGTATAAAGTAGAAATATAAACGATACCGCCAATGATAGTTGTATTTTCTAAAAAATATTTTCACCTCATACCAAATAAAGCGTGTTTGTCTTGAAAACAGTGGCCCATTCCAACACCGCGATTCCGTTGAATATAAAAAGTAAGTCGATAGCTTACCGACCGAATTTATACATTTGGATATTCGAAATATGGTCGCGTACCCAACTTATTCTGACCTACTTCACCTCCCTATTCTTTATACAAGCAGGACGTAAAAAGGGGTGTAGTATATCATATGAGGTATCAAGTTTCAATGGTCGAGTGAACACTGAATGTATCGTATAAATTCAGCCCACGGATGAAAATAACCGTAGTAGTCTCTGGGTTGTTTTCACATAATAGAACCATTTTCTTTTGTTTTTGTTGCGTACGTCTCGTTATTGGTAGGCGTACAATGAAAACAAAAGATGGTGTCTTATTTCGCCTCCGCAAGGTTTGATAATGTGTGGTGCTTGGAGTTGGAATACAAGAGCATGCAAATCACTAAGCAAAGATCTGAAAGATGCTCAATTTCTTTATAACTGACGTATGTCATATATTATTTCATGATTCTTAGCTTCTCGTAGATTAACATATAGTGTTAAGACTCTCCGATGTCGAGATATCGAGACATTGCTTTAGTGGAATTAACCGCTGCGCTTTTTCTACTAGGGCGAACAAATAAATATCATTTAATTATAATCGTTCCCATGAGTGGGGATAGAACTCACCACCATTGTCTTAACAGTCAGATCCCACTGAGCTAGCACGGTCTATTTAAATACTTTATCTGAATAAAGGAATGGATTGATTTGAATCTGTCATAGTATACCAATACCCCGAAGGACATCATGACTTGCCAGTCATTAAAAACTAAACAGTATCTTTATTGTTTACTAAAATGTATCATATCTATACGTAACTCTATTATTAAATTATTATTTTTTTAACTTGTGTATTAGGTATTTTTGTTTACATTTTCTTTCATGCTACTAACATACACTATACCTACTATGTAAAAATCTACGATAATTAAATTGTAAAACGATAATAAAATTGTGTGAACGCCGATATCGAACTTAGGTTATTTTAAGGGTTCTCGCTACTACTCAATTTTCAGTAAACACACCTGAGCAATATAATAAGTATCAAAACATTCAGGTTTACATTAAAAATAAATCTAAGACTTCATCCAAGTATTTCCGGTAGTAGCAAAAACAAATGAATGATCGCATAACACAGACAGCAGTTAGTGCATGCCATCGACTCGAGTCCAGCGTGCAGGATGGTCTCGAGCTCGACCTCTCGAACCGTTGGAATTTAGTTCCGTTCAGTTACCATTTCCTCTCTAGCCTTTGGCAGCTGCTTTGTTGAGAGTGACCACGTGGTTGGTGAAATTTCATTTCCGTTTCAAACAAGAATTGGATATTTCTAATAAAATGGTATTTTTTTAACATTTTACAACTTATATACGTTACGTACTTAAATTATATTTATTTTTCAAATTACTTATATAACTCACTTACTTAAAGTAATTGAATTATAATAAAGTAATTTGAAAAATAAATATTATTTTGACATATTTATAAAATTTTTACAGTTTTTTACTTTATGCTTCATGAAGTGCTATATTTTGTATCTATGGTGTCTTTTAATCAGATAAGTATTCTTTTTTTCGTTTTCTTAATCAAGTAGCAAATATTGCAAATTAACATGTCAATGTGTGATAGTGAGAGCGCTTGTACACTGTTATGTAGATATATTTTATAGAAAACGGCAAAGCGGCATCTAAATAAAAAATAAAAAAGCTTACAGTCTTGGAACACAAAAAAAAATAGGCTTCAAACTTCAAATTATGTTGCAAACTTAAATTTTTATTCAAATTTAACTTGATACCTCCACCAAATTTAAATGATGATGGTTTTGACAGAAATATAGATAGACGTACAAGAAAGTGATACTTATTATAACAACGTTTCATTTCTTTTTTTTTTGAGGTACAAAACCCTTTAAATAGTAATGCAAAATAATAATTGTATTCCATTTAAATTCTCAAAACAGACTTTCACATTTAAAAGCATTATATCAATTACTTATTATCAAAAACATGTCCGTATTTATGTCACAAATATTGTTGTCACCCCAGCGATCGAGAACTTAGTAAAATACAGCGTAACTTGTTACCGGTAGGTTATAGTACAAATTCGGAATATTACAATTTCTAGTTTCATGCTTTTGGAAATTGCAACGCAAAATTAGATTTTGTTTATTAGAAAGAATATTATATAATTATGTTAGGATATTTGACATTGTTGCTCAATGGCTACATATTATCTTTTTCCAAATTAGTATAATAAATGGTTATATTTTATTCCGTTTAACATTTTATTCTTTGTTTGGTTTTTTGAATATACATATATCAAAAAACCCTAATAAAAATAAAATATATATCAAAAAATAAAAATTAAGGGCTGTTACTTAAGCAATTAAATAGATATTTGACCTTTTCAGTTATTTGATTATCTATGACCTTCAAATGGGACGTAAGACTTATACTCATGTCATTAAATATAGTAATATGAAATTTGGAAATCGAGCAGTTTTATCCACTGTCAGAAATAATTAAGTATAAATAAATACAACAAACAAATAAAAAAGAGATAGAAAACTGGATAAAATATTTATAGCCCATAATGGATTTTGGACCCAAGTGACCCTCTTCAAGAATATCTTTGGACTGTGACAACGGTGGTCGGTGCGGATGTCATTTTCTGCCTGTCATTTTTCTATTTATATTATTTCTGTTCTGTAAATCGTCTACATTAAGCTTTTCGGTCGAATGTATAAGCATTTAATTCATATTTTTCGTATAAATTTCTCTTAGTAAAATAATATTTTTAGTAGTAAGTAATATTATCCCTTAGGTACATGTGTTATTAAGCTGTGGAAACCTTATTGGTTTCTGTTTTAATTTAAGTGTGTTATTAGTTAATTTTTTGTATTGTACTGTTTGTTTCCCTTAAAAAATAAATAAATAAATAAATATGGTAGTAAGCTAGGTTATGTTATAAAAAAAACAAGAGATTTCGTTGACGCGTAAAACATACGATGCCTTAGCGACTTGTCTGTCGTAATGTCACATATACATATGTGGTCAAAAATGTATATAATGTTTGCTTTATTATTTTAAATAAAATATTTTTATTTATGAAAAATTTAATCGATTTATCCACACATTTTTTTACAAATTCATTATTTTCTTATACATGATTTAGTTTTTTTTTTAATTTATAATATCGTTTTCCCAACGTTTAGGCAGATTCTACAATCGAACTGAAATAATTTATGTTGTAACACATATTAGTCAAAATATCTAACTAGGCCTGTCGTGGCGCAGCGGCACAAGAGTGTGACTGTAACCGACAGGTTCTGGGTTCGATTCCCAGTCGAGGAAATGAAATATTTAATATTTTCAATTTGAATATTTAATGTTTCATTTCTTCGCTCTGGTAATAAGGCAAAGCGCGGCGCTGAGTTCCGCCACTCGACACGCAATGCCTCAAATTCGGCGGAAAGTGGGGAACGGAAGTGAAACGGAGTGTCATAACACTAGGTTTCACTTCCTTTCCCTCTGCCTACCCTGCCTAGTGCGGGATACAGCGTGAAGCTGAAAAAAAAATTTAACGAATGTCATAGAACGTATCACGAGTACAATCTGCCTTTACGATGGAAAGGCGATCATCAGATCCCGTTTTTTAACAAACTTTGTATTCGCTATATTATATAAAGCATGCATCAGCATGCATTATATACATAATATAGCGAATTATACAATTGAACTTACTTATATGAATCACTGAGTCAGGTACTCTACCAACGTTTTGATTCTTTTATGATACTAATGTATTAAAATTTATATTATTTTTAAATGTAAATCTTTAACCATTGACAAACAAGATTACGATTGTGGCTTAACATATATAGATCAAACAAAAAGAGTATTGAGATTATAATGATCATTTTGCCATTTTCGAATGTGTAGTAGCTAAATTATAATGAAAGAACATATCCGATATGAGGTCAGAAATGAGCATGCATCGAACACTTGTGTGTGTGAGCATATAATGGATAAATCCGACTATTACTTTAGCTTTTATAAACCATACATAATCAATAGAATTAACAGATTTGATTCCAAAACATAGGGTATGTTACAGTCAAGTCAGCTTGCAAGCATACAGGGCGGTAGGTGAGGAAATTAAGAAATTTTTGGCTGTAGTTTGTTTTTCTGCTTCACTCTGTATCCCGCACAGGTCAAAAGGAAGAGGAAGCTTAGGAACCCAGTGTTAGCAAACTCCGTTTCGTTTCTCACTTTTCGCCGAATTTAACTCATTGGATGTTAAGTGGCGGAACTCAATGCCTTTGCCTTGTAACCAGGACGAAGAAATGAAAATATAAAATATTTGATTTAAAAATATTAAATATTTCACCTCCTCGAGCGGGGATGAATCCTACAACTTGTCGCCGTAACATTCACATACTTGGCCTCCTGAACCACGACGGACCTTGATCTGCTGTACTACTGCTGTAGTATATGCGTAATACACAAAGAGGTTAAAGTTTTATAAGAAACATTGTAAACATTAAACATTTAAAAAAAAAAAATCTTAGGTCACTTTCTTTTATTATTTTAATATAAAGACAAGTTTGATAAATATATATAAATAAAGAAAAAGAATAAATAGTCATTATTGTACAAAACAATTTGCAAAAGAACCCAATGTAACATAAAAAACATACTAAGATCTTCGCTTCAAATAATTACACAATATACCTATGTACGTATAACAAAGTTATCGTAGCAGGTAATATATCAAAGTATTTTCAAATTTTTTGGTATAAAATAAGCAGAAAGCAACAAAAACAACTTACCATGCACAAATCGGCACGCGTTGACGCAAAAAAATGCAACAAAAAATGGGGTGTTGGGTGGTCCGAGCCACCCGCCCATTCTCCCCCTCGTATCTCTGCACTCGCCAATGCTAATCTCCAAATTTTACGAACGTAATGTAAACTTACGCTAAACAAACCAAATTACCCTTTAAATCAATCAACATAAAGACTAACTTCGTTCAAAAAACTTAACGAATATGTTCCAAGCAAAGTTTTCCAAAGCAGTAGACGGCAGGGGAGTGAGGTCTACCCAAAAACGTGGAAACGTTGATGAATGTCCCCCATTAGATGTTATTTATTTAGAATGTGGCCGAAAAGGGACTCGGCCGCTTAAGTTTACCTAAAGTTTACTTAGGACTGTATTGGGTTAAACTGAAGACGTTTTCAGCAAGACAAATTACAGATAGTTAGAAGGACCCAGTTTTTACTTTATGACAGCTTTTTATCATGTTAGGGTTGAAAATGTACGCTATTTACCTTGATTTAAAGGATATTTCATGTTATGGACGACTTAGACTTCGGGAATAAGAGAGTGTGATATACTTACATTCAAGTATAATCAAGTGCGAAGGATTTCATATTTTCGTGTTTTAATTTTTCTTTATCTATTTAACTTTATCTATTTAACTTTTCTTATAATCATTGTGTCCCATGTACAGAAAGTATAAACTTTCATATATTATATGTAAAATCTGCTTACAAATTCTAGGCAAATTTATATTTCAAATTTAGGCACTGTTAATCTAATTATATCTTAAATGTTTAAAAAAGAGGAACATTTAAAATAGTTAAAAAAAAAGGAACATTTAAATACTGACTCTTTATGTAATAAAATAATAAATAGTCGTGGGTCCGTCGGTGTGTCAATAGTAACAAATGGTCCGACCCGCCTTGCACACGATTGATGGATTGAGTTTAGAGGTGAAGAGATAAGAATTTGTTCATTTAAATTTAACAAACTTATGTTATTTTTTAAGAAACTAAAAAGTAATTTGTTTTCTAAAGTGGCTTGGAACGATATAAAAAATTAGTTTTTTTAATCATTCAATTAAGTATTATTTGGCGTAATTATAACGCAATGGAACAAAGTTTGACTATAGACGTTGGTTGTGGTGGTTGGTATTATCAAGTATGAAGGTCTTTACGTGGGATGTTTTTAATTACAGATTATATTTAATACTAACATCCCGCCCGCGGCTTCGCCCGCTTGCACTTATTATTTATTAATTTCAACTACTTTATTTTTCAAATAACTTTATCACTTTTAAGATAATATTTATATATTGAAAACTAAAATTTCAACTAAATAAATAAAAATAATTTTGAAGTTAACATATTAAATTAACGTAACTTTTAATTTTTCAACCGATTAAAAAAAAATAAAACATTAATATAGATATAATAAATAATAAAACAAAAACGCAGAGACATCCAGACAAAAAAAAAATATTATTTTAGTTTGGATTACATTAATAAACTTCTCTTACAAGATATTGTTTATATCATCCATGTATCTATCGGTACAGATTGATTATAAGTATAGGTAATCTTCATCTGTTTGAGTATTTTTAAAACAATTTATTCAGTTTTTTATTAGAGACTTTTACAACTATCAGCGATAAATTTTTCTCGATAAAAATAAAAAAAATATATTAACAAACTTGGATTTCAGACATTGAAAAATTTATAGTTAAAACTCATTATTTACAGAAATCCAGTGAGCATTGTTACCATTATTATAATAGAATTTACACGCGGAAAGTTATTAAAAAGACATCAGAAACATAAATGTGATGAGTAATCCCGTGCGATACACTTTGTGGATCACATTTGAGTATAAATGTATAATATTATGTCGTATTCACGTCTAATGTATACTATTTTTAATACATCTACCTATCAACTTACATTATGGACGAGCGAGTTGGTACTGTTGGCAAAAAAAACTACTTTTGTTAATCAAAATTTTAAAGAAAGCTTTGTTTTAACCGTATACGAATGCTTATATGTATAGGACACTAAAAATATTTAATTTTTCTAATAAAGACTGATTGAAATTAAACAATAAAAGTAATCATAATCACTTTTTGACTTTTAAATCAGTGTTTTTTTACAGATTTAGAAATAAATGTAGTTTATTACATATAAGAAATTTATACTTACAAAACATATGACAAACAAAAGCCAAAAAAATTGTGTAAATGTAAGAAATATTACAATAATATTTTGCCATCTGTACAAGACTCTTCGTCCCCAGCAAATGTTGTGGTGAATTTCATATTTTTGTAAGTATCTACCTACATCATCTGTTTATTCTACATGTGTTTTGGTTCACATGAATTTTTTTGATTTTTTCATGCTTTCATAGGCTTATGTTGGCGCGCAGTCTGAAGGGCTCTCCTTTACATATGGAATATTACTTTAGAGCTCTCAACGGTTATAATTTATGTATTATTTTTAATATTATACTTCACTTTTTTTAAAATTTTGACTTGGATGTGTCAATAAGTTATATTGAAAAATGACTTTAAACACCCGGGATTTACTATTGTTCCAAATGTCATTTCAACCCTCCTTAAACTAAATCTGGCAATGAAACGAACGGATTGCTGCGTGCATTGTCTAAGCAATTCTTAAGTGATGAAGTATGACTGGGTAAGGGCATACGTGAATATTGCACTTTGCAAAAGTAAACTCTATATGAATATTAAAAAAGTTAAATTTTAATAATATTTGATCAACTATTCCTCTAAAATTCGTATTACTTGATTGCAAAAGATTCAAAACGACATGTGCCTGCTGTACTGAAGGCGACGCTATCAAGAATACATATAGCTTAAATCAGTTATTTCTTGAACATTTTCAAAATGTTCCATTGAACAAGACATTGTTTTAAGCCTCTAAAAGTGCAAGCTGCATTTTTATAGAAGGCAAAATTGAACTTTAAAGCTCGAGTTTACAGCCTAATTTTCTATATAATTTGTCTATGCGACTTTCTTCGTTTATTCAACGCAATCACCGGCTGTCGGTCCATAACAAAACACATAAATTAAGTGCTCAATAATAAATGGAAATGTCCCTTGCAGAGGACAAGGCATTAAGGCGGGATTATGTGGACTGGGCCCTTAGCACTCCCTCGGACGAAGATACATTTTAAATTTGAAATCAATAAATAATTTTGGCACTTGTTACTTTAGTAACTCAATTTTAGAAAGTTGACGAAGTAATATTACATGAAATATGACGTCGAATTCAGTATTAGTTCTTATTAGCAAAGTCAAGTTAAAAATTTAATGTTCATTATTCATAAAGAAACACTATGAATCACTTTAAAAACTCTTTATGGTAGATAAATATCATTCCATTATTCACTTAACCGCAGTCAAATCATGAATGGAGCACGCGACAAAAAAATTAACACCCGTATACAAAACAAGTATCATTTAGGGAGATAAAATCTATTCAAACAGCCCTGTCAAGTTGCGGCTACCGAGCGGTCAATACCATGTAAATCTCCTTTGTATTTTATACCTGTACCTTACTTTACTTAGTGATAAAGTATCTGTTTACAAAACCAACATCCGAGGTCCATACTCAATTTATACGGTTATAAGTTATAAGTATATTTCAAACTTGTCCTGCGCGTGGCCGGACGAGGGTCACTTTCGATAGGGGAAAACCTGTTAGCTATTGGTCAGTTTAGTTGAGCACGTTCCTTGCACGCGATTGGATGGTTATTGTGTTTGACAGGTGCGAAATTAACGTTATTTTTAATTATGATTAAAAGAAAATAAAAAAGTTGTAATTTTTTTAAGCTTTCTACTGTATTTTGTACATGGCAGGGCGGGCAAAAGGAACTTGTGAACTTATTGATAAAATATTCCGTCCTGTTCCAAATTTAAGTTTGGTAGCGTTGTTGGGTGTGAAGAAATTAAAGTGTTAAATATATTTTTTTTTCCCAGAATTGTGACCGGACCCACATGTTGCGTTTGCAGTCGTAAACAATGTCTGCCTTAAAATTGTACTTAGTGCTAGGTTATAGTCGAATTAAAAAAATATATATTAATATAAAACATTTATTTTATTCGTTATTAATTTAAACTTTTTTGATATTTACGCTGTGTTCCGCACGAGGCAGGGTAGGCAGAGGGAACCCGGGAACCTAGTGTTAAGACACTCCAATATTTACAAAATTAAATTTACATTTAAAGCTAAAATTAAGTCTTATTTACTCAAAGCTATAAAAACATAGTAACATATCATAAAACATAGTTGCAGCTAATTTTGTAAGGCAAGCGATGTAGACGTAATGTGTAGGACCGAGGGCGGGCGTATGCGGGGCGTGCGTGATGTGTATGAAATCCGTAAGAAATTTAATATACTCGCGTCGTTACGGGCTCAATGCGTTCAATATTCATGGATGCATTCGACAGGGAGAATTTTTATTTTTGTACAGTTACGTATTATGTCGTATTCCGAAGCTTCGCAGGCTCAGTGGGTAAGTATCTGGTTGTCAACATAAGGGTCGTAAGTTCGATTGCCGTTGGAAACGATGATTCATATTCATTTATGTACCTATATTTAAATATGCTTTGAAAATTGTTTTCATAAAACAAATTATGTTTTTAGGAGATCTTGGCTATAGACTAAATTTACATATATGATTTATATTTAAAATCATAAAGTGACAGCCCAATAGATCTCGTATACTACACCTAGTTTCTGGTTCCTTTACTTGGGAACCAAATAAATATTTGAGAAAATATAAAAACAATAAATAAGATTGTTTCATTCACACTGTGTTTACGATTATCGTTATTTGGTTTTTTTTCTTTTCATATCATAAATAATAAAAAAAATGAAATATTTTTGATAATCATGATATAGATAATGTCATATATATATATATGACGTTATTATATTTTAAACACCTTATTTTAAAGAAACTAGTGGATTTCTATTTCTTAACAAAACAATATCACTAAATTACAATTTGAAGGGTCGTTTTGGGAAAACAAAAAACATTTATATCAATGGCGGGCGAGTTCTAAATTTACTAGTCATTGACAGGCCGTAAAGAGGTGGAGGTCCCAGAGGCCTCGTTGATTCGTACCTACGTACATATGTGTTGTGCTATATAGTAACTTAATGTTATTAACTCAGATGTGTTATATTGACTTTTGTAAACTTTAATTTTTGGATTTTTTTTTGTATACTTGTTAGATGAAACAAAATAATTGTACATTTTAAAGCCTGTCATGGCGTAGCCGCACGAGCGTACGACTGTAAGAACGTGAGGAACGTGAAGATGTGTGTTAACCCTGGGTTCCCAAGTTCCCTCTGCCTACCGTACCATGTGCAGGATACGGCGTTACGCTGATAAAAAATAAAAACATAGATATTCTACTAAGTTTAATTTCAATATTAACTATTGCATCCAGTCTAGTAAACGATACAATTTACAAAATTCTTTCTGTTTAAATATTTATGTTAAAAATATATCTTCAACTAACAACATTCAAAACTTTCAACATGTTATTTAAAACGGAAAACTTCAAACAAGCAACTCTACAACTCTATCACATAGTAAAAGACAGTCCATAAAAATGTATAAAAAATTTCAACATAAGTTTATTATTCAAGATGTATATTTATCGTATAAGGGTCAGGCCAAAGTTTCGGACGGCGGCCGCCCAGGGGAATGGCTACAAGACCGGGATAAAACTGTGGGTAATTCTCACGTAGTGCTATATGTTTGTCAAACAAACTGAATTTGTTACAGACTTTAACTTTAGATATGTTGTGTTGACTTGGTATATGGTTTAGAATAAAAAGATCTATCGTAGTATATATTTTTCTCTACTTATCATTTAATCAATTTAGATTTTTTATATGTAATGAAATTAATAAGAAAATACATACAGTATTCTCTTTTTTTAGGTTATATAGAAAATTATGAGTCCGTCAAACAATGCATACAAAGTAGTGTGACCTTTTACATTGTTCACTCTGACAAACACAACACGGAACTAACGTGTAGATAAAAAAAATATGAACATAATGTTTTAATAAATATTTAAATTAACGTCTATCCTACATCGTTTACTGTTAAATACGTCATGGATTCTTTATTATTAAAGCCCTCTTGACAGCGGCGTACTGTTTTCACTGACTGCAGACGCCACGGCTGTGAGTTTAATACATATTTGGAAAGTAAATTGATTTATATTTTTCGATCCATTTAGTAACAAGAAAACAATATAGCGTTGAGTTCCGCCATGCAACATGCAATCTATCGAAAAAATTGTCGGTGCATAAAAGCGGATTGTCTTAAGATTCTGTCTCACTACCCTGCTATGTATGGAATGTAGCGTGAAGCTATAGTAAAAGATACTATTAAACATATAATATAAAAAAAAGTTCTCAGCGCTGAATTCAACTCAATTTTCAGCATAAAGTCCACAAATTTTAACCTCTAAACCATTACTTAGAAGTTGATAGTGAGGGTAAAGTAAGCAACGTCCTCAAATATTTATATTGGCACAGGTTAACCCGTGAGGTCCGTCCATCAGGGCCTCGTGGGACCGTCCATGAGAGGAATAAAAAAAAGAGAGGACATCGTATACTCGTATTGAATAAATTGTATGCGTTTTTAAGTTATTAAAAAAATAAGCTTTAAACTATTTCACATTGCCTTTTAACATAAGTGTAGATCACTTATTAGCAATTTATAAAATGCTTTTGTTAACCATTTATATTTTATACTATCTTACAGTTATACCTATATTATCATAAGTAGATTAGAACCTGCTCCACTTGGAAATTTTCCAAGTATTTGTATCGCTAAGCTATACGTTCTTATAATACAACGTTGAAATACTTTTTACTTGTAACAACTTTAATAAGTTTATTTGTAAAATTTATAAGAAATATATATTAGTTTGTAATGGACATTTAAAAAATATTTTTAATTTATTAACCACTTATCTACACACATAAAAGATAATTAAAAAAAAAAACATTTTTATAATAACTTATCTTACTTTTCCTAACTCTACGTCGGCCTAAGGGTCATTTCGCTAACCCGCAATAAAATATGCGCACGGACGAGACAGGACGGGTGGAATGTAAAAATGTTGTTTTTAGACCCCCTATAATGTATCCTCAAGTAGGGTTAAGTGCTCTACCTGTGTTTTATAGAGCACACTGTATATGTACTTGGGATGTATCTGTCTTATGAAAAAACATATTATGTATATACTTAAGTAAGAATTGTTATAAAAGTTGTAGTTATAATCGTAATTATATCAGCTTATAATAAAAGTTTCTATTTGATTTTGTTAGTTGACAATTCCGTATAAAATCTAATTTAAGAAGAAGAAGAATTAAATAATTATATTTTTATATCAAACTGAAGCATTAGCAGTAATGAATTTGAAATTCATCACAAATTAGTCTTGCACTTAACTTTAGCCATTTATGAATAAGCTATTATTATCTAATTTTTCTTTTTATAATTTATTTTTTTGCCTCAAATAAATCGACATTGTCGGCAATCAAACAAAATAACCTAAGAAACTTATAGCAAGTAATATATTTGAAAATTTTCTTAACTAAAACTATCTAACATTCGGTACTGATAAAGCACGAGCTGTTGGGCAAAGGGCGGTGATGGATGGCAGTTCTAATTCTAAGCCCTAAGGGCGTATCGATTACACAACTTCGTCGATAGTCGGTTTTTGCGACGCATTGTCTCTTGGGATAAGATATGGTTGTTACGATGACCGATTATAAAGTTCCCACGGTTATTTGTATTTAGGAATTGCAAATATTATATCTCTGTTTGTAATAAATATTTAAAAGTATTACTAATATATTTATAATTCCAAAAATATGTTGAAGATAGCGCGGTTTTCAGTTCAGTTAGTCAACGCGTAAATCTCAAATTTAAAGAGGCGGAAAGTGGGGAACAGAAGAGTGTCTTAGCACTAAGTTTCCAAACTCTCTCTGCCTACTCTGCCAAGAACAGGGTACAGCATGACACTATAAAAGAATTCAAAATATCATGATTCTAATCTAAGATTTATTCAGTAGTAGTAGAACAAATGTATTATTTAGTAGAATTTTTACTTTTTCTTCACTATGAAAGATCAATTTCATACATGAGATTCCTAAGCTTAGTATCGTTAAGTCTAGAATTAAAGCTACCGACTAGAACCCATGAAAGCAGCAGATGTTATTTCAGTATAACGCATTTTATTTTATGTTCATTGAGTGGAGTTGAACGCCGCGCTTTTCAAAATCGATATTTAATATAAAATATCGAAAAAAATATATATTTTACATTTACTGCCTACACAATAAAATCTGCTCCACTAGTATATTTCGGTATCCGTTATTAATTGAAATATAAACTTATACCTTTCCTCGAGGCACAGACTTCGTTAGGCGAGGGTCATCCCACGGGTCAAACCGGGACGCCGTCAATAGACTGCCTTACTCAAGTATTAATTGCTTTCTATGTACTTGTTCTATGTTATACAAGATAAATATATAAAGTTTCAATTAAATTTTGTTGTTACTGAATTTTACATATTAAATGAATTGAAATTATTAACATTTTTTTTTCATTTAAAATTATACTCTGTTCAGTTTACAAATGTGCTTTTCTTATTTGATTTACACAACAAACATTTTCTTTATTTTCAATTTCTTTATTTAATTTAAAATCTTAATTTGAGATTTCAAATCTTCATAAACTTCCATTTTACATGTATTTACATACATATATCTAATTTCGCATATTAATATTGTAAAATTTGTTAACAGCAAGAAGTAAATTGAATTGAGAGCACATAGGCTGTTAAATTATTAATATTAATTACATGAGATTAAGTTTTACGTTTATACTCAAGTCAGTTAAAGTCCAAGTCGATAGTAACGAACAATTTAATTTGGCCAAAGTAAACATCGTTTGGTCTGAACGAGTTACAGGGTCATCCGGTGGGAGTCGAGCCCCAGAGTATCTAACGATACAGGATTAATTAGATGGGAATAAGGGGATGTAGTGGTCGCTGGTGTGCATGCAGGTAGAAAAGTGACTTGCATTTTACAATTTTAATGATAATGATGGTAAGGTTTTATTTTTGAAGGCCTGTTGTGGCCCAGCGGAACAAACTGTGTGTGGCTGTAACCGACAGGTTGTGGGTTCGATACCCACTCGAGGAAATAAAATATTTAATATGTTCAATTTAAATATATAATGTTTTCATTTTTTCGCTCTGGCACAAGGCAAAACGCGGCCTCAAATTCGGCGGAAAGTGGGAAACGGAAGTGGAAAGGAGTGTCTTAGGTTCCCAAGTTCCCTCTGCCTACCCCGCCATCTGCGGGATACAGTGTGAAGCAGAGTGAGAGTGAGAAATTTATTTTTAAGGTTTTTTTATGTAGTTTTGGGGGTTGGGGAATAGAATGTGTTGAGTTAGAAAATTCTATGTAACATCAAAAAAAATAATTCTATGAATAAAGTTACTTCCTAAAAGCAGAAAAATGTTTTCTCAATACGGTATCGATACATTTACACGAATCTCAGAACAAGTAAGATAGACTTTTACAACAATTTACTAATATTATCTACAATTTAACCGTTATTTATTGTTTAATTACATACTTACACAAACAATAATAGTGTCATAATAACTTTCATACTTAATTTAATGTACTTAATTTAATAACTCCTTACTCTAGTAATGAAACACGTATAGATCAATAGATGCATGTATCGTCTTTAGCACTTTCGCATCCGTCTGTAGAAACGGTATGTATTCGTCCAGCGGTTGTCTAA
This sequence comes from Eueides isabella, assembly GCA_019049475.1. Classification (NCBI taxonomy): domain Eukaryota; kingdom Metazoa; phylum Arthropoda; class Insecta; order Lepidoptera; family Nymphalidae; genus Eueides; species Eueides isabella. Next base: position 10,388,935 of record CM032389.1, on the reverse strand, counting down.
CTGAATTACCGATCATTCTGATTGAACGTTTGAGAGCCTCAGGAGGGCCTATTAAATCAGATCGGAGTTGCTCTGACGGCAAGAAGATACACTTAAAGATAAATTAAAATCTATGTAGTTATGCAACAATATATAAGACAGTGTTATAGAGGATAATACCTAATATTATTAATGTTTATTGGTTTTTGAAAAGAAATCCGTGATGATTTATTATTATATAATATCATCATCGTTACATCACAAAAAAATAATTAAGTAATTCTTTTCAAGACTTACATGATAGTACATATTTTACACCAGTTATATAGTAGGTATGGTATATATATATATGGTAGGTAGCCGCTATCCAGGTTTTCTCTTATTAGAATGCTTTTGAAAATAAAACTCATTACATGCAAAAAACATAAACGTTTGCCTAGTCTATTCAGATTGTAAAGTCTACAAACATATTAATTTTAAAGAAAAGTCAATTACAAAAGCAACTTAATTACTTAAAAATATGATTATTCTTATAAAAAAAAAGTAGTATGGAACTAAAATCTGTATTACATCTAATATCAAATTCAGAAGCTAACAAAACTAAGGCAAGGGGTACGACTTTCGGGCACAATGTACGTCTTAGACAAATATAAGAAGGCGGTGGCGAGTGACCTTTGTCCCTTTTGCGTTAGTGTGGGTAAGGGACAGGGCGCACACTTGCACACTAGTACTATGCAAACGGTTCTATTTGCAAATGTTACTTATAGCCCTATTGAAGAATAGATAGAGCATTTTAAGTTTCATTTATGTTTTATATAATTTTTTTATTGCTTACTCAGCTTAACGCTGTGTTACCAAAGCAGGGTAGGCAGAGGGAACTTAGGAACCCAGTGTTAAGATACTCCTTTCTGTTTCCCACTTTCCGCCGAATTTGATGTATTACGTGTTTCGTTGGCGGAACTCAACGGCGCGCTTTTTCTTTCTTACCAGAGCGAAGAAATGAAAATATTAAATATTTAAATTTAAAAAAATAATTATTTCATTTCCTCGAGTAGAATCGAACCCACAACCTGTTGTGTTTAGTCCCACGCTGCTTTTTTATTGCACTTTGTAGAATGTACAAAATTCAGAATATTCTTGGCAGAGGTGAACTTATTTCTTATAAAGATTTCTTCTTATCCATCTGTTTGTGTGGGGGAAAGTAAACATTTTGCAGGTATTAAAGTGCAAGAGCTAATATGAATGTACATTAATATTATTCTTAGACGTAGATATAAAAATATAAACTGCATAAATATTAAGGAAGAATATATGTACATAACCATACATACATATCTTAATAACATTCTTATCATCGTATTATTCTCATTTTTTCATATATAATTATATATATTTGATTATAAAAAAAATAACTTCAAATATTGATTTATATAATTTTAAAATTATATAAATCAATATTTGAATTAGGACGCATATTCTATCTAAATATATACTTAATAGGCTGTGGGATACCTTCAAACCGTTAACTCAATGGGAAAAATCAAACAATTATGACTGCGATTTCCTCCCAGGGGAATGATAATATTTTAAATTATTTTCATTCTGCTTGCTCAGAGTTGTTTCCTCTGTTATAGTAGGTAATGCTCATAAATTTTGGGGATGATTTGATACGGAATATTGTAACTGCTCTCTGTTTATATACTGATATGATGATGCTGTCGTTTGTAAAAAAATGCAAAGTTTTTCTACCAATTATATGAAAAAAATCTTTTAAAATAGATGACGAAATTTTGTGTATTTTTCAAAAAATATCATGAAAAATGGTTCTTAATTTTTTGTTATAGCAAATCGTAGGTGTTATCGTCGTCCTTTATCTATATATAAAGGAGCTATGCGTTATAACAACATATCATTATCGGAGATATACTATTAGAGAAACTACGAATGTTTTTATTGAAAAATCAATATATAAGAACCTCAATAAAATAAGAACTACACTGAAATATCCAAATTCTTGCAACTTAAGCCTAATTTACATATATTATACAATGCCATATCTAGTAGATTCTATATTCTCGTCTTGTAAGCCCGTTAAGACCGGGCTACCTTCCGATACAATAACAACCTCCATTCCCAAAACCCTTTCTTGCGACCCGCCCTTATAAATTGCGGTGTCCAGGCTCACGGCGATTGTTTGTTTATCTTAAACATTGTGTAACTTGGAACACATAAAAATATATTACAGTTATATTAGCTTGTTTTGTACTTGTACTGTAGCTTTATATCTATTATATATTTAGTTCTTTTGTTTGTTCATAATGTTTTGTTATGAATGTATGTATAAAGGAAATTGATTTTAAATATGGGTTTTTTTGGTTAGTAAGTAGGTAATATCACTGTCAAGTCAAAGTGGTTGATTTTAATTGGGTCTTCCTCTACTTATTTTATAAAATAGTTAATTTATTGCATTTAAAGTTTAGTTAAAATAATTTTATTTGATGATGTAGATAGGAACAGCGTTTGATTCCAAAATATTTAGCTTGGTCTATGATCAATATTTTTCTCCCAATCTCAGAGGTGCCTATAATTTAATTATTATTTATTAATTATTTAGTTAAGTCTTGTGTTTATCTTCACAGTGTATTTGGCATACCTTTTTTAAGGCAGGCATGAGGAACCCAGGTATCTAGTAGCACTAGATATCCAGGTATGAGGCATGCCTACCTTGGTTTAACACACTCGGTTTTCCATTAGAGCACTCCCATTCCTCACTATTCACTGATTTTTTAAGGCATTGAGTGTTTAGTGACTAAACTCAACGCCAATTTTGTCTCGTTCCCATACATGGGAAATTAAAATACTTAATATTTAATTCCCCCGTAAGAGAAAACCGAATGCTAAATCAATTTAACCTCATGGTGATGGCTGATAGTGTCATGATTAAATATTAGGACTTATAAAATTAAAGAAAAACACATTTTAAATTGATTTTTTGTATCTGTATAGATAGGTATGATTACAAAGCAAATTATATTCTCTTAAAAATGCTTCACGCTGTATACTTACCGCATTTAACTGGAAGAGTGAATGTAGCTGTAAGAGACATTCCGTTTTTTTTACTTTCAGCTTAATTTATGAAATTTGTATGTAACATACATTGTAGCGGGATTGAACTCTTAACTTAAACGTTTAAAATCAGATGCAATACTGCGGCACCATGATGGTCTAGAAATTATATAATTATATAATTTCATAAAGCTATAGAGGATTGAAATTCAAATATAGTTGTATTATGCGACCCTTGCCGCTTCACATTGCAATAAAAAGCCACGTCTTGCTCCGACCACCTAGCTATTTACTCGGGACCTTTTTCATTTCCTCACAAAACATGTTGTTTTTATTAAAACATTTGGGACGGACAAACCTTTCTTGTGCAAGTAAAATAAATGGTCACCGACATTCGAATTCGTATATAATTTTAGTATTTTTGATATCAATAAGTCAATATTATAAGGCTATTTAAATGTTGATTATTAATTATTTTTTTTCTTATCTTCGATCCTTAGGTAGTAGGCAGGGTAGGATAGCGTACTTGGAAACTTGGAGTTTCCGTTCCCATCAAGGCGTCTGCTTCTCACTTTGCACTAAGTTCTTGAGATATTGCGTGTTGAGTGGAGGTACTCAGAGCCGCAATGAACTCAGATTATTTTACTACCTTCACGTCGTATAGACCGGCAATGCTCCTGTAGCTCCTCTGGTGCTACACGGGGCCATCGGTGGCGGTAATCACTTACCATTAGGTGACTCGTACGCTCGTTTGCCTTTCCATAAAAACAAAAGAAAAAGACACAAAGTGACGTGGTAACGCAAGTGTGTGACTGCAGCGCAACTTTTGTAGGACCAATTTCCATTTAAGAAAATTAATTGATTATTATTATTACAACTAAATTAGTAGTCACTAGCCACTAAATTCCATTGGCCTGCCTTGTTATGTCTGGGGCACAGCGTAAAGCTAAAAAATGACAGTTGATCGTTGAAAAATGAACATTTTATGTCTGTTCATTGACAAAAAGTATGAAGCAGAGAGACATATTACTATTAAAATATATATTCCCATTGTAAAAATTATAATGTGAGATAAGGAAAACTTACTTGTGTGTAAGTGTACCTGTGCAAGTGTTATTTTTAGCTTCATGTTGCCTTCCTATACGTGGCAGGGTAGGGAGAGGAAAGATTTTGCACGGGAACGGAAAGCTTGAGGACATAGTGTTAAGACACTCCGTTCCCAACTTGACGCTGAATTTAAGGCAGTTCATGTTGAGGGGCGGAATTCAATGCCACGCTTTGTCTTGATACAAGAGTTCTTTTCCTCGCATGGGTTCAAACCCAGAATCTTTCGCGATCCCACGCTTGAACCCCTGCGCCACGATTAACCTAAAAGTAAACGAACAAAATATAACTATATTTTACTACAATACCGTATGTAACACAAAATATATTTTATATAGTTTCCTATCTCTTATCTTATCTTTAATTCTAAATAGAGTAATTTGAAACAGCAAATAATTTTACTAATTTAATACAGAAAAGCTTGCGATATCTGTGCCTAATGTATGCACAACGGGTGGACCCTCCAAGGATCGTGCGAATTAGAAAGTGTACTTGAATGAAAACGTTCAAGCAGCTTAACATTCAAGTTGTCATTTTTAGTTTTAACAAGATTTAATTATATTATATCATTTAAAAAAAAAAACGTTATTGTTAAGTGATTTTGAATTGATTTTCTAATATAAAATAAAACATATTATTCTGAATTTAAATTATAATTAGGATAGATAAAAGCGAAAATACACTTCAAATTATTTATTTTACTTAATAATAAATACAACCAATAAATTTATAAATATTTCAACCACAAAAACAGTATATATAGTCCTGTCGTTAATTTAGTTGCTTTATAGATATCGATTTTAGGGACCTTAAATAATTATAGTGTGTGTAGGACACATATATTGAAATATACTAGCTTTACGACAATTTATTAATTTCTATATAACAAAAACATTTTAGAAAATATACAAATTCGTATAAAGAGTTCATATTATATTTATAATATTAATTTATTATTAACCTTTTACTTATAGCTTGCAAAATTCTACTACTAACTCCAGTCGTGTAAACGAAGCATCGCGGACCGACCCTTTACGGGCAGTCCACCCTCGGTGTGGGCAGTACACCCTAAACAACTTTGGGTGGCAAAAAAGATTTTAACTACATAATTGAAACTTACTATTATATACCATAACAATAGATGAATAAGAATTATAATTGTGTAATCCGTTAACAGTGGGCAGTAGAGGGGGCTTGTCGAACGGTATACCCTAAATTGTAGTGCGATTGTATAGTTTTCATTTAAATATTATTTCTGATTTGGGTAATTTTTTTTCATAAAATCTTTGTCTTTGGCTTAATTTGTGTTTTTAAGAATGGAAAATGTATTATTTAAAAAAATATAAATACATGTGTATATTTTTGTTAGTCACTTTTAACTAGAGCAATTCTTCGTAGGTGAGATGACTTAGTATTTGATTTTTTTAGTTTTCTCTTTCTTATAATGTTAAAATTATGAAAATTATTTTTAACTTCACGCTGTAGCTACTACTGTCCCCCATGTAGGAAGCGTAAGCAAAGGTAATTTAGTATTAATAGATATACTCCAATCCCCATCAAAATAATTTAGATATACGTAAAGATTATAAAAACCTTAAAAAATAAATATTTTAAAATTTAAAGCAAAAAAATAATAAAACAATTAATTAAAAAAAAACACACACAAAATGAAACACAAAAACAATAATTTCCACACAAAAAAAGGAGACGTAACTTTAATAATAGCGACCCGTCAAAACGTTAGCGCGTACAACGGTTCACAAATTACTTTGTACAACATTTTCTCGACATGACAGCCGTGTTTACACACGTAGCCGACACGAGTTAAAGAAATATCCCACGAGTGAAAACTTAGCTATAGTTGGTTTTCTGCCCAAGTTAAAAGTAATATGTTGGATCGGTTTCTAGGGGTGTAATGGCTCAGTGGTTAATTTGTATATTTGTGGAGAAATAATGAAGATTTGAATTATTAAGATGAATAAGATGTAAAGAATATCGTATTTGCTTTCGCATTCGCGATTATTCGCATGTTTTAGCGTATTCGCATTTCTATTTACAAAATTTTGGCGAATGTTTTGCGAATATGAAAATAAAAAAAATAAGGTGTGGAATAGTAAGAGGACGAAAAAACATTACTTATATGAAAACTCCTTACCTGGTGCTTATATCATAAATAAATTTAACAAAACAAGAATACAGGCAAATAAGAATTTCGATATAGTTAGATGAGAAAGTACGGCTTAGTTGGTCACAACGCTTTAACCTCTTGGAAGTCTCCAAGAGGCGGGGTTTCAAATCCTAAAAAAATTAGTTACATCACTAATATAAAGTGGTTAGTATAAATGTTGATTAAATTTAGTTGTTGGATGTTATAAACATTGTAGGAAAAATAATAAACTTTTTTAAAAGTATATAGAATTTTTTAATTTTTTTATATGCGCTGTTAAATGTGAATAAATTAATCGATAGTAAAATCTGCAACACCGTGAACGGTACCCGTAGAGTATTGAAAATAAAACAAATCTCTATTTATACAAGAAATACAAGAAAATTAAATGGAAGACTTATACCAATAATGGTCAAGTTAAGTAAAGTGTCAAACAATACGTTGATTTGTTAGTTCTAAATTTAAAAAGCCTATATTAATATTAAATTTCCAGCAAAGATTTAAGAAAAAAATGCAACTGGCTTTTGTTTCATTTTGATTTTAGAATGTCCACAAATATATATTTTAAAACGTTTCAAAGGTAAGTACTAGTGCAAATAAAAATTCTTAAAAACTTTTTTCTAACCATATTAAAATTAGCTGTATAACATTTAAGTATGCTATATAGCATACTTAAATGTTATACAGCGTGATCAAAAACTCGCAAGCTCATACCTTTAACCAAACACCCTCTAGGGCATGTGTGACAAACTGACACGGGTCCAGTCGTCCGAAGATATAAGTTTAGCTATTCCACCTATCTCATGTTTCGCCGACTGTCGCGATATTTGCGGCCCAAACTTGGGTTATTTTGGTACTTTCTTATGAAGGAACGGCATAAATCATAGGTTTATTCTTGAAGAGGGTAAGGCTAAAAATTTATGTGGCTATTTCTTCTTTTATAATAAATCGTTTTAAATATTTGTGGCGAATAAGTAGTTTCTTTTTTAATATTTAGTGTTTTTTGTAAATGTTATTTTATAGAGTTAGTAATATAAAAGGATCCATTCACTGGAAGAGCTTCAATTAATCATAATGTTAATATGAAATTCGTGATATGAAGAAGTATTAATGTTTTTTATAGAAGAAGTTCTACTATACTTATAATTATAATAATAAACAAAATGTTTAGCTCGACGCACTAAGAATAAAATAATCATCTTTTGTTAAAAAATTCGTTTATCATAGAAGTGTGTTTCGCAGTATCTGTTCAGAATTACTTTAGGCACTTCGCCGTGTTGTGTGCTGCTGTAGAAATGTTTATAAAATTAGTATTAGTGTCGCATATAAAATTAGTTTAAATAAAAGGATAAAATGCTTATATGCTTTACAATAAATCAAGTATATTAGTTACTCACAAAATATCTCAAGATAATTAAATTGGTATCTTTAATGTTTACAAAAAATAAAAATAATTAATTTTGATTTAAAAAAAATGATGTGTACTACAGCGCCATCTTTGAGTGAGTAGCAATCAACTTTACCATTTCCTTCTAGAGGGCGCTATAGTTCATATAAGAACGCTTTCTTATTTAACGGTCAAATACAAGTGCTGTGCATTTTTGAAAAAATGATTATTTTTAAAAAAATATTAAAAAGAATTATTTTTTGAAATAATTATGAATATATTTAATTGTGTGTGTAATGATGTTTATTTTAAAACCAGTAATCTTATTGGATTTGTTGATATAAAGTTTTTGAATTTTTTTTTCGGAAATAATAAATATATGAAAAGTACCTACAGCTATTTTCATGTAAACTACTTATTTTAAGTTAAAAAAACACTTGAAAACCATTTTTTAAAAAATTACATATCATCAAAAAGTTATAAAAGCACAACATAATATACATATGTACTGCAGTAATCTTTAAACTACTACAGTAGCTTTTTTACAAGGATCGAAGCTTACAAGTTTATATTAAACTTTTCAAGTGAAAGTAACACGCGGACGGTGAAGTGAAAAATGCAGCGAACTTCGTCGAGAGGGAGAGTGAGCCGACCTCACACCCACTGAGATTTGCATACAAGTTCAAGAGAAATAAAGATTTAACTTTTAAATATCTGCGAATTTTCTAAAAACATTTTTGTTAGTAGCTTTAGTTTACCAATGTCATTTTTTGTAAGGCTTGTTAACATGACAGGTTGTAGGTTCGATCCCCACTCGAGGAAATTAAATTATTGATATTTTCAAATTAAATATTTAAAATTAGCGAATTAATGACACACGTTGAGTTCCGCCACCCAACAAGCAATGCCTCATTTGCCTCATTGAACGAAATACACTTTTTTTTATTAAAACTTATACTTACGTATGTTAAGGATTTACGGTCGTCGTTACGGCAACGGTATTTTCGTGTAAGTGTAGTAATAGATTCGATGCTTACTCAGGGCAATTATTTATTACATTTAATATAGGTATGCTAAATACAACGTGTAGATAAAAAAATAAGTAGACGTTCTATTAATTTTCATTATTATTATATATTTTTTCATTTAAAGTATATACGGTACGTTTATATCTAAGAATAATAAAATAGGTTTGAGAAAAAGTATTACTTGATTAAACTGCATATGTTTATATATCTAAACTCTGGAGTAAATTGTAATTGTAATATCAAACTTTTCTATTTAGAAAATACTAGTAAGAGACACATACAGCAAATGGTATTTTCTAATTAGAAAATAAAAAAAGCCAATATATATATGAGGCCTGTCGTGGCACAGCGGCACAAGAGTGTGACTGTAACGACAGGTTCTGGTTTCGATCCCCAGTCGAGGAAATGAAATATTTAATATTTTCAATTTAAATATTTAATGTTTCATTTCTTCGCTCTGGTAATAAGGCAAAGCGCGGCGTTGAGTTCCGCCACTCAACACGCAATGCCTCAAATTCGGCGGAAAGTGGGAAACGGAAGTGGAACGGAGTGTCATAACACTAGGTTTCACTTCCGTTCCCTCTGCCTACCCTGCCAAGTGCGGGATACAGCGTAAGGTTGAAGAAAAAAAAAAAACAATATATGTAAAATCCATACAGGCCGAATTAATATTTTCATAACATATTCGCATAAAATTATTAATAAATATATTATATTTATTAATAATTGTATTTGAGGCCTGTCGTTGTGCAGGGACACAAGCATGCTTCTGTAAACACAACAGATTGTGGCTTCGATCCCAACTTTAGAAAATTAAATAAAAGTTTTTAAACAAACCTAATCGAAAACCTTTTAATGTTAGAAGTCAATTAATCCTTAAGGTTCAATCACTATGTTAATATCGGATGCCTCAATCATGCAAAAAATTAATACATACATAGGGACATACATACATTTTTATTTATACAAAAGGCACCCCTAGTGGTTTAGACCAAACATTTGTCAATTTCCTGTCTAAAAACTCGTTTGGAGACGGTTAAAATAGGCGGCGCTGCGCGGCGGGGCCATATCCGACGAGCGATTGCCTCTCTAATTGATCTCCACCTGATCAACTAATTGCTTGAATGGACTGTTAGACTTGGACCAGCCACATGTTAATAATTATTAATAAAAGTATTGTATATACATTTAATTATATATGTTCTTGCTAAGTTACGATGTAACGAAGTAAAAAGACAGAAACGACGAAGTAAAATAAAAGAAAGTGTTTTTTCGTTGCATTATGATCAATTATTATATGGATTTAAATGTTATATGTATAAGTTGAGTTCCGCTACTCAATCTGCAATGCCTCAAATTCGGTAGAAAGTGGGGAACGAAAGTGAAACGGAGTGTCTTAACACTAGGTTCTTAAGTTCCCTCTGTCTACCCTGCCATGTACGGGATACAGCGTGAAACTGAGTATTTATGTTATATGTAATTTTTATTTGTCTTAAAATGTCCGGACCAAAATGGTTAATACAATTTTTACCTATTTTGATTATTTAATTATTATTAATTTTCATATTAACCTAGCTATAAATTATTTTGTTAACTATTGACTCTTCTCACTGTATGTATGAAGATTTATAAGATCAAACATGACTAAACGGTGGTGCAAATATAAAATCACAGTTTGTACTATTATAAAGTTTAAAACGATAAGTACAATTATAAATAAATAAATAATAAGATATTTTAATCTTTATTTTTTTTTACGTTTCGGGGATCCCATAGTCTTTATATGGAGAGAAAATAAAAAAAATGGATCGTTTGGGAATTGAACTGATAATCATCGCGGTCACAATTACGAGTAAATACTGTGCCAATACGCTACGATGTCTTGTATTGGTGATTGTTTTATTATTTATATGATATTTTAATAATAAAATAGTTGTGGTGTATATTAAATCTGTAACTGTCACTGTACCTGAACGATATCTTAAAAAAAATCAGAGCTTCACACTTGTATCCTTCACTTGGCAGGGTAGGCAGGGGGAACTTGGGAACCTAGTTAGGACGCTCCATTCCACTTCCGTTCCCTACTTTCGGGCGGGTCGCTAGTACTTAATATTTTCATTTGTTCGCTGTGGTAACGAGCCAAGGCGCGGTGTTGAGTTCCGCCATTCAACTCGTAATACCTCAAATGGGCGGGAAACGGGGAACGGATTGTCTTTACTCTAGGTTCTTCCACTATATATTTAAAAATATTGTTATAAGACTTACTTAATAATGTAAACTACCACTGAACTTTATTTAAATACGGAATCCAAACCACATTACACATAAGTTTCATATTAATATCTTTGATGCACCAGCATTGCTATCAAAGTTATTGAAACTAACTAAGCTAAAATATATGAAGTGAAAGATGATTACTATACGTTATACCAAATGAAATGAATATGTTGAGGCCTGTCGTGGCGCAGCGGCACAAGAGTGTGACTGTAACCGACAGGTTCTGGGTTCGATCCCCAGTCGAGGAAATGAAATATTTAATATTTTCAATTTAAATATTTAATATTTCATTTCTTCGCTCTGGTAATAAGGCAAAGCGCGGCGTTGAGTTCCGCCACTCAACACGCAATGCCTCAAATTCGGCGGAAAGTGGGGAACGGAAGTGGAACGGAGTGTCTTAACACTAGGTTTCACTTCCGTTCCCTCTGCCTACCCTGCCTAGTGCGGGATACAGCGTGAAGCTGAAAAAAAAAAAAAAGAATATGTTAATTGAAAATGTTTTTCTTGTTACAGGAAAGAAATATAATAATGGTGGAATGTACAATGGAACATGGAAAAGATATTACAACGGTTGAAAAAGTGAATAATTCATTTACATATTGAGGTATTTTGCTCATTCTTTAAAGAAAAAAATATCGTGTAGTACTAAAATTTAAAAAAAATAAATCCAACAAATCTCGTAAATTATTTGCACGAATTAAAAAATGTATAAAACAGTAAATTTTTCGTGGAGTGTTTGTTCGTCACGTTAATAATTTAATACTAGTTGTACCTAGGTGGTTCTCAATTAGATTTAACAAAAGTATTACGGCATTTATTTTTAATATTTATAATGTGTTATCATTAATATCGTGCGTGACATAAAAAAAAACATGTCAATTGATCAGAATGACAGATAAAATACAGTGACACATCACTCCGAGTCTGATTCTGGCACGTCTGTCCATACTGGTTTGACGTGACAGATTATAGAGCGTTATTTATGACATTTACGTCATATGTTGAAAGATTTTTAGCCACATATTTTATTCTTTTTATCTTAGTATAAATTAAGATTCCAATAAAGGTTAAATTTATATTAGAAATATTGTACAAAATGTGTTGTAAGTTTTTTTTTAATCTGAACGATTAAAAATATAATAGAAACATAATATTATTTATCTATATCTAATACAAAAAAAATAATTTGATTTGATTCATAGGTTTTTTAATCAAAAGTGACAATTTAATCAGGCTACTTATAAGGTCTTGTACTAACTAGAAACAGTCGATCAATCAATTCAATTTCATGTTCTCATGACATCTTACTCTAAAAAACCCTTACATTTATATATATATATATTTTTAATTTTTTTTATGATTATTTTCGTAACGTTACGACAGAGATTGAATATTTATAGATGAATTCACCCCTTTTCTGTAATCTAGTTACATTTTAACTACCCTTCACATCCGTTAGATAGACCGGGTAAGTGGGTGGGTTAGTTTTCCGTTACAAGTAATATCTACTATATTTAGATTTTGTATAGATTTATATTGTCAATAGAATAGTACTTCTACAAAAAAATATTTTTGATATTTATTTCTTAGATGTGATATGATTATTGATTTTGTATGTAAATAATTCACAATAGAATAGTATATAAAATATGAAATAAAAATATTTTATTAATATCTTAAAATTTTATTTTCAATTACAACAAACCATTATAAAAGCAATATTCGATAAAAATTTCCTTTATCTTCAAATAATATCAATTATTAGGCAGTATCAATTATTAATTAAATTTTAGACAATTCTATCATTTCTGTATATCTGACTGCATCAGATTGATGTAAGTTTATTTTCCGTAATATAGATAGTTTTTTTTAATAGAACATCATTAACAGGCGGTGGGTTCGGTTGCCATCTGAGGAAATTAAAAATTTATTTTTTTAATTTCTTCGCTCCGGTAACGAGGGAAAGAAATTTCGCCATCTAACACTTTAAGAATTTAGAAGAGAGGGAAATGGAAGTGTTATAATGGGAGTTAACACTAGGTTCCCATGTTCCCTCTGCGTACCCTGCTGTGTACGGGATACAGCGTGAAGCTAAAGAAGAAAAAAACTTAGCTTCACGCTATATCCCTAGCGGGGTAGGCAGAGAGAACGGAGCGCCAAACGCTACGGTTTTCGGCATACCTCTTTCGCCTCGTCCACTGTCATCAACCTCTTCATACATGCCCTCCGGGGGGTCCTCATGCTTTTACGTGACCTTCCTCCAGTATCGTCGATACTGTGTTTTCGAAGGTCAACCGAGGTCTCCCCCTCCCTCTCTTACCACTCACTTTTCCTTCATAATTTTTTTTTACCATTCTTTCTTCACTCATTCGCTCGACGTGCCCAACCACCTGAGCACGTTCTTCTTCATTCTCACTGTGACATCCACGCCATACCTGCCATTCTGTGTATAAAAAAAACAGAAAATTATAATGTCTCTTACTTGTATTATTTTCTGTTAACTTATTTCTTTTGAGTCTTAGTCAACTTATAAGAAAATCTATATAGAACGAGTATCAATCAGAACGGCAACCGATGTCCCTAAATCCAATAATCCTTTGTCGTAAGTAGTTACCTCATTATTCCTGCGCCCTCATGTGTAAGATGAACTCTTTTAGGATGGAGCTTCTTTGAAGTATCCACACTAATATTGTAGGTAAATATTGTTTTTTATCGTCATACATGATGATATTTATATACTATATATAGCCGGATATCAGAAGTCTACTTTTAACGCAGATTCCGTTATCTATTTTTCGCTCATTTTGGGTTTCAGACTGAGTAAATTCAGAAAAATCTTATTCTAGCGACACGGGCTCCCGCGGTTTCGTCCGCTTGATTTGCTAATGTCTATTGTAATTGCTAATTTCAACGAATTTCTTGTTAGAACAAGAGCTTGTTAGATCTACTGTCTTGTTAGAACAAGAAATTAGTTGTTATATGAATAACATTATCACTTTTAAGACAATAATATATTGAAAACAGATATTTCAGCTAACCCAATAAAACAATAGCAGCAATTTTGTTGATCTTAAAATTTGAAATTGACGTTGCTTTTTTATATTGTAACCGATTCAAATAAAATAAATACTAAATTTTAATGCTTGCAAAAATTTTATTAGCTTCACGCTGTATCCCGCACTAGGCAGGGTAGGCAGAAGGAACGGAAGCGGAACCTAGTGTTATGACACTCCGGTGACACAAAAATTTAATAATGTATTCAAATCTGGTTAGCCGTTTCTGGGATTAGTTTGTACGGGACAAACGGAAAACAACAGACAATTTTTTTTAAATTACTGTTTTGTCTTCTATTACCTTAAGAAATATCCCCTATATTTTTTTTTTATTTTATTTCCCATGTACAGCCAGTGATCGATTATTGTCATCACCCATTAAAGAAGGATATAGAAATATACTTTTAACAATATAATTAATAAAACAAACTATATATATACGTACGATTATTTTTAAAACTTATGCTTCTGAAAAGAATATATTAAATTCTTGATAAAGTAGGTAGAGCCTATTTTTAACTGAGTATTAAACTTTAAATAATAATTTTATAACGCGTGGACACTCGTTATATACATATTATATATTATGATAACAATCATCTTACATGGTATAAAATATTAATGTATATACATACCATGTATACGCAAATTGCATTTAGTCCAAGGGGTGGGTGGAACAATAGATGTGAAACGTCACGGGTGGACATCAAAATGGCGTGAGTGCGCCTTATTAAAATTTCACCATCTGTTTACACGAATTTTGTTTTAAGATGATTTTTTGTAATTATTTGTATCTATATATTGTACGTAAAATCAGACTATAGAAAAACCAAAGATTAATAAAAAAATAAATGTATATAAAAGGTAGGTAGGTAGGCTATATAAAATGTATGTAGGTAGGTAGGTATATACTGTTCATTTAGTTTTCATATATTATGCCTTTACAGCCCCGTATTAATATTTGTCTTAAAATTGTTAATTAGAATTTGTACACATTTCATCTTATTTAAACTCTTATGACGATATAAAATCTACAGTTTAACAGTTTTTTTACGCTATATTGTATTTTTTTGTATATAGGTATATAGAGGTGTAGGTAGAAATAGGCCACTTAATTCAAATACGATAAATCTTCCGAGTATTGAAGCCACGACCTCCGCGTATACATTGTTCTCCGCCACGCTGTGCCATCTCATTTGTGTGGTTGTGACAAAGGTCATCCCATTTGCGTGGTTTAACGCTACGTAGGTACTTTGTCTTGGTGTCAAAGCGACGTAATCAAAATAACTAAATAGATTTTGAGGCCTGTCGTGGCGCAGTGACACAAGAGTGTGGCTGTAACCAACAGATTCTGGGTTCGATCCCCAGTCGAAGAAATGAAATATTTAATATTTTCAATTTAAAAATTTAAGGTTTCACATCGCTCTGATAATAAGGCAAAGCGCGGCGTTGTTTTCCGCCACTTAACACGCAATGCCTCAAATTCGGCGGAAAGTGGGAAACGAAAGTGGAACGGAGTGTCTTAACACTAAGTTCCCAGGTTCCCTCTGCTTACCCTGCCTCGTGCGGAATACAGCGTGAAGCTGAAAAAAAAAAGAAATTGAATTTACAATCGTAACGCTTACAATCAGTCCTTGTACTGCTGCACCATGGTGATTTTATTAATAAAATAATACTAAAATATAATATAGTATAATATTTTTATGTAATATTTACATAAAACACCCTAAAAGCGAGTCTTTGTTCACATTATGATGGATGCGAGGCCTGAGCGTGATTGAGGAGTTCTCGCGTAATTTTATTACGTAACGGGTGAGGTAAGGTGTATTACGAGTTTAGAGGTCGGCTATACAAGTTAATTATAAACATAGCACCTTATTTTTTAATTCTGTATACATTAGTATTTCATTACTTAAGGCTGCAGTGTGTCTGACAACATCCGACTGCAAAGGCGATGATTATATGTTTTATAGGCGTAAAAGATCCAACTATCTCATTGACAGTCGGACTCGTGGGATAGATATTTCCATTTCTCGCTCTAGTAAGAAAAGATGAAACACCACTTAATACGCAATGTATCGGACTCGGGTGAAAAGCGCAAAAAGAAGAGATCCCTTTTAGAACATTATATATAAATCTTTTTAAAACATTAGCTTTTTTAAAACATTAGAGAGCTTTTTAACATTAAATATTTAAATTGAAAACATTAAATATTTCACTTCTTCGAGTGGGAATCGAACCCACAACCTGTCGGTTACAGTCTCACGCTTGTGCCGCTGTGCCACGACAGGCCTAGATATTACTATAGAGATATATATCTTTATTAGCACGTTTGTCCTGCGAGTGTATTTACCACCTACCCAGATAGATATAAAGAAAAAAAAAACTTTAAACTGACACATTTAATTTTTTTTTATATAATAACATAAATATAAAAAGTATTAAAGTGTCTCTCTGTGATTTAAAAATATATTTCTTTCAAGTGAATATTGTTAATAACAAGATATAAAAACACAAACAAACAATTTCATCTGTTTTATCTGTCATTCTGTTTGTCCTGATAATTGCTAAAAGAAATGAATCGATAGCTTATAATAAATGAAATACAATAATTTTTCTTCAATAATCTTTTTTAATTAACAAAGAAAAATAATAACGAAGAAATCACAGTTAATTTATAAATGTTTTGATGGGTTAAATAGCAAAACTATATGTAGAAAGAAGGAAACGAGATTTAATGCTTTTGACTAGGCTGCTGCTGATGCTTTTTTAGGCCTGTCGTGGCGTAGCGGCACAAGCATATGACTGTAAAACAACAGGTTGTGGGATCGATCTAAACTCGAGAAATTAAGAGAATTTAATATTTGCTATGAATTTAATATTTTATAAATTTAATGTGTTATTTTAACAAGGCTAAGCGCGGCGTTGAGTCCCGACACTTAACACACAATGCCTCCATTTCGGCGGATAGTAGGGAACCTAAGTGGAACAGAGTGTCTTAACACTAGGTTTCCAAGATCCTTCCTACCAAATGCGGGATACAGCGTGAAGCTGAGTGAGTGAGTTTTATAAAATATTGATAATAAGTAAAAAAATCAATCTGTTAGATAAATTTGAGATCGCTTTTATATAAGAGATTGTACATAGAACCGGCGGGCGTTCTAATTGCGGACATTCCGTCCAGCCATTGATTAATGAGCGTGGATTCCGAGGGTTTATTACGTATGCGTTTTATGTAGAAGTACGTAAAATACAATGAATGTAATAAAAGTTTAAGGGGCATTAACTTTGAGTTCCTCTGTAGTAATAGAAATTGCTACGTTGATAGTATTCTTAGTTTATATTTGCCTAAAATTTTAGTTAACCTTTAAGGCAATTCAAGAAAATACATTATAAAATTGTGGCGTGGGGACGCAATAGTGCGAGTGTGATCGCGACAGGTTTTAAGTTCAATCCCCATTCAAAGAAATTAAATATTTAATATTTTCATTATTTCGCTCTGGTAACTTGACGAGGCGTGATTAAATACCTAGGTAATAGAAAGAAGAGAAAAATAACAAATTACAATTAAGCTAGCGCAAACACATGAATGAAAGATTGTAAACGATACGTCATCTAATCAAAAACCTAAGCACTTCAATCTAGTATATAATCTGGCTATAGATTAATTAACAAAAAGCGTCCTGTGCAATGTTCTGATTGCGGGAGTTCCGCCCAATGATTAACGAGCGCAGATTCCGGCCGTGTACATGATTAATATGTTCGCCCCTTTATGTGCGTATATTACGAATATATATATAGATGTTATATAGACACTTTATTGTATATATCAAAGAAATATTTTAACGCTTTTTATGATCGCTCATTTTTAGAGGCTGAGGGCAGTCTGTGGTACTCAGTTCTCCGTTTATTCTTTAAACTTGAAGTAGTACATGCTTTAGTAAGTCTTTTGTTTAGTAGTGGTTTAGTTACTATTAAACTGTTAATAGTGAGTTTGATCTTAAATCTGTTGATTTTTTTCAGCATTACGCTGTATCCCGCACATGGCAGGAAAGGCTGAGGGAACTTGGGAACCTAGTGTTAAGAGACTCGGTTCCGTTGCCCACTTTATGCTTACGTGTTAGATGGCGGAAGTCCGCTTATTACCCTCTTACCAGAGGTAAGTAAGAAATGTAGATATAAAATATTTTATATGAAAATATTAAATATTTAATTTTCTCGTGTAGATTCGAGCCTTCTTATAGCCACACGCTGATCCCCTGTGCCACGATAGGAGAAATATGTTTAGAAGTCAAAATAAACGATACCGAGTTTCTCGGATTTCATAAGGTCTTGTATATTTATCTGTTTTTGTTTAATTTACAAAACTCTATAAAATAATTAAATAAATAAACATACCATAATATTAAAACATAATTAAATTAGTAAGAAAAATACGCTACATATGTACATAGCAGTTATACCTCCCTGAACTTGTTACCTTAGGCATAACTTTAAAAAAAATCATAACCAATCTATAACCACATAAACTATTCACTCATATCTTAAGTCTATAAAATAATAAAATTAAACATATAAAATAATAAAATTAAACTAAAAATTTTCAACTAAAATATCGCCAGCAAAATTCTTTCCGTATACAGATTCTGGCTGTAATTTGTTCACATACCATCGGGGGTGCACTGGGGGGCAAGTCTGGAGAGAATTTTGGCGGTTCACATTCCGCATGGTCATTCCCCGACTCATAATTTCCTAGCGACAGACGGGAAACTCGCAGTAATTGTTTTTGCAAGGAATTCTTGGACATATTGTACGCACGCGTTTATTGTTATTTTCGTTGTTATTTCACTGTGAATGTTGTTAGTTTTATTAAATAGTTCTGTGGTGTGGAATATGTTAAGCGTTATACCTGTCATATATTTATATATATATATATATATATATATATATATATATATATATATATATATATATATATATATATATATATATATATATATATATATATATATATATATATATATATATATATATATATATATATATATATATATATATATATATATATATATATATATATATATATATATATATATATATATATATATATATATATATATATATATATATATATATATATATATATATATATATATATATATATATATATATATATATATATATATAATATATATATATATATATATATATATATATATATATATATATATATATATATATATATATATATATATATATATATATATATATATATATATATATATATATATATATATATATATATATATATATATATATATATATATATATATATATATATATATATATATATATATATATATATATATATATATATATATATATAATATATATATATATATATATATATATATATATATATATATATATATATATATATATTAGAAAGTAATGACATGTTTGACTGAAGTGAGGGATACTTTTATTGTTTGATACAAACTTATGTGATTCGTGTATTACTTACTGCAAAAAATAATTTAAATGTAAAATGTATAGCAATTAAAAGATATTTTTTTTATTACTATAACAAAATATGATAAAAAATCGAAATAATAGTATAGTGTAATAAATTAATAAAAGTTACAGAGCGTTCTAGTAGATACATAATTTCAGATCTTTATATCTTAACAATTTTTTTCTAGCTATGTTAGATCCCGTCTTATAACTTTTGCGACAGACGTACACAAATAGTTATAGTTATTTCTCTTGTTTATAATTAATAATATTTTATTCCTTAATAAATTTATATTATAAAACGTATAAGCAATAAAATGTACATAATACCTACATTCAAATTATTCATCTTTCCGACGGGTCGTAAACGTAAACAAAATGGCGGGTAAGGTACTAATTCCGCAAATCTTCGCCACTGCAAGCCGCAGTAAATCACCTATGTACCAGCCTCATCCGACTGTCCGTACGAATGTATAAATATTCTAAATATACCCCAAATTTCATGCCCGACGCCACGAAATTACAACCGAACAACTTTTCTTTTGTTTTTGTTAAATAAACTATATTGCATATGCTTTAAAGTTGAAATTTAGTTAATAGTTTCGGGATTTTACGTCTTTTTGGTCGATAAATGGCAATGCTCACAATCCTTTCTGTTAAACTATTCTGTTTGAATAATTGCCGCATGGACCTGAAGGGTTAGAGCGCATATTCATGGTCTGTCCTCACTATTGTGGTTTAAAAGGGCTATGTACTTTGTTATGTAGACGTCTGTATGTCTGTCCTATGCGTTGGGCAGTGCGGTTGTACGAAATCGATTTATATTTTTATTTGTAAGTTGCATTTTGTATTTATTTATTTATTCATTTTACATGTTTTTTTATATATTGTATTGCATACTAGTTCTGTATTTTCTTAGCTTAACGTTTTACCTTTTATATATATCAAAAAAATCTAATGGCTTTCGTCTAATTTTCGAGATATTTAAAAACTAAAGTAATTTATTCCGTTGAGTGGACATTGTTAATCGTCGCGTTGGACGGTCTATTTTTAAAGTAATATTTTAAATATTAAATAAGAAAAAAATTATAACTAAATCCTTCCTTAATAATAAATCAGTATATTTTTTTTTCAGATTCATGTTATATCCGGACATGGCAGAGTAGACAGAAGAATTTGGAAACCTAGTGTTAAGATATGCCGTTCCGTTCCGCACCTTCCGCCGAATTGAGGTATTACATGTTGAGTGGTGGAACTTGTAGCCGTTTTGTTACCAGAACGAAAAAATGGAAATATATTATATGTAACTACCATTTGAATACATGAAATATTTCATTTCATAATATTATATATTTTACATCCACGAGTGGGGATTGAACCCACAACCTGACTGCACTTGCGCCACGACAGGCCTCATACAGTATATGTACATACATACGTGGCGTTGGATTGCATTCGATTCAGCTGTCTACACTTAATAACATACTTAAATCACGTATGTATACCGCTAATTAAACTAGTAATCTTAGTTGACCAACACATGTCATAAAACAAAAAGAGATAGGTACTGTGTAAAAACCATAAAAAATATCTTAAATTAAAAATACATAAATTGCCATATAAAATAGCTTTCTAACTACAACATAATCTGTAACACGAATACTCATCAGTCACGTTCGAGATAAAAGGCGTTCATTCCAAACTAAAAGCAATAATAATAACGAATGAACCCAAGTTTGCACGCGTTCCTCACGACCCAGCTACCGTATATACAACCATTCATTTAAAACACCTGCGATTTGAACAAGACAGTAGTTACCTCCGATGGTCATCAATAATGTTTTAAAGCTCAAGAGTTTGTTCGGTTGAATGTGATAGTTACAGGAACTAATTCAGATTGATTATTTTTATATATAAGTATATAAGTATAGCCTTTTTGTCGGGGACGATGATAAATCACATATATCGTTTCGATGTAAACTATCAGCGTTTAAAGTGTAATATATATATGGTAAGTACTATACGAGTACATACTACTTTTGGTTGCTTCAATTTGACTACAGGGGCGAAGCCGCAGTTGAGTTCCGCCACTTAATACGCAATGCCTCAAATTCGGCGGAAAGTCGGAAACGAAACGGAGTGTCTTAACACTAAGTTCCCAAGTTCCCTGTGTCTACCGTGCCATAGTTCAAAATTTTCGTTCATTTCTCCGAGTAAACATCGAACTTATAACCGTCGCGTCGTCGTGCTCCTGCAACAGTGACCGGGCGTTTTTTATTACGCTAAAGAGCTGCTCACTTCAATTTTAATTTTCTTCGATACTTAAAAATAGAAAAATGGTGCGTGCTCGGTAAAAAACACATTACAATAGAATTTTCGTCTTGTTTTACAACATTACTAGCCAGTAGCACTTTTATTGGAAAAGTATTTAGAATGATATTTTTTTTTATAGTATTTTCCTTTTTAAATATTTTTTTTCTTATTGAAGTCGAAATATAACATTTTACAAATATTATGAAACTGCTGTAAAATTCAATTTTTATTCCATACATTTATTATAAAATACAAAACATCAACTAATTTGTGTCGTCCCTACTCAAAAGACTTTAAGCGAACAAAGGGTGTATAATATTCAAAACTGGTCCAATTGTGATGCTGCGGTCATCTCAGTTAAGGTCAGATCAGGTCATGTCAAATGTTCAATGTTGTTATGTTAATATGGTTACAATAAAGCTGTTGAGAGAGATAATATGTTTAACCTGTGACATTTGTAAAAACGAGTTTAATTATGATATAGTAAGTACTTTTTTTATTAGCTCCACGTTATTCTGTATAAGGGAGGGTAAGTAGAAGGTACTTTGGTTACCTAGTATTAAAACACACAGTTCTGTTCATCAGTTTCCGAATTCGGGACATTGCACGTTGAGTGACGGTACTTAACGCCGCGCTTTGCCTTGTTAGCAAAACAAAAAAAAGTAATATTAAATATATAATTTCTTCGACTGGTGACCCTCAATTGTCGCGTTTACAGTCGCACGCCTAAGTCACTGCACGACTGGCCCTCAAAGGCTTGCTTTAAAATGTAAGAATATTCTATCAATAATACTTTAATTGATAACCATCTACTAAACAAAAAAAATACGATGCTGTTCAGTGAATAACATTTCCATATAATAACAGTACAAGACTTTAAAATCACTTTAATTACAAAAAATATAAAAGAGCAAATAAAAAAGTATTCAAATGTTCCTTTGATATTCAATAGCACGATGTGTTTTAATTTACCTTCAAGTCAATTAGATAAACACATATTTGTAAAATTCTAAATTATACAAAATATTAACTATGTTCAAGTCTGCATAATAAGTAAAAAATGACATAAAATGAGACAGTCTTTACTTACCTCTACAATTGCGAGCCACTAATAACAAAAGGAGGATCCTCTAACAGGTCATAAGTACAGGATAAAAATGTCCGGATATCTTTCAAAGAGTAGCGAATGAGACCGTTTGAGTTACAGGGGCGAATTTTGTAAAATTGAACTTTATAGCATTGATTTTTTAAGATAAAAAGCTTTTATTTTTAATTTATTTTTCTTATTGTCACCTGAAATTCAAAGACTGTGTTCTTTTATGAGTATTATATATATCATGTACGTATTATATTACTAATGGACCATAAATTTAGAGATACTAAATTTATGGTTATCATTATTATCTAGTATTCAAAAGGTTAATACTAGATTTATATTATACTATTGTATAATATATGAGGTGTAAGAGAAAATAATAGTCCATAGCATTTTCCTTTGTATCACCTATCGAATTCTTAAATGATTATGTAGATAGTACAAATTGAGTAATTAACATTCATTTTAAAAGTTTCACCATAATAGGTTGTCTATTTTAAAATAAACCAACTAATGTAAATAAATATTCTGTAGATTTAATGCACGTAATTGTTATACGTATAAAATGAATACTATAAACAAAGTCTAAATACCCAAATACAGGAATACAAATATACCAATTCATTATAATACTTAGAAACTTCTGTCGAATAGAACAAAACTTGCACCAATCCAAGCTCCAAGTTCGGCCCAGCGCATGGCCAACCCTACCCCTTCCCACCCTACGAATTAATTGCAATCAAAAGGAAGGACAAGTGTAGTCCACCCTTAACTTTTGTATGTGTGTGTGAATGTATACGTACAGTAGTATTTCTATTCTTTGCTAGTGTTAGTGATTATTCGTCCACTTCCATATGTGAGACGAGTAATGTCTACGCCACATCTACGCTATTGTTTTCGGCGTACAATGCATGATTGTTGGTTTTAGTGTATGTATGTATGAAAGTATGTACATTTGCTACAATATTATTTTTTAAGATAAGGTTTATATAAGATAATGGCTTTTTAAAAATTGATTAATAATTGAATTACGCAGAGGAGATACCCCGGTGCAGGTTCGCAAGCACCTTGACTGTAAAAAAGATTGTGGTGATTGCCCAGTCAAGTAAATGAAAGATGTATTTATCCTTAATCTAGTAACGAGTCATAGCGCGGCGTTGAGTTTCGTCGTAATTCTGCCAAAAGTCGGGAGCGGATATGACCTAATGAGAACACAGTGTCTTTAACACTGGTTTCAAAGGTTTACTCTGCCTACTCTGCTAAGCATTGGCTATCGCGTGATGCTAATAAAATAACGCCTGTTGATTGGTGAAATTTAATTTCACACTTTACCTACCTGGTGGTGGATGTAAAAATAGGTGGGGAACAAGGCGTTTTGCAGTCAATCATATTTCCACAGCGCCACGGTAGTTTTAAAAATATATAGATATAATTGGAAGTCAATCGTAACTGTGAAGTGTTAAACTATAAAATGCATATGAACATACGGATATATGGTCCTTTTGAAGTTTTATGGCTTAAACTTTGAATTCTACTAGCCAACATGCTCTATAATTTAAACAGGTTCTAATCTACTACATACCTTTGAATAATGAACAAATGTAGAAAAAACATTTTTACTAATTTTAAAATTTTAATGTACACTATATAAGTAAAACAACATTTAATATTCTCACAATGTAGATAGATGCAGACATTTATAAAACGATAAATCGCTTATAAATAATAAATAAAATAAAACTTTGAAACGTTCCATTTAAAACAACTTTAACTAAAAAAACACATACCTTTGAAAATAATCATCTGATATCGAAAAGCTATACGTTCCGCTCATATACGATTCTGTGAAACTACATTAATATTTCAGGCCAACGGGTCCTTTCTAAACAGCCCATGGTCTTCCAGTTATTCCAACTTTGGAGTTTAGACTTCGCTCTTGGGGTGCGTGTAAAGATTACTTTAGGGAAGGCACTTATCTTTAACTTCATCGACATTGCTTTTTGATTATTTGCTTACATTATTTCTACGAAATATTATTGTTCGTACCGTCTATTTTTTAATAATTAGTTGATTATTTTAAGTTTTATTACATATATTATTCAAAATATATTAAATTCATAACAAAAATATACGTCGATATGTACTAATAATGGCAGTGTAGGAATATTATCACGTTCAGGAGTCAAGATCAGATATGAAAAGTGGTAAAATAAAATTAAAAATATATACAGATAAAAAAATATTGCTGGTAATAAATATATGTTTGCTCCCCTAAATATTAAAATGACACTCTGTTCCGTTTACCGCTTTCCTCTCAAGTTGAGGCAATGCTCCTAGAGAAGCGGAGTTCTTAGCCTTGTAGAACGAATCTAGTTCTGGTAGAACGAATAAATGAAAATATTAAATATTGCACTTGAAAACATTAAATATTCGACTTATATATTTTTATATTTATATAAATATTTCAATTCCTAAAGTGGAGATGGAACCCATATCGCGTTTACAGTCTCACGCTTGTACCCCGACTGTACCACGACAAGCCTCAATATTAAAATGATATACGGTGATTAAAATTAAAAACAAAAAATATATATACGGTGCGATTGTGAGCTGGAGCAGGAATTGTCTATAAATAGTTTTTTTTTCTAAACAATTTTATATATCCTTTATTAAAGTACAAGTACAGTCATTAACGTGTAATTATGAAAGATTATTCGTGATTATTATCTTCATTCTGGTTGAGGAGGAAACCCTTGAAGCAATTGTAAATCAGGGTTGTCAATAAAATCATTATACATAATGTTTTAGGTTAAAACCATGTAAGCATAAGCACCAATAATAATTAATTGAGCTACGTTATCTAAATGTAAAGAATAACAAAATAAAGTATGTATTCCGTATTTTTGGAAAGTTAGCATAACATTCAAGAAAGTCTAATTTGTTTAGTTAGGTTATGGACAATAAAAAGATTTTATGTATATAAAAAAGGAATTCTGTTTTACGTTACTTATGTAATTAATAAATTAGTCAAGAAAAATTATGACTTAAACATTCGTTTTAATATTCATACATTTCACCGTTAATTTGAGTATAATTTAAATCAGAAATATTAAAATAATTGAAATTCTTTACGTAATACAGTTAGCAACCCTACATTTGGTCCTAGCTCAAGTTAGGGTTAGTAGTAATATAATGTTGATATGGTGATTCAAACGCCTCTTATTTAATTCTCACTTGACTGTACATAATATTTCGAAAGCACTTCTTGTAATTAACGCATTAAGACCACAGTAAATAAGTAGAGTAAGAGATGAAAAAACACGCCAGTCTTTATGTCTTTGAAAATTAAATATGACTGCAAATCCCTTTTAAAATGATTATATTTAATTTGTTTATTTTTTTGCTCTCTCTTCTGACAAAGCGCGGCGTTGAGTTGCGTCTGTCAACGTTCAATATTTGAGAAATAGATAGAGCGTCGATAGTCTAGGTTTTTAATATTAAATTAAAAAAAAAAACTGCTATCTGATATTAATCATTTAATAAAATATCTAGAATTATTTAATTACATATCTACGTACATATATAATATGTACGTACATATTGTTGTTTTGTTAATACGCATAATTTATTATTTAGATAAAATATTAACTTTGTTCTTTTAATAAACAAAACATAAAGTCAACGGTAATAGTATGCTCTAGAAATGCCTAAATACCTAATTTGCAAAATAAAAATAAAAAAAATGCCATTCGTACCTAAACATAAATGATTAATAACGTAAAAATATTAATTATTCTAGCAATCAATTTGAGTACTATATATATGTATATTGCTTAAAACAGAAAAGATATCCGTCAATCAACAGCATTATGTTCACCCTATCACTTACGTGTACATAGTCGAGTGGAAAGCAGCGAGATTTTGACCAATTTACAGCGTGCCAAGTAGAAAGATAAGCTAATACTGCTCGGGGGGCTCTATTGGAAAACTAATTTTGTTCCAGCAACCACCGGGCCACTGGTTTGCAACTATGTTTATGTATTAAGTGTATATTTTACGGTGGAAATATATTATCTAATAAAAGAATTTGTTATCTTAATGTTGAGTGAAAGACGGTGTAAAGTGTCCTTACTTAAACGTAAAAAAAATGTCTGATCGAATGCTTTTACATAAATAATATTATATATTTTATAAATCGATAATTGAAACAATTTTAAATCTACCACTATAACGGGGATTTAGGATACATAGTGTGTACATTTGCAAGATGTAAATTTGTCTAATCGGGAATAGTGTTGATTTTGCGTCAATTAGCATCGATTTTATATTTTTTATCAGCAAAATAATGCCACAGAGTCACAATGATGAAAACGTATCTATATAACAATGAATAAATAAGTGATAAAAAAACATCTCGAGAATTTATCAAAAATCTGTATTTATCAAATGTTTACAAACATTTAAGCCTGATATGGCTTAAATGTTTGTAAACATTTGATAAATACAGATTAGATTAAAAATAAAAATAGTAGATTTTAGCTTCACTGTTGTATTCTAACGGAAACGGAATGTTTTAACCTAGGGTTAAAACATTCCGTTTTTTTCACTTTCCCCCCAATTTTCAAGATATTACATTTTGAATGATATGGAGAAGAAATATTTGTCTATATCAACACGAACCACACACATTTACAAATAAGAAGAGCAAAGTTAATATTAAAATGTTATATGCAAATGAATACATAGACCAACATAGAGATCGCCATTAAAATAGAGCGCAAGCTTTCAACATACCTTAGTACAATCACTAATGACTTAAAGGCACGCGCCTGGACGAGGGGTGACCAGCAAGGGACGAAAATTTCCTAAAGGGTTACCCCTAAAACTGGGGACGCTAGCGATAATTAATGCTTTAAACGACTGTATGGACTATATCCGAAAATATATTATAAACCTTATTATTAAAGACGTAAGAACGAGTGTTATTATATGTTTCGATGAATTTGGACGAATTTTATAGTCGGGGGTGGCAAATAATAAGAGGTTTAGGTACATATAAAGTTAGAGCAAGTTGTTGATGAATGACACTCCGAGGACCCATTGCCCTTCGGATGTTTTAAGTGGGTTGGATAAGAAATGTCGGATCTGGTGAAATATTTGAGCTCGGATATTGTGTTTGCGTGTGCCAATTAATATGTAAAGGTCTCTTTGTTGTGTTTGTTTGTTTGTTTGTTTGTTGACTTTGACCGTTACTGGTCTGTGTTGGTTAATGATATTTAATATACATTTTCTTTATTTATTTATAAAATATGGCTTCTTAATTATTTTTATAATCATTTTAAAGTAAATAAAATTATTTTTTTTATATCTTTTTTGTTGTTTAATACAACTAATGTATGATTTTAGGCCACGTCGTCTAGTTCCGCCACTGATTTTGTTGGGGTTAGGTTGTCTTTCAAAATTGCGAAAAGAGGAAAACGATGTCCTCAGCTTCACACTGTAACCCGCACATGGCAGGGTAGGCAAAGGGAACTTGCGAACCTAGTGTTAAGACACACCGTTCTGACTTCCGATTTCCACTTACTGCTGAATTTGAGGCATTGCGTGTTGAGTGGCGGAACTCAACGTCGCGGTTCACCTTGTAACCAGAGTAAAGAAATGAAAACTTTAAAAATTTATATTAAAATAATAAATATTTCATTTCAAGTGAAAATCGAACCCCCTGTCATGCCATTTACAGTCACACGCTTGTGCCGCTGTGCCACGACGTGCATGAACATGCACACAGAGTGTTTTATAATATTCTCTATTGTATCAAAAAAAAACATAAAAAAAACAAAAAATAAATATATATATATATATATATATATATATATATATATATATATATATAAATATTTTGTTGCAAAGGTGGACTTATTTCTCTACGAGACCTCTGCCAGTCAACCAGTGGATGTGGATGATTGTCAATCAGTGGGTAGTAACATAGCACAATTATAAATAAAATTGAAAGTTAGATACATCTAATAAAACATAAATGAATATTATTAGTATGTGTCAGCTCAGCTCATCCACGGAATCTATTCATAATGCATATGAAGAAACCATATCCAGTTACAAAGCTAGGAATAGCCACCATGGCGGTCGTCTGAGTCTGAAGGAGCTGCAAAATCTATTACAGAAATAAAAGGCGTAGTAGGAATGCTACTTTTTTAAGGAAGCAATTGAAAAAAATAGGCGTAGTAGGAATGCCACTTCTTCAAGGAAGCAACTCCTATATATATATATATATATATATATGCAAGGTTGGAAAGATTTTTGCATGGCTTAGGATAAAAAAATATAATAAGGAACACCCCCAAAAGAAAAGAAAGTCTTGTACTCAAACATGTAGATAATACTTTATTAACCTTACAATATCAGCAGAACTCCTTGCTTTAATATATTATCCAGATGACAATGTAAAGCTCGACCAGCTAGATCACATACTAACTCGAGAACGCATCAATGATGACGTAATAAAAGACCTAGGTGAAATTATCCACCGTTCACATCACCAGAGCTGAATATGATACTAGATAGCCAGAATATAAAAGAACGGCTGACATATCTTCATCAATCCATAATAATAAAGAATTATTTTTGGTGCTGGTAAAAAAATCCTATCGTTGATACGCTTCCCGGTACAATGGAAGATCGCTTACGATATTATCTTGAGAAAGCCGGAAAAGGAAGAATTCAGTTATTCTTAGTCAGTTAGAGGTCTATTTAGCCTCTTTGTTCGTGGGAAAAAATAGAAAAAAAATTCGTCGAACGTACACAATGCCACATCATCCCAAAATTAAATGTCACAACGCAGAACAGAGGACACCTCTTATGATAGTGCTTTATATTAACGTAGCTACTCATAGTAGTTTCCATGGGAAAGAGGGGGTATCCCCCATAACCCATAACGCCACGGTTTTTTGTACCTGACAAACAGAAAAGTCCCTGTAAATTACGCAAGAAAACATACGAGAAACTTAGCATACGTGCACACATCCTTTTGTTGGTATCATACGAGTCATCTCATACGAGTATGAGAAGATAACAACAAAATGTGTGCACGGCTCAATCGGTGGACCTAACTTTAAAAAAAAAATTGTCATCCTAGAATCTTACAAAGGTTACAAAGGCTAGATAGCAACGGAGTACACGACTAGGCCTATGAAGATTTTATTTTATTTTATTTTTATTTTATTTATGTTTGGGAAACATACAATTAAAATAGAACGTATACAATAAAATTACAAAAAATTAACATAAATAAAAAAAGTTTCCACTTAAAATTAATACAGATAATTGAGAGATGTCATGGAATTAGTATTTGCAGATTACTCTACACTCGTACTAAAGCAGAAAGTAAACATTATGTTGGAAACATTGTTAAATGGGGTTATAATAATATTATAAAATTCGAAGCACAAAAGACTAATGCAGTGCTGTTGATCAAGAGATTAAGTTCGATCCTCCTAGATTGTTTACATTGAAAAACCGTCATCAACTTGGTCGAAAGGATAAAAGTCTCGGTATAATCTTTATACGTAAACTCACTTTTAAATAGCACGTGGCTGCCCAATATAAAAAAAGCAGTAAATATAAGAGTGGCACAAAATTTCAGCCCAACAGGTCACTAGAACTATCTAATTGGGAGTCGACGAACCCATAATGACATATGAAGCAAGTGTCTGGTCTAAAATACCTAACATGCAGATAATCCGAGACCGGTTAAATACGCTCTAGTAAGATTTTGCTCAAAAGATCTGTAAAGAATACAGGACGGTATGTTTGAGATGCCAATGAATGAGAATGCCACTCTCAGGGCTACGGGATTACTCTGTTACACATTCAAATGTGTCATAGGTTTTGATGGTATAATAAATTATCTTCACAGGTGTAGGTTAAAGAATTCAAAGAATGAACCGCATTAGTACCGGTCGCGGATGGCCTTATAGGCATGAGAAAAACACAGGACAGGTAGGCGGAGGTGATGCAGAAGTTCACACAAGCTACGAAAGAATTCCTTAATAGAAACGAGCCCAGGTTAACAACAGCGGCTATGAATGAGGTTAAATCATCTGACCTAGTACTGATATCGGGCCCAAAGACAAAAACAGGAATGCTATCCTCGAATTTCTAGCAGTTCTAAAAGGTACCGCAAGTGAAGTTCAGGGTTTGCGATGAAATAATGCTTATCTTTCTGCACAAACTATCGATCTTGGATGTCAAACATGTAAAAGAGGCAGAAGTCGCAATATATAACACTGACACCATCCAAACCATCAGTCTCCCACGCTGTTGTTGCAATAATAATCCACACCTACTGATGCTTCTACTATAGCAATGAAAATACCTTAGAAAATATCCAAACAGTAAGAAAAGTCCGAAATGTAAAATATAAATCCAAAAGTGCATTTTATGTAAATTTAGAGGACACCTTCATCAAGTTTATATTACTGATTATATTTATTAATTTTATTTACATATAGTTTTAAATTCAGGCTAAGTCAAGTTGCTAACTTAAGAATAAGTGGACTCTTTTAAAAGTCTTAATAAACATAAAAACTGTGTCCATATAGATTATTTTTCAGTCATATCTAAAAATGTATTTATGAAAACAAATGAACTTTGTAACAAAATACCATGAGTACGAAGTGTGTAAAATAAACTTAATAAAAAAATTAGATGAGTTGAGTCAAACCTGATTGCTTATGATATTGTAATTATATTGTTTTTAGAAAAATCTAAATTATCCAATTTCGTTCCGTTTATTTTACATTTCAAATAAATAATGATCGTATTTCATTATTCGAAATTAGTAATGTTGTCATTATTTTGTACACTATATAAATTTATATCTATTATATTTACATTTTGCGTGATATACAACTCTAACTTAATGCAAATGTCTCATTTAAAAAAAAAAAACATCAATAATATAATATATTACATCCTATTCTTAAATATATGCATAGGGATTTCCATGATGCATTGGCAAGCATCACACGCAGAAAAATAATTATTTTTCATTTCCTTGCTTTTAACGGCCACATTCCGGTGTTGAATTCCGCCACTCAACACAATATCTTGAATTTGAGAAGTGGAGGATGACGTTTTCCAATACAAGGGTCTATCTGCCTATCTTTCTATATAATAAATCCTAAAGCTGAAATAAATACAATAAATATATAGATACGTAAAGTATATTGTTTCATATTGCGTTATTGTATAGGCACATCGTCTCATATTATAACATCATCAATTGATAAAGAAAATCTACCCTATAAGATGACTTGCGATATGCCATATGTTTAGGGGAGAGGATTATGCACGCTAATTATTCTTCAAAATTATTATCACTTGGTAGATTGGCTATTAGTTTTGTTAGTGGTTGTATAAAGGGTTGCCTATATAATTTTATATAATTCAATTTTGTATATTAATGGTTTTTTTGCTTGTATGAAACTTAAAAATAAACAAAAATCGAGGTTAAAATTGGCATCATAATAGTTTATATATTGTATATAATTTAAATATTTGCTCTAAAGTCATATTATAAATGCATATGCTCGGAGAAGTTTTTAATAAACAGCCATTAAAAATTCAGTTAAAGATGTTATTGTTATGTTATATAAAAATACACTACAAATATTGTAATGTTATTTGAAAAATACATAAAATATTTTCAGAAAAGATCACAGGATAAAACATAGCTAGTCATATTACCATACACAATCAAACATCCACAAAAGTCATAAAGCATCTGTATTTTATGATAACTAAACTTAGAGCATTAATTAGCGAATAATGTAATATACGAGCCTAACACTACCCAGAGGCACTATAAGACATTAGAATTTTAACTTGATAACACTTCTGCGGATTTACTAATCACAGTCAGAGATCCACAAAACTTTGCCGCCTAAGAGGAAAGAGGGAGAGGATTCTATATGAAAGAGACCTCCTCTCTTAAGTAAGGGTTGGCTACATGGATCTGACGTAATGATATATTAATTTCTGTCGCAAGCACCATTGTTTTTGGTCTTTAACGATGTGACGCATGGTCATTACGTTTTCATAGTTTCATAAAGGCTTTCAATGGCGGGCTTCTGTTAGCGCCTCGTGCGTTTAATTATCGGATATATGATGAATTGGGAGGTTTTTGAAACTGCTGTTAAATATTTTAAGGCACATATCCATTTGTATTATGCGAGTTGTTTTGTTTACGCGTTATTTCTTTTGTTCGAGTAGCGTCCTTTATTGTTTTATTAAGCGTAAGGTTAAATATGTATGTGTAAAGCTATTGTGGTACAATGAGAAGAGTCTGGCAGGTAAAACTTCAGTCAGAAATGAGTTATATAAAAATTATTTCTACCTTCGCTCATCTCATAACAAAAAGTTTTAAGGTTTGCCACTAAATATACAGTTAAGCACGAAATGTCTGAATCATTAGGAGTGAAAATAAGAAATCAGTATAAATTCGATATTTTAATTTGCTAGTTTGAATATGGTAAATGTTAATACTTGTATTTTCATTTAAAAGTTAATTTGAAGAAAATATTAGCAAATTCTCTCGACAAGAAAAATATAACCGTATCTATAATCAGTGTTATCGCGGATTTTAAGATTTAAATAACTAAATTATGGAAAAATTTTATTTTATTGATCTGATATAATCACCGTTTTCAATTGTTTCTTTCAACGTAAACGTAAATACATAAGAAAAAGATATACAAGGAACTAACTATAGTATATAGGTATTATGACTTCCAAAATGTTGTAATAAACATAGAATGTATTAATGAAGTAACGAAGCGGAAAGCTTTTGATAGCGATATCCTTGCGTACCCTACCGATTCATTAGATAGGTGTGTACTGGTTTAATATAGCATTATAATTTCATATCATAATATATGGATGACTCTTACATATCCGGGTATTTTATAGGAAGGAAGTCTATTGATATATCAGAGTTAAAAGGAGAAGGAGGAAGATGTACAGAATATTTCTAAATTGACAAGGAAGTTGTACACAAGATATATGCCATGCTCGGTTAAACACGTGAATTTATGATAAAGGTAATTGTTTTAAAACTAGGCGACAGCACATGCACTTTATGTATTTTTTAAAATAATTTCGAAAATATATAACGATTAAGTACATATATAATCTGGATAATTATTTGAACACCTTGTAAAGTTATGTAATGTTAAATTATGTTATGTGTAAATAGAAATAAAATTTTAGTTTTCGGATGTCGGATTTTTACAATTATTGTCTATTACTGTTATCGTATATTTTCGGACCTTGTTATAACAAAATATGTAAGTATGAGTTAATCAACTAAAAAACATCCATTTTGCGCCTTTTGAATTCACTCTTTAACTCTGTTCTCAACTATCTGCCGGTGTGTAATCTCGAGGCAAAATTGAATGAGTAAATGAAAATAATTGATTATCTCCGGTTGTATCAAAACAACAACTGTCTCGCTTGTAGTCAGGCTGTGCCACTGTAAATATATAACGATAACTTTCATATAAAAATATACACAAAAGAAAGCCGCTTATTATACACTTGTAGGTACATACATACGTATTTAACCCCATTTCCTTAACAGCTCATCCTCATCCGTCATCTCATAATCAAAGCGTGTAGATGAAAAGACATATCACAGTCCAAATGAAAATATCAATAAAACGCGCCGTCATACTCCGCTATACTTTGTGACGGCACTTTTTAATTAGCATCTCTGTGTGGTTCGCAAATTAGCCGTTGATATGAGACATTGCAAAGAGAAACGTTGCCCTCTTTTCCGAGCATTAACAAATTACTATGTAGCTAGATTTTTGTTTGTTTGTTGATTCCGTATGTTTCCAGTGGTTATATGGTTTTGTAGCTTCTCGCTGTAGCCCGCAAAAGGCAGGATAGGCTGACGGGCTTTAGTGTAAAGACATTGAATTATTCACTTCACTTCGCCGAATTTTGACATAGTGTGTTTAACGCCGCGTTTTGTCTTATTACATGAGTGAGGAAATGTGAATATCAAATGATTCATTCCTCTGAATGGGAATTGAATCTGTAAACTGTAAACCCCAAGTTTACAGTTACAAGCTTAATAAAATGAACGAATGAAAATGAGAATTATTGTTTTATACAAAGGTGCGGTGATAATGCGCTTTTGGTTGTGGATTTGCATGGATTTTGTTAGAATTTTTTGGTAAAAGCTTTTGATAACAGACTGAATTTAAAGTTAGGCGTAAATTAGTGAAGCTTTTGATATGTTTCTTTCGGGTTTCTCATTTACCGTTTATATTGTTGATAGTTATGCTAGGTATATTATAATAAAGCTACATAGGCTTATAATTAAATTATAACTGAATACTGTTTACATATGAAAATTAAATAAAATAAATCATAGATTGAATAATTATTTATGGAATATGACTCAAAACAATGGTTTTTAAATTTTTTATCTGCTTATATGTTTCTCTGTCCATTTGTAAGTGCTAATTTGAGAAACAGCTCAACAGGATTAAATGCATTTTCCACAATATTTTGGCAACCTTTCTTCACTATTTATTGTTTGTTTTATTTAATTCGGTTGATAAAGTAAAAAGTTACGTCATTTTATAATATTTAGTTAGACAAAATTGTATTTTTTTTTTATTATAAACAGATATTGTTTTAAAATTAATATTTTTATTAAATCAAGAAAGTAATTAAGATTAGTAAGTAAAATAATGTAATTCTACAACCCACAACCTTAAGTGTGTATGCAAAATTATTAAATTAAAACATCAATATATTCCAGTGATTCAAGTCAAGCCATTACTTGTATATTGTGTCTGTGCCCGCGTGGTTAGAAGTACCTACGAGTAGCTCACTAGATAGTTACTCACTCACCCTGCTTCACGCTGTATCCCACACATGGTAACTACTAATTATTTACAGGATACTTATCTTGTCTGTCTGTGTTTGTATTTATCATCGTGCGTACCCACCATCTACATAGAAATAAATATACATAGGAATAAACATTTTATTATAAAACTTAATACTATATTATTACGAGCAAAATAAAATAAAATCCAAGATTATTATTCAAAAGTATAGAGAATCATAATGAAATAATTAAGTAATATTCCTAAAATATTAAATAAATGTTTCTTAATTTATTTGTATAGTTCAAGTTGAAGCAGCGTGAGGACAGCTAATTTTTTAAATGTTTTATGACATTCATTTCTTTTCAACCATTTAATTGTTTATATTTTTAGACAGTTGATCATTTACTTTGTGATATTATCAACAATCTTAAGGCTAGTAACTTCATTGCCCAAATTAAAAGCAAATTAATGTTTGTTCACACTTATAAATAATTAATTTTCAGTGTCGGGATTTTTTAAATTTATTTTTAATAATAAAACAAAATGTAACTCATGTTTGTATACTCGTACTACATTAGTATCCATTTTCTCTGTAGAACACGAAGCTTGTCGATATTAATTGAAAAATTAAAATACGACATTATAAACATATTTTAGAGGCTACTCTAGATAGCTCGACGATGGCAATTCTGTCTCCGCATTTTAAATCTATGGTTTATTAATATTTTGTGACATTCAAATTAAGCTAGCAGCAATTTTTAAACCTACATGAAAAAAGTAAAATAGGATTGTAGCCTTAAAAAATCATCGAAATTAATAAAAATATATGAAATCCTTTATGTAGAAAAGTAACTTTACTTTACATTATTCATTTATATGGTGTCTCACACAATGTTTTTCTTTAAAAAATAAATAAAAATCATATAAAATATTTATTTTATGTACATAATGAAGAAAAAAAATCTATCAATTCTAAATGAATATAATATACATACGATATGTGAATATTTTGCATGTAAAACTGATATCACTACGATATTGATATACAAAAAAAATATCGACTGACAAATAGAATTAAAAATTAAAATATAAATTAGTTTAATTGATAATGAATGAATAAGCTGGACCTTTTGAGTTAAAATTCAAGAAATGCGAAAAATTTAAAATATTTGGAAACAGTTAAATTAAACCTAATATAATTTCAATATAACGAAACGCCAATTCAACATCAAAACTTCATAGTACAGTCAAGAAGTATAAAACAAAGCGTTGAATGATTTTTAATTTCAAGTAAAGTTTGTGTTGAAACGTTTGCGGACGTCTAAGCTTTTTTCTTTCCGAGTCTCCGTTTTTCCAATTAGCGCGTCTGTGTGGTCGAGAATTAGCCTCTGCTGATTTTGCAAAGCGATGCATTCAGTTTAAGGTTGACTTGAGGTCGAAATATTGCTTTGTTATGAAATCTATTGTTCTCAAGTAAAAAATAATTACTTTCTTTTGTATCTTCAGCCCGTCGTGGCACAGTGGGCAGCTGTCGGGCTATAAAAGTGAGGATTATAAGTTTGATTACTATTAGGTTAGGTTATTATTTGATTTCTATTACAATTATATTTTTTTCTCACTCTGATACATGAAGCATAGCATTGAGCCCCAAAATAAACATGCGTTAGTGGTAAAACAAAAGTGAGAAATAGACTCTTTTACAGTTAGTTTGTTCTTACCTACTCTATTTTGCGGGAAAAGACGTGTTGTTACAATTACCTAATATGTACTTAAAATACGTTTGTTTGATAATCAATAAATTTTGGGTATGTAATGTGTTTTTATCAATTTTAAAATTTTTATAATTTCTTTTATAAAATTTGAAATCATGCCTAAACCACATCAATATTTCATACAATACGTCAATGCATGCTGCATTTTATAAAATAAAATGTAAAAAGAAAATACTTTATATAAAAAAAGCGTGTATTCAATTCATTATTTAACGAAACCCCACTTTCGTATGAAAGATAATAATAATTAAAAACTATTTTCTACTCCACAGTGTACAACAATAGTAATTTCAAACAACAATCCCATAGAGCCATAAGAAGTAGCATTATGAAGAATTATGCTAACAAGCTTCTCATAAAATGCGTATTCAAAACAAGATGTCTGAAGGAAATGATGTGAAGGAAATGCTATAATGAACTTCGAGCATGCATGCAGTATGGCAACAAGGCGAGCATTATATGAAAATTGTAAGGAGAAAAGAAAATGCGGAGTTAGGCGCTCTAATGTAGATGAACAGATTCATTGTTGATACTATGCGTTGGAATAAAAAGGTTATTTTGTTAAAAGATTTCAATGTGACAGTTGTGGAGATTCTAAGCAATAGTATGTTTTGCACTAGATAATTTTCATGGATCTGCCTAGGTTTTTTCATTTATATAAAATATTTATTAATATATAGGTACACACTGGCCTATATATATATCAACTGTTTAATGTTTTTGCACATAATGCAAAATAGGCAAGTACAGTGTTAACACGCAACGTTTCGCAAACTCTGCCAAATATTAAGGACATTGCGTATTAAGTTATAGTGTGGAGAAATAAAAATAAATTAATATTATCATTCCTCCAAATGGGGATTGAACCAATTACTAGAAAGCTATTTTTTTATTTTTCAAAAACATGTTAGCTTTTTACACAATTTTATACTAAATTCTTGGGGAAGAAGACGGAAGTGGAACAAAATGTCTTAACATTAGGTTCCCAAGTTCCCTCTGCTTACTCTACCGTGTGCGGGAAATAGCGAGAAGCTGGAAAAAAATCGTGATAAATACGTGTTGTAATATTTTAATAATTAATATGATCAATAAATTCAACAAAACGAAAAATAAATATTATATAATTAAAACACAACGTAATTTTAAATTTCAATTTAATGATGATTTTAAATGAAAACATTACATTACAAGAACATATATATACATTTAATTTTCATTAAAAAAATAATAAAAATTGTATCTAATACGACTGTAATATTTCTAGAAATATTATAAAATTTCATCGTTTTTGTCAGCTTCATGCTGTGTGCTACAAACCTGGGCACCTTGTGTTAAGATACTCTCTTCCCCATTTTTCGCCTAATTTTAGGCATTGCGTATTGATTGTTGAAACTCAACGCCGTGCTTTGCCTTGTTACCAAAGCGAAAAAAAATATATTAAATATTTCATTTCTTTGAGAAGCGATCGAATCCACAACCTGTCGCTTACAATCATATGCATGTGCCCCTCGCGATAAGCATTAAAATCAATTTCAACATTTTCATTTGAACATATATATCGAAAAGTTAAACCTTTTTTTTTTATAAAATACACAAATTTGTCGTGTTGTAGCTTATATTCATAGGTATATTTTTTTCAGATTCACGTATCGGCGCAGCGAATGGGAAAGCATCAAGAATTAAAAGCCTTTTAATGACAGCCGCTCGGTGACTTCAACTGTTAAATTCATACAATAAAAAGCCAACCCAAAAAATAATTGTATTTTTTTACTTAATACGGATTTTTTTTATTAGTAAAGTAAAAAGTTGTATTTGTTTTGCATAAGAGATATAGACAGTTAAATATGTTAAACGTTTAGTAAAATCTCAGCTACTCAGTGTTTAATAAAAGTAAAAGTAAATTAACATTAGATATTATTTATTATTTAAAATTGATTAGCTAAAAACTGAATCAAGTTCAACTAAGAAAAAAGTTGCATTGACATATTTTATTTGCAGGCCTTAAGGAATTGGCTGAAACTAGGGAAATTAGTTTTCGGTCAATCGTCTCAACAACAGGTTAACTTGGTAAAAAAAGTGTTTACAGGTACTCAGGGACAGAACTATGGTATATACAACATATAAGATAACGCCATGGATAACGATCTAACGAAGCGGCAAATATTTAGTTAATTATGCATTATTTAAGTCAATTTAGGTATATTTATTTATACTTTTTTTCAGCTTTACTCTGTATCCCGTACATGCCTGACAGGGAAGGCATAGACAGCTAAGGAATCTAGTGATAAGGTACTGTGTACTGTTTCTCACTTTCCACACTGACCAGTGGTAAAACTCAATGCCACACTTTGCCTTTTTACCAAAGCGAAGAAGTAAAGAAAATACAATGTTCCATTTCATCGATTAATGATCCAATTGACAACTTGTCGTGTTTAGAGGCACAAGCTTGTGACCTTGCGCCACGACAGGCCTCGTTATTTATTCGTATTTATAAAAAAGAATAATTATTTATAATAGAATACATTATTACTGCCTTTCTCTTGCATACGGCCGTCCTTCTGAGTGCTGCTCCCTTAAAACCATAGATGTTTTATCCGAGTGAACAGTACAAACCGCACAATCGATGCTCTATTATTGTTACATAAATATGCTTTTTATATGACCTGCAATTTTACATAACCGATCGACTTTTACCTTTCACTGTGGGAAAATAGATGGTACTTTATAGTAAATTGTAGTTCCAATATTGTGTAAGTGCATCGATAATATTTCTATTATGCAAATGTTTGCAAATGATTATGTACTAGCATATTTCAAATGTGTTGTTCTTGTAGCGTTTCTAACTTTTATGTTTGATTAACATGGCTGGACTTCACTAGACGAATTGAACTTTGAAATACAGGTAGCATATTAAATGTATTTTTTTTATTAAAGGTAACGTAAAGTTCTAACGACTCATATTTTATGTGCAGATTTCCCCCTGGACCTAATTTAAAGGCTAAGCAGAACCATGAACGAAAGCTAGATTTTTTCGTTTTTGTGTTTTTTGACATTAGTAATATTTACGTAATATATCAGAAAATTATAGTGTTAATCATACGAAATTTACTTTAAATATAGATAGGTACTATAAGATTTTACAATACACTTTTACAATATGATTTTCCAAATCGCATCAATTATATTTAATTAAGACTTTGCAACAGTGGCTTTTTTTACACTTATCTTACTTCTTGAAAACATAGCTTAAATAACTTTATAAATATTGTTAATTAGAATCACAAGGATATAGAAAGAAGTATAAAACAAAAAAACAGTTCTTAGCAAATACAATAAAATGGCAAAAAGCCCGCCTTATCCTTGTATTATACAGATTCTTTCAATCCCCATTACAGGAAGGTAATAACTAATTAGGATGTAAGAACATCAAAAGAGTGTCATCAACGTAATTGGCATTGCACCCCACGTGACAGTACAATCGAGAGTTGGCACAATCGGGGAAAAAAGTGGCAATTCCCAACCACTCGGTCGTATTGCGCTAATTAAGGTGCTACAAACGATGCAATGCTCTTGGGTTCCTTCAGCATTGATAGATATTTTGAAAATCCACTGCGTGTTTTTTTTAACATTTATTATTACTTTGTTGTTATATTTGTAAATTAAGTACGAGTATATTTATATTAAATTAGTGTACCTAATTGAAAAATTAAGTAGGTACAAAACATGTTTACTAATTTTAAAATGTACACACGTAGGAAAGGAAAATACTTAATTCAAAAACGTATTTTTTTTTAACGTAACAGGATTTATAACTGCGCCTCTTGACCGTGCAAACTACTACTAATTGCAAACTGAAAATAAAATATCTTGATACTAGGTTCTCTTGGTGTGGTATATAGCGTGAAGTTGAAATACAATAGAATACGAAATATAATATAAATATAATAAAATGAGGCTTTAGGTCTCTGGTTACTTGTACATCTTATATATTTATAAGGTTAGTTTAACTTACTTATCGACCGCAAACACTAAAATGACTGTTGTTAAATGTATTAAACTAAATAAAAATAAATTATATGAGGCCTGTCGTGGCACAAGGGCATAAGTGTGTGACTGTAAAAGCGACTGGTTGTGGGGCTCGATCCTCACTCAAGGAAATGAAATATTTAATATTATCAATTTAAATATTTAATATTTTCATTTCTTCGCTCTGGTAATAAGGCAAATGCGGCGTTGTGCTCCACCACTCAGCACGCAATGTAACAATATTCAATTTCATCGGAATGTGGGCAACGGAACGGAGTTTCTTAATACTAGGTCCCCAAGATCCCTCTGCCTAACTTGCCATGTGCATCAAACATCGCGAAGTTGAGTAACGTTTATAAATATATATATATATATATATATATATATATATATATATATATATATATATATATATATATATATATATATATATATATATATATATATATATATATATATATATATATATATATATATATATATATATATATATATATATATATTAAAAAAAAAAACCATAATAACGGAACCCTTCAAAAGAACCAAAGGCGGTTCGCTTACCTAACTATTTTCGTTGGCACCGAATGAAAAGAATTCTAATTGGTAATTTACACCGCAGCCGTCGAAAGTCCTCGTTGTATTGACGTTCGTACAGTGTTGATGTCGATGGTGATGTCAACAGTGTGCTCCGTCACGCGTTTGATTTCGAAATAACTACTTGAAAATATCGGAACTAGTGGTATTTTTTATTAGCTATTATTGAATTAGATTATAATTGTTTCGGAAAACATAAATAAAGAGGTCTTTAATATGTATTTGAAGCATTTTTTATAAAGTAATTAGAGATATCTGGGTGAGTGAAGAAACATCTTTATTTCTTTTTAAAGAATTAATAATTAAGAAATGTTATGTTTCGATTAAATTAGTTAAACGATTATTTAGGACAACAATAGAAATAAAACGTTTTAACCATTTTATCGGTAGTCAAAGCATAGGAATATCTAAAAGTTTGCAAAGTTGATATATATTACAAATATTTTTTATTGTATAGAATACAAATATTTTTTATGAAAATTATATACCTATTTTTTATATATTACTTTCTATTTATAGAATAACGTAGTTTTATTAATAAAACTACGTTATTCTATAAATTTAGTGTGGACAGAGGTAGCTTAGACAAATAGTGTTCACTAAATCCGCACGTCAGATAGTCTGGCGACGGTCGTTCCTATGCTAATACTAATTCTTGTCTACGATCCAGATTTAGTTGTTCTATTACCGAAAATAACTTTTACTCAAATATTAACATTTTTCTAAAAAAATATATTACTCAAAAAACTAAGGGCTAAATTTGAGTTTTTAATTTCGTTGCTTTCTAAAGCAAAATACTTGATAATCCGATTAAGTGTGACCAAAAATATCCATGAAGCGTTACCATTTTTATAATGTAAAAACCACTACTTTCTTATAAACATATTTTAATTTATCATAATATTAATGAACTGCAATATCAAGAATATTTAAAAGATATATATTTTTGAAGGAGTATTCAATTCCTTCGAATTCTGAAGGCACGTATAAACATTTGTCTATATAAAATAAGTTATATTATCTGTATAATGTATGTAATATAACTAGCGTTGCACACACAGAAGTATCTATTACAGTACAGTCAATGGGGTACTCAATAAGATGAATATCTTGAACGGAGGACAAAGGGGACGCAGGTGGAACAAGCGAAGCGTCCAGCCAAAGTAACTGAGGGTTCTTCGATTATTTAGTGTTTATATGCTTATATGCTAATGTGGTTATTTAAAATAGATAGAATTGTTTAAAGTATGTATTTTTTTGTACATGATACATAATCTATACTATGAATTGCAGAATGTTTTCACTTTCTATTTCTATTTTTCTCATTTATATGAGAAAATGACCGAAGAATATGTGGGTGTATTGAAAGACATGACGAAGATCTTTTCGTGAATTTGGGCCTAAACTTACCAGCGTTAAAAAGAAGCAGAGGCAGAGGCAATCCCCATTCAACCTGGTAATATAATACGCTTTCATACTGAGGCAAAGCGCGGTGTTCAATTCAAGTTTAAGAATTTTGCGGAAAGTGGGGAACGGAAGTGTCTTAATGGGAACGGAGTTGCTGATAAAGACTGCTGTGCTCAGGATACAGTGTAAAGCATATTATAAGTAAAAGACCAAAAGAAGGTCTATTTGCCTGACGCCACAACTCGACCAAAGTAACGGCATCAGTGATGTAAAAAGAAGACTTATTTTTGTCAGTTTCACGCTGTAGTAGATATCATATAATTAGCCTCTGCTAATATGTTTCTCCACTTTCCGCCCAATTTTCGTGATGTTTTTACAATATATTGTTATATATTGTAACGGTAAAAGTAGCAGTGATATGCAATAATTAGAATAATTGTAGGAATATGTAAGAATTATCCTTCCTAAACTAGCCCGTGTTATATTGCAAAAATCAATTTAACTAATTGATAAACCAAAACAAAAATATAAGCGTATTTGTGTCAAACAGCAGCAAATTCATACATTTCTGCTTCTATCCCGAATTAAACTGAGTTGTGGAAGCGATTATTGCATATTACTCATTATTGATGTATATGTGTACCTACTACTGTATGTTATACAAAATATTATTTGTTTAAATTTTATTATATGCATACAAATGTCCTGTTAAAATTATAAGTTTATCCTGTTATAATTAAAAAAAATCTGTTCATTTTATTATCTTTGTAATTTTTGAT
Organism: Eueides isabella; assembly: GCA_019049475.1. Taxonomy (NCBI): domain Eukaryota; kingdom Metazoa; phylum Arthropoda; class Insecta; order Lepidoptera; family Nymphalidae; genus Eueides; species Eueides isabella. Next base: position 10,344,450 of record CM032389.1, on the reverse strand, counting down.
GAAATGATTTCTTAATTTAAGTAGTAGTTATTAAATAAACAATCACATTATTAACTTGATCCTAGTCATATATTATAAATAATAAATTAAAAATAAAACAATCTTTACTAAAGGATAAATATTTTACTACCAGAACACCAACAATAAAAAAGCATTTAAAGTATTTAAAACACCATATATATAAATATCTTTACAACAAACCCGCAAATGATCGATGGTATCTAAAATCCAACTATCAACACCCATTATTTTCTCTGATAATTTGTCAGAGAACCCTTCGATGTGGCAACGCGCCTCCTGTTGACAAAACTTTATTACCGAAAAGTGGACAATATTGTACCAAATCACGCTTTTTTGTTAACCCGACGTACACCGGTCTATTGAAAAAATGATCTAGTTTTGACCCCAAAACGTAAGGGACTAATGCCCGAAGGGACAATAGAAACACGAAATTCTGGTTATTTTTATGTTATAGTTCAAATAATATTACATTTAGTCTACATAATGATTGAACATTATTACTGACAGCTTTGAACAGAAAATATTATTTGATATTCTCTTTATATAGTTTTTATTACCATCACTTTCTGGTCTTGTAAATACTATGTTTTAGAAAAAAAACAGTTTTTTTTTTCACAATTTTTAATCTTTTCATCTTGGCAGAATAAAAAAATTAGAAATAAAAAAGCCATAGCCCTCCTAAAGCTCTATAAAACAGCTTTATAAGACATACGAGTACATACGAACCAGTAACAGAACTAAGACATGTCATAAAGCATTATCTCTCCCCGTCCCACTTCTATTCCCTCCATAAGCGTAAAAGAGAAAACATTCAAAACACACACAAAACGGAAGGAACATTATTAAAAATTCAAAATTAGAAAACGTTAAAACAATAGGCAACATTCGTTCACTTTGCAGACGCAGTCCGTCTAGCGCACTCGTCTAACAATGGTGACCTATTGTTCGTGCGTCCATTTTAAATGAGCAAAATGGCGGCGAGCAAAATCCCGAATTCAAACGATACTGCCATTTGAAACAAAGCTCTAATCCTAGTGAAGGGTTAAACGCGTGCTATTGGTCAGTCCATTACCCCTTTGAGAATGTTACGGCAGCGTTTTAATGTTCGTATTTGGTTTTATTTAGATTCATTATTTTATCAAAAATAAGTTTTTGATAAATTTTAAGATAATATTTATAATTATCCAAAGTAAAATAATTTGTATCTTAAATCTGGATATAAGTAAATTTTATATTGCTTAGTAAATTATTTAATATTGTGTATTGCTTCCCAATAAAATATATCAGAATGCATGAAAAATAGAAGATGGATTGAATCTTCACAGAATTCTCACCAAAAGCCGGAAAATATGATAGATATTTCAATATGAGGCTTCAACTTTATTCATAAATAAATATCCAAGAAAAATCATATAAAAAAAACAATATTAAATAAAATTCCATATTAAAGTTAATTACAAAACTTTAACATTACAATTACAATTTAAACGTATAATTGTACATTAAGCTGGCTGAAAACCCAGCCCTCAGGTAAACGTTGAAAGAACCTACCAACCTACATCAAACTGTAACTCGTTACAAAATGTGACTGCTCCGAATAAAGGTGTTGTTTTAATTACATTATCAGACGAGCACACGCGCTGGGGCGGACCCTTCTCACGGCTTGAAAGACATTCAAATAATAGTCTTTGAAGAAAAGTAGATATGTACGCCACCCTCGCTACACTTTACAAGCTTATTCTCACAGAGAATAAATACCTCTAGATCTTAAGCAATAGTGGCTTATATCCTGTAAAAGGATTTTCATGAATAAATATCAGGATTGAGAGGCAAGTTTTGATTATGTTCGACTGTCACGGCTGATGCGCACGATGAGCGAAGTTTGTTCTATTGTTTTTGTGTGTAGATTTTAAGCGTGTCATGTTATTTTCACTAGTGCCTTCACTTAAATTTCATTAAGAGAAACTGAAAGAGAAAAATACTGTTAAATTGTAGTGATTACCATTTCAATAAACGTCTAAGGACTGCCGTGACACAGTGACACGGCGACTGAATTTAGGCGTGACATTTATATGTGTGATTTCCACATGGAAGAATGGCAGATTTGTTTTCTTTCTTTACTATAGTAACAAGACAAAGCGTAGCGATAGAAAGAATAGAAAGAAAAGCCAGAAAAGTGAAGAGTAGAGTGTCTAAACATATACTGTAAAACAAACATAAGCAGGTTTGCATCTGTCTGCTCTGATATACGGAATACAGAATAAAACTAAAAAAAAAATACATAACCAGCGTTTATCCCCACACATAGCAGTCACTTGTACAGACGCACGTTTGCGCCCCTTCGCCTACAGACCTCTTTTCTCTTCTATATATTCTTCTGTTTTCTATTAAGTATTTAAAAATAATTGGTTGTACATGATGTGGTTAATATTCATTTTATTGAAATTTACTGTAAGCTGCGAATTATTATTTGCTTAAAACATAGGATTTTAATGATTTTAATTTCGTCTTGTATACTTTAAAAGTACAAAGATGTCATGACCCAGGTATACAAATGTACATACTACAACTGCGAAGGTCCGATCTCCACTTCAGGAAATGTAATATTTTATATTTTCATTTCTTCAAGCTGGTCGCAAGATATAACACAGTGTCGAATTCCGCTTAACAATACCTCAAATTCATCAGATAACGGGAATCAGAATAATCTGTGTTAACACTAGAATTATGAGTTTTTCTCTGCCTACGTCACGCCTGCCTGCTTGCCAATCTGCCGTCACTATGTGCATGATACAGTGTGATACAGCGTGTACGTACGTACAAAACCTAAAAACATTTACTAACCTTGTTACTTAAGCTTATTTTCAACGGTAATTGTAATAAATATTTCATTCAACGTTAAAGGGTAAGAAATATTTTTTATTACATCGGCCACATTTTCACAAATAATATAAACTAAGTAACAAAATTCCAAATTAGATATAACTTACAAAAACCGTCTCAAAACTCGAATATACCCCGAAAATTTCTTGGTAATATTATATCCTTACATTAGGGCTAAGTGATAGCGTCACATTTGCAGGATTAATTCATCATCCGAATTGCCGTGGCCAGACTGATGGCTCGGAACGGGGGGAACACCCCGCCCGCCCTGATTTACGTATGGAGTTTTAAATGGCGATTGTAATTTTTGGGAAAATGATCCCGTTTTATTATGATGTACATAGATATTATATGTGTAAATAAATTTATATTACATATAAATGGTTAACATAGAAAAATAATTATAACTATAGACATACACTGTGACTCTAAATACTAACTTAACGTTTATTTCTAAATCTATGATCTTATTAGGTTATTTTATTTTTTAAACAGATTACTTAAAGTATAAGTAGTAAGAAGTACTACACTCTTTATTTAAAAGTATTGATAATATACTATAATTTATTTTTAACTAAAATAAATAACAAATTGTAAATGAGTAAAAAAACTTATAAGTAGATGTATAAAATATACGTAACTTTAGATTTTTAAAAAAAGACTGACAACAAATACATAATAACTACGAAAACCCTAAAACGATACAAGATCGACTTTTATATTTGTTCTTTCAAGTAAAACTCATATGAGGCACTCATGCGTTAATATCTGTTTGTTCCCAAAAACTTGGTGCCAAAGTAAAACATAAAACTTAGTCAAAGAGCAAATCGCTACAAGCGCTAAGTTGCGCGAGCGCCCATTGCCCTTTGCACCCCGAATTAACCCCCTTCCTCTCCCCCTCCCTCTTTCCTCTGTCCCACCCCATAGGACAGTAAGGATAAATGGGAGGGCTGGCTCTTCTGGTTAAGTGTAGATTTTCCGAATGCGGTGTTGATGATGGTTGGATAGAGATTGCGGGATTTTTATCGATAAGTATATTATTTTCTTGTCATTACTTTGTTTGAAAAATCTAAAAATACATATATTTAATATATATTTACCAGTTTGCCGTTTGTTATTTTATTATCATTCACTTCAATTTGAATTTAATTTTTCATAATCTATAGTTAGCTTAAATTTTTTAATAAATTTTCAATAGATATATATAGATAAAGAAGACTCTTTACATATATAATATGTATTTAGATGTTAACTTTTGAATATATTTATAACGTGCGTTGTGTTACAAGAAAATACTACACATAATAGATGTATTACGAAAAGCTATGAAATAAGTGTATTGAATTCATACTGATACATTATTCTTAAAGTAATATCCTTATATGAGAATTAAGAGAAGAAGTCCTTTATCTGAGAATTTTTAATAGTTTACGTTTTCATTGTTGAAAAGAGGTATTTTCAACAATGTTATATCCTTGTGAATCTTTAAGCACACTGTTTTACACTTCTTTAGAAACCTTTAGATCAAACATTATATAAGACCAACAAAGGTGTTTCTATATATAGCAAATTTTAAATAATATTATTGAAATAAATATATCGATAACATTAATTACACCTACATGCCTATCCCCACAATTCCTCGAGACCGTTGGACAGCGGGGTTGTAAATACTCGTGTAAAATTGTCCACGCTCCCCCTGAAAGGCTTTTGTGTTACATATTTCTTTGTTATTTACCTCGCACTCCGTGTACCTTGTACGAAGACGTGCAATTAAATAGATGTTGAGATCTAGATGAGCAAAATACGAATCTATATATATAGACATAGAAAATGCTCAGGAATTTTACTGTTGTTACTTTAAATATAGATATTTATGGCTTAGTTAATTGTACGAGTATTATCCGTACCAGCCAGAATTAGTAGTAGATTCAAATTCATTATTTCCTTTCAGTATATTCCGGATACTACTCGTATAAAAAAACATTAAATAATATTCGTAGAATTCTTCGTGAGTAGTGTTGTCAAATGGTGAAGATCAAATAATAATAGATACCTTACTATATTACAAATTTCTTATACTAATAATTTACCTGTACTTTTTCATACAAAAATAACATATGTATATTTTTTCATTGAAGGGTTCATACACTGTACGTCTATCGTTACACTTATCACTGTATCCTTTGTTTTTGCTGAGTGAATGCAGTGAGATCTTGTATTGTGATGGAACCTTGGATTGGATTTCTACTGCTAGCTTAATATAAATATTACTAGGTATATTTGTAGTTCTTGTAAAGAGGCTAATGCGGTATAGCTTTTATTGAAAGGAAAGAAAAATTATAGGAAATGTTTAAATTAAAAATATAATATTAGTTAGGTGAGTTTATGTAGAATGAAATATATCTAGAATTATATTTTTAAATTAACGGAAAATGTGTCTGTAACTAAGTAAAGCTCTATATGGCCACAGGTTAAAATATAAAGTACTGCAGGAAGACACATATTTTTAATTACGTAGAGTCGTATTTAAGAAAATATAAGAGGACATACTGTGGATATTTGTTCAATTTCGCAAAAGCTTTTTTAATAGAATAATAAGCTCTCTTCCCTTCTACATAAAGTGAGATTATTGATGGTGGACAAATAGAACAATATATTTAGTTTCTAATTATGTTTTTACAATTACAAACAAACCATTTAGTCAAGTGCAAACACGAAATCGGTCAACATTTGGTCACATTACGTGTTCTAATCACGATCGCTCCGAGTTAATTGCGATCGCAAATGAGACGCGCTACACTGGGTACTCGCCACCTGGGATAGCGAGAGACGTACACTGAACAGAAACATGCTTTTAATTTAATATATTGTTTATTATATTAAATTAGTGTTAATATTTCAAAATAAAATGTCATTTGATTTATTGATTGGAAAGTAAAATACTTCATGATTATAAACAAATGTTAAATATTTCAATAACATAATTACTACTTAGAGTTTTGTCGTAGTACAAGCATGTGACTGTAAAAGTAACAGGTTGTAGGTTTGACCCCATGAAATATTTAATAATTTATTTTTTTTCTGTCTGATTACAAGCCAAAGAATGGCGTTGTGTTTCGCCACTCAAAATATTATGCCGCATATATAGCAGAGAGTGGGAAACAGGGAGTGAGAAAGTAGAGATTTTTGTCATACTCACTCAGCTTCACGCTGTATCCCGCACATGGCAGGGTAGGCAGAGGGAACTTGGGAACCTAGTGCTAAGACACTCCGTTCCACTTCCGTTTTCCGCGTAATATGAGGCATTGCGTGTTGAGTGGCGAAATTTAACACCTTATTATTAATTATAAAACAATTGTATAAGTACTATTTTCAGTTTCACGCTATATTCTGCATATGCAGTGCAGATAGACAGAATTTAGTGTTCAAACACTCCTTCTCCTTCTCAATGCCAAATTATCGAGGCATTGCATTAATGCACTCATATGAGTGGCGGAACACAATGCCGTGCTTTGTCTTGCTATCGGAGTGAAAAAAAAAACTACTCATGATTAATTTAATGAACATCGCGCCTTATGACTAAATGTCTCCCTTTCACCTTCTACTTTCGCTTGGATAATCTTATTTTTGCAGCTTCCAAGCCATTTTATTCCTAGACTTCCTCTTAATAAAGCCTAAAATAGCTCAGCTTTCATGCTAGAGTTAAAATGTATTACCTTTTATTGTGATCCTCAACACGGATTAAGAGAAAGCGCGGTTTTGAATTTTGATTTGGATTGTAGCGATCTTGGCCATTCAAATTAGAGCTCTCTTGGATTATTTGTCGCGTATTTTCTAATCTGATCGTATAAAAGGTAAGGGGAGAGGTAGGTCAAGTTACAGCGGTGTAAGTATCTATGCACACCTATTTTGTTTAATACTTTGATTACATTGTACGGAATAACATTTAATAAAGGTGTAACGTGCAGACTTTTGCACTTTTTTGGGATATATGTTGTTCTTTAATAGTAATACCAGAATATTACTTACTCACACATTCATATAATTAATAGAAATTGATAAAATAATTATGCTTCATATAATGTAATATATTGATTAATGAATGTATTATTTTTAACATTTATTGTCAATTTATTGAACAGATTATCCTGTTAGTTATAATACTGTTTTTTGGAGCGTTTAACACGACGCAGCACCCGTTCAGTGTTTTTTAAACTGTGATCGCGCTCATTTGTGGAAGAATTAAAAGTTTACGACTTTTCTTCAAATTTAAATGTCTACAGTAAAATTAATATGTTATTTGTGAGATATAAAATAAATTAATTAAAGTTACTTAATAAAAAAAAATGCAAAAAATTGTGAATAAAATTAAATTTATTATAGTTATATACACCGTCTTTATTACAAGTTCACGTACAGTAGGTATATTGATAATAATAAACTATTAAATATATTTATAATAATTTTCTTTTAAGTTTCTGTTAATGTTTTTTTAGTTTCTGTTAATGTTGTTGAGGCCTGGGTTCGATCCACACTCGAGGAAGTAAAATATTTAATATTTTCTATTTAATTAAATTAATGTTTTCATTTCTTCACTCTGGTTCTAAGCAAAACGCGGCGTTAAATTCCGCCACTCAACATGCAATGCCTCAAATTTAACGGAAATTGGGGAAAGGAAGTGGAACAGACTCTCTTAACATTAGGTTCCCAAGTTCCCTCTGCCTACCCTGCCATGTGCGGGATATAGCGTGAAGCTGAGTAGAGTAGAGTAGTTTCTGTTAATTTCAAAAAAGCGTCTCTACTTTTTCTTAAGCGTACTGATATTCAAAATTAATCTAAATATAATAAATTGAGCAAGGATCGAATCAATAACCATCTGACACAGTCAGTGTCCCGCAACACTATGTAGACGTTTCTCTAAATAATTCATTTTGAAATAACTATGTATACCTAATACCATATGGTCATCACCCCATCAGGCAAATATATTAGGTAAGCTCGTGGGCAGCAAGGGCGGTGTAACCCCTTCACAGCCAGCCCCAAGCAAACTGACCCATAGGTCATAAACGTTTCTCTATTTTAGTTAAAACACGTGCTCGTGTGTGTAATAGAAAAGCTAGTAATAATTTATGTGTTTTTTTTTGCAAAGCAAAAATGTTATTTCTATAGAAATTTATTAGAAATTTTGTGGAAAAATTAATTTATTTTTTAATATTTAATGGTTTTATTTTTTTATAGCTTAAATGATTGTTTAATTCATAATTGAACGTTTATATTTCTTTTTTTATTGTTCTTCGTTAAGTTTTTTTTTATATTTATCGAAATTGCAATATTATTTTGATGCTAGTACTTTTTTTTTTCATAATGTCACAAATTAATGTCTTGAAGGTATTTTGAATACGTAGAAAATGTATCATTTCAATAACAAATTTACGTCTAATATTGTCTGTACCTGTGTGACTGTGACTGTGTTATATATCTTTACAAGAAAAAAATTGGTCTAGTGCGAGTCAGATTCACACACCAAGGGATGCGTTCCAATTACAGATCGGCCAAAAGCACAACTTATAAAAGTTGATAAGCTCAAGTTTGTGAGAGTGTGCACAAGTTTTATATGATACTTTTTGATTACGTTGACTTATAAACTTGATGTTTTTGTGTTCCCAGGGACTATTTGATATTAATTTTAGTTTCATACCAGAGATAAATCTTGACCCACGGAATAAGGGGAAAAGCCAAAGGCTGCTTCGCCCGATTTAACATATTTTTATATTATAGCCAATAAATTGTACATATAAGCTATATTACTGAAAAAAAATCATCTCAATCCGTTCAGTAGTTTTTGCGTGAATGTGAAATAAACATATGAATGTTCAACTGTGGCAGTTTATCTTACCATTAGATGAATAAAACTCTCCATTTTCTTCTTAAGCAAACTACACATTCATTTGAAATGTTTATTCATATAAATATAATAAAAATAAATAAATATATCTGTTGATCAGTGTATTATATGACAGATATTTTGATTCTTTAAGCATATAACCAACTATAACAGTCAGGCTGTAAGCGAGATGCTAGTAGGGTAGGTGACGAGAGATTCTAAGAGAAAAAAAATATTAATTTCTATACTGCCGGTAAAATTAAAGACTGGGTTAAATTCGAACAATAATAACGGGTACGTTATATATTATACCTAGGCACGATGTAATGCTGATAAGAAGATGTTCACTACATACAATGTATCATCATCGTATATAAATATTTAGTACTTTTTATGCTTGTTGATGCGCATAAGCTCCCTAAGAGCTCAAGCGTGTGACTGTGAACTCGACACGTCGGGATTCGTTTCCCGCTCGCTCGAATATTTTAATTTTTCACTCTCGTAACAACGCTATGCGTGGCGTTGACTTCTTTCAACGCAATGTCTCTTGAATTAAGTGATATATCAGAAATATAAGTATGTTAATTGAAACAGAGTGTCATATCACTAGGTACCCACGTTCCCTCAGCCTACCCTTAGTTATATGCCATATATTGTGTGAAACTAAAAGAAACCAAACAATATAATATGTTTAATAAAATTTCAACATAAATATATTTTAACATATTTTATTTATAATATCTAGTACTATATAATTTTGCAAACCAGTTTACTCGTTATTCTAATGATACCCTACTTTGCATATTGCGAAATGCATTCAATAAAAAATGGCATTGTCAAACGGCAGATGGCCGAGATTGAAAAGTTATTGATATTAAAAATAATATTGTAACGGTTATTTTTATCATAAATATGAGTAAGAAAAGTCATAAAATATTATTTTTCTTATGATTACAATTAAAATAGACAACACACAAACGTATAAAAGAGATCATTAAATATTTGTAAAGCCGGGGATGGTTCAGTGGCAAAACGTCTACTGTAAGTGTTATGGTTCTGGGTTCAATTTCCACTCACACACGAACAATTAATATTGTTATTCTCTTTGGTATGAAAACAAAACTTGTGCGCACTCAAAACCTCGTAAATAGGGAAGATGAGAACGGAGTGTCATAACATTTACTTCCCTCTGCCTACCCTACTATATAAAAAAATAAAAATCCAAAAAGAAATTATATTTTCTTGAAATATTATAAAAAAAATCTTACAAAATTTACAAATATTAAATAATAAGCCCCACATTAAAGCTTAACTCCGCCGCGGTCCGAGGGCGTGGCTTACACTGTCCATTGGTCAAAATAAAAAGGACGCGCTTCATTGCATAAACACTCGATGTATTCCAATAGGATTTTTATAAGGGTCATTGTATGTATAAAGCATTTCAAACTTCTACCGCTGCTTTTACAATAAAATTTCTATTCAAAGTATTCTTTAGAATAATATTTTGTTAAAAATACTGTGATAGTTAGTGGTAAAGGTGTTAATGGACGCTAGCTATATGACAGGTTGCTCATTCAAATCCTGCATAGGATATACAATATTGTCTTTTATGCTATTTTCTATTAGAATTTATTTTTCTATCGTTGTTCCCATATTATTGGGTAGATAAGAAAAAGAAAGATCAACATTATATTATTCGAACCTGCCAGCAGTTATTAAGAGATTTCATAACAGTGGTAAAAATAATTTCAGAAATTTATCAAGCCAAAAGATTTTTTTCTATTAAATAGTAAGTTGGTTTTATTGTACGTTAATTTTCACGTTAAAGTAGTATAGCGATAATCTTATCATATGATTGGAATAAACTTATATGAATCATTTTGAATGGAACAATTTTAACCGGATTAATCGCGTATAGGCTGAGGCCTGTCGTGGCGCAGCGGCATAGAAGTGTGACTGTAACCGACAGGTTCTGGGTTCGATCCCCAGTCGAGGAAATGAAATATTTAATATTTTCAATTTAAATATTTAATGTTTCATTTCTTCGCTCTGGTAATAAGGCAAAGCGTGGCGTTGAGTTCCGCCCCTCAACACGCAATGCCTCAAATTCGGCGGTAAGTGGGGAATGGAAGTGGAACAGAGTGTCATAACACTAGGTTTCACTTCCGTTCCCTGCCAAGTGCGGGATACAGCGTGAAGCTGAAAAAAAAAAGAAAAAAAAAATTGCGTATGTTGGTTCTGATCTGTATTCAAGAGTAGACGGACTACTGTACTGTACTGTTTCCATTTGTTTGTTTAATACTTAAAGTTCAAAACGTCGGGTTTCCAAAAATGTATAAATACCAATATACGCGATTCAAAGATAAATTCAAATTCAAAGATATTATTATATGAATCAATTTTCTTATAAGAGTTTACAAGAGTGTGAAGTTTGTGCAAGTGTATCAACATTAATTTTCGCCTAGGTAGGTAGGTATATTTAATGATTGGTCATCTAAACAGATCAGTTGATAAAAGAGCTCTTTAGATACAGAAATAAATTAACCTATTAAAAAATATAAATGGACTTTCTAAAATGCTGCTTTAAATGTACCTAACTAATATATATCTTTATAAACTCTATCGTTCTCTTCGTCACTGTTCTATAGAACAAAAGTAACTCATTTATACCATCAAATAAAACAAATTACAATATATACCTTTTGGATTTTATTTGAATATTTTAAAAACAATTGCGCTAAAGCAGCTTTTATTCTGTAGTGTATCTTCCAGACTAATAAGTAAAAGTGAATAAAACACAATAAATGCGAAAGCTTAATTATTTTTTTAAATAATAATGATCCTTTTCTTAGTAGTAAATTTAATTTGCTAAAAAAAATACTTTAGAACTAATCGAAAAATTAATATATACAATATTTTCTAGAAAACATATTATATAAAAAATTTTACATGGCAGGATTTGAATCCGCGCCTATTGAAAATCGTCCAAGCTGTGGTAATTGAACGTATAGCTTAGTTGACCAATGCATTAGACAATTTTCTAGAGGCATCGGTTCAAATCAGTTTAAAAAAGTAAATTATTCGTTTTACTAATAAGTATGTTCCTTTCCTAAGTAGCTTAAGCATTTTTAAGTAGATATTTAGGGCGATATACGAAATATCGCTTTAAATACGTAAAAAATGCTTAAATTCGTTTTGAACTTAGAAAACATATATATATACATCGGTAATACAATATTATGCCATTATAACGAGTCAAACCGACTGCAATGCGACGTACTTTAATAATTAAAAGGGTTGATTCTTGTTGTTCTTCAAACACTTCCTGGTCAGCCGCGAGGGAGACAGCTCGAATGAAACTTTAAATATCACGAACTGTAATCTTCGTAATTAGTTGAACTAAATGTGTCCCGAAAGGGTAATTGATCATAAGTTTTTGGGAATTATGCATTTTTTTATTATATTTAAATATATTGTGTAAGTTTTTAAAAAGTTTTTTAACTTTAAGAGTACTTTATTTTAATCTAGACTTAAGTTTTTTTTTTTTTATTTGAAATATGTGATTATAGTTTTTAAGTAATATATTTGCATAAAACGTGTATTTTTAATGCCTCTAATTTTTTTTTACTTTCATGATTGTTTTGTATAGGTCCAATTCTGAATGTTATCTTACCAAATCGGTAAAAATGAACATAAACTAAATACGGCATCCAAGTACTTTATCTTTAATTAATTTATTTAATCAATTATTATTTAATAAATACTAAGATAGCGACATCTATTTTATGAAATATTTATGTTTTAAAAAGTCATTATGTAGTGCCATCTATCGTCACAGTTGTAAACTTTGTCATGAAATTCAATAATTTTCTTATAAGATCGATATTTATTACATTTTAAATTCTTAATAACCACAATTTCTATGTATCTAAACAATGTTATAAATAAACATTAAAAATGAAGATGTAACAAGAAACATTAATGTAACCCAGAATATAATATGGCGGCATCGCAATACAGACATTGTTGGTTAACTTGTTGCAAAGTATTAAAAGAAGGTGAACTTAACTGTACCACTATTTTTAAATAGATATAAAATAACTTTCAAATATTATTAAAATATATATAAATCATTCATTTTTATTATTCTCAATAATTATATTTATGAAGCAAAAGCTTAGATTCATTATTTTGCCGTAATAGTTGCCGCTACTCGCCACTAGATGACGCAACTAACTAAGAAAGCTATCTGTTTGTTTTGTTCAATCTCCATTTGTTTTGTTCAATGCTTAATTTATAGAACCAATATTTCATTTTTTTTATTTATTTACTACTACTACTACTTTATTCAATAAAAAAATATTTTCCATACAGAAAAATGAGTTATTATTTAATTAAACGATGAGATTTTTTTATTATTATTTTCTGGATTGATATATAAATAAGTAAATAAAAGGACTTCTTTTATGTATTTGTTATTAAAAAATAAAATATTTCATAAATTGATTATTTACATTATTAGGCTTTAATTTAATAATTGTATATATAAGAAGGCATAGATAACAAAATGATAAGACAGTGCCATACTCGGACTTTGAGACAAGAAATTAAAATAATATTGGCACAACGAAAGGAAACGATTTATTTCTGAATGTTACTGGATTTTTTTCAGATTGTCACTTTCTTCTGAAGAAGGCAGAGAGGGAGACAACGTAACTTAACTTTCGCGATTTGTTTCTTATAAATTTATATATTTTTTATTTACGTACCCAAAATCAGACATAATTAATTCAAGACATTTAATTCTTTATTAAGGTTACCTTTTTCACTGAATCACCTTAATATTATTTTAACTTCTATAATTAATATAATTATATTGAAGGTAATAACCCTGACCGCCCCCTAATCTGTTTGGACCATCGGCCATATCGAATCAAAACTTTGCGTTATGTGTAAATAAAACTTAAGTCTAGTAGTTCAGTTTGCATCTTGGTGTATGTTAATTAGTCATTCAGTACCGACCAAGGAAGAGATTTATATATTTATATAAATTAAAGAATTTATAAAAAAAGAATGAATTTATAAATTAAAGAATTTAACTTATATTCGGTGGAAAGTGGGAAACGAAGGTGTCTTTATGGGAAATAAGGGTCACATGTTCTCTGTGACGCTAGAATAGATGTGAACGATTCAACGTTTCACGTTTGTTAACTTTTGTAAATACTTGCTAAGGTCCTAGGAACTTCGTGATTTTTATTCTATTCGTCATTTATAAAATTTAAACTTAAAATCGTCAGTTATAAAAAACTACAAAAATGTAAAAATAATTTGAAAGGTCGTGTAGGGGTACCAGCAAGCGATTGTAAACGCGACAGGTTTTGCGCGAGGTTTAGTTTCGCCATTTGACACGCATTGCCTCAAATTCGGCGAAAAGTGGGACAGAGTGTCTTAACACTAAGTTCGCAAGTTTCCTCTGCTCACCCTAATAAGCAAGATAGAGCGTACAGCAGAAAAAGAAAAAAAATAAAAAGGAAAGAGCTAAAGAAAATGCTTGCTTTAATTGCTATAAGCCTGAATTCAAGTGGGTATTGAAAATAGTAATAGATGAAGAATTTTACTATTCAGGTCCCTGGCTCCATCAACAGACCAGTTTGATGTACGATTACATGCTTGATTCAACTTTCAAGTTAATTTGTTATAACGATACAATTTTTATATGTCGATCAAATTTTCAAGGCTTTTTTTAAGTTAATTATTTGCCTACTTAATAAAAGCGGGTTAATAATTTACACTGTCAAAGTAAACTCAAGAAAAAATTGCCCATTTTTAGATACATATTTCTCAGCTTCACGCTGTATCCCCCAAATGGCAGATTAGCCAGAGGAAAGTTGGAAATCTAGTGATAAGACACTCCGTTTCGTTTCCCATTTTTCGCCCAATTAGAGACATTGCATATCGCGGCAAAACTTAACGAACGCTTTACTAGAGCGAAGAAATAAAAATACTTATATATTTTATTTAAATATGTTAACTATTTCATTACTTCAAGTGGGGATCACACCACAGCCGTCGCGTTTACAGGTACATAAGTAGGCAAACATTGTAAATATTTCCAATATTTCCAATACTCATAAAACTATGGATATTTGTATAAAATCAGATTTTTCATGAATTAATTGAACTATGTTTTTTTTTAATGTATTTACTTAACATTTTATAAAGTCTTTTATGATTACCAACTTAGCCTATTCAAATATAATGTTTGACCAAAATCAAATTTTCTTCCAAATTCAAAATAAACTTATTTAAAAATGTTTATAGCTTTTCCCAAATAAGTCAGATAACTTTATTTTGGTAATCTAATGTTAAGATTTCTGGTAATCTAATATTAAGATACTGATTTCACATTACGATTTACATTCTTAATTTTCTGTCGAATTCTGAACGCATGTTGCGTAGTAGAGCAGAGTTGGCAGAACGAAGAAATCAAAGTATATAATATTTAATTTTTTTGAATAAGTCAGCTTCACGCTGTATCCTGCAACATGGTAGGGTAGGTAGAGTGAACTTGGGAACCTAGTGTTAAGACACTCAGTTCCACTTCCGTTCCCTACTTTCCGCTGAATTTGAGGCATTGCGTGTTGAGTGGCGGAGGTCACCGCCGCGCTTTGCCTTGTTACCAGTGCGAAGAAATGATTAAATTAAATATTTAATTTGAAAATATGAAATATTTCATTCCGTCGACTGAGGATCGAACCCACAGCCTATCGTTTACAGCCACACCCTTGTGCCGCTGCGCCACTAAGGCCCCATTTTTGAATAAGGATTGAACCCCGAATCCAAAATAAAAAATAAAAAAATTCAACAATATATTTAATGCATTTGGGAACTTTTACAAAATTCAATACTTTTATTTTATTTAAAATTCTATTTGCTTATAGATTTATTTTTATTTATATTCATGAGCATAAAGAGGCTTCTTTCGTGTTAATTTTGGAGACGGCACTTTACACTTTATAAAAGCAGCACCTGAGTATTACTTAAGGCATTCCGAAAAATATTATATTAGCAAATAAAACCACGGCTATAAAAACTAATTATCATATGAGATATATTATACAAATTATTATTGGGGCCTGTCGTGGCGCAGCGCAAGCGTGTAACTGAACCCGACAAGTTAAGGGTTCGATCCCCACTCGAGGAAATGAAATATTTAATATTTTCAATTTAAATATTTAATATTTCCATTTCTTCGCTCTGGCACAAGGCAAAACGCGGCGTTGAGTTTCGCCACTCAACACGCAATCAAATTCGGCGGAAAGTGGGGAACGGAAGTGGAACGGAGTGTCTTAACACTAGGGTTCCAAGTGCCCTCTACCTACCCTGCCATGTGCGGGATACAGCGCGAAGCTGAGTTGAGTTGAGTTGAGTTATATAAATTATATAATGAACTGGACTAGGATGCAATTGAAAGCTATATATCATTTTCAATTGCATCCTAGTCCAGTTGATTGTTTTTTTGGGAAAGATTGTCTTAATGCTTAATAGATTTTATTAGCAGCTACACGCTGTATCCCGCACATGGCAGGGTACGCAGTGTGAACTTGGGAACCTAGTATTAGGACAATCCGTTCCGTTTCCCGTTTTCCGCCAATTTGAGGCATTGATTGCGTGAAGTGTGGCGGAAGTTAACTCCGCGTGTTGCCTAGTTACCTTACCTAAATAGAAAATATTCCTCGTGTGGTGATCGAACCCACATTCTATCTCGTTTGTACTCTTGCGTCACACAGGCCTCAAAAAATTCTATGACGTATATTATTTTGCATTTAGAAGTAAGTACAGCACGTTAATAAAGTAGTAAATGGTTGTTATCGTTGATAATGTAGGTAATTAATAAATATCTGTACTATATAAGGCTGTTGACTGAAGACCGAATACATATATTTTAATCTTTCATTCTATTCAAATCTACCCTGCCATTGGTTTTTTTCGTATTTCCCCCAATTATTTTCTATAAATGTTATATACCCATAGGCTTTTCTTTTGAATAGTACTGTCTATTAGTGGAAACCGTATGGAAATAGGTATTTTAATTTGAATAATGTAAGCCTCTCGAAAGCTTCTTGTTTTTTTTTTCTACGGAAAATATATGCTTGACAGCTTCACGCTACATCTCGCACTAAGCAGGGTAAGCAAAGGGTACCCGGGAATCTAGTGTTAAGACACTCCGTTCCCCACTTTCTGCCGAATTTGAGGCATTGCGCGTTGAGTTGCGGAACTCAACGCCGCGCTTTGCCCTATTACCAGAGCGAAGAAATGAAACATTAAATATTTAAATTGAAAATATTAAATATTTCATTTCCTCGACTAGGGATCGAACCCAAAACCTGTCGGTTATAATCACACTATTGTGCCGCTGTGCCACGACAGGCCTCAAAGGTTGTCGGGTTGTTTTACATGTATTATTTAAATATTAATTTTGCTTGATATACATATATTTATGAAATTACAAAATATATGTTTTTTTTTTAAATATTTATTTTTATTTTTTACACTCTCTGTTTCGATTAAGATAATTTCGTTCTCCACCTTCCGCTGAATTTGATACGAATTTCGTTTTCAGTAACGAAACTCAACTCACTTATTAGAGCGAGGAAATAAAAACATTAAATATTTTGTTTTCTCTAGAGGGAATCGAACCCACAACCTGTAACGTTTACAAAGTCACGACAGGCCCTAAATGTGTGTGTTGTTATATAATATTTTTATTTAATTCAAATGTTGTATCTCTTAGGCATTTTATTCAACATTATAATTTTATTAAAATTTTATATCAATATAGGGTCTGTAATGTTCTCTTTGAATATGTATCACGCTACAAAACTTAACTCTTTCTGAATAATATGTAGGTACTTATTGATACAGTTTTAAATGAAAAACATGTCTGATTAACAAATCATGGATATTTATTGAAATAAAAATAATAAAAATGAAAAATAATAAAAACAGTTCATCTTTCACGTAGTTACACAATAAAATTTGTCTTATTTATTTGTTGCTATTCCACCTCCTTTTGTCGTCCTTCCGTTATCCTATTAACATGAAAGTGTTTAAATTTTGAATCAACACTAGTTTCAAACAATAATATATTGATGAAGAAATAAATAAATTATGTTAAATATCGATCATTCAATAATGTGGTTATTAAAATGACGCTTAGAGATGGGCAATTGCGAATGATAATAATGGGAATAATAAATTAAAGTCGATTAGTTTATATTAATAAATTCCATTATAGCAATTGTTTTCATGTAGATTATATTTTAAATAATTGAATAATTATAAGATTCGCTAAGGATTACAGATTAAAAATGCATTTCTATTCGATTATCACAATAATCATTTTGTTATTCGATTATGTTGTGAACCATTCGTAATCGCCCAGCTCTAACTAGTGACATTTTAGTAGGTCCTGTCTAAATGACATACATATTATTACATCGTTTAAAGAGGCCCTAGAAGTTTTAAATAACAGGATATCGATTCAGGAGACAAAATGGAGTTTTATTTATTATAATTTACTTATAATTATCTAATATAAATTCTATCATATTTTACATTAAGTACGTATACTGAAAGATTTCACGCTTGGACTATAAGGTACAAGGTCTTCCACATGGGACATTTTCTTTTAAAACAAAACTGGAATATTTTTCAGTCTTAATAAAACAACTAACTAGCTCCAGAGGAAGCTTGGAAATAAAGATCACATACTTCAAGAAAGTTTTAATTTAATAATATTTAACACTAATTATATTTAGACGTACCTTGTTGGTAATAACACCTATTAACGATTGCAATTTTGCTTTCTACGACGCTAATTATAAAAGGAAACTCACCGTCTTAGCCGAAAATGAATTTATTTATTTGCGAAATATTGTTGTTTATAAATATTATGAACATCAATAGGTAGGTACTCGATTTACATATTACCCTTACGTCGATCGTATTTACAAGTTTTAACTAGGATAGGAAACATTTGCTTAGTATTGTACATAATATACTAAAATTACGAAACAACTGACCTAATTACATATACCTACATAAGATCTTAAAAAATATTGAAAAAACCGCAATAATTGACACTATACAGCTTAACAACTAAATGTACTTTAATGTTTAAATCAACGTAGCTAACTTTGGCATTGGTTTCTTTTTACAATAAACATGTCAAAACAAGGTTGAAATATAACACAAAGAGTACAGCCTCCAATGAAAATAACCAAATTTCACGTCTAACACCAACAACAAAACGGGGACTAACACTCACACAAAAGATATGTCACTAAGTCATAATTACTTAAATTAATGCCCTTCGATGCTAGGATTTTTGGGCTCATATTGCAATGTGTATTATATTATAAAGTAATCGCCACATTCATGTTCTTCTTAAGACTAGAAATTGAACAAATGCCGACCCGCTTATAGTCCGGTTGACATTGAAACTTAGTACAAACTAATTTATATCTATGCCATTTAGTCAAACTTTAGTACATAGCAACCGGACTACATTTCTATGTATATATATTAACAGAAAGTGGGTAGCGTGCAGCTTGTTTATTTAGAAGATTTGGCTGGGCGGCGCAGGTGGTAATAAACGAAGCCCACCCCAAGGGTAGAGTCACGAAGCCTCATCACGACATGCGTTAGAGTCATCGGATAAAGCAAGAGCACCATTACTTTGATTCACAACACATTTACGCATATGTTTCTCAAGCGTCGACGGTACCGAGAACGGCATTTCGCAAAAGCGACAGCGGTATACGTCTTTGCCAAGTCGTCCGTGCGTCTTCATGTGCCTCGTTAGTTTTGAGCTCTGAGCACACGCGTAGGAACATAATTCACACTTGTAGGGCTTCTCGCCTGTGTGTGATCGCCGATGGACTGTCAAATTTGAGCAATTCTTGAAAACTTTACCACAGAACTCACAAGTGTCATTTCGACGTCCTTCCTTCGTTTTCAGTAATGGGTTTTGTAATAATCCGTTGTTGCTGTTTTTGAGACCATCAAAAATATTATCAGGTGGCCTTTGAGCATGTAAAGTTGGTAACCACCAACCTTCTCCCCTATCCATGTCAAGTTTCATTCGTTTAGATGCCTCAAATGGGTTTTCAAATGGATTGAATAGTGGGTGTGGCTGTGGTGGCATTTTGGCAAATTCTTCTTTTAAGCGCAAAGCGGCAGTAGGTGGCATGCCGTTTGGCTTATCGGTGGGAGGACCGTTGTTATTGTCACGATCTTTTGCTAATTGCCATTTAAGTGAATTTCCAGATTCTTGTAATGCTTGCTTGAAAGCCTCACTATATTGAGCAATATTAGATAACCCAAACTTATCCATCAGTTCACCTACTACAGAAGCTGTAGGAGGATGAGCTGGAATAGCTGGAGTTTGTTTGCGGGGAGGAGCGCTAGGTACACTACTATTGGATACTGTTAAATCTTCAGCTTCTTCAACATCTTCCCCATCATCATTATCTTCTTCTTCTTCACCATCTAATTCTTCGTCTTCTAATTCATCTTCAGATTCGTCCTCACCAGTATCACCCCCAGATTCAACATCCTCGGTATTTGCGTCAGGGCCTCTATGAACCTTCATATGCTTTTTCAGTTTAGAATTTTTCTCAAAAGTTTCGTCGCATTCATTGCACTTAAAAGGTTTTTCCCCAGTATGGGTACGACGATGCACCATTAAGCTATTTTCAAATCGGAATTTCTTACCACAAAATTCACATGTGTGTATAGCCTCATCGTTATTTCTTTTTGTTGGCGTGGATGATGGTCGTTCTGGTGGTGCATCAGCAGTTTGAGGTTCAATCCGCCTATCGGGGGATATTGAACTGTGAGGCCGTATGGCTTCTCGAGGAGTGTCCACCGTTCCGGGTCCGGCGCCCGCGGGAGGAGTCTGACCGACTCGCGAGGGCGACGGGGAAGCGAACGGAGGCGAATGCTTCCTGGGGCTAGGAGAGCTCGAATTGCCTGTGGCCGCCCCTGGACTGGTCGTACCGGCCAGTTGCCGCAAGCGCTGCGAGTAAAAATCCAGCTGGGGTTCTAAAGAGAGAGGCTGGGATACAGGTGGTCTTTCTCGACCTGTTAATGATGTGGGAATTACAGGTGGTCGATCTGCAGGCGATGGAAATGCCTGGTGTGGAGGAAGTGAGTTGGCCGCTACAGCTGCGGCAGCCGCTGCTAAGTTCAATCCGTGGTGACGGAACTGCTCTGACACGAGTTGCTCCATTCTAAATCGGTGGTCATGATGATTAGGCCGAGCAAACAGAGGTGTTGGTGGTACTGACGGATGAGCTAGAGGAGGTAAGCTACCTGGTAAAGGCATACGAAGCAAGCCACCAACTCCAAAAGGGGAATGCATATCTGGTGGTGGAAGTAACGGATGGTGGCGAAGTGAGGGTGGTGGTAGAGGTGCACTTGTAGAAGAACACCCTGAACTCGATGAAGAAGTGCTTGAAGAGGAGTGGTTTTGTTTGCTTGGCATTTGCTGCGGCATGCTTTCCACATAAATCTTTACGCCATGCACGTGTTGAACATGCTGTACTAAACGCCAGGCGGAATGCACTCGCGCTTTGCACGTAGAGCAGACGTAGTTACTCGGTTCTGAAACAAGAAGAAAAAATATGTTAAAATATATACCGAATAAATGGTAACGATTTTCGATAGAAGATATACCGCAATATTAACGCTGGTAAAGTATCTAGTAATAGCTCTCACATATCGTAGTATAGGCCTAGGGTGGGCGCGTGGTACGCATGTTAAACAGGAGGTCCACGGGCCCGGTGCGTCGGCAGCCGTGACTGATAGCCCCTTCGTGTCTCGGGTGATTCATGCACCTCTAAAATCTTATGAAATATACGCGTGCCCGAATCACGTACACCCGCCCGAGTTAAGAATGTTGATATTGAAATCTATATGTAACACTATCACGGTAAAAGAAAAATGACAAACGACGACGTGAGAATAACTAAAACACAAATAAAGAAAAAAAAATATGTATAGGTCACATATTCGTATTAAAAATTGTCAATTTGATGAGCGTGATTTTAAAGCAAAGGATTTGGTGGTCAAGAGCCGTGGCGAAGCTGCGCCTCTACTTGTGACAGTGATTTGATTGCTCATTGTGATGCCGAGACAAATTTTATTGTGGACACTATTGTCTCGAGCTTATAGGGATGGGAACTTAATTTAATCAGATCAAGAATATATGCATGTTACTAAGTAATATATTTAAAGTCTGTTTAAAAAATACTATACTAATATATACTAATATATAAGTTTCTTTAATATTTGTATGTGAAATTATAATATTTAGATAAAATTTCAGTATATTTTATTTTAAAATTGAATAACAGCAAAACTAAAGTATTTTTTAGAATATCCATAAGTTCTCATACGCTTTTACTCACGAAATCTATCCAATATAATATTAAAAATGATTTATTCAAGCTCAGTCGGATTACACAGTACGTATCACCTATACTAATAGATTATACAATACATTATAAGTAGTTGTTAAGGTTTAAAAAAGCAAATCGTTATCGATAGTAAAAGATCATCACTGCGGTGGGCGCGGTCCGATAACATCTTGAATGTTAAGAAGATTATTGAAATGTAACGGTCAGATTGCTCTGTGACCGACCGGAAAAAAATATAGGTATGTATAAAGACCGCATTGGAACAATGAACTATAAATGACAATGTTTTGCAGCTTAACTGTATAATACAGAACAATATTAAAACTTGTATTGTATATTCCAATATTGTTTTAAGCAATTGAAACTTATTTTATAATATGTATACTAGTTCTATATAACATCATATACCGCAGTTGAGATAATAATATATTTGATCTTTAGAAATCATTTCTTTTTTTAAAAAATAATGTGACATCAATTGGCAATTTGTTTATGGTATATAATCTGTCAATGTTGAACAAAAGAACTGCTTTTATAAAAGTAAACGTTATAATTCTTTAGGTAGAGAATTAAAAAAAATTTAAGAAATATTTACAAATTGTACAAAATATATACAAAATTTATAAGAAAAATAAAAAAAGAGACTTGAAGGTTTATTTAGACATTTCATTTTAAAATCTTTACCGTCGAATAGTACAGCGCAAGTAATCTCAATACGATAGCATCAAGACCGGTGTGATAGTAGTGATAATTAAACAATAACCGTGTGGGCCCGATGGCGAGATTGTTAGTCTATAATCAGTATAATAAATAATAAGTACTATGTATATAACGCTATGAAAAAAGGAATAAATATGTATTTTTAGTATTTTTTTCTCTATTTGTGTATTTGTTTTTTTCTTATTTTCTCAAAAATAGAGGTGAGGCTCTGCACTTTTCGCATCTTTCTACGGTAGGCAATACTAGTTAAACTTGGTCGTTTGAGATTTTTAGTTAATATACGTATGTATTTTTTTGGAAACGTTTAGTTTTCAAAATTTTCAATCAAAAATTGATACTAATATTACCTACTTATATATACTTGCATTGCATCTTATATAAAAAATAAATAAAATGCACCCGTTTAAATGGCAAATACCGAAAAATTGTGTCTCCGGAATAACGGTTAAAGACGAAGTTCCAGAAGTTAACAACCGTTTCGATTTCAAAAGGCAATCGTTGATTATGGGCATTGTGGGCGAATCAGTGGGGGTGAAATTTTTAAACGCCACCCGTCTGGACCACCCCTTTGGGTGGCTTAACCCCGGACAGTGCGTTAACCGTTACAATTTCTCCTTTTTTAGTGCAAATTTGGCATTATAAAGGATACATAAGCAAGAGCAAATATGTATGATAAATTGAAAAATCTCTTTAATCATTTTAAATAATTTGCTAAGTTAGTACATAAAATATTTGAAACTAATCAAACGTTGCTAACATATCAGTTTCAAATTGTTTGCTATATTCATTTGAAAAGCCAAGAAATGCCAGACAACTAATGAACTTGACTGTCTCACATTCTATACTATGAAATTTGCACATTATATCGTATTTTCATAAAATAAGAGTTAACACAGGTCTCTCATAAGGTCACCTCAACATAAGGTGATAAAATTTAGATTCTGTTTATCATTGTAAATACCGTTTTATGACGTTGATGTAAATCTAAATGGCAAAGGCGTGCGTTCGAGAATTATCTTTTGCAATGATGGGCCTAGTAATGTGCTTTAAATTTTAATCATTAGTGTATAAAACCGTTATGCCTCAACAAATAACTGAAATTTTGTCAGAAACACTCAAAGAGCCTTCTCGATAAAATAAGCAAATTTAAAAAAAAATATGTATGAAACATAGAAGTTTTTATGAAATCCGCATCAACTGTGCTACAATATTCATTGAGCACCTATCAATATCGGCGATATTCACAATATTTTGGGCCTTTTCAAAAAAATACCTTTTCTTAACCATATAATAACGAAAA
This sequence comes from Eueides isabella, assembly GCA_019049475.1. Lineage (NCBI taxonomy): Eukaryota > Metazoa > Arthropoda > Insecta > Lepidoptera > Nymphalidae > Eueides > Eueides isabella. Next base: position 10,320,155 of record CM032389.1, on the reverse strand, counting down.
ACATTTTTTCAACAATAAATCATTAAGTTCTGTGCGTTTCAACTTTCGCGAGCTACTTCAAAAAAAAAAGAACAAAAGTCCGAAATGACGAAAGAATAGTATCTAGTCCATGTACGTGAAAATAAAGTCATAAAATTTAAAGCAGAGTTGAAAAATGTGAATATAGTTCGTATAAAACATTCGGCCGGATGCCGCCGGCGCTTCTTCCGGACTGCAGTTGTTAGCGCCCCGGCTCCTCTCGCGGACACTGTAGCCTACCTATATCACACCCATTAGTCTCTTAACATTTTCCTTGTAATATTTTTTGTGTTTTTTTTTGTATGAATATTTTTTACAGAAGATTAGCCTTTCTTTGTAATTTTATTTGATGATTAAATTGATTTTAACTAAATTCATTAATAATAAGTTGAAAAAAAAGGAAACTATAGGTATAAACTTGTGTCTTATGTTTATACAAAAGTATATGTTATATGAATAATATTGTTGATGTGACTATTGAAGGCATTTTCAATACTTCAATATTTATAATGAAATGTTTTCCAATTTAGTAAAATAAAAATACTATGCCATAATGCTAAGTGAACAATTAAAATTGAACACTGTAATATTATTTGAAATTTAACGACTCTGAACATGCAGAATGCAGTGATACACTACAAGGACTCTCTATTTTCTCCAAAAAAATCTCCATATAACACTTGAAGATACAAATAGAAAATCTATTTTATAACATATTTCAACCTTTGCAATTCACTCTTAATTTGAACACCAATTACTTGTTAAAAAGGCGTCCTATTTTCAAGCCATGCGATATTTATAAGCGAGGCTAGATCGACTTGTTATGCGGCGGATGTCCGTCGCGCTGAATGACCGCCTTCCCCTTCCGCCCACCCTCAGCTATAACCCGAATGGTGCAAATTGTGACCCATAACTGACGACATGTTGCGGTATGAAAAATAAAAATTCCTGAAATGGAACGCAATTTACGCGAGCTTATTTATGCGAGCTATATATATTTTAGTGCTTTATTCAAAATTATAGTCTCTTTTGGTTTATTGAAGTCTTAATATTTTATTGAAATTTCTTTGAAGTGTTCGTCTATTAGTGTTGTGTGTTGGAATTTTACTGAAGCATGTTTGAAGAAAACGATTATATTTTAAAATTAAGAATGTGTCTATCTACTTTTTTCATGTTGAATATAAAGTTAATTATGTCTTTTAATGGAAACGAATGTTATTTTGTACAGAACATAATTTAAAAAATCATATTTTCTTAATAAGTTATTAACATAAAAATAACAGCGTTCTTGGTATTTCTTGTAAAGTTAACCTAGGTGGATTAGCTGGCTTTCGAATCAAAGGTTTCGATAAACACATATAATCGTAGTGTGCTAATAGCCACAATTGTCAGGATTGAGTAAATTCTAATGAGATCAAACTCAAAAAAAATAAAAAATCGTGTATATACAAATATGCATGCATAATTTTAGAAGGTACTTATACTTCTGAAAATTGTATTTCTGAACTTATACTTCTGAAAATTGTATTGCAATTAAATAAAAATGTACAAGTACATAACTGTAAAAAAATTATTTAGCAGTAAACCTGCTAAATTTGTTTTTTATTTAATTCCAAGCCGATGATGTTATATTTAAATTGTATTTAACAACTATTCGGTAACAATTTGCAGTCATCTCAGAATGACGAATCAATTATTTTATCAAAATTATTAAGCAAAGTTAATAAATATGATATAATATAGCTGTATGCACAAGGCTTACTGAGACACCTCATGCGTCACCAACACGTCCTCTAGTTTATGTGCAAAGTAAATAATGAAATGACCGATTCGACTGAGTCTACATACATACATATCTTTAGTGAGTACACAAGTGTTTCGCGGTTCGTTCGGAATGTACGACAAAGTGACCGTAGCTGTCATTAACGTGTATTCTTTGTCACCTACAAAATAATAATGATGAATATTTAATAAAATACAAACTAAAATAATCGTTAAAAATAATACATTTAAAATAATACGTTTTTTTGCTCGAAAGGATCAGGGGCATAAGCTTGTGACTGTAAACGTGACAGGTTTTGGGTTGGATCCCCACTCGAAATGAAATATTTTTTTTTTATTTTTTGGTTTTAGTAACAAGGCTAAGCGCGGCGTTCAATTCCGCCACTCAACACGGAATTCCTGAAATTTGGCAGAAAGTGGGGAAAAGAACGTAGTGTCTTAACACTACCTTCCCAAGTTCCCTCTGCCTTCTCTGTCGTGTGTGGGATACAGTGTGAAGCTGAGAGAGTGAGATTTCTTTTTAAATTGGAATAAGATTTCAATTTCATAAAATTTTACAGTGTTAAATTTTTACACATTTTTTATCAATTAGGGTGTAAATATAGTGTGACGGTGATCACCGCGCCCGTGATTTCAGTAAACTATCGCTTTACTCTGCAAATTGTTTCCTCCCTCGCTACAATCAGTTCCGCCTTTGGGCGTGATGTTACTAATAGCCAATTTAAATTAGATATATTTTATAATATAATACAATTTAATATTATATTATATCTGTAAAAAATATATTTAGGCATTAATAATGTTATATATAAACAAAGAGTATGAAATTTTAAATTATTCCATATCACGCAAGACTCCTACTGTAATTTACAATGTGAACAATAAGTGAAGACACCGACAATATTTTACATAATATTAAACAAATAACCTTTAGTACAAACTAAGCATTTATATCAAAACAAAAGTGTACTTTATTATATAAACAATACAAAATTCTACGAGACAACGAATGTGATCTCCAAAATTGGTCCGCAACGTCTTTTCCCAGATGTGAGGGGCTATTTTAAACTCGTAATAACCGTTGTCGACACGTGTGGAGCGACCATTACCACATATTACAAAAAATGAAGGAAAAACAATAAAATGTAAGGGGGATATGAGGGACATCAAAGTGGACGCGATTTAAAATTGATTTTGAAATGCATCGTTATTAATATTTTGTGAGACGACTGTAACATTTGTTACTTAGCTTAACAGTAAATCTTTTATGACATGTTCTAGCTCAAATTTTAATTAACGAATTCCCCCCATTGGTCAATACAGACAGACCCCATGACGAAACCTCAAAGCAACTATGACAACTATTCTAGCTATCGCGCATATACTCACAATTATGCCTGTCAACAATGCTATAAAAATTCCTGGCCTAGGGGAGTTTGAGACCTATGAGATGCCAATATTTGATAACTTTAAAGTTATTGAAGGAAAAATATAAAAACCATGTTAAACCAAACCGTTTCAAGCAATCTATCATAGAGTAAATCTATGATATATTTACACACAGTGAATGTATTATCACCATTCCTAAATCAGCTATCAACGGACTCTTTTCACTAAAAGGGTGAGCTCCACTATAGAAAAGGTTGACCCTTCATAAAGACTTATCACCTCATATACAAAATAAGGTTGTACTAATCCAAAAAAAGTTGAGGCAAATAGGTTTCTAAAGTGGGCCACGTTGAGGTCAATTTTCAATAACGCAAATATCCAAGATGGGATCTAGTGGAAGTTAGCAGTAGTTTTTTCTCAACAATCTTCTCTCGGACTTAACTTACGTTATCTCGCCCACGAATGTCACAAGGAATAGAAACCCGCACATACATAATAAGGACGATATTTCTAAAGAAATTTAAATTTGCCCGCAAAGGTCCCGAGATAGGATTAAAGATTGGGCGTCGAGATGGCCCTTTGTGGCCGACCCTTAAGAAAACATGTCTTGATATGGAAATATCTAAGACGGGACTTAGCGAGAAATCATTTACGGGGGCGATCAAGGAAACGGTCTATGAATGCGTAATTAGTATACAAATACAAGAGATTTATCTGAATCAGAGATCCGCTGTACCGCTTTTGTGGTAACGTTTATTTTGCATGAGTGGATAAGTAAAAAGCTTTGTTGTTTAGAATCTGCTGACCGAACGTTTTACGATGCGGTCGACCATGGACTTTCGAGTTTAAAAGGATAATTTTTATCGGAGACTATAGGGGGACACATGAAAGTGACATGGATATAAATTTCTTTAACATGTTATCTATTATGATTTTCTATTTTTTTACGTGATATCTGTAGATAATTTTTGTCCATCTAATTTAAATATGAAATACTTAACTAACAATCTCTCATTAACCTGTGTACCGAAAGAGACACACTGGACTCAATGTACACCTGAATCAATATTTAATTTGATACAAGTAGATGACGACCATCGGTTCTCGCGCGTTATTGTGATGATAATGACTGCAAAGACCAGTTGTATGCTGCGAGGAAAAAATATTTTTAAGACATTGATACAAGTATTTAAAAAAAAAACTATAATATAATAAGTGACATTCTTTTCTTGAGTAATAAGTTTTTATCTCACATTTCTAAACATATCATTCAATACAAGCATGGAGCACGCGATAGGCACGAGACAATATTCCCCTCACCTTTCCAGGCAACATGTCACATCTAAAATTAAAATGCACTTATTTAAAACCCACCACTTAGCTACCTTCCCTTGCGTACAAAAACTAAAAATATCCTCGACCATTGTGTCATGCTCAAAGAAGTTCCGTAGGTCATGGCAAACGCATGGCCTATACGTGCCAGAAGCACGCCAAACGTTTTTTATCTTTAAAAAAATATAAAAAGATCGTCTTTTACAATAGAACCTTGGTAGCATCTTTGACAATTATAGTATTATAGCTATATTATTCAAAATGACGTTTGTATAACTAGATTGTCTAGCAAAATCAACTTTATGTTAATGATGTGAGTGGAGAATATTCAACTACTGGTATCAAAACTTTGGATCTTTGTAACTCATCGCTTTAATGGTTAATATAAGGGTCATCACAAAAGGCACTAGATAACAATACGCGCACGTCAATCGTGCGTTCATGCAAATAATATTTTTTTCATAAAACATCCCCTTTATCTATTCATAACGCGATGGGGTTAATTAATATGTACAAAATAATACATTTTAAATAAAGGGCCCTTTTTACGTTGGCACGAGGTCAGGATTTATCTGTCACCGAGAGAATTATATTATTTCTATTGTCAAAATAATTTACAGTTTAGTAGATTTATAGGGTATTTCTGTTGTTTTCGATATCTATAAATTAATAAATTCATATTTTATTAGAATGATACCCTCATGCCTTATTGAATATATAGCTGGTATGACAGCTCACTCGAAGGGGTTAATATGAACGTTTAGGATAAACTCAATAAGCCGAAACAACTGGTGTTGAAGCAAAACCTGCAATTGACATTTTGATGATAGCGCAATCGGCAATATCATTGTGGGTATGATATTAGTCTGCTATTTTAATCCCGCCGAAGCATTCGGAATTTTCATAATATATTGACACGTATTGGAATATTTTGTTTGAGGAGTGCTTAAGACAACTTGTTGCAATTTACTGTTACCGTTTTAAGTTATAACAAATTACAAGGCTGTTGGCAAAATGCGGGTCGAAAATTTTGAACGGTGCACAATTTTCGGGCTTAAGAAAGCTTTTGTTGTGCAACGGTTTAATACAAAAGTGTCAAATGACGGCACATCTGCTCGCACAAAGGGTTATGCTCTTGGATAGATTATTTTTCGAACCACCCCCGTAAGATTGTTCGGTTATACAGATGTTCCGATTTTGTGATTTTTTTTAAAGCTATACTTTACAAATAAACAATCGAAGGATTAACTTAGCATGATTGAGATCTTGTAAACAGAAGTTCGATTTAAGATAAAAATAAATATAGATTCATAAAACTATAGTTCGCGAGATGTACGCGTAAATAGAGCCAAGACTTTCAAAAGTGAAGTTTATGGCATATCGTTTGAGGTTATAATGAATATTTCCGTAATAGCATCAAGAACAGAGTTGTGTCCATGACATTTTTTACTGTTTGATTATGTACATTTTTTTATTGCTGTACAGTGCCAATGTTTACTTGCTATTTACATAAATCAAATACAAAAATAAAATATTAAGAATTAAATACATGACGTTCCTACCAGTATAAGAGATGTACACTTGTCGTCAAAAAACAATATAAAACGATTTGGTGTAAGAAATGATTAAGCTTACTTTACTTGCTGTAATATTTTTATAGGTTTTGTGTTAAGAAAAATTAAATATTTTTAAACATCTATATAATTAAACACCCTTTTGACCAATGCGCACATGATATGACAGGATTAGTTTCAATCCAGAATATATGATCGTAAGATGACGTAAGCAAAGTATAAATAGTAGCTTTTATTGTTGTTGTGTAACATCTTGCACAATAATGGACAAAAGCTAAGCGTATAATGGACAAAAGTTAAGCGATAAAATTGTCTCCAAAGATCAAATCCTTTGAAGATGACGGTGGACAGAAATCATTAATAAAATTCTAAATACTGGACAAAGAGTACGCGATGACATAAATATTTTAAACAAACCATGATGTAACATGATCGGCAGTACGAGTTTGTCAATGCTAAATTTTGTTTATACTTTTCTTGTGTATTTAAAAATATTTTGTAAATCTGAAATGAACATAAAAGTATAAAAAATCTCACCACTATGCATCGTGTTAGATTCTGCGTCTGCTACTTCTGTCCTAGATTTCTTTTGATCTTCAGGAGATCCTGTAGTGTCCATGTGTTCTTGTTTTATTTTAGGTTTAATATCTTCGTCAGGAGAACTTGATGGCATCGGAGACGTAGAAGCTCTTCGTTTTGGTGTCGACGCTCCAGCGTCAGCTTCTGAACAAAATTTATTATTTATTATTGTGTAATTTGCGTACCTTATAACGTAATATAATTTAATAATACGTGTAAAGCGAGTGTTAAGTGAGAGGAAGACCTCGGTTGATCGTAAGAAGGTAGGAAGGTCACTTAAAAACTATGAGGCCCCCCGTAGGGCTTGTATGAAGTGGTTTAGGACAGTAACCGAGGCGATAGGGGTATGCCGAGAACGTAGCGTTTGGCGCTTCGTTCTCTCTGCCTGTCCCACTAGAGATATAATAATAAGCAAGAATACTCTACTTCACGCTTTATCTCGCACACGCCAGGGTAAGCAGAGGGAACTTGGGAACCTAGTGTTAAGACACTCCTTGTCACTTCCGTTCCCCACTTTTCGCCAAGTTTGAGGCATTACGTTTTGAGTGGCGGAACTCAACGCCGCTGTTTGCCTTGCACTAGAGCGAAGAAAGGAAAACATTACATATTTAAATTGAAAATATTAAATATTTTATTTCACACGCTTGTGCCGCTACTTTAAATAAATTATCACATTGACAGCAATGATGTGTATTTTTATATTTCTTTATTATTAGGTTTATTGTATAAGAAGTTAAAAATGTAAAAGAAATCCAATGTGGGCTAAAATTAATAAAGGAACATACCATCCAAAAGTCGCTTAGGTGTACTCGAAGCACCGCCATCTTCAAGTAAGTCTGGTGGAGCTATTGAAGGGCTGGCTAATGGCGGAGTATGCACCCTGCTACTAGGAGGCCGCCTTGCTGTGAGGAGAGATGGTCTCCTACCACTCGAATTTGCACTCGCTACTTGGCCTGGTCTTGATCCATCCTCTTGATCTGAGTTGGGACCTAAGCAAAACACATTTTTTATTATTTATAAAATGTTAATATTTAAACAACTTTTTTCTATTATACTTTAAACCAATAATTCAATATTAAATAATTCTCTGATAAACACTGCCAAAATGTTAGGGATGCAGATTTTAAAATACTATTTTGCTAATATTTATAAAATATAATATTTTATTCACTTGAAACGATTTAAAAAAAATCTATACGGAAATATAAATATAAAACAACATTAATTTACCGGCACTGTAGCAGTGATATGATGTTAGATCCTTATCGCAAGAGGAGACTTTATGTTGTATGAACCGCACAATGTCCGCCAACGCGAAGGCCCTGCGACACGCTCCGCACGTGAGCGTGTCTGTAACACCGGGCGTGGGTGAACCGCCGCCCTCTGCCGCGCTGTCCGCATCCGCTGTGGATAAATGCGTTGATTAGTTCAATCGTCGAATTTTGTTCATAAGCATGTGCATATTTGACTGGAAAGTATTTAAGAAATCATATTATTAGAGTTTAAACTAATAATACTAAATACAGTATCTGCTATCAATTAGTACTAAAATGAATATTACTTCCTGAATGAGCTTAGTGAAACATCTTTTTTTGTTATTTTAGCAATTGTTGTAAGTTATTTATAGTTAAAAATCATTTCATACTTAGTTTCAGAAAAATCTGAATAATAATTTATATATTCAATATATTAGTAGACGTATCCTGTTATTTAAAAAAAAAATGACAAAATTTAACATCCATATGAAAATATGCATATTTTCACCAAAACCAAGATTTATAAATAAAGAAAAAATGTATACAAATATAAACATTTTGAGCTCAAAAGACGCAAGATGAAAAGGTATTCAATGGAGAATTATATTCCAAATATTGAACGACATATGGACAATGACACTTTCAACCCTTTAAGTGCTAAATTACATTTAATTATATCTTGTCCCAGTCACGGTCGTCAAACTTAAGGTGTCAGTTGTGGTGTTGACCACTTATATCTCAATGGATAATGATAGCGTAGCATTTGCGGTCTTGAGGGGCTATTTTGTACTTTTGTTAGGACAGGTAAGATAATCGCTGCTCCAACATATGTGCCCGATTTATCTTATGTTTTGACTTGCCATAATTAGGTGTTTAAATAGAAAGGGCGCTTTGAAGTATCGCGTACAATTTTACGCAACTGATACGGATGATTATGCAATTGTCAGGAATAATTATTTTCGCAGAACATTTTCCCGTTAACTTTGCATACATCTGTCGTTTTTTTTTTGTATAGAAGAAGTCATTTTAACAGTAAATTGTCTAAGTACGATTAAAAAGTGACTTTTACTTCAACACTATTTTTATATTAGATTTTTGCATTGTTGTTCGGTCTGCCATTTTGTTGAGCTGCATGTATTATGTATCCTGCCGCCCATTACATATACGGCACATACCTCTTTAATTGCCTAATAAATAAGCCGACACCGGCATCGACGCCCGAGAATTATAAAGGCACTTTCATATTCAAGACTCACACAATTGGTCGGCACATCAAAGCCGTACGAGCTAATTTTACATAAGTACTATGCAGACTCCCTTACATTCCGTACGCTTTTATTATTATTTTTCCTTCAATCTCTTTGTGAGGAAAGTAGGCCGTGCTTTCTTACGAAATAATGTACGGGGGTCGATTGTAACCGGAGTACTAAATTAATATAGCGAAAAAACTACATGATTCGACCGCGCTTTGTTTACAATGTCCTACCTAGTTTGTTTAGGGGGCTCATTATGTAAATGTGTCGCGTTATTGTCACTTTTTTAAAGATTTATTCAGGCCATGGCTCGTGGCAAATGGTATCGTTTTTTGATTGCTTCCTTTAAATTAATATGTCTTTATATTATTTTAAAATTGATGAGGTTTTTTTTTTTTTTTTTTTTTTTTTTTTCAGCTTCACGCTGTATCCCGCACTAGGCAGGCCTACCCTGCCAGAGGGAACGGAAGGGGAACCTAGTGTTATGACACTCCGTTCCACTTCCGTTCCCCACTTGATGAGTTCTTAATATATTTCAATTAAAAACATATTTTTTAAATATATAAATAGAATTTTGTAAATATATCTGTATATAATATAACTCTGGATATAGCTACAGATGTTTCAGAATATTCAGTATATCAACTCGAGTGTCACAAATAAAATTTACAAGCACCCTAAATGTAACTAAATAAAGTTATCGGCTATCAAAATCGAAGTATATCGAGTATAGGGTAAATTGGTTGGTGCAGGTAGCCACACCCCCGCACGCGAGTGGACAGTGGTCATCACATGCGCCCTGGCTTACACCCACTATCGACTTACACTTTGTTTGATTGTACTGATTTATTGACTTTAAATGTACATTTAGATATATCAAACGCTCAATAGTTTAACATACTTCTTATTTTGTCAATTATTCTCAATATGTGTATTTGTTTTAAAGTTTGATAGAGTGTTATACAACAGTGATTATTTTTTAAGTAAACTATTTCGATATGAAGACGTAAAGTGAAGAAGATTCCAGATGTGGAAAAAGAAACATATGTTATGTGTTATTTATTGAAAATTCGTAGTCTAGCCCAACGCCTCAGGTGACAAAAGGGGGGCCCACCCTTCAAAGGGACTCAACGAAAAGTTTAAATTAGCTCGTTACTACATCGGCATGTCAGTTAAATCTGTGCTTTGTTTTTTCGCCACAGAAAAGGTCACTGTGTGCGCAACTTATGTGTTAAAAGTTTTGAGTCGACTGTCGTCGCCGCATAAATTATTAATGACATTTTGTTCCGAATTCTACATTGTAATACTCTGCTAATTTGCACGTAAAGTTAAATTTACATCTAATTCAATGATACAATGTTTATAATATTATAAATATATTTTCTATGATATTAAATTTTGAATGAATTCGCCATTTTCTATATAATATTATATGGAGGTATAATTTTATATGACACAATTTTGTGCATCAGAAGATTGATCGGCCTATTCACGGCGTGTAGAGAACAAAAAAAATATGTCCATCACGGTCACAATCATGACCACCGTGTCCGATCTTAATTGGCAGGGGATGAAGCACCCTATTGAAGGCATTGAAATCAAACGTTTTTCACCACAATAATGCCAAATAAAAATAGTAGCTACCGAATTCTGCGGGGGTGGATCGTTATATGAGTTATTATAAGTTTGATCGAAGCCAGCATTAGTTTCAATATATTCTATTACAATTCTCGATGGAGTCCTATTCAAATGTTATTGTTACTACTTTGCCTATGTAATTTGCCTGCTATTCAGGATAAATCCATTACGACTCATCAATAATAATCTACATTTTTTTTTTTATTTAATTATATTTATGTTCCACGTTTTGCTGCACAGCTAGATCTAATTCTACATGTTTCCAAAAGAGAACTACTCTTTTTCCTTTTGTAAAATGTGAGGTAACATACCGACAAAACTATACGCGTGCAGTACTCATATTTATAATTTAGGCTTTATATTTCAAAGCATAAATTTTGACATCAGCCTTTGACAAGTCGTTATTCAATGGTTCAAGTTGTCGGAAATGGACATTCAGTTCAAAGGTCTTTTCAAATAAAGCCTTGTCGGCGAATTCCGATTCCATTCAGTCTGTTTTACTCTTATTAAATTGTTTAATAGAATTTGTTTTGGTTTCATCTTGCCTTTTTGCATGTTTACACAACGACCTCTTGGCTTATTACAGCTCCATCGAAAGTAACCGGTTTTTCATTATTGGTGATCAAATGCTTATTATGCTGGCTAGGTGAGACGTTATATATACATGAATTGGGTAAAGTTCATTGAATTGATTAAGTATCAAAGCAGACACTGGCATAGGCACGGGATCAATGCCAGTAAGAAGAAGAAGAAAAATTGAGTATAGTTAACATTAAGTAGAATAATAAATTTGCCACATTAAAAGCTGTACCACAATCGTAATGTAACTGTGTGAATTGAAATTGCACTCACTGTATAGTTGACTTAATTATAAATATATACTATACTTCTTCTTCTTAGCTTCATGCTGTATCCCGCACGAGGCAGGGTAGGCAGAGGGAACCCAGGAACCTAGTGTTAAGATACTCCGTTCCACTTCTGTTCCCAACTTTCCGCCGAATTTGAGGCATTGCGTGTTGAGTGGCGGAACTCAACGCTTTGCCTTATTACCAGAGCGAAGAAATGAAATATTCAATATAAAAATTTAAATTATAAAATATTTCATTTTCTCGACTGGGGATCGAACCCAGAACCTGTCGGTTACAGTCACATCTTTGTGCCGCTGCGCCACGACAGGCCTCAATATATACTATAAAATACTCTTAAATGGTAAAAAATACAGAACGCAGTAATATTAGATTAAAATAAAAATAATTAACGATACATTTACGTACATGGGTACTACGTATCCTATATTATACATTTAGAATATATATACTTTCTATAAATCTATAACTTATCTGTCTGCTCATGGAAGAAAAATGTCTTAAAGGGGACATTTACTAAAGTAATGAGTGATTTTTTAAATTTATGTCTGTTTGTCTATGCATTCGTACGCTAATCTCAGAAACAGCTAACCAGATTTAAGTGCAGTTTTCACTACTATATTTTTGCAACTTCTCTATCAATCATTTAGTGTTTGTATCTATTTATAACAAAATTTATAAATAAAAGTAGATGTACATTGATTAACATTTACAATGTAGAACTGGTTATGTCTGAAGCCATAACCGCTTTAGAGTGAGGTACATAAGTGGTGTTTAGGGAGCATTTATTATTTTATTTAAATCATTATAATTACAGGTGAGGGTAGCACAAGGGATGCTTGGTCCCAGTAAACTCCACGCCCAGCGAAGTTCATTGAGGCGTAAGGCGGGCTAAGTCAACAGTGCACTAATGACGTCAGTAGCACGGCTACTAGTTTTTTATATATAAAGGTATATAATAAATTTAATATAAAATTTACGTGTGGTTTATTTAATATAATGTTTACTATAAATACATCAAATACATACATATAATATAAAATTGATTAACGAGTAGTTAGTTGGAAGATAATCTAAGAATTAATTAGGTTTTAATATTTATGGAACCATACTTATTTTAAGTAATAAAACAAACATGTTTTGCAGCTTCACGCTGTATCCCGCACCTTTGACGCATTGCATATTGAATGGCGGAACTCAACGCTGCGCTTGCCATGTGCCTGACTACTGCAGTGAAAATATTCCACTACTTCGAGTGTGAATCGAAATAGCAACAACAATAATCAATAGCAAAAAATAAACAACACAAATAAAAATAGAAAAGATTCTATAAAAACGGCTTAAGACTATCAAATTAAAGAGGCGTACCTATAAAATAGGATTACCTCTTAAGGGCACGGTTCTCGCCCACCAATAGCTAATCAAATTATCCACCGTAATTCTGAGCGACAAAAACGCCTGATTATCTTTATTTTGTCTTTTTTTTTAAGCCCAAGGGAGCTAAGGATATCGGTGGCCAGTGCGAAGAGCAGATACTGCTAAATTACTTTGTTGATGTGAAATTGATAAATTAATAATGATAACGATTCGTTGTATGTATTTAATATTCTGCTTAAGGAAATAATTTTAAATTGGATTCCGAGAAGTGTTTTCTGGATATTAACACTTAATAAAGTTTGAAAGATTACAACATTGTATTCTATGTATAAAACATTGCAACGCTTATAAATAATTATTCAATTAAAATAATTATTTTCCATAAGCGTGATATTTATCTTATTCTAGTGACAGAATAAAAAAATAACAAAAAAATGAGTTTGACGTAGCTAAATGAATTGCAAATTTGCCACATTATAACAAGCAGGTAAAGGTCCTGAGGCTGGGAAAAAGCGACCACAGTGATCGAATTAAGGCCGGGTCAGTAATCGTGTTACTGATATCCAATACTGAATATTGGGAATAACTGTAGGAAAACAGATCTCTCTTGAGTATTGCCTGTTCGTTAGAGGGATTTGAATTTTTATTCTTTTTCATTTTTTTTTTGCTTTAGGTGCGAAACGTGATACTACGCCGGGGGAGATGGACAGCCCTTAATAGAAAAATATTGGACAGTAAATTGAAAATTTATACTGGTTTTTTGAGAAATATTTGCAAGTAAATTAAGAAATGTGAGATAATACAAATATTATAAAATCAACAGCTAATCCAAATTTTTTGGGCGTCGGGTATGTTATTTCACCTCTTTTTGTTTTTTATAATGGGATTTTTTATTTTGAAATGAAATCTATTCTTTTTGTAATCTAGTTACTTATATGTATAACCGTTATGACTTATAAATATCTGTTTTTTTTACGTTTTATACCAGATATAGAAAAATAAGCGAAGAAAAAAAATACATTTCTTTCTCTGCTTTTCACCTGAACGTTATTTTATCATCGAGGAATAAAAGTAATTCAATCCTTCAAAAGAGAATCAAACCAACACAACATAACTTCTGTATCTACTAACAAAACGAAATATCTGTAGGAATGATAAGAACTTCAGTGAGCTTTTCCCTTTAGTATAATAGAGTACCAAATATAGGTTCTATATAATACCTATACACAGTCTATAACACTGCGAATCTACTGTCTTAAGGGTTCGGTTGTTTGTCACGGCACGAGTGTCAATAAAAACGCCACACCGGACTTTTAGCTTCTATACAACGTTATAACTAGTGATGTAATGGTATTAATCGCTATAAAATAATGATATTTATTGATTTTAATAAAATTGAAGATCAAAGGATAGAGATAAATATTTTTGTACTAAGTTCTAAAATAGTCAATATTTAAAAAAATAAAAATTGACAATAAAAATTAACATTACCTCTAATAAATAAATAGAACAAAAATTTCAATATGTTGTATTTTTATTGATTTCTCCGCGTCATTGTTTTATCATATTTATAAAAAAAATCTTATTCACGTGACATTTACTGCTTACAACGCAGGTAGAACAAGCTTAAATAAAAATACCCCTAGTGACTATCATATTTTTGTTAAATAGACCAATCTAAGTTAAGAAAATCAACTCCGCGTTTTGCCTTGCTTTTTTTTCATTTTCTCGAGTGGGCATCGAACCCACATCACACACATGTACATTAGCGCTACAACAGGCCTCTGCAATATAATTATATGTTCATATAACGTTATTGTATTCATAAATTCAACCTTAACTTAAGAACTCGAGTAATCGAAACTATCGATATCCACACATTCCTAGCACACCCGTTAAGCGGACACTTAACCCCTAATCCGCAAAGCAGTTTAGCCTGGCATCGGGCATTTATGGCAAAAATCTTAATTTCGGAACGCTGTCTTTAACTGCCCGACTCTAATTATTGGTGCCGACTGTATCTATTACTTTGAGAGGCTTTGTCTATATATGTATGTATGTATGTATTAATGTAACATTGTGTGGTGAAGTTAGGTTTAATATTGATTTAGATCTTTGAAATTTGTTACAACATCTAAAGATATTTTATAAAAAAATGTAAAATAAGATATATTTTTCTAAGTTGTTATTTGATGTATGACTTGAAAATATTTCTCGTAGGTACTTTTACGATTTAATTGAATAAAATTTGAAATTAAACTGCCATCTATAATTTAGAGGCCAGTACCAATGTAGAGGCACAAGCGTGCGATAGTTCAGGCGAAAGGTTGTGGGTTTGATCCCCAATCGAGGAAATGATATATTTAATATTTTAATTTCTTCGCTCTGGTAATTAGGGCGGGATTTTGTCTCAAATTCGGCAGAAACTGGGAAACGGTACGGAGTGTCGGAGTCTTAACAGTAGTAAAGTTAACTCAAGTTTCCACCTTCCTACTTTGCAACATGTGCGATACAATGTAAACTGAAAAAAAAAATATAAAATCCAAAATTTGGGTAGAATAGCTTCTGATCTCGTGAAACTGGTCACTGATCACACACTTATAATGTATAAAATCATCCTGGTTATTTTAGCATATGTTGAGTAGTCTCCATACAGAATGTATATAAATAAGAAAACCTTTATCAAGTTATATCAAAAATGTTGTCGGTAATATAGAGATGCCAATTTTACGATTTTCATAACAGCCGCAGTTCCCGCGAGTATGGAAACAAGAGATACAGTTTTTCCGAAAGCAATAAAAGTAAGGCTATACAGCGACGTCCGGTCGGGAGTTTGGCCGGCGACCAACCCTTGTAGGATGCTCACTGTACAGTGGACGACACGACTTACACTGTAATCCTTATTTTCAGTGTCTTAAGAACCTTATCGCATGTCTCTCAAGTACCTCCACGAAACTAGTGCAAGTAAAATATTATAATACTCACTTGGATTTGGCAAGGTATAGTATTCTTGAGTATTTCTAATATTATAGGTATCTACAGGGTGACTTATATCTTTGTTAAAGTAAAAAGTTTAAACATAATAAAAAAAATCAATTAAGTCCAGTAAAACTGCACATATTTATGTGATGATCGATAATTATTTAAATCACGACTAGAAATAAGATATATGTTTACGACTAGCATACACATTAAAAAGTTTTGGCATTTATGAAGTAAGCGATATACATATGAAATTATCTAGACAAATGGCTCGGCCATATATATTTGCGGTCAAACAGCGAAGCTACGCCTCAACTACCACATACATACATAACTAAAATACACTTTTAAATATCTATTTATGGTGATAAACTGCTGAGGTTTCTTGCTTTCTTGGCATGCGTACGCTATTACAGCTTTAACGGTCGCGAGTAAGTTTTCCCTATTTCATTTTTGTATTTTTCAAAGAAATAAGAAAGCTAATTTCAATAACATATAATAATGTTGAGCATAGTATTTATATGTGATTAATAAAATTCTTATTGCAATACCATTTAAGTGTCACTAAAAGAATAATATGCTTAGAAACATTAAGTATCGAAAGCAGTAAGAATTTTACTTTATGAGCAATACACTAAAAGATCGATCTATGAAAATAATCTACGAGATACAGTCCACTTACTTACTCATTTATATGTTAATGTAAATGGCATCAGATTCGTTCAGATTCACATAGAGATATGTTTCGGGCCAGATATCATTTTCACAGCCTTATTACTTTCCAATTTGTCTTCAACGTTTGTTATTGCCTCATTTATAGCTACCCCTCTTTCTATATTAACTACGATTCATTGAGTTATGCATTCGAATGGTATAATCAAAATCTATCGATATTTACGAGGAACTATAACCGAAAATACTACATTATTTTGAAATTCGCGAAATCAACAAAAATTACAGTACCTCTTCGTCTTAAGTCGATTCCAGAGTCGAAAAATCTTGACTTACTCCTTGATGATAAATCCATTTCCAAAACTGCACTTTAAGACTATACAAGAATACTTTAACAAAGGAGGAGTAGTCCAAAAACTTTAACTAGAACTCAACTTAAATTCCAATATGACCAGAGGACCACTGGACACTCACTTCAAGAGACCTTGAAGCTATAAAGCATGTGATCATCTTCGCAGATGAACACAGACTGACTGGCTAGCTTGGTGAATTTGAGTCCCAAAATGTTATTAAAAAATCCCCCTGACTACCAGGTAAAAAAACCCGCCGTATCAAAACCGCTGTTTCCTAGTGACCCCGATCGCTCTTCCATCCCTTTGTTAGGCTCCTTTTATTTATAATAGTACATTTTTTTCACACACACCACCCCTAATAACGTGTGAGCAAAAATATGCGTAATCGTCTACGGCACCCTGGCGAAGAGACTTTGGCGAAAGTTCTATATAGAAAAAACGCAACTGTCCCCATTTGAATAGCAAAAAGTGCATGTCATTGCGAAAATGATATTAGTGAATGAATATGATTTCGGATCTAAATGGATGGTTGACTTATAATTGTGTCGCGTTAGATTTAGCATGAATTATTGGTTCGACGTGGTTTTTATGCATAGCTTGTCTGACCTAGCTATGCTTTTATACTAAATAGTAGGTTGTATGCTCCGTTACAATAAACGTACCATTTGTGATAATATAATTGTGTATAATATATTTTTTATATTTCAGCTAAATGAATAAACTTATGTAACGATTTTGTCAAACTTAATATATTAAATTAACATAACTTTATCAATATTTAATAGATAAAACGAATACTAAATGTTAAGGAAGGTTCCTAAAATATTATAGCGAAATCTTGTTAGCCATTTATGAGATTAGCGTGAACAAACGCACAAACAAACAGATAAAAAAGCCTGTTTTGGGCACTGTTCCTTTAATAAACGTATTCTGTCATTGTTTTTTCATATATACTCTATACAAACAGTGATCGTTTGCAGAATTATTATAAGTATGGATAGAATAAAGTAGGTACTATTTTATAGTGATACTGTTGGGCCAAATTAGATATAGTGCATCTATCTATGTAGTCGGATTCGTCATTCGTCTTGAATTAATATATTCAGTAAATATGCTTAAAACGTGGAGAACAAGGTATCGTATCACTAGTATCCTTTCTTTTGCAGCAAAAGATGCGTGCCCAAGAACTACTTATATTTAACGCATGTAATTATATATGATTTATTACTCAGTAGATTTCTCGAGATTGCCTCTCTGCTTATAACGAAATTATGATAACCGAATAGGCCAGAACGTGATCGAAATGACCCCTGGTAGCAAAATGAGCGGAATGTTTGCTATTTCTAGGTAAACAAACAAGGAAGATTGACGTTGAGTGTACATCTGGTAAGCTCAAATACAGGGGATGTGATAAACAATACAATAATTCGATTTTCCTACGGTCGCCCGACAAATTGCGTGTGATGTTAGGTTACACAATGTCAGAATAATTTTGTCCATAAAGGAAATAGCGTAAATACGTTGCTATTGGATTTTTATGAGAAAACAAAGCTAAAAAAATGCTAAAGGCATTATTTTTTACTAGTCTATCGGAATCTTGTTATTTTTTTTAAATAAATAATAACAAAACGTCAAAAATTTCACCATTATTAATCCGTAACACGAGCGATTATCAAAATATCTCGTGATCGAACTACAGGAAGAACAAAAAAGGATACTGTTACCGTTGTCCGAGATTCGTACCTGGTCGTGTGAAAACAGAACAGGTGGTTGCGGTATCTTCCGTTCGGTAATTATAGAAACGTACGATAAAGTGATGCGCGAGTGGACGTTACGCGGTTTTTCGAGAATGCTTTTGTATACTACATGTAGTTATGTAAATCGTAAAGTTATTTTGGAAATATTTGATTAGTACGTTTTTAGAAGAGCAGTTAAAATTGACATTGAGATTTCCAATGCACTTATATGAAATTTTAATATTAGTAACATGTAGAGCCGATAGTTTCTTCGATTTTGAGAGTTCTTCTTGTTAATAATTTTACATTTAATATATTGTGCGGCTTACACTATCTGATATATTGTAAAAATAAACACAAATAAAAATAAAAAATATACTTAATTGCTTAAAATTGTAAATATAACTGTTTATATACACATTACAGTATTAATATTTAAAAGAATAAAAAATATTTTATATCCGAAAAACAAGTTAATTCTTCTAGCAAAAGCATGAGAGCGGTATTAAATAAAAAAAAATACAAATAAGCTCTGGTCAAGCCACCTTTTGTGGATTCCTTTCATCCTCTAATGTGAGTATACAGGAACACTTTCTAAGTTATTATCATTTTATTGTGTATTCACGGATTTGAAAGGGTTGGGTGTCACTTTGCAAAAAATTGAGACAGCGTGAGAGAAAACAGAAAGAACACTTGGCAATTTTTTTCTTACTACCTGATGATCTATATCAAAATATACATAAAGTATTGTTTTTAGAATTACAAATGGCCTGCAGTTTAATATAGATATTTAAATACCTGAAAAATTTATTCGTTATAAAAAAATGCCAAGTGCTAGTCGGACTCGCCAATTTAGGGTTCCGTAATTTCAGGATTGTAGATCAACGGGAAGTTGTAGAACTCATATAAAATGTCAGATATTACGGATCTATGTACTGATTTTGTATGTAATAAGTTTGTAACAATTTATTTCCATTTTTAAGATTCCGTTTTTTAAAATGTAAAAATGAAACTCGATAACGGATTACTGTGTCCATCTGTATGTTTTTTAAAACACCAAATTGGTGTTTTATAAGATATCAATATTAGTACTGCCTCATAAAACTTCTTTCCTAGCTCTCATTTTGACTCAATTACGCATTTAATGGTTTACTATTTGACACAGAGCTACAAAAAATTAGATATGACACAATTTTCATTAATTATTAAATGTTACTTTAATTATTCATAAAAATTCTAAGTTAACAACACTGCCAATAATTTATAATATTGGTTTATTATAGTAACATATGTTAGATTCAAATAAAAAAAGAATATCGTAATTCCTATAGGTATTGTATTTTACTTTTACGATTTAATGATTTCTGTACATCTTGCATTAGCAACATGAACTAACCGTGCACAATGGGAAATCTATTCCTAATCCAAGCCTAATCGTTACTCACTGACGTTTGAACTGCAGTAGACAATGGGCTGCTCGCAGGTCACTCGGCGGTTATCTGCCGATCGGAAGAAAACCGATCTTTGTGGCTACCATCAAACTTATTGCACTCGACTTTGTTAATATCCAAGCTATGAAAAGGTACTTACAATAAAGATACTTACATTAAAGATACTTACACTATAATAAAGATTATAGCGTGTAATACTAGATTACACTATTGTTCGTTTTTGCTGTTACTTTTATACACCCGGTAAAATTCATTGATAATATACGTAACTGTCTGTGAGGTATAACAATGTTATAAATAAGAAACACTATTAATTTAATAGTATATTTATCGTTTTGTCATTACAATACTGCTGTAAATAAAAGTATCACAAATAAAACTTTTAATGTCTAAGTTCAAATGCTAATACGAATTCATATAAGCAAGCGATACACAATGCTTAGAAGCGGTATAGAGGAACTAATTAATCACTGCGCTTTCTACGCTTTTACATTTATGGTGGATTGCAAAAAAGCACGCTTTGTTTACTGTAAGCGTACACAATTCACATGACCTCAATTAAGCAGTCATCATTCAGACGTAGTATAAGTGCATAATCTCGAGTCAGGTCATCGCGTTAACAAGGCGAACGGTCACGAACTGCCCGGTATGGGAAAGCTCCCAGCGTTGTATGGAGATACGACCTTATAAATTTCAAACGCCCGACCGGAAATGCAATCGTACGGTGGTGACACTTAGTCTGCGTTGGCGGTTCTATACGATTATGCACTCTACGTTGTTTGTTCGTACAATCGTTTACAAACTTCATTAATATGGGTAAGTTGAATATGATTCTTATAATTATATCTGGTATAAATAATATCGATGCCGTTATAATATTTCAATATTTTTAAGATATTCTTGATGTTGATGTATTTTTTTAGCTCAACGCTGTATCCGGCATATTGCAGGGTAGGCAGAGGGACTTTGTGAACATAGAGTAACATTTCGTTCTGTTCCATTCTTTTTCTCGAATTTGAAACATAGCATATTGAGTGGCGGAAATCAACGCCGCACTTTGATTTATTAGCAAAGCAAGGAAATGAAAATATTCATAAATTTCATTTGCTCGAGTCCCCACTCGAGAATCGAAACCAGATCCTTTTGCACTTACAGTCGCAGGCTTGAACCTCTGCGACACAACAGGCCTCAATTATAATAATTAATAATTATACAAACTTTAATATTAAATATTGCCTTTACCTGTCTAAATCATGACAAATATGTTGAAATGTTACATGTTTATAAAGTAAAGGTATGTGCTAGTTGGTATAAAGTAAAATTATTTTTTTATATTATTTATTGCAGCTACCTTTATTAACTAAATGTTTCCAATGTCATTACATCGTGATAAGCATGAATGAATGAAAATGATGTTAAAGTTATTGAATACTGTTAAACATTGTATTTAGCAGAAAGGGCAAGCTATTATAAATCTAGCAAAACGCCTACACCACCGACACAACGAAATAGTATAAATCATACACGAACATCGCTATCTCTCATTTCTTTGACTATTTTATGATTTTTGACACCCACTTAATATCTTTAAGAAACAATAAGATATATATACACTTAAACTTAAACGCGACACGCTGTGGATTAAAAACTACCAATTTCTTGATGCAGTACTTTTCATAGATTAAATCATATTAATCATAATATATATTTTTTTATTACTTCATACCATTTTGGAATCAAATCTTATACATAATTAACAAAAAAATTGTTAACCAATATAAAATACTTAAAACATCAATTTAATCTTGACCCTAGTAAAGAAGGACCAAATATTAGCAAAAAAGACGTTTAACTGGTTGTAATTCAATACAATACAACCACACTATTAAAGGGCCTGTCCGTTCTGACATGTAGGCATCTAAGAAAAAAACAAAAAAAAAGTAAATCAAAGTTTAGCCGAATCAAAGGAAAGTCGGACAATGGTCATGAAACTGGTCGGAATATAGAATGGCATAACATCAGGTAGAATTTGATACACTACAATCTTCGTGTCAATCAAACTGCGAGCGTTTACAATAATATCCAAGAATGGATAAATATTTAAGCAGGGTAGGCAGAGGGAACTAGTGAACCTTGTGCTAAACACATCGTTCTGTTCCTCGTTTTCCGGCGAATTTAAGACCTAAAAGGCTTGTTAAGTGGCGGTACTCAACGCCGCGTTTTTCCTCTGCTATCCTGGCATGTGCAGGATACAATCAAGGATACAGTGAAGCTGAATTAGACAAGTATTTAAGGACTTCAAATACATAATTTTATGCATTAATAAACATATAAAAAAAATATGAATAAAAATGTAAACCAACGATAATAGAAAGTGACACTCCTAAACCCTTTTCTATAAGAATTGATGAAAGACATTCTCATAATGACGTACAATAGTTATTTTGCCTAACGCTATGGACTCCATCCCAGTTGAGTATTGTTACGATAGATATTCGACTATGTGGGTGCGAAGTCGGACTATTTAGAAAAAATCTCTTTGACCAATTGTTTGTCAAAGGCAAGATTGATTTTTTGTTGAGGTGTTTATCGTTGACCATGGGAAAATATGGGATCTTCAGGTGCCTCTATCGAATTTTAAGCTATTGTTAACCTGTTGTATCGGATTTTAACAAAATTTAATATGTTATTTGTGTTTTTTTTTTGTGTGTTCTACTCAAAATTTTTATCATAAGAATCTAATAAGCATATATATACATAGATTTTCAAAATACCTGAGCCTTTCTAAGCCAAAAATCCAACACCTACCAAAGTTTAAATCGCTGGCGTAGAACCGGTGACACTAACAAATTGGTATCAAAGCCTGACAAAGATGGACTCTTGAGAAACTGTCCACCCACTCACCTTCTATTGATCGTGTCTTACAATAAATTAATTCTTGTTATGAACATTTTTTATCCCATTGTGTTTAGTAGAGTATTTATTTTACTAGCCTTAATAGTGCCTAATGGGCGGCCATTGGTCAAAGGAAATTTGGCTCACAATAAAGACTGAATTGAATTCACTTATGAATAGAATCTCCGTGAGATCTGTTGTTTTCTTTGTCTTAGCAATAAATTCTTCAACCTATTATATATGCCGCGTTAAATGTAAAAGCTTAATATTTCAAAATTATATTTATTTACATTTGAAATGTTGAACTTTATTTTGTTATAGCACAAAGATTTAATCCTTTTAAGAGTAACAAAAATATATAATAGTTTATAATACAGATAACTGGTACTCAATAAGTGTATTTCTAAACATAATTATCTCTGGTTCATCTTTCTTTTTAAGATTATGTTTACTTCAACACCTTGAACAAAAAAAAAATGTTTGGCTACTGTTTCCATTGTTTGTAATACGACTTGTATTGTTGGAAAAAATAATCCTTTTGTCCAACCTTTTCTCCCAGAAAGGATTGTTTGCTGTGCGTCTTCAAAAAGAAAGCTTGATGTTGTCCACGATACAATTGTATGCGTACTAATTTTAAAGCAGTACTACTCGCTTTAATACCTCCAAAGTAGACCCACTTAATAGGAACGGATTAATAAATCCAATTTAAATATCGCCTGGACTTTGGTATAACATATGTAAATCCATACTACTTTATCTTGGGAATCGCAAAAACGTCGATCGATACGGACATCTAAAAGGACAAAAAACAAGGCGGTCCAGTTACAAATTCAGAACGGGTGGCCGCCGTCCGCAATATCATTATTCTAAATACTAAATTAACTTTATTCCCATAATTTAAATACCAACTTGTACTCATCTGAATAAATTATCCGATGCAACCTGAAATATTTTCTCTATTTTTATCCTCTAATGGACGAATGATGTCAATTGCTGAATTTATACGTTCGTTTGACGAATTCAATTTATTGGAATGGCTCTCGGCTTGCATTTGTTGAGACTTTTTCTTTCTCACGATTGGTAAAAGGATAATTATTTATCTGGGCGTGCCATTAATATTAACTGTAAATAATTATATTTGTTAATGTATAATTGGCGTTTATTATGCCAGTTTTGCCAACGCCCAGAGATAATTGGTTTTGAATGGAAAATAAGGCATTACAAGGTTGGTCAAATCCCTTTGTTTTACTAATTACATGCAATCTTGACTAGTGTAAAATTAACTAATTATTTTTTTGTATATTTGGAATATTATCGAGTAGTTGCCAAGTTTATTATTATAATACTCATTTTCTTTAAGGAATAGTAAATTTCTTCAATCTTTCAAAATTCTGTATTCTCAATATGAAATTAGGTCTGAACATCAAAACCAATGTTGCAGTTATAACTCCTGGACAAGGATCAAGATGGAGTGTTCCGCTTGCAAATGCGAAGCTTCGATATTCGCTTAATGAAGACATATTGAATCGCTAAGCGGCTAAAGACAAGGTATAGACAATGTTTTAAATTGACATGTGGCTCTTTTATTCAGCATCCGTTTAATTTGGCTATAAACATAAAAATTTTGCAATACTTTTTATCGTAGTGCAGCAGGGGCTATTCCGCTCTAAATTGGGTTATCTCAATATAGTGGTCAGATAATAAATAAGAGACATGTGTGATAATACACATTATTTATTCTATTCTATGTGAAATTGATAATAAAGTCATATCTATTATACCTATTCAAAGTATTTCTTAGTATGACTTATCAAAATACCTCTAAATAGAATCATTTAAAATAAAATCTGACAAAAATGGTATCAATTAAAAAGTTGTCAAGGGACAAACCCATGTCAATTAGTTGTATTACATTCGAAAGCAAAAACAAATCGTCGCGCGAGTTAATATTTTATTTAGGGTTCAGAGTGGAGCCGTGGCAAAGTTAACTTGGATTTTTAAAACTTCAAAAGTTTGCCCGATGTTTTCCTCTGCCCGTCTAGCCTCGCACCTGATAAAGTAATTTGACGAATTTCCTAATCCACACTTTTGAAGAGGGTTTAAAAACCAAAAAGGTTCTGGTTCATTTGGACAGTTTCGCTTCCTTAATTGAGATGGAATAAAAAGTTTAAGGTCACCTGCATTTTTAATGTGCGGGGCTGCTTAATTAGTAATAAAAATACTAACTTCGATGTAATATTGGAGCGAATGTACACAAATATTCTTACTAAGGGGGGCTGCCATTGTAACGTACAACAAAAACTAAGTACCTCAGACCTCTTACGTTCAAAATAAGAACAAACGTGTCATCGACGAAATGACGCGTGTCGACCAATCGGGCGCGAAGGCCGCAGACGTCGATGACGTCACGCCGCAACCGACCAATAAGATCGGTCTGTCGCCTCCGGTCAACTTGCACTAATTGCTCATGTGTGCGATAACACTAGGCTTCATAAGAATCAGTGCGCTTAAGTGCGCACACGCATGCGTTAAACGATTACATACTCTACAATTTTAACTGAATGTAGAGCTTTTGTATTAAATTTACTAAAAGGATTCATTTAATATAACTAATTTATTAGATGTTGTAATTTTATAAGATCCATTTTAATACATTAATTAAAGGGGTCCCTGAGATATGAACAACTGTTATTTTTATAAAAAAGATAACATTCTCACAGGCTCTCGAAACAATTACAGATATGTCGTTGTGGCTATTCTTTGGAAACTAAAGTAAAGCATGAGAAATTTTCGGACTTGCATTTGAATAAAATACGTAATTAAATTAAAGTAGCGCTTGGGCAGTGGGAACATGAACAACAATAACGAGTGATGCGATTTCATTAATGTTATTATATCTTATATCATGTGCTACATCTGTGTATAAAATCGCACATTTCTACCGCTCTTTTAAAAATTTCATTTAATTATATTTTGATATAAATATTCTATGCATTTATTTTAACTGTTTTAATAAATATGCTAATATATATATTGTATTCTTTATTCTTTAAGAAATCATAGCAAATGTAATAATACTAAAAAATCGTGTATTAAAAAAATCTTTATATTCTTAAAGTTATTGAAATGGGGCTTAAAAACAAACATGTATAAAAATATGTAAAATGTTGAAATTTCATATTTATACCTTACCTATTTAACGTTATCATTTTATTTAATACCTATTTAACGTTATCATTTCATTTTACTTACCTTACCTATTTAACGTTATCATTTTATTTAATTTTTTTTCTTAATCTCTACATTTATTATATTCCTCTGGTAAAAATGTATGAATGTTCATATCAAAAAGTTAAATTAGATAATTCTAATATGATATGCCTAACTTATTTGACATGCTATATTTAAATATTTCATCAATGTTGTCTTCATTTTAATTCATATCGATCCCATACTAATTTTAGAAATATATTTGACTGAGTATAAATTGTAAAAAAACGTTTTTTGAGTTTCTATATATACCTATCTTTAATACAACATTTTTAAGCAATAGGTACAATAAATTTTATGAAATAAAAAAACAATCAAAACTGATACATCAACATTAATATTTTTTTATTCTTTCTTTTTTAATACATTTCTGTATTTTTTTTTAAATAAACCATAGGATATAATTAAATCACTATGTACAGTGATCAAAATGTACTTAAGCTATTTTTTATGGAAATATTTTTTTAACCTAACAGTTCGTCGTTTAAAGTAGCGAAGTTAGCATGAAACACTCCATTCTCCACTTCTCTCCTAATTTGAAATAGTAAAGAGTTTAATAATATAAAAAAATATTAATTAATTAAAATAATATTATATCCAAAATAACATTCAAAGTGACTCTACCATTTATACTTTAATTCCTTATTAACCAAATTCCATGAATACAGACAAAGATCTATTATTTTGTTTTTATTATAATAATTAAATAATTCGTAAAAAAAATAATTAAATACATAACCATTTTTCGAATGATTTTTTTTAATATGGATGGACTCGTATATTTATAAATGAAAGTTCAATTTTTAAGGTAAAGAAATATCATAACAAAAATAAAATCCTACATTTTCTTTTCGTTTCTACACATCTATTATTACATAAAAGGTCTTTCTTCCTCGGACGTTGGATGACCAAGCGTACAAATATTGACACTCGCCAGGGCTATTAAGTAGCTCTGAATAGCGTCTCCGTCACTGTGGGACGCGTATAGCGAAACGTACAGTTTCTGGTTTATGCCGATATTTTAAGGACATTTCTTGAAATTTAAAATTATTGTACGTGGATTCTTACATTTGAATTTTAACTAATATTTTTTTTATTTGATACCTCTTTATGAACAGATTGCTATGTTGTGTGAGATAAATTTTAATTTTATTTTTACATATACGTAATATATTTATTTCATTTATGAATAAAATTGGTTTACCTTGCATATTTTTATTATATGTAATATTAATAAAATGACAATTATTTACCTTGCGCGATGCGTACAGCTGGCATCTTGATTCTCATCTTGATTTGGTCACCTATTTTTAGATCTTCAACAACTTCTTTTTCCTCGGAAATCTTTATCTTAATATCTTGCTATCAGTATGTTAGCGCACTTCACATGTGCCGCCGTCGGTCCAGCGACTTATCGTCCTATTCTTAAAACGTTCTCGATAAGAAAGGTCGAGATGTCATACAGTAATCCTGAAAAGTCCGTCGGCATTCACACAAAACGATAATTTTAGTCATCTTCGTAATTTTTTCATCATGACAAAATTATATCGTAAACATTTCTGATCTTACTTTTTTCTTTTCATAGTGTAAGAATTAGTTCACAGTTTCCAATGTTTACTTGCCAAATTCAATCGCCTATGGTCTTATCAACACTTAAATGAACGTCTCTGTCCTATCTAATCTATCCACAGCGAGTAGTGGTCTTATTCAGCAAAATATTCATACGTTAACACTTGACAATAAATTCAAAATTACTTTTACACTTGTCCGTAATTTTTCACCACTGTCTCTACAAATATTAAAACTTGTAGCGAGTCCAAATTCAGTTTAAAATAAATTTTCTAGTAAGAAACAAGAGAATAATTTTAGGTAACATAGAGTGTATGTTGTTTATCGTCGCGATGTAGTATGTCGCGTGCGGAGCGGTGCGAGGCAGGTGCGGCCGGCCGCCCGCTCTCGCCCGATGTCCGAGACCGTCTGTCCTGTGTCCCTTCGCGCGAGGGCTCCGCGGCCTCGTGCGGCGTGTCCAACTCGCGCCGTCTCTCTCGGCCGGCCGACGGCGCGTGCGAGTCCGTACAAGTAGCCAGGGGTTACTCGCGGTCGCGGCGCGCTCGGCTGCCCGACAGGGACGCCGCGACGCGCGCCCGCGACACCGCGCGTGGGAGTGAACGGGATAGCCATAAATTAGGAGTGCCGCGCGTCGGTGTGCGTGCGCGGGTGGGGCGAAGATGCACGTACAAAAGAAAAGGGATAATATTTGCTTGCATATTTCATGACTCGATTAGGAGATGGAATTTTTAATTGAATGGACTGTCGCACGGTCAGTCTACGGTGAACGCTTTTTAAAGAGACAGGTCGTGAAAAGGATTATGACAGGTTTCAGGTGAAACAAATATGAACTCTATGGCATAGGAATTTAAAACTCTACTTTTAGACAATTAGTGACTCGTAAGAGGTTATAGAAAATTATGAATTGCTTTTACAGTATAATTGTTTTTGTATTTATTATGAAAAATATATATAGTTAGTAAAATATAAAAGTAGAATCTAATATAAAAACTTTTGTTGTCACCAAGTGATATTATCAGTTTTCACTTACAATAATTTCTTCGTAGCAAGCTGCTACGATTGCTACGAAGCATGTAGAACGATTGATTTAAGTATAGCATATTATTAAATACTGAGGTATTATAATGAAGATAAATTTATTTAAAGGTAAATAAATATTTAAAATATATTTTAGCCTAGTAATATTTAAAAAAAAATTGCAACCAAAGTATAAAAATAACCCACAGAGATATTCGTCAAATTATCCACCACGTAAATATTAAAGTATAAATAGTTCCACCGCTAAAAGCAACACGTAGTTTCATTTCACTCTCACTCTCAACTTTCTGAGCGCATTTTTTACCGCGTTATTTTACTTAAGACGAGGAACTTATCTCGGTCCTTGACTTTAATAAGTTTTATGACAGAGACTGGCGCGAACGGGCGACGAAAAAGAACTTCTTTATAATTGTTTCCGAACTGACTTCACCGAGTTGTGAAATGGCGTTCGATTATTGAAATTTTAAACTTTGAGGTTTTGTTTTTAAGAAGAGTATTTGTTTTTAATTTGAATTTCTTTTGCAAACATTTTTGTATTGAATATGTTAATTGTTACAAATTTTGTAACTTGTTTCAGTCTAATGTTATTTTATTTATGTTCTATAGTTTTTATTATATACTATGTTATAAAATTTATACCATAAAAATATTATTAATGTTACGTTTACTAGAATCTAGTGCAAGTTCAGTATTTATATGGGTTATTGTAGATCTTATTTTCGTAAAAATATTGCTGCCTAAACAAAAAAAATCCATCAACTTTTCAAACAAAATTTTCACTAGTAGGCTGGACAACTACGGTCATTTAATGGTTATCGAAAGGTTTGAAATATTTCTGTCTCTTTTCAAGGTACACCGTTTAAGTGAAAATAGAGACGGATGGGGGTGTCGTTTTCTCGAGAGAAAATCTCTAGTAAAGGCTAATGTATGTTTATCTCGTTCATATGTAGGTACATGTGAGGGATGCGAGAGGGATGGTTAGTATATGAATACCATGTATGCTAGAAGACGCTACTCGACGCTAGACGGCGTGAAAAGCGAGGGCGGTAGAACCCTCTGTGAGGTTCGTTACTGCGTCTGTAACTGTATCAGTTTGGATGTTGAATAGTTATATTTACGCATTAAAATTGTTTCAAATATTGTTTTTAATATAACAATGCTTAAAATGATGCAATTGATAATGATATATGATAAACTTTATAGTATATATATTTAAGTATTTGAATTCAGACCGAAAGTAGATAATGGAGAGGCCTGTCGTGGCGCAGCGGCACAAGCGTGTGACTGTAAGCGACAGATTGTGGGTTCGATCCCCACTTGAGGAAATGATTAATAATAGAATATTTAATATTTTCAAGTGAAATGATTTCATTTCATCGCTCTGTAATAGGGCAAAACGTTGAGTTCCGCCACTCAACACGCAATGCCTCAAATTCGGCGGAAAATGGGGAACGAAAGTGGAACGAAGCATCTTAACACTGGGTTTCCAAGTTCACTCTGCCTACCCTGGCATGTGCGGGATACAGCGTGAAGCTGTATATTTGAAATGAAGGGAGAAGCTAGAGAAACTATTAAATGTGTTAACCCCAACTACCCTTGGAGGTTAAATAAAATAAATTATTAAATTGTTCAATTTTATTTAAATTAATTACTGTATTAAAATATTGACTTGATTTATATAAATCAAAAAAAGTTTATATAAAATTTTAACGTATTTATTATCAAAACTTATTTTGACTTATTTATTATAAAGTTTCATTTTATTTTAGTATCTAAATCTCAAAAATAAGACTAATATCTGTAAATTTACATCACGGTAATAAAAAATACAAATGTATAATTAAAATATCATCACCATTTTACATTTTTTTTAAATTAACATATCTATGTTAATTAATAAAAAAATATCTAATTTTACGTGCTCAGCTTCACGCTGTATCCCGCACGAGACAGGGTACGCAGTGGGAACCCGGGAACCTAGTGTTAAGACCGACTCCGTTCCACTTCCGTTCCCCACTATCCGCCGAATTTAAGACATTGCGTGTTGAGTGGCGGAACTCAACGCCGCGCTTTGCCTTATTACCAGAGCAAAGAAATAAAACATTAAATATTTAAATTGAAAATATTAAATATTTAATTTCCTCGACAGGGGATCGAACCCAGAACCTGTCGGTTACAGTCACACGCTTGTGCTGCTACGCCATGACAGACCTCAACCGAAAAAATATTTTATTTTTTAAGGCAGAACATATTAAATACATGATGTTCAGAGCTAGGACAGTAAAAAAATACTAGCTCCTTTGTGTATGTATATTTCGAAAGGAAAGCGGTAGAATAAGTAAAAATATAGTAATTGAATGTCGCGACGAATATTTTTTGTATCTTGACAGATGTGCAACGGGATATACAAAATGATTCTAAGCGATACATGAAACGTTGTCGCTAGAAAGTATCGAATTTGAATGTTTTTTTTATTATTTCCTTTCATTAGTAGAGGTTTCCGATGTATTTCGAAAATACAGTTGTGTTAGCAAGAAATTATTTCTGTATTTTTTTTATATTTTTTTACTTCTTAAAGTTGTATAGCTTAACAAAGTGATGCTTTAGTACGTTTCGATAGATACAATATAGAATCAAATAACAGAACAGAACAAAAGGATTTGTAAAAACGATATATGAAAGAAATTAATAAACAAAAAAATCTGATGTTACGTTACGTAATTTATTTTAATTTATTAAATTTACTTATTTTAAAATATATTAAAACGTTTAATATAGTGCAAAAAACAACCATTAAGGATAACAAAAAAAATAATAAAAAAAATACTTAACGGAACTCGAACCTAAGCTTCTTGAAAACCGTTCAAGCGCTGGTTCCCAATTAAGCCATACGCTCTTATTTATCTATGACGACATTTTTAAACCTTTGTTAATTTCTTATTATTAATTTCAGTTCGTGTGTAACTGTTATTAACTTCATGATGACCCAACAGCACTGCGTCTGCTTTTAAAAGGTTGTAGGTTCAATAAACACTCGGTGGAGTAAATTGTATTGAGTTCCACCGATCAAAACGCAATATTTTAACTTCAGCTTATCCCGCCGTATGATATATTAATCATTGACCAAAACAAATATAGGTCGGCATATTCAACATTGATCTTATGTCCATAACAAATCTACCTGCATAGCTAAAATGTCGGATATTATTAATTTGAATAATAATTATATTTTCATTTCATGTTCACGTTCACTGATAATTATATGTATTAGTTTTTTTTAATTGCATACAAAAACTATATATTAACATTTATATGTTTTTGCATTAATTTATAATAAATACGTTAGAGATAACCGACCGGCTTAGTATAGATAGTATTAAGTAGAATTCAACTTCGTATTAGAAACGACACTTAGTATTGCTTTTTCAATGAGTGCTTTACTTACGTATTGGAAGCGACTTGTTGTACCTCATAATAAAATGCAATACATGTTTGATTTAAAAATTATATTAATTTATAGTATGAACCCTTTTCCATAATGTAATTATAAATAGTCCAAATCATAAATTATTTGTTATATTACTTTTTTTATTGGATGTTGGTAAGAAACTCGTTCTCACATGTAACGGTTAAAGCATGTATCTTTGTCCCTGCACCCCGATTAGAAAGGCTACAATCTTAAAATAGACTGAAACTTACGCAAGTCCCATTTCAAGGACGCACATGTGTCCGACAGAAACTAATGTCACTCATTCCTGTTGCGATATATTACCTTTTACGTTGGTTTCCTTTGATATTTATACTATATAAATGACAAATAGTAATTGTAACTTTTCAAAACTTTAATGTCTTAATTCACACTTGGAAAAGAAAAATATTTTATTTAATTACGTGTGGAAATCCCGTTTATTTTTATAAGTTTTCTAATAACGGTCAATAATAAAAAAGTTATATATTAATGGGTTACCTTTTTATTATTATTCTTGAATACACAAACGTAATGTCGCATAGGCACAAGTGTGCGACTGTAAACACGACCGGCTGTGGATTCGACCCCCACTCGAGGACATTGAATATTTTACGTTGTCATTTATTTGCTTTTGTAAAAAGGCAAAAGCGTGGCGTTGAGATCCGTCCCCATATGCCTCATTCGGAAAGTGGCAATCGGAACGGCGTGTCTTAACACTAGGTTCCCAAGTTCCCTCGGCCTACCCTGCCCTATGTGCGGCAAAAAAAAACATAATCACGATCATCCAATATAAGCTTTATAAAATCCATCCCCCGTATCCAGGTATTAAAGGGCAGCAGTGGTGCAAAAATAAACACTTACGCTTAACGATAATATAGCTTCGTCTATGACAAAAATAAAACGAAAACTTTAGGGTGGGTCGCCTTTAGAGGTAAAATTAGAACGGTCATAATTCGAAGGACTGCGGTCGTTTTATGTACGAGGAGCTATGAAGATAATCTAAGTAGAAGCATCTGTGGATGGTTTAAATATTAAATGATTTGGGCACAAATTGTTACATGAAATTGAAAGTTGAATTAATTGTTTTAGAGAATTTTATTTCATTTATTTTCTATAATTACCTGGACTAGATTTTTTTTATTATGAAGCACTGTGGTTTCTTATTTTAGGATGTAGCTACGTGTTAAATGACAAAATTCAACAATTTCAGTGGCTATTATAAAAGAACAAGGGCTAGTGTTATAATACAATAAAAATATATCCTTTTCGTACAATGAGATTTATTACAGAAGTGAGATAAAAGATTATTGGATTAGTCGTAAATATATCTATATTATTTAAAATTAACCATTTACTGCCATTTTTTAATATAAATGGATATAAAAGCTATACAATGGCAGATTAATAATATTTGCATTGTATGTACCTGGGCCTATATAGGTATACCGAGTGCTACTAGCGTTACAATAGACATTTCGCCTACGACTTGTCTAATCACAGAGAAATACGTCTTGAACTATAAATTTTGTAGTGTAAAGGGATTCACACAAATTTAAATTTTAAGCATAAATAATTTAGATATACATGTATTCTTTTTCATTTTCTAAAAAAAAATTGCTCTCGTAAAGATTAAAAATTAATTGCTCTAGTAGAGATTATTCCGTAATTAAGATATTGGTTATCAACTAAGTAGTAAATTATTTTCTCTATATAGGCTTTGTAAGTCATTGTTTGTAGAAAAGTATAACATTATTTAATAGTTTTTTAATATCATAGTAGGGATGTACCTATCATCCATATAATTATTCTTTCTTAATTGTAAGCAAATATCTATAAATACTTATATAGAAAACTTATTTAGAAATACGTAGCGCGCCTCTTGGAGACCTCTTGGCTTAGAAGACGGAGCGCTTGCACGGTGTCCAAGATTCAAATCCCGCTACGTTTTTATTTTGAAATGTCTAATTAAGTATTTTTCTTTCCTAAGTATGGTATAACACTTTAAAATTAATAAATGTATAGAAATCTTTTAAATTAGAAAATACATAAATATATTCAAATAATCAAAATAGTTTATGATACGCATTGATTTACGTCTCAAAGCTTTCTAGCACAGTTGCTAATGCATAACCACCAACGTATGTGATAAATTGTGATGAGCAAAATTTTATTCAAATATAAGTATATACTTCTATTCTAAGGTACTACAACAAGCCTATAAAATGTCTAATATATTTTTCTTATGAATTGTATGAAATGAAAGAATAATAAAAAAAATTAAAACTAAAATTTTTATAGCAAGTGTTTTAGTTTTTCTTAAAACAGCGTTTCAATTTAGATCTTGTTAGTAAAAATTGACCTGTAACCTTTTCTATCTTAATTTATACTATATTTCTTGTTATTATTAATATTTCTTATGATATTTTAAGGAATAGTTCTATCTAACTCTATCACATTATTTACTGACTGATTTTTACTGACCATATAAAATATATAAATAAAAAATATTTGTTAAAAAAAAAATAAAAATAAACGTTAATTAAGTTCGTAACAATTATGAACATCAATTTAAAATCAATCATTCAAACTGACCTGCATCGTTCCATGGCATATAAAGGCCAAATTAGCATATTTAATCATTTCGCAAAACCTCGCAATGCATCCGTTTACTCCCACATTGGTATACTCTATTCTCAGGCTGACTCATCATTGCGAAATATAATATTCTATCAAGCCTATAAATTTATCTGTCTGGATGTACATTGTTATCCTATAATTGTTTATTGTGACTATGTTTTTATGTAATGAGCTTGAGTTGTGGCTCACTGATTTTATAGTCACCTTATTTAGCCTAAAAACATACACATTTACATAGCATAACTATTTTACCAACTATACAGCGATGTTTTTTCAGCGCTATTTTTTTAACGTTATTTCCGGCTAATAATATGATATGTGCTAAACACTTTGTTCCCATAAAGACCCTTACTTGCCGTTACCTTTCTCGAATTTAAGATATTGTCCGTTGAGTGGAACTCAATGTCGCTCTTTGCCTCGTTACCAAAGCAAAGAAAATATGAAATATTTAATTGCCTCAAGTGGAAATCGAGCCTGCCTGTCGCGTTTACAGTCGCAAGCTTGTGTTCTTGTGCCATGACAACTCATATAACGATATAATTTTGCATATATATATTTTTTTGTAAGTGGGGAACGGAAGTGAAACGGAGTGTCTTAACACCAGGTTTCCGGGTTCCCTCTGCCTACCCTGCCTCGTGCGGGATACAGCGTGAAGCTGAGTAGAGTAGAGTGGAAATCGAGCCTGCCTGTCGCGTTTACAGTCGCAAGCTTGTGTTCTTGTGCCATGACAACTCATATAACGATATAATTTTGCATATATATTTTTTTTTCCTAGTTAAATTAAAATTGTATTCTTTTGTTTATCTGTTCACATGTGTATTTCGTATATGCGTACTGCGTTGATTATAAAATAAATTATCCATTTAATCTTTCAATCAATCGGTGCATTTAGTAGTTACCCTTACTGGCGCGTGGTACGCGCAGGCACTGGCTATTGACCGGCCAATATGTCATAGACCAGTTCATACGTAAATAAAAAAATATACATCTGTTCTTAAAATCTATATACAGATATTAGAACTATTTTTGTTAACATACATATATTATGTAAATAGTCCTACTTTTAAATGGTTTTTCTCAATGTAATTTAAAACAAAATTCTAAATATTAATAAATATATCTAAATAAAACCAATAATATATTTTTTCAATATATTTAACTTTAAATAAATAAAACTTCATCTAAATAGTTTGAAAAGATTTTGGTTGAAACTCATTTCAAATTGAAAATTTTACTTACCAATGATATAAATGAAATAAAAAAAATGCTATAGAAACAAACAATATTAGTTCTTTTCATAAAAAAAAGCAACATATAGCACGACGCCGGTACCGCCTGGCACCATATATTGACCGCATCGCACTGGTTCAAGTCCATTTAGTGAGGTCAGCAATTACCATGGCAAAGAATACGTCAACATGATGTTTAATGATTTATGTGTGTTAAATGAAAAAAAAAATATATAAATTTATTTTATAATGTCTTATGTAGTAGCCGGTGATCAGTGATTACATTTTCAGCATCATGCTACATCCCGCGTGGCAGGGCAGGCGGCGGGAACTTGGAAAAGTAGTGTTAAGACACTCCGTTCCGTTCTCTACTTTCCGCCGAATTTGAGACATTACGTGACCGGTGGAACTGAACACCCCGCGTTACCAGAGAGAAGAAATGAAAACATTGAATATTCGATATAAGGCATTGTGTGTAGAGTGGCAGAAGTTTATGCAGCATTTAGTATTGTAACCAAAGAGATTAGGAATAGAACTCACAACCAGTTTACAATCAGACTTTGTGCATCTGCACCACGACTGCTCCTAATAATAATATTAATTAAAAATTATATGTCACAAAAACATCGGAATCAAATGAAGTTCGTCTCATACTTACCTTTGATTAGATTTAATAATAAAAAGGAAAGAATACAGACATATTATTTTTTTATAACAACTTGCCAAGTGCCTAATGTACAATATGGTAGATATACCTTCACATTTTTTCTAAATATTTTTTTATTTGATATGATGTTTTATTTATTTGCTAGATATCCTGTAGGTAAAATAATCGTTGAAAATATAAATACCAATATAATCTATATAAATAATATATTTTTCTAAATAAGTACTCATAAATTAAAGTTTTGCACCTGAAATGAACGATAACATTTATTATAAGCTACAAACTGTCAATACAAAAAAATATACTAAGTTTTTAAAGTTAGACAATAAACATAAGTTAACTTCCTTTTGAAATACAAAAAAAATTAAAACAAACAAACAACAAGGCAGCAAAAAATCCTACACCTCTAAATGATAATTTTGAACAAAGCGCAAACGTCATCATGTCACTCACTAGACACCTTCTGACCCTGCCCCTTGGTCAAGTTCGATACCTAATTCATTCCTGATGACTCCAGCCAAGGTTAAGTCTAGCATTTACATACAAACATGAATAATGACCGTCCATTCAAAGGTACTTTTTTGTCACTTGTTAGTATATTATTAAGTGGTTAAATACATAACATTAGCGTTTCAAACGCAATAAGTTGTATGGCAATAATTCTATTTTACTTGACAAATAATTTGTTTGGCTGTTTCTCTATTGTGGCCTTTAAAATTATGTATTGCATAGATGGAACAATAAACTCAGAACTCGTTTTTTAGCAACGTTGGGACTTAGTGTTAACACACATCTGTTTCTCACTTTTCTCCATATTTTAAGCATTGTGGCTTGAGTATAACTTATACCAAGCTTTCGTCTACTAGACCAAAGAGAAATACACTGTACATTTATATTATTTAATAATTTTAAATATAATTTTAAGTCCCAAGCACTTGCTTTACATAGCTAAACTAGACGTTGCCTTCAATTGAGTAACAGTATGTACAAGTACCTACATACTATTTCGACAGCTCCTTTAGGAAAATTGCCGAATTAGGAACACTTAAGAATAAGCAATTCGATACATAGATGTTATCTCAAGATAGACGCCAATCATCCTATCGCGAATATCTTATGTCAAAGCATCAATGTCTCTTTAGAAATTATTATAATGACAATTATACAGTTCACTATTCTGAATGAAGTGAATAGCATTATTAGTTTAAAGTCCCATTGTGTGATTTAGAAGCAAAGTAAATATTTTGACAAAAGTCCAAAAGTATTGAGTTACGTAAGGGACAATGGGATGAATGGAGACAGTAATAGCTACTGAAAAAATGACGTTGAGAGGTCTTATGTTAGACAATTGCCTTCAGATCTGTTACATTTCATGTCTAGACTCTGGGCCAGCCTTTTGACCCTACTCGGGAAGCGACAATGTCGACTAAATTAACTCTTGCTACGTATACAATGTTTTTTACAATATAGCATTACAACAGCATTTTCTTTTTTGTTTTGTTATGTTTTTTTACTGTTTACGTATCCGCTGCACTTAATAAAAACTTAATTTATTGTTTTAAATTTCATTTACTACTAGCTTTAGAGATATTGTTTTGCCTTGTCATAAACAACAAGTATAGATAGAGTAAGGAATTCAATCAAAAGCAGCTGGGACGCTATAAGTATATATGTTTAATGAAATTCCAATAAATAATAAATCATTTCGCGAATAAAGGTTTTTTATAAACACGACAGTGATAGTGACCTCTTATTTGAATACTCGAAACAATGAAAGTGTTGACATAAATTTCGCCATATAAAATATTCTTGATCATATGCCAGATCCTTGTAACCGCATTGAGGAAAACAAACAAAAAAGTTGACCAAAAGAAAAAAAAGATTATATACGAATTACTTACTTGGATTTTTTTTTATATTAATATTTTTTCTTATTTACTTGGATTTTTTTTTTATTTTAATATTTTTTCTTTTAAAAATAAAATGCGTTAAAGGTATTATTAACAAGTGGTATATAGTCTATTTCGTACAATAACATAATAAAATTGTAGTATTTATGGGAGCCGTCGAAGCCTTGGCAGAAATTTGGCGGATTTGGGTTCGGATTTTCACTTCTTTGCGTTGATAAGAAAAAGGCACTACTATTTTGTTACATATGGTAAGAAAAATACATATGTCCCAAACAGTTAGTTATGTAAGAAATTTTAAATTGAAAACGATTAAAAATATGATAATTTATGCATATTATATATAATTTATGTATTATTCATACAGCTCAAATTTTGAGGTTGACAGAAAATAATTATATATATTTTTTGTACTTTATATAGGAAAGTATCTATTACCTACTAGATTTTCTACACGTTTTAAGATAAAAAAAATTGCTTCTTAAGCGTGAACCTTTAAGCTGTCGAAACATTGGTGATTCGAGTGTTAATAAAACCAACACAATGCATACGCAGCCCGAATTCACAATGTCGTGTGGGCCGCCATGTGGGCTGGAGGTCAATGCGTCAAAGGTAAAGTCGATTTTTCAAATAAGTATAGTAAGTAGATGCTCAATTACGAATACGTATGTATAAGTATATAGGTAATTATAGTTATACACTAAATGTTTATGCTTGCATACTCTGTATTTCTTATAGCTCGTTTAAAACTAGGTAAAAAACAGTTCACTCAAAGCCATAAAACTGCTGTTTAAATTAACAGTTCAAATTTAAATAATATAAGTCTACTTTTCAAAACTTTTGTTAGGGTTATGTATAGAAAAAGTTAAAAACATAATCCTTATAGGATCACTATTTGTCCGTCTATCCGTCTATCACGATTATAAAATTAATATCAAATATTCAGATTTATGGTCTCTTAGAGCTCAAAAATAATCAACATTCTTAATTAAAGCCATCAAAAGATAAAAGTATTTATGCATCGTCTTTACTTCATTTTATTTGAAATTAACTACGTTAACTACGTAAACTAAGGTACTTCGTGTCGACCTACATTTATTTTATTTCGCATAAAGTAAGAACTTACAGAAGAAATAATTAAAAAAAACGAAAAGTGAAAAATATAAATATAGAGAGAATTTCATAGAAAAATATCATTAGAATCATACATATTTGTACTTAATCTCATATGTTTCATCATTATTCATTAATTTCGTCGTGCTTTCAAAACGTATAGGATATTTCCCGTAGGCCTCCATTATAAAAAAAACGGAGAAAAAATTGCTAAACAAATCAGAAAAAAGATTTAAATATTTAATTTATTTTACAAATAAAAACTATTAAAACTTATAATTGTTCGTCAATTCTGCATGTTAATAAATTGTTGACTTACATTCCTGACACAACTACGGAATCCTCGGTGGACGAGTATGAGTTGCACTTGACTGGTTTCTATTAGCTTCACGTTTATCCCGTAGAGAGAACTGAAGTAACACTCCGTTCTCCATCTGAATTCGGAATTCTGCATGTTAAGTCATATACGTATTAATATTTCAAATTTTTATCATTACATGCTATTTTTATGGTGTCTAATGCCTATTGATATCAAACATCACCGAAGAAATATCTTAATTGGTGAATTGATTAAGCTAACTACCGCATTCATAAAAAAAATCTATACATTTTATTTTTTATGTTAATTTAACGTATTTTAAAAATACAAGATAATACTATGATTGACGCACGTTCAAAGAAACTGTTGTGAAATGTAATAACCGGGCAGTGTATGCCGCAAAAAATATCGAAAATGAATTCATCCAATAATGACAATGTTTTGCGTCAAACAATGCCAACAGTCCCACTTTCGCGGTTCTGCCAAATGTTGCCTTATTGAGGATTGGAGTAAAGAAATTTATGGAGATTCATGCTATTTTATAAGTTACAAGTTCGTATACCTACAAATATTAAAAAACAGCTTTAAATTTTTAATTAAGTATATTAGTTAATATTAAATTTAATGCACTATTTCGATGGAATTGGTCAATAAATTATTAAAAAAATTAAGAATAAAGTAATATATTATTCAGTTATAAAATAAAATTATGATAATTAATAATACCCTTATTTTCAAATAAAAGTCAAAATAATCTTAGATACGTCATAAAAAGGTTTACCATATTTTTTAAATGAACGTGTCAAAACTTTTAAATTGCAATACCCAAAATATTTAATCAAAATAATATGTAGAAAACTAATTTTGTTGTATATAGAACACTCTATTACACTTATTGTTCTGACATGGCACATAATTTCTTGGACAGTGGATGTATTGTGTTTTCCATTGTCAATAGAGTTATTACCGCAATAATCTTGAAGACCTAAATTAGGTCACTACCTGGCGTAATATTACTGTAATAATATATAATTATAAATGCTAATAAAATGACATATATTAATTTAAAAATATCTTTTCTTACAACATATTTTATTATCTCACTTTCATTAGCTTTGATTGTTTGATTTTCAAGGAATATTTACGTTGAACCAAGTTAAAAATATACTGTTTTATTGAAATTATAATTTTAAGGTTCCAGGCGTATGGACCCAAGCGTACAAATGTAGCGTCACAGCACGTTGTGGGTTTGATGCCCAATCAACTTAACATTTTTTTTTATTTTTTTAATTTCTTCGCTCTAGTAACGAGGAGAGTTTCTTAATAGAAAAGTAATATCTTAAGACTAGAATAACAAAGTATCTCTACTTGCCACGTGCGGTATGTAGCATGAACTTAAAAAAGATTATATTATATCATAGCGTACTTAAGAATTCATTGCAGTAAATTTTAACATTGACTTGTTCAAAACGTTGATCGATGTTCAATAAAATTATATTTACATGTTATGCAATTTTTTGGTGGTGGTAACGTGTACTGCAAAATGTTCGAAAATTCGGGCTTCTGAAAACATTTCAAATTCAATATACGCGATTAATCTAGTTAAATTTGTTTTTTAAAACATGTAGTAATCGTGAAGATCTAAGATCTTATTATATTACTAGCAACCAGCCCGCGGCTTCACCCGCTTGAAATACACAATATACTTTCGTTTTAATAAAATGATCATTTTAGGATACTATCTATACTTTGAAAATAAAAATTTCAGAATGAATAAATAAAACAATTGTAGAAATTCTGCCAACCTAAATGTTTTAAATTAACGTAATTTAACAACCGATTTAAAGAAAACAAACAAATGTTGAAGAAAAGTTGCTAAAATATAATTGTGAAAACTGCACTTAAATCTGGTTAGCTATTTCTGAGATCGCACAGACAAGCAGAGAAAAAAATTAAAAAAATACTATTTTGAACTCTATTACATTAATAAATATAAATAACATTTCTTTAAATATATATTGCATGTACCGATTCAGAGCGATCAGTCATAAAGTTCTTACAAGTATAGATATCAAGAATGAGCTGATCAAGAAAAAGTTGTATAAACTCATTATGATCCCCTTTCAAGGCTTCGCCGTTTCGGCAACCTATGAACTGTACTTACAAGTAATTTCACTAAGTAATTGAATCCTACACAGAGTGGGCTCTCTGCCCACTAATATCTCATCACCCATCATTAATTACTAACTTATTATATGTAGAAACTAATTATGTCTTTCACAATAGTGTTACGGCGATGATTTATTTAACTTTTTGTTTTCTCTAATCGTCTAGTTAAATGGTTTGCGTAATTTTAAAATACAACGTGCTCTTATATTGGTGTTATATAAAATAATAATTGTGTAACGATCTATCAATTTTTAAACTATTATTTTTTTAATGCTATATATTATTTTTTTAATGCTAATTTCAATAGTAGCAATTCGCCCGCAGCTTCGCCCGCTTGAGTTACACTTTTTTATTTACTAATCTCAATTAATTTCTTGTTCTGATACATTGAAAACAAATATTTTAGAAAAAATAATAAAAAAAGGATTTATTATTTTGTCGAACAACATATTTTTATTGTAACTTTTTTATGTGTCAACCGATGTAAATAAAACAATAGTAAATGGTCAAGGAAGGTTTCCAAAATATAAAGCACAAACAAACAGATTTAAATATATATATATATATATATATATATATATATATATATATATATATATATATATATATATATATATATATATATATATATATATATATATATATATATATATATTTATATATATATATATATATATATATATATATATATATATATA
This sequence comes from Eueides isabella, assembly GCA_019049475.1. Lineage (NCBI taxonomy): Eukaryota > Metazoa > Arthropoda > Insecta > Lepidoptera > Nymphalidae > Eueides > Eueides isabella. The sequence continues at coordinate 10,276,917 of CM032389.1, read as the reverse complement.
TATATATATATATATATATATATATATTATATATATATATATATATATATATATATATATATATATATATATATATATATATATATATATATATATATATATATATATATATATATATATATATATATATATATATATATTCCATGTACAGACAGTAATCAGTTACCGATTTATTATAGGATAAGTAACTAGATCGATCTGATTCCATTATTAGAATATTCTTCTTCTAATTATGTTGTACTTAAGCTTTTTTAATTTTCATAAATTTTTAAAAAGTTATCACAAAGAATGAGTAATATATTAATGTTTTCATTTCAAGCTAGTTCAATGTTTGCAGCAGTATTTCTATCTAAAATAAGCAGAAGAACTATCCTTCCTTGTGAATATCATATTGAATACACTTTTGATACAATTTTTTTTATTTTTTTAATTTACAAAATTTGCTCAATTTAAAAAAATGTCCCATTCTTAAATATATATCTTTATTTGCATACACATCATTCAATAGCAAAATAAATAAATAACATGTTAAAAATTCAAAACCGCCATACTTATTATGCTAATTTCTAAGACTCAATGCCCGCCAACTGTCGCCAATAGCAGGTGAAAGCCAAATGACCAGCACATAATCATGCACATGCCGACCGCAATGCTTACGAATTTGTATCCAACTCTTAACGCTTGACCACAAGCGCAAATGGTGGGCTTTGAGGGACTTAAAAAATTAGAGGTCACTTAAATACTAATAATTGAGATATTACAGTAAGTATATGGTTAGTTTTATTGACAGATGTAAGTTTTATTTATATTTGTAGGTTAAATTGTAATAAAAAAAGTCTTTCTAGTTAAATATCATTAAAAATACTAAATGATTAAGAAAATAAAGTGAAATATAGCGGCGGAACTCAACGCCGCGTTGTTTCCTCTTACGAAATTATAATAATCTCATCTGTAATGATGTAATGTTTAGTCACTTTGTTATCTACCATAAATGTTGATGGTGTCGCTATTGGCTGATAAAATTTATTATATATATTACTTCCAACGGTCACTTGCAAGTTTTACAGATTAAATAGTAAACTTTATTATAGAGGTAGATTAATAAACAACTTTTTATATTATTATTTATTATGATAATTATTATAATAATATACAAAAGATCATCACATTGTCTGTCTTATAAAATTTGACGCAATGACAATGCTCCAAGCTTTATTACAATAAAAGAAGTAAATATTAATGCATTTCGTATGAATGATGACCCATTGAATGTTTTGACATCGTCACATGAGGGTGTGGTAACAGAAATGTATAGTCATCAACATAACAAGCCGTTTGACATTTCATATTACGATTAGCATATTGGCCAGCGGCTTCGGCCACGATTTACATTTAAAAAGACTTTCACGATCTGTTCAGACAATTATTTTTATTGTTATAAATTTAGTAACTAAATTATGGGCCGTATTAATTATTCGTATGTTATATTTATTTTACGAACAAGTTTTATGAACGAATGAGTCAGAAAATTTATATCTATATAGTGATCAACGCACCAAAATAAGTATTAAATTAAACAATTAAAAGTGTTCTCTATAATTTCAACGAAGCATTTTAATAATATTTTTATTTAGCAAGGAAATGTTATCGTATTGTACTGAAAGGTCTATAGTGATGCAGGAGTACAAGCGTGTAAGTGTAACTGCGACCAATTGTGGGTTCGATCCTCTCTCGAGGTAATGAAATATACTTATTTTTTATTTTTCATTTCTTCTCTCTGGCAACAAGGCAAAGCGCAGCGTTGAGTTCTGCTACTGTACACACAATCCCTCAAATTTGTTTTTTTTTGTTTATTTGGTTCATTTCACGCCTGTTTCGCTCACTGCAATGATAAGAATATAATATTTTTATAACGTTACAATACATCGGTATTGTAATATATTATTCTGTAATAAGCTACATTTGAGGGATGGAGAGTGGAACTTAAAAATAAATTAAATAACCTATATAAATATTACCGGGAATAGGATCCACCCACTTCTTCACAGAGCTTAACTAAGCTTACCTATATGAAATAAATAAAAAATGTACAAAATGCTTTATAAATAACTATGTAAAAGTTCTTTATTTTTCAACTTCACGCTGTGTCCTGAACATGGCATGAGAACCTAGTGTTATGATACTCCCTTCCTTTTCATACTTTACGTTGATTTGGGGCATTACGTGCTGACTGGTGGAACTCAACACGGCGTTTTGTCTTGTTACTAGAGCAAAGAAATGAAAAAAAAAACATTTTTTTTTTATCGAGTGGGGATTGTACCTACAACTCGCATTTACAGTCGCACGCTTGTCGTCCAGCGCTATGGCAGGTCTAAAAACACTGACAGCTAATAATTAATTAATTTTAGGATCAATCCGAGAACAAACCGGTCATATAATTTGTTTTCATCGTGCTATCAGTAAAGACTATTGTAACAATAAATCCATCGCGCTGACCGACGATAAACCGATTAAGTATCAAATCTGAAACAATAAAACAAAACGTCTGCCCACTCGAGTGTTTAAAATATAATGAAAAATCGTCCAAATATGTATGAATGGACGAGAGGCTTGAACATGAAGAAAGGTGTGATTACGACTTGTACAAATGTATTTACGAGACTATATTTACTAAAATTTCATTATACATTGCTTGGTGCTTATTAATATTGTTAGTCAAATTCGTAATAGTTTAGTCAATGTATTGTTATATTAGTAATGTTTTTATGACGCCTTTGTCTTTCTTGTAGTTACAGTACGAAGGAACCATAGAACGAGTATGGGCGTGGGCGGCGGCTTGTCATCGCAAGGGTCATTGTGTACAATATGAAGACTATAACATTTCTTAGAAAAGATTTTATATGTATTATTTTCTTTAAAATTTATAGTTTATTGTATTATTTAAACTTTTAACACGTAAGAGTTAAAAAAATATATAATATTTAAACGGTACCAGAAATCGCAACTGTGATACTTGAATTATTATGAACAAACTCAAGTTAAAAAGGGAGATTAACTACAGGTTCTACACGTACTTTTGATGTAAATACCTGTGTTATCCTACTTTGATCGATTTTATTCCACGAAATTTCGTAATCCGTGTGTGAATTACAAGATGTAAGTTGTAAAATGAGAAATCTAGAAGGAATTATTATTTTTCTTTTAATGTTTAGGAGTTACTGTTTAACGCTTAACTTTAATGTTTCATATAAAAATAATACTCTTTTATTACAAAAAATATTTCTAATAAAGAAAAGTATTCTGTATAAATAGCTATTTTATTATAGTGATATTACGTAATAATACAATTACAGTCCGTAAATAAACTTATTAAAATAATAATTTAAAATCTTGTCTAGCATAATCACAAGCTATAGAGATATTTGCATTGAATGAGCGCGGGCTGGACACGGGCCCGCGGCCTGTCATTAACGGACGTGCAATCGTCGCCCCACCCTGCTTCAAATTATTATGTGCAACGCTTTTAAACGCTTTGTCACCTAATTTTAAAGATTGTGTTTTAATTTTATTATTTTGTATCGGTTATGGCTTCAACTTTGACATAGACTAATGTTTGTCTTTGGAATCTGTAGAATATTATCAACTAATAGATACGTTTTTTAATGCCTTATTATTTGTGAAAATATTTGCTCTCAAGCTTATTTAGGTAGCTGCGATTAATGCGGGCTCTATCGAGTGTCGACCGTTTGAAGATTCATAGGGTCATCAGAAAAAGATGTATTAAACCTTCTTGTATACCGGCCTTTGTCCGTGGGTTTTTTACTATCTACCCTCATTTATGCTTTTTTGCAACAAAAAAGGTGTTTCTATAAAATTTCAAAGGAAACGATGCGAATAATTCCTCGTTTCATGTTTCTTAGTTTTTTATGAGGATTTTGAGCCCACATGTGTGGATCTATCGATGTGATCTCTTTTTGATAGACCTCCTTTTGCGATGGACCCGGGATCTATTGTCCACTGTTTTTCAACTTTTGTGTCCATTGTGAGAATATAATTAGAAAGAGTTGATGGATGGTTTGATGAGAATCTTGGATATAATTCTTATGTTATAGAGATTATCTGCTCTATAAAAAATATATATATTTTTACTAAAAAATATTGAGGCCTATCGTGACGCAGTGCCACAGGCGTGTGATTATACACGCGACAGGTTGTGGATTTGAAACCCGTTCAAGGAAAATAAATATTTAATATATTCAATTTAAATATTTTAGGTATTCTGTTTTTTCGCTTTGAACAAGGCAAAGCGCGGCGTTGTGCTCCGCAATTCAACACGCAATACGTCAAATTCGGCAAAAAGAGGGGAACATAACAGAGTGTCTTACTACAGGTTCCCTAGTTCTCTTTGTATCCTGCTTTGCGGGATACAGCGTGAAGCCAAAGAAGAATAAGAAATAATAGATTAATTTAATAGCTTTACTACTATAACATTTTTAATTATATTCCACCATTCATTACGTATATCTAGATTGGAAGAAAGCTAATTAAACGTGTAAGTAGCGGTGCTCAAACGCTATACTTAAAAATAGAATCAAATAAATGTATATTACTAAATAGATATTATTACTTAACACGAGGTACATAAATATTAAATATTTAATTTCTTCGAGTGGGGATCAACGTAAAACCTTGTTTATCTGTCTTGCGCCTCTACGCCACGACAGGTCTCAAGTACAAGTAAGTGCATCAAAATATTCTATTAACATCAAGTAATAGATGATCTAGTTGTCTTATTTCCTAATTCTAAAACAAGAGTTTGTATCTATAAATACGGTCATCTTATTTTTTTACTCAAGATAAGAGTGCCCGAACATGATGTTTTATTGCTACAGTCGATGCTATCTGCGACACATGTTGCGCCGCTAATGAATTTGTGGACAGCACAAAAACATTAGTTTATGGGACCATGAACAAAATAGGTGATCTTTTAAACGTTTAAATATTTTATGTTTTTTTTTACCGCATATGCAACTTTAGCTATGCATGCACGGCGTTGAGTTCCGCCACTCATTATGCATAGTGTCAAAAACTGGGCTAGAATTGGCAGTGTCTGAGCATTAGATTCTCTTATGTTTCAGCCTTTCTGCCTACTCTACTTTAGACTATAGCTTGATGCTAAAATAGAATAAAATTTTATGAAAATATAGGATACGATAGTATGTCTTTGATTTTATGAAAAAAAAAAATAGATACTTTATATATTGACCATTTTTATATGATTTTCTAATATTACGAAGCAGAAAAAAACATTGACTGACTATACTTATTAATATTCTTAATAAGTATAGTCAGTCAATGTTTTTTTCTGTAAAAAAAAAATTGACTATCGGGATTTGAATCTGTGTGTGTCTCTTGGAATCCGTCCTAGAGAAATTTGGATTTGTATTTGCTCCGTGTGTTGTCGTTAACAATTAAAAAAAAACTAGTTTAAATATTGACTATATCTCTACAACATTATTATCATATAAATAATTTTGTATAAATATCACTCACAGTTACTTGCTTTGCTTGCTTTAAACCCACAAACATCACATAGTGTATTAATATGAGTAATACAATTATGAAAAAACATATTCCTATCACACACACTCAAAAAAAAAAAAACATTCGCCACTCCACATAATTTATGCAATCTGTGTCCATAACGGTACTTTTCTCACAGCCGTAGCAAAAAATATTCTTCATATGGCAAAACCGTAGTATAAGCCGACTTAATCTGAAAAGACTGAAATAAACGTTGTAAGAATTGGTTTTTACAATGTGCTTAGTGATTTAAGTTGCCAAGGTAGAAATTCTCTTTTTTATGTTAGGAAATAATATACCAAACTAAGTTACCTACTTAAGTTTTATTTATAATAACAACAAAGGCTCATAGTCCAAAATATCCAAAATATCTTATATATCTAGAACAATTTCATAACAGGTACATTTATTAGCTTTGATGCTTATTTTTTTTTTAATATTTTAATGATATCGTTTCCTTCCGGTAATAAAACGCGCGGCGTTGAGAACTGCCACTTAAAATGCGATGCCTCAAATTCACAACACTAGTTTCCCAAGTTACCTCTGCCCACACTGCTATGTGTGGCATAAAAAAATATAATAGAAGCGCAAAGTCACAAACACAGTAAATTCTATGAATGTGAGTTTAATTCTTACTTATTAAACGAATATAATTGTTGCTTGTTAATATTTTTATTTCTTCGCTCTCTGGTAACAAATAAAAGCGTAGCACTGAGTTTCGTCACCGGATACACAATATTTGGGAAAAATTGACAGTAAATGGAGAACGGAGTATCTTAACACTGAATTCCCTTTGTCTACCTTGCTATTTGCGGAATACATGTAAAACTAAGTAAAAAAAGAAATAATAATTGGTTAAACACGGAGTGATTTACCACCAGTTTTAACACTATATTCTGACTTCCTATCCTGCTGCAAAGGAAGGAAAGGTGTGAAGCTGGTCAAACAAATAATATCAAAAGTGAATCTGTAATACTCACTACACTTCTCAAGTATAGGTTATTATATAGCGTAAACTTTTTGCTCATATTTTTTGTATTAATTCAATCCGTGGGTCAATGTGATTCCCAGATACACATGATTTATGTGCTTCAAAGTTGTAGTTTTCTTCACTGTTTAATAGATTCTGAAAAAATTATATGAATATGTTCCAAAAAGATATGATTAAGACTTTAAATTGTTATTATAAACGGCTGATGATATAATTTTTGCTATATTTTAATAAGGACTGATAAATTTACCAACATGACTGTGATCGTATTAGCAGTAAGTAAGGTTGTGGAAAATTGGCATTTTTAATGACATTTGCATTTACATATTTGATACAAGGCTAACGAATTTACTCTTAATTATAACAAATATTGGAAAACACCTACTTAGAACAAATATATACTTGAGCCGTAATGATTATGAAGAAATATGTTCTTATATATATTTAAGACTTCATTTTCACTTATAGTAAAATAAAATAATTTTCTTACAAACACCAACGTATTAATTTCAAGAAGTCGATCACCCGTATTGAGAGGAGGGACTTATCACACGTGGTCGCCAGATACGATGCCCAGACGGACATATGATGTGGACATATAAATTCCTTGCTTATGTTTCATTCGAGCATACAATGTTAGTTAAAACTTTTTATATTAATTCTATATATTTATAGTTTTCATCACCTCCATGCTTATATTATTTGTAATTTTGTCGTGTTCCTGTAGTACCTATGTTATGATGCAAAATACAATGATGAATACTACCTGTTACAAAGACTTATCTTAAGACTTCTTCCGTTGAGTTTTAACACTCGACATGCAAGTAGTCCAAAAGGTACAGAAACCTAGATCCTATCTCACTGTTAACATTGTAAAACGCAGATCTTACAGTTTGAAAGTTAAGATATTATTAATTATAATAAAAACACTCATTTGCAAATATATAACCGCTGTCAATGCAATAGCAACTTCTAAAAAATATTTTTTAATGATTTCCAAAAGGGCGGCCTACGATGGCATACGATAGGAAAGTAAGCAAAAAACCGTGGTGAAATACCGCTATCCGCATCTGGAAGCCGTTGCGCTCTCACCGTTAGCTCTGCTATGACCCGCAAAAAACGTGGGGCGGAGGTGTGCTCTAACTTCATTGTGGAATTATATTGTTTGTACATAATTGCATTGCGTGACAGTGCTTGAAGGTAAAATTGCAGGGAATTGTTCAGAAATGTTATGGAATCAGTAAACTTTTTGTCCCAGTATTGGAATTATATGTAAAAAGCTTGTTATTGTTATTTAACTTGTGGTAAATAATAAAGAAATATATTTATCAAGGTATTTCGGTACATTTTTCCATCCTTTGATACTTACCTTTTCGGTAAGATACGACAGTATATGGTCACGGATTTCTCTAAACACTGCTGCACTGTAGTTTATTTTTTTATAGCTTCACGCTGTATCCCGCACATGGCAGAGTAGGCTGAGGGAACTTGGGAACCTAGTCTTAAGACACTCCGGTCCACTTCCGTTTCCCACTTACCGCCAAATTTGAGGCATTGCGTGTTGAGTGGAGGAACCCTAAGCTATGCATTGCCTTATCACCAGAGCGAAAATATTAAATATTTAATTTGGAAATATTAAATATTTCATTTCGTCGATTGGGAATCGATTCTATAATCTGTCGTCAGTACAGTCATACGGTTGTGCTACAGCGCCACGACAGGCCTCAAAATGTATTATAAGTAGCAAAACTCGGAAAACTGACACATTTTAAATACAAGTCAAATCAAATGTCCCATCAGTCAAAAGCACAGTAAAATTCAGTAAAAGAATACCAGGATAGCACTAAATGTTATCTAAATAGAAACATATTTATATTTAGTAGCATCCTGTATCTAATCCCACGGCATGACTTATGTCAAGGATAAAACAAATATCCGATGGTTATAAGGGTCAAAACCCATATTGCGTAAAGTTGCCCGTACGAGCGGTTTATGGCATTTTTTGTCCACCTCTGAGACTATTTTTAACCAGTGTTTGGTCCTAAACGCTGTGTGTCTCTTAATATGTGGTTTGAGTTTGGTCAAAGTTTTTACAACTATTTGAAAAATATTATGCTTTTATTAAACAAGAGAGTATGTATGAGAATACAGAATATTTATTTGTTAAAAACACAATTATTTATTGGACTTAATTTGACATTTCACTGAAAGTTTTTAAAGTTTACCATTACATATTATTTGTTTTGTTGTTTCTGATATTATATAGCGTACTGGTTATCTTTTAATGATGTTTTTCAGTTTTACAAAGTTAATATAAGTAGATATGGGATTTTTTAGTTCGATTTCTTATGAAATATGACGCAGATACTTTTTTTTAGCTTCATACTGTATCCTGGCCATGGCATAGTAAGCGAAGGCAACAATCAAATCCTAGGGTTCACACTCCGTTCTCATTAATATATACTTCCCTATCTTCTTTTCTTACTTTTTGCCGAATGTTAGGACATTGCGTGTTGAGGTGCGGATCTAAGCGCCACCCTTTGTCTTGTAGAGCGAACAAATGAAAATATTAAATATTTCATTTCCGACCTGTTAGGTTATAGTCGCAAGCTTTTGCGTCTGCGCCAGGACAGACTTGGATACTTTTAATTTGTCAAATAATTTGTAACAATCGTGATATTTATTAAAATATCTAAAACATCAGAGAGGGCTGTATAAATAAAAATAATCTCCGTTAATTTTCTCATGCTAATCATACAAACAGTTCAAACACAGCTTTGTATTCAAAAAATAACGCTTCCTTTATCGCCGTAGCGCCAATGTGACAAGTTCGTTCCGTTTGTTTTGGCCCCGTCCCGTTAGGCTTGCACCTTGCAACTGCAAATAACCTGCGACCTATTTATCCGGTGATGAAAAAAACCTTTATTTTTTGTATCTATAAATATGAAATAGAAGTGAAATAAGCTCTATTTCGAAGATGTAGAATCGATATTATATTTCCATTTTGTCATCAACTGCATTATAACTTTGTACTCATAACCACATGTGGGAAAGATTTTTGAATATTTTTTGTAGATTTACGTGGTTTACGACAAGCTAATTAATAAAAGCTATTTGGTCTGTTTTGGTTATAATGGCTTGTAAATTGTACTATTTGCATATTATAGTTAAATGAAAAGTAAATTGATATATTCGTTGAGAAATGCAAAGTTGTTAATGAATTAAGATAAAATAAATACAGTTTGCTTAAAATAATCTAAGAAGAAAAAATATATTTTAGACAACGTTTTTCGTTAGTACTTATTGTTACTGTTATATTATCTACATATTTGCATTTGTCCTATCGTTTTTTTTTTTTTTTTTTTTTTTCATTTTACATATATGATATTTCGCATTTAACTAGGTGAGCAGGGGAACATAGATTTAAAACACTCCGGTTTCTACTTTGCGCTAAAATCTCGAGAATTCTGTGAGTGCACGCTTAAATGCTCAACGTTGTACTTTGACTTTATTGGGGAGAAAATCGAAACTGTATTTAAAATGTTCTTTCTCGCCTGGAATTGAACTTGTAATTGACTTATGTTTACAATCATCGTCCCCAATAGGCTGCGCATCCGGCGCCATAATCTTTTTATTAAAAAAAAAAGTGTAAAAAAGTGTATCTTAATTTTTTTATAAAATATTACTGCAAGTATACGTGCCACTCTCGTACCGGTCACGTTTGCGACATCTCATAAAGAACATTGGATTTATGTTACAAGGAAAACCAAATTTTGTGGCGTGACTCAAGTGATATATTGTAGAAAGTAGGTGCATCTCCATGATTTTGTAATTCTGCTGTAATTTGAGATTTAAAAGAATTCCAATACTATTATATAATATTCATTATACTTATAGAGATCGTCTACATCGTCTATCCTTAAGAATTGTATAGATGTTATTACTCCTTCTATAACACGGGTATGTAATCTGTGCTTATCTCAAGGAAAATTCCCTAGTGTTTTCAAAAAGGCTGTTGTTCACCCAATCTATAAAAAAGGTAGTAAATATAGTTTTAATAATTACAGACCCATATCTATATTAAGTACACTTTCCAAAATTCTTGAAAAAATTATAAATAAAAGACTAGTTTCCTATCTGAATAAATATAATTTACTATCCTCTAACCAATATGGCTTTAGAGCTGGGAAATCCACAGAAGATGCAGTAATGAAATTGGTAGATTATGTAGTACAAAATATTAATAAAAACAAAAAGACACTCGGTATCTTCCTTGATATTTCAAAAGCCTTTGATACGGTTTCTCTACCTCTTCTTCACAATAAATTGGAAAAACTCGGTATCAGAGGGATTGCTTTGGATCTTTTTAAAAGTTATTTGGCCGACAGGAAACAATCGGTTACAATAAATGGAAACATCAGCGATGAGGCTCAACTGTCGCATGGTGTACCGCAGGGAAGCGTGTTAGGACCCACTCTCTTTTTAATATACATTAACGATCTATGTAACCTAAAAATACCTAACTGCAAAATCATTTCTTATGCAGATGATACTGTCTTGCTTGTTTCTAGTAATTGTTGGTCCGATACACTGAAATATGGTGAAAAAGCCTTTTCCATTGTCACTAACTGGTTGTCATGCAACATCTTGACCCTTAACTTTGACAAAACTCAGTTTATGACATTCGGTCATAAGCGGTCTCTGCCACCTGAATATTTTTCTATTATAGGGCATACGTGTCCTTATAAATTACGAAACATATGTAATTGTTCCAAAATAACCAGAGCTGGTTCTGTAAGGTATCTAGGTATCCTCATAGATGAAAACCTTTCTTGGAAGAATCACATACGATCTCTGACTTCTCGTATACGAAAACTAGCTTTTGTCTTCAAACAACTTAGACATGGCGCAAATTTACAGATTTTAAACATGGTTTACTACGCCCTCGTGCAGTCGTTACTTACATATTGCATACCAGCATGGGGTGGTGCAAAAAAAACGATTCTCCTTCCACTAGAAAGAGTACAAAGATGCATTCTTAAGGTGATGCTATCTAAACCTATTCGTTTTCCATCAACAGAGTTATATCAGACTTGCAAATTGTTAACGGTTCGTCAATTATATGTTCTCTGTTCTACTCTCCGAAAACATAATACTATTTCCTTTGATGCTCAGTACATGAGTAATAAGCGTAGAAATCACAAAATTTGTCAAATAGAATTGCGTCGTATAGTATCTTTGAACCGTCAGTATTATTATCTAAGCTCTGCATTGTACAATCGCATCAATTATAATATAAATATATGCCCTCTTACCTACCACCGATGTAAAATTAAACTATCGAACTGGCTATTATCTTTAAGCTACGATCAGACGGAAGACCTATTGAACGCCTAATTGTAAGTTTACACACACACACACACACACACACACACACACACACACACACACACACACACACACACACACATACACACCTAAAACGCATGTTTATGTATACACAATCCCTTTAATTGTATTTATATTGTTTATTTTGTTTTTTTTTTTTTTTATATATATTATTTCTATTAATTGTTCCCTAATATGTATAATTAATTGATTTTGTATTATAGTATTAGATAAATTTAATATAATTTTTGTAGACAATGTTTGAGAGGTGGGTGATAATTGCTGCGACACAGTATTATACTTCTGCAGTTATTATCGTTATCAAATGTTCTTGTTAACCACTAATCTTGAAATAAAGTATAATATTCATTATACTTATAGAGATAAAGGCCATATTAGCACAGTGGAACAGCATCTGATTGTGAAACCGATGGTCGTGGCTTCCATGTCCATTTACAAGATACTTTTTTTAGCTTCACGCTGTATACCGTACATGGCAGATTGAACCTAGTGTTAACACACTCTGCTCCGTTCCTCACTTTCCGCCGAATTTAAGACATTGCGTGGTGAGTGTTGGATATTAACGCCACGATTTGCCTTGTTACCAGAGCGTAGACAACATGCATGTGTTATTGACCTAAAGTTGGACTGCTGCCTTCTTTATAAAACGGAACGGAGTATCTTACTGTAAGTTTCGTCTATATAAAGATATATAAGTACAAGAACTAAAAGCTTAAATCATATATAGCTTTAAATTTATGTAGTATTTATGTTTGACATAACTTTTGGAAAATTAATCCAAATAATAAAGTTAATGTGTTTGAGTGAATTTAATATATCTTTACATAATATTCATAATCATACCTAGAGTAGACTAGTACTAATTTACTTTAAATATAAAAATGTAGATTTATTAGGTAAGTACCTACATGTTTCTCTCGTACGCATAAACGTATCGAACTATAATTTCTAGGGAGAGCATAAACTTTAACTTTTAACAAAACTCATTTTGAAAATATCTCTTTTTTTAATATTTTCAGGTAAATTTATTGTATATATTTTTTTTAAATAATAATGTCTTTGATTTTCGCGATTGTTATACATTTTCAATGAAACACTTTTAAACGGATTAATCGCTTATTGATTGGTAAGCATTTTTGGAAACCCGACGTTTCGAACACTTTAACCGTGGCCACGGGTAGACTCAGTCCGCATTCAATATACGCGATTAATCCGTTTAAAAGTGTTTCATTTAAAATGTTTTAATTTTTTTCGTCTTTTACGGAAACATACATGTTTTTCTGCAACCATATTATACTGAATATATTTTTAATAAGTTCAAAATAAAGGACATCTCCTGTAATCCAGAGATCGACGTTATTATGATAGTCACGTAACCAGGTCCAGCCACGTATAAAGGCGTGTTTACACTCGCGCGATCAATCTCCATCAAGCGACGGCACTATCAGTATCCGCCTAAGGTTTTGTATTATGGAACAGTAGATACGGCTTCAATGTGATGTTTCTGAGAAAATACATTTTTTTGACTTTACAATAAATTTAATTTGTAAAACGTTAATACTAAAGCTGTTTAAAATTATGAATTCCAATAAAGCAATCGTATGTACTAGAAAAATCTATTTTTTATTTAGTTATTTCTTTTTTTTTTCGTTACTGCTTCACGTTACAACTGTAAGAGGATAGACTAACTTGAATGAGAATGAGAATGAGAATGTAGCGTTTAAGGCATTCCGTTTCTCTTTTTTACATTTCTGTTCTTTCACATACATGTCTGTTCTTATTATCGACCGAATTTGAGCCAAGCTTTAGTTGAAATTTGATTTAAAAATAAAATCTTCTTGTTTTTGTAATAAAAATTTTATCCATAACCACGATAACATTTAACTAAGATATTTCATTTTATATACATATTTCAAAGAGCCCTTTCTATATATTCTTAACCCAATAGTTCACAGGATCGTCTATCAACGCGTTATCACGTAAGAGCAACCTTATCTCGCGGATAAGTAAAAACATGCACAAAGAATTATTGTTTTCAGTAGTTAAACGTGATGCTGCAATTTTACGATGTGTCATTGCACCTGCCAGCTGCAGTACCCTACCATTAGGTGTGCCAAATTTAGCATAAAAAGTTTAAATTAATCAATGAATTCAAATGTATGTAATATAATGAATAAATAATATTGATAATTCTCTTCACTTAATAAATAATTGAAATAAAATATACAAATAATTTTATTTATTTTCATGCCTAAAATATCGACGTCACGACGTCACGTTTATACAATTATTTCCTAATGTTAAATGCTTGGTCAAATTCAAACACACATTTCAGTTTCCATTACTCAGCAGCGTGATGATACTTGAGCTAACAGCACTATTAACAGTTAATATCGCATGTAATGACCTGTTCTCACAATCGTTCATTTTATAATGTCTTTGATAAAGACGTGTAACTAAGAAAATAGAAATTAATACCAAAAAAGTTATTTAAAAATAAAACTTGCTTAAATTTCAATGTGAAATATATTATTGAGTAATATATGGTTTCTTTTTCATATTGTATACATTTCTTATAACAAATATAAAAAATATAACAAAAATATTCGATATTGTACTCAAGTTAATTGAAATAACAAATGTAATGTTAAATTAAGACCACCAAAATTATATATAATTATAAATAGTCTTGTTAATTTCTAAAATAAATATACTTTTAATTATATGTAGTACATATATATTATTATAGTACATGTATGTACAATCTATAAAAAAAGTAAATACGATCAAATAATTATAGGAAAAATAATCAGCAATTAAAATTTTAAGGTTACTAAGAAACTTATACCACTTTGTATTTAACTGCGACTTAAAGCTCTTATATTAGTCCGGATTCGCCATTCATCCTCTGACAGCTATATATGGCTATAACTCTTTTTAATGCCCCATTTGATTAGAGCCACAAAAGATGCAACGACGGAGGCTATTCACAAGGCTGTTTAGCTATGATTTATATATTGTTTCTTTTTACTTTGGCGTCCAAATGTATGAGTATCTGTCATAATTAGCTTATATAATTGTTGAGATTAAAATTGAATGTAGGTTGACTTTCTAATTTTACTTGGATGTTTTTAGCTGAACGCTTTATACGGCAGAGTACCAGAGGGAATTTAGTATTAAGATCACCTGTTCCTCACTTTCCTCGAACTCTATGCCATACTTTGATTGTTGTCAAAGAGAAAATAAAAAAAAAAACATATGGAGAATTATATATTTAGTGTATGTATTTCGATGTCCTACAACGGTTCGACCGATTTTATATTTACTATAATATTTATTTTCTTTAAACGGTGTTTTTTCATACAAGGTACTTGTCATATATAATTTAAATAAAAATGAGAGAAGAAACATTGTTTAATTAGAACTTTCTCATTTTGTAAAATGACAAGTGAAATTAATGTATAACCTAGTGATGTGCTTTTAAATATTTTGCCGATCACAAATAGAGGAACCATAAAAGGTAAAATATACTATCTGCATTCTAATCAATTATCACGGTAGCCAAACTGTTTAGTAAACGAACGATGTTCTCTTATATTATCTACACCGTTATAATTTCGGAGAATGACCGATCCGAAAGATTATACTAAAGATAAAAAAAGGACAAAATGACAAACACACCACAAACACAACATTTTTTTAGATAGGCTATAAAAATTTGCTCCTTCCAAAAAATCTATAAAGTATCATGATGAGGGTTCGATGGTCAGAGTGTGGCATACGGCCATGACAAGCTAAACTCTTAACTTGACCACCTGTTACTTAATAAATCCTGTTACATCAAAAATCATCATAACTTCCATTAATTTTGAGTAATTTATAGTCGAATAGAAAAATAGCTGTTGCTATCGAGAACGATATAAAATAAAGACAGAAACATCAACATTTTTAATCCATTATACTTTTATTACTTTATAATATTGTAATGTTATTTATTTCACATTAAAACCAACATAGCACAGATTAAACTTTTGCAAATGTAAGCAAAATAAAATATATGTACCTAATTACATACATTCTGCCAACCTCGTAAGAAACGTGAAATTGAATTAAATAAGAAATATAGCTATAGTTGTAATATTTATTTTAGTTTCTTTAAATTGGATTTTTGTATATTATGGCATCATTCTTATATGAAATATAGTATATAAACGTAAACGTGCGCATAAAATATGAATTTACTTAATTTGCCATCGCTACTTAGAAACATAGGCACGCACTGTTTTTTGTCGCTAAACGCAACGGCCATCTGGTAAAGATTTTTTATACACAAAAAACACGCCTGACCCTTTCTTACCTTTGTGTTAGCCCTCGTTTTTTCTTCAAGCCCCTCACAATATGTTGAATTAGCGTATTTTACGAAATTTTTATATACCTGATGAAGTTTTTGATTGAACTAACGGATTGTACCATAACGGTTTTGTGTTTTTATATGATAATAAGATAATGTTTTTTCTACACTATTATTATCAATTTCATAGCTTCTTACAAATATCATGCGTAATTTGATTTCTAATATTTATATTGAACATTTTTGTATGCACTTTATAATAATTGGGGTCGAGTAATCTGTCTTCGTGATCGTCAGACTGCATTTCATAATACTTAACATCAAAAGCTCGCCGACTGTAGTGCTAATCGAAGTCCTTGAAATTACTAAAAAAAGCTCACCGGTTGACGACCGAGTGAGGGAGTAAGCTAAGTATTGAATGAAATATCGGTCTGCGGATCTCTGTGTTTATTGTATTAAATACTTTTACACAATAGGTAATATAGCGAATTCTATGCGTGGGGTTGAATTGAAGGAATGCAGCTCATTCATATTGTGCAGCGGAATTGAGGAGGGGAGTTACATTTCAATAAATGCGGTTTACATTGAATTGTTAAATGATAATATTGATTTTTAAGTTTTATAAACGCTTACGCATTAAATTGATTATTTAACATATATTATGTACACGACGAGGCCTGGCGCAGGGACGCAAGTGTGTGACTGTCAACGTTACAGGTTGTGGCTTCAATCGATACTCGAGGAAATTAATTTTTTTATATCTTAATTTATTACATCTGGTAACAAGGTAAAGGTACCCTAGGTACCATCCCATAAGCGGCATACAACGTCAAACTGAGTATTTTAAATAAATAAGTTAATTACAATTTAAAATTAACATTACAAAGTTAGCACCTAAACAGTATATTTGACCAAAATCTTAGATTGCATGTCAAAATATCCTATTAGGCTTCGTGACTGCTCAACCATTTCGCCGGTATACTCGTATTTATCGAATCGTTCCGTGTGACACGCCGCAGACGATGCTACACTATATTTTACTAAACATTATGCCTATTATTGAGCTATTCTATACATATACGTATGTATACAACGCACACGTCATAATTAAAGTTGGAAAACGGAATGGATTGTCCTAACACTAAGTTCTTATGCTCGTGAAGCAGCGTTAAGCTCAGTGAGTGAATTCACTCACAATTGTGTTGTAATGAAAATTTGGTTCTTAATTTAACCTGAAGCTGATTTATTGCCCTAATTTTTACCAGGTTTTAAATATCTTACGAGCATATTCGAACAACTCTACTAAAATATTGGTTTATTATATTTTTTATGTAAATTAAACGATATATATATACTAGGCTATTGGGGAAACTAAATCATGCACAGTTGTCACGTAAGCGTATATCGAGGTGGGCAGAGGTCACACGTCATGGTACGGCCATCGCCGCCCCGCCCTCGGACTCGATGGCCTGTCGGTGCTATCTTTGTAGTGGTAGAAGACGAAAATGTACGTTGTTTTTAGTAAGCGTTGTTTTATATTGTTACTAAGAAAAATATTACGGTACAGTTATTATTGGTAAATGTGTTTATGAAATATTTGAATTGCTATCTGACCATATTGACCAGATTATGATGTATATATTTTTGTTCACTCTATCATAACTAAATATCTATGTGTAGACCAAATTAGATACTGAAGTCGTAATACTATTTATGTCATAGTCAAGAATCTACTTATTCATACCATATGTCCATTATTGACTTAGGTATGACTAGGATAATAATACTTTAAAATTATATATTATAGTTCATAGTGTAACTTTTGCTAACTGTACAAAACATTGTACTGAATCCTATTTTTTTACAAGGCGGTGCGAGGCGGGGACGGTACGGCGTGGCCTCTGGCTATCCGCCCGCCCAGCCGGGCACTACCTTGCGCGAACGAAGGGTGAACATGAACTTGATACAATGAATCATGTCTAGCTGAGTTACGAGTAATTTGAAATTTCTCAATTCAAATTACTCGTAACAACATTTAGGAAATCAATATAAGCAAATCAAATACTTCCGCTGTTTGATAAAAAAAACTGCTCATCCTTTTTTTTACATTTTTTAATGTACGTGTAAGTATTCATATGACTTTATATTCGCATCTATACTTGGAAGAATGGAAACAACAACCACACCACGCTACATGCAATCAATACTACGTGACGGCACCATGATGACGTCACATTTATAATTTGGATGACATTGACATTTTCTATAATGACCTATTTTTTATTGCATGTTCTTTGCTCTACACCTATACTGTATTTAAAAATGATACAAATATTAATGCGAACAGGTATTTTTTTCGCAACTAACGCAACTGTGCGCCAAGATACTACCGTTTCAATGATAAGAGAAAAAATGTTGATATTTACAAATGCGATAGATATGTCAGGTTTTTTGTTAAATATTTTAAAAACAGTGTTAAAAATTATATTTATATTTTTATTTAACCTAAAAGCATATGGAACCATTATCTTCATATGCATGAGCCGAGTTTTTATACAGTAATGCCATATGGCTCTTTAACTCTTTAACCCACTGACCGATTTTGTAATGGCCCTACTTCCTGACAATCTATTATTTATTTAAAGCAAAAAAATAATGGATTAACTAACCACGTGCTGTTTATTATAAAGTTTTGTAATATCTTATAATAGCCTTTTATACTCATAGAAACAAGAGTATTTTTATTTATTTGTAAATAAATAACTTTATTATTTGACCACTTAATAAACAACTACCATATACCTATTTGTATTTTAAGTTACGTATCTATTACATGTATAAACTCATAGTAATGATTTAAACAAAGTCCATTTCCATTAGCCTTTAAAATAAGAAAAACGACAGATTATGTATTTATTTTAAATCATAATGTTCAAGCAAGTCACTACTTCGCTGGACAAAATAATCTTCTTTACCGTTCTGCGATTTTCTAATCTTCGAATGCGCCATGTTCCATACATTGATTTTGGGCCACTAAGATGTCATTTTACTTGGTAAAGAAATATATAATATAAAATAAAAATACTAACTGGTGTTCAGTATCGTCATATTCATTAATAATTTATTCATTAATGTAAAATGCACCACTGGACGATGTCGGATGATATCTAACTGAATTTGACCTATGTGTGATTTGAATAAATTATAAATCATAACATATTGTAATTTTATTTAAATATAGGAAAATAGCTATTTCAATAAAAAAACGATCTTTTATTTATCAAACACCATAAGTGACACATATATTTCACAGTCTCAGTTGATCTTGAAACAATCAGATATTATTCATTATCTATTTTTACCATGTCAAAGAACACAGCTGCTATATAACTATATTTTGTCAATAATCAAGCAAAAAAACATAAAAATAAAGCATCATTTTAGTCAACAGTTGACCAAAGTGAAGCTCACCGTCACGGCCGCTGGTGATCGGGCTTACGGCGGTCACGTAGGAAGTCGTTTGTCGTCCGTCACACATGTGACTTGATACACTCCACCTATTGTCTTCACCCGTAGTACTGATTTGACACATGTCATAAATATTACGTTTTTATTCTTAAAAAAATAAATGAATGTAGATTTAATGACAGTAAGGCATTGTTTATAATTTTATTCTTAGTATCTACTTTTCATATGTTGAGATTTTCAGCAATAATACATTATGTTAATTAAATACTGTTAGGAATAAAAAATTGCTAAATTAAAAAAAAAACTGGGATTAAGTAAATATAACATTTGAAAGTCATAATTCATAAAATACTGTCATAAAATTTAAAAATAGTGGAAGAACTAGAAGATGACTTGTATGTTACTGCTGACTATTTTAGATTTAGTCTCCTTTTTAAATAAAGAAAAAAATATATTTTACTAATATATATTTCCTGTAATCTAATTTGCTGGCGATGGGTTCCTCCATCTAACAATCAGTGTCTCTTAAAAGATAGGTCAGTCGACCTTACTAGTAAACAACATAATAAAAAGAAACATTCAACTATATACACCGTTTCAGTACATCGGGGAACACCTAACTTTGCTAGATGATAATTAATATGAAGCTTAGATTCTATCAAAGACCTAGATGACGTTACGCATCAGCCTCCAAATGACAACCATCATGTTAACGATCTTAACGCTTTGCTGCCCCCAGATTGCCTTCAGACCATTGCCCCCTGCTCCCTGGCACATGACTGCACCGCAACGTCCGAACTTCCTTGTTGAGATAACTATGACAATTATTATCATAGTTCGCGGTAAAGTTTTACAGTAGATATTGTCTCTTGTTTAGGTGTGAGGCTTAATGATAATTCCACTACTTAACATTAACACTTACCTTCTGAACATGACTACTTTCCTATTAATCGATTTAAATAAACTTCTCTTCAGAACAGGCAGTATTTGTTGTACTAATAATATTCAGTGAAAACTGTAACCCAACACATCACTTGTTCAGCATTTCAAACATCTTGTATGCTACATCTTATAATTGTAAGGTGCTTATTGATGTCACATTTTTTATAATTTAATATAATATTAGCTTTATTTAAGATAATGTAGTTTTTTAACAGGACGTCCAACTTATAGCCGTACTAAAGTTAGGTTTCTGAAAATGAATCCTACAGGGTTTATTTACTTACTTTACTTTTCACGGACTTTACTTTGCTTCTCTTAAATAGATGAAAAGTACAAGACCATGAAAAAAATTGTATTGCAATAAAATTATATTTGCTTAAGCAAGCAAATATTTAATAGAAGAAAGGTTAAATAATTCCTATTATATATTTTAAAATTAATTGCTTTTAATAACAACAACAATTGACAAATACCTCAAATAAGCTTATTACATTAGTCCGAAGGCTAAGCCGAGCCAATATCGTGTACGGAATCTCGACCTATTTTAAATTGCATGTCATTTATAAAATGATAATCTTGCAGGCGATTCGTGGGAACAACAATATGGGAGTGAAGCATCCCTCGACCTCGATATGTCAGATTAATTAGGAGAAACTAAAAACTGTACTTTTTGGCTATGTACTTACAATTCGTAATGTTTTTTTATAATACTTGCTGTACTTGTTAAATATTGATTTTATATAATACTAGCGGCCAACACGTAACTTCGCCAACTTAAATTTATAGTTATGTATATGTTCTCTCAGTTCCGTGACTCTTTTTCCGCCGAGATAGAGGCATTACGTGTTGAGTGACGGAACTGAACGCCGCGCTTTGTGTTGCTACCTGAGCGAAAAATGGAAATATCAAATACTTATTTTGAAAATATTAAATAATTGTTAACCTTTATTATTTACTTATATGCGCTGACGACCTCTCCAGTATTTAGCAGGTGACTTATAAAATGCTGCGATAATTTGACAACTAAATATATTCATATTAGGATTATGCATTTTTACTTTGTTTTTCTAGTGGTTATATATATTTCGAAATGGGCTGATCACACCGCATATACATGTATAATTATATGCAAAAGACTTGGCTACAGAATTACGTAATTCTATATAAAATATTTGTTCGTCGTTACGTAATTTCCGTATATATTTATATTTTATACAGATATATTAAATATAAATTTATTAGATTTTTTTATTTTAATAATTAAGTATATATATTTAAATATTTCGATCAAAGATTAAAATATTATTTAAATATTAGTATCTTAATTTAAGTTGTTGTAGCACAAGGACAGGACTGTCTGACCCTGGGGTGAAATTGATTGTTCCTTTTCTTGCCTTGCTTATTTAACAAAGCGCGGCGTTGAGTACCGTCACTTTAGTTGCAATATCTCAAAAAGATTGTTGAAAAATAGGAAACGGAGTCTATTAACATTAAGTTTTCTCTGGCTTCCTCGCTGCAGCTGGATGTATATAAACATATTTATTTTTGGTCACATTCCCACACTCGTCTTTATGACGAGCGATTATTGCTATCACATATTATGACAAATAGTTTGGTTTGTTAAAGTATTAACAGCATTTTCGCGTCCTTGCTAATATTTTACAAGGCTTTAAATATTAAATGTACTTACATTGTATACTACATTTTAAATTGGTATATATTTTCCACTTTTATTATACAATATTGAGGTCTGTTTGAAAGACCGATAAGTTACTCTTAAGGTTTTTTTAAGTACAAAGTATGTACTATTAAATAATTGTTAACTATATCTCTTATCATTTATAAAATGTTAATCTAAACTTAAAAAAGAAACATACTTATTTAGAAAACGTATAAAAATTTGAACGTAGCAGGATTTGAACCTCGAAAATAACTTAAGTCAATAATAATTAATAGAATTAATACGCTTAAGTCAATCAGGTTAAAAATTTTATACGTTTTGTGAATAAGTACATACATTCTAACTAAACATATAAATAAATATATAGGTAAGTGTAAAAGCTATGAAAATAACGAAATAATACTTTTAAATAACACTTTTCTGATTTAATTCAAATGAAATGATTAAAACTTATATCATATTAATATGACATAAAATTTAAGCATCATTTACATTTGATAGACCTTTATATTAACTACTTTCTTTTCTTCCATACGTTTAAAAAATAATCAAAGTCTTATAGGTTATAGGTGTAGCCATAGATCTACAAGGATGACTATTTTATAATTGACTATTTTGGGCTCAATCTTAACTCTAGGGAATGCGTTACTTTCATTTCTTGCTTCGGTAAGAAGATAAGCCAAGGGCGGCGTTGAGTTCCGCCACTCAACACGCAATACCTCAATTTCGGGAAAAAGTGGGGAACGGAACGGATTGTCTTAATACTAAGTTTCCAAGTGTAAAATAAAGCGTAAAGTTGAAAAAACTTCAATATATACGAATAAAATTATATGATAGCTCTGTAGCATCAAATATTAAAAAATACTTAAAATGTTTTTTTCATAAAAATCATTTTCTTTTACAATAATAACGCGCAATAGTACCACAATTACATGTTTATGAGACAGCAAACAGTTAATACAATGATTACAATTATATTACATACCTGAGACTGTCCGTTTTTATATCTGATAACGTTCATATTTAATTAAGAGCCATTCTTGTTTGAATGAGATAACAACGTGTAATTTATAGAGGCTAGTAAAGCCTTTCGTTTTATGATAATTTAAGGTTGACAGATATTCGTCACTGGGTTTTTGCTCATTTGAAATATTGTTATTTTATTGTAATTGTTTTTTTTTATATTTAATTTAATTAGGCTTTACACTGTATCCCTAACGGGGTAGCCAGAGGGAACGGAGTGCCAAACGCTACGGTCTCGGCCTACTTCTTTCGCTCCGTCCACTTTCATCGACGTCTTCATGCTTTTTACGTGATCTGCTTCTAGTATCGTAGATACTGTGTTATTGAAGGTCAACCAAGGTCATCTCCAGGGAGGAGACTTACCACTCTTTGCCTTAATCATTTTTTATATGTTGTCATATTGATAAAAAAATAATGCTCATCTTATTAACTAATCTTTTGGTGGAATTTCTAATTTTTAACAACAACAGATTTCTCGTGTCAAAATAAAACAGTGGATTTACGTATATCAATATTACATTAAAGGCTGTTGAATTAAAAATGTTACCACATGTAAAACTACCATAAATTATACATACTACACCCATATAAGACTTTCAGCCAGTACCTTCTTGAATCAAAGCAATGATCACAATAACAAAGACACAAGCGTGTGACTGTAACCGACAGGTTCTGGGTTCGATCCCCAGTCTAGGAAATGAAATATTTAATGTTTTCAATTTAAAATATTTAACGTTTCATTTCTTCGCTCCGGTAATAAGGCAAAGCGTGACACAATGCCTCAAATTCGGCGGAAAGTCTTAACACTAGGTTCCCGGGTTCCCTCAGCCTACCCTGCCTCGTGAGGGATACAGCGAAAAGCTGAAAAAAAATACAATAAATAAAAAATATCTTGTCTAGTTAATATCTTTCGTATCTATCTTCTGATGTTAAAGTTTTCCTGTTAATTATAACGAATATACCTATACATTTATTGCCATGGTGAGATGGGAACGTACGACTTAATTGTTTAGAGTATTTGGGCATCATTCAACGGCCGTAGATTCAAATCTAATTATTTATCATACAGAATTGAGAAATAGTTAATGTCTCAATAACATTTAAAAATATAGCAAAGTCAAATTAAGAAATATATGTGGTTTATATTTTTGTTAAAATCATTATTCAATGTAGCATCCGCTTAAAGTTAGTTAACATCGCCGGTAAAGGTAATAAAAGTCACTGCTAAAATCATACATGATAGCGCTGCAATAAAACAATTTACAGTACAATCTCCACTATAAAACATGCTTCTTTACCAACATTGTCATTATGTGATAATTAAACGTCATTAGAAATTTTGTTTATGTAAATCTTTCTAGTATTTTCTTAATAAGTATCTCTATGATTATGGTATTTTAT
Organism: Eueides isabella; assembly: GCA_019049475.1. Lineage (NCBI taxonomy): Eukaryota > Metazoa > Arthropoda > Insecta > Lepidoptera > Nymphalidae > Eueides > Eueides isabella. Next base: position 10,252,068 of record CM032389.1, on the reverse strand, counting down.
TGTATAGATATTTATAATTCTGTGTGGCAAAAAATTACTTCTGATAATGTTATAGCAATTTTTAAATATATTTTTGCATATTAACAAAAAATTTTGACCAACATAGGAATGTATTTATGCACTTGTACAAATTAACTGCAACACCGGTGCACTAAAATAGCAATACAGGATTAATTTTATATCGTAAAAAGTGATATATCTATTTTTCGTAGTCTAACACAAAACAAGATGATAGTTTTGGATTCGATGTCCATTAGGGGGAATGATAATGAGGAAATGAATTAGTATTTGAATATTTTTTTTTCTTTGTGTTGTAGTAGATCAAGCTCTGCATTGTCCCACCGCCAACAATATGTCGAAATTTGGGTGAAAAGAGCGAAGCCGAGTGTCTTGACTCACTCTACGCTGCTATAAAAGATAAAAAAAATTGCAGCTCATATATTCAATTTGGTAAAATTTACCAACAGTGTAACATTGCCTATATGTACAAAATATTTGCCTATATGTACAAAGCCCTAAGGTTAGGTTATGATAATAAAATTTAAATCTTTTATTTTATATCTTTTAAATAGTATTTTCAAAAGAAATTTGGATTGTATTTTATGTGAATATATATTTTTAAAAACATAATCTTTTGTTACAAATAGATTATTATTAAATACAGAGATTACTTTAGTAACTACCAAACGTATGCATATTGCATAGAAATATATTATTTGCGTAATAAAATTTATGTGATTCATTGTACAGAAATCGTAGGCCTGTTCCGTTAATCGTTTGTGGAAAAAATGCAATAAAACGGGCCCCATGGTCAGCACCATTAGCAGCCGATCGTGAATCTCCCATAGAAGTGAATAATAATTATTCATGGGTTTTTTCTTCTACCGTGACATTGGCTGGTGATGCCATTTATCAATACAGTAATCTGCAACAGTTATTCATAACTAGAATAATGTTTGAACAAAATCCATAGAGCGGCGTCGTCATTTAATTTTCCGAATACATTTCTGTGCAAATAACAGATGTTCTACCTGACATATCTTGTTGTTTTATGATATGGATATTTATTTATGATTTATTTGTAAAAGTTGAAATGAAAATTATTAACATGGGACGATAAGAAATAATAATAGTACAAATGTACCTGACATTTGTTCGTGGGCATAAGTTGTAAATGATGCAATATGGCAGTGTTTGCAATCATCTTGACAAGCACATTAAAATATGAAATATTTATTTGTACTCCACTTATAAGCATTCGCTTTGGCTACTGGTACAATATTTACAACCGAGTATTAAAGGCAAGAGTTGCTATAGTGGTGTTCCATATGTGGAAATTCATATGAAACAAACTAAATAAGATATATATAAAGTAAAAAATATTAATTATTATTAATATTCATTTACAGAAAAATCAATCTATTCTACTAACATCGCTATTCTCTCCCCTAAGGTGAAAGGTCGCGTGGTGCACACGACGGTCAGCGGAGAATGGTACCAACTGGAACCCATTACATTAAGTGGCATAAAATATATGGTTTTACAATTTCTTAATTCTTTCCTTCTTTTGAGTATAATATAAAGTTAATACGATTCCAAATTAAACAGATATACATATCTACTTTCAAGTATTTCCCGTTTAGTTATAATAGTTAATTGATACAATAATAATAAATATATCTATGTACCTAGATTAACAGTAAAAACATTGATTTCGTATAAACAGATCGGAATCCTTAATAAAAAAATATGATAACTTCTATGCTACAAATTAAATAAAATGGGTAATACTTGTGGTGCAATCCATTATAGTGTTAAATATAATAAATATATATTTCTTTTTATATATATTACTGTTAAGTACATTTTCGTTTGGAAAAAAGAAACCTAGTCGATTTCTGAAAATCTCTATTATTTGTTGTTAAATTTTAAAGACATCCGTTTTCATTTGCATAACTCAACGTTATACTTTGACGTACTAAGTCAAATGAAAAAACTATGTTGTTATATTATAGAACTAGACAAAATATACTTGAGGTCGGTCGTGGCGCAGCTGCACAAGCGCGTGAGTGTAACCGACAGGTTCTGGGTTTGATCCCCAGTCGAGGAAATGAAATATTTAATATTTTCAATTTAAATATTTAATGTTTCATTTCTCCGCTCTGGTAATAAGGCAAAGCGCGGCGTTGAGTTCCGCCACTCAACACGCAATGCCTCAAATTCGGCGGAAAGTGGGGAACGGAAGTGGAACGGAGTGTCTTAACACTAGGTTCCCGGGTTCCCTCTGCCCCGTGCGGGATACAGCGTGAAGCTAAGATAAAATATACTTTTATATAGTATAGCGTAACTGAAAATTTTACGTTCAATATTGTTGACAAAGTTCAGATGCAAATGTCATTAATCAGTGGGCTGGTTTAAATACATAATATATTGAAAAAAAAAGTGTTTTTGCCCAACATTCTGGTAAATGTAGTAATTGTTGCCTTCATCTGCGTCAGTGTTGCCAGATTTTGTCTCAATTTTAAAAAAATACATTCTTGTCTCAAAAACGAGACAAAAAATAATGAATATTTCTTATTTATCCATTTTATTTCCCTTTTAAAGAAAGTTTTCAGAAATACAAAATATCAGTATACCTAAACGATAAATTTTTTCGTTTACCCAGTACTTATTTTTATTTCAAAAAAATTGTTATAAATAAAAAAAAAGATAAAGTAATTAACAAAGATTCTTGCGTGGAATAATGTGTAAAAAGGGACTAACGATCGGAACTTTTAATTTTGGTCTAAAAATTAGGATGCCCCGCTAAAATCGGAACGTCTGGTAACACTGACTGGAATTTAGGAGTATAAATGTAATATAAAAAGTGTAGCATATCAAGAGTGGACATATCACTAAGCTCGTGTATTTCTACAGCAATAAGTAAATAATTACTCAATGTAATCTTCGAAAACACATTTATTTTATATTTCCCTATAAACGGTAATGCTATTTTCTTATAGAAATTGTTATTGCAAAAGCCTGTTAAGTTAGGCTGCCCGTCCATCACAAATGTCGAGTCAAACCGTCCGCAGTCTAACTTATTTAGAATCCAATCAAACCCTTAATCTAATAATTTAATTTTCTTCGGCTACAATCAAAGTTCCGGCTCGTCTAAGAAATCAATAACGATTGTGTTGCGTCCGCTCAAAAATAAATTTTATATATATTTTATTGAAGCGCCTTTTATGGTTTATTGTTTAAAAAAAAACATTAATTTGTATTTATATGTTTTAGCCCTTTATTCTTCACTTAATGTCATCGATCATAAAAAAATAATGTAGCAGCGATGTTTTTTCTCCGATTTATTCACGCGTATCGAGAGATGATTTAAGAAATGAAAATAGTTCAATAATTATTTTATCTTTATAACTTTAATCAATAAAGGTACCTTTTTTATATTTGGATATGTTAATAAAACTATTTTAGTTAAAAAGCTGATGTACATTTCTAATTTCGTATTTAATTTCAGAATTACTTCATTTTCTTTCCTATCAAATGTGGTCGTTGACCCACTTCAATTAATTGGCGATGTCAATGCACGGATATCAAAATGCTTGTAAATGTACACTTTAAATGTTCTCATATTGATACCAAGACAGGTTTTGAAAACTCGTCACACTATCGCTTAAACGACAAACAATTGGTCGGTGACCAGCCATCCTTCCACTTATTTACATGCCTATCAGAGAACAAGTGGCCCATTGTCGTTTTAAACTGCTTGTACAGTAAAACTACCGGAAAACCTAATTTAAAGTAAGTTAAAAAGAACTATATTTTCATGGCATAAAATTCAAATTTGCTAATTACACTTGTGGAGAAAACTATAGAAAAAAAATATATAGTTGATTCTTTAATATATAATTTAGAAGCCTAAACTTAAGGTATATATTCGTTTGTGATCATACGGTGGTTTGCTACAACGAAGCCTATATATACGCCCGCACGTCCTCTTTAGATAAGATAAAGGCCACGTGAAATAAAAGCGACACCAATGCACTAATGATACTGATACTAGCACGGTCGCGGGCCAGCAATTAATAACTTGATAAACCTTCTGACTTGGTCTACACTTTAAATAATTTCTTGTAAACTTTACGCAATAACCCGATACACATATTTGAATATTTATGTGAAATAAAACCTATGTATTCCTAATAGAGCAGGTTTTTTCAAGAATATATTTTATAACTAATGTTGAACCCCTATCAAAAATTCTTACTTAAAAACTTACCTTTCCGCTATCCTATACCCCTAGCGGGGCAGGCAGAGAGGACGGAGCGCCAAACGCTACGGTCTCAGCATACCGCCTCGTCCACTGTCATCAACATCTACATACATGCCCTCCGGGGGGGTCCTCATGCTTTTTACGTGACCTTCTTCCATTATCGTAGATACTGTATTTTCGAAGGTCAGCCGAAGTCTTGCTCTCCCTCTTTTACCAATCACCTTTCCTTCATAATTTTTTTTTGCCATTTGCCATTGTTCGACGTGCCCAAACCACCTGATCACGTTCTTCTTCATTCTCATTGTGACATCCACGCTAGTACCTACCATTCTGTGTATCTCTTCATTGGGTATATGATCAGCTAGACTGATCAACGAAGCATATTCAACGAAGAGATTGCATCTCTATAGTATTCATCTTTCTTACATTCTTTTTCTGTAATACCTACGTTTCGCTGCCGTATAACAGCGTATAACACCAATACTGCATTGTGTACAGCCAAACGCGCAGCTTTGCTGACATTTCGCCATCTCTGGTATCTTCCGTTTCTGCAAAACACACTTCCCAAATATACTACCTAAATTCAAATTTCAAATTCAAATTCAAAATATTTTATTCAAAATAAGAAGTTACAAGCTTCGTTTTTTGAACGTCAAACAATTTACCACCAGTTCACTAAAGTTATTGCCTCAGACCTGAGAAGAACCGGCGAAAGAAACTCAGCGGGACATGTCCTTTTTTTTTAATCAAAACTTTACATTATATATTTATGTGAGAATGATACACTTGAAACAGCCTGGAGCGAGCATTTTATTCCCAAGGCGTGTTATCATTTATGAAATCGTTAATATGGTAATAACCTTTAACACACAAACGTCTTTTCACAACCTTTTTAAATTGTGAAACAGAAATTTCTCTGACGTTTTCTGGGATCCTATTGTAAAAGCGTACACCCTGTCCCATAAAAGAATTACGGACTCGATGCAATCGAGTTACAGGCGCACTAAGTTTAAGCCTATTTCTAGTATTAATATTATGTACATCACTGATTTTAGTAAACTTATTAATATTTTTCTTAACATACATAACATTTTCAAAAATGTATTGAGATGCAACGGTCAATATATTAATATTTTTAAACATTTCCCTTAAGGAATCCTTAGGGCTTAAGTTATAGATTGCGCGAATAGCTCGCTTCTGCAAGACAAATATTGACTTAATACCGGCTGCATTACCCCAGAGTAAGATGCCGTAAGACATAATACTGTGGAAGTAGCTAAAGTAAACAAGGCGAGCCGTTTCCTCATCAGTCAATAATCTAATTTTTTTTACAGCGAAAGCTGCAGAGCTCAGTCTATTCGCCAATCTATCAATATGAGGTCCCCACTGTAAATTAGAGTCAATGGTGATACCGAGAAATACCGTAGAATCAACAGGCTCTACGGCTTCACCATTCAAAAGTACATTAGCTTTCACAATTTTTGTTTGAGGTGTTCTGAATATTACACATTTTGTTTTTTTACTATTTAACAGCAAGTTATTAGCGCTAAACCAATGTACTATTTTGGAGAGAGCATTGTTTACTTCGTCATATACTATTTGTCTTCTTCGCATTTTAAAAATCAACGAAGTATCATCAGCAAACAATACTATCTCATGGCTCCTTTCAACTAAATAAGGTAAATCATTTATATATATTAAAAAGAGAAAAGGACCAAGAATAGACCCCTGTGGGACCCCCATACTGATTAGTGACCCAGGAGATTTCTTGCCATTCACATCAACCTTCTGAACCCTGTTAGTTAAATAAGAAGTCAGAAGATCGAGTGCACGACCTCTTATGCCATAATGATGTAGTTTCATGACCAATGTTGAGTGCTGGACGCAATCAAACGCTTTGGATAAGTCACAGAACATGCCAAGAGCATCCTGCGATCCTTCCCACGCCTCATAAATATTCTTTAAGAGACCTACGCCGGCGTCGGTAGTAGAGCGACCCTTAGTAAAACCATACTGTTTATCATGCATTAGCTTATTTGAATTAAAATGCATTAATATTTGGTTTAAGATCATCTTTTCAAAGATTTTACTGAATGAGGGTAGCACAGACACTGGTCGAAAATTATTTGGATCTGATGTACTACCAGATTTAAAAATAGGTATGATTTTACTAAATTTCATTAGGTCAGGAAACACACTAATTCACTTGTTCTAATATTTTATCATTTACACTCACTCACTCCTGCATTCTGTCCGTTTGTCAAAAAATCTTATTTGTGAAGAATATTAATATGAGTGTGATAATGGTTAGTTTAGCTCACTCTAAAATATTTTGTAACTATTGCTTCTAAAAATATTACTTTAAAGGGAAGTTCACTTTATCCATTTTTTCCCTCACAGGACATATGTATGTATACGCCTGTGTGATCATATTGTAGGATTGACGACTTCATGATATCGTCTATTATGTGTAGCATTTCATGAACTAGTTGCGTTTCAATGGATTGGCCAACTAAATTTGAATTAGTCCGTAACATACGATACCCATATAATTTTTAATAAGATCGGAAAGATTCATTATTTAATGACAATATTTTGATCATCATTACTATTATCGTATAGATAATAACTAAATTATTATTAAAAAATCATGAATGGAATATCAATGTGAAATAATATGTTAGCAGCGCTCCTGGTCGTTGTGCGTTATTATCTGATTTATAAATAGTTGTTATCATTTATTTCATGAAATATCTCACTTCTTTTAATAATATCTAAAGGTTGTTCATTAAAGACTATAAATATATACAATCGCTTATATACAAAACTTCGCCAAATCTAAAGTAATTTTCGATGGGAAATTTTATCCCATAAGATAGGTGCATATAATGTGAATATGGCACGATTATCCTAGATCCGATGTCGTCTTCCTATATGTTAACCCTTGCTCTGGGAACGGGACAGCAAAGGCCATGGTCGCGAGATTACGTAATGATGCCTTATTTCGTGGATGTATCCACTGAAGGTTGTTAGTGAAGGTCTCTAATGATATCGACATGAGAAATTAAATCACGTGATTGTAGTAAAATTTAAATAATTGTGCATTTTAAACAAACTTACACACTATATTATTTATGCCTAATTAATTAATTTGACTTTAAATTTAAGTGTTTTCAGTGCTAATATAAAATTAAACACATATGTAGGTAGGTATTTATATATATATATATATATATATATATATATATATATATATATATATATATATATATATATATATATATATATATATATATATATATATATATATATATATATATATATATATATATATATATATATATATATATATATATATATATATATATATATATATATATATATATAAAATTAAACACATGTGTAGGTAGGTATTCACTTGGTGTAAAAAATAAAAGAGTGACAATGTAAATTCTATACATAATCGTAAATATTTTATACGGATAGGTTATACATGAACAACTATAGGAAAAAATAATAAATATTAAATTTTCACCACAATTTAGTTTTGTAGGTTTTTTCCAGCTCCACGTACGTGGCGGGGTAGGCAGAGGTAGCCTGAGAACTTAGTGTTAAGACAATCCGTTCCATTTCCCACTTTCTGCCTTATTTAGGGCATTACGTGTGGCGGAGCTCAATGTTGCACTTTGCCTTGTTCCTAGATCAAAGAAATTATTTTCTTACATGTAAATAAATATATAAAGTCGAATATTGAATAAATGAATATAATCCTTCTTTATTTTATCGAAATCAAGTATTAATATAGTTTTAACTAGACCATCCCTACAAACTCATGTTATTTCCATAGCTAATTGCAAATTGGTTTGCGCTGTCAACGCTGCGCGTTAATGTGTCATAGCATAACATCATCGCGCACACTTAAAGTGTATGAGTCTTGTTACAATGAAATAGAGTATATTTTAGCCTGTTTTTTAATCTGTACTAGAAGATTGTCTAGAAGTACGTGTGTAAAGATTATTTTAAAATATACATATTTTAAAGAGAGGTCCACTAAGATCGTGATGGTTTGATCTCGGAGTGATTATGTATATTAACGTAAAAACGTGACCATTATGGACTGTTTTCCTTGTAAAGTTATTTAACCAACATTATTAACTGTGGAAAATGCTTATTATGAATGTTGTTCTTTAATTTAAATGATAAAAATTTCCACAGAATACGCTTAAAAGTGTACAAATATATTTGTTTCTATTTTTCTTTAAAGAATATCTATTTGTTTTCTCAGGATTAAAATTTATTTTTTCTCCAGATATTTCAAAGCACTTTCAAATATATGTTAACCTTCACAAGGTTCCCTTATGAGTCTTTTCAAGTGAAATTAAAGTTTCAGCTTTATTTTTTTACCTCCACGCGATCTCGAGATCGTTGAGCTCGCTCCTTAAAGAAGCTGAAAATAAACCAAATAATTTGATAAAAAAAATATATAATTAACTTCACGTAAAAAGTAGTGGTAAGACATTCCGTTCTTAATTTTTCTGCCATATTTGACACAGTGCGTGCTGAGTAACGGAGGTAACTCTGCAGTTACCAAAGCGAAGAAATGAAAATATTTCATTCCCTCGAGTGGTAATCGAAGCCACGACCATTGTAATAACAGTCTGTTACTTAAGATATTCAATATCTGACAATTACAATTTATGCGTGTCACGTATCGGAATTTAGCGCCCGTCAATCTAGATGTGCTCCCTTTGGCGGTAGAGTGGTAGAAATACAAAGAAACCGCCGACAGATTCATCATATTCGGATCTAAGAAATTTAACACTATTATTCTTTTGCGATATGGCCAAATTTAAAACCATTATTTAGTTAAAAAATATCTGCAGTAGGGTTACCAAATAAATGTAGACTGGGGATTTATTTTAAAAATTAAATGTAATTTTTCTTATAACGTCTATATATAGTCATTAATTTAATCTTTTATTAACAAAACTAGTCTTAAAATACTTTGTTCTTTTTTCTTAGCTTCACGCTGTATCTTGCACGAGGCAGGGTAGGCAGAGGGAACCCGGGAACCTAGTGTTAAGACACTCCGTTCCACTTCCGTTCCCCACTTTCCGCTGAATTTGAGGCATTGCGTGTTGAGTGGCGGAAATCAACGCCGCGCTTTGCCTTTTACTAGAGCGAAGAAATGAAACATTAAATATTTAAATTGAAAATATTAAATATTTTTCTATACATAGTAGTAGTAGTAGTCTTAAAACACTTTGAAAGTGTTTTATTTGATTTCTAAATTTAAAATACCATGTAAGTTTTGTTACTAATAGTTATTATTGACTACAGTTAATTATATTATAATGTACAGGTAGCAAAGTATATTGTTATAAATTAATATTAATTATTATTAAAAAATATAATATTCTATTCCAATATTTAAATGTTCTAGGAACTGAGGGACTCCCTACAAGAAGGTATTGTCCGGTGAGTAAACACGGATACACGTAAAGGCAAAATTCTTCGCGGTTCGTTTGACATTTTCAAAAGGCTTGCCTAAACATAAAAATACAATATCTCATAGAATAAATAAATTAAGAAATTTCAACTTTATATTTATATTGATAGGATCGTCACAGTATTTTGTTGCAGCTCCTAATATTAATGTCTTCCATAAAATATATAATCGCGTTAAATCCACACAGTAGCGAAAACGTAGCTGGTTTTTTTTTTAATAAAAATATGCCATTTTTTTTTATACTTTAAAAGTTTCGTTATGCTTACGATAATGTTCTGTAGTTAAATTTTGGTCAGACAAATACAAATATATGTTTTTATATAAACATTAATAATTTTATAGTCAATATATCTTGCAAATACGTCTTTTGCAATAATAAGCAGCTGAGTACATACAAATGTTGTTGCTTCATTAACTTTAACGAATAGATTGTAGGCATTGGTAAATTAATAATGTTATAACGACTCTAATTTAGCATTCTTGTTTTTGGTATAAGTTTCAACCAAAATTGTCTCTATAGTGACCTAACTTTTTAAACTTTTACTGCTTGACCATCACGATACGCTAATAGGACTGAAATTATGTACCTACAATTTGTGAGACAATTATTTTAAATTCAGTTTTACGCTGTATCACCTAGTGTTAAGACACTCCGTTCCATATCCATTTCTCACTTTTCGCCAAATTTCAGGCATTGCATGTTGAGTGGCGGAACTCAACACCGCGTTTTGCCATTAAATGTTAAATTAAAAATTAAATATTAAATATTTAATTTTTTGAGTGGAGATCGAAGCTGTCGATTACAGTCACACGCTTGTGCCATGGCGATATTATTTCAAATTTGTGAGATAATTATAAGAAGTATACATTTATTGCAATTTCTCGCTGTGATTGTGATATGATGTGTTACCAGAGCAAAGAAATGACAAAAATAAATATTTCACAGAAAACAACATTTTTCTTGCTTGACAGGCATCAACCAAGCAAAGAAATTCAATATTGCACATAGTATACAGAGACTGAGAAAATACATATTTACGGGTCATGTATAATAACTAAAAAATATTAAACATAATTATATGTTTCTCAATTTTTATGTAAATGTTTTTCTGAGTACAAATTGAATCTTCAAACTAAGACGTTCTTATCCATACAAAATAACGGCGTCAAGATAACATTGCAACAAACAAAATCTTGCTAATACGAAACAAACAATTTGTAAACGTATGTAATAGGTACTTTATCAAGTGCGCTAGACCCACTCGAGGGCGTACAGCACACGTGTCGATGTGCCTTAATCCACGGCTTTGCGTTATAACCGACCACCCAGCGGACCATTATGCTGCCCACAGAACGCTATTATTTCACGCTATAAAATCAAGACCACCTACGTCACAAACTTTTTTGCTAACCTCTATATGCGAATGTAATGAGGCATTCGTGATTTTTTGATTTTTAAACGCTTTTGTACAAGTTTCCTAGCTGATGTTGAATGGTTGGCGCCTTTATGTAAAATGTAATTGTTAGTTTAGTGTCAGTCTAGTAAATCAATGTTAATCTCCATTGAGACGTGTGAACGGTGTCGGTTTATTGAGTTGATAGACGATTTGAGACTTTCGTTTTGTTATTTGTGGTTTTATTCTAAACTAGCGACTTGCCCGCGGCTTGAATAAAATTCAACTGTTTTATTTAGTTATCCCAAATCCTTGTTCTTATAAAATTATCATTTTTAAGAACCTTCACAGTGAAAACTTAAAAAATCAGCTAAATGTATAAAAATTTTGTAGCAATTTTATCGAAATAATATTTAAAATTAACGTAACTTTTTAATTAATTTAAATAAAACGAACACTAAATATTGACAGAAGGTGGCCAAAATAAAAAAGTGGAAATTGCATTTAAATCTGTTCAGCCGTTTCTGAGATAACATATGAAATTTTCCTCAAGTACAAGCATATGCTTGTATGTGTGGGAGATTTGAAGCGTACTTAAATCTTTAACTGACCAAAAAATATCTCATAGGGTAATTAATACTAATGTAATAATGCTCAAAGTAGTGATTTTATAAAAAAATATTTTAATGCCACATAGCACGGCAGGCAAAGATTACCTGGGAACCTAGTGTTACGGCATTGTTTCCAATTAAGGCACTTATGTTCCCTACTTTTCGCCGGATGTTTTAAAGCATAGCGTGTTGAAGCCCGGCAATTGTTGCTTGTTAAATTTTGCTTTTTTAAGCTAAGAAAATTGTTAAATTTCTAAAAGTCGAAACTATCCAAAATGTACAAGATACAAAAATATAACATCCAAAAACGATCATACACAAATAAATCACAGTGACCATTATCATATTAAGACAATGTAAAAGAAAAAAAAAATACATAACTCATATATCAGAATTAATGATCGGACGTCACAGTAATGTCGCGCAACTCGGCCGTGAAGCAATGCGTATTAATGATTCTAGCCGATTAGCCCCCATCTGCTAAAATTTTTCTTCTAGACACTAATCAAATTGCAATGGCTCAATATTTTGTTTCCAGATACTGAAGGGATCTGCGAACATCATTTATCTATTGAAACTAATATTATCAGTCGTAAGATTTTATTGAGGCCAGTCGTTCGCAGTTATTCAAGGGTGTGACTGTAGACACGATAGGTTTCCAAATCGATCGCCACTCGTGGAATAAAATATTTAATATTTTCATTTATTGGTATTCACGGCAAGGCGCGGCGTGGAGTTCCTCTCAACACGCAATGCCTCAAATTCGGTGGAGAATATGGAGAGACAGAACGGAGTATCTTAACACTAGGTTCCAAAGTTGCCTTTGCCAACCTGGTCATGTGCGTGATACAGTTTGAAACTAAAAAATAATTATGTTTTTTGATTGTACACGTTAATGTCAACGGAGACATTGAAAAAATATATTTCTATTGGATAGTCGTCTAACTACACGAGAAGGACTACGTACTGAACGTTTTTAAATAAGTTTGTAATATATTATTCACCTCTTATTTCTACTCAATTATGCATAAAAGTACACAATAAAGAAATAATGAAATCTCAATTAAAAAACAATTAATCACAATAGAATCAAAATTCAATCCAATGATTAAGTTCAAGGAAAGTTATTGTTTAATAGGATAATAAATTTGCTGTAAGTAAAATAATGAATACTTAAATCATTTTTTACCTATGACATTTACATATCCAATTATTAGGCCTGTCGTGGCACAGCGGCACAGGCGTGTGACTACAGGTTTAAGGTTCTGGGTTCGATCTCCAGTCGAGGAAATGAAATATTTAATATTTTCAATTTAAATATTTAATGTTTCATTTCTTCGCTATTTTATACTCAAATTCGGCGGAAAGTGGGGAACGGAAGTGGAAAGGAGTGTCTTAACACTAGGTTCCCGGGTTCCTTCTGCCTATCCTGCCTCATGCGGGATACAGCGTGAAGCTAAAAAAAAAATATTAGGAATTCAAATCATATTAAAAATTCAAAAGTGTTATTACAAAACATAAAAAAAGACACACACAAAGATACATGACTGTAACCGACAGGTTCTGGTTCGATCCCCAGTCGAGGAAATGAAATATTTAATATTTTCAATTTAAACATTTAATGTTTCATTTCTTCGCTCTGGTAATAAGGCAAAGCGCGGCGTTGAGTTCCGGCACTCAACACGCAATGCCTCAAATTCGGCGGAAAGTGGGGAACCGAAGTGGAACGGAGTGTCATAACACTAGGTTTTACTTCCGTTCCCTCTGCCTACCCTGCCTAGAGCGGGATACAGCGTGAAGCTGGAACATAAAAAAGACAACTTATATAAACTGAAATGTCTTTATTGAAAAAGAGTCAAAATAGTATAGAATAGAGTTCATCTTCGTCTAATGTCTCACGCCGTTGCATGAGATAAAACAGTAAAAAGAGTAATAAATACACTATTGTATTTTCATATTTTTAGTAAATAAAATTTAATCGTTTAGAATTATAAACGAAAATGATATAATTATAACAAACAGAAACTTAATTTACAAATCAAAGTAATGAAGCAGGTTACATTTTGTCATTCCACCTCAAAACCTGTGGGCTGAATATCAAAGTGATTAATTGTCATTTCATTTACAAATTACAGTACAGTGGCCCGTTCCTAAAGGTTAACGCAGTAGGTATAATAAATCGTAATACGTTATAAACATCGAAATTATGTAGGGTCTAGACGTATTGTTTTAAGCTTACGGTCTCGTCACATAGATTGTACTTTAAAGAATTTATTAATCTTATTTTATGATTTGTTTTCACATTGTTTGAACATTTTCTTTTGATTAATTTCTATATTTCTATCATTTGATAAGCATAATATAAAACAGGTTACCCTCCACGATGGTTAGATAATTTGAAAAAATACTTTCCTATCGATGAATGCTGCCTAAGCTGAAATGGTTGGCGCTTAAATTTGAGACCTACGTTTACGCTGGCGTTACGTCAGTCCAAACACGACTAACGGAATACTTTCTAGTTCTTTGGGGCATTGCGTGTTGAGTGGCAGCATTCATTGCCGCGCTTTGCCTTTTTAAGGGATCGAAGAAATGGAAACATTAATTTTTTCTCAGACACCCCTTAACACTAAATTTTTGTACAATAAGCGTACCTCATATATGAAAGCACCCCAGTGAGGGCGTATACTACAGGTAAGTTGTAGAGTACAAATGTGTCCGCATTCACGTACAAGCCTAGTCCGTCACGTGTTGCTCGCCCTGTGCTAGATGCCGACCTAAATTATGTACCAAAGACCTCTCATTCCATGTTTGCAGTAAACTAATTAGCATAGAAATTATGAATTTAATTACTAGCTTAAGTTTACACTATACAATGTGTCTGTCTAATGTAGATTACAGATTCGATTTATGTATACAAATGAATTTTGTATAAGTATAAATACTATTAAATATATTCGTTACCTTTTATTAATTTTATACATTTTCTCATATGGAGAAATGATTTATTTATATTTCTCCACTTTTGTGAAATAAAGTGCAGCGCATCGCTTTGACATTCAAAATATGTATGACTCGAATCCAGGCAATGTCTTGATATTAGGTTCTCTCTGCCTCCATCGGCGAGCCAAAATAGACAAAATGAGTCACATTAGCGATCAACGTTTGACTTCACTTGCCTAAAGTTTAAAGCCATGTTACAGAAAAAACTATACATAATGTTACTTTGATGTAGAAGATAGTTATTGGAATGTTACATGTAAATCCGTTAAATAGTTTTTGCTTGAAACCTTCACTTCTTCTTTTTCTTTCTTTCTACTTCTTTACGTAAAACATTCACTCTCACAAACTGTCACATTATTAATATTAAAATATTAATAATAGGATAGGGCTTAAACAATTGTTTCTTGTTTTATTAAATTTAATGAATTTCATAAAGATTATATGAGAATGACGACACTGTTGAAGACGTGAACACCGTATTACTGTGGTGTTGTAAGAACTACCGCAAGCTAATTACGTCCATCCTTACTTGTGATATAAAGTTAAGGTACTCTCTACATTGCACAGGGATCAATAATATAGATATTCATTGTTACCTACATAGGAACGGTAGGTACATGAGTTGGGTTAAAACATACCGTAGTTCTTATATTTTTATATCTTAATTGTCTTTTCGAGACACTTTTTATGATGTATTTGCTGTTAAATTTTTATAAATAAAAAAATATCTTTATATAATTGTGTCTTAGTATTATTTGTATAGGTATTTTTTTTATTTCGTACAGAAATATCATCTATTGAAAAAACCAAGCGTAGAGGCCTATAGTAGCGTAGCGGCATTTGCGTGCAATTGTAAATAAGACATGTCAAGGAAAGAGAATATTTAATATTTTCATTTTACTCGCCCTGATACCGAAGCAAAAATTTCATAATTTTGGGTAAAGAGGGGAACGAAAGTTTTCAGATTACTCCTGCCTACCCTGCTACATGTGGAGTGTCGTGAAGCTAAAAAAACATAGACAGTAACAATACGGAAAATTTTAAAGTAACCATTTAACGTTTCAATAAAATTTCCATTCAAAGCATCTTAAGATGTAAGAAAGTCAAGTTTATAATTAACGCAAGTGCAGCATCGCCCTAAGAGGCGGTCGTGCTCGGACAGAGCAAATTGAAATTAAAACTAAACTGAGTGAGACAGAACGATTACCGCGGAATTGTGCTTTTGCAACGGACCGCGTCTTAATAGTTTCCCTCTGGCTGGAAATTAGCATAAACCCTTCTTGTGGTGCAGCTACTTTTTATTGCTAGCTAATTATATTTCAAGAAATTTATATATATTTTATCTATATATCTTAATCACAATCATACAAAAAGTCATCGCAAAAAGAGCCAAAACGAGAGTGAAAAATATTTTGCTATGAGAACGTTCTTTTAATATATTTGTAATTATTCTGGTAACATAATCTCTAAAAAGAAAAATGATGAGAAAACATCACAATTAGTTTACCGGTACAGATATCGATTCTTAATAATAGTTGAAGAAAAACTATTATTGGTCTTTGTCTTGTTCATTGACTAGGTAATTAATTTACGAACACTTTTTTTTCTTCTTTTTCAGCTTCACGCTGTATCCCGCACGAGACAGGGTAGGCAGCGGGAACCCGGGAACCTAGTGTTAAGACACTCCGTTCCACTTCCGTTTCCCATTTTCTGCTGAATTTGAGGTATTGCGTGTTGAGTTGCGGAACTCAACGCCGCGCTTTGCCTTATTACCAGAGCGAAGAAATGAAACATTAAATATTAAATTGAAATATTAAATATTTCATTTCCTCGAGTGGGGATCGCACCCAGAACCTGTCGGTTTCAGCCGCACGCTTGTGCCGCTGCGCCAAGACAGGAATATTTACATATTTTTTATACATGTTGTACTCTTTAGATGCACAAACTAAATTTAATTTTAAAAAATTAAACGAAGTCTAAATTACAATATTTGAAAAAGGATGGGTCTTTGCTTATGCTACTGTCTTTCTAATGCATTTAAAGAAATAATAAATTTCTATGAAATGTATATAAATACTACTTATAATTAAAAATACATGAAAAAAACTTTCAATCTAAAACTGTGTTTAAGCTAATATATAAGTATAGTCTGTATTATTAAAATTGCTGCTTTGAAATATTTAAAAAAATACCAACGTTTCATCTTTACATTGTAGTTTACTCTTAGCAAAGTAAGCACTAGGAACCTAGTGTTGAGACACTCTATGTCACACTTTTCCCTTATTTTTCCACACTTTCTGCTTTAACTTCGAAATGAATTAAGCGGCAGAATACTACAATGCTCTTTGCCTTGTTACTAAAGCGAAAGAAAATGAAAATATTTAAGGGAATCGAATCCACAAACTTTACATTTACAGTTGGACACTTTCCCGCTGCGCCTCAACTATCCAGTAACTTCTAAATACTACATACAATAAGTACGCATGATCATATATCTCAGTTTCAACGTAACATTGAGAAAACAAGTGACAGATTTGAAATGCAAACACTACTATCGCTCTACATCGGACTGTGTAATGAGATAGCGATGGTATTTAATTAAGGATACGGTGACCGCGCCGAGGACGTCTCGCTGTCAGAAAGGTACACTTGTAAAATGTTTTAAGTGCAGAGCTAAACTATTTAACTCTGTACTACGTTAATAAGAATATTTATATTTAGTAAAAATATATTTATACAAATAAAAATGTCCATTTTCATTGAACAATGAATCAATATATTGTGAATACATATATCAGTATATTTTCTAATTAAAACATTTAAAAGACAGTAATTACATGATAATAATTAGCTAATTAGTACGTTCCATCATTATTTTATTTAAATTTTCCACACATGAAAACAGACAAGGCTGTTTTTTAAGTATTCTGTACAACGCCAAGGCGCACATTTCCGCTCCGCCTATCACTATATCGAATAGGTACGCGGTATTTTCCAGGGCTATAATTCCTAAATAAATATTATACAACGCTGTCACCTTTGGACCACACACAATCATAGAAAGCCTTAATATTTATTGGCATGATTACATGTAATCTAGTATTAACTGTTCTTAATTATTATTTATATATATTATGTTCAATTCGCGTTTAGAATATTTATAAGATTGGTAAGTTTTATTTTCAGAGAAACAATTTGAGAAAGTGGAATATTTGAGAGAAATTAATTTTGGTACATTATTATATAATTATTAAAAAATATGTATTATTTACCATTCGGAATAGTTAACAATTCAATTTAATTCCCTTATGAAAAACGATTCAATTTTAATAAAAATATCTAATTGTTATGAATTATTAAACAAAGAAAGATACTAAGGAAAAAGAATCTCTCTTTTTGAAAGATACGTGCTACCTAAGACGGTATTTTGCGAAGTATATATATATATATAATATATATATATATATATATATAGATATATATATATATTATATATATATATATATATATATATATATATATATATATATATATATAATATATATATATAGATATATATATATAAATATAAATCAGACTACTAAATAAGTATTTTAGTTTTTAATAATTATTTTTGTTAGGAACGGCACGGAGTGTATTACCTTTTCCTATGTTCCCTGTACCTACCTATCCGTGTGTGGGATACAGCGTGAAGCTATAAAATTGTAATACAAGCAACCAAAATAGTCAGCAATCGTCAGAAACCGTCCAAGTACCAAACAATACATAAACTTAATTGCAATTTTGCAATAGATAAACGTAAAATATTAATAGCACTAACATGAGCACAGAATGATACATTTAAATCTCTGATAGTTCAGATTCTGTGAATCAGAATTTTGTCGATTCTTTTTATTTTGAATGAAGCGCACAAGTGTGTGACTGTTAACACAGATTGTCGGTTCGATCCCCACTCGAGGAAATTAAATATTTAACATTTTCTTTTTAAATATTTAATGTTTCATGTCTCAGTTTACAGAGAAAGTGAGAGTAGAGATAAAATATGTCAAATGACTCTTTAGAGTCATATAAAATCTAACGATATGTATATACATACATTCAATGGTATGGTCTATTAAGGCAAATTGTCCTATAAAAAAATCTCTAAAGTAGCAGTCGGACCTCTAAAACCGCATAGCTAATGGTGCGGTTTCATCAACTTTTTTAAATATAATATACACATTCAACTGCCATTATAATCGTTTTCTTGAATTACAAATCAAAATACAGATAACCTAAAATAATTACAATCCACGTGTTTATATGTATGTCAAATCGTATAGTACATTTGTCATGTAACAAACGGCCGGTAGGCGTCTCGTATTAACTCAAGGCACGATGTTGCGGCAACGGTAATATTTGTGTTTGTGGTCAGATAGCAAATGTAATGGTGGAATATTAGAACTGCTAATTTTTTAATTTCACAGTAGTTAAATATTTCCCTTTTTTGATTATAATTTATTAAATTTACTAGTGGGGAACGAAAGTGGAGCGGAGTGTCTCAACACTAGGTTCCCAAGTTCTTACTGCCTACCCTGCCATGTGCGAGAGACAGCGTGAAGCTGAGCTGATTAATAGAAAAAAAAGTAGAGAAAAATCAATATATTTTCCACTGACTTTTAAAAATAAAAACTATTAACTTTAGAGATTATCAAAGTTTGATTTCTTTCGTTTTATTGTAACTACATAAAAAAATGATTTTTTATGTAGTTACAATAAAGCGTAAATCGATCGTGGGAAAACATTTTACTTAGATACATTAGTTAAGCTTTCATCTAATTTTTATGCCACTCTTTAAGTTTCTACGCTTCTGACGCTACCTAGGCATTAGAGGTGGGTCTGTAAGCATGACCATCGTGCGCGTGCGGTCAACCTTCCTTGAACTATGCCTTCTGTTAATGTCACAAGCTAGGAAAGAAGCTTTAGACTCATCTGAATACTCTGTACTTATGTTTCCTTTTATCATATATTTATATATTTTCACAAGTTGTTTTAGCGTCCGATTCTAAAGAAAACTACTTAACTACTTTTACTTTCATGTTAAAAAAGTAAACAGAGAGAATGTATTGGAACGCCGTTGTTAGTTACATATTATTAAATATTAATAATATCCCGGTAAAGATCAACAAACATCGTATATCCTTACTTCTTACAACGGTGCCTAGTTTGATGCTTGAATTCATGGCATCTGGTAGGCAGAGGGAATTTGGAAACCTAGTGTTAAGACAGTTCGTCCTATTTCTCACTTTCCATCGAATTTGAGGTATTGCGGGTTGAGTAGAGCAACTTAACGTCAGTGCTTATTTACAATAAGCACTGACGTTAAGTTGCTCTACTATAATAATATGACACCTTGAAAAAAAATAATAATAGATCGATAACAATAAACAAATCAATATATAGATTTTGTCACTTAGAGCTTCTGTCTCATTGTGCTACAGTCAAAATAACTACAAACTCATCATAAACAATTACATAGTCATTAAAACGCACTCCTCAGGGAGTTGACAAAAAAAGGGAACAAAACCAAACAAATGTCACAAATCGATTGTCTTTTTTTGCCCATTCGGACAGGCGGTAGCTTATCGGGTATTTCAATACATTCCAAACAACAGTCCAAGCTTGGCACAGAGTAGATTATTTACACACAACTCATGAATCTACTGGAAATTTGAAACTAGAGTTAGAAGGTGTTATTTTTAACTGTGGCAATAATAGGCTAAAGTGGCAGATTGTCGTTAAAGGCAACCGCAAATTTGTCAGACCACCTTGCAGCTAAATTAAATTTATGGTCCCAGCAAGGAAGAGGATGTAAGCCGTGCCGTTGCATAATCCTCACAATTTATGGTTGCTTTTGTTGATTTTATTGCGCGTTGTCATTTTTACGTTATATTGTTACGTTAAACCGACTAATTACGGAATACAGCAAATTATTAGTACTTACAACATTACAACACAAAAATTATTCAAAATATGAGTACAATGGTGCTCACTAATTTGTATGTTACATTCAAATGTTATTGACGGATTGCTTATAGTAAGCAGACGAGATCCTCAAAATAGATATCGGAAGCAATTCTATGAGTCATTATAATTGATTTCACAATAATATATCGAGAGTATCTCTTAAATCAATCACGCCCACGGAAAATCGGATTGTATTCAAAATCTGCACGTGAGGCAAAGGTCGGTCCTTGTATTAGAAAGAGGAAATCCGGAGTTTATTGTTGTATCCAACTTTTAGGCACTTTACCTGACCGATAGATAAAAGGCCTTAAAGAATGGGGCCGTGGCAGCTATATTTTTTTGTTAATTATATGGTGTCAGACTCTTCCTGTATACAACATAAAAAAATCAAATATTAAACGCATAAAAAAGCTATGCAAATAAGATGCAACGGTCTTGATATTGTTTGGGACCGGTTTTTGCGAAAGGAAAAAATAAAATTTAATATTCTCACGTTAACGTTTTTTTTTTTAAAATTTCTAATGAGGGTTTAATTTGAAGACCTCTTTGGGGTTTGATTTCGGCGGCTTTTTTTTCATGTTTTTTCATAGTTTTATTGTTTGTGAAAACAAAGTCTCGTAACACGGCTGTCGCAAAAAATAATTACTATGGTGATTTATGCGCTTTATCGTTACATAAATTTATTTCTTAACTATTTTTTTTTATTTTGCGCCCTTATTGTCCTCGCTAACTTAATTTGTATATACGTTTTTTGCAACAAATTTTATCAAATTAAATAACGTATCTGAAATAGTTATTAGTATTTTGATTTTTTCCTTTTTTTATCTTCATGATCGATGATACCTGGTAACCTCTGTTAAGACCTTCCGTCTTCCATTCTCTGCAGAATTCAGAAATTGCGTGTGGAGTAACGAGCGACCGGCGATGAATATTTAATATTTTCATTCCAATCAAATATTAAATATTTCATTTCTCTAAGTCGGAATCGAATCTACAACCGTCGCGGTTACAGTAGCAGCTTTATAATTAAAGGTATTAAACTGTTACTATATATTTATACCTTTTAACTGAATACAGTATATTAAGTAGAATAGATCAAGAAATTTTATAAATTGAAAATCAAGACCCACACGAATATTGCGTGTGCTTATTTTTTACTATCACATCTATAAAAGAGACGACCGCATCTCTTTTTGTGCCAAAGAAATAAATTAAACTATCCTTAGGGGAGATTTTTACCGTTAATTCTAATCTACATGAAAAAAAAAAACCTTTTAAAAACCCGCGGATGTCTGTGGGAACAGAGCATCTTAAAAAACTTATACAGGAAGCGTACGGTAAGTGTAAATATCTCGGTTGACATTGAAGTTTTATGACGAATATTTATTTCGGAGATTTATATCAGTAGGTCCCTAGCTACCCTCTGTTTTTATAATAACCTAGAGTTCTGACTATTTAACGCTTGTTGGCATTTATTTTATCTGTGCCTTATGTAGGCTAAGTAGAGATAAGCTAGTGAGGAGACACTCCGCTTTTTATTTTATGTAATTTGATCGTGTACCAGTTTTGCAAAATTTATCGCTAACCTTTATAATACCTTCTTTACAAGATATATTTATTTTATTCTATAAATTGTTTATTTATCTTTTTTAAAAATGTGTGACTACGCTTTAAATATATAATATTTTTTAAAAAATACATGCAGTAGTATACGGCTCAAATTCATTATAAAAATTTAAATCGATGCCTGCACTTTACAAGTACAACCGGAACTAACAAATTTCATATAATTTGGTAGGACCACTGGCTGCCAAACTATACAACTGAAATACTATTTTACTTTCGTTATCAAGCAATAACAATCAAACTTCAATTTATTCTCAGCATATGTACTTACTTACATTAGGATAATTTACAAATAATTCCACTATGTAGTGGCATATAGATATTTTTCATAATTATACTACGTAAAAAATAATACAAGATAATAAAACTAAAAATACGTTTAAATATTTATTTTCAGATTTGAAATAATTTTGCAATCAAATTGCCGAGTCACCCATAAAACTTTGACAATATGTGTACTGATCGATACAGACCGACCCCTTACTTTTTTTCAACATCCCGACTGTACCGTATGTTTATAAAAACGTATGCACATTTTTTAAAGACACATCTCCGATCAAGGTGCACAGTGCGTACATTGCATTGTGCAAGGGACATCTTTGAGAGTTTTTAATAATTCTCTAAGTAAGCTTTTTTTATATGCGAGCTTGTTTTTTAAGTTTTCTCACGCAGCGCTATTGAACGCAGATCTGTGGGTAGATACATCCGATTGTATTGTCAATCGTATTCGAGTGGAATTAATTGTAATAGAAATGTTGTATCGATATTATTATTTCATATATTTTATCAATAAAACAGCTTGCTAACATCTTTGTGTATTTACGAATAAATATGTTTTTATTTTTAGCTTCGTGCTGTATTTCAAAGGAAACACATTTTCAACACACTTTTCTACATTTTTCTAGTTACCAGAGAAAATGAAAATATCTTCGTGGCGCAGCAGCACAAGCGTGTGACTGTAAACGACAGGTTGTGAGTTCGATCCCCACTAGAGGAAATGAAATATTTACTATTTTCTATATAAATATTTAATGATTTTATTTCTTCGCCCTGGTAACAAAGCAAAAAGCAGTGTTGAGTTCCGCCACTCACTCTACCTATGCTGCCATGTGCGGGATACAGTGTGAAGCTGAATGAAAGAGTGAGTGGGAAGAATAAGAATCGGAGGAGAATCGACAACGTCTACTTGTCTTTATAGCGACTACTTTTTGATTCTGTCACTAAATAGCATTGGTGTACTAAAGAATAAAACAATTTATCACTGTTTATTTTCCGCCAAATACAAAAAAATAAGTACTTATGTATCTATAATAAAAAATCACAACGGTCCAACTATTACTTTCATTGAAACACGATAGTTAATATACAAAAGGAAAAAAAATGTAAAACGTTACCTTTAATAAAACAAAAAAAAAAACAAAGTGATAATAGCGACTCATTTTCAACAATTGCATAACAGTCTCCCGCATATAAATTACAATATAAAAACTGTAATTTAATATAAACGAGATGACAAAAATCCGGCCAATGGTTATATAAAAACAACATGAAAAACATTGAGGACTGGATGTGGATGTGAAAAAATAAAGGGGTACGTAAAAACAATGCAAAAAAACCTGGGCTATTATAGTTACGGGGCTTAGGACAAGCGGTTAATTTCGTTAAAGTTAATTTATTGCTTTTTGTTTTTTATATTTTGTTCTATATATTTCCATATATGGGCGTGCGAAATTTTCGTTTCACTTGCTATATTTCGTATGACATGTTTTGCAAAACTTTTAAGTTTAATTAAAAACCTATACGATTATTATTCCCTTGGACCTACATACACGAAATTTGGCACGAAGTGACAAATTTATGTTTAGTTCATTAGATACAAAATAAGTGCATACGCCTACAAACTTAAGTTTGTCTACTTTATTGGCCGTGTAATCAACACTTTTGGGTATTTTCAACAAATCAGAACTTGCAGTACAAATAAATAAAAATAAAGATAGAAAACTATTTCGAAGTTATATTTTAGTTAATTTGAAATAAAATTAATACAAACACGAAAATTTTGCATACAATTCTGTGATTAGTAGGTACGGAGCTCTCGGTGAGTGAGTTCCTCCAATCACGCTTGGCTGGCTTTTTGAAGAACTTTGAATTTTTATTTATTGACAAATTTAAATAAGAACATGCAAGGAATAGCTATATTTAACACCTTTCCTCACAAGTTAAAATGGAGTGACATAATAAGGCAAACTTTCAATTTCTCAATTTATATACTAATAATAATTCTAAACGTCTAAACTCAATAAATACAAATTATGATCTATCCCTTCATATCCTTCATATAAAGACCTTGATATTTACTACAATACCTGGTTAAATTTCGCCATCAGTGAGAATGACACGATCTTTAGCCTATCCAATAACCTCTACGCTCAACGTTCATCCCTTTCACCGCGATGTGTCAATTGTTCAATCACCATTGTCTCTGAGCAATTTTATTTATAATTTGAATACGTTCGCGTTGTATCGAATGTGCTATTGTTGAGATTTTTAAGAATTGTTTCTAAATGTAGCTGTGAATTGGATCTGTTTAGGCCATCGAGGTTTAGCAGCAAGTGTCTGTATATCAACACGGGGTTTGATTTCTGCAGGGAGGATTTATTTAAACTTCCTTGCTCTTGTAAAAACTAAAGCGTGGCGTTATGCTCCGTGATCCGCAAAAACATTACGGCTCAAAAATTTAAGTACAGAGGTTTTTTGCACTGTTCCTTGCTCTAACCTGCTATGCGGGGGAAAACAGTAAAAAGTTTTATAACGGGTTATCATACATTGACAAAATTATATTGAATCCATTTTATGGTTCTATTTGTCAAACCAGATAGAGATGATAAAAAAAGGTGTTAATTCGTCAAAAAAAATGTGGTTATAAGTCACTTAAATACTACTTATAGGACCTTATAGGCCTGGGTAGCGCAAGGGCCACTACGTCTGTAAAACCATCGACACGGTTGTAGGTCGATTTCCCCTCGAAGGAGAAATAACATTAATTTATATTTTAAAATTAAATATTTACTTAGCTAAGTTTCGACACTCCACATGCAATGCCAGTTCATGTCGTAACATTGGTTTTTTTTTAACCCCCCCCCCCCCAAAATTTCCTTCCATCGCCGTTCGTCAAAGACTTTTAACCTCAAAACTTAAAAAGATAACAAAGACTTTTTTAACTAATTTCCATCTACGCAAATAATACCTGCAGGAAAAGGTTGAAAAATTTAGAAAAATACATTTACTACAATTAATACACTTTCGATTCGATAGGCATAGCCTTGGCAATGTAGAGTTACATTGTAATATTAATCTCATTGAATGTATCAGATAGAAAATTATAATTATGCGTATAACGTCGGTCAAGAGTGGAGTACGAAATTTCCAATCAGGAAACGTCAATTTTTTTTTTTTTATTTTTGTAAAAAAAATTGCCATTTTGTGCATATAAATTTTCAAATATCTTTAAACACCAAATATCAATGTTTTGGACGGCAAAAATTATTAACATATAAGAGGCACTCATGTCAAACATATAAAAAAATTGTCTTTTTATTAAACAGGAGAAAAAATAAATAAAGATTTATTGTAACGTGGGTTTAAATAGCGAGCGATAATTTTCGTCACAAAATCAACAGCCCAACGAAGAAGTAAAATTGATAGTCTAATTTATTAGTACGCCAAAATGACGAGGGGCAGATGCAAAACAAAACTCACTAAGAACTATGGTCGACGCCATTAAATTACTAAATTATGACTATGTCATACAGTATGGGCTTTGTAACACAAGATATGCATAAAAGGGTTAGAAAAATCATGAGGGTGACATTTTTTGTACTTTTGCGAGGTCAAGTTATGTTTGGCCGGCATTCGTTATGGTAATAAGGGGTATGAAATTCAAGACAGATTTCGCACGATCATTCGATAATCTATGATAGACTATTTCAGTTACATTCATTGCTTTTATATCACCTTGTAGATTTATCAAAATAACAATGAAGGGATAATAAAGACTAATTTTCATGTGACCCTATAATAAATCGTCATAAGCTGTAATTTTTTTAATAAAATATTTACTACTATCTTAAAGTTGAGGAGCAAGTGATTGGCCCAATGGTCACCCTTCACTATATATGACTAATTTTACCCACAGAACCCATCAATCTACTTTATTACTTAATTATAAATGAAACGTAAATGTGCATTAACACGTTAACATTGCAATAACACCCGTATTCATATATAAATAAAAGTCTGGGCTTAGAAATCAGACCAAGAGTTACAAGAGGACGATACCGATTTACAATTAATCCATCTACCCTTATAAACTCACCGAAGGGCATCGGAGTACCGTAGCATACTTTTCTATATTTTCTATTAAAATGTGACAGGTGTGGGTAGAATAGAAAAAAACTCTGCCCAAAAGTATTTGTACGTTAGGGGGATAAACCTAGCAGAACAATAGTCTGTAATCCTTTTACGGGGATCCGCGAACTTCTAACTGACATGTGTTACGCATGGACGGCCCTTTGTACCGAAGGTTTTTTCGCGAAAGGATGATGATACTTAATCCATACCTTGTCCATTGTGGGTTATATCAGTTCACTAAGCTTCGTTTTTTTGATTTTTAAGGTAAAAAATAAAAATCTATGGACCTGAATAAACATTTGGTCTATATTTTATATTTTTACAACTATTATAGGTTTGTACAAGGTCGTTAAAGTAATAAAGAAAATTATGACACCTACCGTAATTCAATATGTTTAAAATTGAAGCCAGATTGTTTATAAAATTATTAAAAAGAATAGAAACAATAATTCTTCACGCCAATATAACTATTAATAAGGTCAGTTAATAGCTCAGATAGCAAGTGAAATCGGTGAAAAATTACTCTGCAGAATTTTTGTCTGTCTGTTAGTTTCTTCGCTACACGCACAAAAAATGCTGGAAGGACGCCAAGCAACAACAATGAATTATAAGGATATTTAATTTATTAAAGATAAAAGAATTTTCTGTCATGTCATAAAAAAATTATATGTAAGTATCAACTTAGTTAAAACAAATAATTTTTTTTATGTTACTTTATTAAATGTGGCAAGTAGGTATCTTATATTGATTAAAATTGTATTTATTTCTTTCTCAGTGCTATATTGGATTATTTCTCTTGATATATTTAAAGCAAAATGAAATGTTTCACATATTACCAAATTAAATAATTACATAATATTATTTGCTGCTTGGACAGGACTGCCATTTCGCACGTCGAAAGCAAGCATTGCAGACTAGACCTATACCATTAGAAATGTTAAAGAACAATTTAATATAGGCCATATTTTTCGAATTAATAAAAATCCTTTTAAAATAATATAATATAATATAATTAAAAAGTTAAAGCATTTTCACTCTGAAAATCACAAATAAATGCTCTGAAAAAAAAAAATATTTATGTGTAAGTAAAAAATAATCGTTTAGTTAAAGTAGGCGAAGCAGCTATATCACTACGGAGTGCTTTCACCATAAAAAAAACTTTCACATTACAAACATGAAATACGCCTTCTAATTATAATTTTACTCCAGACCAATCTAACATTACTTTCTAGAAATAATATGAAGAACAAACATTGCCATGCAAGTGATGAATAATAAAGATTTTGGATATTTAAAAAAAACCCACATAAAAACCCAAATGAAAATGTTTTTGGATATTTTTAAAACCCAAAGTATTCATCGATCTTTTTTTTAATTAAAAGGCATCGCACTCATCACGGAACAATCGCCTCGACCACAGTTGACGCTAACATTATCGGATGATCCCTCATATTGTCATCACATTCAGGCGGGCTTGAACGAGAAGTGAGACGGGACATGCTCAATTCAATGTGCTCAAATACATTCCGTAATTTCCAATTCAACTACCTGAATTGTTTTAAACGAGCTCATTATTAGATTTTTTAGAATTTATAATTTCAGTATTATCTCGACAAGGTAACAAAAGAGATCTTAGTGTCGAGATACATTCGTTTGTACTTTCATCAATACGAAACATTTCATGTTAAGTAGCTTTCTAACACAAAACATTTTGAACCCTGTCGTCCGTATGGACAACACCATAACTTGCGAGTGAAGGACGGGACTTTCCGCAAACAAGCGCTTGTTTTATTGTGATGGATTAATCAATACATGGTACCTATTGGCAAAAAATTTATAGGAGACCGCCAAAAGGCAAGTAGACAAACCGCGAAGCGCTTAGTACTTATTGTTCATACAAGAGTAATTATTTTTTAGTATAACGGTTAATGCAATTTCGCTCCCGTTAAGGATTTTACCATATAAATCCTGACGTTCGTAGAAATTCGAGACAAAAAAAATAAGCTATATGTTGCTCCAAACAACCTGGCCTATCTTGAAGTGAAGTTTATAAATTTAGTTTTAGCTCAATTTTCAGGAATTCCTTTAATAAACATTCATCCAAATTATGCGATCAAGGCGCATAAAAAAACTGTAAACTAAGCAGTACAATTTTTATTAGGAAAATAAACAATAAATATATGGACATGGCAATAAGAGGGATACATAACAATTTCTCACGGTATAGATATATTAATTAAATCTCAAAAAAGAAAGCAGATGCTATACAGTACATGATTAAAAGAAGATTCAAAACAAATTTACACCCCTGAGAATTCGTAATCCTCACTATGACCGAGGCCATTTATACTCGTTTGACCGTTAAAAAAATTAATTACACTGACAAGAAAAAGAAACTCTTTTTTGCAATAAAAAGTTGAAAGAAGTAAAGCTACCTTGTGAGTTGAATAAGTTTTTTTTTACCTTCCCAATTGAGGGGTGAACACAAAAAGGAGCCCCCACACTAGTCAGTGTAGTTTTTTTTTAATAGGAGGCAGGGGAAAAAGCGAGCTAACCTATGAATAGTATTGCAAATTGATTTTGGTCAAAATTCTCCGATCGCATCAGGACGTTTACATAAAAAATATCCACTATACTACAGAGATCCACTTGTTTAAATTGTTAAAAATTATGGACGTTTCCTTTAATAGCTGTAAAAACGATTCTTTTCATGTGTACATCATTTAGAGATTTAGAAAAATGTACATAATAATAATTATTATGTTAATGCGTAAGAATAAAAACTTTTAAATTCGTAAAATCTTAAGAAAAACGGAACGTCATTGAACAATTTGTTCAAAAAAAAATTTAAATACTAATTTAAAATGATAAATTGTTGAATGTTGCAGCGTTTTTGTAGTATTTAAACTTTTGATCTTACATTATTACCTTAGATTAACAGGTATTAGTGCCGTTGATACATGTAATGCGGGTAAAGCCGCAAGTCACAAGGTGGCTAGGCCGTGTCTACATGTAAAAAACGAATTACTTAGTGTGTAAAAGATACCTGTTCACCATGGTATCTTCTATCAGCCTATTTACATCGAGGAATGCACCGATGCGGGGCACGTGTACCCGTTTGTTGATAATCGGATGGGACCCGCGTCAAATAATTAAACTTAGTTTAAACATGAGGTATGCATGGCGCCGAGGCACAAGCGTCAATCGACAGGTGGGGTTTGAACTCTACTCGGGGGACATAAAATATTTCAATTTCAAATAAAAATATTTGACGTTTAATTTTCGCATTGGTAACAAGGCACAGCGCGGCGTTGAGTCCCGCCTCAAATGACAGCATAAAGTGGGATAACTTGCCTATGCCCACTACGAGCGGGGATATAGTGTGAAGCTGAAAAAAAAATTTACAGCTATTAGATATTTGCACTAATCCGTACCTTTGCCTGTAAATAATGATGTTTATTTTTTGCGTAGTATCTCTTATTAGGCTGTGCAAAGAGTATTAAAAGTATATATGTGAAATCACTGGAATAAGATTTAAATGTTGTAGGTATATACAATCTAATAAGCAGAAAAGATATTATAAAGCGATGATTCGGGACGATCTGTTTCCAGTCAGGTTTACACGGACACTTAGAAGTGTTATATATCACGAACAGCGCATAGGAAAAAGGAGAGCCGTGCCCACCCTAAAAGCGCCTTGTGTCCAACCAAAAATTTTACTAACACAAATAAAACCAAAAAAAACTAGGTACAACAAGGTACAGTACTGGTACAAGTTCAAGCCCCTCGGGAAAAATTATTATAGATTGCGATCATAACATAATAAGATTTATTACAATTAATCAACAATATAAAATAGGGAACCGCTCTCCGGTGGCAAGTCAGTACTTAGCAACGTAATGACAAGTTAATTATAGTTATTAACTATTTCTTAATTAAAACCAAACACTAATTATGTAACGGCCTTTGTTAAAAAAAACAGAATAAAAATATTAATAGTAATTTTTAAAGATTTTTTATTTTGTCATTTACATAGGCATCAATACCGACTTACCATTAAAACAAACCAACGTATACGAAGTTTTCCAATATTTTTATATGTATAAACACCATATCTAAAGGGCCTCGTTCATCCGTCACACGTAGTTCGAGTTAACATTAATTATTATGAAATAAAGATTTGCTATAAAACGTAGCGCTGTTTTGTTCATTTTTACGCTTTTGAATATGTTCCGTGTATAAGTACAAAAGCATTTTTATTTGATAGATTTGTTGACAGATGCGCTACTGGGAGCACAATAATATTAGTATTGAGGACATCGTCAGGATATTTTATTCATACATATATTATGTTTTATGTTTAAATTTAACTTCATAATTTGTATAGATGTTAGTTCAAATTGAGGGACTGTTGAGTACCATATTATAGTAGGGAACACCGTAAGTACTAAAAACATATATTTATTTTTAAACTATGCAAAAATTTGATTAATGTCATTAGACACACTCCGATATATAATAGGTGCACAATATTAATATATAGGAAGCTGTGCCACAGCCACAATAGGACTTCAAATGGTTGCAGGTACTATATCAGAAATAAATTACAAAATTATTACCCACAAGATTTACAAAAACTTTGTACATTCATGAATATTGTATTATTATTAACTTATAGTCTAAAAATGATCTAGGTCCACAGACGCCGTATAAAGTTAATTAAATTACTCAAGTTCTGCATTGACCCCTAGTAAATGCGCGGGCGCACGTGACTCATGCGTCTATCATCTTTAAAATATGCATTACGAAATCGTTCGGGGTGATGCACCTCCTGGGGGTACTTTTAAAAGAATTAATGCGTGGATTGTATATTTAGAAATGAAATTACAAAAAGGCTTTTAGTATTGTTTATAATTTGAATTGAACCTCTTTGAGGCCTGGAAATTAAATAATATTTTTGTGCCTTATTTCCAGTGGTGATGTAAAATACAGGTGATAAGTACTGGCCGCTTAAAGGCAGGTTATCGGAATTTTGCACTGTGGAAGAAAATTATATTAATATTAAGTACACGGAGAGACGGCACATATAGTGATCGGAACTGTATTCAATAAGCTCGTTGTACTAATTTAGCTAATTTATTTCTTGGTCAAGTAATAAAGTTAAATTAAAGTATTTTTCATATATTGATTTGTTATTTAGCGGCAGAATGTATGAATACTAATCCTCGTAAATGCGAGCTAGAAGATATATGGATTTCGAATATACTAATATGGGAAACAATAACTGATACGCAAAAATAACACCTTTTGGAAAAAAAAAAATATATTTTAAATAACTGTCAAAATGTATGTCATTTTAATTTCTATTGAATGACAATATTTGGTGACATTATTTCAACTTTTTAAACCTAATACGAAATAAGTAGAATAAGTAAACAGAGTTTCTAAACAAAACACGATGGTCTCTTCATTTTCTTCATTTTATGTTCTCAAAAGGATATATGAAAATAATTCTCCATAGAGGAAATCCTTACGTACCATCTAAAATCTAACAAGATAGCCAAATACTTATTAGAAAACAATTCTACATTTTCACAATAGCACCAATATAGTACATCGTTCAAACAATAACAAATTATTAATCGCATCTCGTGTAACGCCTTTACTTTCATATCTCATGCAAATTCGTCCGACTGACAATGAGGCCCATATGGCTTAAAAACCAAAATATTTTTCATTTTACATATTTTATAACTCTCATCACATGGAATAGAGAAGAATGCTTAAAACTAATTTTATGATTAATGTATATTCTGGTAATTAATTTCATAGTAGTCTGTAAATGTCGAGACGGCTGGACAGATTGTTAGAAACAATATAGGTGTGGGTGGGATTAACTCATTATGATGTAGTAATTTAGTTAGCATCGCCTGGACTAGCGCCTTGACCGATATACATTTTGAGTGGCTGCAAAGGTTGTGGGAAAGAGCTGTAGCCACTACATTCCGCGGGATTCCGCATTTTATTCCCATTGTTTGGTAATATATGTTTATTAGTTGCAATTGTATGCATCATTATAGCGCAATTAGGATATCTCTATTCTGCTATTCTAGGTCGAAATTACCTTTACAGAAATTTCCTCAGGAGTGATTAGTTTTTTTAATAGGTCCTGTTTGTCTTACTTTATGCTTGATTGTGTTAACTTTGTTATATTTTTCATATTTTTTTATAATTATTATAAAAATTAATATAATTTTAATTTTATATATTTTTTATATTTGAGGCCTATTGTGGCGCATTGGCACAAGCGTGTGACTGTAACCGACAGGTTCTGGGTTCGATCCCCTCGAGGAAATGAAATATTTGATGTTTTCATTTTTCGTTTTGGTACAAGGTAAAACGCGGCGTTGAGTTCCGCACTCATCACGTCATGCCTCAAAATTGGGCGGAATTGGAATGGACTGTCGAGAGCCGTGCGAGATACAGCTTGAAGCTGAGTAATTTTATATTTCTTTATCACCTAACCTAAACATATAAATAAATTACATTCACAGTTACTATGGTAGTATTTTAACATAAGTTTTATATATTTAAATAGATATTTTAATATACTATACACACGTAGTATAGAAAAATAGCTAATCATGTGCAATAGCTGATGACACGGTTCCAGGTTGTCGTTCCGACGGGACATCCTGATAACACTGCGTGCCCGCGTCCATGGTACACTTCACGGCAAAAGTAATAGTACTAACATTAATAATTACTTTAGTACATTTTTTATTTCCAATAAGATTTATAAATTAGAATGTCTACTATTTTATTTATTTTTATTTCTTCGGTAACACAAACCCTAGCGTCGATTTTTAAAATTTACAAAAAGTATACGGACAATAGTGTAGCGTGAATGTAATAACAATAAAAAAATCTCCAATTACAAATATTTCATTGTTTATATTATCGAAATCCAGTTGTATACGTAAAAAACGTAACTAATAAAAAATGAAACTTAAAATTTTGAACCCATTTCTTAAGTACGCCAAAAATACATAATTATATTTTTGGTGTACTTTAAGAAATGGGTACAATTGTTACGTTAATTTGTACTGCAGTGTACAAATATAATGGTGCGACCATTGGCGCGCGGGCCAACAATTACCCTATTGGAACAATTGTTGTGCGACGCTGCCCGGCGTCCTGCTTATCATATGTCGAGATATCATCCGCATTACACTACTACATACGATTACTAGACGCTATAATATTCTTAATTGACGTAGGAGATTTTGGTGCGTCTTTTACTTGGTAATTATGTTAATTACTAACCTATGAATAATATAAGGCCTGTCGTGGAGCAGCGGCACAAGCGTCTGACTGTAACCGACAGGTTCTGGGTTCGATCCCCAGTCAGGAAATGAAATATTAATATTTCAATTTAAATATTTAAGGTTCATTTCTTCGCTCTGGTACTAGGCAAACCGCGGCGTTGAGTTCCGCCACTCAACACGCAATGCCTCAAATTCGGCGGAAAGTGGGGAAACAGAAGTGGAACGGAGTGTCTTAACACTAGGTTCCCAAGTTCCTCTGCCTATCCTGCCATGTGCGGGATACAGCGTGAAGCTGAGTAGAGTAGAGTATGAATAATATATTTTACTAACTTTTGAATGTTTTTTAAGGTTGTGGATTCGATAAAAAATCATACCTCACGGTATGATCTTTTTTTATTTCAGTCCCCGCTTGATAGACTTAACGCAGACTCAGATGTTATTAACAAATGTCTCGAAATGTACAAGGATGATACCTGTAACAAAAATTCTATAAATTTTATAAAATAAATATTTAAGGGAGTACGGTACGGTACAAATTAGATACAACTTGAAGAATTTCATATTGTCATAATTTCATTCAAGTTTAAAAAAAATAATATTTATAAGACTAAAATTTCAGTAAGTAGTAGTAAGTAGTGATTCTACTAAATATGTATAATAATGATTATTGAAGGAAACTTTTCCCCTGTGCCTACCCTGCCTCGTGCGGGATTACAGCGTGAAGCTGAAAAAAAAATGATTATTGAGAATAACAAAAATATCTATATAGATATTTGCTTTAGGTAATGATGTCAAAAAATTCATATTTTGAATATTTTCCACAGGTTTTCAGAATACGGGTAGTGAAATCATCAATAATTACAATAATAAATATTTATGGTAAACGTCAGATTTACGCCGATAACAAATTAGTGTAAGTAAAGAAAGTGCATAAGAAGAGTCCAAGTAGATTACAGAACCCTTACATTTATTAATACTTTCCCAATACCCCTTACGTTATTCATCAAAGCTAATAGCAACTTTTCGAAGTAACGTTATTGAGTTAGTACTGGGAAGGAGGTTATTATTGGCTTTACGTATATTTTTTTTAAAAAATCTGTTTTGTTTTTTAATTTTATATTTATTATTTTATGTTTATTACTTTTTTAACTTATTTATTTATATTTTTTATAAGCTTACGAATGAGAGCCATCAGCCATCAGTTTGGAACCAGTCATAATATTATGTTACATATTAACAAGTAAATAATCTTATAAACTAAACGATCAATGTATTAACTACTTAAGAGTCATCATAATGACATGACATCGCATGCAGTAGAAATTTTATGACCAGTTGTGAAGTTCTATCTCTAAAATATAATAATATATTTGTGAAATCAAAAAACAAAATAAATAACAATAAAACACGTACAATAAAATTTAACAAAAAAAGAACCTTATTTAATATGATGTGATTGGGCCTATCCGTTCCCACGCATCCCTCAGTTTTTCGAACATTTCGTGTTAGGTAGTGAAACTTTGTCTTTTTAACAGAGACATTATGAAAATAACTCACTCCCATAAACGAGAATCGAACCTACTACCGTTGTTGACTATCAAATAAAATTACAATATAATCTTAATAATTAAAATATATCACACAAACAATTTTGAAAATACTGATATAAGTAAACGTGATAAATCCAGAGTCTGTGAAATGAATATGTCAGAACGAAGTTCGCTCGCACCAATACTTTGTGATCAGCAGCCACATTTACAACAAAGTTAATAAATTCATGTACATTTATCCATTACCTTTTTAAAATGCAAAAAAAAAAATAAAAACTGGATCCAGAAGTTGACCTACATTGAAACTGAAAATTTTCTTTTAACTGAATTTTTAACTTACACTAACAACATACACACACACATGCTTACTCACACACACACATGTATACATACACACACGCACTCATGGGTTGGCATGCTCATTTAATTTGATGTGGTAATTTCACTCTCTTAGATAAGCAAGATTGATATACCTGATTGTTTTGTCGATATAAATAACAGTTAAGTAACATACATGTTCTTTTTTTTTTTTAAAAAAAAAAGGATCTGTTCTGATTTGCTTTTTTTTTTTATTTTATTTTCTTTATATTGTGTAACTTACATAATTCTATATTCAAAACGTCCCTAAAATTGTAAAGGGGTAAAGATGCTGGTGGCTGTGACACAGTTTATACTAGTACGGCTACCAACGCTCACCTCTTATTATAGAGGAAATTTGTAACAAATTCTTACTTGTAAATAAATAAAATTTATTATTATTATTATTAAGTATATATTTTTTTTATTGCAAATATTTGAGGATTTTAGTAAATATAACTACTACATGACTACTACTAAAGAGCAAGAAGACACACATTGACATTTATTACATTATCGATGCCATATTCATATTATCTAAATCGATAATATATCGCTATACTAATCCGAGCATATCACCCCAAAACTCACAAAGGCCCGCAGGTCAACGCAAATAATTTAATTAACATAGCGTATTGAAGCGTAAAACCCTTGATAAATATTATACACAATCTTCTGTCCAGTAATCTTTTGTAATCGGTCACAATTAAAAAACGATTCTATATTATACTTATTACGTAGTAACGGTAATCCTGTTAACTCCCATGAGATATATTGTTGATATTTTATTTTATTATTATATAGGAACTCAAAACTGTACCTCACTTTTCCATCCCACATATTGTCACAGTAAATCCAATGTAAACATCTGAAAAACCTAACGATGTGCTTTATTTGGCTACAGATTTAATAACAAAACAATTGAGATAAAAATATTACCCCAAGATCAATCCTTGAACAGACAGAATAAAATTTAAATTATATGCCTACGAAAACACAGCAATGAGATGAAGAAGCACTTCTTGCGAATCCTTGTAGATACGAGAGTTTAACCCTAATTCCTAAATGAATATCAAGCATACCTTACATTTCTGGCACCAGAGGGCGGGAAATACTTTACCGCGTCTATAGCTGTCAAGTGTCATTGCATTCTTGTGATTCGTTCAAATAAGTTCGAAAACATTTTCACTTTTTGTAAAAGAATATCTTCTAGATAAAATCTTATTGGAATTTTTATCTAAGAGTGTTTATGTGTGTAAAAGTGATTGTCTTTAGAAAACACAGCAGTGTATATAGTCAAGAAATATGGAGCCGGTAAGTAATGATAAAGAGGGTGAGGAGCAGGCTGATTTTGTTACTTCGGATGGAGAACAAGTACATTCCATAAGCTCCGTAGGCACAGGATAACAGCACCTCCTCGGACCTGGAGTTTGAGGAAGGCACTGTTTCGCTTTGCCTAGTAAACGCCCACGTAACACGTCACGTAGGTACAGGTCGAAACATGTCGAGACCGATCGCGTGTTGATGTTTTAATGTTAAAACATTTCTAACTTAATTAAACCAATCTTCTTCATATCACAATAAGTTCAAACAACTCATGTCAAGTTAATAATGTTGTACCCAGTATTACTTTCAATAATTCGCAACAGTTATGAATGAATATAATTCTTACGTTACCCACTCACCAGAGTCATTTTCTATTAATCCATTAATACCAACATTAATACTAAGAAAATTATCTACTAGTAATAATAATCAGTTTGAGGAATTAATTAAGGTACAACAATTTGATTCACCATCATGGAAGGGTGTTGGTTATGACCTTTATTCTTTTTCTTCTTATTATTTATATCCAATTTTTTATTTCTTATCTTTTCTTATTATTTATATCAAATTAATGATGAGATATGTCATTTCAGTAAAAATAAAGATTAGTGACTTTTATAGAGTATTGGTCTTAGCCTGTCTTTCCAATGAAGTCGTACAACAAAGACATTTGTTAAGAGGTTTGCAATTTATTGTTGACTGGGCAAGTGCTAATCCAGATAAGTTAAATCCAAATGCTTTATTACAGTTTTAGTTGGACCAAGCTCTGCTTGTCATAGAACTTCTAAAACTTTTATCCAAGTAATATGTGAAACATGCTCATAGTTTATTACGGTTAGAAGAGTGAATTGTAAAGGAGATTTCTAATGAAAATCTGAGGAATATTTTAAGTACTTAAATAATTAATACTTTAGACCCAGTACTGAGTATTTATTTAGTAGGGAGGTTTACAGCTTACCATACAATACCTTGTAAGATCACAGGTTTGGTTGAATACCAACCTATTTAAAAGAGAAAAGATCTTCAGAAAAGAGAGACACTTCTTTTCATAAGAAGTGTTTATTTTTTAAAAGTAAGGCTAGACAAGGAAACCGGATAAAATAATATGATTATAAAAAAGAAAGCTCAAAGGTTATTCAGAGGTCAGGCTTAGCCCCTTTGTCAACACCCTCAGTGCAGAGGGACCAATCTAAGTGTAAAAAAAAAAAAAAAAAATAGCATAATGACAAATTTTCAGGGGGGGCTACCTAGTTAGCAACAGAGAAATGGCTCAGTTTGGGAGCAGGCAAATTTATTTTAGCTTTATATTATTGTTTGCCCTTCTGAATGTAAACTTACTCTAAAAGGCTAAAGTATTTTTAGAGTTAACAACCAAGGTCACTCCAGAGATGGGGGGCAGGGTTAAAGAAAATTGAATTTTAGAGAGGCTAGTTGCAGTAGGTTGCAAGCTTCTGTTCAAAAATGTTTCTGGTACAGAAGGTAAGTGGGGGATTGCGCTTAAGTTTTGATCTAAGAGTGCTCAATACATATGTAAAGAAATGACATTTTCAGTTAATAGCGCAGACCAATGTAGTCAATACCTTCAAGAACGGGACTGGTTAGCAAAGATTGACTTCACTAGGCATACTTTGTCCGAGAGTCGCGGAGACTCACAGGAGATTTTTACTAGTTGTTATCTAGGAGAAGTCCTTCAACTAGTAGAGCGCTACCTTTACTTTTTCCCTGGCGATTACCTCTAGCTTGCCAGGACAGACACAGACTGGAGGCTCAGGTGCGGAAACGTTGAGCCTCCTGGAGCCATTGGGTTGGCAGGTACATTATCAGAAGTCTGATAATACCCACACACAGGCTGGAGCCGGGCTAATTGAAATGCTCAGAGTAGCACTATAGTATTGCCCACGAAAGGTTCTATCTATAACCAATCATTGAGGTTAATATTAAACTGAGACAGTTGCTCGCTAGGAGAACTGTAAAGTCTGTTGGTAGGCTATAATTTTGCAAACGTCAAAGCGCCTCAGAGTAATCTTCACTGTTGAAGAGCCCAAATTTCCCAAGAGCTTTTACTCGCAGAAATCAAAACAGGTCATGACAGCTGTAGTGCGAGAGGACTTCGGTGGTGGTTGGAGGCTATTCAAGGCGTTCCAATCCCACTATGCAAGAGGCAGGTTACTCACTTCTGTACATCAGACGCAGCGGATGCGGGCTGGGAAGTGAGTTTGAACAGCAAGTATCTCTCGGGGAGATCGGCTGCAAACCAAATAAACTGGCACTCCAGTATAAAACAGATATATGCTGTCTTTCCTATAATAAATTCACAGGGGGCTCTGTTACAGAAAGCCCATATTCTAGTTTAAATAGATAGCAAGACTAGTTAAACAGACAGCAGGTCGCTAAAATTGCTGGGGTAACAACTTCTCTAATGGAATTAATTTGTCAATTAGACAGCTAAATGACAGCATTCTCCTACAGGGGCACCAATAAAGCATTGCAGTTTGCCTTTTAAGGGGAAGGTCAGTACCCAGGTGGCATCTTTTATCACCTGTCACAGAAGTAATATTTTCAAGGTGGGGTATTCCAGAAGTAGCCTCTTTGTGACAAGGGAGACTGCTGTTGTCCCAGAGTATGTGACAATAAACTAAAGAGATGGCTGAGCTCTGTTTTGCCACGCCTTAAGCCAAAGATGGACATTTCACCTCCAAGCAGGGTGTCCTGAGTCTTGTAACACCTCAACAATAGGACCCAGTGCTTCTGGTTCTCAGACTTTCAGTCTCGTGCTCTTACACTTCCCCTACTGATAGCAAATCTAGAGGGGATGAGGTACTAATAGATTGGATAACAGGTATGTACCCTCCACGGATTGAGAAGCTAAAGCTTCAGAGTTGAAAAGTTGGGGAGAATGATAGCTCTTAAAGAAAGCTGGTCTCCTTCCACATTGACTACAATATGGCATGGGGCATCCATTACAAGGGTGGAGAGACAGAAAGAGAAACGGGCTAGGTCACATAATATAAATAGTATACAGCCAGAGGGTTTGACATGTGGCTAGGTTTTTAACCTATTATAAAATAATTTTTGCTTTGCAAGTCGGCTATTTCGACATTCTGACAGGATACAGTTAATTTATTAAGTCTATCTATCAGAAATCTTTTGTATAAACAAGTTGTAGAAGATGTTATCTAGGCCACAACTAGGCCACACTAGATTGCCCATATGGGTATAAAATCTTGTGTGGGTGGCTAGAATCATGGGATTGTTGAAAAATCTGTTAATCAAAGTAAAAGGACTGCTATAGTTCTCCTACTAGCTTCCAGTAGAAAACTACATGACCTCACTCTTTTAGAACTTGGTGAGGATGGGTTTGATGAGACAGAAGACACATTGACTTTCTGACCTGGCTTTGGTTCCAGGTATGAATACAGGATCATACCGGCAGTCAGGTGGGCTCCTTCAAAACATCAAAACCCTAATATTTGTCCTGTTAAAATGTTAAAAATCTAACTAAGAGTTCAAAAACTAGACTCGGTCAGGATAGCAATGTTAAGTTGCTATGTATCTCTACTACAGGAGTGGTCAGACCAGCATCCAGAGCAATGATTGCAGGTTAGGTAAGTAAAGAGTAATTTAAATAAGCTTGGGTTGATGTCTCACCACCACGCAGGTATAATTAAGTCTGCTGTATATATATAGCATCTCAATTTTGGTTGGGTAATAGGCCAGTACAAGAGATATTAGATAAGGGAAGTTGGAGATGGGTAAAAACTCTTTATATGAATTATTAGAGAGAAAGATTACTTACTTCAAAATACATAATAATAATATAAAATACTTCAAAATCACCTACTGAAACAGCAGTAGATTCTTTTTATAATAATTTTTAAACAGTACTTCTTTACTTTGAGGGATTTCTAATTGAACCTGAGTATGACATAATTATATATTCTAGAATAGAAATAGAAATTTAGTATAAGTTCATTTATTTTAATATTTGAATCTATTATTACACTAATTATGTAAGTTAAGATTTAAACTTTCTGTTCTTTTCGATATGAATATAATATTAAAAAAAAAAAAAAAAAATAAGGTTAAAACTGAATAATTGCTTAGACTTTTAATTTAGAAGATTGTTGTTTTGTGTCTGTTAATTGTGTTATAAAATAAGATTATTTTGAGTTGTTTTGTTGAATGACTTAGTGGTTAAAGTTTATGATATATATATAGTGGTTAATATATATTTAGTTAAATAAGTTGTCGATTTGTTTCCATTTTTAAATATATTACATTTTTTAAATAAATTAAATATGTAGATATATTAAGTTTTTATTCACATTACATTCTTGTGTTTTTAGCATTTCTGATCACCAGCAGATATCAAACAGGTCTTCATCTCATTGCTGTGTTTTCGTAGGCATATAATATGACTGTTTTGCATTACAACAAAACAGGTATTATATGTTAAGAAAACACAGCAATGAAACAAGGGACTTGCTGTTGATGAAGACTGCAATGACACTTGACAGCTACAGACGCGGTAAAGTATTTGCCGCCCTCTGGTGCCAGAAATGTGAGGTATGCTTGATATTCATTAGGAATTAGGGTTAAACTCTCGTATCTACAAGGATTCGCAAGAAGTGCTTCTTCATCTCATTGCTGTGTTTTCTTAACATATAATACCTTTTGTTGTAATGCAAAACAGTCATATTAAAAAAATATTAGATACATGCATAGAATTATTATTATAGGTCGTAATCTATCCCGACTCGAAGAAACGAAATATTTAATATTTGCAATTGAAATATTTAGAGTTTTCATCTTTTTGCTCTGGTAACGAGGCGGAGCGGCGTTGAGTTCCGCAACACGCAAAGCTTCAAGTTCATCGGAAAGTAGGGTACTGAGTGTCTTAACAATAATCCCAAGTCCCCTTACTTATCCTGCTATGTGCTGGATACAGCTTGAAGCTGAGCTATGAATGAAACAGTAAAATTATTGTTTGTAAATAAACAAAGTTGGTCAACACCACAAATATAATTAGGTAAAAACCAATCTAGCGTAGCCATGCACAATCCAAACGAAATTTACCTTAAAAGTCCAAAAGACTGTGTTTAATGAAAATGTACGACGCTTTGATAACCTGTTATGGTGCTATCCTCTCCGCAAATTGGCTGAGACTTCTTATTTATAACCATTGTCCTTTCTTATTTAGTTGGCCCATTCTGTTATGATGAAACTTTTGTTTGTCAGAGGAAAATTATGATGGTAACAATATGTTTTATGAGAAATGAATGTAAATATGTATTTAAATTATTTTAAAGTTTGTTTTGTGTATTTTATTTTTAATTTTATATGTGTATAGTTGTGCACAATTGACCTAATGATAGCTTTCATTTTCAATGCAAGAAATTCGAACAGTTTTTTTAAAAAAATAAAAAATAATGATTATATCTCACTTATATATATATAGCAAAATACTAGCCAAGGCTCGATGAAGCTGTCTGTTTCCATATACAGAGAAATAAAATCTCTAGGTAAAGTCAAGTCAAAGTTTTTTTTCTTCAAATAGTTAAGTTTTTATAAGACCCAACATGAAAAATCTTCGGTCAACAGCCAAATGACTTAAAATTTTAAATTAAATATATCACTTTGTTCTCCATTATATATTTTTTAATGATTTACTGGATCCATAATCTGCTATTCCAAAATATATATAGACCACTTAATTTATATAACATTACGCTCTAGCACCACATAGGAAGCCAGAGAGAGAGAGAACCTGTAAAAGTGGTGGTAAGATACTCCGTTCCCATTGAGACACAACTGAATTCTGTATCGGTCAACATTTTCACGAGTGGCGAAACTCAATACCGCGCTTTATATCTGTATCAGGAAATTGTGCCACTAAAGGCCTCA
This sequence comes from Eueides isabella, assembly GCA_019049475.1. Classification (NCBI taxonomy): domain Eukaryota; kingdom Metazoa; phylum Arthropoda; class Insecta; order Lepidoptera; family Nymphalidae; genus Eueides; species Eueides isabella. The sequence goes on along the minus strand of CM032389.1, from coordinate 10,208,780 downwards.
AGTCATAAATATATTATAGATTTATTTCAAATTTTGCTGTTTCACTGTCCTTTAATTTTCATTAGAAATAATAAGCGAAGTGTCTTAACTCGGAATTCTCTATAATTACTGTCACTGTACAAAATTGCACACCAAGTGTGCCGCAGTAACGTCAATACGGAATAAACATATTTCATAAAATATTCACCATCTATGAGTCTACGAATACACATTTATGATTATTATTGTACATAGAAATGTAGAGCCCATCGGCCACTAGATGGCGTCGCTGATTTATTGCTAATGCGCGAAAGCGAAAACGATCGTAAACAGTCTTCCGAGAGTTTATAGCGCGTTGTTTGCTGTACAATTACATCATGTGAAATATCCTTTAGGTTTTCGCGGTTGGATTGTTCTGGTTTTAGTTAACTATAGATCAAAGAAAATGATGTACATTTGTATAAAAATGAATTGTATATATATTTTTTGATAGTAGATTCTGAAAGTAACCCCGAATTGTGTGCTCAAGTTGAACTAAGGCAAAAGTCTAATTAAAGCATAGTGCATTAATTTTGTACAACCTATAGAATATATTATTTTATTAAAATTATAATATTATACATTAAATTATGACCAAAAAGTCAAAATTTAATGTATTTTATTTTTTTTTTGGAAAAATAAAATAATGCAAAAAATAAGTATACTAACTAATATTGATATTAATTAACTACTTAAATAACGAGACATATTATGAATATAATAAAAAAAAAAATGATTCGGATGTACATTTTTTATTAGAGCATTTCTTGTAACACTAGAGCTCTCTAGAGGATATGATGCACAATCAGGTGTCTAGTGAATGACTGGCCTAGATAGAGTTTCCAAAAATGTTATTTGAATAGCTTTTTAAATTGAATTTTTAGGTTAAATGTTGTATAGAACCTGTAAGCTATTTAATACATCATATGTTTTTTAGCTTCACGCTGTATCATATCGTATTCATGGCACGGTAGGCAGAGGGAACTTGGAAATGTAGTTAAAGACACTTCCGCTCCTCTCGCTAAATTCGAGGCACTGTGTGTTGAGTGGCGGAACTCAACGCCGCTCTTTGCCCTCTTATCACAGCGAAATAATATTACTCAGCTTCACGCTGTATCCCGCACATGGCAGGGTAGTCTGAGGGAACTTGGGAACCTAGTGTTAAGACACTCCGTTCCACTTCTGTTCCCCACTTTCAGCTGTGAGGCATTGCGTTTGGAGTGGCGGAATTCAACGCCGCGTTTTGCTTTGTACCTGTCGGTTACAGTCACACTTTTGTGCCGCTGCGCCACGACAGGCCTCGACAGGAAATAATATTAAATATATAAAAATTAAATTTAATTTTAAACTACTACTAATTTACTTCTTCGTGCGGGAATCACTGTAGGGTTTACACGGTTATTACCCCGCGCGCTCCACTAGTTTCGACATTTTATGTGTCATTTTCATTGACCCCTACGCAAAAAGTGGAAAGTTTGTCCTATCTATCTATCTTCTGTATACCTTCCTGTGGCATCGTAACTCCTTAATAAATATATTGATTTGAGTGTGATTTTTTAATTATTTTTTTGTCCATATAGATTTCCATTTTTAAGATAATTAGTTTAGCAGTTAAAGAACATCAAATACACTCCAAGAGGAAGTTGATGATGATTTTTTGCAAGAGGAAATAATGTTTTTTTTATCGGGGTTTTTTAAAATTCAACCAATCAGTTTGGAACCAGTCATAATATATAAGTCATAGAACATAGCATTTTTATGTATTTTAACATACGTACACTTTAATTGAAATCAAACTTACAACCATTCGATTAAATTAGTTACTTTCCAATTGCGACACGAAAACGCTTGTATCATCTTCTACTGAACAGTTACTAACGAGACTTTCTAATAAATAATTTCACAATAACGTTAACTGCATCATCCCGTAAATGACATAAGAATACGTGACTCTGTATCTGTCGTGTAAGAAGAACGTGCTGGACGGTGGAACACTCTCACGCTGCATCCTCTATTAAAACTTCAATCATATAATATCTTTAACATTTCACTTAACTAAGCTGTTTATAAAGATAAAATTAACTGAATTATAGTGATCCATGCACTGTAAAGGAGACGCGGCTGTCTCAGATGATTTTTTTAATTGCCTCGATTGAAATGAAATATGCCTATGTGTTATTGAATTTTATCAAAAATAGATTTTTTTTTAAATTCTGGCAGAAGAAGGAGAATGAAATGTGTTTACACTATATTTTCTACGCCTACCCTACAATATGGAATACAGTGGACAGCTAAAAAAAAGATATATAAAAGACAATTACGGTAATTTAGGAACACTATAATCAACAAGATAAAGGTAATTGTTATTGAGGCATTGCGTGTTGAATGACAGAGTTTAACACCGCGCTTTTGCATCGCTACTAGAGCGAGGAAAAAAATATTAAAAATTATATTCCCTTAAAATTAATTCCCAAATGGGAATTATCGCAAAAACTGTCGCGTTTTCGTAGATAGAAAAAATTGAAAAATAAAATAAAAATAAATCTCTAACAAGAAAATCTCTTCTACCTTCTAATTAAAGTTAATATTTTCAAGCGTAACTTATCAATACCATAAATGTCATAACAGAATATACAGAGCTAGAGCCAGAGTCAATTTCATTTATATCTTGTATACCAGACACTACTATGAAGATCGTGCCGGACGATCGGACTCTCTCACGCCGCGTGTATACTTTATGTGCGGTTGGGTGATGGAAAGGTAATCTGAGAAAATCTTAAGATATAGACTTAGGTGTAAATAAGTAAATACATTAGAGAACTTGTAATATTGTTGTGCTATAAAAGATTCGTAAGAATAAAAAAAAAATGCAGGTCCACAAGCCGGGATGGACAAGGGAATCGAACTCAGAACTTGGTTCTGGTTATATATAAATTATTAATATTTTCTAAAAACTTATTTAATATTTTTATTTATTCGTTGTGGTAACAAGGCAACGCGTAGTGTTGAGTTCTGTCACTACAACACGCGATGACTCAAATTCGGCGGAACGGAATGTCTTAACATCAAGCTCCCAAGTTCCCTCTGCCTACCCTGAACCAACGTGAAGCTGAGAGAAAGAGAATTAATTATTTTAACCCTGTCTGGTTTATCAAATATTATTTAAATTAAATTAAAATTTTAATTAACAGATATACAAAAAAAAACCACATTAATATAACGATTTATTTCGTGGAGGAAAAAAATCTTATATAAATTAAGACGAAAAATTATAAAGTTCTCACAGAGCAATACACTTTCAAATATTAATTAAATAATAACGTCAATTTCTCAGTAAATTTATCCTAAAAGGCGCTATTTCATAACAGACGCGGCGGCGGTCCGTGGGAGCGAACCTCAGTAGATGCCCTCGTTCAGTAGATGAGGGATGTCACGACCACACGAGCCACAGCTAGCCTATATACTGCTGTTTCTACTGCAAGATTGTACTTATGGACGATATTGTTCTTGTTTAAGATCTTAAAGTTACGAATATTAAAAAAACTATTGTTATAGGTGTGATCCTCAGCCATTTATTACTTTCTCTACCCCTCTCTGAAAAGACAAATTTGAAATCATATCGGGCGGAACGTGAAGAATGGAATGCCTTGATTTGACGCTGAAAACACTAAACTTTAATTTAAATAGTCACAGTTATAAAATTATTTAAAATAAATAATTTTCATAGAAAAAAATCGTTGTATATATATAAAACAAGTATTTCTGACTCCGCGTCAGACTGTAAACGCGACTACTGTAGGTTCGAGTCCACACTAGAAAGTTAAAATATATTACAAGAATAGGTAAATCGTTTTCATATTTTAAATGAAACACTCTACTCAGTCTACGTGAAAAACCACAGGACTACTGTAAAGAGTTTAAAATGTCGGGTTCCGAAAATGCTTTCCAATCAAAATATGCGATTAATCCGTTTAAAAGCGTTCATCATGATTAAAATGTGTAACAATTGCGAAAATAAAGATATATTACGTTTTCATATTCTCACTGTAACACGACATACTTTGACTTTGAGTTCCGCCACTCAAAATTCAATTGCCATAAAGTGGGGAACAGAGTGTCAACACTAATTCCTTCTGCATAACCTTCTTCCTATGCGGAATACGGAATGTAACTGAAAAAATATTTCTGAATTTAATAAATCATCAGATTATTTAATATTATCACGATCTCAAAAACAGATCCCAAAATTATATACGTTCACTCGATCTCACACCTAGCAGGGCGTCGTAACGAGTATTTGCGCAAGAGTCCGTCCCATTGATCACGCACTGAGACCCTCCCCGGTCCATTGATAGACCAGCAATGCTGCACGTTTATAGCCTTAACATGTTATGCAAGATGCAATAAAACTTTGAAATGTTATCTTCCTTTAATAAGCCAATGATCTAAATAAATAGGTACGTCGTGTGCGATTTTTAAATAAGGTGCTGTTTGTTTCAAGCTTTGTGTACCTGAGTATAATTAAATTTGTATAAACATTTTTAAACGTTTTAGTAGATATTGTTATCTTTTGATTATTTCCTCGGCCACTGGTTTTATAAATACAGAATTTTATATGTATCCTGCCTGTATGCATATTTTACGAGCTTCTTAAACAATAAATATCATAAAATGATCTTTTGAAGACATAAACCTGTATGGACCTTTTGTATTGGTGTAATGTACTGTTTATATAGGGTCCGCCAAATAACTTTTTTTTTAAATGCTATGAAAAAAAAACTATTGAATATTTTCTCAAATTTCTTTTTTTATTTCAATCTCAATCCTTCCGGTTAATAATGGAAAATAATTTCATTCAAAATGGCTGCCTCGGCTGGCCATGCAGTAGCCTACACGATTGGTCCAATTTTTAAACACATTATCGATTGTGTGCAGCTGTATTTCACCAATGGCTTTTGGCTGACGAATATTGTCCCTTAAAGCGTCAATTGTCTCTGGCTTGTCGGCGTAACACTTATCTTTGACGGCACCCCACAAATAATAGTCAACGTGTCAAATCGCAGCTCCGAGGTGGCTAAACGACATCAGCTCTGCGGCTGATAATGCGATCTTCAAAAACAGGGCGCAAAACATCGAGTGTAGCTTCGGCTGTGTGGCACGTAGCGCCGTCCTGTTGAAACCAAATGTTGCCAATATCCTCCTCTTCAATTTTTGTAAACAAATTTTGCTTGTTTACATACCCGCCGATATCAAATGAGCTTCATCTGAAAAGATGTTTTTTTTTGCAAAATCAGCATCTTCTGTAAGTCGATCGCAGGCCCCCTTAGCGAAGCGAAAACGCATTGGATGGTCAGTTGGCTTCAACTCCTGAACCAATTGGACTTTGTATGGCGTCATACCAAGGTCTTTATGCAAAATTCGTCTCATTGATGTCTCCGAAAGTTCAATTGTTGAGAACGGCGGTGAATTGATGTTGATGGCGTTTCACGCACACTTTCTGCCACAGCAGCAATATTCTCGGGTGTACGCACTGTTTTTGGCTTTTCACGCATTGGTTTATCGATGAGGATGCCAGTTTCTTTCACTTTTTTCACAAGGTAACGAACATATAGAGCTGACGGTGCTTTTCTTCTTCCGAAATCCGTACGCAATTTTCGCACACATTCTGCAACATTACCATGATTTTCAAAGTAATGTCGCAATATTTCCCAGCGTTGTTCAAGCGTATACACAACCATATTCGTTCAGCGGAAGGATAAAACTAATTATCACACATAAGCTAAGTGTTCCCATTCCGAAATAAGCACTAGTTGAAAAAAAAAACGTTAGATTGCGGACCATATATAACCATATACAAAAAAAAATAAAAAGTAAGAAAAATTTTAAGCATCTGACAGGTTGTGGGCTCTACGTCCACTCGAAGAAAGAAATATTAATATTTCCATTTCGCTCGCTGGTTATAAGGCAAAATGCGGCTATGAATTCTGCTAACACGCAATGCCCCGAATTGGGCGGAAAGTAGGAAACGACACGAACTGTCTTATTGATAGGTTCCCAAGTTCTCTTTTGTTCTTAAATTCATGATGTTTAAAAAAAATTAAAAACATTTTTAAAAAAGTAGGTAAGTAAAGTTGTAGGTAAGTAAAGTTTTATTCATTTATTAACTATATGTTAAGATTGTGTTGACAAAAAAAATTATAGATACTTTCTTACTTAATACGACCGATCACGCCACAGTCAATCCAGCCCGTCCATTGATAAAGGACGGCATAATCAATGACATTATTTTTCGTAACCAGTTCATGCAAAAGGTAGAAATGTACTTAGTCGTTTTCTTTAAATTAGCCTTCATTTACAATGTGAAATGTGGAATATGTGAAAAATACCCAAAATGAAATGGAAATTAAGTGTCTTAGTACTAGGTTATATTTCTTGTTCATACATAGTTTACGCCACCATAATTTTTTGGTAAATGTCTGTTCAGATCATTTTAGAGACGTATAGTGCTGGATCCTAGATTGCATTATGACGAAAGTTGTCATATTTTTTTATAATAAGTATATTTCACAATAAATACTGCCTTACTCTTGCATGAATCAGTAATGGCTATGTAGATCACAATGTTCGAAAGTTATTTGATTGACAGCCACAATAAGTGGTAAGCAATTATTCTAGAATTATTGCTATATTCGACTGATCGTGCAATATTGAATAAATTTAAAACGGCGCAAAGGTCGCAAACTATTGACTTTGTTTTGATGCCATTGTTAGATAAAAACTATTGTACCGCGATCTATAGCGCTTGCGTCATATTAGCACTTAAATATTTAAATATTAATACGATTTGTAGCTAAATACGAGCCTTTAGTGTTATGTAAAGAGATTTATTTTATTGAAATGTCAAGAATGATGTTCAATAAAATAGTTTTTTTTTAGATTCACGCTGTATCCTGCACTGAGCAAAAAGAACTTGGGAACCTATTTTTAAGACACTCCATTCCGTTCTCCACTTGCCGCCAAATTTAAGACATCTTGAGTAGCGGGACTCAATGCCGTGTTTTTGCCTTTTTAACTTTGCGAATAAATGAAAATAATAAATATCTTATTTTCTATATTAAAGATCGAACCCACAACTTGTCACCCTTAAAGTCACACGCTTGTGCCCATGAGTCGCGACAGGCCAAAAGTAAATTCTAGTACATTTTATTTAGCTACTTGTATGGTAATGATTCATAATAAGTTCATAAGTTATTTGCTATAAAAACTAGGAAATTGATAAAGATTCAGATACAGAACTTCAAAATTAAATAATATATTTAACTCAATAATGACATATCTTTGACTCTTTAACTCAAACAACAATCTTATTCAAACAAAATCTAGAAACTAAATCAATATACCATTTATCTGTAACATTTTATTTACTATTATTTGCCTATAATGGCCGTATTCCGTAATTTTAATAGCGGCTTGGCTTGGCATTACTGACCTTGACTTATCTTAGATCCGTACATCCCGCCAGGACACATCCGATATAACATACGATAGCCTCAGGGCCACTTGCGACACAGCAAATGCCAAAATAAGGTTAAAGGTAATAATTGGTAAGGCTTTCGGCATTCCTGAACCCGATTTATGCAGGAATTCACCGATGATATGATGATTGGCGATTGTACTGCGTACGAACAATACGATTGTAAGGTCGTCGGATTATTAAATATGGGTGTTACAGTTTGTGAAGTAAATATAAGTGTAGTGTTCTTCTTCTTTAGCTTTAAGCTGTATCTCACTTAGCGGGGTAGGCAGAGGGTAAGTACCTAGTGTTAAGACACTCTATTCCGTTTCTCACTCTTCATCATATTTGAGGCCTTCACGTGTTAAGTGGCGTAACTTAACAACGCAGTTAGCCTTGTTATCAAGAAATGAAAATATTAAAGTTCTATCCCAAGTGGGGATCGAACCATAATCGCTTTTACAGTCGCAAGTAGGTTAGTGTGGATAAGCCATTATTCTTAGTAAAATAAGTATTTTTTTCATTAGATAAATAATGTTAATATTTTAAAACTCTATATGTAAAGTTTAAATTACAAATAAAGTGCTTATCAGGTATTAAATAATTATAATAAAAACAAGAATTATCAAAATAAAATTTTCACCAAGTCAGCTATAAATTATAGAAGGTTGTGAATAATATTAACATTAATCTTATGTTAAACGTAGACGTTAAATTAGATAAATTAGTTAGCATAGAACATAAATTAGACTTGGTATTGATCTATCGACAGAATAATGTGTAGAGACGTCGACAATGGGTCACTAAGTCGGATCTTTGCGATCCTACGGGAAAGGTCAATTCACATTTAAATGCGCCCAATTATATATAAGACCTTTAAAGGTAGTAAGGCTATGTATGTATTGTAATTCGAAGTTGATATAAAGTAAGTTTTTTTTTCAGCTAGGGCAACTTTTCAGAGTAGGCATAGGGAACTGGAACCTAGTATTAAGACACTGCGTGCAGTTCCTCACTTTCCGCCAAATTAAAGGTATTATGTGTTGAATGGCGGAGCTCAACGCTGCGCGTTGCCTTGTTACCAGAGCGGAGAAGTGAAAATATTAAAAATATAATTTGAAAATTTTACATTTTTTCAGTTCTTCATCGTCTTCTTCTTCGAGTAGGGATCGAATCCACAACTTGTCGTTTACAGTCACACGCTAATCCCCTTGGACGACGGCAGGACAATCAAGAAAAAGTTTCATTTTCAATATACAGACGTGTATTTACTTATATATCTTTAAAGATACGTCAATTTTCTATAAGATTTATTTATACCTACATATAGACAATAATAATTTGTACTCTAAGTCTGTATAAAATGATAATTATGATCTTACAGACAACTTAGTTTAAATATGTTTCTATTTTCTTACAGAAAATGAACGAAACATTCCGTTTCTAACACTCTATATCTCTAAATAAGCATTCTCAATACATTTTTTTTATGTTTCATTATAGTTCATTAATTTACCAAGTTATTCGTGTATGTTTTAATAACAAAAAATATACATATTTATAATAGTGTACATCCCTTTATAGGGCTCGGTCAACGACACAGCGCATCGTGTACAGTGGGTCACTGAGCCAGACCGCTTCCTACGGGAAAGGTCATACGCGTGCAAGCAACTCTGTTATACTGTATAGGGATACTTTTTTCTGTAGCATGTCATACTATTTCTTTTTTTTAACAGGGAATCAATATAATAGTTTTTTATTAAGAAATTATATAATATTATTATTTAGTCAGTATAATTGACGTTCTTAATTATTATTTTTTTTTGCTTCACGCTGTATCCCGCACATGGCAGGGGAAGCAGAGGGAACTTTAGAACCTAATTTTAAGACACTCCGTTCGTACCCGCTTTTCGCTGAATTTAAGGCGTTCCGTGTTAAGTGGCGGAACTCAACGCCGCACTTTAATTAGATTTAATTAGACACAAATTTATGAATTGAAATAAAATAATAGTAACTGCATGACTTAGCTTTGTTTACTATATTAAGGCAAAAATAAGTTACGTTCATAAGACACTTCCAAAATAGTTTTTCTTACAAAATACGGGATTTTGAAAAAAAAAAAGAATAAAGTAATCGGAGTAGAAACATCTTCACCTAAACTGGGATCTAATAGTTGCTACACCGCCCTATTTACTTGATCTAGATCATTATGACCATGGAGACAATATTCAAACTTGCCCACCTAGTTTAGAATATAATTTCATATCTTTTTTTACCATTGCCTCTACATTTTACATTTAAAAAAACTTTCAGTAAGAACATTACAAAAAATTCTGTGTATCGTCGCAAATTAAAATATTTTAGTTATAAATAGTTCCCGAAAGCAAACCTAAAGTATACCAAATACTACAACACTAAATAATCTTCAAATATTTTATCATATTTAAAACTTTTTATAAAATCTTAAAAAAAAAAACTTAAATTGATTTTTTTATAAATTTTCATTACCTATTTACTATTATTGTGTATTTTAAGTAAGTAACTGCAGTAACATCATAATACAAAATAAATATTTAGCGTCATTATAAAAGTAAAAATTTTGCGTAAGTATCGCATTTACAATATTTGATCTATTCCAAGCTATCAATCACAGGCACAAACCTAATAGAGCAATCAATATTTTCTTTTTAAATGATAATGATAAACTACTCATACTAACAACATAGTAAATGCATCAACACAACTTTGCTAATTTGTATAATACCTCAGCCATAAACAATTTCTTATTACAGGGCGATTTGTTTTACCGCATTAAGATAAAACCGAGATTTGTTCTTCGGAAAGTTCTCGACAACTGTCTATATAGCTAAAATCGTTCATAGTTCAGCTCTTTTAACTTGAACTCTATTTATATAATTATTAGGCTAAAAATAGTTTATCAAATTATAAAAATTTGCAAATCTACTGGCCAGCCGTTTCTTTGCGATGTCCGCTAGTTTATTCGTTCATTGAGTTCTTCCCATGACATTATCCTTACTGACCGTTTACACTTAACTAACAATTATTAACTGAACATTCAAAATAACATTGTATCTATATAATAATAAAGTTCAAATTCAAAGAACTATATACAAAATTAAGGCCATTTCAACACAAAAGCCGAAATGGCGCATCTAAGGCACCGATGGCCCCAAAGATGGACCTCGCGTTTTATTTCCACCGAGGAAGACACGACTTTAGTACGATGCATGGGGAAAATATTGCTCTAAGTCCGCACAACCGTATTTCACCGAGGTCGGTGAGGGTCACCCGCGCGGACATTATTAAACTGTTACTCTTCTGGAATCGTGAGACGTGACTTATGCAGATGTTTAAGTAGAGGTTTGACTGATAGTTTTACGTGTATGCAGTGGTCGTTCTCATGCGAATCTGCCTCGCACGACTCCTATGTAGAAATTAGTTGGAAAGTTTCGCTGTGACCGTATTCAGAGTTTAGAACGGGCGGCAATCATCCGAGGGATCACTAAACGCTGGTATTACTAGTAGTTTTCTTAATATACGATGATTATACATTTGTGGGTATATCGTGAAAATTTTCCGTTGCATCGGCTGTTTTGTCTAACGCCATCCCTATGTTTTGCACGAATGTCAGTTTTCGCAAAAAAAAATTTCAAATTAGAGATTTTTTGTTCAACTAGTGCCAATATTATAAATATTTCTTTAATAATAACACATAATAACGTTCATAATACTACTCCAGTAAGATTAAAAATTGAAAGCTTTGCTTTCAGTCAAACTCAAACTTAAATGATAATACCATTATTTATAATATTATATTGTAAACAAAGTTATATTGATGAAAGTTTAAACTTTTATAATACTTGTAAAGAAAAAAAAATGTAGTATTTCGTCAAAATATAATCGCAACAATTGTAAACAGTGTTTCCAAACAGGGTCGCAGCAAATAAATTACCTAACAAACTGCTATAAGATGCATCTATTCCTGAAGAAGCAAAAACGGGCGCGAAGCTCTGCCTTGGAATGTAAGAATGTAATTAATACTTTTTGCCACTAAATAAGGAAGGCAAGTGTAACTGTAGGCGGCGAAATGTGGGAATCGGGTTGTTAAAACAATAGGAGAGATGCTTGTTTTTTTTTCGGTTGAAAGAGCACACGTTGATGGTAATTATTCGCGCAACTCATATACGATATGAAACGGGCTGTGAACTCAGTTTTACTGTTAGTTAACTAATGCTTTATTTATTTATCACAAGTAACAGGGCTTACAGTTGCAGGGTTAAGAAAGTACGAAATTATATATAAATTTATTTGAATTATACTTAAAAGAAATTGAAATGAAACTTAAGTTAACTTAATGTTAAAAAATAGAAAAGAGTCTTATTTCCTTAATTATTCATCATTGGAATTATTATTCAAATACTGAATAATTAAGTAAATAAGACATTGTTTTATAAGAATTGATGGATTGAGGCATTTATTTTTGTATACTTTTGGAAATATGTAAATTAAATATATTTATATTTTTTTTAAAACAATATTCAAATTAATTCAATGTGATATAAGCTATAAGATAGCAACTAGAATCACTTTTAGACTTTATATAATACTTAGAAATATTATTTTAAAACCATTGTTATAATAAAAATATAATAACAATAAAAGCTATACTACATTATAAACATAACGTATAAGAAAAAAATAATAAAAAATAATACTTACATTCTTTTATAAAAACCAATAGTTAACCATGGTTTAATATAACAGTAGCACCTAACATCCCATAGGTTTTTCACGAGGAAAAGCGTGCACAATACACGCATAAGAAGATGAGAACACCACAACTGGACAGTTATTGTGAGATCACGGTACCATCGCCTTCCTCATACTTGGTAATTACTGGATTACATACAATACGATTAAGTTCATTGTTATGACCTGCCTTTGTGTGATAATAGGCTGATACTAAAAATGGATCTGGGAAGTATCGCTTTATATGAAAGTTATTAAGGGAGTATTATGGTCACATTAAATCTAAATTTATGCATGTAATATTCTAAATTTATAATGTATTTTTGGTTTCAAGAATTCGGCGGAAAGTGGCGAACGGAAGTGGAATGGAGTGTCTTAACACTAGGTTCCCAAGTTCCCTCCGCCTACCCTGCTATGCGCGGTATACAGCGTTGAAGCTGGTTTCAAGAAGTAAGGTATAATAAAAATCAAAGTGCGTTGATGTCTTTCTAAAGCTGCAATTTATTTTCTATTTTTATATTTTCTTTTTTATATAGAAAAAAAAATATTATGAATTTAGTAGAATAAACTCAAGGGCCATGTTACGGAAATGAATATGCTGAGGTAGATGTGCGGCAAAAGCGATCTGACCGCATATGTAACATATTCGAGGTAGTCTTGGAGTCCGTGACATAGCGGATAAACTCCAAGAGCGTGATGGCCACGCTGTGTGCCAGCCTAGGAACTATATCGGACGCAAGTGCCTTGATATGTCTGTCCCTGGAGTGAGACCTCCCGGACGCCCAAGGAAGAAAACATGAGAGCCAATGGTCTAACCACTGAGGACGTAAAAGATCGTGCAAAGTGGAGTAGGCTCAGCAGGAAGGCAGACCCTGGCACAGCAAGCCGGTATTAATGCCAGGAAGAAGAAGAAGACCATATACAGGCTTTCTTAGTTAGTCATGAGTAAGAAATGTAATAAAATTTATTTATAAATCTTTAATATTCAACATATATTTTGAGGCCTGTGGCTTGTCGTCGCGCAGGGGCACAAGCATGTCACTGTAGACGGTTTGTGGGTTGGTCCCCGACGATCGATATTAAATATTTAATATTTTTATGGCAAAAAGCGCGGCTTTGAGTTCCGCCACTGAACACGCTATGCCTCAAATTCAGCAGTAACTGGGGAACGGAACAGATAGCACTAAAAGAGAGAACACTAGATTGCCAAGTTCCCTCTGACTACCCTTCCATCTGTGGGATACAACGCGGAGCAAAAAAGGTCTTTATTACTTAATATATTAATAATAAATTACATTATTTTCAATAAACGAAACATTACTAATTTCTAATTATTAATTCAAAACCACGCAAAGCCACGTTTTATCACAAGTTTAAAAACAAAACTGTACTAACATTTCGTTTATTGAATGTTAATTTACTGTAAACCAAATAACTTATATAAAGCTATAAAGCAAATAGTATTTCTAATAAATTGGTCTGGGCTATTTACATGTTCACCGGTAAGGAATCAATTGCATTTTACATATATTAATGTCAATTTGTTCGTACTAAGGAGTCCAATTAACGAGATTCTTCGTTATACAAACATTCTCACGTACCTTTTACTTTCGATGTCCAGTATCCGTTAAATGTAAATTAGTTTGTTATTTGGCTAAGTTAAGCTGGTTTCTTTTTAACCATATTTACTTATAAAATATCTGTGCAATCTAAAAAATATTTGTGACTTTAACAGTTGTTTATATATATTTTTTGTTAAATGATTTAATTTTAAGTATCCGGTTGGCAGATAAAAATTGATAACATAGCATTAAGACACTTCTGCCGAACATTTTCCCGAATTCTAGATATATTGCGTGTTGAGTGGAAGGTACTCCAGGTCGCGCTTAACCGCTTACCGCCAAGCTAATAAAAAAAAAATATCTCGAATCAACCCCACAACCGCCGTATTTGCAGTTAAACGCTTATGCCCCTTTGCCTCTGAAGCGACGATGCCCCATAATAATTTACTAGTAGGTATTTTATCTATTGGGACAGCTTTGGAAAATGAAAATATGAAATAAGTTTGTATTACATATTTATATATAAAGGATGAAAAAAAACACTTTAAAGTTTACCTTTAATAAACTCTATACATTATTAATACGTAAATAAAAAAAATAGATGTAAAACATTAAAATAATTGAGTTATTAATGAACATTTTACGTAACATAAAGCGCCTACTTTATTTTAAAAAGGTTCATGCAATAAAGGATTTCAAAAGCAATTCAAAAATCGTGTTCTGTTGCTATGGTGACCGAAATTGCATTAAGGTGCAATGAGTGCAATAGTTTAATGCTGCAACGGGCAACGACCACACGAACTTACAGCTGAGTTAGACCTTGACGGGTTCGAGGTTGCATCGTTAGCTTAAACTTTACATTTTACTATGATAATATAGATACTCTCAGCTTTACTGCAGGCAGAGGGAACTTGCAAAATTATGTTCATGTTCAACACTCCGTTCCGTTGACCACATTGAGACGAATTAGCATTGCGTGGTGAGCGAATCATAATATACATTTTGATATAATATTAAACAACTAATTAGTCATATGTGGTATAAGTTTTAAGCTGCGTAAGTTGAGTAGACCCTTACATATTTAAGGGTCTATGACCTAACCTATTTTGAAAAAAACTTGATTTTGTATGTTGTCTTTTGATATTTGCACCTTTTTTTCATGTTTTTGTTTTACATTAATTTAATAATGTGTTAAATTGTAAAAAAACAAGTGAACATTTTAAGGAAAGAGACTAAATAATTACATATATGTATTTAGTAGAAATATTAATGAGATTCATGTCAATCATCATATTTAGTTGTTTGAGGTAAACTTAAAGTATTGTATGTATCAACGGCTTAAGAGTTACTGGTCGTGTCATCTCAAATGGCGCAAGGGACTTCTAAATATCAGCGCATCCTTACCAAGCCTGACTACAAATGAATGAAACACCGACACGGTCATAAATTTTATAATAGATAATATATATTACTAATAGGTGTTGATTAATAATATTATATATAATAGACAGGTTAATTAGTTAAAAGGTTAGAAATATTTATTTATTTTCCTTACATAGACCATTTACATAGCTCTTTATGTCGACCGAATATTTATCAATGCAAGCTACAGCGTGATGATGAAGTAAGTTCTCGATTTTGATGAACATTGTTAAAAACAATGTTATTAATAGTTAATTTTCTCGTAGGCTTGGATGGCGTTGACTTCGAAGCTTCTACGTGATCCCGAAGTAAATGGGCTTGACAAAGGGACAACAAAATGATTCTATAAGTGTTCCATTTTTACATTTTGAGGTATGACACCCTAAAACATTGGAACATTGTTTTTTTTTGTAAAGATTTTCATTATGTATAGTATTATACCAATGTATAGCTGGAACACAAATGTGCCAATATTAAAAATTCACAGCTCAGCCAATACTCTTGATTCTATCAAGAGAACAAAATTGTTTTATACATTTTTTTTAACTTTGTGCGGAAAGTGGAAAAAGTAGTGGATTAATGCTGATTTACATTACTGTGCGAGATGAAGCGTGAAAAAAAATACAATATAGTACAAAATATATAGAAATTATTCAGAAACAGGAGACACACAGGTTATAAATATTTATGTATAACAAATTTTTATTTCTGCGTCAGCCTTAAGTGCCTTAATGGGTACGAAGTGTCTAAACACTAAGTTTCCAAATTATTTCTGTGTACCCTGTTATGTGCATGAATGGGCACACATGATAAATAAAAAATATATTTATTTAGTTAAAATCATGTTCTATCAATAACAATGATACTATAGTATATATACACAATTATACTATAGAAAAGTGGAAAGCTTAATTTTGCATAACACTTCAGAGCTATAATTGAGGGTATTTTATTTATAACTCGAAAGTAACACTCTCGCATCTCGCATTTCATCCATTTCATCGACAATCATGGATTGTGCGAGCTGCTAATGTCATATGCATAATCTACACTGAATAGTTGTTCTTACCACCTTCTTCATATTTAACACGCAGAGGTTGTAAAATATTTTTATTATTTCAATTTAGGTTTTATTCTTTGCTTAGTATATTTCAATTTAGGTTTTTGTTATATTAGTTCCAAATGAATTTGAACTCAAAAGTAGCTATTGTAGTAAAATATGTTTTATTTCATTTTAAAAACTAATCCATGTAGGTACTTAAATTATTAGCTGTAAAAATTGAGTTTGACTTGACTTGCACCAAAATATAAAAAAAAACACAAAGATATTTCTATTAAAAATACACACATTCAAATCCATTAATACACAGTTAGCCACACAAACTAAACCGAAGCAATCGTGACTGAAACAGCTAATGTATATATCCACATACATTAGAATCGGCCAGCAATGGAGAGAGATACTGCGCCAGTATTAATTCATTGTAGCAGCTACAAGTCCTAGGTCATTATCTTCTTCCTGTCAGAAACCTAACCTACGAAGGCTAGGTAACCTAGCCCGTTTAGTTCACACGGCCACTGATTTAGAGATGTGTTAATTAAGAGCAATGGCAGCCGTGATGCATATTTCGTTAAGTTCCATTGTATTGCAATGATAAATGCATTTGAAATGGTAATATCGTTGAATTATATTTATAGTTGTATGCTGTTTCTGATAAATAATTATATAGAGTTTTAGTTACTTGATAAATAGGATACATAAATATATTTATATTTAATTTATGTAATAATATCTATTAACGAGCAGCCGTTGCAGCCGCATCTTCACCCGTTTGAACTGCAAGTTGATTTATTTAGTTTGATTTGTTTAAACCTTTTTGGTTATCACTTCTTATTGAGGTTTTGTTTTTATTACTCACAAAAAGTATTTTATTCAACAGATTTTTTTATATTATGTTTATCTGGACTGAAGACCGCGTGGTATTAACGGTTTTTTTGCGAAAAACCCGATCACGTGGGAATGCCAAATCGAACATTTCTCAGCAGATCGCTTTGCAGAATTGCCAGTATGTTGCTTCACTCCAGATAGAGCTTTTATTGAATGTTCTATAAATCGGGTGAGCTTGGAAAAACACATTTTTAAATCACGTACAAATATTTCAATCTTATACTTATATACGTACAGACGAACAGAATAAATCTTATGCAAACCGCGGTGTTGAGTTCCACAAGTGAACGCCCAGTATCCTGAAAACTGGACAAAAGCTGGAAACGGAATTTCTTAAGTAAGTTCCTTACGGCTGCTGTTTGCAGGTTACAGTGTAAAGCTTGACACATGAAAACAAGCATGTACTTTAATTTTAAAATTTTATGAAGAGAACAAAAATTAACGTCTTGGTACACATCTGATAATTATAAATACTTCTATTAAACTCGTAATGGATAAAGTAATAAATACTTGTCCATTAGAGATTATCATGTTTGCATTCCGCTGATGCACGCATCGCGGGAACGGCCACTGTAAATATATCAGACTTAATTTAGTATGGTAGCCTGTACTCTCTGCTGTAAGACTGAGGCTAAAAGGTAATAATAAAGATAACTTGTATTTTTTTTATTATATGTTTTGTTAAATACTCAATATTTTTCAACATTTTATTTTGCATTTTTATTGCAAATCAGAGTTATTTTTATTATAAAATATTATTTCTTTGATTTTGAATACTTTTCAGAAGTATTAAGAATAAATGTTAGAGTAGGAATAAAAGAAAAAATAATTAATTTATATTAATAAACAAAAAAAAAATACAGAAATACACAAAAAATATAATATAATTTAATTTAAAAATTATTAAACAAAATTTATATCTTGTCGTAGGCGATTCCTGTCCGTCTCGAACTGAATATAATTATTGACTGAACCACTTTACGTATGAATGGTCGAAACTTCCGTTACTGACATGTACTGGAACACAAAGGCAATTACACATCGTCCCACACTTACAAGTTAATCACTGGCTAATAGATTCAGATGCGTGGGCGCACGCGAATGCTCGCACCGCGCCCGTCGTGTTTACACATCTACATATAAGTATAAATATAAATACAGTACAATCAACGAATCATGGCCACTCTGAAGTAAGGCTTTTTTGCATATTGTTCACTTAGGAAGAAAATAATCGAAAATAAGAAACGTTTTAAATTTAATACGCGGCCATCTACGGTAATTAATTTCAAAGCAGCCACGACTCGTCCACCGTACTGTGAATATATTTTGGTTAAACTTATATTGTTATTCATATTACAATGTGCGAACAAAAAAATGGCAAAGTTATTTTTTTTTCTTGTTGAATCTTATATTAATACAAGAAGGTTAAAGTAAATCTGTAATTTTGTTGTCATTTTTAATTATTTATCATTAAAAGAAAATAGTAATATATCTATTTTTTACAATTACTTATTGTGTGTTTGTTGTTGTGGCGTTAAATTTTTTCAATCAAGCGGAAACACAAACTGAACTTTATATATAGAGTAGATTATGACTCGACTTAAATAGATTTTTTATTAATAAAAAAATAATAAAAAAATACAACTTGTTCTATATTTCAGTAAAATATTATACTTAAAAATTACAAAACAAAGAAGATGCTATAATTCAAATAACCCTCTATAAAGATTCTCAATAGTAATTTTACACAACGTTCCAACCTCCTGACATTTTTCAAATATTACAATAACACGCCTACGCATCCATTGTAGTGGAATATATTAAAAATAGAAGTATTGAGCTTTAAACTTAACCTTTATTCAAATTAAAATATGGAATATAGCAAAAAAATTGATTAATTTTGCTAATCTTTTATATAAATTTGGATATTAGAGTTAGTTTTGCAAGCTGAATTTTACTTTAGAAAAAAATAATAATTTATAAATACCAGAATATTATTATGTAATAATTGGGAATGTTTTAAATAATACGCCTTTATTTGTATGTAAGTTCGTATATTTTAGCAGGTTAAATACAAAAAGTATATTATTATAAAATTTGATTTGCAAGCAAAAAATACTAATTCTAGGTCTATAATTTTACGTCATATTAAATATCGTCCTTTATAAAAAACGTAGGTTATTTAAATGTTTTAAAAGTAAATAATCTATATTATTTATACTCAGCTTCACGCTGTATCCTGCACATGGCAGGGTAGGCAGAGGGAACTTAGGAACCTTGTGTTAAGACCTCCGTTCCACTTCTGTTCCCGCAATCCTTCGAATTTGAGGCATTGCGTGTTGAGTGGCGGAACTTTGTTGACTTATTTTTTATTTATTTTATAGCTTCACTCTGTGTCCCGCACGTGGTTTTTTTTTATTGACTTTATTTATAAATATACATATATAATAAAAGCGCAAAGATATTTATATGAACTCTTTTCTAAAACTCGTAAATATACTTATAATTTATCGAGAACGTTTTATATATAATACGTATTTTTGTTATATATTTTGATGTAATGGATATTTTTTTTCGTTACATATTTCGATGCAGGAAACGGCATTTATGAACGTTGGTACCTGAACTTCATTGTGTTTTGTATTTATCACTGTGTGAGAAAGAGACAGCATATTCTTTTTTATTACAGACAAAGTAACATACACATGTGCAAAGATTATTTTGAATAAATGAGCGACGCGTGTCGACAAGTTACAAATAAGAACAAAAGATTTATTTGCTTGTTTCTTTTGGCAAGCTTAACATTTTCGCCACCACTACATTTTATGTTAGGCTTTATAAAAAAATTGGTAAACGCTATCAAGAGGTATGGCATTACGGCATCTGAAAACTAAATGAGACCAAATGACAAAAAAGGCCAACAAATATTTGTTAGTCATCAAATAAGAGAACTCTTTAAAGGCCCATTATTCTAATTTATTTTTTTCCAAATTTGGTCCAGTGACTGAACATGAGCACGGGAAGAAATTCCACCAGGACTTTGCGCACATGCAAAAAGGTATAACAGCATGTGGACCACAGTAATGCTAGCTGATTTTTGCTTTGAAATCAATCGAAAAACAGAACATAAAATTTATAAAACGAAGCGATTTACTATATATTTCTTTTATTTTGTTTTGAATACTACTACTACTAATTTTTTCCATTGTATTTAAATATTGTAATTATTAAATATTTTATTTCAAAGGTATTATCTGTAAGACAAGAAACTCCGATTAGTCCCATTAAGTACTCTCCCGCTAAATCATCAAGAAATCACGTGGTGAATGGCAGAATTTAACGCCGCGGCTTGCCTCGTTACTAGTTCGAGGAAATTAAATACAAAATATTTAATTCCCCTGATTGGGACTCGAAAACACAACCATAGCACAGTCAGTCAGTCAGTCAGTCAGTTACAGTCACACGTTTGCACCTATTACTTATTTTATTTACGAGATAAACCTATCATGTAACTTATGTAAGTACTTATGTAATTTACTTATCAAAATTGACGTTCCTTATGAAAAAAAATGAAATTATTGATTAAATAATAAGTATAAGAAGCGATCTTAATTGCAGGCAAAAACGTTCTCATTGTAATCAGGTGGTACGTGCGATACGTTATCTTGCGGTTCCCATGGCCGTGTTTATAAATGACCGTCGCGGGGTCGCTGATGGTCTTACTGATGGTCATCGCTGTATCAACGGTACAGGTGCGCTGAAAAATCACTTACAGTTACACATTTTTCGGCTAAAAATTATATATAACATTTTTTTAATGAAATAATAGTACATTTTTGATCCAAACATTGGTACAAAGCAAATAAAAGTGATGACAGAGTTGGTAATTGATTTGAAAACAATTGTGTATTGTACAAACATATAGATCGGCATAATGTGTTAATAGAAGTATGTAACTTGTATTAGAAATAATTACTTTAATCTGGATAACACTAAGAATCGCCATCAACTGACCTCTGCCTCTTCCTTCTCATTAAGATAAACAAATAACAGTTTAGATTAGATTAATTTACTACTTGGGTGTTAATGATAACAATCTAATGCTGGCGATAAACATCTTACATATGGTATTCTCTAACACATAAAGGCGCTGAATCTGCATATTGCAACTCGTCTTGACGTTGATAAAGGTGAGTGTAATTAGTGGATATTATGTATGTTTCTAGACTGTGGTCAAGTTAAATACATGATTACTTTTATCGAATTGCATGTAAATAAAGGGCTGGTACGTATGAAGAATATTTAAGAAGTCAGACAAATACTAAGCTCTATGTAAAAAAATATTTGTATTTTTTTATATTTCATTTTTATATTATATTATAATGATATATATTTTACCTATTAAATAATTTATTGCAAGCAAATATAGAATATTATATAGAATCCAAGAAAAATATAAACAAAAGTTTTAATAAAATAAGGTTTCACTACGACTGTACCAAGATGGTACTGTAGCAGCTTTTTAGCGATATTTCGAGAGAGCTTAGTGCAAGATAAAACTACTTTGTATGCTTAGTCAGTAATTTAGCACAATCTCACTCATTTGTTGTTTCGAGGAATTATCAACAGTTGAGGAAATCTGTAAAATAAACGCGCATTTATGAAGTCAATATTTTTAAATTTGTGTACTTTATGATATTTTAGTGCAAAATTAAATGCTGAACTTAAAATTTCAAAAGCATTATTATTCACTAGCATTTGACCTTTTCACAAAAGTAAGTATAGGCTTATAAAACATCAAAAATATATCTATATACTATAACAGTGTAGTATAAACACACAAATAAGACTATCAGTCCTTTAGTACGGGGTAAAAACATGACTCCACGTGCGCAATCATATGATCACTGACGTGCATGGTGATAGCATCGGTTCTCATGGCCACGACGTGCACTTCCGAACGCCTTCCTTCATCTATGGACAAGATGACAACAAGTTAAAACATACTAAAAACAGAAAAGTTAAGCTTAAGTGAGAAACTTTACTACTTTTTAATTATATCATAATTTGTTGGCATATATTTGTTTGAGGTTGGCTCACAAGCGTGCGACTGTAAATGCGACAGATTGTGAATATAATACCCACTCGGGGAAATGAAATATTTAATACGGTTATTTCTCCACTCTGATATCAAGGTGAAGTGCGGTGTTGATTTCCACCAATCAACACGCTGTGCTAACTAAATTAAAGCTAAATTCGGCGAAAAGTGGGGACAGGAACGGAGTGTCTTTACACTAGGTTCCCATGTTCACTCAACTTATCATGCTATGTATGGAATAAAAAATGTATGCCTGTGAGAAGTAATCTCTTAATCAGATTTCTTTCTTTCTCAGCTTCACGTTATATCTCTAGCGGGGTAGGCAGAAAGAACAGACGCCGAACGCTACGATATTAATCACATCGATAATATATTTCGATACAAAATCTTCAACTTATACATACTATGCGTATTACAATCCAGGTGAATTCTGAAACGTGAACATGAAAACGTTCTTTACGAATTAGTAATCGTTTACATTAATTACACAATATATAAAATGACTCATAAAATTTATGTCAGTGATATTTAGAGAGTATATTAAACACTACTTATATATTTAATTCACCCGAATTTTGAATATTAAAATCTTATTTTACTATCAATAGTTTCTTCATAAATTATAAACCATCTAATAATGTATAACCACAGACGGAAAAGTAGAAAATTTACAGTAATCTGATGTTTTTATTATGATGATACCCGGCGGTTGTCACGTTGTCTTCATACGTACGTTGACGTGAAAGTCTGTCTGCTTGTAACGCGACGTGGTAACAAGTTAATGAGCTTTGCAAGGAATTGTTATAATCATTTTTTTATGTCACTAAGACACAATCTAAGTTTCAATCGTGAAACGAATTTGGGGCATTGCATGTTGAGAGGCGGAACTCAACGTAGCGTTTTGACTTTTTACTAGGAAGAAATACAACTATAGAATATTTCATTTTTTCTTTTTATCGAATGAGAATCGAACCCAAAACCTCTAGAGTTTACAATCGCTCATTTGTGCCCCTAAACTACGACAGGCTTTTATATTTAATATTATATTTGTTAGACTTGTTGTTTATTTATTTAATTAAACATAATCATTTTTTGTTTCAACAAAAGGGAAGTTGTAATTCTATTAATTAACAATAATAGTTTCCAACCTTTTACGAACTGCAAAAGAACTATTGTTTTGACTTAACAGAAGACAGAAAAAGTCAAATTAATACGTACGTACTATTAAATATAAAAGTATTAGCATTAATTCACAAATAGTTATTCAATGACGTTGCACAAAACTTGCAAATATTTTATTTCAAATTCCAATTTAAGATTCCATTTTGAATGGTTTTGCTTTATATTCATAGGTTTCTAGGAGATAGCTCGTAAAACTAATATTTCCTACTTTCGCTTTACGCACTGTCAATATGGGTTTATTTACCATTTATTGCTGGAAGATGACTTATATGTATAAATAATCTCACATTTCTTACATATTTTTTTGTCTGTCAATATATCTATTTTTAAATTATATTTTTATAAGGCCGTTCTGACGCGTCGTGGAGCGTGTTTTAGGAATTCATTTCCATTCTAGGGATTAAACGTCTTGAAAATTAAACAGGAAACGGGAAACGAAGTTTCTTAACACTGGGTTCCCTCTGCCTACTTCACTACATTTAAGATTTACAGTCTGACGCTATACTTAAAATATACTTATCTAAATCTCTATAAGATCCACAACATCAAAAATCGACTTTAGTATTAAACATGCATAATTCCATTGCAATAGATATAATAAACCTTGACACTGCATGTGCATTGTGCAACCTTTAGCCCGAAACGGCAGTATGATTTAATTTGTATACCGTTATATGGATAAATCTAAACTTCTAATACGCCAGTAATGAACCACGATATAGTGCGACGGTAACATACGGCATAATTGTTCCACAGACTGACGCAGATCTCAGGGCAGGGGGCAAGCGAGATTCATAACTCATCTATGAAAGCAAATATACATGTAAAGACATAGAGTATAAAATGTTATACGTTAAGCCATATATAAAGCGCAATTTATATAAAACAAATAATAATTTACGCAATTTTGAGGTCTGTCCTAGTCAGAATTTAACTCCACGCTTATACAACTGCAGGGCATAAGCGCGGAGTTCAATTCTGCCACTCATCATGAAATGCCTTAAATTCTGCGGAAAGTGCGGAAACGGAACGGAGTGCTTAAGAAACTACGTTCTGGTTTCCAAGATTCTAAAACTAGGTTGGTAAGTTCCCTCTCTCTTCCCCTGATATGTGATACATAAAGAAGCTAAAAGAATTAGTGAAAAATTCTTAATTTATATTTATGAAAAAAAAAAAATATTTAATAGGTAATAATTTACTATTATTTTAACATTTTTAAAGTAGTAGTGCATCAATAGTGCGTCAGATTGCAGAGTTTTTTGCAGATAAGTTGGAGATAGGTTAATATATCTTTCACCTAAATAAAGTAAAAATATATTACGAAATGAATACATTCAAGTATCTATTTTCCGTATCTGATAGAAATATATAAGTCGCGATATAGGCAGCATAATATGTTTTCTATATAAAGTTTCTTTTCAATATTAAAATTTGAGTATTTTATATATCAACCTATATACCGGCTACAGCGTGAAGCTAAGAAAAAAAAACATATACTATTTTTAATATATACTGTTCTATGTATATTGTATGTAACGTTTAAGGTCACCAGCCAACACGTCCCAACAGAGCCGATAGATCACAGGTGGAGGTCGGGGATCAACATGGGACTGAGGTCAATGTTATATTGTCATGGAGATTGTGTGACGTTAGTTTTTGTCATATTATCCTTGTATGCTTGACATTAGCTGGTAGCTACTGAGTTTTTACGTGTACAATGCTTACAAATGATAATATCGACGGGTAAAATATAGTTCTATAGTGGCGTGCGACTATTAACGCGGCAGTTTAAGGTTCGAGTGCGATCCCTACTCAAGCAGATGAAATATTTAATTTTGTTAAATTAAATATTTAATATTTGTGTTTTTTCGCTCTGGTAACAGCAAGGCACAATGCAGCGTTGAGATCCACTATTTAACACGTAATGCCTCAAATTCGGCGGAGGGACCAACGTGACGGAGTGTTTTAACACTAGGTTCCCAAGTTCCCTCTTCCCACCCTGCCTTGTGCGGGATACAGCATGAAGCTGACAAAAAAAGAGTTTATTTACTTAACATGTTACTTATGGATATCTTACTATCAATTTTTTAGACATTACCAGTTGTGTGGTAGAATTGAATTCCGTACTACAATAGTCGCATTTATATTAAGCATTATTGGACTGCGCTGTGACGGTCTAATTATGTATATTTACATAATAAATAAGTTTTGTTTAATTTTAAAGTTAAAAATATTTAAAATTTTTAACTAAAACTTTAAATTTGGTTTTATATTTAACTTTATAAAAATATCGTGTTTGTTTGCTAATATATATTGAATGAATAATAGATTATATGAATTACATTTTAATTTAAGTAACAATATAAAGGACTTTCTAACCCTTACTTTACAATTTATCTCATTATGACGTACTACCTAATGAATTCTATGTTGTCAATTGTAATATTTATGTCACGATACTCGTTGTTTATAACTTCATATGGATAGTACAAATACGATGTCTGCAAATTATTATAGATAAGAATACATGTACAATACAACCGATGAAGATTTCTAGCTTATTATTATCTATAAGACTAAAATCAACAAATAACAAAAACACTTTTCCACAATATTAAATTTAAAATCGTATATTTTTTAACTTTTTTTGAACGTACTTGGATGTAAACCCGCGCCACTTGGAAACCGTTTTAGCTCTCTGACCAACTAAGCCATACGTTCTCTTCAAGTTACGTCGTTCTTATACGCTTGTTACAACATATTTATGTTACCCAAAGACAATTAGTTAGATTAATCATTTGGCAAGAGAGAATGCTATATATTAAATATTTTTAAAGTGTTATTCCACACTTAGTAAAGAATTTATTATACGTTTTCAAATTTAGTATTTTTCTGTCCTAAGTGTGGAATAACACTTTAGAAATAGTAACAACACTTTATCAAAATAGTTTTATTTATATTTTCTATGTTTTATGTTTCTGTTTAAGGTTGAGTTATTGTCAGCTTCACGCTGTATCCCGCACTGGGCAGGGTAGGCAGAGGGAACGGAAGTGGAACCTAATGTTATGACACTCCGTTCCACTTCCTTTCCCCACTTTCCGCCGAATTTGAGGCATTGCGTGTTGAGGGGCGGAACTCAACGCCGCGCTTTGCCTTATTTATTTGAGTTATTATAATTTTTTTTAATATAACTTATATAACCCAACCATAAAAATGAATTTAAGAAATACCGACAAAGAAAGCCCGGAGGTATGTATGTACGACAACAAATAGATAATAGACAATTTTAATCAAATAAATGACCCCTTTGTCAACACAGCTTGAAATATCCTTTTATCCACAAACCAGAATGCAATCATAATAATGAACAATCATACAAATTAGGTAAGTTTATAGAGAAAAGTTAGTAGCGGTAAAAACCACAAAGTAACCGAGTGCCAATAAATCTAACATGCAATCCAAATTCGTTTCCTTATTTCCATCTCCACACCTGTTTATACTATAAAGTTATTTGCGAGCACAGCAGAGAAAGTGCCAAGGTTAAGCGGAAACGCTTGTAAAATAAAAAATATATTGCAAAGTAATTATTAAAAAAGTATAAATGTTCTGTCATAGATATTTAATATCCAGATACTATTACACTATTTAATAAAAAATCCGCTGTATTTAAGACATTGTGCGTTAAGATCGCTTTGGAACTCAAAGCGCTTTACCTTGTTACCAGAGCTAAGTAATGAAAATATTAAATATTTTATTTCAACGAGTGATCTAATTCACAATCTGTTGTGTTTATAGTCACATCATCATGTCACATCAGTCCCTGCGCCACGACAGGCATAAAAAAACATATTAAAATAAAAATTTTAATTATATACCCATCATATATTTTTTAATGACATAAATCCATTATTTATATATCGAATACATATATTTACAGATATAATACATTAAAAATAAGCATATTTTACAAAATTAATATTACTAATAAACTTAATCAAATGTTAAACGACAAATGCAAAAGCTATTGCAGAATTATTATATTATAATAATAAGAGAATAATAAGCGAGTTTGACCGCAAGGAGTTCGAATAATAACAGCATTCACCTTGCACACAATGGCGAGTAGAAATGCATTATGTCATTGCTTGGCCTATCCCACAACTTTTCTAAACCTCGGTTAAAATTATATATTAACTTAAATAAATATTAATAATTAACATTTTGTTAGTAAATTCTTGGAAAAATATAATGTACAATAGATAAGATCCTCCTTTTTAATGTTGGTTAAAAATAAGAAATCTTCGCGAATGTTCGCGATATGTGCAGATGTAAACAATAAGCCAAAAATTTATAGCTATATCATATACCTAATAGGTATATAATCAATAAATAAGACCAATATAAAAATTAAAGTAATATTTTTGGACATTTCTCCAACATTCAGTTGATAGCAATAGAAGTGGCACCTACCCCTTATTTTAAAATAGTAAAATGTTTATGTATGAAGGTGTCAAAACATTATGTTGAGCACAAATTGCCGGCGACCGACTAAGGGCATGTATTTGAATACCAGCACAATGGCCACGCTCTGGATCAGATAGATTATTACTTCTCAGATAGCCTTCTATGAAGATTTATTGCCTACAACCCTTATTGAATTTTAATGGTCATTATTATAGTATTGTCTTTAAATTTACTATTTAAGATGTAACAAAATTCTATGGGAACTCCGTCTATGCTGTTTCGATATAAGTATATTATGTACTATTGAACATAAGAGTTATTAAATTACAGTAAATTACTGGTCTGCCGCAAATGTCAGAGGGCAATGCAGAATAATCGCGTTTTAATTTTAATAATTTTATTTAAACTATTGCACGGATTGTACAAATGGCTCTTTTATATTTACGTATTTATAAAATATTATATACTCAAATTTTTTTTTAACTTCATGCTGTATCCTGGACATGGCAGGGTAGGCAGAGGAAACCTGGAAACCTGGTTTAGGACCGCCTCATTCTTTTCCCCACTTTTCACCATTTTGTTGTTTAGTGTACTGCGTATTGAGTCGTGGAACTTAACGCCGCGCTTTGATTGGTTACCAGAGCGAAGAATAATATAAAAGAAACAAGATGTGAAATATTAAATATCTTACTTTTCCGAGTGGAGGTCGAATCCACAACCTGTCGTTTTCAGTTACACGCTTTTGCAATTAATAAAAGAATTTCAATAATCGAACCAGCTTTTTTTTAACACAAATTTATTAAAGTACCTAAATATTGCACATAAAAAAATGCTTTACTTGTAATTGGTTTTTTCCAAAAATCGTAAAGAACTTTACAATATCGTATAAAGATATATTAATATGATGCTTTTTCACTATTCCAATTTAAAAAAAGTTAAAAATAATAATTGAAAACCTAACCATAGTACCTAACTAAACGTTACATCTGTGGGTTTAAATCTGAATCGTAAATATAGACATATTAAAAATTATTTTATATGTTAAGAAAAACTCTGAGTCAAGTAAATTCCAGCATAAAATATGTTGATTCAACATTTGTGTGGACAACATAGTCTTTTAATACTCAACTTCACGCTGTATCCTGCACACAGCAGGGTAAGCAGGGAACTTTGGGAACCTAGTGTTAATACACTCCGTTCGACTTCCGTTCCCCACTTTCCGCTGAATTTGAGGCATTACGTGTTGAGTGTAGGAACTCAACGCCAAATTGCTACCAGAGCGAAGAAATGAAAACATTAAATATTGAATTTGAAAATATTAAATATTTCATTTCCTCGAGTAGGTATCGAACCCACAATCTATCGTTTACAGTCACACGTTTGTGCCGTCTGTTAACACTGTTTCTCAATAGCTAGTCTGCTACTGAAATAGTGTAAAGAATATATATTGTTAAATAAAAGAACTATAACCCCATTATACTTTAAAGAACACTTTTTTCTTTCACCTTTGTATTAGTTAATGAGGTCATCTGTTAAGAAAGGGAATGGACTCTCCTTTATACCGAACTAACGAACAGTATGAGTACAATGGTAAGTCGCTGTAAAATATTAAGGATGAGCAGTACAGTATAGGTCGAACACAGCGCATTGGGAACTCAAATGTCACCGTCCCGGACTTTAGCTGTTTGATGAAGCAATAAAATAGTGGAATGTTTAATTATATGCTAATTCAATGTTAGTTAAATGATATGTGAGGTACTAAGCTTTCAACCTATAAAATGTCGATTCGTTGAGTTTGAATAATAGTGTTTCTATTATTTTCACATATTATTTTTACTGACGTTTTCTTGGCGCAGTGAGCTTCTTAAAAGTTCTACCCTCACTCGAGGGGATGAATTATTTTTATTTTTTCCTGCCTTGCTAGACAAAATACAAAATTGAACCTACAACCGTTGCGTTAATATTGCCAGGCTTATGCTATTACGCCACGACGTCCATAGATTACTATATTATATTTATTAGGTTATTTCACAGAAACTATGTATGTAACATAAATAAAATGTACTAGAAAGAGCTCAATAGCAAGGTTCACTAGAGCATGCGAAATGTCTTAATTGGTTTATATACTTAACACATAAATAAACAAAACAAAAATAATCACAATCATTATTATTATTAATAAAAATATATTAGGATAGCACAATATCGTTCAAATATAGCGAAATCCGGTAATAAATGTCAAAATTCTATTTTTCTTACCATTAATAAAAATAGAAAATAAAATATCAATGAACTTTACTCAAAATTCCTCTCAGAAATTTAGAAGACCTATCGCAATAATCATTTTTGTGTGCAAGACTTCGGTTAGCCCATCTTCGCAAAGGTCGCCGTCTGACCGATAACGACGTCGGCCTTCTACGCCCCCGATCTTAAGGACTAGGTATACTATACTACATCGTAACAAACACTCCCATGTAAAACAACTTGTATATAAATATTTTGAGTAATATGTTAACGATATAGATAACAAAGGACTGTCGTGTCACAGCGGCACAAAGGCGCAACAGCAGGTTGTGGGTTCGATCCCCGCTCGAGAAAATGAAATATTATATATTTTTTGATGAAATATTTAATGTTTTCATTTCTTTGCTCTGATAACAAGGCAAACACGCGTTGAGTTCCACCACTTAACACGCAATAACCCAAATTAAGCGGAGTCTTTACACTTGGGTCCCAAGTTTCCTCTGCCTACCCTGCCACGTGCGTGATACAGCGTGAAGCTGAGATATTGGTAATGGTAATGTAGGTGTATTAACATACAATCTTTTCCTCTTTTTAGGGGTTCCGTATCTAAAGGGTATAACGACTCTGTTGCTGAGATACCGATGTACGTCCGTACATGCCTGTCTATCTGTATGTTCATCTTTCCATCTTTCAGACTGAGACAGTAAAAAGTTTTCACATATGATGTATTTCTGTTTTCGCTATAATAACAAATAAGAAAAACTAAATAAAATAAATACTTTAGGGCCCCAAACAACAAACTATAATTTTTGTAGGTTTTTAGATGGTAAACAAGTGGGTTGTTTATTAATCTATTTTTCAACTTGTTTTCTTATTATGATCACTTAATTTGTACACTTTAATATAATAAGCAAAGAAAAATCTATAAATATATACAATGCACAAAAAGCGGTCCTATGGCTAAGTACCCATCTTTTACAGACAACTTTAGAGCGAAAAGAAGCTGTCATACTTATCAGCAGGTAGGTAGATGGTGAATATAATAAAAAAAAACAAATACATAAATAAATAGTATATAAAAGAAAATTAACACGATGCATATACCTATACCATACATATAAATAAAATATCACCAGAATTAAGATGTTATCATAAAGCGACACTTCACAGCTTTTTAAAATGCCATTAATAATTTGGTCTGTTGGATATTGAAAGGTAAATTATTCCACAGTTTTATTGTCTTTATTATAAAAAACTGACCGTAGAACTTAGTTTTGAGTAAGATAATGCTCAATGTTAGGTTGCGCGCTAATTCTCTGGTGTTTTTTTTTTTTTTTCAAATTTATCTCTTAAATAAGGCGGAGCAGTCGGACTAAATAATAGACAGTACAGGAAGAAAACGTAAATTCCGGCATCAACATATAGAGAGCTTTAAACCATACTGAGAAACATGATGATTTTTGCGAAGATCAAATATAAAACGGATAACAACAACGGACGGTCCAAGTTTATTAAGTTGGTCCTCGGATAAATTAGTAAATCTTGCATCTGCAGGAATTAATTGTAATAGAGAATTTGCTAGCATAATTTTGGTTGGGTAACATAATTATAGGTAGAACAGATCTCAATCGTTGTAATAATTTTACAATAAAAAATTTTTACTTAGATGGCTAATATGTCCTGACCAAGATAAAGTTATGTCGAAATACCGAAACACAATGGTTTCTTACATTGTTACAACAAGGTATGCAGACACTGTTGTACATATTTTGGCGGTATATTTGGCCAATTAATTATATGTACAAAGCCTTGGCATCCAATAATAATTATCGGTGATTTAATATTTATCTATTATTATTCATATCAATATTCAAAATTTGAACTTATAAATCAGTCACAATTACCAAATTTATAAGTAACACGTAGATACAAGTTGAATTACATCCAAAGTTAAGTAAATGTTAGTTTGTATTTCTTATGATTCTCAATTATAGATATAAACACAAAAAAATATAATGTCGATATTATAGCAAATGCGAGACACGAGTCCTGCGGGACAATCGCACGTGGGTGGCGGCTCCAGTCCTAAAATTATGCACGCCCTGCATAAAATGAAACGATGTATACTCAACTAAAAAAAATAGTAATTAATAAAAAGACGTAAAATGTATTTAAAATGAAAAAATAAATAAATAAAGGAATATATAAATTAGGCAAAATTTTTATTGACAATATTGATAGATTTGTGGCCTTTTCGCCTCCTTGTCACCGTTTTCATTGATTAACACTACTCTTAAACTAGTGATCGAAACGTTTTAAAAGAATTTGACCAGATCAAATTGAATAAGTCTTCCTCCTCCTGAGCTTCACATTATATTGCGCACAGGTCACAGGTTCTGGGTTCGATCCCCACACAAGGAAATGAAAAATGGCTTGAAAGTGGAAAGTTGAAAGGGGGAAAAGAATGGGCAGTCTTAACACTAGGTTCCAAGCGCCCTCTGCCTGTCCTGCCTATCCTGCCGTGTGCGGGATTCAACGTGAAAAAATATTTAATTAAACTAAGTAGAGAAAACTTCATGACGAGCTTCATAAACGATCGCCATGGTCCATATTATAATTTACTAATGGTAATTGATATAGGTTTGAATCAATAGCAAGACAAGGTAATTCATATTCAGCTAAAGGTTGTATGGACCTAATTAACATATATAATATAAATATTTTAACATAAACGGCAATTAATGTTGATTCTTTGTGTATAATATAATATATATTGTATATTTTTTATATATAATTATGTAAGTACAATAATTATTCCTTCATGCCAGAGATCCCCAGTCAGTGAATACAAAATATTGAAAACGTTCATTTCCTCGCTCTAATAACAAAGCTAAACGCGACTTTGATCTCCGCCACTCTAAATAAAATGTTTCCACACTCAGATTTGATGAAAAATGAGGAACGGTAGTATTTTAATGGGAACAAAGTGTCTGAACACTAGGTCTCCGTCTGGCTACCCTCTGCTACGTGTGGGATACAGCGTAAAGCTAAAAACAAAATTTTATTAAAAATGTCTATTGAGGCATGTAGTGGCGCAGCGGCACAAGCGAGTGCATCTGTGCAAACGACAAGTTGTGGGTTGAATGAAATATTTAATATTTTCAAATATTCAATTTTTTCGCTCTGGTAACAAGTCAAAGCGTGGACTTGAGTCCCGGCACTAAACACGCAATGCCTCGAATTCTTCGAAAAGTGGGGAATGGAAGTGGAATGGAGTGACTTAACATTAGGTTCCCAAGTTCCTGAGTGTGTGAGAGAGAGAGAGAGAGAAGGTATTAAACTAATCCTAAATATCATTTTTTAAAGTTTAATCTTTAAGTAAGTAATAAATATATTAAAAATCTAAACAACTTTAAAAAAGTATGGTAAATGTAACAGTATTATTATAATTACATACGTTAGTTCCGTATTACCGCCCCTTGACCTCTTATCTAGATGACTAGATAAACAAACATCACGCTACGCTATACAAATTCAGTACGGTTGCTTAGGATAACTAACAATATGTTTAATCCTGTCAGTAAATCTTATATCACTATGTTAATAAAGGTTTATAGATTATTTAAATTAATAATGATATTATTAATTAATATGTACAATAAAATTAAAAAATGTATTACTTTTTAGAAAACGTATAAAATTTTTAACGTAAAGAGATTTGAACCCGCGCCAATTGGAAACCATCCAAGCGCTCTGACCAACTAAGTCATACGTTCTCACCAAGCTAGGCCTAATTCCTTATACGCTTTTTTCAACTAATTTATGTTGTTAGCGGCTGTATAGGAAGATTTTTACTAATTTCCGCTACACAAAGATATATGTTTATTTCACGCTGTATTGCATATGGTCGGGAGGAGTCTAGTGTTAAGACACTCCGTTCCGTTTACCACTTTCCGTCGAAGGATGAGGCATTGCGTCTCTTGATTAGCGGGGCTCAATGCTGCGTTTTGCCTTGTTATCAGAACAAAGAAATCAAATTATTAAATAGATGAAATCAAATTATTAAATAAAAAATGTAATTATTACTTTTTACACGTTATCTAAAAATTAATGTTTCTTTCCTAAGTATGATGAGGCTTTAAATATTGTTAAATATGTTCTATAATACCTTCTAAGTACAATCGTAACTAAACTACTGTAAAGTAGTACTAGTTTAAAACAAACCACAAGACTATTACATTGCCAATTCTAAACTACAAAAGGAATAGTATAGTGGAGATCGTCAAATTACGACTGTACGAAGTGGGAAAACTTTAAAGTTCGCAAACTTTTCAATCAACCCCTATGACCGTGCGAGGAGAAAATTAAAGGGTCTCGCGCTGTCCCTTCGCTGAAGAACAATATATATAGAAAAGGCTTTTGTAAATGTTTATTTTCTTATTAGTCATATCTAATTATTATTATTGAAAAGAAATACTTCAACAATTAAAAAAAAACAATTAAAAAACTTAATATTGTAAAAACCTATTTGGATCTATCAACGTCCAAACTAAGAAAAGCTCTAACCCTACAAACAATTTTGTGGAAAATCCATAGAAATAGATATTTCTTTTATATAATTTTTTCATCCCAAATACATTGCTGACTACTGACACGGTGACAACATACTATATTTTCCGGTATTTTTTTGTTATACTATAATGTAAGTTATCAAAAATGTTATATTCTTCATGATTAAAATAAGGCGTGGCGTAAAGACTGTTAAGGATAGGTTGTGGGTTCGATCCCCACTCGAAGAAGTTGAATATTTAATATTTTCATTTATTCTTCACACCAGTAACAAGGCAATGCGGCGTTGGAGTTCGACCACTTAACACACAACGTCTAAAACTTGACGAAAACAATAAAGAAATGTTGGAAACGAAACGGAATATCTTAACACTAGGTTCCCAAGTTCCCTCTGACTACCCTCCCATTGTAGTATTTTTTTTTTACATATATAAAATAAAAATATAAAGCCATTCCGTATTCAACGAGATCACGAACTTATCTCCACTAGCACAAGTCGAAAAACTTCGTCAAGTACTTCGGTAGCGATGTCGGAACGCTGAGTAAAGTGAATTTATTGTCTACGCTACTCGCGACTTACTTGTTCTTGCCCTCTTAATACTTGTTGGAACAAATGTATTACAAACACTTTTATTATTGGTTATGAAAGGAATAGAAATTGATGAGTTTAACAAATCAGTCTGCACGTGTATCGTAAGCAGATTCAATTTCTAGAGGGTAAATGAACTATTTTAGTTTCTATTTATTGTAGCAAGATAGTGCTGCGTTGAGTTCCGCTACTCAACATTGAATATCAGAAATACAACACCATATTCTCTTCAGCTCTATGAAATATGTTTAAACAAATATAGCGCGGCGTTGAATTCCGCCACTCAAAACGCAAGGAACGGAATGTCTTAGCACTAGGTTCCCAAATTCTTCCTGCCTAATCTGCCATGTGCGGGATACTACGTAAAGCTGAGTATAATTATAAATATAAACACTAAGAAATAATCCAATATTTTAATTTTCCATACATTCAGAAGTTCCTGAAGAGAGTTATATATTTTGTATGTTACATGGTAATGTATTTGTCAAAGTGAATACAAATGTGTATTTAAGCCCATAGTTAACACGCCAACTGGCATTTCGTCAGCGTGATCATTTATTTTCTTCATAGAGTTCCTCAACTAGGAATCGAACTTGTGGGGTGATGAGCGTAAATTCATTGCATCATAGTTTCGCCTATATAATACGAAAATGTTATATAAAATCATGATGTAAAATTCGATGGCTCATTCTATAGGCATTGAAAGTATAAAACAAGCGTAACTGGCCAAACAAAGAGAAATATGGGCAAATAATTCACAATGCGTCCGAGCCAAATTCCGGCTATTCGTGTCCCCTTTCTTAAAATAAAATCTCAAGCGAGTTAAATGCACTTTATCTGGGTACTGTCGTACAGTATTTTAGTAAATGTTCTCATTTTTACAGTACATATTATTTTGTTGTAATAGGAAATATTTTATTCAGCTTCACGCTGTATCTCGCACTAGGCAGGGTAGGCAGAGGGAACGAAAGGGAAACCTAGTGTTATGACACTCCGTTCCACTTCCGTTCCCCACTTTCCGCCTAATTTGAGGCATTGCGTGTTGAGTGGCGGAATTCAACGCCGCGCTTTGCCTTGTTACCAGAGCGAAGAAATGAAACATTAAATATTTAAATTGAAAATATTAAATATTTCATTTCCTCGACTGGGGATCGAACCCAGAACCTGTCGGTTACAGTCACACTCTTGTGCAGCTGCGCCACGACAGGCCTCAAAAAAAAATATTTTATATGTATGTTTAACGTTCAATATATATTAGCCGTGGGATAAATACTTGGTCATTCAGCAAAATTCCACACTGTAGGCGCAGGACATAGTTAAAGACCCGATAGGACCTGGTGTTAAAGGTGATTAAATAGCGGAACTTAACGCCGCGTTCTATCTTTATACCAGAACTGAAATATCGCCCCAGCGAATGTAAATTGTTTTCCATTCAATTAGCATCAAAATCGATATAATCATGCCGATATTTTACCTTAAATCTAATCATACTTAAAATAATGTGCTTACACAAATGTCCTACATCTACTAATCCACTTTCAATACATTAAACTACATGCAATGAGTAATCCAAACGGCGCGTTGACCGTCGACCGGACAAACAGACGACGTGTTATTTATGTTTTTTGTTGGCTCGCGTCCAGATGACCGATGCGCAAACGCATCCGTTTATTTAGAAAGTCAATTCGGTGGTTTAAATTGTTTGCACAAAAGTGAAATTATTGTTGTTTGCTGTCAGTTATATTGTTAATTTATAAAGCGTGTTATGACTTTTTGTTACAAATGTTATAAAAAGCAAACTGTAATAGTACATTTTATTTTATTTGATGTAAATATAACTTTCTAATTTTGTAATCCGCATTATACGTATCAGTTATTAAATCTAAATAAAAAATGGCCATTGATTATGAACTTTAAAATATTTTTTACAAAATTTTAATTAATTACAATGGAGCTTATAAGGGAGCAAATTTTTTTTTTTTTAGCTTTTTAACCTGAAGTGAAGTCAAAACAGAACCATTATAGGTTTCTTTAGGCTAACTACAGTTATACAATTGGGCACTAAGTAAGATGTTGCAATACATATAAATAAAACCTGTAATAAAAAAATTGAAAAGATAAAAATGGTAAAAGTAATTACAAACTTAAATTTTTCATGTAGTTCATTTCATTCAAAATGAATGAAATTAGTACGGTACTGTAGGCAAGTTAAGACTTACAAATGCAAGTTCAAGATCATTCTTTATTAATCATATAAAACTCAATATGAAATAGTAAATTCAAATTGAATATGTGAAATAATAATCGATATTATATGTCACTCGATAAAATATAAATTCTTGCACACTACATATTTTTATTGCATGAGAAATTTTATTAAAATGTTAAACTGTCTTAACTGTTAAATTTGCATTGTCATAATACTTCAGCATTTTCCATATTATTTTGTTTCTGAATTTTAAAATGGATATTCTTTGTTATTTAATTTTGAAATTTGCAAATTAATTGAGCACATCTTTATCACTAGAGACCGCCTAACGTAACTGCCTTATATATAAGCTTTTATTACTGTTTCTTTCTTCAGTTTCACGCCGTATCCCACTCATGGCAAGGTAGGCAGAAAGAACTTTTGAACCTAAGATTAAGATATTTCGTTCCGTTCTTTGCGTTTCCGCCGAATTGCGTGATGAGTGGCGGAACTCAGGGCCAAATTTTGCGTACACGACATTAGCTTTTATGATAAGTATTAAATAAAAAATACAGCAAAAAAAGAATATTTGGTTGATAATATTTTTTATATGAATCGCAAAGCTTCTGTATCCATTTAAGCAATGACATAGCACATCACCGCAACGTGATATAACGATATTATGCAATATGTATTCGTGCCATAAAATAAAACGGTCAATACAACGGAATGCTGCAATGATTTGGCATAATTTTATTGATCTAAATATCCGTGGATCATTGATCATTGGGTCAATAAAGAGTATTAAGCTTGTCATGATTTGTTAGAGACGAGCCTGTAAAAATATCGATATATATATTTTTATTAATTATAGTAACTTAAATATGTAAGTTATAGTAATTATATTAAAAGAACATAATAAATATGCATTTGTATGATAGAATTATATTTTTAATATGTGAAAAATAAATAAAGTAATATAATATATTTATAAAGAAGTCTATTTCGGTGGATGATAAATTATTATTTACATTAAAATTTCCAATATCAAATGGTAGTCAAGGCAACCATAATTGTATATGGAAGGATTTTTATAATAGTTTTCAAGGCAATTATTATTATTTTTTAATATTTTTAAAGTCTTATACGCCACCTATAAAAGAAAATACCTACTAAATTTAAAAACGTATAAAAATTTTAACAAAGCAGGATTCGAACCATCTTGGAAACCGTCCAAGTGCTCTGACCAACTAAGCCATATGTTCTTATCAAGTTACGTTAAAATTCTTAGCTTGTAACAACTTATTTATGTGGTTAGCATCTCTGTAGGGAGATACAAATTTCCACTATTGAAAGACAATTTGTTATAATTATCGTTGGGCAAGAGAGAATGCTATTTATTTTAATATTTTTACTATTTTAAAGTATTATTCCACACTTAGAAAAGAAAATACTAAATTTAAAAGCCTTTCTTTTCGACTTTATTTAAAAAAAACTTATTAAACAAATTGAATGATTGTGGTTTTACATAACACAGGAGCACGCACACACAGAACACAAAACATTTTCGATTTTTTACTGTGGTAAAAGGCAACACCCGGCGTTGAGTACCGCTACTCAACACGCAAATTCGGTGAAAAGTGGTAAACGGAGTATCTCCACACTAGGTCTTCAAATTCCCTTTGCCTCCCATACCATAGGCGGAACACAGCGTGAAGCTAAGTACATATCGATAACCGCACTTTCATCTTGAAGAACATCACTCATTGCAAATCCGGTGTCCGTCGATGCGTGCTAAAAGACATGATCGATCGAGGCTTTATACTTTACCTTTATACCAGGTGCGAATACGATATGTAGAATCACTCGGGTACGAAATATAAGAAATTTTAATGTTTTGTATAGACACGTGCGTTAATAATTGGGTGTTGGAAGTTTATAAAAATAAACATATTAATACTAAAGTTGCACAAAGTTTATTGCATATATAGATAAATGGACGTACTTTATAAGAATATTGATAGTTAAGAAAGCCGCTCATAAAAAGCATAGTATATATAAACAGGGAAAAGCAGATTAGTCCTTCTAATCTTGTTTCGAAGAAAAAAGTATAAATCAATATTAGTTCTCACATAGGAACTACGATTCCACAGACTTCTAAAGAGAGAATTTTCATCAATTATGTAAAAATATTTATTTATTTTAAATATACTATAGATATGTATGTATCAATATTATTTTAGGTTTACTTACTTACTATTTTTCTGATTTATTATTCTGTTGCTGTTTTATACTATTATAGGGTATCCTGGGAAATCTGCCGCCGGATTCACTTATTGCAACAAGCCAGGGCAGTATTACATTAATTTCTTTTACTTCTAATTCAGATTCACACTTTCCCTATATGATCATTATATAATTATAATAACTATTACTTACTTATCTAATACTTTTTAAGAAAAAGTTTAAACAAAAATCACGTAGTGGGATTTGAACTCGCGCCTATTTGAATCCGTCCAAGAGTCCAATTTTTATAGGTTTTCTAAATAAATATTTTTTTTTCCTTAGAGTGGATTACCACTTTAAAAATAGTAGATAATATAAAAACTAGTGTTCTATAGTAAACACTACTAATAAATATTCTTTTTACAAAATAAAAGAGAACACAAAATTCTAAAAGAAAGGAAATTTCCCAAACGTGTGAAAACCATAAAAATCTCGACACCCTTGTTTGTCCAAAAATCATACCACAGTTAACACGAAAGCCACTGTAGCCCAATAAAACTATAAGTCCGGCCGGATACCAGGAATTTTCTTTGATAATTTGCATCAAGCAAAATAGAACTCTCACCCTTGCTAATAAAATGTAATATTGAATAACATACATCCATAAGCTGCCCTTTCAGTAGATTTGATCCATATGTCAGGACGAGTAAACTGACTTCTTAACTGGACACCCTAAATTGAGTGAGGGAGGAAACGATATTTATTGGAATTTCCTATGGGTGAATATCACACTCAATATGGGGTAGTTAGGTGAAAGTGATAAAGGGGTTGGTCACTTCACTGGATTGAAATGTTTTTACGATAATATTTGTGGGTTATTTTATTAAAGAAATTATATAATTTTAATATTAAGTAATAAAATGTGTGTGTGTGTGTGTTTATGTGTGTATGTATCATTAAAGGATATACTAAAATGCTTTATGAGTATGTATACTTCAAATTTATTTAAAAAAATACCTACTGAATGAAAGTTGAAAATAAAAATTAATTCATCAATAGTTGGGCACCTATTGGTGAATTACCTATTTTTTTTGTTCAAAAAACAACAAAAATGTCAAAATAGTATAAAAGTAGTATCTATTAAGCAAATATTACTCTCATATTCTCAATAATTCATTCTACACACCGGAAGCAAGATCAATTGGGCGGAAGACTTGACCGGGTCGAGTGACCCTTCCCCTGTCCCTTCAATCATCCAAAGCCCTCGAACGCTTTGGTATACCGAAAATTTGCCTAAAAAATGTTACTTGCAAGTCTTTTTATTGATTAAAGTAGGACACTACTTATTTTTTTTTATTAATATTAAAATTAAAAAGTAGCTAGAGTGAAGAAGACATTATTAAGCCGATTACTATTTATGCTCATTTTTGTGCTGCTGCACGCTGTATCCCGCACGGAACAGGGCAGAGGGAAGTTGGGAACCTAATGTTAACACTCCATTCCGTTCCCCACTTTTCCCCACGAATTTGAGATATTGCGTATTAAATGGCAGAACTCAACGCCGCTTATACTCTCACACAGGTATTGTTAATACCTTCATATATAGATACTAGTTGGCTATTTTGTTTATATGTTCCTAGTTTTATTAAGTCAACTTAAAATGTAACGTGATTTTCATTTGCTTATATTAACTAAAGGAGCGTTAAACTCAAAATTGAATTAATTTAGGCCGTTGAGGTATGCCTCAACTGTATTCACGACTGGTTGTAGGTTCGATTCCCATTGATGGAAATGATATTACATATTTATTCAATATTTAAATTTTTAATAAATATTTTTATTTTCATTAAATATTTTAATGTTTATTAAATATTTTAATTCCATATTTATTTCATATTTTCAAGTCATCGCTCTGGTTTTCTTATTCTCAAGCAACTCTCAGGTGTTAAGTTGGGCCTATCAGTAGGAAAATATGCTACGGTAGCGTCTTAATGGGAATATCTCCACACTGAGTTCCTGAGTGATCTTTGTCCACTATGCTATTTGTCTAGATGCAGCGAGAAACCTAAACAATGAATTTTGTATAGAACTACTTTTTTTGCATAAAGTTAAAGTTAATTTTTAAGGAAAATAATAATAAATATAAATACAATAACGTGCTTCACTTATTGATTTATTTTAATATAAACAAAATAAATATAATAAAAAAACGTACAAACATTAAAAAACAAAATATTTTCAAAGGAGAATGTTGATGACGCTTGCAATCACCAGCACAAAACAACAGAAAACAAACAATGTTGATACCGTTAGGGATCACTTCAAAATATTCGTCTATACAAATGTGACTTTCACCACAGTCTGTAGGACTAATAAGATTGTGACAAAGAACAAAACTGATGATGGAAATGTCTTCGTAGCACTGTTTTTTCGTACAAGTGCTTGAGGCTCTATGATGGGCATTGAAAACGGTTGGTTGTTACATCGGTTTAACTGAAAAAGTAATTTAAATTAATAGTTATTATTTTTGACTAACGATTATTGAGGCAAGCGTAAGTACTGTGGTAAGTGATGCAGAGTTAATACTAGCTCGTGACAGTGTAAGTACTACTTTTTTAATTGTAATTTAAGCAATATATATACGTTTTGATTTGACCTGTCGAATTTCGTACATAGACAAAAGCAACAATTCAAAATACTCTAATCTTTTGGTTGCGTTGACTTAAAAGCTTTCATTTGTCAATTACAAATGAAAGCTTTTAAATACTTCATATTAACTTCAGCTTGCAGCTGTATGGATTCAGTATTTTCATTTTGATATACAGAACCCTAGACATCAAGCCTACAACCCTAGACAGAACCCTAGACATCAAGCCTACAACCTAGACGACAACCCTAGACAATAGAATGAAGTGTAAGAGCTTGATATTGGTGGTATTTCGTTTTCTACTAAATAGATCAAAATAAAACAGCTAAGGAAAGTTGCTTATTTAAACATTACAAAGCAATGTTAAGTAATGCTTGGTGAATTGTATAGTAATTGATCCATAGTAAATGAATCATTCATACTTCACAACACGTAATATCCGGCGAGCCGATGCATCCAGACCTGCATCCTCTCACCACCGCTTCAAACGAACTACCCTTCGATACGACCGACGTGAAACACTTGTCATCTACATTGTTACACGTCATAGTGTGAACTCTGAAAAAAAAATATTATATATGTCTTATTTTCCATTCTTTTGTGAGTTATACAATGAAAAACTTGTGTAGACACTTCCACTTACGAACAAGCGGTTAGAAAAATAATGTTTTCTGAATCGTTCAATACATATATAAAACTAAAAAGCATTGATTGGTGAGGTTGTACAATGGCAAAAGTGGAGAAACAACTGTAAATATTCTCAATTCTTCCTTTATCCTATACTTAACACAATGTGGTACAATTTTTTTTACTATATATTTTATTAAATAAATATTTTTTATTTAAATAGATCTTTGTATATGTTTAAAGCTTACAATTCGTAAATAATTAAATAGCCCCATGATTTCGTATCTACCGTCATAAAACCGTCATAATAGTCGATGATAATTATAATAACATATAAAATAGTCAGCTAAGACCTGTCGTGGCGCAGGGGCACAAGAGTTTGACTGTAAGCGTGACAGGTTATCGGTTCGATTCCCACTCGAGGAAGTGAAATATTTATATTTCTTATATTTTAACGTTCTGATAACAAGGAAAAGCACGAAATTGAGTTCCGTCACTCTACACGCAATAGCTTAAATTGGGCGGAAATCGGATTACTAAATGGAGTGTATCAACACTTGGTTTTCAAGCTATCTCTGCCATGGGCAGGACACAGCGTGGAGACAAAAAAAATGTAATAAGATTGTCATACCTAAATTTTGTTGGATCCAGGCAAGCTCTTAGTAATGAATCTGGTTTATGAGCACAAATGTAGCATTCCAGTGGCCTTCTCTTTGTAGTTCTAATAGGAGCAGTGTGTGTCGTCTGTAGGAGAATTGGTGGTGTCCTTCTTCCCATACCAATGCCTATACTATCTGGCTTAACTTTTGGCACATCCTCGTCATCTTCGTCATCACCATTGTCATTACTATCACCATTTTCATCGCCTTCATCTGACCTTTATATATATAATTGTTAGGTACAAGAAGGAAAGTTACAGTTACCAAGTAATTAATAAAGAATATTTGTTGTTCTAAGTTTAAAAAGCGTATAAAAAAATTGAACAAAGCAGGATTTGACATATCGCCTCTTGGAAACCGTCCAAGCGCTCTGACCAACTAAGCCATACGTTCTTATCCTTGTGTCAAAATTCTTATACGCTTGTTACAACTTATTTATGTTTTTATAATAATGTATATATTAAATTTAAATTTAGTATTTTCTGTCCTAAGTGTGGAGTAACACTACAAAATGGTAAAAATATTTATTGTCACCATAGCGATCCTGCCTTGTCAGTGAATATAAAAAGAAACATTTTATTTAAGAAGAAAATTCATTCTTTTAAAAAAAATATCCTAATATATTTTTTACTAAAGCTCAAATAATCAAAATTGGCTTATTATTTGGCGTGCACTGTGCACAAAATTATTTGTATAAACAAGTTCTGCTAGGGTAGCAGTAGCCACAATGCAATAAA
Source organism: Eueides isabella (assembly GCA_019049475.1). Lineage (NCBI taxonomy): Eukaryota > Metazoa > Arthropoda > Insecta > Lepidoptera > Nymphalidae > Eueides > Eueides isabella. The sequence goes on along the minus strand of CM032389.1, from coordinate 10,164,320 downwards.
ATATTTAGTTGCAACTATTCTATAATATACATATATTCAAGGCTTACTCTTCATCATCAGCTTCGTCCGATTCTGATCCGATTTCAAGAGGCAGCAACAGAAGTACCGTAAGTAACACACAGAACCTCCACCTCACCATTGCAATTTTTAATATTATTAAATCACTGTAAATTTTTACTCCTTTCTACACCATAGATTTGTCATTTCAATACCAAAATTGTTATATTTTCAATACCATCAATGAATCTAATTTTAACGATTGACAGCACTTTTCATTTGATTTCATGTTTGGAATTCTGCTGTAACTTTTTTCTTCTGGCATTGAATTGATTTCTATATAATAAGCCTCTTTTGTCATTTCTTTTTGAAAACCAATTTGTTTTCTTATGAGCTTTATGTACAGCGTGAAACTTAAAAAAAAAAAAAAATTGTTAAAATATTACGCTCCCATTTGAATTTCAGGCATTGTGTGTTGAGTGGCAGAACTCAACGCTGCTGTTTGTCTCATCACCGGAGCGACGAAAATGTTAAATATTCCCAGTCTAATGTAGTACATAGTATAAGGCACTCCGCTGTTTTCTTTCCGCCCAAATTTCGAATCATTGTGAGTAGGGTAACCCGAAGCCGCGTTTCATCTTCAACCACCGCGCTTATAGTTACACCTCCTGTATCTCATCGCTTTATTTTGTTCAATAAAAGTATTAATTCCTATTTTATTATTGCTTTAAAAATTATAACACTTACTATGATGGTAAATATATATGCAATTCAAATAAGATTTTCAGCGTCGAACATTATAATGATATGCACACTAATGCCATCTATTGTTCAATTATAGAACTAGCTACTAGAAGGCAGATGGCAGTATAGTCGAAAAGCAAATTATATGCATCTTAGTATTAATGCCTGTTTTAATCATATTTATAAGTTTATGTTTTTAGAATTGATTATTACATGATTTTATTAGCAATCGTTCCATATATATTTTCAATTGATTCTATAATTATTATATCTAAATGGTAAATTTATATATTCTGGTTTCTTATAAAATCATGCAATCTTATTCGAAGTAGGCGGCGGATTATAGCGATAAGCCCATCTTTACTTTAATAATCATATTATTAGAAAACGCGGTTAAATAATGATATATATAGTAAAAATTTGATAATATTTTGAAATAAAACTTCTAAACTTAAAGAGTGACATTAGATATATTGGCACGTCATAAGATTTTTGAAAATAATATATAATTTTTTAAAAATCAAACAGTATTTATTGGGTAAATCACTCTTCACTTTTGGTATTTATAAATATAGAAATCATCACAATGCTAACATTATGCATTATCAACATTACTCCTGTCTGGGCTTTGATCAGAACTATGTTGCAAAAAGGTACATTTCCTTCCTTTGAACAGTGCAACCTTTTTTATCACCAGCCTACCATAATTTACTATCCATTGTTAACACATACTGTACTAATTATTTTTCAGGTAACTTAGGTTATCTTCCCAATTCCGATGGAGTCCCAGTGACTAGTAGAGCTATTATAGCAGCAAACGTTTTAAAAAAAATTTGGGAGTTTTACATAATACAATTTAGAAGCTTTTAGTGTAGTTTTCTTATTTCGTGTATCTTCAACAATCTTTTTTGTGTAAAAATAAATGAAATTCTAACCTAAAAAAAGTAGCAATGCTTTCAAACTGCTTCTATAAATTTCACAAAATACACCTTAAAAATAGCAGAAAAGCATTATTTCATAGAATGCAACACCTCGCCATGCAAATCTTTTAGGCATCATATAACTATACAATTCTTAATAATTCTCATTCAACCATGCGGACGAAGCTGTAGGTAAAACCTAGTAACATATACGAGTATATTTCGCTTGATTATGTCGTACAATATCACAATCAACAAAAAAATATTTTTCAGCTTCACGCTTTATATCGCACATGGCAAGGTAGGCCGTAGAGGGAACTTGAGAACCTAGTGTTAAGGCACTCCGTTATGTTCCCCACTTTCACGCTGTATTAGAAGCAATGCGCATTGTGTAAAGTCATGCCGGAGTGGAATTCACGCCGTGAAGATGTGAAAATATTAATTTTCATCAAGTGGGGCTGGCTCCCTGAACACCGGCAGACCTCAATATTAATAGTAGATTAATATTAAAAAGACCTAAAAAAAATTTTTATTACTAAGCAACAAATGGTGAATCCATTTATGGTATAAACGGCACTATCATTATTAATACTTCATAATTCACTCAAAAATAACTTAAAATATTCAAATTAAAAATAAATTAAGGAACTTTTGTGAACTTCGTTTCAGTTATAAAATAACCAAGATTAGATTTAGATTAATTTTTAAGCTTAAAGCTTTTTAACATTTCCATATTTTTTTTTAAATAAACTTTATATGCTCGGTATATCTAATTAAGTACCTACGTCTCTAAATATAGCCTTCCATAATGTATTTGTCACTACAGAATTTACGTCACTTTTACTTTTTTACTATAAAAACACCAAGAATTAGTAAAACCTTTGTCCAACATTTTATAAAAGATTAAAATCTGTTAAATTTAAAACATTTTGATTTCACCTTGTCTAGTTTTCTATTATTGTATTAGCAATAAAATTAATCTTTATATCTTCATAGCAGAATTGACTTTCTAAGCAGAGCTAGCTAAGGTTTTCTATAAAAAATTTAAAATGATAAATTATAAGAATATTTTAAATTTCATTGATTTTTAGTAGATATCTTTCGATTAATATGGTCAGTGTGATCAAAATAGATTAAAAATGAATTAAATAATTGAAGACTAAAAAGAGCAAATATTAATTTACGAGTTTATGATGTTTACGTTTGAAGATTGTAAAAACAAACAATTAAATTAATAATTTTAAACCGTAGATCGTGGTTGTTGATGTGAGCCTACATCTTACTCAAATATAATATTTACTTTTAAATTCTACGGGATTTTTAAATGACTCAACTGAAAACAATAGGACAGAATGAGCACAAAATAAATATTAAACATACCTTCAGTGTAGAAAATCTTATATACTATATGTACTCTTTGTCGTTCTCTGATAATTTACCTAGATATATGCATATATTATTAATTTCTATAACATACATAGGTATTAGTATAAAAATCACTCTCCAGTCAATTTTCTCTCGTTTGCTACAAAATCTTAAAATGGCTGAGAAGATTTAAAATTTTATGGTTATAAGGTGCTATAAAGTAGCCACGGTGTCAATTTTTATTATGCTTATCGCCACACCGAGCACCGGCGGGTAATTTAATTAGAAATTATGTAAAACACTGTTTATAATTTAATAAATATTATTTTAATTATTAAAAAAGGTCGAAAAGTAATTGAATTTGATATTATACTTCAGTATCTACATATTTGAATTCCTATTTAATACAAATTTATAACTATTTAAATTTTTTCTTGAAATTTAGATTTTTTGTTAATCTATTTGAACGTTAAGTAGATTATATTTAACGTTGAAATAAATAAACATATCATAATAGTGTTCTTGGTAAAAATTAAATAAAAGTATTCTTTTAGAGAGTTAAATAAGTATATACTGATGTACGTGCACTTAAAGGGAAATAGGTAGGGATACACCGTATATAGAATAAAACAACTTGTTGTGCGATCGTGAAAGTTTTCATGTGGATATAATTTTAAAGGGAACTAAGTAACATCATAAGGATAATCGGAGCTGCGATACCACTTTGTCCTCACTGTCGTTAAGGAACATTAAAACATTGATGCTATTTTTTTCAGCTTCATGTATATCCCGCTCATGGCAGGGCAGGCAGAGAAAACTTAGTGTTCAGACACTCCATTCCATTCTCCACTCTCTCACCGCCGAATTTGAACCATTACGTATCGAGTGGCAGAACTCAAAGCCGCATCTTCTTACCAGAGTGAAGAATTGGAAACGTTAAATATTTAATTAGAAAATATTAAATGTTTCGTTTCCTTAACAGGTGATTAAACTTGTCGCGTTTGCAGTCGCACGGCACTTGCGCCATGACAGACATTTTATATGTATAAGAGTTTTATGATTCTTATTACAGCAACTATATTAAATCGATTGCTGTTATTTTATATTAGTATCTATGTCTATTTTCTTGACAAAATATTAAATATTAAGCTTAACAACTAAGGTAAATAAAGATTTTAAGACTAATGTCTGTTTTTTAATCAGGATTAACAATGATTTAAATCAATATTCATGCAGGTAGGTATATCAAAGGCTTAAGCTTCCATCAAAGGCGCTATTAATAAACGAAGAGCAGCCTAAACGCGGCTTTCATGCACACACACTTTTACGTCTTATGCCTAGCTCCGTATCCGACAAAGCCGGCCCGCCCGCAATCCCGTGCAACTCGGAATACACGACCTCATTAAAAAATGAAACCCTACAAACATGCCCCTGCCTATAAAACGCAACTTGTCAAAGCGAAAAGCGCTACCTAGCGGTGAGTAGCGGAACTACCCCACTCGCGGAACCAACCTCTGTACTTTTTTAATTAGCCTCATACACTGAGTGAATGCGTGAAATACGTTAGATTTTTTTCTCTCGTACGCGGTTAGTTTGGTTGCTTTGAGTAAAGTATGTTAATTCAGGTGCTCTCGTGTTTTTTGAACTGGGGATTTTGCGGGGGCGAACAACTTTGTGGCATAGAGTGCTTAATTAGCAGCGAATTACTAATAATGTGGAGAAACAATATTTTTATGTTAAACTATAATTTTGTTTGCGAACTGAAACAAGCGTAGATATCTACGAAGAGTGTATAGGTGAGCTCACTGAGTCGTAAAAGGAGCTTGAAGAGGCGTAAGATGCTGTGAAAGTGAATCCAAGTTGCGAACTTCTTTTATCTTAGCTAGGTTCACTCAAAAAGTGCAAACTCTGTACAAAGTTCACTTTCGCCTTGTGAACTAATTTTTCGCTCGGTGTCAAGTTCATGGCTGCGGGGCGAGGGCGGGCGGCGGCGGCGGGCGCTATGATAAAATAAAATATTCATTATGATTGCTCCAAGCGCCAATCTTCGCGGAAACGCGACTGTTCCTCACGAGTTGTGGCTGCTGTAATTCTTTTATTCACTGCTGCCCACTATATTTACTGTGTACTATTAGTTAATTTAAATTCTAATATTTACTGCAAAAAAATATATTTACTGCTATGTATACTTGGTTACATTCATATTTACTGCTATGTATAATTGGTAATTATTTAAAAAAAACACATTTTAATAATAATCAATTATACATAGCTTTAAAAACAAATTATCATGATATGGGTAAAGAAATAATAGGAAAAACTCCTTATATTAAAGCATAAAAACTATACAAGTTTATCACAAATATAATCAACATCAAGTCAACTAACACAACTTTCGGGACATTAAAAAAAGTGAAATAAAAATATAAATATATTTTTGTAGTGGCCAATTCTCAAAGTTCCAACAAATTAGAATAAGACTTGAAAACTGACGTAAAAATTGTCCCGGACCTGCCTCAATAGGAAGCGGCGCGCCTTTCGATTATTTTCCTCTAATTAGCCCTTTAATTTATTTGAACTCATTCCGTTCTTTTGAATTGAAGTTTTACACAATGTTTTTGTTACAAATTCTATCCTTTTTTTTTAATAAAAGTTAAGTTGCGAAAGAAAAGTTCTTGTTAGAAAACTTCTCTCTGCAATGTTTACTTAAGCTTTAAAATGTTTCCAGTACGAAGCTTATATTATGAACCTTAGGACCTAAGTATCATATCGGTGTAGTATCTTAAATACTGGCAATTAGTTTAGGATTTATTTTTATATTATAGCATAACAATGAATTTTAAAGACAATTAGTCTATCAACGTATAAAAATAAACAAATGATACATAAATTTAATAGAAAAAACGTTATTGTTTATTAATTAATCTAATCATCAATATAAATATATGAGAAGCTGCAAATAAGAAAAATGAACTAAAATTAAAACTTGTTTATTTTAATAAAATCTTATTAGAATTAGAACATATTAGAATTAGGTACAGGAAAAAATTACTCGTTTAAGGTTTACTGATTTTTTAAATCTTATTCTTAGGTATAAGTTGTTCCGAAGACAAAGCAATAAGAGACCAATGAGAACCATCCATTCCATTCTCCTGGAATACATCATTTATTGTACGCCAAATTGTAATGCCAAAATATTTGATGGATAGTAATAGCGTAAATCCAGGACAGAGGCCAATTGGGATAGATGCCCCATTTTCTAAAAATCAAATTTATAGAAATAAAAATGGAAAAATAATTATATTATAGAAAGCTATAGGGCTATCAGTTTGATTAGCTTAGGTAGTAAAGTGTATGCTAAAATATTAGCGAGAAGAATGCAAGATAGATCTGAAAGGCTGTTGTGGGAGGCCCAGGGAGGCTTTAGACCTGGAAGAGGTTGTATGGATCAGATCTTTTCCCTCCGCATGATTACGGAAAAATTTTTGGCAGTAAACCAAAAAGTTTTCTGTGCTTTTGTGGACTTGGAAAAGGCGTTTGACAGGGTTGTAAGAAAGAGATTATGGGAGATACTGCCCCGGTACAATGTGAGCGGACCCTTGCTGCAGGCTGTAAAGTCTCTTTACTGAGATCACTCAGCCTGCGTGCAAGTAGGAGCTGGCATGTCGCCTTGGTTTAACATCCAATCGGGTGTTAAACAAGGTTGCGCCATGTCAGCTTGGTTGTTCAATTTGTATTTGGACAGCTGTCTTCATGGAGTGAGACAAAGTGACATGGGAGTGAAAGTAGGTACCTCGAATATAAATTGTCTGTTTTACGCAGATGATGCAGTGCTTATTGCATCATCAGAAAGCGAGTTGCAGGCATTGGTTACCACTCTGAAAGAAGGATGCGCGAATAATGGTCTAAGCCTGAATGCGAATAAGACGAAGGTTCTGGTATTTGAAAAAAATGAAGAAAGAACAGTTTGCAAGGTCAGTGTAAATGATAAGATATTAGAACAAGTGAATGAGGTAGTATATCTGGGAAGTATGTTTAGCAGAGACGGTAGATACGAAATGGATGTGGAAAGGCGTATTGCTGCCGGTAACAGAGTTAATGGTGCCTTAGCTGCATTGTTGAGACGGCGAAACGTCAGCATAGCTGCGCGTTTGGCCGTACATAATGCAATGTTGGTATCGACACTGTTATACGGCAGCGAAATGTGGGTATTACAGAAGAAGAATGTAAGAAAGATGATTGCTGTAGAGATGCGATCTCTTCGTCGGATATGCGGAGTCAGTTTATCTGATCGTATATCCAATGAAGAAATACACAGAATGGCAGGTACTAGCGTGGATGTCACAGTGTTAATGAAGAAGAACGTGCTCAGGTGGTTTGGGCACGTCGAGCGAATGAGTGAAGAAAGAATGGTAAAAAAGATTTATGAAGGAAAAGTGAGTGGTAAGAGAGGGAGGGGGAGATCTCGGTTGACCTTCGAAAACACAGTATCGACGATACTGGAGGAAGGTCACGTAAAAAGCATGAGGACCCCCCGGAGGGCATGTATGAAGAGGTTGATGACAGTGGACGAGGCGAAAGAGATATGCCGAGACCGTAGCGTTTGGCGCTCCGTTCCTTCTGCCTACCCCGCTAGGGATATAGCGTGAAGCTAAGTTAAAAATGGAAAAATTGTTCCCCCTTGTTTTTTTTGTTTTTGACGAATATTCATTGCTTATTAATTTATGAGTAGTCATGGCTTATATTATATTTTAATAACGTTATTTCATTGACACGCTTAAGAGACTGTTTATATTTTTTTAATATTGTTTAAATTTAAGAAAAACATATGTTACGCCGCGAATATTTAAAGCGTTATTGATCCTAGGGTCTTCTTTTTTATATAGGTATTAAGAGTATAGTTAGATTTTTTTAATTTCACACGTGACTCTCATCCTTACTAATAGACACTTAGACTTAAAACTTCAATATTTTTTACCAGCGAATATGTCAAAATAATTTAACTCATGTTTTCACTGGTTCGAAAAGTATTGGGAAGTTACATGTTAGGAAGGCTCAAATAATTCGAAACCCGTTTACCATTAGGCTCAAGAATTTATACGAACAATAAAAGTCAACATACATAAATATATAGGTAAATATATCCTAATGATTTCATTTCTTTGTTGTGGTAACAAGATAAACAACCGTGATGTTGAATTCCGCCACGCAACACGCAATATTTTAAATTCAGTGCTAAATGTTGAGCCGAACAGAGTGTCTACTTCCCTAGGTTCCCAAGTTGTCTCTGCCTGACCTGCCATGTATGGAATATATTAAATTATTTTCTGACTATTCACTCGTTATAAAATTAATGTAAGATGGATGTAACTTAAATATAGTAGAAACAAACATCAACTATGTCCGATAAAGAAAAACAAAATTCAATACTAAATTTAAATTTAAAAGCGTATAAGTAGTAATTTGTACGTAGCAGGTTTTGAACAGTGCCTCTTGGAAACCATGCAAGCGCTCTGACAAAATAAGCCATTCGTTCTTGTAAAAAATAATGCTAATAAAAATAGTAAAAATAACAAAATTCAACATTTGAAAGAAACAAGAAAATTAAAAAAATATATATTTTAGGTGATTTACAGACAAAGATGTAATTAATATCTTTGTAAAAGATAAACATTATTTTTAAGTTTTACTCATAAATAAATTGACATTTATAGCAAAAAGCCAGGCCTCACTGAAAATGCCTAAAGTATTATCTTCTTAAATAATTCTTAACTTCTTTTTCTAACAAAATGGCATTTCAAGACTTAAAAATTGATTTGACTGGCTATACATAAAGACATTAAACACTGCAGGCGTTTATACCTCTTAGTAGGTACTTTCATGGAGAGGCAACTATTCATATAGGTACACCTTTATCTTTAAAAAAACCTTCTAGGAATCTAGCTGCCATATAAAAAAAACAAAATAAAGAGTTAAATTAGCCAAATTAATAAAAGATATTTAAATAAAATTTATATTTTTGAAACTAGAAAGCATTCTTTAAAAAACAGGCACATCCTAGTTTCGCCATAATTGATTTTTACAATTTATATTATTTAATATTGCAAATCACCTACAAATGTAATAACAGAAATACATTTATAATATGCATTTAGATATATGAGGCCTGTCGTGGCGCAACGGCACAAACGTGTGACTGTAACCGATAAGTTGTGGGTTCGTCTTCCGAGTGGGGACTCGAGGAAATGAAATATTTAATATTTTCAATTTAAATATTTAATGTTTTCATGTCAAATTCGGCGGAAAGTGAAACGGAGTGTCTTAACACTAGGTTTCCAAGTTCCTTCTGCCTACCCTGCCATGTGCGGGTTACAGCGTGAAGCCAAGTAAGTAAGTAAGTAAGTATTTAGATATATTAACTGGACACGATAATGAATCTTTAATTTTGTAATTATTCTGTGCCAATCTTCCGACGGAAATAGAACTACACCACACCAAGTAACTAAGATATAAATACTTTTATTGTTGATCATAAATATCTTAAGCAGTTTTTAAACACTAGACAAAACAATTAACCGCTAGATGTAAAGAAGACTAAAAAGAACTTTACGTGTTGCCTCATAAAAGTAAGTAGGAAAGTTAATCTTAATGTCATATATGAAAGGAATCTTCTAAGAAGCTTTGGTTTTAAAAATGATACATACTTTTCGACGAAATAAACCACTTTAAATAATATAAGTAAATTATATTTTCCTTAGTGAAAACATTAATTTCACACAACCTACTATATTGTTACTTTTTTTTTATGGATAAGATGCCAAACGAGCGTACGGGTCACCTGATGTTAAGTGATCACCGTCGCCCACGGCCCCGAGTAACTCCAGAGGAGCTACAGGAGCATTGCCGTCTTTTAAGGTGGAAGGGCACCGGGGCCCGGCATTACCTAATACGAAACGCAGTGGCCAAAGCCACTACTTAACGCCGGTTTTAAATGCCGGGGGTGGTAATAATCCGGTCGAGTCTAACCATGCATGTTGCCATTACTGGCAACGTGACTCTACCACATGCACTTTAGTCGCCTCTTACGACACCATCAGTACCAGGATGATTCTATTCTAAGCCGGGATCATACGGCTAATATTGTTATTAAAAATAATGCGGCCTAATTACTCAATATAAGGCGATAGTAACGCAGTGAACGTCAACGTCTTACTGTAAACTATGGAAGGATGGTTGTAGTAGGGTTCTTCTCTTTAAAGTACTTTTATTTGTCCGCTCTGGTGCAGTGTTGAGTCCATGTCTAAAACTCTTAATTTAGGGAAACTTAATATGTAAGATGAATAAACACGGATCTTAAGTTGACCTAACCTAAACGAAATTAATCAATTTACAACAATTAAGTATTTCAAGCAATTTAAAACTAGTAGGTACTATGATTCATGAATATGTTTTCATTATAATAGTTCCTTAATAACAGTGTTTGAAGGTGCTTTCATTCAATAATATCCTTTTTTAAAAAACTGCACCAAAACGAAGTCTTTAAATTTGAAAGCCAATATTTATTTTTTTTAAATTCGCTTGTGAAATACTTACTGTTTTATAAAACATACATGTAATATATGAGATATATAACATGAAGTCTATATGCCAAGATTTTTTCAAATAAATTTTCGTTTACTATCCCGTGGGACGTGTGGTGTTTGTTATCCGACATGAAAAGTTTCCTACAATATTCTCCATGATGTTTTCAGAAAGGAAAGTGGTTGGTTTTGAATCGGAATTTTTTACCATGAATTTCACTCTAACGTTATGCTAACTACTATCTGTAGAAAATTACTGAAAAATATTTGAAAGCCATTGCGCATTTTAAAGTTATTTTTCAAATAACTTACGTACGTTACGTTACGTATCAAGACGTCATAACAATTTTTATATTTGATATTATATTCGTTTCATAAGATATGAAAACTTATATATTAAAAGTAGATATCAGGAATAATTCCATTAAAATAGTTACTGCTCTACAATTAAGTTGAAGAGGACGGGATTTCGAACAAGATCGACGATGTCAAGTACATACTGATGCTGACAGAGTTAACATCCAACTTATTAGACATTCGGAAATTCGGTTTCATTCTGACAACGCTGGTTTACTAATGCTAGGGATGTAGATATATTTGTAGTAGTCGATTATGTTCTTTTAAATATACGAGTAAGTAATAGAACAATTCTCCCATTTTTTTTTTGTTATTTGAATTCGATGAATGATAATTGTTCTGGATTTTTAAATATATTTTGTGTACGTTTCTCTGTCTACCTCAACCATACAAAATAAGCTTTCAAACAAAAAAAATATACATTATAACATTGTTCACTCAGATAGCATAATAAATGTAAAAAATAGATTTTAACTAAAAACTTATAGCGTATAAGACTATAGTCGAATAGCTATAAGAATAAAACGAAACATTATCTATTTATTTTAGTAGAGAAAAGAGAGTAATATTTTAATTTCCGTTAAGAAAAAAATAGTGTCATATATAAATATTTGTTATATTTTAAATATAAAAACATGCTAGGTGTGATTCGAATTTCATTCAACTTTCATTTAACATCAAAGAATCAGTGACAATATCAGAACTGTAGAACAGCCAAAAATACTATTTACAAAAGTTAACAAGTAGTTTATATCAGTAATATTGATATAAATGTACATTTCACTTTCAATTTCTTACTTCATGCTTATTTTTGTAACTGTTTGGCTACAGTACGTCTGTAGGTTCCTGCAGTTGGACAGTTGAACTTTTCATCGCGGTGGGTGAAGTCGTAACTGATGACATAAAGAGTCTATTTTTTACCTTTTCAAATACGGAACCCTAGTAACAGAATTTTATTTATAAATTTAAGTAAAACAATATTTATTTCTGACGTCAATCACTACACAAAGAACTATATATTATTCTGTAGCGATAATATTACCTGAATGTACGTGGCATGGAGGCATAAGCGTGTGACTGTAAACGTGACAGGTTGTGGGTTCGATTCCCACTCAAGGAAATGATATATTTAAATTTTACAAATTAATTATGAAATATTTTCATTAAATATCAAGGAAAAAACGCGGCGTTGAATTGCGCCAATCAACATATAATGTCTCAAATTCAGCGGAAAGTGGGGAACGGAGTGGAGTGTCTTAACACTAGGTTCCTAAATTCTCTCTGCCTACCCTGCTATGTGCGAAAGCTGAAAAATTATAAATATTAATTTATCGATATCTTAAATTTAAAGCCACGTTACTATTTGATATCCAGTTGGTAAAGCAAACGTTGGTCCGCGCTCAGCTCCGCGAGGCCCCGGGGCAAACACTCGGATAAATAATCCTTCCACTTACGTAAGTAGAACGTGTATGTACCTACGTATGTATGTTATACATAACGTATTATGTGTTTCAGTTCCTTGATAATCATTTACTTTCTTCAATATTGGTTAAAATTAGTATAAGTTAATATTGTATTAAAACACAATATTAAAGTGATATTTTACAGGAGTTAAAAGATAATATTAAATGCTGAAAATGCATTTATATAATGTGAAACATTAAATAATGTACATTTCTTTGTTATGTTTCTTACGAAACAAAACTATATTCGATCGTCTACTACAACTGATAAAAACAAATTAACTTAATTATAATTAATAAAAGAAATTTCTTAAAGTAGAATATTTAGACATATAAAGCACACAATAATCACTTGGCTCTTTTCTAAGGAGAGTGTGATGGAGTACTGTTTACCACTCGTCATGATCACGATTCAAGTTAAATATATAGTCTCCAATAGCAACGCAATATCTTGTAAGACAGAACTTCACACACAGTAACGTCCTTATTAATACCTTGTTTATTGCGCTATTTACAAAGGGCTTTCCATGAGCTGAAGCGAAATTCAATATGAGTACATCGCTGGAGGCGTTGAGTACATTTATATAACAAGTATGTAAGATGGGGACATGTGTAGGAGATCAGAAGGTTCAATTTGATGTGAAGGCTGCCTTTAGTGGACGGAATGCGAAACTCTGTTTGTTTGTGGGTGGATGGATCTAGTGAAATTTCTCCTTTGTTGCTCTACTCCACCCTGTGGAGCTGGCGCAAGGAATATTCGGGCATCCTAAAATATAATATGTAAAGATTTATTATCAACATTAACATTAATCAATCCTGCAACAATTATGTATATTCTAACATAAATGTCTTTTAAATAGAGTACTTACACAAAAAAAGTAAAAGTATCTAGTAGGTATTTTTTTTTAATTTTCATCTTGTTTGAATTTATGCTATATTGTAATATTGTAACTAATAAGAATTTGATCTTATAAGACTGTAAGTATGAAAAAACTAAAACCAATTGGTGCAGATAAACGGAGGACATGTTTTATTTTCAATTATATATAGATTTTATTATGTTAAATCGTAAATCGCTAATACTTTAGACCATGTTCGAGGTTAGATTTGGTGGGCATTATGTAAAAGCTTTGTTTCTGTTACATTATGTATTCCGCCGTGGACTTCTTATGTATGTTTAGCTCTATGTAGGTTTTGCTCCGATTTAAATTACTGATTTGAGGTTAAGCATACTTACCTAAAACGTAAATATAAAATTTTCTTATATTAACAAGTATCTCATGTAGCCTTGAAAAGTCTGAATGTCTTTATATAAAAAAATATTAAAAAAAATAATATCACCTTATCACGGTTTCTAAGTGTTAAATATACGGACTTATAACATAAGGTTGTAATATTTATTTTATCTTACATATAGAAAAGTCCGTAATATGTACGAATATTGTAGTAATATGCGTTCTAGCTTTTTCTAAAATATAAAACTTTTCCATCTACGCTTTTACCATGAGGAATGTACAAGATCATATAGATTCTGTTTAGGGCAATTCGTACACTTACCTTTATTATATGTTTCCTGGTTTTTACTAAAATATACAAATATACTTTAATATAATACCTACTTATTCATAAAAGCAATTTCTCAAGTGAAATATACATACCTACCTATTAAAATTCACGATTAATAGGAACATTTTTTTTTTACTTCTAAAACATAAAATAATTATTGAAAACGTGAAGTACATACTAAATAACGTATTTCGTGCGTCGTGCTCTTCATAAGCACAAACATGGGTGATTACTTTTATTTCTTACACAAAAAAGTTAATAATATAAATTTAAATAAAGTTGAAACAAAATATTGAATAATTAAAAATATTCAATATTTTATTGCACCCGGTAAAAAAAAGATATAAGTAAGAACTCGTACATACATTGTTTTGTTGAACTTTATTCGGCTCAATAAATTTACGTGTACAACTGCAGCAGTCGTGAACATGGTCACGTTACTCTTTACTTTGTAGAATGTTAAAATAGTACAATTTTTAACATTTTCATATATATTTTTTTCTTTCTTTACATGTATTCCTTTTAGAACTTTTGTTTATATACACATATCTTAATGGCAATTCAGTTTTTTACCAGAACGACGAAATGGAATTATTCAATAATTAATTCTCAATTGGAATCATATCCAAAACCGACGGGATTACAATCAAATTGTGCTACTGTACCACGACGGCTTTAAAATAATAAATTCAAGTCGAAAGACAAAACCTAATCATTTTATATGCATGAATATTAAGATTAAAATTTTAAACTTATTTAGGAGCGATCGGGTAGACTAAGTGAAAAGCGATGGCTAGAAGACATTAAAGTTACGCGTGTGTTCCGAACTCAAGAGAGAACGGATTATTCCAGAAGTTGTGAACAATCTCACAAATTGAAGCTGTAACTCGACGTATTGCAGTTGAATTAGTGCAATGACGTTGTTACTAAAATTACTTAGTAATTTCATTGCACTAACTCCTTGAAAACTAACTACTGACTTATGAGTTTTTTATATTGACTAAAATGATACAATATTTTTTTTTAATAAGTCTCATTACTTTTAATGAAAAAAATCATGGTATAATTCTTATTGTAGTCACTAACAAAGTTGTAATATAAGTATTCCTAAATATA
This sequence comes from Eueides isabella, assembly GCA_019049475.1. NCBI lineage: Eukaryota > Metazoa > Arthropoda > Insecta > Lepidoptera > Nymphalidae > Eueides > Eueides isabella. The sequence goes on along the minus strand of CM032389.1, from coordinate 10,149,212 downwards.
ACTCGGTAAACCAATTTTAATAAATAAAAATATACCTAAGTCAAATTTATGGCTTAGCTTCTTACAAAAAAACTCATAATTATCATTTTGTCGGTCATGCGAGACACATTAATTGTATGTAAATTAAAACAAGACTCACACTCAACTAAGATAGCAGGTAAGTACATACATTTACCGTATGTGTAGCAAATTACTGATTCCAAATATATAAGTGGGTATATAAGCGGGTGGGGGGTGGTTGAAATAGACGAGAAGTTGCTTAGATAATGTGCATACATTAAACTAAGACCAAACTAACGCGTATCTTGATGAAGGAACTTCGTACGCCCGCGGTCTAATTACGGGGAGGCGGGGCAAAACAGTGCCTTTGACGTGGTTACGCGAGGAAATTCATTTGCATAGAAAAAATAGTGGTATGTTGTTTTGAAATTAAGTAATGTTATTGAAATGATAATCATGTTTTAACAGTATTTTAAAACAAAAATATCTTTATTAGGTACTTGTATTTATCTTTGTTGATTTCGTTATAGTTTTATGTTTCAATATTCAAATATACTTTCAAAGGTTCGTGTCACACAAACAAATCTTCGATCGAATTTTAGGAATACGTGATTTGGCCTAGTTCTTTAGAAAATTATATACGTAGTAAGAAATGAGAATTGAGCTTGCTTTACAGTGGTTTATTTTTTGGACTAAATTCTTTAGCCGTGCATCGGGTTTGGAATACCTTTCATATTTGTCGCATAGACTAAGCAAAGCATCTCTTAACACAAAGTGAAATATCCATTTATTAATTCAGGCACTGTTTCCATTTATATTGAGCAAATATTAATTTTGAATATTTCATAAGAAAACCCTAATATATAATTATGTTATTTTTCAGATTTTTATACAATCATAAATATTGTTTAATTATATTATAAAAGTATGTATGTTTTTTTACTACATAACAACATATATGCATACAAAAGGAACACAGTGATTGAATTTACGAACTTAAAACAAAGTTATAAAGAAAAATAAAAAAATATCTCCAATATTGTATTTTTACACGTTAACAGAATAATTGACCAATCAATTTACTTAATGCTTACGAAACAAGGTAACTTAATTTATAAATTAGTATAACAAATTTACATTTTGAAATATAGCATTTACATAGCTAAGCCCGGGTATCTAACGGTAACTGTCGTATCCGGCGCAGATAAGCCGGATTACCGCTAAGTTCGCTCATGTATTGGTTTCAACGGCTCTACGAATCGAGTAAAGAGTTTAAACCCATGGAAAATATTGAATGACGTTTAAAGTTAATTTATTTTATTGATTTTAAATATTTATTTATGATCATTTAATAACATCTTATAAGAATCAAAATTGTATTACCGTTACAAAACAATGAGACTATAAAAATATCTTATTAGAAGAAATAAACGATATGTGCCATAAAATGACAACATATTGGATATTTATATTGGTCTCTTGAAACGTTGAAACATATTGGTGGTAGATTTAATCAGAATAATCATAATCATTACCTAGAATCCTACTGACAAGTAATATATTATATAACTGCCCTATATCTATCATATTATAGTACTATTTTGTAAGGTGTAGACTTAAGTAAAACTGTCGCGTTATACATAAGGGCGATTGGTATGGATATGAATATTGCTTGGAACCTCAAATTCATAATATTTGACTCATTGAAAAAATAAAAATCCTTATTTTCCAAGCTTATCTGAATAATTGTGCCCAAATAAGAAAAAAACAACAAAAACCCAACAGCCGCAGCAACGACCACTTACAATCGTAAAATCCAATTAAAATCTGAATAAAACGTAAAAGTCAAGCACGTCTAATACCAAAGAAATAATCGGAGTATTTCCAATAAACATCGCTATTCAAAAACCATTCGACAAAGCGATAGGCGCTGTATCTCGAAGTGAGTCCCCACGGTCTAGCGGCTTTCCATCAACGGTGATTGATAAGCCGCGTCCCGCGAGATTGTCGTGACGTGCCATCGTAATGGGGATAAGCCTAAAGAAATTGTTACTGCTATGTTTAGATATTGTTACTATATAGGTACTCCTCTATGATATTCTACGTACGTTACATGTTATATAATGGATGAGTATGTTATTTGATAGATATATGATTTCTAATCATATGTATAGATATATTATGGATAGCGTGATGGATCACACTTTCGTACTAATACGTGACTGTAATGGGTTCACAATTAATTTCTATGCCATTCCAAATAAGTTTGAGCTGATAATTATTTATGAAGGTTCCATAGAGAATATAATGTATTTGTCCTCAAAAGTTTATTATAAATTAAGCTGAACCAAACTTAATTTCTTAAAATATCAAGACGAAAGGTAAGATTTCATAAAATAACAATTTCTTATAGCGAAACAGCCATATAAGTATAATATGGAATAACTACCTGCATATCTCCTGTAAGGCTAACCTTCTTACGTTATTGATGACTAAGACAGCCCCCTCTCGCCACACGGACCCGAAATACGAAGTGGGGTCAAACGCTAACATTTAGACGTAGCTCCGAGTCCGAGATTAAAATGCCATTCCAAAAATTACTCTAAAGAAACGCAATATGGTTGGCTTTAACATTTCCCTAATCGGTTTAAAAGCCTCGAGTTTGTAAGAGAGGGTTATCCCCCCAGGTGGCTGAATCGTTTTACCACGTTAGCCTGTGACGGTCGCCTGTAATTTTAAGGCCTAATGCGACTATTCCTATTTCAAGTTACCCCGGGGGGCTTAAAATGTGTCTGTCGAGAGAGATAACGCGTATACGTTTGGATAACAGTATATACTTACGCATGGACGTTATACGGTTATTGTATAAGATAGAGTTCATGTTTGCGAACTGCGTGCGTGTTACGGTCGAAGTTGCTTGATAAAAATATTCTTTTATACTTAACGTTTTTTACTGTTATTGCTCTGTATATAAAATTCAGCAAGCTTTGAAAACTAAAACTTATAAGTATGTGTAACTCTTGAATACTTAACAGAATAACTTTATCACATTTAAGCTATAAAACCATTACTCTTTATTTTACTATAAAAGGTAAAAAAGACTAATAAAGAAAAATACAGCGCTCAGTACATTCGGCAACAAGGCACTATAAAGTTTATACGGCCGTATAATGTTTGCGGTTTCGTAGTTCTAAACAGAGATACAGAGATAAAGGCGTGTGCAGATACGGCGGAAATAGGGACAGCCGCTGAATATAAATCGCTGCAGTAAAAGTTCGCAATTCGTGGCCTAATTAATTGTGTTCGGATTACCGCGCAGATTGCACGGAGTTTCTGTAACGTGTAACTTTTGTTTGTTCTTATGTTATTAGACTGTTTGGTTACTGTTAATGTTTATTTGGATATAATTTAGTTCAATTTAAATGTATCTAAATATTTTATCTTGTATATGTAACTACTTAATCTTTTTTTTTTTAGAAATATGATGTACAGTGGGACAAAAACATAGTATCTATTTTACTATAATACTTAATGAAATAGCTTTAATTCGAAAAAATAATAAAAAAAATATTTTTATGTTACATATCATTCACATATCATTGATTACAAACAATTTTCCCATACGATTTAATATGAGTAACGATGCACACCTGAACGCGGCAACAAAAACCAAAAATTAAACAACGTCCTTTGTTGGCGAAAACGCTAAATTGAGGAAATTTCCATCCATTCTACAGCCAGGCGTCATCCGCGCCTAAGCCCCGCTTCAATTTCAATAGCTCCCCACACACTCCCTACACCCTTTAGGACGCCCCCACTACCACCATCCCGCTCTAACTTACGTTATCTCCTGTGCTAGACAAGGACACAGCTACCTACAGGGCCGGTCCGAAAGTTAGACATATATTATTGTATTATACAGACGTAGGTGGCGCGGGGGTGAAGATTGATGCGGCGGGGGGAGGGGGTAGTTTCGGCAACCCTATGTCGACATAACGAAATTTACGTCACGCATGTGTGCGTGCGACCTCATATTTCACGTGGAGGAAATTAGGTGGAGGAATTAATTTTCAAGTTTTCAATAAAGAGGAAAAATCACGATGTGGGCCATAAGTAGGTAGGGTAGCTATCAGTACCTACCGGCAAATTAAATACGTGTAAGGTTTCACGACTTTTCTGGAAATTAGTTTTGTTTTGCGTACATCCTGTTATTAATTAATAGAATGACATATACACGAATTTATGTTTTTTCTTTAAAGTTAAAATGTTCAACTTTTTTATTATATGCATTACGTACGTACCTACGTCATTATGGAATCGTGTGCATTTACTAGCATGTGTTTTTAATTTCAGAATAACGTGTGTGTTTTATTAAGTAAATAGAAAATTAATTTAGTAATAGATATATTTAAGTCTTTTCTTTTAGTTTTGTACAATAGTTCCATATAATTTCTATTAAAAAAAACTAGATACTTTTCTTACTTTTTTTTAAATCAAGTCTGTTGAGTACTATTTGAGTGATATTTTTTTATTTTTTTTCTTTTTCACGCTGTATCTCGTACATGGCAGGGTAGGCATGGAGAAACTGTGTACTCAATCAATATTAAAACACTGTGTTTCATTTTCTACTTTCCGCCGCCGAAACCTTTCCGTCGTCCGAAGTTAATTATAAGTTGTAAGATAATATGCAGACCGACATGATTAGTTTATAGGAATTATAATTTTTGCCAATCAGCTCCGAAAATTTAATATCAAAGCCTGAACGTGTGTATTCGAATAAGAATAAAAGATATTAATTGTAAATTGATAAATAAACATTGGATAAGGCACAGGGTGTTACCGTGGAATGACACGATATAACATAAGCATTACATGGGTACCTTGATAAAGCCTGACTATCTCGCGTCACCAACTTACCAGACACCTGTAGCTGTTCTGATGTTACGCAGAGTAGAAAGTAGAAAGCAGCAGTAATCACTTACCAAGAAGTGACCCGTACGCTTATTTGTCTAGTCATTTCCATAGAAACCTTAGTAGCTAACTAGATTAGCTAAACTATTATCAATAAAGAAGAGAATTCCTAGAGACTAGACAAATTTTAAAGAATGTGGAAACGGTACCTTAGAACAAATTCTCAATATCATCATGTTTTGGAACAACTTATCTGGAATTCTTGACATAAGAGAATAGTTAAATACAACAATACTTAATTCTATGCGAACGAAATTGCTGAAACCAATTAATGTGCTCTATAGTGTTTAAAGATACACTTAAGTAAAAAAAATACCACATATTTTAATAGTTAGCTCTGTTTTGTCGCGTGGTGCTCATCTACCAATCATCCTAGGAATAGACTCAACTTTATATATACCAATAAATCAATCTCTTTATTTTATAAATATATTAATTATGCCATTTATTCCGCTTTATGCCTGTATTTATCCAAGTTTATTTTATTGGATTTTTTTTTTCACGCCTCATCCAGAATATTTTTTTCCCAACTCCATATCACCAAGATATTCCGTTCTCAAATTAATACAAGACATAATCTGTTGAATAGCGTAACTTAACGCTACACTTATTGAAAAGGATAAATGTAAATAAATCAATCCCCCAGGAAACTATCAAAATCACAATAATTATGATCACAGGCAGAAACTGTACATCTGCTTACGCAACAATGACTACAAATGTTTAGTTATAAATAAAATATACCTATAGCTATGATTGTAAAAAGGATTTCAATTTTCTTGAACAGTTAATAAATGATGTATCTAAATCGTCATAACAATTATAATTCTCTGTTACGATTCTAATTCAAAACAAATTTGTCAACTAAAAACTCACCTACTATTGATTTAGTTTTTGCGAATTTATTTACTTATCTTGGGATGTTTATGCGGGTTGCTATATACTAACAACCCGGTCGGGACTTCGTCCGCTTTATGCACGTAGTAACTTATTATATACACTAATTTGCGTCTTTACCTATTTAATATGGGTAGATAACCGTGGTGGTGATATCTTTAATTTTACTTCTATTGTTCGTGGTCACGGGTAAACTGGGGTGGCATTCATCTGTCAGATGACATAATTATTACCGCCAACGATTTCATAATTGGCTCACGTGCTGACCTGGATTTTGTAGAATGAAGTTACTATGTGTTGTCTGGTTTGATGGGTTAGAAACTTAATATTTTTTAAGTCACAGGTGGTAGAACGTTTTCAACCATCTTCCCTTTTAAATTAGGATATTTTTGTCATTCAACATGACAAAAATTAATGATCTTATGAATATATAAATTTTCAAGGAAAGTGAAAATACTTGAAACGTACAGTATTTGTTCATTTAATATCAATACTTTCTACGGCGCACACGAATAAAACATTATTTTAAGTAGTTTCTTATTCTTTTTATAGAATTATAAGAAATCTTAACAATAAATTTATTTCTCAAATTAAAGGATAGTTAATGTTACTCCCCGCTTATTATCAAATCAGAAGAAAAATAATTAATGAAAAATAATTAATTCATTTATTAATTACAACAATAACATCAATTAAGCTATGCTTAAAAAAAGTCAAAATAAAAATAAGAATACAACATATTAGAAAACAAGAAAAAAACAGATTATTTCCAGACACATAAAATTATTAATTATGACTCTCACACAGCTTTAAGCTGTATACTGACGAACGACGCACGAAGAGGTAGGCAAAGGGAACTTGTGAACCTAGTGTTAAGATACTTCGTTCTGTTCCCCACTTTCCGCTGAATTTGAGGCATTGCGTGTTGAGTGGCGTAACATGCAATGAAAACATTAAATATTTAGAAAATATTTCATTTCCTCAGGTAGGAATGGAAACCACAAGATGTCGTTTACAGTAGTGTTGCCCAAATTCAGTCTTGGTCTTGCAGTCTTGGTCTTGTTCTTGCGTTTTTGCAAGACCAAGACCAAGAACAAGACCGCGTATTTTTAGCAAGACCAAGACCAAGACTGACCGTGCAAGATTTGAGCTAGAACAAGACATAGCCTGCAAGACTCTTGCGTCTTGCAGCTAGGACTTAGCGCTATTTCACTGAGTAGTTAGGTGTAACAGTTCGGTGTATAGGTAGGTACGCTTAGGAATTGTATGAGACGCAAAAAACTGTAGCAAAGAATATGAAAAACTGTAATTTTTTAATAGATAGACCTATCTATTAAAATCAAACTGAGTGCATGCATTGTTATGTTTTAACCATTGGCACTTTGATAACGCGGCATCAAAGGTTTTGTACTTACTTCTCAAAGAAATTTGCCGCTTTTCGGAAGTACATGGTTATGATACACGCGCCGGCGGCTTCTTTTGAAATCTAAAACAATCGTTGCCGCCACGCCGAAATCATAACATTTGACACTATTTGATTGCCGCCATAGGGCGTAGGTGTAGGTATACTCATGCAAAATAATTTCGAATTTTAAGAGTACCTACAGCAAATCGTAAAAATCTTTTATTAAATTTCTTATAAGTTGAGGGTTCAATCTCTTTCTAGACAGATAAGTATTGTTCTTTAAAATACAGTCAAGTTATTGTAATTAATTTGTTTTTTTACATGTTTTAGCAAATGTAAGCTTATAAATCATAAATGTTTATTAAGAAACAGTTACTTCCATGGAAAACAACATATAGGTCAGTTGATTTTTCGAATTTCTTATCAAATCTTCAGTTATTTATGAATCTGCTTGATCTTTACTATGGCTATGTTAATTCAAGCTCACAATGTTCCAATTCTAATACGTTTTTTAAGATTTAAAGTAAACTTTAATAAATAGTAATAGACTAATAGGTAATTGCAAGACTCTTGCTGCAAGACCAAGACCAAGACCAAGACTGGGAGCGCAAGACCAAGACCAGGTGTATTGGCGCAAGACCAAGACCAAGACTGGCTAAGTCTCGTCTTGTTCTTGGATTTGGGCAACACTGGTTTACAGTCACACTCTTGTGCCGCTGCACCACAAAATTCCTTAATTATAAAAAATATAAATAATGAAAGTGATAATTTCAGATGAAATGCTTTTTAAATAAATGAGTAGGTACAAATATAAAAGATATATTTATTAATTTTGGCGTTCCGAGTTAATTTTATAAGGAAAATATAAGTGGGGAACGGAAAAGGAACGGAGTGCCTTAACATTAGGTTCCTGGGTTCCCTCTGCCTACCCTTCTTCGTGCGGGATACAGCGTTGTTCCATTCACGTTCCACATATAAGAGTTAAGATAAAAATTGCTATTTTATATATATAGAAAATTGCGGCGTTAGATTCCGCCAGTCAATACGAAATCCTTCGGCGTAAAGTGTGCAGACAGACTTACCAACGTGTTAATGGGAGCGGGACCTTCCTTCCGGTCCTTTACAAGTCCTTGGTTGCCATGTTGCTTTTGTCTACCCTGCTATGTATATGCGGGATACAGCGTAAAGCTGTAACTAACTAAAATATTTAAAATACCAAATCCTTAAACATATTTTAACTGGACTAAAATATCAATCTTACACAACACTAAAAGACCAAACTAACACACTGTACCAAATAAAGTAGCACAACGTAAAAAGCTGACGTTAAAAGTACGACGCTACAAACTTGGATGATTACCATATTTACAACTTATAAAGCCTTGAATGAAGATCGTGCCAAGACAAGGAGAATTTAAAAATAAAAAATACTATTCAAAGTTCAAAGTCAGGAAACTCCATTGTACTAATTACGCGGCAGACGGCGCGCTTTCACTCTCGCCCGCCCGCGCCCAACGCCGCCACGTTTTAATTATTTTTTTAGCGTCTCGACGTCTGGCGGGAGCTTGGAAAAATTGTGTTGAGGTTAAACGTGATGTGCTTTATATTTGAATCAATTATCAATTTTATTTTTTATTTATTATATTGTTATATATAATGTAATATTTATTTATTGTTTAATGTAAACTATATGTTAAATGGTTTACTTCCCCAGTAATAACCATTATTGCTTTAGTTAAATAACTATGTATACTTAAACGTCAATATTGTAAAATTAAGAAATAAAAAGAACATATTTTTTTGTTTTTTGTTTTTAAGTTAACTTAGAAGTTTATTTATTTCTCATTTACATTTATTTCTAAACAATGAAATAATACATTGTTTTCATATAAATTTTCTACAAAACGTCTTATCCACACAAAATTCGTGCGGCAGTTAGTGAAGTTCGCGCTCCGCTCAATCTTTGATACTTTCTTCGTGCATTTTTTTAGCTCGCCTTATTAATGAAAAGTAGGTTACTAACTTGGTTCGCTTTAAGAATGAAAGTTACGGCCACGTTGCCGTAGGTCGACGAACTCTCAGCTGTCTTTTGTTTTTGTTGTGAGTTTCCTTAGCCCCTCGATTTTTTTACTACTATCAATTACAATTAGACTAATTACTCTACTGGAGTTGAACTTTGAACTTGAAACTAAAAGAAGAGACAGCAGCTTAACTTATTTTACCTATATATGTATACATTGTTAAAGCATAATGTATTAAATATTCAGCTTCACGCTGTATCACGCATATAGCAGGATAGGCAGAGGGAACTTGGAGACCTAGTGTTAAGACACTCCGTATTAAACAATTAAATATGACCTATAATTTATAAATATTATAAGGTCAGACTACATTATCTAGTAACTTTTAAGAATGAAATGTCAATACATATTTTATAATCAAATATATTCAACAACCATCCGCGTATAAAAATACACAAAGCTGTACCACAGCATCATTAATTATCTATTAAAAAATAATCCTTTTATGTGTCAAAATCTATTGAACGACACGAGAGGACACAGGATTACCTGAACTAAGACTCGTAAAAAATAAACCAAACAAACATTGTGAGTACAAAAGATAACCCCAAGCTATTTTTTTGCTGTGTAAAAAGTTCACCTGTATGCGTAAATTGACTTTTTTGACACTTATAATACTTTAAGTATTTTGACAAGCACTAAATATAACATATTTGCTATATATATTTTATAACATTAACATATTTGCGGCGTTGAGTTCCACCAATCAATACGCAATGCCTCAAATTCGGCGGAAAGTGGATTGGAGTATGAAAAAAACACTTTTAAGGACATATATAGTACTGCTTATTTTAATAGTTACGATTTTTTATATCCACATTGTATCCCGCTAATAATGCAAGTAAGGCAGAAGGAACCTGGGAACCTAGTGTTTAGACACATCGTCCCCATTAAGACACCTCCGTTCTTTATTTTCCGATAAATTCTTAAAACATTGCATGTTGAGTAACAGAACTCAACATCGCGGGGACATGAACATATTTAATATTTATTTTTTTCTAACACTGCAATGAAATTACCCAAGCATCTTTTATATTACATTAATACATAATTTATATAATAAGAATTTGAAAGTTGCACAAATAATATTTTATTTGTGCCACTTTCAATTTTTCCGTTAACACTCAAATGTCAGGCCCCACGTAAACGACCAACGGAAGTACTTTGTGCCTCTTCACACATGCCTCAGGCAATACATCGATTAAATCTTCCTGAGAATGCGTGCATAATAATCATCTTCTAAAAGTCTAATGCAATCTCGGATTACCCTTGCCCTTATAAAAAACCATTTTGGCCACCCTTTCTCTACCTGGGGGTGACATTTTTTATTCACACTTCCGTCAAAGTCCCATATGCAAAAAGAACTGTTATTTCTTTGATATCGCATCGGAAATAATAATTATATGCATAATAGACCGGATTAAAGGGTACTAGGTTACTGTGAGTGACGTTTTTTTCTGTTCCTGTCACCTTTCTTTTGCATTATAAAATGTGTAATATTGTGAATACTTATTTGTACATAGTAGCTTTTTAATACTATGCATTTAAACGCAGGCTGTATCCAAATCAGAATGTGAATGACAGTTTCTTTTTCTATAGTATAATAACATTTCAATTATCATACTTTTTAGTAACTAATAGTAAGAATTTGTTATTTCAACATTTAACTTATATCTATATACATCTCTCAACGGTTACCCTCGATCACTGTAGGTGCAAATCTGGCACGTTATAAATTTCAAACAATAAAATACTTGAGCAAGCAAAACGCGAAGTAGGTGCGGTACAATAAAACCCGGCCGCTATCTCGGCATGCGACCTCTTGACTTCAATCAAATAATTACTGCCCTACGGTCGAATACACTCCCCATACTCAAAATATTCAAAATGGTTGAAATCTCGATTGAAATACTGATAATTCTGTTTAACTAAATGTGTAAATATATTTTCTTTTAAGAAAGTCATATTCATGATTATGAGAAAAAATATATTTATATAGACACTGATAGATTTATCTTATATATTAGTTTTTGTAACTACTGTCATTTATCTTCTTATTTATTATTCCAAAGAGTAAACAATAAAACATTTAAAAATGCTAATAATAATATCCTATACTGTTACAACGAACTCCACGCTGCAAAAACCCTTGACATACCGCATAACCCGAATAACAATAGGATGCAGATTCAGAATCTGTTAAGATAAATAATACATTTTGATTTATAATGGAAGTAAAAAAATACTCTTCATTTATCGAGAATGCATAAATAGACCCTATTATTGGATATCGGGAAGTGCAAAATATGGGTGTAACTTTTTTTATAACGGCTGAATACGTGTCAGTGAACGGGTTAACTTACGAGGGATAGTTTTTTTTTTGCTATGAATCAGACACAAGGTACATTCAAAATAGTTCGAAAATATTTTACGGATGTATTCAATAGTGATTTGATTTATTCCAGTGACATGCAGATGTAAGAGTCCTCGTTAGATTTATATGACTGCTGTTTTCTCATTGATCGCGCGTTACGCATGATCGGTCATGTCGATCGGCAGTTAGTCACTATTATTTCGCTTGTTTGAGGGAGGAAATAATAAATATTTAAAAAATATATATGTAATTTTTTTAGAACATTACATATAAAATACACGATTGCGTACCTTGCATACGAATGAAGATTAGAGGCGTTATCTAAATCCGGTGTTGATAAAGTAATCTGCATAATAAAAAGATGCTGCCGGAAATACAAATGCAGTGATAGTGGGACAATAGAGGACGCCGAGGAAGGGTGGCCATTGTCTGAACTTACGACTCCAAATTAATGAGCACTCGCAAAAAACACACACAACAAACGCGATATACGATCTCGAACACAGGCTCCCAAATTGTACTTCTTTACCTGAGTAAAGGTGAACTATGTACCTATATAGTAATTTTATCAAAAACATATGATTATTAAACATCTATGTAAATTATATTTCTATAGTTAATGTATGATTGAAGTATTTATGTATAAAGAGAAAACTTAGCAAAAATATAATATCAAATACAAAAATACGTAGTTAAGATTAAGTCATTAAATGAAAATTACTACACAGTTAAGTAACACAATTCAGCTTCCTAATTTTATATTTAAAGGTAATTTTAACGTTAACTCGACTCTTTGAGAAACCCTGCCTATTACAGCTACCTACTGATCTAATTTCCATGCGCATACGCCGAGGTAGCGAAGGGGTTAACTCTTTATTCAGTTTCTATTCACGATGTTGCATTTATTAAGTTTGGGACTCATAAGTTTAGTATGTTACAAATGTTTGATTCGAAAACATCATTTTTAAGGTGTCTGTGACATAAAGACTTAAATCAGTGAAGTGTTTGAAAATTGTGAAGAAAATCTTGAAGATGTAAGAATTGAAGAAAGTAGTAGTACCTATATATGTATACTATATACCTGATAAAAATATACTCGTCACAAGACTAACTTTTACTTTTAAGTGGGAAGCGTTAAATGTATATTGTTAGTTGAGGTAACATTCAATTCTTCATTTTTACAAAAAATATCATTTGGTTATATCACTAGGTTTATCGAATAGACTTTAAATTAAATTAGTAATTATTAGAAAGAGATACATGTATGCAATGATCAAAATGATAGAATTAAGAAATAATTTTGTTAAATTGTCTTTTTTTCTAAAAAATGTTCCAATAATTATAAATCGTCACACATTTTACATATAAAGTATCATAAAATGATTTTCCACTTCCAAGGTCTCACGTTCCCTGTAGAACAGATTGGAAAATAATATAAACCGATCGATGAAACAACAAGGAGCTTTATCCATATATTTACATACACGTACACAAACCGTATCTGAAGGCTTAGGACGCCATTTCGCCGGGGCACTTCCCGTTAACATAAATCCACCCCTATTCAGTAGACTTAGAGAGGTATAGAGCCTTTCATAATATATATCAAGGTTCGGTGAGGGAATTAATTTTAAGTTTGTAAAGGTTGTTATTATTAAATATCTGAGTAAAATGTTTACGGGAAAGAGAGATGAATTTTAAGCGAAACACATGATATATGTTGAGGTATGTTTTTTAATTTGTATTACATATATGTATTTAAGATTTATTGAGACGAAATATGTTTAACGAAGAAAGCTTACAATAATTTTACTTATAGTAATTTATAATACGGCTCCTTAACCAGACTAATAAAGCTTTTTTGTCTGTGCACTAAATTTCAAGAATGTACTTCGAAGACAAGATATTTCATTTTCACGCCATTTTTCATAGTATAATGTAACATCTACCCTAATCTTTCTTTCGCCCCAAGACGCTTTCCAAGATGACGTAGCCCAAATATCCAATAACCATAGTTTTACGATGGCCCTCGCATAGGAAATCGATCACACCCTCACCCTCGAGGATTAGGGAGTGGATGAGAAAAGAAAAGGTACAGGCCCTACTCATCAGTGCGAAAACACAAAAATTTTAAAGTAAATTATGTCTCATACCTTGAAAAATATCATGATAATTTATGAAAAGTACTAAACAAAATTGATTTATTTTTTAGTTGTTTCAATATTTTAAATACGATAGTTTTTTGAAGCGTTTACATTCATTCATCTAATATTTAGTAAAATTTGAAAAATATTTCCAAACATACACATATAACTTTTCAAGATAATATTTTAAAGCTCATATTATTCAATATATGACGTAACTCTTTTCCATTAAGTATGTAACTAAACATGGAGGTTAGGTGAACGAGGAAAATAGAAAGAAAACATTAGGCTTAAACTCAAGGGAAGGTATCAAGGCCCTGCCGAGGGCACGTCAACTGTGATTTTTGTTTGGACTAATGGTTTTTATTTACGGTACGGTGGTGTTATGAGACATGTACGTATGAGCGGCAGGAGATGTACTAATGTTACTTTTTATATATTAATGCTTCCTTTGCGTTTTTTTTTGCCGGTAAATATATATGATTTAAAAAACGTCAGGTACTTTCTGGTCTACTTAATAATTTTCGATAAATGTTAAAGCCTACGATGTTGTTTGAAACAGAACAAATTTGTGTAAAACATGGCTTTGCTTACGTAAAGTTGTTAATAATTATTATTTTTAGTTGCTAAATTGAATATGAATATTAATTAATGAGTTGTTTGGTTAAATGACTCTCAAATTTTGATTATTTTAAGAACAAATGCCTTAGTAATATTATAAAGAGGTTAAACTAAAATTTTATTAATTACTAGCGACCCGCCCTCTTGAAATATACTATTTTCTTTACTTATTCTCGATTATTTTCTTGGATTAATATCATTATCACATTTAAATTAAGAAAAAAAAACTATTTACGAATTTTATTTAAAATCTCTCTAAGTATTTAATTTATTAACCTATTTAAATAAAACAGAAATCTGCATATAGATCTGGATTGCCTTTTCAGAGATCGGCGCGTATAAACGCACAAACTGACAAAAAAATTAAAAATATTTTTTTACATGTACAGACAGTGAACGGTAATAGATTTATTATAAGTAAAATACAAATATATTACTCTTATGTTCGAAATTAATCTCAATTTTTTTCTTCTCTGTATTTTCTTCTTCTTTCTAATGTCAGTTACCTACTATTAATTTAAAAATATATTACTTTAAGAAAAATATTTTATATTTCTACAATAAATCCAATATATTAAATTTATTACTAGCACCGATAAAACAAAACACGCCGATGGCACTTTACAAACAAATGTACTACGAAATACTTTATCTGAGTCGAAATAAGGAAGTAAATAAGTTCGAATGTCCGTTTATACACAAACCCGTTGTCGCTATATACCGGCCGGAGGGGAAAGAGGGTGCTGGGCCTCCAAGACCCTTATCTCAGTCGTTATGACCATGTGAGGGGAGTTATTGTTGGAGGGTTGGGTAAGGGTGTTTGAGACCGACTTCCAAGATAATGTGTTATTATTTTTAGTGGAAGCGTGACTTTTGTGCAGTTTTATCACGATTTTTATCTATATGAAAGGAAGATATACTTATATTGTATGACATTTTTTTCATCGCACAAATTTGTATTACTATATTTTGAAGGCGGCTTAATTTATAACTTTTTAGATTTGATTATTTATCAGACTAAGCTATAATAGGAGTCTTTCAGAATAATAACAAACAAATGTATTCTAACAACAATTAGATTTTTACTTAACGATTTTTATGAACAGAAATGCTTGACATGTTTCAAAAACCATTGGTCCCTGCAATAAAATTATATACGCCTACCAAATAAAACGACGTCCCCTCAACGGCATTCTGCATGCAAAATTTAATTTTACAATCCGAGCCATTTCAATATAGGTAATATTCGGAATTTATGTTCCATGTTCGAATTTGAATGTCGTCCCTTACATCATAAATTTGTTTCAGCCTTCTTGTTTATAACTATAGCTTTACAAAGTTAACCATCTGAAAGCTAATATAAAAATAAAAGATATTAATATGTTATTTAATACCTACATCAATTTAAAACGTTTTATACTTAATATTTTTTTTATTTAATGGATATATTTAATGGTATGTAAGGATACTAAATTTATCTTCATTTGGAGTCAAATATTAAGTATCTATCACAATTATACATCTAAGTATATCTCATTGAGTATTTTTTATAGATCTTATTAAATAGTTTAATATCCAATATTTGCAGCAAAAATAAATCAAAAGCGCCTCAAACAACAATTAATACAATTATGAGGGTGAGGGAAGAAAACACTGCGTTAAAGTCGTGTTAAAAGGCAAGTAATACAATTTTCCCGCCTTTTTCTCCCCAGCCTAATTACAAGTCATTTTATTAATAAAAGAGATCGTTACAATTAGGGTGGTATCACTTAATGAACGCTAAATAACCATCTCGGTATTTTTATTTCACATCTACATTCAAATTGCTTAACAAAGAATAAGTGATAATATTTTCCTTAAGCTTACGATAGCTGGAGCTTATAGAACAATTTTATGTGAATTTCTCTTATTGCTTTTATATATTTTTATTATCTGTTCTTTTTTTTTTAAACGAATTAGGTATTTTTTAATTTATTATTAAAAAAATAAATAATATGAAAAATGTTTTTCAGATTCACTCCTCATAAATTATGTTAATAACAATATTATAACACATGGCCCACTAAAAATATTTAACCATCAAATGGTCATGGGCTCACGGGTCAACCATTAACTAAAAAAGTATATATATTTGAATAACGAATGATATACGGTTTGTTTATTGGCGGGCTTGTTCGTTCCTTTTTTGAATGACATTATTCCGGTGACCGGCGCGCGTCAGGGGCGATTGGCCGATGACCCCTCGGCCTCGTGGCTACTTATGTACAAACTTTATAATATTTTCGCAGCTTGGCCCAACCGGTTTGAGGGCAGTGAATTTTACGTGTAATTTGTGATTTAATGTCGCGCGTGCCTTGGTTAGGGTATTTTAGCATAATGTAACACAATGTACGTCGATATTTGATATTCGATAAATAGACATGCAATAACAATAAAATAACTTTTCAACAATGTAATATCTTATAATCTAAAAAGAACCTAAAACTCCATATTTAACACTTTATCCATATAATTGATACTTCTTACAATTGGTTTCCGAAAAATATGTTAAATCAATATTAATCACCGTTAAAGCTTGCCATATATAACTGTTTGACGATCGAAAATATTAACAAATACATAGGTACATAATATATGGATATACTTATGATCGGAGTTCCGAAATGAAACGCAAACGCTATTATTTTGTCGGAAATTCGTATTGCGGCCCTCCTGAGGTGCCCTCCGGATGAAAAATGAGGAAACTTTCCCTCTCCGTGTTTACTTTAACACTAGTTATATAAAAAGCACCGAAGACCCGAAACAATCCCCTTTATGTGATATATAACGATGGAAATTTGAGAATAGGTACGTGTTTTATAGTTGTCTATATTGTACATACCTATTTTTATTTTATGAATAAGCTCTAAGTATAAGTACATTGCTTGTACAGTAAGCTTACATTTTAATTTAATTTAATTTTTTATACACGTTTTATAAATTAAACGTTATTTTTTTACATATGAGAAGTAAGTATTAACAGTCGCTGACAGTTCGAAATAACAAATACATAGTTAATAATAGCTAAAGATAATACCAAAAAAATCTTAATTGTACAATGAAATACGACTTGTTATCGTGGCTTAGGTACTTTATTCACAGGAGATACATATATGGGTTCATGAAAAATAAATAAATCATAGGTAAAAAAAAAATAAATAAATAAATAAATCATAAAAAAATAAATCATATTGTCATATTGTCATATTATCATGAAAAATAAATAAATCATAGGTAATAATATTGCAATACAAAATTACATTTATTAAGGAATGATATATATTCCTTAATAAATGTAATATACGCATCCATAATATTATAGTTATAGTATTTGGTTAAGTATTCTATATTTTATCTTAAAATAATAGTTTTTAGTGCATATTCACTAAAGTTGACTGTCATAATTAAAACAAAAGTAACGTTTTAGTAAGCCGAGATCTCAAAGGCGGGCCTCGTTAATGTAACTCACATACAAGAACATAAGAAAAAAAAGCAACGACAAAGGGTTCATAAAAACGAAGGCTACAAAAAAGTCAAACGTCGACCTTACAGGTACACATCACCTGTGTCTGTAGTTGGGAAACGTCACGAAAATGCTGCGTAGGTACATAACGTTCGGACCCCCACGCACACTAGCGCAAACATATAAGCATATAGTGCACACACACGCATACACCCACACACGGCATATGTGGCCGTGTGGCACACGTGTGAGCGAAATAGGGTTATAGTGGATACAGTAGGCGTGAAAGGGACAGTGTTTGCAGGACGAGCGATACAACAAATCAATACGAGCGGTGGTGACCGGTAGCCTGTGTCACTACACCTCTCCCCCCCTCCCGCCGCGCTCACTGCCCCCACCCCCCACAGACCGCACGCCTCCACCTACATTGTCAACTACCACAGAGCAAGTTGCCTTCTAAAATTGTCCAACGTATTTGTTGGTTTTCCTTTGTTAGAATTTGCTTTCATCTCGAACAGTTCTTAATCAATCTAAATTAATCGTGCTATTCAAGTTGTACTATGACTACTTTGTTCGATAAATTTGTGTTAACGGTTAGTATATATTAGGTTACCTCTATTTTTTTTAATTTTGTGAGCTAGCCAAAGTAACTCTAGTAAAGTAACAGTAGTATTAAAAAAGAATCTTATATCAATAGACTGCAATAATAATATTATTTTAGTTCAATACAACTAAACTGTTTTTCTATTAGCAACTGATTTATTTCATATTTTTCTTTCTATGAAATAGTTGTACTGTTGTAGTACAAATAGATTTTCTTACAACGCTGTAATAAAATAAAAAAATACAATAATATCATCTGTAAAAATTACTCTGTGTAAAAAATCCGCTTGACCGCGCGTATGGAAAGCGCAGCGGAGCTCCGGGCGTAGGAACTTGATACTTTGATAACTTTTAAAAGGAAACCTCGCAAAAAAGATACAAATATTAAAACACATTTTGGATTATGTTATTGTATTTTTATTCTATAACCATGTATATAATATTTAAATGTATAGACAATTCAATTTATGTGCTTAATTAAATAAAAAAATATATTTATTTTAAGTAACACATCTAAGTTTAATGTCAATCAGTACTTTACGGAATTTTGTGAAAACGTTATATACAATCAGAAATGCGGGTCGAACATTCCAGTTCATCGGCAAGGGTTCTTAGTGTCATAAATAACGTCTGTTTATAAGGGGTGGGTGGTTTTACAGTTTATCCGTATGCCCTCAGTCCCTCCGAGGGCAGTGAATTACGAAGGGTTCGTGGACATCGCGTTGCTAGGATACGGAATATGGCGGCCAGTTCGAGTGAGACTATTGCTTTTGTATACAATAACAGTGCAATAATAACTTCGTATTTAATAGCTTTATGTATTTATTACATATGAGAAACTTTTCATATAACAATTACTTTGTTATGAATTCAATATTTATTAATCTTTAATTATATTTTTCTTTTTTATTCATAATTTTTAAAAATAAGTATAAACATATAGTGGAATTTTTAAGTAGTTATTGTTGACTACAAAAGAGAAAACTGCACACAAAAAGCTCACGACTGTTCCGTAACTTTTCTAAAGCAGTAAACTTGTTAAGTAAATAAATTCACAAAGCAGTTTATGGAAGCATTCTTATTCGTCACTTTTTGTTTCACAGCCATAAATAATCATTAAGTAACTCATAGAATGTGTATTTATATATCTATTTTAACTTTACGAAACGTAGTGCTCAAGCACTCCGTTCCGTTTCCACTTTTAGCCGATTTTCAGGCAATGGGTGTTAAGTGGGCGGAACTCAACGCCACGCTTTGCCTTGTACTAGAGCGAAATAAAATACAAATATTAAATATTAAATTTGAAAATATTAAATATTTGACTAACTCGAATGGAGATCAAACTCACGACCTTTCGCCTATACAGGAACAAGCTTGTGCTCCTCAGTATGTGGATTTAAGAATGATGTATATTGATCTAGAACAATTTATAAAACGCCGTATAACAAATTTGCTGAGTTGTTTCAATACTTCAAAATCAATAGCCGCCTGACCAACGAGTATACATATAAATATACTGTTTTACCCTTATGGCCGGCACGGTCCGCCATCTTGGATCCCACCCCCGCCCACTCAATCTTACCCCAACCGCCCGATCTTAGGGGCCTTTCAAAGACCGAAACCGACTAATACTAATGTCCTCTACGTATGCGTGTGTGTGTGTGTACATAGTCAACCTGTTTCGGCTCAATTTGATTTGAGCTTTGAATTTTCAAAGGCTTTCACGTAATGCTAGATGTGTATGTGTAATAAAATATAGTTGGCTATGTATGTATGTACTTCTACATACATATACAATCTTAAGAAGAACAAAATGTCTGTTAATATTATATAAACTTTTTATATTTGTAAAATAGATATTTAGGAGAGAGAAGAAATATAAAAACACCGTGAAAGTTATGTCAACATAGTTCTGAGATTATATATACATTTAGAATTTAAAAATCTTCATAATGATACTAGTAAATTTAAAATATAGTGCCCCCTTAATTCCATAAACCAGTGTATGCGCGTCCATATTTAAGTGAATATTCATAATAATTTAGTTACGTTATTTTACGATACATTTTATGGCGTCTCTTTATGACTTGTTATGTACTAAAGCGCAGATTTCGTAGCCGGTTTGCTCGTGAATAACTTAGTAGGTCATATACTCGTAAGTAAAACTTACGCGTATCCTAGAAGTATTTCAGAAATAAAACAGATTTTAAATGTGGAACGACGAAACACAGCTAAGTATATAAGATGAACGATGATATATAATTGTGACTGACGATCTAACTTAAACTAAGAAAATTTTAATACACCCCTGACTACATTATAATTTATAGTAATTTAAATTTAAATATTAAGGCCATATAACCATTTATTTTTTATTGGCATTACGTATCTCTTTTAATTTGTAATTAACACAGAAACACTATAACTACTGTGCTCGGTAAATAATTATTTTAAGAGCTATTAAGTTTATCCACTCCCTAAGCTTGTATGACATATATCCTATTTTATCATGAGATAGTTATAAAATTCAAAATGTTTTGTTTCATTTACTATATATTATTTCCATTTCAATTATTTTTACTTAAACATATTAAACAGAAATGGAGTACAAAAAGCTTTGAGCGCAACTGTGACTAAAACCTTTCAATCTAATCAGTAACTCCAACAGCATTGAGCCGTAATTGACGGGGCTCAAACCCATACAAAATAGACTGATGCATTACCAAAATAAAAGATTCATAGCTCGCTAAGAAACTCCCATCCCACCCATCGACACGGTTGCTAAACACAAAACCCTGAGGTGCACATACGTAAAATATTCAGTCGCCACGCCGATACATCATTCATTCGTCCGCCGAGATCGGTTCGACACCAATCTTCCATTTGGCAAGAAAATCGATACACGTCGTGGCCATATAAGCATTCCGGGGGAGGCAGACGGGGTGTCTTAAGGGGAGTTAAGGTTTAGTCCCGAATATTGAATTTCCCTTGGGACAAACCCGTTTCGCTTTGTCCCTTCGGCCGGGGTCGTATAGGCCCTGATGCCCGGGCGACCTACCTACATCTGTAGCCTCCCACACATCGGTGCGGTACATTGTACGGCTATACGGCTATATAGCGTGCGTACGTTTGTGCGTAAGTGTTGGATAATAACATTGCCAGGCTACCAGCCATACGTGACTTTCAGAGCTTTCGACGGGACGCTATGTGCCCTCTAAACTGAATATATATATATTACATGAGTGTTTGAGGCATTCGCCCTTTATGTGATATACGGACTCACTCCGAAGCCTCTAAATTAAGTCTCTTTAAATAAAACGTTTTACGCAACCGCATTAATGAAATTCAATTGAATACTTACCTTACCTTACTCTTGTTTGCTATTATATAGCTTTTTATTGAATACCTTACAGTAAAAAATGTTAATTAGTTTCATAATTTCTTTATTTATTATATTTATTAATGCAATAAGAATAATAAGTTTTACAAAAAATACTAATGAAACAAAGATAGAAAATAATTGCTTCTTTTAATATTTTTAAATGCCAACCTTATGCAACATCAACTCTTGAAAAGTTTCACGGGAGTCTTCATTCATGTCCTTCGTTGTAATATGTAACTTTACATAATGAAAAATAAAAAATATTATTTGAATTATGAATACAGCAATAATATACCTATAAAGAGACGTGTCGTACGTATCTTAATATCTATTTAGTATATTTCTTTCCCATATATAGAGAAATTTCAACACCATGCCAACTATTTCCTGCTTCATTTATTTTTCTCGGATGACCTTATAGTATGACTATTTGGTGTACAATGTACAAAAAGTCACAAACAAGATATAGTGTTTTACTATGTTTAAAGTGTTATTCCACACTAAAAAAAACCTTTAGAAAGCCGTCCAAACACTTTGACCAACTAAGCCTTTGGTTATAGGTTCTTATCAAGCTACGTCGAAATTCTTATACACTTTTTACACCTTTTTTATGTTATGATCTTTGTAGGAAGATTTTTGGAAATTTTCGCTATATCAAGACAATTCGTTACAATTATCGTTTGGCAAGAAAGAATAATTATTTATTTAATAGTTTAATTAAGTTTAAAGTGTCATTACACATTTGAACATAGCGGGATTTGTGCCTACGCCTATTGTAAGCCGTCCAGTTACGTCGAATTTTTTTTATATTTTTCACTAAGTATTTAACCCTTAGCAATAATCATTTTGTTCTTATTACAAATTTTTATCTTTTCGTAGTGAAAATATACATATTTTAATAAATTCAATATATATTTATAATTCAGTAACAACTAAACCGTTTTTTTATATATTTTCAGAATATTTGGCTCTAACGTATTCGCCACACAATAAGAAGTAAATAAAAAAAACATGACTTGCGCAATAAATATTTCAAATACAACAGAGTTATTTAGTTAGTCCACTACCCTCAGGGAGGGGTGTCGAGCGACCAATATATCTCTGCCACAATAAGATAGAAACTAATCTCATGCTACAAACATTTTACGTCACACTGCAAAGTAACCCTTATTTTCTAGGAAATAAAGGAAGTAAATTTCTAGGAAGTAAATTTAGTTGATGCTGTTGGATGTTTCAGAGCAAACTACCGGTACTGTTCTCACAGGCATATGTAAGTATGTCTTCTTATGGTATGTACATAAGAAATATAAAAAAATAATGAGAAATATAAATAAATTACCTGAGAAGGATCACATGGGACAGTGTCTAACTGTTCACAGTCAAGGGACAATTTGATTAATGTTTTCACATTGTCAATGCAAAGCAGAGCCAGATAAAGCGTATAAATGAAAAAAATTAAAAATACTAACCTAAAGTAACTACAATTGTCACAGGTTCAAAACGCAATCAACATTTTAATAATCGGATATAAAAATATTCTTATTCCTATATATATTTGATTCCTATGTTTGAAACATAATATGAACTTCCACTTATTTACAACTTTATTTACAATAGCTACAACTTTTACAACAATATTTATACAATATAACTATATACATTATATATCCCACCCATCGACACGGTTATTACGCCAGCCAATATAAATATAAATAAATTTTGTGTTGCATAAATATTATTTACTTGAAACATTTGTTACAAACAATTCTTAGCTTTCGATATGAGAAGTATTACTACTACTATTACTGCTTCTCTGAAAAATACAATTTTTGAATGCACTCCGATAACAAATTGTTGCAGATATATGTCGCCCTATTTCCCGATGGTTTCCAATCATCCTTTGTGTCGAACACGGCGACACTACGACGTATGTATTAACTACGAACTCTAATACCGCGTAGAAACTTACGATCTGACTATATTTCCTTTTGGTTTATATAGCTAAATAATTTCAATATATTAATGCTATATAATATACATATTGCTGGAAATAATTGAATCTATTTCAAAGAACATGTGATTACAAACAAAGAAAAAAATGTCCTCTCTACGTAAATGAAAACAGAGATTTTTCTCATTTGGCGAGTAAAAATCTCATAGCAGCAATACTTTTGATATTTGAACCATAATGTATAATACCTCTGATTAACATTTGACGAACTGTATATTCCGCTCTGGTGGACTTTTTGAAGCTACGTCACGATTCAGCTGCCGCGAAATAAAAATTGCCGCAATTTTAAATTATATTTATTTATTTTTCATTGCTTTTTTCTCTTAATTTTAATTTGAAACGGATTACTTGATGTTTTTAAAATTACATACTGTTAACTCATAAATTGATTATGATTTACATTGAGCTTTTGTTTTGTACGTTGGCTTGTGAATATGCATTTTTTTAAAATAAATACACAAATAAATGATCATTAGTTTAAAAGCTAAAAATTCATTTAGAACCGATGATTTTCTAATATTGAAAACAGAGTTCTATTGTGTTGTATTTGTTTTGTATCGATATGCTATCTTTTTTAATAATAAAAATGTTGTCTCGGCAATACCCATTGCAATTTCGATCCAGTTAATTATTCATGTTTTCAAATACAATGACCAATAATGGGGAATTTCAATTTGAAAATAATAGCGTTGCATTGAATTAATTCTAGCATTGTTTTAAGGTCACAATTGCTTAAAACAATGGAACGGAGTCACATGCAGAGTTTTAGACTAAACCTCTATTGTCGTAACCCTTTCTATACTGTACGTTTCATTGTTTTCGGAGGGCGCAAATTAATCTCAGTTTATTTCTTTGATCGCGATATTTAGAATAAAGGGCTTGTGACAGCCAAGGATATGTTAATTGAATTTAAAAACTGACATAAAACATGTATGCCCTTTAAACAAATAATAAACTATTCTAGATTGTTTAGGTTCTAAAATCCGTTAAAACACGGTATATATAATTTATTAAGCTTTTACTTTAACTCATAAGATCTCTAAGTAGCCCCGCTTTCGGATTAACATTTTCTACTTCATACTTTATATGAGTTTCTAATATAAAACATGTATCCGCGTAGGCCGACGTAATATCCGCTCTGTATCGCTGTAGGTTTATTATGCGAAAGCATGTGGAGATTTGGGAGGCTCGCAAGTCGCGAATTACTTACGATGAGGTAAACATCGCTTTTTGCACTGCTTCATAAAATATGTAAGAATTTTTGGGACTAAATACTTAATTTCGACCGAAATAGATGTAAAATGTAAAGGACTTTTCAAGCGTTTACCTTTTCATAATATAACGTTACGTGGAAAAATTTTATAAATAGAGCAATAAGAACAGTAGGTATACAAGCTTCCATAAAAACCTTTGATTTGTTGGAAAAAAGAAAATAATATACCTTTTTTTAGCTTTTTCTATCACACAGATTTTACGTGATATTGCCTGTTTAGAAACGGAACTCAACACCGCATGGAGCAAGAAAATGTAAATATCTTTTATTAAATTATCTCTCCTGGTGGAAATCGAATTCATAATCATTGTTCGCAAATTTATACGCTGACCCACTGTAGCTTGATGAATTTGGACTAATTTGAATTTTCACCGCATTATTCGTACGTTCTATATACACAAAACATTTATATCTATAAATCTTATAGTCTGAAGCACAAACAGAGTAAACATAGTAGATATATAAGAGCTTAATAGAAACTTAGATTAAAACACATAAACTGGCACAAAGGATTTAATTCCAAACTATCCGAAACAGACGTCAGATGTTTGTTTAGCGAAACCCTATAGACATGGAACGCTCATTTACTCTGACTAATTTATACCGTCTAATTCAACCCTTAACAAGATGCTGTCCAATATATATTGTATGTATATATGTATTCGGTTAATACTGATATATATGTATATGTACACAGCTAAGCCTTCCGAAAGTAGATCTCACACGGGCGTAGATCGCACACATGCAGAGTAAAGCCGCAAGGCACGTAACATAAGGAGCTTTGAAATTAATTTAGCTCGGAACTAGCTGGCAAATGGATAGACGTGAGCCCGGCGAAGGGGGTGACTCCCCGGGGGTGGGAGTGCGGGTAAATTCGGCGTTTAGGCGAACCTTTGTGGGGCCGAATGTGCTTAGAAGTAATTGTGTTGCGAGTTGTGTAAGGGTTTCGTAAGTTTTATTACCGTAGTTTACTGAAAATTACGATTTGGGCGTTAATATTATAGTATGCTTAAGTGTAATCGTTTCTTAATAGCTTCTATTTAATAAATGTGCTAAAGTTTATGTCATTTAAGAAAATAATGTGCGTTATTTTATGTTTTAACTTGATATTAAAGTTATGTTAGCAAATGTGATACTTTTTACTATTTATTTAAAAATAATTCTTATATAAAAGCTATCATCAGAACCCAAAGTTATCACTATGCCTTTTTATTGACAATTGATCTTAAAATTCTATTTTATTTCTCTGGTTCTATGGTTTCTCTGGTTTCTTTGGTTCTATATTGATCAGACAATTCTATTAATATCAGCTAACATTTAGGAACAACACACAGACACAACTTTCATTAAAACATTATTGTAACTAAGCTTCACGCTGTATCCCTCACATGACAGGGTAGGCAGAGGGAACTTGGGAACCTAGTGTTAAGACACTCCGTTCCACTTTCGTTCCCCACTTTCCGCCGAATGTGAGGAATTGGGTGTTGAGTGGCGGAACTCAACGCCGCTTTTTACCTAGAACTAGAGAGAAGAAATGAAAACATTAAATATTTAAATTGTAAATATTAAGTATTTCATTTTCTCAAGTGATAATCGAACCCCCTAGCTGTCGGTAACAGTCACAAGCTTGTGCTGCTGCGCCACAACAGGCCTCAGGCAAATATTATTCTAAAATATAAAATACCTGTCATTAGCATTATTTTCAACATTTTAACAAAAACAATAAATTTCCTATAAAATCTAACACAAATCGTTTTAATATCCTTCTTTCACCGAAGCCTTATAATATCCGTTGGTTATCCATACTAAATGTACATCACATTGTCATATACACCGGTCGATGCCGGATAATCCAGATAGTAATATCCGGCCTTTTGTTTTATATAAAATGTACGGTACATGTTGTCTCAAGTCTTAAAAGAAACTCTATTCTATATATACACACATATTGTTTCACAGCGATATACGATCTTAGGCGTAATCTTCTGAGTTTACAGATGCTGTTTTTGATGGATCAACATAATGCGTAGCATATAATTTATGAAATGAAATTAATATTTTGTAATTAATTTTGAATCAACATATGGATGACAGCTTTTGTTGTACTTAGGTGATAATAAATAAACAATATCTAATTAATAGGTGTATTTTATATTCACTCACTCACTCAGCTTCACGCTGTATACCGCACATGATAGTTTTAAGACACTCCGTTCCACTTCTGTTCCCCACTTTTCGCCGTATTTTATATAATAATAAATATAATTTAATATTAAAATACGCAGATATTTATCTTGACTAGGCATTTATGATAAGTAAAAAACGAAATAAGTCTTAATTTATAAATATTTCAACTGACCTATTATAGATATATGTTTTTTTTTTTCATTTTAACAAACATGTTTCTTGAGCTTATCGGAGGATGCTAGACTAAAATAACAAATATATATAAAATGGCAATAGTTCAATAAAAATTAAAAAAACAGCATTTTTTTAATAACCTATTAAACTACTTAGTATTTTTTTTAGATTTAAGTATTATTTTGCATTATGTCTTATATTTTACAATTAATCAAATGAAGTATATGTTATTTATTGTCTTCTTTTTGTGATGTTCTTCCTTTCTTCCTTTATAATTTCTGTATGCAGCTCAAACAATCAAATATTTACGTATAATTCGAATCTTTTTGTTGCCTTAACCGTGAATCTTTTTTTTTTCATTGTGCTTCAAGTGTACTGTAAACTTGAATAATGATAATTAATTTTAGCATTATACTTCCATATAATATCGCGATAAATGGTCTTGTCAGACGGACAACGGCATGATCCTACAAGGGTTCCGGGTATTCCTTTTAAGACGGGACCCTAAAAATGAACTTTGAATATTTTTATAAAACCTAATTCACTAAAAAACGATTTTATTAAATGTTACGTTACAAAATCTATAAAATATAATGATAAGTTCAGAAAAAAAAAATCAAAACCAACATAGACAAGATTGTAAAGAAACCGACTCCATAACATAAGTTCTTAAAACTTTTACGAAACTCTTTATGGAAGTCCTGAATATATACGCATATTACGAATGCGGAGCTATGTCACCTTGAGTTTAACTATAAAACGAGCTACTATAAAGCACTGTTACGTAACGCGATCGTTGAGCGTTTGAGACGTTCATTACTTAACGTGTTGTAAGTGTGGCTTCAATCCAGGAGTGAATATTTTTATTGGTAGCATTTATATTGCTTACTTGTCAATAATTGATATATGTTTAAGCATAGAGTAAATCCAACTCGTTAATATTTTAAATGTATTAATATTTCATATCCTAATAAGCAATAACTTTGAAACTCATAAGAAAACACAATAAATTTTAAAAAATATATTTTGCAAAAAAAAAAATCTAACATAGAAATAAAGTATCAATTTAACAAATGCTTGAGTTTGGTCAAAGTTCTCGCATGTGCTTATCTCAAGGTGTTCAAATTGAAGAGTATTAGATAGAGCTCCGCTACACTTATCTAAGGAACTCTTATTAAATCCTCCTTAACTAATCCTTTAGCGAGTGAGTACGATCAGCATGTAAAATTTTACGTTCGTTATATTATTTAAGTAAACTCAATAAATAAAATAAATTGAATGCTGATCAATATATGATAAACGTTTATGAATATGTAAACGTTTTACATATATATTTTTAAATGAATATGATAAAAATATCTCATATTTTTTTACGTTGTTATTATATTTTTATAATGAGACATAAATACAAGGAAAATTAATGAGTATCTCACTCATTAATTTTCCTTGTATTTATGTCTCATTGAAATATTTCTTTAAAAATTAAAAAATAAAAAAAAAAATTTTTTTTTGTAAAAACGTCATTTATAAGGTTAAAATAGATAATGTATGTTAAATATATTTACTAAGCTATTTTTTTATTATAAAATTCTAAATCATTGTCTAGTTTTGATGTCTGGTTTCGATTTTGTCAAACAAATTATTTATATTGATGTATTTTTTTTTCTGGCACGCTCGAAACGCCATAATTGAAGAAATGAATGAATGAATGTATTTTTTACTCGTACGAACCGATTTGAATTAAACAAACACTAAATGTTAAATGAACCTTGTGGAAAAACTATACTCAATACTGAATTTAATTTGATCAAGTATTGTCTTAGATTAGATTATTATTGTGTACGTACACAAATGAAATAGACAACAGTGAAATAGACAAACAGATTATTTATTATTTGGTTTGGGATAAACAACATTTAAGAATCAATGATGAATAATATATTGTATGTATACCTTCCATGTACAGAAAGCTATTAGTTACAATTGTATTATTTATTTAAAGCTTTAAAGCAATTATCGTTAATGTAGGAGTATATTTTTTACATTAATTTAATTAAGTTTAAGATTTCAGTAAGATCATTGCTAACGCTACCGGTAATTAGTGCGAACGTACATACATAGCTCGCCGTACATAATGTAATTATGCATCCTACATACACCGCTCTAAAATATCCGAACAATTTGGAACTCTACGAAGTTGGGACCGCAGACGTCGGCCATCTTGCCGTCGCTATGGCAACACACCGCGAATTGTCTGTACCTGAATGTAAATAGCTTCGCGTTTTGTTGTTTATGGCTGAAACTTGTGTGGAACCTTTGTGGGACGCAATAGATTTTGTGTAAAAATACTTAGGCTTAACTCGTCACAAAGGAAAACGAGCTAGCTGAGCTAAAAACATTAATTTGTTTGTGGTGTAACACGCGACGATGTGACAATATGATATAATTAGAATGTGATTTTATAAATGATTGAATATTAACAAAATGTATATATATATTTTTTAAACTTAGGTAGCAATAATTTATAATTCCTTTTGTTTCTTAAAAAAAACATTTAGATTTCAGTTTTTTGCTTTAAGCAAGAAAATAAAATTGTAGATCTTCTAGCTAGCTTCTAGCTATATATTGTATTTCTATAATATTTGTAACAACCATTTCTCTTAACAACATTCTTAACATTAAAAGTAACCGTCAAGTTACGTCAAAACTTATAGGAAAAATGATTTATGCAGAAACTTTTTGTAAATTCAAGTTCTTTACTTTATATTATTATGATTCAAAAAGGTACCTTCAATATTATTTAACAACTACAATGTCAATAAATTCAAGTATTTAGTAAATCTTTTGTCTACAAAAAGGAAAAAACCAATAACAGCCCCGAGGTATTTAATTTAGAAACTTCAGACAATATTCCATATATTTAATCCGTAATTGAACACAAACAAGGGTTGAACGTAACATCTTCAAGTAAGGTACCTACGTGTGGGTACTATGCTTTAATCAAACGTCCGTGACGAAGCTCCACCATTACTAAAATTTTATTATTAACTGTTTTTTTTTGTTTCCAGTCAATCCTAATCTAACCTAACCCGCTAGGAATATAGCGTTTTTTAGGAGTCTTTTCAAGGCATTGCATGTTGGTACACTACAACTGACACGTTTACAGTCCGCTTTTTAGTAAGTACGCTTATATCTTTTTACCACCGAGCCACGACAGCCTCACCATACACACACACACATATATATATATATATATATATATATATATATATATATATATATATATATATATATATATATATATATATATATATATATATATATATATATATATACATATATATATATAT
The DNA here is from genome assembly GCA_019049475.1 of Eueides isabella. Classification (NCBI taxonomy): domain Eukaryota; kingdom Metazoa; phylum Arthropoda; class Insecta; order Lepidoptera; family Nymphalidae; genus Eueides; species Eueides isabella. The sequence continues at coordinate 10,118,240 of CM032389.1, read as the reverse complement.
GTGTGTGTGTGTATGGTGAGGCTGTCGTGGCTATCGTCGTGGTATATATATTTAAATTTTTTTCCGAAGGATAAATAAAACAAGTACAGCTCACGATGTTGTTTCATGAATTTGGTAGGGTATTTCGATTTAAACGTTGTCCGCCATAAGTCGGGTGGTACGCTTGCGATCCTGAGATATGAAGACTACACTACCCTCTTTCTACACTGGATTACTTAATATGGAATAAGATTCTATATATTCTATTTTATGTAAGAATTTTTCATTCAAATATTTATAAATATTTATTTTATTATTATCTTTGTCTTTTTATTTTTTTATTTACTATTAATTTTAAGTACATTTTTTTGTTAGGGAAGTAATCAAAATGTAGTGGATTGAATTGCCGTTGTAACAATGCGCCACTTACTTAAGTTATTTTTTTTTGTGCAAATTTTATATCGTATTGTGTAAAAGTAACTATACTTTATATTACACATTCATATCAATTTAGTTTGAGATATTTGTGCATTGTTGATAGGCGAAACTAAACGCCACGATTCTTTTTATAAAAGGCTAGGGTCCCCTCTGCCTACCCTGCCTCGTGCGGAATAAAGCGTAAAGCTGAAAAACAAATTGTGTAAATATACTAATAGAAAATGTTCAAATATTTAAAACTAAAATCCCTTGGAGAACAGGCAAAATTAAGGTTTTTCGTCAACACAATTAAAAAATATCAACTTTTACGCATCGTTTTTGCTGCGGTTTGTAAAAAATTTGTCAAGAAATACTAATACAAATAATAATATGGAAAAGAAAAAGTCGATAAAATGAAAAACTAATATTTATATGACAGATAAAAAATCTTATACACATTGTAATTTATTTTATACAAAATTAATGCATCTGTCGGTAAATTATGTTTGTCAACTTTTATAAATCGTAGGAGAGAGAGAGAAGAGAGAGGGGAGATTGATTTGCTTATGTGTTTATTTAAGTAAATGCCTAAGTTGTCACTGAGAAATAAGTTTAGTTTTATATTATACATAAATCAATTCACAAATTTGTTTAACGTGTCTGAGAACAATAATCAAAATTAGTATTTTTTCAAAAAAAAATCTTCAGTCTCATATCGCCTATTCTACTCAGAGTGTACCAAAACAACATATTTTTAACTGTTTTTACTAAAATATTTCAAAGTCCATCGCCATACAAATAGATAACAGAGGACAGACAGACTAGTTGTGGAGTACTCTTCATTTCGAATGCCTGTCCACGCGCAGCCTCCCCTCCTCCTACACGCCTTGTGTACTACAACATGGAACCGTAATTAAGGAACTATGGATATCACTGTTTATATTTATAATTCTATTTATCTGTAGTTTCAGATATCTTCTTTCTTGACATGTTTAGAAAGAGAAAATCTAATCTTAAAACACTACTATTTTGTATTAATATTTATATATAATTCTATTTGTAATATCACACCGCTCTATACTCGTCGTGGGTATTTATGTACTTTTTGATACTTGCAATTAAACTTTGTAAATACTTTTTCCGTACATTTATTAAGTTTAAAAAACGTGCAAATAAGTTGTTCACCAAATGAGCGATACAAAAGATACACCATTTTATTTTTATTACAAAACTTTCACTATATAAAATTAATGTCATATACATTTTTGTTTAAATAATTTAAGAGCTCCTTCTCTCTCAAGCAATATTTATCTTTACATTAAGTTATATCAACTGCCACATCCAAAAGAATTTCCTTCTTAAACCTTAACGCATGCCCTTCGCTCCTTACCAAGTGATGAAAGGACGTGTGATATACCCCTCTGTTGTGGCTTGCTCTCAGGCTCTCTGCTAAACTTGAGGGCGACGCCATTACGGCCCACCTGTGTTAGTGAAATGGTGTAGAAACAGTAATGAAAACGATGGCGCTCAAGATTCTAAAGGCATTGTTTAGTTTGGATATATCTTAATATGAAAGGTTCCACCGTTATGAAGAACAAAGCACTTGAGTGATATACATAAGTGATGCAGCGAGCCTTTGCTGTGTTTATCTTAAATTCGAGAACATCATTAATAAGATTTATTTGAAATTTATTTCAGAGTTATTTATTAATTAAGTATATTACTAAATTATTTAAATGCTTACAATTTTTTTTTGAAGGTGGTGAACGGAACGGAGTGTCTTAACACTAGGTTCCTAAGTTCTCACTGCTTACTCTGCAGTGTGCGGGATACAACGTGATGCTAAGATTTAGTTATAAAAAAATTAAGTGTATAATAAATTTTAAGTATTAAATATTTTTTTTTGTTTTATTATTTGTTCAATATGCTAAAAGTAATTTAATTTACGCCTATTACGTGTTTTGTTAATTTTTCATTAGCTTAAGGCTTTAAGATTGTTAAGCTTTACACTGTAGGTGGAGGGAACTTGGGAACCTAGTGTTGAGACACTTAACATACATATTTTAATACACTATTATTATTTTTCTTATAAAATTATATATATTTATTTATCACCTATTTATTTTTTTTTTAGATTTACGCTGTCTCCCTCACATAGCAGGGTAGGTAGAGGGAACTTGGGAACCCAAAATTAAATTCCTAAAAACCTCATATTCTCCCTACTTTGCGTCGAAATTGTGGCAATTCTTGTTAAGTTGCGTTTGAAAATATTAAATATTTCATTTCCTCGAGTGGGATCGAACTCACAATGTGTCGCGAGTTACACGTTTTCGCCCCTGCGTCATAACACTTGCTTTATAATGCAATACAAATCTAAAAACGAATAGGTACCTACTTAAAATGTAAGCAAAATCAATTTTGATATGATAACATAATTCAGTTCAATATTGAAAATATTAAATATTACAGTGGTATTTTTAAATGAAACACTTTTAAACGGATTAATCGCGTATATTAAATGGTAAACATTTTTGGGAAACCCGACGTTTCGAACACTTTACAGTAGTCCGTGGTCACGGGTAGTCTGTCTACCCGTGACCACGGACTACTGTAAATATACGCGATTAATCCGTTTAAAAGTGTTTCATTTAAAATGTATAACAATCGCGAAAATCAAAGACATTATTACAGTGGTATTTTTAAACTTTAAAATAGTAAAAATAATTAATAAATAGCATTATCCCTTGCCAAACGATAATTTTAACGAATTTTGATGAGAACATTGGGATTAGTTGGTCAGAGCGATCGGTTTCCAAAAGGCTCGGGTTCAAATCTCGCCACGTATATTTTTAAACGTTTTTAAACTTAGTCTAGTATTACAATAAATAATATATTTTGCGCTTATGTATTTGAATTATGTATAGGATATCATTACTTGCATTTAATAATAATGAATGGTTGTTGATCAAAGTAAATCGTTAATAACTTAAAAGTATCTCGGAAACCAATCAAATCGCTACATCAACTATCCGAGATTGAATTGCGAATGTACGTAATATATCAAAGGTAATCCGTTTAAGTTTAAGGGGCACTATATATCATGATAGTACATAGCCACCCTGTTTGGTCGCCTAAGCAGGGTGGGTGCGCGTATTTAGGCGTTTGGCTCAAATGTTACAGTTATAACGCTTACGTAACGTGAGTTGTTTATTTGATTGTTATATTTCTGAAGCTATATTTCTAGTGTTTTTTAAGTGTTGATTTACATTTAGCAATGAAAATTACTTAGAAAATGTGTCAAAATTTAAAAGTTGCGAAATTTGAACCCGCACCTTTTGGACTTTCTGAGTTAAAAGACACTTTTTTGTCGCTTTAGAAATGGATATATTGCTGTTTAGTATTGTATTGAAAACAAAGCCGGAATCTTACTAGCTAAAGAATCTGACGTATTAAAATGTTTCTTTGAAATACTTTTAGGATAAAATATATTTTAATAAATTAACTATTGAATAATATTACTATCTATTTATTATTACTATTTATTTATTATTACGATTTAGTTACAAAGATGCAGTTTCCCCTGTTGAATCACAATTCTGATACTTTGGGTTAAGTTTGGTAATAAATACATAATTATTTTTGACATTTTAGTATATATATGTATTGTGACCTAGAGTAATTTTATTTCAGTTGATGAAAATATAGAAAGTTAAAATAAAGTACACAATAGGTACTTACTATAACTGTCGCCGCGTACACTAGCCGCACGTACACCGTACAGCCGCGTAGTTTCCTATAACTGTTATGAAAGTATATTTAGGCATTTTAGTTGTAGTGAAAATTAATTAAATAAAAACGCCCGCTTCTCTCCTATAATTTGCACCACGATCTTTGTTCGTCAACTAAGCAGGGAGGGAGGCTGGCAAGGGGGTAACATTTTCCTGTTTGAAGGCACACGTCGCAAAGGGAAATCCTGTACAGGACAGAGCTCTAAAATTGCCCGCTTGTGATGGTGCTCAGGTATCTAAAGTACGGATTGCAGAGTAAATTGACGGTCTATATGTAGAATATGTACGTTATTATTGAATATTTGCTTTCATTTTTACTTATGCTGTAATTTGGCTCTTCGATGCAAGTAGTTTTGTACTTATTTATTTAAAAGAGTTTCCCAATAGGTCGTTTTGTAGACATCGTTTGCATTGTTATAAAATGGATGACATTTGGATTGTTAGTATGGAGAAAATATTAAGCTTTTTAAGTATGCTTTGAGTTCATATAAGATTTTTAAAATATAACGTCATAATTATTGCAAAACAGCGTTTGAGACATGCTGTTATTTTAGATCTTCTTTAATATATTATTTGACATAAAAATACTTCTTTTTAATCAGTAATGTTAATTGACAAAATTAAATTTGTATTAATAATAAAACATTATAAACCAATAATTTGTATTTATATGACTTCAGCACATTCCTTTTTATTTCATAAGCAGATTTTTCTAGGAAGTTAAGTTGTAAATTAAGCTATCTAACAAAGATTTAGTATTACATAAGCATGTATATATATATATATATATATATATATATATATATATATATATATATATATATATATAATATAATATAATATAATATAATGTTTTATTGTTACTGTTAACCTTTGTACATATAAACGAATAAACTAATATATAACATTTTCCTCACTCAACTTGTTTATATAATATGGTCTATGGACAGACAGAGAGAATCTAGGAACCTAGAGTTAAGAATTAACTCTTTTTGCTCTACCTTGTTACTAGATCTAAGAAATGAAAATATTAAAGATTTAATTTGAAAACCTTGTATATTTAATTATGAAATATTAAATATTTCATTTCCACGAGTGATATTCGAACCCAGAACCTGTCGCATTTACAATCATATGCTTTTGCCACTGGGCCACGTCAATCCAATAAGGCATACATAACCTCAATGAAGGTATAATAATATTATTGTAAATATAAAAAATATAGTAATATTATTTTTGTGTCTGTTGTACGTTAGACTTCCTTGCATCTAATGCAAATTAAATTAATATAAACAAAAGACAATTTACAAAACTTTCTTTATAGCGACTATCTAGATAATAATAAAACTAAATTACATACATAAATCTACAATCTACAAAATAAATTGTTTTACTGACGTTACTCACTACGTATCTACATACCTACATACGACCACGCGATCCATGATTACCGACTGATTGCAAACACCACTGTTTATATTTACCCTGCGAGTGATACTCTGCACTACGACACGCTCTTAGTTGTGATATGAGCAAAAATTACACACGGGTCTCTGGTGCGGAGCGAGGCAAAGAGCTTTGTCTAATATATGTGTTATTTGAACAACTTGACATGACGAGATCAAATTAAAACTCAGAAGTTATATGTTGACGTTTTCATTTTAATAAGAGGATTGATGGTCGCGTGGCGGAGTTGATATGTTTGGCATGTTGATGTATGTATGTATTTGGGGATATGAATCCCACTACGCTTGTTATAAAGCAGTGTTTGAGTAAACAAATAAAAGATCACTTTTATGGATATTTAAAAACACAAGGGAATAATATAGATTTCTTTATTGAGATTTTCCAAATTTGCAAGCTATGTACATATTAGTTCGTATGATACAAATAAATATCTATACATGTTTAATTATACATACTTACGTAAACATAAGCTACTGATAAATATAACATTAAATTTACTGATTTCATATATTTATTGTTTTTTAACATATAAATGGGTCGAAAATAAGATTTTATTTCGCGATCCCGAAATAAATGTCAAATTAACGGAATGGACAGCAAAGTGATCCTATAAAAGTTCCTTGTTTTCCATGCTGTACGAAACCCTAAAAATGAATTATCATCCTTTTACCAATCTTTCTATTTTACATATATATTTAAGGAAATTTCGCAACAAGAGTTTCTTTGTAGAGAGTATAAAAAGAAAGCTAACTAAAAATAAAATACTGTATATGTATGTCTATCTGTATCATTTCAGACCATTCCAGTGAATATAAGTATATATGAAACAATGCGTTTCAAAGCTAAAGTGAAAAGATATAGATACCTATACAATTTCGTGTTATTGCACACTCTTCTTAAAAGAACTTATGACACCAACGTATGTATGAAGATACGTTATGAGGGTAAGATAACTGGGACGGGTGGCATTAGGGTCGCTCATGTCATTAAGCATCCCTTGACTTGCAAACGCATTGATTTGCATGGCCTGGTTATTTTTAGCTATGTGGTAGCCCTCGCTAGTAGTATTTTTATGTCTTTTATTCAAATGCAACTGCAGTTCAATCATTTTGTTTTATTTACTTTTTATTGATTTCTGTACGATAAATGATTATAACTATTGTAAAAAGTCTTTTATTAATTACGAACTGAATAAATAACTCTCATATAAATAAGTACCTATAGTAAGATTCAGTTCTGTACACTGGATATATAACAAAAAACCGGTCTATTGCGGACCGGACTTGTCTTAAGAAGGTTCCGTAATCATTTTAGTACTGTATGTAAGTTCTTTCACTACGTAACAAGCAAAACTAGAGGTCCGCCTCATAAAGGAATTTGTATGAAATTTGCGGCGTAAAATATTTCATATATTTTAACTGTGGTAGGTATATGTGTTGAATGCGATAATATAGAAGCTTGTTTTTGGTTGATACTTAACGCGATCTCTAGATAAGTGGTATTGACAGACAAACAATAAAATAAGTCTATAAAGGTTTTTTTTTGCCTTTGTAGAAAGGAACCCAAAAAATATATCTCTCGTTCTTTATAATATTAAATTTCTGTTTTCGGCTATGTAATGTTTCTTTCAAAGATATGCGAAACAGTATCAGCCCATCCAATGTGTAGAGATTTAGTAATAGCTTTAGCAAAAGTTTTAAAACATTTTACATGTTTAATGAGGAATCCAGCTAACATTGAGCAGCTAGAAATATGAATATAGCGCCTCAGGACAAATTGTTTAATGTGATGAGAGAATTCTGAAATTTTAACTAAATAACGAAGATCAATAAGGTAAGATTGCTAATTTTCATAGGCACCCTATAAATATACTGCTACATACATATTAAAACTATTACATTTACTATAAAAAGTAATTGTGATATTATTAAAAGCCATAATTGTATAGTATATTACGTTATAAGCATATTTTTATATTTGACTTTTTCTCAAAACCTTATTTTAAATTATTTTTACATTAAATTAAATATGATAATTTTAATTTTAACATATATATTGAAAATCATATATTCAAAATAATACTTTAATTTATTATAATAGGTTATAATTAGATATACATAGGTATATTATATATCTAACTGATACCGAGAGAAGTATTTTATTTATCTATTAATAAAAAAAATACTTATCTCAGCTTTCCATTTCAATACAGAATTACTTTAACTTTGATTTTACGTACATTAGGAATTTGTCAAAAAATACTAAATTAAATATATATATATTCTTTTTCATCATAGTGTGTAACAAAAGTAAACTCATTAGAGTAAATTAGCTACATACTACAACAACGCTCTACATCGTCGAGGAAATTGTTATAATTTGCTTTATTTTAATAAGTGTTGACACCATCGTTGCAGTGGGAAGAATGCGTGAGAAAAAACGATTAACATAGGTCCAATTAATTTAAAATTGAGGAAATATTTTCATGTATATTTTAACTACTTATTAGCACAACTACTAAATTTTTATACAATATTTAAGATATTTCTTTAAATAATAAAACTAAATCGCCGACCGAACAAAAATTTAAAAATTACATACTGTTGCAGTAATATCACTTAAATGAATATTTCTTGGCTAACTCATAAAATCATACCACATTTCAATACTTGTTAGATATCGATGGTTGAATCAATGAACAATCAATTCGATATTTTTGACACATCAACGTCAAGCAAGAGTAATATCTTTTGTCGTCTGATGGGAAAAAATAACCGGTAAGCAGCAACCCTTTACAATGTACCATACATACAACTCATTTAAATCTCTAAGCATCCCCTGTTTTGCCTGCGATGCACCTTGTTGCAAATTAAGGATTCAACCCTATAAAAAATATGACCCCAAAGAATCGTGGGTAAAAAAGTTTTATCTTTTTTTTTTATTATACTTTATTGAAATGAGACACCGGGGTCGAATATAAAATTGGTCTTTTTATGCATAGTGAAAGGGTTAGACACGTTCATTGAATACGTTTTTTTATTTAATTTAGTGATACGCACAAAAGCCTTTTGCTACTGCGGTTCGTGATGCTTCGTTATAGCGGTGTTAAAGTTGGATTTGTGTTTGGAATTATGTTCTTAACTACAGATAGTGCTTAATTATAAATGATTTTAAATACAAATAATTCAACAACGCAAATCTTTCTTTATGTTGTAAATTTTTAGAGATACATTCTTAGTAATATATATATATATATATATATATATATATATATATATATATATATATATATATATATATATATATATATATATATAGATCAATAAGATAGATAAGTACTTTATAAGGGGGACAAAGTAATTATTGTATTACCAAGAACTTATTTAACTCGTCATGTACCTTTCTACGCGGTGTGGCATTACCTTCTTAAATTTTTCCTCATTAATGCATCTCTTGGTAGAAAAAAGCAGAACAGAATATTTTCACATGACTCTCTGCCTATGTAATAAAACTTATACCTAAATAAATATAGATGCACTAAAAGCTTAAAGTGTGTTTAAAAAGTCACATCAAAAAATTGGTTCGAGTTAAAATGAAATGTTTCCCATTATGACATTTCATTTATGCACAATCTAATAATTAATAAATGCTGCAGTTTCCTACAGTCGAGCATCATCCATAATACAGCCGTATCTTGTGTCAAAATACAAAAGCATAGATTTTATCTGCAAATTTCACACTCCGTGCTCTAACATTCCGAGGGCTTTATTTGGACAGATAACTATCGTTCCCATTTCATCTGCCGATGTCGTCTGTGTCAAGAGTCCTTAACTCTATTGACTTCGTGTGACAATGGTTTAGATTTATTTGATTTTATACTATGTAGATAGATAATAGAGTACGGTACAATATTTAATGGTTAATTTTTTAATACCAGTGTTGTACACATTTTCATATTATAATGTGAAACAAAGAGAAGCAAAGTGAAATGGTGGGTAACTGAAACTAGATGATATGTCTAGTAGAAACGAAAGATATGATATGGATGTCAAAAGGAATATTGTAGCCGGTAACAAACTTGACGTTGTCTTGGCAGCTTTGATAAGACGGCGAAACATTAGAACAGCTGCACGTTTGGCCGTACACAGTGTTGTTACCGACGCTGTTATACGTATTGGTGGGGATGCGATCTCGTCGTAGAATATATGATCCGCGGAGAGCTACACAAAATGGTAAGTACTAACGTGGATGTCACGATGAGAATGAAGAATAACGTGCTTAGCTGGTTTCAACACATTGATCGAGTGAGTGATGAAGAAATGGCTAAAAAATAATTATGAAGAAAAAAATAGCGGTAAAAGCAGTAGAGGGAGTCCTCGGTTGACTTTCGAAAACACAGGGTCTTGTGTGTACAATACTGGAAGAAAGTCACGTACAAAGGATGAGGAGGACCCCCAGAACAAATGAGTGTAAGGTCAAACTTAAAAAACCATGCCTTATAGATATTTTATTTTAAATGACAATAAATATTTATTTAGTAAAAGAATTACAACAAATATTTATTTAGTAAAACAGGTCCCGCAGCAGAACCAAAGGCAATTGGGCTGACGTTGCCCAAGACGAAGCGAACTTCCCAGAACAGAGTGCGATGGCGGACCACTTTGACTCACCTAAGGCAGCTCTGTCTTACCCAAGGCACACAGGGCAGTAAGTCAGTAAGTCAAAAGAAAAAAAAAATATCTATTGCTGATTTAAAATGTTTTTTTTTATTTAAACCAGCAATAAAAGTAAATAAAAATTTAACTTATCATGATTAAATTAATTAGCAGAAATATATGTATTGTGCTAAGTTGTATCAGAAAATATACTTACATATATGCTTTTAGTTTGATGAAAAAAATCTATTCTTGGTGCATTTTGACCTACATTATAATGTACTTTATATATTTTTTCAAAAGTTACATATTAGTCAAATTCTTTGTTATACGACAGCGTATGTATATATATATATGACACGTGTATTGCAGAGGAAATATGTAAAAAAGATGAATGCTGTTGAGATGCGATGCTTTAAGTTTAATGCTCAATTTAAGATATCCTCTTTATTATCTGACGTTTAAAAAAAAAATATTCTTGGTGATCGTCAGTAACTCGAGTTATACATTACCCTTTTTACCCAACTGCGCGACGCAAAGGAAGGTAATGTTTAATTTTACCTACAATATAATATAACATAATTTGAATTGAATAGTTAGAAAATAGTCAAATTATCTACAGATTTTATCGTGTTATTGTTAGTGGACAGGAATATATTATAGTGCCAATATCGTCCTTCGTTGTAAAATATCTTAGTAATACAGATTATACTATCTGTATAATCTGTATTACTAAGATTATACAGATAGTATAATCTGTATTACTAAGATTACACTTTTTTTTATAGCTTCACGCTTTATCCCGCACGAGGCAGGGTAGGCAGAGGGAACCCGGGAATTTAGTGTTAAGACACTCCGTTTAACTTCCGTTCCCCACTTTCGCTTTGCCTTATTACCAGAGCGAAGAACGGAAACATTAAATATTTAAATTGAAAATATTAAATATTTCATTTTCTCGACCGGGGATCGAACCCAGAACCTGTCGGTTACAGTCACACGCTTGTACCGCTCCGCCACGACAGGCCTATACAGATTCATTCTTCCTAATTTATCATCGGTCCTTTTCACGAATCAAATCTATCGTCCAGGTATAAAAAAATCTACAGATAAGTCTAAACATGAACATAGACTACAGTAAAGTTTAAAATTCAGAGATATACTACAAATACAACAGTAAATGCAACATTTTCAATATATTAAGTATTTTTAGTGTTCTACATCTGCGTTGGTAACGAAATGGCGGACATGTATTTAATAATGGGTATAATAAACGTCATTACTATAAGGACGTCTACTATACCTACGCCAAACTAATATTTGTAATTAAAAAATCCAAATTGAAAGATTAGATAAATATATAGGCAAATCATCAAATGAAATAAATACTTAATTCTACTTAACATCCCATCAATATATACAATATAAATATAAATTTTCCATCTGAATTGATAAACACAATTCTAACCTCATTGAATATGGCATTTCGTAGCATCCTAAAACTCATAAATTTTACTTACCCTGTGCAATGTCCGAATGTTTTGTAACTGCGTCGCCGCCGTCACTCCTTCCACATTGGTGGGACATACGCTCCTATTTACCAGTAACCCTTACTGACCCTTAACCTAAATATAACCTCTCGGACCCTTGGACATTGTGTAGTGAATTAATCGGCTGGTATGCCCATTGTATTGGTCAGTACCCGCCCGAAACGGCCGTCCATCCATTGTGTTCATATTAAAACTTTTTAAGTGTCCCCGTCAGTTTAGGGCTTTGGGACCGGTTTGCAAATTTTTTATTTAACAAAACTAGTTCTATGTAATGCATTTGTGATGAATTTCCGCGTTTTTGTTGCTTTGATATATTAGATTCGTTTGTTTTTTGTTTAAATTGCATATAAATTTTACGGTTAATTGATTTGTGTTAAGTAAATATCTTTTGTAAGTATTTTTACATTGGAATATTTTGTTTCAGCTAATCGTTGTAATTTTGAATTATTCTTATTGCAGGTAACATAATTATGTACTTAACCAAACAACTATTGCGCAGAAATTTATCTAAATAAAAACTTATTGAATCTAAAAGCCTAAAAATAATAGATGTCAGAAGATTTTTTTTAAATATGGTCAAAACATCAGATGTATAGTAACATCAGATATATTATTTAGAATAATTCAATATTCACGAAATATAATAAATAAATATAATAATGTAATTTAAAAATCTGTAAATGTCTGTTATGAAACACATAAAGATAAAACACATAACTAAGTTTTTTAACATTTTAAAATCCTCCTAATACCAACCGCCAGTACCTACCGATATTGGAAAAACGACCAAAAAAACAAGGGTAAAACTAAATACCATATAATATAGAAACAACTATTTTCTCAGTGTTCTCATAGATTCGAAAATGAAAACAACATTAACTTGTAGCCGTATTTTAAGCCTCTCTTTTATATCATCACCCAAGAGTTCAAAATATATTTATAGCAGGGCTTAGTACTTACAGCAAGTAATTAAATAACAGTATCTGTTGTCATTTCGTAGGTGTAAGTTATCACCTGAGACCTTATAAAGAAATTACTAAATGAATCACAAAAAAATCATGCACAATCAGAGTTGATGATCATGGTTGAACTATATATTCACAAAAACACTATAAAAATATTTTAAAGAATAGTCATTTCTTACGTTGCGGCTCTCTGCCGACTCTAAGTATGGCAACTTGGTCAGAGTGGGTTATATCAGAATTTTTTACAACCGATAACTTACTGGTTTTAGATGAAAATATCAAGGATAAGGGATTATATAGATGATTTATAATACGAAATGTGCAACTTTTTAATTCCTTAAACATGATTCCTTTCACATTATATTCACTTTTTTTAAATCTTTATTGTGCATTTACACTTGTCTCTTAATGTCATAATATGTGATCACGATATTTTTGGTAACATAATAATAAGTAGATATATTTTAGATATATATATACCTAAAAATTAAAAAGATCAAAATTATCTCATCTCACTCTGCGTTGGATCATACGCAGTAGATACAAAAAAAACCCAAAATACTTTCAATTTAATACATAACCAAAGTAAATGACGCTTTATCACTGATTTAAATTTCATTCAGGCTAAACCCTGTCAGTCAAACTGCCATAGAAAGGATAAGCGCAAAGGTGCGCGACGCTTATGCAAATTTCCTCTCCCGTACACCCAATTCTATCCTGTATAGCACTTTTATAAAGCCTATAGTGCCTTAAAAATGGTAAAATAAAAATAATATTTGCATTCAACAATAACTCAACCAAATATAAACGAATTTGCCATCGAAATAGCAATCAAAATTGCGGATCAGGCAATTCCTTTATACCCTTCCAGTGCAAACTCCTTTCTAATTTGCATGGCGCATTGTTAGGAAGTTTCACTTTTTTAAATGGCCACAAAAGATTTTTTTTAATAAACAACATTGCGAAAGTAGAACATCTGCTAGTAAGCCCTTGTATTTAAAATAGTATAGGTGAGTGCAGAAATTTAAATATTGCATCTATACAGCTACATTTGTATATGAATAGTATTGATAATAATAAATCTGATCAATACGATTTGCATGTCTATAATCGATACATTAATATTCAAATTTGCTTTTGTTACCGCTTAGCCCTTTATACATATAACTATTGCTATAGCAAAAAGAAGTATTTTTAATATTTTTTATGTATAAATATACTTACTTATCCAGTTAATTTTAAAATTAGTTATGATCATTATTATTTAAAAAAAACCCAATAACATTTTTAATGTGCTTTTGTATATAATTATCGATACACAACCTTAACCCATAGTACCTACCTAAAAGCGAAAATAGAAAATATACATTCATAATAACAACTCATGTGCAGGTTTTCTTATATTTTGACAATTTTAAAAGTCTACATTGGTAAGGTACATTACTAATTCGAATGTCATCTATAATTTTGCTTACATTGTTATAAATTGTATTTTCTTATAATACGTGTAGGTATCTAATTATTTTTTCTAATGAAACAGGAAAGTACTTATCATCATTTTTTTAAATTATTTTGGTTCGTTGTTTAAACATACGTAACTACGTATGAAGAAATAGTTTAAAACAGTTATAAAATCTATATTATTTTAGTATTTCTATCGTTATTTATAATTCCTAAAATAAATTCGGTAAAGCAATAACAGGACTATATTTGAACAATACCCTAAGATTTTGTTTATTTACGATCAAACAGCGTGAATGATTCAATACTAGACAATAAAACTACAAATTCGCCGCAGTATGCGAATCTATGCAAAATAACACCAGAAAAACCAGATATTCTACTCCATTTGATAAAAACAAGTTTTACCACGCGCCTCTATTATTCACAATATTTTAAAGAGTTAGGGTGAATTTTTGCGCTAGTAACACAAGTTTTGGCGCATTGTAGTGTGACCTGTTAACGAATTATTGAATTAGCTAATAATTACGACGTTCGTCGTAAATTATTTCGAATGGGCTCATATGATTTATTGTGTGTATTTGTGGTTATTTCTAATGTGCTTTTAACTCCAAGCAAACTCTTTTCATACCACTTTGCTTTCAACGAACTTGGGACAATAAAAGTAAGAGGACAACAACTTTACACGAAAAACATATGAAAACATGCAACAAAAACATGTTCTCACACAAAAAATGTAGATAAAACATTAGAGAAGTCTTATAACCAGACGATAACGATAACGTTAATGAGGTGTTAGTTATTTATTCTAAGTAAATAATAATGTTAACCTACCCTAGTAGGTATCTATATCTATAGCTAAAAAATAAGTTTACATGTTGTAGAAAGTAACATGATAAAAGAAATATAGGTATATATCTAGTATAGTAAATACGTAGTAATTATTTTAAAAAAAAATATAAACTCATAAGAAAAATATTTTTAGTTTCAATAACTACCTACTGCAATCTGTACCTATAGAATATTAAGAACTTAATCTATTTTACTCTATTGGAGATAATATGTGGAGGTAGAAATCAAAGAGAGTAAAAGTTTACCATCGGATAAATTGGAAAAAAAAGGTGACAAACACACTTATTAGGTACTAGCGTGTCCCGGTTTGCCATAAAAAGGGAAACATTTTAAGTTTGTTCAATCTTTATCACTTAGGGGTTTGAGAAAGTTAAGAATTGTTTATAAAAACATCTTCGCAAATAATGCATTATTTTAGAACAAATTGGTTAGCATAAAAAACTAACCTAAAAAGATAGATATATCCAGTCGCGGACTTTTTTAAAAAAACTTTAAAAGGAGAACATTTCTATCATACATGATTTTTGCGAAACCTTAACCGTTAACGCAACGCACGCAGCAGAAACTCTCAATTAGGAAAAAAATCCCCCGATTTAGAAACATTCTTATATATAGCTATAGCCTTCCTATAGCCTTCCTTGATAAATAAGCTATCTAATACTGAAAGAATTTTTCAAATCAGATCAGTAGTGCCTGAGATTAGCGCGTTCAAGCGAACCAACAACTCTTCAGCTTTATAATATTAGTATAGATGTCGTTGCAAGTACTATCTATACTGATTTGCGTAACGTAATATTTTACTTCTTGAACTCACTAAATTAATCATATCTTTTGATAGCGTGAACCGATTTTGATGAAACAAAATACCTCAAGTTGCGTATATTTTTTGTATATACACATTGTCTGCATTGAATTCGTAGATTTTACGTGATGCGCGCACAAACAAACATACAAACAGACAAACAGACAAAAAATTCAAAATTGATGGAAATGGGTTCTGTTACTTATCTTTTCACACGCTGGCTAATTTTTTTTTCAATTTCTTCAATGTACAAAAATTACTTTTCTACAGATTTATTAGTATATGTATAGATAAGTCATAATTTTGATATTTATTTAAATAGGTAAGTAAGTAAACTATGTAAGGCAATAACATAAACTGTGTAACCTGTAGATAAATATCGTTCTTTTGTATTTTTAAGTGTATTTAGATACCGTTATTTCTTTTCAGGTGCATGCTGTTTCCCGCACATGAAAATTTAAGCAGAGAGAACTTGAGAACCAAGTTTTAAGATACAACGTTCCTTTCCTCATTTTCCGCCGAAATTAAGTCATTCCAAAGATATAACATATTAAACATTCCATTTCGTCGAGTCGAACCCAGAATGTGTGGCATTTACAGTTGGATGCTTGTCCTGCGCCACAACGGTCCTCAACATTTATTTTCAAGTTTCCTCTGCATACCCTGTGCGGAATACAACGTGCAGCTGAAAAAAAAAAATTTTATTTAGCAACACAATAAAAATCCTTAGTTAAAACTAAATGCACTGTCTTCTTCTAATACGTAAACTGAATTTATTATGGCGTACATAATTATGCATCTAATTACAAATAAAATAATCGTAATAACAAAAAATATTTAAAAAAAAATACCAATACAATAAAATGAGGCATCAATGCATTGAGCAAAAAAAAAAATAACCAAACACTATGGTCCAGCTATCTTTAATCTTGAAAGTAGAACATGCGATTTGGCGCCAAAATTCAGCGTCATCGAGACCGCGCCTCACATACGAGCCCCGCCCCACACACGCCGGCCAATCACACGAGTCTAAACACCCTCGCGCAACACGCATATTGATCTGCGGACACAGCTCGAACCGTTTACATTTCGACATATCACACACTAAACACTGACAAACAATAACGTGTGGTGAGTATTATCAATTTTAAATTCTATTCTAATGGAATAAAGTTAAAAATGCAATGGTGGATCTTGCGGCGCTTACAATACAAGCATCTGCTTTAACGGTGTAATTTATAATCTTGTTAGAAAGACGGAATGTAGACTCTATTTCATACAAAATAAAGTTTTTATTTTTTTTTTAATTTTGTTATATAATTATATATGAAGTTATTAATATAATAAAAACAAATAGTTTTCTTGTTTTATAATTTGGCATCATATTATTAATGTATTGATCATATAAATTACTTAAAAGTTTATTTTTTTTATAAAAAAATAAAGTTAAGTTAAGTAAACGTTCTGTTTATGTTAAGCTTTTGTGATATTAAACCTCAATTTAAAAATAAATATTCCCAAAGTAAATAACTATAATATTAACTGTAGAGCCATCTAGCTGGGCGAGGTGTGAGAAACTTATGTGAAGCCCGAACTTTTAAGTTGTTTCTATACGTGACAATAGGTGTCGCTATTTCTTTTTATAAAGCGCCTTTTATCTACACCACCAATATTATTGAGCAACGAACGATACATAATCTCTATTACTATGTTGATTATATTGCATAACAATATAAGCATGAAGCTGTCATGCTGTATCCCACACATGGCAGGGTATACAGAGGGAACATGGGAACCTAGTGGTAAGACACTCCGTTCCACTTCCGTTCCCCACTTTCCACTGAATTTGAGGCATTGCGTGATGAGTGGCGGAACTCAACGCCGCGCTTTTATATATTGCATAATATTTTACGTATTATCGAGATATAACAATTATTATTTTTTGTTTAAAGATAATATACAATGAAAATAAAATTTCTTAGAATGCTTGTGTTTTAATGCCTGACCACATTAATTTAAAGAGAAATTGTAAAATTATTATAAATATAAAAAAATAATAAGTTTACAATGAACAGTAATTTGTATATAAGATAAATGTACACATTCTTTGGAGAAAAGGACAGTAGTTGCTGACCATTTGATTCCATTAGTCAACAAATGAATGAAGTGCACAATAAATTCTCCCTGAAGATTCTTAAAACTATGACATCAAAAATCATAAATAAATATTGCATGTGAGTAAAAGATTTTTATTTAAATAAAAAATAACAATAATAATTAATACAAATCTGAACACATTATTCTTATTAAAAACAAACAAGAAATAATACTATGACAATTTTAATAATATTAAACAGCAAAAGCTTCTTATTCATAAAGGGTTTGTTTTGCCAACGCAAAGAGTACAGAAACAAAATGTAAGCAATACAGAATTAAAGGAGATGTTTTATTTCAATGAAATCAGATTAAAGCAAAGGTTTAAAGAATTGTGTAACTTTTATTGGGTATTTAGAGCCACCAAAACTGATGGCATTGTCACAATTTTTAATCCATATAATAAAAAGTTCATATTTTCTTTATTGTAATTACTTTAGCTGGATCAACTACTATTAACTGCTGTTCTCACACAAAGTAAAATTGATATCAATAAGTTAAATGTTGTATAAAATACTATCTTAATTTAGAAAACATTAGTAACAAGATAACAAATACTTAAAAAAACCATTTCTATTATGTTAGTTTTGCATATTATTTATTGATTACAATTGTGATTTTAAAAATATTATGAAAGTGTTTAAAGCTTTTTATATTAATTACAATAAAAGCAAATTCCAATGAATTAATTTAAGCACTCTCTGCTCTTTCAATATCTTTTACTGGTTCATTCAACACTAGTGGCACATCCCCTCCAGTATTTTTAGGCACCCATCCAGTTGACTCTTCTTCCATTTTTTTCTTTTCTTCTTGCATCCTTTCATACTCATTTATTTCTATTTGATATTTTGGAGTAGTTATTCCAAACACACTCGCTAATGATTCCCCTGCAGTATCTACTGCACTTAAAACTTTACTGCCAGATTTCCAAGCATAATATGATAACCATGGGCCCCATGCCATAGATGTCTATAACAACAAATACGTTATATTATATTGTAACAAAAATAAAGAAAAAATATTTTATTTAATAAAATATCGATTAGTAACTTTTTAAATAAAGCATATATACAAATTTAGAATTAAAAAAAAAATTATGCCACTTACAGTGTCTACATTTTCATTTTTTTGAGGCGCACTTTGAAGTTTACTTATCTTTTCTTGTTGCAATTCCTCTTCAACGCCGTCACTAAAATGTAGCAATTTAATAGATCTATTAATGGTAAGCGATACATCAGAAGCTTTGCTTTCTTGTGCAGAATCCATTTTGTCTTTTAGTGAATTACAACATTAGTCATTCCGTCATTGTTTACTAATACAGCCTTGATAGTAAATATTAAATAATAATCTATTTTTATTTGTGACGGACGATTCTGCCGAAAGTGACGTCAAATATTTTGATTATTGCAAATGGTTGCCAGAAAGAGTGAAGAGAAATTGCAGAGTGAATAGACACAAACTACAAGTGTTCTGTCTTAAGTATACTGAAGAAAATTAGTGTTTACAAATTGTAATGTTTTTCGGAATTCGCAACTTTTATGATTATTTTATAACCGTATTCAGTCATGAACAAGACGGTTTTATATTTAAAATAATAATGTTGTAAAAATTACAGTAAAATTCTAGTTCATACTCTAAAAACATATTTTTATAATAAAAATATGTAATTAGATTGTGAACTAGGATAAATTAATTACTGACAAGAACTACATATATCTTATTTACGATTAGCTGTGCATGTGAATTCATTTGCAAAGGAAAGAATATTTTAATGTACCTTTTTTATTTATACTTAATAATAGACAAAACATTTCAAAATTATTGTTTTGGGTCCTATTTGAAAATGCTCCCCTCGGACGCGAGTTAGACAGATTATGTTTTGTCGAAGTAAAAAATTATCGATAAATAGAACTCGTTATATGAGTTAAGTTTAATATTTTAGAAAAGGTATACTAAAAATATCATTACGCTTCCTACAAAGTATTCCATTTCTAACGGAAAAACACAATATGTATTATTTTTATCTTGTATCTTGTCTTATAAAAAATAAGTAGCTGGCAATACTAATATTGATAAGTCATTTTAATGTATTCTTATACTTGTACTTCTAAGAAAAGTCATAACAAACTATACTATTCAGTATCGGTTTTCTAAAGTAAATAATTTAACGGTATGATATATACCGGCCAGATACCATATTAATGATCTCTAATATGCTACGTAAGGCTACAAATTAATAATGGATAATTTCTGTCGTGCTTGCTTAACAAAATATGAACCTGCAGACTTGTTTCAATATACTGAAAGAAATAGAAGGCTGTTTGTTTATTCCACGGGGTTGCAGGTATTTAAAAATTAAAAGGGGACCTCTGTTAATTCATGATAATCGTTGATTGTAGTATATTCATACATTATCTATCAATTTTAGGTAAAACGAAACGATGTCTTTGATTTTCAACTGTGTAAAGAATGCTGTGTCGATATGAGAAATGCTTGTAATTTTAAGAAATCGTGTAGAAACTCTGACAAAAAGTTAAAGAACTATTTGGAGAATAGAGAATCTGGTGACAATACAGATTTTGTCACATTCCTTAAAAATAATGAAGATTCACTTAAGTTAAGGTATCTTTAATTTTATTTTGTTTTTAAAAACACTTTCTGTTATTACCTTAATTATTTCCTTTTAATATTCAGTAATATTTATTTTTTAGGCTTCCAATAAATATTGGTAATAGTACTCCAGCTTATAACAAAATTAAGGATGATGATAATGGTAATATTATTGTTAATATAATTTTTAAAATAGTTTTTTACACTAACCATTAAATTGTAGCAGGACTCAAACACCTACCTCTCAAATATATGAACTGGCTTTTAATAATAAAATTTTATCCTTTTAAAAAAATATATAAATCTTATATATTACAGAGTCAACATGCACAAGTATACAGAACTTTATGAGAGATATTTTACCTGCGGACGAAATACCAGATAGTGAAGCTCGTATAATATGTGAGGTGATAGAAGAAGAGGCGGACATTCTAGAAGATTCTCTCGACTCGCATTGGTTACAGGAAGATGTGTCACTCGATAGCGACTTTAGACTGGATTATAAGTAAGTATGTCATATCAGTGATTGGTTATAATTGTCATGATTATAGATACAATTTATCATAAAACCTTTTTTCGTTCTGGTAAACAAAGCCTAGTTTCAGTTCTGCCCAATTTTCCAGAAAGTGCATTTTTAGTGGTGGGATTTAACTTTATGCTTTGAAGTCATACCCAAGTAAGGATTTGAACTAAAAATCATTGGTTTCATTAGCAGGCTTTGAGTTGATGTACCACAGCATCCCCAAAATTATTCTATAGAAGAATTATTGATATAAGTTACATTAATTTGATACATTATGAATAATTTATATCTTTTTAAACAGTTTTAGTCCATTCTCAAATCTACATTCAATCAATAATGAATCTCCAAAAAAAGTTAATGATGATACACAAGAGAAAAAAATTAAAGATGAAACTGAAAAAAACATGAACAATTTAGATTTAGATAAAACTATTGTGGAATTTAATATAAATGGGAATTACAAGAAGGAAGATATTGAAGAAAATAAATGCATAATTGATTCTAACTTAGAAAATGCATTGAAAAATGTGAATGCTGAAAAAGTTATGTTGGATGAAATACTTTTGACACCACCAGGTAATTAGTTTTTAATTTTGCATCTTACACCAGCATTATGAATGCTTATCTGTTTAGTTTTGATTGAAAATATTTAGTTTTAGTCAGTTTTTGTTTTAATATTTTTAACCAATTTCAAAAATATCAATTTGGTTTTACCGTGTGATTCCGGCTTAGAATAGGATCACCCTGGTACTGAAGGTATCGTAAGAGGCGACTAAAGTCCGTGTGGTAAAGCATGTTGCCAGCGATGACAACATGCATGGGCAGACTCGGCCGGATTGTTACCACCCCTGGCATTTAAGACTGGTGTTAAGTGGTTTTGGTGTCCCATCCACCTTAAAAGACGGCAACGTTCCTGTAGCTCCTCTGGAGTTACTCGGGGCCGTGGGCGACGGTGATCACTTACCATCTTATATAAAATATCAAATATTTCATTTCTTCGAGTGGAGTTTGAACCCTTGGCATTCCGGCACCACGACAGACCTTACATCTTTATATCTTTAGTACACATAAGAATAAAATAAAAAAAAATCTTTTTCTTTATAGTACTCCAAAATATATCAGCTCCGCCAACACCATTAATAACAAACATATTATTTGGCGACACAATCGATGATAACATTATAAGCACAACACAAGAAACAGATGATACAAACACGAACAATGTATGCCAAGAGGACATAGATGTCTTAGACGAATTCCTCAATATGAATGATAATAAAGAAAAATCTATTGAATATGAAGAAAGTTTAATAGATATTGAAGAAATAGAGAACATACAGAATTATTTAAATACTGATACATATGTCAAGGAAGAAAAATCATTAAGCAACCAATCTATAGAAAATAAATATTGTATAACAAATTTTTATTGTAAAATGTGTGAAAGGCAGTTCAAGAATATAGTTGCTTTGAAAGTGCATTGCACCAAACATCACAAGATCAGAATAGACACGCCCAAGAGGAAAAGGACTCGTAAAAAATATATATGTGATTATTGTGGGAAGATGTTTATGTCGTCTAGATGTATTACTAAACATCTGGCTAGTCATCAGGTATTGAATGGTTTTTTTTTTATTTGACAGTATATCTGTAAATTATATATCATATGTAGATAGCTCTAAAATAAGATGAAGATTTTATATTTAGTTTTTTTTTGTTTTTGTTTATTTTTTCTAAATTTTATTGTATAGAAAAGATAATAATATATGAGGAGTCCTGTCGTAGCGCAGCGGCATAACCTTTTGACTGTAACCGACAGGTAGTGGGTTCGATCCCCACTCGAGGATATGAAATATTTAATATTTTCAATCAGATACACTAGGTAGATACAAATACAAGAACTTTTCTTACTAGAAAAAAAACATTATTTTCCAAAATTTAATATCCATAATCAAAAATATAAGAGAATCCGTACTAATTTTATCTCCGTAACGTCTCTGATTTGTTTAACATCAACATTTATTATTATTTTTTTCTTACAGAATTTGAAAACATATAATTGTGATAAATGCAAATTGAAATTTTCATCGGAAGCGAAACTTGGCCAACATTTAACCATTCACACGGGGATTAGAACTAAAAAAGATGTGGCAAAGGTATGGTATAACTAATTTTTGGTAAGCACATTTTAGGCAGTATTTTAGTTATTAATAAATAACTATATTAAATAATAATTATAAAATTTTGTTCTAGCGAATTTTTGTTACTCAAAAAATTGTATACATTTACAGTAGATTTTTTTTCGGTTTTCTATATATATATATATTTCTTCTTTTAATGTGAAATAACGTTTTAAAATATAATAAAAATAATTTCGATGTAGCTCAATGTGATTGAGTTAGATTTAGTCAACACTTTTGGACGGCGAGACTGCTTATGTATTTTTGTAAAATATCTTAAAATAATTTTATTTCCTTAATGTAGAATAACACTTGCTTAGCTTCACGATGAAGCAGGGCACCCATTTGGAACTTGGGAACCTAGGATATGTTCCCACTTTCCGATATTAAATATTAAAATATTAAATATTTCATTTCTTCCATTGAGGATCACATCCACAACCTGTAGCGTTGTGGATGTGATCACAAGCGCAGAGCCTATAGAATAATAGTTAGCCTTTACTTAAAAACATATTTTTTTTTAGAATTATATATGCAGCATATGCGGAGCAATATGCAGTAGTTCATCCAATTATAATATTCACAAAAGAAGACACTTGAATAAATACACTTTAAACTGTGAGGAATGTGGCAAGGGGTTTTATAGAACTTCAGATTTAACTATACATATGCGGTAAGAAAGTATATATTTTTAGGGGTACATTATATACAGTGAAAAGACACTCCGTTTCTTGTTTCGTGTTTTCTGCAAGAAAATAATAAAAAAACTATTTTTTATTAAAATAGAATTATTCCTCCCGATTTAATATCAAAGTCAGAGTTGTGGAATATATATACAGCAGGGTAGGCAGAGGGAACTTAACCTAGTGTTAAGACACTCCGTTCCACTTTTGTTCCCCATTTTCCGCCGAATTTGGGGCGTTGCGTGTTGAGTGGCGGAATTCAATGCCCCATTTAAATTAAATGTTTCATTTCCTCGAGTGAGGATCGAACCCACTACCTGTCGGTTACAGTCACACTCTTGTGCCGCTGCGCCACGGCAGGCCTCAACTATTACTTTTGAAATTTATATACATCGAAAAATAAAAGACACTGGATACCTCCCTGGTTCTTCTCAACCTCCTAAATGTTTAACTATATATACTATGTATAATATGGAACATTAATTCCAGATATCACACCGGGGAGAAACCGTACGCGTGTAGTGTTTGTCCGCAGCGGTTCGCGCGACACGACACACTCAGCAGACATATGAAACGTCACAGTGGTCATTATTGAGTATTCTACTTATCTTTATTATATATATATATATATATATATATATATATATATATATATATACATATATATATACATATATATATATATATATATATATATATATATATATATATATATATATATATATATATATATATATATATATATATATATATATATATATATATATATATATATATATATATATATATATATATATGTATATACATATGTATATATGGTCATATTTCATCGCCGATTTCGTCGCATTTGTAGTTAGATGCTGTCCTCCTTAGATACAATGTTTTTGAATTCAGTTTTCAATGATTGTATGAATGAGAACTACCATAACTACCATATATAATAACTCATCTGGTTTTCCATCATCCAAAATCTTTTACCAGATTTTGCCTAAACTAAAGATTAGTTTCGTTAGTCTTTACAATTTGAGATTGACTGTTAATATTGTTTTTTATTGTATGTTCAAGTACTATAATGTTTCTATGTCAATAGAAAGTGCTTGATACTTTAAACAACTTATTTATGATCGAGTATTGTAAAAATAATTTGGATTTCAAATAATAAAAATATTTTTTTACCATTACATTTATATGTGTTACATTAAAAGTAAAATTTATTTTATTCCAGGCGAAAAACCGTTTACCTGTCAATTTTGTGATGCAAAATTCTGCAAATCGTACGACTTGAAGCTACACCACAGCAGATCTAAACAATGCATTGAACAACAAAGGAAAATTGCAGAAAAGATAGAAACAATGCCGGATGTAATACTTACTGAAGCTATTGTATTTTAATTTTTTTACTATCTCACTGTATTACGCAGGTATGCAGGGTAGGCAGAGGGAGCGTAGTGACGAAACACTCTGTTCCTCGTGCATTGTCCACATTGAGCGTGCAGAACTCAACGCTGTGATATGTCTACCATAACGAAGTTATGAAAAGAAATTGCTCCCTTCAGGGAGGATTTGACCGTATCGTTTATTTATACAATTATTCTGCGACTAAATTAAAATCATTTAATTTACTTCATATTGAGGTATTTGGAAAGTCTTAATTAAAATCGGTGGAAAATTTATAACGAAATCGCAGCATATAAGATAGTAAAATTGTAAAAATTATGTTGTGAAATATTAATTATGTACTGACATATAATGAAACAGTTCATTGAAAAATTAAATGTTATTTCTATTTATTTTATTTCTTCAACATGCCAAATATATTTTTCAATAATAACAAAATCGTAATTATTCCCGCATTTTTATTTGTTTGTCTAATGCTACCTGATAATGAATAAATTAACAGTTATTATGAAAAGACAAAGAAAATGTTTTTCGTTCATTCAGTTGTTTTTTCCAGAAATAATAATATAATAGAATTTATTCGAATGATTTTAAATATTTATATTTTATTCACAAATATTATTTTAATAATTAAATAATAAAAAAAATATGAAATAAATATTGACAAATGTATAATTGACGTCTATACCATTTTTATGAATCCGTATATCAAGTATGGGGGTGAGAAGAACTATCTCATATGAGAGAAGTATCCTCTTGAAAGCAGCAAATATCGGCTTAAATACTCGCCAAAGTAGCGCTAGTGGGAATGATATGATTGTACGTACCCGTTATAAGCAAAGTGAAGGATTGACATTTTGTATAACTGAAAATTCCATGAATAGAAGACTGACTTACTTAGATTTTTTTAAATCGACCTAAAAAACGCGCTGTGATAAAGCTGAAGTCTTCAATTCCTTTTTTTAATTTAGTATCCTTCTCTAATAGTTTGTGGCGCTTTCTTTTAAATTGTCTGTTGCTACTGTGGCGCCACCTTAATTTGCTTTATTAGAGTGACCCTTCTCCTTACCTCTATCCCCTATACTTAAAAAGATGATGACATTGTTGTCTAAAATCCAGGGGCGAGCCACACTCGCCCCTCCACGCCCGGTGACGCTGTAAAGACCATCTCAGGTCAACAGCAATTCAGTCACTCAGAAAAAAAAAAAAAAAAAAAAATTGTTGTCTGCCAGTTAAAACTACATTTTATATTAACTTCGTTATCGAATTTGTCGCGAAGTAAGTACTTACAATATAAATAAAGGAAATAATTTAGAGAGTGAAAATTTAGAAATGTATCATAAAAAATATCGCTGCAAACTTATTTGTAGAGTATTTTATATAAAATAAATACATACGTACCCAAATTTAAACGTTTCGATTTTATTCGTGGCATTAATCACATTACTTTTTTGCACGTTTTCGAAAAGTGTGGAATAATACTTTAAAAAAGTAATTATAATATTTGATAAATAATTTGATAATGAGTTTTCTTTTGCCAAATAATAATTCCATGCAATTAACTTTTGTAAGGAAATATGAAAAAAAATATAATTTGCACTTTTTATTGATATACAATTCTGAAATTGTAAAGAACCCACAGTAGGTTAATCCAATTCGCACTTGACAGTTATTTTTACTGTACATCTTATCAACTAAGAAGTAAAATACTTTTCAACTAAGTACGATCATTTTAGATTAAATGTAATTTTCATATATATGGGTACAAAGCAGAGTGGCGCAGTGGAAGCGTGCTGGGCCCATAACCCAGAGGTCCGTGGATCGAAACCACGCTCTGCTATAAAAATTTTTTGGACAATATTTTTTTAATGTTTTTACTAGTTTCATTTAAACTCATATAAATGTAACCCTATGTAATATAATGAAAGTGTTCTGCCTGCAGTTTTGTTTCTTTAGAATATACATGTATTGTATATCTGGTTTGTCTCGCGCTTTTTAACATCAAATTCTCTCTTTCCACTTCTCAAGCAAGCAGTTGAAAACATCATATTTAGATATTCTTTTACATTGTCGTACTATTTTGCTATTTATTTTCTAATTTGCTCATGTTTAATTTAGTAAAGTATTTCAAAGACTCCATTATAGTCGCAACCAAAATTAGTCAAATATTTTAGTTTGTATTTTTAAAATACGAAAATCTACATTAAATATTATAAATATATTTAACTAATTTACTTAAATTATATATTTCTTGTTTGGAATATAATTAACAAAATAAATCATATAGATTATAAATATGAAGAGAAAAAAACACCATCATAATTTCAATTAATTTTATGTACAAAATAATTTCAATTAAGTCAGGGCTAAGAACATCGTTTGTTCGATATTAAGTGTAAATTGGTCACATTTTTACAAACAATGACTGACTTAATGCTACACGAAAAATTGGTGCATCATTCCAGACACAACAACTTAGAATTTAGTCAATAACAAATAATTGAAACCTAAAAATTAAAATTAAAAATAACATAATTTAATAAATAATTGTAAAAAAAATTTGCTTCTTGGCAAAATGTATGGTAAAAAAATTACACAAACGAAAATAATGCTACAAATGTAATAAAGTGGTCTTGTCACTGTCATAATTTTACTTAAAATTGTATTAAAACCCAAAAAAAAACTTTCTGTTTATTTTATAACAATTTCATAAAATTAAAACTTAATTACTAAATATAAAATTTGGTACAAACTTATAAACAAAAATATTTCGATGAAAAAATAATCTGAAACAAAGAACTGTCATGACTCAAGATGGATAAAAAAAAGATATCTTTTTTTTTAATAATATTTTTTAAATGGATCCAAATTTACGAATGATGTACATATATGGAAATTATTATATTAAAATATAATTATAAAAAAGGATATCCAATCTTTCTATTTTCAACATACCATAATTTTGTATATAAAAACTAAATAATTATTTATATATATTTTTTTTACATCTTGAAATGTAATGAATTAGCCTCTTCTATATACAATTACATTCCCATGATAAAAAAAAAACGCCTAAACATTTAAATCTCTTGTACTTACACGATCAGATAATTGATTTTAAATTAAATATATATTATTAAGTCTAGTCCAGCTATTTTATGAGTCAAAACAAAAAAAAGAAAGGAGGAAAATGGAACAATGTAAATAGATATACTAAATACTAAGTAGATATCGTATTCTAAATATGCTATTAATCATTATTAAATTCGCTATATCATTCTATTGCAACCTTTCGCTGTAACATTCAATATATCAATAGTTTAATTTTAACATAAGACCAAATTACAAGAATGTTTCATAATTTAAATAAACAATAAAAGGGTATTGCTATTATATAAATATTTGAAATTAAAAAAATAACAACAACAGAATTTAATATAAAAATTTCAAGTAATTTTGAATGTAAATGAGACATGTTATGCAAATTTGTAGTACGAAGTACGAGGAGCTTATATTAATACAAAAAGATGCAAACAAACTTTACAGTTTCGATTCTTTGAAAAAACTCTAAATACATAAATATTCATTACAGAAATTAATGGACAGTCAACACTAATCCGAACATAATTCAACATCCGCAACCAGAACCAATATAGCTTTCACCTTACATCTTAATGTTAATTATCCATAATGTAACATCAGTATCATTCCTGTTAAAATTGTTAATGATTTTTTAAAAATGTCAGGCTTTGACTTAATTAAATAAGTATTTAAATACTTACTACTACATAATATAGAATAACAAACTGACAAGACATATTTCCAAATTGTGGCACATTTGTACTGCTCATATTTTTGTTTATTACTCCATTTTTAAAAAAATACAAGAATCTTAAATGAAGAACAAATTATCCAATTCATATTACGTTAGTAATTTATTAAAATATAATAATAAACGGCAAAAAAAACACAGACCATATTAAACAGTTAACAATTCAATAACATTATTTCCTTAATAACAACTAAGCTTATAACTTAGCACCTTCAATTTCCATTATTTACACAGGTCTACAATTTAAAAGAAAACTTTCAACAATTAACTTGATTCTCTAGTATATTAATGTGATGTAATAAATTAAATAAAAAATAATAATTGGTACCTAGGTAAAGTGTCGAAAGTAAAGAAATTTGAACCCCTAGGTGAGGGTAATTTTATTGTGACTGCATTTTTTTGTTTTTTTTTTTAAATAAAATTTATCGAAAAGAAATGTATAAAATAAACTTTAACTGATCTCCTAAAAAGCAACATTATTCACTTTCTACATTTTACCTAGGGACCATCAAAATGTTTGACATTCAATATTTTTCAAAATGTCTCAGAGCTCATTTTTACGTTGTAAAACTATAAGTTTAGCAAAAATTATAATAGCCCTCTGTAGTGGTAGCATTTGACAAAAAAGGTACTTGATACTTGAAGGTAATTTGTGAAAAAAATTAGCTCATTATAAAACTAAATAAATTATTGAGAATTACCAAGATAATTTCTATCAAAATGTTTTGCAGACCTGTGTCGTTGGTACATCTAAATATGTTTTTTACATTTCAACTAAGATTTCTGTCCTTTTGGTCTATGATTTATACTAGAAACTATACAATTGTCAGCTATTTGAATTCTTAACGAGTCATTTTCCTTTTGCAGTTCAGATAATTGTTGATTGAGCCTTAATACTTCTAATACCAGCTTATCATTATCAACTTCTAATTTTTCTAATCTGAAAATAAAAACATAAGTATTACTTTTATTATTACTGTATTCAGCATATAGCTAGCTAGTTAGACATTGTTAAGACACTCCATTCCGTTCTTAACTTTCCCTCGAAATAGAGGCATAGTGAGTTGACGGAATTCAACGTCGCGCTTTGCCTTGCAACCAGAGCAAAGAAATGTAAACATCAAATATTCAAAATTGAAAATAATAAATATTTCATTTCCTCGAGTGGGGGTCAAATCCACAATCTGCTGCATGTATAGTCCTACACTTCTGCTCTTTCACCACAACTTGAATTCTTGATTTCTTTAATAGTAAAAATATACTCTAAATTACAACAAAAAGACTTTTAAGGTTTATAAATAAATTTTGCATCAAGCAAAATTTTTTTTTTTTACTGTTCTCCAATTACTTTTAAATACCCAGCAGAAATATGTCATGTTAATAAGACGAACTTATTAAGATTATTTCAATAAAAATAATTTGAACACATGTATTTAAGATTTAAACATATGTATATATTAATTTAAACATATATATTTAACTCAATAAAAATTATCAAATCATATGTATTTATTTTCCAAAGGTTTAAGCCAACATCCTACCACCATCGCCTACATGTAGTCTCTTTTCAAATCTCAAACCTCAAAAAAGCCAAAATAATTTTAATTTGTTAGGAAATTTCAATTTCAGTGAATATTACAAAACATTAAAATGTTGTAACATGTCTTTACAATTTCAACATAACCTGTCAAGAAATTATGAATTAGTGATCATAGTATGGGTATATTAAATTTTTGCTACATATTTAAAACCATATTTTCCTACCACTTTAAAAATATCATTAATTAAATAGTACTCACTTTTTCTGTTTCTCTGTCAAATCAGTAATATGATCACAGGCCTTGGCCAATATGCCACCCTTACTAGCTGTGTCCGGGAGTCCAGAGTTTGGTACCAATGCAGCTAACTTTGTGATCCAACTGTTTATTTTGTCCCGTCTACGCCTTTCCACTTCATTGTGTGTTGCTCTCCTTTTGTCATCTCTCTTTATAAGATAGAAAATAATATTATCATTAGTTTTTTAACTATAAAACTAACTAGTATAAACTAAATCCTATATATTTTCAGTTGAAAATTTAAATCTTCAGAAAAAAAATATTTAAAAAAAGTATTGGAGGAGTAAATATTTAAAAAAAGAATTGGAGGTTTTTAAAATTTCAAAACTAATTTTTAATCTTTACTATATGAAATAATATTTATTTCTTTTTACACACAATTTCTTTGTATTATTTTTACACACAAAACTCATTTAGCAGGTTTATAATTTAAGACAATAATTAGTATAAAATTTAGTTTTGGGCCATACTATTTCCTTTTTACAGAATATTGCTTATCAAATATCTAATGCACAGCACATTTTCTTCTTTCCAGGTCAAAGGAGCTTATAATCTAATGTGAGAAGTAATCCAACAACTCGGCCGTGAACAACTGGTAAACATAACATTTCACACCTTTTTAGCTGTGATAGCTTTATTTTGTAGAGGTTGCCGTCTCATAACTTTTTTTTGGGCAGCTCCAGTTCCAAATACTTGTACAGGATTACTTATCACATAAAATTCTCCATTTGGTATTACTGCAAAAGTAAAGAATAACATGAAAATTTAAATAGAAATTTGTCAAAAACATTGCAATTAAAGTGAAATTACCATATTACTTTCACCATTAGGGTGCAATAGCATAATATCTGACTGTAATTGAAATGGTTGTGGGTTCAATTCCCAGATGAGGATCATCATCAGTTCCATCACTTAACCTTAAATGCTCCCCACAGGCGTGTTTTATAGGTCAATAATATCGCATGTGGATTGTGTCTCGATTCCTTTTATATTCCTTGTACACAGCTGCGTTTTCATTGTCCGATATTTCCTACAAGTACCAATGTTATTATCGCAGGTGTGTACAGTCGTTTGCGTCCTGATACAAAACATTCTAGAACTCATATTGGAATAATGTAGAACATAGAAATGCAACATCCTACTTATTTTGGCATTATTATTGTAACAGTGTATAACTACATGACCATTGTGATACAAAATGTACTGAAAACAGATATCACAGTAATGTATGCGATATTATCAACCTATAATAACACACCTTTGTGGAGGAGTCTTTAATGTATAAAGCAAGCGCAAAGTATTTTAACACCAGATTTTTTCTACCTGTTCTGTTATGGGGAAAGAGAAACAAAAGTTACTAAAGAAAATCCACATATTATGGAATAAATCAAAATGTTTAAACTTTCATGTCAAAAATAAAAAAAAAACTGCATATACTTTAGAGACTTCAATATTTTATGATTCGCTTACGATTCGCTTCCCACTTAAATTTTAGGTATGCTCTCTTACGAGAGTAATAAGAAAAACAATTTATTAAATAGAGTCTGACATCTAGCACTACATTGGAATAAATCAATTAAATTAAGCAAAAAATTGAATTACCAATTACAGTAAAACATTACCAACCATGTGCTTGTTCTGTAGACATTGTGTTTGGTGTTTCTTCTCCAGTCATTTGTACAAGTTTATATGTTACTGCACCAGCTGTAAAAAAAAAAATTGTAAATATTATACAGAGGCCACTCTGGCACAGTAAGCAGTATTTGCCTGTAATTTTTGGTGGTTGTGGGTCAAATCTCTACTTGGAGGATTGAATTCTTTTTATATAATATTAAGTCACACTCATTTATTTATTTTCATTCAATATACAATGTTTCAAACTATATGTCTTTAGTTAATTTTTCCTACACTATGGATATTGGGAAATTATTTATAATAATTACATAGAGTTTACTTACTATTACTAACAAATTTAGTACACATTTTTACAAATACGAAAAAAGATATGTGAAGAGATCACATATTTATAAAATTTGCTATAGAAACCATACTTGATATATTTACTAAACAGAAGAATAAAGTAGTATAACTTACATATATCTTTGAAATTATATGAAGAACTGTTGTCTTCTTCATTACTATCCAGATATGATTGAGTAACTAATTGTGTTCTATCACACTCTGCACTTTCTGAAAAATATCAATAAAATTTACTCCCACCTTATAACTAGCATTCATTTTAGTCATTAAATCTAGTTATTAGTATACTTATTTAATAAATTTAAGGCAGGTGCTGATATGTTTATATGAATTTACATTGGTAAACAAATATAAATGTCACTTGTTCAACAAATACAAAAAAGTGGAAAACTAAAAAATATAACTTACCGAAAGATCCCTCATCAACCATACCCAGCAACTCACTATCTCCACTGTAAATATCAACGAAGTGTAAATATAATTTATCAAGTTAAACAAAAATAATATCACAAAAGAAAGAATATTTGCCAGATTGCAAAACTTATGCTGACCTTCATTGACACTTAAGATTTGTAGAATTATGTAATTACAATCATGATTAATATATTTATACAAGACTTGATCACATATTACCTGTTATCGAGTGAATTTTCGTGGATGTCAATCTTAACTTCCACTTTGGCCATTGCGCGTAATTATTTTTGAATTTTCTAAACTTGATCACGGGGACAAAATAAAGTGGTCATGTGATGAAGCCATAGACAATTTGCCACAGACTAAATAACGTTTTGTCTGTTTCGCATATAAGTTTTACAATA
The DNA here is from genome assembly GCA_019049475.1 of Eueides isabella. NCBI lineage: Eukaryota > Metazoa > Arthropoda > Insecta > Lepidoptera > Nymphalidae > Eueides > Eueides isabella. Next base: position 10,084,294 of record CM032389.1, on the reverse strand, counting down.
AATACACGTTGTTAATATAAAAAGTAGTAGTAAGTAGTTGTTTTTTAAATAAATATATCTAATAATTAACATATATAAAAAAATATTACATATTAACAATTATTAACGCCATCAAGTAATAAAAAATGTAATTCTTACGTACTGTGCTATGAAAACAATAGTTATGATTTAACACTAGATGGCAATATAATAAAAATATTTTTAATAAAACTAATAAAAAAATATGGTTAAAGATAGGCAACTTCAAAATCAATACAACATTGGTTATGAAATCTTAAAATATTAAATAAATATTTTTAAGAAGAAAATAAAAAAAATACACAAAAATAAATGAAATAATTATTTATTTATTATTAAGGATAAGCAACGTGAGTGAATCGAGGCTTTTCAGTTACGACCTTTAATTAAACTTTTTCATAATAAGGAATAGTGTAACTATCACAAAAAAATATGGTGTTTTTAATTTATTAGTCAACAGAATAAAGGTCAGTATTACCAACGATAATGTAATAATTTAGTTTTATATGGCTTGCATAGAGTTAATCTTATTAGTAGTTGAATATTTAGTAGTTTTATTATCATTTATTCACAACTGCCATTAAAAGCAGCTTTAAATGATATGTGGGAAGATAAGTTAACCTTTTTAGGATTATGTACCATAATGGAAAAAAATCAATCCTTATATGACTTTGTTGTCCGTCTGTCCGTAGTCCATAAAACTTATGTATTTATTTATTAACCGTAGATTTACAAGTATGAAAGTTGACAAGATATAAGGACGTGCAGTACCTACCAATAAAAGAACGATACTAGAAAAGTAAGTTTAAATTTATATTACGAACTAGCGACCCATCCGCGGCTTCGCTCTCTCAATTACTTTCTTATTCTTATAAAATTATCACTTTTAAGACAGTATCTATACTTTAAAAATTTAGTTTTAAATTTTTCAGCTACATGACTAGTGATTTTATAGTAAGTAAATATTTTAAATTAACGTATTTTTTTTATACCTATATATAAGTATACCTATTCGATTTAAATAAAACAAACAATTATGAAGGATGGTTGTCTACATATTATAGTGAATATATTTAAATCTGGTTTGCAGTTTCTAAGATAAGCGCGTACAAACGTAAACAAACAGATAAACAGACAAACATTTTAAAAATCACAATTTCGTGTCCTATTAATAATAACTATAATGTAAGTAGTAATAAACGTCCTACATGTATAAATATCTTCCACATGGAAGATATATTAAAAACACTTAATCGTGAATCTGTACACACAGACAGTGACCGAACCGGGTCGGTTACCGGACAAATTTATTATAAGAAAAGATAAAAACTGTTAAAAAACTTATTTTTCTATTTTTTAAAGTGTTGTTCCACACTTAGGACAGAAAATACTAAATATAAATTTAAAACTAAAAACTAAATAATAAAAGTATTACTTACTAATAAACGCTTTTTAAATTTAGTATTAGAAACTTTTCATTATAATTTATTATTTTTCAGGATTATTTTTAACGTTTACGCCCGAAACAACGTTTCAAAAATCCTGAAATTTAAATAGAACCCTGTGAGCAAGTCCGACACGCAAAGGACACAGACATTTTATTAGTATTATGATTTGTATTCTCTTTCATTAAAAAGTACCTATAGGTTATTTACAAAATCTCTCTCTCTCTATATATATATATGTAGGTACAATCCTTCCTAACACTTGCTTACGATTTATAGCTTCTTCATAAAAATGATAATGGTGATTAAATACAATTATCCACTTAATTGCTTATTTAAAAAAACTTTAATATTACACGACTAAGGAAGTATTCGTGGCAATAAAAGGAACTGCTAGAGATTCCTTATATTTTAAGATTCCGTTGTTATTTATAAAAAAAAAAAAATATTTTAGGTAGAGTAGATATAGAGTAGATATATAATATTTATCTAACTGTGTCGTGAATCCAAAACCAAGATTACCCTTATTCATCATCACATTACTACATTTATATCATAATATTAAAAATAGTATTAAACCTCGCGAATAATCTGTGGAACATCGATTTAACATGGCTCACTTAGTGGGTATAAGATGCAAGACCATAACTTTTAATATTTCGAAGCGCTGGATAATATAGAAGTTTTCCAATGGCGAACTGAAAGTTTTGAAACGGATAGCTCTTAATAGTAGTACTTACAACATACTAAGATATAATTTGTTTAACATGTTTGTGTAGTTTTACTTTCCACTGAATTTTAGACATTGCGTTTTAACTTGCGAACTTCAATGCAGCGGTTTTTCTGGTTACCAGAGCGAGCAAAAGAAAATAATAATCGCAAAAAGTTAAGCATTATAGATAAAAATTTCTAAAATTCTATCTAATTATTCATTCATTTATTTGTCTTTATAATTCATTTATCAATGAACTTTATAAAAAAGCAAAAGCAAATTTCACGTTTTTCTTTGATATTTATATTTTTTCATAAGCAGAAAGAAATTTCAACTGGGTCACTTTTTGTATAACTATAAATGTTTTGGTAACAGATATACATACTTGTTTTATTTATGGAGCACAATTTTACTCGTCCAATAAAATCACGATAGTTTTTTGATTTGTTCAGTTAGTGTGCTCGGTTCAAACGAATTAAAAGTTTTAAAAGTGATGTTATTGTTTTTATTTTAGGTATCTATATCAGTTAATATAAATTAGACTTAAGCTCAGCTTCCCGCTGTATCCCGCATATGGCAGGGTACTTAGTGTTAAGACACTGCGTTCCGTTTTCCACTTTCCGCCGAATTTAAAGTATTGCGTGCTGAGTGGCAGAACTCTAATTTTACATTGGGTGCATCTGTATCTTACCGGGTGCACTCATAAAAACGGGCGGCTGCAAATTGATTCAAGTACCTGCTTTTGAAGGTATCTGTGTTCAAAGAGGCGCGGCTGCTCGGACAGTAGTAAGGTAGAGGGAAGCTTTAATTAGTGCCTCGACGGTTGCTTGTTCGCGAGCTCAGAGGAATCTAAGCAACATGGGCCCTGGCTGTAACAATACCCGGGGATAGTCAGGTTGCAACTGGAACTACGGGTCCGGTTATTTGTCTAGGGTGCCGCAGGGACCGGATGTTCTCAAAGCCCTTGTCCGGTCATTTGAGGTTGGACTCGTGGTGGTTGTGGTTGGCTGCAGAGGTTGGACATGTTCGTCTGCCCGGTACAGTTGTCACCAGGGTGTCTGACCTCGCGTGCAGCAAGTTAGTGTCTTCACCGGATCAAGGTGAAGGGCTGCCTGGTGGACCTAGCGCAGTTTAGAGCGACTGATGGTGGCGACTTAAGTACTGATTGGCTGCCGCAGCCCGGGTACATGCCTGCTTAGCATGAGAGATGGGAGCTAGACCCGGGACGCGTATCGCGACCGCGGGACGCGTATCGGGAAATGTGTGTGCCTTACAACTTCGCACCAACTGGAAATTGGGAGTCAGCTTCTCTGGTGGCCTTAGCGAGGTCAGTTGCGAACATGCTGGACTGCGTGCGGGAAGTGAGCGTGCTTACAGCTCCAGCGCCTATCTGGAAACAGAGGTAGCGTGATCGAAGACCGTCTTCCATCTAGTAGGCGGTTGGAGGTTGAGTGGGCCAACACACCCTATAAGTACTACCACAAAAGTGGTAGGAGCCAGACCTGTTTGGTCCCTGCCACTGGGATAAAATCCGGTGGCAGGTATACGACCAGGCAGGTACGGCCGGCTAGGTCCTGGTGTGACCTTTAGGCTGCTAAAGGGGTACAGTATAACATAAACAGTTAGTCTCGAAAGAGGCCTTAGGTATATTTGATTTATATATTTTCCCACTTAAATTCTTTGTCCCGGAGGTAAAATAATGCATTACATATGCAAATTAAATAAATATTGACAAAATTTAATGATTATTTGTCCTTAGATGAATTAACTTATGACTTATTTTGAAATATAAAAGAGAAATTCATTCAAATAACTTAATATTCTATCTACATTCCACATACATTTTGTCAAGGCCTTTAGATACACGGTAGGTTGATTTAATTTGTTCGTTGAGCGAACGAGAAATCCAATTTTGTCTGTCTGCGATACATCAATCATAATTTTACCTTTTCGTTTCGATGAACTTTATGACTGTTACTAATAAAATTAACAACGCAAAATATTTAAAAATATCAAACCATTTGTAATAGCGATTACAAGAAGATTGTGTTATATATTTAATATTTTCAACTTTAATATTTAATATTCTCATTTAACCGTTTCTTCGCTCGCTACAATGCACGTTTAGATCCGCTATTTAACACGCAATACTTCATATTTGGCGGAAAGAGGGAAACGGAAGTGAAACATTGGGTTCCCAAGTTCCCTCTGCCTACCCTGCCACGTGTGGGATACAGCGTGAAGCTGGGTGAGTGAGAGTGAGTAATAGTCTTTATTTGTAATGTTTAGGTAATAATAGGAATATATAGTGTAAGCATATAAGAGATGGCTTTTATAAGCTTAAGCATTTACGCTGTGCACTTTACTTTATACAGATATAAAGTTCCATTGCAATAAGAAGATTGTTCGAGTCCCAAGAGCACGTAACAATACGAGATTCCAAACGAAATATAAACAATAAATTACTTCCAGGAAAAATGCGTTCGACGTTGTTATTTATACAATTCTAATAGATAAATTAAAAAAATATGATTTCTACGGGAAACTTCTGGACTGGTTTAGATCATACTTAAATAATAGGGAAGTGAACGTTGTTGTTGCAGGATATCAAACAAAAACATTTATTGCAACATCGGAAGTACAGGGTTACCATTTGGCACCTATTTTTGCCGTGTGATTCCGGCTTAGAATAGGATCACCCTGGTACTGATGGTGTCGTAAGAGGCGACTAAAGTGCATGTGGTAGAGTCACGTTGCCAGCAATGGCAACACGCATGGGCAGACCTTTCTACCAAATACACATACACAGTAATACAACCGTAGAATCATACTCGACATTTGTTTTTTACATAAGGTTATAAATGGAGGGATAATCTGCAAAAAATTCTAAAAAAATATGTTCACTATACCAAGGCTAAATACAAGAATAAAAATAACAAAAAATACACGTTTCTTAGTAAAAGAGTAAAATCATACCTGGGCGCAACTGCTTCTTTAAGCAATTTTTAACAAAGCAAAAATTGATACGTTTAGAGACTCCAACACATTCATTAGAAAGAAATTTAAAAAATATTTGTAAGTCAGATAGATAACGCCATTTATTATTGTTTTTCTTTTTAATTGTGTAATTTTTTATACGTTATGTATATTTTAGATGGTAAAGTAGTTGGATATGATTATTATTATAATTTTTATTTCAATTTGGGTGTAGGGTTTTAGATTAGGAATGTCTATTTTATATCTTGTTGAGCTAGCCTGTAAATGTGGTGTACAATGGAAAACATTTTTTTAAATGTTGCATGGGTTCAACACTCACTTGAGAAAATAATTTCATATTACTAAACTTAATTTTTTTTAAAAAAGCGTATAAAAATTTTTGAACGAAGCAGGATTTGAACCCGCGCCTCTGGAATACCGTTCCAGCGCTCTGACCAACTAAGCCATTCGTTCTCACCGAGCTCCGTCGAAATTCTTATACGCTTGTTACAACTTATTTATGTTGTTAGCATCTCTGTAGGGAGATTTTTACAAATTTCCGCTACCCAAAGACAACTCGTAAGAATTATCGTTTGGCAAGAGAGAATACTATTTATTTTAATATTTTACTATGTTTTTTTTTAAAGTGTTATTCCACTCTTAGGGCAGAAAATACTAAACTTAAATTTTTTTTAAAAAGCGTATAAAAATTTTTGAACGAAGCAGGATTTGAACCCGCGCCTCTGGAATACCGTTCCAGCGCTCTGACCAACTAAGCCATTCGTTCTCACCGAGCTCCGCCGAAATTCTTATACGCTTGTTACAACTTATTTATGTTGTTAGCATCTCTGTAGGGAGATTTTTACAAATTTCCGCTACCCAAAGACAACTCGTAAGAATTATCGTTTGGCAAGAGAGAATACTATTTATTTTAATATTTTTACTATGTTTTTTTTAAAGTGTTATTCCACACTTAGGACAGAAAATACTAAACTTAAATTTTTTTTAAAAAGCGTATAAAAATTTTTGAACGAAGCAGGATTTGAACCCGCGCCTCTGGAATACCGTTCCAGCGCTCTGACCAACTAAGCCATTCGTTCTCACCGAGCTCCGTCGATTTTTATACGCTTTTTAAAAAAATTTAAGTTTAGTATTTTCTGTCCTAAGTGTGGAATAACACTTTAAAAAAAACATAGTAATAATTTCATATTTTCAGATTGGATATGTAATGTTTTTTATTATTTCTTCGCTATGATAACAAATTAAAGCGCTCTATCTACTCTACCATGTGTGGAATACTGGGTGAAATTGAAAAAAAAAATTATATATACGAGTACCTAAAACTTTTTTGTATAATTTTATATATCACGTTGGATTTCCTAATAAATAAATAAATAAAATGTGGTTTAAAATAATACAAATTGTAAAAATCTAAATGATTGGTTAGAAGTTTTGTGGCATATTTTGGGTAAAGTCCAGCTATATTTATTTAAGAATTTAGAAGAATTTATTTAGGAAACGTTTTTTTGGGTACCTACGAGTAGTTCTAAGACGCTCCATTCCGTTGTAAATCTCGACGCCACGTTTTGCCTGCTTAATAGAGCGAAGAAATAAAATATTTCATTTCCTTCGAAATGTTGCAGATTTATATACAGAGGTCCATGTGGAATTGCAAATAGATTAATAAAAACTAGTTGAGTTCCGCCACTCAACACTCATTTTTCGAATTTGTGCGGACAACGACGAACTTAATGTCTTTGCCTATACTGTATACAACGTAAAGCTGAAAAAGAGTTTTATAAAACATCTAATATAGTAAAAAGATACAGTTAGTATACAATATCGTTACTGTAAACATCTTGTCTAGTAAAAAGATATAGTTAGTATGCAATATCGTTACTGCTTACTAGAAACTGTTCGTACTCGTGGATTAAGCTTCGCGTGCAGAATTGCAATTGCTAAATATCTAGTTAAAAGGTAATGATTCCCTTAAGGATTTTTATTGCATAATATTAAATTGAAGGAAGTGATATAAATACTTATTCAATTTAAAGATAGAAACAATTTTCAATTTTAAGCAATGGCGTAAAGCTGAGTAGAGATAGAGTGGGGTTGTGGGAGAAGAGAACTTGATATTAAGCTGTTAGTAGAAAAAAATAATCATTCGCCACAAATAGACAATAATAATATATAAAAATATATTTACATTTACAAATATATACATTTTAATACGTTTACTATTTTTTAAAAAGGTTCTTTTTATCATATACATACTTATATTTAACATCAACTAAAAAGCTTTTTTATCTATTTACATATATCAAAGTTATTGTAATGTATTAAGTTTTCTATTTATAATAAATAATAAGAAATTATAAATAAACTCAGCGAGCCATTGGAATATATTATTTTTCATGATATTCAAGTGATATGGCTTTTAATTTTATATCTACAATAGCTATGAGTATATAACTCTGAATGCCGTATACATTAAGTTGAAATACAATTGTTCAATATATTTCATTGACAGGTTAATTATTGTACGATAAAATTAGCCTCGATTTCTATGAACAATGACATTCACGTATTGCAAGCTACGACTAGACTAATATACTACAGAATATTGTTTACGTTGTGCCTGTTATTAACCCGTCAGCTACGTGGCTTTGAAATGCTGCCTGCATTATTAATTGCATACTAGAAATTGTAAAGACATAAGATTTTTTTATGTTACTTAATTTGTAAAAAAATAAGTAATATAAAAATCAAAACAGTTTTAGCGGTATTATACGAAATATATAATTTTAATATTAGGAACTGAAAAATAAGTTATTTGTTGGACAATACACTGATTATTTACATCTTATTTTTGTCTTTGATGCCTATCATGGGACAGGGGCTCAAGCGTGTGACTGTAAACACGGACAGGTTGTGGGTTCAACACTCACTTGAGGAAATGATTTAATATTTTCGGTTTAGATATGTAATGCTTTTTATAATTCTTCGCTATGATAACAAAGCGAAGCGCTCTGTCTAAAAAATGATTGTATAATATTAACCACGTATATAGTAAATCTAAAAGAAGTAGATAGAATCTTAAAAGCATACATTTTGATTTCACAGCAGCAGCAAGTACAGATCAGTCAGTCACATACGTTGCTAAACAAATGTAAAGAGAGGTCGTTCCAAAGTAAAAATTTTTGCGAATCGATTTGATAATATAGTAATTGCAAACTATATTATCAAATCGAATCCATCATCTGCACTTATTGAAACAAAGAGATACGATGAGGTCAATATACTTTCTCTGCGACAATGAATATACTTATTAAGATATGAAAAAAAATGTTTGAAAATTAAAAAAAAAAGTTGTATATATATTTTTACAATAATTATATATTTGTATATTACAAAATTTATAATTTAATTTTAGATTAGTTATAATCTTATAAGAAAATTTTTGTTTGAAAGTAAAAAAAAATATATGAAATAATTAATAAAATATTACAAAAGTGACGTAACATCAGCAGATAAAATTGAACATACATTTTAAAAATATATTAATACATATGGACTTGACTGACTAACAATCTTGATTGGTAAAATGTTATGTATTTTTTTATACATTACAAGTTATGCAAATGTATCAACATGTTGTTACATCATTTCTCAAAGACAAAATAGACGATGATTTACGATAATGTAAGTGTTACATTTTCAGGGAACAAAAAGAGCTTTTTAGAACAAAGAGCGTTATCTAACAGTGAAGCCGCTAAGGCGACGTAATGGTTTGTCCTTCCAATCTTACTCTTGAGACTTCCGATATACGTAGTTGATGATTATATCGGATGTTTTACTTTACTATCTTTTTCAGTAAGCTTTAAACCTTATAAGCATTGCCTGTATAACTATTTGATAATTATAATGCAGTAAGTTGTATTAATACCTGGTGCTATCGACCAACCAAAGGTGTGATCTAATACATATTTTTTACTGTACTACAAGTCGAATTGCTCAGTCAGTGTTCAAAAGACGAACTATTTTTTTAAATGTGAACTCAACTCAACTTCACGCTGTATCCCGCGCACGGTAGGGTAGGCAGAGAACAGAGGAAACTTGGGACCTAGTGTTAAGACACTTTAATGCTTAAAACTATATTCATTTTAAATAACATTTCTCTCCCTCTCAGTTTCACCCTCAGAGGGAACTCGGAAACCTAGTTTTAAGACACTCCGTCCGAAGCATTTGCCTTATTACCAGAGCGAAGTAATGAAAACATTAAATTAAATATTTAAATATAACATATTTTATATTAACATATGAAAATATTACATATTTCATTTCCTCGAGTGGGGACTAACTCACAACTTGTCGTTTATAGTCACACGCCTGTGCCGATACGCCACGACGGGCCTCAAGCAACATTTGTTTTTCAATTTTAATTGTACGTTTAATTATGTTTCTTGAATACCAGTAGTAGTTGTTCAAAAATCACATTTGAAAATTATTTTTCTGATGTATCATAATACATTTCATTAGATTTTATGATGTAAATCGATTAATGATACATGTCATTTAAAAAAATGAAATATGTATATATATATATATATATATATATATATATATATATATATATATATATATATATATATATATATATATATATATATATATATTACCAAAAATATTAAACTTGTTATTTATTCTATACTAAAAACTGTAAATATGTACTAAAGCTAAATTCATAGCTATGAAGCCTTCACGAACAAAAATAATAAATATGGAAAATAGGCTAGAAATAAAACAATTCTCGTTATAATATTAAATTTTCTTATTAAAACAAGTTTCTTTACATTTATAAGCTCCCGTTTGAACCAACTAGACAGAGTTTATTTGGTTATTCGATCTCTCGTTATTCTTTGAGATGAATATACTCTTTATAAAATTAATCAACCGTTAAATAAGTAATCATAAAAATAAGAAAATACTCTTTTAGAAATATTTCGTCAGTTATAAATATTTTGAAAATCTATGAAATATTGTAAGATTTATTGTTGAACTAAGCTTCGTGTGTCTGAGAAACAATATATTTATTATAAAAGTTTATACTAAAACCTCTTTATAAAATAAATAAATAAACACACAAATATAAATAGAATGACACACAATAGCACGACCGCTACGTGCGGTGTAGCAAGTAGTAATTCCGCAACGACGTAAAGTATAAAATAAAATAAATACTAAAAACACTAACATATATCAACAATAGCTGTCGATATGTAGTAAGAGATATATAGTTAGATATACAAATACATATTTATATAAATATAATTATTTCACATCTTTCATCATAGTAAAACAGCCTACTATCGAGAAAAATACTTTATGGAGTAGAGACGGCAAAGAGGCTGGGTTGGAACTGCCGTCATCAATCAAAGGTACAACTTGTCTGTGATTTCATGAATGATTAGAATTCTTTAAGAGTCCCTTCGAATTCTTCAAGAGTGTTACTTTTTAAATATTAATTTGCACATGGCTTTAACTGGTTCCTTATTATTATTTTTTTATCATAGTTTAAAAAGTTGTTTTTATCATACTTTAAAAAGTTGTTAAGTTGGTCACTTAATGTTATTACTTTTTAATATTGTATTAGTATTGAGAAAGCTTAGTGTTTTTCACTGTAATCCAAGCCAAAAAAATTGACTGCATTGCTGTAGAAAAATGGAATAGTTGAAAGGGACATCTCAATATCATGCTTTGCTTCATTGCCTGACCGAGGGTACAGTTATCTAATTCTCCAAGTAGCAATCGAACACAAAATCGATGCGATTTCAGTAGTACGCATGTACCCCTGGTACATGCGTACTACTGAAATAAACAATCAACGTACAATACGACGATCTCTATTAATTAAAATTTAACATTAAATAAATAACACTGAGTAAAGTCATTTTGAATTTATTGCTTAAAGTTAACACTCATAAGTTCAGAGTATAGCTGTGCGTTCAGAAGTTTTGTTCTTTTAAGCAAAGTAAAGAAACAATTATACAGCCGTTGTTGAATAAAGCTCACACTTTCGAAATTATTAATATTTTTTATAACAAAACCATACAGTTACTCATTATTACTTTTGAATCGTTTCCTTATACTAAAAGTCATAATTTGATATATTAAAAAGATTATTATGTAACTTTATCTCACATAATCCCCTTAGTGCAAATATTATATTTATAAAGGTAAGTAACGTTTATTGTTCCGACATTAACTAATTGCTTTCTCTGTTACAGCGTTACAGATTAGGAAAATATATCTATAGCAGGTATAATACGTAATAAATAGTGACTCTGACCTTCTAAGCAAAGGGTTTGTTGATTTGAATACAGAACAGAATTGTACAAACGAAATAATTCTAGTAAATATAACAAATAAATTTATTACTGAAAACCTTTTTGTGTGTGATTTACCGGTGATAATATATTTTTGCGCTATCCCACAAAGATAAAAATAGAAAAAATGTACTTTTTTCGTTATTTTTATATTGTATAATAAGTATAAATTATCTAAATATACAGTTAATTTGGGGTTTTATGACATTCGAAATTTTATGTACAGGTTGTCAATTTTTATAAGCTCAACATTTTTTAATCAACGGTAAGAACGCAGCCAATTATAAAGTTTTAAATTCAGTCGTTTATCAATTCAGTTACGATTGCTGCAATTTCCAGTGTCGTTGAGAAACTTTCTGGGCATAAAATCGAGCTATTTACTCTTTTAAAAGAAATTTGTACCTTGTTACTAATGAAAAAAGAAAATACATTAAATGCAATATTATATAACAATGTACGATATATTCGTTTATAAAATATTATTTTGATTTATATATTTATGATTGTTAAACAAACATTGTAAATTAAGGGTAATATCTTTCTTATTCTTTTTTGTATTCTTTTGTATATTTGTACTATATACGTATTATATACGTATTATATATTGTACGTACGAGTTGCTAAATATTGATATCATTTTTATAAATACAAAAAATATATGCTTATATCTAATAGAATACTTGTTTAAAAAGAAACTATGCGTATTTAAAAGAAACTAAATGCCGCACTATGCCTTGTTACCAACCGAAAAAAGAAAATATTTAATATTTCAGTTCCTCACGTGGGGATCGATCTCACATCTTGTTACATCTACAGTCAAACATACAGGTTTCAATTAAAAAAAATATACAAAAAGATCATCATCGAAAAGTCATTATATCAGACAGGTATCTATCTATAACAATTATTCTTATTAGTAATAATTAAATAACAAAGCTCTTTTAAATTTGGGTAAAGCAAGATAATCGTTTTATCTATCTTTTTTCTACTCACGTATAGGAGATTGCTTCTTTGTCTGTGAAAAATCCAGCAATTTAAACCTGAAGGGTATCCGTAACAAATAACGACCTGTAACGATCCCACAACGGTGGAGTGGCTAATTTACTACGCTGCGGAAATAAGGTCACCTACGATGACTCAACTATGAAATATTAAATTCAGATTATAGATTATTAACTATCAGATTATTCAATTCGATTTAGGTACTATCAGTTATTACAATGATGTTTTAAATATATCAAGATAAACTGTAGTTATTAGTGGTGCTCGATAGTGTTGAGGCCTGTTGTGGCGCAGCGGCACAAGCGTGTGACTGTAAACGATAGGTTGTGGGTTCGATCCCCACTCGAGCAATGAAATATTTAATATTTTCAATTTGAATATTTAATGTTCTCATTTCTCACACAAGGCAAAGCGCGGCGTTGAGTATCGCCACTCGACACGTATGCCTCAAATTCGTTGGAAAGTGGTGAACGGAACTGGAACGCAGTGTCTCAACACTAGGCTGGCGTGGCGGGATACAGCGTGAAGCTGAGTATTTAGAAACCGTATTTAATTAAAGCTGGAGTTATTATAATTCAATGACCACTAATAAATATCGGGGCCAAAATCCCAGCGTGTTTAAGTGCGTTGTTAATTATAAATACTGAATTGGGTGTAAGAGCTTATCGATATCATAATGAAAGATCGTTGGTATATGTTTGGAATAACATTGCATTAATCAACAGGCGAAATTTTACTGATGAGTTTTCGGCGCAAGGCTTTCCATTTAATTAATATTAATTTATCCTTGCCACGTTTTGTTATGTTTACAATAAAAGATAAAGTGATTTTGATTATAATAGAGTACATTATAATTAATAATTTAATTTGGATAAATTATTGTCACTCGCAATGATTCAATCAGTTGAATTATTGGGTAAAACTCGTATAGTAGCTGCACTTTCGTTAAACTACTCAAAATATATGGCTTTTTTGTGAATAACGCGTGTACTGACAAAGTAAGCTTTTTTTGTAAACATATTGAATAATGATCATCTACGAACATATTCGTGCAAATTTAAGTTTTTCGACTTATTTAGCCGTTTAACGGAACCCTAAGTATATGTCCCGTACAATTGTGAAATTAGATAGAAGAGAAAATTTCACTCGCAAGGATAAAACTTGTGCGTACAAACAGTACGTACAATTGAAGTAAAGTGGTTAATGTTACTACTGTAGTTATTCTTATAATAATTATTTTGCAAAGTTTTATACAAAACATTTAATAAAAAGAATAAAAAATGGAAAATATATTATAAATATAAATAATTTCTTTTCGATTAACATCCAACGCAAATGCTTTGTACTTTTGCAGAAGCTATCGCACCTCGTTATATTACTTGCACATTGCAATTTTCCCACACATTATCTCGCAAAGCTCTATGAGCTTTTCGTTTACGCAAATAAAGCTCACTCTTTAGAAGTTGGACAGAAAGGACCGTGTGCTTATTAGATTTAATGTGTTTTGTGCATAAAATATAATTTATTTATAAATGTTTTATCATACTTTGTTACCTTTCTAACAAAATGAAGTAGATTTGGTGAAATATTTAGAGCAGACCTTCCTTCCTATATTAATCTTTAGTTATAAGCCTTTTTAACAATTATTAAATAAGACACAGTGAATGTAGTAAGAGCAGATAATTGATAGTTTTGTAAATATTTAAATAAAATCACAAAGGAAAACAAAAAATAACATCAATCTACAAAATTAACTATAGATATATACATATATAGTATGTTTTTGAATTACATAACCAAAGCTTTTCTTTTTTAAATAGATTTTTACAAAGAAACTCGAAATGTTAAATTAAAATTAAAATATACCACATCACTATAATTTAAATGTTGTATCAAGGTAACATTTCGATAACACACTGCGTCCAATACCTATTAAATTATCAAATAATAATTATAAAATTATTATGTTTAAAAGGATTGTTTTAAACCGATGACTTAAAAATTAAATTGATTTTACATAATATAGATAAATATTAACGGTTAATACAATGTAAAACATTTTGGTTCGATGACATTCGTATATCGAACCTTTTTATCCATAGTCAGATGTTATCCTTAACGCCACAAGGAAGGCTAGGAATGCTATGAGAATTATAAATAAAACATTACTTAATCATGTTATTAACATACGTTATCGAAGCATTCTTGTATTATTTGTTTCATTTAAAGACTTTGAGTAGCCAGAGAGAACCTCTTTCTCTCCGTCCATTGTCACATACCTCTTCATACACATGCCCTTCAGGGCATATTTTCAATTTGAATATTTAGTGTTCTCATTTCTCACACAAGGCAAAGCGCGGCGTTGAGTATCGCCACTCGACACGTATGCCTGAAATTCGTTGGAAAGTGGTGAACGGAACTGGAACGCATTGTCTCAACACTAGGCTGGCGTGGCGGGATACAGCGTGAAGCTGAGTATTTAGAAACTGTATTTAATTAAAGCTGGAGTTATTATAATTCAATGACCACTAATAAATATCGGGGCCGAAATCCCAGCGTGTTTAAGAGCGTTGTTAATTATAAATACTGAATTGGGTGTAAGAGCTTATCGATATCACAATGAAAGATCGTTGGTATATTTTTGGAATAACATTGCATTAATCAACAGGCGAAATTTTACTGATGAGTTTTCGGCGCAAGGCTTTCCATTTAATTAATATTGAATTATCCTTGCCACGTTTTGTTATGTTTACAATAAAGGAGAAAGTGATTTTGATTATAATAGAGTACATTATAATTAATAATTTAATTTGGATAAATTATTGTCACTCGCAATGATTCAATCAGTTGAACTATTGGGTAAAACTCGTATAGTCGCCGCGCTTTTCGATAAACTACTCAAAATATATGGCTTTTTTTATGAATAACGCATGTACTGACAAAGTAAGCTTTTTTTGTAAATATATTGAGTAATGATCATCTACTAACATATTCGTGCAAATTTAAGTTTTTGGACTTATTTTTCCGTTTAACGGAACCCTAAGTATGTGTCCCGTACAATTGTGAAATTAGATAGAAGAGAAAATTTCACTCGCAAGGATAAAACTTGTGCGTACAAATAGTACGTAC
Source organism: Eueides isabella (assembly GCA_019049475.1). NCBI lineage: Eukaryota > Metazoa > Arthropoda > Insecta > Lepidoptera > Nymphalidae > Eueides > Eueides isabella. Next base: position 10,068,626 of record CM032389.1, on the reverse strand, counting down.
AATTGAAGTAAAGCGGTTAATGTTACTACTGTAATTATTCTTATAATAATTATTTTGCAAAGTTTTATACAAAACATTTAATAAAAAGAATATAAAATAGAAAATATATTAGAAATAAAAATAATTTCTTTTCGATTAACATCCAACGCAAATGCTTTGTACTTTTGCAGAAGCTATCGCATCTCGTTATATTACTTGCACATAGCAACTTTCCCACACATTTTCTTGCAAAGCTCTATGAGCTTTTCGTTTACGTTAAAAAGCTCTCTCTTTAGAAGTTGGACAGAAAGAACCGTGTGCTTATTAGATTTAATGTGTTTTGTGCATAAAATATAATTTATTTATAAATGTTTTATCATACTTTGTTACCTTTCTAACAAAATGAAGTAGATTTGGTGAAATATTTAGAGCAGACCTTCCTTCCTATATTAATCTTTAGTTATAAGCCTTTTTAACAATTATTACATAAGACACAGTGAATGTAGTAAGAGCAGATAATTGATAGTTTTGTAAATATTTAAATAAAATCACAAAGGAAAACAAAAAATAACATCAATCTACAAATTAACTATAGATATGTATATATATAATATGTTTTTGAATTACATAACCAAAGCTTTTCTTTTTTAAATAGATTTTTACAAAGAAACTCGAAATGTTAAATTAAAATTAAAATATACCACATTACTATAATTTAAATGTTGTATCAAGGTAACATTTCGATAACACACTGCGTCCAATACCTATTAAATTATCATATAATTATTATAAAATTATTATGTTTAAAAGGATTGTTTTGAACCGATGACTTAAAAATTAAATTGATTTTACATTATTTGGATAAACATTAACGGTTAATACAATATAAAACATTTTGGTTAGATGACATTCGTATATCGAACCTTTTTATCCATAGTCAGATGTTATCCTTAACGCCACAAGGAAGGCTAGGAATGCTATGAGAATTATAAATTTAACGTTAGTTAACCATGTTATTAACATACGTTATCGAAGCATTCTTGTATTATTTATTTCATTCAAAGACGGTTTTTGAGTAGCCAGAGAGAACCTTTTTCGCTCCGTCCATTGTCACATACCTCTTCATACACATGCCCTTCAGGGGATCCTCATGCTTTTTACGTGACCTTTTTTTTTTTTTTTTTTTTTTTTTTATTATTGATAGGCAAGCATTTGTCCACTATCTCACCTGGTGGTAAGTGACGATGCGAACGAAGGTGGAGCATGCTTGCCTAGGTAGTGCCTATTCACTCGTTCCTTAAAGAGGGCCAGGTTGTACTTGTCGGGGAACAGTTCAGCAGGCAGGGAGTTCCACTCCTTAGCCGTTCGCATTAGAAAAGTAGAGGCGAAGCGCTGCGTACGAAAAGGTGGTATATCGACGACGTATGGGTGAAATCCCTGCCTACGTCTACTGTCCCGCAGATAGAAAGGAGAAGAGGGTATTAAGTCATGCAGCGCTGCTGCACACTCTCCGAAATGTATCCTGTAGAAAATCGTCAGGCAAGCTACTTTTCGGCGATGCTCAAGGCTTTGCAGCTTTGCCTCAACAATCACTGAATTGCCAATGAGCTTCTTGGCGCGATTTTCAATCGAGTCTAAGGACGCTAGCTGATATTTAGCAGATCCGTCCCAAAGGTGGCAGCAGTACTCCATACTCGATCGGACTTGAGCTTTATAGAGTTGAAGAAGCTGTCCCGGAGTGAAATACTGCCTAACCTTTGATAGGACACCTAGTTTTTTAGCTGCAGTTGTGGCCAAAGACTCGATGTAACGTCCAAAGTTCAAATCTGACGTAAGGTTCATGCCAAGAAGCTCGAGATGGTCAGCTATCGGCACGGGTACATCTCGGAAAGTCGGAGCAAGATCGAATGGGCCCCGTTTTGCGGAAAATAGACACGCCTGGGTTTTTGTAGCGTTAAACCTGACTAGATTGGCATCGCCCCATTCGGAGACACCCTGAAGTGCCAGGTTCAGTCGATCGATCATAGACTCTCGACAAGAATGGATTACGATCCGGCTGGCCTTTGCATTGGAAAGATATCTTTCAACAACCGTGCTGTCATCAGCGTACCCAACGATACCAGGTGTTAACATATCGACCTTCACCCAGTATCGGGATAACCGAGGTCTACTCCTACCTCTCTTACCACTTATTTTTCCTACATAAATGGAGATTTTATTGAGATTGAGACTTTCATTGAGAATATTAAAATATTAATTATTTACTCAAACGACGCATCAAACGACAGAAGAAATTGTGAAAATGCAGTGAGAAGATTTATATATCATTTTTTAGATGACTTTGTTTGTTGATTTCTAATATTTTTTTTTCTGGTTCTACTTCTGTATTCACTCACACAAATGCAAAGCTCAGCTTATGCTTCGTAAACGGTACAATGTACAAGTTTGAAAATGTTAGCTCTTGAATTAAATACCGAGTATCGATGGCAACTTTTTGTTCAGACCTCAATTAAGGACTCGGCCTTCAAGTTTTGGTCACAAAAATTAAAATTGAAATTATTTTGAGATGATTGTTGCCTATATAAGGCATAATTTGTTTTCAGCTTCACGCTATATATAAAATATTATATGGAGTACATGTTTTAATCACGAATCACCGACCGATCAATTCTTGTGCATTTTTTGCTTAACACGATGATCATAGATTTAGAATTGGTTTGGTTAAGTATTTATATGAGCATGAAATCATAGCACATTGGAATCACGTTATATTACTACTATTGCTGAATTAAAAAAAAAACACTAATGATTTTGTTATTCATCTGATTTTTCTGAAGGTTTTTTAGGTCTTATTATTTAAACAAACAATTTTGAAAGCTTGAATGTCGAATATTTAATTGTTTTAAAGTAATATTAAAATTGTATTATTTTTTGCAGTATATAACATTTTTCGATAAATATAAATATATTTTGTTCAAAAGTATTAAAAAAGATGTCTTGTGAAGATGTGTTATAAACTTTGTAACATTCGCAATTGAAAAAAAAAAACTAAGGCTTATTTAGGAAGCATTTAACTGTGATAGTGCTCGTGATTTACTTAAATAAATCAATTCCGATCAGACTGCGGTTGCGACTGTCATCATACAACCCTCCGGGACGCTTGTGTTTCAGTCTTTATTGATTAACTTATTATGCCTTAATTAAGGCTTTATTTAATTGGTGATCGCGATGTTGATTTGAAAAATCATTAAATCGTTGACTCGAGCCCTCTACCGCATATAACCAATATGCTTAATAAGTGCACGACGCACTTCACAGTTGCGTCTCGAGAGTTTTCTACGTTGGATGTATAAGACTCAAAGGCGGACATAAAATAGCACTACACACCCGTATGAGTATAGTTTTCGTTCGTTTTGTTTTCAACTTCACGCTGTATTCCACACACGGCAGAGTAGGCCGAGGAAACTTGGGAATCTAATGTTAAGACACTCCTTTCCACTTCCGTTTCCCACTTTACGCCTAATTTGAGGTATTGCGTGTCGAGTGGCGGAATTCAAGGCCTCGCTTTGCGTTGTTATCAGAGCAAAAAATTGAAAACATTCATTAATTAATTTGAAAATATTAAATATTTAATTTTCGCCGGGATCGAACCTACAACCCGTTGTTTATAGTCACACGCTTATGCCGCTGCGCCACGATAGGCCTCAATCCAGGATATCCTATCGCATCACATCCAGGGTACATATTATTTTTACATATTTACATTAACATAATAGAGCTGTAAGTTTACAAAGATAGTATTATTGTAGTAAATATTATAGTAATCGTTTATAAATTAACAATTGGTTCTATGAAAGGATAGCTATGCCAGCGTGTGTAGTTATGTATCTATTGATCATAAAGAAGCCATAGCCCTATGGCTATCCGAGAAACTGTCAACAACGAGTTAATTTGTTATATATCGTACTATTCAAGTTGGAAAAAAATATTTCTAAAGAAAATAAATACATATTTACTAATATTTATTATTGAAATTGTGGTTTGATACGTGAAATGTAAATAGTTTTGAGAAAAGAGGAAGAATATAATCATTGTGATTTTGTTCCTCTGAAGATAAAGTTATTTATGTTGCAATATCTTTTTTTTTAGCTTCACGCTTTGGTCCAAACATGGAGGGGTAGGCAGAGGAAACTTAGGAGCCTAGTTAAAGCACTCCATTCCGTTTCATTGCACCTGCATTTACATAGTTTTTTATTACATTAAATAAATAAATGCATTTGAAACTTGTAAATTACTTACTAATAAAAATGTAATCTAATGAACAATCTCACAGATGCACACCTGTATGTGAATAGAAAATTGAAAATCGATATTCAATTGAATTTTCCGTCGGTGAAGTGGATCGCGATTAGTTAAAGAGAGATTATTAATTCTAGGAGATAGACCGAACATTTCTCTAATATCATTGATATTAAAGTTTTACTACGCCTTAGACGTTTCTCACTTTGAAATATTATCAGATGAAGCTTCTAAGATAATATTAAACTATTATTTATAACAAGCTCGTAAAACTTGTTTGGTTAGTTAGTTGCTGCGATATTGTGATTATTTAATGATATCTATTTTGTAATATATATATATATATATATATATATATATATATATATATATATATATATATATATATATATATATATATATATATACACATAAATATATATATATATATATATATATATATATATATATATATATATATATATATATATATATATATATATATATATATATATATATATATATATATATATAGAAAATAGAAAAGAAACACTACACAACTACAAGCATAGAAAAAAAAACACTTTTATTAATTTACCACAAAGCTTCTCAGTTTTTCGAAGTTTTACATATTGATGTTTTCACCAAATTGTTAAAAAGTAATAATAATTTAATTAATTATTACAGGGAGAAATCTTTTAAATTGCGTCACGTAAAATCATGAAGAGGACAGAGGACATATATCAAGAGGTTGCTGACAGTGTAGTGTATACGTAGAAAACTTAGCCTTGTTTTGCGTGCTTTCCGGCTTCACGCTTTAGCTCTGGTAGGTAAGTAGGGTTATCCATACCTACCTACCAGAGATGAAGCGTAAAAAGCAGAAAAAAAAATCTAATATAAACGTCTCCGACCGCGGAACGGGATTGTATTTGCGCTGTACTCAAGGACCGGCTCTGCGGCCTCCGTCAATGCGATAAAAGAATCCCAGAAGGAGACCATGGCAGTCCAGGTCCTCTCACTATCCAGCATGACCCCCACCAAATTAGATAGTGAGTGGTCCCTACCCACTACAGATACCAAGGCGTGACATTGTGAAGTCCAAGGGGAGCGTTAGGCCAGAGTGTACTGGGCCGAATCAAAGGTTAATCAATACATACTTACATCAATCATAACTTAACCTTTTCGTTTCGATGAACGAACGAACCGTTTCTAATAAAATAAAAAAATCAAATAGAAAACATAGAAAATAAGATTGAACAATAACTTAACAGAAACAAAAAATAGATTGTCGTAAGAAACATATATAAGAATATTATACGTCCACAAAAAAATATTTTATAAAATCAAAGCTACGTAATATTTTTCCCTGTACGATTCTCAGGAACTCTTCTGTAGTTTGAAATAATGATCAGATAATATTTATCATTATCAATAATGGTCCATCTATATTTGTAATATTCGGGGATATAATAGAAATATATAGATACTATAGGCATATGTGCGAAAACCGAGACCGTAGCGTTTGGCGCTCCGTTCTCTCTGCCTACCCCGCTAGGGCTATAGCGTGAAGCTAAGTTAAGTTAAGTTATATGCATATAAGGGATTTTTATACATTATATTTACTAATAATTAATTAATTATAAGCATTGTCTTAACACAACAACTACACTTAACTAATATTTATTTACTGATTTTAATATATATTCATTCATAACTTTTTCTTTTAATTAAATTTATCACCCTGTTTGTGTTACTTATCATAAGTTCTGAAATTGTTTGAGTCCCAAGAGCACGTAACTATACCACATTCCAAAGGAAATAAGAATTGTAGATAACTAAAAAAACTTGATGTAATATAAGAAAAGTTATAAAAATCAAAATAATTGTAAAATACCTTTTGGGCATCGTTGAGCTCAAATTATTTAAACCAAAACGTCACTTGAATTTAAATACACTTATTTTCAAAATCTATACGTATAAAATATAATATTTTTTAATAACATATAAAAATATTATAAAAGAAGCCAATATAGTATACGAATGTAAAACTAATGGTGTAATGGTCGTAGATTCGATGTCCATTTGCGGAACTACAAATATTAATTTCGGTTTCACAAAACCACCGCTGAGTTCCGCCACTTAACACAATGTATTGAATCCGTGCGAAAAAAGAACAACTGAGTGTATTTGCCTCGTCTGCGCAATACAGCGTAAAGTTATATAACAAAACGTCTTACTTATAACAAAAAGATGCAATATTGTTTTCTAAATTTGTTCGTACAAGTAGATTAAGTTTCTCTCGTACAGAATACAATGGCTGGGTATAATAGTTAAAAGCTAAACATTCTATTAAATATATTTAATATATAGCATTAAGTTGAAAGAAGCGAAATATATATTTATTTATATAAAATTATTAACATTTTTTTGCCGTTTTCTGGCATTGGTTCTACTAAGGTAAAGCTGATAAGAGTAAGTTAGAGAAAGGGAAATAAAGGGAACTTCAATAATAATAATCTGTTAACAAATAAATAATCTAAATACATTTTATTTTTAAATAAAATGTCTCTTATTCTTAAATTTTAAAATTAATGCAATGATATTACAGTATATGTCGGAGATACGCCGGTTTTTAATTTTGGAAAGTTCATTTTACAATGAATACACAAACTAACAGTATTTAGTTTATTCTTGTTCGATAGCTTGTACAGACGTTAACTGTTTTACAGAAATTTGAGCTTTTCATATTACGAAACATAATGAGTTTTGTAACTTGCATCTGCAACTTCCGTTATAATAAGTAATTTAAATTATATAGTAACAAATAGTTTAATATTATTAATTAATATTCTTAATTACATATAAAATTTTACATTTTATGTTTTACTACATTAACTTAAAGATGGCGAGGGTGGCGCCCTAACAGGATACACATTAAAGACAGGTTTATTTATTGTTTATAATAATTAAATAACAAGCTACGCCGAAAGTCTTATACGATTGTTACAACTTATTTATGTTGTTAGCATCTCTGTAGGGATATTTATACAAATTTCCGCTACGTAAAGATGTTCCCAAAGACAATTCATTAGAATTATCGTTTGGCAATAAAGAATACTATTTATTTAATATTTTAACTATTTTTAACGTGTTATTCTACGCGTAGCGGAGTTTGAACCTGCACATCTTGTGTTGCTTTTAACGATTTCCAAAAGGAGTTGAATCTTGCTACGTTCATATTTATATACGCCTTTAAATTTAGACTTTTCTTTCTTAAATGTGAAATAACACTTTCAAAATAGTTAAAATATTCTAATATGTATTATGGTTGTTCTTGATAGATAAATTAATTAGTTTCGACATTTTTATAATATATTTATTTACATTTGCATATATAAAAGTTATTTTGCTGTATTAAATTTTGTACTTTTCACAAGAAATAATAAGATATTACAAAATTATTCCAGAGAGCAATTGAACATATTTGTTTTCAAAATACAACATATTTGTTTTCAAAATATTCAAGTGACATAGCTCTAATTTCGTATCTATAATAGATATATTACTCTGGATGTCGCAGAATGAAAAACATGGACATTACAATTTCTCACACATTACATTCATACAGATATTAAGTTCATAATGCAATTCAACACATTACATTGATAGGGACTTGTGATTCCGGGTGTACTGACTCGTTACTCTCCCTGCCTGGTCAAATTTTATAGGAACCTGCTAAAGCAACCTTAGATACTTGTTCTAAAGTAGAACTTGCTGCATTTCTTGTCATGTATAGATATTTCAGTAGTTTGTAAAGAGGTTTGGCTGGTATACCTCTTGCACTCTCTTATACTGCATATAAATTAACCGTATGGCTATTTTTTGGTTAATTCATTTATTTACTAAATGGTCTTTATATATATATATATATATATATATATATATATATATATATATATATATATATATATATATATATATATATATATATATATATATATATATATATATATATATTCCACGGCTGATATATAAAACTGATTTAGAAAATAGACATAAATCTGGTCTAGATATTGCATATTGTTTCGTGTACTCTTTGTTGGCTAATATAGTTAATTTTAATATTGAATAATAGGATGTCATTATGTTGGTAACCATAGCGGGAAACTTGTACCATTCCAAGGCGAAGATTATCAGTTCCTGCTGAATTCAGCAGGTTGCACGGTATCAGGAGGTGCAGGTTGCAAAAGACACGGGTTCAAATTTAATTTTGTTAAAATATTTGTACATTTACTAAATATATAACTTCAAGTAAGCCCGAATAAGACGATAGCAAACGATCTGATAAATTACAAATACTTGCAAATCGATTTGATAATACTCAAATTCATACTATTGAATCGATCAGCTGCACTTACTGAGCAAAGGAATTACGATGAAGTTTATACATATATACAGTACACTTTGTCTATGACAATGAATATATTACGATATGAAAGGAAATGCTTAAACATTTAAAATTTAGTTGTGTCTATATATCTATATTATTACTGTAATTATATATTATACAAAATTTTTCGCTCATTTATAATTTTACTTTAAATTTGTAATTTCCTAGTAAAAAAAAATTGGTGTGATACCAAACAATAAATAATTTATAAAGTACTACAAAGATGACGCTCCATGGTGACGAACATACATTTTAATAGTATATTATGTTTGTTGAATATATACATATAATAATCCAACAAACTGAATAGGCTTGGGAAAATGTTATGTAACTTTTTATATAAGTTAAACATATGTGGGTACATGTTGTTACATCATTTGTTAAAGACAAAATAGACGATGATTTGCTATAATGTGAGAGTAACGTTTTCGGAAACAAAAGGAACTTTTTAGAACATAGAGCGTTATCAAACAGTGAAGCCACTAAGGCGACGTAATAGTTGGTCCTTCCCATCTTACTCTAGAGACTTCCGATATACGTAGTTGCTGATTATATCGGATGATTTACTTTACTATCGTTTTGAGTAAGATTTGAAGCTTATAAACGAAGGAATAAGAAAAAGATAATCAGAACTATTAGACTATTAGATGATTTAATTTAGGGACTAACAATGCTAATTTAATCGTCAAAAGATTTACCTATATTTGTAAATAAATTATATAGAAAGAAGAATTTTACGTCTGTGTCGATTGTTCGCGCTGTAGCCCACTTGATAGAATAGGCATACCCCTCTTTCTCTTTCGAGACTAACCGTTTATGTTATATTGTTCCCCTGTACCTTGCCACCGGGTTTTATCCCAGTGGCAGGGACCATAAGACAGGTCTAGCTCCCACCACTCGTACTATACTCGTTGTATTTTCAGGGAAAGTCACCCCACGCAACCTTCAACCGCCAACCAGATGGAAGACAATCTTTGACCACGTTAACTGTTTTTCCAGATAGATGCCGGAGCTGTATGCAATCTCACCTCCCACATGCTGTCCAGGATGCTCGTGAGTCACCTCGCTGAGGACGCCAGAAAAGCTAACTATCAACTAATTTCCAATTGGCACCGGAGTTGTTCAAGACACGCGTCCCTCGTATCTAACCTGAACCTACAATCGACTAGATTGGATCCGAGTCTAGCTCCCAGCTCTTATGCTCAGCAGTCATGTTCCCGAGCTTCGGCAGCTAATCAATACTTAGGCCGCTACTATCAGTCGCTCCAAACCGCGCTAGGTCCACCAGGCATCCCTTCGCCTTGAGCCGGTGAAGACACTAACTTAATGCGCGCGAGGTCAGACGCCCGGTGACAACTGTACCGGGCAGACGAATATGCCCAACCTCTGCAGCTAGCCACAACCACAATAAAACCAACCTTGTACAAAAAACCGGACCCATAGTTACAGCTGCGACCTGACTGTCCCCGGGTATCTGAACAGCCAAGCCCCAAATGCCCATGCCCATGTTGCTCAAATTCCTGTGAGCTCACGAACAGGCAACAGTCGAGGCATTAATTAAAGCTCTCCTTTGCCTTACTACTGTCAGACCAGCCGCGTCCGCTTGAAAAAAAATCCCCTTCAAACCAGGTACTGGAATCAGTTTGCAACCGACCGGTTTTATGGTTGCACCCAGTAAGACCCAAATGCAATGCAGATTAGGCAACGGGACATTGGACAACCTAGTGTTAAGACTCTTCGTTTCCATTACGACATTTTGAATCATTGCGTGTTGCGTGCCGAAACTCAACGCCGTTCTTTGCTTTTTCCTATTTACAGTTGTACATTTGTGCCCTGCGGTACACCAGGCCTCAAGTTAAGTTGCCTTTGTTTCTGGTTGGATAACGTTTAGCTGCTAATACTAAAGTCTGAACGCAAAATATGAAAATATATGATGATGAGTGATATTCTCTATTCGCTACATAAACAATATATATTAAATAAATAAAAATACCGTATTATAATACGGTACAGCTACAAAGACGTATTTTTATCGATATGTAAACATATGCTACATTAAATATACATACAATTGATATTATAAGAAAAGAAAGGAAGGTATGACAATACCTTAAATAACTTAATTAGAAGGAACTTGGGAACCCAGTTTTAAGACACTCCGTTCCACTTCCGTTCTCCACTTTTCTCCGAATATGAGGCATTGCGTGTTGAGTGGCGAAACTTAACGCCGCCTTTTGCCTTGAACCGGAGAGAAAAAGAAAAACATTAAATATTTAAGTTAAAAATATTAAATATTTTATTTATTTGAGCGGGAATCTAACCCACAACCTTTCAGTTACAGTCACATGCTTGTACCGCTGCGACACGACATTAAATTAATTTAAGTATAATATAGAATTATAATTTACTCCTGTCTATGTGACATAAGGTCATGGCAAACAATTACACATCGATAAACAATAAAAGGAGAAGAAAGAAGAGGTCAAGCAATAAAATACAGAGACTATCAGTAAAAACTACAAGCACGTTCAAAAACTTTCATATATCGAGACATCATTATAAAGACCCTCGTGTTATCCGAAATCATTATATATAAAATTTCTTTTTCAATCATTATAATAAGTTTATTCATGTTTGTTGTCTACCGGTACTAGTCGTTCAAAAAAATATATTACATTTTATATTTATTTTTCTGATGAGGCCAGAATAAAATTTCAGAATTTCATAAGCTTTTGCAATGTACATCGATTAAATACATGTTATCTAGCTATATAAAAGTTATAAATGTGTCGAAAATCTATGAAATCGTGTAACACGTCTATATATTATATTTATTTTCAAATGATTTATTGTTAAATTAACTTTCGTTAGGTGCCTGTATCTAAAGAACAACGATATACTTATTATAAAAGTTTATACTAAAGCTTCTTTGTAAAAAATAAATAAACCATCATAAATATAAATACGACAACAGCGTAACCCCTATAAAAATAAATACACAACAACATATATCAATAGTTGTCAATATTTAGAGAGTGACATATAGTTAGCCATAACAAATACATATTTATACAAATATATATCTCATATTTCATCATAATAAAACAGCTAACAATCGAGAAAAATACTTTATGTAGTAGAGAGACGGCGAAGAGGCTGGGTTGGAATCGCCGTCATCAATTAAAGGTACAACTTGTCTGTGATTTATTCCTTCCTTGCGATGATATATCGTTCAAGTAGGAATAATTTGTTATGAATGATTAGAATTCTTGTAGAGTTCGTACTCAAGTGTTACTTTCTTAAGATGTATTTGCATATGGCTTTAACTAACTAAAATAATTTTACTATCGCAGTTTAAGTTGACCGACATAATCTTAATACATTTTTTTTATGTATATATATATATATATATATATATATATATATATATATATATATATATATATATATATATATAGAGAACTAAAATAATTCTTTTTCATATAGATATTTCCCAGAAATTTAGAATTGGTAAATTAAAAATAAAATATATCATATCAATATAATTAACATTTTATGTTAAGGTAGAATTTATTTTAATTTAGTTATGTTAAAGTAAATCTTATATATATATCGTGATTTAATATAAAAATGTTTTTATTTATTAATGATGATGAACTAACCTTTGTTTAGATAACATTCGTTTATCGAACCTTCTGTTACCATACCATAGCCAACCGTTATCCTTAACGCCACAAGGAAGGTTATGAAAATTATAAATAAAACATTAGTAAACCATATTATTGTAAGTTAAGTTATATTTTCAAAGCAGTCTTGTATTATTTATACAATACCACAAAGAAATATTTTCTAAATATGAAATATAATATGCTTGTTATTTCGGTCCATCTCCGACCTTTTTATAGAAAAAGTAATGCTTAAAAGAAATCTCGCCTACACAAAATATCTGCCAAGATAAGTTCTAGTCTAAATTTACTTTACAATAGTATTGCACGGAAAATATATAAATTCAACAAAGAATATTTAATAAGAAAGATACATTGTAAGACCATAGGAATGCATCTACCTGAATAAATGAAGATGTGAATGAGTTCGCATTCCGCTGTGGCGAATGTATCAAAGGACTAATTTGAATGTCGTTTAGGTTCGCCATCAAAAATTGTATTTTTTTTGTGGAGAAGGCTTGAGCATATGGGTACCGGTACCGGTGGATGGGCACCGAGGCCCAGCATTACCCAATGCGAAACACAGTGGCCGAAGTCACAACTTAACACCGGTTTTAAATGCCGGGGGTGGTAATAATCGCCGGTTGAGTCTGCCCATGCGTGTTGCCATTGCTGACAACGTGACTCTCCCACACCTTCCTTACTCGCCTCTTACGACACCTTCAGTACCAGGGTGATCTTATTCTAGGTATTAATTTAGAAATGTATGTAAAAACTTAGAAATATTTACTTACAAAGTTAGAAAAAGAAGTAAAGTATGTTATGAAATAATATTATGCGAATTCTAAGCTTAGTTTCACTTTCGTCGTAAGTTTTCTTATATAACATAGATGTAATGACACTTGCTCGGCATAAGCCGTTTTGTACTGCTTTTTGACAATCAGCCTACTCCTATTACCGCCGATAATGGCAGCGTTACATATATATTTGTTCATGTTTTATTATGTGTTCTATTATAAAAAGTTCACGTATTTACATTTGACATTATCACTGTGATATAATGGCAAAGTGGTTTAGCTAGTTACATAGAAACAGTATTAAACAATAGATAATATCGTGAGCACAACACTTTCCTAGATAGTGTAATGCTGCTCAGCTTCATGCTGTATCCCGCACGTGGCAGGGTAAAACAGAGGAAACTTGGGAAATTAACAACTATGGTTATAGGAAAGGGAACACTTTTAAACGGATTAATCGCGTATATTGAATGGTAAACATTTTTGGGAAACCCGACGTTTCGAACACTTTACAGTAGTCCGTGGTCACGGGTAGACTGTGGTGGCATTTGTCTGTCAGTTGATATAATTATTATATCAAACTACCGCCAACGATTCCTTAATTGCCTCGCGTACTGCCCTGGATTCTTGCAGAATGAGCTAACTGTATCTGGTCCTCTAGTGTGGTGTGCTGGGGATTTTAAATTTTTTAATAGTGGGTCCCAGGTGGTGGAAAGTTTCCAACCATCTTCTCTATTGAAATTAGGATGTTTTTGTATTTCAATAGCCTTGCGGATCATTCTAGGGATATATCTATTCTCCCTAGCGAGTATGTGGGGTTTATCAAACCTAATGTAATGGTTGGATTTGTTCGATGTATGCTCACACACAGCTGACTTTGATACATGCCCATTCTTGACATCGGAGATGTGTTCTTACACCCTAACACCGATGCTTCTCTTTGTTTGATCTATATATGATAAGCCACAGTCACAATCAAGTTTGTATACACCTGCACACTGCAAAGGAATATTACTCTTCATACCACTTCATAGATACCTCAAAGGTGAATCTCACCACCACCCTACACAGTTACTACCGTTGGCAAATCTTTGTTTCAGAGAGCGCACCACCTCTGGGATGCTGATCACTTAGGGGACGAGCTTCGACAGGTGAAGACTGCCCTTCACCGAAAACAAGCTACCAGTTCCCCGCCAGCGTTGTCAGAAGACCAACAAGCCACCCACAGATGAGAGGCAACCGGCACTTTTACCATATGTGAAGGGTGTTACAGACAGGATCGGCAACATCTTAAGAAGAGCTTCTAATAAAACTATTTTCAAGCCTAACAAGAAAGTGAGCCAATTCTTGAGACCAGTGAAGAGTAATATTCCACCTGGGACCCACTATTAAAAAATTTTAAATCCCCAGCACACCACACTAGAGGACTAGATACAGTTAGCTCATTCTGCAAGAATCCAGGGCAGTACGCGAGGCAATCGAGGAATCGTTGGCGGTAGTTTGATATAATAATTATATCAACTGACAGACAAATGCCACCTCAGTCTACCCGTGACCACGGACTACTGTAAAGCGTTCGAAACGTCGGGTTTCCCAAAAATGTTTACCATTCAATATACGCGATTAATCCGTTTAAAAGTGTTTCATTTAAAATGTTTAACAATCGCGAAAATCAAAGGCATTATTATAGGAAAGGGAGACTAAGCCAGCGCTCGTAGTTATTATCGATTGATCATAAAGAAGCCATAGCCCTCGGGCGATCTGACAGACTTTGTCAACAACAAAGGACGGCAATGAATTAATTTGGTACCTATAATACTATCCAAATAGTAAAAATATTAAATGAAAAAAGGTACATATTTACTAATATATATTATGTAATATATATAACTAGGAAAATATTGTGTCTACGTGCAATGTAAATCGTTTTAGAAGAAGAGAGGGAGTAAATGAAGAGAGAGAATGTAACCGTTATGAGTTTGTTTTTTATGGAAGAGACGGCAAACGAGCGTATGGGTCACCTGATGGTAAGTGATCACCGTCGCCCACGACCACGAGTAACTCCAGAGCTACAGGGACGTTGCCGTCTTATAAGGTGTAAGGGCACCGGGGCCCGACATTACCTAATGCGAAACGCAGTGGCCAAAGCCACTACTTAACGCCGGTCTTAAATGCCGGGGGTGGTAACAATCCGGTCGAGTCTGCCCATGCGTGTTGCCATTGCTGGCAACGTGTCTCTACCACACGCACTTTAGTCGCCTCTTACGACACCATCAGTACCAGGGTGATCCTATTCTAAACCGGGATCACACGGCAAAAGTTTGTTTCTAGTCTGGTCAGAAAAGGTTACTTCTGTGGCAATATCTCAACATGAATTACAAAAGCGTAAGTCTAACACGCTGTTATTCGAAATACCAAAAAAGAATACTAATAGAGCATTAGCTTCTTTATTTAACATTAAAATGATATGTCGAAATGTATAACTTCATACAAAACTGTCTATTTCATTAACAATCTAAATAAATGTATCTAAAACTTGTAAATTACTTTTATCAGCTTCACACTGTATCCCGCACGAGGAAGGGTAGACAGGGGGAACCCGGGAACCTAGTGTTAAGACACTCCGTTCCACTCTTTCCGCCGAATTTGAGGCATTGCGTGTTGAGTGGCGTAACTCAACGCCGCGCTTTGCCTTATTACCAGAGCGAAGAAATGAAACATTAAATATTTAAATTGAAAATATTAAATATTTTATTTCCTCGACTGGGATCGAACCCAGAACCTGTCGGTTACAGTCACACGCTTGGCCACTGCGCTACGGCAAGCCTGTAAATTACTTACGAATCAAAATGTAATCTAATGAACAATCTCACAGATGCACACCTGTATGTGAATAGAAAATTGAAAATCAATATGCAATTGAATTTTCCGTCGGTGAAGTGGCTCGAGTTTAGCTAAAGAGATTAATTCTAGGAGATAGACCGAACGCCTCTCTAATGTCATTGATATTAAAGTTCTACGGCTTAGGCGTTTCTCACTTTGAAATATTATCAGATAGAGCTTCTAAGACGATATTAAACTATTATTTATAACGTGCTTGTTAAACTTGTTTGGTTAGGTTAGGTTAGTGAGTTGCTGGCTGGTTTCCGTTTTCAGTTTCCATCAAACTGTTGAATAACAATTTATTTAATTATTATAGGGAGAGATCTTTTAAAACACAGCATCAAGAGGTTTCAGTCAGTGTATGACACCGTAAAATCCTTAGCGTATTTTCTCCGGCCCTTTTCGGCTTCACGCTTTATCTCTGGCGGGTTATTAGGGATGAAGCGTAAAACGCTGTAAAAAATGCTAATATAAAATTTGTATAGAAAATTTGCTTTGGGCTCAGTAAATATTAACGTAATATTCTTCTGTTTAGAAAAGAGTATTTATAACATATATTCTATTAGAACTGGCACGATTCGTAATGTTTCGGCCAAAAAAATCCAATAAAATTTAAAATTGATCTATGTTTCAATGTCAAGTATTCATTTTGTTTACTCTTTAAAATTACTCAAAAAAAAAATTAAGGAGTTAAAAATTTTAAATAAAAAGACTAATCGAGAGGTAATCGAATTTGCGCAGGAATTTGGAGGGACAGACATGCAGTTTTATTCTAATATATGTACATACGGACCCCTAAATATATATAAATATATATATATATATATATATATATATATATATATATATATATATATATATATATATATATATATATATACATATATATATATATATATATATATATATATATATATATATATATATATATATATATATATATATAAATATATATAAATATATTCCGTATATAATGTAAATAAATATTTTTTATTGCTTTAATATTATCGTAGCATGTACATATGCGTATAAAATTTAATTATTACAGTAAGCAAATAAATTAACTTTAAAATTAAATCAAACTTTAAAGAAGCATAAAGCCCTCTGAAAATTAGAAGTAGCGTAATATATTCAAAACTCGTTGGCGAAAATGTTCATCCTGATCGATACTTGTGTAAACTTTCTTAAAACGAAGTGAACCTATGAATATTTAAAAGGTGAGGATGTCAGAATTCGCTTAAAACAAGTAGCTTTATTTAAATATATAAGGTTCGTGAACGTGGACAATTTAAATAAGTGCCGAAGTGTTTTTGTTTCTAAATATGTATAATAAATATTGACGGTAAAAAGATAAAAGCTACAAATATATATAATTGGAGCCGTTCGTTACAGTATAGTATCTAGTAAGGTTATCTCTTTATTGGAGTATACTTACTCAGTTTAATGTAGCGCTTAACACATTAAATATATTAAAGTAGTAGGTGAAACCGTTATATAAGGTTCCACCACACTACAAGCCTACATCGCGCGGAGAACGGAGGATCTATCCATCCGGATTACATAAAATCAACTTAAATATATTTATTTTTATGTTTTATTATCACTTAAATGTCAATAATATCTACGAGTATGTATGTATAGTTTTAGAAGTTTTTCATTTAATTCCAAGTACCACATATGTACCAACAAAGTTTGACGGGTCAAACAAAATCAACGATTTAATTACGAACTTCCAATGTAGGTGTAATTTAGTCGTTTTGTAGCCCTTTAATGACATGGGTCATTAAATGATATGAGTTTGGGACATATTGTATGGTTTCAGAGTATTCATTAATTAACCATAATGACTCGAATAATGTCTATTCAATATTAGCCACACTAAACTATAACCAAGATCTACTTTAATAGGTAATTATTTGGTGTTAGTTTTCTTCCAATAAGATTTCATAAATAGATTTGTATGTTTACTTAATACTTAGACAAAACATACATAAGTATATCGTATAATAGATTATTTTTATGCGAGGTGAAAAAAATAACAATTCTCACGCTGTATCCCGCACATGGCAGGGGGAACTTGGGAACCTAGAGTTAAGACAGTCTGTTCCACTTCCGTTTCCCACTTGCCTTGTTACCAGAACGAAGAATTAAGAACATTAAATTTTCAATTTGAAATATTTATCATTTTATTTCTCCTAGTACTGATACAACCCACAACCTTCCTGTTACATTTAAACGCTTGTGCCGCTGCGCCAAAAACTTCTAAATACTCTCAACAAAATTTGCGAAGTCACGTCACATTATAGGTAGCATACTTATTTTTTATTTAAAGCACGTCCATTCGATAATTTAGTGTCCTAAAGTGAGTTATTTCTTAAAGTATATTAAATTAAAACCCGGCAAGGACATACATTTTTTATTAAATATTTCAAATATACATAATTTGTAAGCTTATTCAGCACTTATGGTAAGAACCATTAAGTAACAGAAATACGGCAACATATTTAATTAAAAGCTAACAGCTGAGCTAACTTCTGAATGAATATTATATTAAGATCAGTAAATAATTTATTACGATTGATTTATGGGAAGTCACGTTTATTTTGTGGTACAATTAGGAAGGAGTAGAGTTTATGGAGAGTATTTCCTTACTCTACATAGTTTAAGGCGTTCGATTAGAAAACAATGACTTCTCGGTTCCATTATGAAAATATTCTAAAAAAAAGTGCGTTTGAGGTTCTGGGTTCAATCCCCACTCGAAGAAATTAAATATTTAATTAAATTAAATTTTTAATACTTCGCTCTGGTAACAAGGCAAAGCACGGTGTTGAGTTCTGCCACTCAACACGCAATGCCAATTATTATAATTTAGCTACATATACTTAGAATGTGCATGTACACATATAATTTTATTAAACGTGCTTTATTATAATACAAACTGGCATAACATTTACTACTATAATACAAACTGGCATAACATTAAACCTCAAGACCATATTACCTTTTATTTAAATATCTATTCTTACCTTCCGCATATTCGTGTGTACTCATGCGGGTCATGAGTGACATACGAGCAACAACAAAAGGCTTAGCGCAACGACCCAGCGCCTAAACTGATGAGGTAGAGGCCGTTCATACTATAAAAAAAATCTCTTTGGTAGTTAAGATTGTTATATAAATTAAAGTTAGTGAAATTTTGCTTTCAAATAGTTATAACAATAATAGTTATTAGCTTTTCATGTATATGAGAAGCTAATATCTATTATTTTTACTACAACCATTGTTGGATTCAAAATAATATATTATGTGTATACATAATATTAATTCGAATCCAATCATGGTTAAATTGCCCTTAACAATTTAAGAAATGATTTGTTTTTAAACTCAGAACGTTGTTCTTTAATTTTTGTAAAATATCCTGTTTCCACTCTGTTTAATTTGTAAGAAAAATCTTATGCTTTAAAAAACTCAATCTTTGTACTAAAATGTAATTCTTATACTTTTCAGGAAGACAGAAAATCACTTATTTCTTTAAATAATTTTCTGTAATTTTTAACAATGCGTTTTAGATGCGATTGGAATCCACAAACACCCCTGTCAGTTTGACTATGTATTGTACGTACGATAATAGTAAACAAAAACAATAATTAAAAAGCTTCGCACTAATCACTTCGCCATTTAAAAAATATAATCTCAATTTTACAAACGGATTTCATTTTCATAAAGTTTTAACTAGATCTACGGGTCATTACATCTTGCAGCCTCAAAGGAAATTTGAACGAAGTTTACACGGCTCGTCCATGTACTAAAGTATAATTAACGGTAGGCTCGAAGGGTTAATCTATTTAAGGAGTTTGTTTCTCGGAAAATTTGTTTCATATTTTAATAATTTAAAATTAAATTGGCCTGTCGTGGCTTAGGAATACAAGCGTGTGACAGTAGCAATGACAAATATATGTTCGATGCGCACTCGATGAAATGAAATATTTATTTTCATAGGAATGTGGGACGCTGAGTTCCGCCACTTTAATTCGGCGGAAAATGAGGAATGAAACGATTTTTTTAAATTTAAATTCTCAAGCTTCCTCTGCCTACCCTTTAAGCGGGATAAAAAATAAAATTTTAGATTTTTTTATCATAACAATGATTGAAGATGAAAATAGGACATATTATGAAAATAAATATCGCATTTCGGCTGTTACGATAATCTTCTACATGTGGTCGAAGAGTGTACATATCTACGTAATGGCTGTTGATATTATTTGTGTCCAATACTCATGAGCTTATGAGTTACGAAAAGTAACTTTATACATTTTTGAGGCCTGTCGTGGTGCAGCGGCACAAGAGTGTGACTGTAACCGACAGGTTCTGGGTTCGATCCCCAGTCGAGGAAATGAAATATTTAATATTTTCAATTTAAATATTTAATGTTTCATTTCTTCGCTCTGGTAATAAGGCAAAGCGCGGCGTTGAGTTCCGCCACTCAACACGCAATGCCTCAAATTCGGCGGAAAGTGAGGAACGGAAGTGGAACGGAGTGTCTAGGTTTCACTTTCGTTCCCTCTGCCTACCCTGCCTAGTGCGGGATACAGCGTGAAGCTGAAAAAAAAATACTTTGTACATTGTTAACCAGACCAGAGCCAAGACAGATATTTCTATAAAAGAATTTGATTTCATACCAGACTTGCTACAGCTGCGTTCCAAAAATATCTGAAAATATTAAATTTTTATTTTAATTTTAGAAAAGAAAGTGTGATAATAAAATTCTCTAAGGTAATTTTTATCTTATTTTCAAAATAAATCATGATTCAGGAATTTGAGAAGACGAAGAGAATAAATAATTGTATCTAGAATATGAAATACCTACGTTAGAGCTTCATGAAACAGTTTACACAAACTAAGCGTTCCATTACGTCTGAGGAAAATAAAATTAATTTCTTTGTGACGACACAACAAAAGCGTTTTCCGCTTTGTGAAAGCTCTAACACATTATTATGACATATTTGGAGTTGCCATTATATTAAAAGGAAAAGTGATTAAAAGTTGTATTTTATTGCCAATTTTGATTATGTAGGCTAATTAAAATGTAAATGAAGTAATAAACTTTATAAAGCAAGTTGGTTATGGAGTTTAATTTAATGTTTATTAAATTTAAAGTAAAAAGATAAAATAATGTTGCGTGCATTAATGATAAAGAATCGAATTAGAAATTAAAATAGAATTTAAAGTGTAAGTAAATAAAAACAGTGTATACATAGTTAGTTATCACAACTTATTCGAAGGTCACGTAAAGTTAAAAAATGTGTTAATATTATGCATCTGTTACGTTATAAATGTATGTAATACGTTTAAAAAACGGACGTAAGTTACAGTCGGGTATGCTTAATTCATCTTGTTAGGCGAGATCACGCGCGGGAAGTTTAAACATCCCATGAATATTACATCACAGTGTACTTGCTTTGGGGTGCGACGGTAATCCCCACGAGAGGCTCAATACAGTAAAATTAGGTACAGCATTATAATGTTCTAAGACGTTAAAAGTAGATATTTTTCGTTTAACAAGCTTTGAACAAAGATTAAGCACTTTTCAGCTTATATCCGGTACATGGCAGGGTAGGCAAAGGAAACCTGAGAACCTAATGTTAAGATACTCCGTTCTGTACCGGTCTCTACTTTCCACCGTATTTGAGGCACTACGTGTTAGGTAACGGAACTCAAAGCCGCGTTTTAGCTTATTACCAGTGCGAAGAAATGATAGTATAAATATTTAATTTGAAAATATTATAGATTTCTTCTCTTCGAGTGGGAATTCAAATCCACAACCTGTCGTACAGTCATACACCACGACTTCGATTAACTTCTTTCAGTATTTCTACTGTAAATGTATTGTAGATAGATTTTATTTTAAAATATATTAATGTCATATTATTAATGTTTACGTTATGTTGAATGAATTTCGTGAACTTGTTATTTACTTTAATTTGTATACAAATTTAATAATAAACAAATGTAACCAGCGCTAGCAAATTATAATATTGAAGCGTGATTCTATTACGGTCTTTGTGCCAGAGAAATGACTTCATCTCCCACAACGCCAAACAGACGCCATCGCGACGCCTCTAAGTCTGCAAACAGTATACGTAATCTCACTATACAAGCAACTACAGACGCTATTCCAATATGAAGCGTCCTATTATCCTATGAAACATCCCATACGTATATAGGCGACTTTATATTGAAAATACAAACTCATATTCGCAATAACCATTTTATCTTGACCTGCCTTTGACTGACGTTACTTGTTTTATGAGGTCTTCGTGAATAGCCACCATTAATCTCAGATACAGGGAAATTGGACCCAAGGCTGTATGCTAGAAATTTAACCCAATTATGTCGAGATTAATATCACAACAAGACCTTGTTTGGACTTAACTTGGTCTACTTTGAGCTACATGACATTCATTATTGGTATTACTCATTAATGAATGTCATGTAGCTCAAAAAATCAAAGTTATAAGAGATCACATACGATTATATTTTTTATAAGTTTACAGTAAATGTGGGAAACGGAAGCGTCTTATAGGGGCGGAGTGTCTTAACCCTAGGTTTCCAACTTTCTTCTGCCTACCCTGCCATGTGCAGTAGCGGAATAGTGTGAAGCCGAAAAAAGAAATAAACGTTAATATTTTTACTTAATTCGACTCAAATTTTTGTAGAATATATATGACAGGAGTTAAAAATAATCCATATTATTTCAATTAAATGACCCTTTTTCCCAGTTTTATGAAGGGTGGCTTTGTTCAAAAAAATCTTTTGACCGGGGCCTTTTCAATATATCTGCTGTCCGTTATAAAATAGCTGGGCACTATGGTAAGTTCGTGACAGCACTGGCATTTTTTATTTTAAATACAGCTTTTGGTATATTGTTTGAACTTGTGATATTTGTTATTTTTGAAATGTTTTCTGTTTCAGTGCGTATGAAAGCTTTTTAATACAAACTTGTTTATACATAGGTTTAATAAAAATAAAAGTTACTGTTAGTTTTTATAAATATTCCCCCGAGTGCATTGTACCTCATGTTTATTGATTGACATAATCGTAATGCGCCATGAGACATCTTATATAGAATATAACTTTTAATAAAATATAATTCTAGTAAATTAATTAACGCTTTAACTATTCCATACATATGAAAGAATTTAAGAATAAAAGCAGAGGCGACAGTCGCTTGGCGCGTCATATTGGCGCCAATTTGTCCTTAGAAATTTTCCTTTTATGTCAATTTATCATAAGTATTAATGTTTTTTTTTTACATTTTCACGATGTATCTAGTAAACAGCAGGGCCTAGAGTTAAATCAATCCGTGTTGAGTGACGGGAGTCTACGCCGATCTTTGCCTTACAGAATTTTTGATTATTATAATTATGTTAATATCAAAATATGTATTATTGGCGATATCGTTAAGGGCTTTTCGATTAGATGAGGGAAGTCTATTTTTTTATAAAAAAAAATTAAATTTTTCAGTTTCTTGATATACTCTTATAGTTTCCTCAAATAATAAAGCAAAAAAAACATGTCTCTAGATTTATTTGCATAATGAGACCAAATTATGATATCTTTATTATAATAATAAAATTAGTCATATCCTTAACTTTTCTCTTTCCTCTGGTTCCTTTCTTTATAGCTGGCGTACAGCTTATGTTATCTCTACTTCGATTATTTCGAATCCTACTTCTTTTTCTCACTATCGTCCTATTTCTATCCTATCTTTTCTTTCGAAAGTCTTAGAGCGGATTATCTTATCATCTCTCTTTGCATCTCTTCAAATAAAGTATCCTTATTCCTTTTCAATCAGGTTTCCCTCCAGGCCATAGCACGACTACTGCACTCATAAAATTTTGCGACGACATAAGGCATGGAATCGATAATCAGCAAGTTAGTATTGTCGCGCTACTGGATTTCTCCAACGCCTTTAATACTGTAGGTTTCGATATACTTTTTGCTGTTCTGAAATCTATAAACGTTTCTGCTATAGGTATCAGCTGGTTGGTGATCCTATTCTAAGCACAGTTAAAAATTTGGGTATTATAATGGACAACTCTTTTTCCTGGTCACCTCATATCTCGGAGCTAAGCAGAAAATATTTTTCTGTAGTCTGCCGATTGCGAAGGTGGAAGAAACTCCTTCCTATTTATACAAAAATATCTCTTGTTCAAACTGTTCTCCTTCCTCTTCTTGATTACGCCGATGCCTGCTATTGTGACCTCCCGCAGATCCTCCTTTAACGCCTGCAAAATATGGCCATACGGTTTATTTTTTCTTTAAAAAAATTTTACCATATTACAGAGTATAGAATCCAACACAAATTGCTCACAATTGGGCAGCAACGTAATCTCCATATTCTTTCACTCATATTCTTTCACTCCTCAGAATACCTCAAAACAAGGTTTAGTTTTCCTGTTCCAATTCACTTCAATGGGTCACAGGATGATAATAAATTAGAAGTGCCACTGACTGGCACACAAACATATGGAGGCTCTTTTACTCAAGTTGTAGTCAAGGCTGCAGACCTCTGGAACTCACCTCCACTGAAAATATGTGAGGCCACATCTATTTATATATGTATGTTTATATGTGTGTATGTATATATAATATATATGTATATTTTTAAATGCTTATGTATATAATTATGTATTTTTATGATATATTTAAAAGAATAATACAGTAACTTATAAGTTCATACCATAGATTTTATAACTTTAAAAATTTATAAAATTGAGACATTAATCACCATACTCCAACCACTTTCCTTTGACCTTTGGTTTTTTTGAGGAGGAGTTGCCTGGTAGAGATCACTTGTGGTGATAAGGCTGCCTTTTGATCAAATTTGTAGCGATTTTCTTCTCTTCATTATTTTTAATTTTAAGTTTTATACTATAGTTGGTATAATAAAGTATTAAATAAATAAAAATAAAATAATATATGCATAATAAAAAGGTATTTATTATTATCTAACAGTAGTTCTGTTTTTTAATTTACCTTAAATAATTGAATAAAGCTTAGTTCGAAGCGTCGCGATAGAATGGACATCAAAGCTTGCCACGCCTGGCTGCGTCGCGTCGCTCGACCCCGAACAATAAATTCCTCCTACACCTGTCGATCATTGTTTGTAATACTCTTTATGCAAAAATATTTTGTAGAAAAATAAATATTATTGTAAATGTATATTACAATTACTTTCTTTTGTATTTACGGATATGTTATGTCCTGTTTCTCTGAAGAGAAACAAATATGTTTATTAAAAATATATTTAAAAAAGTAATTTAAAGCGTGAAACAGGCGGATAAATATTTTATATTATAATGCATCTGTCTAATTTATATTTAAAGATAGTTCAAGTTAGATTAAAAAATATTATTGATTTTTTAGCATTGAAGAAGTCTTGAATTTATATATTTACTTACCACCATATATGATTATATATTTTAAATCGAATTAATTTATATTAAAGTAATGAAAATTTAAATTTGATCTGTAATGATAATAAATTATATTTACATTATTATAGTAAAACAAAAAAAAAATAAGAAAATTATCATGTCATTCTAAGTGTCAGTGTTGGCTCTGACCGCAGATATAGTGAACTCAATCGATAATCGATTTATTTATCGTAGGCATTATTTGATCTAGTGATTATCCAACATTTTAGACTTGTCCTTGGGCACAATCGTGTCAATTGAAATATTGAATTTGAATATATAATATTTTTCATTTCTTCGCTCTGATAACAAGTTAACCATCGTTCTGGTAACAAATCGCAGCGTTGAACTGCGCCACTCAACCCCCACTTAATTTCGGCGGAAAGTAAAGAACGGAACGAAGTGTCTTAACACTAGGTTCCCAAGTTCCTTCTGCATACTCTGCCATACCATATGCTATATGCGAAATACAGCGTGAAGCTAAGAAAGTGAAATTACTTAACAAAAAAGAGGATGTTATAGTTCGAATAAGTATCTATTTCGATGGGTTTTGCAATGCCGCTTCCGACTTCCCTTGACCGTAATTAATGCTTGGAAGATTTTTGACGTGGATTTACGTTTTAAATATATATAGCCACACTCTTAATGCTTAGGTAAATATTAATATTTTATAATTATCAACAATAAATATATTTTATAAAGGTTGTTGTGGGCCACATCCCCTTTCGGAGCAAACAATTATTTTCATTGTAAGACAGCCACTCCATTGCAATTTATTGTGTTATATGTGTCGGCGGGATAGCATACAAAAGCTTAAGAATACCTTGACCATTGCTGTAATATAGCCGAATTTAAATTTCCCATTTTTCTGTCACTAAAATATTAGTGTATTTAAGTGTTACTATTATTTTTAGGATGTAATATTAATTGATATTTAATAATTTAATCAGAATCATTTAATACATCATATTATATAATTATATTAATGATGTATTAAATTTCTGATTAAAGACATATCACAGATAAATTACAAATACACCATTAGGGTTTTTATAATCGTCACATACGCAGTATACAAATGTACTTCACAGAAAATTCATGAATATTGTTCCAGGAAACGGGCTGACCTGTCAATTTCACATGAATATTTCATTGATAATATTGCATTACCTGAGTTTTTAGATTCAACCGGTTTCTTTTTATAAATTATTATTTTATACCTTGTAAAAACAAAGTCATTTTTATCGGTTATTGTAGTATATAAAACAGAAAGTATATTTAATGAAAATTTTATTGAAAAAAAAAAAATGTTTAAGTCTTTTTGAACGTTCAGTGTGGAGTTTCATGTCGTGTACTTTTTAATATAGAGCAAGTGGAGGATACAGAAAGTAGGCACAACGATTCTATTGACATATTTGTGCACAAAATCTGCAAAATGTAGGAAATATGACAACACTATTAAAATATTATTATCATCTTACACTTGTACTTACAAAATAATAATAAAATTTAGCCATTTCCTTTAACTAGCTAGAGATAAAACGTGACGATAAGAAAAATCGTTAGACATATTAATTAATATTATATATAAACTAAAAAGGACATTTAAACTAAAAATTACATTTATTGATTTAAATCATACTTTCAATGAATAGTTTAAATATTGTCAAATTATGAGCCGCATTTTTTAACTTTAAATGTACCTGGATCTATTATTCGTTATTCATAAAATTTCAAACGTGTAACAGTTACAGGAAAATTAATAGCTCATACGTCCCATACTTTTGTGTTACGAGTTACAACTTATACAGAAGCTGTGTACTGTCTAGACGACTACTGAGGAACAAACGGGTCCTAAAATGGAGTTATCACAAATTGATTTTACTATCAAACACGTCTGTTAGTCGTAATTACTTCAACAACTATTCAAAGTATCTTGATTCTGATTGTAGTGAATAATTTAATTTTAAGCATTAATTACTTACCTTTGTAAAATGTTCAAATGTTTGTAATACCCATATTATGCTATTTCTAAGTTAAACAGACCAGTTTACAGCTAAGATATACCTAGTGTATTTGATTGTATAGATAAAGCTATGTAGTTAGATGTAAATTTTTATTTGTTGATGTAACTTTTGCAATTTCATTACTTGAAAATGTTATATACGGATTAAAATAGAATGGAAATTTTAAGAAATTGTGTATTTATCTTAATTTATTCTAAAAAGGTCAATATGGAATTTGGTACAGTAATTGAATATTTGATATATGTATGTATATAATAAACATTAAATTGTTAGACGCTCATCCGAGTGCTTCAAATAATTGAATTATGGACAACAAGCGACAAGGTCCCCAAAGTCATCAATCCCTTGCACACTGTCTGAAAGGGACAATGTTACCAGAAATGTTAGCTTAAATTCGTAGCACAATGTTTTTTTGTTTAAATAATATATTTTTTGGCTTTGATATGCAAAAGTCTTCGAAGGATAATCTGTTACTAATTATTATTTTTGTCCATTTACATTCATTCAATTTTAATAATAAGATTATTTAATAAGATATTAAAATTTCTACTACGTTATTTTGTTTGTAATTAATACATTTCTACATTTTATGATTATTTTACATCGTATGACTAGAGCTTTAAATTATACCAATTATCTACTAAACATTCGTCTGAGCCATGATGGCGCCGTTATTTATCGTTGTTAAACATAATTGTATTATGTGACATATGGACTGTGAATTGACAACGTCTTTATAGCTTTGCATTTTCTTTGTAAAATTACTTGACGTATTTGTTAGGAATATGCAGTTGTCAAAACATTTTATTAAGTTTATTATTTCTTTCTTCTTTATGTTAAATTATATTTTTATCATAAAAATATAATTTACCATAAAATTGCAAAAATATAATTTAATATTATTTTTAGTTGTTTGTTCTTTTTACTTTTCAATTATTTCGGCACAGAAAACTTACTGCTCAAACTCTCCGCTGTCTGCTCTATGAAAATAGTTCATTCCCACTAGTGAGATTTGAACTTACTGCCGCGTCAGTACGTCCACTGTATCACGTTAGTCTTGTATAAATAATAGTATACATTTTAAAAATGTCAACCCTATGAATAATTACATAAATATTTGAAATTAGATTACTTGTACTGAAATCTAGGCAAAAATTTTTAAGTTTAAAATGTCCAGACTAATTTATAATAACATATAACAAATAAACTATGACGACAAGGGGGAAAGGTTAGTATTTCTATCATACCTTTTATAACGACAGCACTCGATTAACTTGGTTAAACGTACAGGAGGGACTTGTTTATTTTGTTCAGAAGTGTTTCTATGCAAATAAAGTTATGATTAACGTAAGAGCGTAAATTTTAAATATGAATATGCAAATAAGAGTATGAAATAAGACAGTTTTTTTATATTTTAGAATTGTAAAATTTATCTCTGCCTGTTTTTAATTAAAAACAAAAGTCCTGACATGGAGCAGATGCACAAATGTTACTCGCGCAACTGCGCCATGTCAGGCCCGCACGGGTCTGGGTTCGATTCCCATCGAGGAAATAAACTATTTAATGCTCATATTTCGTTGCTCTTGTAACAAGGCAAAGCGCGATGATTAGTTCTGCCACTCAGCAGCGCCATGGAGTGTCTTAATTCTAGGATCCTAAGTTCCCTTTGCTTAAAATACTAAATGTGGAATACAGCGTGAAGCGATGAAAAAAAGATAGAGAATTATCTATAGTCATATGGAGCAAGTGTGAGCAACGGCAACTGATTCTTAAGTTGGTATGTGTAATAGCTTACCATGTGCGTGTGAGCATATGGATTTTCATATACTTACATATACGCCGAGAAACTGAGAAGTTCTAAAGTTTGATTTTATTGAATATATAATTTGAATTAATTTAGTAACATTATGATATAATAAATATTTAAACATTGTCTACTAAATGCAGTAACCCACTGCCTCGCTATTTTCTAATCGTATTTATCGGTTTTAAAACCTTTTGCTCAGATAGCTTCTCATTATATAGAAGTGTTTGAAAATAGATACTGCCGTATGATACGGCCAAACGCGCCATTCACGTGTGTAAATGATAATGAAGCAATTGAAATGCAAGTTAAAGTGGCTTGAAATGTATATATGATTGGGGTTTGTGCTCAATAGTGTAACTTGATAGCACTATCTAAATACTCCTTCAGCAGATCCATTTAGTATACAATAATTGCAGTGTTATCTTTATAAGATAAAATATTTAAAAACTGTATCAAGCTAGTTTTACTAAGAAATTAAAAAAAAAACCAAGCACATTTAATAATTGTTTTTAGGGTTCCGTAATCAAAATCTGTAGGATACTTCCCATGATATGACGTATAATTAACTCTATAGTTATGAAATGTTGTATCAAGTGGATACAAACGAAGAAAATAATCCAAAAAGTAAAAGTATATTATATTATATTTAATTACAACAATTACGAACTTGACCTGAAGAAAAAAAAATATTGGATATGCCTGCAAACTTTACTTTGTCAACTTTGACTGCGCAATCAAACACTGCAGAGATTTTCTCTTAATAATTTCATAATTCTAGACCTATAACCGTGGCTAGAAATGAGGAATTGCGATACAAATATTAAACACATGAAATGAAGGACGAGTTCCTTAATTTCATACATATTAAGCGTAGATGGGCGAGCCCAACTCGCACTTGACCAGTTATTTTTATACTGTAATAATTTTTATATTATAATTTTATGGCAATTGACTTCATTGATTCAGAATTTCGTAGATTTTAAAACTTCAAAAATATATTGGTAGATATTTTGGTAGGTTTTGGTAATAAAATTATGATTTTTCATTTTCTAACATGGAAAAGGTACAAAGCAAAAATGCCGTATAAAACATATTATAACGTTTATTGAAAATAATAAACATCTGTTGACCATTCATAATTTACAATCGAAAATATTTTTTTAAAATATCCTATCTTACTCCTTGCGAGTCGTACATTTATTTCATACAATATAATCAAAAGCATGTAATTTTTAAATACTTACATACTTACTTACGGCAAACTTACTGTCTAACTAATTTAAATAACTTTTTAGTTATATAAGGTAAGGATTTTTTTACCTGGACGTACCATTATACATTATATCTGTACAAGTATGCTTTCTAATTACAAAAATAATAGGTACGTTTTATTTAAAATAAGCATAGTTAATATACATATAATTTTCACGCTGTATCCCGCACATGGCAGGATAGGCAGAGGAAACTTTTCCCAAGTTTCCTCTGCCTAGTGTTAAGACATATAATTCCCTTCCGTTCTTCACTTTCCGCCGTATTTGGGGCACTACGTGTTGGGTAGCGGAACTCAACGCCGCGTTTTGCCTTATTACCAGAGCGAAGGAATAAAAACGTTAAATATATAATAAATATTAAATATTCCACTTCCTCGAGTGGGGATCGAACCCACAACCTCGCTATTACAGTCACACGCTTTTACCACTTATAAGGTAAGTG
Source organism: Eueides isabella (assembly GCA_019049475.1). Taxonomy (NCBI): domain Eukaryota; kingdom Metazoa; phylum Arthropoda; class Insecta; order Lepidoptera; family Nymphalidae; genus Eueides; species Eueides isabella. Next base: position 10,037,548 of record CM032389.1, on the reverse strand, counting down.
TAATATAACTTAAGTTGTGCATAAAACAGTAGTAAAATGTTTTATGTTAACAAAATATGTTGGTAAGAGCTTCTCAGCCTTCAAGCTCTTAATAAAATATATGCAATGAAATTTAATTCTAAATATACACTATCTATCTAAGTTATGGTGCGTTAATATTCAGATTAAGATCATCGTAGGCTATTATCGTATAATTGACATATAACCTATGAACATACATTTTAAACGAATTGCCTATCAAAATTATTTGATTTATACTAGACTACAAAAAAAAATTAGAAAACATATAAAAGCTTGAGAGAAGCGGATTCGAATTCCGCTACACTTAAATTTTTATTGTTTTTCTCAAATATTTAAATATCTTCAATTTTGAAATAAGTTTTAGAAAATATTAGAGACTCTATTCTACCAATTTATTGGCACTTTAAATCATTTTGATCATCAATCTATTAACTATTTACAAGCAAATAAGTTTTGCTATTTTCTAAAATTATTACAATTAATTAAATATTATGTTTTTTAACGAATAATGTAATTGAATCTGAAATTTATCAGAACATTTAACATTAATATCACGTTTGGCCATTTGCATAGTAGTTATAGTATTATATATTACTTACTAGTTACTTAGCTTATATCTAATGCAAAATAACTATGGTAAATAATAAAATTAAATGTTGTCGATTTTTATAGTGACCTTTTTTACTTATATCAAATTACACAAAAATCGACATTTAAGAATCACATTAAGAATATAATATAATAATTTTATTTTACACTTAAGCTGCAGATAGGACAGTGGTTTTATATTATAAGGCACCGCCTTGCCGTATTTCTAGATTTTAGTTATTTAAGAAATACATTTTAAAAGCAAATAAATGTAATAAATATATTTAACGGGTTAAAATTGAAAGGGTTAAATTATTTACAGTATTTATAAAGGAACAAATGAAAAAAGGAGGAAATTCTAATTAAAAAAACATTCCTTCATATAGAATTCATAAAAGTAAAACTTGAAATTTTATATTAGGATTAAAATATCGATTTAATTATATAATTAGATGAACTTCAGTCAGTATATTCAATTCCTTTCGGCTTTGAAATCAGTTATTAAGTTAACAAAACATACGATTCGCAAACACAGTAGCTAATCATTTATTAGAGCTTCGATCTAATAATATTGCTTGCTGCAAACAATAAAATTAATAAAACTTGTAGAAATATGTTTATTATATACAATTATACATGTATAATATTATTATTTCATATTAATAATAATTGGGCAAGCTTAAAGCGTATAACAACTCTGAAGCGTGTAAATTGCCTATTAAATCTATCTCACTTCATATATAAATTTTAACAAGGTCCTTTATATGGAGTATATCTATTCCTATTAACATTTTATTGCACCATAAAAAATCCATAAATTCACTAATGTAGCATCGCTATAGGGGTGTCTCTTCTCCTGATTCACTATATGGTAATCTTACAGCTTTTGTACCCGCTAAAACACCAACCCCTTCTAAGCATGACCTTCTATTCGACAAAACATCTTTCAAAAATGCCCTCCTTGGTCCTGCAAAGTCAGTGCCAGTAATTGATCTCGTTAATTTTTTCAGCGCAGGTAGCCTCAATGCTTCTTCATATGTAGGCGGTTCGTCAGTTGGCGTAGTTAGAGCTCGACCACCAAAAGGATCTCTTGAGCATGTTGGTGATAGTTCTCTTGAAAAATATAATGTGTTTTCACGATTTCTTCTTATTTGTGATTCAGGTATAGGTTCATAGTTAACATTATTACTAGTTAAATCTTCTAAAATTTGCCGAGCACTTCTAGCATTAGTTAACACACCAGCCCAAGATCGCCTATTTTGTTGTTTGGCGTCATTTGATCGTGCGCTGGATGCGATATTATAACTTGAATGTGTTTCTGCAATCGTGACTCGTGGCCTTCGTGTTGGTTCATCAAATGATGCTGCTTTTACTGCTGACCGATTCGGTCTCTCTGTTTCTACATCGACTAAAACTGCATTAGATGTGTTTTCTCCTGGGTCTTCCCTAAGAGCAGCATCAATGCGCATAGCTTCAGAATATGAAGGTACTATTGCACAATTACCTCGTATTGCTGCAAATAGTTCTAAGCTATCTACTGTAGAAGCATGAGACAGTGGTAAAGTTCGAGGAGGTCTAGCAGCTGCACAAAGTACCGCACTTTGTTCATCGGCTAACGCCCATGCATAATTAGTAGCCGGAACTGGCGGCAAAGTGTCTGATAAGTGTGTATCTATGTCTAACTGTCGACTAGGATCTAATTCATAATTTGTACCAAATATTTTTGTTATCTGAAAAAGTAAAAATATTTAAGTATTTTTTTAAAAACCGTATAAAATTTTTAACGTAGCCGGATTGTTCGTAAAAAGTTTTCTAAAATAGTATTTTTCTTTCCTAAGTGTGCAATATAAGTTTAAATCTACAAAAATAATAAATAATATAATTTTTATTTAAAAAAGAAATCTAATATTGTTATTGTATTATTTTCTTACCGTATAATGAACATATGCTGTATTACATTCTATAATTATTCTAAGAGGCCAAGAAAGAAGAAAGCAGGACAGTGCCCAAAAAAGAATTTGAGAAGAATACCAAGGGCAGCGATCTGCATCCCTAAAATAAACAAAAACATTAAAAATAAAATTAATATGTACATGTGATTTAGGCATATGTTTTATTAGTCATAATTACCTATAGGCTACCATGTATTCCTTAAACGAAGTAACCCCAATAAGATCTAATCCTTCTCGCATTTCCATAAAATCATCAAATCTCTCATGTTCTGCGAAAAATCTTGATCTTTGATCTTCAAATTCTGAAACATTCAAATGCCTTCAATACTTTATAACTTCTTTAACAAGCTTACTAGTCATTAACTCATTTCAGAATTTATCTGAATGAACATTTGAACAAAGCACTCTTTAAATTAAATGCTTTATCAGAAAAGTTTCTAGAAAGTTTTATTTAAAATTTAAGTAAAGTAATTTTTATTTGTCGGTAAAATTTTAGAAACATTGGCCTTTGTAACAGATGTTTACGATGTTTTGAGGTTTCGTGGAAGCAACTTTAAGCATTTCAATGTATTCTGAGGTCTCAAATAACAATTAAAAAAAAGCTGGTGAATATTTTCTGGTTGGTAATTAATCTTAATTAGAAGACAAAAACAGCAAGAGAGACCTCTACAATTATAGATTTAATCAAAACTAAAGTTTTTATCAAATCTATAATTGTAAAGAAAGAGTTTAAGAAAAAAATAGATAAGAATTGCTAAAATAACTTTTAATTTGGAATATAATTTGTTGATTAGGCGGTTTAATAAACACTAAATGTGTTAAAGTTATAAATATACAAACATTCGAATTTTCTATTAAATATGTATTAAAGTTTAATATTTACCACTCGCCGCTTCAATATTGGCAAATGCAAAGCCTTTGCTGAAACGGACTTTTGTTATGGGTGTTTTGGAATCCAGAACGAGATTTCTGGACGCGTCTCTTTGGCCGCAGCAGGCGTGTGCGAACGAAGTGCTGGCACTATGCGTATTTACTCGTTCATAATATACCTGTAGATTTAAAATATTTTTATATTTACATTTTACTATTAAAACAGTATTGAGATTTGTTATAGATATCGTACAAGCAAGCACATAGTGATTGTTTTCAATCATAAGAAAAAAAAATATAGGTTTTTATTAATGGGAATACTTTTCTTTTTTTACAATCTACATTTACATATTTCATTAGCATAGACAATACTATTTTGTTTAATCTTTTTTTAAAAGTATATCGCTTTCTGATTTCAATTTAACGAATACAAAATTTTATTTTGATTGATTGACTATTAGTTACTGGTGTATGATTTTTCGTTAAAATCATAATGAGCTCTTTCAAAAAAAAAAATGCAGGGGCCTAGTATTTATTTTCTCATAATGACCATTCATTTTTGGTACCGAATAGCAAACGATCCTAACGCCACCCTCTTACTAATAGACATGGCTGCTATGATCATTTATTGTGCCCACTGGGACGCAACGGATACAAACAGACAGTTCACGTATATTCTAGTTACAATGCTTTAGCAAATGATAAGTAATTAGATTTCAGTATTTCTTACGCTTAAATATACCATGTTGTATAAAAGATACACCGTGAAGCAAATTATTTTTATAGTTCCTTATATACGTTTTATAGTTGGAACATAATTCAGTAACATGCAATCTGAAAACCTTCTTAGTTTAGTAACAATATATCATTTTAATAGAAACTGGCTAAGACATTTGTTTTCAGAAGCATTATCTCACACTGCATACTTATAAGTTATCAAAGCAACAGCTGATTAAGTAGTGTACTGAAGCAGAATATTCATTAATGTTTAATATCAAATTTCGCGTACGTAAACTGGGATTTTGATTCGGGCTTGTTGTTGTATATATATATATATATATATATATATATATATATATATATATAAATATATATATATATATATATATATATATATATATATATATATATATATATATATATATATATATATATATATATATATATATATATATATATATATATATATATATATATATATATGTATTAGTATATGTTTTTAACTGTATTTCATGAATTTACTTTCAAACACACAACACGTGCATTTTGTCCTGTTTAATATTGTTTATTTCAAAAGTAATTCGTTATTAGACATCACAAATACGTTTGAGTTCGCGTATCGGTAACGACCAAAATGACAAATAGCTCTTTCCGCTTTGTTGTTACGTAGGTATGCAAAGTGTAACATGTGGGATACTTCATTTTCAGATTTACGAATTAAGTAGCTCTACATTGTGATAAATTTTACAAAATATAAATAATCCCAAGAGAGAGACCGGAAGAACAGAAAATCGGAAATCATTATTAATTATAAGCAAACAAAAATTTCAAATATTGATTCACTTTATTATTTTTTTAGCTTTGCTTGTTTCCGTTTAAAAAGACCGAATAAATTTACATAACTATGATTTTCCTTTTTTTTAAACACTTTCGTTCCCGTATTAGAGGATAATAGAACACTTCCATTATCCTCTGGATTCTTGGATTGCATATTATGTGGTGCAACTCAACGCAGCACTTTGCCTCAATACCGGGGAAAGGTAATGAAAATGCTATCTGAAGCTTATTTTACTAATTATTTATTTGAAATTAGACAAAGCATTTATTACATATTTTTCTCTTGTTGGTATCTTATATCAATACAATACGTAAAATATCAAAATACACTTACATATTACGTATTATCAAATATGGATGGCATATTTTACACAACAACAAAGTAAAATGAAAATACATTGTGAAACTGAAAAAAAAAGAAATTATTTTTTTTCATACAGTTAACTATACCTGTGTAGTAGTATAGGAGTCGCCGTTGCGGTATCGCGTGACTTGCCGCTTCCGACGCACGTAGTGGTAGCAAATGGCCTTCCACCTGGCAAAAAACTTTCCTATTACATTTTCCTGAAATAGTATTACAACGTATATGCTAGGTCTATATTTAAAATAAGTAATACTTGTTCTATATGAACGAAAACATTTTTATTATGGCGACTATTAATTTAGTTTATTATTATATTGTAATTATAACTTTTTATGACACTTGAGGAAATTAAATATTTAATATTTTCAATTTAAATATTGAATGTTTGATTTCTTCGCTCTGGCTCTGGTAATAAGGCAAAGCGCGGCGTTGAGTTCCGCCACTCAACACGCCATGCCTCCATTTCGGCGGAAAGTGGGGAACGAAAGTGGAACGGAGAGTCTTAACACTAGGTTCCCGGGCTCCCTCTGCCTACCCTGCCTCTTGCGGGATACAGCGTGAAGCTAAATTAAAATAAACTTTTTATAGCTTCACGCAGTATTCCGCACAAAGCAGGCCAGAAGCATCTTGATAACTTAGTCTAGAAAGACACTTTCCACAATTGTCGTATTTACAGTCCCACAGTTCCACACCACGGCAGCTAAATAAAATTAAATTAACATAGATTTTTTTAAAGTATAATTAATTTTGCGTCACGATTGGTTTAATACTGTATAATATTTGTTTTATATTTTTTAAAAAAAAATATAAATTTTCCCAAATTAGAATGAAATTTTAAATACCATCACTATATGGACTATGAAATATGTAAATACTCGCCTAGTAATCATTATCATATAAATTCTAATTATTTATGTATGTAGAATAAAAAACGTACAGAGAATGTAGGCAATAACATTTTACTCTAAATTATGATAAATTTTGACGTGCAAACTGGACGGTGCCGTCATGCATATTTTTTATGCTCTACTTTCCCTTTACCTGACATTTCGGCCGCCTATGTTTTTGATACAAGCTACAAAAGGCTAAACAGCTTTCTTTGTTTTTTTCAAACAATGATATTTCTCACAGTTCAGCACGTATAAATTTAGACGAGAAAAATATAAATATTAATATTAATGTCGTACGAAATATGGAATAGACCGTTATATCAAAAGATATATTGGATTTTTCTCACATAAAAACATACATATATCAGGAGGCCTTGACATAAAAAATAAAACATACTGGTCATATTTTTCGACAGCAATCATTAATAACTACACCTTTTGTCGATATTATACAGTAATGGTGTCGTTGCAATACAACTATATTTTTATATAACATTCTTACTCAGCTTCGCGCTGTATCCCGCACATGGCAGGGTAGGCAGAGGGAACTTGGGAACCTAGTGTTAGCACACTCTGTTCCACTTCCGTTCCCCACTTTATTTATTTATTAGATATACCTATTTTAATAAATTGAATTAGATTTTTAGTTAGCGCATAGTGATGTTCAAGTAAGTACAATAACTTTAGGATTACAATTTTTATTGTTATCAGAACATTAATCGTGTTATTTATAGCTTTAGGGCGTAAAGGTAAATTATGGGGACGGCGATGGTTCAGAATAATGAATTTTAAAACGACCCCCATGGGGCGTGGGCGGAGGTAAAGTTGTGATACAATATTCATGTTGAAGTTTATCTGATTAAACCATGTGTCAATATTAAGTTCAAACATTGTATATGACTTTGTAAATTGGTTATAAAATATATCAATAGTCACATCAAATAAATGTTAGTTAACAAACACTGGGTAGTAAAAAATAATAGTAAAAATATATAATTATTTCGAAAAAATATAAATAATTATAATTTATTTTTTAAAAGAACAAAGTCAAATAATGCGAATATACACATATAAAAAATGAGTTGCGTTAAAAGCTTAAATAAAAAATATAAGAACACAATTTAATACGTACCACACTCGTGGCGTAGCTGTTCTCATAGCATGAACCTTGGCAGTCACAGCGGCCACATCAACACGCCTCGCTAGTTGTATCCTTGCAGTACTATGATAACATTCCACTAGATATACTACATATAGAAGTAACACGAAAGCAATGGGTATGTACGCGTAGCCAACATCGCATGGCGACTCTCGAACTGTCCTCTTTATTGGATACCTGAGGGGGACGAAACTGTTATTAAATTAGTTATTAGTTAATTTGTAAACTATATGGAACTTTGTGGTAATGTGAATTGATAAATAACAACTACAAAAATATAGAAATACTAATAGGTACACTATTATATAATTAATATTGTATATTTATTCGAACTGAGTTAATGTGACTTGATATATAATAATCGTTTCATGAAATGGAGTCTACTGAGACTAGATGCAAAAATTTAAATTTTGAAATAAATATTATTAATTCAATACAAGCTGAATGGTGCCACGAAGTTGCCGATACTGGTCGTTGATGTTAATTAATGTACATTAGAAAATACGTAATGCTGAAATAGGCATATATTCACCATATATAACGTTTAATTTTTAATTTTTATGAAGCTGCCCAATTTTATGTCAATTTACTCAAAAACTATGTTATAAAACAAATCATTTAATCTGAAATTCAATAATACAGGAAATTAAGCTATTTGCAAACTACAGAAACTAACGTCGAATGTTGGAATTTAATGGAATGAAAGAGCAATTTGAGTGCCTAAGTTTTCACGGAGTTGCACTTCCCTAGTTAGTGTTCTGGCACTGTATAATGGCATGCTTCCGGCAGCTTAGTTTGCCGTCCAAGAACGTTATTGTCAATTAATGTGAACGAGTTGATTAAACTTTGTGTCGTGAACTAAGTGGGAATAATGAAATTATTTAAATTAAATTATAATGATGGAACTAAATAATAAAAACGAGACGTAAATTGCATAACTAAATTACGCAAATACACTCATAAGCCACAGTCGTTTTAAGTATATAGTAAGAGATTAATATAATTATCTTAGTTATGAACAACTATAACTTAATCATAAATAAGTAGACGACAGAATAAAGATATTATGGTCTTGGTAATTGGTTGATGATATGTTGTTTTTATTTTTCGATGGTCAGTCAAAAAGGAGACCTTAATGGAGCCTGCTGAGTAGCGTTACAAATAATATAGATATTGTGTAACCGTAATATATTTTGCTTTTATTCATTTAATTCATCTTTTATGACATAAAGGGTCACCGGTGATCAAGCAACAAAAAGAGGCGTTTCTACTTCTCATTAAGGTAAAAACAATTCAACTATTATTTGAAAATATTTTAAGTATTATATTCATTCAGTTAACTAAATTATATAAATTCCATTAACTCTGACTAAATAAACAAGTTTAAATGAGCATTTATTTCGTTACATTTTTCATTAAAAATTGTTTATTTATCATATTTATTGAAATATTTTAGATAAAAATAACTTACGTATTTAGATCAATGAGTTCCCTATCGATCTCCGCGGTGCTGCACCATGCGACCGATCCAAGACAACCGACGATCATAAGCGTCAACAGGAAGCACTTCCAGTTTCCCTCTCGACGGAGCACGCCGCCGATACTTTGTTGACGAGGGCGCTGTACAAAGTTAGTATATTAAGTTATTTTATAAACCTAGTACCTACATTAATATTTTATGTTGTATACATAAGTACATGCATTAAATTGTAATTATCTACAAAAAATGGCACCTTGAGATAAGTGTTTTTGTCAGTGAGAATATAATAACTATACTAAATACTAGCCGATCAGTCAGTTGACTTGACTATAAGACTATAAGGTAATGCAGGTATTAAAATACAGAATTCAAAAAATCTTATAAAAACATTTTATGAGAAAACACAAAATGAAATATTTTCATTACAACACTCAATAAATATTTTATCAGACGGTCAATAAGAGGCCCAAATAACTTTACCCGCACGATCAGAACTCAAGGTATATTTGAACTGTCCACGAAATATGTTGATGTAGGCCGCGGCGAACCAATTGTGTAGACTTGGCTTTATTTACACATCCTTAATAACGATTCTTGATTCACCGGGGCAATGTTTTGAGCGCACTGAGCGTTCAAAAAGAACGTTTATATTTTTTAGCAAACTTATTATGATATATGTATTATATTTTATTAACATTTAATTTAACAAGTAGTCATTATTATTTTGATCTTCGTAGCACACGTGCTAAGATTTTACAACTCTCGTGATGTACGTATGTAACTTGAAATTATTTTTTCCCTCGACTAGCTTTTGTCTTCTGTGAAACAATAGTATAAAATTTCTTTTTTTTTTAATATTAATGCAACTCTCAATTTTTTACAATCTTTTTTCGTGAAACCTGTACCTAAATATATTCTTCAGTCAACCATAAATCTTGGTTTATCAAAATTGTTGGTTTTAATTTAAAGTTCTAAGTTGAATCTCAAACAAAGAAACCCCATTGTTTATCCTTCAGGATTATACAGACTTCGACAGTTTTGGATGGTCCTCGAACAGAATAAACGACCCTTAAATTAAATTTTAATAAGAGATTGGTATTAGACAGAATTACATTACTAAGTCATTTATTTAAGAAATATCATAATTTTGTGCACTGAGACATACTGGTTACTTAGGAAAACGAATATTATTAATTGTAGTAATGGATAGCTAGAGCTAGTCTGCTGCTAATTTTAAAAATTATAAAAAATCATTATTAATTAGAATGGTTGTATTTTTTGAAGTCTACAGAAGCACATCTTTATGCAATATAACTTTGTGTTCTCATAAGGCCTGTCGTGGCACAGGGGCACACACAAGCATATTATTGTAAAGGTTCAGGTTACTCGAGGAAGTAAAACATTTTATATTTTTAAATGAAATATGTAATATTAATATATTCTTCGGTCTGGTAATAAAGCAAAGCGCCGTTTGAGAGATTGAGTTCCGCAACTGAACACGTACTTCGCCCACTCTGCCTTTTGTGGGCAACCCTCTTACTCAGCTTATGGAATCCATACATGGATAGGTAATAATAAAAAATATTTGTATTATTTTTTAAAGTGTTATTCCACACTTAAGACAGGAAATACTAAACTTAAATTTAAAAAAACGTATAAAAATTTTGAACGAAGCAGAAGATTTGAACCTGCGCCTCTTGAAAACCGTCCAAGCGCTCTGAACGAATGGCTTAGTTGTTCAGAGCGCTTGGACGGTTTACAAGAGGCGCGGGTTCAAAACCTGCCTTGTTCAAAATTTTTATACGTTTTTTAAAGTTAACTTTAGTAATAATGAACATTTTTAAACTCTTTAAAATCAATTTAACGTATCTAATCCATATACTCGTATGAATATTTAATATGTGTATTGTACTATACATGTAATGTTATAAAATTGCTATGAACAAATACGAAACACGTTGTCATGTGACCGTACAGTTTTATTAAAATGTCGATCACGAAGCTTTGACCTGTTAATTGGAATGAAAGAGCTTTGAAATTCAGCTTCTATTCATAGAGAATTTGGTGACTTAATTAATATATGATTTATTGATAATTGGAAAAGTTTCTGATAATTATTCTACTATTAATGGTAAAAATTAAAATGACCATTAATAATCAAATTATTTTTAAGAAACTTTCCAATTATTTATAAAAAAATATTACGTCACCAAAAATAATATACTAATTAATTAATGGCAAAAATATAAATTATCCTTTTTTATGAATTTTGCTATTATGAGATATACATAAATTATTTAAATAATTACCAGAGTAAAATACAGAAGTTTTCTCCACATTTTATAAAAGTTTAATAATTTTGTGTAATTCACTAAATTATTAAACTAAGTGAATTACACTAAATTTAATAATTTAGTGAATTACACTAAATTATTAAACTCTTATAAAATGAGGAGAAATCTTGTCTATTTTAAATTACAGGTTTACTATACATGGATCCCTGCCACTGCCATGTCTCGTGAAAACAGCTTGATGAGCAGAATTATCACATATAAAATTATTTTGTACTTTTTCAGTTGGACTGTCACATTTTATCGGGTAGTTGTATACGTTGTTTTTGACCTTAAAAAATCTACTTACTCGCGGCTTCGCCCGCCTAGGACTCGATTTATTCCACGAAAACCACCTGATTAACTACCTTCAACACTTTAATTCTCCTTATCATAATGATGAAGAGACTGGAGTTTTTTTATACTTGAGGCTTATAGTCATATATATTAGGCCATTATCGTAATTTTTGTAGTAGAGTGTTACTAAGATAACATTACTTTCCATGTCAAACATGTAACATTTACTTCTGAGGCCTGTCGTCTGTCGGCATAGCGGCACAAGCGTGTGACTGTAACCGACAGGTTCTGGGTTCGATCCCCAATCGATCAAATGAAATATTTAATATTTTCAATTTAAATATTTAATGTTTCATTTCTTCGGTAATAAGGCAAAGCGCGGCGTTGAGCTCCACCACTCAACACGCAATGCCTCAAATTCGGCGGAAAGTGGGGAACGGAAGTGGAACGGAGTGTCTTAACACTAGGTTGCCGGGTTCCCTCTGCCTACCCTGCCTCGTGCGGGATACAGCGTGAAGCTACTTACCATGTAAAATTTAACGAAAATCTGATTATTGTTCATGTATACTCCTCCAATATCAAGCCACATTTTCTTATAGTGTTCATTTACTTTTTAAATTGACTTATATAAAATATAAAGGCGTATAGTATGTTTCATAAATACTATGTCTTTATTTGACTGTAATGGTATGGAAAACTTTAGATTTTTTTAAATAGACGTAGGTAATAAGTGACATTATTTAAAGATTTATTTGCTGACCGCAATTATGTTAACATGAACCTTAAGTCATTTTGATCATAGTAATCATTTAGTTCTAGAGTTAATTTAGTAAATATTTTCCAATGTGCCATAAATATTTCCAAACGAATTTACTTAATGGTAAAAATATAATTATTTTTAGCCATTGATTAGAAATATTGTAATAATTAAAATATTTCTTTGTACATTATGTTGGCAGATTTTCTTTTCAGAGCTAATATATTCAGACCTGAAACGTGACTACTGACTTATTAAAAAGCAACATTAAGGGTCAAAACAATAAAGTCCTTAATTTGATATCAGCGGCTAGCCTGTGACTTATTGATTGCTATTGCAAAGCAAATTCTCACAGGAAATTAAGTAGGTTTAAACTCAGCTTCACGCTGTATCAAGAAGTAATGTGACAGCAATACCTGAAGATGCTACTGCAAGAGAAACCTTTTTTTGTCATCTCAATTCATCTAGAATTCTAGATAGCTCTTTTACCATAATAGTCAACTCGTTAAGATGGTAGATTGCTATATGCTCACTATTAGTGCGGATTGACTGGAGTCTGCTAATGGAACATGTAGACCGTATTTAGTAAGAGAATTGCGCCCAATCGAAAATACAATATCCTGTATAGAACAAATACAGCTAATATGTGTTCTTTCACCTGTTACACTGATATTGCCTTCTTCTGATAAAATTGTTATGTACTATTCCTACAATCTTGAAAGGTCTAAAATGGCACAAAATACTAACGTTATAGCGAATAACTGTCGTAAACTACTGGGCCTATCACTGACGCAAGATTCCTCAAGACTGTGGTACCAGTGGATTTAGTCTTTGAGTACCCGAATTGCCCTTTTTAGTTGCTTAAAAGGAAGGATGCTCTACACCATGAATAGTTTTTGAAAAGGAAAAACACTTGCCACTAAAATTTTCCCATTTATCTTACCTCGTTGTATGCCCACTTTTCACTAATATTTCATATGATATCGATAAATTTTGATAATAACTTATAATAAGAACTTAAACAAATTTCGACGCGTAACGTCTTGCTTACGTTTGTTGTGTTCTATTACATTTTTTATTCTTCTTCATGCTTTTTTCGTAAAAATATTAAATATGGGCACTTCCTTTTTTATTTAAAAATATTTTTCATTTTTTATTTATTAAACATTTTCAATGATATAAATTTAATTTAACAGGATTAGTCCTAATAATAATAATAATAATAGATTCTTTATTGTACACCCCAAAATATACTTATAAATATAACAAATGATAACAGTAGCAACAAGAAATGTACAAGAGGCGACCTTATCGCTAAAACAGCGATCTTCCAGGCAACCTTAAGGCATATGAAATAAAGGCGAGAGAAAAAGGGGGTTAGGGGGTATGAATATTATATAGTCCTAATTCGGATTAATCGATAAAAAATTTTATAAACACGCCATATGATATACTTTTTATTACATTGCATGCTTTTTTCTTTAAAATATTTAATTTGCAAACCAATATATATTCTACAATATTAATATTGCATTTTTTTTTAATTTACCAATCACGATGAACAATTTTAACTAAGCCGCAGTTTGTACCAGATATCTTTATTTCTTATAGTAAACTATACTGGTCCATTATGATTGTTCATAAGATGTTCAATATCTTCGATTTTAATATGACAATGTAAAATGCTAACCATGCTCAATAACTTTTGTCAAGACATTATTCCAATATTTCTGATACTTTAGCTGAACCGTTACTATTGTTCATGAGACGTTTCAGATCTTCGAGGTTAATATGTCATTGTATAATCCTCACCACGCTCAATAACTTTTGGTGAGAGATCATTTCAATATTTCTTATAGTTAAGCTGGACATATTATGGTTGATCATTAGATGTTCCAAATCTTCAATTTTAATATTTCATTGTATTTTACAATCTCACTTCTCAGCTCATCATCCTCTACAATTTTTGTTATGGATTCATTTAATTATTTTTAATAGTTTATCTGGACCCCTGCTGTTCTGCATCAGATGTGGAAATATTCGAAATTAAATAAAACTAATGTTCTGCCCAGATCTGATAAATATACAACAAAATAAAAATCATTGGAATTGGTAGACCAATTCCATTTTAATTACATTAAAGTCGGGAATATGTACATAGGCCTCCAAAGAAGATCTGTTGCTGATCACTCCCCGCTTGTGCAATGCACCAAGTGTTTTAGTTTTGGATACACCAGGAATATCTGTCATGAAAAGGATGACCTCTGTAGTCACTCCGTGATGAGAGCGTGCCAGGTGTGACGGTATCACTGCAAAATAGATGATGATTGTAAATAAGCAGACACCTAAGAAAATCAGACCATAACGCCTTAACCTTTAATCTAAATGCGTCTACGGGAGAGTATGTATAAAACAAAATACCACACTAAGAAAGCAAGGTCGGGCTTCTCGATTTAGTCGAAAGAAACAGCTATAAATGTTAACTCTAATTTTGTTGTGTTTAGTTGATCGATAACAGAAGTTCAGCTAGATGCTATTATATCCTTATACATGGAATCTATCCATAATATACTTCGTACGAATAGTAACCTATTGCCTTTATAGTGTTTATCTGAGCTAGAGAAGCTTAAGAACGAGACTTTGAGGAAAAAGAGGTGTATAAAAAATGCCGCTCCTTCTAGGAAACAATTTATAATTGGTGAATATCATGATGCTAAAATATTGTACGAATAAAGTCAAAAAGAAGAGTACGTATAGTTGAAAAAACGTCTGCAATACACAGAACAATGAACGTAAGTGGCACAAAATATATACAGAAGATGTTTTCTTGACATTTAAAGATGTTGGAGTTATTACTTTGGCTCCATAAAAGTCAGCAAAATTCTTAGCTCAAACATTTTATTCGGGCCACAAAGTGTTTTTCGACCTGCTAGATTCTATACAATTTCGAGAACATAATAATGACGTAATAAAAGACCTCCTTGAAGTTGATTCACCGTTCATAACAACTAAGCTAGCCAGAATCCGAAAAAAACTCCTGGTTCCATTAACTAACATAAGCATCTCAGCAATCCTAAGTGATGCAGAAATACTTTTGGCATTGGCTAATTAATACTTATCGTTGACATACTTCTCGATGCAATGGAAGATCACTTAAGCTATTATCTTTAAAAAAAACAGAAAAGGAAAGGAGACTAAAGTCATCCTAAGTCACATAGACGCTTTGAGCTACTCTGTCTGTGTCTGTCCTTATACAAAGGCACGTTCTCCCAACTTTGCATATAAATCAATACGGTTTAATGCTTCAACATGTGGTGTGGATCATATTCACTTATTAATAGAAGAGAAAAATCATAAAAATGGACTTTCTGGATATAAAAAACGTTTTTAATAGTGAATAGTAGCCGACCCTCTCAAAGTAGCTCTCATAGAAAAGAGATGAGGATTACAGAGGCATGTAACCTATACGCCATGGTTTCCTCGAACCTGACAAATTAAGAAGTCACAGTCAATGTTGGAGAAATATATGAGAAGATAATAACAAAAGGATGAGTGCAAGGCTCAATCAGTAGGCCAAACTTTTGGAATGTCCTATCTCTTTATTGTCCAAAGAGAGGGAGAGAGAGTCACTAAGAGATAGCGACAGAATATATTGTTAAGTAAGATAAACTTCTCAATGCCCAAGACTAATGCAATGTGGCTAACGAAGAAAGCTAAGTTTAGTCGAAGAGTTAGTACTTTTTGGTTTAGGGATTGTTAGCAAATTCTCCTTCAAATCGCACGTAGCTGCCCAAAAGCAACAAATATTTATAAATTAATAACGTACGCTGCGTGGGAGACGTGGGGACTAAACTCAGAAGTCTCTAAAATCCTAAATGATATATACAGCAAATGTAGAAGATGCTTACAATACAGTAAAAATAACGGTATTTACTCCATTACACTTTCAGATGTTGACAGGGCACGGTAGTATAGCAGAATATCTTCACAGGTCTTCTTAAGTTAAAAAAATCTTCTTTCTAAATAAAAGGATTCTTCGGGATACGAATACAATAACAGCATATCAAAATCAGTATGGCACATATTACTGGAGTGCCCAAGGTTTGCTGTTGCTCGATTTGAACTTGAAGCGAAAATGGATAAAGGATGATCTGCCAAATATTATCGCAAACTCTACTTTCGGAATGCGGTCCTGGCTCTTACGCCTTTTGAATTGCATGCAATAAAAACAGTTCTGTTAACGTTGACCCGCGTACTCTATATACAAAACCAATTCAAACCTCATAATCCAATATATATATGCACACACATCCTAAAAGCTTTTACATGCACTTATGAACATCCCAAAGAAACAAACACACAATCAATGATCTGGTTGTTGTAACAAGCCGAAATGGGCGAACCGGGATTGAGATTCAACGGAGTGGCTCTGTTTATGGGCCACATTAATAAAAAAAATATGTTAAGTAATAGCTTCTGCACGACCTTTTACCTAAGCTTGCCAGTCGGGAGCACGAAAATAACTGCGATTCACCGTAAAATGTATAAGCCCTACCCGCCCTAGTTAAAGCTATATTAAGAACATAAAGCCGATCAAATTGCAGCTACATGACAGCGTCTCAGACGCATTTGAAGCAATAAAATACATAACAAAAACGCAACGGGAATATCAAAAAAGGATGTTGTGGAGTGTAATGTAAATAGCGATAAAGACAGAAACGACGTGGACATGACCTCTACTATGGTGGCAATAGCATCCACGTCCTAATTTCCATAACCTTTGCGAATTTTGTGTTAATTTAGAGGTTATAGAACAACTAAATCGTCGTAAAGTTAATTTTACTTTTTATATAAGTTAATTTTATTTACATTTCAATTTACATTAACATTAAGTCAAGTTGGCGACCTAAAAAAATAACTGTACTCTTTTAAAAACCTAAATAAATATGGAAAATGTATCTATAAAGACACAAATGTCTAAGTTTAAGTATAAGGCGTGTGATCAAGTTTGGACGTTAGTTCATATGTGAAGAAATAAATAATAACGAAATTCGCTAATTATTTTCATAAGATCTATGTATTACAACTGGCGTCTTTTGTCGACAGTAAGCGGACCACAGCTAACAAAGTAAACCGTAGAATGGAGCTTTAACAATCTTGATTTTTTCATATTGTCTTGTTAGGGTTATCACTTTTTTACAATACTTACTCTTATATATGTAAATTTTGAAATACAAAAATATTATATATTTCATCTAAAAATTTATATCCAGGCTCTAAAGTTGTATCATTTATTTTAATATATTTTAATTATATACAGGAATAGACATGGTTTAAAAAACATCGTAAAAATAAACGTAGCAGTAAAACCAACCTCAATTAGAACCTCGCATAGCCATCGCTACAATTTCAGTATGTGAAAGGAGCTTAGCAATTCTAGTTAACCAAAATTCACGAAGGTCCAATTTAAATTCTCCTTTATTCCTGTTTTAGTACTAAAACAAAAGACACGTTTCCGACCGTAACCTCGCTCGCGGTGAAATTTCGCTCTCCGAAAGAATTATTCAAATTAGCTCGAAATTAAAATATAATGGAGCTTTAGGAAAATAAACTTAGAATTTATGTTTCATGCGATTTGATGATGGGGCCTGTCGAGACGCATAGATAAAAGCTTGCGACTGACAACAGCAGGTGGCGGGTTCGATATCAACTCGAAGACGTTAAATATTTCATTTTCCCAAATGAAATACCTAATATTTTTATTTTTTGCGCTTTGGTAACAATAAAAGCCGTGGCGTTAAGTTCCACCACTCAACATGCAATGCCTCCAACTCGGCGGAAAGTGGGAAACGCAAAGGAGTGTCTTAACATTAGGTTCTCAAGTTTCTCTGCATACCCTGTCATTTGCGGGATTCAGTGTAAAGCTGAAAAAATAAAGAGATTTGTTCTCTGTATTGCGTGTGATTTATAATATTCTTATGAAATTAATGTAATTTCAGCACAACGAAATTTCAAGAAAAAAAAGGGCTTAATCATTATTCAATTTGAGGCCTGTCGTAGCGCTGGAGCATAAGCGTGCGACTGTACATGCGATAGGTTGTGGGTTCGATTACAACGGCGTTGAATTCCATCACTCCATACGCAAAGCTTCAAATAAGACAGAAAGTATGATAATAATGAAAATGTCTTAAAGGGAACAAAGTGTCTTAACAGATTACTAAATTTCTTTCTTTGCCTGCCTCTTTGCCCGGTTATGGGGGGGAAAAAAATAATGAACGAATTAATTAATTAATTAATTTTATATGTAACCAATTACGATTTCGGGTTTTGATTTGAAACATTTATGCATTTTATACTGTAAAGTGCTTTAAAATATATTAGATTTGGAGCATAACAAAGACAATCCTAAATATAAGATGTTAAATATGGTATTTATTTAAGAAATGTAGCAACTTTTTATTCGTGTCTAATACTCATTCAAATTTAGTACAAAGCAAACGACTGTCACTCTGAGTTGTGGAAAGACACATATCCCGCATGATATACTGAACGTGATATACTGAATAAACAATTCTTCATTTAGTACAGAAAGACTTAACCATTGTCATTTCCCACCGAAGGCAGATTTACTTTATCGCTTAAAAATATAAAACAGAATCCCTTTTGAAACGTAAAATAACCTACGCAATTAAGGTATGACAAATAAAAATAAAACAAAGTAAATACAATTATTTTTCACACACAAACACGTGTAATTTTTTAAAATTTGTTTTGTCCAATGTACATGAGCTTACAAAGATATTTATCGCTTAAATGTTGTTTTATATATTAACAACAGGGCGTACATGTGGATGTTTGCTCGTCTTACATAATTGGGCTGTTTGGATTCACGCCATACAAAAGCTTGTCACGTAATCGCATTAAATTATACACTTTCTTCAGTTTATGTTTATAACGCTAATGTGTACTGAGCACGGAAACTCAGTGTTATTCGCTGTGTACTATTTAATCTTAATTTAATGTTAAAAGGCAATTCATTAAAATCTATTTTTAAAGTTATACCTTTTTGTTTTTACAGCTTTAATAAATTTATACATTTATGTAAATTTCCACTTTAATAAATACTATATTAACACTACACTATATGCTGTGTATAGGCAATTCATTAAAATCTGATTTTAAAGTTATACTTTTTTTGTTTTTACAGCTTTAATAAATTTATACATTTATGTAAATTTCCACTTTAATAAATACTATATTAACACTACACTATATGCAGCTTTATACGAGTATGTTGATTAACAAGAAAATATTACTTCTAGAACCGTCCCGCTAAATTTATTTCACAAGTTCCACTCAAGCTTGTGGTGTTTTCTTTGCGACGTGGTAGTAGACTTGACATTCATTAAACCAATTGGATGTTTGTGTACTGAATTAAACAAAAGGTTTATGTTTGAGTTTCAAGTTGTGAATGATTAACATCCAAAATATTTACCTTACCTAATTTTGGTTGGCTCTACATTTTTTTGTTGCCTTTATTGATGATATAAAGCAAAATAAATAAATAATTTTACTTATTCATGTGAGAAATATACTGGTTAATATTTTCATTTAATCGCTCTGGTAATTATATGCAGCTTTATACGAGTATATAGTCAAAGAGTAGCGTTAAAATCCGCTACTTCATACGCAATGCTTCAAGTTCCTCGAAAAGTGGGGAATGAAATGGAGTGTCTTAACACTAGGTTCCTAAGTTCCCTCTACCTACCGTGCCATTTGCGAAATACAACGTGAAACTGAAATTTGTTATCTAAATCTACTCTAGTTTCAATGAACAGCGATCCAGACCCTTTCAACTCTTCAACTCTAATCCTGTCTATTATTGGCTTTCCTCGACCAGGTTGTCCCTCCAATAACTTTAGTTACCTTTTGGTTTGTTTATCTATACTTCTGTAAGCATCACGTGATTGCTATTCTGTAGATAGTTTTATCCATTCAATGATTCTGTCTTTTTACATATATCCTATTTATATCCATTTTAACGTTTTCGCTTTTTTTATACCCTTGGTTATCCATCTAATATCTTTTACTTTTTTATGGTCTAAAGACCATACTCTATTTTCTTAATATATTCTGTTCCGTTCCTCTTCGATATTTTCTTAGTGAGAGATATGACATGAGTATACGTGAGATATTCTCTCTTTGTCTCTCGCCGAGTGATCCGAGTTGTATTTGCTCTATGATATTAGTGTATATATTTCTTATTATGCCTATGTTTTATTCTGTACTCCTTGTTAAATCAAAGCTCTCCACAATCAATTACGGTAAACTGAATCGATTGCCTTACCGTATTCATGGTGATTATGTACTATCTATTTGATAACTTGCTAGTCAGTTGTTAAAAATACAGCGGAATACTCTAAAGATATCTTCTTCTTCTTAATATATTCTTTTTCTCCCCACTCGAAGAAATTAAATATTTAACATTTTCAAATAAAATATTTAATATTTTAATTTTTTCACTTTGGCAATAAGGCAAAGCGCGGCGTTGAGTTCTGCTACTCGACACCCAATGCCTTAAATTCGGCGGAAAGTAGGGAAAGGAATGGAGCGGGCAGCGATTCTTAAGTGTAATTTTATTTTATTTATTTATTTTTCACTTTATGTATGAAGAAAGCTTCACACTATTATTTATTCCGATATGATTTAAGTGTGTTATTAGAACTTTCATCAAATTTAATATGAGTTAGCTTTGATTTTGAGGATTTGTTGAACGATAGACCATAGATTTCATTTCTCTTTTTGCTTTACTTTTAATCTTCTTATTTGTTTTTTACATTAATTTAACATTTGATTAATTTTGGTTTCTGATGTCTCTCTCTTTTGGCTATATATATTTATCTCCTAATATACCATACGATACTTGATGTTGAAATGTATTTAATAAGCTAACATTTATAAAAAAATCTTTTCTTTTTATTTTTAGTATCTAATTCTTAAGAAGTCCTTCTTAAGGTATCCAGGTCAACAGATTCTTTTTAATATTTTTATAAATAAACAACAAAGTGATCCTACATCTTAGATCCTACAAGTCCTATATTTTCCCTGTCGAGATACGCAACTATAAAAATGTTAATAACACAATTACACCTAAGCAACATTTCTACTTGCTATAATGAATTAAAATAGTGAAATTTCAAAAGCTTTTATAATATTTAGGTACAAACTAATGAATAAAAATTAAAATAAAATGTTCATTTTAATGCAATTTTAAACGCAAAAGTAGAATTTAATATAAAATAATGTACCTAATAGGTTGCTATAATTAAAAGGGGTTGTCATTCAACCAAGGGCTATTATGCTGGAGTCGCTTGAATATAAAAAAAAACGGTATTATATCACAGCTAACCGCATTCCATTAGCAGAGGCGGGAAAAAGAGAACTTTGTTAAAATAATTCTTGGCCAGCTGACACTGGATATATATAGCACTGTAAAAATATAGTGGAAAATTTCCTGACTGAACTTTATCTATAAAATAATACGTAAAGAACAAAGATAACGACAACAAAGTGATAAAGAAATTCAATTATCATCAATTCTGCTAACCCCGAATAGCGATTTGGGCAAAAAGCAGAAAAACATCCTTAGATCGAGGAAACCACTTTGAGTAATTAAATAAATGGCTTCCAGCGTTGGAAAACTCAATTCGTAAGTTGGTATTGTCTGTCTGTGTATTAATGAAATTTGAATTAGAATATGATATTTTGGGTTTTAATTTTATTAATATAGCTAACTAAATGTGAAAATTATATTTTGAAGCAAATTTTGTATAGTTTACTAAACACTTAGGATTATAGCTGTAACGCGTATAAAATAATGTTATATTACAGCACTAATGTATATTAGTTTTTCTCTAACACTAATATAACTTTTGTTAAAACTTTGCATACTTTGCAATCTTAACGTTACTTTTGTATTTCAAAAAGGTATTTGAAAGTAAAGAAAAGCAAAGTAATTTTTCATAACTATAAATGGATTAATATTTAGAAAAATAACTAAATGTTTGTACTAAACTTAAAGTTTATTACTAAACGTAACCCCAATCGAGTAAGTATTATAAAAAAAACTGCCTTATAATTTAATGCCCACAGCAACGAAAAAATTGGAACATTTACATTTCATATTTTGAATTGTGGTAATTACGGGTATAATTAAAAAAGCTTTAAATTTTTGTTTCCTTTTTAATGTTATTTATTATATTATTTTGTTGTTTACTTTTCTGTCATTTTAGTACTTAATAAAATGTAGTTTTTACAAAACATTTTCATGAAAAATATATATATTTTATATTAGACCTTATCTACATACATAAGTTCTATTAATTTAAATTTCTATTCACCAGTGTCGTTGCTACCAAACCAGCTTAAGCCAATCTACAGAAAGATCACAAAGACAAAAGTTTAATTACATATCCCTCCCAGGCGGCACTGCTTTCTTATTTGAACGACGATTTGTTTGGGAATTAGAATATGTCAAATACTCATAGCTTCTGTTACATATCTTTACAAGTAGTTTATTTGGAAAATTATTATATTATTGAACAAATATAGCGTTGAGCATTCCCCATATTACTGTAGTGTAAGTTTTCACTATTTATTTTTGTGTATGATAATAATATTAGTTGTGGGCAAGATTACGACACGAAGAAATAAAATACTTGATATTTTTAAATTAAATATTTAATATTTTTATTTCTTCACCTTCGTATCAAGGTTAGTTAGTTATATTAGTGTTAGAGAAAAACTAATGTAACATTACTCTATACGCGTTACAGCTGTAATCCTAACTTTTTAGTAAACTATACAAAATTTGCTTCAAAATATAATTATCACATTTAGTTAGTTATATTATCATGGCGTTCAGTTTTTCACACGCAGTGCCTCATATTCGAACAAGGAACGAAACGGAGTGTCGCAACACTAGGTCCCCAAGTTCCCTATGTTACCTATGCTGTCATGTGCTGTATACAGTGTTAAGCTGTAAAAAAAATTACTAGTAATAAACGATTAATATAATGTCAAGTTACACTTACAATTATTTATCCAGTTTTTAAAATTTTAATGTAAAGTAATAAAAAAATAAAAACACATTATTCATATATTCATATATTAAAAATAATAAATGTAAATACTTAAAAATATATATAAGGTGTTACAAATACTATTCTTATGAATTATAGCAATTACGGGTGAATTGTATTTATAGTGTCTCTTCAGTTGACCTTTGCATGTAGGATGTACTATCAAAATCGACCGCAACTATTTGTGTCAAGGTTGATATATAGAGCCTGATGTAAAGAGCTATATGTGGCCGCCAGGAGAAGAAATATTAGGGGTTGAAGAGGTGAAAAAAAGTAATGTCTTAACTTTTCTCATTAAATGAAACTAGGCAAAATACTTATTTACAAAAGATATAAATATTTGAACGTAGCGGGATTTGAATCTACTCCCTTTGGAAACCGTCAACAAGTACGTTCAAATTTTTATACTTACGAGGCAGGGTAGGTAGAGGGAACCCGGGAACCTAGTGTTATGACACTCCGTTCCACTTCCGTTTCCCACTTTCCACCCGACTTTGAGGCATTGCGTGTTGTGTGGCGGAACTCAACCCCGCGCTTTGCCTTATTACCAGAGGGAATATTTCATTTCCTCGACTGGGGATCGAACCCGGAACCTGTACAGTCACACGCTTGTACCGTTGCGCCACGACAGGCCTCAAAAAATTATATACGCTTATAATAAATTTTATTATAAACTTTTATACGTTTTCTAAATTAGTATTTTAATTTCTTAAGTGTAGTGTAACACGTTAAAATTATTAGATATTGATCACAATTATTATGACAAGACGAATTAATGACAAGATTGTGTGTCAACATTCAGTAAATAAATTATTTATATGTAAGTGTATATTTTTTATCTTTGATAATAAATTTTTTGTCTCTTCCTTTCTCTTCAGTCTAGTTATACTTTTTTATATACTGTTATAGAACCTGACCTACAAAAAATAATATTTTACACTAGGTAAACAGAGAACGAAAATATAATTCTTCCATACTATAAACAAGTTAATAAAAGGCATATGTTCGTTGCATTGTCAGTAAGGGGAATTGTCAGTCGCGTCCTAATAGGAATTGCAAGGTTTTTTTAGTTTTTTTATCTCTCGAAATCTAATTAAATGCAAATGGAACAAGCTATTTCCGGGATGAAAATTGTAGGTTTCACAATGCTACGGAAAACTGACAGCAAAAAAAACTTGATTCAATTCAGATAAAGCTTTTATAATATTTGTTTAAAATTATACTACTTATGACAAAAGAATATTTTCATTAAAAAAATATCTTATATTATACATTAGCAGAGGAGAGAGTAGAAGCATAAAATTTTCAATTCCTAATTATAATGTAAGTACATAAGATCCACATCATATATAAATAAAATAACGTCTACAAATATAATGATGTTGAAAGTAGATATGTTTATCTGTAAATATTGTCCAAAAGAAGGGAAAAGTTTGTGAAATACAAACCTTTCTGGCGAAAGGCAGGTAATAATTTCTCCCATCTCATTCTTTGTGATAACATTTCCGACGGTTTCGAACAACACAGCTATTTCGTGTGAGGCTTAGGTATAATCCAACGAAAAAGAAAGCGGCATGTTTATACTAAATTATACATATATACATATATTTGTCTATACGCAAGTTACATATATTTGATAACCTTATTGTCAAATCTGTGTTTGTTATGTGCGTACGAATGTGGTGTGTTCTTATTTTCATTACATAAAGAAACATTAAAGTAATAAACAAGTTATGTCAAATATGCAACATGGAAGTGTTACAAATTAACATTTAGTTCAACTACAAAATAAAAATAATATATTTGCTGATTTTAGTTATTAAATAATACCCTTATACTGTCGTCTCCTTGTAATCTTGATTTTCCTTTAAAACAATAACCGGTAAAAACCGATAAAAAAATAACTAATTACTTAGCTTTAACATTCAGCCTCACTCAGCTCATATTCAGCCGTTGATTTATCGATGTACATACATATATGAGAACAGCAATGCTTGATTCTTGGGTCATAAAAAGGATCTAAACGTGACAATGTAAACTTGAGATTTTCAGGTTATTCCGTTTCAATAATTTACATACTATTTCCTAAGTTATTTCTTTCAGCTCACCTCAGGGTAAACTGTCAATCAGTATCGATTGAATAACCGAGTGACGTTGCTTGTATTTCATAGGGACGCTTTCCGGTTTCGTTTTATCGTATATTGAATCTTTTGTCTTTTTAATACCATCATTGCACAAAAAAAATTTGTAAGTATAAGATGGTTGTGAGTTTCCATACTCTTACTTAGTTTAAAAATTCTTCGTTCTTCTTTTTACCTACCAGATGTTGCGGGAAATGCGAACAATCTTGTACACTTTCAAGTATTGTAGAGTATTTAGTAGTTTGCTTCTTTCAAAATGTTGTTAATACAATATGGAACATCATCAAAGTGAAAAAATATCTATTAAAATTATAGAAAATTAATCAAGTTATTTATTTCAACAAATAAATGCTTACATAAATAATCGATTACTACAGTTAAATTATATAAAATATAATAAACTTATAATTTATGTAAGTTATCCATAATTATCCTACTGTTGTTTTAATTTTATTTTTAACCACAAATAAGGTTTTTTGTTAACTAATAAAATTGAAATATAATAAATGAAAAAAAAATCTTCATCTCTAAGAAACTAAGCAAGCGAAGTTTTAACATAATTCACATCACTTAATAACTCCGATAATATTCGATATTGTTAAGTTGAAATTTTCTTTGGGCAAGGGCTCTTTGAAAGTTCAGACGTAAATTTACGGAAATGTCAATGGGCTCGGCGTCCTTAAGGGGAGGCCAAATTGGAACCGTGACACGAGGAGGTTCGATCATAACATGTCTACCAACCTTTTCTAGTATTTCATATATCATCAAATCAGAGGGTCTTGTTCTATTACATAGAAATGGTAAAAGTTCACTAAAATGTATTATTAAGTTTTCGAGATATGTTTTAGAATTTCCGCAAAAATTTGACACACATAATAGGTGTCGTACTTTAACTATCAATTGCAACATGTTGTCTATTTTGTTGTAAATTTGCCATGAGGTTTAAATATAGGACAGCGAAATAATTATAATTTTACGTTTGCATTACAAAAAAATTTAGAATGTGGCATGTAACATTTTAACTTCACTACATAGATAATTTTGAAATTAAAGACGACAGAATTTTATATCATAGTGACACATCCTCTCATCTACGCATATTTAAAAATAACATTTCACGGACCAGACTACATAGCGGAAAGTAGAAAATATTTTACATTTATATTAAAGTTTACTCTTTCTATAATTAATCCAACTACTGCACTATCCTGTGCATTTCTAGTATTATTATTTTGTCGTCATCTAAACATAGTTAGCGTAGTGATAATCAAATTTAAAAAAAACGACATGGCATGACAGCATGAAACTAAAAAGCTGTTATAAGTACGTACAATAAATAGTATAAATGTTTTTTTTTATCTTTCTTCCTTGTATTGTTATCATAAATCAAATAACTTTACAATAAAAATTCTAATAATATTATTAGATATTTGGTATTACATTTAAAATGAAATCCATAGTACTAGAATTAATAATAAACAACAGTAAGCCTAAGTATGGTTGCGTTAATTTATACAGGCATTTGTCAATTTTGACGATATAAACTACGTGATCTATCCTATATGAGAAACACGCAAAAGAGGATTAATGTTCGATCGACATGTGCCATTAATTCACCTTACGTTGTATGTGGGTAATAGGGCAAGGATTATGTAACATAACATAACTATACATATATTTAAAAAGTCAGTGTAATACCACATATTTTGTACGTAGCTTCATGATTTTAAAACGATTTTTATTAAATCGGTAATAAGTAGTCTCACCAGAAAGTCTATAGAAAATAATAAGCCTATTATTGAAATTTGAAATTGAAATGCTTCTTGAATCAATATAAATATTTCCAAAGGAAACTTTTTGAGCATATATCCATGGGGTAGAAAACCTAGGAGATAAATTCATTAATCCGTTCATATTCAAAAAAACTATATAACGTGTCTAGTATATATTATATTCATATGAGGACATCAGTAGGTTTTAATATATATGTACTCAACAACGTGAACGTTCAGATGCTGGTTATTGGTTAGACAAGGGAAAGCGATCGATCATGTTACGTGGTGGGCTTTGCGCAAAAAATATCCGTTGTTTTCAAAGATAATTCATTAATAAGTCGAAATAATATTTGTAAAACGTACAGATGCTAATTTTCTCTTAATATTTAAAAACTTGATTTAGTATAAAAAAAAATAAGATTATCATGTAAGCTAGCTGTTTCTTAAATATTTTAATCTCAAATAGTAAATTGAAGCTTGTATATGCTTCGAGAAAATTGAGGCCAAAAGTTTAGTATATATTTTAGAATATCGTTATACTCTTTAAACAAAAGTATAACGATATTTTAAAATATTTTAATTGTATTCCAAACGTAAGCAACATTTTCTTTTATAAAACGTATAAAAACATGCGTAGCAACAGAACATGTCAATAAAAATATGTAATTACAGAAATATATATTATCACTAAAGCACTAGTTCATAGCATATGTTACGTGATTATTTTATAAATTTGTATGTTTTTTTTGCATATGCATTTAATGTAAATATAAATTTGAAAATATAAATAAATGCATTATACTAAAAGTCTATATATCAGGTCGTCTTCAATACTCGTACGTCCCACGGGATGCTGTGAACTCACTTTGTTGAAAGGAATACCTATTCTATCACGAGAGTATCAAGTGCACTTGAGTGACGCTACAGAAGTAGTAAGATTAAACTTAAGCAATATATTATTTTCATACGAATCGCTTAATTAGCGATTTCTTTATTAAGTATTTTGTATTATATAAATTTAATTATTTTTTTTTAGTTTATAATTTTATTTGTTAATTTGTTTATTTAAATAGTGATTTTTAAAACTTTTTGTCATTTGGTCTGCTTATATGTTTTTGGATGCGTTTGCACGCACTAATCTCAGAAACGTATAACCAAATATAAATGCAGTCTTCAGTTCACTATAATATTTTCTCTCAGCATATAGTTGTTCTATGTCAGTCGTTTTAAGTAAATAAAAAAGATATGTTAATTTAAAATATTTAGTTCGACAAAACTACTACCACACAATTTTATTCATTTAACTGAAATTTAAGTTTTAAATGTACAGGATACTGAATAAAATAGTGTAACTGCACCGGGCGAAGCCGCGATCGAGTCCCTACACATTCGTATAATACAATTTTATTGAGAACTAAAATAATTTAAATAAGCAATTATTATTATAATTATGTAACTTTTGTATTTAAATTTAACTTCTAAAATATACAATTACAGCAATATCCAATATAACGTGTATGTAGTATAAATATATATAACGATATACAATATGTGATTTTGGGAAAAGAAAATATTGGCATGTCTTGTTTTTATTTTTGGATATTTCAAAACTTTTAGAGCTTGTAGTTTACAAGTCTTACTAAAGTTTTTTATAGTTAAGCTGTGTGGGCAGTAAAAGAACTCGGAACTTACAAACTCTCGTAAACAAAATTACAGTTTAATGCGCCTTGAGTTATTGAATGGACATTAGTACCTGAAAGCTTTTTTCCGAAATAAAGAAAATTAAAACTAATATATAAGTAAATGAAGTACCCAGTAAACACATATTTGGTATATTAATAATAATATAACAAATATGTGCAACAAACTATAAAGTTTTAGACATACATGAAATTAGTTTGATTTTCTATATATTGTAAGGATATTCAATATCCTTTCTTTGTCTTCTTATAGTATGTCTAGGCTAACTCGTAAGTTAAATAAATTAATTAATGAAAGAAAAATTATATGAGACGTCTGTCGTGTTGCAGACGCGACTGTAAACGCGACAGGCTGAGGATTCGATCCTCACTAGAGGAAATTAAATACTAAATATTTTCAAAACAAATATTTAATGGTTTCATTTCTTCGCTCTGGTAAAAAGGTAAAGTACGCCATTGAGTTCCACCACTCCACTCGCCATTCCTCAAATTCGGTGGAAAGTGAGAAACCGTTACTGACTTAACACTAGGCTAAGTTCCCTGCTGTGTATGGGTGTTGCTGGCGACGGTTGTGAATTGTTCGCTTTGGGAACAAGGCAAAGTGCAGCATTGACTTCCGTCTATCACAACACCTACTTACCTTAGAAGTGCCTCCGTCGATAACGAAGTGTATTCAACACTACCTCTGCCTATGTTACCTCTGCAGGTATACAGAGTGAAACACAAACATTATATTAAAACACAACATTATATTATAATAACAGAGTAATAAATATTATGTAAAAATGTTCTTTTCCTCTAAAAATCGTAGCAATAAATTATTTAAGTGTGAGATATATTTTCATTTGTGACATGAATAATAATGAAAATTAAAGTGAATTCTGTTATGTTAACGTAAATTAAGTTACTTTTCAAGTTATTTATGGGTATACTGTCGGATTTTTTATATTTTTATAAAGTAACGTAATGTGTGCCACCAGGCTATGCTGCGTGCTGAATGAACTAGGGTCACTTACGTACTTCTACTAGAATATCACTACTGGTTAAGGTTGTAGGGTCAAATAATACTATTGTTTTTTGTACTTTTTACACGTGAAATACCTTTTACGGGTGTCCGGGTAACCGGGTTAATACCTGTCTAGCCTGTATAGGGACGCGTAGATCGACTACTTACTTAAAAAAACCGTGTTTCTTCCCACCACTAGCCGAGTGGAAAATCGTTCTTCTGTGGACCTCAGCGGAAATTATGCTGTTGCGTATATATCAACTAAATTAACTTTACCTATAATTGTAAGTATAGAAAGCTTTTCACAATATAATTTTACTTAAAATAGGTAATGATATAGACGTTAACAAAAACAAAACATTAAATATTAGAAGATATAAAATATTTTTTTTTAAATCTATGGACATGGAATCATTCTACTCATTTATTTTTTGTTTAATATAATTAGGACCGTGAATTATTTTAATTAAGCAGATAGCTCCGTAATATAGCATCCCCGTAGAAGTTTGTTTATTTCTCTTGTAATAATTTATTATGCCCAACGGCGAGTAAAAAAAAATATATCTTGGCATAGGAACATATTTGATCGATAGTTGTCCATTTTGTTCAAACATGTTCTTTGGGAAAGGCCATGGTTTGTACGTGCTTTTCGTAGCAAAATCGATACTGTGACTAAGATCAGATTTTCGTACTTTTGTGTTATTTTTATTTAGATACTATATTAGATTCAATTAATAAGCAACATGTAAATACTTTTTAATATTATATAAACGTACGTTTATGGACGGTTTAAATAAATATAATGCATTCCTGCTATTCCCATTCCATTGTTGCAAATTGTGATATCTTACCAAATAGCACCTACTCGCACTAAAGTTGAAGAAGCTTGTTTAAAATAACTTTACAAGTTTTTTTACGTCTAGATTTTTTATCAAAATAGAGTATATTCTCACATTTTCTACTATCATCCTTGTATATGATAAAAATTTCAGAAAAATCAGGCTATATTATAAATTTTCTAAATTTCTTTCAACTGATACCTTTCACGCTACATAACACGAAAATAAATTTGTCACTGCGCCACGACAGACCTCAAGAAATAAATTAATTATTATATAACCAAACGAACACACCCTCACAGAGAAACAATATGTTGCCAATGTTACATTTGTTTTTTTTTCTGTTCTATGTTACACCGTAAATAAAAACTAATTATCTTTAAGTATCTCAGCGGAATTCGCACACAAGAGCCCTTCTGAGTTTTGTACTCCTTGCACATACACGTGCCGTTTAATCTAATTAGACTTGGGAAGCATCTAAATATTTATTTGTATAATTATACACGCACGAAACTGCAATCTATCTATAGACATTAATTAGCTCTACGCAGGCATTAATAGCTACAAATAAATATTTAATAAATATTTATTAATTATTATTTTCTTCTTCACGCTGTATGGTACAGAACAGTGTATGAGAAGGTGCAGTAAAAGTTACGTTTACGTTGTCGCAAGCACATTCAAAATTAACGCTACGCTTTGGCTTCCCGGAAATACAAACAATTGAAATAAAACTATTTTCCTAATTTTATTATTATTATTTTAATTATATCATACGGAACAACCTCCGAAAACATAGTATCTACGATATTGGAGCAAGGCCACGTAAAAAGCATGAAGATTCCCCGCAGGGCATGTATGAGGTGGTTGACGACAGTGGACGAGGCGAAAGAGGTATGCTGAGACCGTAGCGTTTGGCGCTCCGTGCTCTCTGGCTACCCCGCTAGGGATGTAGCGTGAAGTTAAAGAAAAGAATTGTTGTAGTTATTACCACATATTAAACTTTTATATTTTATTAAGATATGCCTACAATAGTTACTATTTTTATATTTAGCCATATTTTCATTAGGTATTCCAGATCTTTAATTTCTTTTTTACAATTGCAAAAAGCTATCACGTTAGAGAAATTATAATAAAAAGGCAGCATTTTACTGAGACTGTCGATAATAATTGATTGGTCGTATCACTCCGTATAATATAATATTTTAATATATAAATTATACTTTCGTAAAAAAAATAGTATAATTTTATATAAAAGGTGAAATTTTCTTAATCCTACCATTGCGACCCTCACAACTACTTGATAAATATTTACATACAGTGTTAAAAGCTGTCGTAACAATATAAGCACATATTTCTATATACATATGTTGCTCTCGATAGTACAGCAATGACGGCTCGTCCACTTTTTTTCTTGCAATCACCTTATAATTTATAGTATAAAATAAATCTAAGGAATTTTATTTAATATACTTGAAGTTGATTAATGTTAATACAGAAATTAGCTGTACTAAATTAACATGTTTAATTATAATTTTATGAACGTAACGTTCAATATAATATAGCCGATCCAATAAATATAGATTTTTTTATCTTTGGTGTACAGAATTAATTTTTCTATCCCTTTATTACACAGATTTATACAGATTTTAATGTACATACTCATACATATGTATGCTTCATTATAATTTCCTCAACGTCGTGAGAACATAATTATGTTCAATAAGGAAACCACTAATATGAACCGCAACAATTCCGTCCCAAACCAGCAAATGTCATTCATTGTATTGATAAATAAATAAAGTAGAAGGGCTACATTATCATAACGTGTAATATTGCATATTTAAAAAGAAAAATATGTTTTTTTTTTGAAAACGTAGATATATTTTAAGTGGACATTTTAGATAAGAACATACGACTTTGTGACAGTATTCAGAGTGTTGGATGGTTTCCAAGAGACGCAGGTTCTAATCCTGCTACGTCTAAATTTTCATACGTTTTTTAAATAAATAACTTGTAGCATTGAGTTCATCAAATCTGTTCGAACCACGGTGACTACTTACTTGACTTGACTTAAAATAATAAAGTTATAAAAACATCTAGTCTAGGGTCCGAGACATAACTAGTGTAGTCGATTAGATTTGTATCTAAATAAACGGCGCGGATAATCTTTAATTGTTAATATATAATAACAGTGTTATTATTAGTTTTATATTGATAATGAAAATTACATTACTATAAATAAATAAGCTATTTGAATGAATAAATAACAGAACCTAAATGTGTTGAATATATCACATAAATGTAAATCTTTAGATACTACTTCTGCCGCAATTTATGGCCTCGTTCTCTCGTACCTGTGTATGGATAGGAATTGTGAAAGCTTTGTTCCTGCACATTTATTTGGAAATTTACGTACGCCTCGTTTATTTACAACTGAAATCAGCCAGAGATCATTCTACGACAAAATGACATGAAATAATATGATTTGACATGTCTTTATTGTTGTTTGTCTATTATCAATCTCGCATTATTGGTCATTGTAATGATATTAATGATACATTTAGATACACTCAGAAACGTCCACTGATTTTAAATATCATCAAATTAGCAAAAAGACGTGTCTACAAGTTTATTAAATTTAAATACAAAATCGGTTTGTAAACAATTAATAAAATATTTATATAATCGCAATCTTAAAACCAACACTATAAACACATGCTACGTGAGGCACTCAAATAAATTCGCAAAAGAACAGAAAATCTTGTTACGAAGGAGACTAAAATATTACCGTGTCCAAATCGAATATAAGAAATCGAGGCGGAACATATATTTGTCTTTGGTACTTCCTTATCGGCCGATGCTAACGTTTATCTATTTTTATACAAATATCAGTTTTTAAAAGATATTTGGTTCATGAATTATCAATAAGAACCCAAAGCCAAGCCAAACTAATTAAATCATTTTTAAGCGCATATCATTCATGTTTTAATTAAAAAAGAATTAATTACTTTAGGATTATAAAATATTATCCAGAGATTAAGTTACTGTTACTGACATTCTAATAAACTAAGAACGCCTATGATAGATAGCAAGCAAAGTAAGCTTTATAATAAGTCCCATTAATTTCCGAACCAAAATATAAATTTTATATTTAAATTCAAAATAATGATCGCCCACACAATAAATTATTTCAATGCCCTTTGATTAACTAGAGTAGGTTCATTCATTTAGCTAGGATAAAAATATATTAGACAGAAAAGGTTAACATTTTTGGCTTTAAAAAAAAAAAAAAAAAAAACAAAAAGTTTCTTAGCTGCATAAGTGAAAATGGAAAAATGGAGACACAGTCTCTTCATAAAATACACGGAATAGTCTTTTACGAGTTATTCACAGAAGAAGAATGTATTAACTCATTCTGGCGTTTTTGCTTCATTCGTACTGGCAAAAAGGATTTATGATGCAAGTTAAATTAAGGTAGGCAGGGGGATATTTCAATTAACCTTTGAGAACACAGCATCGATAATACTGGAAGCAGTAGTCACATAAAAAGCATAAAGAGAGGCGTGAGGCGTGTAAGAAAAGGTTAATGTCAGAGGACGATGCAGAGGAGGCATGCAGAAACCTTAACCTTTTGGCATATCGTTCATAGCGCATTCAATATAGTGTTTACCTTAAAATAAAATTTATGAATCTTTGCGAGATTTAATTTGTTTTAATGAAATTCGCGATTTCGCTTATCTCTAGCTCCCGTAGTAAATCGTTTTCGAGGTTTAATTAAATTTCGGAACTCCCCGCTTTGCGCATGGTTCCGGTGGACTTGATGAAGCTATGAAATGTGCATTTTTATTAAAAAAAAACTATAGTATCGTATTTTAGGATTCACATAACGAAATTGAATAAATTGAATAGTTGAATTTTTTTATTAACTAAAACCGATCAAATGCAAGTCGGATTCGAGACAAGCCATACGATTTTTTATGATAGATCGAGATTCGATCAACAGGAATTCATTCACTTTATAAGAGCTATTGAACAATTAATTAAAGTTCGAATTTCATAATTCTACATCGCCACATAGTATAGATATATATAGATTTTGATTACACAGCAGATTTCGTACATGAGGTTAAAATAAAACGTTAAAGTATTTTTTAATTGCTTTAATTATTAACGTAGATATTACTGCTGAAGTCATTTTTTTCAAACCAGAGCTCCAAGAGGTAGCAGACATGGATATTGTATTAATATCTGTTTGTGTCGTGTGATTCCGGCTTAGAATAGGATCACCCTGGTACTGATGGTGTCATAAGAGGCGACTAAAGTGCGTGTGGTAGAGTCACGTTGCTAGTAATGGCAACACGCATGGGCAGACTCGACCGGATTGTTACCAACCCCGGCATTTAAGACCGGCGTTAAGTAGTGGCTTTGGCTACTGCGTTTCGCATTAGGTAATACCGGGTCCCGGTGCCCATCCACCTTAAAAGACGGCAACGCTCCTGTAGCTCTTCTGGAGTTACACGGGGCCGTGGGCGACGGTGATCACTTACCATCAGGTGACCCGTACGCTAGTTTGCCGTCTCTTCCATAAAAAAAAAAATAGTAAATTAATGTGGATAGTAGATTAACGTCAGACAGTAAAATAGATAGACGTAGAATAGAATGTTCCTATAATCCCACCACTTTTTTATAATAATGTTTTGACTACCGTTCATATGAACGGTAGTCTTTAGTTTGTTTGTTACTTCTTTTTAGATGTGACATAAATTATAGATTCCTCATTACTGTCTCTCTTGCTTTAAAGCTAGCCTTTAATTTCAATTCCTTTATACATATATTGCAGATTAGGATAAATGAAGATTGTGTTATTTGCTATTATTAAGCCAAATAAAATGGATGTCGACAAGGGATTGATATTAAGTATGCTTTACGCGCGCTCTGTCTTTCAAGAAAAGAAAATTTATATATTACTCGCATATCTACAGAATACAAATAAGCTAATGATAAGTTACTGTATTTGTAATCAAAAATGATAAATTTTATCATGAAATTTGACTAGCTATACGCTATTTAAGCGTAGATTAGATATATTTAAATATATGTGACAATTATGGGTAAAATTATTTTTTGAAGAAAACTATTATTTTTAAAAATAATGTACAAAATGTTTGTTTTGTTTGTATGTTAATTATACAACATTTTTTACTTGAGTGATATTTTTTGTATATGGTAAACTGTGTAATCCACGAATTTACATTTACTCAATAGTTCTTAAATTCCATTGTAATAAATCTATTACAACAATAATACTTTTCAATGACAAGAAGAAGCTATTTACAAATAATAACAACCACTAAAATGCTCATAAGTAAGGAATAATTAAGAAAGCTGAGCTTAACAATTTTAAAATACGATTTTTTTATTAAAATAATCCCTATTATAAGATAAAGCTTATTATTGACAACAAAATTTAATAACCATTCATTTTTATTATTAAGAAATTCGTAAGTCGTGAGTCGTTAAATGTGAACACTTGACGTGTTTATAGATCGATATCGCGTAAATATCAACAAGCTCTGTCAAGCAATTTCTGTTTATTCCAGTTTGATAAGCAAATTTAGTCTAATAATATATATCAAGATTCTATAAAATGTACGAATTAAATACACAGGGACCTTAACAATAACAAAAGTATAAGTGTACGAATAAACGTTATACGTTGTACTAAGCTTTGTGTTATGGGAGCCATTCATTTTATACCTTTTTTATCTTTTATCCTCATCCTTCACTCAAAAAATAGGTGGCATATTTTTTTAGTGGTGAGAAACACAATGTGTTTGTGAACTTTTCATTTTCTATAAAAAGATTTAATATAACACTCAATACTTACGTTCAGAAATACTACTCAAACTAAGTTTAAGCTTTTGCAAACACATCGAGATAGACAGAGTGTTATGACACTGTACGCTGCAAAATTTTCGAGACATTGAATTCTTATGTTTAGGAATTTAAGATAAGATTAAAAATGCTTGATGTTCCAATGAAAATTGCACCTCGAATATTTAAGTTGGGCATAAAAAGTTTCTGGAACCCTGCACGACCGCAGACCACGCAAGTATTACCAACTCTCGAACTAACTCCCGTAACTCGCAACTCGCTACAGTAGCGGTAGTTACTGCGTTAATATTGCATGCCTGAAGCTCGAATAGAGGGCACAAAAGTTATTTCAGGTAAAAAATATATTTTGTTTATATATACCTCTGCCTACGGGATACAACGTGAAGCTAACAAAAAACAAAAGCAAACTTTGCGTATTAATGGATAAGAATGCTTTAATGTGTACTACAGGACTTCGAAATGATTTAATAATATTCGTTCTCTTTTAATGATACTTCAAATGTATGGCTTGCTTGATTATTTATATACCTAAGAAGCTGAGATAAAACGCTTATCATATATTTTTAAGAAACAAATTGACAAAGCTTATAATTACGTTTCCTCTTAAAGTAAATTGAAAATTAACTTGAGAGGTATTAAATCGAAAAAAATCTAATATTATAAACTTGTCCTACAATTTTCCTAAAGTTTTAAAAAGCATTTAATTAAGAGAGGTCACATATTTTAATTGTTTAAAAAAAATACAATGATTTTATTTTCAATATTTCTTATAGTGCTTCTACGTCTAGCCTATAAAACAGAAGGTAAGATAAGTAGTAATTGTTAATTAATTTAATTAACTTAGAAAAATCTCAAAGAAAAACACAAAAGGGGATCGGCAGATAATTTTGTAATCATATATTCAGTTGCGTCATAAACTCCTGACTGTCATAACTGAGGCTTGCGTGGCGCAGAGGTATAAGCATGTGGCTTTAACCTGGTTTTGGGTTGGATCCTCACTCAAGGAAATGAAATATATATTTTTTTTTATTCAAATATTTATTACTGTAATTTTTTTGCTCAAGTTAAAAGGGGCGGCGTTGAGTTCCGCCACTCAACAGGCAGTGAACCAGATTTTGGTGGAAAGTGGAGAACAGAATGTATTTAATAAACCTAACCCTAGGTTCCCAAGTTCCTTCTGCCTACCCTGCCGTGTGCGAGATACAATGGTTTTTTTTTTAAATATAATAAAAAATAAATAAATAAATCTTATTCTAGTGTCAAAGTAAATCAAAAATGCACTATTCAAGTTGACGTATTCAATTATTAGCCCCACGGAGTACTGCAGATGTAGTTTATGTAACTCCTCTTGGACGTGGCCCAAAAGTTAGGATACCTGCTTACATAATCATAGCGCGAAAGTGTCGAAGCTTACCAGATCCTCGTCATCGTCCGAGAAAATATTTGCCCGTTCATTGGTCGTCATGCTTGGTTTTTGTACAGGACGCCTTTGAAAATAACCCTCATGGTTCACAAACACAGCACATTGTGGATCACACAACACTCTAACTGCATCCAAAGTCGTTCAAGCAAAGTTACCTTATTTCCTAACATAGTTTTAAAATTACATATCTCATAAAATTTTGAACAGAACACTTTACAATTATTTATGTTTATGTCATCAAAAACATAATATTCAATAAAAAAATTGTAAACAACATCGATGCATGTGAAGTGTATAGCGAAACGCGTCTGTACTATAAGACGAGCGGGAGCTTACTGCGGAGGGCGGGCAGAAAGTACTGCGGCGTCTCGTATCCATGGCAACACGTAGCTTTCCTGTAGCTAGAAGTGTTCGTTAATTTATTTTTGTAATAAACAAGGACTAAATTTAATTTATTATGCCTTCTTGAAGCTCAAAGTAAATTTAAATGCTATTACTAAAATATAAGAATAAACATTATATTCGTAGAGTAATATAACGTTTTTGTAAGAATAAAAAATAGTCAGGCGTGGCGTAGCGCAGTGACACAAGCGTGCGACTTTGAACGAGACAGTTCGATCCCCACTCGAGGACATTTAATATTCAATATTTTCAAAGTAAATATTTAATGTATTCTCTTCGCACTGAAAACAAGACATAGTGCGGCGTCGAGTGGCGCCACCAAACATGAAATGCCACAAATTCATCGGAAAGTAGGTACCGGGACAGAGATAACACTATGTTAAGGGATACAACGTGAAGCTGAGAAAAAATAGTAACAATATGTATAAACATATAGATGTTAAAACAGATTATTTTTTGGTATTGTTTTTGTTAAAATGAAGAATATTTTAAGAACTTATATAATTAAAATATAATATTTTTTTTTTTATTAAAATATTATTTTATCAATATTTTTATTGTTGTTTGTTTAATCTTTGTCGTTAACCTTCTTTAACTCTAAAGAGTACGGGCACATCAAAGATAAAATAGTATTTTTTCTTCATAAGCTTTTTCGTGTGATATAAATTTTTAATGAAGACTTTTAAATATATTTAAATATTCACAGTTGTCAAATTCCCGTGCTCAATAATATTTAATCAAAATAAAATATCTATTGAAATCGTAAAGTTAATGAAATATTGTATAAAACAGAAATTAATTATCAAAATGTCAAATATCTAAATTAATATTGATATTCCTTATAGGTCTAGCTAATTATGCCATATTGTCAAAATATGCCATAATGTAAACTCTCTCAGCTTTTTAGTAATTTGATTTAAAAGTTTTGTTTTGTTGCTTTGGCTTCTTTTATACATTTACGATATTATTATTAAACATCATTTCAATTCACATCTCACCTTTATTTATTTTTTTATGTATGTATATGTTTTGAAAATTTTATATGAATTTCTACATAATGGTAAAAAATTTTATATGAATTTCATACGATAATTATATTTTGGTTCATTTGCGGCGTATATTTTATGTTCTTCACTTTGTATTTTTTAGGATTTACAAACGAACTGTTGTCACTAACGCAGTAGAATTCTGCTAAAAGGAAAAAATATACAAACATTTGAATGATAGAAATGTAACATTGCTGTGCATTCTGTATCCTCGAATTTTATTAATTTAACTCTACAGATACTACATATTTAGGCAAACTGAACGAACGAAATAATAGACTAGGCTTTTTCAGCTTCATATACTGTATTCCCCCAGGGGAGGGTAGGCAGAGGCAACTTGGGAGTAGTGTTAAGACACTCTGTTTCGTTTCTCACTTTCCGCCGAATTCGAGGAATTTTATATTGAATAACGCTTTTCTTTGTTACCAGAACGAAAAAATAAATAAATATATGTATTTCATTTGAAAGCGCAAATGCTTTGCTTTAATTGACCTGATCGAAATATGTATTGTGTACATTTAATTATGGAAAAGTCAATTAAAGATATGCTAAAACACTAATAATTATATCTATCATGATGATGAGACGCCGTGTTTGCATAAGTAGTTGAGCAACATAAACATATAAATTATAAATTACACATTTGGAATATATGATGAAGGGCCATAATCAGCCAACAAAAGTAAATAACTTTTAGACAGTTTATATATGTAAAAATTAAGTTGTGGTGCATTGAGACCGAATTGGCTGGTAACGGGATATCTAAACTCCCAGAAATGTTCATTCTCCTTAGTTAGCACGGTGTTAAATTTTGCCACAAAACAAACAATATCTCAAATTTTTATAACAATGGCCAATAAATAGAAGAATCATGAAGTCCACGCAAATAAAGCTTACTGAATATAAACATTCATGTCATTAATACCACGTTCGGTAATGTCTATGAAAACTGCGTATGTGCTTACAAAAATATTTAATGTTTCATTAGCTAGACCAAACCCATAATGATATTTGTAACGTCCATCATCAATGATTTATCAGATATAAAATATTTTCTTAGTTCTGACTTACTATCACATCTTATTATGATTCGGATAATTTTGCTTCGTCGTATAAGGTTTCCATGAATAATGCTCACTCAGTTTGTATAATTCGGGCATTGACGACACGATGTTTATTTTTTTTACTTAATTTAATATTTCTCAAGCTGTGCTTTTGCATCATGTCAACAATATGTTGATGGAATAAAACTGTACGTGCCAAAGTTTATACGTTGATGATGATGATTTTTTTATTATTTTTTTTATTTTTTGTTTATTATAAATGACACTTTGGCTTTGCGTAGAGACGGATCTTCACTGTGCGTTCTCTACCGCATTTATCACGTGGATTGTTTTGGAGAACTATTTGATTTGGTACCTGCCCGCATTTTCTGTACCATCCGATGTTACTGTACCATCCACATCATCTGGACACGTGGCACTCTACTATTGAGCGGTTTCGTAGTAATTTCCTTCCACACGCCACACATCTCTGGAACGACCTACCTGCGGCAATATTTCCAGGTAGATACGACTTGGGCGCGTATACCTCCACCTCAAAGGCCGGCAACGCACCGGTAGCTCCCGTGGTGTTACACGGGACCGTGGGCGACGTGGTCGTGGACATCAGGTGACCCGTACGCTCGTTTGCCTTGTCTTTTAATCCATAAAAAAAAGATATGATGCATTCTAACAGTTGAATGCAAAAAGTTTTCTTCCTTAATATAAAGAGGTATTATCTTTAGTTAAATTAGTTATGTTAGAAAGTTTACATTATCTTGGTCTCTAGTAAAAGTAGATCAGTAATATTTGTTTCTAAATATTGTACATCATTTCAACCGAATTTACAATTAGTTATTCGTTAAATATTCGAGTAACCATTAAAATTTATAATGTTTGTTCTCCAGTTTTAAAGTAATTTCAATGTACAGCTCTATTTCAAACTACAAAGCTAAATAAGAACTCACTCGAATGGAAAGCACTTAAAAGTATCTACTTTAGACTTCTTTACCTCAAAATAAAAAAAAAACGTATCCCTTATAGAATCATTTTGTTACTTATCTGTTAAGGTCATTTATGTCGAGATCGCGAAGAGGTATAAATCTGAATTAATATCACATATTCAATTTTTTTTTTAATTTTGTGCTTTGGTAACAAAGCAGAGCGCGGCGTTAACTTCCGCCACGCAACACTCAATGTCTCAAATTAGACGGAAAATGAAGCACAGAACGGTGTGTCTTAACAATAGGTTCCTAAGTTCCCTCTGCCTACCCTGCCGGGATATAGTCAGAAGCTAAAAAAATATATTCATGTCTATGGTCATTTATATTACAAAAATAATGAAAATTTTATATTAATTTAATTAATGACATGTCCCCGTTTCCCACTTCCACCAAATTCTTGAGGAACTGGCCGTGTTGATTGTCCTCGTTGCCAGAGCGAAAGTAAAAGTATTAAATATTGAATTATCTGTGAGCGGTATTTAATCTAATGCAGATCATCTTATACACTTGTTCCGAAACGGCCTCTTAGAAAAAGTATGGATTGAACTTGCAACTATCATTTGTAGTTTTTAAGTAAATATGTATTTAATCTTGTACCAAAACACAATAGGAAACACAAAGTTCTTTGTGTTGTCGTGTAATAATAATGAAACAAAGAAAAATTATAATGAAAATGTACATATATATATAGTAAAAAAAGAATATGTTAAAAGACAACAGACAAGAGCTTAATATAAATCTCAACAGAATAACAAATTAGAGGTATTACAGTCGAGGTGGAATCCCATAACGTTAATGCTCAAATGCTCGTGTCTCGTTGCACTGGTAACTAGGTAGGGTTGCTGTCTGGCAAAAGAATATTTTCTGGTTTACTATTTTTTTACACTAAGTGCGTGTGGGAAAATATTTTATTTTATTTTGTTTTCGATTTTGTATCAATTATTCATAAGTTTTAATATTTATTATGAGTTACTATAAAAATATAGATGATAGAATAAGAAGAAGAAGAAATGAAAACTAAATATTGAAATAAATAAAAAAGTACAAAGACAAACATTATAAATTATAAACGGGAGACAAAGATTAAAATTACAAACGAGAAACAAAGATTACAAGTTGAAAAAAGGAACGGGTGGTTCCCGTTCCTTTTTTCAACTTGTTTAAAACATCAGAAAAAGGTAAAATATAACAAGACATATTTAATAAACATTATATTTAACTTACGTGAAGAAAGTATTGTAAGTTATGAATAAATTAAAAACAGTACCTTTACCAAAAATTAAAAAACCTGTTTTGAAAACCCTATCTAACGGCTTTCAGTACGTTCAAATTAGCCTATTCTGTTTTTACTTTTGCTGTTCTTTATAATCTTTTCTAAAAATTAACCCGTGAACAAAGTCTATTATAAAAAGGATTTTTACATTATTTCTCTGGTATATACTATATTC
This sequence comes from Eueides isabella, assembly GCA_019049475.1. NCBI lineage: Eukaryota > Metazoa > Arthropoda > Insecta > Lepidoptera > Nymphalidae > Eueides > Eueides isabella. Next base: position 9,994,420 of record CM032389.1, on the reverse strand, counting down.
TCGTGAGTAGGTAACAAACTTACAACCGTCGTCTTTACAGACAGACGCTGTGCCATTACAACAAAACAGCCTTTTATATTTTTTTTTTACTGTTTTGATAACATACATTGAAGTTTAGATTATTGTTTTCTTTTTTTTAGACTATATCCCGCACATGTCAGGATAGCAATTGAATTGGAAGACGGAATTTGGGAAGTTAATGTGAGGCATTGATGAATGATTTTTAGGTATTGCGTGTTGTTGTGTGTACATTGCATGAGATTATATAATGTAAGGTAATGTAAAAAATATATGTGGAAGTGAAAAATATAGTAATATACATATGACACTTAGTTTATAGGAAAATTGTCTATCATCATAAGTTTCTACAATACTATTTGGACATAAATTGAATTTATTTTTTTATAAAATCTTTCTTTGTTAAATATGAAAAATAATTTTAAATAAAAGAACCATTTTTTCTCTTTCAACAGTTCGGCTGTTGAAAGAAGGGCCCGGCCATCGGTAGCTGGGTTAAGTTAGTCTCCAGAGTGAGGACCCTATGCATACACTACGCACCATATTAATTTATACTGCCTTCTGAAACCGATACTTGTTCCAATAACTAAGTGATATCTTCTTAAAATGTTGGTTGCAGTTTTTCGTTATTAAACCGTTAACTGAAACCAAATCTATCGGCAGTGGGACTAACAACTCACATAGCAGTTATTTCATGAGCTAAGTTCAAATATTTAGATATTTTTTCTTTTACTGCCATGTCTAAATTATATGTCGGGTATAATGCAATGTCAATAATCACTGCTCGGCTCGCCGCGCGGTCGACTAGAATTATATAACATCTATTGGCAACAATATAACTATTGGTAATAATAAACTGCTCCCAATAGCGCAAAGCAATCTTTCAGAACTGACGCGAGATTGTAACTATAGTAAGGTAGATCTGTGCTGTACCGGTCAGTCTTAGTTAAGGCACCTGATATATAGAAAATAATCTTAAGCGATGCATGATACTCTCATTGACCTGTTGAGGCTATCTCGTGCTCCGCACTTTGCTGTACTTTACCTCCATAGCGGGAGCCATGTCGACCATCCGTTGACCTCTTGGCTCTAAACTCTCCAAAGATGAGAACATCTCGTGCGCCGCACTTTGCCACCATAGCTGCAGCCATGTTGACTATGCGTTGACCTCTTGGCTCCAAATTCTCCAATGACGAGCGGCTGGCCTGGTCTTCAAGTCGGCCTATCTGAAATAGACGTGGCTACCTTCAAACCCGCAGTCGAAGGCGCAGATGGCGTGAGGACGGCTGTGGACTCAACGAGATCCATGCCATTATGTTGTCAGTAAACTTGTCGTCCTGGTTAACTCTTATACGTTACATTCTGGTTAACATACAATAATAAGTTTGACTCGCACTTGACAGATTTTTATTTAATTGGTCAAAAATAAACCTAATATTCCTTTTTTCACTTTCAAGCGACTTTTTAATTATTATTAATAAATACATTACAATTTCTTCGAAACTAGTTTATTTTTAATTTAGTGTTACTTAAAAGTCTCGTTTAATTTAGTTTAATGTGGACGTTTAACAAGGGTTGAGGGACAAATACACCCTCAGTCGTTACTCGTTTGCGCTTAGTTTCACTTACTTTGTTTAATTTGTTTCATTAAATCTTTCAATTACGTTGTGATTATGTTAATGACAACGTAATTAATATATTTTTATTCAAAAACGAGATACACAGAGTAAACATAATTTAGTAAATTATAAGAAAATGGAGAAAATCAATGTTAATTTCATCGTAGATAGGCGCTATTCATAAGTTATCCTACATTGTGCAAAATTTAAACAAAACTATAATAAAACACAAACTGAGGCTTAACGATAAAAAGCAAGTTAGTCTGCATTTTAATCAGTTGTATTTTTTGTGGTATAACACAGTACTCTATCTTTGTATGAGAAAAGTCTTTACGTTCAGAAAAGCCAAATGGATATAAAACACTTGTACTTTATAAAGACGATGAATTGCCCTCGAGACTTTAATGTTAACTTTGATGTTGTTTGAACAGCTCAAGTGAATCGCCCTTTTGACCTTTACCAACCAAGTAATTATCAGGTAGTTTTGCAATTTCAAATAATAGGTTTATCCTTTTGCTTTCGTTTTAGACCGACTTAGAGTGACGTCCACCTTAATACCGGATATTATTTATTTGGTAATTAACTTTTAAGAGGATTTATTAAATATGAATATAAACAAAAAATAAAGAAAACATTTAAATATCTATCGTTCTAATCGTTGTGTGTAATTTATTAAAATTTGTATAGCTTTACTGATTCTTTTACAAACAAATAACATTAATGTTACATATGTGTATGTTACGAATTTCATCAGCGTATTATCTCAAACGATTCTTTGATATATAGCTTTTATAATATAATATTATTCTTTCACAAAGTTCACAAGAATTCAAGCAAAGTTTTAATATCAGTATACTTTATGAATCGTCAAAGTCAGCCTCAGGATATTTTGTATTAAAATTTCCGTGTTCTTCAGAAACAATCTGGGTTACTCTTGGTTTTTATTTCAGTTCCTTATTTGTTCTTTTTCGAGTGAAAAGTTTTGAGGTACTGTAAATAATATTTCAATGCTCTTGATAATTGTTTCGGTTGTTATTTTTTTGTATAGCATAATAATATGTTAGTAATTATAATTGTCTTTGGCTTTAAATACATTAACATAATATTTGTTAAATTAAATATATTTGTAAAAATTGAGAAATCTTATTTTTTTTTTGTAATATTTCTCCTCGCTAGAAAAATATATAAAGAACTAAGTATATGAAAAATTATAATAATAAATAAAGTTCAACATAAAGAATACAAAAACTCCTTATAAATTTATAATCTATCTAGTCCAAGACCAATAGGGTAAGGGGGGTATTGTTTACGTCGAAAGCTAGGATGGGGAGACGGCGCCTCGACGCCGCGTCTCTATGGCGTCTTCGAAATGTTGGCAGAAAAACTATCTGGCTAGCATTCAGAATTCTTCTCTTATACTTATTTTCAAGGACATTAGTGTTACTTTCTTTTATGTAATCATTTAAAATTTTTTAAGGTCAATTTGAAATCACAATTATGCTATATAAACTCAAATTTTACAATTAAAGTATGGTTTAATACCATATTTTAATCGTAAAATTTGAGTATGTATTTTGTAAAGTTTACCAAATTTTGTTAAAGATGTTTACAACATTTATGTTTGTATTAGTGATTATTATAAAATACATTTTTGAAACATGTACTATGTTCACTTATTGTGTATGTATAAAAAATGTTTTTTATAAGCGGAACGGTTATAGGACGGAGGCCTTTTGTAGCGCAGCGGTACAGGCGTGTAACTGAAAACGACAGGTTGTGAGTTCGATTTCCACTCGGGGAAATGAAATATTTAATATTTTCAATTTAAATATTTACAATTTTCATTTTTCGCTCTGGTAATAAGGCAAAGCGCGGCATTGAGTTAGCCACTCAACACACAATGCCTCAAATTCGGCGGAAAGAGGGGCACGGAAGTCAAAGTGTCTTAACACTAGGTTCTGAAGTTTCCTCTGCCTATCCTGACATGTGCGGGATACAGCGTAAGTTTGTGAACGCCCATATATATATTTTCTCGATAATTACATATGTTTGTATTTTTAGAGTCACAACAAGCAAATTTAATTGTAATATTTGAACTTTTATGAAAGTAAAATATGACATTCCAATTTAAAAGTTAATTACAAATTCAGGGTTGAAAAGTTGATTCAGCATTCGACTGTGAAGCTTTGCCAAATATATCAGACAAGGCCACGGCAAAGTAGATACGATACTGCATTCAGTGTCCAAAATTTATTCAGTTTATATATAACTCTATTTGTATAAATGTTAGAATTTACTATTCTTTTAACTATTCTTTGTTAAAATTTTATTTTACATGGGAAATAAGAAAAAAAACCAAAAAATAAATAAATAATTCCTGATAAAAAAATATAGCAAATACTAACAACGTAGTAAACGCAATTATAAATTATATTCCTTTCACCTTCACATGGCAGAATAGGCAGAGCAAATTTGGATACCTAGTGTTGAGACACTCTGTTCCCTTCTCCACTTTTCGCTGAATTTAAGGCATTGCGTGTTGCGTGGCAGAACTCAACGCCACGCTTTGTTTTATTACCGGAGCGAGAAACAATACCGCCGCAGTCGTGTGATTCCGGCTTAGCATAGGATCACCCTGGTACTGATGGTGTCGTAAGAGGCGACTAAAGTACGTGTGGGCGAGTCACGTTGTCAGCAATGGCAACACGCATGGGCAGACCCGACCGGATTGTTACCACCCCCGGCATTTTTTTTTTCGTTTCGCATTAGGTAATGCCGGGCCCCGATACCCATCCACCTTAAACAACGTCAACGCTCCTGTAGCTCCTCTGAAGTTACACGGGGCCGTGGGCGACGGTGACCACTTACCATCAGGTGACCCGTACGCTCGTTTGCCGTCTTTCCCATAAAAAAAATGAGAATATTGAATATTTTATCTGAAAATATTACATGTTTCACTTCTTCGAATACGCATCGAACCTACAAACTGTCGCGTACAGAATAACACTTGTGCCTCGGCGTCACGATAGGCCTCAAAAATAAATAAATATTAAAAAGTATAATAATAAAAAATATATAATAAAATAAAATAATTAAAAAAACCTCATACAACATTCAACTATAATATATACATATACTAAATATCTCGCAATTTCTGAATGTTTATCATATGTGTGGAATTAGGACTTATTATTTTGGACCGTCATGTTGGCTCGTGGTACTTTTGCCGGCTGTAAACGGTTGTGGGTTCACTCGACTATAAGTTGGTAATTATTATAAAAAAAAACGTGAAAATTTTAAGCCATACTGTGAGGTTAGCTCAGTATTAGGTTTCTCTCTATCAAAATATCATCTTAACTAAAGGTGGTAAGAAAATTATAGGTACATAAAGTTATTGACAAACAGAAAAGTTCTTAGTGGTCTGAATTGAACGAGAACTAATGGATCGTAAAATGAAATCGTTCACGCAAAATATTCCGCCCGCGGGATTCAATATCTTGTTGCGGGGTAAACATTCCATTTCCTCTAGAGGGTGGTCCAAGCTTGAAATTATGATGGAATATGTAATTTGTTTCAAATTTAACCAAATAATATAAGAAATGCCTCAAATCAACAACAAATGTTTTGTAATATTTATATAATTGGATAAAAACGTACAATGTTAGCTATTTGCTATTGTGTTTGTGCTTATGTTCCAGAATCAATTTATTTCTTTTGCTTTATAAATATTTTTTGTACACAATAAAAATAAATAATTTAACATTTTACTTATGCGCCTAGCAATGACACGTTAACAATAATAGTCTTTCACTTAGACCACGCCAGTTATTCTTAAAAGGCAGACTCTCTTGATTTCCCGTCTGAGTGGAACGCTTGTTTTATCTAATTTCTGATAGATACAGAAATGAATAGCTTCATTAAGGTCATTATTTTGTTCACTTCCTTTATTATTACATCTGTTTTCTAAGTATTTATCATAATTCTATGAAATTTTGATGCTGATAATTAGTTTCTAAATCTATAACAATTATATAATAACAATTATACTTTTTGTATTAGTATTGATTTTAAAAATAATTATTTAATAACGATAATATATATAAAAAAAACTTTTACGTTATTGATAAGAATTTTGGACACTTTAAGAGTTCTTCTTTTTAAAATCTTAGCCGTCACAGAATATATACAGAAAAACTGGGGAAACGGAGGATGTTAAGAATATTTGCCCTCTGCATATCCTGCTATATACAGAATACAACCTACAGCTGATAAAACATGGTGTTGCGATTTTATTCGCAATAATTTCTCGTTTCCTTATAGTTCATATAAGGAGGAAACAAGTTTACTTCTTAGGTACCCTCAAGGGTGCTGTCTTGAAGAGCTCTTTGCTCTCTTAACCTTTCAATGTTGTCTATTGCTTACTTTAAGTAAGCGAGCTATTGTTTTGTAGTTCAAGTAGATACTGAAGGTTTTTAACGTTACAATTTTATTTTTATATTTTGACAGTCCATATCCTTTTTTACGCATTATAATTCACAATTTCTGATTTTTTTGTGCTAAGCCAAATGCTAGCAGCAAACGATATTGAAGTGATAAAATATTGTAATACACATATTTGTGACAAAAGTTTTATGTTAATTCTTAAAGTCATTACAAATTAAAATAAATATAAGCAATTTACAGACATCATTCAAAGTTAGTAGTTTTCATTTGTATAACGTTGTTACTCACTAGAATTGCTACTTTCTTTTTTTTATTTATACGGAACCTTATAAAAGAAAGTTGAACTTGATCTTGACCGGTTTATATTTCAACTCGCTTAGTTAGCTGCTCATGAGTTGAATGACCTAGCTTCCCACGTTACTACACAATATGCTGAGGTTACTGATCTACCATCTAATTCTAATTAGCGAAAGTAAGACAAAAAGTTCGTTTTGATTATCTTTGAGAACAAATCTTTTCATTAGTGTTGGCCATTTATAATAAAAATGTTTTTTTATTATTATTATACGGAGTATATATATATATATATATATATATATATATATATATATATATATATATATATATATATATATATATATATATATATATATATATATATATATATATATATATATATATATATATATATATATATATATATCGCTCGCTTTCTTGATGCAATGCACCAAAATAACTTCAACACAAGGCTTGTCGTCTTCACCGTATAATTTACTTTATGAACCATCCTCAACTGAATAGCGTTATGACGTCACTTAACGTTGATATTTCGTTTATAAGGCTCCAAGGGCGACATAGATTATAGAGAAGGAACATTATCTGTAATGAAAATGAAGCTACTGGTTGATATTAACTACTGTAACACAATTGACTCTTATATTATATAGTAGACAATTATATTTATGACAATTTATATCATAAGCATTCTTTCTAGATAAAAACATATATTAACACGGTTCTCTTATCTCTCTTCATTAATTTAAGAGGAATATTGTGCTTGTTGGTGGATAATTTTATTAGTTTCACGCTTTATCTCGCAGCAGATTAAGCAGATAGAACCTAATATAAAACATTTCTTACCAGCACGGGAAAATTAAAGTATTTTCTTATGCTGGCTACTCTGAGTAAGGATCGGACACAATAGTTAATATTTTTTGGCCTATGCGCTGATCCCGGCAGTTCGTAATGATAATTGTAAATTTATTACACTTTTTTATATTTTTACTATTAAAAATAGCAGCTGTATATCGTCGGCGTGAGTTCAGGACCTTCTGACTGTAATCAATATAAGATAACAAAAAATAAAAAAAACCCGACCAAAAAAGTCATTGGAAAATTGCTTGTTACTTTTAAACTGCTAGTCCGTTACTTATAAAACAGTTGAGAACCAACGCGATGTAGTATATTTTATTTGCCACATTGTGCGATGTGATGTATACAGTTCATTAATTTAGGGGCTACGGTGCCACTGGCAGAAAGGTCAAACTTGGATGTTATACACCCCTCGTCTTGTATCGGGTGTTTAAAGCGGCGTAATATTTTAAAAATATATTGAGATTATATTGGGATTGTACTGTTTTATTATTATAAGCTAATTTAACATTACGGCACTAGATAGAGCAAACCTTCAAATGATCCTTTCAACGCATTTACTTTTTTTTTAAATGCGGGTGGTAGATCTATATGATATATGTACATAGCTCTTAAAATTAAGTTATAAACTGTGTTTAATATTAATTATTACAAACATAATATGTTGTGTACATAATGTAAATATTTGTTAAAGGTTAAGGCTATATTTTTATGAGATATTTTTCAACTCTTTATTACATATACTATATATTTTACAGCCCAGTCTCTTTTTTACTAGTGAGCTTCCTTTGTCTGTTTTCCCTACGTAACATTGGCGCTAAAAATGAAGTAAATTGAAACAATATGACAATTAAAAATTTAAATTTAAAAACCATTTATACAAAATAAAAAACAAATATACCACATTAGCGATTCATATAATCTATATGTTGAGATTAATTATTATTACGCTGAAATTTTCAACTATAAGTGCCTATGACACTACTAAAAATATATAATTAAGCTATGGCAAAGAGCTTAACTGTAATATAATGGTGCATATGTGCTAAGCACTAGCCTCTACGTAAACAAACCAAAAAGATGTCGCCTTCTCACGACCTTGACTGCTTTAATTCCTTGATTCAAGTCAAGTCAATAGGTTGGTAACGACGCGCCGTGACGTAACGCTCTGTATCGATCGCGCCGGCTGAGAAGGTAGTCCTGAGACAGCGCTTGCGCATCGTAAATAAACATTTGTAAAACGAAATATTAAAATACATTATTGTTAAGCTTAATCTGTGAAAGTAAACGTGATTTATGAAATCAATCTTGTGAAGTGTTTTATGAAAAGTGTATGTCTTAACGAAATGAATTTTATGTTATAATTATTGTGTTTTACGTAAATGCGTAAGTTTTCAAGGTTATTCTTTTTAATTCCTATACCGTAGATGGTTTTGTCACGTAATCCTTTTGTAAAGAAGACATAAAATTAATTATTAGATAATTGAAAAAAGAGTCACTATACCATGTCCTACATTACCTGTAAATGATTTAATTATATGAACAAATATTTGATGATGATTTATAAAAAAAGTTTAACATTCATAGGATAATATAGTCATTGACCTTTTAATAGAAGGGCTATACAACTCGCTCTGCAGGTGATTGTAATATATAGTTATAGCTGCTACTACGTGTACTTGCTTTTTTTTTCAACTTTATATACAAAAAATAAAAGAATTTTGTTAAATAAAATTTCAATATATGTTATTTGGTTATTAATAAAACACACTTATCGTTATCGTGCTTTTTAGAATTTTAAAAATTTGGAATAAATTATACAATTTTTTGCGTAAGTACGAAAAAGCATTAGCGCACCGCAACCGCAGCACACAGGTGCTTGTTGGTTTTTTTCGAGATTATATTTTGATAGGTCACAGATGCAAGCGAACAATTTCATTACATACTCGTAAATGTGGTATCGGTTTTTATTCAATTTCATTAGCATTTTTTGCTTAAACATGAATGTCCTTGACGCTGCTTCAGCATAATATGTGGATCGATTTGGTGTTGAACTTTTTCTACTAAGTAATAAGCAATAAGACAAATAATTCAATACGAAAAAATTATGTATAGAAAATTATCTATTTTATTTATTAACCTCGATTATTAACACATTCAATACTGTCTAACAAAACAATTATAAAGCAATTTTGTCAAAATCTAAGATTTGCTTGTGGAAACACACAGACAATGAGACAAAATATTTTAAAATCACTTTTTTGGGCACTATAACATTAATAAACCTTCACTATAATATTTTTTAATACACCTTGCATATGTACCTAAAGTAATTAGTCACAGATTCAGTATAAGTAAATATGTATTTCATTTTCTCGAATGAGAAATCACAATTCATCGTATTTACAGCACATCTGTGTCCCTACGCCAGGACTGACCTCTTAAATTTAATATTTATTTATATGATAAACTAATATGCTTCTTTGAAAAACGTTGTGCTAATCTAAATATTCTGTACCATCTCTTCGTGGATTTTAATAATCGTAAATGCATTAAAGTCTCATAGGTGTTCCTATCATAAATCCGTGCACAATATTATTTTCTCATACTGTGAAATTTGTATTTATAGATATGCATCATAGTTAACGAGCATCGTAGTACAGTAGTTTAGTGTCTCAATAACGTTATACGCAGCTGTAGTCCATAAATTCGATTTAACCTGCCGTGATGGCACTCGTCGCACATCTCGTTTTGTTCTGGATAAATATAATATAAATAGTCCGTGGTCACGGGTAGACTTCGTATACAGTCTACCCGTGGCAACAGACTACTGTAAAATGTTCGTAACGTCGGGTTTCCAAAAATTCTTACCAATCAATATACGCGATTAATCCGGTTAAAAGTATATCATTTAAAATGTGTAACAATCGTGAAATATATACGGTCAAGACTCCGAGATCTAGAATTTGATAAAAACTAAATCTCAAAAAATGTACATATAAATTAAAAACTACCTTCATTAGATCAAAACATTTTTTTCTTTCTCGTTTTAATTGAATAATGTAACCCCAGAATAACACATTTTAATTATCATGCCTGGTTTATTAGTATAGGTATGTAGGTCAAATGTAGCTAAATTTTAAACCGGTTATCGTTGTCAAATAATTAAGATAAAATATACAAACAAGCTTAGTTGGGAGACAATATATGGTTAGGTCACTTTATGTAATAAAACATTATTAGCATTATAAGTAAGTTCTTTAATTGATTAAATATATCATATGTATTTAAATATAATAAATCTATTTACAAACATAAGAACCTGCTACAATCCGCACACACATATATATATATATATATATATATATATATATATATATATATATATATATATATATATATATATATATATATATATATATATATATATATATATATATATATATATATATATATATATATATAAACTCATTATTTTATAAATAAATGCTTCACGCAATAACCCAGGGTTTGCCAGTTGTAAGGATAGTGCTGTTCTGTGTTATACGATAGGTCGACAATTAAAAAAATAAATGTTCATTTCAGTTCTTAAGTAAAAATATTAGATATTTTTTATAGTATAAAAGAAAAGTCTGAATAATGTGTTTTCGTTTGGAAGTTTGGGATAAAAGTTGTTAAGTATGTTACATATTATTTTTTGATGATAAAATAGATAATTTAAAAACATTTCTTTAAATTTCAGTTATTTGTTTATAAAAATTATTTAAAAAAGGTTAAAATATACAATTTCTTAAATAATAGTAAATCGTAATAAAATATTTTAATGGGCCATTAATAGATAATTCTAGGACAATAAAGAATTATTATTCATACGGTCAAGATTGTGTAACGTGTAATGTTTTCTTCCTCGTCGTACGTGCGCTGTGAGCGTGCCAATATTCACGTTCATATAATTATTTTGTATTGGGTTGGATTTCCTATGTAAACCAATGTTATGTTTGTTTACTATTTCTTCAGCTTGATGTGTTTAATGGCGGAACTCAACGCCACATTTTGCCTTGTTACCGAAATAAGAAATGAAAATATTAAATAGTTCATTTGAAAATGGTAAATATTTCAGTTCTTCGAATGGAAATCTAACAACCTTTTCTAAACGCTTTTTAGCTTGTTACCGTCTCGCCAGGCCTCTAATAGATATTTTTTTTAGCTATTACTAGACTTGCCAGGATATATGATAATATTTATGATTATCCTTTCATTAAATCCTAGCAACACTTTATTTTTAAAATTGGGAAATTAAAGTAGACACATATCTTTAGAAGTAAACATTTAATTATTTATATCTTAATAACAACAAAAATATTGAAACCTAAATTTTCAAACTTTAATCAACGCTATATACTGGTATATACATAAATTTCAGATGTATCAATGTGCTACGATATCTATTTATAATTTAGTCATTTAGTAATAAATATATCATCCCCCAATAACCATATCTACAGTTAGACATTAAAAGTTAATATATAATTAATAAAGTATGTTTTATATTTTAGTATAGATATAAATTGCATTTGATCATATACGGAATTATAGAGTGCTACCATTTGCTCATAGATTTAAGTAATTATACTAGCTACTTAAGGTATCTTCTGAGCTTAATGTACAATGCACAGGAAAACAAATAAGAAGACAAACATTAATAAATGTCACTAATATTTTTATTTCATATACTTTTCGTGTACAAACAGCGATGAGTTACAATTTTATTATATGTAATGATATATAATATATATCAATATACATAAGGGCGGAGGGTTATAACACTAGGTTCCCAAGTTCCCTCTATGTACTCTGCCATGTGCAGGGTACAGCGTGAAGCTGAGTATGCAGAATATAAATTATGATAATATATTTAATTGGCTGATTGACTATTAATTACTAGGTATCACTATTCTATTCATGTAACGTCTTTGTTACATGAATTGGAGCGTAGTAAGTAACGGGTACGATAGGAAAAACTATTGAAACCTTCGACGCAAGTATACGTATCTATCTGATGAGATAAAATTTTAATTGTATTTTGTCTAATATAACCACAGTACCAACAGTAGTTATTCTTATAAATATCTTATCAGAAATCACAAACATCAATTTGCTAAGTTGTGAAATAAACGAGACAATATCACGTTTTATAATTCCCTATGGCGTTACTAAGTACAAAGTATTCTTAGGAACATTTATTCCTCACTTCTGTGAAGCTCTGAACCGTAACTTTGAACCATCATACAATGACCTCTGTTACTCCCACGCTTAAATATTAGATACGAAGGTAGAAGAATTTGTGTATTTTAGCACTTTAATTATACAATTTGATATTCAATAATGTGAAGATGTATAAAATATAAATTTAAAAGCTGCGACCTTAAATTATATAGCGTGGGTTTTCTAAATAATCTACATAGGAACATAGGTATTCTAAGGTAGATTTACAATATGTATAAGATATGTCCATCTGAAGTAACTTAGTACAAATAAAAGACATTTTAAAAGGTTCCACTGATTATTTTCTATGATTATTACTGATTAAGTTCGGTAATTCACCACAGCTGAAGAGTAGCCGTCATCTAGTTTTCATCTTAGTCCACTGGATTATGATTAATGTTCAGTGTTAGGAACTAATCTCTAAAGTCTAAGGCTGGCTCTAAATCCTATAATAATATGATGTCCCTAAAACAGTCCATATAAGGCAGTGAAGAATTTACCCTCAGAAAAAGTGTGTGATGCTATTGATGTCTGGACTGGATTGAATCCAACGGACACTTCGAATAAGTTATAAATAAATATTGTTACTGATTTTAAATTAATGTATAAAACTAACACGCTGAAATAGTAATGAATGTCTTCAATAAAAAAATATTGGTAAGACTAAGTACCTATAAGTATAGATTTACATTTGTAAACGAAAGACCGTACAGGTTTAGAATAGGTCCCCCGCTGAACGGTCACTGGACATACACATATCTAATTAACCCTAAATAACACATCGTGTAGAGATTCTATCGGCATAGGTTGTGTCCTTTGCTTATTAATACGTAAGAAAAAATCAATATGTCGGGAAGAAGGAAATAGGAGCGAATTTACGCGCGTAATTGTGTCTACGTCATCGGTTGTGTTAAAGATTAAAAATGTTGTCTAAAGTATTTAATAGTACAAAAATGTGAGCGTTTATTGTATTGTGAATTTTGTTTTGTTTGGATCATACATTTTAACGTAACCATGAATGATAAATATTCTACTTATGATTGTGTTAATTTTAATTTCAATATGAACTCTAAAAATATAAATTTTAAGTTTTATGTAATAATATTTTTAATTTTTAGGTATTGAAACAAGTAAAAAATGACGAGAAAATTTCTATTCTGTTTCCCGTTGAGGCTGGGAAATATTGTATTTGGTTACATAGTGATTGTAAGTAAAATTATTACCTTATGTATTTTCATCGTTGAGCTTATTTGCTATAGTTTTTCATCAGGCATTTTATATATAATAGTGTCAAGTAACCTTTACTTATTTTCAGATATTTAGCCTTACTGCTATGCTGTACCATTTAGTGCATATACTTTTAGTAATATTCACAACCACTGAGTTAGAAGCAAAATTAGCAGATTCCGCGTTATTAGGCTTAATATACTTGATCGTGTATACCGTCATTGGCTTCCTGCTGTTTCTTTTTGCATCTATATTTACAATTGGTGTTTATAAGGTAAGTTTTCTGATTTAGTTTTTATGTTTACTTATTTAAATATATTTTTAATGCTTAAATTTTTCTATTTTTATACATTGTATTTTTATGTAATATTAGATTCCACATTTCAAGCTCTTAAAAATTATTCATATTTTCACTGGCGTTATTTTTACTTCCATGTGAATTTATTGGTTTTATTCATAAGTGAATCTGACGCACGTTGTCCTAACTGGAAAAGTAATACATACAATAAATATAAAATTAAAAAAAAAAAAACTTGTAACTTCGAAATTTTACAATAAAATCTATCCCATAGCCACTCCATTTCATATACTAAATGTGCCTTATCTGTAATTTTTAACATTTTTATTTTGGTGTCACTTTTTTGTATATAGCTTATTAGTGAATTTGCTAACTTAATTTTTTTTGCTAATGTGTAAAGTCTAGATTTCTAATAGCTAAGGTACTATACAAACTGTAGCACCATAAATTGGGTCTAATCCCAATCCGAGAGGCCTTTTGTATATCTATATTAAGAAATTTTTTTTTTGTTCTAGTTGAACGTGTGCGCAATCACAACTTTCTTCGTATATACTTTTATACATATTTTCTTGACGATGGCGCTAATAGCGTGGGCCTCACTGTTGACAGATTGGCCTCGCCTGGCTGTTCTTGTCGTATCTGACGGTAAATAATCAGAAGTTTCTTAAAATTTTATTCATTATATATATTTTCAATCCGAACTTGCAGAAATGAAATATTTCATATGTCTTTAGTAATTTGAAGGAAAGTATGGCATGGAACGGAGTTAACGCTAGGCTTAAAATAATTCTAATGATATTAAGGGCCAGTTTCACCGGTTACGAATAAAGTCTTTATATTTTTTTCTGTTTCAACATCAAATTCCCTTACAATCATTCAGGTAGACAATAATCACCGACGTAATAAATAGGACATAACACAACGCGAAAAAGATATTACTTATCTGGCAGATAAGGATACCTGGCACTATATACACTAGTATGGAACCGACCTTTAAAAGACAATTTAAATTAAAAGATAAATTATAAAATGCTTATGTGTTGTCATTTATAAAAAAAATTGCATTCATTAATTCAAAGTCACTCAATTTTTAACATTTGTTTTCAGTGCTCCTAATACTTTGCGTATTCAGTGTAAAGTATCTGAGGGATGCAGTACAAACTGGTAAAATGTACCATCGACCAGACGAACCTATTCACCTGTACTGATGTATATATATATTTTTTTATTATCAATAACATTTACAACTTATTAAATTATTAACGTAAAATACTTAAAATATTTGGTACCTATGTTAGATTCTCGAACCTTCCTTTATTGCATAAATTTATCACAATATGTCAAAAATTTAAATATCAGGTCATTTAGAGATTCATACATTAATATTAATAAATAAAAAAAACACATTTATTTCCAACTTTATCAGGGAATTAAAATAAAAATAGTCTGCTTTTTTAACCCATTGTAATTGTTTTATTTGAGGTTATTATATATAGAAAGTCAATGTTGGAATGTAAATTAAACATCTTTACAGATTTTATTTTATTTATTGTAAATTGGATTATTAATATTTATACAAGAAATATAATATCAAAACATTAACAATCAAACCCATCGTTGTTCTTTGAAACATTACCGTACACAAATTTTGTCACAAAAATTTGTTAATTTAAGTGATGTAAGTGATGATTATACATTATAAAACAAAGTATTGTTTCATTTTAAAGTAAGGCATAATATTAATAAATAAAATTGCTATTTAATTGAAGTCGTGGGGATAATTTTTTATTTAATTATTATCATTATTTATTTAAGGCAAATCGCGGCGTTGAGTTCCGCCACTTAACACGCAATGCCTCAAATTCGGCAGAAAGTGGGGAACAGAAGTGGAACGGAGTGTCTCAACACTAGGTTCCCGGGTTCCCTCTGCCTACCCTGCCTCGTGCGGGATACAGCGTGAAGCTGATTATTATTATCATTTTTTATCATTTAATAACTTAATTTAAACTTAATACTTAATAATAAATTAAACACTTTTAAACTTTGTTACATTCACACAAAAAATAGAATTAAATATATTGTAAATCACACACACACATATTCCAATTATCATTTAAAAGGATAAATACCTAGTAAGCAAAAAACGTTAGTGTGTATATATAAGATCGTCTAAAGTATAAGTATGTGGCGCAACATTAATATCCCTTTTTCGTCGTTTACCTAGCATCATGGGTACGACCATTGCCAACGTCGCTGGGACCATACCTGCTCCGACCGCTGCTAAAACAGTAGAGCTATCAGGATTATTTTTAGTACTTAATGTTTTCTTTCTCGGAACTTTCTGCTTAACAGGTCGTTGCTGGCTTGCTGCAACTTCTAAATCATTTTTTAAATCCATATCACGTTTTGATTCTTCCACAGTTTGAAAGCTTCTCTCAACTTCTAATAAACCGCCGTGTGATGTAGTCATATTTGTCGGAGAATTGTCATCAGTGGGGAGTACAGTAAGAGAAACAGATTGATGCGAGGTTACGGAGGGAACATCGATATTTTCATTGGATATATCAAGCGATCTTTGTCGCTTTTTGTTTCTATATCCTTTAGTCGTTGAAAGTAAAACCCATTGTCCGTCACCATATGGAGGTCGAGAAGAACGATCACTATCATATTCGTCACCTGAGTAAACTACTTGTGTTGGTTTCCGAAGTGGTCTCTTTTGCATTGGAGATTGGTATAATGCTTCATACTCATACGGAAAACTTGATGGACGAGAATCAGTTACTAGATCGTCGGACATTCCATAATAAACAGAATCATCGCTAGCGTATCCTTCGTCTTTATCACAATTATGTTTAATTGGTCGACGGTTTTCATCAGCAGACCATGAAGAATGTTGGTTATACGTAGGTTGCTGCGGCTTATGCTTTGTCCAAGATGGTTTTGATGGTAGCTCAGTGTCATATTCTTGAGGAACATGTAATTTATTGTTAATAAAACCAGGACGAGAAATTGGTCTTTTATTAGGATAAATATAACTATTATCTTGCTCCTGAAAAGAGGGGTATCGGTCCTCATTATAATGCTTATTATCTTCATCATCATTCCAATATGTAGGCTTTTGTTTTTTGACATTAGGTTTCCACTTTGATATTTTACTTGTAGACCACGCGACAGGTTCTAATGTGACCCAACCATCTTTGTCGTCGTAAGGGTGTTTATGTTGCTTCACTTTAAGACGATTCCATGATGTGAATACCTGATCATCATTTTCATCATCAGAGCTTGCAACGGGGAATCTGTCCTTAATTTTGTTTCTCTTCAATTTTGCAGCTAATGCAGCTATAGCTTGTAGCCGCTCGTTAGAAAGCTCACTAAAGTCCTTTAATTTATCTGAATTCTCAATAATAAAGTCCTCGATATCTTGTTGTGGCCCTTCATCCTCAATGAATCCTTCTTGGCAGGATGGTCCATAACAACGTGGCTTATTGTCTTTAGTATCATATATCATATGTGCCATTAACTTTTTGATATCAGCATCGTTTCCCAAAGTTGTTTCAGTAACATCCCAAGTGTGCCGTAAATCTTTTGGGGATGGCTCACTTTCAATTATTGTAATCGGATCTTTTCCAGGCACATCTAATTGATATGTTTTAAATTTTTCATTTTTTTCATATCGTATATCGTCATTAGGATTAACGAATGTTAAATGAAATAAACAAATAGACAAAAGCACTATCATTTCCATTGCGAGATTTCACTTTTTTTCGTTCGCGTGTGAGCGCGCAGTCGAAGCGCGCGGAGACTGAACACTAGTAACGACAGAGCCCCGCTGATATAGTTTTGATAGTAGATGCACAGCGGCCGCCCTCCCTGCTCTCTAATGCAGTGGCAATTTTAGTTTGGTCACGAGGAATAAGCAACATAATTGCTGTGACTGCTGTCTACTAGTCGCTTATCTCCATTTAGAATCGCATTTCTCTCAAAGCCCTGACCTGAGTCACGGTGAAAATGTTTTTCATTTTGTTAATGCTATCTGCGTGAAAAGTTTCGCAGGATAGAAATGCGGTGAAATCTTCATTGTTAAATTTCGTGTGAACTTAAAATCTGATATGAATAATTAATTTCGCATGTCTTCTTAAAGTCCAGCTGTTGTTAGTTAATTAATTAAGAGTAACATTGTTTTAAATAATGATTTTGTTTCTTTACAAAAAATATAATAAATTAGAAAATAACGTGTAAGAAAACTCCAATTTTATGATGACACTAAAAGATTGAAACCCTTTACCAAACAGCAATTAGTAATAATAATTGGATATAAGCATTGTAGCAGAATTTCTAATTTTATTAAATAATATTACATTGAACAATTAAAAACAACTTATTTATTATTAAGTATACATATGAATGTTAGCAGCTCTCTCCGCGATACCACACATTATCCCTATCATTCGATCAACTTTGCTCTAATTGTAGGCTTTTACCTGCCACTCTAAATTACGTCGTGGTAAATAAACAAGACTAACATAAAAAATGGATAGCTCAGTATGTGTTTGTAACGAAATCTTATGTATTTTTACTATGTTTCAAAGTGTTATTCCACACTTAGGACAGAAAATACTAAACTTAAATTTAAAAAGCTTATATAAATTTTGAACAAAGCAGGATTTGAACCCGCGCCTCTGGAATACCGTTCCAGCGCTCTGACCACGAATTGAACGAATGCTTAGTGGTCAGAGCGCTGGAACGGTATTCCAGAGGCGCGGGTTCAAATCCTGCTTCGTTCAAAATTTTTATACGCTTTTTAAATTTAAGTTTAAATCTTATGTATTTTTTTATGGTTTTCAATTACGATGTCATACGGGGAATAAGCGTGCGACTGTCAACGCCACAGGGCGTGGGTTCCGCCACTCAAAACGCAATGGCCTTTAAAATTAGGTGGAAAGTTAAAAGAGTGAGATTTTTTCAAAAAACAAAGTGTCAAATCATGCATCCATGCTATACAGCTCATCATTCAGTTATCAGGAAACTTGGGAACCTCGTGCGTTACGGTGTTAAGCTAAAAAAGTAAAAGATTTATTTAAGTTGTGTTCTATCTGACACAGCATGTTACATTAAGAACCCATTCTTATTCAAGGTAATATTTATACGTAGACATAGTTTTTACTCTGACTTTACCCCTGAAATCAAATGAAAATAGCTAAGAGTTTTGTATGTCAAATAAATTCTTCTAGGAGTCCCAGGTGCAGGACACCCTTCCTTAAGTATTCAATACAAAATATATGTTTTTCACTTCAAATTATTAGTTTTTTTATTAATACTGAAATGTGTGTGTTCAACCAAAGGATGCAAGATTTATAAATATTTAAAATTGGATATTATATTAACTAATAAAATATCTACCTGGCTTAAATAGAGACGTAGGTACGTATCGAATCTCAACTCAAAATATAGTCTTCATATTATTCTAGTAATGTTTTTAACCGATTTATAACAGCCTAACAACTTGATAAACCTGTATATTTTAAAAAAATATCAAAGGAAATTAAATAAAATATTGACACAAAACACCTTATAAACATTGTATATTATAGGTTTTTAAAATTTGTAGTTTTATTTGCATTTTTAAACAATACTTATTATTTCTATATTAAACTATAAAACTCTTAAAAAAAATTTTTTTTTCATAAATATTAACCAAGATGATTTAAAGCCATGAAAATGAATGAAGCCAGAAATCTTGACATGACGTTACGTGCGTTGTACTTTCAAAATTACGTGAATACATGCAAATGCTATTTGTAGCAATTTAAACGCCCGATTTGAAAGGCATAAATTTTTACAATGGTTTGTATTTGCACTTTAGTTACATAAACTGTAATTCGCAGAATGATTTATTATAGCACTTTCTCGCTATTAAAGAAATGGCGATATGGAATGTTAAAAAAAATATTTTATTTTTAATATTACGTAATGTATGTATATAAAAATAATTAGAAACGAACGTTCCAGATGTATATGAACTAAATTTATTTCATATTTTTTAATAACGCAGAACTGTTCATCGTGTTCAACAAATAAATTTTTGTAATCTGACATTTTTTAAGAGAAATTATAGACAAAACAGCTTTTATTCTTAATAAAATAGATAAGTAAGATGCTTGTCATGTTACCATCATAAAGTGTGTTAGTAAAACAATGATTGAAGTAAAAATTTAATCTTGAATAGCCATTTATTATACTATTCGTTACGATTTCTTATAATGTCACACTTGAGAACGCGCAACATTTTAAAAGTAGACTTTTTATCTGTTTCTCTAGGTTAATGTATGGTCTATAATCTTTATTATATTTCATGCCATAAATATATGTATGCTTAGAATGAAGTTAGTAGTGGCACAAACGCGCGATTGTAAATGCAAAAGGTTCTAGGTTTGATTCCCAGTTAAAGAAATGAAATATTTCATATTTTCATTTTTTCGCTCTGATAACCGGGCGAAGCGCGGCGTAAAATTCCACCACTCACAATGTAATTTTTCTTCGGAAAATGAGGGACCGAAGTGTTTTAATGGGAATGAATTGTCTTAACATTGGAACCTCTCTTCTGCCTACGCAAAGTACGGGATACAGCTTAAAATTTGGATTACATGTTTTTAAATTTATATTATATTCCGATCTGTATTAGTATTATATAAAATAAACAGTAATTTATATTTAACACGAAAACTACACTTTGAATGCATTTGAAGAGAATATTTTGAAAGTCTGAAAAGGCTGTTTTAACCCAGATTTTACCTTTTGTTTTGAAAAGCATGTCCACCACTTGACCCTCCCTTAATAATTTATACTTCAAGAATATTTTATGCTATGGAAGATAAACAGATTCATCTTTTTTTAATTTTTCAGTTAGAAAAACAGAAGACACAAACAAATACGATCTTAGCACACTATTGCTTATTCGTTCATTTTCTTCTTAACGATAGAAAGTGTACGTAAATGTGCGTTCAAATAAGTACTAATGATTTTTGATTCTTTCTATTTTTACTCAATACGGAATACTAAAAAGTACATTTTTAAGCCTTATTGCATCTCCTAAAAAGTTGCTTACGCTTTTTGGTATATAATATCGCCACTCAACACGCAATGCCTCAAATTCGGCGGAAAGTGGGGAACAGAAGTGGAACGGAGTGTCTTAACACTAGGTACTAGGGTTCCCGCATGAAGCTAATAAAAAAAATCTTATTAAGACACATAATCATCTGTTGTTACACAGAATAATATATATTTATGAAATTTTTAAACTAATATTTTGAGTAATCGCTGTAACTTTATAATAAATATTTAATTATTTTACATACACTGTACTGGTAAAATCATATTTACCAGTACTGTGTATGTAAATGACTAACTAGAAATTAAACTTTCACATGTAATAAAAAAATACAATAAAGAAAATGAACACACGTTGATAGAATCAATGTAGAAATTATTTGTAATTAAAATATGATTATGCTTAGTAATATATAAAAATACGGTAATATTTTTATTGTTGCCCAATAAAATATACAATATTATGACTATATTTATGAAAAGTCAGATAGTTTGTTTGCTTGAAAGCTCTAATCTCAAGAACCACCGGTGCGATTTGAAAAAATATTTTTGTTAAACAGCTCATTTATCGAGAAAGACTAATTTCATGATGACGTTCATGACGATAACATCTTTAGGGAGAGTGGAGAAATAATAAAAAACGTTACAAGAACCGACTGTCGAGAAAAAAGAGAGTAAACAGTTACTGCGTAAAAATCGTGTACGACAGTATTGTTCTTCTTTAAAAGTTCTAAAAATAGTACGCGAGAATATCTCTTACGGACAACGAACAGTAACCATTTTTACGTTTCACATATTACAAAAAAAAATATGAGCACCTAGTACCTTACCTTTATCTTTACAGTGTGTCAAAGAATATACATATTTTAAAAGATATCACAGTTACAAATCGTGGCGTCGAGCGTGGTAAACGGGCCTTAGCGCATAACGTGTACTATCTATAGCATATAGAAATAATGTTCAATTGAAACTTTTTTATATTCCGGTTGAACCTAACGTAACTACTGCGTTACTTTTATATATGTATATATATATATATATATATATATATATATATATATATATATATATATATATATATATATATATATATATATATATATATATATGTATATATTTAGTATAAAATGTAAAAGTACCACAATTGCTATTTCAGCACTTATAAACATATAAAAAAATAAGCACACAAAGCAACACAAAGAATTTTCAGATATGTTGATAAGCTTATAATTTATGTATATTTATTAAAAATATGTTTATATTATATATCATATTATAACCTATACATTTTTTTATGATTTTTTAAAGTAAACTGACTAAACAATTGAATACAATAGAACAACTGAGTAAAGACACTTCCGCAGCATTTGCATAAGTGAGATATTACATGGGCCAATCATTTTTTACAATAACAATTGCATGACGAGATCAATGCGTGTATAACTGAGGTTCTTACTTTCTTCGTACTTCCTTCAATAAAATAGCAGACAAAAGATATTGTTATTATTAAATTATACAAAACTTATGTAGGATAATTATGTGCATAGATAAGAAAAACACACTAAAAGAAGCCGGCTATGGGTGGAGTTTTAATTTAAGTCGAGATTCATTTTAAGGTTTTCATTTGTTTTGTTGACCTTTTTTATTAGGCGGGACTGAAGTACATGTACATGTGTATGTGTACATGCACTGTAGACTTAACAGATTTAAAATTTAGTAAAGTATTCATCACATCAAACGTCTATAGCAAAATGAACTTTACTGAAACCTGTCATTTGCTTTAATAATAACTTTGACCTACATTCAAACTCAATAATATTTAACAACAATGTTGATAATATCATGTTCGAACGAAAGTTTAAAGTAACACTGGTACTACGTTATTCAAATGTACATAAAACATTTTCTAGTTCACTACTGGAGTCCGTCACACTTACCGCGCATTGCATCACGGCGGTAAAGTTCGAAAGCGTAATTGCTCTGAGTTTTATAATAACAACAAAGCACTTTCCTTTGATCCGCCTAAACACTTTGCTTAGAACAAAACATATACAACTATAGAGTAGTAATACTTAAATAAGCATTATGTCTCGTTTCACAGTTTCTGTAAAAAATATAAATATTAAATAAAAAGAAATAAAAGAAGCGGTTCTTTATTTTTGTTTAGCAATTAATAGAACATATTTTTTTAGCTTTACGTAGTATCCCACGGGAAGGCAAAGGGAACTCTTTGTCTTGACCAGACGATGACATTAAAATGTATATTTTCTATTTCCTCGAGTGGACCTCGAATACAAAATCTATAGCATTTATTGTCGTACGCTTGTGCTCCTGCGCCACGACTCAAATTTTGACATATAATGGTATATGTGTTGTTCAATAGAAACACAGATGTATATAGGTCTTTATATATGACACTATATAAAATATACGTTATCATAGAAATACATCCTCCATAAAAAAATATAAATTTGATATTTTTACAATAACACTAATAATAATAAGCGACTCCATAGTTTTATGGTCGTGACGGTCAAGGCTTGGTTTCACTTTCTGCTACCAAAACATTTTCACCGCTCTCACGCCGCTCACGGGGAGGTGACTCAGAGAAAACACTGCATAATTGCATTGATCTTGCCGAATTGAACTCTGACCACTGGAGTGGAATGACCGATAAATGCATAATACTGTTGCTGAAAATTAAATTTATGAACGCTTATTTAACTTTAAATTGTTTTTAAAATTTCACACAGGGTAGTCAGAGGGAACTTGGGAATGTACTGTTAAGACCGTCCATTCCCCACTTTCCGCCGAATTTGAGAAATTGCGTGTCAAATGACGAATTCAAACGACGCGTTTGGCCTTGTTGTCGAAGCAAATAATTGAAAACAATTAACATTTAATATGAAAATACAAAAAATGTAATTACCTCAAATAGGAATCGAACTCATAACCCACTCTTTTCGTTCTCTCCTTTTTGTAAGTTATCTAGTGTAGTTATTTGTAAAAATATTTTTGACTATCCATTTAACATGGAAGAGCCCATAGAAAGAATGTAACGAGCAAGTCTCGGATTCTTAAGATAACTGCAGTAAGCCAAAAGTAGTTGTTGTTGACCGTTCAAATAACAAAGCAGGCCACACAGCAAATTCTCCATGTAATGCACCGATTAAATAAAAGCTGCCCTTAATGTCCCTTCCTATGAGGCATGCAGCCACCGGCGAAGAACCACGTTAGATCATAAGCCGCACCACCAACTCATAATACGACGACCACAACCACTTTATCAAGAGCGAAACGACGATGAAGAAAAAGAACAATTTTATAATTATGTATCATTTAATAATGGTTTATTATATATGAGATGCTTTATGAAATGGAAGAAGTTCATTAACGCTACTGCTATTTGAAAGCAAGCAAACTGTGATTACAAGAATGTGGTCTACTTACAGTCATAACATGCTTTATCTCATCAAATAATTATTTTCATAGATCAACAAAACCAATATTTTGTACTTTTCGTTTAATTTATTGTAGTGCAAAATATATATTCAACATAATTTTGGCTTTAAACAATGTTTCACGCAAATTTTCTATTATATCTAGTCTAATGAAAGTTTACTATTCAAAACATAAAACTGACACCTATTGTAACTTCCAAGCATTATTTAATAGAAATTAAGTATGTTGCTTGTGATTTTGCTGACCAGAGAATAGGTGAAAGGTATTTTCGCCAACAGATGTCGTGATATAACTTAGAACGACATCTAGTGTTGTATAACTTGTACTACGTAGATACACAGTTGTATTTACCATAAAACTACGCATAATCCTGTCATCTTGTGGTATAAAGCAGAAGGTGAAACCAAACTATTTTATGTATTGTAACATAAATCCATAGGACAATAATTTTAACACAATTTTAATGATTATAAGAATTAATATATTAACAATATCTTACATAAGTATTTTTTTTTATACAAACATAAATTTAAAAGCAAATGTTTAAAGCTATCTAGCTAAATATTTGTTTTAATATATTTTTTATAGAAATAATATACTGTCTTGATGCTATTGTTGATTATTTCTGTCTAAATATAAATTGTTTGATATATTGTAAACTACTGGAAGCTAATACATTTTAAAAGAAGAATTCGCATGTTTTTAAAAGGATGGTAAGTTGAAGGGTAAACTAAATGTTAAAATTAAAGTCCTCTGTTTGTCTACTACTACTAATGTGATTTTTCCTATAAAAAATATGTCAGCTTGAATTATCATAATATTGTTAAAATATAATACTATATCTTTTCACGTTTCACAGAATGAATAAGTAAAATATTTCAAATCTTTTCATTTTGTTTTAGTATAAAATATAGCGTAACTTATACAGAAATGTTTATAGTTATGACTTTTCAAGATATCTTACACGAATGTCTTAATTTTAAGATCTTGACGTTTTCTAGGTTTCTGCAAATTTTCGTTAAGTAGTCTTTGGTCACTGCGTTTCGCATTAGGTAATGCCGGGCCCCGGTGCCCATCTACTTTAAAAGACGGCAACGCTCCTGAAGCTCCTCAGGAGTTTCACGGGGCCGTGGGCGACGGTGATCACTTACCATCAGTTACGCTCCTTTACCGTCTTTCCCATAAAAAACCGACCTTTATATTCGATAGTATATCAATAATATATCATTTTAATTCATTCTTTGGCCACCATTTAGCTCCAATTATAGTCTTAGGATGTACTTATTTTTAAAAGGTCTATTGTATTTTCCAAAATCAAACCTTGTTATTATCAAATGCCTAATATGGATATCAATCTAAATTAAGTAAATAGAAATAAAACTTGCTTTTCGTCCTTTTGTTGCAGCGGCTATTTTGGATAAACAACAGTATTAATTATAAATAATTACGTCTTTGATTTTCGCGATTGTTATACATTTTAAATGAAACACTTTTAAACGGATTAATCGCGTATATTGAATGGTAAACATTTTTGGAAAACCCGTGACCACGGACTACTGTAAAGTGTTCGAAACGTCGGGTTTCCCAAAATTATTATAAATAATTACATTATTATTAGAATTGTCGTAATCCAAATTTCAGCTCAATTGGTCATTAAGAGGTGGGTCAAATTGAACTTGTATTATTTCACACACACAAATTAACTAAAAGCTCGGTAAGTTAACTAAAAGCTTGTAAAAAAAATTTCATGAAAGATTTATGTGGAGAAACACCTACAGAATTTAAAATATAGAACATAAAAATATCATCAGATTATTATCAATTGCTGTATAGAATTTTACATTATTTGCTTGCTCACTTGTTAATGACTGCAATACACAATGTTCCCAATGTTATTGTTATTATTTTTTGATCTTCAAATGAGGAAACCTTTCCATTGTCGGTTTTCTCGTATTTTGAGAAAAGTAGAGCAAGCATTACATATCATTACATAACATGAACTACATGTTCAGCAGAGCACACTTAAACGTTTATTGTCTTTATAACACATAGTAATAGTTTCTTCTTATGAAAATAAATGTAATGGTCCACATACTTAGGTAGGTAGGTACGTTTCGTGTTAATAATTTTTCATAAAAAAAAAAGGTTAAAGCCTGTCCTGGCGCAGACAGCACACAGCGTAAGCATGACAGGTTATGGGGTCAGTCCCCACGCGCAGAAAAGATATATTTAATATTTCATTTGTGCGCGTGGGGAAAAATAAAATAAAATCGAATATTTAATATTATTTCTTGTTACAAAGCGCGGCGTTAAGTTCCACCAGTCCAGCAATCAGTCAGTCAGTCAGTTCCGCAATGCCTCCAATTCAGCGGATATACCGCTGAATGAATTGATTTAAAACTAGGTTCCCAAGTTGACTCTGCCTAGGGTAGGCAGAGTCATGTGTCATAGAGCGTGAATCTGAAAGAAATAGTAAAAAAAGAGTTTGTTCGCGCTAATCTAACGAACGGCTTAAATGATTTCAATGCAATTTTCAATATATTTTTTTGCAATTTTCGCTAAACATTTATCGTATATTTTATTTGAATAGGTTCATAAATCAAAAAAAAGATTATCAAAGTATTTTGTTCAAAATAATTGCTGAAGTAGCATTCGAAGATATGAAATATTTAATATTTTTATTGTTCGCTCTGGTAACAAGGCCCACCGTAACGTTGAGTTCCGCTACTCAACGTGCAATGGATTCAGAATTTGGCGGAAAATGGAGAACGAAGTTTTTAACACTAGCTTCCCAGGTTACATCTGCTTATCCTGCTTAGCGAAAAAATATTTATTTTAATTACATTTAATTTAAAAGTATTTCTTTTTATTACATTATTTAAATAACTGAAAAGCACTTAAGTACTAAATTTGCATAGTTTTGACAAAATTTTAACCGTCTAGTGAAGTCGCGAAACGCAGTGCTTGAAATCCCCTTTGTTTTAAGTCCGAAGTCTATTTAATATTACGATTACTACTATGAAACAATGCTTACACGGATGAGATGTTCAACAACCCATCCGATGAAAATAACTAAGTAATAGACTATTTACGTCAATCTATCTTCACAACAATACTTTCTCTATACGAAAGCGAACTTATACATTTTTTTAATAAAAAATAAAATTTATATTTGACGTCTTGAATCATTTTATAGAAAATACTAATATCATATTTATTTTGATATTGTTGTTGATTTCGATTACCGATCTCAACTTCACTAAATAGAACTTGGGCACCTAGTGTTAAGACACTCCGTTTCACTTCTGTTTCCCATATTCCGCCGAATTTGAGGCATTGCGCTTAGAGTGGCGTAACTCAACGACACGCTTGGCCTTACTACGAGAGCGAAAGAAGAAGAAATATAAAAATTAAATATTAAATTTGAATGCCCCACTCGAGGGCATTCAAACCCACGACCTGTGGTTTACAGTCACGCTTATGCCCCTGCGCCGCGACAGGTCTCATTAATTGGCTATTTTTTTATAATATGTATTTATAGACTGGAAGTTACTATATATTTTCATTGCCTAGACAAAACGTGTAAAAAAGTTGTAATATTACTTAAAGTAATAATTTTCATCTATAATAGATACTTAAAACAAATTTTACAATGTACTAATTATATTGCAAATGCATTTTATGTATGAAGAATAATGTAATGTATTTAAAATGAAAACAGACGACATACCTACATCATATATAAATTATATAATATAGTAATTGTTCCGGAATAAAATCGACGTAAACAAAATGAAGATGTTCTGCTACTTCCGTCGTTGCCGCCTCCTTCCTAGTATGTTGTCACTGTTGACATTTTTTCTCGTTTATTTTTGGAGGTGTTTATATTTTTTATGCATCCTTTAAAAAACGAAATAAATACTACTTGTCCTTTATTGCCCAAATTCTATATTGTTCTATTATGTTGCCAGTCGTGGCGCAGCGGCACAAACGTGTGACTGTAAACGATGGGTTGTGGGTTCGATCCCACTCGAGAAAATGAAATATTTAATATTTTCAATTTAAATATTTAATGTAATAAGGCAAAACGCGGCGTTGAGTTCTGCCACTCAACACTCGATGCTTCAAATTCGGCGGAAAGTGGGGAACGGAAGTGCAACTGAGTGTCTTAACACTAGGTTCCCAAGTTCCCTCTACCTACCCTGCCGATTGCAGGATACAGCGTGAAGCTGAAAGTGAGAATATTATACGATAGACTGCAAAATTGTATTTCTCGTTTTGGGTGGACAAAGTATAATTTTATAAAATTTGTTTTAATATATATCTTAAGTACTTAAAAATTTCTTTACAATTAATATATAAAAGTAAACACATACACTATTATAAAAATATAAGTATGCAATAGCATGCATGTAAAAAAAACACAGAATACGTCGATAATATACAGAAAAATTTAAAGAAAAAATATTTACCACTTAACTTCAACAATAGTGCCATTAAGGGATGTCATCGTGCGTGCAACAAACAAAAGCGGGCACGAAGAGATAAAATAGCGAAGTACAATAGTATCGTCGCAAATCCCACTGTGCGCTCTACCTGTTTCCTTGCAGTCGTGTTTTGACAGCGTCACAAAATGGATGCACTATACATATTTTTAATATTATTTACTTCAGATTTTGTGTCATCTTTAGACCATTCCGGTGCCTATTCATCACCTCAGTACGCTAAGAAGATTTACCCTAAGAATTACGATTCCAGTGCGTTTCTTCCAAAAGAAGAAGCCCCTGAAGTTTTCAACAATCAACATATAGAAAGATACGACGGTGATTTAAACGATACGTCTAGTTATGCACGATCGTCGTTCCTTGACATGGCTGGGAGCTTTCTGAGCGGGACTGGAGGTCAAGTTGTGTCAAATCTGGCTAAGGACTTTATCGCCAGGTCCACGGGGAGTAGCCAGGTTGGTTTTGACTGCATGTCGCAGGTTCGTATCGCACTTACAATTTCAAATTCCGCACTTATACCCTTCTCCCTTTTGAGATAAGATACGATTTATTTAAATGACTCATGGTATTGGTGTAACATATTCCAAGTAAAATGTTTTTAAGTGTTTTCTGATAGTGACATATTTTTGTTGCAAACATGAAGTGAATTTATAATTAAATTAGAATGTTTAAGACCGGTCATGGCACAGATGCAAGTGTGCGACTGTAAGCGCGACAGGTTATGGGTTCAATCCTCACAAAAAAAAATGAAATATTGCATGTTTCATGTTTTTTTTTATTCTAGTTTAAAGGCAAAGCATTTAGCGAGATACAGCTTGATACTGAAAAAAAATATATATTGCCGCATCACATGTCACATAATTGTGTATATCTATTATGATGATAATCGCATTAAACATTTACTGTTTAAACGTATTCTAAGTTAAAATTATATTAATTGTTTAGACCATGTTCATCACAAATAATTTTAGTTTCGAATAAACAAAAAGTTGACGTGATATATTTTTCACAGGTACTCAGTCTTAATTTAACTAATCTGGTGATACTAATCGTGCTTAAGGCCTTGATACTAGCAGCTGGGTTCTTCGGAGCTGGTGCTTGGAAAGGACACCACTATGGTAGAAGTTTGGATGGTAATGATTACTTATTTTTTATTGTAGTAACATTTAGTGACTAATGCACATTACCTCATATATGAGCTTTTGCAACTATTTGTTATTATTTATCGTCGATTCTTTTAATTGATTCTGACTTAAAGGCCGCAATATAACAATAAGTGCATATAACAATTGCTTCACGATGGAGTCATGAGAAAACTTACATATTTTTACGTTAATTATTATTAAGAATAACGTTTTCTCTCAGCTTCACGCTGTATCCCGCACGAGACAGGATAGGCAGAGGGAACCCGGGAACCTAGTCTTAAGACACTCCGTTCCACTTCCGTTTCCTTCTTTCCGCCGAATTTGAGGCATTGCGGAACTCAACGCCCCGCTTTGCCTTATTACCAGAGCGAAGTAATGAAGCATTGAATATTTTAAACTGAAAATATTAAATATTTCATTTCCTCGACTGGGGATCGAACCCAGAACCTGTCGGTTACAGTCACGGCACAATGCCGCTGCGCCACGACAGGCCTCAAGAATTACTTGATTTATTATTAAATAGTTATATATTTAAAAATAAGTCATGTAATGCCGCACATTTTTTTTAAGTGATCTCTCACCACTAATACCTTCAAAATTAATTTTAAACACCTTACGATAAAGAATATTACTACCTCATCTTGTCAATGTGTTTATATTTCGTAAACCAAAACTACTATTGTAATTTTCATAAAACATAACTAATACCATCGCACGGCAATCGATGAACAAGATATTCTATTAAAAAAATATATATTTAAATCGATTCATTAAATAAGGAGCAATGCCGCCACACAAACAAACGGAGAGACAGGCGAGTTATAACAATTCTCTGTTTGCGTCGAGGGTTGAAAATCACCTAATATGTATGTAGAATTAGATACATACGTTGTATACTATGCGTGCTTTTATTTGACTCTAAAGCGTCACTTCCTTTATATTCTTAATTAGCCACATACAATGGCATAATTATGAGGAAATATAATAACGGAAGAACTTTACACATCTGCTTTCAGTACACCTTTGATTATGTAAAACTATTTCTAAATATTTATCATATTTTCGTTTCTACGACGTGGGTAATAGGAGCGTTTTTCGTTTGCGCTTATTCCATAGTGTTTTTATGTGCAGATGACCATATAGGGCTACCTCCAGTTAATCCAATAGTCTTGATGCGTTTTCATGTCCGCGGACCAAACAATAATCCTATTGGCACAGGATTATCTGTCCGACGTCCAAATGACCAACGACATAATGCTGTCAAGAATACTTTTAAATAATAGCATTGTAGCTGTTTTCGAACTTCATTCAACTTGGGAAGAGTAGATAAATTTAAGTGTATTTGATTATCAAACAAATTTAATGTTTCAACAAAAGAACAGGAATTCAAAGATATTCCAATATAATGTAAACTCATGTTAATAGGTATGAAGCCAATCGTGGCGCAGGAGCACATGCGTGCGTCTGTGACGGACAGATTGTGGGTTTGATCTCGAGTAAACGAAATGTTTAATATTTTCATTTCTTCGCTCGGGTTACAAGACGAATGCCAGTGCTCAGTTTCGCCACTCCAGACGATTCGCCTTAACTTCGATTGAAAGTGAAAAACAGATAGGAGTGCTACCACTACGTTCTTAAGTTCCCTCTGTCTACCCTGTCATGTGCGTGACACAGTATGAAACTAAAAAACATGTATTAAAACCTATAACGGAGGTTTTCCCAATTGCGTTGTAAGAATTTTAAAATATTTTTGTTTCCCTGGGCTAATTAGAAAACATAAAACTTACTTCATTACTTAGCTCATGTCTTTAGTCTCTATTTAAAATATTAACGTTGAAGTATAAAATAATATATTCCCTACTAAAATATTTATTTGATTACTATTACTTCTACTATTATTGAAAAAAATTATGATCACTTTTTTTCTAACTAAGCTTCAGCGAACTATTATATAAAATTTATGAGTATTAAGCATAGAAAAATAATTAATAATTGATTATCATTAATTGATATCTCAAAAAACTTTCAACTTAGACAACAAGAATGCTACTTACATTACGGAAGACGAGATCATGTTATATTTGAGCTACCTCGCCGGGCAACAGAACCAGGACTACGGCTGTCTCTACAGACTGTCTTGTCAAAAGCCGCATCAAGCTTCACTCTATGCTTCCGGAGCTGAACTTTTGCTGCAAGGAACTAAATTATTTCAAGGGTACGTTTTTTTACTTTATATAATTAAAAAATATTAAAAAAATGATAGCCGTATCATGTAATATGTACCAATTTGTATCAACTTAAGTATTTTTAAGAAGACCTTAGAAATTGTAGCACAGTTGATTAAATACCTATAGTTTCAAAATAATATATTAATTAGAAAAAAAAACGTAATAAAACAACAACAATAAACAATTTGAAATAATAAAAGGTACAGTGTAAAAACTTATTTATTATCATTTAGGAACAGTATCAATTTAGAGCCATACGAGAACCTATCGACTGGCATCCGAGAAGCCGCGACGTGGGGCGAGCGAGGGCTGCCGTGCCAGACACGGTTCCAATGCACTTAAGTTGTAACTGCAAATATAAATAATTTTACACTAACAAAAAATTATATCGTATAGATTATTTATTAAAAAAAATATTCAAGGCAAAGTTAGTCATTATTAAATAAATGTAATATTTTTTTAAACCATGCTAAATATATCTTTTAAAATTTTCATATCAGACTAAATCTTATGTTTTATATAATTATAAAAAATCTTGTTATTATTTTTAGATTCAGATTTTTTTATCAAAATGTATGTTTCTTTAAAATTAATTACTTGTATTAATGAATTTAAAGCTTTTTGCTTTAAAGCTAATAAATAATTGAAATAAATTTGTTTTGATGTATTTCCTTAAGTTACTCTAATATTATAGACTCTCAATAATAGTAGGAAACCTTAATCAAATGAAAGTGGAGGTGTACTTTTTTATAACAAAAAAGACAGAGACAACCTTGTCTCTTCTTGACAAGGTTGTCTCTGTCTACTTTGTTGTAAAAAAGTACACCTTCTCCACTTTCATTTGATTAGGATTACCTCCGTTTTTCAAACATTTTATTAAATAAATAAGTACTAACAATAACCGACAAGTAGTTAAGAAGGATCGTTCGCCGCAATGACTCTCGGTGTTCTGTCCCCTGAACTATTGGCACGTGCAGCTCGATACTCCGAATATGATATGTAACCATCTCCATCCGTGTCGTCTGATTTTAACGTCCTGTCTACTAAAGCTAAAAAAAAACATCTAAGAATAATATTTTATAAAAAAAATTATATATTCTGGTTTGGGAATTTGGTCAGTAACAAATATTACTTAAAAAAAATGCGTGTTGAGTGGCGGAACAAACGTCACGCGTTACCTTGTTATCACAGCGAACAACATTAAATGACGACAGACGTGTGACAACATTAAATGTTTAAATTGAAAGTATTAAACATTTCATTTCCTCGAGTGGGGATTGAACCCACGATCTGTCGCGTTGAAAATCACATGCTTACGGACACTGCGCCACGACAGGCCTCAACCGTATTACCTGAATACAATTTAACTTACATATGTAGAGTTCCATGCGGTCTGGTTCGGGTTCAATTGGTTCGTCGACATCTGGATCCATAGGGGCATGTTCAATAGTATGATACACGGCCTAGAAAAGATTTAGATTAAGTCAAGATCATTTTAAAATATCATCTGTGTACATATTTATACTACAGTCATTTATTATGATATATTTTATACATATACATACACTAAAGATGATTATTTACTTAATACGAAGAGAAAATTAAAACAGATAGTATTTAAATTTATATCACATAATAAAAATACTTAAAAAAAATAATATTAAATAAAAAATATTTAGCGCTTTTTAGACTACAAGAGGCGCGGGTTCAAATTCAGCTACGTTTCGAAATAAGTATTTTTGCTTTATTTGTTTGTTACAATAATTTTACCTTTAGCATTTCTAATCCATCCAATTTCGAATTTTTGTCGTAGTCGTGAGCAGAAAAATAGTGAAACTCCAATTCCTCCGGTGTCATTTTAGCTAGAGCTTCTGGAGTCAATTCTTTGGCATCTTCTTCTAAGTGTCTATAAATAAGTGTATCAACTGTATGTGCAGAAATGATTAACAAAATTTGTGTACAGCCTACCTTTACTATTTTTATGTTTATTGTAAAATTTTGATTAAAAAAATATTACAGCTATAAATAAAGATAATCAAATCAGATAAAATTTGAATGTGGAACAGAAATGTAAATGTAACTATGTACACTTTTCTGATATTTGTAATTGTTGATGATTAAAATATCTAAATTAAACATTGTCCGACTGGACAGCCTTTGAGAGTCAACGTAATAGTTGTAGGTTTAAATCGAAGTAGGGAAAATCATTTTTTTTGTTTGCGTTTTAATGAGAAATTTTAAATTAATTTATTTTGTTTGTTTGTTCTTGTAACTTTTGTTAATACTAACGTACTTAATGATGTAATTGGTAAAAGAATCCTCTCCTATCAATAAAACTACATCAATTCAATATAGAATATATTGAATTGATGTAGTTTGTTAATGTTAGATGTTAATGAAATATTTAATATTTTCCATTTAAATATTTAATGTTTTTATTTCTTCGCTCTGGTAGAAGGCAAATCGCGGCGTTGAGTTCCGCCACTTAACACGCCATACCTCAAATTTCAGCGGAAAGTGGGGAACGGGAGTTGAACGGAGTGTCTTAACACTAGGTTCCCAAGTTCTCTCTGCTTATCTAGCCATGTGCGGGATACAGCGTAAAGCTTAATAATTCAATATAGATTTTATTAAATCTATATATATTAATATATCTCACTTGGTGTCATGTAATAACTGAGTATCGCTAGTAAGCGATTCCGCCGAACGAGGCTGATAGTGATGGTGTTTCTGGTAGACGGGAACTTGTCCATGAGGATGATGTGGGCCTCTCCGTAAGCACGACGCAATACACGGTAGCAAAAATACAATATATCCTGGAAATAAAATTAATGATTCATATATTTTTTTATTAATTTACTTATCAATTTAAATTACAATATATTTATATGTACATTAATATATTGGAATCATAATAAAACAGTAAATATAAAAAAAAAGTATAGTATGAATAAAGTATATATAAAAATGTATAGTATAAATAAATGAAAAAAAACCACAGCAAATAGAAATAAAAAACAAAATAAATAACTTGACTTAACTTAGCTTCACGCTATATCCCTAGCGGGGTAGGCATAGAGAACGGAGCGCCAAACGCTACGGTCTCGGCATACCTCTTTCGCCTCGTCCACTGTCATCAGCCTCTTCATACTTGCACTCCGGGGGGTCCTCATGCTTTTTACGTGACCTTCCTCCAGTATCATCAACCGAGGTCTCCCCCTCCCTCTCTTACCACTCACTTTTCCTTCATAAATCTTTCTTACCTTTCTTTTTTCACTCATTCGCTCGACATTCAGACTTTCAAGTTATATAAAAAACAAAATAAATAAGTTATATAAGTTATATATAGTAAGATGGAACGTAGATTGTTGATTAATAAAACTCAATGTTATTCAGTGAAAAAGTTTTACTTAAAATTGTAATTAAAATTTATTTTTTTATATACGAAAAAATAAAGTGAAAGAGAAGGTAATTCTGAATGAGTGTGTAAAACTCCAGCTAAAATGGTTTCTGCTGATATAGTCGTGAAAGCAGCCAGACAATCTACACAACAAACAAATTATTTATAAGTAATGACTAAAAAATTTTATTGATACTACATAAAAATATATATGTACATACATGTTATAAATAGTCAATTGCCGCAAAATTAAACTCATTACATTAATACTATTAGTTAATATATGTACATAGAACATAAACGTTATACATACATACATATACACTAACTAACCATACCTATTAGAATCCAAACTCGTCAATTAATTCTTCAATCGACAAATAAATAGACAAGGCACTCAGTAACTACCTGCGTAATATGAGGGGCATTGTCGCAAAGGGTAGGGGCGATGGACAGATGGGACTTCCCCATGGGGCCCCAGCCCGCGGGGTAGAATACGTCCCGTAGAGACGCAATATTCACACCTCATTTCACAAGTACCATGTCTATTACATTTGTCAGGGAATAGTTAGAGGTTGATCGGTCAAGTAATATGTCAAGATTTGTAGAAGTCACATTTATCAGTTTAATCTATTTACATTTAAGGCAAATTTTTCTAATTTAAGAGACTCAAGTTAGTACAGTGAATTTATTATTATAATGAAAATCATAAAAAAATATAATACGTTATGAACATAGTTTAAATTCAGAATATATAAATATAAGTATGTATTATGTTCTTAATGTCATGTTAAATAAAAAGTCAAGTTCCATCAACAATTATTGAGTCTAAATAATAATATATACTTTATATTCATTAAAAGCGGGATAACGACTCAATAATGATCTCTCTATCAACTGTGAGAAACACGAGAGATGTGTAAAGATCAAAATATTACAAGAAGAGAATTAAAATGTAAGAATATTTTTTTGTTTATTTGATCTCAAATAAAAAACAAACATGGCGTAAAACTTAGACATATAAGTTTAATCTAAAAACAAAACAGGTGCTTTAAAAAGTACCCCTTCAAAAAATCTATTACAGTGTAATTTCAATACATAGAATGAATAATTTATTTTTGTCCCCTCGACATGAACAGTTGTTCTGTAGAAAGACGAGCCTGGTCTTTAATCGGACCCCACTTTATTATAGAGTTTATTATACATTGTATAGAACAGTGTATAAAATGAAGCCGTAATGGAGGACAAATTATGCGCTTGGTGACAAGTGCGCTCCGTATGTCATGGTGTCCGTCACAAGCGATGCTGTGTGATACACACGGGTGCGGCGATCTTAAAAAAAGATTATGAAATATTAATATTTTTACTTCATTAGTTTCTTTGACTTGTTAAATGTTTAAATACATTTTTTTTAGCTTCACGTTGGGTCCCGCACGAGACAGGGTAGGCAGAGGGAACCCGGGAACCTAGTGTTAAGACACTCCGGTCCACTTCTGTTCCCCATCGCCGAATTTGTGGCATTGCGTGCTGAGTGGCGCAACTCAACGCCGCGCTTTGCCTTATTACCAATACCAATACTAAATACATTATAAGTTGGTAAATAGTGAATAAATCATATTTGATTTCAATATAACGAATGGAATGTACATGTTTCTATAATTGAAATTCTACTTATTTTATTTACTACATATTATTTAATATTTTATTAAAAAATATGTAGTAAATAAAATAATTTGACCTGCCTTGATTTTATTAATTAGCCTGATTTTATTAAAAGTGATAAGACATAATATCTAAGTGAAATATCTATTTATTATTGTTATATTTTTGTTTTGTAACATATTTTTATATCTATTATTTATATATGTTCTCAAGTTATTGGGTAAATCTTGAATTTTGTAAATTTCAATGAGTTTTACAAAGAATTCAGAATACTTCCATTTTTAAAGCAATGTGTATGTCACATAAAAGTCGGCCACCAACCCACCGTATTATCACCGATAACACCCTAATCCTATGCGATGACAATAAGCACCGCGCGCAGATCATGAATTCCTTTATGCATTATAGGGCTTTGGTTACATTTTGCACATTAGGCGCGGATTATAAGTGAATTAAGGCTAGAATTTTAGTAAGAATAAAAAAGATGTTGCTTTCCAATGCACTTAGATATCTCAAGACGTTAAAGTTTGCGATCATAGACGTCAATTAGCATTTAACTGATATTATCCTTTTTATTTGCCAGATATTTGAGTTAATTTCTAAAACTAATAAATGAACTATTCTATTAATATATTTTTTATAAAGTAGATTTGTAGATTAGATGTATATTTAATTTTGTTACAAAAAACTCTATGGAATATTTTAGAAACACATACAGCGTCGATTATCTGCTAAGAAAATGTACATCCATATTTTAATATATTGCCTTTATCGCATTACTGTATAATAAATTAAAGCACTAACCTTCAATTTTCATGTCTTTACATCACTTAAACTCCTACGTGTTTATTATTTTTGGCTGTATTTTTTTATTATCATAACATTACTTTTAGTTCTATAACAGAACGTCTGTCATTCACGATCAAGAAATCAATGTTACAGCGCAAGCGCAAACTGGAAACCTTATGATGGACCTAATTACAAAGGAAAAAGATGGTTATTCCAATAGCAATGGTGATGTTTTTTGCGCATGACTATGAGAAGTCTTATTTTAAGCTTTTTATGTTTTGCTTGTAACAATCTAGATGGCGTTATAAGCATTTGGCGTTATAAGATGGCATTTAAAAATACTATTACATTTTTTGACGCTGTTACTTGGCGCTGTTAATAATAGAATACAATATATTTACGATTTACATCCATTCTTATAAAGACTATCCTTAGATTAGGCTTAGGGCGAAGCATTACATAAATTTGGTTCCGCCGGAGTTATGTGCTATCATTTAGCGTCCATAAAACCGGCCTGTGGCGATCGACATAGAGCATCTACTTAACGCATTTGTGGATAATGTAAACAGCCTACATCTGCCAATCCATGAGTCCCACATAACCCGCTCTAGTCTCTACTATGCTGGCGCATCCGTGAAAAGGTTTCCGTACCAAAAAAACTTATCATTTTTTAAGATCAAAGATGTTATTAACTTTACAATTGGTCCAGCGCCGTCAAAAGGAACATAAAAGCAGTATTTTCGGGACCATTATTCTAACTTGGTTCCGAAACTGTTGAAAACACCGGTGGCCTTGCCATCCCAATCTAAAAAATAGCTTACCCAACGTTAGTGGGCCGAGCTCCTTAGCTTTGTACCTTGGCAGTCAGGTCATTAGCCTTATGCAATGTACTCGTAGACGTCCACACAGGACTCCATCCGTGTGATATCTGGGTATCGAGCTACCGCCGGGGTAAAGTAGCGTACGTGCAGGTTGGAGTCTTATTTTGGCACCTAGATGAACTTTCTCTGGTGACACTCTGCCGCCGGCAAAAGAGGCCTAACACCTGGGGAACTGATTTGCCAAGCACCATGAATAAAGGAGAAGCAGAAAGCTGCAATTGGTGCAAGACTCCCGGCAAGACTATATGCTGGCCAAAAGATGATCAACATCACCACACAGGTATTAACAAGGTATGGTTGCTTTGGGGGCTTCCTTGAAAAGGAAGCTAATAGTTACGGCGAGAACTGCCTCGACAAGACAGCTCTCGCTCGACGTTACTCAACCTGGGCATCTCAATGTCACATATTGCATGACATCTGTCAGTCATGATCAAGGACTTGGTCGGTAGCGAGACGTCCTGGGCCGTCTTTTTTTTGTGCAAGGCAGTGATGCTCAAAAACAAGTCGGCAAAAGACTTGAGACTATCGCGTGCGGCCATACCTCCTGCGAGAAAAACGACCGATTGCACCGCGCCTACGTCGATGCAAGAATTATTTGTTCCTGCAGTGAATAAATTTTAAGCATTAACTAATCACACAACCGCCTCGTCCTACTCGTAGAGTGTGATTCTGGCTTAGAATAGGTTCACCCTGGTACTGATGGTGTCGTAAGAGGCGACTAAAGTACCTGTGTACCTGTGTACTAAAGTATGTTATAGTGTGTTTGCAGAATTCGATTCCGTATATATTTGCAGATGATCTTAAATTTATTAGAACTGTAGTTAATGTTAATTAGAAGAATCAATGTTACTTCAGGATTATATCGACCGTTTAGTTAAATGGTGCAATGATAATGGCATAAACACAAATGTAATTAGCTACATGTAGACATATAAAATTCACACGTACCTTACGATCTTTTTCTTCATTATACTCTATACTTAAAGAGGTTCACATCTTTCACATCTTTAAAGAACTTAGGTATAGTCTTAGCTTCAAATCAACATTCTAATCTCAGATTAATCAGATTTGTAAAAAAGCTTTTAAAAAAAAAAAATATATCTTGTAATTTGTATATCAAATAATTTTCTCAAACCAGAAACTAAAATTATTTTATATAATAGTCTTGTAAGAAGCGTTTTGGAGTATGGTAGTGTAGTATAGCGACCATAATATGCAATACACATTTTAATACTGGAGCGTCTTCAAAAGCGCTTTATGGGAAACTTATCATTTTCAGCAGAACAGTTTAATAAATTAATTTCATATAACAAGAGATTTAAATATTTTAAAGTAATATCACTAGACAATCGTATAATATTACTAGATGTTCGTTATGTACATAAAATTTTTAACAACTATATTGACTGTCCTCAACTGCTAAGTAGCTTTAACTTTAGAATACCTCGTTGCTATCCGGACGGGCGTAGGTAAATGTAGATTAAAAATGAAACAACTATCTATTCCATTTCGACGCACTGTACTTGGTTCAAATTCGACAATTCCTCGTTTGAGTAAACTGCTGAACGATTTTAGTATCATTACTGATGTTTTCCATGATTCTATAAATAAATTTCAGAATACTTTTTGAGCAAATCTCAAGCAAGAACATTTTCTACCGACTAGCTTCACGTCAATGTGTTTGTAAAATAAATATTGAATATCTCATATTCTAATCTATAGTCCCACACCATCCCGTGGTCCTAGAGTTATGAAATTCTAAAATGAGAAATTATGATAGAAATAAAGGAAAATCGAAAACGTGAAATGATAATCAAATTAAGAAAAATCATAACAAATTTATATTTTTAGTTCATGTGAGATGAACAAAAGATAAGAGCACAGTTATACATCGTTTTGCTGTATTTTATACATAATTCAAACAAAAAGTTATAATTACGCAGTGAAGGACCGTGTCAACAAAACTTACTTAGTTCTACAAATTTAAATTCAGTATAACAGATTATATAAATTGTATGTATTAATTATGAGATTGAGGAAATATTAAGACACAATTTTAATAATATAGCTACGTAGAACCTACAAAACTAAATTTGTCAACAACTGAAAACAGCTCATTAAAATCTCTCATCGATAGTAACCTCTGAAATTTTGATATACGATTCATTTTCTCTTAACTCTTCTCTGAAATAGATCTTTATTCCTTTAAAGATAGGAACAGAATTTACTGGCACAACAAGGGGTTTCCTATCTTTAGAAATAAGATAACCACCGCTTGTTAATGCTATTCAAATATAGTTCTTATT
This sequence comes from Eueides isabella, assembly GCA_019049475.1. Classification (NCBI taxonomy): domain Eukaryota; kingdom Metazoa; phylum Arthropoda; class Insecta; order Lepidoptera; family Nymphalidae; genus Eueides; species Eueides isabella. The sequence continues at coordinate 9,952,913 of CM032389.1, read as the reverse complement.
TTTCAGTTTCAGGATAACATTTTCTTTGCCAAAACATATAAGTAATGACGTTTCTGTATGAAAATATTTATGTTTATAGCGATCTGTTGTGGGGAAGTTAAAAAGAGACGGGCGTATGTAAGCGTGTGAGGGATCGTATGATCAATACATCGGGGGCTGCGTGGTCCGTAAGGCTTGCCTAATGGTCGTTTTCTTACATTTGCATCCTAATTGACTATGCTTGCTACATTCCTTTTGTCTTGTGTGTGACGTAATTGCAGCGAATTAGTACCGCCTCGGATTTTATAGAAGTTTAGCTGAGTAATTTACCGGTGGTTCTCGTTAGTGTAGTTTCACATTTTCAGTATATTCCTTAGTATATGTGAAAGATAAATTTACATTTTTATTGTATTTTTCTTTATTTATCTTCACGTTTATCTGAAAATTGTGAGAACTATTGGCAAGTCACTTAATAACTAATATTTCACCCAACTTTATACTGTTCGGACGATATCTAAGGCAATTCTCTGTAAAAATTTAAGCATGTTGTATTATATTTAAGGCCTGTCAAAGCGCAGGGGCGTGTGACTATAAACTCGGCTGGTTGTGGGTTCTATCCCCGCGCGAGGAAATGTAACATTTCAATTTTTCAAGTTAAATGTATAATGTCTTCGTTCTGGGAACAAGGCAAAGCGCGGCGTTGAGTTCTACTACTCAACACGCAATGCCTCAAATTCAACGGAATAAAATAACTGAGATTTACGAAACTTCTATTGACCCAAATTCCGTCCAATTTTAAGCATGTGTTTTAAAAAAGCATTAAAGAGTCAGATTTTATAAACATATATTAAATTTAAAATTGAATCAGTTAATAAAACCACATTAGCTTATTTATAACAACAACTTAAAGTGAACTTAAATATTATATTTAATTCATTTATATCAATAATCAAAGAAAAGAATTAAACATAACATAATCCTCCCTTGTACTATATATATTAAATGTAGGTAAGAAACATGAAACAATAAATATTCGTCTTTCTAGCTCCGAGATTTGTGGCGTAGCCGTGAGGTGGACGGTTGCCAAGCAACGTTCCCCCTCGGATCACTTTTAAACTTTCATGTCGGAAGTTTTAAGGTTTGCTTGTGGCTCAGACTCTTTTTGTTTTTCTCTTTATAATGGAAAACCTAATGTAATGTACAATCATCGGTTCAATTGCTTTTTCTTTTGTACAATGTAATTTTATTCGTTTGAAGCTTATCAAATTCGAACGTTTATATAGAAGTATACGAAACCGTTTTATATCTAATTACATATCTTACGTAATACAGTAAAACGGTTTTACTTAAATGAATTACATATGATTTAAAAAAACTAGAATTACAATAAAGAGCAAGTTAAACATCGTAAAACGTACGGATATTTCAATGTCATACTTTTCAATGAGTTAATTTAATAAATGTGTAGTATATTACCGTAACTCAAAAAGCTCTAAATGTCTACTTCTCTGTAAACAAGTTTATTTTATACTTTAGTGTATAAAATAAAAACCACGTCGCAGCCACTAAAATGCCTAAAGCATTATCATCAGTGCTCACCATATGTGAAAAAGGTAAAAACATTTTCCCGCTCATTTAATCTTGGAAAGTGTCAGATAATTCAGCACGCCACTTACCTAGCCCTGAAAAACGACAGAAAAACTCACGCCGCTTAACCGATTAAATTGAAATACGTCGAGTAAAATGACGTTTACTTCACATCATGTATGTATATCTCATATATGTACTAATGTAATAATTTTAATTAGACTAATTTTCTTAATATAGATATGTTCATCATTATTTATCGGTGTTGAAGAATTTCTTGCGGCAATTTCTTCTAGGATCTCTGTGGTGCTTTCACTAATGCAATTATCTTGTGGTTAGACAAATGAATATATTAAGATATATGCACCTTTCAATAGTTTGTCGTCCATATTGTAACTTTATGCCAATGCTGACTGTATATAAATTATAATCAGCTTTAGAAAATCAGTCAGTTCAGGATTATTGCTACAACTTACAGAAAAGATTACATATATTTAAAAACAATTTAAATTTACATAACAAATACACTATAAAGAAGTGTTGAAATTATTTTATTTATTCAATCTGTAACTCAAAAGTAAATAGCGACATCTACGAGTCCTATTTTTCTACAGGAAAAGTTACCTCGCTAAGAGAGTGTATCGTACAAAATTGATGAGGGAACGAAACCGCGTCGCGGCCCGAAGGTGCTTTTAGCCCCTAATTGGCCAGCTTTTAAGACTACCGAGTTCGTTTGACGTCGCTGTACTGCCAGATAGAGAGGTTTTATGAGAAAGTTATTATTTGCTATGGAGGAAAGATCAAAAGATTTGGATTGTAAAAAAATCATGTGTATGTTATATAATATAACATACACATTTTTATAATATCTTTGCTTTGAAAGTCCCTTTGAAATGTATACTAAATAATTTTTTTTTTTTCTTATATACAATATTCTATGGAATTATTGTTTTACTAATAATAATGCATAATGTAAACTGATACGAAAAGAAATGAAAATTTGTAGCTAAAAATGCAGTTTATTACAACATTGTAAAAAAATTGTAATGCCTTTTGTTTGAACAAGATGTGATTTAAATCTTTTTTAAATTATAAATATAATTACAAAAGGATATGGAATGGATTTTTTTCTTCAACGGTACCTATTCTAAATTCGATTACAAAATCAAGTGTAAAGGTTTTTTTTGCAACAATAAATAAACATTGCAATAAATAAAATATTTAATTCACATCTTATGCCTTTTCTTTTATTATCTATTCTTCATCATATTCAAAATTGATGACAATTTAAAGTTCACAGAAAATTCAAATAAATTTAAAAGTTTTAATAATCTTCATCTATTAAATTAAATTTATTACGTTTTATATGTCTAACGACAAAAAATAATGTGTCAAAGCTGTCAACACGTGACAACAATAAAAAAGTTAACCGTCCCAATTCAAACAGTGGGCGGAAATAGGCGCGTGCATTAAATTAGGCGGCAAATTTGACAGCAGGGAACTATCAATTTTCTTGTCAAAATATTTTCGCAAACAATCGACTTTTACACTCCACAAATAGCGTGGCCGCCCATTTTGATATAACAAAACAAAACCACAATTAGCATAATAGTTACTTCTATTGTTAAATTACATTCTTGTCGAATGTATGTGAATGAATGAAAAAGCCGTATAAAATTAAAATTTTTTGCCCCTAGCGTTTACACAAATTATAAGCGATTTTAGTCATCTTAATTAATTGAATGTCTCAATTGACCTGCGTAATAAATCATGGGCTTGTATAAATATTTAACGTTGGAAAATGGGTGCAAAAGGGAAGAATTATAAAATTAGCTTTCAGATGTTTCGCAGCAGTTAGAAAGGGTATGCTTTTAGATTTGCACGTTATTATATATCCTTTACATTTTTGAATTATTTGAACTAATTTTAATTTATTAAAATTATTTACTTAGTAGTAAGTACTTACTTACTAACTTAAGTAAGTATTTTTTGTTATGGCAATTATAAATAATAATCAAAATCTATTACACGGATCGAATACAACGACCCTTACATAATCTTTATATAAATATAACAAGCGTATTATAAAGAAGCTGTTATATTCGGGTGCGGATAAGCGTTCCGCCCGTGGCAGCTATTAAAAACTTATTAAACATCATCTCGACCAATTACCCCCTCCACGCACCCCTTTCTAGTCAACTGGAGGAATATCATTGGATGAATATTTTAGAGGCGTTTTTATATTACTATATATATGTAAATATCTGAAAAATAGTGAAATATCTTTTGGAAGTAACATATACTCTCTTGTAAATGTTATATACAAATCGCATAAACAGATCTTCCTAAGTCTGCTTTAAGGACTCTAATATTTATTCACACCACACTTATATTGATGTAACTGATAAATTCCAGATTAAATATAAATAAAATATAAAGTATGAAGATATAACAGTTAATAACATACATTTGTATAATTAACTGTTATACCTCCATAGTAGAGACAAAGTGGTAACTTTTTCTAAGAATAACGCAGGCAAGGTATTTTTTCTAAAGGGTAACGTAGGTAATGACACAAAAGCTTAGGTTAAACAAGCTTAGTTTGCAAATATTTAATATTTAGTAAATATTAAATATATAATATTAAGTAAATGGATAAAATATAATATATATAAAATAATTAGTGATTTCTATTATACTGATCTAAAATATTTGATAACAGTGTCACTTACTCATGAATGTTCCCACGCTACATAGCAAGGACGTCTTAACTGTAGCAGCTAACAAGCCTCTTAATTCATAAAATGGGATGAGAGTTAGATGTCGTAACTTAACGCCACGCTTTAGTTGACTAGAGAGCGTGTAAACAAAAATGAAACGCATAGTCCACAAAATATTATAATACGGGATTTCGCTTATCTAAAATACATATTAGATTTATATAACAACATGTTATATAAGTAAACTTAGCAAAGACGAGCATCACTCGGACGCGGATGTGGGTGGCCACAGGAAACTCTTGCATCTACATTTCAGCGTAAATCTTCTGCAACGTACGTTTTGGATTTTTAATATAGATTTTTTTAATATTTATAGTTTATGTATTATGATCCTGTTTCGGGTAATTTATATAGTTAACAAATATATGTAAAAAATCATTATAAGCATACAATTATAAATAAAAGTTCGAGTAAAAAAATAATCTAAGCTTATAATAAATCTGTAACGGATCGCTGTGTGGACATGGAACATATATTAAAATAACATTTATAGGAGACGTTATTAATATAGGGTACAAAATATTGTTTTTGTTTTGTATATTTATCTGTGCGTTTATACGCGTTAATTTCAGAAATGGCTGACCAAACTTAAATACAATTTTCAATACTACATTGTGGCAGTCTTTTCTTAACGCTTGTATTTGTGTTTTATTTGAATCGGTTACAAAATAAAAAAATCTAAAAGATACGATGGTAGGTAAGGTAGGTAAGTTTTCAATGAATAGATCTGAGAATGGTAAGTTTTCAATGATTGTATTAAAAGTGATCGTGTTATAAGAACAACAAAATAATTTTAATAAAAAAAAAATAAAGTAATTCTAAGCATTAAGCTGGCGAAGCCGCGGACGGGGTGCTGGTATACAATATATTAAAAAAGAGATAATGACGCCTGTCCTTACGCAGAGGCACAAGCATGGGACTGTACACGACAAGTGGTGGGTTCGATCAATATTTTCAAATGAAATATTTAATATTTTCACTTCTTCGCCCCTGTAACAAGGCAAAGCGTGGCGTTGAGTTCCGCCACTCAACACGCAATGCCTTAAATCGGCGGACAGTAGGAAACTAAACGGAGTGTCTTAACCCTAGGTTCCCAAGTTCCCTCTGCCTACCATGCCATGCGCGGGATACAGTGTGAAGCTAAAAAAAGAAATTAATTAAATTAATAATATCGTTAGTACAAATTATTTCAATTGCACGATAATTAATTATTACATTATTTATTTTTGGGAACGAGGTTAATTTTTTTTATTATTAGGTATGTTATTCCACACATACGAACTTTAACAGTTTTTAAGAATATACCGTCCAAAAGACGCTGGCTAAGATCCCACCACGCTTAGATTTTCATACGGGACATCTAATGTTAAGAGACTCCCGCGGCGTAAAGTACCTACGCCACGATTTTTTTGTTTATAGAGTAAAGAAATGAATATACTTACATAGGGATTCGTACGCTGAGCCACTGCACCAAAATGACATCTGTAATAATATGTAATATGAATTTAAAATTTTCAAGCTAATAAGGATTCCCCTGAGGCCCGATAAATTATTTGTGCAATGAAATACTTTTAAAAACGTAGGACAGGTACATAGAAAAACAATAAAAATCACGAATATATTTCATAACATTTATTAAGATTACTAACAGCATTATTCGGCATAAAGATAGGCCGTTCAGCCACGTGGCCCCAATAACAGATGAAAGACGTGTAATTTGGCTTTGCAAGTGTATATTACGGAGTATCGAGTAAGCAAGGGTGGATGAGGCGGAGTCGACACATGTCCAAACAAATGTCGCAAATTATTACTGATTCTACATCCTGTACAACGTAGAATTACTTTTCATCTCCTAAAAGCTATATAAGTATGAATGTTCTAATAATAATAGTTAATTTTTGGATATGAGGGTGTACCAAATAATATTGGCATTTGTAATTTTTTTTTTATTTCTTATAGAAATCTTTAATTGAGAGCAATTTAACAAACGCTTCATAAACTAGTATCCATTTTTTTAAATAAATAATGTCATTGTTCTCTTTATACAAATATAAAATAATCAATCAAAATATAATTTATAATTTTATACAACAGCTTTAATAATTAGTTATATAACCTGCTATTTTAAAACTTATGTACATGGCCCTGTGGCGCAACGGATAACGCGTCTGACTACGGATCAGAAGATTCCAGGTTCGAATCCTGGCAGGGTCGATATTTTTGACAACAAGTTTTTAAATTTTGAACAGTGTAGTTACCTTCGTTTAATATTTTTTTTAATGACTGCAATATTTTTTATTCACCTTATGGTGACTAGGAAAAATTCTATTTGAGTTCCAACGCACTTAACACGAAATGCCTACAGAATTTGACGGAAAGCGAAAATCGAAAGTGTTTTAATGGTATCGAAGTGTTAACACTAGGTTCCCAGGTTCCCTCTGCCTTTCAAACTATGTGAGGTATACAATGTGAAGCTAAAATAGCTTTCATTAGTACCTTATTTTCGTTAAAATATGAAGCTTAGCTTAAATGTATAATGTTTTCCTCTTTCGCTTTAAAAAATGATGTTATTTAATGTCAAATACTTAGCACGAATGCAACTCCCTGCCAGATATATTTAATACAATACAAGTATATTTTCGGCAACTACGGAAAATATACAAAATATAAAAATATGCGTTTATACTAGATAATAAAAGCTGATTTTTATATATTTTATTTAAATATGCCTTGCCAGTTTTCTTCACATTAATCGATTAAATTATTAATCAATTCTTTCTGTTGTAACAAGTATACCAAGAAACGCATATTACGCTTTTTCTCTAAATACTGCCAAATCCCTTTGCAACTTTGCTAGGGGATTTGGCAGTATTTCCTGAGATTTTCTTTAAAAACTTTTGTTTTTGAGGATAATTAGCGGTGTTGAAAATACGCGCAGAAAACATGCTCTTAGGCATTTATGACATAACAAGGAAGTTATTACATTAAGCATTTATTTTTATTCTTATATTTCTTAAATAAAAATTAACTACAATTAGTCATGTAAGGTTATATTAATAATTTATTTAATATTAAACGTTTCAAACAAATTTATATCGATAAAATTCAAACCTGATGTGTATGTAAGGTCGAGAATCTAAATACTCTTAGTAAACAGTACATTGTGTGTGACTCATATTTTAAAGACATACATTAATATCCGTTCTCACTTTCCTCCAAATTTGAAGCATTGCGTGGCGGAACTTCACGCCGTCCTTTGCCTTGATACCGGAGCTAAGAAATGAAAACATTAAATATTAAAATTGAAAATATTAAATATTTCATTTCCTCAAGCAAGGATCGAACCCACAATCTGTTGCGTTTAAAGTCACATGCTTGTGCCCCTGCGCCATAAAGCCCTCAACATACATAATCAAGTACATTAATATAATAGAGGTATACCTACTTACTTACACATGAAATATATCTTAAGCTTTGAAACTTCTCTAAAGAACAGGTAACTAATTAAAACTACCGGTAACATATAAATTACTCCTACAAGTGGAAATTGTTACGTCATTGTAAGTTTTATATGATATATTCAAACAATTTTATCTACAATTTTGCTTTTCACTTGTATTAGTTTTGTTAAAGTAGAGAAAGAAAAAAATATTTTAATAATGGAGGTTATTACTAAAGATCAAAAAAAAATCAGGTATAAAAAAACACTACAAGTACACTAAGTTCCCTCTTGCCATGAACGCTATACAGCCTGAAATTGAGAAAAAATATAAAAAATATCTCTGTTTTTGTCAATGAACATGTCATCATCGAATTTTTCACTTTCATCTACGTGTAATGTTTAAGTCGAAAATCAATCGTTCATGCCTTAAGATCAACGTTGGTTTCGTGACATTTCTTTCACTTTTTTAATGTTTGTTCACATACACTTTACCAATATTTTTTTTTTATTTTTTAATTTTTTAACATCATCCTAATTTCCAAATGCCATCTTTATCTTTCACTTTTAATAGAAATAAAACACGAAATGTGTCAATCGTGGAACAAACGCACAAATGTGAGAGTTTAAGCGATAGCTTCGTGACATCAAGGAAGGTCAATATTTAATATTTTTATTTTCTCGTTCTGGCATTAAGCTCAACCGCCCAATTTGGTGGAAAGTGGCTATTGAATCGGAACGAGGAGTCTCAACACTTGGTTCTCAAGTCTATCTCACCTGCTACGTGAAAATGGAATTAAATATGTGACTCTATTATCAGTACAAAAAGGCGTCATAAAATCAGTGTAGACCAAGGGAAAAATTCGCCGCCTTTGAAGACCAATGTAAAACATATATATGAACGCTCATTTTAGACCACGGGGACTATAAACAAGCGATTTGAGTCAAAAATTTCTAATCTTTTGTTTCCTGTGATTTATTATTGTAATAGCAAAATAAATCCATGCACTTATATTGTAAAGTTTTAGGCTGACTATGAATTTAATCAGATTAGTATTATAGTTGTCAAATCATTTTTTTATTTTATTAAGACACCTACTTTGTGACGACTGAAATATTTACTAGTTACTTATTATATAAATTAAATAACGTTTATTTAATTTATGTAACAAGTAACTATTACAAAAACTAAATAAAATGTAGTAAAAGTACAGTACTTATTAATATTAAAAAAATATCTTCTATAGCTGAAACACGAACAATATGCATATCTTTGATCTACATCGAAACATTATATTCAAATCACGACATTTGTGCATTGAAAATGATATTCTAAATAATTATTCACTACCATTATCGTAATCAAAAATAAATGAAATAAAAGGGTTGATAATATGACACAAGTGTAATCTAAACCGCAAACTTTTAAGTGAATATACATACAATTGTTATTTAAACTCTAACGCAGCTTCACGCTGTATCCCGCACATGGCAGGGTTTGTTGTTTGTTTTACAGCTGTTTATTGTCGATTGACTAATGATGACAATGGTTGCATCATCATCAGTCAACCGACGTCCACTGCTGGACATAAGCCTCCCCAATGCGCCTCCAATACGGACGGTTCTGTGCGGTCTGCATCCAGCGGCTCCCTGTGATTTTTATCAAGTCGTCAGTCCATCGAGTGGGGGGCCGACCCACACTGCGCCGTCCCGTCATGGCAGGGTAGGCAGAGGGAACTTGGAAATCTAGTGTCCACTCCGTCCATCCGTTCCACTTCCGTTCCCCACTTTCCCCCACTTTCGAATTTTAAGGCATAGCGTGTTGAGTAGCGGACCTCAACGCTGCATTTTGCCTTGTACCAGTGCGAAGAAATTAAAACATTAAATATTTAAATTGAAAATATTAAACATTTCATTTCCTCGAGTGGGGACCGAACCCACAACCCATCGGTTACAGTCACACGTTTGTGCCGCTGCCGTTTGTTATTTATAATATAGGAGATGTGGTTATCGTATCGCATCAGTAATCGTCAAGCACCAGAGATCGAAAAAAAGAGATAGTTTTTTAGTTACGTTAGACACTCAGCTTCACGCTGTATCCCGCAAATGACAGGGAAGACTGAGAGAACCTGGGAAACTATTGTTGAAATACTCTATTGCGATCACCACATTCATTACCACACAATAAGCTTTAATTTAACATTTCCCAACTTCAATCTTTGCATTTCATAAATTTTAAAATGCAGTGTCTTAAAATAAGCATTTGCCTATATAGTATCAATTTATGATCCTATCACATACAAAAATAATCAAAGAAAATTCAATCCGATTGGTGGTTTTGGAAAATACCAAGCTAAAGTATACTTCAACTTTATTGCATTTGTGTTGAACCCGTAAATATTTTATAATTTTAGTTATTTTATTAAATTTGTTTACTATCGTGAAATCTCAGAACAAGACTCGTTGAGCATAGCCTCGGTACTTCGCAGAGCTGAGGCAGTAACTTTAGTAAACTAGTGGTAAATTATAAAAAAATAAATATGTCAACTCCTAAAAATAAAATGATTTAAATTAGACTTTGATTTCGATGTTATCTGAGATAACTTTGCTTTTCTTTTCCCGTTTCTTGTTGACCCGCTTCCCGTAGTACCGTTTTTGTATGGTTATGGATGTGTCAAATATTATTAAATAATTTATTAATGATAATTTATAAAGCCAAAATAATGCTTTGTTTTGATTGAAAAGAATAAATTATACACAGAGAAATTATTAAAAAGTTAGTAGTTAGTAGTAACTTTCATGATTTATTTAGACGAACGCTACATTATTTTCCGTAATACTACGCAGCTGGCATTTCTATAAAATGCTTATAATATTGCTTCTAATTAATGTAAGACATTATCATCTACCAAACTTACAAATAAGTACATCTGAAGCAAAATGTATAGAGGAAATGCTCGTTGCACGCTTTCTAACATAGTATGAATCAACAGACTATTGGACGCTAGTGGTTGCATTTCACCTTGATAACTCTTTGAAAGCTTTATGATATATGTGGGTTATAATTAATTATTATATTTATATCGTTAGTTTTTTTTTCTGTACCTAGTTTTTCTCAAGGTTTATTTATTATTCCACAAAGAAGTCTGGTGTCCGGACACATGACGTACCCTAGAATTCGAGCCTTTGTGTGTTAAGGTACCAATAAACGTAGCGCTTATATTATCAAAGCGAGAAATTAAAAATTATCCGAGAGCCCAGATTGGTATTCTGACCAAAAATTTTGCCGCTCCAGAACTGCTGACTCGCTTTATATGATATTTTCATTGGAAGAACAAAATATAAGCACACAACCACATACACAGTCGGTAAAAATGACGACCGGTTAGATTTTGACATACATATATCAAAACAAAACAAAGATTTTTCTACTTTGTTGGAGAACAAAAGCAAATAAAATTTCAAAATAATGGAATTGAAAAATAATCGCTTTTTAATTTCATTTTGCCGATTTTGAGACATTGCGTAGGTATTTTAGTTACGGAATTCACAGTTTTGCTTTGCATTGATACCATAGAGAAAAATGCCTTATATTGCAATCCATTCATTTTTTAACAGTTTATAACCTTACTAAAATAACCAACCAATTTTTCGTAAGTAGGTACTTCGTAATTACGTAATCATTTATAAATAAATAAGTAAAGAAACAATCATGTCATCTAGGAGTGCGAAGTATTTATATTCTATGCATCTCATTGAGTCGTTCTTCCGTTAGTAATGTGTTTTTCTCATACCTTTCCTTTTTACGGAATAGGCGGAGACAATTTAAGACACTCCATTTTCCATCTTGATTTTTTGCGATTTATTCTTAAATATATTTTGTTTTAAAAATATGATGAATTTATTAGGTACTTATCAAGTTTTATTTCAAAAAACTTCTTTGTTTTAAGATTTAGAACACTAACTAGGGTCATATATATATATATATATATAGCCATATATATAGGGCCATATATACAAATGTATCCCAAAGCCAACATATATTAGTTTCCTTTATATACCTAACAATAAACAATTGAGATAAATATAATTTTCCTATTTAGCTAATATTTTTATCAAGAATGCCAAAAAGAATTTAAAAAAATGTGATAACAAATATACAAAGCTAAGAATAATTGTAAAAAATGCCGTCGGCGCGTCGAGCGGCTGAAAAGATTTTTTTTTCCAAATGGCTATAGTCATTACGTTATTTTACTATTAACTATTTATATTATTACAAAAAATCTTGTTAAAGAGAATTTATATTATTAATTGAGTAACGAATTTATATGTTCCTAATCTTCAAAGGTTAATAGATATCACAAATAACTAAAGTAAGGCAACATTGTTGTCTTTATTCAAAAAGATCACAGCCACAAAGGAGGAACAGGAAAAAAACTTTGAAAGTCACATCTCTATTTCAGCACATTTTACCTCAAGAAGTTCATACGTGATTTTGTATTTTGTAGAACAAAACGTGGTACAATGCATAAACTTTCAACGCAAGATCGACGAGAAGCCATGGAGACAATAAAACAAAGAGAAGCATATCTGGCCCGAAGCGGTGCGTCGAACCCCGTGCGAGGCGCGTCAACCAATCGCAAGGACGCTCGGCGGCACGGCCCCGCCTGCCGCCGCCTCCGATGCCTTCCACGCTCAGTGTGCTGGGGGATGAATGAGACGCAACATCCCTATAAAGATTTTACATCGATTACGGTAGGGAGCGAGCCGTTTCGCTCTCGCCCGAGGGCGGCGACGTGAGGTCCTCTCGCGCAGTCGCGAACAATTAACGCGCGGGGCGGCGTGTCGGCACACCACGTCACTATAATGTGGTTAGTCAGTGAGCGTCGGGGCCGAGCCGACGGCGACGGCACGGATCACGAGGCTCGAAGCGCGGGAGACCTGCGCTGCTCGATCAGCCAGCGCGCCGGCCACAGCACGGTGGAGTTCAAGAGCGCGGCGTGCGCGGGGGCCGTCGAGCCACCCGCGCCGCCCCTGGCCACGCTGCCGGACCCCCAGCAGTTCAACATATTCCCGGCCTTCTTCAGCCGCCAGCTGAACTTCAGCGCCACCGCCGGTGGTGGTCAGGGCTCCAAGATCATGGAGGAGCTTCGACCCAACTTGGTTGGCGGGCTGCTCGGCGTGCCCGGCCTTCTGGACGAACATCAAGCAGATGCAAAATTCCTACAATCAGGTGCGGAAAGCAAATACACACCGGATAAAGGTCGGAAGTGCAGCAACGCGTCGTCATCGTCTGCTGAAGAGTTTGGAGGATTGTATGGTGGAGACCATGCGGCGACGCCGCCTGCGCCACCTCTTAGTCGGTCTTTGCAAGATCACTCAGGTATTTTTATCACTTCTTGTAGATATTTTAAAACTGGTAATTAAAATCATATTCAATTTTGAGACTTGAAAGTTTAATTGAAGTAAAATAAAATAATACTTACATTTTCTAAATAATTTTAACAAATTTTACATTTATTCATTATAATTATCAATAACTCCCCATAATACAAACTAATGACATATAATATATAGTAATATTACCAAAACTTGTTAAGAACAATTCTTTTTTCCGGTTAGCTGCGTGGATGACATGTGAGTCGAAATTAGTAGTTAACACAATTAATATTTATATTTTAAGTAGCTTGACATTTGTATATTAATATTCGTGTACAAAAATAAAAACATTTAGTTACTGTATTAAAACATATGTAAGGGATTTAAAAATCGAATTTATAATTAGCTAGAATATCTTGCTTATTTTTAAATGGACGAGTTAGTATTATTAATTTTACCTTTTTTGTTTTAACTTTATTTAAGTATTTTTTAAAATAACATTGAAAGCACATTCAGCCTAATTGATTTTCAATCCCCTTAAGCTTATCCCTTTAAAACAACGATAAAAGGCACAGACGGATATGAAATAAACCTTCATATTAAAAATCAGATCACCGTAATTCATCATTATGATGCAATTGAAAAATGTATTAGACTACCGTTCTTTACATGTTGGTGGGAAATTCTATTTACGCTTATTTAAATATAGTACTTGCTTGCTTGGCTCTGTAATCAGATGGAAATGATGTGCCATAATAAAGAAACACACATGACACATTATAGTGTGGAATAGCGTCGAAGCATCTAATTTCAAACACGTTGAAAATTATGTGGAATGATTATAATTAAATTGAAAGGGGTTTTCTTTTCGCTCCGCCAAAACAATGCCAAATTTTGTGTTACACGACCAAAATTTTTAATGTTTAGCTCTGAAATCTAAATCTGAAATCCAAATAATAAATGATATCTAATATAATAAATAATAACTTGCAATAAGTGAAAATATGAAGTCTACGCATTGAACATTGCTGGTAATTTATCATAATTTGCCATCTTCCAATTATTACATAACATTGCATAAATGTAATTAATTTAAAATCGTGAAAATATTTTCTATTTGCCTTGCGTATAAATTTTTAAATAAGAACTATTTATCAAAAAGTAAGAGTTTATATATTCTACAACTATATTTTTAATTGTATCTGTGTAGATTTCTTCGTCATATAAAACGGTATCTCTCCTTTAGTCATATTTCCTCTAAGTCAAGGTTTGATAACGGAATAACGGAACCAGGGAATCAAGGAAACTTAAAAATGATCTAAGCTTATACTATGTTTGTCATGTGCATCATTTCTTAAAATAATCAGGTACTTGCTTCCTGTAGTCATCATGTGATCACATTTTAACCTGATGATCATAGGTGATTAGGACTTGGGAACTATTGTTTAAATGTCATAGAAATTTAAACTTAACATTAGGTTCCCATGCTCCCTCTGCCTACCCTGCTATGTGCGGGATACAGCGTGAAGCTGAGTGAGTGGGTGGAATTTAAATTTCATAGGAATTTCATACTTATACAAGACTAGTGGTGTACTATAAAGTTATTCAGGTAAGCTATTAATAAAAACTACATTTCCTTTGCTCCTCCCTCAACCTGTTGATGTATGTCTGGATGTCTTTGTGTTTGCCAACATTAACTTCTATATTATGAATAGATTAATTATTTCAAAATGTTTGAGTAATACTTAGTGCACCGGAAGATATTAAAACGTTAATAACTTTTTTATTTAAACGACTTCAAGAGGATAAGAAGATTTTTTATAATCATACTAATAATATACAAAGAGGACTTTCGTCTATTCAAGTTATATAATTAAAATTCCTGAATTTCTGTTTTTTTTATAAAGGAATTTCGCCAGCAAACTTTAAAAATAAAATTAACAGATAAATTCCATTTAATACACTAATAAGAGAAGGATATTAAAAAATCAAGCAAAGCATCAATTTCAAAAATATATTTTCAATTATAGAAATAGCTATAAAGGTTTGTTATTAATTCAATATTTGTATTTAAAAAATATATCGTAACCGCGTTGTTTAGTTTAATTTACAATAAAATACCATTGATTGTGAATAACAAATTAATTTTTTTCACTTTATTATATTTATTGTTTTTATTTCTTCGTAAAAAATTAGCAGTGTCTAATTAATTGAATATTATAATATTCCTATATATAGGAACTAAATGCTTTAACAATATTTTTAACATATTTTAAGTGATATCTTACAAAAGAAAAGAAAGTTTTTTTTTTTACACTTATGTTTATTTATATAAATAAAAAAAATATATAACTATTCTAAATAAAGTATCTGCCTTTTCTAAGTGTGAAATATAATTTTAAATGTATTAAAAAAATACAATTAATAGCATTCTCTCTTGCGATAATTGTAAGCAATTAATTATCTTTGGGTAGCGAAAATTTATAAAAAATCTTGAACAAAATTACAATACAAATAAGTGGCAATAAGCGTATAGGAATTCCGATAAATGGCTTAGTTGGTATGGAGCGCTTAGACCAGTGTTTTCCAAACTTTTTTAGTCCACGCCCCATTTTTGGATTTTTAAAACCACCATGTCACCCTTATGCCAAGCGTTGGCTTGGCGAGGGGGTAATTTTTCTTTGGTGAAATCATAAATTGCCCCCCTCCAATGGCCAAATTGCCCCCCAGTGGGGCGTACGTCCCACTTTGGGAAACACTGGCTTAGACGGTTTCCATAGAGTTGTGGGTTCAAATACGGCTAAATTACAAATAATTAAGAAGTTTTCTACTGTGACATGTAATAGCGATAGAGCGATTGGTCAAATTGTACTTGATGTTTTATATTTTTTAAATATTACAAATCCCATCCTATTACAACGTATCCCATGGGAATAACGATATATTTATTTATTTTAGAATCGTGATCGAGGACACAATAAAGTAACAGTGAAATGCTAATTATATATTAATTAAAATTAGGCGACTAAAGCATTGTTATTTATATCTTTTTCAACGATAGTGTGATAAATTCATTTAAAATATATTTTTTATTCGTCCACAGAACGAAGCCCATATGGGCTTCGTTCTGATATAATATTAGGTCCTTATATATGAAATAAGTTTGGTATAGGAAGAACAAAAAGTCGAATACTTGTAATATAATATATCTATTTAATCAAAGTATGAACCATTGTTATCTAGGCACTTTTGCCATCTCATAGTCCCTTTATGGAAAAAACCATTCAGAAGGGAATCAACAAAATATTCAAAGGCGATTTGGACTGCCCAGTGGAGTTGATTTTATGCAAGAAGTCATGAAAAAAATAGTAATCTGTTGAAGTAAGGTCCGCGGAGAACGATGGATGTCTTAAGCATTCCAATTGAAGCTCTTCTAATTTGGTAGCCGTCTGTTGTAGGTACTGTGTGGTGTGGCGTGAAGCAGCAGTGGCGTAGAGCGATTGACAAGCCTCGATGGTTTAGGGGCTAGATTCTCTATTATGGCTTGGAATTGTTGCCAATAAACGCCTGCCGTAATCGTCAGGCCAGATCTGAGAAAACTGTAATAAACAGCACCGGCTAGTCCACCAATTACAAGTAACTTTTTTAGGTCAATTTGACTGGTTTGCCACGAGCGCTTCCAATTGTCATAGATAATTTTGATCACATTGATCACAGGTAATCATTCGACTTAAACATCCCTAATTATTGTTTTTTGTAAATTGTAACAAAGATTTATGTAAAAAGCTATAAATTAGAAATTGTTATTTCGAGCCTAAGAGGAAAAAATTATGTTTAAAGTGGCCAATACGACAAAACACCAATTTCATATGTAAGGACCTAAATATTATCTTTTTCCATAAATTCATTTGCATTTTTTTAACTTGAGGTTTATTTTGTTAGCTCTTTTAGCTTTTACAGTGAAATTTATTCGTCAAGTCTTAAAAGTATTTATAGTTAGACCTGTTGTCATCGCCAATTGAACAAATCTGTCCTTGCCTTTACGTTTTTATAACGTGATGTATAGTAGTAATCTTCAAGACTTACGAATATATGTATTAATAATTAATTTACAAAACCAATACAATTGTTTAAAAATATGCTTCTATATATATATTTTTTTCTTACTCTATCCTTGAAAAATAAATTAGGCTCCCTCCCAAAAAATACTTTACCCCACTGTGCCACGACTGCCTCTATGGGATATAAAATGATTATGAGCTATTTTAAATTAGGACAAGTACACTATTTATAATACTTATTCCAAAGATAGTGAGCCTTCAAACAAGCGCCCCATCTTCCATAAATATTTAACCACTTTGGTGAAATTATTTTAGTAGAATAATACGACAAAGATTTATTTTTTTAGTAATATTGGGTTTTCATACTAATCTATATTCGAACTATTAAGGCCTAGGAAACACATAGTGCCAATCCCCTCTATGGTAAAATTTTCACATATGCCAATATTGGTCTTTAGTATTTTTTTATCATTAACGGTATTTAATCTTTATTTTGGCTATGTTCTGATATACACTGTGAGCACAGCGCAGTGGTCTCAGTGGTGAAAAATTCGTTCCGATATGGACTGCCAGTATAATGCTACAGTACCCTAGGGAAATATGTGACGTCATAAATCATCGCCATTTTTGCACTGTGAGCACTGGCATTTACGAGGTAAGGTACTCGCAGAGCTTTGGTCACGTGATCACAAACTTGTCGAGAGTTATATGTAGTTAACAGCAGTTATTTATTTACAAATAGAAGTGTCATATATAAAATAGTTGAAAGTAATTTATTATAAAGGATTGTTTTGGTAGATTGTACTTATTTGCTTTGTTATAAAATAAAGTGAATTTAAGTGGGTAAGTTGAAATTATGTATGACAAGTTTAGTTCATGTTAGGCTACAAAGCTAATACAATACTTACTGTGAACTCAAGTGTTTTATTTACATTACATATATAATATTGGCGACGAGGAGTTAAAAGTTATTCAAAATGGACAAAAAAGCTATAAGATTTGAGGAATACAATCCAAACTCGGCTAATTGGGACAGTTATATAGATCGATTAAAAATTTGTTTCGAGGCAAATGGTGTTATTG
Organism: Eueides isabella; assembly: GCA_019049475.1. Taxonomy (NCBI): domain Eukaryota; kingdom Metazoa; phylum Arthropoda; class Insecta; order Lepidoptera; family Nymphalidae; genus Eueides; species Eueides isabella. Next base: position 9,934,605 of record CM032389.1, on the reverse strand, counting down.
TGGACAATGTTAAGCGTGCGAATTTTTTCACAGTGTGTGGTTCGCGAGTGTATGATACATTACTTGCTTTAATTACTCCTAGAAAAGCTACCGAAGTGACTTTTACCGAGATAGAAGCAATTCTAAGTAGACATTACAGTCCCACCCCAAATGAGATAACAATGTCGTTTCAGTTTTATAAACGAGAACAAAAACGTTGTGAGTCAGCTTCAGACTTTATTGCAGATGTGAGAAAACTTAGTTCCAAGTGTAATTTTACGGACTTAGAAAGAATGTTACGCGACAAACTCGTGTGTGGTATGAGTGATAGTAAACTACAATACGAACTATTAAAACGGGACAATTTACAGTACCAGGACGTAGTTAATGCAATGTTGGCGTCAGAAAGTGCAGTTCGTGATGTGCGCATGATTCACGGCACCACCAGCATCAACACCGGCGCCGTCACGGATGTGGTGACGCGCGCCGGGACATCGCAGGTTGACGTCGGCGAGCCGATGGAAATTAATGCAGTACAATTGACAGTATCTAAGCGGTTATGTTATCGATGTGGAAACCGGCACGCGGGCGAGTGTCGTTTCGTCAACGCTATTTGCCGGTTTTGTAAGAAGCGGGGGCACATTGAAAGAATTTGTATAAAGAAGAAAAAAACTAACCAGAAGGACGTCAATTTCACACAGATTGAAGATAATAACGAAGACCTATTAAATGGCATTTACAACATGCAGAGTGCTACGAGAGTACCACCTTATGAAATGAATATTTTTATTGCTGACGTCCCCGTACGGATGCAAGTAGATACTGGGGCTAGTTTCTCTCTCATCAATGAGCGCACTTGGAATGTCCTCCGTAGCCACTTACCGCAGAACACATTAGAACCCGTTCACTTGTCATTGCGTACATGGAATGACACACCAGTACGGCTGCTTGGAGAGGCAATGTTATCAGTGCGGTACAGGAATGTCGTAAAAGAATTGAATGTGATAGTTGCTAAAGGAAAGGGTCCAAACCTGCTCGGTCGTGATTGGCTCGCACCTCTAAATATATCAATGAACATAAATTTTATTGCTAACGATGATCTCGAGCAGTTAAAAAAGATAATAATAAAATACACGGGTGTGTTTAAAAATGGTCTTGGTACTTACAAGGGTAATCCCGTTGCTATACATGTGAAATCTGGTGCAAATCCTCGATTTTTAAAAGCTCGCCCAGTACCATATGCCCTGAGAGAGCGGGTTGAAAACGAGATAGATAGATTAGAACAAGAAGGAGTTTTGTGTCCAGTGTCATTTTCGGAGTGGGCTACACCAGTGGTCCCTATAGTAAAGAAATCTGGTGAAATAAGATTGTGCGGAGATTACCGTAGTACAGTGAATGAGGCAACCGAATCAGATACGTACCCTATGCCTACGGCTAATGAAGTGTTTGCCACAGTTGCTGGTGGAAGATTCTTTACAACATTAGATCTAGATAGAGCATATACACAAGTATTGGTGGACGACAAGACATCAAAACTACTTACATTAAATACCTGCAAAGGCCTATACACCGTACAAAGGTTAGCATTCGGTGTTAAAGCGTGCCCCGGAATATTCCAACGCTTAATGACTTCGTTACTAGCGGGTATTCCAGGCGTGGCAGTATTGATTGACGACATAATAATTAGTGGAAGGACAATGTTAGAAATGCTAGAACGGCTAGACATGGTACTGAATAAAATAGAAAAGGCAGGACTTCGTTTAAATAAAAATAAGTGTAAGTTTGCTCATGAGAAGGTAGAATTTCTTGGTTTTGTGATAGATGCAGAAGGTATACATCCAGCACCTAGTAAAGTAGAATCGATAATAAAGACACCTGCACCGAAAGACAAGAAAGAATTGCAAGCATTTCTTGATCTTTACAATTTTTATGAGCGATTTATACCACAGAAAGCTACGTTGTTAGAGCCTTTGCATCGTTTATTGGACGCAAAAAGTAGCTGGAAATGGACAAAAGTAGAACAGAGTGCATTTGAAGCGGCTAAATGTTTACTTACTTTCTATATAACCTTGGTACACTACGACGTAAACAAACCATTAATACTCACCTGCGACAGTTCTGAATATGGAGTTGGGGCAGTATTGTCACATGAAATGGAAGATATGGTGGAACGTCCCATAGCAATGGCATCTAGAACTCTTCATACACATGAAAGGCGTTATTCGCAACTTGACAAAGAGGCAGCGTCTATTATGTTTGGCATAACAAAATTTCATAATTACCTGATGGCAAGACGTTTTCGTATAGTTACAGACCATAAACCTCTACTTGGAATTTTTGATCCTAAAAACCTATGTCAACTATCCTCTCACCTCGACTAACTAGAATAGCTATTGCATTGTCTGCTCATAATTATGAAATAGTATATAAGCCTGGACCTCAAATTGGACGTGCCGATAGCCTCAGTAGATGGCCTCAACCAGTTGCAGAACAGCCCGAACAACTGTTGAGTGAAATTTTATTAATGGCTGAAACACCGGCCGACTTTCCATATGATGCCGAAGGTGTTGCATTAGCAACAAAACAAGACAAAACTTTGGGTTCGGTTGTGCACTATATAAAGCACGGTTGGCCGACAAAATTAGCGATAAGGGGCTCCGTCCGTTTTGGTTACACAGACTTGAATTATCACTGCAAGACGATTGCATACTTCTTGGTTGTCGTGTATTTATACCGAGTGCACTTAGACAACATGTATTACAAGCCCTACATAAAGCACATTCAGGTATAGTTCAAACAAAAGCAGTCGCCCGAAGTTACGTGTGGTGGCCAGGTCTCAACGAAGATATTGAGTTGTTGATTGGCAGCTGTTCAAAATGTTTAGAAAATCGACATATGCCTCCTAAGGTAGTACATGAGTGGATTACGCCTACCAGACCCTGGTCAAGAATTCATATTGATTGGGCTGGACCTCATAATAATAAATATTTCTTAATATTGGTGGATGCTTACTCGAGGTGGCCTGAAGTATTTGTAGTAAATAACACTACGTCTGTAACAGCCATAAGTTTGTTGAGATCGGTTTTTGCAACCCATGGCTTGTGTGAAGTGTTAGTATCGGATAATGGCACTTCTTTTGTATCAAACGATATGCAGAATTTTTTAAAGTCTAATAATATTAAACATGTAACGACAGCACCTTATCATCCAGCAACAAATGGATTGGCTGAACGCATGGTTCAAACGATAAAAGATAAACTAAGGAAAATGGATAACTTATCGTGGGATGTGAGAATTCCTAATTTGTTGCTGGCTCTTAGGACTACTCCATGTGTAACTACCAATAAAAGCCCATCAGAATTATTAATGAAGAGACGCCTGCGTACTTTATTAGATACTTTGCATCCAGACAATTTGAGAAATACAAAAAATGAGCAAGAAATTTATAGAAATAATCAAAAAAGACCACGACAAACTAATGTAAATCAGAAAGTAATGTATAGAAATTATAACAAGACTGGTCCAAGATGGCTTCCTGGTGTAATTGACGAAAAGATAGGTCCATCTAGTTATAAAGTGAAGACCAGCGAGGGCATGATTATTAATCGGCATATTGATCAAATAGTAAAAATGATTCCAGCAGCAACACAGACGGAAGAGAAGGAAAATAGTAATGGTGAAGAATTATCACCAAAATTGACCTCTGAGGATATAACTGAGGATATAGATATGGATGATACCAATGATGGCAATGACAAGGACAATATTTGTGAAGAGGAAGAGATCATAACTATACCGGATGCAAAAGAATGGGCTGATATGTTAGGGATTCCTTGTACATCTGATAACACAGGGAAAATAAGAAATAAGTGTAGAGTACGTGCAAAGTCACCATATCAAAGACCACAAGTTGTTGAAAATAATGATTGTGTAGAATGATTGTAACTCCATGTTTTGATTTTTAAATTATTGTAAAGCTAATTTGTTGGGGAGGTATGTCATATATAAAATAGTTGAAAGTAATTTATTATAAAGGATTGTTTTGGTAGATTGTACTTATTTGCTTTGTTATAAAATAAAGTGAATTTAAGTGGGTAAGTTGAAATTATGTATGACAAGTTTAGTTCATGTTAGGCTACAAAGCTAATACAATACTTACTGTGAACTCAAGTGTTTTATTTACATTACATATATAATAGGAAGTTTGCGGTTAATTGTATTAATTATTAACCAATTTATTTAAATTAATTAATTATTTGTCGAAATATATTTTTAAAATTTAATTAATATACTATTATTGATTGCAAACAAATTATTTAAGCTAAACATAACATTTTTTATAGGTTTACAAGTATTTGTAAAAAAACACTTTTTAAAACATAAAAAGGATACTTACTAATATCAGAAATTTATTTTAATTATAATTAAACTCAACATTAAATATTTTTATTTTAAATATTCAAACAATAACTTTTCTTATTTAATAGAGAACGTTTAAGCAAACATTAAATTAAAAAACATTAGTTTGAAAATAGCGTGAAAAAACAAGAACGACAGTATACTGGACCGCGTTTCGTTTTAAATAGTAACCAGTATAAATGACTATAAAGAAACGACATCACAGTATACTAATTTGCCATTATACTGCGCAGTGCTCACAGTATATATCGGAACATAGCCTTTATCTCATAATAACAGTTAAAATAATCCTCTTTAGTGAATTTCTACAGAATACATACAGCTTTGATTTGTGGACCTAACGTCAACTTGTAGTTAGTGTCAATATTTATAAAAGCTAATACAATAAACCTCCCATACGATCGTATGGGAGGGTTTCTATGTGATAGAAGAAATTTTAAAATAGAAGAATTTTCTACCTTTATGGATAATTTAAAGTATAATATCATAATTTTAATTTAATTGTTTTCATGATCTTAAGTATTGTATGGGACTCATACTCATTGTCAGCTTCACGCTGTATCCTGCACTAGTCAGAGGGAACTTGGGAATCTGGTGATTAAATATTCCGTTCCACTTTGTTTCAGTAAATTTTATTAGTTTCTTGTTGAATGGTTGAACTAAACGCTGGCAAAGTAAAAAAACACCAGTTTTACACTTTGCCAGCGACCCCCCCTTTTCAATTACACTATTTTAGTGACTAATTTCAACTTCTGCCAACTTTTTCTAATAACGTTATATATTTTAAGAAAATCTATACAATGAATACTAAAGTTTCAGCTAAATGATAGATAATATTATTGTCGAAATTGCGTCAACATGAAATGTGACGTAACTTTTTTATTTATTAACCATTTACATAAAAGAAACACTATGTGTTGAAGGAACGGTATCGACATTTAATAGTAAAACCTACATTCAAATCGATTTTGCCGTTTCTGAGATTAGCGTGTACAAACGCACAGACAAACAAATAAGCCAACAAAAAAATTAAAATCTATTTCATTACAAACTTTACAAACGATGTAAGATAATTTTAATATATCTTTTATGTACAGACAGTGCTCGATTACAGATTTATTATAAGTATAGGTTTTCTAAATAGTTATTGAATTAATAGTAAAGGCGTAAAATATATGTATTCAGTATATCATGCCTATTAAACTGATTTCTAAATTAGTTTTTTTTTAAGCTTCACGCTGAATCCCGCACGATGCAGGGTAGGCAGAGGAAACCCGGGAACCTAGTGTTAAGACAATCCGTTCCACTTCCATTTCTCGCTAAATTAGTGTAACTTTATAAATACATACATATTTACATACATATATACATACATACGTATAGAGAACCAGCAATGTCATTCTTTAAATAAAGCTTTATTTTTTTATTTTAAAAGTTTCGTTTTTTTAATTCTAAGAGTTTCCTTAAAATTGAGTAAAAAGTAATGGACTAGCCAGCATATGGGTCATCAAAAAATCTACATAATACAAGTGTATACTTAATTTTAAGTATACACTTTATATCAATAAATAATAAAAATTCAACAGTAAATTTCGAATCAAATATATCTGTTTATTCTTAAAGCGCGGCGTTGAGTTTCACCATTGAACATGCAATGCTAATGTATTAGGTTTTTAAGTTCCCTCTGTCTACCCTGCTAAGTGCGGGATATAGCGTGAACCTGTAAATTTTATTAAAAAAAAACTTATATTGTATACAAGCGACCCGCCCACGACTTCACCCGCTTGACCTACTCTATCTTATTAACTATTATCTTGTTCTAATAACTAATAAATCATCATTTGTAATTTTGTCAAAGCTACTAGCGCTTTCAAACGCACAGACAAACCTAGAAATAGACAAATTTTAAAAATCACTATTTTGGGCCCTATTAGTAATAAACAGTAATGTCCATAAATTTCTAAATAAAACATTTGTAAAAGATTATATTTAATTGGTACCTTATTTGGTTATTTTTATCACAAAAATTGCGTTTTCCTACTAAAAATGTAGACTGAATAAAAAGATTGAACCTGTACGAGTATATAGTCTACACAATTTAGGCTAGTTCTGACTCCATCTTAATTTAAACATAATTAGCATTAGAACAGTATTAGTACGTCGACAAAGCAAGACAAGCCAGTATGTAGAATTTCGGACACGTATTGCGACACTATCCAGAATATGTACGTATTACAATTTCAATTAGAGTAATATTGCAAACAATCGGCCCGAGGCCGACGTCATGAATACGAAATGTCACTAACGACCGCCTCCGCCCCGAGCGAAGGCTGAATTTTCAAGCGGGTATATGGTAGGTTATATGCGTATTCAGGCCGCGTTTATAGCGCGGTGGACAAAGTGATATTCGCTAAATACTGGAACCGCTTTTTAACGGTTTTAGATCTTTTTTATACTTTTTCATATATATTCATAAATTTGATGGTTTTATAATTGAATGCGGTACTATTTATAGGAAATACTCTTTTCCATTTTAACACGTAACATCTACCAAACATTAAGATATATTTATGAGTAAAACAAAGACTTACCTTACCTTATAATTTTTTCATTACTTTCAACAGTTTTAAACGTTTAATACATATTATTGGATTGCAATACTGAGACAATTTTTTATAATAATTTTACAATGATTTTTTTTTAAATTTAGATTAAATATATTGTCTCATATATATACATATACTTTTATTTATTTATACTTATAATAATTGTATCATAAAATATTTTCATTTAGCCTTGATTAACCTTATAAAATTAGAACAGAACAATGCATAAGTAGCAAGTAGCTTATAATAATATACAGAGCAAAAATTAATTTATCAAAATACTTTTATTACTAAGTAGATACATCAATGTACGTTAAATGTACACATATATACATATATTGTACACGTTTAACGTGGCATGTCCACGTAAATGTACAACGTACAACGTACGTGATCCAACCCGAAAGTAAAAAAAAATATTTTAGATTTGATTCTGATGTTATTTCAAATAGTTTCGCAAAAATAAGAAATGTCGTAACGCGCAAAGTAATTAATATGTTTTCCACGTCCTCTCTACAATACATAAAAGCTGAGTACATATAATAGGTATAGTCTTATATATCTTTACCGGCAGCGTGTCACGTACAGGAGCTAACAATGGCCGCGCGGGACGTGAACGCAATGTCTTACGATCCGCACAGGCTTAACTATCATTTTAAAATAATAAATACTGAAATATAGTTACGAAATAATGTTTATTTAAAATTGGAAAAAAAAATAGTTAAATGATTGTACTATAGTCGACATTTTTGTACATGATATATATTTACTCAGCTTCACGCTGTATCCCGCACGAGGCAGGGTAGGCAGCGGGAACCCGGGAACCTAGTGTTAAGACACTCCGTTCCACTTCTGTTCCCCACTTTCCGCCGAATTTGAGCCGGAACTCAACGTCGCGCTTTGCCTTATTACCAGAGCGAAGAAATGAAACATTAAATATTTAAATTGAAAATATTAAATATTTCATTTCCTCGACTGGGGATCGAACCCAGAACTTATCGGACACAGTCACACGCTTGTGCCGCTGCGCCACGACAGGCCTCAAATCAGATGTATAAAGTAGCCAACCTCTTTTTTTTTAGAACAATGTCACTTTCACGTTTATCGCTTTCTTAATGCTTAACAATAGCTCAATAGGTCTTTGTCTTCAGTATAAATACATTATAGTCAACTTAAGATACTTTTTCAGCTTCACACTGTACTTCCTGCAAATGGGGCTTCCAGCAATGAAAGTGAAATTCCCGTCGCGATGACAGTAGCCCGCTTATGTCTCTACCCCCTGTGCCACGACAGGCATCATCTATTAATTATATTAAAAATATATATATTAATATATTATCTATTACTTAACTTTAAAAAATATATAAAACTAATTTCCAAAAAAATATTTAAAATATTTTTTTTTCATTGTGAGGCTATTCCTCACACCTCTTCATGTATGTAAAACCTTTACCGGATAAAAATTTAGCACATTTATGTACACTTTGATATTTTCACGTTATTTTTACTTTGGTAACATGGCGACGCGCGGTATGAAGTTCCACCACTCAACACGCAGAGCCTTCAGAATTCTGCGAAAATTGGGACACCGAAATTCTTAACGGGAAAGTTAAAAAAAATAAAATATTCATTCTACGACAAACCTTGTATCTTCAAAGGTTTTACTGTCGTCTGATATGGCGTTTGAGTTAGTAAAAAAAATAAATTCCTTCTATGATCAAGAACAGCGATATTTCCACTATTTTTGTTCTTTTCATACTGCTAGGCTATGTAGATTATTCCATTTATTGTATTATTATATTATATATATTTACGTTTCCGTTTATTATATAATATTTATTGTACACTTTATCTTTCACTTTGAATAAATCAGGAACCAAAATAAAATACTAAATTCCACCGGTTACGAATAAAGTTTCAGATAGTAATCTGACAATTAATATAATTCATAGACTAAGAGGCTGCTTATATATGATTATTTTTTATAATCAAATTCTCACCAACCAATCTGGTAGACAATAATCACGCACGTAATAAATAGGTAATGGAACGCCAAAAACGCGAAGACTGTATCGTTTATCGAGTAGATTAGGGTACCGGATACTATATCAGCCTGTGGTGAAATTAGCCCTAATAATTAAATACGTGACGCTCCTATCAGCTGCTATGCTGTACTCTGCTTATCTAAATAGAATATTAACCCAATTAGGCCAAGCGAATAACGTTACACTTACACTATACATATCTATTCTATTTATGAAATTCTTATCAATATTAAAACCATCTAAATGTACGTTTTTTTTTATTTTTCCTTTAATATAAAAACGACGTATTTTTTTTTTATTATTTTCATGTCCCGCTTCGTTTTCACACAGTTTTCTTAAAACATTCTTAGATTTATAAATATTTAAATTTATATAAGGGGCCATAAGTGCACAGTGGAACAGCATTTAATTAATGCGATGGTTGTAAATTCGAACCCTACTCGGACACACACACACATCTTTTTTTATTTTCTTCATCTGAATTATTTTCCTGAGCGTTGAATTGTTTTCATTTTTCCAAGCGTGGTGTTGCGTTGAGCTCAGCCAATTCAGGTGGAAAGTGCAGAACAGTGTATTCCGACTGTACAGTATAAAACGTAAAACGAAAAATAAATATGGCCCATATAGCTTAAAAAAAAATGTAACATAAAAACCCCCGACAGCTGTACTTAGCATTGACATTTATCGGACACTTATACACATCTAACGCATGTTACTTTTGATATTTCAACAAATTTATATATATTTAACAACAAAGTAACAAATACTTTTAGAAGCGAACGGGTAAACCTTCAATAGGGATGTCCACGTGAAGTGACATGCATAAATACAGTATACTTGTATGGTATAATCGGTGACGCGTGTCCGTCGCGTGCGATACAAAACTGGACCACACCAAAATTTTCACCTGTACATTTACAATGTAATTGTTGTTTAATAAACATAATATTAAAATAGAGGCCTGTCGTGGCGCAGCGGCACGAGCGTGTCCCTGTAAACGACAGGAAATCCCTTCGATCCCCACTCGAGAAAATGAAAAATTTTCAATTTAAATGTTTAATGTTTTCATTTCTTCGCTCTGGTACAAGGCAAAACACGGCGTTCAGTTCCGCCACCCAACCCACAATGCCTCAAATTCGGCAGACAGTGGGGAACGGAAGTGGAACGGAGTGTCTTAACACTAGGTTCCCAAGTTCCCTGTACATACACTGCCATGTGAGGGATACGATGTGAGTGAGTAATATTAAAATATTTAACCATTTCTATTAATCAAATAATAAATTATAGCTAACATAGTCAGTTGAACCTTATCGTTAGTCATATCTTATGTCAATAAAAAGTAAAAGCTAGAATGATGAGAAAAAAAAATCTAATATTAAGTAATAGATTTTAAGTGTTACTTGAGTTTAAATGTCCTTATTGTGTTGCAAATTTCCGTTTTACAAAACACCCAAAGTCAGTAAGTGCGAGGAGATGTAACTAGGTACTCGTAACAGAAGTAAATTTAAACAATTTTTCTATAAAATGTTATACATTAAATCCCTTTAATAACAAACCAATATGCGCATAACTCTTGAATTAAGAGGCTCTCGTGATAATAGAGCGCGCACGCGCCGTCACCCTAAATCCCATAAGCCTATTGTAACTGCCGTGACCCCAGCTGCCACTCGAAAAAAGTTACAAATGTCCAACGGGTTAAAAAGAAATATGTTTAAAGATTAAAGGCGTTTACATGTAAGAAATATACAGATGACTATTAAAAACTTTCAAAAGTTATGACTATTTTCAGTTTTTCAAAAATTATGATAAATAAAGGTATGAAGCTACAACAAACGATTACTAATTTTAAGTCAAAAGTTTACAATATTAGGTATAATGGAACTACAGAAATATACTTGAACAATTTATGTAGATCTACAAAAGTAGCACTGCTGTAAGGACTTGTCTGATCAATCAGAGATCTCAATCAGAGGGATTTGCGGCATTTGCACCGATTATAAATCTATTAAGGGTTGTGACAACATATGGACGCTGCAGGGCAAAGCGCACTGGAGTCCTGTGGCGCCTCGTAGGGTGCCAAATATGTAATGATTTTTTCTTTGATAAAAATAGTATTTTTATTTGAAATTATGATCAGAATGAAAAAAATACAAATCAATATATTATGAAATTATAATAATATTTTAACATACAAAGCTATGTCAATGTCAATCAATCAATATACAATTCAATATGTTATTAAATTTTTACAATATTTCATAACTTATTTTATGGTATCAATTAATTTTATATTTTTATTACTTACAATTTTGCAATACAGAGCTGCATCGTATAACGACCAAACCTAAATGTAATAGTTTTATGGAGCCCTCATTTTTTTCTTCATCACACCTCTCAGGCCTCACCATCCCAATGCAGTCATCCGACACCTTTCGGCCGCCACAGATGGCGCTTTTATGTCAATCGTCATAATTAGGGGATTAGGGCCCCCTAATGACATGTTACATTGAATCTCTGTTACGCCCTATACAAATGTCATACTTTGTTCGACAAATAAATATTGTGCGTTGACTTGTCGCAAGTCACTCCTGATTGTGTCAAAAAATCTTTTGTACTACGAGAGGACACGAAAAGTTTTATATTCTATTTTTACGATCAATATATTTTTAAATTATATCATATATCAGTTAGAGAATAATTACGTTACCTTAATTGTATTATGAAAAATGTCAGGCAAAGCGTAACCGATATATACGCCATCAAAGCTTCTAAAACATAGAAACGAGTAAAAAAACAACCTTTTAAACGTTAAAAGGCTCCGTTTACCGCGGACGCAAACACTTAGCTCCATGTTAATTAATAAGTAGCTTGGACGCCGTCAAAGGGAATGCATGAATACTTGCCAAACCGACCTCCGACGGTGCTTTTAAAATCTCCCCCTCTTAATTCGAAAGCTCAGGGAAACCAAAGGTAAACTGATTATGTCGCCAATATGAGATTTTTTACAGAAACGAGCATAAAGACTTGAATATGTGAACATTCGCACTAAGTTAAATTGAGTGTAGGTATAATAGAATTTGAAATTACTTAGTGGATAAGAATAATTTTCCAAAGCTAGTCTTTTTAAATATATAACAGTGTTTTATTAGTTGTAGCTCATTTTAAACTTAACTTGAATGGCCGCATCCAACAGCAAATTTCGTGTATAACATTTCATCAGTTACAATTTACTAATTTGTTTTAATGATGAAATAACAATCAATGTCGGTTTGGTTAGCCACAGAATTGTGCAACTACACCTATAACTACGTGGTCTTATCCTAGACTGATAAAGAATTTTAAAGATTTGAAAAGATAGTATTGTTAGTACACTCATATTTTAATATATTTCAAACGCATTGACTCTCTAGTGTCTTCGAGATTGTCGATAATATATTTTTTTTAGGTAATTAATTTTTGAAGCTTGCAACTTCGTTAACATTGTTTGTATTTTATTATTGCTACAGATATAATCCTGTTCTTCCCCATTTCGCTAGTAAATTCGAGTACTCCTGTATTATTGCTCCACTACCAGTTCTGTTCCCCAAGGAAACTTCACAAATTTGAGCGTCCTACTCTATTGTACTGTTCTGTCAGTCACTCAGTAGCGGAAGCGTATATCGTAATCTAGGTAGATAACAATTTTCAATACATTTATTATTTACCGTCGGTAACTGCTTAGTATAATTACTACATATAAACTTTGATTTATGTTTCAATTCTACTATTCATAGTGATATTTAATATCAAAATAAAAGAAATTAATGATTTACTCAAGATATAAAACTAAAAAAAAAAACACAGTCTCAAGCACGATTTCTCTAGGACTATCACGAAACAATCTGTTCAGTGGGACTGCACGGAGTCGGAATCATTAGCTTTAACAGTGTTAAAGCAACGCAATTACAATTACGCCGAGCTGAACTTGACCTACGACAAGGATCGATCCGACCCGCTATGCAAATAAGAAGTCGCTTCTTTGGCCGGACCCGCGCTAAATGGGGTCGAATGATAAGATAACCTTATGCAAACACTTGTCCATTACTATGTTTCACTTCCCGATTCGATGTGCACATGTGTTGTAATTATAATGTTAGTTATTTTTAGGGTTACCTATTACGCTTAATTAAGGTTTTAATGTTAAAAAAATTATTAGAAAAATTATTTCCATATGTTACACAATCAAACAATAATCTTAATCCGAACATACATTTATATTTTATTATAAAAACATACAAAATTTTACATGCACGTTTATTCTGACTGTTCACGTTAGACATCATGACAAGTATACTGCAAATAGGTGCATATAAGAATAAAAATGTAAATCTATGTATTAAACAATATCACTATAGCTAGTATATAATGTTCTTATAATTTCGTACAACAGTATTATTACACAAAAGTTATTGTTGCATGTTATAGTTGTAATATTGTTCTTAGAACTGTTAAATTATCCATATTTTATATAACGCTTTCATATGACCTATTTTCTTATATAAATATACTTATTAAATATAAAACACAGTCTCCATATCACTCACTCTTTTAGGTACCGGGATAACTGGTTTAACTTGAAAGAAAAATTTTCTTTTAGTTATAGGTTTAAGTATTTTTTTTGTCGTAGTTTTGACAACATTTTTTATTTCAACTCGTCTCGTCGTAATCTCTGCAGTTGTCTTATTTAAAGAAAATTCTGCTGGTATTTTAACTACTTCGTTTGTACGATTTTTCGCATCAATATTAGAACTATTCATTATTTTAGCCCGGGAAGGTAAAATATTTATAGCATTTATGTTGGAATCATTCAAATGTAAATTTGGTAGTACTTTATTGTTATACAATGTTATGTTTGGTGAAGCTGTGTTCTTAATTTTTTTCTGTGTTTCAATTGTTGCTGCTATATTATTTTTAGAGATTTCTTTTGAATTCAGCATATTACCACCATCATTGAGTTTATTAACGTTCGTACCATCACCATAGCCATTTTTGTTAACTTGTCTTTCATTATTTCCTAAATTATGATTTAAAATAGTTGAAGACGGCATATTCGGACGGCCCATACGAAGATCCTCGTCGTCGGAATTAGAGGGATTCCTGTTATAATCATGCTCTTGCGAACCAGAGTAATCATTTTGATTAAAACTTTCAGGTTGTTGATTAAAATCACCTCTAGGTTCATTAGTAGGGTAATTTTGCTGTTGTGGCGCGCCGTAATCATTAACCCTATCATAATTCATATCCCTATTTGTGCCGAGGTTGTAATCTGGATAGTCGTTTGGTGCATTCTGATTGTTATTGAAATTTAAAAACGGTAAATTTGGCCCTTGTTGAGGTGCACCGTTATTACCACCGAGTAAGAGATTCAACAACAATCCAGCATGACATGATGAAAATAATTCTGCTGAAAACATTTGCTTAGTTACAAGAAATATTTTTCAAGTGTAATTTTAGACTGCTATTTTATAAACTTTTTCTAATTTGCGTAAGTTGATATCAACAATTTCTTTAGGAAGTAAGTCAAATCACTCGCTGTCAAATTGTAGTTATAGTCAAATAAAACATGAAATACATACCCGTAATTAAACAAACAATCAATATGCAAGTGGAAGAGTTCATTGTTAACACGACTGTTTCTTAAGGAAAATATTAGTTTACTAGTAACAGTAATTGATATAGTAATCAAGACGTAACAGTAATTTAACATCGCCAAATTACTTAAGCCATTAAAATTAACTAACCAATCTTTGTGGTTAAACATGGCATGTTGGGATTTTTGAAAACACTGTACATATTGTTTTTATTATTTTTAAGACGTCATTTTTTTCTTAATAGCAGAGGGAGCATTTAAAAAGTTGAAGCCAGAACCGGGTGGGACTAGTACGTCAGGTGGCACATCAGCATTGTCCCCGTCGCTAGGCCCTCAACACGCCGGTCACACACCGACTACAGCCTCCTGTCCTACACCTGCGAGACGACGCCATAGAACTACATTTACGCAGGTAACACTAGTTTGCGTCGTCTAATTAGAAATGAACAGATTAAAAAATCTGGGAAATGCTTAAGTCTAGTATAGGCTTTTCTTATATAGGCCTAATTCTTAACAATATCAAAGACATGAGAGATTTAAAATAGTTCATTAATTTTAAAGGCAAATAATTTGAAAGAGTTATAGAACAATAAATTTTAGAACATATATTTCTTTTAATTAATAATTATACTTCTACCTTTATTTATGGTAAATAAATATTTTTCAAACATAGATCTCTGGCTAATAAACTACTATTATTTTCTTCTAAAGACTATTTTTTACCTACTCATGGTAACAAATTCTCAGTTAAAATTACATGACTATGTTAATTAATAGGAACAACTAGCAGAATTAGAAGCAGCGTTTGCAAAATCTCACTACCCAGATATCTATTGTCGGGAAGAGCTTGCAAGGACAACAAAGCTCAATGAAGCAAGGATACAGGTATATTTTCTTTAATTCTTGTATACTTCATTGATATGTGTTTTTATATTATAATAATATTCGTACTGTTATAAGAACATCATTAAAATTACTAGTTATAGCAACATTAGTTAAAAAACAGTCAACCTTTTTTCTTTTCTTAAGTAGAATTGTCGAAATATCATTGATGCGCGAATACTCGAATAATTTAATTTAGAGCGTAGGCCGGAGGCGGATTGAATTAAAGCGCCATCTGTCGTCCTCGTCCGTATGAATACAAAATGCTTACAGTCACTCGCGAACGATCCTTATCTCAGTTTTAAAATGCTCAATCCCTCGAGACACACTATTGATTTATCCCAAGAGTACCTAATTCGGCGCTTTAGATATTTTACCCCGAATACGACTTTTAAGTTTAAATATAAATCATTATGTATCTGAAATAATGATATAGGTTGTTTCTAATAGTATAACCTTAAGATATTAAGATTTCACCATATCTTAAAATTACCGATTTCAAAGTATATTCAAATAGTTTTACAATTAGTTTATAATATTATAAAAATATGTAGTAATATCATTAATGTGATCAACTCACATCATCTCACTGATCAATCATTGGTGATAAACTCGATTTAGTTCAGCTTCGCGCTGTTTCCCATGCGTATGGCAGGGTAGGCAGAGGGAACTTGGGATCCTAGAGTTACAGCACTCCATTGTATTGTTCAGTTTCCTCTGAATTTGTGGTATTGCGTGATGAGTGGCAAGACTCAACGCCGCGCTTTGTCTTGTTACCAGAGCGAAGAATATGATGTAATAAATATTTCATCTCCTCGTGTGGGGATTGAACCCAAATCCTAGTGGACAGCCCTCGCTCGACTCTATAGAAATGTCAATTTAATGTATAGGTCTTAAAACGTGGCATTTAACTTATTTAAGCTAACGTTGAAATTGCAATTTTTATTGAAAACATATTTTTAAATAAATATAACAACATATCTAGGACTTTTGTATTTTACGGAAAAAATAATTAAATGAACGCACATATATATTCTGAAGTGCCAATACACGTAACTAAGTAGCGTACCCTACTACAAGCATTGTAGTAGAGTACGGTAGGTACCTACACTCGTGCACGCGCTTCGTGGGAGGCTATTAACGTTCGGGCGACGCTACATAAGAATGTAAACGTTAAAGACGACAGCGACGTCGCTTTCCCTTCTAGAGGAAATTTCGATATAAAAATACAACATCGTCGGGCGGCAGGGTGGGAGGACGGGAGGGTGGCCCCTGAGGCATTGCAATCCCATCAAATGGATCCGTAACGAAGTTAGCCGCTCATCCTCCCCGCGCGCCTCTCGACATTGTCTCTGCCCTCAAATGAATTCTACAATTGGAAATAAGAAAATGTTTTGTTGGATCCGTGCTTTTTCAGACAGACCATTTTCTTCGTATAACATGCCGCTCGGGTGTATGGGTTTTTTGTTCAAAATGTCTTCAGGATATTTAATGAATTTGATCTCGGTGTTAAAGCGCTTCTATAAATAATTTATAGAATCTTTAAAGTTTCTCAAAATCATTTATATTCTTTGAAGATTGAAACTCTTCTTGTTTTGTTTTTTATCTCTCCATTGGAGTTAATATAGAGACTTATTAAAAATATAATAATAAAAAATATAATATTAAAATTACAATATATTATTTAAACTATATATTTTTTTCTACATTAGAAAATTACTATTCCTTATTAAACATTCATGAATGAGCTTACATTTGAAAGGTATTTTTAATTAATTCTTCACATAAAATAAAATAACTATTTTTTTTTTTAATTTAATTTTAAATAACTAATATTTTTTTGGCAATTTAAGATAAAGTGTATAATTTGAACTTCACTTTTATAAAAATTATCAATATTAAATTTATTTATAAATATTTCCCAAACATATTAATTTATTGGTTAAAAAGCACTGTTATTTTTATACATTGATACATTGAGAAATAATAAAATGCAATTTATTTACTAGTATATGTGAAAAAAAACAGTTTAACAATAAATGATCATTTCAAGTTGAAAATATCCAATAAGCGATTGTAACAGATCGCTCTTAAAAAGCTCGGAAATTGCTTCGTTTTTCATCACAACGCGCGCGGCGAGGGACGGATGTCGAATTGCTTCGCGAAAAAACTAATATCCCCCATGTTCCTTTACCCGTGCTATATACTAGTTATTTATAATGTATAGCTCCTATTGCATTAGATTTAGGGTCCAAATCACTAGTAGTAAATTGTGGGACGGTATGTATCGGTTTATTTATATGAGGAGTGCGTCCGGAGGGCGTCTCCCTTGCCCTCTCCCTCGCTCTGTAATCAGCTGTAATCACCATATCAAAGTACACACGCCTCATTCCCGTTGACAACACAGATTACGGCCCAACACGATGTTTGGTACTTTGTTTTAGAACATAACATGTTAGGGAATTAATCAGTAACGTTCAGATATATAAAGGATAAACGACGTTTATGTACATGCAATGGTGCAATTTTGAGTTTGATCTCATTGTTTTTAGACATATTTTCATGACGTTTACAAGAAAGAAGTTAACATTCTTTTTTTTTCTTTTTATAATATAATAAATAATATACATATATAATAAATAATATATTAAATACAGGAGATCCTTGCTCCTTTTCATAAAGTTGATGTAAGTTTTTGATATTCTAAAACTCTCGACATCTCTTCATTTTATACTGTTATTTAAACTATAAAATAACACTTAAAAATACTTTATTAACAGAAAGATACGGAACAAAACTAATAATTTTACTTTTTAAATATGATTTTTGGTAATATATTATACGCTTTTACCAGGTGTGGTTTCAAAACCGTCGGGCGAAATATCGTAAACAAGAAAAGCAACTACAGAAAGCACTAGCACCCGCAGTGCTACCTGGCTGTAACGGAATGATGCGGAATATCCAAGGCTACAGAGGTTACCAGCCTTATCCGCATCCTAATACTATCAACAGATACCCTCAGGTAAGGCAAATTTATATTAATTGGTTGCTGGTAACATAAACACTAAATATATATATATATATATATATATATATATATATATATATATATATATATATATATATATATATATATATATATATATATATATATATATATATATATATATATATATATATATATATATATATATGTATGACTTTTAGTGTTTACGTTAACAGCGATCCCTATATTTCAGTACTCATAGAATAGCTCGACATAAATTGCCCAGGCAAAAATATTCATATTATATATGCCGGTAACATACCTATATATATTATAATGTTTTTCTTGTATTACCTATAGGTATAGTAATACTAACCCATGTAGATACTAAGTTTGTAATCTTGTATGTATCTGGATGTTCTTAAACATGCGTATAATTATACGTAACATATATACCTAATTGAAAAATTTAACACCATATTTTCATACAGTTATAGAGCATTCTCATTTAAATTTAAAGAATTTTAAATTAAATGCAATAAGAAAGTGTCTAAGCTAAGTTATATATTGACAATATAAAAGAAATACAAGAAAAAATACAATTTTAAATAATAATGGTCTAAGAATTGTATTGGAATTTGAAATCACAAGCAATAAAACAAGGCAATTAAAATTTCAGTGTGCGATTTCGATGGTACCATCGCTCTCGTATATCGAAGCGGTAACGAGTGCATTGTCCACGAGCAACATTGATATTTGCATTATTTTCGGCGACCGCGCAATGGCGCAATCTCATTACGGCGTAATCAGAGCGACTGATTAGCGCCGCATGCTAACGAGCGATGAACGCTCATGTTCTTTGTAGAATTGGAAATTACTATTTAATAATATAGTCGTTTCTGGGGAGTTATTTGGAAATTGTTTTCTAGTTTAAATTTACTATATGTAGTACAAAACGTTAATGTTATGCTTTACATTTGGTAGTTGTGTCCAAATTTATGATCATCTTTTACTCTTAATTCTGTTATTTATTCTATAGTTTTTTCAAAAACATAATAATGTGGATGTATTTAAGTAATTTATAAAATGGATGTATTTAAGAACTTGATTCGATCAATCACTGAAATTTAATTAATTTGGCTGGATTTTGTATACACCTAAACGTTACTTCATTTTTAAATCTACACATTCCTTATTCAGCGTCATTTTTAAATCTACACATTCCACAGCGGCGTCAAAAGGAACAACCTAGGTCAAATCATTTTAAAGTTTGATACTTCCGTAAAATTATGAAATAGTAAATTATCATAAAAGTACATATTAAGATATTGAAGGACCGCATTTGAAGCCCTTATGGTCTTAGTAGTGTATATATACATAAGTAGTGTATATATACATTTGTAGAAGAGTTTACATTTCATTACATGCAATAAACCATAAATAAAAATTATTCATATTAGAAAACTTAATCCAATAACAAAATTTCGAAGCCAAGAAGAGTGAAAATATTTCAATAAGATTTCATAGTATGTCGGGAAAATTACATCAAAACATTGCAACTGTAAACATGAAAGGGACACTCGGGGTAATGAAATATTTAGTATTTCATTTTTCAACAGAAGTGTCGTAATGGGAATGAACTCTTTTTACTGGGTGCACAGTCTCCTTCTGTCTATACTGTTATTTTATAAGTGTGGGATACAGCATAAAGCTAAAACAAATTGAATTATACTTTTACATGTTCGTATTAAACAAAACTAATACAGTTAATAATTAATAAAAATAGAATGGATTTTTCAAAAACTAAAACTAAATTTTGTCTATAAAATCTCTATTTCTTTCTATTCCTATGTACTGAGTTTGATGCAATAAAAAAAAAAAAATAGTTACTTTTAAACAATATAAACAAGTAAAGCCTATTACTACACTGCTCAGGATTATTTAAAGGATAAACTATAAATATTTGTACGTATATAATATTTAAGCTCACTATTGATGCGATCAACCTGACGTATGCAAGAAAAATGATTTATCAACACATCGTGGTAATGCCGCGGTATTAATATTTTCATCAGCCGTCGCATTACCCATTAGTGAAGTGTTGATCGTGATAAATTACAACCGCGACACGTTCACATATTTTACTACGCACAAACGTATATATATGTATGTGCACATACATACAAACGAAGCATTTTGTGATAAAATAAGATCTTCAATACTTTAACGCATATTAAATTATAATTTTAAAATTTTCAATAATCGCTATCATAATACACATACTAACGATACCTATAAATGTAGTCTAGCTTATAGAAGCACATGTCGTAAGAGTACTCGTATATATAGCTAAAAACAAACTGACAATATTTTTCCAAAACATCAAAGTAAATTGATTTTATTTTAATACATTAATGAATAAAATTAACCGTTTTAGTTATATATAAATATATACTAATAAGAAAATTATTTCCAGCATCACGGTAGCTACGAAGAGCTACAAAAGGATATATTTTCTTTGTCGCAAATGGGCGGTGGCTCGTATCCAATGCCACAAGGTTTCTCTATGGGCCACAGTGCTAATATGAGCGCCGTCGGCATGCGACAAGATACTATGGGTGAGTTATAAATTTGTTTTAGGATAGTATTTAAAGCATTTCGTATCGTTTGTTTGGATAATCATTAACAGTCTTAAATGGGGTACTGGCCTCTACATAGTAATTTTGTTTCTAAATTACAAATTGTAACTGACATTAGTATCATTTATTTATAACTATATATATTTTTGTTTATTTAAAACTTCATGATAAAAATATACATGTAAATATACATTTGAATATAAATAACTACGAAGCTTTTATTGCAGTGCCAAGTTTTTGAGTTAAGTTGGGCAGAATCTTTTGCATTTTAGTGTAAAACATTACTATTTCGTGATTTCTAGCAGCTAACATATTAAATAATGCGAAATTAAATGGAGTAGCAACTAAGATATAAGTTTGAAGTGTAAAACAAGAAGCGGTAGACGCGCGCGGCAGCTTTCATCAACTTTCTATTAGAACCGTCAAGGCAATTATAAAGTTGCGGGGTCCGGATGATCGCAGCCTCGTTTTTATACAAATATCCCTTATAATAATGAGAAAACTTGCTCTTGGCTGGATACGACTAAGTTCTTCCAGATGATCCCGAAAAAGAAAAAAAAACTTAATTACAATTTATTAAAGTCGTGGGAATTCTTTCTTTTGTTCTTTGCTAAAGTGTTTTGTCATAGCTTCGTCAAAGTACTAACGGCTATTAAGCTCAGTTTAAGATATAACTTTACACATTTTTTTATTGGTACTGTGTTGTTTAAATATTTAAATTTTGGAAACTTTTAGGTAATATTTAAATATTAACAAATTGGTTACGTTTTACTTACTGCCTACCCCCACTAACAACGCCTTCGTCTTTGAGTTAAGTTAAAACGATATATGAAATAATTATAAGCTAATGAGTTTAAGATATATCCGTAAGTAAATGATGTACTGGTATCAGTCGTAGTGGAGAGAGATGTACTCGCGTCACTAATTTAATGATCCGTGAGTTTGCGGCCGGAGATTGTAAATCTCAGCTCAACTCAAGACGCGCTAACTTGTACGGAATATATTTAAGATATGTTTCGTATGCACCAAGTTTTGATCGTAATCATTTTGATAATATTCTGCATTTCAATTTTATTGCAATAGGGAAAATTATATATAAAAGTCAATTTATTACTTCTTATGATGCGGTTTCAATTTTTATATATTTTAAAATCATAATTAAACACATTTTTATAAAATATAACGCGGCAAAGCGTGAAAGTTAAAGTGCCGCGAGCCGGATTTCTGCGTAGAAAAAACGCCCAAGTAATGGAAGCGAGGCATCGTACCGTAGATATTCTAATAAGAAAATTTCCACTACATTTACTTTGGCGGGCGTCCTCGCGGCGTCTTCGCAAATATCTTATTTCCTGCGGCGAGATTGCATCTTGAGAAAACGCGAGGGTCGCCTTGTACCTCTCACAACCCTCCGGCTCGACTACATTTATGTCTATCACTATGCGGTAAAGCTGGTAAGGGTAACTGCTACGCTCGCGACTCCCTTTATCGTAGCTATGAGATTAAATCTCATAAATTTTGAACATACAAAATTTTATGTTGAAAACTTGTCGTTTAAATATATAGCACGTAGTTAAAAATGTATTGTATCGGTCTTTATATACTTACATATGACTATTGATATGAAATAAATAATTTAATATTTTTAAAAATATGTAAAAAAAACGGATAGGAGACAGATAACAGACAAATTTCTTTTTCAAGTAATTATTGGCTAAGTTTCCTTATTTATGAAATGTTAAGTAAGCCTGTATTTACTCAAAGTTATAGTATTTACGCTCAGCTTCACGCTGTATCCCGTACGAGGCAGGGTAGGCAGGGGGAACCCGGGAACCTAGTGTTAAGACACTCCGTCCCACTTCCGTTCCCCACTTTCCGCCGAATTTGAGGCATTGCGTGTTAAGTGGCGGAACTCAACGCCGCGCTTTGCCTTATTACCAGAGCGAAGAAATGAAACATCAAATATTTAAATTGTAAATATTAAATATTTCATTTCCTCGACTGGGGATCGAACCCAAAAAAACTGGTATTTGCCCAACGAAAACTGGTATTTGCTTCGAAAAGGCTTAAAAGTTAAAAAAAAAATAAACAATTTTAACCAGCATTAAACATTTTTGGGAAAGTCACATTTCGGATACCTTGCATGTAGTCCGTGATTACGGGTACTACTACTGGACTTTAATCTACCTTAGTCTACACAATATAAAAAAATGAGCTTTATAATTTAATAAATGGTAGGTACTATATATATAAAGAGCAAGGGAATAACTTTTAGGTGTTATAAAATATATATATATATATATATATATATATATATATATATATATATATATATATATATATATATATATATATATATATATATATATATATATATATATATATATATATGCAATATTCATTTATATGACCATTAGAGATTTTTTATCATATATTACAATTATTTTATTAGAAATATGAAGCCCTGAAGTTAAAAAATTACATCTTCAAGTCGACCTAATAAGAGTAAGAGCGTGTAAAATAGGCATAAGTAATCATGTCCTTTAACATTACATTTATATAGGTACTTATACTCAATATTTTTTAAAATGTTTAAACAACTTACGTTTTGTTACCTTTTTTAAATATATGTATACTAAAATATTTCACAAAAAGAATCTATTTAGCGATTTACTTTTTTAACGACCGAATCTAAAGATGATGAGAATGAACGTTTAACAAGAACTCTTAGAGGTATACAAAATATGAAAAATAGCATTACTTATCAGCAAACCAGGCTGATCCTTTAAATTTATTTTTAAATAAATATTTTAAGTTAAAAAAAATGCTGTTTCTTATTAAAATATTAATTATAATTTAAGTAATTGCATTACTTGTCTTAGGTATGAGCGCAGAAGACGAATGGTACAACAAATCACTCTCTGCACTGCGAATGAACAGTGGTCACCACGCGAACCTTGCGGCGGCCCCCATGCTACAGTACCAGACCTAATCGTTGCTTCACGGCGCCGACTACTCGCCGGCGTCGCACGACTACCCACCTCCGTAGTCGTTGTATGGGTAACCCTCATACTAAGCGGTTTTTCAATAACCGCATATATTAACAATTGAATTAACTGAAACGATATCGTTAAATGCTTAACGCAGCTGTAGAGCGTGACATATGGTTACAAGCTAATTTGACTAATGATGATAAGGTAAGCATTTTATTAAACAGAATGGAGATTTAAACGCGTTTGCTAATATGAAAAGTAATGTGAAAAACTATATTTTTAAAACTTATGAATTTGTTAAGCTAGCATTTTAATGGTTGAGTATCATAGATATGCTGCTTACTTAATTATTAATTATATAATTATGTAACATATACTAAC
Source organism: Eueides isabella (assembly GCA_019049475.1). Taxonomy (NCBI): domain Eukaryota; kingdom Metazoa; phylum Arthropoda; class Insecta; order Lepidoptera; family Nymphalidae; genus Eueides; species Eueides isabella. The sequence goes on along the minus strand of CM032389.1, from coordinate 9,910,049 downwards.
TAATTGAATCAAAGTATTTTTGCAAAATACTATTCATTTATTATGATTTAATTGAATGCATGACAAAGATTAAAACATAAAATAAATTTCTAAATTAAGCAAATGTCATAAGTTGATTTTTTTTTCTTTGAATAATATTTTTAAACAGGCTCTATTAAATATACAATTAAAGAATCCATATGTTTAATATTTAATAACTAAAGATTCAATTGTATATTTTTCCGATTTGTTACAAAAATTATATCAAATTGACTCGGTACGCCGAAAACGTACTTAAAAACTATGTATAGGTACAAAATAGAATTTTAATTTATTAAGAAACAATTGTTTCCCTATAAACGTATATTGTGTATTCTAGTCATATTGTACAGCCATTTTGAATTAAATAAGTATTAAGTATAGGTGTAATATTTTCATGATTGTTGTATTGATTATGTGAGTTAATATTAAGATATTTTTGATAGCTCCAACGTACATATCGACTGGAATGTAAAATTACTTTCATTCAATATTTTTTTCTTTTTTCCAAGTGATTATTCTTATCTCATATAATATAAAATAAATTTACATTAAAAGTTTATTTATGATACAGAACTGTTTTGTTAATTTAAACGTTTCAAAGGAGCTTTCGAAAATATGTGAAGTAAGTTTTTAATAATTGCAATACAGCCCGTGTAAATATTAAACCGTTTGTCTGATATTTTTAAGGTGTTAAGAGCTCAACGATATTATAATATTAAATTATTATTTAGTCAAATTGTATCATTAAGAGGCCAATTCTATTATATTCAAAGTAAATCTTACATACTGGGGATTTGAGTTGATAAAATATATTCTTTCTTGATTTATTTTTATTTTTTAGTTTTTTAACTATTTTAATTTTAAATATATAGTTTTTTTTTGTTTTTGAGAACTTCTATTATGTGAAATCAATTTCGAACTTTTTATGTGTATAGGGTAATTGAATATTTTAAAATAAATAAAAATACAACCACATATTTTTATTATTTTAAAACGCTTTGTCGCCAGTGTGTAAGACGCCTTATTAAACCCGCGCCATTCGTCTCAATGCTAGTCAGTTATTAAAATCGTAGTTTTATATATAATAACATTGTACTTATCATTCCAATTTTGTACAGTATACGCAAGTCATAGTGAAATTCGTTGTCATTTGAAGGCCATCTGTGCATTTCTATGTAAATATTATCTGTAAGGGAACTTGTCTTATAATAAAAACATGTGTAAAATTAAATAAATTGTCTAAAACGTATCATTTGTATTATTTTGTAACATTTTTATTTTATTAAACTTGAATAATCATTTAATATACGTAAAAGTATTTACCTACATACCCTCAACATTTAATATAACTTTAATTTAAATTCAAAATTTCAATTTAAATAAGATATTAATTATAAATACAATAGTAATAATTACTATAGAGACCGATGTTGTTTGTTTTTTTAATGTTACTGCAACTGTAGTTTTTTTATTGACTAACTCAAGCTCAATAAGATTTGCAAACGCAATAAATAAAACACAATTACATAGAGAACAGTAAAATTTATAAGTTTATTTAATTTTCTGGCTCTGGAACTGCATATTGCATATTAGTTACAACATTCTTGATGAGAAACTTTGTTATTTTAGTGTACACTACTTTTTCTCCTCTGACAGCTTTCCAATACAAAGACGCATCGCGTCGGAGTTTTTCACTTTGGCCACATTCCTGAAAAGCAAATAAAATTAAAATAATACAACATTTAAGTCAATACACTTAATAAGTTTAAAAGATTTTTGGGAGATAGAAAATATAGGATTTGTTTTCAGCCTCACGATATATCCCACGAGAGAGTTTATTAACGGAGTGTCTTAATTCCGTTCCGTTAGAAATTAAAGTAATATATATTTCATTTTCTCGAATGAGGATCAAACCCACAACATGTCGCTTTTACAGTCACACATGCCCATGACAGGCATCTTTTCATTCTGAAAATAAAACTGGGATAAAAAACACGACATATTTTTGTACCTAAACTTCTTTTAACTAATTAAAGACACATTTCTTATTAACAATAATTATATAAAACATACTTTGCAACTGGTTTCATACGTAATAAGAGCTTCAGATGAAGAATCTAGGAAAAGATCGTCAGTTTTACTTCTACCGAAAAGTTCATCATATTTCGATTTAATTATCTCGTACACCTGAAAGATAACTAAAGACTAAGTATATTATATACACATGTCTTAAACTAAAGCAAATAAAGAATAAATTGTAAATTGCAATAATTCTTAATCTACTAAATTGATTGTGACATTTATGTTTTTGTTAAAAATTGATAAGATGCTGTTAAAATCGCTAATTTGTTAATTATTCGATATATATCTTATAATAAGCGACAAAATAATGATGATAAAACAATATATTCAATTTTAAATTCAGTATTTTACATAATTCAACACACAATGCCTCAAATTCAGCAGAACTGCGGAGTTAACAAGCGGAGTGAGGGACGGAACGGAGTGCCTTAACACTAGGTCCTTAGTTTCCCTCTGCCTACCCAGCCACGTGCGAAATACAGCGTGAATATGAAAAAAGAAATCGTTTAAAATATATGTGTACCATATTTCCACCCCGCTCGTAAATATCGTACAATAAATGGCTAAATTCTTCCTGATATAGAGCAGCTATCCAGGGCTGCGTGAAATAATGAAACAAATCACTAATGAGGTTCATCTGAAATTAAAATGAAAATTAAATATAGTATACTAAAATATTTGCCTATATTACTTTTTTATGTGTCTAATAAAGAAAAAGTACATATCTAAGATAAAATAAATAGCTTTATCACCCGCAATTTATGTAAAGACAAAAGAACTAGTAACTTATATTTTTATATGTTAAATCGACCATTAAAACAAGAATTGTATATCTTAACGCGTCAGGTTGTGGATTCGATCCCCAGCTGAGGAAATAATTCATTCTTGTCACCAGGCAAACTCAACATTCGACAAATGGGGAACAGAAATATCTTTATGGGAACGATAAATGGAACAGTAAGTTAGTGTTAAGACACTCTTAACACTTCCTAAATTATAACACAATAATAACACTTCCTAAATTATAAGACACTCTTAACACTTCCTAAATTCCCTCTGCCTTTTGCTAAAATACAAAGACGAAAAATGGAGAACGAAGTGGATTTTTATGGACGGACAATAGCTTTATCGGTTAGTAAATAGCTGAGCAATTAATTTATAATCAACATAATAATCGTTAGCTATGAGTGTCAAGTTCACACTAACATTAAACCTCCTAAGCAGATTATTAAAATATGCTTCATGTTTCCCATACAATTGACTTAACGTGTCACAAGAGAAAGGCTTCTTGGATAGACAGTCCATAGATTCAACACAATGTAACGAATTAATTTGCAGTCTAAAGTAATTTCCCGTTTGGTTCGTTATTAGTACATGCCCCTGAAAAATATTTTTTAACTCAACAAAAATATCTTGCTTTTGTTTTTCATTTTGGCTTAACCCAGCTGTAATAGTAATCGCTGAATACTATTTCTTACAAAAGCCGTCGCTTGTCAGAATTAGAATTTAATATATAAGTTATACATTTCAAAATTGATTGACAATATAAATAACAGGTGAGTGTCAAATTGAACAATGATTCTGCAGCACAAAGAAATTCTACTACATTCTACTTCATCAACACCAAGCAACAACTGAGTGAGATACATCTGAGCGCTGTATGTATGTAAGTAAAATTAATTATCGCTATAGCGTAAAAATCGCTACGGCACCAGTGTATTATTATTCACAATTATTTTAGAATAAATTGCTTTGATATTTCTATTTACCAGCGTTGTCGATAATTGAGTTATTGGCGGCAGTTGAAAAGTTAATTATAAGCCTCCACAAGATGCACAACATACTCGTATGTAGCGATCTTTTCATGATAATTAATTCAATAAACTGACATCTCACAATAAGTATGCACGTCAACACATTTAATTATTACAAATCTCCCATATAACAATGTAAGAACAGAAGAGAACAAGGTGGTCATAATATTCGATTTTATAGCCATTTTAATGTTAGTTGGCAAAATCTAGCGCTCTTCTGTCTACCCTGCAACATGCGTCTAAGACCGGGAAACAAAATAAAATTAAAAAAGAAAACATATTCATACAAACCTGATGAGGTAATATAAGTTGGACGGCCATTGGCACTTCTTTGCCGGGACGGCGCACTTGCATATAGTGTAGCGGTCCCGGCAACGTTGCAGATTGTACCAGCGGCGAATGGAATTTCATGACTGGCTCCCATCGCCTATTATTATTATTAATTACATTTAAAAATATATTGTAATTGAAGTACTTGAATCTGACATAGGTTTTAAATATTGTGATTATAGGATCAATTGCCAATTGGGAAAAGTATTTTATGTGATTATTTTCATTCACCCTCTCTGGTTCTGTCTGGACAAACGTCGGTGTTGAGTTTCGACAGGCAAAGCAATAATATTTTACCACTATAGAGAGTTAATAATTTAAATTAATTTTAATTACTGACATTTTGTTTTTTTTTATTCATATAGACACTAATCACTATAAGGCTACTAACTACTTTTTTCTATAAATATAGTTTTTTTTAATTATATCAACGGACAAGTTTTATATATAAAAATATTTTTATATGTTGCAAAAAGTTAATTTTATTAATTACCCTTTGGTCATGCTGAAGGAGACACGTCCTGCACTTGTAACACTTGCTCGAGAACTTCTGTTTTTGTTATATGTTAATAGAAAAAATTGCAATGTTAAATATATAATAAATAGTAAAAGTGTAAGAAATTTTCTTTAAAAAAAAATGTGATAGCGCATAGGGGCTTTGAGTAAGATCTCAGAGTTCGGGCAGAGTGTAGAGTACAGAGTAACACATTTTTTATGCATACCATTCTGTATATCTGATAGCCTGAAACTAGTTCAGTGTCACTAAACTACGGCATTGATTCTCATAAACGACAAATGTTGAGAAGAAAAGCTTGTTCCCAAACATTCAAAATTTTTCTTCCCAAACATTATGATATTTTATTTTGTATTATCCGTCTCTCCGCTTAATTAATTAAAGACCGATAATTAGAATGAAGCCTATCGCGCCGCCAGTGTATTAGTATGTAACTTTAAACGACAGGTTGTAGTTTCGATTCTCACTCGAGAAAATGACATACTACTATTATTTCTTTGCAAAAAGGTAAAATGATAACATGCAGCGTTAAGTTTCGCCACTTAACATGCAATGCCTCAAATTCGGCGCCTCAACAATAGTTTCCCGAATTCCCTCTGCCTACTCTGCCATGTGCGGGATACAGCGTGAAACTAAAAAAAAATGAGTATTCTTTATACTCATTAAATTCCATTGTATTTACTTTATAATATTTAAAAACTTGTATTTACGTAAGTAAACTGGAGCTATGTCGTTGCATAATATCCGACCAAACTGTATTAATGTCAGCTCCTTGCTTTACAAATGGATCCAGCTTTTGCAGTAAAAGCATGGCTAGCTGAAAGGCATTGCATTTACTATTATTCGAATGCGTGAGTATTTCATAGCATAATAACTTGACTAAAAACTATTTATAATTACAAATACTTAATATATATTTATTTTATTAAATTGATATCATTGTTGTATAACACATTACAAATCTAAGCATAGGTAAGTATCAGTAGTAAGTAAGATCTAATCTAATTTATTTAACAAAGCTATAACAATATTTCAAAGTGCTTAACATTTTTGTACAAAATTCTAATTTAGTCCAAAAATGTTGAGCGCTGAGGCCCACAACTGATTTTTATCTAAATTATGATGCTTTTTTATGAATTAAAAATATCTTCGAACCGCTTCTCCGACATCTTCGGAAGAATAATATTTATGAAGATATTGCTGTGCGTAGAGCCGTCGGGAGTATTTAGTGCAAGGTCCAGCGCCAAAGATGTACGGATCATTAGTCTCGAATAAAGGACCCACTACCAGACCACCATCGTAGACCAAACCGCATTCATTTATTGCTATTAAAAACAATTAATTGCTACTTACAGTATAATGTTTAGTCATAGTGTGCTATCTAACATTTATACGTTAATATAAAATAATGCATATACATAAACTATGTATTTGCTGAAACTTCGGTACAGACTAGAATTATCATTGTGATGCTATTACAAATTATTACAAAAAATATTACAGTAATGGTGCTATAACTGTAATATTTTTTGTAATAATTTGTACCAAAAATTACATTTTTAAAGAAAAGCCTAGTATTTTTATATATGTATACATTATTTAACACTGTTAGACTATCAATCAAATGCTAAATATCTCATCACTTTGAATTTATTAGAAACCATTTTAAAATTACGATAACATTTTTTACCTTTAAAAGCATTCAAATCAATAGCTTTAATTCCAAAATAGAACAAGGCAAAACACGATAGATGTATGGCGTGTAACGGCGACATCAGCCGCAGTATCTCTACGCGGGATTCCTTCAGAGACCAGCCGTGGAAATAACACCGTCTGTACGTTGTAATACCTAGCTTTTCAATACTCGCTTGAACTCTTTCATCAATCTAAGTTATGACAGAAGTAAACATCATAAAATATAATAATAAATTAGGTACTTACAATATGTTTGTAAGTCAACTTTGTATGTATATTTTTTTTGATACTTACTACATAATATTAGATATATAGCATTCAATAATATGAGATTATTTCTGAATATATTAGATTAGTTTAATAAAGTGGATATCGAATTAGTATTTTTTTTTCACCCTACTCTCAATTTTCTAATAAATTTGATTAAAAATTATGTTTGTAAGACGATTATGACAAAGGATATGTTTAAAAGTAGTAAAAGAAACCTCTTAATACAAAGATATTCGAATGTGTTTTCTTTATAACATATACTTTTCTTGCATCTTTAAAACTTACTAATAAACTCTGTAACTATAAATGAGACTGGTTGTAAGTTCGATCCCTCGAAATGAAGTGTTTAATGTTTTCAAACTAAATATTGCGCTTTCCTTTCGTCGCTCTGGTAATACGCCAAAGTGCGGCTTTGATTCCCACCACTCAACACTCAATGCCTCAAATTCGGCGGAAAATGGGGAACGGAAGGGAGTGTCTTAACACTAAGTTCACAAGTTTCCTCTGCCTACCATGACAAGTGTGGAATACAACGTGAAGCTGAAAAAAGAAGAAAAATGATTTTTTTATTAAAACATAATTACGTTTTTAAATAGTAATTTTATATCACCAATGTATATATAATAAATACAAGAATATATACTATACAAACATTTCAATAAGTTTTAAAAATAGTTTTTCTAAATTTCTTTAAAATTATTGAAAAATAATAGTTACGGTCTCATTGTTGAAGCAATTAACCCTCATTTGAGTGCTGTCCTCTGGTGGAAAACACTCTACAAAAGCAATGTTTCCTGACTTTACGCCAAGCTCTAACAAAGCGGCTATACAACTGTACGCTTCAAGGCAAGCCCCGTACACGACTATTTTATTATCCGAACAAAGATATTGGCTAGTATTTTCTGAAACAAAATAAGTTCTATAAAATTTCAATTTTTTTTTCATTATTGTATTGCGATTTTTGTTCATCGTATTTTGTATACTTTTATCTTGGAGTATACAACTTTTTAAATATAGAGTCCGTCGTGGTACAGTGGCACACTCGTAAGACACGACGGTTGTGGCTTCGATAAGAATTTTGGGGAAGAAATCATTTATTATTAACAATATTTTGCTTTGGTAAAGTGTCGAAATCCTGTCGTTGAATTCCGCCATTTATTACGCAATATTAAAGATAATCCAGCGGTGCATAGAGAACAGAGTATCTTACTATACTACGTGTTAACTATAATGTAACTGTAGTGTAACTATACCACGTGTCTTCTTCTTAATCTGTTATAAACGAGATGCAAAGTAAAGTTAAAAAAATATACAACAATAATTATTTATTATAAATGAAACACTTTCAAACGGATTAATCGCGTATATTGAATGGTAAACCCGACGTTTCGAACACTTTACAGTAGTCCGTGGTCACGGGTACTACTGTAAAGTGTTCGAAACGTCGGGTTTCCCAAAAATGTTTACCATTCAATATACGCGATTAATCCGTTTAAAAGTGTTTCATTTAAAATGTATAACAATCGCGAAAATCAAAGACATTATTAATAATTATTTATTATATCATTAAATTATGCACTAACTCGCTTCAGATATCATTCGCCTAAGTTTTCGAAGACAAATGTTGGCTTCGTGTAGACTGTTTATTAACATAACATTCTCTGGCAAAGCTGATGGCGATGGGACGCTGTCCGGGCGATACTTGGGGTCCGACATTAAAACTCTATCACACGCTTTACCTTTTCTGAAATATAAAATTTCGTTAAAAAATATATGAGCTAGTAAAACCAACATAAATATTTTTTGTCATGAAAATACGTATTCGAAATCTATAGTAAATCAAATTAGTTCACTTTGAACAAAGAATATTAATGAATATGTTAAATTCATTTAAATACATACATCGATACAGTGAACCATTTTATTCATTTACAGTGGCATACATAAACATACTATTTATAATTTTAAAGGGTTTTAAAAAGAAATATAATAAGACTCCATGTAAAACTCAATTAAAAATATTACAGGATTTGAATCTGCGTCATTGAGTCAGTAGATACTGTGCTATAGTGACCTTATTAATTTCACAGGTCTATCTTTTGGGCATTCTAAAGAAAAAACCTTATTGACATAACAATTCTAATAAATTTTCTTACTCTATTTCTTGAGCGACTTCGAAAGCGTCCCTTAAATAATCAGGGTGTTGAAATTGTTGGCCGCACGTCAATATCAGCTCATCATAAAATTTTACCCCACTACCTTTTAGGTGAATGCATTTTTTCTTTCTACAATTTTAAAATATTATTATTATTTCAAAGAATATTTACTTAAAAAAATATTTTCCATACATTATTAATTATGATATAAGGGGTCGTCGTAGCGCTTGGGAAACAATCGTGTGACCTTAAACTAGACAGTCATGGATTCGGTTTCCACACGAGGGAATGAAATATTTGAATTTTCATTATTTCACTCTCTTTTATTTAACTCTGGTGACGAGGTAAACCGCGTTTAGTTGCCATTCTACAGATAATGTCTCAAGCTCTTTTTTAATGTTCATACCAAATAGAACCTAAATTTGTCCATAGGCGACTGATATATGTATAAAATTTTATGTTTTATATTTTGTAGTTGCGGTACAGTTGTCGTCGAATGAATTTGATTTTATTTTGGTGCAACTACGTATGTTGCTCAGTAAATCTATTATAAAGTATTATTTTATGTAGATATAGTATTTCAATTTTTTCCTAAAGTTTAATTTAATAAATAATATCTGAATTCATCAGAACACAGTATTAAAAGTACACGGATGACGGAACTTTCCTAGATAGTTTTGGTAAATCATGTTTCTTGTTTTTTCATTGTGGGCAAGGTACAATAGGCAGATCCGTTCGCAGAATTTGATACATAACGTGTTGAGTAGTGGAATTCAACGCCGCGCTTTGCATTGTCACTAAAGCGCGAGCTTTTATGATGTGAAAGCTTATGTGAACTGTTATCAACATTAACTAGGTTTAACTGATAATGTCTCTTTGCGCTCGCAGCACATAAGCGATGTTTGTAAGGTGTTGGTCATTGATATAAGAGATACCACTGTTGTTCCACGACTGGGTAGCAAAAAAGTAAGTAGATGTGTAATGCTATTTTATGTCCTAGAACTGATATTTGTAGTTGTATTCGCTTATGGGTCTGATTCCTTGTTCGAACATAGACAATACTAGAGACGGAGTGTGTGCTGTGTGGTTATTAACATGATCGTTCGTATCATCAAATTACTTATATTGATCTCATAAATCAATCAATTCTCAATGGAACATAATCTTAATAACTTTTTATAATAAGCTAGCGATAGCAAATGGTTATAATAGAGAAGAAAAAAAGACGCGCTCTTGGCTTTTCTTTCGAAAAGCTTTGAGTTATAGCAATGTAACGTTGTCGAGATTTCAGTTAAATAAATCTGATGGCTAATATATTATTGGAAAGATACCTTCTGATAGCTTAATCTAAAATTTATGGGATACCAATTCGACTACCTTAACACTGTTTCCTCTGAATCTTTAAGAGACTTTGGGTTACTCACGGTCACAACGATACAGAGTTTTAATGACTACATACATCACGAGCCAAAGCATTATTAAAGGTATATGGAGAAACAAGTACAATACTTACGAATAAAACTTACTGGTAAGTTATTACATTCTATATATTACTTTAAATTTGCAGACATTGAAAATGTCATATTTCTATGTTTAGTTATAGAGTTTTTAGCAGCAGACTTTATATCGTACAACTTATCTAACTAATGAAAAGTTTATAGAAATGATGTACAGTCAAGTCGAATTTGTTGACATAAAGAATTAAAGGAACAATTTGATTAATCAATTATGTTTCTCTTAATAAAATTCCCAAACTAACCTATCAATTTTGACCATAACAGCGGACATAACATCGACATAGTAATAAAACGGTATGCTCTTCAGGTATCTGTCGCTGTAGCGGCCGTCGCGCGGCACGCACACGTCGGCCGCGCGCGAGCTGTCCGCGACGGTGGGCAGCCCGTGTTGCGATACTAGCGTTATGTTTGTGAATGTGAGGTATTTTGATGTTGGACTGGAAATTATATATTCATTTTAACGGTACATTTATTTATATTTATCAGCTGCTAGCCATTCCCCGCAGATCACGCTGTCAGGATCAGGGTGTTTGGTCAGGATCAAAGGGAACCTTGTGCTAAAATATTCCATTAATTATAATTCCACGTCATACTTTGTCCACCACAGTGTAAGTAAAGCCACCACTATAGTTAACTATGGTTACCATTGTTAACTAGGGTTGTCTCAATGGGCCAGACATTCCTTCAGTTTTGTCATTTTTTATATTACTATTATACATATTTATATTTCTATCGAGGCCAGTAGTTGCGCCTGGCGTGCGGCTGGAAACAGACTGGCGATAGGTTCCATCCCCACTCGAGGGATTGCAATATTTCATATAGAATTTTTTTTTCATTATATATTCATATTATATTTTTTATGTCCGTCATACCACAATACATTTAACAGAAAACTTATTTTTCAGTAATCTTTCATCATTAGATGGCCTATATTTGAAAAATATATATATGATTACTTCTCACCCTAGAAGTAGAGATTCAAGAAATGCGAGAGCCGTACGACTTGCACCCACTATAACAATGCTGTTGTTTACGTGTACTTTTGGCAGGCTTGTTAATGGCCGTTCAATAGACCATAAAGCAAATGGTGTGGCTCTACAATAACAATTAAAAATATCAAAACAATCACTTATAACTGTAATTAACATGTAATTTAGTCGATACTGTAGACTCTATAGTCTTCCTACATAAATGAATTATCTAATACATTTTTTTAATACAAAATCAGTAACATCTGAGATTACCGAGTTCAACCAAACAAATTCTTTATTTTTATAATATAATAATATACCTTTTAGCATTACTAAAAAAACCTTACTTACGACTTACATATCTTTAACTATCTTACTGTCTAGACTTTTATTGCCAATGTAATTTGGTATAGAACGACGCGGACAAACCGGCATCATTTGACTTGCCAAAGACATGAGATTTCGACTGGGACTCTAGAAAATTAAAAAAAAAATACATTTTAAGAACACGCAATACGCCTAGAAATCAGTGGAAAATGGACAACGGAATATATATGATGCTAACAAAAAATTATGTAAATGCTAATGTTTTACTTAGTCAAATAATAAACAATAAGATAGTACGACAACGTTTTGTTCTAAATACATATACATATATTTATTAATTTTCCTAATCTCATTCATTTAGCAATATTACGAAAGACTGGAATAACTGTATGTTCACCCTGAGAGTATTTTAGTAGATTTACTTTTCCATAAAAAAACTTGTGTTGTTATTTGCTTACGCGTATATTATTTTAATACTACTTAGTAATACATAACGACTCCATTCAGGTAAAATTTATTCTTTCATAAAAAATGAATTTAGCATATTATAAATATGATTTTCTTTATGAATCCATTTCATCGAAATATTTTTAACAAAGTTTGCAATGAAGAGAAACAAATTGCAATTAATATTAGCACATAAGAAATATAAACAATTTATATTTACCGCATCACCCTTCGCAAACAGTCGACAGACCCAAAACAATGTATTGTATTTCGTTTGTCGTAATACATCTCGTAAATACCATCGACCGTGAGGCTCCATAATCGGCGACATAACACAAGCTAAAATCTGATAATATTAAATTTTTTTAAACATTTTATTGTGTCATTGATTTTTTTTATTTTACGCTGATTCTCCCAAAGCGCAACGTTAAATCCCTCCAAACAACAAGATTGACGGGCTCAAAATGGCCTTATATGTAAAATCATAATTAACAATTAATCTGTAACCGATCCCTGTCTGTACATGGAAGGTATATTAAAAAAATCACGTAAAACGTTTATTAATGTAGTAGGACCCAAAATAGTGTCTTTTTTTGTCTGTCTGTGCGTTTGTGCGGGCTAATCTCAGGAAACGGATTTTAAATTTAAATTTGTTTTCACTATTATTATTTAGCAATCTTCCGTCAACATTTAGTGTCTGTTTTATTTAAATTGTAATACAATAATAAATAAAATTATGATAATTTAAAAGGTTTTGTTCGACAAAATTACTACAAAAGTTTTGATTATGATGATGATGAAAATAATAAATAAAATAATGTAATACAAGCGTGCGAACCCGCGGGCGGCGGGTCGATAATAATGTGTAAAATGAAAAATATTTACAAATAAAATTAGAAGAGATATTCTAATAAGCAAAATCGTTCTTTAATGTAATTTAAAAATAAATCTTACAGAGGCATCGGTTCCAGATTTTCTAGGTTCAATTTCCAGTTCATATTGAGTTCTGATTGACGTCGCATCTTCTAAAGGTCTATAATCAAGGAAATATTGTAAAGCAATAGCATTGTTATGTTTTCCAAATTAACGTACCTTATCAGACAAAATCTAGTATCAAGACACTCGGTACATCTTCAACTTTGCCTATCAAGCGCGCTCTTGCCTTTCGTATCAGAAGAAATGTATTTTTGCACATTTAAAATACATGTTTATACTCCACGCGACGATTGTATTGATCAATAACTAAGATTCAATTTGGATGTTTTTAGATGTTCATATTGTACTATACACCTATTTAAAGTATTTTATTGTAACTTTTTATATTATTATATAAGTAAATAGGTATTAAATTAGGTGTGAACGAGATTTGTCAAAAGCTTTTTAAAGGAGTGCATGTTTACCAACAATAAACTAATACATTATGAAAAAAAAAAACAAAACAAAAACTAATTAACAAACACTTTTACCCAATAATAGCTAATCCAATAGGTAGGTTTTGACTCAGAAATACAAACGGGATCAGCGACGTTGAATGAAAACTCTTCTCTGCTAAATCTAATAAATCGTTAATTCTGGGCGCGCGTTCCAATACTTTGTGCAGATGCGGTATATCGTACAATTCTGCGTTCCGAACTCTAACGTCTCTAAAATTTTAAGATCAACATAAATAAATATGTATATTACTTGTCGCCAGTTTCAAAAGGAGCACCTATATAATAGGCAATGATTTAACGATTGTTATCTTCTGATTTTTAGTAGGTCCTTGTAAATTATAGTAAACAAAACAATAAATAGAGGCATTCGTAGTACAAAAAGTGCCACTAAGCGTTGACTAAATGCGACTGGCTGTAGGTTCGACTGCTAATCGATGAAACAAAAGAATTAAACTTTTATATTTTTATTTCTTCACGTGGCACCAAAACGCGACTTTGTGTTCTGCCACTTAATATGTGAAAACTCAAGAATTCAGCGGGAAGTGGAGAACGGAAGATTCTTAACTCTCGATTCCAACATTCCCTTTACCTTCATTTTTATGTGCTGGATTAAAAAAAAGACAATAATTCAATTGGACTTTTAATTTTGATTAAAATGGCTAAATTAGGTAATATATTTAATCAGATAATTGTTAACACAAAAGTACATAACTGAATTGGTTTAGATACGTCCTTATTTAGAGATAAAAATGAGAGGCACATTCTATTGAAGTTAAAAAAGTCAAACACCATCAAGAGCAAATACATCAACTTACCCTCTGATGGAGTTGAAATGTGCAACGTATAACGTTTCATTAATAAATCGCATGCGAAAACTAAAAGGCGTAACCAGCTAAAAGAAAAATTACGATTATCTTTTAATATTTTACTTTGTTCATATGATGATGACTTGTTATTATTAAGAAGAATATTTACAAAACTAAAATAATTGCTACGAGGCCTGTCGTGGCGTAGGAACACGAGCATGCTCCTATAAGTGCGACAGGTTGTAAGTTCGATCCCCACAAGAGGAAATATTTAATAATATAATATTTCTGGTAACAAGGCAAAGCGCGGTGTTTAGTTCCGCCACTCCACGCAATGTTGCCAATGCGGCAAAAATTGGGAAAATGGAACGGAGTTTTTAGCACTATATCCAAGTTTCCTCTGTCTCCCTTGCCATGGGCGAGAAACAGACGTGAAACTGAAAAAAAATAGTAATTATATACCGTAAAGTGTTCAAGAAGTGGAAAGCAAGTATGGCTGGAGGGAAGACACGTAATACAATAGTCTTTATCGGGAAATAGCTCATAAGCTGCCTCGAGCATGTCGAAGCCATACCTAAATAAAATTATTTCGTTAACAGAATTACTATGTAAGATTTACGTATTTTTTATTTTTCCAGCTTATGTATTGTATTATTCCCAGGAAAGTAAACAGGAAGAAGCTACGGTAAGGGACTCCGCCCTACTATTATGACATCGCATTAAATGGTTGTGCTCATTATAGCGTTTAAAAATTAGAATGTTAGTCAAATTATAACACTCGTATACACGACCGTAGCGGAATTCGGACTAGTGCTTCATGACAACCGTCCAAGATTAAATATTAACCTTTCTACGTCTCTCCTTCGCCTTATTTAAAAACAAAAGTATTTTTAAATAAGATCAATAAATAACAGTGCGGAGCAAACTCTTGTAGAAGCGTATGATAAATATAATATGTTCATTTCTACCATACACATATTGCAAATTATAATAATTACCTTTCATCATAATCTGGATGCATAGCAAACATTTCAAGAAGAAAAGCATTTGGGCGACCCGAGTAACGTGTTGGCTCGGGCGGCTTGCCCTGTGTACTTATAAACGTCCCACTTGCGTTAGCTATAAATATATAGTAATAGCTAATCCAATAGGTAATAGAATAAGACTCCAATCATCGAAGAATAAGACTCTCAATAAAGTAATTGCTTTTAATATTTTTATAACTTACTATTTTTTTAAAAATGTTAATTGTTATCATAGAACAGTGTAAAGTGGCAAGAAGTTGGATTTCTTGTGGGAAGCCTAGTTATTGTATTACAAATCATCTAATCATATACGGTCACACAAATTAACTCAGCTTAGACTGTGTGAAATATATATATATATATATATATATATATATATATATATATATATATATATATATATATATATATATATATATATATATATATATATATATATATATATATATATATATATATATATATATATATATATATATATATATGGAGAAAGGTGTACAATATGATCTCTCGGAACAAGATGATCCTCTGCTACTGCAGCTAAACGACAACATCCTACCTATATATCATTCTTTCGAACGGAAGAGTTGGACAGTCACTTATTTTTTATGTGACAAAAATAATATTTACTGATTACGAACTAAAGTTGATTTTATGTCTCAAATACTTTTGTTATCGATAGTCAAATACATGTGTATTTTCTGTTCAACATGACAAGTCTAATCGAATAAATAATGAAAGATATTAGGGTAAGATAATTACATAGTAAGTGAATCAGATGATCTGTGTCACTTAGATAATTTTCATAACTTTCAAGACTGCGATGTTTTGCAGCCTTGGAAATAAAGCTTGTAAGTGAAAGCAATCAAAAGATACGAGCGGGTATTTATCGGTTTTGCTGCATTTCATGCTAAATTCATGACATAATCAAAACCTAAAACTTCTAGGGTGGAGGACCTGGACGTGGACGAACTATAAAATTTGGTAAGTATCGAGGAATTAAAGTACAAACAAAGGAAATTTATAAGTAAATCATACAATAAAATTACAAACTTATATTTGTCTCACTCTATACAAAATGCATGCATACACCCGCAAAACTCTGTTTACGTATTTTATAAGTTACTCGACGTATAATCATAGATCCTTTAGTAAAGTTTAAGTAATACGTAATATATTATAAATAATTAAGCGCTTTCAAATCCATAATAATTTTAATATCGTGTAAAACCTTTAAACAAAATATTATTTAAATAAAAATATAAATATTTAGAAAAGTTCACTCACAAAGTTTCTGATGTGACCAATTGTCTATATACTTATTATCATATGCCGATTCTTTTTCGCATAGTTCGACATCTTCGGAGGCTCTAAAAATACAGGCGTGGATAAATATATTGAAATGCACAACATATTTCTTTTACCTTCATTCTGTATCCCGCACTTAGCTAGGCACCACTAAATTGTGGTAGTATTACTTGTGGTGATAGAGATGGAACACAATGTGTTTCCCTCATTTTCAAGCTATTAAAACAGAGCATGATCTAGATCTGGTACAAGACACATTACATAGTAGTATCAAGGTTGAACGGTATCGACTGATAAAACCTACGTTCTGACCAAAACCTACAAAAAATAAAAAAACTCTATTAAGCAGGTGTATAAATTATTATCACACGAAAAAATAATGAAATCCTTAGATTTAATGGTCAATTATAATCCGCGCACACAACGGTTGAAAGCTTGGAGCTAAGCTCACCTGACACTATATAGAAAATATACCGAATATCAGTCTGAACGAGCTCTAAAAAAACTAAAAAAAACATTAAAGCGGCAAGTGGTGGCGGGTACTAAAGATTTTTTTCTCATTACGATCGTCGGCCCCAAGCCAAAGATCATCTCCTACAGGGAGTTCTCTTTTATTTCATGGAGATGACAAAGAAAACCAGCGTACGGATCACCTAATGGTAAGTGATCACCACGGTTCAAGACCCAGTATAACACCAGAGGAGCTGTAGATGCGTTGCTGGCCTTTAGGGTCCCCTTCAACGTTCACCGTGCGCATAGAATAAAGTTCTTAGAAAACCACATAATAGTGGAGAGCCACGCGTACCCGGATGGTAGGGAAGATATTTCAGCTTACTACGTACTGTGCTATTAGAAATTCGGCTATTGGTTTCTTAGGGGAAGGCCATGTACAAAAG
The DNA here is from genome assembly GCA_019049475.1 of Eueides isabella. Lineage (NCBI taxonomy): Eukaryota > Metazoa > Arthropoda > Insecta > Lepidoptera > Nymphalidae > Eueides > Eueides isabella. Next base: position 9,892,437 of record CM032389.1, on the reverse strand, counting down.
TAAATTAAAATGTTAATGTGATGATCGTGTAATGAAATTACTTAAGTTTTCTTCGAAATTTCATCTATATCAGTAACAACAAAGGGATGCTACAAAAAGATTCTCTGCTTACAGCGACGGTAGTACTAAAACCTGCACTGGTAGTTAAAATAACATAACTTACTTTTGCTTTGCCACAAGATCTTCACTAATGAACAAGCGTGGCAACCGTAATAAATCTTTATCAATATTTACAATATCATATTCTAGTTCATCCTCGTCTTCTTCTAAGAGCTGTAAAATGTCTAACTGAGAACAAGGTTGGTGCAAAATCTTGTCTTCTTTATGGACTCCAATAAATTCGTCTTCTTCGAACACCCATGTTACCTGATTAATTAATTGATTAATTAATGTAAATAATCATAGAGATAAGTGTACAACAACAATTACAATAAAATTGTACAATTTACCCTTGATTTCATATCCTTTAAAGTTATGTCCTCTAAATTCGCATCAATTTGTGATTCAAAATCACGATTAGTTGGCATGCTTGTTGTTTTGAAAAAACAAATAAATATTATTACGGACATTAGCTACATAATTTCTTATCTTCAGCTTTACGCTGTAGTGTACACCGAAGAATAAGAATAGACACAAGGGAACCTGGGAACCTAGTGTTAAGACATTCTATACATCACTTTCCACCGAATTCCAGAGGAATTGCAGGTTGCGGAGCGAAACTCATCGCTGTGCTTTATTTATTACCAGAGCAAAGAAATTAAAACATAAAATATTTCATTCTCCTTAGTAAAAATCAAACCTAAATTATATAAAGAACTTTATTAAATCAACATCCTAATAAAATGTATTCTTACTTTTAACCCTTGATACAAAAATAGGCAAGAGATTATAAGTATATTATGAGTTTGACCTGTCTGTCTGTGGCACCGGAGCTCCTGCATTAATAAGCCGATTTGCAGATTTAGTTCTATGTTCAGTCAAAATATAATCAGCAGTTTTAGAGCTACTAGCATTTTAATAATATCTTTGATTTTCGTGATTTTTACACATTTTAAATCAAACTATTTTAAACGAACTTATTATTTTTTAAACATTTTTTAAAACCCGACGTTTCGAACACATGGTCAGTTTTGATATTCAGTCGCTGTTCACTAGTATATCTATAACTAAAGATTAGGATTGTCAAGCGGAAGCGGAAGAAATTGATAGTTTGATATAATAAATATGTCAAATGACCGATGAATGTCACCTCAGTCTACCCGTGATCACGGACTACAGTAAAGTGTTCGAAACGTCGGGTTTCCAAAAATGTTTACAAATCAATATACCTGAATAATCTGTTTAAAATTGTTTATTATACAAACACTTTGTCGAGAATAAAAAGTAAATTTTTGAGTCGGAGGCATTTTAAAATTTAAAATTATAATTTATGGGTTGATATTTTTTCATGAGGCCGGCCTGTCGTGGCGCAGCGGCACAAGCGTGTGACTGTAACCGACAGGTTACATTTCTTCTTTGTTTCATTTCTTCGCACTGGTAATAAGGCAAAGCGCGGCGTTGAGTTCCCCCACTCAACACGCAGTGCCTCCAATTCGGCGGAAAGTGGGGAACGGAAGTGGAACGGAGTGTCTTAACACTAGGTTCCCGGGTTCCCTTTGCCTACCCTGCCTCGTGCGGGATACAGCGTGAAGCTGAAATATATATTTTTTTTTCATATTTATTTTATCAATCTACGATATATTACTAACAATTTTTTGGTTTGAAATGGTTATTTTTACCCGGAAAAGTCATTTTTATTTTAAGAAAATTGTGAATTAAATATTTATTAGTTTGAGAAAGTTGCAAAGTAATCAATATTAGTATATAAAATACTGTAATTCAAGCGTGAAGCAATAATTTATTCATATTATTAAACTTATTAAAATACCTTATCACAGAATCATGTTCCCTAGGCGTAGGCAAAATATCGATATGTCTTAAACCGGAGAAAGGTGACAACTCAAAATTCTCTTCTAAAGCTTCATAATTTATTTGCGTATTAAGACACATGACGCCAACCGCTAGCTCCTTGTGCTGCGTGTAAATAGTGTTAAAATTTTAAAATTATTAATAAAATCGTTAAGTGAATTGTTTGAAGGTCCAATGAATGATAGGTAGAATAATAATTATAAAGGTATTTTATTAATAATATTTATTGCTTAATATTATTGAAATTTGTACCACGCATTCTAAGCTCAACTTCGTATTTAAGTACACTGTAGTGCTATGAACTAGGTAGTAGCTAACGAAATAATCAATACATTCCTCAATTTTTAGCATAATAAATTTGGAATTTATTATATTAAAGATTCCGCAATTCATATTCTACTACCATGATAAATATTATAATAGTTTTTTTTATAACAAAAATATACAACGAAAGAAGGCAAACCTCACACACAAGAAGAACTCGTTCAGATTCAGGATGACGCGATATCAATTCGCTGACATAAAACTCGCCATAGAGCTCGCGAAGGCGGGCCGAGTGGCGCTCTATTATTGGTACTATATCATCATTGTCTTCTTCGCTACAATACATTTTTTTTGTACAAATTTAAGAACAAATTAATACGTCACTCATACGGTTCTTATAAAAGTAGCACGATTGTATTCTTTGATTATTTTTACTTAACTAAGTAAAAATAATCAGACTCGAAATATTATAGGTATGTTAACTTAAGTTTTCACCTAATCATAAAAGAACAAATTGGCTAAATGTTTTAACAAAATATTTTCATAAAAAAAAACAAAACTTCTTACACTGCTCTCCGTATTCTCAATCTTGGGCTAACATCTTTACGATCAGCTACCCACAGAGAAGGCAACTGGTCACCAGGCATTCCTCGTTCCAATACTTGCATGCGCTTAAAGGAGGCCTCTGCGCGAGACTGACCTGGTACTAGTACTATTGAAAATAATAACTACTATATATATTTTATTTTTAATAAGTTACAAGAAAACTAAGTGTTACCTTTCAAAATCTAGTTAACAAATTAGTAATTTAAACTAACGTTGATGGTCAATTAACATTTTCATCATTCCAATAAATTGTAAATAGGGATCGTGCATAAAAACAGATCTCAACATGCTGTCGACAACTTCACGAGCATACATGACATTCCAACACATCATGTGTACAAAGATTGTGTTCCTTGCGTTCATTTCTATTGCCCTAAACATATTATATTAAAGTAATAACTATATTAAAAATTGTAAATAATTTTTTAAAATAAAAATATTATATATTTTTCAAGGAATATTTCAACGTACTTGAACTTAGTCCAGATAAAATCCACCCATGCACCTGGATTAACAGAAGGTACTAATGGAAAATCTTTCAAAGCCAAAAATCCTACTATTGTTTCATTTATATCAAGTTGACATATTGAAAGTATACAAGTTTCCCTAAAACAGAAAATATATAAAAAAATATGAATATGTAGAAGTAGTAATATAATCTAAAATTAATAAAAAAAAGATATTTTGAATGCTACAAGTAATAAGCATTAAAAACCAAAATATCCTTGGCCCATACCCTTCTTCTGCCTATCCTAAACTACGCAGATTCTTGTTATCTAGATTTATCCCAGCAGCTGCTTAATAAACTCGAACGTCTGCAAAATCTTATAATAAGATTCATATTTGGACTAAGAAAGTACGACCATGTGTCTCAGTTTCGGAATCAACTGAAATGGCTGACGATAAAAAAACGACGTAATTTACATTCCCTCACTCTCCTTTATACCATTCTTTTCCACCCTATTACTCCTATGTACCTTAAAGAACGGTTTAAGTTCTTAGGGTCAACCTCCCTTCACACTCAATCCCTCCGTTCCCGCGCTAACTACCTTCTTGAAATTCCGTTGTGCCGTACGAAATGCTATGCTGAATCTTTCACGATCAAGACTGCTAAGTTATGGAATGAGCTGCCACTTATAATTAAACAATCACAGTCAGTTGGTTTATTTAAACGCCGTCTTAAACTGCACTATCTGGAGCAAAATCTATAATATTTATTTGGTTTATGTATATGTGTGTATATATGTATGTTTGTGTATGTGTATATGTATGTATGTATGTATTATGTATATGTATGTGTATATAAATATATGTATGTATGTATGTATGTATGTATGTATGTATGTATGTGTGTGTATGTGTATGTATGTGTGTGTATGTGTATGTATGTGTGTGTATGTATATGTATGTATTTATGTATGTGTATGTGTATGTATGTGTATATATATGTATATATATGTGTATATATATATATGTATGTATATGTGTATGTGTGTGTATGTATATATATGTATATGTATGTGTATATATAATTCAGCTAGATCAAAACAGTCGAGTATATTATTTTATTTATTTAATTTTATTTTTTTTTTCCAAACAAATAACTTATAATGTACAAATATAAATATAATGTGATACTTTTTGCGCCATTCTGCTTTCTATAATATTAGTTCTATAGTACCGGTTGCCTGTAAGAGATCACTTTTAGTGATAAGGCCGCCGTTGCACATTTACCGTAAATATAACAATATATTAATATGTGAAATGTTATCCCATACAAAATGTAAAGTGCAAAAAGATATTTTGAATGCTACAAGTAATAAGCATTACGTATGTTCATAAAGTTTATAGGCATTATACGACGAACGTAAAACAGCCAAAATCGGTACCTATATTAATATATAGGTACACCACCACCACTAGAAGATGTGGCAGTTTTTAAGTGCAGCGCATAAAAAAATAAATAATATAAGGCTTACAAGAGATACACGACATCATTTGGTTCACTTGTGCGGAAGTTCATGGCCATCGATTCCGTAATAAGATTCATTATAGCTGGCACATCATCTACCTCAGCGAGGCGTAGCCGTCCTAAAGGGACATTTTTCAAAATTCTCGATACCATATCTTTTAATGTCGTGACAGTATTTTTTATAACATAAGACTAAACTGTATCAAATAAAGAAGTCAAACTGACGTCTAGAATTTTAAAGACAAAAACAATGTCTCGAACCAAGAAGACTTTATTTTTTTTATAGAGTAAATATTAAAAATCAAAAAACCAATCCGTATAGACTTATGTTTATTTAATATCCTTAATTCAAACATTACGAATGTTAGAAATACATAAAACATAATAAATTGATGAAAGCATCCAGATCGGAGCGTCTGAACTTTGAGCTTACACTTAATGATAAAAAAAAAACTTAATAACTAAACAGACTGATACACCTAATATACAGAACACAACATACAAATAAAAATAATTTATTTTTGTAACAAATTGCCTACTCGCTCTATAGCATCAATAAATATGACGATTTCATTATAGTGGATTTCTTTGGAGTGATTAGATTATGTGCTGTTGGAATAGAAAGATATTATAACTTAATTTCTACATCGCGCCGACAGGGACACAACGCAAGTCCATATTTACATGAAGAAAAAGAAACCCATTACCAAAAACCATATTATACTAATATTAACTAAAACAGGCATGAGCCATTTTACTAACACGATAATTATGAAAAATAAATTAAAAAATAAAATTACTACTAATTCAATAATTTTTCCTTGTTAAAAATAATTAAATTAATTTAAAACCCAGAGGAGTTGATAAATTTTTAGATAAGACAAACATCAATATTATGCAGATCAATTAAAAAGTGATGGGTGTGTATAGTCAGTGTTTAGGACAACAAAACTTACGCGTAATATTTAATGTATTACGTAAACACAACGTTAGGCGGAATACTCCGAATGTATAAATAATAATAATTATGTGTAATAAAGTTTACCGATACATTATTTCACTTAGAGCAATGTGAAATATATAATTATAAATATTTTATGCGTTATATACAAAAGTAAAGTACTATGAATTAACAACACTATATCAGTTACGGTAACCACACATTCGGCTCGCCTTGAACAAATCATCTTATCCGTGATGTACGCACATTAAAAACTAATATAGATTACATTAATGGATAATATACATTGGGTAGTAATCACCATTTTAAAATTACAAATTTAAATATTCTTCATATTGAAATCGTTCGATGTTGTAACTGTTGTAGTTAGGTGTTAATATTTCACCGTCCACCAAATGCGTATCATTCATATGCGACCAAGAAAATACTTATACGCAATCGTAATTTAAATCAATTAGTTACAATAACATAAATGTAACTTAAACTACATTAATATTTTTATATTAAAAACTAGGAAATCTTAACTGCCTCCGTCACTTATGTATCAAGATGTCTTTTAGGTGTACAAAAATATCATCAATATTTATTTATCTACATTATAAATCTGTATCTATGATATAATGAAGTATGACAAGAGAACATTATGCAAGTGAAAAATGTTTAATTGTATTCTTTGTAAATATCTAAAGTACAAATGTTAATGTTTATTTTTGAAAAGAAACAATGCAACTTCGATCAATTAACATAGGCTTGGTAAAAAGAATTAATTTGAAAAATTAAAATATCAAACATGATCTACAATGATTTGAAAATTGTCCCATCAATTTAAAAGAAATATTTTTTTTGAAATATTTTATTCAACCGAGTAATCTAGAAAAAGATAACATATACTGAAGTAAATTTGAATTTCATAATTATTCAATATTTCTAAATTTAGTCAAAGTTTCTCTATTTAATTATATACACTATTTTCTTTAAAATATTTCAAACAGGGGAATTAATATTAATTTCAATACGCCTAAATATACAACTCAGCTAAAAAACTAGAAGCAAAAACTTTTTAAAAATCGTATCATAAAAGAATAAGTTTCTAACTCCAAACCGTTTAAAAATACTTTTTGTTAAATAAACAAAATTGAATATTTCAGAGTTAGTTACTTATCACATTTGCTTACTCATAAAGTTTAGTTATATTCAAATTCTTTAGAATGTCACTATTATTACTTAACTATGAATATAATTATATTACTTTAAGCATGCGAGTATATAGTGATGATGTAAGGCAAGTGGACTGTGTACAGTGTTATCAGACTGACATTTTTATTTGTTGTTCTCTGTTGCATATTATTATATTGTCATGAACATGATATGACAATACTAGATCAAAATTAACTTAAAGGTACCGTTCATTACTAATGCTTGTGTATAAAAACTCCTTAAAATATTTCAATTACATCTTTATATATATATATGGACTACATTCAATCATATACGAAACCAGTTTCCCGATCGGAAACTAAATCTGTAGTTATAAAAACCTGTATATTATGTATTTTACGAAATCCGAATCTCACTATTGTACTACTTGTATGATACAATATTATTAACTTACGTAACAACATTTTTATATGAATTTTTATTTTGTAAGTAAATTAATAAGATCTCATCATACAATAAAGAACAGTCTCAATTATTGCATGTATAATCTCAATAATTATAAGACCACAATACTTATGGGACAAGCATTTAAAAAGTAATATTAAAAAATTACTAGAAGATTGATGCTTGTATTATATGTAAATTGCAATACATACCCTAACTATATTTACAATACGATAATACAATTTTATTCATTATTATAAAATTTTTGAGAAAAATACTCGGCATTTTATAATAATATTTATCTCGATATAAAAGTAAAAAAGTACACTTACGTACATAAAATAAAAAGAGAAGTTAAATAAAATTTAATAATATTATTGCTGGTCGCTAGCCACTATTATACTTACTTACAGACAATGTTATATTTACTAAATGAAAAAAAAAAAAACAAAAGTAATGTGCATTAAAAAGCTATTTTGATTGTAAATATGTCGAAACTTACATTACAATATTTGTTTAATCCTAATCTATATTTACAATTTATAATTCCATTCCTAAAGCGTATACCATATTACATTTATTCACGATTACCAAAATATAAACGTTCCACAATTCATGATTTTGTTTCTGTATGCCAAATTAACCGAAACTCTTGCATCGATTCGGATAAGAATATTTTTTCAAATATTCGATAGTTTCGGTTACAGATATAATCGTCTGGAAAAATAATAAGCAATGTCATTGTTAATATTGATACTTAAATCCAAAGCCATGTAAGCAAATTATTAATTAATAATTAAATATGACCGTTTAAATATGACATGTAAAAGCGTGCCAAGACAAATTGTATCGACGGTAAATGCAAAATAGTCATCGTTAAGATGAATACTATTTTGATTTTACTACTATATTTTGTGTTGGCTATAATTTGTATTTTTTTTTAATTTCAATACTATTATATTCCTAATTGAGATCATCTATAACATAAATGACTTGAATGTTGTTTACATATACTAATAAATATTAGTAAAATCATATAAATAAATAATTAAAAGCACAAAACAGTGCTTTTTATTATCCATTTTTTATCTTATATTATCAAATGGACGAAATTGAAATGTAAAGGAATTGGAAATAATTATATATTCTTGTCATATTTAAATTACTTGTTAATAGTTGTTGCTGAGATAAAATGTTATAGCATATTCCACTTAAAATCATAAATAAAATTAAAAAAAAAGTTATGAGTGGCATGATTTAATTACTAAATCACTATTAATATGTTACTTAATAATGTAACTTTGATGAAAGAAATATGTTAAAAAGATAAAACCAGTCTGCATACAAAAATAATAAAAAAAACAAGCCACAAAGTTTTCTCCACAAATAATATTCCGCATTCATAGCTAGCGTGGTGAACAGAAATTTCATTTTTTTATTCTATGGCTTATTATTCTCGTGGCATTTATAACACCATTATAAATTTGACTATTATACAAATCATATGATAACTTTGGAAAGAAAAGCGTGAAATATGTTATCATAAAATTTCTTACTCAACAAACAAATTTCCATATTACACTTATTTAGTGCTAACTATGAATCATTTTATCAAAATAAACTTTACGCTATATCCGAATATGGAAAGATTAGCAAAAGAAATATCTAATATTATGATCGAGGAAGATGGGGGAGAGTGGGGTTTGTTTTATAACGGTTTTTATAACGCAACAAAAATGTTACCTTAAAAACAAAAAAAAACACTTTAACACAGACAGAAACGAAAGAAAACGAAAGGCCTACTTGGAAAACATTTCTAGATACGCCCATTCTATAATAAGACAATCCGTTAGCAAATTTTTAGATATTTTTTTTGTGTTGAGTTGTAGAATACAAGGGCTTTGTCTGGTTATCAAAATGAAGAAACGAAAGTTAGTCCCACGAGTGCCCACCCACATCGCAGACGTACACTGTGCCGCTGCGCCGAAGGCCTCGGTAAAATAAGGCTGAACGTTTTAATAATAATTATTGTAACCGTAGAACAAATATTATTGAAATATAGACCTTTTTTAACACATTTGTAATATAATAAAAAAAAGAAAAAAACTTTTTTTACCTTATTATATTTCTTTCTATATCACGATTCAACTCTCATGTCAATGACAGTGATAACAAACTACAAAATGTATGTAAAACTCATTTATCCTCAATTTTTTTAATGATATAAATAATTGAGGATACAATAATCACTTAACTCATGAATTACTTTTATAAAACTGCTTGTATTTTAAATTTGAATGTATTACAATCATATTTAGTGTACTTTATCATACTTGAAAAAAATATAGTAAAATTAAAGCTTATCCTTATGCTTAGTCATGGCTGTATGATAAATATTTTTGATGTATATTTTAGGTGATTCTATTAAAAAAAAACACAGATTTATGTATGCTTATGCGATCGACGCTGTCGTTACATCAGATAGATTTTTAAATGACCTGTCAGTGCAAATGTAAGCTAATCATATTCTTTTACGTACATCCAACCTAACCTACATCTTCACTGACAGTCAATTTGTTTACAAATTTATAAGGCCAAGTCCACATGATTCTGTTCAACTATAAACAAATGCTAAGATACTATACCCATACCAGGTATAAGTTAACTTGTGCACATAATTATTTAAGTCAGAATAAACCTTAGGATAGCTTTATTTACAGGATGAAAAAATAAATAAATCGATAAGTTCCTTTCCTGCACACAACAATTACGCCTGGTATGGATACAAAATTTAAGTTTATCCATTCATGTGATCATAGCTTTACTTTCTAGTGTCTATATAATATATAAGCGTGTAAGGTCGTGGCAGGTTAGTGTCGCTGCGGCGGGCGGTGCGGGCGGTGCGGGCGGTGCGTGCGGTGCGGGCGGCATCACTTGCCCTTGTGCTTGGGCGGCGTGGTGGGTGGTCCGCCCTGTTCCGCGGACGCGCCTATTGCCACGCCCTCGCTGTCTACTTCTGTCTGAATGTGGAATTTGTTGATGAGTGTTTTGTTTTAAAAATTAAACTTACATCGAAATATTTTGTAGCTTTTAGTGTATTGTCCAATTTATGACTTATTTTGGATTATCAATTGAACCCCATACTTTACTGTATTAACACAGCCCAAAAATACAAATAATTCAGTCTCTTATGTGGGAATCGGGCCCACAACCGTCGCTTACAGTCGGTTGCAGTGCCACTGCCTCACAACGTCTTCAATTAAACATAATATTGCTTATCATATTAAATAAGTAATGTCAACTTCAAATAAAGATTTGAAACAGTACCGTTTTGTGCTTCACGCTTATTCGCATACCAAAAAAAACAGATAGAAACCTTGAATTAAAGCACTCCCGCTCGCCGCTATTCGGGAAATGAAGTCGTTAAAATACGTAACGAGTTGCAAAACTCACCGCCACACTATGTCTTCCCAGAAAAGAGAAATTAAAATAATTCATTTGGAGATTGACTTACGATAAAGACGTCGTACTGTCATATACCGTGTAATTTTATTACAATAACTTCAATATTTTTTCTCTTCAGACAGAAACTTGAAGTTGTGACAATACACTCTGGTTAATACACTCCCTTTTGCTATATTACCACAAATTCTCGAGATATTGGTTATGGAATGGCGAAAACCAACACTTTTCCTTGTTACCAGACTAAATAAAATAAATCATTAAATATTTCATTTCACCTAGAAGCGAACCATCAACCGTTGCGTTTACATTCATACATGGCACATGTACAATGACGACCTCAATATATTTTAAATAAAATATTAGCTGTCTTTACAAAAATAAAATAACAAATGATGAAAGAGGCCAGAAATCGAGACCTGTCGTGGCGCAGTGGCACTAGCGTGTGGTTGTAACGGACAGGTTCTGGGTTTGATCCCCACACGAGGAAATATAATAATTAATATTTCCAATTTAAATACTTAATTTAATGAAACACTTTTAACCGGATTAATCGCGTATATTCAATGGTAAACATTTTAGGGAAACCCGACGTTCCGACCACTTTACAGTAGTCCAAAAATGTTTACCATTGAATATACGCGATTAATCCGGTTAAGTGTTTCATTGAAATAGTGTAACAATCGCGAAAATCAAAGACATTAATAAATACTTAATGTTTTCATTTCTTCGCTCTGGTACAAGGCAAAACGCGGCGTTAAGTTCAGCCACTCAACAACCAATGCCCTAAATTCGGCGGAAAGTGGGGAATGGAGTATCTTAACACTAGGTTCCCAAGTTTCCTCTGCCTACCCTGCCATGTGCGGGAACAGCACAGCGGGAAGCTGAGTAGAATGATGAAATAGAATATAATTAATTGTTTACTTACTTTTTCTTCTTTTGTGTTGGTCTGTGGTGTATTTGTCCCATTATTAGCATTACTGTTGTCCACATCATTTTCTGTAGTTTCAGTGCTTGTTGTGCCTTTAAAAAAAATAAAAACAATATATATTATTCCATACAACTAAGAAACTAATTCAAAGTATATTACAAAGGAATTATCATTTTAAGTCACTAAATCCAATATTTGACACATAGGAATGTGCTAATACTATTAATGTGAGGATAAATCTCTAAAACATGCAATACAATTTGCACTATAATTATACTAAATTAAAAGTTATGTATCTGTGTATAATAATTAAATTATGAAAGTGTTGTAAGACTAAAAAAACTTAGAACAATATTATTTTATCTCTATGGATGTTATATTTATTATGCAAACTAATAATATGAACATATCTAATACATACATAGTTCAGCATCTTATGATCCCTAATATTTCTAAACTATTGAAAATCTATTGTACATATTATTGAGGCCTGTCGTGGCGCAGCGGCACAAGCGTGTGACTGTAAACGACATGTTGTGGGTTCGATCCCCACTCAAGAACATGATATATTTAATATATTTAAATTAAAAAATGTTTTCATTTTTTCACACTGGTAACAAGGCAAAGCACACGGTTGAGTTCCGCCACTCAGCAGGTAATGCCTCAAATTGGACGGAAAGTGGGCAATAGAAGTGGAATGTAGTGTCTTAACATTAGGTTCCTTAGTGTGAAGCTATAAAAAATACATTATACCATATGTGTTAGAAGTTTAATTTTTTTCATTAAAGTTATTTAATATTAATTCAAATGTATATACTATATCGCATGTATTGCATGTGTATTATACATATAGGTATTTAGGTTTATTTGTCAAAAACTTAACAAACAGTGTTTGTATTAAACTAGAAAAAAAGGTGTTTTATATATTAAACTTCAAAATAGATAAAAAGTGTTTCGTACAATAAACTTTCATTCCCTTATAATATGTAGTATGATCTATACTTTAGATTATAGATCAATTTTAGAATTCATTTTCTAGCTCAGTCATAAGATTAGACTTAAGATCAATTTTAGAATTGACTTTCTAGCTCAGTCATAAGCAACCTCAATGTGTTTATTTTATGTTAAGCATACAATACTTTTTATTTTAAATTAAATGAATCCTCACCAGCTTGAATATGATTGGCGTTGCCCCGATCCGCCTCGTGCTCCCGCAGCACCGCGTCCAGGTTGTACCGGCGTCGGTAAGATACGAAGAATGTGCGGATGTGCGCTTCTGTCTTTGTTCCTAGCGTTTCGGCGATAGCTTGGAAATTTTTACCTGGTTTTTAACGAAAATTCATATAAGTAAAATATTTTAATGTCAATTGACGCATTTGTGGCGCAACGGTGCAGCGTCTGCGTCTGATTGTAAGCACGACAGATATGTATCGAACTTCAATTAGTGGAGGTTTTTCATTAAATGCTCTGCTACCAGAACAAAGCACGGTCTTGTGTTCCGTCGTACAATACGTAGGTACTCGGTACTAACATTTTAACATCTATATTCGTAAAAAGATGTAAAGAAAAAAATATTTTTTTATTTAAACCATTTTACACATACACTGCATATATAAAAGAATAAACCTTTTAAAATAAAGTATTTACCATATTTCCTAACAGCAGTGACCGCCATAAGTAATTCGTCGTTAGTCCATCGCGAGTTTATTTTTGCCGGCGGTTCACCAGGTCGAAGCTCTTCCACTCCTATGTCTCCAACTTTACGTTTCATCGCACTTAACTGTTGTTTGTTTTGTTGCACCTGAAGAATAAATGATCGTAAACCGATGCACCGAACCGTTAAACATCAGCAATTTCGACTAAAAATATAAATGAAAGGCCAGGCGGGATGGGGTGTGCGTATCTGGATCATCCAAATCAACAAATACCAAGATTAGCAGGACTCTCACTGCCTTAACGTAAAGTTATCATAAAAGCTAGTAAATAAAAATAAAAAATAACCAAAATATGGGGCATGTGTGCAGAATATATTTTTTGTTAAATCGCCTAATGCAATAATGTATAACACTACAACTCTTATGCGATCGGTTTTAATATCACAATCTCCACATTACATCACACAAATTATTAGTATTATTTAGGTTAAACAAACATAATTTGTCATATTAAGCTACATTGTGATAGTAGGCAGGCTTCAAATTTGCAGTAACTTCATAACAGAACTGTTTGTCGACATAGTAGTCGCAATCATTAAATTTCCACATAGTCAATATAGATAAAATTTCAATATAAAGTATACATATTATGTAATATTTAGGTGATAGGTAGAAGGGCAAATCGTCTGTAATGCACGTAGCAGCTAAGTGACTGCAAGTTTGTAATCCGCGACGAGTAGGGATGAAAATGTGAACTACATAGCGTCGGGTTGCCGGTCTTACTTGTCTCTTGAGCGAGATAACCTCTCTGTCCATGGCCTTGAGTAGGGCTTCGCCCTGATTGACGGAGCCGGGCTGGGCGGGCTCGCCGGGCTGCGGGCCGGTGGCCATGGCTACGAGATCGTCGTGATTGATGTAAATGCCGCGCGGCAGCCGGTGCTTGTACCGCTGTTGCTTAGAGCCGGGCCCGCGCCGCCCCGACGGGCCGCACAACGGTCGCATCGTGCCCGTGCGTCTGCCACATCATCGGGGTTGTTTTCGTTTTGCATTTTACATAACAATTTTATAAACAACTACATATGTAACATCTAAAAACCGAAGTGGTTTGTGCCGATGCTACATTTTTTTTATTACTTTACATACGCTCATCAAATAATATTAAGTATACACTATTATTAAAAAAATGCAAAATTATATACTGTTTTAATATTTTTATGAATTAGTTTATTCAAAACCCACACCCTCAAGAAAAATCCATATTTTCCACATTCAACGCAGTGCCGACTTTATTAATAATTTCTTTCATAAATTTAAATTCCCTCATCTACATTTACATACATATGTCAACTCCTAAAGCCGGTACTAAATGGCCCCTAAAATTATTTCAGAATACATGCGCTCTGTGCACCTAGTATCATAGTTAATTTTAAGTGTAGGATATATTTAACATTGTTATTCAATTTACTTCTTCGATGAAACGTAACGAGCGTATGTGATAAAAATGTGTGGGGAAAAACCGGCCATCATAATGTAAGTATTTTTAAGGAAAATAATAACTTGATTATAAATGACAATGTTATTTGAAAAGATCGATTTCTATTCGCAAAAATTATATTTCATTAAAAATAAAGTTAGAACTACAAAACAAAATAAAAAAAATATGTTATCCCATACATAATCTGTAATGGATATTTACCGACCTGGCGTGCACGAGGCATGCCTGACACAATTTGTGCGAATTGTGCGCCGTGGTCTGCGTACACAGAATGCCGCACACCGTACACCACTTGCCCGCCTCGCCTCCGTCTCCCTAAACCCCAATACACACTTTACTATCACGAAACCCAAACTCGGACCAAATGACCTCACATACTTCATTTAAAAACCCGTAAGATTCATAATAAAACGATATTCTGCACACATTTGTTCACGACAATCCTGGGGGCTGTTAAAGGAAGCATGCGGGGACTGGTGGGTGATTGGGGAACAGGTAAAGGTGCCATATTAATAGCTCTCATTAAGAATATTGCACAAATGATATAGTGCATATATAAATTTAAGAAAGTGATATTATCGTTTATCTCAATGAATTATATTATTGTCCTCCCATTTTGTAATAAACATTATAATAAATTCTTAGGTCAGAAATAACAATATATGAAATATGATGAAAACAAGAGATATTAAACTTAAAACTTTGATTGGTTATAACAATTTAAATACAAATATAATACATATGTGCATGATAATAGTCAGTAGATAAAAATGCAGAGCAGTTAACTAAAAATCAGCAAATTAAACAAGCAGCCAATGAAAATATAATGAGATAATCATCCTACTACTGTAATGGTTTAAGTAGAATTGCATCAAATAGTAATTAATTGAATCCACAGAGTTTAAATATAAGTAAATTATAATTAATTTAATGTTCACGCCATTTCTATTTAACATAAACACTTTATAATAATTTTTGTACTTATAAGTAATAATGACCATGGAGGACAAGATGATAAAAGCAATGCTGCCACAATCAAAATGATAATAAAATTTTATGAGTAGTGCGTGTATGAAATGTGACTATAGAACCAGAGAACACTGTATGATATCAAATGGACTACAGCACACTGATATATAAATAAATCTGAAGATAGAACATTGACTAGGGTACATGACAAAAAATAATCGTTTCGCTTAAATTCTGAATAACTTTATAGAAATACACCTTCTTTCAATAACAAAATAATAAGTTTTATTGGTAATAAAAAATCTACTTGAACAAAGTGTGTTTATGTTCAAGAAAGTGTTGGAAATATAGTTGTTTCAAAATGATGATGGCATTTTCAGAATGGTCATGTACCCTGAATAATAATGATTTTACTGCGGGAAGCGAACCCACCTCGCCATGATGGCCGCGGAGCGTAGGCCCGCCGGCCGGCAGGGGCTTGCCTCCTCGGACTATACCGCGGTGTAAAGTCCACTTCTGTTATTACCAACATAATAACTATCATATGTACTATTCATACTACACTACATCCATAAAAATCACTCCATTAAAAATATTCAGATTTAGAAGAAACTTTCTATTTGTACGTGAAATGTAAAGTGAAAATAATGTTTACAAATATAATATTAGGTAAGGTATAAAAATTTTAAAATGGCTGAACTAGAATTTGAATATCTTGGAAACTATCTATGAGCTATCCATCCAACCACTAAGTCATATGTTTTCTTGACATCTATTTGTAAGGCGTCAATTCACATAGCTTAGTGGTCTCACAATATTAAGATTTTTATACATTATCTAAACATATCATAAAATTGTAACTGTGTCTGTACATGGAAGATACATGGTATCATGTAATCGAACCGAAAATAATCAAGCGCAAGCAAGTCGCTTATAAGATATTTTTCCATCATTACTATGGAATAAGTTTAAAAATGTTAAAAATGATTGTTTACAATTTGTAAAAAAAAACTAGAGATCTACTCTGCATTTGTATTTACCAAGGCATCAGTGACTTTGTCTAAGGGCAATAATCATTGGACAATCCAGATACACTGTGTGAATCAACAAAGGATTATTAGCCTTCTTAATTTTTATCTTAATGGTAGAATGATACAGCATACTTAATAATAAAAGCTTAACAAATATAAATAAAATAACATACCTTCTCATCATTATCTGAATCTTTATCTGAACCACCAGGTTCTGAACCTGCTCCAGATTCTCTCTTTCCTGTTCCAGAACCTGCAGCATTGCGACCTTCACTCACAACATCCATTAAGGATGTCCGTGATCTTGTCTTTTTCCATGAGTAATAATATTTCACAAGAGATGCAATAGATTTATCCGGCAACTACAAGTAAATATGATTATTTTTTATAGCTTCATACCCTTAATATAGCATGAAACATCAAAACCTAGTATCAAAACACTTTAGTGTACCACCCACCACCTTATTTTCAAAACATTAGATGTTGAATTTCAGGTCCGTTAGTCATCTCTCATATGGCAAGCGGCACAAAAATGCATTGCAATGCATTTTGATACCAGGGCAAGGAAATAAAAAAAATCTCTTAAGCAAGAATCAAACCCAAGACTTCTGATATATAGATTAATATTGCTAGCTGTAGCACCAGTGTTCTCATTTAGCTAATCTATAGTGTAGATATAGACCACTTAAATTAGCATAGTTAAGTATAATGACAAAAAATATAAAATAATTAAACTAACACACCATTTGTCGTATTCTGTGAAAACTTTTGCCATGAAATTGGAAAGCTTGTTCAAATAACACTTTGTCTTCCACTGTCCATTCATCAGGAAATGGTGTAAAATTAGCAAGATCCATGGAAGCTCTGTTAAGGTCGTGTTTATGCCAGAATAACATCCCAAGTGCCTGTTCACCATTGTAACCATATTTCTCTTTAGCTGTCGTTATGTATTCATCCACTAAAAGAATTATTATTGAAATGTAAACCAGAAGCACAGCTGTTTAAAATCAGATAATAAATAATTACTTGCCACAACACAACTTACATTTAATATCAGATATATCAGAAGTTGGTGACCAGACCAGCAGGGCTCGGTCAGATATTTGATCAGGTCTCCTTTGCTCCAAGGGTTCTAGTTCAGGACAAATAGCCTGAAAATCTCGCCCCACTCTGATCTTTTCCGCTGCAAATGGCACTACTGCTTGGTTTTGTTGTTATAATTGTTGATGAGATGAGCGCAGCATGAAGGCAGATGAAGAGAAGCATAAAAATAAAGCATGATGTGAGTTTGTTAGATAGTACCACGGCGATTAATCAAATATAAGCTGGTTGATTTTTAGAGACCATTTGATGTTATAATTATTTAGCGTATGTTCGTACTGCACGTAACTTTTAAACCAATGTCATGCCGTAGGAAGCCCCATAATACACCAACATTTAATATGTACCAGCCTAATTAAAATTTAAACCTTACCATTCTCGTCCTCTGAACTGGAATCAGGACTACCGTGAACATTCGGGCTTGGCCCTCGCGAACGCTTCCCGTTTCGAACATCATTACTTCTTTCAGCCAAAACCATGATTACCACTTTAATACTCAATCACACTCAAATTCACTTACTAACTACAAATTTAAACAATTCATTGATAATGTATATATATCAATGTTAATATATCACCAATAAAAGTATATGCGAAGCTTCGCACTTCAATTCAAACGTGATTCAAACCACCGCATCAATAATCTGACAAACCAGCCTTAGGCTGTAATGGCTCTTTTAGAAGCGTCTGTACTTAAGCATTCACTTTTTAGCTGTTCGCTATTTTGTGTGAAATAATATTTTTATAAGTATTCGTTAATACTTTGGATTAACGAAATAATTACGAGTAAGTTTGTACAGTTAAATATAATATCAAGCTTTTATAACACTTAAAATATGGTTAAATAAATTAAACTTACAATTTTTGATTATGGTAATATTTATGGTACAGACTGTGCGAAATGAATCATAATACATTACAATCTATAAGTATAATAATACGCTATCTTCCTTAAAATAACAATATCTGTTGTAGTATTTTAGCGATATAATATTGAAAAGAGTTGTTTTGATTAACTTTTGGCATGAAATAAATGGTTCTTTTTTCATTTTCAATATTCTATCATTTTATATTTGAATAAGAGATGGCGCTTTAAATATATGTGTTAGCGATTTCAAGTTGTCTTTATTTTTATGTGTACTCTATAAAGTTTTATAGGATGTTATTGTAAGTCGTTGTTTATTACTGAGAATATGACTATACTGCTATCTGATTTCTATAAAATATAAATAACGAAAGAAAATTCGAAACGTAAATAATTAAGAAGTTTATATTGTTTTGTACAAGATATAAGTACTATGTACAGTAAAGATATTACAAAGTACAAAATAATGACACGTGAGCTTTTCTCCAACTTAAGCTTCCGCCAACGGTTGCTAATTACAATTCTCGCTAGTTTTTCTTTTTTTTAATGAAATTATGTTATAGGTATTAAAATAATTAAAACTAACTAATTATTAATGTGCAAATTATCCATTACTCTATAGTATTTCTAGTCAGAGTTCATATAATCAATTATTATTTCTATAAATAATAATTGATTATATGAACTCTGGCTTCGGCACTGAAAAAGTTTTGGTCAGTAAATTATATCTACTAAATGGGAATAAATATGTAACTTAGAGTGTAGCCTTTTTATAGCTTTTATGTTAAAGAATTATCTGACTAAAAATAAGCAAGGACTTCTATTATTTTATATATTTGTTAATAATATTCCTATGGCCGAATTTAAAGGGGGGAAGTACCTACAGGAAGCTATATGTGAGAAATAAAAATAGTATTAACAAGATTTTTCCCGTTTTACTCATAGTTTTATCAGTAAAACGGTCCTTAATGTTGTTCTGTGATATGATGAACAATGTACCTATACTCAGAGACGCGCCAGTATGTCCAGGCAAGTTAAAAACGGGAGACGCGTAATATGTACACACCACCATTCAAGTTACTTTTGAGCCTTCCATTATCCTAAACCGTTTAATATTAACTCACTCATTCAGCTTCACGTTGTAACCGTTCCATGGTCCCGCACTTGGCAGATTAGACAGGGCAAACTTAGAAACCTACTGTTAAGACACTCCGCTCCGTTCACTACTTTCGCCGAATTTAATGCATTGTGTGTTGAGTGGCGGATCTTAAGTCAAGTTGCCTTGTTACCAGAGCGGAGAAATAAAAACAAAATATTAACATTGAAAATAATTAATAATTTATTTCCTAAGGCGGGGATCGAACCCTGTTGAATTTAAAGTCACATGCTTGTACCCCTACGCCACGATAGGCTTCAATGTTTAGTATAAATGTATAAAATTTATCGTCAATCAATAGATATGCATGTATTAAAATTCTGTAGCTTGTAAAGTATATAAAGTTTCAACAATTTATCTCAAACGGTTATTAACATTCAAAAACCGACTTTTAGAATTGATTCAATAACTCATAAAAAACTTAACTAATACATAAACTTAACTTAAATAATCTAGACTCTATCTAATCATTTTTTTTTTCAAACAGACTAAACTGCTGATGACCTGCAATGATCTTTACAGCGTCACCGGGCGCAGAGGAAGGCTGAAGAAGTACTTACGAACTTTAATTCACGAGCACCCGCACATGAAAGGGACTACGCATTGCTACTTCGTGCCAAGGCGCGGAAGTGCTGTGAGATAGGACCATAGAGGATAGGACTAGCCGTGTCGCCGTTTACAACTGTGACAGCGAAAAAGACGCGAGACTGAAGACTGCAACCTGCCTGTATACTAGGCGTTTGCGACTGTAATTCGTTAATATATCCTTGAACGATGAAGGGATTGGAATGGACATCTGCGGGCTCAGAGTAGTGCTTGGCTAAGTCTTTGCAAAATTTATTTAGCGATTCTAATTCCAAGTTTCTGTGTCTAAGGAGGCCTATCTTTGTGAATATGAACACGACACAAGCGTAAGTCATTAGGGACGATTGAAGTTTTGTTTAATGCCAGCCTATTACGAAGTGACATTTTTCTCTGCTTGCATATATAAGTACATACGTGATGTGAGGCCTGAAAGAGAGTTTCGATTCTATTAAGATGCCTGATTATTTGACCTGGGATTTCCAGGGTATTTTTTTGTTACGTAAAATCAAGAGATGCTCGAGCATTTATCGATAACAGATGAAGGAAAAAGAATCCAATTTATATCACAAAAAAGTTTTGAAAATTATTATTTTGATTGTAAATCTTATTAAGCCGAAAAGATTACAATAAATTTTTATTTAACGATCTACCGGAATTTTAAATTCCAGAGAAAATATGTAAATATATTATATTATATATTATATTACATATTTCCTGTAGAAATTATATGTAGCGATTTTCTACAAAAGTAATACTTTAGAGAAATCATTAAGGACAGAAAATCATTGCTTTGAAAGACTATCTAACTTTTATATTTTTTTAACCTCCAGCCACATCAACTTTCCTTATTATATGCCATATATACATGCATGTTCGAAGGAATAAGCATTGCATCATCGATGTACAAAAGGAAATTTCCCTTCAGGTCACCTTTTACACTCCACGTTACCTTGATTCACAGTCGAAAACATCTATGCAAAAATAAGGTTAACAGACTAAAGTTGACATGGCGCAACGTGGTAATTAATTGATTATCAAATCGAAATATTGATTTGATAACCAATTAGTATTATTCTCACACGAAGTCATAAGAGACTTTACAGATTGTAGCTAGTTTCAACAACTTCTTTTTGATACTCTACTCTACTTGAAATATCTATGTGTTATGGACTAAGTGATTAAAAACGCATAGGCGGACTCCACCAGATTATTACCACCCCCAGCATTTAAAACCGGCGTTAAGTAGCGGTTTTGGCAACTGCATTTCACATTAGGTAATACCGGGCCCGGCGCCCATTCACCTTAAAGCCAACGGAAATGCACCTGTGGCTTATCACTCACCATCAGGTAATCCGTACGCCCGTTTGTTTTGTTTTTTCGATCAAAAAAGTATATGTATTTCTTATACATTATGGATATATCGAGAAAACTAATTCATCATTATATAATCTGCATTACTTATGAATATTGCTAAGTAACTATTGGACAAATTGCATTTTATCATGGGAAGGGAAACAAGCGTGAAACAAGCGTTGATCAAATAAAGATGAAAAACAGCGTGTAGTTTATAAATGCTCATTATATTTGCGCTAATAGTACATACGTGGAAGTACATTTTCGTAGTTTAATGTCAAATTGTAGTGAAACAGATGTCAGTGCGTGTTTAAGTAATTATTCATGAATATGTCGTGTCTATGTCATAAAATTGACAATTTCATGATAATTATCATTGAGTATTTCATAAAATGGTCACTTATTCACTCAGTTTTACGCTGTATCCTGCATATGGCAGGGTAGATGGAGGGAACTTGGGTACCCAGTATTTACATTCCATTCCGTTCCCCACTTTCCGCTGAATTTGAAGCATTGCGTGTTGAGTGGCGAAATTCAACGCCGCGCTTTACCTTGTTACCAGAGAGAAAAAATGACAACATATTAAAATTCGTTAAATAAAATTCTTTTCAAAAGTTTTTTGTGATGTATATTCATTTTACTTTAAAAGACTATTGATAAATGAAAATGAGAGAGAGAACCAACCGAGAGATCATGAAATTGAAGTAGATTTGCAGACAGCCTACATCTGACTGTCCGTGAGTCTGACCTAACATCCGAACATCTTCGAACCTCTAATCTGCTATGAAAAATAATATTTCTTTATAGTGTACAGGCGTCTACAAACTATTTTATGACTGTGGCTTTTCGGTGTTAGTGTGAAGGTAAGGTACGGTGGTAATGTGAGGGGGAAGGACATATAAGAAATGTGTCCCTTCCCCTTTACGTAAGCACCGTACTTCATGCATAAAAGAATGTGCATGTTTCGAAGTTAAGTGTATGAAATGATTGGTTTATTCCCCACCATTACATCATTTTTAATAAACCTCATATCCTCGCTAAGGAGAACAGCTATATTCCTCTAACGTTTCACGGGGTTATTGAAATACAAACACGTCATAACGCCAATAGAAATGACAGTTGAATTTTTTACCTCATTTTCATAGCTTATTATGTAATAATCAGGGCAGTTCGCGAGGTAATTAAAAAATCATTGGCGGTAGTTTAATATAATAAATATGTCAAGTGACAGACGTCTTATCTGTGCCAGTTTTCACAGCAATGCACGTTGGACGACTTACTTTCTACTAATTCTTTAATGTATATGCGATTAAGTCACAAATAATTTTATTTAAAATTTAAATGTAACTTTATGTAAAATAAATAGATAACAATTGAATTCATTAGATCTTTACTAGTGTAAATAAACAAATAATTAAGTCTTGATTTCTCAAAATGTAATTAAACATGTTTTTATTACGCTGATTTTTTTTGTAATGAGCATTATTATGAACCATTCTCACTCAATTCAAAACATATATTTTTTTCATAAATCAAACACAACGAATATAATATTAATTTGTAAGAAAAAATATTATAGATGTTAATCTATAATATTTTTTCTAACAAATTGGTTCACAACAAATTAACTATGTTCTTATTTTGACTTACTTACTTTTAACTCATAGCATAGACAAATAGTGTCATACGTTATTAGTATATTTACATAAATAATATAGCCCTAATAATAATACTTATTAATACTTATTATATAACTTATTAATATAAATTTTATTAACATGAATAATATAATAGCTTATATTATTCATGTAAATAAAATTTATATTAATAAGTTATGCTATTATGGGACTAAAACTATACTTTCTTAAGGTGAGTCAATCTCCTTTTGCACTCTTATTGATTTCTACGATTAATCAACATAAATTTATTATTAAAATTTATTATTATTTGTTTAATTATTATTAAACATAAATCTACAAAAGTATAGTTTACGCTGGAATTCTTCAGACACATTTACAAATAATAAAAAAATATAATAATAGGCACGTTCTTATCAAGTTACTATGTTTATAATTTTTGTACTCGTTACTTTACTTTTTAATTTATAGTATTTCCATTGGGGTGATAAATCCGCTATTCAAAGTTCATCTATGTCCTCTCATTTCATCATCCTTGTGAGAAATAATAATGTTAAAAATATTTAATAGCTATATCTCGGAGACAGTATTTTACCGCCATTTTACCGCCAATTCGCTTACGAAATTTTGGTATCAGCCGTGGAATATAATACATTAATAAAGTTTTCATAGCAGATCAAGGAATTTTTGTCATTAACAAACGAACAACGAAATTTTCTACCAATTGGTTCTATCCAATCGGTTAGGCAATACAGAGGTAGAAGCAGAAATTGGAGATAGATAACGTAAAGAAATAAATCAAAAATAAATCATGGGAAAACGAATTTTATGTATAGCAGGGATGCTATATGTTGAAAAAAATAGAAATTATAAAATTATTTTGTCTTTTTCATTCATTTAGTTTAATAGTTATCGCATTACTACCTAGTCATCAGTAGTAGTAGAACGTTAAAAACATAATTACATACCTATGCCCTTATCTAAATATATCGTTTTAACTTTGTTTAGAGTTCAAGACATAAGTGAGTTTCCGGCTATTCTAAATAATACAAGGGATTTTATCGATATTTAATATTTTCTTATTATTAATTATATAACTAAAAATATGACATCCTGCTAATATTATAAAATATGTAAAGTGTGAGTTTGTAAGTATGGATGTTCGTCGTCATTCACTTTCAAGTCATTCAAAAAACCTACTGACCAGATTTAAGTGATATAAATAAATAAATGGCTTATACATGAATATAACACAAACTACAATTTATGCAAAGATTTTGTATAATATGACTATAGCAGCATTCTGTAAGCAGGTTCATAAATAAACTAAATGGAGGTCAAAGTGGCTGGTTTTTAGCAAATTAATAACTTTGAATATTTAAAAAAATATATATATTATGTTTAAGGTCACATAGCAGAGCTAAATTACATATTTGATAAACAGAAAAAAAATGCTTTTACGGCATTGACAGCACGTTTAAGTTGTTTCTAATATATTTCAAATCATTACAATAAATAGCTACAAAACTATTTGGACAATAATATCCAAAAATTATGAAAGTTCACGTATTTCATCTGTACCTAACCATATTTATATACTTAGCATAAAAATGTTGCATTAAGAAGTAGGGGTGTCTTATTCTACGAGTAATTTAGATTTAAACTATTTTTTACATGCTTTTATTCAAATTTCCGATTACAGCTTAGAATAGAATCACCCTGGTACTGATGGTGTCGTAAGAGGCGACTAAAGTACTCTGGGAGAGTCAAGTTGTCCGCAATGGCAACACACATGGGGAGACTTGAAGGGATTATTACCACCCCCGGCATTCAAAACCGGCGTTAAGTAGTGGCTTCGGCCACTGCGTTTCGCATTGGGTAATGCCGGGCCCCGGTGCCCATTCATCTTGAGGACCGGCAACGCTCATGCTCCTCTGGTAACACGGGGCTGTGGGCGGCAGTAATTACTTTCCATCAGGTGACCCGTACGCTCGTTTGCCGTGTCTTATCCATAAAAAAATAGGTGACTTAGTGTATTTAATATCTTGCACGCTAAAATTTTCGATTATGACTTTAGTCTCATGACTATGAATATACATATAAATTTTGGAGGTGAGAAGAAGCACCTCTATATAATTATAAAACAGTGATAGTCGAAATATATTTAATTAAATTCGAAACAAACGAACAACGTTCGTTCAGGTTGGCGTAGTCGCACTGATTGTCCAAGCTTGGCACCGAATCGTCGCATAAGAAGCTGGAAGCTTCAAGAACCACCGGTCAGAGAGGAATATCAAGAAAGAGTTTCCAAAAAGTTAGACAGCTACGAATCTGGAGGTGAAAATATCGAAGTATGCTGGCAGAACCTAAGGAATTGTATGTCGGAAATAGCGGCAGAGGTATGTGGTAAAGGGAAAAGAGGCTTTAACAAAAAGCGAGATGAATGGTGGGATGATGAAGTGAAAGATGCAGTAGGAAAAAAGAGGAAAGTATGGCAGGATTATAAAGCCTCGGGTAAGGATAAAAGCATGAGAGAGATAAGAAAGAAAGAGTACATATAAGCTGCACAAACACCACTCTGAGAAAGAAAGAGGTGAAAGGTTAAAGAACAACTTTCGGGAAAACACAAAGCTTTTCTGGTGAGAAGTGAGTGGTTCCCGGAGTTGCCCGCTAACCTGTAGAATGAAAGGGGTGCTTTCGAAAGACGGTGAACTTTTAACTGAACAACCACAGGTTTTGCAGCGATGGGCGGAATTTTACAAGGAGATGTATGAATGTGATGACGCCTCTGCCTCAAGTAACAACGAAACGCTGAGTCTTGATGTACAAACAAAGTAAAGTGTTTTTACTATGTTTTAAAGTGTTATTCCACACTTAGGACAGAAAATACTAAACTTAAATTTAAAAAGCGTATAAAAATTTTAGGAACTTCTGGAACGGTATTCCAGAGGCGCGGGTTCAAATCCTGCTTCGTTCAAAATTTTTATACGCTTTTTAAATTTAAGTTTAGTAAAGTAAAGTGTGTCGGAGAAACATTAAAAAAGTGTCCTCCTGTATTAAGTATATTTCGTGACTTGTGTAGTTAAGAAATATTCTGTATTTAAAATATTAACTATATACGTAGTCAAATGTAATTTAGTAAATATAACCTAACCTAATCAAAAACTGCTGAGATAACATAGATAAGTGATTTAAAATTTCTAAAGATATAGCTTTGTTATTTTTAATCATTTTATTATTGTTAATACCAAAAGAAAAAGTTTTGAATAAATGGGAAAGCTTTGTTCTGTGAAAAATTGTCCAAGTGGACGAAAATTAAGAAATAAAGGGTTCATACGTCTCAACCTGTCTTTTTTCGACGAACAATATGTATAACAATTAACTTGTTATAATAATTTTGCAATACCGAAAGTGAGGTATTAGCAATTTGTTGTTTTATAATAATTGAATCATTCCAAAAAAAAAATTGATCATAATTATTTTTCAATGGTTTCGTCATTTTAGTGATAAAGCGAAAGTCTTTCTTTCTTTTTTTTATTTATTATCCTTCTCTAATTATTTATGGCGCTGTGTTTAAAATTATCGCTTTTGCAACTGTGATGATTGCTTTATTGCCGCCACCAATTTTTAATGTACTAAGATGGTTCTCCTCAACTCTTCCTTCCATATTTGTACATATAATATAAATATAGATAATCAATACTATTGATAATTCAAAATGGCCGCAGCAATAAGATGGCGGATTAGTTATCTCATTTCTGTGTAACTCATCTTATCAATCAAAAGAAAATATTGTCAAAGAAAGGTCTTGATTTGTAAAATAATATACAGAATAAACAAAAAAAATCTGGAAAGCTTCTTTTTAAATAAATATTTTCAAATAATATTTTATTATTGACGTAACGTAACATTTGAACTATATATAATCTACAGTTTCATTTATGATGTAACTGCTACGTTCATATGTTATTTCATTAACTTATTCTTAAGTATATTATATATAATTTATTTATAACTTTTTTATATTAATTTCATTTACAAAATAAAATAAAAATAAAAATTACATATTTGTATTAAAATATCCTATGCGTACTAAGTATATACCAATTTTCTGAACGTTTTAAAGCAGGTTTACAAGAATACGATTAACGAGCACCGACAGGAATGACAGAAATGTCATTTCGTTGCATTTGAGATTTGTAAAATATTCTTATTTTCCTTTAATACAACAATGTTATCATAATTTTGATAACGACAATGCTACAATTCAGTAGTTTACTTAAAGGTTTGCTGTGAAGTCGGTTGGAGTAGCTAAAAACAAATAACTTAAAGAATGGTGCTGTGAGGGATACCGCATTGTGAAATAGTATTGTTTTCGCACAAATAATTATTATGGTTGTTATGTAATTAATAGAAGTTTGTTAACCGTAATACTATATGTTAGTTAAGATGAGGGCGGTTGCGTTGATTAGTGGAGGAAAGGACAGCTGTTACAACATGATGCAGTGCGTCGGCGCCGGGCACACTATTGTAGCCCTGGCCAACCTCCAACCAATACATAAAGGTTACTTTTGTCATATTTACCGATTTAGATACATATATATCAAATTTCATCAGAGCATAATATTTATACATGAGGTTGCAATAACCTGTTAAAATGAATTCAAATGTTTTTTATAGTACCTATTTACTTTTCTATTGATTTACATAGTATTTTTTTATAAATACTAACTTCAGTCAAATTCTTTGAAGGTAGTATGCAGTAATAAATAAATTTAATTTTTTATAGATGAATTAGACAGTTACATGTATCAAACAGTTGGTCATCAGGGAATAGATTTATATGCTGAAGCAATGGGTCTCCCTTTATATAGGGAGATAATATCTGGTGTGGCTGTTGATCAAAGCCGAAATTATAAGCCAACTGACGAAGATGAAGTGGAAGACTTGTATAGATTGTTATTCAAAGTGAAGGTATAAAATAAAAAAAAAACATGTGTTATGTATCTATATAACAATTAAATGTAGTAATAGTGGCTTAGATGCATATGTGTAAATGGTGATATATGTGGGTTCATTTCCCATTTAAGGGAATGAATTATTTTTATTTCCTTGCTCTCATAATAAGACAAAGTCTCAAGTCCACCAGTCAACAAAAAAATCAGTGTTATTTAGTGGACTATAAAAAAAATAATCAGTGGCCAAATTTAGAAAATATTTGAATATAAAAAAATATGAGTATACAAAGTAACTTATTTACTTTCATTAAACAATAACTACTATTAACTTTGTTTGTTGATTACTAAGAGTAAAAAGCACATATGTACATTAAATATCTCACATAGCATCATGCTAGTCCACATATCAGCTAAAAAGTAAATTTTGAATATTAATTGTTAGACTTTTTAGTTCTGATTTATGTACATTTGTTACGTGTACTTTGTATAGAAAGTATTTATTTCAGAATGAATTAGATATAGAAGCTGTAGCTTGTGGGGCAATATTATCCGATTACCAAAGAATCAGAGTTGAAAATGTGTAAGTTATTACTATATGTATATATTATATAATACTTCAATGTTGTTTATCCCATGTTTATGAAACAATGATACTTTTTAGAAAACATTAAATATTATATTTAGCTTAACTTAAGCCCCATATAAGATGATTTTTTTTTAAGTACTCTGACTACTAATCATGAAATCACTGCTCTTCAAAAATGCCTGTCTTCTATATAAATTTTCCTGCTTGTTAAGGACATGTACCTAGATTACTAATATTTATGTGTGTAACAGATATTTTAAACACTTGTCACCAATAAACAGAAAAAAAAACAGAACATTTTTATTTATTGACATATAATATTAAATATTGTTCTTAGATGTCAAAGACTTGGCTTAGTGTCTCTTGCATATCTTTGGAGAAGAAATCAAAAGGAGCTCTTACAAGAAATGATAATTAATGATGTTAATGCAGTTATTATAAAGGTAATTGCAATTGTATTGCTTGCTTATAATAAAAAATACATGTCACGTAAAAGTTGAGATTGAGGCACGTGAGTTGCGCAAGGTAAGCACAGTGTTGAGTTCTGCGACTTAACATACAATACCTGTAATCTAACGAAAATGTAGGATGGAGTGTCTTGCCACTAGGTTACCAAGTTCCCTTTGCCTGCCCTGATATGTGTGGGATACAGTAAGAAGCTGTAAAAAAATATGCATAAGTATTCATTAAGTTCAATATTCTCTAGAAAAATATTGAACAATAGTTTTATAATCTTTTCCTTGTGGGTTTAAGTTTGATACTAAGTTGTGTTAGACATGTGTGGTGTGTGTGTGTGAAATTGTG
The DNA here is from genome assembly GCA_019049475.1 of Eueides isabella. Classification (NCBI taxonomy): domain Eukaryota; kingdom Metazoa; phylum Arthropoda; class Insecta; order Lepidoptera; family Nymphalidae; genus Eueides; species Eueides isabella. The sequence goes on along the minus strand of CM032389.1, from coordinate 9,862,476 downwards.
CAGTACTTTTACTTAACAAAATTAAAAAAAATAATCCTATTCTATAATAATACTTAAAATATTTATTACTTTTATAAGCATAATACTGTGATAGTGCATATGACTTCTTATTTATAGTTTATCAAAGTATCGATATAAGAATCATCATCTAACTGTAATGCAATATTTTTAGGTTTGATTTTAAGATTATATTGCTTACTATATTGCTTTTATGGAAATGTTATATATTTATAAAGAGATTTGGCCAAACTGTACTAATTTCTCTTAATCGGAAGAAAATCGGAGAATAGAGGAACATACCACTAATAATTACTTGTTTACTTCTGCATGGACATGCTCAATACGATAACAAAATTTAATATCTACATGAAGGTCAATATGTATCTTTCGACTAACAACACGAATCTATTAAATTATTCATTAACAGAAATGTGTTTCAAAACAATTAGAGAACATAGTAGGTACATATTACAAAAAGATAAGGAAGTGATATTAACTCATTAGTCTAAATACTTAGTTGCCTACGCATAATATTTCCATTATGGGCGCGTTTTTTTTTAATGTAAAATACAAGGCAAACTTGCTTACGGATCACCTAACTATAAGTGATCACCGCCCCGTATATAACCAGAGGAGCTACATATGCGTAGCCGGTCGTTGAGGTCCATGTCGTATCGAACCTAAAACATTCCACAATTGAGTGGCGCCTGAAAAGAAATTGCTAAGAAACTGATTAGGATAATATTTTAGCTTGTGACGTAGTGTATGGGTATACAATTCGACGGCAGATGCCAGTTCAAACGGTTAAATACAATAGAAAACACAGCGAGGAAATATCTCTATGCAAAGCCAAAGTGTTCAAGCCCTCTCACATTGTTAGGTCCCCAAAGATTCGAACGACTTTACGTTGTATGCGATCAAGTGGCTCAAGCTGATACTGGGTACCGATATTAGACCCAATCTGGGTCCTATGCAAGGCCAAACAGCGTTTTGGCATGAAGGTCGGTCTCGCGCTGCCTATTTATTACCCCTAGCGTCAATGATGACAACTTGGCCTTGATTTCCGATCACGATACTGGCAGTCTCTCGAAACGTAATTACTTAATACTAAATTATTTTTTTATAATTAACTAATTAAAACGTTAAGGCTTTATATAATGATATTGGGCGCCACTTTAAGCAGAATGTTCTATGCGACAGTCTATTTTAATGAAAAAAGTTTTTTTTTTTTTTTAAATAGACTCATGTTTTATAGTTTTACGCTGTATTCCACACCCACGCACCGCTCAATTTTCAAAACACTATGTTTTCAGTGGCGGAACCGCACACATCGCACTATTACTGCTTACTAGTATTGAAATTTCGCGCGTTTACTGCTTACTAGTAAAATAATTGATTCCCACAAGTGGAAATCGAACCTACTACCATTGTGTTAACAGTAGCCTTTAAAATAATTTTAAAATGATAATTCTATATTAAATACATTATCAGGTAGCAGCGCTCGGTCTAGACCCAAGGATACACCTAGGAATGACAATAAAAGACATCCAGCCTCACCTTCTAGTCATGCAAGAGAAATATGGATTGAACGTATGCGGTGAGGGCGGAGAATACGAAACCTTTACACTCGACTGCCCTTTGTTTAGGAAAAAGTTAGTTATGTAAGTATTTTGGTAGTTTCAAACATGCGCGATATCATAAGTTATCATAATAACTATTGCTTTTTAGCTTTTTAGCTTCTCTGGGAGTTAATTAGGGAACCTAGTGTTAAGACACTCACACTTTTCCTGACTTAATTTTTGTGTTTGCAAACACACAATACGATTTTACAAAGAGTCTTAAATTTGTGCTATTAAATAAGTATATTTCTCTTATGTTATATAGCAATTATTGGTAAGCCGAATACATAAATAAATAAATGAAAAATTGTAATATGGAAGCGGCCAATGTCATTTATTTAAATAATATTATTAGTATTCATATTAAATCTGATCTAACGATATAACAGTAAATAAAACTATAACAATATCAACAAAATATCGTGATGGTGCACTTGTAAAGTGTTTTACTAATTTGTCACTTTATTTTTTAAAAAATATGTTTGAATCATGAAATTATAATCGATGTTATGCAAAGGACAAGGAAAGGACATTTATTTAGTTTTAGTATATCAAGCGTCTAATCACTTTGTTGGTAAACTGATAAATATAACAGTGATAAAATTAAACAAACAATCCCAATATGAGTATAAACAAATATCTAGTCTAAAAAAAGTATGGGGATAATTTCCGTCACCCAACTACATAACATCTCGAAAATTAGACGAAAAATATGGAATGTAGTGTCTTAACACTACGTTTCTTATGGCTGCTACTGGCTATACGGCTACATAGCTGCTATTATTATGATGCTACTTGCATTTATATTTTATTTCAAACACTATAATACCTCGTTAAAGATAAAAATAGATAATACTATTGAAAGAACCTACTTTTATGTTGAATATAAACTAACCTAAGCAGTATATTAATGCTTTTGGAGTATATTGTAGGATTGACTAGATTAAAACGTTCACTTTCAAAGCAGTATATTTTATATCGTAACGTATCTACTGTAGTAACGGGCATACCATTCCAGCGCTTAAAGTAAATTCACTGTTATTATTTTTAGATCACAAACATGATATTTTTCCAATGTTTTCAACAGAGACGAAAAAGAAATGGTGATACACTCGGACGACCCGGTCGCGCCTGTCGGCTACTTAAACTTAAAGCTGCACCTAGAACCTAAAGAAAATTACGACGAAACGAACAAACTACCTCTTACTGTGAAAAACTCATTAGATTTTATAAAGGACTTGAACGATACGGTGTTTAGTGACATAAGTGATATAGAACTTAGTGAAACGGAATTGGAATCTATCGAGAAGCTGGAAAAAGAAGAGATTATCAAGCAAAATGAACTCAACCCATTGCTCACTTATTCCGGTGACAATGCTAATATAGACGGCGATAGTAATGAATTAGAAGATTCTGAAGACGGCTATTATTACGATGAAATGAATGATCTGGATGATATGCATCCTGTTTTGGATCATAGATCGATATATGGGAACAAACATGGATGGTATTTTATTGGTGGAATCGTCGGTGAAGGTGTCGATACAAAACTGGCCACGGAGGATGCTATGAAGAAACTCATTAGTAGGTAAACTTGTTGAGACTTTTTTGATAGTGAATGTTTTTTCTTGTTATAACACAATATACTTCTTCTTTGTTCGTAAATATTTTTATGAGACTTTGACTAAAATATAGAAGGGGATATGGAACAGTCTTTCTATCCCGATTCTCGTGGAATTGGGGCTTACGCAGGAAAAAACACGTTTGCTGTCCGCGCGTACCCACCGCCTACGTAGTTTTAAAATAATTACAGTTGTTTTTTTTTATTAAAAACAATATTTTTTCCAACAAACCCAAATGAAGTAAAGAGTGGGGTATACGTGTTCTTTATGGTAACGTTCCTTCACGAGTGAGGTCTACAATTATCCATATTGTTTGACATTTATATTGAGTATTAAAAAATCATTTGAAATTTTAAGATAGATTATTAAAAAAAATGTTAATATTTAAAGTAATATTACTTTTTACTCAAATATAAATTATTGTTTTAACCAGTAAGATACATACTTTATAATATTATAACTTTTAAATTAATATCTGGACTAGACATTTATAGGCAGTTAACCAATTAGTGAACCTATATTCAAAATCGTCTGTGAATGCGACAGGTTGTTAGTTCGATCTCCATTCGAGGAAATGAAAGATTTAATATTTTCATTTCTATGCCCTCGTAACAAGATAAAGCGTGGCGTTAAGTTACGACACTCAACACGCAGAGCCATGTGCGGCAGCTTGAAGCTGAAAAATAAAAGAAAATATATTTACTCATAAGGAAGGAATCAATAACATATAATTGTCAGAGGAAAAAACGTTAACTATAAAACAATAGAAATTACAACGTCTCAATATTATTGTCATAGTATTGATGTGTTGTCATAATAGAGGTGGTATTTTGCTCCTATTGCAATAGTTTATACTAATATAATCTTTGTTTTCCGCGACAACTAGGGTCTGTTTATACTATTATATCTAGCAACTAATTGTAACTGATTCTGAAAAGTTGTCATATGAAAACATGAATAAAGTGGAAAAAAATACCACGTTAAATCACTGTTGGGTTTACAGGTGTCCCGACGTAGGTAAAATATACAACCTAGCTAAAGCGCTTCATTCATTGGTCAACAAGCTCACCACCACTGAGTGGTTAAAAGAATTTAAAGTGATAAGCTTATCGATTTAAAAAATATGTAAACGTATGTTTGTGATATATAATTGTATATAATATGTTGTGTAAATGTTTTATATGAGACAATATCATTTTCTTTTATTATTGAGCCTTACACTGTATCTCTCACATAGCAGGGTAAGCAAAGGGAACTAGGTATTGTGTGGCATTCCGTGTTAAGTGGCATAACTCATCGCCGCACCTTACCTTGCAACCAGAGCAAAGGAATAAAGTTAGCTTCAAGTTGCCTCTTTCTACTCTGCCATATTTGGAACACAGCGTGAAGCTAAAAAAAATATCAGATGACATAGACATTTTCTGTTTATATAATGAGTGGTTCAAATTTCTTATCTTTACTGCAATTTATTTAATGCCATCTCGATAAATAAACGTCTCGTGATTTGAACTAAATCACAAACAATCAAGATTAGATACTTTGTATGTGTGTACATATAAAACAGTAACTGAGTTATTTCCGTGCATATTTAATTACAGGTATTATTTACAGCCGCAATATTACAAGTAGGTAATATGTTCCTATTGAAATTAAAATATGTATGTAAAAGTTAGCGGTTATTTACAGTTGATAGAATAAAAATTTTACTATGTAAGAAAATTAAATCAAATCCATCGCGGCGCAGTGGCGCTTACTGTCTATTCTAAACAGCACTGTTGTAGATTAAATTCCCGTTCGGAGGAATGAATTGTTGAATATTTTCATTTTTCTCGCTCTTGTAGCAAGTCAAGGGTCGGCGTCGAGTTTTGCTCACCAATACACAATGTCTTGAAAAGTATGCAGAAAGTTGGACTGTTTTAAAGGTCCAGGCTCGCCCTGCTATATACAACGTAAAAATAAAAATAAAAAAAATCTTCAATTTTAAAATGCTATCTATTATTACATATTAAACAATACCATACAATAAACTCGAAACAGAGTTAATAACTTACAAATCTAATACTATAATTATTGAAGCAATAGACTGTAATTATCACAGCACGTACAGCAGACGTTACTATAGTTATTATTAATCTTTATAATAGTTATAATAGATTTAAACCACAATTTTATAATTTCATAAAAACATTCTAATGTCATTACATCTTTTGTGATACTCATTCTATTTATACGAAATTACCTTTACAGATCTACTGGATAGTGAAAGTCTAGAACTTCCCGACGTGTGTTCAGTGAACATTTATATGCGAGATATGGAGGAATATGCGGCGCTTAACGCTGTGTATGTGGACACGTTTTCATTCCCCAACCCTCCTACCAGGGTTTGTGTGCAATGTCCCTTACCAAAGAATGTTGGACTTATTATGGATGCGGTAACTATTGTGTTTTTTATTTGTATTTTTTTTATAATATTTTTGTTTTGTATTTTTAATATTTTCTAATGGTTATATTGAAACGCGTATATTTAATTGTAAGCGATAGCAAAAAAATAATAAAAAAAATAACAAACTACTACATTATTCGATCACATGTATTTATTTACAGTAATGGTGGTCATTCTATTACAAAAAAAAATATTTGTAATAAAATCATTATATAAATTTAATGAGAACGTCATGATAGCGCCACTGTAAAACTTACAGTTTCTTCCTATTCCATTTCCTATTGGAAAATATTCGAGTCTTGTAATTTCCAATAGGCAATGGAAATAAATGGCTTGCGCGGTTGGAACGGTTTTAGCGTGAAGCTAAAAAATCTATTTACTATATGAAGGTGGCGTACAAACAAAACAACATGAATCAAGAGGAGGGCGCGTGCAAGGAGCGCGTGACGATGCACGTGCAGGGTATATCACACTGGGCGCCTGCCAATATCGGCCCTTATAGCCAGGCTGTTAAGGTTAGACTTTATTTTTTAAAACTTAATTTTGGGTTAGATGAGAGTTATTAAAAGTGCTTATTATTTTGTAAAATATTCTCAACGGTAATTTTAAATATTTTTAAATACTACAACTACAAAAATGCTCATTTCTCTCTCGCTATGTTGTTATCTTCTGTACTAAATGATGTGGTGTAAGCTTAGACTTTACTTATGAAAGCTTATATATTAATACTGTTGAGCTCGGAGCAGTGCATGGGACTTGTGACCACACATGTAGGCTTAATGAGCTCCTTTACAATGCTGTATCACTCGCCTTCACTGCTCCAGTTCAATATAGCAAATTACCTAGAAAGGAAACAAGAGGTCTGTTGTGGTGCACAAGCACAAGCGTGTAACTGTGCATCAGTGTGCAAAGCGATGGGTTGTGAGTTCGATCTCCACTGGATATAATGAAATATTTAATCTTTTTCGTTCTGGTAACAAGGTAAAGCGCAGCCTTGAATCCTACCACTCAACACGCAATGTTCGACGGAAATTGGAGAACGAAACGAAATATCTTAAAAATAGATTCTCAAGTTCCCTCTGCCTACTCTGCCATATGCAGAATACAGCGTGAAACCTCGACAGGAAATAAATACCCCTTTTTATAACAAATTATAACTTATTTGTAAATTAAGCTTAGCGTAAAAGTCAGTTCATTGTGGTGTGTGGGGGCAGGTGGGGCCGGTGGTGGGCACGTGCGGGCAGATCGCGCTGGTGCCGGGCAGCATGCGGCTGGCGGGCGGCGGCGCGCGCGCGCAGTGCGGCCTCGCGCTGCGCCACCTCGCGCGCGTGCTGCGCGCCGCCGCCTCGCGCGCGCACATACGCAGCGTCGTGCAGGTCGGTCCCTTGTGTGCTCAGTATACATGCCATACGTGTTTATATCAACAAGCGGATCCACACGGTGTGTCCGTTTGAACTATACAATAATATTATTTATGTGTAATTGGGGAAAATTGATTTAGAATGTTTATCTATACTTATGTTAACTTAATGCCGTGTGATTCCGGCTTAGAATAGGATCACCCTGGTACTGATGGTGTCGTAAGAGGCTAAAGTGCGTGTGGTAGAGTCACGTTGCCAGTAGGTAATGGCAACACGCATGGGCAGACTCGACCGGATTGTTACCACCCCCGGCATTTAAGACCGTCGTTAAGTCGTGGCTTTGGCCACTGCGTTTCGCATTAGGTAATGCCAGGCCCCGGTGCCCTTCCACCTTAAAGGACGGCAACGCTCCTGTAGCTCCTCTGGAGGTACTCGGGGCCGTGGGCGACGGTGATCACTTACCATCATGTGATCCGTACGCTCGTTTGCCGTTTTTTCCATAAAAAAAAATCTTATCTTTTAATGTTAGTCACTAAAATCTATTTTTGTTCCACAGACAAACATATTTATTTTTAAATCACACACAAATAATTCGACTTTATTTGTATGTCTAGGTCATATGTAGATAAATACATTTTAAATATTTAAAATATTATTTTATCATGCTCGCAAAAATAATAAATCATCACATCTATCTAGATCGGCATGACAAGCTCGATTCCTATGTAAATCCTATTTCTATGTAAAATATATAGGTATCGTAACATTTTTGGAAACCCGACGTTTCGAACACTTTGCCGTAGTCGTAGGCCATGGTTAAGCAAACATGGTTATTTTGTAATCACAGTTAGACACTTTATATAACGAAAAGACAGTCTTAAAGACACTCAATACAATAAAACAGAACAGAATAGTGCTAATAGATGTTAATGATGTTTTAATATAAAGAAAATATTTAATTAGTTTTTATTGAGCTAAACAACATAATATTTCATATTTTAGAAACCTTTAATTTTTTTTAACCTAACAGGTCTCAATACTGGCGCAGTTTGTTGTCCAATTTGATACATTTGACAAGATACTTTGTACCCTTATAGCCCTAACAGACGACTGAACCGAACCTCGACTTTGGTTCTCCATCAAACCACGTTCGATAGTATGGAGCACGGTTCGTCTAGAAGATATGGTTCGGTCGTCTGTTGCGGCTATTAGTATAAACAATAGTATAAAAGTGTAAATGAATCCAGAGCGTGTGCTACGTGACGCGGCGCGGCGCGGCGCGCGAGGCGCGGCGCCAGCTGGAGCGGCGCACGGCGGGCGCCATCGTGCAGTGCGCGGTGGTGGGCGCGCTGCCCCGCGCCGCCGCCGTGGAGTGGCACGCCTGGGCGCACACCGATAACAACCGGTTTGATTGTACGTACTATACACTGCTATGCAGTAGTCCCCCATCTCTCTAATGGGTGCTCAAAAACGGACTTATTTATTGACAATTACTGAATGTTACCATGTACAAGTTATAATTGCAAAGCATTGTTAAAGCGCAAATATACGAAGACTATTTTTATAAGCACCCATCTAAGTAAATAGTATTTTCTGTAACAAGACTAAGACTTGTTTAATTTTATTCTCGCTGTATCCTACCCATAGCATGGTAGACAGAGAGGACTTTGGATTCTAGTGTTAAGACAGCCCATTCCGTTGCCCACTTTCCACCGAATTTGAAATCTTGCGCGTTGAGAAACTCTTGGCGAAACTCAACGCCGCGCATTTCCTTGTTGTCAAAGCGAAGAAAAGAAAATATGAAATGTTTCATTTCTTCAAATAGGCTCGAAACCACCTGTTATTTACAGTCACATGCTTATGCCCCTGCGCCACGACAGACCTCATTGTTCAGTGACTATTTGTCATAAAATAATTATTTATGTCAATATGGTTTTAATTTAATTATGAGTGAACAAATATGTAAACGGCTAGCCAAAAAGGTCTAGCGAGCCAAGAAATGAAAACATTAAATATTTAAATTGAAAATATTAAATGTCAAATTTCCTCGAGTGGGGATCGAACCCACAACTTGTCGGTTACAGCCACACGCTTGTGCCGCTGCGCTACGACAGAATAATTAAAATAATTATTTGTTTATAATAATAAAATCAATGTGACAAAGAGGTACAGTTGTAGATTCCCTATTCGAGAGAGATAATTTCCATTTCTCTGATTTCAAATAATATTCTGAAAAATATGTTTATTGTCTATGATCAATTTCTTTTAAAATAATGTAACGTTTTAATATTTTTTTAAGCTGTTGATATTCTAACGTCTCATCTATATGTCCGTTATTCTAACGTCTCATCTAAAAAATACTGTCTTTATACAATTTGATTGCAGAAATTTACAAATATACGAATATATATGTCAATTTCATAGTTATTTTATCCTAGTACAGAAAACAAAAGATCTTCATTGTTATTTTGTCTTGAAAAAAAATCCTTATTTCCATAGACGAGGAGACTGGCTGTAATGTGGGAGACTATAAAGTAGCAATTACTAGGAGGTGGAACTACGAGAACACAGTCGCTGCCATTGTTTGCTATGTCGCTACAGGTATTCAGTACAATGCTTTATATTATTTAAAATACGACACTATTTTATATAAATGTGATTATTTTCAAAAAGATTTAATTGTTATTGATATTAAATGAACTATTTTACTATGTATTGTAATCAAAGTTAAAGTTTCATTTGATCTTTATTATGTTTAAAAAAATATTAATTATGTAAACACATTTGTTATTATATTCATTACGCGGACCGTTTCGTTGAATTTCTGCATTAAACATGCAATCTGTTAAAAATTTGGTAGAACGATTTCGGTCTCGGCGGAGAATGGAGTGTCTTAACACTAGGTTCCCAAGTTCCCTCTGCCTGCCCTGCTGTACGCAGGAATAATGTCTGGTTCGTTCCTCCGTCGGTCGTCCCAGGGTCGTCCCCGTCCACGTCCCAGGCGTCGTTCCCGGACGCGGCGGCGTGCGCGCTGCACCGCGCGCGCGCCGCGCACGCGCCGCCGCCGCACCTCGAGCACGTGTTCGAATATGCACTGCGCAAGCTGCTCAACGACTCCGCCGACGACGATCAAGTGCTGTACGTCAGGGTGTTTTACCAGGTAACGTTCCATACTTTCCGCCAAATTTGTGGCATTAAGTATTGAAAGGCGTAATTTGTTACTTTTTTGTTATATATGTTTATTGTTAGATTTTTTTTAGCTGCACACTGAATTCCGTATATGTTAGGGTAAGCAGAAGGAACTTGAGAACCTCGTGTTAAGAAATTCCGTTCCCCCACTTACTGCCTAATTTGAAGCAAAATATTACATCGTAAAAACCCACATCTGTCGCGTTTACTTAAATACCAAAAAATGTTCCTTACATAAATATTAAAAACTAAATTCCTACAGGTATGGGGTTCACCGCCGCCCTCGCTCCTAGTATCTGCGGCGTTTAACGCAGCGCAGCGTTTAAACACGCGCGTCGCATTATGCGTAGTCCCGGCGGTGGCGTTGCACAATGCATTCACGTTCCTTTCCATTAGTGGATTGAGGTTGCAAGAGTGATTTGTTTGTAAGTTTTTTTACTTTTTTTTGCTTCACGCTGTATCCCGCGTGTTAGGACATTTTTATTTAATTTTCAAGATATAAGTTTGGAGTTGCGTTTTGTCTTATTAAAACAAGAGCGAGAAACTAAAAATAATGTATCCCCGAGTGGGCATCAAAACCACAACCGTCGCGTTTACCGTCAGACGCTGCGCCACAACGGTCGATGCTTATTTTTTATTTTAAAAATGTTAAAATTAAAATCAACTTATGATAATGCATTTTATTCTGATGTCTCAACATTATCTATTATTTTTTTTAAATATATTAAATTTATAGAATAAATTCTTCCAGGTACCGCGAAGAGGGAAGCCCAAGAAAAACGAATGCAGATGCTTTATTGCCGTTTTAAATATATATATGTATTTGCTGAATGTTTTTCAGTGTTTATAAAATTTTGTTAATTATGCTACCGAGTTTACCATATTATATTTTAAGTGGAATAATATAAATTATTTTTATTGCAAATAATATGAGTTTAATTTCGTCGAATAGCTTACAGCGAACAATAAAAAACGTAGGCTCAAATTAAAATTTACTTTATTTTTTTACAAAATTGACCGAACAGTGCGAGATTTCTAGAACGTTTACACTTGCATTAAGTAGACATAAAAGTTATAATTATTTCTCTTACAAGTAAGTCTTATTCACCTGTGTCGTAAGCGGCGCGAGCGTCGCGCGAAACGTTACATGATTCTATCAAACGATCGGTTCACATAATTATATCTTAAAAGTTGTCACTAAGTAAATTATGATTAATAATAATAATAAAGAAAGCATAATTATAAACTAAACTCGATACATTACACTTAATCAGTATTAGTCGATCACCGATACACTTCTAATACAATATTTATAATATACAACGAATTGGGGACAGATTACGACCGGCGCTCCACACTTTACTATACACAAGTACGGCTCTATTACTACGCAGTATAAAAATTTAGGTTTAAATATCATTTTAAAGGGAAACAATATGATACAATACTAAAATTGATTTATAGATAAGCTAGGAGCGAGATTCTCAGTAAAGTAGTGGTGTCGACGGTCGTCGCGCAATCACAGTGCACCGTCTAACAGGACATTGCTTCGAATTACTGTTATATTTACCTTTTTTTGTTACTGTCTCGAATATTGAGCGTCGCCCTGGAAATTATTGACGCCAGAATCGTATATATTTCATGTTATATAGATAGTTTGAATAAATAATTTCTTCATAATAGTCAAAATAAACATAATATACTCTTATATAATTTATTTTATAAAATATTTAGTCGGTCGCACAATTTCCGGGGCGAATGATGTTGATAAATTAGAAGATATCAAAGGTAGCCTATGTTTTGTACTTTGTAATAATATCAAAATGCTAGTTCGCAACTGCCATTTGAATAGATAAAACAATGATTTAAAGAGGTTCTGTTAACTATTAAAATTTTTAAAATCAATAATAACAATCATATTAGCATATTTAGACAGTAACTAGCATTTTGTCTTAAGCAAGTTAAAAATAATTGTAATTTGTCACTTGGAAGAAGAGCTGCTGATTTCACTCTTATAATTAAACTAAAGAAACCTAACAATCTAGTTATAATCAACAATGTTAAACAGTAAACTAATCATAATGTTTTTTGGGAATCGGATAAATTCTGTATAATTTCTTCATAAGTAAATTCATTTCGGACATCACAGTCACCTTCAACTGAAAAATTCAATATATTCCCGTCTCTCCTCGAATATGATATATATTAATACATATATATATGAATAATGATAATAATCGGGTATAAGTTGTATACAGTTGTATCCATATAAAAGTATAACTAAAATAAATACCTTATTAAGCAAAAATTAACAATAATCTAAAAATTAATCTAAAATCGAAAAAGAAAATGCGCACTGTCTTCTCGTCGAAGCATCTCTGAAGCGACGCGCCGACTCTTTCGATCTCTAACAGAGTTTGCATTCCAAATGCATTGAAAGGCAGATTTTATAATATACAGTTTATTGTTGTTTCGAGAAATGATCAGTAAACATATTAATTAAGACACGACCCGCCGTCCGGCGGATCAAAAAACGTTAATATTAAAATAGTACGATTGCCCAGCTACCCAGTGAAGTTAGTATCAGTTATGTACACTACCTCCCGCTACACCGCTATAGCTATACTTACATACGCTACGTTACAGTAATCAGATGTACGCACACACATATATTACACACTTAGAGCGAGAGTTCGTCAGTGTCGTCCGGCGCGTCGGGCGCGTCGGGCGCGTCGGCCGCGTCGCCGGCGTCCAGGTGGCGCTGGCGGCTCTCCATGTACTGGCGGTGCGCGTACTTGTTGAAGCGGCGCTTGGCCATGAAGAGCGTGGCGATGGTGCGCGGCGCCAGGCGCACGGCGGCGGCGCGCGACGTGATGCCGCCGCGCCGGCACTCGCCGCACGTGTAGTCCAGCACGTTGAGCGTCGCCACCGTCGCCCTAACGCACTCTGCCGCACACACACAACGCGCACGTCAGCACGCGGACACGCACACACACGCGCACGCACGCCCACACTCGCCGAACTTACGACTTAACTTACTTACGACCGACCGCACCACGTACTAGGCGTCCATAAGCTCATAGTCGATTTGCATTTATTAATTTTAATCACAATTAGTATTAGGATTCCCTTATTTATATAATTAAGAAATGAGATTAGTTTTACTGCCCAAACCAATTTGGTATACATTTAAATAACTCTTATTAAACGGCACAAACTACACTAAGTATGACTGTAATATGACAAATGCATTTCAACTTTTTAACTTATTGACGTCTGGTACGGAATTACTTTATCAAACAAATAAAAAATATAAACAATACAAAATCGTTAGATTCGGCTATCATGTGGTCGTGAGTGTGTCGTGATGTTTGCTGTGTATTTTATATATAGCACACAAATAAATATGTTTAATATGCATTTCTATTTATATACTGCCTTCCAAGACAGGAGATCCGAGCCCCCACTGTCTATCAGCACATCGAGTCAGCGCTAACGAGGCAGATTATATATTTGCTGGACACATCATGCGGTCACCTATACGTCCATTCTAAACACATCTTACACAAGACTTGAAGCTTCCTATTTCGTGAACTCTGTATGACTTTTTATAGCTTAGACTCAGTGGTTCATAATCGATATCGAGAGTTAAAAGCGACTATATGGAACAAAACGTGTGATATATAGATACATACAACACGATAAAAATTGTCGAAAATGAAATAATGTAAACCATGCATTTCGAGGCATTAATTAAAGCACAAAGCGCGGACATAAGAATATAATTTCCTACCAATCGGACAAAAAATTGTATTCTTATGTGGTTGAAAGAAAACAAGCGTATAGAGAAATATAGGAAACTGGACGTAAGTTTGATAACCAATTATGTCTAGGCAGTTTAGTTATTTAAGCTATGAAAGACAAGGCCTCAAACATGAACCTAGCCTCTCATTTCATTTCATGCAGCCCCACAAAGCATAACAACCGATTCACCCGCTAACAGTCAATAGTATAAACTGAATATCATAACACATATTTCACTAATATTCTGTTCAACTATCACTGTCGCGGTGACGTGCAAGGGGCGCGGGTGGGGAGGGGGGCAGGGGGACGGGGGGTATGTGCGCAGACAGTAAATAGTATAAACTGAATATTGTGAGACATACATTTGTTCAATATTCTGTTCAACTACCTCTGCCGCCGCGACGTGCAAGGGGCGCTGGTCGGCGGAGAGGGGGGCGGGGGGGAGAGGGAGGGGGAGGCTGGAAGTCGGTGAAGGTGCCCGCTACGATGACGTACCTTGATGGTGTTGCCTATCGCACAGCTTACAAATGACGAGCTGCATTGTCCCCTTGGGCCCGATGAAGGAGCGATCGCACAGCGGGCAGTAGCGACCGATGCGATACGCCCTACGCACGCACACACACATACGGACCGTACGCGCACAAGCACCGGAACACAGAAACACGCCATTAGTATCAGCCGAGTCGAGGCCGAGCCGGACTCGGGTTACACTTTGTTACTTATCGTTGGCTCGATCGTGGCTAACTAGCGACTTATTTATATATACAGCAGATAGAAATAAACATATAAGAATTGAAAGTAAACATAAAACAAATGTGCTGAACTTTAAATGTCACCCGAAAGACATACACACAAAAATTTAGATTAACTTAGCACAAAAGAAATATAACAGATATTGTTTACCAATCAAAAAGTTAAGTGGAAACTTTAATAAGTACACAATAGATAAATTAGAGTGAATAAAGAAAAATAATTTTGTAAAGAGCCAGAAAACAAGTAACAAAGTCAGTTAGTGAACGCTTATTAACATGATATTTGAATGAATTACGCCCGTGTTAGTTAAACAAAGTATGGAATGAAGTTAGTCTCAGTTACAACGGCTGATGACGTCGACATCCATAGCCATGATGGGACATTAATTGAAGCAACACTTTATAACTAATATAGTAGAAGAAAATAAATAACAAAACTGCTTGTTGCGTCAATTACATAAAAAGAATCGATATCAAATTACCAATAAATATTAAAAAAAAATAAAATGGGCAGTAAAGTAGGGTATAAAAATAATTTGTGTAAATACCTAAGGCCAATTACATATGTGATTGTTATGATGATTTTCATAGTATTCAAATAAATTTGGGGATTGATTTGGAAAAATACGACTTTGAAATTTACATTCAAAATCCGACATTTTACCCGCTTTACTGACCTACAA
Source organism: Eueides isabella (assembly GCA_019049475.1). Taxonomy (NCBI): domain Eukaryota; kingdom Metazoa; phylum Arthropoda; class Insecta; order Lepidoptera; family Nymphalidae; genus Eueides; species Eueides isabella. The sequence goes on along the minus strand of CM032389.1, from coordinate 9,847,003 downwards.
AGATTGTTTGCCTAAAAGTACTCGTAACCGAAGCGTCCTCAAACAAAAATCTATAATACGAAAATAGTATTTAGAAAAAAAAAACAAACAACCTCCGTTACTTAATCGAAATAACTTATATGAAGAGATGTGGTGCATGCAACTTATAACTATTACCAAATTCTGCTAAATACGTTTAACAAAACAATCTAAAAAAATCGTTTAACATGTTAAGTAAGTTTAATAAGAAACATTATATTACTTAGAAGAATTCGGTAGGGAATAAATGTGCTGATTAACGCTTGGGTCGTAAATAACATTATGCGGGGTCAAAAATGCTACAATCAATATACCAGAGAAAGCGGTTTCCGATAGTGAGGGGTGTGAGCTTGTGTTAGTCAACATTGAACACGCATGGAATGACGTGAGTACACAATGTCTACCAAGACCAGTTAACAAATTACGGACCGTAAGCGGGGACCGCTCTCGATACTCGCCAATTACCCATTTATTCGATTATATACTGTCAATTAATCGAATATTAATATTATTAATACGTCATATATCATATTAAATTGCAAATTTTTGTTTAATATCGATTAATTATATATATTTTAACTATATTTCACATCGATTAATTAGATCGAGTTATCGATTATTGAAAACCAAACTTTGCCATACAAAAAGTACTCTACGTAGGCGTGACAATGTAGTAGGAGAGCAGCCGCCCGCAAAGCCAGTCCATACACATAGATCATCGAGAAACTTTGTAAAAAATCTTAGTACTTTTCGTCGGCATCTCCTCGATGTAAACGCAACTATTGGTTCAGGTTTTGTTGTTGCCCCTCTTGCTTTTACTTGAAAAATAACCGAGTCACTTTGAGTACCATCATTCTCTTTAGTTTTAGTCATTTATAGATATTTACGTGCTCGTGTGATTTTTATTATTATTTTACATATTAGTAGAACCAGAACCAAAGCAGTTTTTAGTTCAATATTAATTAGAAATTTTAAAGTAATTTTAGCAATATGTAATTAATCCGTGGTCTTTGATAAATTCAGGTTCTACTATTCTATATACATAAAAAAATGCTTTGCAGATAAACCTGTTATTTGAAGTTATTATTAAATAATAAACATGACACATATCTTATATCTCTGGCCTTGTTTTTCTAAATATTTGGATTTGAACAAAAAATATACACAAAAAGGTTTAAAAGGGAATATGTTCATTGTGACTTTATGAGGCCATTTATCTGGACTCTTATTTAATATTCAATCAACTAAATTATTAACATATTTGTTTAGTCATGCATTAAGTGATTATGTGTCAATAAATATATATAATTTTTCAGAACTATTCAATTAAACTGTTTGATAAGTTGTTGATCGATATTACAGTGTAAATATTAGTTTAAATCACTTAATATTATGACTAACAATATAATGTAAAGTTTTATGTCGTTATGTTAAATATAGCACTTTGAACAAATGTTCAATATTAATAATTGAAATAAATATGATTATATTTATAATATAATCATATTTATTTAGATTAAATGTTATTTATATTAATAATTTTTCTTTAGAAAATTCGACAAAAAACCTAACACTACAATAAATATAAATTCTATATTCTACTTATTACACGCGCCCACTTACAACTCGAAATGATATTCTGTACATAAGAACGAGACGTACGAACGTTATGAACTTTTCTATTTGTCTTTATCAAAAAAAAAACATGCATAATTTTATTTCTATAACAAAATTAATCACAACACTGTACTTTTATAACGTACGCGTTTGGTAAATGACTAAACTACTTTCTACCGGAAAGAGGAAATGAAATTAATTGAACGCCCCCGTGGGATTGACACTCATTGTCGTGGGGCCAACAGTTTGACGCTGTAACTCAACGGTCTGTCGGTCAGGCGCGAGCGTGAGCGGACGCGTGCACACACGTGTACATGTCTGAGGAGGTGCCGACCTGGCGCACGGCGTGCACAGCGAGTGCGAGTACAGCTTGTGCCCGCCGGGCCCGCGCCGCGTCTGGTGGTGCCACTCGGCGGGCCCGCCCCCCGCGCCGCCGCGCCGCCCGCGCCCCCGCCCGCCGCCGCGCCGCCCAGCCCGCCCGGCTCGCGCGCGCCGCACGACTTGCATATGGCGCACTCCACGCAGTGCCATCGACCTGCAGCGTAACGGATCAACAGTTAGGATTGGCAAAATACATAGATCACGCAGCGCCTTCGAATGTAAATTTATACAAATAAATAAAATAGAAACTGCCATCGGCTTTTTTGCAATTACTTTCTTCTACATACAGCGTAAAGCTGAATGGTGGGCCAACAATTACCTTATATACTTCTTAGTTTGCCTAAAGACATAAGCTGAAATTTTATATTAAATTTAATTTCATCGAATGGGGATCCAATCCACAACCCGTCGCATTTACAATCAGTCACATGCTTATGCTTCTGCGTCACAAAAAGCCTCACACATTAAAGTTGACAATGAAATATTTAATATTTTCATTTATTTGCTCTGGTTTCAAGGCAAAGATCGGCGTTGAGTCCCCCAGTTAACAGGCAATCACTCCTTCTGCCTACCCAACGAGCACCCCACGAGCGGGATACAGGTGATGTATTGAACACATACCAGTGGGCACCGTCCTCAGGCCCACGCAGTAGATGTGGAAGCCGCGGTCGCAGAGGTCGCAGAACAGCATCTTGTCGTCGTCGGCGGGGCGCGCGCACGCGCAGCACGTCTTGCACTCGGCGCACTGCCACGCGTACTCGCGGCACTTGCGGATCGTGTCCGGCCCGAGCTCGATGCACGACGGGTGCACTGCCGACAAATATCATATTATTGACAATTATTTTTAATCATTTTATTTAGTTAAATGATAACTTCTAAAAGCGCGGGGAGGTCACTAGTTTATAGAGACTTGCCCGCGGCTTACCCGCTTGAATTACACCATTTTATTCACTAATTTAACTACTTTCTTGTTATTAATATTTTATTACTTTCAATACAATATTCTATACATTAAAAACATAAATTTGAACTTATTGAATATAAATTTTGTACTATTTATTTTGTCGATTTTAATAAAATCATAATAGACTTTAATAAATTCAAATTGGCGTACCTTTTTTTTATTTTTAATCAATTAAATAAAAAAACTATCACTAAATGTTAAGTGTAGGTTTCCATAATATGTACTGTATTTAGATCCATTTTTGATTAGCGCGTACAAACACACATACAAAAATTTTAAAATCACTGATTTAAACCCAATTACATTTTTTTTTGTATATCTTCTTCCATGCACAGGCAGGTGATCAGTTACAGGTTTATTTTAAGCATAAATAATTTTAGTAATTTTCTTTTTATTTATAAACTGACATATAGAGCACTTTGTTCAAACAATTTACAAAATTTTGCTATCACCAGATAATTGGAGAGCCAATAGATCATTTATTTATTATGCAACACAAATAACATTAAGCAACGTTTAAATGTTGTCACAATGGTTGTGGGTTCGCTTCTCATACGAGACAAATTTTCATTTCCATTCAACAACACAATGATACGGTTCCAATTAGTAATTCTGGTATATGCGACAAACATTGTTAGCACAAAATAATCTTTATAATATTCCTAACAGATATAATTTAATCTCCCTACAGAGGTGCTAACAAAGTCTATAAGTTGTAACAAACTGTAACATATGATTTAGTTGGTCAGAGTTCCAAAAAACCAATTCAAATACCGCAACATAACAAAAAAATATTTTCCCAAAAAAGTATTTAATCATATAGGTAAATGTTCAACAAAAGTAATGCCATCATCCATACTCACGCTTAGCGTTACAATTGGCGCAGACCAGGAACCGCTCGTGCGTGTACTTGCGGTTGGCCTCCAGGCGCAGGCCGCACGCGCGGCACGTGTCCGCCTCCTCCTCCTTGCCCGCCGGCGTGCTACTGCCCGCCTGGCTGCTGCTGCGCTTCGTCTTTGTAAGCTTTTTCCTCTGTATGATGGAAACATTTATTATTGTACTACTATTAAGTATGTGTGTAAATAGGCAGTTTTATATGTGAGTGTTGTAACTAGCTCTCATTTTAACTTACGTTTGGATTATATATGTATATACTTAGACTAAACTTCACGCACTGTATCCCGCTATATAAAATATTTCATTTCCTCGAGAGGGGATCAAACCCACAAACTGTCGGTTAGTCACACGTTTGTGCCGCTGAGCCACGACAGGCCTCCATAATATTAGAAATATTAATGTTTGCATATAATTTTGAAATTATTAGTGTACATAATATTTCTAATAATTTTATGATTATATTTTATTATTAAACTGTATATTAATTGATTATTGGAACACAAGTCCATCCTTTGCAACTCGCATAAGAAATAATACTTAGTTTAAAATCTAAAAAACATATTTCCACTTTACAAAAAATATTGTGACCAGTAAATTGGATTTCTCTATAAATATATAAGAAAAAGACAATCTGTAATAGGATTTTTTTATAAATATATGAAACACTTAACGATAGATATACTATCAATATAGCCAAATATGGAGAAGATTGAAGGTTCCATATATTTTTTTATTGATACTTATCAAAATATTACTGAAAAATTTATATACACAAGTTTAGTAATTAATTAAAAAACATCATTAGATTTGAGTGTGAACTGCTAAATCTGTTTTATGTCGTTATATATACGTACATTTTTATACCATTCGAAAGTGTAAAAAAAATAAAAATATTTTTTACATAGTACAGAATACATTTAAAAAATTCGCTAAAACGAATCGAATAACAACCCTTTTAATAATATATGTATACCTACTTTTCTAAAATAATTTTGTCCATCCGAGAATTTACTTAGTTGGTACGTGTTAAACGACTATCCTGCTGTTACGTGGAATAAAGTTTAAATAAATCACCTTAGCATTCCTATGCGTGTCCCTCTCCGAGTCGGAGGAGGAGCACCGCGAGCCCCACTCGCCCTCCGACTCGGAGCTGGTGTCGGGCGGCGACGCGGGCGCGGGCGGCGCCGCCAGCGCCGTATTTAGGGGGAAGTACCTGGAATGTGGCAAATGATGTGTAAAAAAATATATTGACAACTCTTTTATTTCAATTATGTTATATTGTGTTGACTTTACCAAAAGCAGGAAAAGTGTTTCTCAACAAAAAGTTTCTGCCTATCCTGCTACATGCCAGATATATCGTCAAAAAAAACAAAAGACATTTGTATAACATAGAATAAGTAAAACATACCTGAACTCATCAGGCGCGTACACCCTGTAGGTGTGCTGGTACTGGCCGGGCAGCAGCGCGTGCGGGTAGAAGCCGTGCGGCGGGCGCACGCGCAGGCGCGGCGGCGCGGCGGGCGGCGCGCGCCGGCGCTGCACCGTGAGCGACTGCAGGTCGGCGCAGGCGGGCCGCCGCAGCGCGTTGAGGCGCGCGTTGAACTCGCTGGCCGACGCCACGGCCGCCGCCGCCATGTCCTGTTTACACACATGTTCCTTGTTGTACAGTACACTTAGGAGGTACACTTTATATATCTCGAGAATAAGTTAAATATTGCCGCATATTTTATTAAAAGCGTATATTCAAAATACGTAAACGTACGTAAGGGTATATTAATTATCCCATGTTTTTTTTGTTTATGTTTGCTTTCAATATTATTTTATTTTTAATTCTGAATGTTAAATTAAAAATTGAAATCGAGATTGAAATTGATTTTTTAAAAATGTATGTTCCCTAATTAGAATCGAAGCTTGTAGTTAATTTTATAAAAATCATCATTTCTTAGTATTAATATTTTTATTACATATTTTAATAAATAATTATGAATGACGTCATTATTTATAACAAACAATATAATATGTGGCCATTTTATCATATATTTCATTACCAAAATAATAAATAAAAACTAAAGCGAATTGTAAGTCATTAAGCGAATTGTAAGTCATTTTCATCAACCTTCGTTATACTTTGTATTATATAAAGTACAACACGATATGAATTAAAATTTTTGATATATTTTCAGAGTACATATAATTTACACAATAGTCTTTATCTATTTATTTATTAACTTTATTATCACCAACCTGACCTACATTACTGTAAAAACAATGACGTCATCAAAACAATATATTAACGTAAATTTGCTATTTATCGTATATAAAATATATTATATTATAAACTAGTGGTCGTGTTTTTATGTGCATGAACTATGCAAATATATTTTAATTAAAAAAAAAAATTTATGCTAGTGTCAGTAATTTTTATTTATTGAATTTAAAGTATTTCTAGAATATTATTTAAAAGGAATATTATTTACAAAATATATACAAAGTATATACTTCATTATCACATTTTAGTGCAGTTCACTATTACAACTTTCTCTCAACATTTAGCGTTTTTTTATTTAAATCGGTTAAAAAAACTAAAAAAGTTACGTCAATTTAAAAAATATAGTTCGGCAAAATTGCTACAGTTGTTTTATAAATTTTATTTAAGTTTTAGTTTTCAATATATGAATATTATCTTAAAAGTGATAATGTTATTAGAACAAGAAAGTACTTGAGATTAGTAAATACCATAGTGTAATTTAAGCGGGTGGAGCCGCGGCCGGTCGCTAGTTAATATATAACTTTCTTTTTTTCAGCTTCAAGCTGTATCCCGCACTAGGCAGGGTAGGCAGAGGGAACCCGGGAACCTAATGTTAAGACCCTGCGTTCCACTTCCGTTCCCCACTTTCCGCCGAATTTGAGGTATTGCGTGTTGAGTGGTGGAACTCAACGCAGCGCTTTGCCTTATTACCAGAGCGAAGAAATAAAACATTATTTTTTTTTTTTTAAATGAAAATATTATTTTTTTTTTCCGACTGGGGATCGAACTCAGAACTCACACACACACTCGGTTACAGTCACAGGCTTGTGCCTCTGCGCCACGACAGGCCTCAAAATATACATTTCAATTTACTTAATGCGAGTCAAACACTTACTTAAGACACAGTGATACTTGTAACAGTTGTACAATGTAGCGTTATTTATAGTTATTTAAATTTAAAAAAAAACATACCTGTCTAGTCTTTTCTGGATCAATTTTAGGTAGTTCAGGTTTACTATCCATTGATTTTTGATCTTTAAACTCAATTTTTTCCATTTTAACTTCGACTTTCGTATCCTCTGGTACATCGTCAGGTTCCGCGAGCTGCCTCTCCCGTTGATGACTTCGAAACTCTTCATATTTGTGAGGATAGTCTGATAGCATTATGTCTAAGACTTCACTCGCATCTACTGCTGTTATACCTATGAACAACAATATTATTTTATGTTTTCATTTCTTCGCTCTGGTACTAGGCAAAACGCGGCGTAGATTTCCGCCACCCAATACGCAATGCCTCAAATTCTGTGGAAAGTGGGGAACGGAAGTGGAATGGAGTGTCTTAACACTAGGTTCCCAAGATACCTCTGCCTGCCATGTACAGGACACAGCGTGAAGCTGAGTTATTTTTATTTTATGTATTTTTTTTTATATTCACACCGTATCAGCCACCCACCACCTTGACTACCTTTCACCCACCTTGCCATACTCAAGTATAGCAAGGTGGGCAAAGTAAGTCAAGCAGTCATTTTGTCCTCCAAGCTTGGAAGTTAACGCCGCGCTTTGTAATGTTGAAAGGGCATTTTATATCACGGAGTAGGAATCGAACCTAAACCTAAAACCATCGCGCTTACGGGCAGACGTGCCGCTTCGCAACGAATAAACTTTTTTGTTTAAAGAATTAAATAACACCATAGTAATTATTATATCATCATAAAACAATTTTGTCATATTACACATCCAAGTAAATATAATAAATGTGACGAAGTTATTTTAGAAGTAATTTTCTAAAAAAAAATGTATAGTGTATTGTGAATTTTAACTATTAACAATTAAAGTTTATAATTAAAGCTCTCTATATAAGAGAAAAAATAAAACCTGTAATGATTTTTTATTGTGTTAACGGATTAAAAGATAAACTGTGTTAAAATTATTAGCTATACTAATATTATAAATCTGAAGAGCTTGTTTCATCACGCTTCAATAGTATCAGAAACCAATGGTTTGAATTGAAAATTTCTATATGTGTTGGATAGTCTATTTATTGTATCGGCCATATGAGCTATATTATATAACATTAATTGTTACGAAAGTCAATTGTACTGCCGTCAGATTTACCTTAGACCTTAAATACCAGAGCGAAGAAAAATCAATATAAAATTATTTGTAAACAAGTACATATCTGAAAATATATAATAAAATATATAGAATGAGTAAAAACGAACGAGAAAAACTGAGTTAATACAATTTATTTTCGTCGGTAAACCTGCTGCCAAGAGAACACAAACACACATTATATATTATAAAAAAATCCATACCTAAATCGCAAAGGGCTTCAGTAACCAGTCCTTTACTTAAAACATAGTCTCTTTCCTCTCCAGTTATTGTCCGCCTCTTCAGTTCCGGATATCTCCGTTTAAAGCTTTTCACATTTAAGAACATTGCCACTTGCTCTTGAATCATCATGACCTGAACAATTGTATTTTTTATAGATTGAGATAAGAAGAGAGCAATATTACCAGGGAACAGAAAAGATGATCTGTTCCCCAAGCATTATTACTGCTAAATATTTAATTAGAAATAATTAATTTATTTTATTTATAACAGAAATAAGTTCTTTGTGTGCATTGTAGTATTTGTTTGATATTTAATAATACAATGTTTAAAGTTTATGCAGACAAGTGCTAATAACAAAAATATTAAAATTGTTACAGTTTTCTATTTTCCATAAAAAAAACTAAGACATTGCTCGTGAGTGGCGGAACACAACGCCGAAATTTGTCTTGTTATTAGAGCAAGGAAATGAAAATATTAAGTAATTCATTCCCTTAACGGAAATCAAACCTACAACCGTGGCCACATGTACAGCTATGCCACAGTAGGTTCTTCGAAGAATCAGAAAAAAAAATTGTCATAAAAATGCCAATAAAATGTATATTTAAAAAAAACACCATCACATTCTTTCCTGCATCTGTCTGTGTAAAACTGAATGCCGTAGTTTGTCTACCAGACCAAAAGAAATTAAAATAATTTCATCACATTCTTCGAACCTGCAACTGCGTGTACAATATCGAAGCTGTTACACTAAATCTATTTTTAATTTAAGTAAAAGTGAAAATACACATTTTTGTGTCATACAATATATAATGTACATTTTTTTTATTTGAGTGTGATGTAGAATTACACAATACCTGCGGTTCACCATCTGTTGTTTCAGGTGGGGGCCATGTGTATTCTTTGACATCGGCAGCTGTCCATACTTTATTACTGAAAACGTAAATATTTATTACATATATATTTTTGCATCCTGCATAGAAGTGGGCTGCCTCTGCATAAGTTCCATGAATTAGTGAGTTGAATGGTGGAAGTCAATGCTGTGTTCTCAACTTATAAATTACAGTCAGACAACCTCATTATCAATATAAATAAGAAATCAATATATATAATTAATATAAATAAGAGGAAAAACCTTTCATTTTTCATAACAATAATAAATCATTTTCTCACCTATCAAATAAATCTGCAAATTTAGATTTTTTCATCTTATTACTATCATTAGTTGAACTCTTGACAGAACTCTGTGAATCTTCATCAAGTAAATGTGAAGGTCTGAAAGAAAGAAATAATATGTTATTTTCTTGCATATCCCATTTTAATTTTATATATTAAAGTTTAATGAACATACTTAGCAGGAGTAGCATTATCGTCCATCATGCAAGTCTCCTCTTCGAAAAGTTGAACAGTGGTTGTTGCAGGGCCACACACTCTTCCATATATTCCCATTGTTTCCTAAAAAGAAAAAAAAAATAAGGTAGAAAATTAAGTAAATATTCATTAAATATATACTAAAATGCTAATAGTATTTTTACTATGTTTTAAAGTGTTATTCCACACTTAGGACAGAAAATACTAAACTTAAATTTAGTAACTGACCAACTAAGCCATTCGTGAACGAATGGCAGTCAGAGCGCTGGAACGGTTTTCCAGAGGCGCAGGTTCAAATCCTGCTTCGTTCAAATTTTTATACGTTTTTTAAATTTAAGTTTAATGCTAATAGTAATTCAATCACCTTCATATACATAGCGCCCCTTCCTCCTCCCCGGCCCCTACCCCGACCTCTCGGGCTCCGGGCGGCCGCGCGACCTCTACCACCGCGACTGCCTCTGCCTCGACTTCCACGACCTCTGTTTTCGCTTATCATTTCTGGTGATTTTAAAAACGGATCTTCCATTTTAGGCAGCGTAGACTCTAAAACCACTTTTAGGTCGGCAGTACTGCCAAAAAACGGCATATCTGTTGAAGATGCCCGCCGTCTGCTCGTTAGAGGCGTCGAACAAACAGAAGGCATTTTATCGAGTGCTTCCGTCATGCGAGGCAGTTTAATGCGTGAACTGGTAGGATCTATTTCCTCCTCAGGTTTCTGCTCTGCAAAAAAATTATTAGCAGCCTCGACAGTTTCGGACGGCGTCGGATTTGTTTCTGTGTCGTGTCTTCGACCTCGCCCGCGTCCTCTTCCTCTAGGCTTCACTAATATGACTGGACGATCTCTGAAAAAAAAATATTGCTCATTAAATAAAATCAAACATGAATAATAAAAGAAAATTCCTATGTATATCTAATTAATTAATTTCTATCTAATACTATCTAATTACTAATAAATAATCTGTCATCACTGCCTCTACATGGATGATATATTAAAAATATTTTAAGGGACGTTTATCAATGTCATGGGCACAAAATACTGATTTTTGTTTGTTACTTCTTTTCTGAATTTGAGGTAAAATTTAGTTCAACAAATTTATACATTTTTATTTACTTAGTTAAAATTCTATTTCTATGTATAGATATTGTCTTAAAAGTAACAATACTAATAGAACAAGAAAGTAATTGAGATTTGTAAATAAAATAATGTAATCCAAACAGGCGAAGCCACGGGCGGGTCGCTAGTATAGTATATAAATACAGTATAAGAAATGTATACAATCTAAGAAAAATAATACGTAGAAGTTATGCATTATAATTACCTCGAAAGACGAAGTGATCGCTGTGGACGTTCCTCAAGTGCCGGAACAGGAAGGGTAATTGTTTTCGCCCCTTCAGACACCGGTAATTTTCGTGGACGGCCGCGTTTTTTAGGTTGAGGTGTCATTTCTACAGGTTTTGGAATATCTTGCATAAAATCGTTACTCCTTAGACTATCAACTTCGAGAGGATCCCTAGCCATTTCCTCTGGTGCGCTAAAATCGCGAGATTCGGAGTTATCGTGAAACACTATTTGAACTTCTGGTCTGCCTTTATCCATAGATGCATTGTCAGAAACAAGCTCGGGACTTTCAGCGGAAGTACTTGATTTCAAATCTGGGCTGGAACTTTGACTGTTATCAGGATGTATTAGATCAAGAGCGTGCAACTGTTTTGCTTGTAAATTTGATAAAATATTATGTAGCTTAGAGCTACCATTTTTAGCACAATTTTCATTATTTAAAATTGAATGATTCCTAGTATTTTTGATGTCTAAAGATCTTATCGGTGGTGATAACGATGCTTTTGAAACCATAGGGGTAATTGTCAGTGATTTGTTAGACAGAAGTTGCCCTAGTTTCAATCTTTTAGTTTCTAATATGGAAAGTTCTGGTTCCTTATTTTGAGGACTACTCTCAGATTCACTTGTCGAACTTCTTTTTCCCATATTACGCCGAGCATTCGAGGGATTATCAGACGTTTGCAAAACTCTTGAGCTTCTTAACCTTTTGCCCATTGGCATAGGTGTATCCACATGAGGTTTTTTCCTACTATTGATGAGGTTCTTCTTTTGATGTGTATCATTTAAATCATTACTACTTTTAGGTGAATATATCTGTACATCAGATTTTTTTGTTTCTTCGGTTATTATTTTTGCTGATGCTCCTTGGTCCGTTTTATTAATTTTAATGATTATTCTAGGAGAATCTTGATCAGAACTATGATGTGAATATTTCTCAGAAATATTTATTTCAAGAGGTTTTGTTAAATTCTCATTTGCTTCTTTACATAATTCTTGTATTGAGCAAGACTTAAGTGGTATGTTGCATGCAAGAATATTTTTATTTTCCTTAATCTGGCTTTTGTCAATATCTATAGGATCTGAGTGCAACCTTTCCACGCGTAAATTACTTACAATAGTTGCATTTTGTGGGGACTTAGGTGGATCATTCATTACTGACGAAAACGTCCCTGTATTGATTTTGTTACTCGAGTCACCTTCTGTAACTTTATCCTTTTTATTTTCTAGTAATTTTTTTAATAAAGTACAATTCTGCCTTATAGGCGTGCTCTTGGCTTTTAGCCTTTCATTAGATATTTTTAAAGAAATATTTATCTCTGATTCAACATTAGTAGTATTGTCATGATGTACAATCTCTGTAGCTTGGTTCTCTAAAATACCTTTTGAAGTTTTATGCTGTGGACTGTTACTTAGTACCTTAAGCAATTTATTAATATCTTCATGTGATTTTTCTTCCAATTCATTTATGTTCTCTTTTGATGATGGTATCATTTCTCCTTTTAGATAAGTCATATCTTCCGAAGCATTAACACAATTTTGATTTGCCACTATGATATTCGTGTTATTATCATTTAGTTCAACATGGCTGTGTGTTATTGAATCTTCTTTCAAATTGTCATTACTATGCATCTTTTCTGATAAATTGACACCTGATGCAGAAGGATCATTAACATTATTACAATGTTCATGCTCATTTTTATCTATTGAATACTGATCTTCATTTACGACAGTTTTTCTGTTAATTTTCATTACCAAGGGAGGATTTTTCAAAGAACTATCATCGTTTTGATCTGGTAATTCTTTTAATCGTTCATTTTCAGGTTTTACTACTGGTTTTATGTTCAATTTTGTCACAGTAGGAATGATACTACTAGTTGTTTTTGAGATTTCTTTTTTTGGTGATTGTGGTGAAGTGGTATTGTCAGGCTTGATTAATGGTTTAATGTTTAATTTAGTGACAACCGGTATTGTATCTTCCTTTTTACTGCTTGGTCCTGAGTCTTCATCATAGTTTTGTTTACAAATAGGTTTAATATTAATTTTTGTAACAACAGGTATTTGATCACCATTATCATCACTTGAATTTCCAGTTTCAGATGATTGATTTTCATTATCTCTTAAAGAATCTTCGTCTAATGGCTTAACAATAGGCTTAATATTAAGTTTAGTAACAACAGGTATACTATTTTCATCTACATCAGCTTTTATAACATCACAGTCTTTTTCTTCAGAAGAATTTGTCTCCGGGCTTTTTAAAGGTTTTATATTTAATTTTGTAATCTTAGGTACATCATCTCTACTATTATCTATTTCACTATCCTTAGGCTTTACTATAGGTTTAATAATTAATTTTGAAACTACAGGAACTTTTTCATCCAAGCCCTCAGATAATTCTATATTGTCAGGTTTTACTAAAGGCTTTATATTTAATTTTGTTACTACAGGTATATTATCAGTGTTATCATAAGATTTAGTCACTGGTTTTATAGTGATTTTAGGTATATGTCCTGTCTCTTTATCCATGTTAAGGCCAGTTTCTGATATTTTAAATTTTTGTACATCCACAGATGTACAAAAATTATGATTTTGTTGATGTTGTGAATGTTCGGTTTCATTATCTTTGTTTATATCATCTGGTGGCTTTAATGGTTTGAAAATTAATTTTGGACTAAGTGGCTGACTTTCACATTTTGCTACTGTTTTAATAGTCAATTTAGGTACTTTATCAATTTGTGTATCCTCAGATTGACTCAAAATAACTTTTAATTTCGTAGGAGAATGTTGTTCTGAAAGATCACTGTTTTGTATAATCTTCTTTGTAGATTTTGCAACATTTTTTTCAGTATAAAACTGTCCTTCAGATTCAGTTCCTGGTTTGCCCAGTTTTATTGTTACTTTTGGAACTATATCAGTAGGGCCTTGGTCAGATGCTGAAGCTTGATCTGAAGTACTTGTGCTCTCGTCATTTTCAGAATATTCAGATTCTGATATTTCACTACTACTTGACTTACGATGAATTTCATTTATTCTCTCTGGTTGCTGACTGATAAGTTTAATATTTAGTTTCTTTATGTGAGGTACTTTTTCTTTACTATGTGTATCAAGTAGAGATACAGCCCCAGAGGGTGGCCAAACAGGTTTTATAGTCAATTTTGGTAAAGGTGGTTTAATTTCATCAACATTTTTGTTACCAAATTTAATTGTTAATTTGGGAACCTGTTTTATTACTTCTGATTCCTCTAAATGAGTGTTTTCTATAGTTATATTACTATTATCATTTTCTTTACATTGACTGGTTGTTTCTTTTGTGTCAGATAAGTTGGTTATAGAAATACTCTTCATAGGTGCCTCTGTAATATTTTCAGCATTACTTTCTACTGTTTCAGTTAACACAGGACTTGTACTCAAGTGAGATACTTCTTCGTTTTTATTACAAATCTGATTTGTGCTTTCTGGTACAGTTTCCTTAGTTCGGTCAGGAGATTTGCAAAATACAATTTCAGGATGTGTAACACATTCATTTTCAAGTGGCTTATTTTCAGATACAGTTTCTAAACAAATATTTTGAGGAGGTTTACTTGGTTCTGATGTTGACTGACACTGTTCAATTTGTGCTGTTAAAGGTTTTATGTCAGAATTACATTCTATCTCTATATGAGTAGCTTGAGGTACAATTTTTTGTCTAATTAGTTTAATTTTTTTTGAAGGACTGCTGGTTTCCGCTTTGCAGATACTAACTTCACTAATATTTCTAGTCTCTTCGGGCTTATCACTACCGTGCATAGCAGGCACAGCATCGGAAGAGCTAGATACATCTTTAACAATATTTTCACTTGCCTGCTCAGTAGTATGGATATTAACACTGGAGTCAACTGTAGACGAAACAGTTGAATCCGGTCTATTAGGTAAAGGACGTACTAATCTCCTTCTCAAAGGAGATTTGGTTGCAGAATCCACTGTTAAGATCCTTATATCACTAATACTATTGTCACTTGAAGTTGATTCAGCACTTTCTACAATAACATTGTCTCTACTATCACTAGATGTTACACATTTCACTGTCCTTTCACATGGTGCACTTTCTGTTTGAATAGTTTGTGAAACACTACTAGAAGGAATAACTGGAGCTGTTATAGAGTCTTGAGGCTCCACAGAACATGTCACAGTCTCTTTTTGAGTATCCACCACTGATATCACAATATTGTCACTGTTGTGTGCACATGAACTAGTCCCTGGTAGTTCTATTCTTAAATATTCCTCTTTTTCATTTGTCAAAATTTCATTTTCAATATTGAGTATATTTGTTGAACTTTTTTGTAAACTTTGTTCTTCATTAATTTTGGCACTTGTGGTAGGGTCTGAATGGGAAATATTTAACGAATCATTTTTATCATCTTTTTTAATATCTACAATTTGATTGGAATCTCCCCCACCAGCAAATCTACTATCTGTATCATTTTCTAACGCAAAAGGTAAACGCTTTGGTGCTCCAGGCCCGTCGACGATCTCGTCTATCATATCCAAAATCGCTTCCGTGCTTGTGTTGACATCTTGCGTTGACGGCGACGGAACACTATCGCCATCGAAGTTATCTTCCGACATGGCAGGGGTTTCACAAGATGTTCTCTGTTCAGATGGATCCTGATGAAAACTACTAGTTGCATTGACGTCCTCAAATTGTTCAACGTCCTTTTCCCGCGCCGATACGCGGCGGGAAGCGTTCGTCGCGGCGCCCGCATCGTCTTCTGAGCTCTCCATTATCTACTGTTTTGCGACGCTGTCATATCTGAAATATAAAACGCCCGCTAGATGATATTTACGTTTCAAACGGGTAACCTGTCGACGTGCGAGCTTGACAAACCACAGGCACCATTCTAATTCACCATAACGCTAAAAAACTATATTCACGAATCCATGGTGCAGATTATTGTACCTACACATGTACTTTATTTTCATATTCACGACGTTTACGTGTCGTCTAAAAACGCACAGGCTCTCGAAAACTATTCATTCAACAGCGTAAACCGGCAAACAAAAAGCTTGTATACGCCATTTTTAAAACCAAAGACATGGCAGGTTTAGATGTATGAGCCAATAAAAAATATCTTATACGGACAATTCGGCCATTGTCGTGTTGGTAAACTGCAAGAAGCCCATAGATCGCTCCACTTGAGCTTTTAGCTTGTAAAAGAGTAATAAATATGCCTTTCGACATGTGGTAAAACGAGTAGGATAATAGTTATTTCAATGTAGACAAAAATATTTTGTATGGCAACAAATTATTTTAATCGCTATAACATGGATACTAAATTATTTATTTTCACAAATTAGCTTTAGAAATTTTCGGATAGTTATAAATTAATATCATATCAAAATCGTGCACAGTATCCGGATAAAAACAAAAAAATTAAAAGCATGAGAAAAATATTTATTTTGTCTATGGTGGTAGCCAAAGTATTTATTTAATTGCTCAACTGTTGTTGTATGTTTTTTTTTTAATATTATTTATAGTTAAAAAATATCCTTCTGCATTAAGTAGAGATGTAATCTTTATGCATAGTGCAATAGTTATAAGATGAAAAAGGCAAACTGCAAAGACTGTAAACAAAGCATTTTGTAAATTTTGTCATCTAAATTTTATATTTATAATAAAATGAAAAATACCTTATATTTATAATTAAAAAATATTTTAACATTTGTTATTTATATTTTTAATATTCTCTTTGCTTAAAACTATTTGCACTTGATTTACCCTTTGACATTTCAATTGACAACCTAAGCATTCATGGTATTGCATACCATACCGGATCCTGTATTACAAAAAAAAAATTGAATTTGTAGTTTTCTTTTTGAAACACTACCTACTTACTTTTTATTTACAAAATAAGTTATTAAGCGAAACTCTTTATATAAATATATGCAAGTAAAATTAATTACAACATGACAACAATTCGGCCATTTACGTGCGAGGACATGCTATATTTTAATAATGTGTTAGTAATGCTTTCTTTTAATATAACTTTCAAATTTGTTTTTTCTTGTCATCACATTTTTTTTTTATTTTAGGAACCTCGATCCTTTGACTGAAACATATGGATTATCATTTTATACACAATACTTAGCACATTGGCCTGAATTCTTTCAAGTGGCAGAGTCACCAAGTGGAGAAATAATGGGATATAGTAAGACAAAATAATTCAATAAAACGATAAATGCATTAGGTTTGTCATGGCACAGCGGCACAAGCGTGCGACTGAATAAAATATTTAATATTTCAATTTAAATATTTAATGTTTTCATTTCTTCCCCCAGGTACAAGGCGAAATGCCTCAAATTCGGCGGAACAAAAGTGGAACGGAGTGTTTTAATACTAGGTTCTCAAGTTCCCTCTGCCTACCCTGCCGTGTGCGGGATATAGTGTGAAGCTGAGAGAGATAAATGCAAAATTTATGTATAAAAATAAGTTATATATTTTAAAAGTAGCTATAATTCAACCATTTTAAAATAGAATATTTATTTTTCTATTATAATTTTTATGTTTATTTACAGTAATGGGGAAAGCAGAAGGTCATGGCGATAATTGGCATGGTCATGTGACCGCTTTGACAGTGAGCCCTGATTACAGAAGACTAGGAATAGCAGCAACTTTAATGAATATATTAGAAGAAGTTTCTGAAAAGTACTCTTTTTTCATATTAAAAATGTTTTTTTTTTTTTTTTCAATTTACTAAGCTAAAGAGTGACTAAAACCAGAGCTGCTCTCTAGTTGATGTATATATTTTTTTATGTTTTATCACTCTTTACTTACTAAAATGTTATGTTAATTTTTCTTATGTATATTACGTAATGGTCTCTAAGTGTAAACAGACATTTCAAAAGATAAAGTTAACAAGATATCATAAAAGTTCTTCATCCTACTGTTAAAAATTTAAAAATATTTTATTTAACATTTTAGATAAGTATTATAAAGGACATGACAGATGATTTTTTCATTTATCATTTTAGATAAGTATTATAAAGGACATGCCAGATGTGTCTACTGTAATATACTGATTAAAGTATATACTTCTGGCATGTGATTTGTTTTCATTTTTTTATATACAAGACAGGCACAGTTATATTTTCACCCTTCCCTATCTGAAAGTCCAAAATCTAGTCTTGATTTCGACAAAGGCCTTTTTATAGTGTATGTATAGAAATCTCCAGAAGTGGTCTCTGGAATTCTGTTAAAGCCATGAAATTTAGCTATTTCTTCACATTAATGGAATAAGTGTTGGTGTGAAAAATGTTTATCACAACAAAATAAGCATTGAATATTCAACAGCTATTGCAGTGATTGCATTTACTCAAATTGGTATTGTAAGAGTTGTCCCAGTGGACTTTTCATTGGTTGTAGATTGAGCTGTTTGGAATTTCCCTCAGGTCAAGTAATGATAGTAAGTCGGTTAAATAGAAAGTGGGTCAGTGAGGGTGTGACTACATGGGTTTTGACTCATTTGGTTGTAGTCACATTCTGTGGTGAAAAGTTCAACTTTTGACTTACAATTTTTCTAAACACCAGCCCCCCGCCACTCCAAAGAGATCATACAGAAAGATTGTTTTTGAGTATCCTCTTGCTATTTTAGCAATGAGATATAATAGACAAACTTATCAAGCCTTAATTGCCAATTGTCCCTCATCGCTTACTAATAATTTAAACCAGGGTATTGATTGTCCAATAGAACCTAGAGAAGATATATTGATTGCAGTAACTGAAACCCTAGTAAGCATCTTTGGAACTTTCAATCTTTGGTGGGATCAGGAATGCTCTGTGTCAGCCTATCGGTGAGCATGTGCTGAATATTTGTATGATTTTGGGGAATTTTGTTGAGTACAAATGCAGAGTTGTGAAGTTCAAAAAGTTGACTAGGAACAAGAGAAATCTTGGATGGGCCATTTTTCGTGGACCTCTTAATCATTCTCCTTCTTCACTAGTATGGACAAATGTTAGGTGTTTGTATATTCCGTCGTTCTTATAAAACATCCACTTCTTACTATACCTCCCAGACGTCGCTGGAAAAGCTTACCAGCAGGCTCAGCTTTTAGTCCTATGTTGTATAACACATACACTCATGCCTTCGAATTATATGTCAATAGCTTTTGTAACATCCTTTAGTATGCTGATGCTATAGTCTTTTCTTACTTATCGTTTAAATACTCTGTTTTACACTATCTAAACCAGTGAATCTCTGACAATGCTACAGATTTCTTCCTTACCCCCGTGGTCTAAGCTATCTAAGTTAGCTGAAATTATTTCTCGTGGCCAGCCGCTTATTTGCTTAGTACTTTTCTTAAATTTACCTCACTACATCACCCTATCTCGTTATCCTTCTAATCCCGTAAAGTGTACACCTATGAGGTGTACACTTTACGGGATTATATATTTAGGCTGTAGTTCATCATCATTACAAATCTTGGCCTGAGCAAGGGAGCTACCAACACCAACACATAGTTTCAATTTATAGTAAATGAAAATTGGTTGAATCATATCCTTAGCTTTACAGATGTGTCATAGCTTCAAAGGAGAGCTTTGTTTGTGAACTTAATTTTTTTTACAACTATATATCCTCATATTTCTACTTCGGTTCAGTATCTGTTGCCCCTTGCAATAACTCATCTGTATGTGTCATAGTCTGAATTTTCGTATTTGTCAAAATCTCAGAAAGGTAAATATTATGCTGCTATTTAACCTAATATCCACAGGAGACCTTGGTTTTTCAAAAATTTACTGAACGGAGGATTATATCAACTATTTGCCGCTTGCGCCTTCAGTCAGGGACCATTCAATGTTCGCTCATTCGAACGACCCTATTCACTCATTCGCCCTGGACGTAGGTTCTCTTTCTCACATATTTTTCCTTACTAAAGTTCCCGATCTCCTTAATATTCAAAGTCTTTTATGTGATTTTCTATGTAAATATATTAGATATAACATTACTTATTTGCCGACTAAGACCTTTGTTTTATATATTTCTTATTACTAATCCTTTGTACGCTCGGAACGCAATAATCAAAAAATCTTACCATACCAAAAACATTTAAGTTTTTATTTTTTTGTACTCTACTCTACTCAGCTTTACGCTGTATCCCGCACTGTAGACAGAGGGAACCCGGGAACCTAGACACTCCGTTCCGCCGAATTTGAGGCATTTTTTATTTTTTTGTCTACTACTATTAAGTAAAATATAGTTAACCTCCTCATATTTTTTTTCAGGAAGAAGGCTTATTTTGTAGATTTGTTTGTGAGAGTAAGCAATAAGGTGGCAATAAATATGTACAAAAATCTAGGATATATTGTTTATAGGACGGTTCTCGAATATTATTCGGGAGATCCAGACGAGGATGCTTATGGTATTTTATATATTATGAATTATTTATTATTGATAACAGTTATTATTTATCAGTTAAATTAATATTTTCATAACTAAGCCTATATGGTGCAGAAACACAGTTTCTTGTTGTAAACAATGGCACATTGTATGTTTAATAATTCAAATTTCATTCCTCAATATGTAATGTCTCAAAAATTTACCATTGTTTTAAGAACATTAACAAAAGCAACCAAAGCTAAAAAATGTAAATAGTAGTGGCATATGCTATTCTTAATATCACTTATATTTATATATTGTTTATTATAGAATTTTATCTTTTACAGATATGAGAAAAGCATGTTCGAGAGATGTAACTAAAAAGTCAGTTATACCATTAGCGCATCCAGTTCGACCAGAGGATGTTGATTGACATAAGATATAAAATAAATTAATATATTTATTTATGTTTTCTTTGTTATTAGTAGTTACAAACTTTTTTTTTCAAATCAAATGATTAGTGCATACAAACCACTTTTTCAATATTTTTTTTTGTGTTATTTCTTTTTCTTGTAAATGGTGGAGAAATGTTTTAAAATACCTGAAAAAAATAATTATTTGAATTTACGCCTTTCGAAAACCATCTAATATTTTTGTTTTTAAGAGTGACATTAAATGATATGAACAGTATAATAATTTTATTCATGAATAAAAACTCTTCATTAGTGCATGTAAAGTGTAGGGTAAGACCTTGGCCTACACTACATGCATAAATGAAAAATGTTACCTTACATATGTATCATTAATATGTCTCATAAAAATTAATAATAACACGGATTTTGTCCGCTATAAAAGTTATAGGCCTGAGGCCTGAGGCCTTACGTGGCGCAGCGGCACAAGCGTGTGACTGTAACCGATAGGTTCTGGGTTTGATCCCCAGTCGAGGAAATGAAATATTAAATATTTAGTGTTTCATTTCTTCGCTCTGGTAAAAAGGCAAAGCGCGTCGTTGAGTTCCGCCTCTCGACACGCAATGCCTCAAATTGTATGTAATGTTGCGGAAAGTAGGGAACGGAAGTGGAACGAAGTGTCTTAACACTAGGTTCCCTCTGCCTACCCTGCCTCGTGCGGGATACAGCGTAAAGCTAAAAAAAAATGTTATATAAGATAGTCTGTATCATATAATAGTATTTTTTTATGTTCTGAATATATCTGGGTTGGGGTAAAGGGAACCAGGATAAGGTGTAAAGTACATTGAAACAAGCACTTCATTCCTCAGACCACCCAATTTCAAAGATTGGAAGGTGAGAAAGAAGGTCCTTATTAAGTAGCAAATCTCATTGAAGCGTTTTTCATTTTTAATAGTGAAGAAAAGAAATAACTCATTTTCCTAAATCTTGTCATAAATCAAGCTACTACTGAATGCAGTTAGATGCTGTGATTAGATGCTCTATGATGTCCTCAATAGTGATAAGAATATTTTGAATTTGAATTTAAAGCACAAAATTTTAGTATTATATCAATATAGAATCTATCCACACTCAAGGATAACAAATATTAAATCTAAAATATATGTTTTCATTTCTTCGCTTTGGTAACAAGGCATGATGTGGAGTTCCACCACTCAAAACGCAATGCCTCAAATTCGACAGAAAGTGGAACGGAACGGAGTGTCAACACTAGGTTCCCAAGTTCCATCTGCCTACTCTGCTGTCATGTGCGGGATTCAGCGTAAAGCTCAGTAAATATATAGGTAATAAAACTAATAAATTATATAAACCATAATATATTCTTACTGTTATCTTATATAATAAAACACACAATAATGATCAGTGCTATTTATTAAGAAAATAATCATATAAAACTATGACACATTCTCATTACTACTTTCATTGTCTTTTTCTGGTGTATATGAACCATCATCATTAGCATCAGCGTTCTCTGGAACAGCGTTCTGTTTGCGCCATTGTTTAGCAGCTGCAAGTAGTTTAAGATTGGGTCTAACCATTTCATCCTCTGGGAATATATAATCAAATACTTCTTCCCATCCTTCTTCGATACCTCCCTCGCTAACAACTTTTTGCCTCTTTTTGACCCTACGAGGCATCTTTGACATTACTTTTTCAAGCTTCTCCTGGTCACCTATTTCAGTCTCAAAATCTTTCCATGCTTCCAGGAGAAGAACTCTCGATTCTTTTTCACCGGCACTTCTAAGATTGTCATTTGCACGTTCATAGACACGGCGTGCCAATTCGATATTGATATTGTCAGGATTTTCTGCATTAAGCTCAAACTTAGCATATGATAACCACACTTTTACATGGACAGTTCTTTCTAACAACCTTTCATACAATTGTCTGGCCTTATCTGTTTCACCTTGTGATACTTCAAAGTCTATATAACTTTTCCATAATAGTTCAGGCATATCTAATCTGGACTGATTCACTGCTATTTCATATATTGCTCTAGCTCTATCAATGTCACCTAATAAAGTTTCTAATTCTGCAAATTTAATCCATGTCACACAATTCTCTGGTCCATATTCGAGGAATTTCTGATATAATATTCGACATCTGTCAAATTCACGTAGTTGAATCTCAAGATCTATATACCCCCTGTAGAGTTTATCTCTTGGACATATACCGAGAGCCATGCCCAATGTTTTTCTTGCTTGTTTTAAATTTTTGCACCGAACTTCCAACTGTGCATACATCAACCAAATTTTGGAAAATGTAAATATTTTATGTGGTATTAACTCTAAACAAGTTTTATATACTTGTCGAGCTCTATCAACATCTTCTGCTTCCAATTCCTCGTACAAAGCATAGTTAATCCATAAATAAATATATCTTCTCCAGAACTGTTTGTCCTTAGATGGTGGTACATTAGCTATGGCTCTTTCATAAGTATCTCTTATGTCATCTACATTACCTTCATTTTCAACAAGCCTTATGTAATCAAACCATGCATCATAATTTGTAGGGTTCTCTATAACCTCCTGCTCATACATGTATTTCCTTTTGTTGACAATAACATCTTCAATGCCTGATCGATCTCCATATTTCTTTTCATGTATAGTATATGCTTTATACAGTTCTTTGTTCCTGTCTTTGTGTATGTGATCAAGAGCATATTTGTAAATGACTCTAGCTCTGTCGTGTTCTTTTTGATTTTCTTCAAACTTTGCAAAAGCGATAAACAGTCTTTCATCTAACTCTTCATCCCCAAAAAATTCTACAGCTCTTTCATATACTTTCCTGGCACTGTTTATAAAACCATGGTTCTCCTCGAATTTAGCATATTTAATCCAATGTTTAACATCAGGATGAACCATTACAAATCGTTCATATATTTGTCTTGCTCTATCAAGCTCCTTATAACGCAACTCAAAGTTAATGTAAGTCTGCCAGGCTTGTTCATCTGGTTGCCACTCCATCCATCTTTCAAAGACCTTAGAAAAATAATTTTAAATGAATATTGATTAATATATTAAAACCTGACACCTTATATTATAGTTAATTCATAAAGAAATAAATGTAAACTCACTTGTCTTGTTCCTGCTATATTTTCTAACATTTCCTCCATGTATGTGTATTTGTACCAAAATTGGGATACTCTAGGCAAAATTGTAACTGCTCTGTCCCATAAATTACGAGCATGATTCACTTGCCGGTTACGCATTTCCATTTCAGTGTACTTCAACCTAAGTAAGCAATGTCAATTATTTATTTTTCTGCTTCATGCTCATGGCAGGGTAGGCAGAGAAAACTTGGGAACCTAGTGTTAAGGCACTTCTATTCTTAGTGTGAAGCTGAGTAATAACTTTCTTTATAATTATATATCCATGAGTTGGTGACAGCACAGTAGTTAAATGAAAATAAGTAATTCTTCCAAATGGCAACAGAACTTCTGTCTATGACCTTATTAGTAAAATGAAACATATTCTTTAGATACTATATACTGCTCCCTAATAGTGTTAATTATTATTATTTAATACATTTAGACAATATTTTTAACATATTTTAAATGAAGCCTGTTGTGGCGCAGTGACACACAAGTGTGACTGCAACCAACAGGTTCTGGGTTCTATCCCCGCTTGAGGAAATGAAATATTTAATATTTTCAATTTAAATTTTAATGTTTAATTTCTTCGCTCTGGTAATCTGCCTCTTGCGGGATACAGCATGAAGCTGAAGAAAATGTGAAACATCAAGGATGATTTTCTTGCAGGTTCAAAATTTGGATAGTTCATAAATGTTTTAAAAACAAAGTCACTATTGAGAAAATTTTAAATATTTAAAATTTTCACAATAGTGACTTTGCTTTTAAAATTTTTTTTTATTAAAAATTCAGTTGTATTAGGAAAAAATCCAGTTTAATAGTTAACACATTCCTATCAATCTATGTTTTTTTTATTATTAATAACAGAAAAATGTTTTGGTTAACTTAGTGAAATAAGAAAATGTCTGTGAAATAATATTAACTAATGTTGAGTTTGTCTGCAGGCACAATATATGGGGGTTTATTGACACTTGTAGAAATTAATCATAATTTTATCTGATAACAAGAAAGCTATAGGCCAAAGAGAAAAATGGAGTGTTTAAATATTATAAACGTAAAAATAGGTATGATACAAAATTATATTACCAAAGGGTAACATTTCTGTGGTCAACATCCAAAGCCCTCTCATAAATGGATCGAGCTCTTTGGACTTGCTTCTGTGATTCTTCCCATTGGGCATATTTGAGCCAATTTCCCACAACCTGAAATATACATAGGTTCACTTCATCATGTGTTCTTAAAAGTTTATCAATGAATGACTCCTATGTAATAAATTTCTAACTTACAAGTCTGTTTTTGCGGATATTGTCTTCAAAAGCTTTTCTTTTGCGATGTTGATAGTCTCTAAGTTCCTCTGGATCTGAGATTTTTTGTTTTGGTGGCGGTGGTTGTATTTCCAAGTCCCTTTCCTTAGCTTCACGTAGCAATTGTTCAGCAGTAATTTGTATTTCAGCTGGTGCTTTATTTTTGACCTAAATAGTGTAAGTTAACAAAATTATTACAAACGTTTCGCTTAACCATATAATAAAAGTAACACCCGTTATGATGATCACAATAACAACTTACTTTCGCCACCTTAGGCATCTTAGTAGATTTTGCATCCATATTTTCTAAAATATATCTATACGTCTATTAAAGATATCCTAACAAAATTAAAATTTTGACAAGTTTTCGAAATATTTTTACTTCACATACAACGAATAGACTAGTAAATAGTAAATACTACAATAGTATAGCGTGCCTGTACATAACATCTATAAATTTTTGACGACAGATTAAATGTCATAAGACATATGTCAATTTTGTACTAGTTATAGTTTATGGAAGCTAGGGGTACCTCTACCCTCCATACTCCATATTATATTTAACCAATCTTCATAGTGTCTTCTCCATCTACGTGAGATTTGCTAAATAAATTAGCCTCAACTGGCACGCCTAAAATAAGAAACAGCAACAACCTGTGTTGCTATTTTTTTTTATTTTATGACTTAATAGTTGATAAATTAATACTTTATTGACTATTTACTAAAATAGGATGAATAAAAAATATGATAAAATGGTGCTAATATACTAATATTATAACTATTTTACCTTTTAAATTATATGTTATAATTATTTTATATCAAATAGTTCCATTAATCATACGCATTTAAAATATTATACTGATTTCTGAAGATACATAAGTGTTACAATTTGCAGTTTTATTACTTATCACATCATATAGACGAGAAATATTTATTTAGTTCTTTCAGATTTAAATTAAGCTTAATGGGACATGATGAAAAAACTAAATCATACAACAGAAATTAAAATCATAAAAAAGGACTAAATAATAATAATATGCACGCAGCCAAAATTTCGTTTTGATTTATCCTTTTGAATGTTAATATTTGTGAGAATAGTTGTTTGTTTCATTTTCACGTAAACACTACTTATTACACTAAGGATTTGCTTAGAGGTCGTAGATGAAACTTTACAAAATTATCATATAATTATACAAGAAAAATAAATGCCTATATTTAAGTTATAGCCTTACAATTTAAGTAGCGATGATTTATTTATGACCTATTACTATTTGGCTATAACAATAAGTTTAAATTCATATATTTTTTGTATTATATATTATTGAAATTATGTCACTATGTTATTTTGCCTTGAATAAATCCTTATCAATAAGTTATCAGGCAGTACAGTTAAAATAAATGATATCAATTCAATATTTGTCCTCCAAAAAGGAGCTGTGATATCTATTATAAATAGAAATGTTTAGCCCCAATAGGATTTTTATAATTCAGATGTGCTTGCGGTTGCCTCGCAAAATATATTCTGTTTACTATAAGGACGAGAAATAAAGACAAACTTATAATGCTTAGTTATCGCCACCAAAAAGTAATATCATTTATAGATTTGAGTATACGTATCTATATCTACAATAGTATTCGGCAATGGATTTTAAATTTGCAACTGCAGATAGCAGATATATATAAAAAAATAAAAGCTTTTTAAAAAGAGAAGGTTGTAAGTGTCGTATGTATGTACCTGATAGCGTAATTGCTTAAGATTATTCAACTATTAAACTTAAATTTAAAAAGCGTATAAAAATTTTGAACGAAGCAGGATTTGAACCTGCGCCTCTGGAATACCGTTCCAGCGCTCTGATCAACTAAGCCATTCGTTCTCACCGAGCTCCGTCGAAATTCTTATACGCTTGTTACAACTTATTTATGTTGTTAGCATCTCTGTAGGGAGATTTTTATAAATTTCCGCTACCCAAAGACAACTTGTAAGAATTATCGTTTGGCAAGAGAGAATACTATTTATTTTAATATTTTTACTATGTTTTTTAAAGTGTTATTCCACACTTAGGACAGAAAATACTAAATTTAAATTTAAAAAGCGTATAAAAATTTTGAACGAAGCAGGATTTGAACCCGCGCCTCTGGAATACCGTTCCAGCGCTCTGATCAACTAAGCCATTCGTTCTCACCGAGCTCCGTCGAAATTCTTATACGCTTGTTACAACTTATTTATGTTGTTAGCATCTCTGTAGGGAGATTTTTACAAATTTCCGCTACCCAAAGACAACTCGTAAGAATTATCGTTTGGCAAGAGAGAATACTATTTATTTTAATATTTTTACTATGTTTTTTAAGGTGTTGTTCCACACTTAGGACAGAAAATATTAAACTTAAATTTAAAAAGCGTATAAAAATTTTGAACGAAGCAGGATTTGAACCTGCGCCTCTGGAATACCGTTCCAGCGCTCTGACCAACTAAGCCATTCGTTCTCACCGAGCTCCGTCGAAATTCTTATACGCTTGTTACAACTTATTTATGTTGTTAGCATCTCTGTAGGGAGATTTTTACAAATTTCCGCTACCCAAAGACAACTCGTAAGAATTATCGTTTGGCAAGAGAGAATACTATTTATTTTAATATTTTTACTATGTTTTTTAAGGTGTTGTTCCACACTTAGGACAGAAAATATTAAACTTAAATTTAAAAAGCGTATAAAAATTTTGAACGAAGCAGGATTTGAACCTGCGCCTCTGGAATACCGTTCCAGCGCTCTGACCAACTAAGCCATTCGTTCTCACCGAGCTCCGTCGAAATTCTTATACGCTTGTTACAACTTATTTATGTTGTTAGCATCTCTATAGGGAGATTTTTACAAATTTCCGCTACCCAAAGGCAAATCGTAAGAATTATCGTTTAGCAAGAGAGAATACTATTTATTTTAATATTTTTACTATGTTTTTTAAGGTGTTGTTCCACACTAACAACATAAATAAGTTGTAACAAGCGTATAAGAATTTCGACGGAGCTCGGTGAGAACGAATGGCTTAGTTGGTCAGAGCGCTGGAACGGTATTCCAGAGGCGCGGGTTCAAATCCTGCTTCGTTCAAAATTTTTATACGCTTTATAAATTTAAGTTTAGTATTTTCTGTCCTAAGTGTGGAATAACACTTTAAAAAACATAGTAAAAATATTAAAATAAATAGTATTCTCTCTTGCCAAACGATAATTCTTACGAGTTGTCTTTGGGTAGCGGAAATTTGTAAAAATCTCCCTACAGAGATGCTAACAACATAAATAAGTTGTAACAAGCGTATAAGAATTTCGACGGAGCTCGGTGAGAACGAATGGCTTAGTTGGTCAGAGCGCTGGAACGGTATTCCAGAGGCGCAGGTTCAAATCCTGCTTCGTTCAAAATTTTTATACGCTTTTTAAATTTAAGTTTAATATTTTCTGTCCTAAGTGTGGAACAACACCTTAAAAAACATAGTAAAAATATTAAAATAAATAGTATTCTCTCTTGCCAAACGATAATTCTTACGAGTTGTCTTTGGGTAGCGGAAATTTGTAAAAATCTCCCTACAGAGATGCTAACAACATAAATAAGTTGTAACAAGCGTATAAGAATTTCGACGGAGCTCGGTGAGAACGAATGGCTTAGTTGGTCAGAGCGCTGGAACGGTATTCCAGAGGCGCAGGTTCAAATCCTGCTTCGTTCAAAATTTTTATACGCTTTTTAAATTTAAGTTTAATATTTTCTGTCCTAAGTGTGGAACAACACCTTAAAAAACATAGTAAAAATATTAAAATAAATAGTATTCTCTCTTGCCAAACGATAATTCTTACGAGTTGTCTTTGGGTAGCGGAAATTTGTAAAAATCTCCCTACAGAGATGCTAACAACATAAATAAGTTGTAACAAGCGTATAAGAATTTCGACGGAGCTCGGTGAGAACGAATGGCTTAGTTGGTCAGAGCGCTGGAACGGTATTCCAGAGGCGCAGGTTCAAATCCTGCTTCGTTCAAAATTTTTATACGCTTTTTAAATTTAAGTTTAATATTTTCTGTCCTAAGTGTGGAACAACACCTTAAAAAACATAGTAAAGATTATTCAACTATTACTACTGTCTAGTATTGTATTTGAACTTTAATAGTATCTGTATTATGCTTTTAATAATCTGTGATGATAATATTGATAATAGCCTGTGGATTGCGCTAATAATAAGATAATAACCTCGAATTTTTAAATGTAGTAATGAGAATACTAAATATTTGTTTATATATTAAAAGCTATAAGCAATATATGAATAATATTTTAAATTTTATTCGTAACATTTTATATTAAAGTATGTGTTAGTAATATATATATATAATTACAATTTTTATTTGCAAACGAGTTATTATATACAAATGTAACCAAATAAAATTAAATTTTTAGTTATTAACTCATATAAAACATATAGTATTTGTACTATAATTTAAAGAATAAGAACAATATCAAATATGAGGATTACACAAAAACACTGCATCCTATTTTACAGAAGTTTTATATCAAAAAATACTTGTAAGTTACCTACTCTATTTCTTTTATTGTGAACTTATTTTTTTTTTTGTTATTTAACAAACGCAATTTATACACTTAGGCTTGCTGCCGACAATAAGATGCATAAATCAAGTAGCCCTAAAAAAGTCCATTTTTAACAAGACTGAACAAATTGATTTTTTGAAACAGCAGGTTGAAAATCGTAATATTGTCTGGAATGATCTTAAAAATAGTATTTTAAATATACCAGGCACTTTAAATGACAAAAATATTGATGCTGTCATATTAAAAACTTTAGTTGCCACCAAAAAATTTGATAGTGCATTATCATTTACAACATATTTGAAATCTTGTAACCGAGAGTTATCATTGGGTGTTATAAACAGCCTGCTACACTTTTACTATGAATATTCCAAAGAAAACAGTCTGTCAGATGATCAAAGGGATTTTATATTAACATCATATAAAAACTTGTATGATAAATATAAAATACTAGATATTTCTACAAATGAAAAATTACTTCATGCTCTTTGCTCTATAAATGAATGGAAGAAATGTATAAACATAATAGATGATATCTACTTAAGTGGAATTCCTACTCATTCAACCTTTAGTACCTTAATTGGTACATTATTCCGCAATAACAGAAAATTAGAAGCTATGAAAATGATAGACAAGAGTATTCAGAGCAGACGACCTCTCCAAGACTATGCATATGAAGAATGGATTAAATATATTTTTAGAAAATATAAAGATAAAAAAACACAATTTAAATATTTAAATGAAATTTGTTGTCATATATCAGATAATTGTGCTGTTATATCTACTGTGACAGCAGGAATGTTGAAAGAATCATTTGAAAAATTGGACTGGACTACAAATTTCACAGAAATAGACAAAACTGTGTAAGGAAATTTTAATATTCACTATTTTTATAAAGTGTGTCCATTATGGTCCAGTATCTATCTGATTATAAATGCAATAGTTATTAGATCCATATTCAATTAGGAGAATTAATTTAATTTCTCTCCTTGGGTAAAGGCAAACTGCAGCATTGATAACATGCAATGTTTAAAGTCAGATAAAGAACAAATTGTTTTAACATGGGGTCTCTTGCCTATCCTGCTACATGTGGGATAAAATGCAAAACTTTTATATTATCACAAATTTGACAAAATTGTTGTGAACATGACTTTATATTATTTTATTTATTTTTAAATTCTCATTTTCTGTTCAAGACTGCTGCACAAAAGTAAAATATTTAATTGTGTGCAATTCCTCCTTCAGGAAAGAATTATATAAAATTTACATTAGATTGTTTTTGTGCTGTGTGATTTTGACTTAGAATAAGATCACCCTAGTACTAATGGTGTTGTAAGAGGTAACTAAAGTATGTGTGGAAAAGTAACATTGTCAGCAATGGCAACACGCATGGGCAGACTGTTCCGGATACTTACTACCCCCTGCATGTAAAATGCCAGGCCCCGGTGCCTATCCACCTTAATGGCCATTAACGTTTCTGTAGCACCTCTAGAGTTACACAGGGCCGTGGATGATGGTGATCATTTACCATCAGGTGACCTGTATGCTTGTTTGCCATCTATTTCATAAAAAAAAAACTCCTTTTGTCTATCTTGTTAAAATATAGAATAAATTGCAGCACTGAGTTCCTCCAATCTACATCCAATGATACGAAAATCGTATGGTGGGTAGAAATTGAAGTGTCTTGATACTAGGTTTCTTTTTCCTACTTGCTATATATGTAAGATACACTGTAAAACTAAAAAACAAAAAAATATTTATTTTTAGTGGACTCTGTGCAAAATGTAACCAAAATTTAGATTGTTTACAATTATCAGAAGAAGAATTTAATATCCTACAAAATGTTGTCAAAGAAAAACTTATTGTTGGCTCAGATCTGTTCTTAAAAAGCTCTCCAGAGGAACTGAAAAGATTTTTAGATTTTATGAAAACCAGTGCTCCATTTGATATTGTGTTGGATGGATTAAACATTGCTTTCACAGTTCGCGACTCCTACAATAGAATTAGAGTATTAAAAAGTGTTATAGATTATTTTTATTTAAAAAAAAAGAGAATACTGCTACTAGGAAGGAAGCATATGCTAAGATGGCAAAAAGGCGCATTGTTGAATATCATGAAAAAAACGGAAAACTTTTTCATTGAGGATATGTATGTTATTTATTTTATTTGAACCAAAATATAAAGTCTTTATTGATTTAAAAAGTTATTATGTCAGAAACAGTTGTAGTGCAGTGGCACAGGCAAGACTGTAAAAAGTACTATTTTGGCATTGGTTCTCCCCTAGAGAAATTTATTATTCATTACCTCACTCTCTGGAAATAAGACAAAATATGGTATTGATTTTTGTCAAATAGACACCACACCTCGAAAACTGTGCAGTGCTAAAGTCAGAGGTTCCTATTTTTACTTTTCTATGGAGGAAAAACTACATAAACAAAATTTGTCATATATGTATCAAATATTATTTTTATAAAGTTCAAAGGAAAATTATAAAAAAAGATATGTGAAAATCAAGTTTAACTATTTATTTAATAATATATATTAATAATAAATTAATAAGAATGAGTTAGATATTTTTGTATATTTTATATAGTTATATTTTTATATTGTTTCAGCTCTGAAGACGATCCATATTTTATAACTGCAGCAATACTGAACGGATCCCACACAGACATAGTATCAAGAGATTTACTAAGAGGCCATAGGTTTCTATTACAGCAAGATAAATTGCAGAGATTGTTTCAAAGATGGCAGTGGCAACATCAGTGGATGGTATTCGTTCCTAAATATAAGCCTATTATTCAGGTAATACACATAATTTGTTTTATATTGTAATTAATACTTAATGAAAAAATGTAATTGCAAATGTTATGGGTTTTGATTATGACTTCGAATTCGGGGGAATGATATATTTAATATTTTCATTTTCTCGCTCCAGTAACTTGGCATATAAATAAAAATGTCATCTTTAACATAAGATTTGTATGTTTCAATGTACTTTTTAATTGACTTTTGTATTTAAGAGTGTATATGTTAACATATTCAGCTTCTAGTAAAGTACTCAATTCTACTCAGCTTCACTCTGTATCCCCGCCGCACACAGGCAGAGGGATCTTGGGAACCTAGTGTTAAAACACTCCGTTCCCCACTTTTCGATTTTGAGACATTGCGTGTTGAGGGGCGGAACTCAACGACGCGTTTTGCATTTTGTCCAGAGTGAAGAAATGAAAATATTAAATATTTCATTTCTTCGAGTGGCGATAGAACTAACTAACTGTCGATTACAGTCAAATCCTTGTCCCGCTGCGCCACGACAGGCCTCTTCTAATAAAATAAATAAAACAATCTGGTCGAGATTGTCAATAAATCTTTCTTGATTATATGCAATATGTTATGTGTTACAGGTCACGTTTTAGTAACCAATGTATATGTCGACTGTTTATTTTCAACTTATATTCAGTTTATAAAATATTTGTACTGTATAATTTTAAGTTTTTGTGGTTAATATAATTCATATCGTTCGTCTCAGTGGAGATCTAAATCGCAATAACCGCATACTGTTTCTCACTTTCGTAGATTAAAGTGCCTCACTTTTTATCTTTGTACTTTATATTTTTTACCTTTTTAATAAAAACCGCGTCGAAAAACGCTTCGACTGCGTACCTTCGTCTATGCAATTTTCGTTGTTTCTCATTTTGCCCTGAATGGTTTTTTCGTTTTTTCTACATACTACCATATGCTTATTTATTACATTAAAATCTTCAATATTTTCTTTATCACTAATGTATATTTCGTATATAAACTTTTGATTTTGTGTATTGGTGAAAATGCACCATAATCCTGAGGCCTGTCGTTGCTCACTAGAACTGAAAGCCTTGTTACAGAGCAAAGAAATAAAGATATTTTATGTTTTTATTTCTTCGCCCTGTAACAAGGCTAAGCGTTTAGTTATGGCCGTAACAAACAACCGAACCGAACTCGATTTTGGTTCGCCATCAAACCATGTGATCGTGTGGAGCATGGTTTACCTAAACGACATGGTTCCTCGACCTTGGTTCGCCACCGAACCATGTTTTCTAGGCGAACCATGCTCCACACAATCGAACATGGTTCGATGTCGAATTGAAATCTTTTTAGTTCCTCTGGTTCGCCTAAATGACATGGCTCCTCGACTTTAGTTCGCCACCGAACCATGTTTTCTAGGCGAACCTTGCTGCACACTATCGGACTTGGTTCGATGTCGAACCAAAGTCGAGGTTCGGTTCGGTCGTCTGTTATGGCTATTACGCTCGCTCAACACGCAT
The DNA here is from genome assembly GCA_019049475.1 of Eueides isabella. NCBI lineage: Eukaryota > Metazoa > Arthropoda > Insecta > Lepidoptera > Nymphalidae > Eueides > Eueides isabella. Next base: position 9,812,745 of record CM032389.1, on the reverse strand, counting down.
TGCTTCAAATTCGGCGAAAAGTGTGGAACGGAAAGCAGTGTTTTAACATTAGATTCCCAAGTTTCCCCTCTGTGGGGAAACAGCGTAAAGCTGAACATCATAATCTGTTGTGTAGGTTTTAAAGGTCTATGTGATTTATGTCGGGAAACACCTTTTTTGTATATCTATTTCAATATTAAACTAAGACATCGTAAAGTTAAAGCATAACTTTTATCGTATTACATAAGTCGGATAATTGTAATCTTTGCATTTTATTAATCTCTAAATATTGTTTTTAGCCTCCATTAAAATACACCCCGTTAGCGCAACAAGGACCAAATGGTTGGCATCTGCCATATTTAAATGAAAATGCAACCAATCCAGGACAAGTTGGTGATGGTATTCCAGATTGTTCCAGTTGGCTTTGCTTGAAATCAAAATAGTCTCATTTTTATATACAATTATTTTTATAAAATGTTATAAATTGTGTAAATAAATGAAGTTATAATAAATATTTTTTTGTTATACATAGTGTTAATAATAATGTTTATCCCTTACCTATATTTAAAATTTAATTAAAATGTACTTTAATAATTGCAGTTTTCCACGTCATATGAAATAATATAATATTGTATTTTGACAATACGCATAAAACATTACATCTCGATAGATACGGTTCGAGAAAAGTTGATCTTCTAGCCGTTCTCTTTGCCTCGTTAGAACATACTGCTTCTCTAATATTCGGAGTGGCTTATGAGTGATGATCATTGACCTCGTTGATTGCGGTGCACTCACAGTGTGTTCCATAATATATTCTTATAGTCTCCTCGTATCACGGCCTCGTTCAGGATAACTCTTGTTGACCTGTTTGCTACACTGTTAACAATGGACAAACATGCGAACTCCGATCTTTGCGTCTCTTGTACCACTAAAAGTTATCTTACTCCTGAGGTCGTCAGCTTCCTCAGTAGTTGCAATTGCTATCCCACCCAGTTGGTCTTACCGCAAGCCGGGGACGCCATTTACACATTGTAGTTTTTTGTGACTTCCAATGCTTCCAGATGTTCTTTGGGGTGTTTGGGTGGTTGAAGTTGAGCCTTGCGAAGTTGCAAGGTGGGACTTTTATTTCAGTTGAATTGTTGTGTAAACGAAGCCATGTTTTCCACTGTAAACTGAAAGCCGCCACAGTTAAGCAAGTATATAATATAAGTTTGCGAGTTAAACCCTAAGAAAATTAGAGTGAGTTTGTAAAATACCCTCCAAACATTGCAGTTTAATCATCATATTTTACGTGTATATGACACGCAATTCTTAACGCCTAAGAATAATATGTTCTTAAAATAGAATGTCTATGCATTGTTTACGTTGCAATGGGTAGTAATTATAATAAATTATAATGTATAAAATAATAAATAAGTAATACGTCGATATGAAAATAAAGTTTATTATTGCATCAGCTAATTTTAATTTTATGTTGTTGTATTTATACAATATTTTTTTATAAATAGATATTTAAATGAGACTAAAAAGGCTTGTATAGCTATGTAATAGTATGTTTATGACATATCAGAAAGCGCATAGTTTATTCAAAAAACAAAATAAACGTCAACAAAACCTTTACACAAACACAGATTTTTTTCTTCAAAAATTATTATCAGTGTTAATGCAAATAAATTAGATAATGCCGAAAAATAAGAAACGTAGTAAGGAGGGAGAATCGGATTCCCTTTCGAAATTAAACACCCAGTCAAAGTCAAGTCTTGCTTCGAAATCCGAGCAAAATGTTAAAGTGCTAAAAGATGTAAATCCTGGTAAGATTTAGTTTCCTAATTCACTTTTATGTACAAACTACTAACAACAAAGAAATGTAGAGATTTTAGAAAATAAGATAATACAATTTAAGAATAAATTAAAATTTTATTTGGCAAAGATAGTAGCTGCAATAGTAGATGTTAATTTTAATACGTATTATAAATGAGCTAGAAAATGATCTGGTTCTCCCTTCAATGAAAGGGCCAGTGTTGGGACTGGTGAAATGTCCAAATGCTTTTTAAGTAGAATTTTCTTGTTGTTATGTTTTCAATACCGACGACAATGGTTCAATGTAATATGTTATGTAACATATAAATTTCCCACAATGTGATATTTGTACGTTTTTTGTTGGGACATTTAATTTCTATGATTGCTATGCACTTTACTGCAAAATTTCCGTTATTTACTTAGTCTTTTGGTTTTTTCTCTTTACACATTCAGAAATGTCATTTTATTCTGCATATATTTTTATATTACTTGAACTAAGTTATGATTTTAACAATGAATATTATAATAATATAGAACCAATAAAAAAGTCACGTTCACGAAATGCACGCAATATGGAGAGAGTGGAAATGCTAGCGCGACCTACAGCGAGGCGCTTGCGTTCGCTTTGGGATGAGAAATGTGCTATATTACCTCGTGATCGAAGGGATAAAATTAAAAGTGCCTTGGAAGAAGATTATTTTCTTAGTCCCGAGTAAGTTATATCAGTATTTATGAAGAATATTCAAATATTTTAATTATTTCTTTATATATTTTAATAAATCTATAACATTCTTTTTCAAGATTCACCCCTTTTTTATTAATAAATAATAGTTTAAAAGTTTAATGACACGCTTTTATTGCTAATCGAACTAAAAAGTAGAAAATACCTTATTAAGCTTTGAACCTTATTTGAAGCCTTACTGATTGAGAGAAGGTATCTTGACTTCCGGCGGCGCGTCAGTTTTACTCTAACTTCCGGCTATTCTACTCCGGATGTCACGTGACTCCCCCCTTCCATCTGTTGTTGACTTGTGCCACCTGGGGATCGACTTTAGCTCATTGGCGTCTTGTCTTCGGTGGTGCTCAGTTGTAATAAATTGGTAAGAATTCTTTATATATTAGTTAGTAGACATAATTTTGAATTGAGTCTTTAAATAAATATCATGGGTATATTGTGAATTTGTATAATTTAGAGTTTTACGAAGATTTGAAATACCTATACGTAAAAAATTTATTGTTACTTTACGTTATTGTAACGTTAAGCTTTTTTTCCAGCTCATTTAAAGACTTTAAATCTACAGATATTTGTATCTACAGATACAAATCCTCCTATACTTTGGAAAATTCGTCAATTATTTTCTCGATTCTTTGCATTTATTCATTCTATGTAACGTGTCTGTGCTCCGGTACATCCAAGATATTACCTAGTGCTAACGATAATGATAAAAAGAAAAGAAAGAGATCAAAATCCAAAGAAATGTATATTAAACTTTGCTGTATATAAAAAATATACAATAGCTTGCAGAAAAGGTCAAATTCGACATCTTGTCAACTAGTAGCGTTGCATTCCAACCTACTCCTCAATCAGGCCCTTGCCAAGAAATGTATAATTTTAAAAATATTTTAAAGTAAACGCTAATTTTAATGGAGATTTATATATGAGAAATAGGGTGAACTTGAGCCGAAGAGTAATTTTGTATTATCTTTGGTACTCGGACAGTCATCTATTTCAAAGTCAGTCTTAAACATTTAGATGTGTTAAAATTTTCTTCACCATTTTAATACCGAAACTTGAACTGTACGATATACAGACGACGTGCAAAATGCGTACTGTAATTAAAGCAATGCCTGGTTTTTCGTCTTCAGAAATTAATATATATAATGTGAATGACGAAATTAATCTATATGATAACAATAATTCTTTGAACTCCATTGAACGTAGTTTGGCGGCTGTTACACCCGCTCTTTTTAAAGAAAATGAAACGATGCAGAATTTCAGTCTTTAATTGATTGGTTCAAATCTTAACACCAGTTTTTGTAAAAACAAAATCAATAAAGATTTTGCTGCTGGTGGTGTACAGAAGATCTGTTCAAGTATTTTAATTGACCTGTGGGCAAAAGTCGAAAGATAAGAGCCAATGTGAATAAAATTCCCATCCATTTACGACTACTCATTTCACAAAGATGTATTAATATGGCTTTCGAAACGCTGGTTGTGACGTAAAAATTTTTTTTTTTTTTTGGCTGCTCAAGGCACCTGTATACAAAACGGCTGCTGCGCAAGCTCAGCTGAGCGAATGGCAGACTCGGGCCTTGCCTAGTTATGCTAGAAATAATTATTCACAAATATTTTATGTTGTCTTATAATATAACACATATACATATACCCTCGCAAAATGTATGGTATGGTATGGTTCTTGGTTTATGGCGTTCCGAGCGTGCCAGTTGAGCACTTATCACTTTGCCAATGTTCACATTCGCACAAATCGCGTTGAATCTCAAAATTTAAATAGTAAAACCACTTTTAACAATTGACAGTTGTCAATATTTGCTACAATAGCCTCCGTTTTTTGCAAAAAGAAACTTCATAAGTGAGATGCAATTGAGGTCTAGTCTTAATTTTCAAACACAAAATTCAAGAAAAGGTAAATTTTCGGGTAATTGATATGGACAAGGGAAACGGCAATTGTGACCCTGTAACTATTTGTGGATAATTAACAAGAAACATATCAATACAAAATAAAAGTTGATGGTATAATTTGAATGCTCCAAGTATATAATACTAAAACTAAATTCAATTTATTTTTAACATTCTTTAATCTTTTTCTGTGTCATTACGTCTTTGAAGTTTCCAATTTTAACAGAAAATATAAGAGACTCCATTATCACAATAATCGATTTTATAATCGATCAATTACTGTAAGTACAAATTTTGGGAAGTTGTGCAACTTGGTTCAAGCTTCGTCTCGTCTATATTTCTAACGCCTAACGCCTAATAGCGACGGCATGTTTCGTCTAATTTTCCTTTTAAAAAATTTTAATCGCTATGTACAGTTAACGAAATTTCAGCTAATAAATATTTATCGGACTTCCGAGTTTTTTCGCAATCGCAAGATTACCTAGTGACCGATTCAATAAATCAAAAATATTTTTAAAAATAATATACAGGGAACGTCTGATGCAATTAACGGGTTTACCTTTTGGCCTAACCAGTACATTGAAGGTATTTGCCGCTATGGGTAATGCGTTTGTTAAGGAATATGGAAATTTGAATATTAGTATACTTGAACGGTTTCTTTTGATCCACCACAGCCCAAGGGCAAGCGCCAGCGCCAGGGTGGAATAAGAATTATGCCAAATCAAACCTTGTTCTTTAAACAAGTGTATAGTATTTAGGTATTTTATGGAATCCTCACGAGTACAAGAAGTCACTTTCACATCAAAAAGCACAGAATTTAAAATAATAATTGTTAAAATACTGAAAATCACAAAAGGCAAATGTAAAAGAAATGCAAAGTAAGATTGGATCGCGGAATTTCACAATTTTATCGGTTCCAAAAGGTCAGCTAAATCATCGCGCCTTGTTTAAAATATTGTAATATAATGCCCCATATGAGGCCAGACGAAGATTACGCGAATCTGCAACCAGCATTAAAAGAGTTAGATTGGTGGATAATAAGTGAGGAAAAATGGTCTGTAATATACAAACCTCCTGCAAAGAACCACTTAGTAATAGACGCATCAGGTACAGGATGAAAAGCAAGGCTTAACGATGTCGACTTGTCTGACAAGCGCCCCCGAGAAGAAAGAATGAGATTCGAATCGGAAAGAAATGTCAGCGATTTGTCGTGTGCTAAACTATCGAGGTCATGATACGAATACGACCGATTCTGATACGAATCTTCAATCGGACAGTTATAATTTGTATTATAAAGGGGCACCAAATCTAAGAACCTAATAGAGTTGACTCGGAAGATTCTGGGTCTTTTGCACAATTTAACCGTTGAAGCTCATTTTCAATATATATAGGGTTGCTACAACATCGAAGCAGACCGATGACCATATTGTCAGCCCATTCAGAGTAGCATTTACTCACGGAAATAGTGAGCATGAATAATGAGTTTTCGATTACGAGGAACACTACTATCAAAAATAGATCTCGTTGAATCGGCACCGACAGATATGTTACCTTTACACGAAACGATAAATTTAACCGCTCGGAACGCCTATCTTCACGATGCGTTGAGCCAAGTTCCGATTCCATTTCCTCTACTATTACTGAAGCTAAATAAAGTATTCTGGCAACTTGAACTCAAGAACACGACCCTGGAACCCCCATGCACGATTCACAATCTAGACCAGACTGATAGATCCCACAATAGTCTTCCGTAACCAAAGTGGCTACTTGGACCGGATATAAAATATTAATTTATTTAACCTAATTACAGCAGATTTACTTAGATTCTTAACCGATTTGCATACAATACAAAATTTTGATTATAATACTTTTTTAGTCTACAAATCTGCGATATCTACTCGTACGTTATGTAATCCTGATTCCGAGAGTAATATAAGTTAGATATTTTAGTGAAGCGAGCTATCAAATCAATTGGTTAAAGTAACATAAAATGTACAAGCATTCCAAAATGGGATGGATGTTCATAGTTTATCAAACTGGTTAAAATATAAATCTCTTGACATGAACAGTCTCTATGTATTTTCTTGTTATGTTGCTATTTTATTATTGTTATGGCCAGGCCGACGTGTACATTGGTTTAACTTTACTAACATTAAACGAGTTATTGTATTTTGTCAAATGATTATGTATTTTTTTGGCCACGGTTTGTTTCCAAAATCGTTTTCAGTCAGTTTTTAATAGGCAATCAAGTTAGCGAATCCCTAAAAATAAAGAAACTCAAACTCTAAATTTAGTTTTTTTTGGGTCAAAAGACTGATTAAATTGTCAAAGGGAGATCAAAATGTAATATTGATAGCTCATTTTGAACTACCTACTTATGGTAGTCCTACAGCTGCTTCTCGCACTAGTTAGTATTTCAAATAGGATAAAGACGATTTTATTAAAAACTGGTATGAAAGCTAGTATATGAAGCATTTGATTTCTGTTGCGCTAAACAATTGGCTGTTAAATTAATCACTTGACGAAATATTATCTCGCAGTAAATGGCGATCGGAGAATATCTATGTATTTGAAATATTACTGCCGATAAATAAATTCTAAAGAGTTTAGACTAAATGTAACCCGATATTTTGTGCCTATAACAAAATAAAAGGTTAATATGAAAGGAAAAATATAACAGTTAAATTATTATATCATAATTAATTAATAATTATTTAATTTCATTTTTGCTATTTTTATTATATGTCGAATACTTATGTACTTTAATAATTACAGTCCATATTTTGTTACTCTTAAGCTACTGTAGTTGTGTATTTCTTTTATTTAAAGTTGTATGTCATTTTTATGTATCTAGTTTTGATTTTATAAAATCAAAATGTTGAATGATATGTGAGATTTATTTATTTCTTTCTTCACTACTTATATCTTAATTTTAGATATTACAGATTGCACAAATCACATTGGCGTCTCCTGACCACCTGGCGATAACAAACATATCTCAATCAGTAAGGCTTCAAATAACGGTTCAAAGCTTAATAACAGCGTTTTACCTACCATTAAAACGCTTATTAAGCGATAACCTTATTTGAAGCCTTACATAGGATTTCTGCCAGGTGAGAAATCTTATTTGAGACTCAATGAGCTAAAGTCGATCCCCAGGTGGCACAAGTCAACAACAGATGGAAGGGGGGAGTCACGTGACATCCGGAGTAGAATAGCCGGAAGTTAGAGTAAAACTGACGCGCCGCCGGAAGTCAAGATACCTTCTCTCAATCAGTAAGGCTTCAAATAAGGTTATCGCTTAATAAGCGTTTTAATGGTAGGTAAAACGCTGTTAATTACAAAGAGATTATATTAGGTACAGTAGCAAATCGGTTAATTAATCATGATCAATTACCTCAATATAAAATTAAAGTTAAAAGAATAATTCTAATCAAAATCATAAGCGTGGTTTGGTATAATTTGTCTAAGGTGCAGTCTTAAATAATAAATTTATTATCTTTACTAATTTATGAACAACATATTGTCTCTTCATTTTCTTTCTACAAAATAAAAGGTATTTTTCTATCCTAAATTTGGAATATAACTTAAAATATTAGCAGAACTATCGACGTTATTAAAATGTATGGAACATCTATACATATAATAAATCTGTAGAAAAGTGTAAATCTGTAAAAAATTTTTGTACATTGAAGAAATTGAAAAAAGGAATTAGCCAGCGTGTGTAAAAGATAAGTAACAGAACCCATTTCCATAATTTTTTGTTTTTTTGTCTGTTTGTATGTTTGTTTGTGTGCGCATCACCTAAAATCTACGAATTCAATGCAGACAATGTTTATATACAAAAAATATACGCAACTTGAGGTATAACTTAGTTTTTGTTTCATCAAAATCGGTTCACTCTATCAAAAGATATGATTAATTTAGTGAGTTCAAGAAGTAAAATATTACGTTACGCAATTCAGTATACTTAGTACTTGCAACGACATCTATACTAATATTATAAAGCTGAAAAGTTGTTTGTTCGCTTGAACGCGCTAATCTCAAAACTACTGGTCCGATTTGAAAAATTCTTTCAGTATTAGATAGCTCATTTATCGACGAAGGCTATAGGCTATATATCATCACGATAAGACCAATAGGACCGGAGGACCAATTAAAGGACCGGAGGACCAATTAAGAATGTTTCTAAATTTTTCTTAATTGAGAGTTTTCGCTGCGTGCGTGTAGTAAACGGTTAAGGTTTCGCAAAAATCATGTATGATAGAATTGTTCTCCTTTTAAAGTTTTTAAAAAAAGTCCGCGACAGGATATATCTATCTTTTTAGGTTAGCTTTTTATGCTAACTAATTTGTTTTAAAATAATGCATTATAAACAATTCTTAACTTTCTCCAACCCCTAAGTGATAAGACTGAACAAACATAACATGTTTCCCTTTTTATGGCAAAACAACGTTTGCCGGGACAGCTAGTATTTAATATATTGAGAATTTTAGCTTCATTAGAGAGCAAACAATATTCGACAAGATTGGTTGTAGTGTGGTGGCAAATATTGGCCAAAGGACGAAACAATTATATTTGTTTAATAATTTTTTTTTTAGTATTCATAAACTAATTTTGACGTGTGCTTACCAAGAGAAAGACCTTTGTGAAATCATACCGTTTCGATGTTTATTTAAGTAGTTTTTTAAAATACTCGGCACGTCCGCTCGTTGGCTATGTATTGGACCTGAAATGAAAATTAAATAACATATATTTTTTTGATAACAGACAAACTGAGCAATATTTTCAAGCAATAAGTGAATCGTCCAAACGCTGGTCCGGTCCCGGCGGTATGGTCAGCCGCAAAGAACATGCAGATAGAGCTAGAGAACTGCGGCAGAGGCAAAAGTGGCTCATTAATTTTAGTGCACAGGTAACATTCTACACGAGTATTTAGATAAGTAAATCTAACAGTTTGAAAAATACTTATAGGTATACTATTTTATACTTAAATAATTGTGTGACCCAAATACCTAACCTCTATCGGTAACACTTTCTTCATCTTTATTAGGTATAATTTGATCTTTAAAAAAATTAATAATGTTACAAAAAACAAAATACCTATATTTTTGTAGAAATTTTATAATCTTATATCCTAGTTTAATATGTGTAAAATCAGTGATAGCCTTGTTCGCTAACATTGTTGCGAGAAAAGCTACAGATACGTAAACAGCTGTTATTGAAAGGCTGTTCAAGATCTCTAGTCTAGTTGTATATATTTATTGGCAATAAATTATGTATGAATTAAATACATATTTAAGTGGAATAACACCGTATTTATATATTCTTGAAATAATTATTATTCATTAAAACCTAATGAAGAAGGAAATACAATGCCAATTATGCTTGGATACTAGGCTACTACTTGGCTTGTTATATAATAATAGATCTTGTGTGTATGATATATGAATGAATATAAATAATATACCTACGTTGAAATTTTTACAAGTACATTGTGCAAAATGCAACATCAGTACTTATGTTTATATTGTACTTATGTTTCAGTCCTTTTAAAACAAATGACTTGTTTCCACTATTAGTTTTATTGTTTTTCCTGCATCATTTTGGAGAAACTGCTACAAAGGAAACAGAAAAAAGATTTATATAATATTTTTCTCGAATGGGAACGAAATACTTAACCGTCTCAGTTACAGTCAAACCGTGTGCGACGATTTTCGTACGATCTTTATAAAAAAAAAAAACAAATATTATTACATCTTTAATATTATGATAATTTTTCTTACATTTATAATGCCATTAAATGTTCTACATATGTTGTTAACAATTAATATCTTTGAAGGTGGCGTACCGTCTGTGCGATTACATCGCGAAGGGACAAAAAGAGATGTTGGTTTCGAATAGACTGAGAAGTATCGCAGACGTCGTTTTAGAGAGAGTTGCGGAAATATTAGGTGTGCATGAATGTGGCCTGATTAGTTATCATTTTTGTGTCGCCATTTAAGTATATGTTGCTTAAAATATTTTTAACGGCAATACCAACTATTAAACAACTAACTACTAAAACTAAAAAAAAAAGAAATATTAAATATTTGTTTTTTTTTTAGTTTTAGTCCTTGCGCAAATAATCAGTAAGTACATACATTTCATGAACAGCTTACGCTGTATACCGCATATAGCAGGGTATGGAGACAGGGGGAACTTGGTAGCGTAGCGATAAGACACTCTTTTTCCATTAAGTCACTTTCGTTCCCCACTTCCCACTTTCCTGGTTACCAGAACAAAGAAATTAAAATATACTTAGTTTCCTCGAGTAGGGATTGAACCTAGAAATACGTTAATGCCTCTGATATCCATATGTTATTTTTGTGATACTCAATGTTACTTACATTGACACACTAAAGATTTTAATTCATTTACGACGGTCGGTCAAATATTAATTGGTCAATGTCTTGAACATTGGGCGGTGCTTGGTAAATCAATGACTTAACAATAAAGTTCTCAGCTATTGCTTTGAATTCTAAAATAATAACATTAATACGTCAAAATTGTACAGTTATACATTTATTAGGTGAACCGAAACCATCCCGCACCCACCCCGGTCGCCTCGCCCGTTTCATGGTGGCCATATCCGATCGCATCGCCGTGTGGATTGAGAACGCTGTGTACCGCGCCGATGCCTTAGTTCCGCAGGAATCGGATGTGGACGAACATATAAGGCTTGATACGGAAAAACCACTGATTATTTAAGTGCGTATACTTAGTTCATTTAACAGGGCACAAAGTGGCCAAAATAAAACAGTAGCAGCGTTTAAATCTGGCTAGTCATTTCTGAGATTAACGTGAACAAAAATTGAAAAAAATATACAATTATATCAACTGATCACTGTCACTGTTCATAACAATGACAGTTATCAGTTACAGATTTATTATATAGATATAAAATATATAAAACATTACTATTTCTATATTAATATTATTTATTATAAAGCATCAAACGACTTTTTATAGTAAACTAATTAATTATCAATATAGCTTGAAGATAATTTTAAATTTATTATCAAAATAAACTAGTCTAACTTGTTTAGTTAAAATGTATAGTCACTTTTCTTTTTATTTATCACATATGAAATTTAATGTTACAGTAGTTCAAGGTTGTAATTTCGCTGCATAACCTTACGAAACTTCACTCAAGCATGTCTATATATTTTATCACTTTGTGAATATTCACTTTGTGAATTGTACAGGGACAATTCACAAAGATCTTAAAATCAAGGTCGTTGATAGTTATCAAGGAATATGCAGAAGCTCACGAACATACATAGACTTCATCGTCATATGAGCTTCGAGGCAATCCACGGCTCCCTGATGACACGGACATGGTAACTAAGTTAGCAGTGACAAAAACGTCACGGGGACCTATAGGATTGTGAAGATTAAGTACTTAAACGAGAATGTTTTCCATTTTAGTGGGGAGGAAAGCGCGTACAAATTTTTAAAAATATAAAAAAAGGTCAAATGGAAATACTTCAAGTATTGTGTGTCAGATATTCATAATGTATACGCGCTATGTACTGACATCTGACGAGTAATTAATAAAGGGTAGCTGTAAAAAGTTAAGTAAACTCAAAAAAGTGTCCTATTCCAATGACTGACGATTTGGACGTGGTCAAAAGTCATGCCAGATTTTTGAAAACGTAAAAAACCTTTTTGACCTTGAAATACTCGAGCGCGTCAGATATTTATACAGGCAGTTCAACTTGATGTCCCAATCGTTTTAAATGATAATCTGACAATAATGTGGAGAAATATCGATAATCTGACAATTGGTTTTTTTTTGTTGTTTTTTTAATCATTCATTTACGTAAGAATATATGTACAATAAAGGATGAAAATAAGTATTTTAATCGTCATTCCCACTGGATTTGAATTCGAAGTTGGTTTTCACATAGTCAATTTATTCGTTACCTTGTTGTTAACTTGTTCACTCAATATTGTAATGTATATAAAACGTTTTGTATTAAATTAGCATAAGATAAAGCAAATAAATAAAAAACAGAGAAAGAGTGAGAAGGAAACAGAGACGCGGAGTGAGAAATATACAGTTCTCAGCAGCTGTCTGCTCTACACTTTATTTATGGTTTTAGCTACATCCATGAAAATCGTCATATTATAGTTTTTACGTAATGCTTAATAGAATTCCTTAAAAATAAAAGACTAAATAATCGCCTTCGAGTATTTCGAGGTAACGTATTTTTTTACATCTTTGTGATTCACCCATTTCCTCATACCACAATTAAATCATCAGATTATTGAAATCTACGTTAATTCTGCACGTTTAATTCTGTATGTGCTTAACTTACCTTGACTTCATCTGACGAGCACGAGTTTTTCTGATCGATTTTTTTTACTAGTCTGACAATCTGCCCTCAACGCAGACCCTTATATTAGAAGTCCATATATAGTAAGGGTACATTCAGGGTACAACCTTTTTCCCCGTATAGTTTTCTGACGCGCCCTACTAGCACGGAAAATCCCCGCTTTTTTTATGGAAAAGACAAGGCAAACGAGCGTACGGGTCACCTGATGGGGAGTGATCAGCATCACCTACGGCCCCGTGAAACACCAGGGGAGCTACAGGGGCGTTGCCGAGGAGGTCGACACGCTTTTTGAAGGTACCCATTTATGCATAAAAAATAGCGTAGGGGACAGCGGTGGATGTTTTTGGAGCAGAAACTGTCGATAGCGACCTTAATGCTGCGCCCAATCATCCACTTGCATAAATCGATCGAAAGCCGTCGCCATTTCCAGACTTACTGCCAGGCCTTCTCCCTTGCTTTCATTAGCCGTAGCCCAGCGCTGGGTTAGGTAAACTAGAAGATTATCGGTTGAGCGACTCTAGCGAATGCCATATTGGTGGTCGTTAATCAATCCTCTAGATACACCAAGAGCTGGCTATGGCTGGCTATTTATTATGCTCTCCATAACTTTGTGGATAAGAGCGCTCTTCCACGAATCTGGGAATAGGCCGATTGAGAAAGAGTGCCGAAATAAACGCGTTTGCCCCAGAGTCGGCACAGGTCAGCACATGAACGGAGCACAAGTGGAGAAATGCCATCTGACCCACTCGATTTGTGGATGTCCAAAGAAGATAGAGCTCGCCTAATAGCGTTCTGCTTCCTAATAGCGTTTACGACGCCAGCAGAACCAGGGTGATCCTATTCTAAGCCAGAATCGCATAACAAAGCTTAGGCTCTCCTACTATAGTGAGAATACTCAAGAGAACTAAACCGTTCGGGTTAGTGTGGCGTATAATATTTAGACGGTGAAAGTGTATAAGTAAATATAAAAAAAACACAAATTGTATAATATGTATAAAATTAGATTAATTAAAATAGCTCATTATATTACTTTAAATTACTCCCTAGCTAAATTAAAGGCTAGATCTTAATAATATAGGTAGTGTATGTAAGTTTTTATACGCAAATAAAAAAAAAGGCTTTACAAACAACACGAGTTCTGACACTCAAACGCAATGCGTTAAATCCGACAAAGTGACGTATTTTAAAAAAAACATTGTAGGAAAAACCAAACTGGCAGAGCCAGATCGAGGCGGTTGTTAATATTTATATATAAAAGGAATAGGCCTGAACACTAGTTTGATGACAAACAGTTAAAATAATAAGGGCAGGTTGTGTATGTTAATAACTTAGAACGCCTACATTTCAATCAGGTTTCAAAGAAGTAATACAAACAAAGAACATTATGTCAATGTGAAATACAGTTATGTATAACGAGAGCGAAATGCAAAAATAATTTTATAATTACTGGATATGTTAATGCTCCTTGTTTTATATGGACATACTGAGCTTCACGGTGTATCCCGCACATGGCAGGGTAGGCAGAGGGAACTTGGAAACCTAGTGTCGAAACAGTCCGTTTCACTTCCGTTCCCCACTTTCCACCGAATTCGAGACATTGCGTATTGAGTGGTGGAACTCAACGCCGCGCTTGGCCTTGTTACCAGAGCGAAGAAATGATATTTAATTTGAAAATATTAAATATTTCATATCCTCCAGTGGAGATCGAACCCACAACCTGTCGTTTACAGTCACACGCTTGTGCCGCTGCGCCACGACAGTCATTTTTACCCAATGCGAAACGCAGTGACCAAAGCCACTACTTAACGCCGGTTTTAATATGATAAATATGATATATTATTAAAACTCCTAAAATTTTGAACAGCGATTTGAAATATTTTAAGGTTTATTTAATAAATTGGAATAGGTTACGATGATCAGTTACCTAAAAAATATCTGAGAGTTACACGTTTCATCTTGACGATGTAAGAATTGGAACAGAATTTCATCTACTGCTGTTCTATTATTATGTATATCTACTATTAAAACTATGCGAAATATATAAATATGTAAAATATTTAATTCTTATATACCAAATTTAACTAAACATCTAACTTCTGCTATCTAGTAACTAACTTAGCTTCATACTGTAGCCCGTACATAGTAAGGTAGACTGAGAGAACTGGGAATTTAGCACGAAATACTAATAATTACGAAAATAACTTACTTTTTTAGAGATATATTTTTTAAGTATACATTATACGTGTACTGCTTATTAAGGATTTGGATTAAAATATAGATACACACGTTGGTAACAATAAAAATCTACTATATATTATAACATTTAAAAGACTTTCTATACATAGGAAACAGGCTGGTCTTTGACAATGATTATTTCTCAATATAATTTTCACACAAATATTCAACACTTGTATGGTAGCTTCTGTCTCATATTAAAAGAAAGTCAAAGATATTAACATAATATGGACCAAATTCCATGAATTTCGCCAGATGTTTGGTTCGACATAGATGACTTTCATAGTTGAACTAATAAATTATTATTGATACCATATCTGTATCGGATAGACCGATACGTGTAATTTTTTCTTGAAGACAGGTATTTTCATTAGCCATTCAGATCAGTAGTGACCTTAGGAGGTGCTAGGCATAGGGTACCTAGGACTTGTTGACGACCTTCTAAGGCCCTATATAAAGTGTCTGTCTTCCGTAGATCAGCATAGTTTGCACTCAGAAGGCTCTTGAGCAGTTCTAGTGAGATACCACCCAACATCTTCAACTCCATCAATATGAAATTCTTCGTACGTATTTTTTATTATATTATAATTCTTTGTTTTTTCAGTATGTATCATTGCATTGTTTGTCACTAAATATGAATATGCAATATTAATAATTTAACTTAGTAAATTATTTAACAAATTTGCATTCCTTAGAATAAGTACTACAATGAGGTACTTAATTGACAACTATTACTTTTTTTCACATATAAAAATGTACTGTAATATATAACTATTAATTTAATTAAAATAATTATTTTTATGAATTCTATGAATAGTCATTTAGTTGTTTCTGTTATATAGCATTATTTTACAATAAACACAACAGTTCCTATGAGTGTTGACGATTCTGTCATACTTAATACTAATTACTTTCAAAATATGTATTACATTTTCATGTATTCTCTAGTATTATAGTTTAATAGTTATTATACTAAATAGTTATTATACAATAACATTATAAAATAACACACAAAACAGCCAATTCAATGATATGTTAAAGATTTCCAATATAAGCCAATTTTTTAATATTGCATCAATCATTTATATTAAATAGTTAATTTTTGCTATAAATGGGTTGCATAGCTAGTATAGACTTGTTATTCAACCCATTTGCCCTAATAAGGGAGAACCTACATAATGCTGACGTGTTTTTATTAATGACACTAAGATATGTTTCTATTTTTGATGTCAGTGCAAGTATCTACTAATAAATATTAATTCGCTATACAATAATTAAATAATCTAATGTCCATACACTATTTAATTTATTAGTTAATAAAACTTATTGTTTTATTTAATATTATTGGTAAAAATATATCTATTATTTTTATAGATATATAATTTATCGGCTACTATATATATGTAGGTAATTTCATATGTTCAAATTGCAGGTGTTCTTCTTCTTGTGCTGTGTTGCTATGGCGGCTGCTGCCCCCCAGTTTCTCACCACCTGGCCTGGCGTCGTCTCTCCCGTATTGGGATCTAGGGTAACATATATTAATATTTTTATGTTTACCAAATGGTTTTCTAAATTATTTCAATTTCGATTAATAAAAAAATTAAAATGTTTTATTATAGCAAGCACAAATACAAATATATATAAATCTCCTTACAATTTCTAAGTAGTCTTCATACTTACATACATACATAGTTAAAACAGCATTTGTTATATTCTCATCATCAAAATATTCTTTGATTAATATCAACATTGAATAAATAGTATAAGTATACATTGATTTTTTTTGTTTAGACCATCGTAGCCGGACCAACTGTAGTGAACGGAGTGGACCCAATCAGTCGCTTCGTTGCTCCCGGATACGTCGGGGTTTACTAGGCACTAGGCACCAAGCGCTAGCGGCTAGGCTTAAGATTAATACAACGACACAGCTTTACACCTGTCCGGACATCACCGAAGTTATTGGCACCCAAAAATTTTAATGTATACATATGAATAAATGCATGCTCAATTTGTATATCTTTTATTTTTGGAGTTTTACATTTTATTTTAACATATTTATTTTTTTTTCCTTTGCTCATTTATATATTTAATATGTTTACTCTTAGTACTTATATTTTATATATCATCAGTAAGCTACTAGTAATTATATTGAGGATGTAAGTTCTAATTCCGTTATTGGTATAATTATATACACATTTATAATTCTGTTCAGGTAATAGCGTAGGACTGTAACCATGAAGGTATTGGGATCGATCCCTCTCAAGTTAAGAAAAGTTTAATAATTTAATATCTTTGCTCTGTCAACAAGGCAAAGCGCAGCGTTGAGTTCCTCCACTCAACACGCAATGTCTCAACGCAAGAAATTTTTATTTTTTATGAGAATGCAGGATATAGTATGAAGCTATAAAAATATAAATATAGTTTTCTACATTCTATATATTTGTTAGTATTGAATTTTATATATGTAGGTATATTAATTTATAATATTGCTAAGTATAAAAAAAAGTATAAAAAACTACTAACTATAATATTTTCTCCAAAAATTATATCAATATAGTGTTAAAACATTTCTTGTAGGTAATAAGCGTGCCACTTTTTCATAATTACATTTTTTGTAACACTAAAATTTAATTAATAATATATAATTAGATTTGTCATGCATAATATAAATTACGTCGCCGTAACGTTCCAACGCATTACATATAAAAATGTGTTGTATTAAAGTAGTGTTAAGTTTACAATAGAGAATACTACCGCAATAATCTATAATGTCCATCATTACATAGACAACGTCCGAGAAAGTGTTTTACAGAAGTCGTCATCATGTTGTTCATTCTAAATGGAGATAAAATTTTCATAAAAAAATGATATTACATAATGTTTTATGATTATTACAATGATATTATCTAGTTTCGTAATGTTTGCTTCAAAAGTAAAATATCGTTTTGGTGAGTGAATTAAACGCGATGATAAAT
This sequence comes from Eueides isabella, assembly GCA_019049475.1. Taxonomy (NCBI): domain Eukaryota; kingdom Metazoa; phylum Arthropoda; class Insecta; order Lepidoptera; family Nymphalidae; genus Eueides; species Eueides isabella. The sequence goes on along the minus strand of CM032389.1, from coordinate 9,794,737 downwards.
TTAAGCATATTATGTGATTGATGATCACGACCTCAAAAAAGACCACCTCAGTTCGCGTTGTAAGTTTCTTAGATTTTTGCGATTATTATACAATTTAAATGAAATAATTTTATCTTGTATATTTGGTATTATACATTTTGGTAAACCTGAAGTTTTGAACACTGTACAATGGTCACGAGTAGACTGCAATCGCAAAGAGTTCGCAAAGTCAGACTTCCTAAAACTTCCTAAATTGTATTATTCATAACTAAAGAACTGAACTGAACTAATTATATGCGAATATTTTAGTTAAAATGGTTTCATTTAAAACACCCAAATTCAACTGAAAAGGTATTAATTGTTTTATCGTAGCTGATTGTTTGGCGTAAGCCATTTTGTTATTTACTTATTAATATAATAAATATTAATATGAACGTAATAAATGTTAAAAAAAATTATCAAATGCAAGTCAGACTTATCTCCATACTAATTTTAGTATTGTAGATCAATATAGAGCACAATTTATGAAAGTCGACAAAGTTACGAGTAAGTTACCTGGCGTCTGCACTTATTTTATGTAAGGAGAATTAATATAATTTTATAACAATTATTATTTATAACATAAACATAAAATTTGATTTTTGGATTATTTCTATTATTTCTAGATAGTTGTGATCACTGCTCTTTAGATAGTTGTGTCAACTAAAATAAAGAGTTTTCTTTTTTCTAATTCTTGCCAAATTTCAACATATAGCTTTTGATTAGGCGACTAAAAAAATCATAAATGTAAGCACGCGGACATATATTCTCATTTAGTATAATTTTATTTCAGAGGAAATTTCGTAACCTAGTGTTAAAACACTCTGTTCAAATTAACCTTGATTTTTGCTCTTCTAGGGACCCTAGACCACTGGATGGACCTAGACATGAAACCCTAAAAATGGGTGGGAAACCTGTTTAACGCACTTATTCACTTTATACTACCAATATCTTTGGACTTACTTGACTTTCAATCCAATTTCAGAGAAATGAAAAAGTCAAAAAGCGGTCCTGAATAAAGTAATTTCTAAAAAAATATCCAAGCAATTTTAGTCTAGTCACTAGAGGTAGGTCAACTTTCTCATGGGAAAACTATGTATGAGGTATCCGTTGTTAACTTTGTTTGTTAAATTTCACACCATAAAATAACCAGTAGTTCGCATAAGCATAATAGTAGCGTGGTCATCCATCATTTATGAATGGTTTTTATATGTAAGTTTTAAGTAAGTATTTATTTTACAAGTAGGTATAAGAATGAGTTTTTGTTGTAGTTGTGATTTTAAAACGTCACATTGATAATCATTAAACCAGAAAAGCATAGATTAAAAATACAAAAGAATAACTTGGTTGTTAACTAACGTTCAATAGCATTATTTAATGTTCGTATTTAATTTTGATTGACGAAATAATTTTTAATAATTATGTAAATTAAGTTTTTACCCGTGGTTATAGTTCAAGAAAATTATTTCCTATATTATGGGAAACAAGACAATTGATTTAAATTATATAAAACAATGTATGTAAGCCCGCGTTAAAAGCTAGTATAACAATAAAGCTAAGAAGACCATCTAACTAGTTTATTACGTGAGCGAGAAACCTGGCGCGGCATTCGTATTTATTTAGTAGAATGTGATTCAGATTCCGAGTGATAGTAAAAGTGGTCAGCTTCGTGTAATACGAGTAAAATAAAAGTATCTTTGTTGATTTTTTTCTGTTTTAACGATTCCGTAATGTTATTATTAAATTTTATATTGCGAAACAATAAGGGTAATTTATTAATTAACCTTATTAGTTAAAAGTAAATAAATTTATGTTTTTGATAATTAGTGTCGTTATAGTTTTTAGTCTTTTTGATAAAACACTAGATTGTTAAACGCGTAAGAGACACGTGCGGATTAAAGAAAGAAAAATAAAGCATTTTTACTTAGGTAGCGAAAATTACAACCAATACGAAATAAGTACATAATAACAAGTAGAATCATATTTTATACAACCACAGGCTAAATTTCTTTTAATTTGTTTTAAAGAATGCGGTATTCTAAAAACTAATAACCGGATGGGCGTAGATTTTTTTTACAAAGATTTAATAATTTTAAAATACATATTTTTGTGTCGATTTTTTTGCAAACACATCTATTTTTTTCGACCGATAGAATATTTTTAGATTTTTACGAGCTGCCTTTACTTAGACTGCTTAATGAACTTAATTACAAGATGACTAAATATTTATCTTTTATACTATATATTTAAGATAACTAAATATTTATCTTTTATAAAAGAAAGAAAAAGTTTAGATAAAAGTTTAGCAAATTTAATAAAACAGCTTTTTTATTGCAGTTTACCAAAAAAAGTACTTTAAATTGATAAGAATTTTTAATTTATGTGCCGAATGGAATAAAAGAATCATAATTATATAATATCCGGCAAAGCGCGGTATTGAGCTCGGCTGCTCAAAAATGACAGAACGAAGTGTTTTTACTTTAAGTTTATAAGCTATATCCTCAAGTCACATATAAATGTTAAAAAAAGAAATTAATATTGTTAGTGGGATTTTGTACGAAAATTTTAAGGGAAGTTTAACAAACAAATCATAATTGTTATTATTTCTATAATCTATTATTGTAAGAGGGACTATCTTTTTTTTATCAAAATTACTGTACGGTATACGCCTACATAGGTCTACAACAACAAAAAGTTTAGAATAATATTAAAGTAAAATTAACATTGTAAAAACTTCACTCTATTATTATACCATTTTTACTTGATTATTCTATGTTAAAATCTTTCTTATTACTATTGGGAAATAAATGGAGAAGATCGGGTTTTGGAAAGTCAAGGAAGTTGTTAAAATATTATCTAATCAATAGAGATATTGTACAAATGGCTACAATTTTGCCAATATAAATAAATCACTCAAATATAAATTTATGTCAAACACGAATTAATTATTTAATTTATGGCAAAAATTAATGTTACAAAAGTGTTAAATTATTTGATATGTTTGAAAAGTGGCAGTTGTGCAAGGATTTAAAATTAATATACAGAATTGCTTATTGAGATGTCATTGATGATATGCTAGCAGTTGAACGATTTTTTAAAGTGAAATTTATAATTGCAATAAAGATATTTATTAATAATTAACGAGTTTAAGAGGCTCAAAAATGCTATAAGATACGATTAAAATTTGCTCCATATTTTTATTATTTAAATATTTGTAGAAAAATACTTTGATAAATTCACGTGGCTTTAACAAAAAAATTGATTCTTTTATATTTTTACTATGTTTTAAAGTGTTATTCCACACTTAGGACAGAAAATACTAAACTTAAATTTAAAAAGCGTATAAAAATTTTTGAACGAAGCAGGATTTGAACCCGCGCCTCTGGAATACCGTTCCAGCGCTCTGACCAACTAAGCCATTCGTTCTCACCGAGCTCCGTCGAAATTCTTATACGCTTGTTACAACTTATTTATGTTGTTAGCATCTCTGTAGGGAGATTTTTACAAATTTCCGCTACCCAAAGGCAAATCGTAAGAATTATCGTTTAGCAAGAGAGAATACTATTTATTTTAATATTTTTACTATGTTTTAAAGTGTTATTCCACACTTAGGACAGAAAATACTAAACTTAAATTTAAAAAGCGTATAAAAATTTTGAACGAAGCAGGATTTGAACCCGCGCCTCTGGAATACCGTTCCAGCGCTCTGACCAACTAAGCCATTCGTTCTCACCGAGCTCCGTCGAAATTCTTATACGCTTGTTACAACTTATTTATGTTGTTAACAACATAAATAAGTTGTAACAAGCGTATAAGAATTCTCTTTTTAGAAATTTCTTTCGACGGAGCTCGGTGAGAACGAATGGCTTAGTTGGTCAGAGCGCTGGAACGGTATTCCAGAGGCGCGGGTTCAAATCCTGCTACGTTCAAAAATTTTTATACGCTTTTTAAATTTAAGTTTAGTATTTTTTGTCCTAAGTGTGGAATAACACTTTAATTCTTTTATATTTTAAATGAAACACTTTTAAAGGAATTAATCGCGTATATTGATTGGTAAGCATTCAATATACACGATTAATCCGTTTAAAAGTATTTCATTTAAAATGTGTAAGAATCGCGAACATCAAAGTCCACCACTTTTATATAAAAAATATAAAAATTATCATTTCCTAATAGATACCTATTATAGGTAACATATTTCTATTTCATAGTTATTTATTTCAAATAGTAGGGGTTCCTCCTCGTTTTCCTCAACAATCCCAGGTTTGTAACGAACGATAAATAAAATCACAGTAAAATTAATAATAAACTGTCACCATAATATGGTTTTCGGAAATTTATTATTAAAATAAATATTTTATATAGTACAAAAATATGAAATTTGAAAGGAAATGAAGATAACACACGGCGAAGCGGTTAGAAAGAAGTATGTAGTTTGTTAATAATTAATTAAGCGCATTTGAAAAGTATTCTTCTCATTGGCATACGTAACTAATTATAAATACTCGCGTAACATACAAAGCTTTTAATTTAACGTATTTTTTATCGTAAATTGTTGTAGCATTTTTTTCCGTATAAATAAATAAGAGCGTGGCGTTGAGTTCCGCCGCTTAACACGCAATACCTCAAATTCAGCGGAAAAGGAAATGTCTTACTTAATGTGTGCCACGAGCAGAATACAGTGTGATTCTGAATGTAATTTACTTATTTCTATGTTACACAACTTAACACTGTATCCCGCACACCACAGGATAGGCAGAGGGAACTTGGGGCCTAGTGTTAAGACACTCCGTTCCACTTCCGTTCCCTACTTTCCGCCGAATTTGAGGCACTGCGTGTTGAGTGGCGGGACTCAACGCCACGCTTTGCCTTTTTACCAGAGCGAAGAAATGAAACATTTAATATTTAAATTGAAAATATTTAATATTTCATTTCCTCGACTGAGGATCGAACCCAGAACCTATCGGTTACAGTTACACGCTCGTGCCGCTGCGCCACGACAGGCCTCAATTAAATTAAAAAAATTGAAAATATTAAATATTTCATTTCCTCAAGTGGGGATCGAAACCACAACCTGTCGTTCACACGCTTGTGCCGCTGCGCCACGACAGGGCTCTAAATGTTCTTATTTCTCCGGAGGTTGAACGAAATATTCTTATTTATTTCCTATTCATCAGGTCTAAGGAGCCACTATCTTGAAAGTTGTTATTAGATAATATATGGCAGTCAATATTTTCCATGAACACTCAAAGCTTCTCTATTTAATTCTATAACTTACCTTCTTATTGCTAAATCAAAGAGAAGCTTGTAGCAAAATGTAACTATTGTTAATATTATGAAGAAATAAAATAAGTTACATCAAAGCCACCGCAATAGAAAGTCGGTCAAAGAATTTCTTTTAATACTACAAAAATTAGCCGTATTCGACTATTTAAGTTAAACGTCTGTACACTCATTTTATTATGTCACAAGTTGTTGATGACTAAGTTGCTTATAATAAATAGGTACATTACATAAACTTTGCAAATATCAATATAAAAAAATCTCATATTTACTAATGAATTGACCCTTAGATAATTTCAAAATATTATAATTTAAAATATATTATAATTATTTGATTAAGAGTTCTATCTATGTATTTTAATTATTTGGAAATGTATATATTCTTCATTATAATAGAAAGTTGATTCGATATGTGATAGTTCTTCCTAATTCCGGAACACTAACACACATGAATGTCTCATATAATCTCTAGATTCATCTTATTATGTGACTTGATAGTTACATTTTATACTTATATGTGAATTAATATTCAACACTCGTACATATGTAGCCGGCACCTATTTCATACAAAATGTAATTTCTTAATAAAATTTTACTATTTATACCTACTACATAATACTTTAATACTCTAAACATATTAAGTTATTTCAAAATTTATGTGATATATTTATGAGTATTTCCTTCAATTTTATCTGTTAATTGCGTTGATATATGCATACATACATTGCTAGGTTTTCGAGAAATTGTCAATTTTCATAGAAACCGGATTCCCCTGGAAAGTGGTGACATATCACCGCTTTTCTAATAATATTTAAATTATGATTATGTCATAAAATGTAAACAATGTAAAGCGTATATTATCGATACCTTGATATATGTAATTAATAGAGATTTATTTATTTGTTCACATTTCAATGTATATGCCATTCATTAAATGATTTAATTTATGTAATTTTATGGTATTTTTATCTTAAGTGTCTATCAGCATTTTGTAAATGAATACCTAGATACTTTTTTAAGCCAACGCAATAGTTTGTTTTATAAAAAAAATGCTAGATCACAAAAGTCCTTCCTACATTAACAACATGAGAAAATCGTAACATTTAATAAAAATAATTATATGCTTAGTTATGTTCTAATAACTGTTGCATTACATATGCAAATTAATATGAAGTACATAAGATCTTTGTTCATTGTTCGCTTTCTTCCTTATGGTTCGACTTCCTGGCGGCGCGTCAAGATTATTCACGATTTAGTTTCTTTTTTAAATTCTGTAATAAAAATAAACCTAAATTCAGTCTGGCGACGTTTACGTGGTTCGGTTGGAATTTTTTGTTATCTTTTTGTCGTTGTAAAGATTTCTTAATATTATTGTGTACTTGAATATTTTTATATAATAATATTTCAGTATAAATGTCAAATAACACCAGATGTCATTAATAAGTATTACTTCTAATATAATACAAATACTCAATCACGCAATTGCCATTTATATCTGGAATGTATCACGTATTGTATCACGTACATATATCTCAAGTAACTGTATGTTCTTTTCATTGTCAAGGTATTAAAGGCTTGGTAAATAGTTTACATGATAAATGTATATAATTCCTGTTATAATATTATTTATTAGGTATTTGGGTTTTGCAAAATTCCTTTACAAGCTTACAAATATCAATGATTATATTTTTCGTTGACAATCGAATTTTTTAAAGGTTATTTTATTTAACATACAAAAATTTTGTTGTTTACATAATTTTAGAATTCGGGACAAATATAACGATATTTGTCCCGATACTTTAAGCCAATTTTCAATGTAATATTAAGCGATTTTCCTTCGATTATTCCCAAGAGAAATTCAAGTACAATAATACAGATAAAAACATCACTTTCCATCATAACACGTGCGCGAGTACGTGAAGTGTTCATATGAGTAATATTTAGGTGCAATTTTTTTATTCTAATAAAACTATTTCATTGTACTTTATTACCCTCAACAAGATGTAAAATCAAGATCTTCATAGTGTAGTTGATATATGACTGACGAAATGTGGCTTCAAATTCAATTTAGGGGATACATAAATAACTTCTATAGATATTTTGCTCAGTTAGACAAAATGCGATGAAAACATAGCTTATGACAACGAGCACGCAATATCATTTAAAGGGTTGAAGTAATAGTATAAAATAAACATACTTAAAACCTTAATAAAACTATGAATGAACTTTATTATTAATTAAAATGTGAAAATAAATAAGAGAGCTAATTGTATTATATTATAAATATTTTATACTCGTAATTGCAAGCTCAGTTGCGTTTTTAAATGGGTTTCTACAGTAATAATTTGTATTTTTAATTGGTCATTTATAAAGTTTTTTTTTAAAAGGTGTGGTAAAAATGTTTTAAAATTTCAGACAGGTGCATTTTTTAGGAAATGGGGGTATTTGTTTCGATTAAATAACGGTGTACATTACAATAAAATATGATGTTGGAATTTGATCAATAGAGAACAATAGCCTTATATAATGATAAACCTATTGTTTATAAAAATTTAGGTTATTACAATGACAATGATGTTGATTAAGTTAATATTGATTCTATGCTGTGACTCACGCGTGCATTTTAGTAAATTGCATGTAAGAAATAACAGTTGGTGTATAAATATATTACACTTGTGTCTGATTTTTTTTTGCATGTATATTATCTCAAATTCTTGAACTTAATATGGGTAATTATGATGTGTCCTAAAAATTTTGTCTACGATGTGAAGGTAAGATAATTATCTACTAATAATATATTTCTACTACTGGGCACGCAATATTTCAAAATTACACTATATATATCTCGAAAGCAAATGATGAAGTAACGTCATTTCTCGTTTCTTGTTTTTTTGTAATACATTCTTCTTAAAATTCGATAATGTTATATCTAGTAAATAAGAACCAAAAGAATCGTGCGTTACAATATAATATTTATTTTCACCATTGTTATTGAAATTGCTATTGGGCAATTGAGGCGTTATAGTTGTATAATATCTTGTACCCGCTGTTATTTAGGAGTATATTTTTTTTATTTATAACATTACATTATCACTCGTAGACGTCATTAATATTATACAATGTAACTTCTATTGTATTTTATTTTATACTTATAATCGACTGATGCTCTACCTAGTTTTAATTGAAAAATATACCATATCATAGTACATTGTAAGAAAATCGTTTTATAGAAATTAACCTTTCGTGGGGAACGGAAGTGGAACGGAGTGTGTTTACACTAGGTTCCCGGGTTCCCTCTGCCTACCCTGCCTCGTGCGGGTACAGCGTGAAGCTAAAAAAAAAAGACCTTTCGTATAATAAACGTATTTAACAAAAATATGAATGTTTCTTAATTTTTTTTACTAAAGGTATATCATCTTATTTTTTAAATAATATATACAAAATATTATTCAATAACTATTATTAAACAATATAAAAATAAGATAAAACAACTTTATCCAAGTTTGTTCTCGTGCTTCAAAATAGCGATTACTTTGCAACCCACGCTGTGTGATGTCAGCAATCACGAGAATGAAAGTGCATACGCATCTTAAAAATTCTGGGCACATCCTTCGCGTATCTGAAGATCGACTTAAATGTTTATCGAGCCGATTTAAATTTTAATACGACAGAAGAGAGCGAGTCAATGAACATTAAATAAGATAAAGAAAACTAAGAAAAGTGTACACAAATAATATTTGTGACACGTGTTACATTGTTAAACATGTGAATATCGTTAACTAACTAGTAACTACTAGGCCTATTCTTAGATCTCCAGCCGCTTGTCACGAGGCGACGTGCACAAGACCGTCAATAAGTGCATCTAACCGTGATCAAATGATGTAATACTTCCGGCCAAGTATTACCTCATGGCTGGGCTCGGAAGCCTGATGGCTCGCTCCCATTCTTTCAGGTGGTTCAGTGAAAGGGTCCTCCGATATACTTTTACCCTTCCGAAGCGCCGGCGGGTGCTAGCTTCTAGACGCTCTCTTATAAATTCGGTGAAAATACAGCGACAACACATTACAAATTCGGCGGCTGTAGCAGTCGGCTGTCTGATCAGTTTTATTAACGGTTAAGTGCTTCTCTTTAATATAGTGGTTTAGTTTCGACAGCGTGCCTAAGTTTCTATAAGCATACAAAATGAAATTCACGGTGAGTGCAAGTTTAGTGCAAATATATTGGACAAATTAGAAATATGTGTCGAGCAAGGATTATAAGCTTATTTTCTGAATTATTGTTTTAATAAAGTAAAATAGAAATGTTGTATTTCTTTCAAATAATTTTGCAAATATCTCAAATTGAAGCTAAAAAGCCAAATTAAGATATCTTTTTTGTTACAATATGTTTTTATCTCATTAATTATGAAAATAAAATATTTTTCTACACATTTTTTAAATAATAATCATATAATTCTTAATTACTTTCATACATTTAATATTTTTGCACATATTACTCATGTAGGAATATATGTAGTTTTTTCTTTAAAGTAAAAGCGGTAAAAGTGAAATTAAATTTATAATGGCTGGTATAATCTTACACATTGCCATGCGGGTCGGCTTTTATATGCGGTAGAAAACAAGTTTTTCGATTCCCAGAGTAATTTACATTAATGAAAGTAAAATTAGATTGGAATAAAATCTATAAATGTTATAATAACAAAGTTATTATGTACTTTATGTACCACTAATGTATGCTATTTCTAATTACAGGTCATATTCATTACTCTATTGAGTTTATCTACATCATGGGCTATAAAAGCAAAAATAGAAGAGCCAAAGGATAAAAGAGAAGCTGCTTCTGGAAGTTATTTATCACCCCACGGCTCATCCAGTCACAGTTATCAAGGACCTGCTTTAAGTCAAGAAGATGCTAATGCTATAAGTGTCGGTGCTGGATATAGCATTGGAGGCGCTAAACCTAGTTTCAACTTCCTTGCTCAAGGTTCAGGGGAACCATCCTATCAAGTTCAATCAGAGGGTCTTCCAGCCAATGGTCATGGAGCCATCCAACTTGCACCCATCACTTTACATCCAAGCCAAGGAGGTCTTATATCTAATGACCTTTCTCAACTCATGAGTCAATTATCCCATGGAATTAATTCAGGGGCTATTACCTTACCTTCTTCTGGCCAAGGAGCCATTTATCAATTCGCTGGACAAGGTGGTCTCGGTGGCCAAGAATTGAATGTACCTCAGTTTAGTTATGGAAATCCTAAATTACAACAATATAGCTTAGGTGAACAATCAAGTCAAGCCGGTCAAATTGTCCCCGCCTATGCGTTTGGAGCCAAAGGCCTTAGTAGTTATGGATCTACTGGACCTGTCTTATTTTCTCCTGAATCCACTGCCAGCCAACCTTCTTTGAACTATGCTGTACCTGCTGCTGGTCAAGCTTACGAAGGAGCTGCTCTTCCTCTAGGAGATTCAGGACATTCTTATGCTGGACTTTCTTTAGGGGGTTCAGGCCATTCTTCTCTCGGCGGATCTTTAAAATCTGCAGGTGGCTACGTTGCTCCTGGTAAGTCCAGCTTCAAGCCATCAACTTTCTTAGGAGCTTCGGCACAGGGCGACGGAAGTCATAATTTAGTAAGTCATTCTAATTCTCATGGAAGTCCATCTTTTGCTGCCTACCAACCAGCTGGAAGTCATGGTGGAGCGTCACTAGGATCTTCAGGACATAGTTACAGTTTTCCTTCTTTCTCAGGTCTTAATGCGGGTGGTAGTCCATCTAAGCAGTTCGCTTCTGCTTATTTGCCATCTAAAGAAGGATTTGGTTCTTTTGAATCTATTGCCTCAGCTTTCTCGGCAAGTGGCCAAATGGCTCCAGCTGGAACTACATATGGATCACCTTCAGCTTCTTACTCCGCAAGTAACATTCATGCAGCTTCAGCTCCCAGCCCTGCATATTATATAACATCAAACAAACATTCTGCACCTAGTTTTGGATCAGGAAGCTCTTCCTACAGAGGTCCATTATCTAGTCACAGTTCTTTTTCTTCGGGCCATAGCTCTGTACCGTCTGGACCGAAATATAGCTTAGGTGGACACAGCAGCTCTCGTTTTGGGCCTCCTAAAGACGCACAAGGTTCATACAGTGAATCATCCTATAATACCATAAAATACAGCGAGGAACTTAAGCCTAGATTTAATTAAGTATAGAATTTGATTCCTTTTTAATATAATAATGTGTGCATGAAATCGAGGCTTGCAATATACTCTCAGTATTGAAGTTGTGGTCTTAAGTTTATGGTCCAATTTCTAACTTTCCTTGAGTTATAAATATCCATGTGTTGGATGTGTGACAGAGAGCTTTCTTTTTCACAGACGAAGCGTAATTGTGACAGCATGTTCATATAATGTAAGCATTTATAAAACAAGTTTTAATGTAGATCGAATATTACTGAGAGTAGTTGACGATTATTTATTATGAAGTTACTATGAATATGCAGTGAATTTCTGTAAATAATTTTAGGTTTAAGATTGTTTATTTATTGTTTATAAATAGATTTATTGTTGTTGTTTTTGTTTTTAATAAAACATCTGTTAAAAGTATGTCGTTTTTTTTCGTCCAAGTTATTCTTAAATATTTAAGAAAATTGTAATAGCATAGAATATAAATTGTTATATGACAATTAATCGTTTTGTATTAATCTATGTTGTATATATTTAAAAATAAAATGTAAAATTATCTATGTCAGCCATAAATAATATCACATATTTAAATTTGATAACTAATTGTAACGTAGTTATAATTCTACTTCATCTGATAACGATACATTAATTCTACGTACTTGTAATAAAAAATGTATTTAAATTAACTAAACAACCAAAGTGTTACGAGTAATTCATGTCGTCCACGGTTGACGGCACATGTATCTCAGTGAATGCGTTCACTTCCGAACGTCTTGTTGCATAATGAGCTTTTTTTTGACTAGATAATGATTTTATTTCCTTTAATGATTGAAATTAAATTTAAATAAGAAGCTGCAACCGGAACTACAATGTAGAACTGTTGCAGCAAGATTAACCATTACATCTCTTATATAATGTTTTAAACGATTCTAGGATGGAAGTGGCTTTTTAAAAGCCATTGTTGAAGAAAAATATAGTATGTAGATTATTAAAATTAGGTTTAGAGTAAAAATGATTTTAGGGGTTAAATGTTTTTTTTTATGATAAAACAATATACATCTCTTATATAATATTTTAAAAGATTCTAGGATGCAAGTGGCTTTTTAAAAGCCATAGTTAAAGACAAATATATTATATAGTTTATTAAAATCAGGTTTGGAGTAAAAATTATTTTAGGGGTTAAATGTTTTCTTTTTTGATGAAAAAGTACACATTTCTTATCTCACATTTGATCTCTCCAAACAATTTGCTAAACTGTACGCTCTAAAACGATAAGAGATTCTATGATGGAAGTGGCTTTTTAAAAGCCACAGTTAAAGACAAATATAACATATAGGTTATTAAAATCAGTTTTGGAGTAAAAATGATTTTAGGGGTTAAATGTTTTCTATTTTGATGAAAAAATACACATTTCTTATATAATATTTTAAGAGATTCTAGGATGGAAGTGGCTTTTTAAAAGCAGCAGTTAAAGACAAATATAATATATAGTTCATTAAAATTAGGTTTGAAGTACAAATGATTTTAGGAGTTAAATGTTTTTTTTATGAAACAATACACATTTAGCACATATACGAGTATATTGATGAAAAAAAGGAAGTGTTTTTTTATATTAAATACGAAATGGATCGTACATATATAAAATTCACAGAACACAAAATGTATCATTTGCCTTGAATTTTACTAACTCGCCATGCAGGCGAAGTCGCAAGTGGTACAGTAAATCTACCATAACATTAAACATCAACAGCATAATTAGTACATAAATATTTAAATGATATTTATAAGACATGTGACTACAAAACAAAAATATCTTTCTTCAATTGTTAATAAGCAAGTGCTCTTTTGTCTGTGTAATTAATAGAAAATTATTTCAATAGTAGTTAATGTAGTTAAAATTATGGTATTACACACGACTAAAAATATTCATAACATTTGAATGACATAAGAAAATAAATAGACTAAAATTAAAATTGAATATCATTTAATATTATAAAGTTTAAGATTTTATGTGGTATTTACATTTTGTTGAACGTGCTTTTTTCAGGATATAAACAAATAACTATTACTGTCAATTATATACAGTTAAAATAAATTACTAAACAAAAACAATAAAAAAAATAATAATAATATAAACTTAGCATCTCCATTAAGATATTATAGTATAAATTACTTTACTCTTTGGCATATTTACTGCCGTAAATAGTACCACCCACTTATACACAAAATAGTTTTTAAAAACTTTTAGTTACGGATCTGACAGCCTTGATGACAGCTCCATCTATGTAGTGAAACGTAAACTGCAAGTGTAACAGTAGTCATTTGGAAGGTAATAATAATCTGCCTTCAAGATCATAGATGACGTTTGTTATTTAAAAACGTATATTTATTTTAATAAAAATTCTAAAATTAAACTAAAAATACTATTATATTAACTTACAACATATATAATGTATGTGTCATGCAATGTATATTAAAATACGTCTTATGAATACTATTATAATAATTAAGAAAATTAAATATTTACTGCTATTTAATGGACGCTTTGTACTCGTTGATGTCTTTTGCTTAAATATTAAGCTTCTCTGTTAATTGTGTAATTTTTATAAGTGGCACATAACACAAAAATGTATTAGGGAAAATAACGTATGACTTTATTTTCCGCTGTTTGTTTAAACCGCAGACTTGTGATTGACTTGATATTATGATATCTGTGTATTTCATGTATGTAGGAAGTATATATATATATATATATATATATATATATATATATATATATATATATATATATATATATATATATATATATATATATATACATATATATATATATATATATATATATATATATATATATATATATATATATATATATATATATATACATATATAAATAACAATAAAATAAAGAGATTAGCTTAGATTTTATGACGGATATCTCAGAGTTTAGTGTAGGATAGGTTATAATCTATTGATGTACCAATAAATTGATGCGTTAAATTGTAACAATTATGATAAATTATTTCCAATACAACTGAAGAAGATATATTGTATAAAAAAAAATGTTCATATACGTATGAACATTTCAATTTTGTAAAATTTAATCGAAATTGGGGAAAAAGGGTATGGGCATTTTGAATAAATAATGAAACATTGAAGGCGTTATCTCTTATATTAAGAGAGTAAAAGGTGGTTATGAAAAAAATTTGATATTGTTTGAATTTTATTTTGACGCCCAATAGTGTTTTAGGATTGTGCTTTTAGATAGTAAAATTTAAAAAAAATATATCATGTTTCATTCACAATAGAACGGTTTTAATATGTTGTCGTCTTACAGCGTACTTACAGTTTAGCAAATTGTTTGGAGAGATCAAAAGCGTTTTTCAGATATTATGAGTTCAAATATATTATCAGATTGTTTTTATAATTTCGAAAATTTGTATGCGAGTGTAAAACTACAAAAAAAGGAGGTTTACACTCGAAACCGTCTATACATGCTATTTTTATATAATTACTTAACAATACTTCGAGATATAATTGATCAGATTAAGATATTGCGTGTTAAGCGCTTTGTCGTAATAAAAAAAGCAAATTTACAAATTAATAAGCGTTTACTTAAGCAGTGAAATTAATTTAAGAAATGTTTAAATCATACTTACGTAATATAATGGCTTTAATAATATGTATTTCAATAAGCTATATAATTTGTAAACTAGAATCTTAACACGTATTATGATATAATTTAAGATTTACAGTGGATCAAAATTTTCAATATTTACTCATAAGTATATGAATAAAACACATAGATTTAGAAGGTGCCAAAACTCAATAGAGACACTACTATTGTACATAGCAGTTATAAATTATGTGTGAAGTAATTTAAGCTCATTGATGTTTAGTGGAAGGTGTATCTAACACGATCAACGCGTTTCCGCAATAATGCAGGAAACTTACGCTCTCACAGAAACTGGATCTGTTACGATACAGGACAAAGACCTAACGATCACTTCCCTGTGTACTTCCATCTGGACCTAGAGGAAAGTTGCCTTTGCCGTTCATATAAATACGTGAACTTGATATTCAGAAACACTTTTCCAAGCACCGGTGAATAGAGCACTTTTCCTTTCATCGAGAAATGTAATTAGAAACTATGGTGCATAAAGGACTTTTTGTAAGTATACACACAAAACTGGTCTATTAGCGTTACGTTACCTGTTTCATAATAATTGTTTGACCTCGCGAAACATTAACGGACGGCGCAGTAACAAGTAACAAGGAGCTGATTGATCGTTCTGTACGCCTTTTCTGATTTTGCTGTGATGGATTGTTGAACTCATTATTCATTTCAGATGATTGTTGCTTTCATCGCGATCGCGAGTGCGAGTGAGATTGAAGATGCTGAACAAAAGAAGAGGGGTGCAGGGAAGGCAAATGCTTTAAATGCAATACCAACAGGAGCACAGAAACCAGATTATACCTATAATATATACCCACAAAATTCAAGTCCACAAAATGGTCCCAGTCAAAATTATCAGGGTCCCATATCAAACTTTTACCCTCTTCAGTCTCCGAGTCAATATTACACATCAAATAACAATGCAGATGCTTCTACTTCTCACTCTCTACACCCATCTCAAGGTAGTCAGTCACATTTTGTACCAATTAATTTTGTACCTAATCCTGGTTATCAAAGTAAATATCAAATCGTGTCTCCAAAAGCCGGGGGTAATGTATTGACAGTTATTCCATCTCCTGCAATTCAACCAGCACATATGATACAATACGTCAATCCACTTTATGGATCGAATTCAAATAGTCACATGACTTCAAGTTCGTTACTAAGCCCCCTAAGTCACGGTCCTTTTACTTTTTCTCCAAGCTTTCATCCTTTATCACTGAGCGGTTCTTTTATAGGCCAGCCATCTGCTATGGTGATGCTTCCTCAGCCTCACAGCTCGATATATAGTAATTTGATATACCCGAGCACAGCTTCAAATTTATATAACTACTATCCTTCAAACTCACAAGCGAAGTACGTTTATTCCCCTGGCTCAGGCCAGCCAATACCAGCACAAGGAAACGACTATGAAAAAGTACAAACATCGGTTTCTCAAAGTATATCTAAGGAAGAAAATGGAGCTCTACAAAACGCTGATTACATATCCCCGTCGAATGTCAATTCCGCATATAACAGTCGCAATTCTTACTCTAAAATTTAGTATTTAATTTTAAACACAAATTTTCGTTATTATTTTTGTAGTAGTTGAATTTATTGTTGTATTATTTAATGAATGTTGTTATTGAAATGTGTAAAATTGTGTACATAATAAATCATTGTTAATCTGACTGCATTCTTTCTTATATATCGAACTACTTTTTGAAATTAATTTTAAACGTGCGCTATCTATGAATACAAATGTATGTGAAATATGTTGGCCGTTGAAATATGTTGGTGTAATAATATATACTAAATGATGAGTGGTCAAAAATTTTGCTTTTCGAAAATATTACTAGGACAAACTTTAATAAGTTAAGATATTAAATAAAAAAAAAAATAAAATTACCACATTTTGGTGATTTTAAAACAATTTTGTTAGAGATAGAATGATATTTCATGTTGTTATGAGTACATAACATGGGTTTTTCTCACAGCCTACATGAAAACTTTGTATGGAAATCAAATGTGAACCACATTTCGACTCACAAGTAGTTACATGATTACGTGCTGCTCTTCAGATGTTAAGTTTATTTTTACACTGCATCGCGCATAGTAGAGTATAGTAGAGTTAGCTTTTTATATATATATATATATATATATATATATATATATATATATATATATACATATATATATATATATATATATATATATATATATATATATATATATATATCGAAAATAACTATCATGAAGTTGAAAAATAATTTTATAAATGATTTACGTTAAAGTGTAGTATCGTTCCATATTTCGAAAAGTAATAAGCTTCCTCAAGTAGTATTACTGTATTCTAGTCAAGTAGTATTACTGTAGTAAGAACCAGTTGGAAAAAATAATTGATGTACACATGGAAGTAAACATTAACTGTATTTTTAACACACTAATCTTTAAAGGTCAAACTTAATGGACATTTTGTAAAATTAAGTTTTTAAAATAATTATATTTTAATTTTTAACGGTAACGCAATGTAACATTTTTTGAACTTAACATTATGTATGCCATGTACATTATGTAATATAATATTATAAAAGTATATGTATAATTGCTAGGTTCATAGTTAAAAAGATATTTATAAATAAATGTGTGCATCATTGGGTCGATGTGTAATTACCGAGTAGTAATGTCCCGCATAAATGATAATGTACTATGGGATAAAAAAATGACAACAATATCAACAACAGACGCCGTTTTTTCATGTTTTTCTCAGTTTACCAGAGCGAAGAAATAAAAATAATTCTTTCAAAAGGAAACAGAATACACAACCATCGCATTTACAGTTTGATGCTGTCCTTGCCTTGCCTCGATATGTTATGACGTCCTTATTTTTTTAATTTATGTTAAAAATTTTATCCAAATATTGCCCTAATAAAAATTTCGACAAAATTTTACACATCAAAATAATGTTTTTTCATAAGTAAAGTAGTTTCTCAATCAGATTATATACGAGTATATACTTGCATTTATTAAAAATATAAATTTTGACATGACGTTAAGACGCATTCCTATGAGTCAATAGACGTTTATCAAAACATGATTGTAAGAACATCTTCTGGGCGTGTGCAGTGAAAGGAATACACATTTGCTAATTGATCTCGTAATATTTGTATCATTTCTAACACACGTAATCATTGATTTTATTATAAGAATATAGGATGAATTGAGTTAGATAAGTTCTGCATTCTATAGAAATCAAAATTGCCTTTTGTTTGATACAAAAATAAAAGACCGGATAAGTGCGATTCGGATGAGTCCATTGAGGTACCAATTACAGCTTTGTAGTTCAATGAGAAGAAAAAATATAAAAGTGGACAAAATACAATTTGCGCCCATTTACATTTATTTTATATGGCATAAATTACAAATATAAGTTTAAAATTTCCTTTTTCTATGACATCTTTTAGGAAATTTTATGTTTTTGGGTTTGGTTCTTTCATATTGCCAGTTCTCACGTTCTGTTTAATTTTTATAACTACAGGTCTACTACTATATATGTTTTAATTACACATTTCATACAAAATTTAGTAAAAACTATGTATAACTGCTGGTATCTTTTGATTGCATTGACTTGCGAGTTGCTCTTCGTTGCCCTTTGGAGTACAGATTACCAGGGCTTGAATATTTGATAGTAACTGCAGCCTGGTACCTCCACGTTAACTCTAGATAAATGGTCTTGGGAGATGGACCGCAATATGATCCTCTAGGGGTTCCGTTTTTATCTTTTGAAGTAAACATTATTATTAGAGGTATACATTATTATTATTTTAGAAAAACACTGTTTATTATACGCGTCGAGTGTGATACGCCAGCGGGCGCAATCGGCGGCCGCGACACCTAGGTGAGAACTTTTGCCAGAAAATGTATTAGCTATATAAAAAGTTACACGAATTTCAAAACCTACTTGTTTAGATGACAAAAAACTGTTAATGTGCTATAGTCTATTCATCGACAAAGTAAATTACTGTACGTTAATAATTTCCACGTAACTTACTGTGATGCGATTCGAGCCGCAGGTAAAAGCTAGTTTAATAGAAAGATATTCAGTTATTTCCATCTACACATGCACATGTACACGTGTACAGCAAATACTTTAAAAACTGTTTATTTGACTTCGATTTAGTTTTACGTTAAAGACAAATTGAAATTGTACATAAGAATATATAGGTACGAATGTTTACTATGTACTCATTTTGTTTCATTATACTCTATTAAAATCTTTATCGTAGGCCTTTAGGGCAAATCGTGGAACTTAAATTAATCATGATTAACTGCATCTTGTATAACTGCTCTGGAATTTATAAATGACTAGTGAATTGAAAAAAATAAATCCTTTTCGATTACGTAATTATGTTCATTAGGAAAGGTACAAAAATTGTTCCACACATTTTGAGTTAAATGGGTGTCTAGGCACTCTGTTCCCTACTTATTTTTTCTACAGCACCATTAAGTGACATTGTTGAAATTACTCCAACAATATTCACACTACGTATCGTATTTTTCTTACTGTCATGTCGTGATACTTGGAAAACGGCTGACTGTACGCGATGGTTTGTCATTTGTAGCTTAGGATTGAAAATGAAATTATCGAAATTTTAATCATAAAAATTAAGTAAACAATTGATGTCTGTTAATATATCCTTTTAGCTTAGTTCATATTTAATTATCTTAATTGCTAAGTGAATGATCTATTAGTAGAAACTTATAGAGTCCGTTAAAGTATCTTAGCTTAACATTTCGAGATTTTAATTAGTTTCACTTTATTTTACTATGTATAAACTAGGTATGTATACTAAATTATGTTATTCAGTAATGTATTTTTTAGCAGCTGCAAAATAAAAATATTATCTGGTCAAAAAATTCGTCTTTCCACTCGAAACGATATATTACGCTTACGCTGAATTCATTGTAGCTTATACATATAAATTTGTAGAGGCCATAGTGGCACAAAAATATATAATGGTACAGCAGCAAACACGTGTGACCGCAATACTAGCGGTTTTAGGTTCGATTGTTCCTCGGGGGACATAAATAGTTAATATTTTCAGTTCCTCGCTTTGGTAACAAGGCGAAGCGCTTTGGAAAGTGGTGGAATTTATTCTTCAATTCAACATTAAAGACAATGTCTCCAAAAAACCATAGAAAGTAGGGAGGGGAATATCATAACAATAGGTTCCCTTTGCCTAGCCTGCAATATGTAGAGTACAGCAAGAAATAAAAAAATATGTATAAATTAAAAATGTGATACCTACTTGGAAGAACGGAAAACCATCTTGCAAAACGGAAACACGCGGTAGGTACAAGTATTATCGGAAGGCTAAATATTATAAAAACAAATTACTTTTACACATGTGTATTTCCTTCATTACATCATTATCTGTCTATTATTCAAAAGGGATTAACACGTAAGGCCGTTTTTATATCATTATGCTGAGGTATTATTAAATAGAATTTAGCTTTGACACATGTTCGCCTGCACTTTCTATGTAAATTACGTTACTCATGACCAAAATAACTATAATAGGGTAGTGCATATAAGTATATGAATACTTTTCATATTACATAAGCTTTATTTTAAAATGAAAAATTAAACAGAAAGTTAATATCAATTTACTTAGAAAATTAATATTTTTTTATATAACTTAACGTATAAATAAGACAATTAAAACTAAATCTTTGTCTTGAATTATAATAATTGCTGTAAACCTTGTAAATAGTACATTGGAAATATATCTCAAGCATTTAGGTATACACTCACAATCTGTTAGAAAATTATGTAACGCCATAGTAAATCATCCAACGGAACATCTTAAGCAAGCCAACATGAAATACGTATTGACTTGGTTCTCGCTACTTTATAATTATGTTGATTGACAGAAGTCGGATATCCACTTACCATGTATATATTCAATAGGAATAAGTATAGACACTTATGTAACTTGTGTAAATATAATAATATTAATATTATAAATGTGAAAATTTCATTTTTCAGTTCATGAGTTGAACATAATATTATAAATGTGAAAATTTAATTCAAAAACTATTATAAATGTTGCTTTTTCCATACATCAATAGGTAAAAATGGAATCCTTACTACTCGTACGGTACTCATCTGTGTACTCATCTGTGTATCTGTCAGGCCCATTTCTTGAGGTTGCGTGGAGTTACTAAGCTAAATATAATATAAAAAAATCTGGATCTACGGGAGCGGATCTCCAAAGGATCTTGGAGCAATAATCAAACTTATAATTCAACGCAATCGAAATACGACATACATTTATGAGTCCGTTTCTGCTGCATTTTGAATGAAAATCACTCCAAAACCTGATGGTTAACAGTTATGACACTTGGTACGAAGGGAAAATTTTCACAAATTACAAATAAATGTTACAAACTTATAATTTTACTTCATTTCATTTAAAATGAGCGCACATTTTTATCGGTAGTACTTCCAAATGAAGTAGAATCCTGGTATTGGCGGGGCGTGATTTTTATGACTAAATCTTTATCAA
The DNA here is from genome assembly GCA_019049475.1 of Eueides isabella. Lineage (NCBI taxonomy): Eukaryota > Metazoa > Arthropoda > Insecta > Lepidoptera > Nymphalidae > Eueides > Eueides isabella. The sequence continues at coordinate 9,773,039 of CM032389.1, read as the reverse complement.
ATGTTCATTTTTCTTTGTAAAAATGTTAGCATATGTACAAACTACTATAATTTGTTTCAGAACATTAGGCATTTTGTTTCTGGACCCAAATCTTTATGACTAGCTCGATGGATAAAATATACTCTATCTATGCTAGTTATTATTTTATTCATACATTATGCAGTAGAAAGTGATGAAGTAAAGACAGGAAGAACAAAATTAATCTTTTTGTGTAGATAGGAGAAATTAAGGCTAATACGTAATATCGTAATATATAAGCGCTTATACATTATATTTATAAATATACTTGTACGCTGCAATATTTCTAACCACATAGATAATGAACACGATGATATGTTTGTATGTCCAAAAGTTTCAGTAAATGTTTTATGTCGATTATGTGTATATTTGACAAATTAAATATTATTTTGGTAAAGATTTATAAATATTTTTAGTTTTATGTAAACAAGGCTGCCACAACGCAATAGAATAAATAGCATTTGACTGTAAACGCAAAGGTTGATTGGTTGTATTTTTTAAGAAAATAGAAAATTAGTTTTTTTTAGCACAGAGTTCAGTTACGTCACACAATTTATATTTAGGGCAGGAAGTGGTTTTTTTCCTATGTCTTATATTCTATTTAGTGTATCCCACGATTATAAGTCGTAAGTTTAGCTAAAAAAGGATTTATTTTTTTTTACGTTGATGCAAATTACAAACCTATCCCAAAGTAGAATTAGAAAATGATGATCATTACTTTTTATACATCTCTCGCACCTTTTCCGCCTTGTCAGATATCTAGGAAGATCCTTTAATATAAAGATAAATATTGTGGAATTCGGGGATAAAAGTGAAGCTAAAAATAAGAAATTGAACTCAATCATTAACCTATAACAGTTATAGAAGTTCATAACTTTATCCAGCACACAACATTTCAAACACCTCCACATTAAACATTATACAATTTCCTTACAAGTTGTCGTCTTCCGTTCCTTAAAGACCGACGTTGCAACACAAATCATACTTTAGTTCCGAACTTAAATTTGATACGAATACCGCAACTTTATTATTTCTCGAATTCAGATATATAATAGGGCCGTATCAGAGAATTCAAAGGGTTTACAATGAAAGTGCCATATAGGATATCGGCTCCGCTTAGCTGGGTTAGAAAGCAAGTGAAAACGATACGGGGCAACGTCTTAATCCACTTACGAGGTTTATTTTCATTTAAACGATTATTCGATTTTATTGCAAAGTTAAATATCAAGGTCGTTTTCGTTTCTAAGTAGGTTACGAGTTATTTGAAATAATGTTAAAAAAGATTTCTGCAAGTCTTATAATAAACTAATTATTTTAAATTAAATATTAAGTATTATTAATGTTTTATTATACGTAAACCCCTAGTTGTTCATAATAAGAACTTCCACACGTTTTTAGATTAAGCTGAAATGTTATAAGTAAATCGCAAGTATAGTAATATTACACTAATATTAAATTATTTTGATCCCAAGTAAAAAAGTAATGTGACGATGTCTTCAGTAATAACGTATCAACAATCTATATTAAGACTTATCGTTTTATGTTAAGTAAGCAATAACATTTTTATTTCATTGCCTTAGTGCTTTTCAAAATGTAACAAACAAGTCGCAATATTTATACTTTCAAATACTGACTCTACGTAAATATTGATATATCTTTAAGGTTAAATCCAAAACATCAGATTTAAATACAAAAGATGGTAGAATATTATTTTTAACGCCATTCACTAAAGATTGTCTACATTTTTTTTATATATGCATGTTGTAAGCCCCAGTTATGCAAACTAGTGTCGAGCTTTTAAAATGTACCTGTTGTTGATTGTATTTGAAATAGAAAACTTTCTTATAATAAAAGACGATTTTGGTTTTACACAATGCACGTTTACGTCGATTGAGATAGTTATTTTATAAAATTATAAAATGTATATATGGAAATTGCAAATTTAATTCAATCTGATGTAACTTTAAATAGTATATACTATTTTTGCTATATGTTATATTTTTATCCATCCAGTTTGGTTTATAAACTAGTTTTCGGTAATCTGTGTACTTTTGTAGAGTATAATGGCTTGTAGCGAAATTACGGACCATAGGTCATTTATAATGGTATACTCGTATATCAGTTATTTGTTTAAATATTTGAAATGGATATGGTTGGTTAAATAATCAGTTCGCTTTAGGTTAGATATGAAACAAAAACTTAAAATTGAAATATTGTAATTAAGAAATATGTGCGTTTCTCAATTTTTTACTTATAGAAAAATTATGCAATAGTATATTTTAAACTCCGACTAAATGTGAACGATACGCATTTGAACCTCATTAATTATTATACTATAACTTATCGTACCTAATTTGAAAAAATGCTCGAATTTTATAAGTTTAACTTTACGCTGATAAAATTTGAACAACATTGTCTTGTTACTTGTGCAAAGAAATGAAAACAATCAATATTTCACTCCCCCAAGTAGGGATCGAACACACAGCCATCGAGTTAACTCTTGCACGCTTGTATCGCTGCGCCACGACTGATAGATTTATTCTATTGTTCCAAAGCAAAAGTTCGAATAAAAGTTTATCGTCTATATTATAGCGCAATATGAGTTTAGGTAATGATAGACGTTTGTGATGGTACCTTTTAGATTCATGCCACTCACCATGACATGAAATTTTTGAGAGCACATATAAATATTGCTCTAGCTATATTTTTTTTTACACAACTTTATTTATTTTTTAATATATAAAAAAACTGCCTGGGACTTGTGATCACAGGTGTAAGCTTCGGGGGCCACTTCACATTGCACTGACACTGACCTTGACTCCAGCCTTAAATGACGATATTTTATGTCAGATATATGTATATAAATAGATACTACTCATATTTATGTCTTTGATTTTCGCGATTGTTATACATTTTAAATGAAACACTTTTAAACGGATTAATCGCGTATATTGAATGGTAAACATTTTTGGGAAACCCGACGTTTCGAACACTTTACAGTAGTCCGTGGTCACGGGTAGACTGGCCCGTGACCACGGACTACTGTAAAGTGTTCGAAACGTCGAGTTTCCCAAAAATGTTTACCATTCAATATACGCGATTAATCCGTTTAAAAGTGTTTCATATAAATAGATACTACTCATATTTATAATTCAAATAATATATAGTTTTTCAAACAGTCGAGGATAGATTTTTTTTTTGTTTCGTAGCAATTTTCTTCCACGCGGACCGTCATACGTGGAACGGCCTACCCGCGGCAGTATTGCAACGCACCTGTAGCTTCCCTGGTGTAACACGGGGCCGTGGGCGACGGTGATCACTCACCATCAGGTGACCCGTACACTCGTTTGTCTTGACTTTTCCATAAAAAAAAATACCCAGTGGCAGAGAATCCGTAGTGTATCGAGCCATACTAAAGCCAAGACTCCATACACGATAAATTTCATAATGAAACATCTAGCAAATTATAAGACATATAGAAATGATGCAAATGCTTTGATTTGATAAAATAAATTTCTTTTAATGGATTTGAAATAACTACTATTTTTAAGGCAAAACGCGGCATTGAGTTCCGCCATTCAACACGCCATGCCTCAAATTCGGCGGAAAGTGTGGAACGGAGTGTCTTAACACTATGTTCCCAAGTTCCCTCTGCCTACCCTGCCATGTGCGGTATACAGCGGGAATATGAGTACTGAGAGTAGAGAGTATTTAAACTGTTCTCACTTACCTTCATTTTCGAAAGAACATACAGCAAAGAAATGATGCAAATAATATTTTTTTTATAAAGAATAAAAATATGATTTTTAAATTTTAAATATTCTATATATTATGTGCTCGTTAAATTTCAATAAGATAATCTATGTAAAATAAATCAACCGATCCAATATGTAAATTATGTATAGAAAATTTCAAATTTCAAGGAAATATCTATTAAACGTTATACCTTAATTTACAATCTACAGCCTTGAAATCTCTGGTTTTCGCTTTCATCAGGAATGTAGCATGAGGCATCTATCTGTACCTTTACACCTTTCTTACGCTGATATGTAGAGTGTATTTAACAACGTTACAAATAATACGCGCGTCCACTTAGGTACCAAACGAGACACCGGCTGAACGCATTAGTTGCTCCAGTTGAAAGTAAATATTCAACACAAATTCTTTATTAATAAATAATATTTTGATTTACAAAAACAAATATAATAGAAACAGATTATTTAATATTTTTACTTTATATAAATGTTAAATCATTAATTACAGAATTTCCTTCGGCTTCGCTTGGATAAGAAAGAAAGAGTGCAGCGAGTAAAAATGCGGTGATCGTTGACACTTTTACAGTGCTTAAGTGTCAATTTGTCAATACTAAGTGCATAGCAATCAAGTGTTTATGTAAAGGTGGCCATCATGTTCATTTTAAAGGTGAGACTTTCATAAATATGTAATTGATAACCTTAACACTCAGTTTCGGAAATATAAAATATGATTTTATATATTCATTCGTAAATAAGCAAATTGTGTATAAAAATATTTCAAAATTGATAGTAGAGTACAAAAGTACAAAAGAAACATTAATATTTTAAAAGGATAGCAAAATAAGGCGGTGTAAAATAAGTTTCCAAGCTTTCCTTATTTATTTCCAAAATAAAATATGATTTTATATATTCATTCGTAAATAAGCAAATTGTGTATACAAAATATCTCAAAGTTGATAGTAGAGTACAAAAGTACAAAAGAAACATTAATATTTTAAAAGGATAGCAAAATAAGGCGATGTAAAATAAGTTTCCAAGCTTTCCTTATTTATTTCCAAAATGCCCACGAAGTTTTAGCTTTATTTTATACGTTTCTCACTTTCCGCCAAATTTGATGCATCTCAAAACACGAGAACCTAACGCCAGGAATGGCCTCATTTCTACGAGTATTAGAAACATCATATACTAACGTTCTCTCTCTGAATTACGCTGTTTTATTTACTAATTTTAATTATTTTCTTTCTGATAATATTATCACATTTAAGGCATAAGCTACAAATAAAAAGCATAATGAATAAAATAATTGTAGCAATTTTATCGAAATATATTTAAAATTGACCGATTTTTTTATTTGTCAATCGATTTTAGTAAAACTAAATGTTGAAGAAAGATTACTATAACGGAATAGTCTAAACTGCATTTAACTCTGGTTTTCCGTTTCTGAATAACATCGACAACTGGCAAAAATTTTAAAAGCATTATTTTGGACCCTATTACATTAATAAAAGTTCCCTATAAGTTTTTTTATTTATCATCCATGTACAGACAGTGATAAGTTACAGATTAATTAATTAGTATAGATGTTAATAATATTTATGTTAACATGTTTGATGGATATGATTAAAATTAAAATAATCATATCAAAGAAATAATAACTTGTTTACGTTATTATAATAAGAAATCACTTTAAAGTTTAAATCATATTATATTTTTATTTATGGAACTTAAATTTGAAAATTTTGATCTTAACGACTTAAGCCTCAGGTCTTAAGTCATTTAATGAAGATCAATCGCTGTAGCAGATTAAGCACCACTAGATCAAAAATTCTTTACAATTAATACAAAATGTTATGTGCTAATCATAAGTCTACAAGTTATTAATCTAAGCTCGCCTGCAAAAGCGAGTTTAGATTAATAATTAAAGAAAGTCCATATTATGAACTGTTATTTTCATCTGTCCATATTATGAATTGATATACAAAATTTTAAATAATACACGCAACGCTTTTAATAAGTGCATTAATATTTTCAAATTCCCGTAGTATAAAAAGTAGAACTGATAAATATGTATTTATAATCATTTTATTAACACTGTAACCATATTTATACTAGAAATACAGTTTTTTTTAAGCTTATGTCAACAGCTAATATGTTTTGCATGTAAAATAGTGACCGTTAATTTTGCAACATAAAACTAATGCAAAATTGGCCTATTTTTATAGAGTGGTTACTTTGAGTTCAGATTATGTTTTTAAATTTGGTTAGAAAAAGATTATGTATTTGTCTTGAATATACAAAATAGACACATAGATTTAATCTGTCATGGATACTTTGAACTTTCCATACTCTACATTTTGAAGTTATATTAAATTAGCTATGTTAGATCTAAATTGACAATTGCTGTAAATTTTCAGGATATAATGAAATACATGTTTTTATTTTGCTACACCTTGTACCCGTACAAAGCAGGGTAGGCAAAGGAAGCCTAGTGATGACACATACTTTTTTTTACTGACTTTCTTAAGTCTTGGGGTATTGTGTGCCGCATTTTATCTCGTGTCAAGAGAAAATGAGAATATTAAATATGTCTTTCTCCCGAGTAGGATTCGATCATCGCGTTTGTGCTCCAGCGCACGGAGATGAGTTCGAATAAAATGTATCTAAAGAGATAAACACTTTTTATGTTGCCTACTTTTAATGTTTTTATTACTTCAAACTTTGTTTTTACCTTCAAGAGCTTTTCAAAGCACATAATAGAACACTATACAGTCTTTGAAATCGAATGCTATTTTATTTCATGGAACTTGACCACCGTTACACAGACCGGTCAAGAGGACAATGTTGACTTAGAGAGCAACTGTAAGTGAAAGCTAATAACAATACATTACTATTATTGGAATAATCTTTTAAGTATGTCTAAATAAGCTTCATGAACGCTTTCTTGAAAACTTTTTTGAACTTGGATATATTTTTTATGGATATATTATTATTTTGTAAATTTCATACAATCGAATGAATTTCGTCAGGAAAATATAAGAGTGATAAGGTAAGTGTCCATAAAATCTCCATCCTATGTTTTGGTTGCATTTCAATATAAAGAGCCGGACATGAATTCACTACAAAAATAATGAATATAACGTTAAGAAGTACTAGAATTGATAAAAAAATCAAAATATTTTATTCTGGTCGTCTTAAAAACTATTGTATGCAAATTTTCAAGCAAGTATAACTGTAGGATAAATTAATGTTGTAACATTTCTCTATGAGAAAAATACATATTAAGATTATTATCTACTACTTTTTAAAAATATTGTTCTTATTTAAATGTAACAAAAAAAATGTTAATTATCTATATTTTTTTGTATTGCATTTTACTTTTACTTTTAATACGTACGATAGGAAATGCTTGCTTATATATTATTAGATTATTCGATAATTGATCATTCATTTTGATAACGAATTGCTTTCTTGACCCTGCTTAATTTTGATAGACGTTAGCTACCAACGTGTAGGTTAAAGGTAAAAGTCGTAACTTTGAATATTGATATAATGCTAAGTGCATTATATCACAAGTACATAAAAATAGGCTATGTTGTTGCAAAGATAAAATGTGCCATGTCTTATTGATATATAGGTATATTTTTATTTTCGGTATAATTATACAAGTCAATTCTTCGGAGCATGAATAATTTCGCTCCGCTTTTTTTCCTTAAGTATCGTAAAAAATATTAATCTCACGTGGGCTAAGCATGCATAATTGTCAGGATGATCACTTTATTGGAATGGGCGAATCTTGGCTGACTTTCATATTATTATGACTACCATCAAAAGCATTGCATGAGATGTGAAATTTAAAAACAAAAGGCACTTTCGTAACAGCAGAGAATCGGACTATTATTTACAATTTTTGTTACATATCATATTTTCGTTTATTATGTTTCGTGAGTAAATACAACACTTGTTCTGCTCAATACATTACGTATTATAAACAGGTTCTCTGAAATATTTTTAAGTAACTGTTTTAATTATCTTAAATATTATTTTAAAATGATTTAAAGTTTAAATTTGTGTGTTTTTTGAGATTATAAGAAATAATATATTGTTGATATATTTAAATCAAATACTTGATGTAGTGGTGACATATTGAATTGTTCTTTAAAGTTACCGCAGCAATATCCACCAGAAAGTGGAATGCAATTAGATAACCACACAAATTGAGAGTAAAAGCCGGCACGCTCCCTTTTACAAGTGCTTAGTGCGTTGCTATAGTAACCGGTTTCATAATAGGCACTAGTATATTTTTTTACCATTCACCCGTTCTTTGCCATAATGATAGAAACTTGTCGTCTACACATGTACTTATAGGCCATATAGAGATACAAAGTGCACTGACCATCACCGGAAGCGTGGCTGCTCTGAAAACTAGTTGACTAATACTAACATTATATGTCATATAACTTTCAGGTTGCACCTTTATTTTTCATGGTTATCCTGGTGATGGCTGAGAAAAAAATTGAGTTGCAAGATATAGAGGAAGATAACTTAAGAAATGAAAAGGAAAAACAAATAGAAAAGTCAGAGGCCCGATCTCATGAACCAAATTCCGTGAGCGCTCCAGATTTACCGTTGGATTTATTAAAAAATGGATTTTACCAATATTTAAAGGAGTCGGTCCAGGCACCTCAACAACAACGGTTTGTACATCAGTATGCTGTTACGGAACAACCAGAGAGACCACCTCCACTGCCGACGCCTCAATATGGACCACCAACTTCACAGCAAGCTATGGTTGGATATTTATCAAACGTGCCAATGCAAATATATCTAGTGCCGCAGTATTACAATGAACCTTCTGAACAAGGAGTCCACCACCAATCTCAAATTAACGTGCAACAACAGACTTTGGCTCAAGTATCAGGTTATCAAAATGGACCGCATATTCAACAGCAACCTGCGTATTTCGAAGTGCCAACTTACGTTACACCAACAGGAAAGACACTCATACAACCATATACACATCCAGTATCTTACGTAACTTATGCTCATCCGACCACTTCACCAATTCAATCCACAGTTACCCCGGTTTTAGCATACCAAATGCCCGTCGTTCGTTATCCTACAGCAATTTCCGCTCCTCCACTTAAAGGCTATTATCAAAGTACGCAATATCCGGAAACTAATGTTGTCGATGAAGATCAAGAAACTGAAGTGAATATACCTAAGCCATATCCTCATCATAACGATATACATTCGTCAAAGCCCTTAGCCTTAGGATATCCTAGATATTATAATTCTCGAGCTCCTGTAACGGAAGGATTTGGATCTGCACCTATTGAGCTCCCTCATCCCAGCCCTCTTCTCTTAAAAGCACCCCCCTCTCATCTAGCACATATCCCAAAAGTTTTACCAATGTATCGACCCATTACTAAACCAGTTTACGCTAGTGGAAGCGGATTCTCCTCGAGTGCCTTAACACCAAGACCAAATGAACCGTTAGGACCATTTAAACGTCGGCCAGCTTCTTTAATAGATTCATATATCCCATCTAGTGTTCAGATAGAATATATGAAAAGAGGATACACGAAGGATGCACTATCTGCCTATGAAGCTTTATCGAGTGGTAGACATCTGTCTCAATTGTCACAGTCGCAGTTTATTCCTAGACACTATGAACGTGGATTTTTGCCAAATCAGATATACCATACGGCTGGTGGTGGCGTTACATATGGCCACCATAAAAGAGCTCCGAAATTAGATAAGATTACTAAATAGCCCCATCAATTATTGATAATGTTATTTACTTTAATAAGTACGAATAAGTTATATAAAAGAAGTAGATTTTAAAACGTAAATGTAAATATTTATTATCAACATCATTATTTTAAAATAATATAGTTATATTTAAATAAATAGTTTTTTAAGATATGAATGTTTGTTATAATGTTAATTCAATATTTAGTCGGGAGGTCAGTATTTATTTTGTATAGTGTTATTTTGTAATAAAGAAATTGTTACTGAATTAATAGTTTTATTGTAATAAAATAAAATATTTGCATCGTTTAGAAATTGTTTCGTCGAACCTGAAAGCAAATAAATATTTAAATTTTTGGTTCCCAACGAAGGCCATAGCTGTAGGCGTGTACAAACTTACGGTCGCACGTGAAAATAAAGATTAAATTCTGAAAATTTGACGTAACTGCTTTGTATATCTAGATTGCTTTTAAATATACTCCTAGCTAACTAGGCTAGGCTAGCTATATATACTTTAACAACCAGAATATAGGAAGGAATTCTGCTATAAATAGATTACTTAATTAACTTACTTACTTAGCTTCACGCTGTATCCCGCACGAGGCAGGGTAGGCAGAGGGAACCCGGGAACCTAGTGTTACGACACTCCGTTCCACTTCGGTTCCCCACTTTCCGCCGATTTTGAGGCATTGCGTGTTGAGTGGCGGAACTCAACGCCGCGCTTTGCCCTATTACCAGAGCAAAGAAATGAAACATTAAATATTTTAAATTATAAATATTAAATATTTCATTTCCTCGACCGGGGATCGAACCCAGAACCTGTCGGTTACAGTCAACTTGAATAACGTGCATTGTAATATTACGTTTATTATATTGTAGGTCTGTCAGACTGCCTAGATCGTTTATCTCGGTTATTTAACACATTCAATAATGTATCACAAAGTGTGAATAGAATAAAAAATTAAAACAACACAAGGATAAAAATAAAGGTAAAATTGAGTAATAAATTTACTCAATAGCTTGTCAATTTTATTCGTTATGTCATATTTTATAAAGACTATAAAATATTTTCAGTAGACCTTACCAGACCAGATAATGTTATTTAAGAAGTAAGAACTGCACTGATATTGATATTGAACGTAGCTTAAATATGGGAAAAAGGTCTAAAAAAAAATAGATAATACAGATAAGTACAATTTAAAAGTTACTTAAACTCTGTCAAAATTTCTAAGTTGTACGTCCCTTTGACGTAGGTCAATTATCAAATTGTTATGGAGCCGCGAATTTTTAAAAATAAAATAAACAAGTACGATAAATATGATTACAAGTTTTTTTTATTATAATGTAAATCCGTGTGAAGACTTCAATATAAATCTCTTCTAAGTCTATTATTATAGTGTTTTCATTTAATGTCTGTTTGAGATAATTTTGTTCCGGCGCCTGCAAACAAGGGTCACGAGTGTAAGTCGATTACCAACTTTCTATGTTTAAGTAACAATAGTTAGATATGCTCTATTTTTTACTATATTTATTTAAGCAGATTTTCATCACCATGCATATGATATGTAATTTATGCTGTCATATTTACGTTTCAATATGTTTGTATATATGAATGTTAGGAAATCTTGCAACTACAGGTAATTGCTCAAAAATGCGGAGAGGGGAAATAAGATAGTTTATTTTATATTCCATCAGCTTGCTATCGATTGTTATTACTATCGATTATCTACAGTTGGAGCTTGTCTTCATAATTTATATTACATGCACTACTTTTAAAAATGTTTCAGAGTTGCAAAAGTGCTTTAGAGATAATAGAAAAGCTCGTTCGGCACATTATACATCCCTGGAGCTTCACGCCGCATCTTGCACATGGCAAGGTAGGCAGAGAGAACTTGGGAACCTACGGGTATTAAGACACTCTGTTCTGTTTCCCATTTTGCGCCGAATTCGAGGCATTGCGTGTTGAGTGGCGGAACTCAACGTCGCGCTTTACCTTGTTACCAGAGCGAAGAAATGAAAACATTAAATATTTAAATTGATAATATAAAATATTTCATTTTCTCTAGTGGGGATCGAACACACAACTCATCGCGTTTACCTTCACTCGTTGTGCTCCTGTACCAAGACAGGCCTAGCCGTAGAGCATTAATTATTTTCCCCTATAAATATTTAGAATTTCTCCTCACTTAATCCGTCAAATGCAGATAATTTGACGTCTTGATTTACTAGTGCCTGATTGATTGCTTTGGCTTTTGTGTTAGTAAAGCGAGATCGTCCACATTTGCTAAGAGTATTTATTTAAAAAAAAGTAGGTTTATTTATAAAAATAATATAATATCACTAAAAATATGATCGGTAAACTGCCAACATAATAGACAATACACTACTCAAGTTTTAAGAGATTCAAGTGACCGTGATTTTATATTGAATTGTAAAAATGAGATGATTATGTTTCATGTATATAGGATTCAGTTACAATTTAGAAGACTCTAAAGAAAACTTGGAAAACTCTAAAGATAACTCTTTAGAAGTCTGAGTTATAAGAAAAGAGTAGGAAAAAAAATGATTCAAAAAATAATGTTTATCAATAAAAAATATATAAAGACTTTTTCATCTTACATAACATAATTTCTTTCTCATAGTTTGTATTTATCTGGTGTGTTGTTTGAATGAATAATTAATCTTTTCTTTATATTAACAACAGAATTACGTTCACGATTTTTTCTAATTTAATAAAGTTTTGATTAATGTATGAAATGCCGTGTGACTCCGGCTTAGAATACGTATCTGAATTAACTTTTTAGTTAAAATTAAATAACAAAAAGGACTTAATTAACAAAAAGAATTTTAAACATGTCAGTAAAAACCAAAGAGTGACATGAGAAACACGTTTGTGTAGTCACACTGTCGATTTAAATTGTTTGGGTGTTCGTTACACTCCTATCCCCTCGTTGATTTTGTATAAATACAGGCAGCATAAATAATTAAAAAAATATGTAAAACCTAATTTAAAACTAAAGCAACAAACATAATCATAAACTTAAACGAAGAATCAATTGTAGAAATAATATTTAATACATCAAAGTAAAGAAAATTAAAAAATAATAAATAAAATTATTGATTCATAATATTTCTTCCATAAATATAACTATAAAAAATCCGTTATTTTGGAGTCGGTATAAAGTATTTTTTTAAGTACGAGTGTAAAATATTTTTTTGAAAGAAAAATAATATAATTTAGAAAATGTTTAAATTTTTTTAAGTAGCTAAATAGAATCTCGGTATGTTTAAAATTTTATACACACATACACATTTTCTAAATAAGTATATTTATAATATATACTTATTTCTGTTATATCTGTTAGAATATATTACAAATGTTTTGAACAATGATAAGTAAAATTTGTTACCGCCCTCTGTGGATGACCTATAGAATGAATACAATACGTAAGTCATATCCACGATCTATTCAACTTTCTCTTAAGAGAACGTACGTACTCATGTAAAAATACAACGAGTAATGAAAAGAATAACGTATAGAGGGCGCTTATATCAATATACTACATACATATATGTTTACTATATGAAATAAACAAATGCATACCTACTTATATTAATGCAGTTAAACTGTTATTGCAAAGAAAAAAAATAATTACTTAGACGGCGTTTGAAAATAAGAAGAGGTTTCCAGTGACGAATGTCTGATGGAATCATATTCCATTTGTACACGGATCGAGTTTTTAGATAGTTAGAAGCAAAAGGATTATAGATTATAGAATAGAGAAGAAACCGTAGCGACGGTGTCGTATAGTAAGTCTTTGAGTTTAGTGCGGTATCCGGAGACGTGATCGAATTTAGGTAGACCAAAAATAAGTTTCATCCAAACGTGTGTGGAGCCGTTCGACTTTTGAGGATTAAGTTAAGAATAAGTTTAGATTTCGAGAGATTGAGGCGTAACCTAAAAGATAAGCACCAAGCTGATGTTTTGCGTGTTGAAATTTAATTAGCTTCATCAACATTTCAAGGCAAGGCAGAAACGTAAACTTGTAAGTCGTCTACACACACATGAAATGAGGAAAAAAGGGAAATGTTAAAGGTGTTAATAAAAATGGAGAATAATAATGGTGAGAGGACAGTACCTTGCAGCACACCTCCAGAGAGGAAGGAAGAAAGTTTGTCGAGGTCATGTACATATTGATTACGGTCTTACAAGTAACTATAAAACCACATTAAAGCCTCGGCGGAAATGTTAATAGAATGTAAAACAGCCAACAAAAGTTGAAAATCAATCGTATTAATTACATTACTGAAATCTTACAGAGCAAGGATGCTCAAATACCTTTTTTACCTTTTACCTTTGCCTAACTATGCTTTGCTTTATTTACCTGTTGCCTTACCTTAGACATAAAATGAGATCTTAGAGATAGAAAGCACACGTGCATACGCTTTACATCAAGCATTTGGCAATTTACCAGAGGATAGGAAAAAGAAAGAATTGAAGCAGCTATGGAAATGAGACGATTGAGACAATTTAGTTTTTCTTGTCAATCTATTGTTATAGCAGTAGCAAAAAATACATTCAGAGCATCGAGATCAAGATTATGTGAAATAGAAGATGGTTACCGGCCAATTCCAAGTGATTGCAGAAATTTCCAAGTCTAAGAAGGGTTACTACTTTCAATTGTAGAATTTATATACTGACGCTGGGTATCTTCTATTTATTTATTAAAAGAATGACTTTACTTATTAATAATTAATTTAACTACATTATGTTACATAAGTGTGTATAAATATTCATTTTACAAATATTTTACAGATACAGTAGTATTGAATAATGGCAACGATTTCTTGAGATGTCTTCAAACTTGTAGTTACGTTACATAATTTAATCTACGCATAATATAAATCTTGTGTTCTTATACACTAAAGACAAAACCATTTTTAAGGAGTAATTATTTATAAGTCAACTATTATATTATTTATTAGTAAACAACAGTTATACTTACGTAAATGTATTTGTAAATATGACAATTTTTGTATAAACGTTATTTAAGACTCTGGTAAAATTTTAAGATTTTTATTACATTTTAATTGAAAAGAGACATTGTGTTTAAGTATAAACGCTATTCTCAATTTATATAATATTGTGTTAAAGAAGCCAAGTGCAATATCTAATTAGGTGTATTGTTTTACTGTGCCGATATAAGAATTGAGATCCAAAACAAAGTTCCGGTAGATAATTCTAATTTATTTAATTTATTCAATATTTTTTTATTAGCAAATAAATAAATTGAAACTCATGTGATAGTCTTGGCTAGTTTTCACTTACAAATTATCTGAAATTAATAATCCTGAAAATATCTTTATTTGTACTTCATATCTTACATTTGGCTAATTAACTTATCTATAAGTAATAAGCAAGTTTTTGTTTTTATATTGTAAAGTCGTATCTTGATCTTTTAAAAATGGTAAATTAGTTCTATTTCTATTTATTGTATATATTTTCTACTTTCAGTTAATACAGCATTTCATTCAATTTTATAATTTATTTTATTTAATACATTTATTAAATTGTGTGGTTTTCTGAATAAACACAAACCGAGTTAAGAACGAGTTTTCAAATGGATCCAGAAAGCATTGCCGCTTTTTTGATTTGATGCTTGCAGTATGTATAGATAAGAATTTATTCACCGTAATGTTTTGTTGATTTTGTTCTATTTACTACATTTTAAATATGCATAAAACTAGTTTTAACGTTTATAATTTGTAATATTTAATGAAGTGTATTATAAAATGTTTAATTCACTTTATTGTATTGCTGATATTTGTAATATATAATGTACTTACGTCAAAAAAATTGATAAATAAACAAAAAATAGTGTGCAGTTGTTCTTAGTGAGATTCGTTCTCATAAATAATGCAATGATATACGTCTTCGGTTATTACACCTGAATTCATGCATTACAACGAGAGATGCCTCATCTTCGATAAAAAGTGAAAATATATAGACTAGCGTGCCATAATTGCGTTTGGTGCTACTAATTAAAATATTTATATACGTATACAAACCATAATGTACAACGTCGTATCTGGTAGTTAATTATTAATTCATTGCTTTCAATTTGAAGCAATGATCTGTATAAGTAAGTATGAAATTATTTAATCTTTAAATTTATTCAATGTTTGTTGCATAGTATGTGTGTGTGTGTGTGTGGAAGATATGCTTTATTTCCTTGATGCAGACACTTTTAATTTTAATTATGGCTTATTTAAATGTAGAGGAATGTGGAACCAAACAATCATGTCGAAGTTAGATGCAAAAAATCGCATATAATTTTAAATTACCAACAACATTCATTTGTAATTGTTATCACCTTCACGCTCTATCCCAGAAACTGCAGGAAAGGCAGAAGGCATCTTGAAACATGTCAGAACGGAAGTTCCCTACTTTAGTTACGAATTTGAGGCATGGAGTGTTGAGTGGTGGAACTCACGCCGAGCTTTGCCATGTTACCATAGCGAAAAAAATGAACGCTCGGCGATATAAAATATTGAATATTCAATATTTAATATCTTCGAACGGGGAATGAACTCAGGATCTGTCTCGTCTACAGTCACACGTTTGTGCACCTGCTCCACGACAGGCATTAATTTTATTACAATATATTTTGTAAAAAAAATAGTATAGTATGGAGTACATTTAAACTTAAGAGAGCTTTAGCTTGAAGCACTTAATTTAAAATAGCTATATTCATAAATACTATAACTAAATGTAAATTGTTTTTATATAACTTTTTCGTCTATGCGCCGCGACGGTTTCGTGGATGTTGATGATGTTTTATGACATAGTAATAAAATTTTATATAACATAGCATTTAATTACTTATGTTATTATAATTTTGTAGTTAAGCATATAATAACATGCATATAACTTAAAAATTTAATAAAGCTTTAAGGTTTTGTAATAAAGAATTTCATTGTTTTTATTTATTTCTGTGCTTCGTGACGCAGTGTCGCAGTATTTGACTGTAGAAGTGTGAGTTCGACACTCTTTAGTGGTCGATGTCTTTGGTCTTCTCGCGTGTCGGGAACATAAATCCACACTTTGCTTTGCCAGAGTACAATATCAATGTAACTTCAAGTTTGATCACTCAAAGTAAAACAGAAAAGCACATGGTTTTGGATCTTAGTGTCAAGGCACTATGTTCTGTTCCCCAATTTTCATCGAATTTGAGGCATTGCATGTTGAGTGAATGTAATTTTCTTTTCAATACATAAATTATGTTATTATGATAACGTATACGCAGATTTAGCGTAAATTAAATTCCTTATTAAAGGTCGTGACTTCTTTGATGTAATTTTAACCGCATGTTTCTAACTTTTCCTTCTCCCGTTGAGTTTTTACTATACTTGAAATGATCTAACTCAAGTTACAAGTCCTCACAGCTTGACTTATAGCTTTATTTTCTGACTAAACCTTATTTTCAATTCAGTTCTTAGGTTATGATGTTTTAGTTAAGAAAAATTCCCTTTGCCAATGTCACGTTGTAGACAACTGAATGTCAAAAACACTTAAGGTACTTTACTAGCAAAGCAGAATCATATATATATATATATATATATATATATATATATATATATATATATATATATATATATATATATATATATATATATATATAAAATTTATTTATTATTAATAAAAAATATGAGTAGTGGAATTTTCATCCAGGCCACATTTACACTGTGCTTTCTGACCACAGCCCTGCACAAATATACGGGCTTCCCCATGGCACGATATTTTTTTGTTATATTTCTTTCTAGACTAATAATAAGTACTTACAGTATTTAGTTAAAAAAACAAAACATATTTGCCTACAGTCTATTTTGGCGTGATTACCAAATATTATAACATTATTATAAAAAAGTAAACACATTTAAAATTTCTTTTCACAAGGAATTGTAACAATTGATGACTGGACCACTTTTGGCACATGTTGCGTGTACGTGGTCTTATTCAAACCTCCCTAACTTTATCTTAAAGTATAAATACGAATAAATAAGTCTATATAAATAATTTTTAACCATAATGACTTTTACAAAATTTTGTTACAAAATGTTGATGTAGTTAAATTGTATAATATCACGCTCTATTTGAATATTCTACATCCGCAAAGAAAATAATGATAGTACAATTTTGATTACTTACAATGAATCATCCAAGTGAGATTGTTTTGGCACATCCATCACTGTTACCAGTAACTCCAGTTACACATTGAACAATTTTTTTTTAAATCATAAATAAATTCATCACATATATGATTTTGCCTTGCTTGTAAACCTTAAACGTTTAGTTTAAACGTTTAGTGTTTTTGATATTCGTGATTTTTCTTTTGAGTAAATTTCAATAAAAATATATTAATTTTAACAAAATTGAGATTTCCAGTGTTTTCCCTACAGCGTGACATTGCCGAAGCGAATTGTTCTTAACTAAAAAATCATAACCTAAGAACTGAATTAAAAATGAGATTTATTAAAAAAAGCTAAAGCTTTATAACTTGAGTTGAAGATTTTTAAGACAGTAAGGAGAATAAAAATACGTCTTTACATTACCTACTTGTACGTCAATCTTTTACTATTGAAAACATAATAAGAAATCAAAAAAATATTATATAAATTGTGGTTTGTTTCGTTCGTCACTATTAGTAAGTTATAGTAGTTTTGAAATTTGTCGAAAGTTAGCCTGTGTTCTTTTTACTTAATTTGTTTCAAAATTTTGTTGTTTACAGTTTCAGTCAATTTTTGAAGATTTTAGTAAAAATACTTTAAATTGATATAACTTTTTTGTGAGCCAAAAGTTAACGAAAACTGAATGTTAAATAACTTTACTATAGTATATTAGTCAAAATTGCTTTTAAATGACTTAAGCCGTTTTGGAGATTAGCATGCAAAGAATAAAAACAAAAAATAAAAATAATTGTTTCGAATCCTATTACATTGAATAATATCTTCAGTGATAGATTTACTATTAAGTCTTTCATGTACAGGCAGCGGTAGTTACATTATAATTATATGTACATATAATTAAAATGTAAATGTAAATGCTTAGATATATGCAAATGAGAAAACTTGTGTTATTTGTTACATTATATTACCACAACAGGAGCATTTTTGCAAATATTAAAATTACTTTTTTGTACAAAAATTAACAGCGTATAAAAATTTGGACTTAGCTAGATTCGACCTATACCTTTTAGAAACCGCACAAGCGCTCTAACCAACTAAGCTTAAAACATCTTTAAAAAAATGCTAAATTAAAATTAAGCTACGTCGAAATTCTTATAGGCTTGTTAAAACTTATTTATGCTGTTAGTTTGTAGTCTTATTTATATCAAATTTAGTTTTTATTTTCCTAAGTATGGAATAACATTTTAAAAATAGTAGTTTGATTCTTATTAACGTAAAACGGCTTTGTTGGTCAGAGCGCTTAGGCGGTTTAAAAGAGGCGCGGGTTCAAATTTTTATGCGCTTCTAAATGTAGTATTTTCTTTTCTAAATTTGGAATAACACTTCACAAATAATAAAATATTTTTTTTTGATAATAAAGAAATAAATATGCACCGATTGCACCTATTTAACATCTAAATGATCAAAAATTTCTTACGAAACTATGAGTATATTGAAACTTCTTAAGTTCATTTTTGTATTCCTTTCACATCTTGTCACGATTTACACTTAAACATAAAATAATAATTATTAAAATTAGTATTTTGTATAATATATAAAATCGTGTTAGTACATTTAAACGGAATCATAGCAAATGTTACTTGAGTAGCGTAAAAGCTATGATTACGGATTTTATTCCCACTAAGAAGATTATTAAGGAAGGTAAGAATAAGATACGTGTAAATATTTTTTGGCTTTTTTGTTCTTCTATTATTTTGTATATATTTTTTTAAATGAACTGAATCAATATTATTATATTTTATAATCTAGTTACTATGTAATTTTAGAGTAATAAGATTTTTTTTCATGCATTCTATACGTCTTTAAAGCGTCGGCAAAAGAACGCGGAGGATAGCGACGGTGTAAACCAGTCAATCTCATATAAAATATTTTATTAATTTCTCTGTAATGCAAAACATTATATGGAAATTTTAGTGTGATTTTTTCTAGTTTCTTTTTTTTTTTTTTAAAGTAAATATTTCTACTGTCAATAAATGTAGTAGATACTGTTTCTAGAGTATTACACTATATTTCACATTGTTGCTGTATCTGCAATTCGTATGTTGCCAAATAATCAATTTATTCTCACACCATATACGTAATAGGAAGACTTAAGTGTCATGCAGAGGCTTCATTTCCTTAGTATCGTAACAATTTATCGCCTTTGCACTTGTTTAACCGGCAATTTTATTAATGAGGTAGTTTCCGATTGCACAACTTTTGCAAAAATATTTTCTACCGGATATTTGTAACGGAAACTTATAGAGAAATGTTAATTCATAGACAAAAAAACGAGTGTTTTGTACTTTTTTTAAATATAATTAATTAAAATATTTAGTTGTTAATTGATTTTGTAATATAAAAAGATAGTTCTGATATACAATAGCGAGGTTCTGATATATCGTTTTTTGCTTTCTCGCTGGATCCCGTACATGGCAGGGTAGGCATGATATACTCAGGAATCTAGTGTGTAGACTCTCTGTTTCATAAAATAAATGAAAGAAAATACTATCCTCCCAATGAGTTTTTATGATGTGTTGTGTATAGAGTGGCTGAACTCAAGGTAATGCTTTGTTTTCTTATAAGAGCGAAGATGTAGAGAAAGTATGGAAATAATTTATTCCGCAAAGTAAGAATCAAGTTCACAATTCTCGCCATTGCAGTTAGACATAGTGCCGCTACGGTACAAAAAATAATAAATGGTATCGTCCATTAATTTATTCAATATCATATGTGTTTTGCTAAATATGTATGTAATATTATTAGGTGAAAAATAGTTTTATAAGCAAATATTCAAAATTATTTATTGTTGTGTGAATGTCACCGGGTTCCAATATACATTACCAACCTCCTTAGATAGGCGGCATATGTTAGAATTATAGCTTTTTTTAATCTCTTTGGCTACTCAAGTAATAAAAACATATGCCAATATATGTTAACCTACTAAAAGAGTTGCGCAGTTTGACATACGAACAAATACATATATATACATATAGCTTTGTGAACTTACTAAATAAAAGATGGCTCAATTGCGGTCGAGATATTGCAATTGATGATATTACATATTACACTTGCCTAATTTAGATTTATTAATGATCAGATGATGATTTATTAAGAGAGTGGCCTTAATAATCGTTTCTTCATTAATCGATGTTGTTTATAATATATGTATTTGTGTTTGTTTTATTTTTAAAGTCCCATGAGATGGGTCCCGCCTAAAATTAATTCCAAATGTAGTTTTTATTGGCTACATTTATTCGGTTTCAGGTTTTCGTAAGATCAATGAAGTCCAATGTTAGCCACAACAAAATTTGGCTTAGACAGTAAACATTGAAAAATACCTACACCCATTACATTTATACCAAAACGATAACATAGTTTAAGACGAGCTTCGTCGTTGAGAACACATTCCGCCATGAATTGGTGTACGTTTTCATCCATTCCGCACAAATCATTGTTTATCATCGTTGAATTATCATATATTTTAAGTGAAAGTACATAAAAATATATGCAAAGAAGATGAAATGTTACAATCTTCAAATTAATTAATTTAAAAATAAACAATTCACTATTATATAACACTTGTTTAGTTACACGAGCTGTCTCTTTTCTCTGCTATAATAATGTAACAGTTTTGCCATGGAACAACGAACAAGTTCCCATCTTTGTTTTTTGTTAAGGCTTGTGCATATACTGGCTATGTTTTACCCCCAGTATTTATATGACCATCCTTTTCCGTTTTCCCTTAGACACATGACTCATTTATATAATTAAATATATATTTTAAATATTATAATACAAGAATTTTACTATATTTGGACAAAAATATAGACTAAATTTCTAATATCTTGTAGGTTATATGGTAGTTACGGTGACTCATAGGTTTTGTTAAATAAACTTTTGACTACATTAGATTGACCTATCCTTTAATATTTTTGTTCAATTTATGTTAGAGTCTGAAAGTACATTTTTAATCTCATTAGTATTTGTCGGTATGTTTTGAGGAAGTAAGCGTAACGATTTCGACTTATGTTTCTTAATTTAATTACTTAAGTGCATATTAAACAAGAACGTATACGCTAGCCCTAATGTTGAATTGGAACACCCTGAATAGCGGGACATTTTACGTGACGTGACGTAGATTGACTGATCGAAACGCATTTGTACCTACCATGAAGCGGACGTATGATTACAAACCAAAATTATTCATTAATACTTTTTAGCGTTTTATTTTAAATTACCAAGAAATTTCATAACAATATATTTTTGCCTTCAATGATCGCACGTAAATAAATTCAAGCGGTCAATTTTAAAAACACCAGTTCACATTTACTTTGTTATTGAGCAAAACACATAAGGTAAGTATTTTACATCATTTGTACAGCATATTTAATTTGGTTCATATGTTAAGTGTTTTAACAAATTACCTCATTGAAATTAACTTCACATGGATTCATGTAATATTTGTTACATAAAGGAAAAATGGATGATAAACCTGTTATATGGGATAATGTTGCGAAAATTTAAGACATTATTTTCACATTATGCCGTCTCGATAAATCGGGTTATTACTCAACAAGTGTCAAAGTAATGCTTTTTATAATGCTAACAATATGTTTTCACAGCTGTATTTTATCATTTTGACGTCGTGCTTGCAAAGAATTGTGTTAAAAGTTTCAATCGCTTTTTCTTATGACCATTATGTATAATTAATGTCAGTAGAAGACTGAAGTTTTTGAATCTGTTTGACAAGGTAAATTTTCTAAAAGGGGAAATAATAAAATCAATGTACGTACATATAATATGAATATATTTACAATTTTTTGCGCATCTCCTAGTGCATCTGCGATTCAGAAATGTGCGAAGCCCAACGGCATATTTTGCTGAATCAGATAGGAGAAATTAATAAAAAAATTGAGCATTTTACCATGTGCTTCAACTGTGACGGAGCATCAAAATCCCATTTAAAATACCATTATTGTGTTCTTTAATAAATCCTTCAATAGCAAATAAATACATGTAAAGTAAAAAATATAGGTGTTTTATTTTTTGACAATTATCACGTTTAAAAGAATTAAACATAATGTATAAAATATTTATACAGACAAACATACATGCTATGTGTGCTAGTCATGACTTAGCGCCAAACTTTTTTTTTATGATGTTACATATAGTTACGTACATGTTCAATAAACCTATTCTGTATGGACGTAATGTAAGGAACATAACGACCAATCAGTTGATTAAGGAAGATAATGTAACTTGAATTCATTACTTATGCGTTAAGCGGGGGCACTGAATGTGGGTAATCGCGACCCTAATCATTGTTGATATATAACCATATTATGTGTTTAAATATCAAAAACCAAAGATGTTTGTAATTGTTCTTTAAAAAACATTTGTTTGGTGAATTTTATAGTATAGTCTTGTATAGACGGACAGTTATATGGGTCATCATTATTGAAAACGTATAAAAATTAAAAATTTCGATCGTAGTCGGATTTGTAACTAATATACCACACTTAAAATATATCAATAAAATGATATTTTTTTATAAAGAAGACAAGCCAAAGGAGCGTTCAGGAAACCTGATGGTAAGTGATGAACACCAGAGAAGCTACAGACTAGGAGACGTCAAGCCATACACAATATTTGAGTCACCAACGATTCGAGCGGCTATACGCTGTATGTGATCAAAAGATTCAAGCTGATGGGTACACTATACACTAGCCCGGAAATGAGAACAATACGGACGACTCCTATACAGGGCCTATCAAGGTGTACATTTACGTTTTCTAAAAATGAATGTTTCTTTCCTAAATTTAAAATATCATTTTAAATATGTTGAAATGTTTTAGAATAATTATTTGTGAAGTATTCAAACAAGCGCGGATAACAGTTGGTCCAACTCTACTTATATGCAAATAACTCGAAAGCGCCACTGGTCGTCTTCTACAGTACATTCAATAAATAAAGGTGCGAGTGTTTTTTTTAAATTACAAGGTCTTAATTTCCAACGATGGTTATGTTTTAGAATTGTTTTATCTATCTTGTAACAAAATAAATTATAGGTCATAAAGCTGCTATCTAGCCAATAATTAACTACTAAAAACTTACTTTTTTACATAAAATAAGTATAACTTTAATATTTTTACTTGTCTGTCTATAACTAATATAATAAATATAAGTTTATTTCAGCGTCATTTTTTATAGTTACAGGATATACAAGTGAAAGTGCGCAAGCTAGTCTACCGTATGAAGTGCAACGCCAGCGTGCTTTCGGACAGAGCCTCAGCGCATCTCGAACTCTTCCGAGGTATAAAAGAACGTAACATAGTGATTCACAGACCCATTGCTTTGCACGTACTCGACCACTGGCACACTAGAACAGGTATAGTTGATCAAATGTATTGAATACGTACATATACGCCATACAATTTTAACATTTATAGTAACCAGGCTAAGTAATATATTCGTTCATAAATTTTAACGCAACGTAGCTTAGTGTATTGTTTATTGTGAAGTGTTAGTGCCGTGCTGTGATTGATATTGGATTTTTTTTCTTTTGACAGAGAGTGAATTGGCGATATATCAACAGAAAATTCAAAATGCGGTGGTTTGCTTTGGTAAATACTATTTTATATATTTTTTTAAATGGCTTCTAATGTAATATACATTATAAGTCGTTAGAGCCAATTATGAAATGTGTTTTAATTTTATTCATGCATCAGTTTCATATTAATTTAATTGAACGATAATTCTAAGTTTTTGTCTATTATTGAATATGTTAAATTTATATTTTTAAGGGGATAGTACAGAACCGAAGTGTTTTAATGAGAACAGAGTGTCTTAACACTAGGTTCCCAGTTTCCTTACTTTAACCTGCTCAATATGGGATACTGCACCATGCTAAAATAAAATAGAAAAATAAAACGATAGTGACAAATGAAATATTTGTTTACATGAACGTACATACAAATATAGATTATAGATAGGCGCGGATAATTTGAATTCAGTTACATAACACACAGTATATCAAAAAGAAATGGCGGATAGTGAAAAACATGGTGTCTTAACAGTAGATTCTGGCAAACACACCATGCAGGAAAATGCTTTTTTTTTATAAAATTACATCAGGTGCTCTAAATGTAATAATATTTATATTTAGCGACAATTTATTACTTAGGTTTGGATTATAATCTGTAGAAGTAATATATTAGTATTCGGAAATTATAAGTCTAATAGATCTACTTTGTGGTTTATATGTTTTCTTGGAATATTAATGGGAATATTTATGAAAAAAAACTCTAGGCTTGTTTCTTTCTAGGTATTTTATTTACCTTTTTATCAAGGGTCATAGTAATAAATATCATATAGTATTTCTCTGCATTACTGTTACTGTTTTATTTGAGAAGAGCGCATTTATAAGAAGAGCATGCTCATTAATTAATAGATAATAATATATAATATAATACAGAATAATATATAATTGCAGAAATTAAGTTACGACGTTTATTTACGTTAACCCACTCTATAAAAGCACAACTTCTTAAAGACCGCGCCTGCAGTAATTTTGGTGTACACAGGGCCATGTGAAGTAGTGATCCAACCATCAGGTGCCCCGTACACTTGTATGCTTCGTCTTTTCCATAAAAAGACATACTCTGCCCTTTATATTTCTTCTGTTACTTCTATTCTCTGTATATTTGGTACTGTATGATAGAGAAAACAGCACCGTGATTTTAGTTTTTAGTAGAATTGAAAATAGAATTGAAATATCTAAGCATTACTCGAAATGACCAATAAACTCATTACAATTACGAAATACGTATTCATTTACACAAATGCGCCATGGCGAAATATATGTTATATAGTATTGATTCGTAATTTCTTGAATATTATAGATATTCATTTTAGTTGCTAAAAGTTTATACTTATATGTTTGATGGTCATAGGCAGATGCTGACAGGCGTTGCAGAGTTTTTAAAGCGGCCTTCCAATGAATTGCAATATTTAGCTCGAGATATTTGACTAACATATCAAGCGTTGTAATTTTATCTACTGTGTAACATATTTATAAAATAAAAATGTATGGAAACATTTGATACTTATTAATAAAAAAATCAATTTTATATTAAAATTATTATATATTAATGTCAGTAGCACAAATAATTTAGTAGCTAATTTCTGCCTCGTAAAATATATTTAGTTTTGTTCAGCTTCAAGCTGTATCCTGTACATGGCAGGGTGGGAAGTTAATTTGGGAACCTAGCACTAAGACATCCCAGTATTCACCGTATTTGTAGAGGAACTAATCGTTCATCATCATTCTTTACCTTGTTACCAGAGCGAAGACAGGGAAAATATTGATTATTTACTTAGAAAATATAAAATATAAAATATTTAATTTCCTCGAGTAGGGAATAGAATACACGCTTGTGCCCCAGCTCCACGACAGGTCTCAATACAACATATTTACAACATAAAAACCATCAAAATATTAAATATATAGAAATATAATTACTATTGACGTCTGTCGTGTGATAAAAACCATGTTGTAAGTTTTAAATACATACTTTTTTTTAAGTTCCTACTTATATCGAACGTTACTTCATAGCTTATTATGGTTTTTGAGTTAAAATTAGTATGCAAATATTTTTGTTTGAATAAAACATAAGCAACATAACTGCTTATTACTTTCTATTTGCTAAGCTATAAGGTTACACAACAAATGGCGAAATTGAAAAAAAGACACGATTTCCAGTGAAATTTTATTCGAAAATTTTCGACGTGAATTAAACGTGGAAGCCAATAAATATTTGTTACGTTTAACACTGCATGAATAATTAAATGTTAGTATTCAAAATATAGCTTCTTTATTGTAAGTATTAAAATTGCACTTTTATAAAGAAATATATTGTAGGTACATCCATTGTATACGTTTTTTTAAGTTTTTTTAACCGTCCAAATA
The DNA here is from genome assembly GCA_019049475.1 of Eueides isabella. Taxonomy (NCBI): domain Eukaryota; kingdom Metazoa; phylum Arthropoda; class Insecta; order Lepidoptera; family Nymphalidae; genus Eueides; species Eueides isabella. The sequence goes on along the minus strand of CM032389.1, from coordinate 9,746,318 downwards.
AATAAAGATACAAATACAAAGTCACTATTAGTAATTGGGTAATGCCAAAATACAATATATAGTTTTAAAGATAACATTTGCGCCGGGGTTCTGTTACGTATACCTAGTATACTATAATACTGTAAACGACATATAAAATAAATAATTAGTTGTGATTACGTTCATTACATAATGATGTAAATGAATGTAAATTAATATTCATATTCATAAATACCAATACAAGGTATATAGATTTTTTTACTGTAAATAAATGCGACTGGAGAAACGACCTCAACCTAGAATATCAAAATTTGCATAATATAGTAGTATTACCTATATATTTTTTATTAAATATGCATATTATTAATTGACTTAAAATTAAAAAGTTATTGTGTATTAGTGTTGTGACTATATTTATAATCTGTAATTTCATTGAATATATATATATCTTCTTCTTCTTCCTGGCATTAATCCCGGCTTGCTGTGCCAGGGTCTGCCTTCCTACTGAGCCTACTGCACTTTGCACGATCTTTTACGTCCTCAGTGGTTAGACCATTCGCTCTCATGTCCTGCATCACGACATCCAACCAGCGCTTCCTTGGGCGTCCGGGAGGTCTCACTCCAGGGACAGACATATCAAGGCACTTGCGTCCGACATAGTTCCTAGGCCGGCGCGCAACGTGACCATACCACCTCAGGCGACGCTCTTGGAGCTTATCCGCTATGTCACGGACTCCAAGACTACCTCGAATGAATGTGTTACGTATGCGGTCAGACCGCTTTACGCCGCACATCCACCTCAGCATCTTCATTTCCGTGACATGAAGCTCCTGAGTGTGCCGAGATAATACTGGCCAGCATTCGCTGCCGTATAAAAGAACCGGTCAAACGATGATCTTATACATCAGCCCCTTGAGTTTGGTTGGTATCCTGCGATCGCAGACCACACCAGTGACCTCCCGCCATTTGGCCCAGGCAGCGCTTATCCGACCGTGAACGTCGTGATCGATGCCTCCAGACTCGTGCATAACGGATCCGAGGTACCTGAACTTTTCCGCCTTAACGGCTGGTTCAGTACCTATATGGATAGTGCTCGAGTCATTTAGTTTAAGACTTCGACACATTTAGTTTAAGACCGCCGTTCTCAAGCGTACTATTCCAGAGGTTCACTTTACGCTCTAGCATCAGCCGGTTCTCTTCAACGAGTGCTATGTCATCGGCATACATCATTAGCCACGAAGGCTGGTCTTGGACGTGAGCCGAGACAGTATCTAGCACTACGTTGAATAAGAATGGGCTAAGAGCTGAGCCCTGGTGAACCCCTACTGTAATAAATTATTATATATATATATATATATATATATATATATATATATATATATATATATATATATATATATATATATATATATATATATATATATATATATATATATATATATATATATATATATATATATATATATATATATATATATATATATATATATATACATATTTTCAAAAAAAAAAAACACATTTCTCATCAAGATCCCCAAGAATAAAATGAAATGACGTAGTAGCATTAATAAAAATAGTACTTCGTGACAAATCCTAATTTCTTCTTGATAAGTGGAGATATAATTACAGCCATAACCGTAACTCATTGGTTATTCTCACAAAATACGTAAATAACGCATTGACATCATAAAGAAATTAGTCAAAAACACGAAACTAATTAATAATAATCTCAATCCATGACGAGTTATTGACATGAGAAGTTTGAAATAGTTACGCTTTTATTGATTTCTTAATATTCAAATATTTTCATTTTATCGTTTTTTTTCTGGTTTATTAATGAACAGTATGATTAACTTTCCTGTAATATCGAGTTGAATTTTATTTAGAGTTTCTATTATATTCTGGAGATCCAGATATCGATTTGTTTCAAAAACAAATAAAACTACAATGCCCAAGAGAATTTGCCATATAGCGCATACTAAAATGTAGGTAACTCACGGTCACAATCAATTGCAAAGCACCGTTATAATTCCGTTACGTCCTTAATATATATATATATATATATATATATATATATATATATATATATATATATACATATACATATATACATATATATATATATATATATATATATATATATATATATATATATATATATATATATATATATATATATATATATATATATACATATACATATATACATATATATATATATATATATATATATATATATATATATATATATATATATATATATATATATATATATATATACACAACCTGTATATCCTGCTACAAAATATACATTTATACATATAATATATTATTTCACCACAAAAAGTATACACTGTTAAAATGTGTAAATAAATTCATATACTTAAATTAAAATTATAACGATTGTCATTAATTATTTATACACAAGTAGAAAACCGTGGTAGTTCAAAGCTGAATTATATTTTTACTTTTAATTCTTTATAATTACACACGCCAGTTGTGTTTGGACTAATTATTCGTTTTATATAACAGTCTTAAAAAGGCATTTAACAAGCGACCTGTAAAATCTTAGATAGCATGACGGTAACATCTGTCTTTATTAAAATTTATGAACGTTGCGTAATTCAAATTTCACTAATGATTATAATCATAATTAGCTTAACATAAAACAACGAAACTCAACCTTATGGCCACCCTACTTATGTCGAACTATTTAAAACGTAAGTTTTATCTTGGCATGTGGCTCATTTGTTTATAGGAATTCACATCATTATGTTTTGGGCGAATTATGATTACATTAGATGCATCATGTAACTTTTGTGGTACTCTGAATAACTATTACTTTGTTAATCAAATAATTAGCATAATTTATTTATGTGTAAAATTTTATTTTAGCTTTACGCTGTGTTTTTTTTAGCTTTACGCTGTATGCGAGGCAGGGTAGGCAAAGGGAACCCGGGAACTTAGTGTTAAGACACTCGGTTCCACTTCCGTTCCCCAATTTCCGCCGAATTTAAGGCATTGCGTGTTGAGTGGCGGAACTCAAAGCCGCGCTGTGCCTTATTACCAATAAATATTTTATAAATATTTTATTTGAAAATATTAAGCATTTCATTTCCTCGACTGGGGATCGAACTCAGAACCTGTCGGTTACAGTCACACGCTTGTGCCGCTGCGCCTCGACAGGTCTCTAGGTCTAAATAAATATGTTTAGACTTCTAAATAAATATGTTTTTTTCCTTAGTGTAGAATATTACTTTATAAATATTAGTTTTACATATGGCAGAATAGGCAGAGGGCACCTATTGTCAAGACACTCCGTTCCGTTTTGTGAAGTGGTTCCTCCACCCAACGCCGCGTTTGTTTTATTACCGGCGAAGAAATGAAAATAATAAAATTTCAGTTCCTTGAAATATTTTATTTCCTGGAGTGGGGACCGAATCCACAATCTGTTCCGTTTATATTCACACAATTGTGCCAAGGAGTGAAAACGGAACCTGAAATTACGACAAATACCTATATCCTAATACAACCTAAATCTAATCTATCACAATTTATTTAACAGTTTAGGCTTATTCAATTACGTAGATGTTTACCTATTTCTTACAAATATTATTTAAAGGGGTTTTATACATGTCATGTTTTACCGTAGCGTTTGGCGCTACGTTCTCTCTGCCTAGCCCGCTAGGGATATAGCGTGAAGATAAGTTATACATGTCAGCCATATACATGTCAATATGTTTCATCATAAAAATGACAGCATCTTCTAATATTGGTCAATTTCCCAATTTCGTAACTCTTAAAAGTTCAGAAGTGCGAAGTAATCTTTAGTATTGATGGTAGTATGCAGTAATATCATAATTTGACCTGGATAGAATTCACTCTTTATCATAGTCATCGTGATTGCGCATTCTCGTTTAATAACAGGTCATTTAATACTCACTGCGTATTGACTTGTAATTGTTTAATATAATGGAGTATTGTTTTCTTATTCATTTTATTGTGGCACCTTGCCCTTTACTTTCAATGAAATTTGAATTATTACTATTAGTGTCAAAGGTGTAATCTATAGTTTATTTAGAAATTGTAAGCTCTGACTAGTGTTAAAGGGTGGAGAATAGACATATGTACTTGTAAAACAAAGGAAAGCCTCCTGCAACGATATTGTCAACTTAATGATTTAAATACAATTTAGATACACTTTGAATAGGGCATTGTAGTCTGTCAGGATCGTGATGTAGGATGTTACCTATAGTAACCCTACTGGATGCTGTTTGACTTTCACTTTATATTATGTCGATTTAAATCGTTGAATTTCGCTTTCTTCTCGCATTACTACAACGACACGTAATGTGCTTCATCTTTGCATGCGTGCAGTCTTATTATAACAAATTGTTCTTATTGTGGCGAAAGCTTGTTAGTGATATTGTGTCATGTATGCTATTTGGATGGTAGATTATTTTATAATTAAACATATTTTATGATTTTAGATTATTGTGACACAGTCTAAATAATTAGACAAAAATGTTAGAATAATTGAAAATAGATCGATTTTACTTTAGTGTAATAACAATAAAGTAAATCCACAAGCAGTTGACCACAATCGATATTAATAAATATCGATTGTGGTTAATTGCTTTTGGATTCGATCCCCGTCCGAGGAAATAAAATATAAATATTTTTATTCTTCCTTCTGGTAACGTCTGAACAGATATAATGTTGATGAAACCTAGTGTTAAGACATTCAACGGTTTTCAAGTTCCGTCTCAATGCAGGATAGTCAGGGACAGCAGGACAGGAAATCATATATAGGATACAGCGTGAAACTAAAGAATGCTGTTAATAGCACTCATTCGAAGTTGATTTCCACACGGAGGATATTATATAAAATATTTTTAACGTGTTCTGGTCTTTAGGGAGCGTTCAAGTATTTCGTAAAAGGACAGAGAAGAGTTCGAACAATGTGTTACGTAATATTGTTTTTTTGTATTGAAATAATAAAATCGAAAGTTAGAAAAGAAAGAGATAGGGATATTAATTGTACTCAAGAAATGGCACCACGAATTCTATTACTTAGGATTTATTAAATTGGTTTTGAAGCTAGGTCTGCCGCATTAAGATTTACATTATCGTGTAGAAGTGAGTGATAAATAAAACAAGAGATTTATACTCTTGTTTTATTTATTACCGCAAACACGATTAAAACAATAACGAAAATATTTTAGTGAGTTCGCGGTACTTTGTGCAACATAGTTGTGATTTTTATAATCAAAAATGCTCATTTGGGCGTTACGTAACGTTTTGAGATAACAACGTTACGGCACGTTACATGGGGGTGGGGGAGGGACAAAAATCTTCAAAAATTGCTTTACGTAATACTTGAACGCCCCCTTAAATATCTAAAATTGTTTACTATAACTTTCTTCAATCTTTTTTATATGTTAATAAAAATAATATACAATAATAATTATTTGTTTTATTTTTCTAATTTTCAGATATTTTTCTTGGGAGTGCTATCAACAGCAATAACAGAACCAGATCCAAAGAAGTATAAGAACGAATCTTTAGAGAAAAATAAGAAATCAGAAGCTTTAACAGTAGAAGAAAAGAAGTTTCTGAAAGAAGTTGAGGAAAAATTTGGTGTTAAACCAGAAGTATCGACTGATATAAAACAGGGAGAAAATCAAGTCAACTTGGAAATCAATAGTAAAAATGTCTCACAACATCAAAAACCAGCATTTCCCGCGGTTATTGCGATTGAAATTGTCAATGATACGGATACAAAGGGAAAAGGCAAGCGAACGATAGATGCTAATCTTGGTTATGGATACAGGACAAATAATGGATACTCATATACATACTTTGGAAAATCTAACCAGGATAAGGGAAAATTTATGATCTATCCTTATTCACAAGAAGATATTCCAGCTAGAAATAACCATCAAGGATCACAGTATAGTTCGCTATCAAATAATAAATATTCAAATTCCCATGCATCTAGTGTCGAAATACAACCATCACAGGCCTATGAGCTAGTTCCTATAAAGAATGAGGAACCATCATACACTTATGAAAAACCTTCAGTTGAGTTTAAAACAGGTTACGAAAAAGCCATAGAGACATCTGCTCCTTCATATTCAGGTGAAAAAGCTGCGCAAACATTATATACTACGTATAACGGTCAAGAGTTTTCAGGTTTAAGTGGACAATTTCCGTCAGTAATGCCTAATTATTTTGTAGATGCATCGCAACTTCTTAAAAATCCTCAATATCAAAACGCTGGCTTAACTCAAGATCATTTGCGTGCGCAAAACTCTTATCTGAACCAAAATCAAAGAATTGTACCGGTGCTAGTGCTTAGAGTACCAAGTTCTTACTTGAAAAATCCTACTGCTGAGCTTTATCCTGATTTACCGAAAAATTATCCATTATCTCAACATTTAAACAGTGTTAATCTCCAAGAATTAGTTAATCGATATTTTAAGAAGAATGGATATCCTTATGCCCCTAAAATAATGTCATATCAGAACTCTAATGTTCAATCTGAAACAGTATCTCATCAATACTCCAATCCATACGTAAAACCTACATATACTCATGCAGACAATTCTGGAGTCCAATATTCTGCTGTTAAGCCCGTTATGGCTAGATATCCAGTAACCTACAGTCAACAAAAATATTTAATACCTCAGCCTCATTCTCTATATCAACGTCCTGCAAAGCAACAATATGAGTACGAGTACAAATATGTTCCACAAACGGAGATGAAAATGCAAGCGTATTACATTCAACCACAATATCAACAAGACTCACAAGTGGGCTCAGTAGCTAGTGTGTACCAAAATGAACAGTCTGTTGTGGAACACCAAACAAGTTCTGAAGATGCCTCATCAAATGCAGAGTATGCAGCACCTCAATATTCTAGCGGTCAACAATCTGAAGATGTAGAATACGAATCACAAAACGCACCTCAAGCAACTGCCCCACCACAAGAAGATGGATCACGATATGCATCTGACAACCCTGAAGCTTATGATGTGAATAAAGCAAATGAAGACTATTCGAGACAAGTGATCTCATCTCAATATGAATCAGCATCACCTGCTTATAGTCCACAATCCTCTGAATACTATTCAACAAAACCAGTTCATGGTGACACAGTTTCTGTAGTCCCATCGAATTTAATACATAGTGAACAGTATCAAGAAACAGTTACTTCCAATGTACCTCCAAGCTATGTGTACCAAAGTAGAGGAAAGGAAGATTCTAGCAAATCATATGTTTTATCTGAAAATTATCCCAGTAAAGATCATACTATTGCTACAGTGCTACCATATTCATATAATTCACCAAAAAAGCAACCACAATCCAGTGTACAAACTGTTAGCTACGTTACACCTGTGCCGTCTACAAAGTACCAATCTCAATATAGAATAATGGTACCACAAACAGTACTTAGGCATCCATCAAGTGATAAAGTGTCTTACGTTAGTTCACAGCCAATGCACTATACGCAAGTTGGCCACTATGCCGCCTATAATTCTGAAGACGACTACGCAGCAAGCCAACGCATAGCCCCAGTTGCAACTAAGCCTTCTTATCCAAGAAATTATCACTCGCATCCAAAGAGAATGGTAAAACAGGACGGCAAACCTGATGCTTCTTCGATTAGAATTACAGCAAGAAAACAAAATGACAGAAATGAAAAGAAGAAGTCGTCGTAATTATTAATAGTAGTTGTTAAAAAATATTTTTCGTTTAGTTTTACATCATTTTATTTTTAAAACTATAAATAAAGACAAATTTAGTATTAAATTGTATACTAATGTCAGTAATGTCATACTGAATGCAGCCACTAGGTAAAAATTACAGGCAGTTGGTCATGTAAAGTATTATATATATAAGTGTCTATTAATAATATTATATGACTATCAATGTTACAATGAAAATTTGGATACGTTTATCAAAAAATAAATGCATATTTATTTTAAATATTGGAAAAATGCTGCTTGTGCTAATTTTAGTATTAAATTTAATATACTGTGGTATCAGCTTATTAGCTGATCAGCCAATTGGCTGTTATGAAGTGCAATATTTGTAAATAATTAAGTAAAATTTAATTTCTTTTGTTACCTACTTGTTTGTTATACCAACGGAAATGTATTATAAGATTAACAATATTTAATTATGTTGTTGAATAAATTGTTTATAAGAAGTATTGTTGTAATTTATCTCATCATTATTTATGTTTAATGATCAAACGTAAAATGATCAACATACGAGTATATGACCAAACGAACTTACCTGTAGTGAGGTTCGATCCTTATCATATAAGTCACTTTATTACACAGATATACATATTAATTTGTTAATATTTATGTATATTTTATAATGTACCGACCAAATATAATAGTATAGTGATTACGAATGTAACTAAATTAAGTACATAAACTATATTCATACAGGAAGAAGCTAGTACAAGCTTTTGCCTGCCTCGCCCGAGCGTAGTCAAATTAAAACAATTTTTGGGTTTTGTTTCTTTGATCATGGAGTTTCGAAAGTGCTAGTTGAGCACATATCTCTTAAAAAATGTAATGTCGTGTGAATAAGACACAAAGGAGGTTGTACGGTATTAAAAAGAGATAATATTACATATTAGGAAAATGTATGTTATAAAAAAAAGTTCAGATAAAATTGCCTTCACATACCAAAGAAACTTAAAGGGTTAGTAATAAGAAAGGCTTATTAATAAGATTTTTTTGCGAGACAAATCAATTGTTTCTGGAGTCGTTCTTTCAACAACGTTTTGTAATATTAGTATAGATGTGTATACGTTTTGTATAGCTTGTATTTTGTGACTATTTTTATAATTAAACGAAAGGTAAATCATAGTATAAATACTAACTGAAAGTAAATACTTTCATAAAATTATTAGGAGCTTTTTGTAAATCTAATGTGATAGGATATTTTTTAAAAGTTGACAAAGTAACTGTGCAAAATTAACGTATTGCCACTCTCATTATTGGAACAAAAAATATTTATTTAGATCAGATCCTCCTACTACTTCTAATACTACTATTATAAATGTTGTATATTAAAAACTGATGAGTATTGTCATTCTAAAACTTTGATCGATGTAGTTCAATTAATTTTAAGCTTCTCCCCGGATAACTAAAATTGTACCTAAGAAAAATATATGAAATATCGATCTACTCCATACCAGAGATATTTAATTTATAAAAGTAAAGTTGGTATGGCCATCAATTTTGAAGATAAGGCTTTTCTTACTCCGCAATAGCAATGTTTTTTAATTAATTATAAGACAACATTTGGCAAATTATTGATACAACAGGCCACCATTGAAGCATTGCAGCAGTAGGACGACGTATGGACGATAACGCGACAGTTGCTGTTTTCCCGTTCTGGTAGACAACACGCGGTGTTAAGTTCTGCAACGTCAACGTCTCGAAAATTGTCTTAACATCCATCCCAAAAGGCGAAAACATAAAAAAATAGGGTTGATTACTTCTTCGATTCTGCGGGATTTTCTCCTTCAGTTGCGAGTTTAGACTTTGAGATTATTTATTGATGGCAGTGGCGCATTCTATTCTATATTACAAATTATTTTTTATAGATTTTTTCAATAAATAAAAGAAATACATTGTCTTTTCAAGGTAATTATTTTAAAATTAGATTAATTACTGCTTTTTACTCCGTTTTCTAATAGCTAATATATCTTTTTAAAATTTACTTTGCCCTTATTATATCAACCGATGTATATTGTAACTTTGCAAATTTAAGTGCTTAATGAGCAACATGTATACATCTCCTGATATACCGAATAAGGAATTTATTGGACCACAAAACAGTTCCTGTAATGATGATGTAACAAATTGAGTTTTAATACTTCCTATAGTTTCAGATACATACATACATAACGAATAGCGCCTACAACTTTATATATAGTTTCACTTTGAATTATATGCGTTAAAAGTTTTTGTATTTTATTTCTGTAAGTTTTTTTTATGTTTAATATTTTCTTGTCGATTAAATTTAAAATATTAAATTTTAATATATTATTTTGAAATAATTTTACACCATTTTTTGTTCCTTTGTAATGTTATGTACATTGAAATAAATATATCTATATTATAAAGTAAAAGATATTTTTACTAGATAATAAAAATAAAGCGTTAATTTATCGCCAGAACCGTATATCTCAGTTCGTCGCACAAGAGGCGACCGGACAAGCAAGGGTCGCGCCTTTTCCTGATTCCTTCTAGCCGATATGGAAGAAAATGCGGAAAACAACGAAAGTGAAATCTGCCCTACCTTAAAACTTGCTGTTTTATATGTCAGTTAAAACTCAATTAATGCTATATTTTGTAAATATTATTATCAGTTTTGATTATTTGGTCAATATTTTAATATCAGTTTAAAATAGTCCGTATACCTAAGTACCTATTAGTAATTAAAACTAGAGAAGGCAAACTACCTATTTTATAAATTTGTCTTATTTGGTATATCGACACCCTATTTTTTATTTTATATATTAATAAATATTGTGCAAATTACTAACAAGGCCTTATTATATATTCTACAAAGAACTTTAACATAATTTTATAAAATAAATATTTTGGTATGGTTCTATAAATATTTTCGTACTAACTATATTACGGCATATGTCATCTAGCATAATGATGTTTTTTACATATATTATATTTTAAGGTACTAATTAATAGGTATCGGCTATGCAGGAAATAAATAATTAAAGCGTTATTGATAACTTTGTATAGTTATTAGATAGGTTTATTATACTACTAACGTTACGTATATGTTGTTGGTCGTTGCGTTTGCCTAAATAATCTCGAGATGGCGTGGTATCTAGAGGAGTATCAAGTCTATGTTCTTTTGGAACACAGTAAAAATCAAACTAGAATTCTTAAGGGTCAATGCAATCAAAACATATGTAACGTATCTGGCATTTATGCTACGTGATAAACGCATTTTGTATGAAATTCGCCGCATAATTGGCATGTATGTGTCTCTTCCAGTAAACGCAAATTTATTTAATTTGGAATAAAGTGAGAAATTTTAAAATTAATAATACGATAAATCCAAATAGTCAAGTCAAGTCAAAGTTTATTAAAGGAAAAAATAATTACAAATTTATATTTGTAGTTTATTATTATTTACAATATATGTACATAAGTTCACAAACTTTAGATTGTCGACTTAATTAACCACGCAATCAAAATCTATAGGGTATTTCTCATAAGCCAAATGTGAACATAAAGTAAAAATCCAAAGAATGGAATTAATATTTATATTGTAGCTCTTTTAAAGCTTAAGATTCTAATGTCAACATTTATAAGTTGTAATTATAGTTTTGAAATTGTTATGGAACCCTCAGTGTATAAGGCCTACTCGCACTTGACTGTTTTTTTATTTGGTATATAAGCAATTGTCAAAATCTTTCTAAATAAAGTATTACCGGAAAAGATTAAGTGCAACTTAATCATTAAAACTAGTTGATAAGTTACACATAGAACAACTCAACGATATTATGACTAAAGGTATCCAATAAGAATCGTAATCACTACCAATTTATCAAATTCTAGTTAGTACAACGATTTGTCTTAGATATTTTGCTACAAGTTATCTTTATTGCAGCATATTTACAATATAATTTATTTAAGACTATGGGAATGCTTAGAAAAGCTGCCAATTTCCAATACCATTAATTTCTCAGAATGACGCCCCGGGAATATCTTGAGCCGTCGAACTCATAAACAAAGTGCAGGTGTGTTTCCTTCCTAAGGCGTTTAAAATTTATGCACAAGTACTGGTACAACACTGTAATTTTTATTATATAAAATTGATACAGCGGTTGTTACCGTCTAGCGGTAAAGATACCTAGATTCTATCGATTTCTAAGATCGCGATATAGAACTAGGAAGTCGAAAGGTCGTCAATCAATTTTATCTCGATATCGTTTGTGACTTTGTTATACCTTTAGGGAAAGATAAACACTATTGACCCGCCCGCGGCTTCGCCCGCTTGAACTACATAATTTTATTTATTAATCTTAATTAATTTTCATACTATTCTCTAACACATTATCACTTTTAAGACAAATTCTATACTCAATGTATATTAATATAATAAACTAAAATTTCAAGAAAATAAATAAAAATATGGTAGCAATTTTGTTAAAATAAATATTTTCAATTGATATAACTTTATTATTTATAAATCGATTTAAATAAAACAAATACTAAATGTTAAAGGAAAGTTGCCCAAATATAATAGTGAAAACTCCATTTAAATCTGGTTAGCCGTTTCTGAGATTTAGCGCGTACAAACACAGATAAACAGACAAAAAATCTTAAAAATCTCATTTGTTTTAAAAAATCACTACTATTACATTAATAAATGTCCCTTAAAAGATTGTTTTAGAATTTATCTTCCATATACAGACAGCGATCGGTTACAGATTTATTATAAGTATAGATAATAACAGTCAGCTTTATGTAATATATTTCTTAAGTATCATTTTATTAATTTCCATATTAGACAAATTTGTGTAGATATGAATTATTGATTGGCAAGTTGTTTTCGTATATTAAGAATCGACTAATATTTGTACTAAATTGAGTTTAAATAGTAAATGATACGAAAAGATTAATGTTTCATATGTCTATAAGTATAACAAATACAAAAATAAAATTGTGCTTATTCCCATTGTATTAAGATACCTTATACGCAACATAGGTCAGTTTAAGTTATATTGATACATTTTTTTGGTTTTTTCCTTCCTTGGCCTACTTAATTATATATATTCTTAATTTGTGGGATAAAAAGTATACCAAAATTATTCCTAATCTTTTAAATATTATATTAACTATATTATTAATGAAATTATGCACACACAAACGTTATACTAAGTGTTTTAATGCTTAAATAAGTCATAAATTCACTAATATTCATTATAACCACGAACAATTATATTTGATATCCAAAAAAAAACAAAAAGTAACGCAGATTAAACACATATCATAATAATAAAAAGCCTATAAGATTTATCTAGGTTTTACAAAATTTGACTTTCCAATAGTTACATAAGATAGATAAATGGTACTATAAAGTAATGTTTTCACAGTTAACTTTAATGCACACATACGAAAAGGAAACTGCGTATGTGTACATTAAATTGCATTCGTGCATGTACCCACCGAGTCATACTAACACTACCACGGTCCGCTACCCCCGTATATAAACCTAACATTGTCTATCCTTGAACTTCATTTCACCGTCGCCTAAGTAACAAAACACACCCTACAACTAAGGCCGCGAGGAATTATATTGGATTTTTGTGTTTGTGTAAAATGTTGTGATTGCAACAGTTGAAGTAGTGCTTGTTTGTGTAGCTCTTTTTAAATTTCATAATGGCTAAGCACACGGTAAGTCTTTACCCTCATTGTACATTTAAGATAATATTTTACATATAGTTTTTTTGTTTATTGATTACCTAAATATATTCAAAAGGCTTGCACAAAACTTATTGACGCTTCTAACAACTATGGATGAAAAAGAAATCACTGTACTCTACTCAGCTTCACACTGTATCCCGCACACGGCAGGGTAGAGGGAACTTGGGAACCTAGCGTTAAGACACTCCGTTCAACTTTCGTTCCCCACTTTCCGCCGAATTTGAGGCATTACATGTGTAGTGGCGGAACTTAACGCCGCCTTTTGCCTTGTACCAGAGCGAAGAAATTAAAACATTAAATATTTAAATTGAAAATATTAAATATTTCATGAAAAATAAATTTATGTTTAAAATATCATATTTTTTTCATTAAGTATTAACCAGTCGGAATCGCGACACATTTTTAATTACAATTATATCTTAATAACACACATTCGTTAAGCATAATATATAATTAATAAAATATTTGTATTAGAATACCTATTATGCCAACTAATTCTAGGTCATGTTAACAATATAGTTGGAATGTTAATTATTAGTTAAAGATTCACTTGCTTTCTACTGCTTTTATGTAATATTGAAGATTAATTCGAAGAGAATTATTTAATGATCATGCGAAATAATTATAGATCATTAAAAAAAACAAGCAATAAAATTCGGTTTGTTTCCATATACGGTATGAAAAATGTGTTTATAAATAAATTATACCGTATTATATGTGAATCTCAGACTTTTTATAAAATTAGCCTCATTAACCGTATAGAAGTACAAGTTTTTTTTTAAATTACATAATATTTCTATGCGAGCATAAAAAAGTTCGATATTATCGAATTATATAGCTATTTATGAATAAAAAATACTTAAATGATAGTTTCGTTTACTTTTTCTTATAAAAAATCCAAAACCGAAAGTTCTCATCATTTTGAGGCCGTAGATATACAGGTGGAACTAAATATTAATTGCATTGTTAGTTTTTGCAAAGTCGTAAATTATAAACGTTTATTATTTTAGTGTTAAATTCATTAATCACCGTATAAAATTTGTGTTTATTTGTTATACATGTGTCCATTGTGGCGCAGAGGTAGAAGACTACCTCTAAGTATATGAATGATATTGTAACTTCGATCCGCGATCGGGGGATTAAATCGTTTTTATTTCTTCGCAGCGATAAGACAAAATGTAGTATGGAGTTCTGCCACTCAAAGCTCGAATTTGAACACAAAGCGACCGAGTATCGTGATCGATTTTAATTAGTAAATTCTAATTCTCATGCATGCATCTATAATTTCTTTATTTACAGGAGGAAATATTTGTACAATGGACGAATTTTTATATTAGAAATTATAGTGTATATAATATATTAGAAACAAGCTTGCCTATCGGCATACTTATTTAGCTTCACGCAGTATCCCGCACGAGGCAGGGTAGGTAGAGGGAACCCGGGAACTTAGTGTTAAGACACTCCGTTCCACTTTCGTTCCCCACTTTCCGCCGAATTTGAGGCATTGCGTGTTGAGTGTCGGAACTCAACGCCGCGCTTTGCCTTATAACCAGAGCGAAGAAATAAAACATTAAATATTTAAATTGAAAATATTAAATATTTCATTTCCTCGACCGAACCTCCTCGACGAACCCAGAACCTGTCGGTTACAGACACACGCTTGTGCCGCTGCGCCACGACAGGCCTCTTATATATTCTATACAATATAAGTTCTATTTTTCTTTTAATATTATTTTTTGTTTCACAAATTAAAAATAAACAACTCAATCTTTCGAATAAATTTTTCATATGTTTATGCAAAATAATATATAGATAGTTATAAAAGTGATATTTGTTAAATAAGTTAAGATGTCTTATTTTGAAGTATTGTTACATATATAATTGTGTATTGTTATCTCGAAAATAATAAACAAGAGGCAAGAGCCTAAAATAGCAAAATAAACTTTCAAGTCATGTTAGTGTGTGTCGTCTTCAGCACAACCGACTAAAGAGATCGGATGTACTAAATCTAAAAATCGGATAAGTGTATCAGTCAACAGAGAGGCCTATTATTTTATAAACGGATTGCCACATTGCAGAAGACGCAAAAAAAAAACTGTTACAATGGTTGCTGTGACTACTAATTGCTATTTTAACATATTGTATATGAGGAAATCTTTCTCTTTTAAATCTGTGATTGTTTTTTTTCACTATTTTGAAAGTGTTAATCCACACTTAAGAAAGAAAAATACTTATTTAGAAAACGTATACGATCCAAACGCTCTGACCACTAAGCCATACGTTCTCATTAAGCCATGTCGAAATGCTTAAACGTTTGTTAGAACTTATTTTTCTTTTTAACATCTGTGTAGGTAGATTATTACAAATTTCCGCTACCCAAAGATAATTGAATTGAATTATCGTTTGGCAAGAAGGAGTGCTATTTATTAAATATTTTTCTTATTTTTAAATACTCACACAGAAAGTGGGGAATCGCAGTATCTTTAAGGGAACGGAGTATCTTACACTCGGCTTCCAAGTTCTACCGTGTCTATATGTGTCGAAAATACTGTGAAACTAAAAAAAACAATGCTATAGAATTACGCTTAAAAATTTTTATATTCACATTTTTAACTTCAAAAAATATACTCTTATTCGATTGCCGTATAAAAGTAAACAAAAACGTCAAATTAATATATATATATATATATATATATATATATATATATATATATATATATATATATATATATATATATATATATATACATATATATATATATATATATATATACATATATATATATATATATATATATATATATATATATATATATATATATATATATATATATATATATATATATATATAAACAGGGAGTAAACAGTTGATTAACTAGATTCAAAGTTTTTCTTTTCAGTTCAAATATAAAATTGGTCAATATTTTCTATTCTATTTATTTATTTTAAAAGATTGCTTAGATACGCGTATGTTTAAATAAAAACTATTAAAGAAAATATACGAGATTATACGTATTATATATATATTTATATATATATATATATATATATATATATATATATATATATATATATATATATATATATACATATACATATATATATATATATATATATATATATATATATATATATATATATATATATATATATATATATATATATATATATAATGGCAGTAAACAGTTGATTAACTAGATTCAAAGTTTTTCTTTTCAGTTCAAATATAAAATTTGTCAATATTTTATATTCTATTTATTTATTTTAAAAGATTGCTTAGATACGCGTATGTTTAAATAAAAACTATTAAAGAAAATATACGAGATTATACGTATTTGCAAAATAGTTTAAATATTAAATTATAATGAAGAACTTATAAATATGTCATTACCCATAAGAAACACAATTTAAAATATATATTGGCTGGAATCAAGTGGAATATATTTGAACTAAATGGCAAATTTCCTGATAATTTTATTAGTAACGTACAATAATATAGGATTATCAAACAGGTCTGGTGATGGATCCAGGATGAGAATACCAGTTGACCACTTGAGTTTAGACTCATCTTATTTATAACATTTTATAGCACTAGTTTCATTTTCATGCAGAGAAGCGTGCCTTTTTGTTTATCTTTTTTCTTATCTTTCATAAATTCAATATTTAAGATTTTGTAATTTCTTTTACTGAGCTTTATTTGTAAAATATAAAAAAAATACTATCAATATTCTAATAATTATCAAAAAATATAAATATAAAAAAAAAATTATGTGATTGAGCGTTACATTTGTAACCGTCTTTGTTACTCTATTTTATGTTTAGATAGCTCAAGTGTACACAGATAATCATTATAACTGGTTTATTTTATTGAAAACAAGATGTCAATAAATATTTGACCTTAGTGTCTTGAGTAGAAAAATAATGCAATAACTTTCTCTGTTATATCATCATGTTATGTAAGTTTTTAATTCAAATTTAGTCTAAAATGGCATCTCACTTAAGGACAAAAGCCTATATTATTAAGCTTGGGCTTTATTATTAAAAATGAGTACATAAAATTATACATCTATATAAGATGAACATTGTATACAAATCTAAAAGAATTATGAAATATTAAAATGAATTATGAAATAGTATCTACAGAGTACACGTTGATTTTAATATGTCGAACAATGCTTTTACAAGATAAATTATGGAATAAACAAATTATACTTATTTTATTTTTATTCGTGTTATATTGAAAATTAGCTTATAATAAAGTTTACAATTTTACTATAATATACCGTACACAGATTTACTATTACTTACTATGTACGTCATGCATTTACAAAAATGGTTAGATAAAAAAATACACGGCAGATTTTTTTAAATTTTAGCTGATAGAAATTCACTATGTGTTGAAACGGCCCAAATTACTGTTATAGTAAATTGCTACAAATATATTATTAATTATAATATGTTCATAGACATTGTATATCGCATTCAGACGCCAAAACCGTTTCGGAGTATCCAAAACCTAAACAGGTTTCCTAAACACGCTGTAAGTAAAAACATACCGGAATTGAACTTACTAATAGTTGCAACCAGCATTGTGGCATAAAAGTAATTTGCGTAAAAACATACATATGGTTATAGTATAAGATGTATGTCTATTGAATTAACAGCCTGTGTAATAAACAACGCCACTCTGACTCGTTAATAAACGCTTTCCCTGCATCCTTGTCGTGACTCCTAAAGGGCAGAGAAAATGCATTGAAGATTCAGTTGTCGCGATGACCTTTGCCTTTGCCTTTGTTGAATGGTAATCTTTCAAGTATAGCCACTTACTAAAACAAAACTCTAAAGATGAGAAATCATTGTCGTTTTAAATTGATATATCGGAATATTTCGTTACTTTTGACAGTTAATTTATTTTTTTCATATATTTTAATTTTGTATACAGAAATTGCGACATGTCGCTGTGTTTACTACTTATTAAAAGACATTGAGTTTATTCAGTATAGAATCGGTAAATAATCATAATTTTAAATAAAAATGTTGTCTGATTCTATATTTTAAAGTTACTTTTCCAAAAAAAAAAAATGGTTATGGCATTAGATAACAAAAGTATACCTAATTATTTCAAATTCGCCACACTCAATTACTTATTGTTTTTCAATATTTATATTTACATTAAAATAAGTGAAAGTTTTTGCACCTGCACCTACCTGTAAGCTTTTAAATTCCCACGGTGTCTAGATGTGTCGATTATAACTATTTATAGGAACTATTCCGTATTAGTCATGCTATCCCCGTAGGTTAAAGTTATCGTTTGCCCTTCGCCCTTTGTAGATATACCGTATCTAATGCTCTTAAGGGAAACCGAAATAGCCATGTAACATATATATATATATATATATATATATATATATATATATATATATATATATATATATATATATATATACATATATATATACATATATATATATACATATATATATATACATATATATATATATATATATATATATATATATATATATATATATATATATATATATATATATATATATATATATATATATATATATATATATATATATATATATATATATGTATATATATATATATATATGTATATATATATATATATATATATGTATATATATATATATATATATATATATATATATATATATATATATATATATATATATATATGATAGTTAATTATATATAAATACATCAATTGTTATATGGTATGGTACCTGTGGCACAGTGGTATGGTGGCGTCTGACTAAACGATTTAATTGTGGGTTCAATTCTGCTTAGGCGATGGCGATAGGTGTGGCGTTGAGTTTTGTCTTAATACTGTTTCCTATGCTCACCCTTCCAAATGGGGAATGCATCGTGAAGCTAAAAATATAAATAAATATAAAATTAAAAGTTTAAACCAAAATTAACTATTCATAGGGGGTTTCAATATTCCCTATGAAATAAAAAAATATTCTAAAAGGTTTTGAGATTGTAACCCAATGCGTCTTTAACTATAATAAAAATTATTATGTTACTTAAACAATATAGTGTAATTTAAGTTTTTATGTTATTAATATTCAGAATTTATTTGTTATTAATTAATTTTTATATTGTTTCAGATACAGATACTAGTCGCCATTTTTATTATCAAAATAGCTGGCTGTCAAGATGGTTTTAGTAATGAAGATTTGTTCCGTTTACAGCAGTACTCCATTAACGATGGAGCAACTGAAACCATCCATGTTCCTTCTTTGAGTTCGTTAAATGCTCAGTACCATTTGACTGATAAAAATAATGGAGATTATATTCGAAGCGATCGCAGCAGGATTAGAAAAGTTTATCGTATAAAAAACCCATTTCAACAACAGCAAGAAGACGGCCAAGCTTCACATCAAAATTATGTTCCAATTGATAGTAGCACAGGAGCAAGTAATCAGTACCCAGCAATGCAATATTCTTTACCCCCTGACGATTTTTTGCAAAAAATGAAATCTGAAAACCAATATTACCAACAGCAACAACTATCAACTCAAATGACTGCTTTACCTTACACAGCCACTCCGCAGCCTCCGTATCAATATTCAACCATACCAGCTTCAAATTACGATCAACAGTCAAATCAAATATCAACGAGTGACCCAAAATCATATACTCCAACCTACCAAAGTAATTCGAATTCATATCAGTATAATCCCTACATGTATAACGTTGAAGCAACACAAAGTACACCGATTCCCTCTTACCTATCTTCACCTATACCAAATTCTCAATATATAGGTACACCGGTTAATACATACGTTTCAAGTTCTTCTCCAATATATCTTTCTAGTCCACAAAATCTCCAGCAATATGTTTCATCCCCGATGTCTAATAGTCAATCTGGAAACATCGAAAATAATAACAGACTAAGTGCTCTCGGTAATAACTATGAAAGATCGACTGGTTTCGGTAAATCAATGCAGATTGATCATTACGATAACTCGGCAAATGGTATGAGATATCCATTGCTTAATCAAAATCAATATCAAACAGATTTTGTTTCATCGACCATATCTTCTAATACTTCTATATATCCTGAACAATTAGTTAACCCTTGGCAAACTCCCATAAGTGCTGCATTAAGTGCTTTACCAAAATCTGAAATGTACTCTCAAAAAAATTATCCTATTTTTAAATATAACAGCAATCAGCAAAGTAATCAGCAAGATACACATATCACAGATCTATCCAATAGTGACACAAATCGAAATGGTAATATCCCTGCTGCCAATAATCTATATTATAACTATGCTCAACCACCAAACCAAGATTATCAAGTATATAACAACCTAAAAAATCAAGCTAGAGATTTTGAGCATGACACTAGTCAATCTGATGTTTATTCTCATGGTGATTATGGATGGAAGTTGTCAGAAAAGAAGTCATCACTTGAACCGGAAATATCAACAAAAAATAATTATTTTAAATATCAAATTCATAGTGTTAAACCTGAGACTGGAGCAATTAGTCAAGTAAATTTTCAGATGGACTCTAGCAAGACATATGGTTATGATCAAAATATAAAACCAGTAATAGAAAAATTAGAACCAGAGGAATTTGTAAAAGCTGCTGCAAAGGCACATGAAAATTATAAACAACAATTAGAAGCTAATAAATATTTTTCAACGAATTACAATTCTAATTTATTTTATAATAATGATATTGATAAACAACGGAATAAACAATATAATGATATTACTGAAGCGGTTACGGTTAACCCTCTTATATATAATCAAAAGGAAAGTTTAGATAATGGACAAAAACTACCATTTGACCACGAAAAAGCACTAAAAAATATAGTACCAATAGATGTTTCTAATGTTGTACAAAGTTCTGATTTATCAAGTAAGCTGTCTTCTGATGCTGACTCAAGTAATAAATATAGTAATTTTGCATATTATAAAGAACTCGCTGAGCAAGCTCAAGCTCAGAAACAATTTTTAAGACATGCCATGGATTCTTATTATAAAGACAGAAACACATTATATTCAATTAGATCAAAACCTCAAGATTCGTCAGATAAAATAAAACAATTCGAGCACAATTACGAGAAACATCAAGTGCCATCACATAGTCAAGGTTCGGAATCGGGAGACAAGCGTTATATTGATCTAAGTCAGTCTATAAATTTGGCTGGGCAAATAGGGAATAATCCTTACGATCATATTCAATCTCCAGCATATTCACATCTACAAAGCTTGGCACTCTCACAAAATGCTGACGTTACAAACTTATTGAAATTCAATGATATACCCTACCGGCTATCTCAGAGTCACAATTCTGAACTACAGCGAAACCAAAACAATAATTACGAACAGAGTAATATTCCAACACCGTTACCTCCTCGTGTAAATCAAAATGTTCAGAATCATCACATTGATGTCGCCGCGGAGATACTTAATAAATTAATGGCTCATAAGCAACCTAATCCAAGCATATTCCGACCTGAAATTGATTCGGCGTCTAGTGGCTTATTACCAACGATTAATGGCTTTAAAGTATCTAATCCTTATAATGTTGATCTTAAATTAGTAGAGGATATGTTGAAAGGTAAACCAACGGTTGACGACAGCCGAATGACATCACTTCAAAGTGAAATACATAAGCCTTTATCAGCGAAGATTGACGTCTCACAGTTACAACAACTTTTTCAATTAAAAAACGAAAACAACAATGGAATGACTTTGAATAGCGGACTCTTTAACCCGTTTACAAACTCCTTTTATGACATCTATAATGGCGGGCGCTTTCCTTACCAAGGAGTAAAATATTCACGAAGTGAAGAAGAACCAGAAAACATTCCTATAGCGGATTCGTCAAATAATCATCCCATTGGGGCAGTCGTAGAAGAAGATGAAGAAAATACAGATTTATCAGATATAACAGAGACAAACGAAGAGTTGAATATAAGTGACAATAGATACAAAAACATTTACAATTCGAGTCATAGATCGACAAACGAGAAACATAAACATCCAAGTATTACATACAGCGGCAGGTACTCATTGAAAAGAAAATATCCCAAATTAGAACGTGATGAGCCTTATCCAGTGCTGAAACCACCACCTCCTCATAACTCACGCCATAGAGCAGTCCACAAAGGAGATAAAATGGTTCACAGGCGTCGTGTAATTAAGCCTAAAATGTTACGAATTTATAAAACTGAACCTTTATTTGAAGCCGGTGCTTCTTTAAACGACGATATGGGTCCAATTAAACGATCTCTTTCCGTTAAAGATGAAGCGGTAGATATTAAAGATGAAAAGTCAGTGTAAAATATTCATGTCATGGTTGAATCTGTACAAAATTAGTATACTAAAAATCTAATAGATTAATAATATAGATAAATAATACTTACATACTAAAAGCATTAATTATTGTGGCTCTTATTGTATTTTGAATTATGGTTGAATAAGTTAGAGATAAGAAAAAGATTGCTTTTTATGAAAGCCCAGCTTTAATAATTATATTATAAATTATATTTTTGTATTATAATAATTTTACTTTTTTATTTAATTTCTTTTTAAATGTTATAATAATTATAAACGGGAATGTTTTGCTATAACCTCTTGGAAACCGTCCAAGCCTTCTGACCGATTGGATAAATTTTGATACGTTTTGTAAATTAGTATTTTATTCCCTAAATGCCTAATTCATTTAAAATATGTTAAAATATTTAATAAATAACATTCTATGTTGTCAAATGACGATTCTAAGCAATTATCTTTGAGTAGCGTAAATTTGTAAATATTTCCTTACACAGATGCTAACTACATAATTAAAAGAAAATGATTAAGGAAACACTGTTAAAATTATTTTTTCTTATATAAGTATTCTTTTAAAAAAGTATTTCTTAATTATATTTAAAATAATTTTACAAACAAGAACAATAAGTTCTCAATTTTTTCTTGCTTGTTACTTGCTTTTTGATCCCTAAATAAATACATATGTATAATGTATTAGAATTTTCATGAACATCGCATTTATCAGAATTGTTTGTTTTGTAAATAATAATGTAGTGTTTAAGATCATTATGTTCTAGTTTGATATGATGTAAATATTTTTTTATTGTGATAAGTTACTATATTATTTGTTATTTTGTTGTTTAATAATGTTTATATAATTACACATTTAATGACATTATATTGTTGTTTTATTTTTTAAATTTCAATGCACAGATAGAAGTAAGCATTTTGAACTAATTTAAATTGATATTCCAGGAAGTTTATAAATAGTTTTTTAAAAGTAGGTATAGAAGGAAGCAGTTACAAGCATTTCAAACTGCACTACCTACCTATGTAGATAACACATGTAGGTAAGGCAGTTTAAAATGTATTAATCCCTTATAATGTTTTAAAATTTATTTCTTTAGCGTATTTATTTATAGCTTGCAGTTATAATTAATATAATCAATCCTAGCCAGCTTAGACAAATAAATAATATATGTACTAAAAGAATATATTTTTTTATTGTAATAAGATTTGATAATTTGATAATTTGGCTCATAAAAAGCAATATCGTATAAAAAATACATTGTCTTTTATTAAAAGATATTAAATTTTGGTTTTTAATTATGATGATAGTACGTTCAAATTTAAAGTTAAGCAATTTTAGCTTTTGTCTGTAATGAAAAATATTATAAGTAATTATAGTTACAGTGTATGTAATAATTTCTGAATTTAGTCAGTTGAGTTAGTTAATCTTGTTTCTGAAAACTTGAAAAAGGTTATTAAGGCTGTATGTTTTTTTTATTTATTTATTTAATCTATAATAAATACATTATTTTCGTGGTCATGAGCCCGAATTGGCTTGTGTGACCCACTGCACATTCCAAAGCATATAGTGAAATATTTTGATACATACATATAAGTCTTACAAATTATAAACAACATTAAATACCACTTTAGAATAAATAAAATATAAAAATCAAATGACAAAAAAGAAATAAAGAAAAATAACAAAAGCAAAGTGTTATTGTATAGAA
This sequence comes from Eueides isabella, assembly GCA_019049475.1. Classification (NCBI taxonomy): domain Eukaryota; kingdom Metazoa; phylum Arthropoda; class Insecta; order Lepidoptera; family Nymphalidae; genus Eueides; species Eueides isabella. The sequence continues at coordinate 9,721,805 of CM032389.1, read as the reverse complement.
GATTCACAAAAAAAATATGTATCAAATCAAAGCAAAATTTAAGGTTATAGTAAAAATATGTATTTTGCTTTAATTTGATCATAAATTATTATATATCTTTAATATAGATGCCTTCCTAATTTGATATATTAAAAATTATTCAATTATTCCGAATTTACATTAAATTGATTCAAGTGAAGTGACGACATATATCAATTTTCCTAATTTTGATTATACTTGCTAATATCTTATAATGAAAATATATTTCTCGAGTTGTTTAAATGAAGTCGTTGTACATACATACATACATCTATAGTAACATAAAAAAGTTAAAGAGTTTCCCAATAGAGTGGCTACCCAATAGCCGCATATAATAAAATTTTTCAGGTTTAAAAATTTTAAAAAAATGCGAGAGATCTTGTGTCGATCTCGAAAAAATAAAGAATGTTTGTGTCCTTAAGGACACAAACACTTCTTTATTTTTTACAAACTGCAAAAAATAAAGGAATATTTTCGAAACTATTTAAAATATACAAAATTATTTCTTATCCTACTAAATGAGTTAAATACGATATGCGTTTTATATAGATAAAAAAATATTTTACGGCACATAAACAATAACAAATTTTAGAACATATTACACTTTTGAAATACAGAAGTAGTCCAGATCGTCGTCGCCTTAGAAGGCGCGGCGGAGGCGCGTGTCGTGTAGGTTAACCAGGACAGATGGCCTGTTGAGAGAAGGATATAAACATCATTTTCTAAATAACTTTTCTATATGCGCTCCTGTAAGTGACTTACATTTTTTTTAATCACGTTCATATATTGGAGCACTAAGATCACATTTAGGAGATAATTATAACTGAAAATTTAAAATTACACCTATTTCTAGATATTTTTGCATTTTTTTTTATATTAAAAGAGCCTCATAAAATGTTTTGTGTTTATATTGTTAGTATTTTAAGACATTGTAACTATTTATGAATAGATATCATGTCATCGCCGGATGGCAGATAAGGTCCTGGTATGTAGGAATTCAGAACTTCTCAAAATCACGGCACATTTCTGGACGTCATGTCCCGAATACATAAAGTTTGAATTTATTACAACATTTTTTTTTAGTCTTTAGTATTTTTACATTACAATTGAACGATATTCTATTAACTTATTTGTTATTTAAACCCATAAAATAATATTTGAAAAGTGAAAAATAACTACAGTCAACCAAACGTGAACACAAATTTGTATATATCGGCTTCGATAGTTTTTATATAGTGCTAGTTTGCTAGAATTATGACTTTAGTACTATATTGCCGTAGTTTTCTATTCTGTGAGTCGTCTATAATGAATATAAATTTATAATAAATGTAGATTGAAATGTAGATGAGAAGACTGAAAATCTTTTTTTTAAAGTCACAAGATAACCGACCAAATAGATGAATTTTTAATGATATCCTATTTCGCAAAAATATCTGGTTACAAGTTAGATTCGAGATTAAATTATACAAAACATATAGTTACATTATATATTTTAGCCTATTATATATTTTTTTATTAATGAACGTTTACACCAGTTTAAAGTACCGTGTCAGTAAAGTCTAGTTTAGTCAAACATGATATAAAGTCTGTGATGTAAAGTCAAACATGATATATCTTCTTTATAGTTTTTGTAACTATTAGATAAATATGCTATAATTTAAAGTATTTTATAAATAGATATTCCGATTTACATAAAGATTTTTTATATTGTGAAGTAGACAGGTTTTTGACTATTTATTTATTTTTTATTAATCAATTGTTTACTGATTTACATATCTTTTAAATTGTTTTAAAAATTTTGTACAAGATTAAGCTCGTACTTAAGTATCGTCGTCGTGATGAAGGACTTGAAATACAATTCACTTCATCCGCTTTCTTGGGTGGTCTTATTCCAGGGACGGACATAGTAAGAAACTTCCTTCCAACCCAGCTCCGAGAAAGGCGCGCATCGTGGCCATACCATTTAAGGTACCGCTTTTAGAGCTTATCCACTCGCTCTGCCGCGAACTCCAAGACTATCTAAAATGAATGTATTACGTATGCGGTCAGACCGCGTGTCGCCGCACGTCTACTCAGCATCTTCATTTCCGTGACTTGAAGTACCTGTGTGTGCCGCGATAGTACTGGCCAGCATTCGCTGCCGTATAAAGAACCGGTCCAATGATGTTCTTGTATATCAGTCCCTTGACATCCGGCCATGGACATCATGATCGTACCCTCCAGCACTGTGCAGAACGGATCCGACGTACCTGATCTTTTTTTAACGGCTGTAGGGGTTGACCCCTACAGTAATCTTGAAGGGTTTGTTGTCGCCAACAGCATTCTTAACCATAGAAGTGGAGTTGTGATACATATCTCTGATATTTTTCTGAATTTTAATGTAGACCTTAGGGATCCCTTTGGATTGCAATGCCCACCAGATACACTGACGAGGCCCACAGTCAAAGGTCTTCTGCAGATTTAAAAATGTCACATGCAGAGTTTCTTTTTTCCCTGTATGCCTCCATCAAATGTTTAAAGGCCAAAATGGCGTCTATAGTACACGATCGTGCTAGAAATCCTTATTGAGATTAACAGTACACTCTCGGTGCAGCCTTAACTCGATCATGCGCTCGAAGAACTTCATGTGACACATAAGCGTAATGTCACTGTAACTACTATAGTCTTAAACACTGCCCCTTCCTTTGTAAATATGGGTAAAATTTTTTGGATTGGAATATCGTGAGGTCTCGTCGCTTTTCCATTCTTCATGCGTCGAAGGCATATTCATGCATGCATGATCTAATATTTATTAATATTATTTTACATAATTCATTACGTATTATTTGTAATATATCTTAGTTTATTGTAAGGTTTTAAATTAAACAATTAATACAACACATCGTACTGATATGCATATAATAGAATATTAATTTCTGCACACTATAATCATTTTACGCCATTGTCATCGTAATTTCGGCTTTTGAGGTGGACATAGATGCGCTTTTTGACGATCGACCTGGAAATACAGCCGCGGATAGGCCGTTCCAGAGATGTGTGTCGCGTGGAAGGAAATTCCTACGAAACCGCACAGTGGAGTGCCACGTGTCCAGATGATGTGAATGGTACATTAACTTGTGACGTACAGTGCAGTTAGAAAATTCGGCGGCAGGCACCAAGTCAAACAGTTTTCTAGAACACTTTCCCTGATAAATGCGGTAGAGAACGCACAGTGAAGATACTTCTCCACGCAAAGCTAAAGTGTCAAGCCCCTTAAAGATCATTAGGTCCCTAACGATTCGAATGGTTCTACGTTGTAGGCGATCAAATGGTTCAAGCTGATACTGGGGTGCACTAGCCCAGAGGTGAGAAAAGTATTCCAAATGAGGCCGAACCTGGGCCTTGTACAGTGCCAAACGGCGTTTTGGCGTGAAGTATTGTCTCGCTCTGCTGATAACTCCCAGTTTCTTCGAATCCATCTTTGTCTTGCTTTCCAGACGATCGGGATACTGACAGTCGCTCGAAAAGTTGAGGCCCAATATACTGATGCAGGGCGCGGCTTTAAGAGTTTCACCAGTTTTCGAGAACACTCCCCGTGTTCTCGAAAACTGGTGATACGACAAATCGGTCTTTTTAGTGGTTAACACGCAGACTTGTTTCTTCTGGGGGGTGAACCAGGTTCTTTTCACCCCATACCGAGACATTCTTGAGGGATGCCTCAACGGAAGACACAAGTTGATTTCGGTACTGGTCGACGTTTTCCCGAGAAAGACTTGCATAGCCGGAGTATACAGCGTCCACAGTGCTATCATCTGTAAAACAATGTATGTATGTTAGAACCCTCCAAAATATCATTAATATGCAGAAGAAATAGCGTATGGGACAGCACGCAGCCTTCAGAGCAGAAAACATCGATGCCGTTACCAGTAAAAAAAACCAGCGATCCGATTACATAAATTCTCGGGAAGCCCGTAAGATAGAAGTTTCACAAGAAGCACCCCGTGCCATACTCGATCAAAGGCCTCCACCATGTCCATACTAACTGCCAGGACCTCTCCCTTGATCTCTCTCCCTAAATTTTGAGAGCAGGGAGGTGATAACAAAAGGCCTGTAGTTAGTTGGATAGGAACCATCGCCTTTTTTCAGAATCGGGTAGATAGGAGCGCTCTTCCACGAAATTATGACTACGCCGACTAAGTGAGAGTGCTGAAATAGACGTGTTAACTCCAGAGTCAGGTCAGGAGAACATGAATGAAGCACAAGAGAAGAAATACCATCTGGCCCTCCAAGGAAAATAGAGCTCGCTCAACAGCTTTCTGTCTGATTTTATCGTCAGGCACTGAGCTCTGTCATCGGTGGTCAGTGGTGTTATTCCTCGGTCATCCATAGTCGAGTTCGAGGCAAAGAGAGCGCCCAGGCTTTCTCTTTTGCCGTATGGACCAAGATGTCATTTTCTTTGCGTAGCGGCGGAAGCGAAGGCTGGCTAATGTTGTTAAGTGCAGCCTTTGAGAGCCAAAACTGGCGAGTTTCGGACGGATAACTCTCAAGTTTCTCGCCGATTTTTACGATGTGCTCGGACCTTGCTCTGACAATTTGCCACTTAAAGTACCTGTTGGCACGTATGTACTTTTTTTTAAATTTTCACCTTTGGATCCTTAATGAAAATTGCTTCGGTCCAGGTTCGATGTGCCTCCCACTCGCCAGAAGCAGCCAGTTTGCAAGATGTATCAAACCAAGGCTGTGACTTTACAACCACAATTGACACTACAGAGCTAGGATAATAAACTTCCATACCATGCAGAACCACCTCGGTGACAGCGGGGGCACAGGGAGCAGGATCATCAGAAGTGAAACAAACCGGCAAAAAAGTGCAAATCAAGAGCGCGGAACCGTGGACATATTTAATATATGTAATCATTCATATAAAACACTGAAGAATAAATATATGATTTTATTATTAATGTAAAACATTGACAATAAAAATCATATAATTATTCTTCTCTCTCTACTTCACGCTGTATCCCGCACATGGCAGGGTAGGCAGAGGGAACTTGGGAACCTAGTGTTAAGACACTCCGTCCCACTATCGTTCCGCACTTTCCGCCAAATTTGAGCCATTGCCAGTGTTGAGTGGTGGAACTCAACGCCGCGTTTTACCAGAGCGAAGAAACGAAAATATTAAATATTTAAATTGAAAACATTAAATATTTCACTTCTTCGAGTGGGAATCGAATCCAAAACCTGTCGGTTACAGTGACATCCTTGTGCCGCTGCGCCACGACAGGCCTCTAATTATATTTATTGTTCAGTGTTTTGAACGAAGATTATATACATTACATACGATAATATAACTAAACTTTTTTTTAAATTGCAGTGAAGTAAAATTTTAAGCTTTTAATGTTTTTTTTAATGAAGATTAGTAAATTCTAAGATTTCATGAATTATGTGCTTGATTTTGTTGCGTAAAAATGAGTTAAATAGATATTGTTTCTAATATCATTTCATCAAAACATTTTCTCTAATTATTTGTAGATTATGTGTCAAGGAACACAGTAGATATAGCGAGAAGACGAATGCGTGTGCGCATGTCTCGCTTTCTAAATGCATCCCTGCCCAGAGCATTGTCCACTGAAGAAATTTACAAATTATTTAATAGTATAACGCCTTGTACATAGCGTGATATAATTGATGTTAATTGACAGCTGCCTTTGTCTTGATTCGATTTTATAATAAAATGTCAAAATAAATATATTTAATTTAAAAAATATGGAGCAAGTGTTATTAGGAAATCTTAGTTTTTAGTAATTTTTTTATCTAAAGAAACTACTAAATTTCGCTGTTATTTCAGTTTTATAAACTATGTTTGTGTACATATTTATTATGCTTACGATTCTATAACTTTCACAATCTGACTGTAAATGCGAGGTGTGGCGTCCATTTCAATTGGGAAATAAATTATTTTTATTCTTGCTTTGGTAATGAGACAAAGCGCGACGTTAAGCTCCGCCACTAAACACAAAATTATTTAAAATTTGGACAGAAAGTGGGAAATGAATCTTAAGCAAGTTCCCTCTGCCTATCCTGCTATATATGTAGATAATCAAAAAACTAAAAAACAAACGTACTTCACGCAGTATTCGAAACCACGAACAAAAAAAAAACAAACTCATAATATACGCGTTTGAATAGTTCCACGACATCGTCTGCTTCACTTGTACATGATATGAAAAAAAAATATTAAAATATAAAGTTACAAACTTTTTAAAACAAAATGAAATTACTGAGATAGCTATAAATTTCTAAGTCATTGGATTCGATAAAAATTATAAATGTAATTTACATAATTACGAGCTTTTCTCAATGTGTCACTGATTAGGCAACCAATAGAGATGCGCCTATATTTTTTAGTAGGACATATATTAAGTAACCGGCAGTGGAATTAATTCAGATGAATAATATATCCGTTAGAAAAGGAAAGGTGTATCTTAAACCAGTTTTTATTTGATTTCGGTGTCGCTTACACTGTATACACGACAAAGCTATATAAATATGACAGAAATCGAAAAAATATACACATACAAGCTAAGCTTGTTAAAGAACAGACAGTTTTACTTGAGTAGCCAGCGGTTAGCTAGACACCATGGCTACACTTGTAAGTAATATATGATGTAAGATATCAATGATTGCTAATGAACTTGAAACATAATTTTAAATTTCTTGTTTATCTTGTTGCAGACAAAATTGACTACGTTAACCATCTTACTTAGTAGCAGCTATGCAGGGATATTGCATGGACATAGTCATCATGAAGAATTAGGTCATTATGGCTCATCGGCTTCCTCAATTGGTAGCCTGGGAGCACCTAGTTTATCATCAAGTTTTTCCCCGAGCTCTTTCCCTGCAGGATCTCTTCCGTCTGCTAAATTTTCCAGCGACGGATTTATTGGAGGCGGATTTTCTGGTGGCGGACTTTCTAGTAGCGGATATTCTAGTGGCGGATTTTCTAGTGGCGGATTTTCTAGTGGCGGATTTTCCAGTGGCGGATTTTCCAGTGGCGGGTTTTCCAGTGGCGGATTTTCCAGTGGCAGTGCTAATGTTGGTCTAGGCCCCTCTGGTCTAGCAGACGTATCCTTTGGTTCAAGTGACCTGCCAGGACCTGGATTGAGTGGGGCTCTAGTTGCACCACCAGTTAGTGCTAGTGCAGCTCTACCTGGAGTAGGCTTCTCAGGACCTAGTGCTAGTCTTTCAGCACCTGGAGCTGCTCTATCACAATCATCAGGTGTATTAGCAGCACCTGGAGTATCTTCATTTGGCTCAGGATTTTCCTTACAAGGACCCAATGTAGGCGGTGTGGGACTCATTGGAGGAGATGCTCCTCCTCCAGGACCTAAGGCACCAGTTATCACTGAAATTCATGGACTTGCTAACAATAACGGAGCTCCTACACAGTATCGCGTACGTGATGAGACATACCAGGTCGTCCGAGAGATTACCCACAGAGTGCCCCAGCCTGTGCCCGTACCAGTTCCCCAAACCGTTCAAATTCCCGTACCGCAGCCCTATCCCGTTCAAGTTCCAGTCGTAAAAAAAATTCCTGTCCCCGTTGTTAAGATTCAACATGTGAAAATTGACAAACCAGTGCCTTATCCAGTAGAGAAAATTGTTAAAGTACCAGTTGAAAAGGTTGTTCAGGTGCCAGTAGATCATCCAGTACCAGTTGAAAAAATCGTTAAAGTTCCAGTTGTAAAACTAGTAAAAGTCCCTGTTCACGTCGTCAAGTCTTACCCAGTAACAGTAGTGAAGACAGTTCACCACAAGGCTCACAGCCACTCCAGCCATGGTCATAGCCATGGTCATAGCCATGGCGCAAGCCACGGACACGGTTGGTCCCAATGGTAAAGCAGGCAAAATAATTGTAAATACCTCATTCAAAATGCAACCTAGTTTGGTTTTTGTAATTATACTTCGTGTCGATAGCTCATCTAGAGGCTGCAAAGTAGGGTGATAACTAAGTCATTAATTTAGGTAAACGAATTGTATATTCAATGTTTATTATTCGTTTTGTAAATAGTAATATAAGTTTGATTACATAATAAAACGATAATCCAAAGATATATTAGTCTTACTTAAAAACCTTTAGTATTTAAGACGATAGTTTAAGACAAAATATAAACGTAAACTGTACCAAAGTAATAAAAGCAATAAAATTAAGAAGAATTTTGAAGTAAAAAAAATCCTTATTATATAAAAAAATCAGTTATCCATATATGTATGTATAAATATATTAAAATTTTACATACGATTATCAATCCTCAAGTGATAAGTGTAATTTGACCTCTAGTGAAAATTATGATTAAAATATTGAGTACAACCTAAATAACACTAGAAAGGACGAAGTTATATAAGTATATTAATATAATAATATGCCTATTTAAAGTTAGTTTTATACTAATCATTTTAATAAAAAAAGTAAAGTTTTAAACTTGTTTCAATTCTATGATAAAAAAATTAATGCATTGCATATAAATTTATCTATGTGAACAAACATTGTTTTCTAGCAGTTTTTATCTATTTATTACAGCAAAGAGAAGTGGAGATATGTAGATTATTCAATTCACATAATAAATTTATGTGAATACTTTATTTTATACTAAGCTCACACCTTAAGACATAACGTAGTCCCTTTTTCTGAATAAGAAGGTAGTCAGAGAGAAAAAAGTAATCAGTTCTCCATTTTGTGATGGAATTAGAGACATTTTGTGATAAGAACTCTTTAAAATGTATTTCCTCCTTTCTTCAAAGAAAGCAACGTGTTTGCTCATTACAGTTTAACTGTCCTAATGGGTCTTAACAGCTCGTACACATATTTATCTGCACTTTAGGTATATTAGTATAGTATAATAATCTATTTATGATAGTTGTAGTCTTAAAAATCAAACTTCAAAAATCAAAAACAAAATGACAAAATTAAGCAAAATATAAATATACTAAACTTAAATTTAAAAACCGCATAAAAATTTTGAACGAATCAGGATTTGAACCCGCGCTTCTGGAAAACCGTTCCGCTTTTTAAATTTAAGTTTAGTATTTTCTGTCCTAAGTGTGGAATAACACTTTAAAACATAGTAAAAATATTAAATATAAATATGTTATATATTTTCTGGGTTCGATCCCCAGTCGAGGAAATGAAATAATTAAGTAATATTTTTAATTTAAATATTTAATGTTTCATTTCTTATTTCTCGTTCTGGTATTAAGGCAAAGCGCGGCGTTGAATTCCGTCACTCAACACGCAATGCATCAAATTCGGCGGAATGTGGGGAACGGAAGTGGAACGGAGTGTCTTAACACTAGGTTCCCGGGTTCCCTCTGCCTACCCTGCCTCGCGCAGTATACAGCGTGAAGCTAAGTAAGTAAGTAAGTAAGTTATATATTTTGATGCCAGTGACACCTTTGAGATGTGTCTCTGTCTGTCTATATAGCCATGGGTTCGCTCACTGATCACGTAGTATAATTCGGGAATTTCTCTGAAAGGATAATAGTAAATATGGGGACATGTCCATGTTTTCTCTGTGTTTTTGGTTTTAGTTTTTATCAGAAAAATCCTAATCATCTTAGGATCACTTTGTTGTTCGTATGTATGTTTGTCTGTTCGTTCGTAGTATTTATTTGAGCACAGAAACAAATTTGCTTTTAAGTTACCGCAATCAAAAGATACGAGCTCATTTTTTCTGCATTTGCCGTGGAACACTTATGAAATTGGGCAGCAAATGAATACTTTAAATGCAAATGAAGGGAACTATGTAAAACACCTCAATTTCTAGACTTTTTTTTATCATTATTATATTTATTTTTAGTTTTTTTCACGTAAAATAAATACATACACTCGAAAACTTAGGTTTGTATTTTTTATGAATTGTAATAGGTCACCAACAATCTTGAATTTATTCCGAGGAATTTCAAATTAAGTCCATATGTGATATTTTTTTAATCTTTATGGAGTGTTTTCTAAATTTCGTCAATGTTGACTATGTTGTTTACACAAAATAAGGATTTTGGCTAAAGCAATAGCTTAATTACAGTGTAATTTACATCTAACAAAAAGTGATAAAATAATGATATATTCAAACCTACATATTGATTGTTCCATGTGGCGAACGTTATGAATGTCTATAATATTAGTAATTTCACACAAATGTCCGATTAAAAGGAAATTATATTAAACCTACAATACAAATATACGATATTGTAAACTTTCATAATTTCTAGTCAATCTTGTGTATCTGTTACGCTACGAGTTTTGACATTAGAAAATATTTTAGGAAATAAATCTTCTCGCTAAGTTGTTTAAACATGGCCATACCGTAATATAAACAGTGAAAATTGAGATCAAATCTGCAATAAGTCGGAACTGGTTAATCGCACCCGTTATTACGAAATATTAACTTAGGCCCACGTTCAAAACATAATATATTTGCCTTATAATTATATAAGAGTAGTGACACAGAATGTCGCCGGAAGTAAAATAAATAATCGGCCAGACGGTACTTTATTACTCATCTACATATTAAACCCCATAAACCAGGTGAAAATAGAAACGCAGCTAGTTTGCGCAAAAAAGTTGCCTAAAAGAGGTTAATATCAAATTGTTACGTCACATGAAAGATGTTTTCTTTCTTACAAGTGGATTTATATAGGTCATGGTAATTTACGCATTAGCTTATAAGATTTAAAATAATTTATTTGTGTTCTTGTGTGAGGTCCAGTTTTGGTATTACAAACTTAAATTAGTAATATACCTACAATTTTTCACCTGCGCTTGTAATAGTATATTTTTTCAGCTTCACGATGTATCCCACTCATAGCAAGGGAGGCAGAGGGAACCAAGGATGAAGAGGGTCAGTTCCCATTCACACACAAACTTCCGTCTCCCTTTTTTTGGGTTTTACTTTACTTTACTTTTAATACTTTATTGTACACCACAAAATATACAAAATCAAAGAAAAAAAAAATAATAAACAAAGATGTACAGCAGGCGGCCTAATCGCTATCAGCGATCTCTGCCAGGCAACCTTAAGGTATAAGAGTGGTGGTTGTGTGGTGAGTGGTGGGATTAAACGCCGCGCTTTGTGAATCAGTACAAAATGTATAATATAAAAATGAAATATTTAATATTTTCTATTCTCACTTAAGTAACGAGGCAAAACGCGGAGTGTAATCCACAATGTTTTGAAAATCCGGCGGAAAGTCAAAACAGAAACGTCTTTAAGCTAGCGGAGTACCTTTATACTAGGTTCCCGGGTTCCTTTTGTCTACCACTCGGTAGTTCAGGGGAACCCGGAAAACAGGTTGAAAAAGAAAATGTTCGATCAATTAAAAAAAGGTCTTATTAATAATGTTTTTGTTTAAAGAATTAGTGTAGACAGTATAAAATAATACATCCAAAATTGAATAAGATAATATTGATAATTGATAAAATATTTATTTACAATCATTTTACACGTTTCTGATATAAATATTGAATAATGTTGCGTTAATTATTTTAGCTAAAAAATTTTTTGTGATAATTCTCCTACGATGACATCCGTTCAAATAATTTATTCATGTGTGTATGAAACGAGTGACGTCTTTGACCAGTATAAATATATGCTTCTGGTGTGTTGTTGAATCAGAAACCGCCGAAACTCGGAACACACAACAACTTATATTAGTTGGCTTTGAGCGTTTAGCTAATAGCCATGGCCTTTATAGTAAGTTAATAACATAGACTTTCATAGTAAATACTTCATTATTCAATAAATAATTAAATAACCTAATTTAATAAGTCTTAATATTAACCTGAGTAAAACATTGTTTCAGATTAGGGCAGTGTTTCTGTCAGTCCTTGCTTATAATGCTGCTGCAGGTATATTGACTAGTAATAATCACGGTCATGATTCTTATGTAAGCTCAGCGCTGAGTGCTCCATCTGCATCATACGGTCCACCTTCATCACTCTATGGACCCCCAGCTCCAGCTCTCTCAGGATCCGCGTCGTTAGATCTAAGTGGAGGTAATTTTAAAGAAGAACATTTTCATAGTTCCCCATTGGACAGCAGCTCATTGATTGGCAGTGGATCAGGTCTAGCCAGTGGACCAGGTCTACTTGGTGGTTCTTCTTTAGACAGTGGATCTGGTAGTTCATTTGGTAGTTCATCAGTTGGACATAGCTCTGGTAGCATAAATGGAGCGTTGGGTGGCGCTCTTATTGGCAGCTCATCACTTGGAGACGCGGGTCTTGCTAGTGCAGGCTTAGATGGATATGGACTAGGAGGAGGTTTGATTGGCGATGCTGGAATTGGAAATAATGGGCTTGGAGATAGCGGGCTCGCGAATGGGCCACTTGGAGGATCTGGATTTAGTGATCCAGGTTTAAGTGGATCTGGACTCAGTGGCCCAGGATTAGGTGGACCTGGACTCAGTGGCCCAGGATTAGGTGGACCTGGACTCAGTGGTTCAGGACTAAATGGAGTTGGCCTCGGAGGTGTTGATGTAATTAACGGAGTTAAAGTCATTCCTGGTGCTTCTATCACATTAGCTGGACCTCCAAAAGTAATTGGGACATCTGTTACCGTTGGTCGCCCAATCGCCCAAGCTTCAAGATACGAGCTTCAATCTGTTGTGCAGAATGTCATTCGTCGCATACCTATAGAAATAATTCGCCATGTTCAAGTAGCAGTACCACAAGCAGTGCCTGTGCCAGTGCGTCAAGAAGTCAAAGTACCAGTTCCACAGCCCTACCCCGTCCACGTCAATGTCGAAAAGCGAGTCCCTTACCCTGTGTATAAAACTGAGAACGTCGAAGTTGAAAGACCTGTTCCTGTCGAAGTTGTTAAGCATGTACCTGTTGAAGTTATTAAGAAAGTACATGTGCCTGTAGAAAGGCCTGTTGAAGTAATTAAGAAGGTTCACGTGCCGGTCGAGAAAACTGTCGAGGTTCCCGTCGTTGTATGGAAACCTTATCCAATTCATATCATCAAACACGTTACTCACTATAAGAAAAAGAATTGCTGCTGGTAAATTAGTCTTTAACTTAGGATCGTGCCAAATAGTCAATATAATTGTAAATAATTTAGTCATTAGTTGTATATAGTATATATTTTATAAAAGTAATTAAAATAAAATTATTAACTCTTTATGTATTTTTCATTGTTTTATTAGAAAAAATCACATCATAAATTAGAACAGGAGAAAATTATAATAATATTATGCTTCGTAACAAATAAACACTATATACTTCCTCCTTAACTTGCAAAAAAGTAAGAATTGCTTAAAAGTAAAATAAATATTGTAAATGTGCCCAATACTTTCTACGACTGATAGATTATGTTAATTTTGTTTACAATATTGTTACATAATATGATAAAATTTATGTCAAATAAAAGGAATTTTGTTAAATAAATTCTAAAAAAGCAACACATAAGCTTCTAAGATCATTAAAAGCTTTTACGTAATACAAGAGCGTTATGTTACACAGCTATTTACATTAATAATGTAACCTAGTTAGTAAATATTAAAAAAATAAGAGCTGCAATAAGCTTCAATTATTTCAACTTCACGCTGTCTCCCGTACATGGCAGGGTAGGTAGAAAAAATCTAGAAACCCAGTATTACGACACTAAGTTCCAACCACCCTTTTCGCTGAATTTAAAGGAATTTTATTTTGAAAGGCCATACTCAGTATTGCTGCACTTAATATAATTACAACCTTATTACCAGAGCGATAATTTAAACATGAAATATTTCTTCAAGTAGAGATCGAACCCTCAATCTGTTGTGCTTTCAGTCACATTAGTTACCACCTCTTAGCCTAAGGCTAAGTTTAAACCCAAGGGTTGTCAGTTTTAAACCGGTCTCTTAATGGTAATTATTTGCACTGGGATATTTTTCAAATGAATTATTTATCAATAAAAGTTTTTGTTTTTCTCCAGGCAGTGACTTAAGTGAACGGTTGTAAATGAATTAATATTCTAAAAATTAAGCATGTAACTTTCTAATTAAAATAAACAAAAATTTAACGGGATATCGTTCGTTGCGTTCTTTACTAACTCTAGAGTCTTTGTATTAAGAAAATAAAACTCTTTGAAGCTTAATTTGGCTTTACGATAGCACAATAAAACATTATAAATCACCGTGAATGTATTCTAAAAAAGTAATTCGGTAGTAAGTTCGTATTGTTGATTTTTTAAATTTACCTCGAAGACTAAGTTACACCTAAAATTAGCCGAGACAAAAATTACCCGAAAAAAAAAGTATATTGTTTAATAAAAAAGTATATTGTTTATAAGAAGAGTTGAATTTAATACCTTTTAATATTAAGAAACACACAACACAAAATGTCCATGTACAAAATGTCTATTGATTGGTAAACAGTATATAAAATATAATATTTTATTTTATATAAGATAATATAATATTTTTTAACGAAAATCTATTAATTTGTATGTGTATATATATGTAGGTATATATATATATATATATATATATATATATATATATATATATATATATATATATATATATATATATATATATATATATATATAAATTTATATATATATATATATATATATATATATATATATATATATATATATATATATATATATATAAAAAAATTTACTGCTCTATCAGCCATTCTAACAAAAGAATTGAAAGCAGGTCCAGAGGTAATCAAAGAATCGTTCAACTCTTCAGCAGTTTTGATACACAAAACGCTAAAACGTTATGTAACCAAGGAAATTATTATATATTTAAAGCCTAGCAAAATAGAAGCCCTAAAAGTGACAAGGGCCTAGAGGTGAGGTGAGTCCTCAATCATTACATAAAGTGTCAAAGCAACACTGTTGTTGCTCTGACACTTTAGACAAAATAGACTTCAATTAGAGGCTTCATCTGAATTAAAGGATCCGTCTATAATGTCACCTAAAGAAGAGATTTCTAACGAACAAATATCTTAAATTCTAGTAGTAAGGCCTTATTTACAATATGCTCCAAGGTATAATGACCAGAAAAATTCTATCGAAATCAAAAAAAAATACGTCAACGTCACCATCAGGAGTCAAAAAAGCAAAGCGCAATTACTCAAGCAGAAACCATAGTAAACTCACCATCAATATTAGTTCAACACGATGCTAAGATTACAAAGCATCACTCAGTTCCCGTGGTCAAGCAAATGAACGTAGACCTGCTTACTCCTGTGCTAGTTCCTGTTCCAAAACCATATGAAGTTAAAGTTCTTCCTATCATGCATATTTAAAAGTGATAAAACCTAACCCCGTATCAGTAATACCCAAAGAAAAGGAATCAGAAAATTCAGCGCCTGTTAAACTGGAAAACTCATTAAAGCACCTATTGCTAATCAAGATATATACGAGTATAGTAGGCAAATTAAAAAAGATATGAAAAGTTCCACAAAATATGGGATAAATAAGTAGTATAATTATCATTATATTTAACTAGTTACATTAACTGTTGTTCTTAGTTTTGTAATATTTAAATAATAAATAGTTTATCATAGTTCTCCTCTCCATTTAAATAGCTAGTACTGCGTGTATATTGTTATTATGATTATAAATCATATAAAAAGCTCTTATGCATGCATACCTTTCTAATTATTATAATAAATTTTTAATTAATGAAATATTTATGTCGGAAAAATAGCAACTTTTCAAATACGAGAATTTGCCCTCTATGTTTTATCCCACATATAACACGGATGGCAGATAAAATCTACTATTAACTAACTCCATTTACATCTATACACCCACATCCTTGGGGCATTGTGAGTCAAGTGGCGGAAAAAATCATAAATGTAATTCAATCCCTGATACAACGATGGCGCTCGTAAATACTTAACTACACAACAATAATTTCCAACTTATTAACAAATATTTTTTGAACGAAAGCATAGTAACAATTCAATGTGATTCTGTTATTAATATTTACCTCCTTTTTTAATACTTGCGCCTATCGATTTTATAGTGTAATAAATATTTTTAAGTAAATCAATGCACTCTAACGAAGCAATTACATTCTTTTATGGACAAATTACAAAACTACAATAAAGTTTATTTTATGTATACCAGCATGGCAAAGACGCGAATTTGTTTTTTCTTTCTATGTTTTTTTCATTTGGCACTGTGTGGCTACCAACCGGTAAAGTATTAAGATGTGATTCTTAAATCCAATTGTAGATAATAAGCTAACCCTTAGTATTTAAAAACTCTGGGGAATTAATTATTTGCTTAACATGATGGAATTTAGTCTATCAACATGTTTACATATATATAAATAAAAAAATACTTATAGACAGGAGATGAAGTTCAACCAGGCAGCGTATTGTTACCTGCGACTCGGCGAGGTCGTTATCTGGCTAATATTGTGAGGAGACAGGCCGTGGTAAGTTTTCTTATCATAATGCTAAATTAAATAGAATTGAAAACAATAAAAATAAAATAAAATATATTTTAATTATTTTGCATTAATATTTAACATCTTGACGTAAAATTTTCAATATATTTTTCGTTAAAATAATGGTGTACCATTTTTTTTAGGATGGAACGGGTATAAAATTTAATAAGGACGCTGACAGGGTGAGCTTTAATCTATACTTATAATTAATGTGTTACTGATCGCTGTCTCTACATGGACGATAAATCTTATATATAATATAATTATTAATGTAATAGGAAGTTTATTAATAATAATAGAACCTTAAATAGTGATTTTTAAAAACTTTTGTCAGTTTGTCTCTTTGTCTTTGTCTGTTTGTCTGTTCGTCTGTTTGTCTGTTTGTCTGTTCGTCTGTTTGTCTGTTTGTCTGTTTGTCTGTTTGTTCGTTTTGTCTGTTTGTCTGTATATCGGTTTGTTTGTTTATCTGTGCACATTAGTTAGTGTATCACAGAACATTTAGTAATTATTTTATTTAAATCGGTTAATAAATATAAAAAGAGTTACGCCAAATAAAAAATATTGATATCAACAAAAAAGCTACAATATTTTGTCAAGATTTTAATGTCAAAATATTGTCTTAAAAGTGATAATGTCCTCTGAGCATGAAAATAGTTAAAATAAGTAAATAAAATAGTGTAATTCAAGCGAACGAACCTGCGGGCAGGTCGCTAGTTGATAATATAGCTTCACTGCATAATTATACCTTAGTCGGACTGTAAGCACGACAAATCGCGACAGGTTGTGGGTTCGATACTCACTCAAGGAAATTAAGTAATTAATATTTTAATTTCTTCGCTCTAGTAACAATACAAAGCGCGGCATGGAGTGCCTTAAATTCGGCGGAAAGTGGGGAACGGCAGTGGAATGGAGTCTCTTAACACTAGGTCCTAAGTTCCCTCTGCTTACCCCACCATGTGTGGGATATAACGTACATAAATCTAAAAACAATATAATTACAAAACTAAATCACTTTTATATGATAATAGATGAACGCAGAAGCCAAGAAAAAGGTTGACGTTCTGTCAGAGGAACTTCTTCCATACATAATAGCAGAACAAGAGAGACGTACAACACTTTACAAAAGAATAATGACGGCTATACAAAATGGTGAAAAAGGCGTTACAATCGCTGAGATAAGAAACAAGCCACCTCTTATAATAAGAAAAGGTATTTGCTATGTTATGTGTTATTTTATATATTTATTTAACTAGGTATTATTCATCGAGCAGAGCAAGTTGCAAGGAAATGAAAATATTAAATATTTACCCCGATGGAGTCATACGCTACGTCACAATGAGGAACTCAACGTATAGTTATGTAGATAATATATGTAATGTAAAATTAACTAATGTATAAGTCAGTCTTATATAGGTTTCAAAAATATGATAGGTCTTTGAAAATATAACAGGTCATAAAAATAGCAATTATACCCAAATTTTGTAATTTTTTTTTGTATAAAACAAAATCATACTAATAAAAATATAATTAAAAAATCTATGTTACGTTAGGTATGCTATATCGTTGTCCAGCAAATAGAGCCCCAAAAGAGCCAGATGGTTCTGGCATGCTGATGTGCGAAGAGGAGGTCGAGCCTACTCAAATTATGTACGACTCTTGCCTTAGTGCTGAGGACAAGGAACTCTATGTTGCTGAAAACAAATATTTCTTTTGCAATAGTAAGTAAAATACACATAATAATATAAGTATGTTACTAAAACAAAAAGCAGGACAAAAAAACAGAAGTTAAGGAAGAAGTTTTGGCATTATTCCTCACATAATAGGAGTACTTTTATATTTAAGAATATATGTATTTTTTAATTTAAAAACATTTTACGCACCTACGGTTTGAATTATGCATTATTTTGCAGTGTAGTTAGCCCAGTACTACAATGTTGTAATTTTGTGTGCCTACGCATATAATTTACGCCTACAGAGTTGTTTAAGCAAAATTGCTGCTTGTGAATATATGAAAATATTAATAATTATAGTGCTAGGATGTTTATATATTGCAATTTAGTATGCAGTAAGTATTTCCTAGTTAACATCAAATTTTAACATACTGTTTTAAAATAATCTTTTCTACTGTCATGTTTAATGTCATACATTAAATATGATACTACATTTTATTACATTATACTGGCCAACGAAACTGATAAACGTAAGCTTCCACTATTTCACGTAAACGAAACGATAGCTAATCTATCTCGTAGCTTTATAAAAAGTGCCCGGATGACCGAGCTTAGATCAGTGTTTCCTTGATAAAACCAAACAAATTATATGTTAAAAAAAATCAAAAAGAAAGAAAAAAAAGAAAAGACAATAATATCGAATTGGATCAATACTTCAACCAAGGTCTTCAGGACCTGAGACCACCCAACAACATACCTGAGCTAACGGTGTCAATTGTGACGAAATTCTAATGACATTTTGTAGAATTTTTTCATTGCCTGAACAACAAAGAGAAAACGACATTTTCTGAAAATGAAACCTAGCACAATTGTTTTATCGCCCCCGAAGCACACTGCAAACTAGATTTTATGGAAATCGTTAGAGCTGTTTTTGAATTTCAGAATATATGTGTCTAAACACAAGCATTGATAATTTATAGATATAAAATAATTTTGTATTTTTCAGGACATAAAATTGAAGGTCCTGATTTACCCCGAAACGGAACCACTGTCATTGGTTGTGCTCCCATCGAGAGAACTTCTCTTAACTACACTACTAGTAAATGTGCTTTAGAAGACACTGACGATGTCGTGGTGCATTATCGATACTACCCCGATAGAGTATGAACCTTAAATTGATATATGAATAGATAAATTATAGAAATCTTAAATAGTATTTTTTATGCATTGCATGTAACCATTAATATAGTTACATTTAATTTTTACAGACTTATAAGTTTGTAACCGAATTAGATCCGGATAGAGAAGTGTGTGATCATTGGAATCCATGTCAAATCGGATACATTTACAGTCTACCTTCACCAGATCAAGCTTTACTCGCCAATGAATTATGGCGTGAGTATATTAGGAAATTTGAATATTTGAATGTGCTTTATTATATACTAATAGTATAATACTATTAAGCATGTACAAGTATTGTATGTGCCCTATAAAAGTTTTAAAATTTTAAATTCGTTCAATTCTTTCTCAATATGAAAAAAATAATAATGTAATTCTTCTTTATTGCAGATAATTATGGTAACTCTAAATATAAATTATTTATTAGTGGTTAATGTCAATTATGAACTTTTTGTTTAAATATACATATTTTTAATAATATCATGTTACAGCTGAACGTAAGTAACTCTTACCTTTTCTTAAATCTTTACGAACATTTGTTTCCGTTATGATATTTTAATACACCTTCATAAAAGATAGACATCACGGCTATGATTTTATATATGTATGATTTTTTTCTAGGCAACGATGGTGAGTAAATATTGTCGTATTTACATTTTTACTATGTAAAATATGCGTTTCATTTAATTTATTTAAAGTTATGTATTTTTGTAGAATATGAACGTAAGTTAAATATACAATTTTTTTATTGGTTGCATAATATTCCTTTTTAATTTTTGTGCTGTATCATTTGAAACGGTTTTTTTATGATTTATTTATTGTAGGAGATGGTACGTTATCTTTTATATTCATTTTGAATTTGTCTATGTGATATAATATTTATTTTTGCTATACAAACATTTATATTTTTAGAAATTGTACCACGTGAGTATTTTTAATATAGTAGTGAAAGGTTTCTTACTTACTTTACATTTATAAATATTATTTTTTTTTGACATGTGCAAAACAGTTTACTACATCCGGTACCAAAATGAGTAAACTCTTTTTTTTATTGAAATTCATTAATTATTTAGATTTTTAAACATACCAAAAAATTCACTTACATAAAACTATATTTTTAAAAATTTTAAAGCGATACCTGGTAAGTAATTATCTTAAATAGGCGTCAAAGTTAGTAAAAAAATAAGTGTACCTATATAACCAGTGAGTGGCTTACGAAAGTAAATATGTAGAGAAGCTTGTTTTCATGCAGAATTTATATTTATTTAATATACAAGCGATCTCGATTTTAACTTGGGGAAATGAAATATTTAATATCTTCTTTTATTCGTTCTATTCATGGCTAAGCACGCCATTGTTCTTCGACTCATTACACAATGTCTAAAGAATTCTGGTGATTGGGAAAATGTTTTAATGGGGAACGGAGTGTTTTGAAAAGTTCTCGGCATACCTCTTTCGCCTCGTCCACTGTCATCAACCTCTTCATACATGCCCAGGGGGTCCTCATGATTTTTACGTGACCTTCCTCCAGTATCGTCGATATTGTGTTTTCGAAGGTCAACCGAGGTCTTCCCCTCCCTCTCTTACCACTCACTTTTCCTTCATAAATCTTTTTTACCATTCTTTCTTCACTTATTCGCTCGACGTGCCCAAACCACCTGAGCATGTTCTTCTTTATTCTCACTGTGACATCCACGCTAGTACCTGCCATTCTGTGTTAATTATTAGTAGACAACATTTTCTACTTTCTTATAATAAATTAAGTCACAATATATACTTTTGATTTTAAGTTGACAGCCATATTGAATACGTTCCTCAATCTGCTAGAAATTATACCAGTAGCACACGAAGAGTAATTATACCTGAAGGCTATAAATTTGACTCAATACAATTTCATCATATTGAATCTCATGTAAGATTTTATTAAAAAAAATATTAAAATATGTATGTATAAAATTTATGTAATTTTTCAATATATTTATAAATGTTACTTGTTTTAGGAGAAAACTATCAAAGGTACAGATTGGGTGAGTTTGTTATTCCTATATTATGTATGACGGTGACCCTCATTCAATAACATCCTCTTTGGATTAAAATGTAAATATTAGTATTACCAATTTTGAATTATTTTTTTCGTGAAAGGTTTTATGTAACTGAGACAACTTTCGTTTAATAAAAAAGTATTATCACTTTCGTTTAATAAAAAAGTATGCAGTAAGTATAATAATATTTTTTACGGGAACTACACCAACGCACAATTATTCCATAAGTTGCAGAAATCAAATCTAGATATTTTTTTTCTTATATTGATATGGAGAAACTGTAATAGAATTATATAAATACATATGTACTATGTGTTTTAATGTTAATTTTATAAGGGTATTTTAAACGGTAACAATTTTTCTACGTTATTTTGTGCCGTTGCGTTCATTTATTAAAAACAGTAACAACTTCATATTAATTATAAAACTGCTTGTTTTAGACTCCTTTGCAAAATGATTTTTTTACAACGAAAATCAGTCCCAATGGCAGGTTCCTGAAGGTGACTTACCGATTCCCCCACTGGGCAAAGAAACATTACGGTGCTTATCGAGTGAAAGCTGTAAAGAAAGACGGATCGAACACAACTTGGATCGATGAATTATATTTATGTTAGTTATTATACCTACTGATAGAATAAATGTAAAAAAAAATATGAAAATCCAATATACTTAATCAAAAAATATATTGATTAACACCAATTTCGTAATTGGTGTTATTTTACTCTTTAAAGTATTCCAGCGAAGATTTCAAATTGCATAGATATTTTCAAAAAATATGTGTGTTTTTGAGACTCTTAAAGTTTTAGGAAAAGTCCACTTTAAAAAGTTTTAATTTATATATATTTTTTACGTTTTTTAATAAAATTGCTTTTATGTACTTTTAAATTTAAACTTATTATTTTCTATCTTGTGTCTAAGTGTGGAATATCACTTTAAATAATAAACATTATGTTCATTATTTATTTTCTCAAACTGGTTATATCAGATATAAAGATTTTGTTTTAATAATATCAATAATACACACATAATAAAGAAAGGTATAAAAAATGCTAACTTACTTATGCTACACAATACAATATACCTATATAAAATTCAATATGATTTCTAGATCCATCAGCTGCTAAAATGGCTGCTCGTACTTTGGACATTCTCCACGGTCAAAAGCCTAATAGTACTGAAATTCCATATCGATGTGAATATTGTCGCCTTCTTGGTATTATGGTGCGACCGTCCGACGGAAATATTTATAATTTGGATACTTCAAAATACAGAATTAGAGAATACACTGACAGGTATTTCCTACCTCGGGGTTCTTAAAGTATTTTTTTTTTAGCTTTTACCATTGCTCTTTAGCAGGATAAATGTTGATAGAGGATCTAGTGTTAAGACACATGTCGATTGTAAATCAAATGTAAAAATATGTGTTATGGCGGAACCATGGCGAAAAGTATAAATAATTAATCTAATATTTATCCTTTTAATGAAAAATTAAACATGATTTTTTATTATTATTATTTAAATCAGTAAAAAAATTGCAATATTTCTTTTATTATTGTATGACCCTTTTTTCAGGCAAGGAAGACGGTAAGTGCATGCGACATGCGATATGTATACGTTATATATAATAATATAATAATGAATACAGTAAAACTCATTAAAGACATATAAAAAAGGTTAATGAAGACTTTTTTTCTGCTTTTAAGGCAACAATTAATAGAAATAGATGTCGAAGGAAACACTCACCTTGATTTTGGTGATTACTTTGCAATTCTGCAAAATAAAGATGGAGGAGAAGAACGATTAAGAGTACTAAGTGTGCTATGTAAGTGTATATCCCATCATTGAAATATAATTATAATTTAGAAACAAAATCACCTTAATAAATGTTGTCATATTTAATACTCAATATTATTAGTAAATGATTATGAATAAAAATAAGACTCACAAATTCTTATTCTATTTAGGATTTATTTCCTTACGAAATTTAACTAGATGATATATATTTACCTGTCGTGGCGCGGCGGCACAAGCATGTTATTGTAACCGACAGGTTGTGAGTTCGATCCCCACTCGAGGAAATGAAATATTTAATATTTTCAATTTTAAATATTTAATGTTTTCATTTCTTCGCTCTGGTACAAGGCAAAACGGAGTGTCTTTACACTAGGTTCCCAAGTTCC
The DNA here is from genome assembly GCA_019049475.1 of Eueides isabella. NCBI lineage: Eukaryota > Metazoa > Arthropoda > Insecta > Lepidoptera > Nymphalidae > Eueides > Eueides isabella. Next base: position 9,698,285 of record CM032389.1, on the reverse strand, counting down.
CTTTGCCTACCCTGCCATGTGTATATATATATATATATATATATATATATATATAAACAATAATTTAAAATTACAGTACTTTACAATTATTACATTTTTTTTTATTCTAGCTCCAGGTAATAGCAAAGTATATCTATTGTTAAATTTCAAGTTATCATTTCAAGATTTTATTTTAATAGCAATATTTTTTTTTGTTTATAGAAAAAGGTAAATTGATGTTAATAAAATTACGTATATATAGAAGTTTATTTAAATATTTTTTTATATAATAACATTTTATTAATTAATAAATGAATATTTTATATTATAGATATTGGTAAATAATTTATGTTATATAAATAACAAAATAAAATCGCTTTTTTAACCACAGTATTAAAATAATTTGGTATAAAAACGAAAGAAAAAAAAATAATCACAAAATATTGTGTCATAGTGAAACTTCACTTTTGGATCTTATGTAATTTTATTTTATATAAAATTCTTTCTACTCAGTTTTTTAATTGCTAAAGATAAGTGTCATGTTAAGATATAGTAACAAAAGCAATGTTTTGTTCAAATTTTTTTACTACAAATTAATATTACTTACTCCACAGCAAATGGTAAGCCTTTTTTTCATATATTATATGTAAATTATTGGTGCATAAGTTTAAATGTTGTAAAATCTTTTATACCTATATTGTACGTGGCTATTTATTAATAAATATTTTTTAAAATTTAACTAAGTCTTATTTCGACTTACTGAGGATATCAAATCTTATTTACAGCAATAAAATCCACTCGTCTTACAATTTCGAATGAAGTTGGTAAGCGTTTTGAACAGAACGTCAATTATGAATGCGACGACTGCGTTATTATGGACGTCCTTTGCAATGGAGAGAGCTTGCTTGCTAGCGGCAGAGTATCTGTTATACCTGTAGCTAAAACGATTAACTTTAATTTTCCTAGGTATATATTTTATATTGTTATAAGCATATAACAAAATTATACATATAACCTTATTAAAATAACGTTATTTCTTTTCATTGTGTAACATAAGTAATACAAACATAATACAAACTATTATTCAAACACTATGATTATGCTCTAATTTTATTTATTATTTTAAATAATTCACTCACTCAGCTTCACGCTGTACCCCGCACTAGGAACTTGAGAACTTAGTGTCAAGGCACTCTGTTCCGTTTCCCACTTAAATAATAATGATTATAACAAGACAGGCAACAATTATTAGATAACCTAATTAAAGATAAAGGACCAAAATAAATTGTATTTGGGTTGCGCTTAGGTAGTGATTTACTGCTTCTACATCTGCTTTATCAAAAAAAGAATATAATATACTACTAAAAGTTAAAAAATAAATTAAAAATACACCGTTTTTACAGATTTGAGGACAATTTATCCTGTGTATATATGGGATATTTTAATAAAAGTGGAACGCTCTATAATAAAATACTAGCGGTTATCGATAGTAAGTTTGTAATAAACAATTGTTTTAAACAATTTTAAATATATGGTTATATTTTATTACACATAATTTTCTCCTTTTCAGACAACTGTAAGTATTTTTTTTCTTTTTATATTTAACATAGTGATTGGAAGATATAAATATACTTAAATATAGCTAAATGTATTTTATTTTAGCACCTGGTAATTACATTTTGTTTTGTTATGAAATTAGAAGCACAAAAATATTTTATTTTTGTTATTGTTTTAATCTGTTGCGGCGCACAAGCACATGCTTGTGACTATAAATGAGACTGGTTGTGGGTTCGATCCTCACTGGAAGAAATTAAATACAATTTTTTTTCATTTCCACGCTCTGGTAAAAAGGCAAAGCGTGGCGCTTAGTTTCGCCACTCAATATGCAAAGCAAAAAAATCGGCGGAAAGTAGGTAACGGAACGGAGAGTCTGAAATGAAGAACGTTAGTTCCTCGTTCCCCTCTGCCTACCCTGCCCCAAGCGGGAGATCGGGAAAAGCTAAAAAAATAAAAATATTAAAAAAAAAAATCGTCATATTTAGGAGTCACGATAAGAAATGTGGATATTAAAGATGCTCCCAACGAAGGAGAGCCGTTTGAACATGAAATTCAATATTCATGTGAAACTTGTACTGTAGAAAGAGTAAGTTTTTATAAAATATTTTTTACATTATTATTTATCAGAATATAATGCCTATATTAAGATTACGCAAAAGTAAGGTATGAAATAGCTCCAAGAGTTATCGTCAAAAATGTGTTATAACCGAAATCAAAACTGTCTATACAAGAACTATTATTAGTAATCATAACAAATATAAAGAAATAACAACGTGCTATAATGTAAATGTATAGAATACAGATCAATTTGTAAGTACCTTTTTTTTTATAAAGTTTCCCCCTGTATGTGTATTCAAAGAGTCGACAGATAACGTAATAAAACATGTAATAAATTCACTTAAAAAAATTACAATATCTCAGTAGAATACTAAATTTAATATCTTAAGTAGGGACCAACTGTATAATATTGAACAAAATATCTTTAAATTGTAGGCTTACGTGAATGGTATACAACTGGAGACATCGTATAGAAGAAACAGTGTTGGGCCAATAGCGTTTTACGTGGTATGTTATTTTTGTATTATCTGCATGAGCAGCCTATCGTGTCGCAGGGACAAAAGTATGAGACAATAAATGGGATAGGTTGTGGGTTAGATCCTTACTTGAAGAAAGGAAATATTTAATATTTTTAAAAATTAAATATGTAATATTTTCATTTCATCGCTCTCGTAACAAGGCAAAGCGCGGCCTTGAGTTCCACCACTCAACATACTCGTACTATGCTTCAGATTAGGCGGAAAGCGGGAAATGAAACGGAATGTCTTAACACTGTGCTCCCAAGTTCTCTCAGCTTACCCTGCCATATGCGAGATACAGTGAAAAGCTGAAAAAAATATATATGTTAGTTGCACAAATTATCCTCTTCAAGTATAGTAGGGGGTGTTTTCAAGTATTCTTAAAAGTGGTTAGCAGAGGAAATTCGAGGAAATGAAGTATTTTTAAATTCGGCGGCAGATTAAACAGGAGCGGAACGGAGTGTCTTAACACTAGGTTCCCAAGTTCCCTCTGCCTCTCCGCCGCCTCCGTGACAGCGTGAGGCTGAGTTAAAAGTGGTAAGTTTGTACATAGTCGAAAAAATTGCAATTGAAGATTGATGATGAAGATTCAAGTCAAAGACTGTACAATTAATATCATTAAAAATACTTAATTATGGATATAGTAAGTCATCAATTTTATTGTGTTTACAAAAATACAATTAATGAGCTATGTATATTTTAAAGTAATATTAAATATATAAAAATATGTTATATATATATATATATATATATATATATATATATATATATATATATATATATATATATATATATATATATATATATATATATATATATATATATATATATATATATATATATAACATATTTTTTTAATAAAATATTTAGTTTATCTCAAAGTTATTAGTTTATGTCACATATATACATAAACGTTACAGGTAACTCCATCTTCTGTTCTAATACGCATAACAGAGTACACGCCAATATTTGAAGGCGTTTACCAAGCTGTTTTTTCTACTGATGGGGAAACAATTACAAAAACTATTTTAGAAATAAGGCAAGTGCATTTCTGTTTTCTATATTGGCTAAATATGGTAATGAACCTGGATATTTATGCTAAAGAACATCTATTTTTATATATTCAGACTATTTTTTTATTTAATTTGAAGTCAGGTTGTGTTATATTTCATATTTTTATTATTACTTATTAGACTAATATAACATGAAGTAATATTTTATTTTGACTTTATTTTTAGGGACAAATCTAACGAAGTTGCACCGAATGATAGTGAAACAACTCCAGGGAGTATAGGTAAAATATTAGCTCAGAAAAGTAAACAATTATGCTTATTTAACTCCTTTCATAATTGAAATATATATATAAAAATATATCATTACATTAACCAATGATTTTATTTAAGATGGATCATCATCATCAGGACCACCGATTTCATCAAAAATCACCGATGGTACCTATGATCTTATAAATAAATATTATTAAATTTAAATAATCTTTTAGATAGTTTAATTTTAGAAAAAAATATATATATTTAAATTTAGCAGATACATTAAGCTCAACAACTGTCGCTGCTGATGAAAGTACCCCTTCAGCCGCACCTGAAGCCAGAATTTAGGAAAGTTACTTCAAATGTATAAAATATATAAAATATTGTCAGTTCATTTGAAATTTTCACCTTTTTTTTATAACCTCTTTTTATTTATGAGTCAGGTTTTTTAATTAAAAAATAACCGTGTAATACAAATGTGTACTTACATACATGAAATATATACTCTCATATCTGTATCATATTGTTACAGCAATTTAGGCAGAACATGGCATGACAATCGGTAACCTAATGTTAGGTATATATATATATATATATATATATATATATATATATATATATATATATATATATATATATATATATATATATATATATATATATATATGTGTGTGTTAGAACAATAGAACGTCGAATCTACAGAAGCTCTCCGAGGACCCGAGGAGAGTGGTGTGGTTTTGTCAGGAAAATGGGAAGCTGAAAATGAAAATCTTTTTGGAAATATAATAATCCATAATCCATATTAAATAGTGTTTTAGGGCATATCAAAATTTACTTTATAATGTTGCATTTGTTTATAAATGTTGGATAATTAATTATTTAATTAATGGTCATTCATGTCCACACATTGACTTTGCTTGATTAATAAAATTGGATGTTTATTGGCGATAAAAAGGAAAAGGATGTCTTTCAGCTAATATATATATATTTTAATCTTGTATTGTAAATTTGTGTTACACGTACATAATATTTTGACTCTTGCGCAAATATAAGAAATCGAAACATAATTAGCTTATTCTAAATATTTCTAATCGAAAGTAGTTGGGGCTCTTATAAAAAAAATGGTATAAAAAAGTGGTAAACTGTATATTTTACAACAGATATCTACCTGCACGCATCGAAGAGTGCCGTCATATTCAATAATGCAGTTATCTGTAAGTATATCTCAGATTATGAGAAATTAGCAAAATATTTTATATAATACTAACGCAACAAAAGCACAGATAAATAGCAAAAGAAACATAAAAATCCTTTTTTCATTAATAAACGTCCCTTATAAGTTTCTTTTCTTTCCTTATCGTGTACGGAAAGTGATTGTTTTATTATAATTAGGTAGTTAGTTTAGAGTTTTTAATAATCGTCAACAACCATATAATTACGTACCTTATAAACATAATTATATAATGTTTTTTTTTCTTAATATGCAATATGCAAATATTTCATTCTCATTTTATTTCTTACAGATATATTTAATTTTAGCTTTAGTAGCTTTAAGTGCAGCAGAGCAAGTCGATTCTGGGTCTAAAGTTTCAATAGAAACATCACAGTCTTCAGATTCATTTAATAGCGCTAACAAAATATATTCTACAAGAGAGATAATTTTATATCTTACTCCTAGTGAAATTAAAAGTTTGCAATCCGCGAAGAGTGCAGAAAACAAAGAATCACCCGTTGAAAATAAGAAAGACGAGCAACAACCAACTCTTCAAGATTACAACAACGAACAACATCAAAATGCGTGGTCACAGTATTACAAATCATTGAGTGAAAATAAAGCTTTGCAAGCCGCGAAAAGTACTGAAAATAAAGAATCATCAATCGAAAATGAACAACAAGAGCAACAATTATCTCATCAAGACTACAACGACCAACAAAATCAAAGTGCGTGGTCACAGTATTATCAAACATCACAAGCTGAAGAACCTAAGCAAGAGTGGGATAATGCATACTATTCAAAGGAAAAACCTGTATCTGAAAACCAAGCTGACAGTGTAGATTCACACAATTTTTATTTTGAGCAAAATGCAAAAGAACAACAACAAAACTTCAATGATCAAGAAGAACGAGAACGTCAAGAATCTAAATGGATCTCATTTAATACTGCTGCTGCTAAAAAACAGGAAGATGCACTCTTACAGGACCAACTTCAACAACAGTGGAACCGAATTTTAAATCACAACCGTGTTCAACTAAGAAGTTTGTCTGCTATTGGCAAAGAACAAATAAATTCTGAAATTTCTAATGATGATAAAAGGCCAGTAGAAAAATGGCAACCTGCTTTCATAAGTAAAGAAGACATAAAATCTGATATAGAAAAACAAATTGAGTTTATTTTAAAACAAGCGTCTGATTTGGAAAAACAAAGTAATGATGACCAGGCAGATCGCATCAACCAAAGACCACCTATAATAATTCATAAAGAAGTTAGAATCACCAAGCACCATCCAGTTCCTGTAGTCGAAAAAGTAAAGGTGCCAGTGCCTTGGCCAGTTCTCGTTCCGGTACCCGAACCCTATGAAGTTAAAGTGCCACATCCGTACCCTGTGCCAGTTAAAGTTGTTAAACACATTCCTGTACCAGTGATTACAAACAATTAAATTTCAATAATTTCCTCTAATAAAAAGGCTGAAATATCTGTACATAGTTACCAATTAAATAGCGAGTGTTATTGAAAAAAAAATGTTTTGTGTTAATATAAGTTTACTCTTGTAAATAAATAAACCTTTAAGTAAATCAATAATATTTTATTGAAATATTTGAAATAAATTCGGCGGAAAGTGGGGAACGGAAGTGGAACGGAGTGTCTTAACACTAGGTTCCCAAGTTCCCTCTGACTAACCTGCCGTGTGCCGGTATACAGCGTGAAGCTGAGTAGTAGTATTAGTTTTATATTCATTAGCCAAGTAAATACAGGCGTAAATACAAATGTAAATGCTGATCGTTATTTTTTTTTTGTTAATACAAAAAGAAATAACGATCAGTATTTACATTAAACAATTAATGCTTTATGTAAAAAATATAAGTAATAATCTTTTAAGTAATTCAGAATGTACAGGTGATGATGGTAGATCGATCAACAAACTGTTGCAGGTGATAGATGTTATTTTCATTTTTTTTCTATAAATACCTATATATAATAGAAAGCGTCGAATTCCGCCACTCCATCTAGAGTGAAAATAGCGGATTTATGTTATCTTACATTTTATAAAATATTACATATTCAAATATTTTTATTAATATTCACAAATTTATTATGACCCTTATTACTGAAGAATAAAAACAATATTTTGTCACTGAACAATGTTTATAAAAAACGACAACTATTAATTGCACGTAATGAGCAAGAATTTCATTTACGAGTATTTACCTCCTTTTAAGTTTACTTATTTAAAAACATGTAAATAATGTTTAGTAATTAAAAGAATTTTATATTATGGGATAAGACACAATCCTAGTTTTGTATCTATTTTCACCAACTCACTGGTTTTCTATATTAATAAATCTGAAAGCATTAAATACATACATAAGTCCTATAAATATCGTTCTATAATATTATTTACAGTGCCATCCAACTGTCCAGTACATATGCGTAAAATAGTTATAATTTTTTTTATATTTAGTTATAGTCTAGCCATCAATTGTGACCTATTAAACAACCTTTTAATGTTTTATTTACCCCTTACTCACGGCTCCCTGAGTAAGGTATATAGGCCTGTCTTGGCGCAGAGGCACTAGCGTGTGACTATTAGCGACATGTGCCTGGATTGTGGGTTCTATTCCCCTCGAAGAAGTAAAAAAAGATAATTTTTCAAATAACTTCTATACTTATCATAATATTTATGAAACAAAAACTAAATATCTTCATAAATCATCATAAATAACTTCTATACTTATCATAATATTATATACTTATCATAATCAATTAAATCATCATCATCAGTCATTTAATAGTCAATTTTCTATGTTATGTTTTGGCAACCTTCCTTCCACATTTAATGTTGATTTTATTTCCATCAGTGGAGAAATAAAAAATGTTACATCAATAAAAGTACAGACGAATAGTGGGGGACGGAACAGTGATTTTACACTGGATTCCGAAGTTCCCTCTGCCTACCCTACGACGTATGGGATACAGCGTAAAAACATTAAGCCGCCTATATAATGTAAGATTATGTAAATTAGAATAAAATGTTTTTCAAAGCAAATAAGTGTGAGTATAGTAATAGATACCTAAATAGAATATTTTTATAACACATTTTTAATACGCACAGATTATGATCTGTGCGTATTAAAAATGTGTTATGAAATATATTCATAATTACACAAAGATTACAGGATTATTATTATTACAGGAACGATGGCCGTTGGAGCAGACGAGTCCTAGAGTGGAGACCGGGTCTCGGCAAGCGTAGCGTAAGACGACCTCCGACCCGCTGATCTGACGACATTCGTAAGTTCGCCGGTAGACAGTGGATGAGGAAAGCAGAGGACCGAACAACGTGGCGCGCTCTAGGGGAGGCCTATGTCCAGCAGTGGCGCGCTCTAGGCTGATGATGATGATGATGATGACACAAAGATTCTAGATTTCACAGAGTGCAAAACAATAGTTACGAGTAAATATAAATGTTATAATTCTTTTTTTTTGGTACACTGAAAATATTTTCAAATTGTTTTAAATTGGTAATTACGAAAATAAAAAAATCTTCGACTGACTAACAGAATAATCAACTCCCAATAATCGACATTTAATTATCGTTTGTGGCAGAATTAGGGCGCTGATTATAAAATATATTACAATAAAATTAAAGAAATAATAATTTTAATGTATTTATTGCTGATTTAAAATTAAAAACAATATTTACTTTTTAATCAGTGCTAGATTAAAAGTCTTTATATTGTTATTAAGGTGTATTTTTGCAATCAATTACATTTGCATTTACTTGTAATTAGTTCGAGATGTCTTTATTTTTGTTTCTGTTTCGCCTGGGATACGTCCAGCCTCTACCTTTCAATTTATTGGACGTTGCAGGGTAGGCAGAGGGAACTTGGTATTAAGGCACTTCGTTCCCCATTAAGAGGACTAGGGACTACCTTTCCCCGCTTTCATCCAATTTTTGATGCACTGTTTGTTTAATGGCGGAACTCAACGCCGCGCCTTGCCTCATTATCGATAAGATATGTAAATCTATACTTAAAAGAAATCTGTAATCAATCAATGTTTGTTCATAAAATATTAAAAAAGAGTGTTAATGTTTGGTTACTGAAAAATCTTAGTAGATATAATGCATCAACTTGGCTAAATTTTTTTTAAAACATTTAAGTAATTACTGTGTGAAAATATAATTAAAAATGTGGAATGAGCCATCTCATTGTGACTTTGAAGTAAAAAAAATATCGTATGTGTTTATGAAACGAAAAACATTTAATTAACTCACAAGTATTTATTAAAAGAATTTGATTTTTTTTTTATTGTTTCACCAAATAATTCAACATAAATCCTGAGTGTAAAGGATTATAAAAGACATTTTCTGATTGAAAGGCTAAGAAAACGTGTTTAATTTTCTTTTACATCCTCGGTGCTTGGACTATTGACTTTCATGTCCTGATAACCATCACGATATCCAACCAGCGCTTCCTTGGGCATCTAGAAGGTCTCACTCCAGCCACAGACATATCAAGGCACTTGCGTCCGACATAGTTCCTAAGCCGGCGCGCGACGTGGTCATACCATCTTAAGCGACGCTCGTGGAGGTTATCCGCTATGTAAGACTACCTCGAATGAATGTTTTACGTATGTAGTCAGATCTTCAATATCATCAAGCTCCTGAGTGTGCTGAGTTAGTACTGGCCATCAATCGCTGCCATATAAGTCTTGTATATCAGCCTTTTGAGTTTGTTTGGTCTTCTGCGAACGCATACAACACCAGTGACCTCCTGCCATTTGGCCTAGACGTGCCAAATTGCGCTTATTCATTATTTATCATTAAGACCGCCGTTCTCAAGCGTAAAATTCCAGAGGTTCACGTTACGCTCTAGCATCAGCTGGTTCTCACGGAGGCTAGTCTTGGATATGAGCTAAGACAGTATTTAGCTCTACACTGAATAAGCTTGGGCTAACAGCTGATCCCTGGTGGATTCCTTCTGTAATCTGGAAACGTATGGTGTCGCCAACAGCAGTCCTAACCATGGAAGCGGAATTGTGATACATATTTCTGATAATCTCAATGTATGCCTCAGGGATCCCTTTTAAACGCAATGCCCACCAGATACACTGACGAGACATGGTCAAAGGCCTTCTGCAAATCTAAATAAACCATATGCAGAGCTCTCTTCTTTTCCCTGTATGCCTCCATCTAAGTTTTGAGGGCAAAAGTGGCGTCCATAGTACCCTGGCTGAAATCCATACAGACTGTAGGATTTCTGCCACTCCTGCACCTTGTCATACCACTACCATGTTTCCCTGTAGATGAAGTCCTCCCTTAGCAACGCCAAGAACTTGTCTGTGCGCCACGCCGCGAAAAAAAATATCTCGAGAATGAAAGGAACAATACTTACTAGGTTGCTTAAAGCAGTTTCGAACCTTTAATTTTCATGTAATTTGGAAAACGTAAAAATGGTTGCTTTTTTTTTTTGCTCTGGTTACAAGACAAAGCGCAGCTTTAAGTTCTGCTACTCTACATAGCACCGTCATGTGCAGGTCACAGCGAGAAGTTATGAGAGTAAGTAAGTAATAATAGCAAAAATTAAAGCATATTTTTTGCAAAATTCGCCAAATCTTGCATTTACTCACCACACGCACGGAAGTTCTCAAGTTCGCCGATTTTTTCATTATCTTTTTCTTCACTACTATAGGTCTTATCGCCATTTAATTTTATAGTATTCCCCGATAGATAGGCTTTCATTAGTTCCTGTGATTAGCGCGTTCAACAAAACAAATATTTTTTTCAGCTTTATATATAGATAGGGGAAGAGAACGCATAGCAGGAGACATCACGTTTTGCTCTTAGCCATTTGCCCATCAGTGACCAGAGATGAGGGTCGGTTTTGTACAATAGATTACTATCGGCGATTTTATTGTGTTGATAGTTGGTAAAAAACTGCGTTACTACAAGTGCTAGGAGTCATAAATTTTGTATAAGTATTCTTTGTGGGATGTACGTGCTACCTAATATAAGAGTTTGAGAAGTTCGATTTCTAAGGGGCTTTCCGTTTATAATATATTGTATGAAACTAAGTTGATGTGAAATAAGTGCATGTTGAAAAATTGCGTTGTGTTATTTTTTATTTCTTTTTATTTTTTAAAAGAGCACCAGCCATTTTAAAAATTACTAGTAAACCAGTAATTTTAAAAATGTTAAATTTCAGTCTCAAAACGGCTTAGCCAATTTAAATACAGTTTTTATTAAGCTTTCCTTAACTTTTTGTGTTTGTTTTATTTCAATAAAAACGTTATATTAAAAAAATATATATAATGTCTTTGATTTTTACGATTGTTACACATTTTAAATGAAAATCCCGTGTGTATATTGTTTTACTGAGTTATCAGAAAATATTTTTATTGTATATATTAACTTTACAATGATAATGAATAAGTACATGTACTAAACTACAAATATAATTAATTAAATATAGAGGCAAAACGAGGACGTGTCCATGACTTTGGACACGTGCTCCAGGACATGATGACCCGGGTAACTATAGATATTAAATATTTCATTTCTCCGATAGGTATCCCGCCCATGGCCGTCGTGTTTATGGTCGCACGTTTGTGCTGCTGGTTCCTATGTACTGATATGTTACATATTTAATTATTTAAATCAGTAATCTACCGCTGAAATTAAAATGTTGATGAGAGGCCTGTCGTGGCGCAGCGACACAAGCGTGTGACTGTAACCGACAGGTTCTGGGTTCTATCCCCGGTCAAGGAAATAAATTATTTAATATTTTTAATTTAAATATTTAATGTTTCATTTCTTCGCTCTGGTAATTAGACAAAGCGCGGCGTTGAGTTCCGCCACTCAACACGCAATGCCTCATATTCGGCGGAAAGTGGGGAACGGAAATGAACGGAATGTCTTAACACTAGGTTTCCGGGTTCCCTCAGCCCGCCCTGACCCATATGGGATACAGCGTGAAGCTGAAAAAAAATCATATCATTACGATATCGTATAATTAATTAAATGGCTATTTATAGGCTATAAACAGAAAAATGATGACTTTCAGTTAATATACTTTTATATTTTTGTATTCACGAACGTAATATTTTGAGTCTTACTCAAATAGAAACAATTAATTAATCGAAACATAATTAATTTATTCTAAATATAATCGAAAGTAGTTGGGGCTGTTTTGTAAAATAAACTGGGTATAAAAAAGTCGATAAATTTTGAGTGCACAACAGATATCCACCTGCATGCATCGAAGAGTGCCGTTAGCTTTAATGATGCTGTTGTCTGTAAGTATAAATCAAATATAAATTTATTACAACATTTTGTATATTACACTTTGAGATAGTGTAAATTAGAATATCAAAATATTATTACTCAACTTATAAATTTTGATTATATAATGAATTATTTTTGATAAGCAAATACTTATTTTTAATTTTATTTCTTACAGATATATTTCATTTTGGCTTTAGTAGATTTAAGTACAGCAGCAAAATTCGATTCTGGACCTAAAGTTTCAAAAGAAACCTCACAATCTTCAGATTCATTTAATAGCGCTAACAAAATATATTCTACAAGAGAGATAATTTTATATCTTACTCCTAGTGAAATTAAAAGTTTGCAATCCATGAAGAGTGCAGAAAACCAAGAATCACCCATTAAAAATAAGAAAGACGAGCAACAACCATCTTTTCAAGATAACAACAACGAACAACATCAAAATGCTTGGTCACAGTATTACAAATCATTGAGTGAAAATAAAGCTTTGCAAGCCGCGAAAAGTACTGAAAATAAAGAATCATCACCCGAAAATGAACAACAAGAGCAACAATTATCTCATCAGGATTACAACGACCAACAACATCAAAATGCGTGGTCACAGTATTACAAATCACTGAGTGAAAATAAAGCTTTGCAAGCCGCGAAAAGTACAGAAAATAAAGAATCATCAGTCGAAAATGAACAACAAGAGCAACAATTATCTCATCAAGATTACAACGACCAACAATATCAAAGTGCGTGGTCACAGTATTATCAAACAACACAAGCTGAAAAACCTAAGCAAGAGTCGGAAAATACATACTATTCAAAGGAAAAACCTGTATCAGAAAATCAAGGTGACAGTGTAGATTCACACAATTTTTATTTTAAGCAAAATGAAAAAGAACAACAGCAAAACTTCAAAGATCAAGAAGAACGAGAACGTCAAGAATCTGAGTGGTTCTCATTCAATACTGCTGCTGCTAAAGCACAGGAAGAAGCTCACTCACAGGATCATCTTCAACAGTACTGGGACCGAATTTTAAATCACAACCGTGCTCAGTTAAAAGATTTGTCTCCTATTGACACAGAACAAATGAATTTTGAATCTTCTAATAAGGGTGAAATGCTAGCGGAAAAAGGACAACCCACTCTGAGTAATCAAGAAGATATAAAATCAGATATAGAAAAACAAATTGAGTTTATTTTAAAGGAAGCGTCAGATTTTCAAAAACAAAGTAATAGTGACCAAGCCGATCGCATCAACCAAACACCACCTATAATAATTCATAAGGAAGTTAGAGTTATCAAGCACTATCCAGTTCCTGTAGTCGAAAAAGTGAAGGTATCAGTGCCTAGACCAGTATTCGTTCCAGTACCTGAACCTTATGAAGTTAAGGTGCCACATCCGTATCCTGTGCCATTAGAAATTATTAAACATGTCCCTCGGCCAATGATGAGGAAAACGTAAATTTAATATTTACTAACTTTTTTCATAAAATGCTCAAGTACCTGTTATCAAGTAAATTATAGTAAGTGTTATTGACTGAAAATTTTAAAATGATTCGTGTTAGTATAAAATTTTTACTCTTCTCTTGTATTCAAATAAACTTTTTAATAAAACACAAATGTTTTTTATTTCTCCAATAATTCTTACTGTTTTTTTTTTATATTAAGATTTTGACATATTTAGTTGTTAAATTTTATTCTTTAAAAATATATTGATTTTAATTTAATTTAATATTTGTATTAATTTTTGCATTGCACGGTGAATGAAAGTTACTTATTTTGACTGCAATGCAAAAATATATAAAAAAGGAAAAAAAAATTAAATTCATTAAATAAATTAAAGAATTTTCATTTACACTAAATTATTATTTTTTTTTAAATATAATTTCTTTTTGTGTCCTCACTCGAAATTTCTAGCTGGGCATGAAAGAGCTGAACATTTTTGTATTAAATATGGTAATTTTTGCTAGCAAACGCATTTAAAATCCGAAAGATTTCAATAACGAATGTATTATGATTTTAGTAACCATAGTAAAATAATCATTTTTTTTTTATGGAAAAGACGGCAAACGAGCGTACGGGTCACCTGGTGGTAAATGATCACCGTCGCCCACGGCCCCGTGTAACTCCAGAGGAGCTACAGGAGCGTTGCCGTCCTTTAAGATGGAAGGGCACCGGGGCCCGGCATTACCTAATGCGAAACGCAGTGGCCAAAGCCACTACTTAACGCATTCATATTTTAAATGGTATAAAATAAATATTCGTATAGTTCAATCAGGCAAACCCGCGCTGGAGCATCTATTTAAAATATTGAAATGTTAAGTCGCAAGATATTAAAATGGAATGTTATTCCTAATATCTTAATACTTGTTCCAATATTTATTATTTTATAACATGAGTTATTGTAAGTTATAAAATACAGTTCGGCATAAATGAGACTGTCTAGGCTGTCTGTATAGGAAAAAACTCATAAACACCAATATTACTCATTCACTGAGAAATGTTTAACATTTTTTAAAGTTTAGTTTAGTTTTAAAAGTATATTTTTTTCTAAATAACTTCATTGAATTTAGCTATGGTAATCTTTTGAAGAATATGTTATATTAATTGCTAGGAACCCGCCTGCGACTATACCCGCTTAAATTACTCCATTTTATTAAAATATTTTCTACTATTTTCTTGTTCTAATAATATTGTCACTTTTAGGACAATATCTAAACACTGAAAACTAAAATTTCAGTTAAATTAATAAATTTTAATATTTGAAATTGACGTAACTTTTTTTTATTAAAGTAATTGTAATAAAACAAACACTAAATGTTGAGGGAATGTTATCAAAATATTATAATAATGAATTAATATTTGTTTGTGCAGTTAGAGCTTACAAACAGAAAACGCACAGACAACATTTTAAAAGTCTATAATTTGGGCCCTACCTATTACAATAATAAATTTTCCCTATGAGATTTCTTTAACATATCTCCCATGTAAAGACAGCGATTGGTTACAGATTTATACCATTCATTAACACCTTTGAGGAAATGCTCTTCGTGGAAATACAGAGAAGGACAGTTGCAAAAAAATTCTAAAATAACTGTATAGTGTTAAACCCCGATAGATACCTCTTATCCTTAATTTGAAGAGAGTTATGTTGGATGAAATGTTTTAATACACGTTCTACTAATTAGGATGTGTCTTACTTTCTATATAATGTGGTAAAGCTTAGATAAATGTCCCATGGGAGTAGGCGGACATTTCCTAAAAAGACAATTTGGGATAAATTGCGAAAGCAACGTTTTGATACATGATAGAGAGTCACTTTATCAACATTCTACTTACAAAACTAAAACATACAAATACGTAGTTACTGTAATTGTGTAGTTGGCTTACATATGTTACTAACCTTTTTGATATATAATTTGTAGAGGAAGGTGGTTTTTTTTTTCAAATGTATGAGCAAATATATTTGTAGTTGACCTAAACCCGCTTGAATGTATATAATATATAAACAATTATTGCCTCCTAGCTTCACAACAAGAAATGTCATTTCTAGCATTTTACGTGTAGTCATATAATACAACATTAAGAACTAATTTAGGAGATTATCACTGATTTTTGTTGAATATTAAAAAAGTTTACTTCTGCCTAGATAAAAGGATAGTCGCCGCGAACTTCGCAACAAAAAATATATATTTTTAATTCAGGCAATGGTTCAGTTTTGTTAGAACAACTTCATGACATTTGGTGGTTTTTTTGTTTAGATAATACAATATACATATCTAACTCTCCAATCATTTTAATGGTGGAGTAACTCTTCGTATAACTAGGCATCTTTTTCCAAAATAAGGAAATGCAAAGTTCTGCAAAATTTGTAATGGATAAGTCAAAAAGTACGAAATTAGAAATTAATCGTGGCGCAGAGGTTTAAGCGTGCGACTGTAAGCGCGACAGTTTGTGGGTTTGATTCCTTAAAGAAAATAAAATAATTAATACTTTCAAGTCACGACTCCTTTTACATTAAAATTTAAATTTATTATATTTACGAAATAACAAAAACTTAATGGCTTATTTATTAAGTTAGGTTAAATTAACATTTGTTATACAACTAAGCTCAATCAATTATTCTTTATCTCAGTACACATATATCAGATTTAATTATGATAATATATAAACCAGTATTTGTAAAAGTCTTAATATATTAACGAAACTGGTCAAATTGGTGCATGATATTAGTATTAATACTATTATCGATTTCCTTTGTATATTGTTTAAATGTTTTAATTCCGTAATATTGTTATGTATTCTTTTCAGCTTCACGATTTATCCCGAATATGGCATCCCGTGTTGAGTGGCGGAACTCAACGCCGTGCTTTGCCTTGTTATATTACAATTTTTATTTGACATAATTAGTAACATTTGAATTATAAACATAATATTACTACGTTGCTTACTGGACTATTGTACTGTACTGTCGTACGATTACGTACGCCTGATTTGTAAACTAATTAACTTTATCTAAATTCTGTAAATTAAAAGAAAAAAATCTGTGTTAACATTTATTTTATAATATTCGTACAACAAAATACACATATCACGTTTAAAATTATTAAACATTTCCGGTTACTCCGAAAACTGAGACTGACATACTCTTTATTTTGTTATTATGTAAATATATGACTTTTTATTGATTTTTCGATTTAAGTATAAAATGAATATTTTTAAATATTTTCGTCAATTACTGGCTGAGCCTCGACGTACTCACAGCATCAAAAATGGTGTTCTTGCCAGCAGTAAGTATATGTTATAGAATTATTAAAGAAGAGGTTCTCTAACTTTTTTTAAATATCCTTTTCTTTTTATTTTTATTTCATATTATTTTTTTACTTATAGATTTTAATTACCATAATTGAATACACTGAGGGAAATCAATTAAAATTTGGACAAGAAATGCTTACCAGATTATCCGAGCAACCAGCACAATTTCAAGATTTATTATCTAGTAGATCTAAAGGAATATTTATCAAGGAATATCACCATGGTCAAATAAAAAACAATAAATAACAACAAGAAAGTACCTTTAATATCAATACAAACTCATATATAATTTCCTTACCAGTCAGGAATCAAGAAATAATGTCTCAAAGTACTAATGAAAATTCAGATTTAAAGAAAAAGTACGAAAAGTTTCAGGAATTAGGTGTAACAGATAAATCCATTGGGAATATTAAAGAATCGTTTACTTATTCATCAGAATTTCAACATAATAAAGAAAATTCACCATATATTCCGGGAAACAAAAATATAAAATTCAACAATTTCTATACTCCAATAAATTCAATACAAGATTTTCAACAAGTTGTTTCTACTGAAAAAGATTCTCAAAATGTAGGTGATCTAGGCTATGAAAATGCATTTTATCATAATAATAAATCAACGAATTCGTATCAATCTCAAGAACAAATTCAAGGTATAGTTTCTCCAGGTCCAATGAATTTTGTAAAAAATATAAACCACGACAATAAACAAACACATTCAATTATTCAAAACATACAAAGCCAAGAAAGACCAAATCATGAATATATATTTAGTTGGCTTCCTGAAATTCCAAAGCCAGATATCAAAGACTTTGAAAAAGAATACATCTTAAAAAGAAATAAGGACTTCACAAAAATACCTGTCGATAAAACTCAACATGAAGAGCCACAGATATTTAAACAATCTTTTTATCCAGAAGTTGAAGCAACTTTACCTTCTTCTTATTATGGAAAGGCCAGTAAAATTCAAAACGAATATAATTTTGATAAAAAGCTTGAAAAGGTACCTTATAATCCTGCAATCATATACTATAAGGATAACGACCATAAACAACAATATCCATCTTTAGAAGCACTCTATAATTTTGTAAGAAATAAAAATATTGATCATTTAAAAGAACTTCAAAAAGACATAGAATCCAGTCACCAAGAGAGCGTTGAAAAAGAAATTATTAAAATTGAAAAAAAAAG
Organism: Eueides isabella; assembly: GCA_019049475.1. Taxonomy (NCBI): domain Eukaryota; kingdom Metazoa; phylum Arthropoda; class Insecta; order Lepidoptera; family Nymphalidae; genus Eueides; species Eueides isabella. The sequence goes on along the minus strand of CM032389.1, from coordinate 9,679,902 downwards.
GCTCTAGATATAGCGCAGGCTACGAACCCAAAACCCCCAACAATTATTCAAAGACTAGTGACTATCACGAAACACATTCCGGTTCCTATAATTAGACATGCTAACTTTACACATTCTTTTCAGTATAAACACCTACATCCTGTAAAAAGCTATCAATACTATATGTAATAGTAGATCAGAAACGTCTTTATAAGTAGGTTAAGATAAATATTGTTAAATTATATTAACATTAATTTATTTTTATACGTGATTAAAAATGCTATCCTGTCTAGTGTTAATGTAACTCAAGTATTTTTTTTAGCAGAATCCTTTCTCCGTATATACTTTGCTCGAAAAATGTAGTAATATATCATATATCTAATAGTAGCATACTTTAATTTTAATAAATGATCACCAATATAGTTTTATGAATGTTGGATGATGTTATTTTATAACTCACTTCTATAATTTATATATTATATATTAACTGGTCAAAATACATACACGCCTAAGTACCTAATAATCATAATTATATAAGTATATAAATTTAATAATTTTAACGCTAGTTGCTCTGAATTTGCAATTTGTCTACATATCTTTTTCACTATATACTTCGACGAGGTGTTATAATGAAATTATTAAAAATATTTTACTATAAATGGATAATGATTGCAACGTTTAATACATTAAAATTTAAGATTTATGTCAAGAATATTAAATATGTTTTATAAAAATATTTACGTTTATACAATCACAGTATAATCTGCATACAAAATAATCTAATTTCACACGAGAAAGGAGAAACTAAATGCTTTAGAATTCGTAATCTTGTTTATTGTGTCGCTTCACCTAAGTATGCGGTGAAAGTTTATTTTAGATCGATTGACAGAATAAAAACATGTGTGGCATTTTTTTACCATCATTTACGATGAATATACTTGAACGTTATATCTACCCAAACCGAGATATTACTTTCTTAATACGAAGTGCTTCAAATTTCGCGGAAAATGGGAAACGGAACGGAGTTTCTTAACACCAGGTTCCCAAGTTTTCTGTGCTTACCCTGTCATGTACAGGATACAGAGTGAAACTGACACAAATGGTTAAGATATTTCATTCCATTAGTTTTATTAAAAAATTACACTTTTAGTGTTAAAATTTTTCTTCAAAATGCTCAAACGAAATTACTGTTACAATTTAAATAATTTACAATAACTGGTCATCTAACTTCATCGTGGTTAAAACTCATTCCTTATTAACGTATTAAGAACGAAAGTAAGGAACGCTATTTAAAGGTTTAATGTGGGCTATGAATTGTGTAAGCTTTATACATATATAAATATTTATTACCATTATTGTTTTTTTAATTACATATCCATCTACACAAAATGGTGATTTTATGAGATAATGCATTATAACATATTTGATATATTTGTATTATCATTTCCTTAGCACATTATTACGAAAATAATGGGCCCTTAATTTACGCATCGTGACTTTATCAAACTGTATATCAATTAGAGGCAGCCATTAGACACAATTATTGACTATCGATAAAATTGTTGTGACTACCGATTTGCGCAATCCCCACCCGACAGTTGCATGTTGACTCACTTTTATGAAGTTTCAAAATCTGTTATGTTCGAAGAGGAAATGGTAACTGGAACATCCACAGCTATATCTTTTCAAATAATGATTAAATTGTCTACATTAATTACTACTTCATATAATTGTTTTATATTGCACGTTGTGTTTATTACTTATACCTAATTAGAATTCCTGAGGCCTAGTTAAATATGGTCGAAATCTGATATTACGTGACCACATTTACATTGTTAAACTCGACAAGCTTCGAACGTAATAGGTATGTTTGCGTTACCGCATATTATTTAATCTCACTTGGTACATACATATTATGCAAAATTCAGATAATTCGATACGTTTGTTAAATAATTTATTGATTGTTAGGCAACAAATAGCAATAATAAGATATATTAGAAATTAATATAAATTTATAAATAATGGTTTATTTTATAATAAAAATAATAGACATTGCATAATTAAAATTCAACATTTATTAATATCACAATTTCACTGGGACTCATCATACGTCCTTATCATAATCACAATAATACTATAAGAAACAAGCAAGGACACACATAAAGGATTAAAATACATGCTTATAATTTAAGTGCCATTAAATTCGCAACATTTACACCACTAAAAGAATTCACGGATTTTCTAAATGAATTTGTTTCTAACTTATATATCAGGTACATTTGATCAAATTTCAGTATATTATTAACCGCGAAGTGTCAGTTAAGAAACTTTCAAACTGTATATTTACAGTACCTAACAGGCAAGAAAAATATCTTATAAATATATGAGAGAACGGTGATACAACACCAAAATGCCCGTAGGTCTTAAGCTAAATGCAATTAATAATGCTCGAATTTATAACCCTCTCCGCTATCTCCTGAAAGGGCTTGGGCGTGTTCAGAATAGTAATGTCCCTGAATTTCAGGCTGAGATTCAGCATATGATTTTAATCCTTCTCCACCTTCGTAGCTCCCAGCGTAATGTTCATAACCTTGTTGAATACCTGCGTGTTCCAAACCACCTTGTTCAAGGGATGCTTGTTCGAGGCCGTGTTCAAGTCCCCCGTGGCCAAGACTGGCGGCGAAGTGTTCGGTGTCAAGCCTGTGGTCCTCCAGGACTAGGCCACCACCATGACTGTGTTGGGTCTCAGGGTGAATTTGTTTTAAGTTTTGTTCAGATTTACCCTTCTCAAGAGGGTGCTTCAAGAGATGGCTGTGTTCTTTCTTGACGTACACAGGTACTGGATGAAAGTGTTCGAATTTAATAGATTGGTGTGATTTGGCATGTTCATGTTGAACCTGATGATGATGTCCTGACTCGCCAATGAGGCCTTGATGATCATACTCTTCAGAGTGTTGTGGGGCTTCCTGGTGTATGATACCAGGGTAAGCAGCCGCAAACGCGAAAAGTCCCAAGAAAATCTGAAATAAATAGAATATGACATGTATTACAGGAAAAGCACAAAAAATGGTGTTTTTTTTTACAAGTTTAACGGTGTAACCATCTTATCGGCACGCATATTATCATTTACTATAAAAGTATCGGTTCACATTGTAAAAAATGATACTTGTGAAATTACGAGAAAATCAGTTTTCTTATAAAACGAGAATGGCTTCCTGTAATATAACAATAACCGATACTTCAGGAAGAAATATATTATGTCACTGGTACATTAGTACTTTATAAATATACATCAACAGATAATTTATAATTACTATAATTAAGATCGACTGTTAACTATTTATTTCTATAAAAAACACAAACACAGAGATTACGCACAAGGTACTTCATTGCAGTTGATTCAATAGTAGTTACTCCACGAAAGGGTGGTGGGTAATGCAAGCAATTGCTATTTGCATCGCTTATATACTCAGTTTCACTGACATTCGTGTGTGTGAGTGCTCTGCTTTAATATTACGCGTACCTACTTGGAACGGTACATTGGCATTTCATCCGCGTCTTAAGAACAATAGATAGAAATTTGTCGACAACTTTAAGAAAAAGTCGATAGATACAAATTAAACGTTTGTTTTTATCGGTCGTGCGTATCAACCATAAACAGTCAAGTCGTAAATGATAGTATTGTAATAGTAAACAACAGCATATACATGTGTATCTACAACTTATATTTTTGCTTATTAATATTTTTTATTAAAACTAAGAAGATAAGACGACTATTTTATGTGCCATCATTAAGTTAATTTTCATTGAGTTACAAATTTGCGAAAGATTTAAGTGCCAAAAATAAAAGCATTTTGATGATGAAATATTAGTAACGACAATTGAAATTAAGGCCAGTAATACGGATATTGTAAAATATATACCTTTGAAGAAGTGTCATTATGCCAATCTATCTTTGAATTTAATATTTTTTAATTTTATTTAACTATATGGTTAATATACAATCAATGAAGGAACAACAAATAAAGGACAAATATTTTAAGATTTATTAATTTCACTTATATTTTCAGAGTAACTTAATACAGAAAATCGAGTTACGTATCTAATCATTCTCTGCTTCAGGCAGTTCGAAAAAACTGTGACCAAAAGGCGTCTTAAATAATCATAATCATTTTGTCCTTCCGCCATGTATGTAGGCCAATAGGTAGACCGACCGACCGACTCTTGCAGATATGGTATAGCGATTGAATTGACTTATAACTTAATGCTATTTGCTTGTTATAAGCTATTAGTTGAAATCCGCAGTGGTGCTGGTTCCCCACTTGAAGAAATTAAATATTTAATATTTTCAAATGACATATTGAATATTCTCTTTTTGTCCATCTGGTAACAAAGCAAAAGCATTAAGTTCCGCCATTCAAAACGCAAAGCTTCAAAATCGACGGAAAGTGGAGAACGGAATGGAATGTCTAAACACTAGGTTCCCAAGTTTCCTATGCCTACCTTGTTATGTGTGAGATACAGTGAATTAGAGAAAATATTAAAGAAGAAGAACAAAAAACCTTAGCACAATGTTTCAAGACGCAAACCCAGGTTTTGCTTGAAATAAACTTAATTTTATAAGTTTATTTGCAATTCAAAGAAAGTAATTATTTTCAAACATTAAACTTTATCTATATATCATTGAGTTTAATTAAAATAATTATCTTTTGCTAGGTCAATAAGTGAAAGTTTTATTTTTAAAAAAGACTTATTTAACTACGAAGATATTTTTATAAAAAGCTTAAAAATTTATTACGCAAAGATCATAGCAATAAAAGATCATGTATGACATTTTATTCTAATTAAATAGTAAAACGATAGTGAAACTTTAGAAAAAAACAAGACGTAATGAAATTTAATGCTCCCGTTAACAATTGAAAGTAATGTGTCACTAAATATAAAATAAACTTTAAAAGCATTGCATTAGAGTTCATTATTGAATTTATATTTATAACCGATATTATTTAAAAGTAGAGAAGCTTAATATGGTGAACACATGGTACGTTATGTATGCTTGTTGCTTGATTGAAATTAAAGATCATTATACAAGATATATTTGTATTCTAAATAATAGATACATTTTATTTATTTATTCGACGTATATAATAGATTGAATTTGGATATTTATTTGCGCAAATATTTAATGGTAGGTATTAAAATATACTTCGATATTGTAATACCATTTGTGGATAGTTTTTAGTGGTTAAAGAGATTTTTTAATCATCACACTGTATCCTGCACATAGCAGGGAAGGCCTGGGGAGACATTCTAACTTTATTAAGATATTACCGTTCCCTACTTTCCAACGAATTCCCGAGGTATTGGTAGTCGAGTGGCGGAACGCAACGCAGCGCTTTAGCTTGTTACCAGAGCAAAGAAATTTAAGTATTAAATATTCCATTACCCTGAGTGGGAATCGAACCCATACCTGTCGCATTTCCAGCTGAATTATAATTATTATGTTAAAAACAGGATTGAAGATATACACTTACTATTCTCACTTAACATGCAAAAATCTGCATAATTATGGAGATATGTCGCAAGAAGATAATAGAGGTAAGTAGAAGTATAAATTACAAGCAACCATATTTTGCAAGTGAACTAACTAACATAACTACCATGCTAGCTGTTGATAGAGTAGTAGTGTAGATATTGAATAAAAAGTTAAAAAAAAATGCAATCAGTATATTAACTTGCATATATACTTCTTAATAATTTTAAACTCAAAACTCAGCTTCACGCTGTATCCCGCGCAAGGCAGGGTAGGTAGGCAGAGGGAATTTGGGAACCTAGTGTTAAGACACTCCGTTCCACTTCCGTCCGCCACTTTTCGCCGAATTGGAGGCATTGCGTGTTGAGTGGCGGAACTCAACGCCGTAATAATTTTAATAGATTCAAAAAATTATTAAGGAAGCTCTATTTCTTTTATAACTAATTCATATACATAAAGAATATTAATTTCTGTTAACGAATAATGTGCTTCATGCACATTATTAGTTAACAAAAATATATCCATAATTTGAAAAATCTCATTATTCCTTATAGTTAGTATATTTTTTTTACAAACTTTATATCTTACACTACGGACTCGAGTACCGTGGTCCGTACCTTTTGTTACAAAACATATATTTCTTTTTATATTGTTTCTTTTAATACTACCTAAAACTAGATTTATGTGACTATATAGATTTTCCATATTTATTTATACTTTCATCGATTAACACGTAACGTGACACATGCAACCGATTTTATTATTAATTTATCAAAATAATGAAAGTATTTCATAATTTCAAGAGAAAATTACCTCTAGCCAGATAGTCAGGCAAGATTTGTGCTTATTTATTACTGTCTAATTCTTTAGCTTTTCTATGCAGCCTGCACTAGGCAGGGCTGGAGGAGAGCCGGAATTATGGAACCTAATGTTAAGGCACTCCATTTTAATTGAGCCACCTATGTTCCCTAATTTCTGCCGAATTTGAAGCATTGCGTGGTGGGTGAAGTGAACTCATGCTGCGACGTTCCTTGTTATGTACAACAGCGAAAAAAAGAAAATTTTAATTATTTTCATATCTTCATTTACAGTGGCAAACTTGTGCCCCTCTGACAGGCCTCTATTAAAATCTTATGATTTCATTAAAAAAATCTACTTTAACGAAGAGAAATTTGAACGTAAACGGTTTTTATTACTCTAAATTTGTGGAGGATTTTATATGACTACGTAATTAGTCACCGTGTCATTTATTCTTATTATATTTTACTGGATTATAGTTACTTACAACTTTGTACGCTCAATGGGTACATTGGATTACATCGATAGGAACACATACAACAAACTACTGTTTAATATTTGGACGACTACTATTTTTTTAATTTGGACGATCAATAAAACAAAGTCTATTTCCTAAATCCTAAATCAATCTATTTACTTTCTATTTTTTTTGTAACTCTTACTAACACGCTAAATACAAAAATACAACCAAAAAATTAAATATATCCTACTACTAAAATTAATAAAAAAAATTGTAATTTTGTAACACTGTGGATGTTTATTACCACTCGTGCTAATAAAACCTGAAATTCATTAAGACGTACATACTTAATTAGTGTTAACTTCAACAATTTAAAAGTGCATTAAGCTTTTTATGCAATTTCTTAGATCAAACAATTTTACTAAAAATGTATAAAAAATAATGAATACGTAAGTACAATTTATCTTTAACAGATATTTGACAAGTTTAATAAATTATACTTTTATATTTTTTTGTAACGCACACACAAAACCAAATCAACTATTTTGGGTCTTTTCGCTTAAATTTGTTAAAAATACATGTTTGCTTAATTATTATAATTTTACAGAATGTGAAATTGTTAGGTACTTTCAAACAAAACACATTTAAATTATTACGTAGGAATGAGAACAGGCAAAGTTATTCGATCTTACCGTATATTACGTAAACCAAGTCTGAGACTAAGGTTGACACAGTAACTGCAACTCGATGAAATTCGAGTCTCAATGTTAGTTTGAGAAATATAGATCAATTGCAAATTCTATAACTATGTTTCTTTTTGGGAATTTTCAATCATTTTTAATTTTTTATTTATATTTTTCTAGTGCTTATATCTCATTTGTGGCCAAAAGTAATAAGATAAAATGTATATAGGTAAATTTTGTGATTTTGTTATAATAATATACTTACCATTATTATATTAGCAAGAAATATACTATAAATTCACTTTTAAAATTGGCTATAAATTAACTAATAACATAAATAAAAAAGGATGACTTTGAAAATTTTAATAGGCGAAGCCAACAACCACACTTGTGTAATAGTATGATTATCACTTAGTCACACTGTTTGCGCATAAGCACAAATTTCTAGCATTACACTCAATAAGTGTGACGTGACGAGATTTTGATTTGCTTGGTAATATTAAACTTGTAATCTTGATCAAATATAACTTTTTATAAATTACAATAAAAAGTCAATGTATAATAAGAACTGCAATCATTTTCAATTTTAAAATACAAAATATGATTTTGCATTTTAAATAAAATAATCGCAGATACGGTTGAAATAATTTATTATCTTATCTTTTCTTCAGTTAAATATTAATTATTTTAACCGTTTTATCTACGATATTATTCTATTTAATCGATAATTTACCATATATTTAAATATCACTTTATTTAAAAGTTTGTTTATGATATAGGATAAAAATAAAATATGTATTGAGATAGCAAAAACTGTCAGGTGACATATTTTATACGTCTAGTTCGAGATTTTAGTCTCTTAAAATCAACTATTTCTATTGCAATAATTCGAGACTTAATTATAATCTTTGTTATATCATAGATGTCTAGACGTTATCGTATTAATTGACTAACGTTTAAACTGCACATAGCTGCGTGGGTGTTTAATTCTCACGAGAGAATATTTATATTTGTAGGTAGGTAGGTTTTTCGGACTATTTCTAATGGGCGTAATAAATGATTGATATATTTCCAACCATATCTGTAATATATTTAAATGTTTATTTTGCTTATCATGATTGTGACGGCGATTAGGAAAATGTAATAAAAAAAATAAGTGTTATGGTGGCTTATGGTCAAAATTATTACAAATCTTAATCAATATTTCAGTAATAGTGTCCGTTGTGAGTAATTTTTATGCATGCACGTGGAAATCAAATCAATTAAGTGGTTAATTACGTAGAAAATTATAACGTTTTGCTAACTGATTATGTAGGAGACTCCGTGTTGCGGCTAATGCTTGAGTAGTAATATGAATTTCATAAGGTTTTCTAAATTAATCGCATTAAAGAATCAATGTTTCACATAAAAAGGCGTGTCGTGGTGCAGGGGCACAAGCGGGTGTTTATAACGGCAGGTTGTGGACTGGACTTGAACCCAATTCGAACAACTGTAATATTTAATATTATAAAATTAAATTTAAACATTTTCATTTTTTCGCTTTGGTAACAAGGCAAAGCACAGCGTTTAGTTCCGCCACTCAAATTCGGCGGAAAGTGGGGAACGGAACAGAGTGTCTTAACTCTAGGTTCACAAGAAAAAAAATGGCATAAAAAGAAATATAAATTGAACCAACATTCATTCATTCATTCTCGTTGACTTGTCACCTACTGACCTACACATGAACCTAAACTGCCTTGTTTTTAGAGATACTTTATACTCTGCTTTCCGAAAAAAATCGGGACACTGCCTCACAAGTGAAGGAACTTAACACCTCACATAGTCAACCTTAGCCAAAGATTAATTATATCTTCAAAATAAACAATTGCAATTATAAGTAAAAGTAAATTTAAGAGTCAGCAATTATATCTACAAAATTAACAGGCTGTTTACTGTCTAGTGATGAAATATTTTTGTATCTGTTCTCTATCAGTTAGAATAGATTTTTTTATTCATAGGATCGGCTTTTGTTATTAATCACATACAGGTATTTTATTATGTTGCTGGTGTTATGTAGAGCAAAGCGCGGCGTGAGTGGTTTCATTATCTACTTAATATTCAAAGCTAAACTGTATTGCGTAGATATACGAGAATTATGCATAAAAGTACTTTTACTATGTCTACTATTATCGACTGACGAAAGTTTGTTTAATAGGATATTTTCTACAAGAATACGCTTACTTTGTTTATATAACACCTAACTTTTGTTGATTAGTTTTATTTATACAGTATTAAATACACTAACGACCTGTTAGGGTCTACATACATTATGCTAGTTTCAACATAAATAGAAATACATTATAGCAATCTCAAGTTAACATACATAAAACATAGTAGGTCCAATTTGTTTTAGGTACATTTACTCTTAAATTGACAATTAGGTGTTTCTGTAGTACTTAAGCTCAAGTTAATCAAAAAGTGATCAAGTCACTTACCTTTCAAACCTTTTTTAATTGTTTGAAGAGCTAGGATATCGACCTTTGATTACATACCAATACCAATACATTTTATTATTACAGAGGTTGTGTCGTTCCATTCCCACTTTAATGGCTAATATTACGAAAACTATAACTCTTTATTTTTTGCACTTTATAAAGTAGGTATATTAAATATTGTCTTTCGCCAACCAATATCATACAGTGGTCGACGGCTGACAATTTGACGAATTAAAGAGTGTGACTGTAACCGAAAGGTTCTGGGTTCGATCCCCCAGTCGAGGAAATGAAATATTTAATATTTTCAATTGAAATATTTAATGTTTTATTTTCTTCGCTCCGGTAATAAGGCAAAGCGCGGCGTTGAGTTCCGCCACTCAACACGCAATGCCTCAAATTCAGTGGAAAGTGGGGAACGGAAGTGGAACGGAGTGTCTTGACACTAGGTTCCCGGGTTCCCTCTGCCTACCCTGCCTCGTGCGGGGTATAGCGTGAAGCTGAGAGAGAGAGTGTATATATACACATTATAAATTACATTTATAAATTACAAAAAAAACCTTTTGCTTCAAATATATTAAATGAAAGAAAACCGAATTAATAAAATGAAATCATCAATCCCGTTAGAATAATACAGGATATTTGTACAATGCGGTACATATATTCTGTATTATTGTATAATACAAGATATATGTACCGCATTGTATTATACAATAATTCTTAATATCAGCAAATTGTCAATTACAAATACTGATTGATACCTACCTACCAAATTATTTTTGTTAATTTTTTGCTTTTAAGGGTGAACATTTGTTAAATATATAAATACTTTTACTTAATCTAGTCGAAGCTTTGTTCAATTCTTCTATGAGACGGGAGCCAGATACAGCGAGACCTTTGTAATATATTTAACCTGAAAGTTTATTTGTACATACACCTAACCATCAAATATAAACTTTGGATGAAGGCAAAGGTGTATTTACCCTAGGGCCAGAAGGGCTATAGCCCGGGGCGGCAGGCCGCGAGGGGCGGCACAGGGGCAGCCCGGGCTTCGGTTTGGACGTTTGAAAAAATACAAAAAAATATTTTAAGACATAAGCCTAGAACGCCCCTGAACCATCTTTCTACGTGTAGATTTCATATCTGAAGAATTCGAAATTCAATTGAAATATGAAACCGCCCCTTGTCCTGAATCGGTTGAACTGTCTGTTTTTTCGCCTCGGTTTTCTTTTCACATTTAAAATTTTGTCCATAGAAAAATAATGTAAAATATAAAATCTATATTTTGTTTTGTGTTCTTTCATCATTTTTTATTTTTTTTCTTTCGATGGGGTACTATGCTGTTGGCTCTGCGACCTCTACAGCGTCACCGGTTTTATTGGAGGTCGAGCTGGAAGAGCTATGATCTTGAACTTTTCACTAGATTGAGTGATTCAAAGAGATACTACGAAGTTACAAGGGCGCGCGCCTCTTGCGAGACTTGAACCTGGAACTGCGAACTTCGTTTGCAGTGGGGCCCCCTACTACAAACGAAGTTCGCAAGCCGAGCTTCGCTTCGTTCGGCCCGAGCTAGGCTGGTTAGGGCTGTGGATACCCTTTTGAAATTTATGTTTGACACCCTGGCACAGCAAGCTAGGAAGAAGTACGTACGTCGCTTTTCGGCGTACGTATCTCATGTGCTCTTAGAAATTGAGTTTGTTATCCAAGTTACTCCTAAATATTTGGCACTCTGTGCTTGAGGTATGATTTTGCCTTGCAGAAGAACATGAGGCATGCCATTCGTTCGGGCGAATGGCGAAGAATACTGACGTACTCTTTTCAAGGCTAACTTCGATACACCATTTAGCCAGGTGCCCAGCCTATTGGTGACCACCTGTAGGCGATTGGCTAACAGAACTGAATTGCGGGCAGACGCATAGATGGCAGTGTCGCAGTCCGCATCAAGGGCTAGGTTAGTCAGTGGAGCGTTTGAGATGTCATGTGTGTACAAACTGTACAGAAGTGGCGAGAGTACAAAGCCCTGAGGAACACCGGCTCTTATAGGGCGTCTACTGGACAGGGTACCTTCGATCCGGAATCTGAAAGTGCGATTCGATAAGTAAGCTCGTATGATGTGCACGAGTCTATCTGGCACCCCTTAACGTATGAGCTTGAAAATCAAGCCATTATGTCAGACTTTATCGAACGCCTTTGCAACATCTAGGAAGATTGCCGCGGACGGCATTTTGTGGTTGGAATGGGAAGTCCTATGATCCAGAATATGTTCTGTGATCCTATGGACTTCTTTCATTCCTTGATGGGGCGAAAAGCTAAAATAGCCTGGGGCGCGCAATCTTAAAATACGCCCTTGGATGGAGGTTATTTTGGCACTTATTAGGTAAATAATGTTGATAAATTGTACTTTAGTTACATTATAAGGTTATTTTTTTTAATATTTTCCTAGGAATAATATTAGGAATGACCTTATCCATTGCCAGAGACTTAACTCGGTTTTAAGCCCCTACCGGAGTAAAATCATAAATTTTGTGTTTTGTGTCATAAATTTTGAGTTTTGTATAAGCCTGACCTGAATTTTATATTAATTACTTGTGGGATAACTACAAGATTGAATATCCTAATTGCCAGACCGTTTTGTTATGTTTATCTAGCCAGACGCATAGAACAGCGGATGCGAATGAGGTATTGAATCTTAAAGTCTATTTTCATATTTAATGGTCAAGTCTTTTATTTCTACTGTATTTCAACTGATCACGATCAGAACTATTGACGATAATATGAGAAGCGTAACCGTTTACCAAGCCAGGCTAGGACGTTTAATCGACGTTTGGCATGCGTTATGCGTTAAGCTGAGTAATACTAACGTAGATATAAGTAGAAAAATTTGTTATATTTATTATTTTAAATTCTTTGTTGCACACATTATGAAATATAAAGGCACAAAAGGCGGGCTTAATGCTAAAAAGCATTCTCTACCAGCCAATAAAAATTAATGTGTAGGCGTGCAAAAAAAAAGTAACTTAAAAAAATACATACCTTATAATATATACATATATTCACAAACTACACATATACATGCGTTTATTTACATATTTAGCAATTAATACATATTTAGCAAATATGTATTAGTTTTTTATGACTTGATTTTTGTAAAAATAAATAGATGATCATAATATGATATATTTTATGTGTTACAAATAATAAAAAGTAAAAGTATATATTTATGATATATATTTTAAATAATATTTTTTATCCTTATAATGCTTACTAAAAACATTATAATATTGAAACATAGGTCTGTGTCGACCCTTACTTCAATTTTTCAATACACCCTCTTATTGCTTCTATACAAAGGTTCTTATTTCTATCGACCTACGTACGTATATTATGTTTTTTACCCTTTTCATCTCTGTCTCTCTTCACCTGAAATATAGTAAAATTATAAAGATTTTCATGAAAATTATTAAATTTTACAACATAATTAGACTTACCAATACCCCATTTCTTGACAAATCAAAAAATAATAAAAATAGTATTATATAATGGCTGCCTTTTTTAATATAATAATTTTTCATATTATGATAAATAAACTTTCCTAATTTAATGTCTATCCACCCCGCGACATAGTATTGATATGGCCAAGATAAGACCCCAGTTTACCGGTAACTATTCTGTAATTCATAATATATCAATTATTTAGAAAACATATAAAAAAAATTACATGTGGAAAGAAACATTTATAATTTAGTAAAAATCATCAATTAATATTTTTTAACACATTACATTTTTCTGTTCCTAGGTTTGGCAACTTTAATCTTTTTTATCTGTTTGTTTTTAATACCACGAGCCAATCATGGCGATGCGTTAAATATTTGTTTGTAACGTATTGAATTTTGAAAACTAAACGTTTAACTCCACAGCTCGCCTTTACTTCTTCTAGTGTCGTTATTATTTTTGAATTATCTGATTTATTTCTACGTTGTAATAATAGTTTGTGATTTGTTTATTTGTGGGATCGTGAGTGTATATGTGTGAATTTTAAGTGTAATATTAAATATTAATTTAAAGAAATGATTACTTCAAACGACGACATAAGTCGACTTTTGTAAGTATTATATATTTATAACTATTGTTACATTGCTACTTCTTTTTATTGTAGATTTATTTCGATATTTATATGTATTATACATTAATTTGTAGTAAAATAATATAATTAATAATTAAAACCGAAAAAGGCGGTGGCTGTGACCGTCGTTATTCTAAGTTATTTTCTAAATGAATATAACTAACTTTAATTTCTGGATAGTTTTATTGTTATAACTGTAATATTTAGATACGTATTGCTACAAAGGAATATTTTAAAACATTTTTTCACCTTTTTAGTAATGAGGTACTCCAGGAGATATCTCAAAATGTCCGTCACATGATGGAGGAACTCTGGTTAAATTGGTCACATCTAGGTGTTGACGACAAAACCAAAGTCGACAACATAACCACATTAGTACAAATTGAAAAAGAACTCCACAGGGATGTGATTTCGGAAACGAGGCAGAAGCTAAAAATTATGCAGGGTCAAGTTGACAGTGAGTATCTTCAACGAAGATTTACTGAAATATCAACAAATTTAAAATAATCTAAAAGCTAAAATATATTTTTCAATTCTTAAAATAATACAAAACATCCACACAATATGTGAAAAATTATTTCTTTCAGAGTTAAAGGAAGAAACTGAGGAGTTAAGTAGATGTTTGTCAGTAGACATTACAATTTTGGATTTTAAAGAGGATATGATGCTGGTTGAATACAAGAGAGAGTTAGAAGAACAGATTGCCGGGTAAATTTAATTTCTAGTAGATAGTATTATAGGTCTTTTTATGGATAAGACTTGGCGAATTAGCATAGAGGAGGTACAAGTGCATTGCTGGTCCTTAAGTTGGATGGGCACTAGGGTCTGGCATTACCCAGTGCAAAACGCAGTGGTCAAAGCTACTACTTAAGGCCAGTTTTTAAATGCTGCGGGTGGAAATGATCCGGTTGAGTCTGCCCATGCATGTTGCCATTCCTTACACACATACTTTAGTCTCCTCTTACAACACCATCAGTACCAGAGTGATCCTATTCTAAGCCGGAATCACATGGCTAAACACTAATTATAGTAATATACTAATGGTACATATATTATTAATTTACTTTGAATGACTTTTATTGTTACATTAATATTTAAAATAGTAATAATTCTTTATATCAAAAAATGATACAAAAAATAAGTTATTTTTATTTGTATATAAATACTGTGGTTAAATCCAAAGATATCGTGAACAAATGGAACAGCGGAAAATGAAGATGAATAGGCTGTTAGAATGGCAACGGGATCTAACTGACAAGCTTGGTGTGACCTTCCATGACCTGCAGGAAATACCATTGCCTTCGGAAAATGAATTGGACAAACTCAAAGACCATCTAGAAGTACTTCAAACTGAAAGGGACAAGAGAGTAGAACTGTTCTTAAATACACAAGTTGAGATTAAGGATATCATGGGTAATTGGACTTACTTTAAAAATTGATTTATATACATAAGTATGTTAGGGTAATTCTGGGGCAGATGTGTTAGAAAAGTTTACCAAACAATATATATTTTTCCATAGATTCAGCTTATATTCTTATAATTGTAGATGATAAAGGTTTCTATGGCTCTTCATTTTGTTAGTACATGTAAGCACAATGGGTTAACTTGACTTGTAATGTCAAAATGTTCTTTTTCTGATCCGAAAATTATTTATGGAGGCTGTGCATACTCTCTTATTTGAACTGATGGTAGCAATTTTAGTGATATTAATTAAAATATTTATATTATATTAAAATTATGCCTAAGTAACCAACAATATTATCAGTGTGATTTCTTTTTTTTAATTACTGGGAACTACTTTTACACAGACCATTGTCATCTTGCGTAATACTTATTATATTTTTAAAATGTTTTTATTGTTCCAGCAAGCTTGGGTCAAACATGCTTGCTTAAATTTTTTATTCTAAAATGATAATTTAAGTTTTTCAATGTGATTTGCTTAACATAAGTAATTTACATAAAAAATGCTGAAATTAATATAAATGATAATTAGTGAAAGCTTTAATTAGTGATTGTGAGGTTTTTTTTGTTCAGTTCCAAACCATTATTTAAATTTTAGTAAAAATATTATTTTTATTTAATATTTTAGATAAATTGCAAATAAAGCCGCAAAATAAGTTTGAACATATGGCAGTTACATCTCTGTCAGTTGATTTTAAAGTAACAGATTTGAACATGGATAGATTGGCCAAACTGCGACAGGACCTGCAAGAGAGATATGAACAAACTAATAATAGGGTACAGTATATAAAAAAAAACACTTTTTCTTTCCAATTTGCACATTGATTTGCTGAACTCACATCACACTAACTTGCTACCAGCATGAGACATGACAATAACTAATTCCCATCAGTTGGATTCAAATCTGTGCTGCAACTTTATAGGATAATAAAATATGTACCTCATTTTTACCCTGTTTCTTGGAATATTTTTTTACACAGGCACTAAATTTGTATACTCTGTTCCGTTCCCCACTTTCCGCCGAATTTGATGCATTTCCACACTTTTACCTTGTACAAAAGTGAGATAATAAAACATAAAATATTATATTTGAATTACTAAATATTTTATTCCATCGAGTGGGAATCAAACTCACAACCTATCGGATGTAGAGTCACATGCTTGTATCAATTGCACCATAAGAACCTCTATAAGGCTCAGTTAAGATTGTAAATGTGATGACTGTAGTTTCACCAATCATCAACAAATATCTAAAATAAAGAAAAGCAAGCTAAATGTCCTATCACTACCTGTGCCACCTTCTTCCTTTCTATCTATATACATATGTGGTTAAAATAAGGAAATTGAATAATTAACCAGAACTTTCATACTAATTAATAATATTTGTTAAGCATAATATATCTCTTTTATGTGGCCTACCTTATGAATTATTGTAATTATAAATATATTTTTTTTCTTTTCTTTCTTTTGGTTTGAGAATTGTATATTATCATAATTAATTATCTGTTCTCCATTCATTGTCACTGACATAAATTATTTATAATAATATTTTTTTAATGTACAGGTTTTAGAGTTGAGGGAACGCCTATCCAAATTGTGGGACTGCCTCGAGGAAGATCACATTTATAGGGAAAATTTCTTGCAAGCCCACCCTGGCTGCCATCCTACTACAGAAGTGGCCATAAAAGAGGAAATCAAAAGATGTGATCAAATCAAAAGGCAAAAGATTGCAGTAAGTGATTGTTAATCAATAGTTCTTGCTTGGTTATTGTCTTTAAAATTGCTTTGTGAAATGTTTGTATTGTTATCTATTGTAACATAATTAGTTCCTACTTTACATTTGGTAAGACAAAAAAGCTGAAGCACTAGCATAAAAAGAAAATAAAAAATAATATATGAACTCACTTCTTAGCTCATTAATCAATTGAATGCTTAACTGATTAGTTTTATGAAGACACAAAAAATATACCTTGAAATCAAACAGTGAATTTAATGAAATTCATATTATTGTGGTGTTAATTTTAAGTTAAAGTTGAGGTTATTGTGGCTCAGTGGCACAACCGTCTAACTATAAACGCGACAGTAGTGGGCTCATTTGCCACTCCGAGCAATGCAACATTTTCATTTTCTCACTCTGGTGAGAAGATGAAACAAGGCTAAGCATTACACTTGAGAGTTCACCAGTTAGTGTGAAACTGAAAAACAAAAACAAAACAATGATAAAATATACTTTTTCATTAATAAATTTTTATTTCTTTGCTCTGGCAACAAGGCAAAGCGCGGCAGCGGGTTCTGCTAGTCAACCCACTGTCTCAAATTCGGCGGAAAGTGGGGAATGGAAGTGGAACGGAGTGTCTTAAAAACTACGTTCTCAAGTTCCCTCTGCCGACCCTGTAATGTGCGGGATACAGCGTGATGATGCTCAGTGTTTTTTTCTTTAAAACATAATTATTAATTTTTAAATTTGATGTTAACAGGTATTTGTTGCCAATGTTCGTACAAAGATCAAGCTGATGTGGGACAACATAATGTATTCAAACCAAGAGCGTGAGGAATTTGTGCATTACTATCAAGACATTTTCACTGAAGACACTCTAACACTGCACGAGTTATATTTGGATAAAATATCTAAGTTCTACAATGATAATAAGTTAGTATCATTCATCATTAATAATATGTATTTATAAAGCAAATTTTGCGGCTCTGACTTCCGCCATACGAAACGCATTGCCTCAAATTCGGGGTAAAGTGGTGAATGGAACAGACTATCTTAACACTATGATCCTAAATTCCCTCTATATGGTGGCTGAAAAAAAAGTAAATTAGCACAGTGTTTGTTTATAATTTAAATGTATATTTCATTTTATTATCATTGATCTTTGAAGCCAAAATTATTGAAGTTATTGTAACCGCAAATGTGAGCAATGAAAGGGAATTAATTACTATCATTACCTCACTTCCACTTGGTAAAAAACAAACGGCGCAACTTGACTGCATTGTTAGTTCGTAAAACAGGCATATCTAGGAAATGGAATATCTTAATGCTAAGTTTACTCTGTCTACCATACTATAGTCGGCTTAAAGTGAATCTGAACTTATAGTAAATCTAAGTGATCTCTGTATATATGAAGATTTATTAACAACAAAAAACTCATAGGGGATGTTGATGTGACAGGAGCCTAAGGTTGTATTTTTTAAATTTTTGTTTGTTTGTAATAAAACTAGGCATTAAAAGTATATTGTATAATTTAACAGGCACATCTTTGAACTAATAGTAACACGCAAGAACCTGTGGCTCAAAATGACGGAGTTAGAAGCGCGTGCCTCGGAGCCCGGGCGGTACAACAACCGCGGTGGGCAGCTGCTGCGGGAGGAGAAGGAACGCAAAGCCATAGCTAGTAATGTTAGTATATGTTACTTCTACAATTTTATAGTATAACTATGTAGTGTACAGTACGATCGATGAATTGTGGCCGTTTTAAAAGTAGGACGATTGAACTTTTGTGTATTGTTGACTGAGAGAAATGGTAAAATTCTAAAACAACTCAGTAATTTAGAGTGGCCATGGCTCGTCGATTGTATTGTAGTTATATAAGAAGCATATATTGGAATAATTACTCATAAGAATCAATGGCTCTCTTTCCTAAGTGTTGTTATTACTACTGTAACAGAAAGAAGTTTGTTATTGAAATGTAATTTTAGTATATGCTACTTTTAAACATCTGTATTTTTAACCAACCACATTACTTTTATACATGTGAAAGTTTGTTTCATTCTTTTGAAAATCTTCTGAAAGGATTAATATGTAACAATGTTATATAGCCAATACCTCAGAATTAAACATAATGTTTTATTTTTTGGCTATAATATAATTTTTTTTAAGGGGATGAAGTTATGTTGGTGTCTCTTGAGTTGGGCACCAATTTCCACGTCATAATAAAAAAATAAGTACATGATATTAAAAATGTTATATAAAAAAACGAGCTACCTTCTTTATTCAGACAAGCAGTGAAGTAATTTGCTATATGATTTACAGTTACCAAAAATCGAAGCCGAAATTCGTGATCTTGTGGGTGAATATGAACATAAAACGGGAACTACCTTCACTGTGGACGGAAGACCTCTTCTGCAACTGATGCAAGATGACTGGGAGATTAGGAAAGCTGTAAGTGCTTAGCATACAACTAAGAAAAAATGTTGTATTTATAACTTTAAATGATTATTTATAAATAATTGTTGTAACGCTGCGTGTCCGCAGGAGCGCCACAACAAGCTGTCGGCGCGCAAGCAGGCGGCGGGCGCCACGCCCACCACGCCGCTGCTGCGCTCGCTGGCCACGTCGCCGCTGGGCAAGCGCAACCGCACCGCCGCCGGCCTCGCCGCCACCGCCGAGCGGCACAGGTACCTAGGCAGCCACTAGGCAGCAAACTTTAAATAACTTATTATATCTAACGTACAAACACAGTATAACATTTGCTTCACTTTTATTCTGGCTGTCAAAAACAAGTTTTAATAGAAACGGGTAAGACATATGTCGTGTTCTAAGACGCGCTCCACTCATTCTTTTAATTGCTTACATTACATGTAAAACGGTATGTCACATTTTTATAATTTATTTATGTTCCTTAATATAAATATAATACGTATAATAATATTTCGGTCGTAATTTTAATGTATAAAATGCTGAGAATTTTTAAACTTGTTGAAACACTAGATGACGACAAAAAAAATTGCTAAACGCAAAAGCCTTCAGGGGATTAACTTTCAAATTTCAACTTAAGATTCATACTTTCTATGTATTTTTTATCTTATAATTGTATGTAACCAATGATTCATGTATAAACATTTTTATATTATAGTTTATGTATATATTATTATTATTTTTTTCAGCGTCTAATGTCTGCCTAATATCTAAATATTTAAAATTGATAACAAAATTATGTTTGGTTTTAAAATATTAGGAATCTATGAATTGGTTTTAATACTTCATCAGTGGTAAAATTTTATAAGTTAATTCATAACTTTATATCTTAGTTTAGCTAAGTTACACTTGTGTGCCTTTGCAGCTTGTGTACCTTTGGGCAGAGGGGAATGAACCTAGTGTTATGACAGAATTAGACAAATTCGTTGCCCATTTTTGGCCGAATTTGAAATATGCCATACGTTGAGTGGTGAAACTTTACGCTCGCTTAGCCTTGTATTCAGAACGAGACAAGAAATTAACTCTACTCTACTTAGCTTCACGCTATATCCCGCACATGGCAGGATAGGCTGAGGAAACTTGGGAAACTAGTGTTAAGACACTCCGTTCCACTTTCGTTCCTCACTTTCCCGCTGAAATTGAGACATTAAAGAAATTGAAGAAGAAATTAAAATATTAAATATTTCAATTGCTCGTGTTGGAATCGAACTCACATTCTGTCGCGTTTAAAGTTTCACGCTTATGTCCTTACGCAAGCCTTAAACATAATATTAATGTATCATTATGCAAAAAATATATATGTATAAATGAATATAAAAAGTTGAGTATAAAGTATATAAGAGGCCTGTCGTGGCGCAGCAGCACAAGAGTGTGACTGTAACCAATAGATTCTGGGTTCGATGCCCAGTCGAGGAAATGAAAAATTTAATATTTTCAATTTAAATATTTAATGTTTCATTTCTTCGCTCTGGTAATAAGGCAAAGCGCGGCGTTGAGTTCCGCCACTCAACACGCAATGCCTCAAATTCGGCGAAAAGTGGGGAACGGAGTGTCTTAACACTAGGTTCCCGGATTCCCTCTGCCTACCCTGCCTCGTGCGGGATACAGCGTGAAGCTGAAAGAAAAAAAAGAAAAAGAGTATAAAGTGTATGTAAGCAGTCCTTCCCACCCGTAGGCCGCCGAGCAAACGTCAGCTCATCACCGGCAGCGCCACCAAGGCCGTCACGACGCTGTCCTCGAACCTGTCCGCGCTCAAGCGGTCCGCCATATCCACTGTTAAGAGGTGAGTCATTATGTTTATTTTATTAAATGGGTGACATATTTGTTTTGTCTCTTCTTTTTCTGTCTTTTTTCTCGTACTTTTTTTTAAACTTGACAGTGTATATGCATGGTAGGCAGAGGGAACTTGGGAACGCGTTGCTTTTACACTCTGTTCCCATTAGGACTTACCACTTGAATTCTTCTTGAGGCATTGCGTGTTGGGTAGCGGAACTCAACACCGCACTTTGCCTGTTACCGGAGTGAATAGGAATCGAACTGCAACCTTTTGCCCGCGCTCCTACGTCACGACATGTTTCAAGGGTTATTATTAAGATAATAATAATTAAATGAATGTTTTTCTTATTGTTAAGAAAACTTTCAAAAGTCATGCTATCACTATCGTGCGTGCTTAATATATTTCACGCTTATTTCCGCATAAAATTAGGGGCTGTTGGACCTAGTGTCCAGACACTTTGTACCCGAATTAGAGACTGCGTGTTCAGTGGCGCAACTAAACGCCGCATTTTTACTACCAGATCGAAAAAATGCGAATAATAATGGTTTCGCGTAGTAATTAGAACTATAATCGACGTAGTACTACTGCCATGACGGCCATAATCACTGGGTTATTTATATCAGTATATCTCACTAAAAGCAGTAAAATAATAACAATTGATTTATTTATTTAGTTGTTTCTTTTACTGCGCTGTTGAATGAATCCTAATAGAGTTAGCAAGAATAATACTTAAAAAATAATGAATTTATACCAATTCACACTTTATTGACATATATTTTTAATGTAGTGTTGATATTATTTTAGTTATTATATACATACCTTTTTTTCATTTTGAAGGCGCAATTTAAACCATTTTTTTTTAATTAATAAAAAAAGAATGAACGTCGATATTTTTAAGTAAACTTTCGCTTTATTACGTACAACTTTTTAACAGAGCGGTACCGACCATTACGAAAGTAATTATATTTTAATGTATATAATATTAATTTTAGTATACGTATCCATTATTATCATCAATTTTATTAAATAAAATTAAAATGGTTATATATTTTAAACTAAAACTTAGTGTTGCGTTACATCATCTTCCGTTTTTTTATATTTTTAGTGACATTACTAGACTTGGATAATGATCATTAAAGAGTTTGTTTGTAATCTCTCACTAATCTCAGGAACTACGTGTTCAAATTGAAAAAAATATAATATATATTTGTATTAGATATTCTACTTTTCGTAAGGATATAATATAACATCAATCTCGTTTCTATGTAATTTACTGAACTTGATAATATGCAATGGATAGTAAGCGTGTATTATATGCAAAATGAAACTTTTATTTCCATTTTAAATTTAATATGAAGTTAAATTTTCTGAGTCAAAATCGAACTTATAACCTTTCAGTATCGATTAAATATAAATTAAACTATATTTTTCATACCCGTCTACAATTTCAGTGCTCGCTTGTAACCTAATGAAGTGCGAACGTTACATAACCAGGCAAGTCATAGTAAAAGTAATTACGAATATGTTACATAAGTAGAGGGATTGAGAAGTATTGTTTATGAAAGTGTTACAAGCATAATTATTTTGTTTAATTATACAGCCATTTTGTTTTTTTTTGTTGCTTTTGTTAATATCGTTATAATAAGTATGTAATTAATGTTCTGTAATTGGAATGTAATGTTGTGCTATCTATTGCTTCAATTTTATGTAGTGGAATATATTTTTATATATATTTTTTTGTTTACAATACTTTAAAATATATTCAGGGTTCCATACATTGAAAGGAATAAACGGAAAGCTTTGTTATCCGTCTATCAAAACCATTTGATATACTGTTGAGATAAAATTTTAAGGATTGCGGTCGTGTGTACTTGAAGGTTGATTTTTTCCCTTAGAGCAAAAAGTTAATTTTCTAAGTATATGCGATTAATAAATAAGAGCATTTATTCATCGCTTTACATGCATATAAAATTCGCCGCAGAATCAAAACCTTCAGTAAACCCGAAAAGTGGAATATCGTAGGTATTTCATAAAAAAAAATCTTTACAGATTTATACTTGTAATTAATTTCATATAAAATAATTACATACGCACATTACAAAAACTTCAATTGTAGTTGTCGACATTAATAAATTGTACTGCCTGCCTGCAATCTGAAAATTGTTATGTAATTTTGGGAGTCCGACCCGAACTTGACCGGTTTTATTTTCTATAGATTCATAGTTATATTTTGATTGATTACTTGTATTTTTTTTTGTTTTTATAAATAGTGTATTCTTTAACTATTTCTTGCGTGTTTTTTGTCCTATACAGTATAATATATATATATATATATATATATATATATATATATATATATATATGTATATATATATGTATATATATATATATATATATATATATATATATGTATATATATATATATATATATATGTATATATATATATATATATATATATATATATATATATATATATATATATATATATATATAGTTTATGAATATCGAATTTTTAAATTATTCAAGTGTTAAGTACGTTCAAATTTCATAAAATTTAGATGAGTAGAAAGAAATATATTTTATATTATCTTTGGATTACAGTTTAGCATTAATACCGGTGTCTAGCATTTTTATTATTCAAACACTTCCTGTTTTCACTTTTCTTTTTTATTTGCTAGTAATTGTTGTTGTTTTTATTATACTTTAAAGCTGACTTATAAACATTGTGATGTGTCAGAGCTGCTTTCATAATCAATCTCTGTGATGGCAGCTTTAACATAAAATCTATTGAAAATTCACGTAATCAATCTTCTTAATGGCTCGGCAATGACACATGATTAATCAATAAATAGAAGTAACGGTATTTCAATTTGTATTTAATTGTACTTGTAGGATTTCTTAGATTACTATGTAATAATTGTATAGGTTAATATATATTTTATGCCGGTGTGGTCTGTGGGGCCTTCTCTGCTTCAGGTTCTAAATCAAATGTTAAAAAGTTTATATATATATATATATATATATATATATATATATATATATATATATATATATATATATATATATATATATATATATATATATATATATATATATATATATATATATATATATATATATATATATATATATATATATATATATATATATATATATATATATATATATATATATATATATATATATATATATATATATATATATATATATATATATATATATATATATATATATATATATATATATATATATATATATATATATATATATATATATATATATATATATATATATATATATATATATATATATATATATATATATATATATATATATATATATATATATATATATATATATATATATATATATATATATATATATATATATATATTAATTTTATGTTGTAACATACATAAGTCACCTATGAAATGCCTAGATAATTTTGTTCCGAAAAAAAATTTCCCCTTTCACAGTTAGACTTCATTTCATATATTTAAATATTTTTTTGTCTATACAGGCGTATAAGTGGTCGTCTGGCGGCACGCGCTGTAACGGAAATAAAGGGTGACCATGCAAAACGTAAGCTTGACTATGGAACTGAGGGGAAGAAAACGCCTAAAGCCACTGTTAATGGCAGCATTCTTAAACATAAGCGGACTGTAAGTATTGTGTGAAAATTCCACTACAAATCCGGTTTGATTTGGTCAGCACCCATTTTATCCATTTTTCAAGCCTAGAGCCAAAGTAGTCATTTGTATTTGATATTCAGCTCGTCTCCTTTCTTCCTGGTGGTTGGGAATTAGGGAGAGCTGTAAACTCGAGGTTTAAATTGAAAAAAAGGTTTCAGTAAGAATATAAAAATAAAAAACTAAAAAATATATATGTTATTGACGTGACGTTGAGTTCTGCCACTCAGCGCGGTGCGTGAAAATCTGTAGTGTAAATTGTGTGGTGAAAGTGTATTTTTAAACTTAAAGAACACAATAATAAGCGTCTTCCCTTCAAAAAGAGACTATAAGAAAAGTACCGATGGACATATTCTTAGTGCAACATTGAATGTATTAAAATAGGTCAAATTTAAATTACTTATTAGCCAAATTAATAGCTAGATCGTAATAATATTATTAGTGCATGTAAGTTATTGTACGTTATTTAAAAAAAAAATGTATTCCCCAGTCGTGCGGTCGCCGCCGCAGCGGGCGCCGCTCCATGAACGCGACGCGCAGCACGGCGTCGCAGGAGGCGCGCGACCCGCTCATGGAGACCACGCTGTTGACCACGTATACTGATTTCAAGGTGAGGACCCTCTTTGAACCCTCTTTTTTTATATTTCTTTTGTATGAATGAACAATTTTATTATATAAATATGGCTATTTATAGATTAATTAATTTAATATAATAAATTACAGGATGGCATTAACGAGCGGCAAATAAGTCGCAGTTCAATGGCAACGAGACCGCAAGAAGCAACCGTCCCCACCATCGTGTATCAGACGCTAGAGGAAAACACCCCAAAAAAAACTTTGAGGACCAACGCCACACCCCTCACACCGAAAATAGGTAAAGAAAATATACAGCATTCTAACGTTCACATGACGCCCAAAAGCAATTTACTATCTACACCTACAAGATTAACGAGATCGGCTTTGAAATTGAATAACGATGGCTTCGCAACACCCCGAGCTCCCTTATCAGCGAACAAAGTGAATCTGCAAAGACAAAATACATTGTCCAATATGGCGGTCAGAACAACGCCGAACAACGTTAGCCGGTCTAAATCCCATTCACATTTGGTTAGAGCGAAGAATTTACCACCGCTTATATAAATTGTGTGGACATATTTTAATATAATATTATAATTTTATTTAGAATGATCAGTGTGAGAGTTGTTAAGTTAATTATAATATAATATTTAACAATATTTTAAACATATAAAGTACTAACGATTTTTTTTTATATAAATATAAATATTTGATGACGCTCAATTCCCACCGCGAGAAATGCTCTGTTTTCTTGTTGTGATAGTAATATATAAAACGCGGTGTTGGGTTCCGCCAATGTATGGAAAATTGGGCAGTGCGTAGGAAACGGAATGCTTTAATACTAGTTTATCTCTGAATACGGAAAATTTTAATGGGTTTTTACAACAATTTAAAAACTTATAATTAAGGAGCGTTCAAAATATTTTTCTTTCATACTAATCAAGTTACACGCTACTATTTATTATAATATATTTAAATGTGTTCACATTTATTTGACAGTTTTCGGTTTTTCAAAGGAAAATCTAATGTATAATAATATTTGACATTTTTTTCTATTTGTGATTTTGAATTGAGTCTCATTTATTGATTTTCTATGACATTGTATTGGTATCATTTAATTTGTTAATAGATTATGTTAGTATGGTTTTTTTTTACTTAGTTTCATAAGTTTTTACAGATTTTTGAGGATATAATTTTGATTTTAGTTATACTTAGTTTGTTAGTTATTTGCTTATTGAAAGTGACATTGTTATCATTTTAGTTTGAGTGATAACAATTTGACTTTGTTACTTAGCTGTCAAAAAATATGCTTTTAATATTTTCCTGTATAGAAAAACGAGAAAATGTATCGGCAGCTCTAAATGTGAAATGTACTTAATACTGTTCAGTATTGGTTTTGATCTTAGCATGTGTGGTTCACTTTTATTCAACTTATTTAATTAACACAATGATTTTAATATAATTCGCACTAATTTTAATTTGTAAATTATGGTTGTAATATATTATGCATAGTTGATATTTGTGTTTTATTTATACACTAGCGACACCCTTAATACACTATTTAGTAATGTCAATAAAGTTTATTAAGTAATCTCAATAGCTTTTTTGTTCTTTTAAGACAATTTTTTTTAAGACAATATCTATACATTGGTTTTTTTTTAGCTTCACGCTGTATCCCGCACGAGGCAGGGTAGGCAGAAGGAACCCGGGAATCTAGTGTTTAGACACTCCGTTCCACTTCCGTTCCCCACTTTCCGCCGAATTTGAGGCATTGCGTGTTGAGTGGCGGAACTCAACGCCGCGCTTTTGCCTTATTACCAGAGCAGAGAAATGAAACATCAAATATTTAAATTGAAAATATTAAATATTTCATTTCCTCGACTGGGGATCTGGGGACCCAGAACCTGTCGGTTACAGTCACACGCTTGTGCCGTTGCGCCAAGACAGGCCTCGGCCTCTATACATTGAAAACTATAATTTCAACGAAATGAATAAAAATTCTTGATCTAAATATTATAAATTGATGTAACTTTTTCATTCATTAACTGTTTTAAATTAAACAAACACTGAAGTGTATCTAGTTAGCCGTTTATGAGATATTCGCGTACAAACGCAGAAACAAAAATTTAAAAAATCACTACGATCTTTTTTATATATGTACAGACAGTGATCAGTTACTAAATTAATATAAATATATATATGAGCCTATTGAATTGAGTTAAATTAAATATTTATTAAATTCCCTTCTAAATGTATAATTAAGTTAGTGGTACTCCGATAAACTTTAATAACTTGATTAAAATATAAATTTAAGTAGATTTATAAAAAGTCAAGCTTTTCTCAATAGTATGCTTATTTTAGTTGTTTTCATTATTTAACTAATATTGTGAACAATACTATTATTATAAGTCTTAACCATACTGATTTAAGCGATAAAAGTAAAATGTTTGTCAATAGATCTCTATACTTCATTTAATATGTCGATATTTTTCAATTTCGAAGTAGGACAAAATGGTAGAAGATTTAGAAGAGCAGTAGACGGTGATAAGTATGATATAGAAGCGATAATAAACCATGATCATACTGAAAAAATATTTGGAAAACCCGATATCGGTAGATTAATGTATGTATTAATAATATTTTGAAAGATTTTGTTAAAAATTCGATTTTTTAATTGCAAAGTTAATTTATATTTATTTTTATATGTATATGGCATTTTTTATAGTGAATTATCGTATCTGTCAATATGCATGATAAATGAACATAAAGATGTAACTGGCTTTATGACTTTAAACGACTATCCCAATGTAAGAGGCTTAGATCCTGGTGAATGGGAGGTGTGGATACGAAATATGTTTCAGTTAGTATATAATTAAATTATGTAATCTTTTTTGGATATATAAAGCTTCCTATATAAAAAAAGAACGTTTCGTCAATTTTTATATACATTGTCTTTAAGTTAAGATTGTATAAGTAAAATGTAAGCGTTATTATTTTATCTTGAATTTTATGAATAGTAATTGCTATTGCAAGATTATATTTTTTTGGCCATTGACTATTGCGTCTTAATGAATTGTTTTGATAATAAAAGTGTAATTGATTTGCTGAACTAATTTCAGCCTTCAGCCAACTATACAAAAATAATGCCATTTTATTTAATACTTAGTAGTAGTCCCACGAATAGAAATCATAATTTAAAAGGTCATTCAATGATTTCAAAATAAAAAAAAATATATTATTTAACAATTATTATGCTTAGGAGACTGGGATATGATTTTTTTTATTTCATTATATTTTTTTATCTTTTATTATTTATTTCAGCAAATATTATTTATCAAGAAACACCTTGTTCGTTCATTTCATGTGTTGTGTAGATGCGGTAACGGATTTCTTTATACAAGAAGCATTCGCATCTGTTTTTCGTAACGACGATTATCTTTTGAACATTGTTTTTATTGTTCCGATTGGATGCCCTAAAAGTAATGAAAAAATGATATTGTTATTTGATACCACAAATCTTTCTCATATTTTTGCTATATCCCATATCCTTAGCAGAGTAGGCAGAGAGTACCTGGAAACCTAGAGTTAAGATACTCCGTTCCGTTCCTCGCTTTTGAGGCATTGCGTGTTGAAAGGCGGAACTCACGTCGTGTCTATGTCTTGTTGCCAGAGGGAAATGAAAATATTAAATATTTCATTTCCTTGGGTGGGGCGCAAGCCCACAATCTATCACCTTTATAGTCACACGCTTGCCCCTGCGGCTCAACAGGTCTCCAATTACATCAATATTTTTTACCCTTGAATGTAGATGAAGAATGATCCTTAAGAAAACAATAATCGTAACCTGCCGTAAGGCAAACGTTTATATGCATGAAACACACACCAGGAGTAGTTGAGTCAACTATGCAGGATATCTCACATATGTAGTATAGCCCAGCAATTATTGGGAAATAAGCTCACTATACCATTTGTCCGTGTTTCATTGTACTTGTATCGAAGGCTAGTATTGCAATATTTTAAAACTGATAAGAATACATATTCGTACGTATATTTTTAGATTGGACCTCTAGATATCAGGCCTTTACGAAGTACAACATACATAGATTCAAACCTAAATGTTACAGCGATTGCGATACATCAATGTTTCTGTATACGGCAATGCGCAATGAGTTTTGTCCTAAACTAAGAATACGGAGGGCTGTGTTAGTTCTACATTTTTTTTTATTACTGTAAAGCTTTTAAAACAACTTTTATTGAGTACTATTCTTTAAATTAAAAAGAGATATAAATTTATACTTGTAGATAAACATATGTATTTCTACTTCTTTGGTAATGACTTATTTACTATTTATTTAACTTATTAAAGGTCTACAATAAAAAAATACGTAACTGTTCGCATTTATATTTGAATGTTACAGAACGACGTATTTTTTTTCTTAAAATGATATAGAGTTTAAAGAATTAAACTGACGCATTTAAATATAGAGAGGAAGATAGTGATGACATAATAAAGATTATGGCTAAAAGTAGTCCAGTTTTACATGAATTATATGGCGATTTCTACGTAAGTGAAATTATAGGGCGACATCCGGAAATTGATCGAAAAATCATTGTAGCTGACGTAAGTTGTAATAATAGCAAATACTATGTTTGAATATTAATAGCAAAAACATTTTGTCATCAGGTCTCTTCTTTATCAGTTTAAAATATTATATTTGTAGATCTTATATTTTGTATTGATCCTTTACATAATTTGTCCCCTAATGCAATAACATATAGTTTTGACTATGTTTTAGTCAGCTATCCACCTAGGCCGTGGTCCGAATTATGCTCACATTGCTCACGACGCTTACACTGCTAACGTGGGGTCCGATATTAGTAATCGCGCCAACGTCTGTTAGCAGTACTAATAATTAAGACCACTTGTGAGCGTTCTTACGACTTTGACAAGTTAATATGTTAGACTTGACAAATTAGTAAGCAACTAAAAGAGCATTTTTTGATATAAATATCAGTGGAGTATGTGGTATAGCCGATGAAGATTATAAATTGCTTGTGAAAATGGCTGTATTCAAGCAAATTGACGATAGTGACATTGACGTGAAGGATATATTAAACGTCAAAATAACATCAACGCTCACGGTGCTCACGCTCCGACCTGCCTGTGCAGCCTGTGACGTCACAAGTGACGTCATACTATTCGCAACGCTAACTGTGAGCGATAAAAGCTCAATACGGACCGAATGTTGGCGCGCTGTGACCGATGTGAGCTAATTACGGACCACGGCTCTATTTAACACAGTAACAATATTGCAATCTTTACGGCATTTGTGGTGACTTAGTACTTAGTGAACGTGTAAATCTAAATCTTGGTTTAAATCGTAGAAAATCGTCTACAATATAATAAACAAATGTAATGTAGCAAATTGTCCCAATAAAATTGCATAAACTAAAACTAATACATTTATTTTATTTTAATCCAGCATTTTTTTTCTTTAGCATCAAGATCAGGTTGTGGGAGTTATGTGTGTGAATTCAGAAATTAACTACGAAATGCTTCAACGTACATACGAATTAGGTCCTCTCCACGGACTTAAAAAAGCAACGCCTTTGGAAAAAGAAAAATACAAACGAACGAATACATTGCTCCAAACTTTTGGGTGACATAAAATATTAAATAATATATTTTATAAGTATTATATATATTGTAGTATATTTAATGTAGTATATTTAATTTTTTTTTCAGCTTCACGCTGTATCCCGCACTAGGCAGGGTAGGCAGAGGGAACGGAAGTGAAACCTAGTGTTATGACACTCCGTTCCACTTCCGTTCCCCACTTTCCGCCGAATTTGAGGCATTGCATGTTGAGTGGCGGAACTCAACGCCGCGCTTTGCCTTATTACCAGAGCGAAGAAATGAAACATTAAATATTTAAATTGAAAATATTAAATATTTCATTTCCTCGACTGGGGATCGAACCCAGAACCTGTCGGTTACAGTCATACTCTTGTGCCGCTGCGCCACGACAGGCCTCAGTATATTTAATGAGACAACTTAATCAAAAAAAATATATTACTATTATATATTAAAATATTATATTTATTATTTTTATAGTGTTATTCCACACTTTGTCAGAGCACTTGAACGGTTTCCATGATGTGCGGGTTCAAATCCTGCTTCGTTAAAAATTTTGTACATTCGTAAATTTAATATTTAAATTTAGTGTTAGAAATATTTATTACTCGTACAACTTATTAATTAAAGCTTATTAAATACATATATCATAAATTATGATATATGTATTAAATAAGCTGTTTTAAAGTTTCGTTAGTATAATATTATGATTCATAATATATTATAATAACGAAACTTTAAAATGTGTAATTTTAAAATTGATTATTACACTGATTACACTCACCATTGTTATTGCATATTACTACTTAAATTTTGATGGTTTTCTGAAAAAACGAAACAGAATTCTGAAACGTAATACAATATCAATAATAAAGAGATTTATTGTATACTTATTATACAAAAGACGAGTAATATATTACTTTCTCAATATTAGAGATCCTATAATGACTGGCCAATGGAGTCCTTACAGGGATAAGAAAAAAGAAAAAGTAAACAAAATTAAGGTAAGATTAAAATGCGTCGTCGTTAATATTTTTTATGTTAATTTAGTGATTGCCAAGTAATAGGCTTCAAAAACTTTCTGCTCCTTTATTCGATTTAACAAAACGTCATCACGAAATGAAAAGATTCAATATTTAAATTGTAAATATTAATATTTCATTACCTCGAGTAGGGATCGAAACCACAACCTGTCGCGTTAAGTCATACTCTTATGCCTCTGGCTACAAATACATATTATAATTTAATTATACACATTGTCCGTCTCTCGTGAATCAGTGGCATAAGCATTTAATTTCGATTGCGATTTCGATGGTCTTCCGCGGAAATAGATAATTTGTTGTTTTAATTTCTTCACTTTGGACAAATAGCGCTGTAAAAAGAAAACATTACCGTTCTTGGGGGATGTCAATAAAACCATTGCACACCGAGACACACCGCGTGTGACTGTAAACGTGACAGGATCTGAGTTTAATCGTCACTTGAGAAAATGAAATATTTAATATTTTCAAATTAGATATTTAATCTTTATATTTCTTCGCTCTGGTAACAAGGCGAAATGCGGCGTTAAGATCCGCAACTCAACACACAATGCATCAAAATCGGCGGAAAGTGGGCGAGTATCTTAAAACTAGGTTTCCAAGTACCCTCTGCCTATCCTGCCAAAAGTGGGATAGAGCGTAAAGCTGAAAAAAAAGACAATAATATTTCGTAGGTGCAGCCAGAAACCAACCACGTAAAAAAAGTTCATAGCAGGGTTAATTTCGATCGTAAAACTACTTCGATAATCGATGATTATAAGCAAAACAGTTCAGAAGATTACAGTGAAAGAGAATTACATTTTCCCTCAGTTTATGTAGAGGCTTCTCAATCTATCATAAACATACTCGAAGACGATCCATTTGATTACGATATTGTGAATATAGATAATCGGCTGTTGACTGTACCTGAAGTTCTTTCTTCTGAATTTTTACTGTATGTTCATCACTATTATTTCCTCCTAAGAAAGTGTATTAATAAAAAGTGCTGAAATTTACGTAAGGGGTTAGGTAGAGTATTCAGACACTGTGTTCTCCGCTTTATGTCTGAATTCAAATTATTTATCTCGCAACAGCAGTAAAATTAAAATAATTTAAATATAACCATCTACTCAACTATATGGCCCAGTGCCCACTGTAGTGCTAAATCTTCTACCTGTTATACATGAGAGAATTCCAGACAGACATTGTGTGTTGTAAATTGTTTCTATCAGTAGTATCTGGAAACTTCTACAACATTTTTCTATACGAATTATTTTTTAAGGCCTAAATCAGAAAACAAAGGACCAATACGATCTCATGCGAATGAAGCTAAAAACATAATGAAACGTAATGTATAACTATAAATTCCTTTTTTATTTGTTTTGTTACATATAGAATGTATAGGTTCTTATTTACGATGACCTCTACTTTAAGGAAGGACTTCTTTATTGAGAGCAAAAACTAAGAAGGAAATTGAATTACAAAAATATTCCGGCGATCCTAATGCTTTTATGATTGAGTTGTTTGGTTTTCGTGATGATATTGATGATAGGTAAGGTTAATTGTAATAACTATAATAACCTTTTAACGTGTCCTTGTTAATGTAATGAAATTATTTTTAGTTTTTGTAAGATTTTATTTTGGACATGACTTCATCGTTAGTAAATAAGTCATTGTATATCCATTGAATTATATTCTTAAATTCTAAACAGATTTCTTACTGAATAAGTAATTGGAATTTTAAATCTTGCATGTTCTATCATTCGTATATAGTTATCAATTTATTGAAAGTTTATTTTATCCGATCAGTTTTACAGCCAGTTTTACGGCCTGTCGTGGCGCCGCAGCACAAGAGTGTGATTGTAAACGACAGGTTTGGTTTGGCTTGTTGGTTTAATTCAAATTAAATATTTGTTTGGGCAAAGTGGGCAAAGCGAGGCAAATCAGGGCAAAGTGAAAAACAGAAGTGGAACGGAGTGTCTTAACACTAGGTTCCCAAGTCCCCTCTGCCAACCCTGCCGTATGCGGGATACAGGGTGAAGCTGAGTAATTTTACAGCCTTGACTTGTGAGATAGAGCACCTAAATACTTGACTTACACAGAATCGTAATACATACCTATCATTATCATTATTAAATTAAATATATATATTATATTTTATTTATAATTTTAATATATAATATTTTGTAAAAATCTCCTTTAAGGCAAGGATTTCATTTGTTAGAAGCGGCTTTTGAGGTAATGAAAGATTATGAATACTGTATCATTCGTGTGCCTTGCAAAGGCAAGAGTTTTCATTTACTACAACATTTTTGCGTAAGTTGAAAAGAATATACATAAATATTACTATTTACTGTTAATTTACGTATAATTTAGGTTTCATTCAATCATAAGTATCATAATTGGGGAAATTTTCAAAGAACCTACCTACACATTATATTTTAAGACCAAACTGTCTTAAGAAAGTCTGACTTTAAACTTGGTGGTTATGGATGAATGAAGAGTGATATTTTTTAATCCCCCGCTCTGGTAAGACAAACCGCGAAAAGAAAAGATCATCACATAATACATATTTCGGGCGAAAAGCGGAGACAGCAGTGTTGAACGTAGATAAATTCTGTCTGCTCTGCTACGTGGAATAAAGGATACAGAATAAAGCGTAAAGTTAAAAAAAAAACACAGAATATTATTTTAACTGCTGCTCTTAACTGGGTTCCATAGACCATATATAACATAATTTTTCATAAAATTAAAAATTGATTGATAAATATTAAGTATAAGTATTAAGTATAGATACAAATAATTGCAGCTAATTCCCACAAAAAATAAAATGTCAAGTGAATACGCCTTGTACGTTGCGCACAGAAACTCTGTACTGAGGTACGTACGATCCTTCAAATAAAATATCTAGTCATTTTATCTTAAGTTTTTGTTAAAGTATTTTAAAACTGATTAAGGATCTACAATTATTCATATCCATTATGCTGGTATATACTTTTTTTTATAGAAAAGACAAGTCAAACGAGCGTGCGTTTAACCTGGCGGTGAGAGATCACCGTCGCCCACGGCCCCGTGTAACACCAGGGAAATACGTGGCATACGTGGCACTCGACTACTGTGCGGTTTCCTACGAAACCGCACAGTAGTCGAGTGCCACGTATCTAGATGATGTGGGTGATACTTTAGTTTGTGACGTAATGTGCGGTTGGAAAATTCGTTGGAAACATTCAGCAGGTACCAAGTCAAACAGTTCTTTAGAACATTCCCCGTTATATATGGGGTAAGGAACGCACAGCGAGGATACGTCTCTACGCAAAGCCAAAGTATCAAGCTCCACACAGTTCATTGGGTCCCCAATGATTCGACTGCTCTACGTTGTACGCGATCAAATGGTTCAAACTGTTACTGGGGTGCATCACCCCAGTGGTGAGAACTGTATTCCATATGAGGCCGAACCCGAACCTGGGCTCTATACAGGCCCAAACGGTGTTTTGGCGTGAAGTACTGTCTCACTCTGCTGATGCCCCCCAGTTTCTTCGAGGCCAACTCGCTCGAAAAGCTGAAGCCCAATATACAGATGCTGGGCGCGGCTTTAAGGAAAGTGTTACCGGAAACTGGTGATACGACAAATGGGGTATTTTAGCGGTTGACGCGCAGACTTGTGTCTTCTGGGGGTTGAAGTGAACCAGGTTCTTTCAACCCAAACGGAGACATTCTAGAGGGTTGCCTTAGCGGAAAACACAAGTTGATTTCGGCACTGGTCGACGTTTTCCCGAGAAAGATTTGCATGGCCGGAGTATACAGCGTCCACAGTGCTAACATCTGCATAACAATGTAAGTAAGAGTCCTCCAACATATCTTTGATATGCAGAAGAAACAGCGTAGGGGACAGTACGCTGCCTTGGGGGGACACCGGCGTTCATACGCATGTATTTAAAGCATAAACCGTTGACAGCGAGCTTGATGCTGCGCCCAGTGAGAAAGCTAGCGATCCACTTGCATAAATTCTCGGGAAGCTCGAAGGATGGAAGTTTTGCAAGGAGCTCCCCGTACCACACATGATCGGAGGCCTTCGCCATGTCCAGACTAACTGCCAGGCCCTCTCCCTTGCTCTCAAAAGCCGCAGCCTAGCGATAGGTTAGGTAAACCAGAAAATCACCGGTTGAGCAACCCTGACGAAAGCCATATTGGCGGTCGTTACTCAATCGGTGATCCTCCAGATTAACCAAGAGCTGAATAGCAATAGGCCTGTAGTTACTTGGATAGGCACTATCACAACACTCACGCAATGCCTCAAATTCGGCTGAAAGTGGGCCTACCCTGCCATGTTTGAGACACAGCGTGAAACTAAGTTAGGGTGGACGTCAATTGAGTAAGATTACCAAAATGGGCGCGTTGGCACTGATGTCAGCTCAAGAGCAAATGAACGGATCACAAGAGGAGAAATGCCATCTGGCTCACTCAACTTGTGGATGTCCAAGGAAGACAGAACTCGCCTAACCGCTTTCGAACTTAATTTAACGTCAGTCTGCTCTGACACCGCGGGATGGTCGGCGGCGTAGTTCCTCTGAATAAGTATACACATATTATTATGATCAATTAACCTGTCTAGAAAAAGATTAAAAAGGGGTCTGGACTTTCAACATTTTTTTTAATTTTCAAGGTAAATTTTGTTAGTAAAATTTTTAATGTAGGCACAAGACTATTTTGGGATGGACACGGCACCCCATATTCCAACGCCCATAATTAAAATACATGTGCCTAAATGTTGTTGGAAATATATTAAAACAAAAACCAAATCATATAAAATACTGTTTTGATTATAGATAGACATGTTTGAGTAATATGAAAAAAATACTTAACAATTTTTATGACACTTATTACACATGCTTCAGACTTATCGTAATTGTCTCAAATATCAGCTTTACGTCTTATCCCGCACTTAGCAGGGTGCCTACCCTGCTAAAAAAGGGATCTAGGGGGCTAGTGATAAAACTTACGTTCTCCGCTTTTTGAAGAATTTTAAGGCATTGCATGCTGAGGTGACATAACTCAACTCCACGTATTGCCATGTTCTCAGGACGAAGATATTAAATTATTTTATATTTCATTTCCTGAAGTTGGGATCGAAATCACAACAGTCAGTATTTACAGTCGCCAGCCTCTGCCCCTGCGCCACGACCGGCTTCAAATATAATTCATATGTTGTAATTAACTATTCATATGTTGTAATTAATACTTCTAGTAAGCTTAGAGTTCGTGAGGCTGAAATTATGGACATTCCTCAAATATGCCAACTTTTACGAACTTTAGACAGCAAAGAAACTCTATGGACTGTGGAAAGTACAATTTTACACAAAAACCTATTAAAATGTTATGTATTTATAACCAGTACAACACTTGTTGGTGTCGGTATATTGGAGTGAGTCTATGTATAAATATATATTTAACTGTATCGATAATTATAATATTATAAAAAAACCACACATTTTCTAGGAAACCAGAAGAAATAAATTACTTACGAGCAAAATTTAATTTAGATGCACATCGTATACATAAGTACAATATTAAGGAAGATTTTTATTACGGTTTCTCAAGTATAAAAGTTGCAGTGGCCTATTCTGTATTTGAACCGCACTATAGATTCTTTGCGAGAGAAATGATGAGACTTTCGGGAGCAACCTCTTTAATTTGGATGACTGCTTATCGAAATAAATGGGTATTAACGTTTTATACATATTCAATAAATTATTTACAAAATAACTTTATGTTTGAGAAAAAATCCGAAAATTAAAAATTCCTATGACTGACATATTTCTTATAGCTCCTAAAGAGAAATGTTATAAACGTTAATTTTACTAAATTTTGAAACGTATAAAAAACGTGAACGAAGCAGAATTTGAACTCGCGCCTTTTTGGAAACCATCCAAGCAATCTGACCAACTAAGCTATTCATTCTCACCAAGCTACATCGATATTAGCTTGTTACAACTTTCTGCTACCCAAAGACAATTTGTTTATAATTTTCGTTTGGCAAGAGAGAATGTTTCATTAAATATGTTTACTATTTTTAAAGTATTCCACACTTAGAAAAGAAAAATACAATATTTAAAAACTTATAAAAAAATTAACGAAGCAGGATTTTAACCTGCGCCTCTTTGAAACCATCGAAGCATTCGACAACTAAGCTATTCGTTCTCACAAAGCTACGTCGAAATTCTTGTACGCTTGTTACATTTATACACGCTAACAACATAAATAAAGTAACAAGTGTGGAATAACCTTTAAAATAGTATATAATAGAATATAAAAGTGTATAATAATACTATCATACTATTTGTTAAGGTAACTCACAAGGTGAATAGCTTGGCTGGGACTATGATCCCTTTACTACCAAGAAACACAGAAACGGACTGCACATTTGCAATTACAAAAAGACGAAAATTATTCAATCCTGAGTAAGAATTATTTTGTTTTAATTTCAAAATATACACTTAATGAGCTTACAAAGGTAACATTTTCTTATTAATAGTTATAATTACCTTTGTTGTTCTATTGCAATTATGTATTGCATTCAAAACACTACCAGATCAAGATACAGACAATAAAAAAATATAAATGAATGGAAACATAGAATATAAATTTTAAAAAATGAAACAAAATATAGTTTTTTTTATATAAACAAAAATCTTTACGTCTTTGATTTGATGCGACTAGACACAAAAAATCTTCCAATTTAAACTCCTAATATAGGCTGAAGCTATGTAAAAAATGTATCAATATTATAATATCGTAACGGGATTTTAATAATATTTCTCAGAATAGCTTTTAGCAGTTGGCTTATGAGCAAAAAATTGACGAGCGTTCCTCACCTGAATGTGGACATGAGAATAGTGATCGTTGGAGCTTCAAGAACCGCAATGGCCTTCATAAATTCTTTGCTATTTAGGTACTGATTGGAAGAAATATCGCGTAGTAATAAAAATGGATTTTAAGCATAGATTCATGAGTATAATAGTTTTTATCATCCTAAATTCCTATTTTATCTTTTACATACATATTTTTTTTATTTAACCTGTTTTTGTCGAATTAACATTATCATAATTAACGTTTCAAAATTTATGTTGCTAGGTAATTCTTAAGGAAGTACTCAGCTTCACGCTGTATCCCGCACGAGGCAGGGTATGCAGAGGGAACCCGGGAACCTAGTGTAAAGACACTCCGTCCCACTTCTGTTCCCCACTTTCCGCCGAATTTGAGGCATTGCGTGTTGAGTGGCGGAGCTCAACGCCGCGCTTTGCCTTATTACCAGAGCGAAGAAATTAAACATTAAATATTTAAATTGAAAATATTAAATATTTCATTTCCTCGACAGGGGATCGAACCCAGAACCTGTCGGTTACAGTCACACTCTTGTGCCACTGCGCCACGACAGGCCTCAAAGCCTTCTTAAGGAAGTGCTTTCTTTAATTTACGAATGTTGCTTATTTTGCCTATCTTTTGTTTTCTGTAGTAAGTATACATTTAGGTATACCTACTTTAAAATCTTGGTCAATTTTATTATAATTCTAGTGATTCCTGTACATACCTTCTATTTACAAATGTGACATTAGTGTCGCCAAGTGGTTTACCTTACAACAAACGATCAAGATCAATATCTGAGATGATGTTCCAAAAGTATCACACCAATTCTGAGAAATTTCTTAAAAGTGTTCCGTACACTTACTACATAAATATTATTCAAGCGTCGATGGTCGATATTAATAGGTAAAAATATTGTATAGTTTGTTTTTATTTACTTTATGTATTTAGTTTATCTTAACAGGATTTGAACATTTTCTTTAATTCTTTAATTATTTATTTTATGCAGTAGGCTGTTTCCGTGCTTATCGTATATATCATCTATAAGTTGTGGCTGGGGAAGAATTTATATTAATTTATTGAAGAAATAGTTACTTTTCTTTCGTATAAGGCGTTTCGCAATTTGCAACTGAGCCATCAAAAATATCTCAAATTTAGTGTTTTACTATTCTTGGTTATATCTGCCTATTTTGGTATAATGTAGAAGATAAACGACAGTAACTAGAAATTACATAGTCTTGAAATTTATAAAGGATATGTAATATATTATATATGTAACATATTCTATCAATATTTGAATTGTCTATTCATAATACTTGTTACAGGCGAAATAAATATATAACTTTATCAAATAATGGTAAATGTTATTATGATCTTCTATTTTTATTATTTGGGAAACAGTATCAACATCCAGATTACTTAAAATCGGTATTTGAGCATCAGCAAGAAGTTCGGTAATTAAATTATATATTTTATTTTTTCACTTTGCGTCATCCATCTCATCATACAGATTTGTAGAGTTACACTAATTAGGAGAGAAAAATTAAGCATAATTGTTCTCTGTTTTGGTTTAGACATTTTATATAACTACTTTACTTCTACAGTAAGTTCCACAGTACGCCAAAACATCGGTATAATTTTAGCATAACTAACTTTTTTCCATAAAACTTGTACCGACACACGCGTCACTAGGTAGTATAATTGTGATCCATATAAATAATATATGTAAATATAGATAAAACCACAATGATAATTGTAAATAAGAAAATATTACCTTTTGACTTAAGTATTTATTCGATGGAAATGAAAATAAAAATCGTCACTGATAAAGAAATTATAAAATTATAAGTATTTTGAAATTTGGACGATTTAACCGTGTCTTATATTTTAGAAATGGTAAAGTGCAATACACGGCTTGTCTAGACGAGCCTAGAGCTAACTTGAAGCCGGTCGTTAATTATACTCCGAACAACATGTTCCTTGTAAACACTCTAGCCGATGCTAATAGAGCTCTTAGTTTCGTGAAAACATTCACTTGGAGAGATATGGAGTGTAAGATACCAAATAAACATAGACAATTATTATATTATAATTGTATATATTAGATTCACGGTGTATCCCGCAAATGGAAGGACCACGGGAACTTGGGAACCTAGTGCTTATACATTCCGTTTTTTCTAACACTTTTCGGATTACGTGTTGAGTGGCGGAACTTATCACTGCGCTTTGCCTTGTTGCCAGAAAAGAAATGAAAATATTCAATACTTCAATTGAAAATATGAAATATTTTATTTCCTCGAGTGGGAATCGAACCCATAATCAGTCGCTTTTTACAGTCACACGCTTGTGTCCCTGCGCCATGATGGCTCCGAAGGAATATTAATATTTAATTGTTATATTATAGCTCGTACTTGTGAAATATGTTTTTTTTAATATTTTCCAAGTATTGTAGAAAGACAAAGAAAGCCTGTTAACAAGGATAGGCGAAGGAAATAATAAAACAACATATATTAAATCTTTTTACCAAATAGGCTACACCCACAACACAGTCCACGTTCACAGTCAAATACTAAATCATTTAAAAATATAAATTTACAGGTACCAATTTGCAAATAATATATTTTTATTATTAATATTATAATAAACATTTTTTATTAGATAAAATAATCGTCTACGGTGCCACAATACATACATATTGTTGTCTAGCTACATTGATAGAGGTGAAAATACCGGTTGAAAACATAATATTTATAGAACCATTTCCTGATGACATTCCAACTAGAGCTCGAGTGTCTATATTTTGTAACGCCTATGTAAGTTCAATTATTGTTAGAAGTAAATTTAATTTTTATAATCGTTATTTATACTGTATAAGCAACTTAAGTGAGCCTTGCTCTAAAGTCAAAGTAATAATTAGTTAATAGTATCTTTTAAACATA
This sequence comes from Eueides isabella, assembly GCA_019049475.1. Lineage (NCBI taxonomy): Eukaryota > Metazoa > Arthropoda > Insecta > Lepidoptera > Nymphalidae > Eueides > Eueides isabella. The sequence continues at coordinate 9,637,695 of CM032389.1, read as the reverse complement.
ATTCTTGAAATATATAAAAATAATTCTTTGAAATATAAAATAAAATTTAAACAAATATCCTAAATTATATATGTATTTTTAACAATAGCTAATTAGTCTACATCTAAAAAAAATATAACATTTTAATTTTATTCATAATGAGAAACGTCTCTATCTGCTTACGATTCCAAAAAATATTTTTAACTCAAAATTAATTACATATACTTATTTTAAATAGATTGACAATGCAGTCTCAGAAGTATTGAATAGCCTAAAGATTAAAGTATATCGATCATATTATCTCCAACGTTGGTACACAGATAGTGATAATTTTTTGACATATGTAGAATTTTTATCGCACCATCACCTTTTGAAGTTAAAATGTTCAGCGTTCTTCTATTACGGCGTTGAAGGCGTCAACGAACAAGCTTTCAGTGGTAACTGGTTTATATATCCTATTATTTCTAAGTAAATTTATTTGTTGGATTTTTTTATATTTATCCTTCACTAAATCGATATATACTTGGTCTAAATACAGTATATTTCCATATTTATTATTATTAGTTTATTTATTCGGGTGTTACTATTAAAATGATTGAATTATATATTAATCAAGCATAAAACTTCATTCTGCATGAAAATTTTAAAGACTAATACTTAACATATTATTTTGTCTTTGTAAGATAACGCAGAATAAGGTAACGTGTAGATATAAGTGACAACTTTACTCTACTCAGCTTCACGCTGTATCCCGCTCATGGCAGGGTAGGCAGAGGGAACTTGGGAACCTAGTGTTAAGACACTCCATTTCACTTCTGTTTCCCACTTTCCGCCGAATTTAAGGCATTGCATGTTGGGTGGCGGAACTCAACGCCGCGTTTTTGCCTTGTACCATAGCGAAGAAATGACAACATTAAATTTTTCGAATAAAAATATTAAATATTTCATTTCCTCGAGTGGGAATCGAACCCACAACCTGTTGGTCACAGTCACACTCTTGTGCCGCTGCGCCACCACAGGCCTCAAATAATAATAAATATGAGTAATTAAATAATATAAAAAATGTTATCTTTGAAAGCATTAAATAGAAGTGGCATAGTGTACGACGGAGGTATTCTAATAGACCATCAATTCAAAACAAAAGATCCATCGATATATGCAGCTGGACCTGTAACGAGATACTATAGGAAATATTACGCTGACAATAAAAGGCAGAAGTATTATGACGCTAATGAAGTAGGGAGTACGGTTAATACTTTTATTCTTTAATTACGTGATTTTAATAGTTTTAATATAATATTTTTTGTACTAATACGCATTCAATTAATAAAATAAATGCCCGATTTACAGGATGACCGTGAATTTCCTTTTTTTCTAGATTTTTAGTCACCTACTATTGTTGAAGCGAACCTAAAGATTTAGGTTCGCTACTACATAGTATGGGAAATATTTTTTTATGTTAAATAGTTATTTATCAAAACACTTTTCGTACGTACTAAATTTATTACAGCTTGGAACTCAAATAAGAAATCAGTTGGATCCTTTATTTCCTGAAACTAAAAAGAAACCGGAAGATGATAATAGAGTTTCAACAAAAATAATAAACTCTGGATTGTACCTTGATTCCAAAGATGATGATAAAACTTCAACGTCTATAAAAGATAAAATACCGTGCGTACTTTGCATACTCGGTGTCGATGTAAAGGCCAATTAGACTGTTTAGACGTTTTACTAAACAGGCTAATTGGCCATTGGACTGTTTAGTACGTTTTAGTTACTATACTATATTACTTAATATACAAAAAATATTTTAATGTTTCTATTTTTTACATCTCTTTTTTAGACAAAATACTGAAACAATTTCAAAATTACCTAATTTCAAACAACCTCACGTTGCTTATTGTACTTTACCTGGAGGTTTACAATATTTGGAGGTGCGGGCTCCTGGAAAGAAAGTGCCTCACCAATTTTTACAGTCTTTACATTACAATGTTCGTGTACACAGATTAAATTATTATTTAAAAATAACATAGTAAATAGTTTTGATTATATATCACTTTTCTTTATTAAATTCAAAACGTTTTAAAAATTCTCTGGCTAAAATAAAACAGTAATAAAGTGATCATGTTCCCGGGAATGCTAACATATTACATAATATCTATAATATATCTTAAATGACATTAATTAACAATCTAAATCAATAAACATATTAATTTTAGGGCGTCGTGATGGAGACTTTTAAGGATGGATACTTTAAACTTCATCTTACTAAAAATTTAATCGTAGATGGAATTACCTGTTTAACACTAGAAAAATATTCGCTTGAGAATTTTAAACATCTTTATGGTCATTCTGTGACGGTTCTAAATAACGTTCATGTGCGATTTACTGTAAGATCAATTTTGTATAATGTATAACTCTCAATTTTACTTATATCATTTTTTTAGCTTCACGCTGTATCCCGCACAAGACAGGGTAGGCAGAGGGAACCCGGGAACCTAGTGTTAAGACACTCCATTCCACTTCCGTTCCTCACCGCCGAATTTGAGCCATTGCGTGTTGAGTGGCGGAACTCAACGCCGCGCTTTGCCTTATTACCAAAGAAATGAAACATTAAATATTTAAATTGAAAATATTAAATACTTCATTTCCTCGACTAGAGATCGAACCCAGAACCTGTCGGTTACAGTCACTCGCTTGTGCCGCTGCGCCACGACAGGCCTTATAATATATTTCTATTCCTTTATTTGTTTATTATATTAATTTTAAGAATATATGCGATATCTTTCACTTTTTAGATGGTAAGTATAGATATTTGGTATCTAAATCCAAAACTGTGCTTCTAATCTGACCACGGAAGACAATTTATTATCATTAAGTAGGATAAAGATTCATAACCGTATTGTAGGCAATATTTGCATCATTAGAATGATTTGACAGTAGCAAATATTTATAGTAACTTGCTTAATAAACCTTTATTACAGGCGAAAAAAATTGATAACTTTTACGATTTCTTTCGTGAACCCTGGGCTTATTTTATTTATCACGACCAGAGTCAAGAATTATTTGCAATGGTTAAAGAATTATTGCCCAAGGTTTGAAATTGATATTACAAATTCTTTTTTTTTACTAAAAACTTTGTTTACTAAAATTTACACGAATATTGGAGACACTTTATTTTTTTTTTACTTTTACATACCTACATAAAACATACTTTTAGGATTCCGTTCCTCATAAGGACAAAGACAAAACTCTTATAAGGTAACTTTGAAAAGCTGAAATTAATATCAATTATATGTCTATGGTCGGTCTCATAAGCCATAGAAAAAATCTATTTTTTTTAGTAAATCCAAGCAAAATATTTGCCGCATAATCAAAAGCTAGAACATCCCGGATACCTGCAGTTCCTGAGTACAATACAAAATATAATTCTAAATATTACTTATTACAAAGTTGTAGTTGATTATTACACTATTTATTTTATGAAACGAGAATACAGCTGCAAACTTAAGCTGACAAGCTTATTTTCATTATCATAGTTCTTGTCGAAAAATAAGCCTGAAAATTGTAATGAAACCACGGGGGCGAGATCGAATCATTTTACCGAGTTTTTTTTTGTTGTACATAATTTAAATATTTATCTTTAGGGACAACGTCACGGCGATACACTAGAAGAAGCAATGCGAAGAGTTCAGAAGAGGTTAAATAATCAGGTAAGCAGTAATCAGGTCGCAAATTAAAAAATATTATATTTTTAATACTATATATCAAGTATACTGTTTGAAACACGAGATAAATAAAAAAATGTAACATATAAAATATTTCTATAAAAGATTATATAATATTTATATCCAAAAAATTCTAAAGCTATGTACTTTTCTAATATTATTTTTTACAGACTACCGAATGCAAAACAAGATCAAGGATTCAATCAAACTTCCAGACGTCACCTCACATAGAGTCTATAACAGACTATGTTATAGAATGGTTGTCACAACACGATATTCTTCTACCCATGTACTTGCAACCATGGCAAGTCGCACATTATGATGAAGATGTGGACAACCATCCTGCATTCCGCAATAGTAAAAGAACTATAGCCAAATTGTTGTATAAAATATTTTAATGAGTATTAAATTCATAATTATTAAGATATTGTTTTAGTTTTCCATCTTTCCTAAATAGTAATAGTGTATACCATTGATTTTTAATGTTTTAACTTATGTAAAAAAATAGGATGCTACTCTTTATTTTATGCCAAACAAATGCGTTTCAAATTGAAACTTCACTCAATGTCATTTTATAGATATATTTTCGTAAAGATTTTTAAATAATTTAAAATAAATCATGGCAAAGCCAAAACCACCTAAGCCTTTAGTTCTTAATAATCTACTTATACAAAATATCAACACATGGGGTAATATTCAATACAACATTCCTTTACGACTTTCTAATAATGAAACAAGGACTGGAACTAATATCGCTCATCGATACATACCGGCTATACCTCACAGCTTAGATTGTGTAAGTACTTATATTAGTATAAAAAATGTAAGCCTAAAATGTGTTAGTACCTAGGAGGATTTACAAAAATGTCTTGTTATGTTTATTTATTTGAACATAAATCATAAAACATAAAACATTAAAGACAGCCTTGGATATGTCTGTTTTATATAATTTACGGAATAAAATTTCATCAATTAAAATATGATTTATCGTCGCTTCCAATAATTTAAGTAAAAAAAATTGTAAAGAGACGGCTAGGTTAGTAATAATAGATATTTTTCCTCAGCTTAAAATAATGATGAAAGAAGAGCCAACTAAAAATGAAGAATATTTGTTGTATGTATATTGATTTTATATATGTATATTGTATTATCAGAAAATAGATGAGCCTCTCCCAGAAAGAGTGACCGGAAGAGATATGGTAGTGGAAAAGGAATCTTATAAGACTACCACTGGCGAATACTGCGTAAAGCCTAATCCGAATAAGGCTATGGAGAGGGCAGACTGTGGTATCAACTGTAGGAGAGTTATTTTTATGACCGGCGTCGAAAAACGAGTGAGCGATATTTTGTCTTCTTATTTTATATTTAACATTTTATGTAAGCTATACAGTATATATATACATACCTACCTAAGTATATTTAATAGTTAATAACTTCCTTTACTTTATAATATCGGACCGTTATTCACTGAATTATTTAATGGAGAATGATTTTTGACATGAATAATCGATTTTCACAAAATCGATTACCTCCGTTTTAGTAATATTTTTAATAATTATGTATTCGTGTCGTATCAAATATATGAAGAAGCGTACCATACATATTTAAAATTTGCATACACATTTTTATTTTTTAGTTGCAAGTAATTTTATTTTTTAGTTGCAAGGTAAAAATATAACGCAACCAACGATAATATCAGAAATGAAAGATACTTTTAGAGGCGCTACAAAATCTCCTACAACACCACCTGAGGTCATTGTAAAGCCGCCAGATCCTGAATATATTTTCGATGTAAGCTATCAACTTAAATATTTAGGTATTTTATTTACATTTTACTTGTTTACTATGTTTCATATGAAATATATACATGTGCTCTACACGTATTCTCCGCTTGTAAATTAATAAATAATAACAGAAATGGCTAACCTATTTTTGTTTTTATTTATTTATTATTTTAATTTAAATAATAAACAAATTTCTTATAAAATTAATAATTTATTTGTTTATCTAAACAAGGTATGTATTTAGAATTGCTCAACAATCCAAAAAATATTTTATACTTAAATATACTTTTCATAACTATATGCATTTACTATAAAAATATTTGCTTTACATAAATAGGTAGTAGCTTCTGGAAGAAACGAAGCTCCTGTAATTTCGGACAGTGTTGGTGGTTACCGCAAACTTCTAGATCCTTATGTGTCAACTTATAGAATGTACCACAAGCCGTTTTCAATTGAAGATCAATATGGGATTGGAGCGAAAGATCACATCACTCTCTACTCAGAATTTAATTTGCCAAGGGTGAAGATATTTTTATAATTAAATGTTTAATGAAAAATATTTTTCTTATATAAATAAAAATTTTTAGGATAAATTTAATTTCTATAAACTTATAACTTTTAGGTTAAAGGTTTTGGTCCAAGACACAAAGAAATTTGGATGCCCTTAACGGCTAAAGTTCACAGAGGCGTGTACGATAGAATACACGTAAAAAAAGAATATAAAGAAGTAGCCGCTTGCCATAATCCTGTCAATAATATCAAGGGGTAACAACAGTCTTTAACATATTACTTACCTATATAATGAAAAAAAAAATAGAATAAATCGACTTTCATAATCTTCTATTTAAAAAAAATAAATTTAAGATTTTGATAAAATAAAATGTAAATTGAATTGTCTAAAGTGTATATTGATAATCTAGATTAATTTTTATCTAACGAAACAAACTAAAACAAGGGAATAATAAGTTTAAATTTAAATTATATTAGCATTTTTTTTATCTTTACAGAGTGTTTGAATCAGAAATGAAAAAGAAATATAGAATTCCATTTGCATCTTCTTCCCTCGCCTCTTGGGACCACGGAGAGTCGTTCGATTTGGCTCCGTTCCCACCTAATCCTTATCAAACGAATAGCGCGCCATTCATGTACTGCAGTGATTACTGTCACATAGCCCAAGGCACACCACCTTCAACAGTGATTGACCAACTCAAGCATGATAGAAAACCTCATACGAAATGTGTTGAAAAATTTATTGTATCTAGAGATTTTGCACCATAGCTTTGTATTAATAAAGTTACAAATATTTTCTAATGAGCTTTCATCTTACCCTAGACGTCTAACATTTTCTTCCACTCATTTTTGCCATTCGTTTAACAAGTGCATTAGCAGATAGTATTTTAATTTGCCTAAACACACATTAGTTACTAATCTAGCATGTACATTATGTGCCTACATTTGTGAACTTATAAATACAATATAATTAGTTAATATAAATAGAAAAACGTTTAAAATAAAAATACTTTATATATGTATGAATATATGTATATATTTTGTAATTAATGCATGTAAATATATGTAATGGCTTTAATATTTCTTTAATAATTGTAAATACTTTTCTTCAGGTCGCAGATATGTCAATATCTATTCTTAAGTTTATGTATGGATCCTGAACTTCGTATCTGGAAGTATACACCGTTTAATAACTATCTGTAATATAGTATATTTAGCAAATAAGTTTAATTAATTTCTTTCTACCTTACCCGAGGTCTTCTCACAAAACAGCTTGAGCAGTTACTCGTAGATGAGCTGCATTCACAGACGAATTTCTTTTTCTTTTATGAAAAGCAAAATGTAACTTATTCCCCAAGTAAAAGTGAGAAATAAATTAATACATTTAGAAGCTACTCTGAATTCCTTACCTTTCGGTTTTTGTTTTCAAGACGAAATGTTTCCAATGATGATGATTTGCCAGCCTGTAATAATGATTTATAAATAAATGTATGCGTAGTTATTATGGGTGAACATCATATTTCGAGGAACATGTTGGACGCGAAGTAGAATATTAACTGATTTATTTAGGAAAATACATAGAAAAAATCTAATCAAATTTTATAAAAAAATATAGCTATACCTTTGAACAGGCGCAAGTGCTTATTGGTCTTATAGATTGTTTTTTCATCATAACTTTACTTTTTACTTCCAAATCTACTTTCAATTGCGCTCTTCATTGATGGATTATTCTAAAAAGATTACATTTTAAGTATACAATAATAAATAGGATATATAAAAATATCTTAACAATAGAAGAAATTATATAAAAAGCTTACTCCTGGGCAAGTTTGATTTGAGCATTTCTTATCATTCTTTTCGTCTATACATTTTTCATCCTGAAAAAAAAATCATATACATCAACAACAAAAAAAAACACAATATGTAATTTTTATCTATAGAATTTTTTTAGAACATAAGTTGACAGCGAGCCTAGAGACTGTCCAAACCATGTTCTTGTCAAGGTACGAAATTCATTTATTTTTTATCGTTACAACTTAAGACGGTTTCCAAATAATATAAGCGTTCAAACAGTATACTGTTGGATTTTTTATACTTTTTATCATCATTTTTCTATTCTATACCTTCTATATTTTCTATTATTTATCTAACAAAATGAGATATAATGAAATAATTTAGAAAGAAAAATTATTTACAGTAGGGCATTGTTCTTCCGGTGGTATTGGAGTGGGTCGCCTCCTCGGTGGAAGACAGGGCGGATTGTGGAAACATCGCGTCGGATGATTGCAAGGTGCCCCGGCTCGGGACGGCCAATAGCAAGGCATGATGTACGGGAAGCACGATGACGGCGGCAAACAGTGTGGGTTATGAGTGCACAACCGGGCAGCCATTGGCTAATAGTGATTTTTTATGAAAAAATGTTAGAGAAAAAATAATTCAAAAAGACTATTATCATTAGAAACACTTCTTAATTTAATAATTATTTACGATGCAGAAAGAAACAATAATAAATTAATACTTAGTATGCATACCATTTGTAAAATACAACTAGACCTTGGCGTCAATTCCATCTGTAATCATATAATAGCGACATTTTAGTTACATACATATTAATGATACGAGGTATATTAAATATTTGGGCTATTTGAATTTACTTACAGGTGAAGGGTCGAATGTAGGTTTGCTTTTATACGTTATCTGCAACAGTATTTTACAGTTTTAAAAATGCTCATTTTGATTAATATAAATTTTACGACATATTAAATAAATTAATATTCTCCTGCAATAGTAAAATTGATATAAGTAAATACCTTCATTCCATAAGCGTTAGCGCAGTCGACTCTACATTTCTTCACGCATGGCGACTGAAATTTTTAAAATACATTGTAAAATTGATATTTAAACGAACTCTATTCACTTCTTTACATGTGACATTTGTTACCTTGCAGATACATTTCCCTGTAGGACATTGACTGCACTAAAACATAAATAAAATACTTATAAAATGCACAATAGAGTGAATTCATAATAATCATTTCCATTACCAATACTTTTCATGTACCTTAGAGGGGCATGGTGTTATATCCTGTAAGTTAAGAAAATTATATTAATAAACTTTATAAACTATCATATAGCAAAGGAAACATACTTTTATATTTTACGTACACATGGAGTTTCACATGGTCTGACGCATACGGGGTGACAAGGATCTAAGCAGGGAGCGCATCCACCGCACTGAAAAATTTCAGCAATATTAACGATATATCAGTGGACTGTAAAGTAATTTGAATATAATAAAATATTACCTTTAACGATGCAGGAAGATCCGAGTTGCTCTGTAAGAGGGAGTATGTGTTAGAATTAACTACAAATATTTTTTACAAGTTTTAAGTATACAATAATATTTATAACAGCTTTAAAAATATAAAATAGCTTAAATGCAGTATTTCTCTTGTCATTATTCAGTGGGGCGGCATCAGCCAATAAACGTTATATTTGTGGTTTTGATACACATTTGAATGGATGATTATATTTAAATTACTTTGATCTACCCCCTAGAAGAAAAATTGCAGCGTAGAATTGGATCACTTAGTACTCATCAATTATACAATGTCTCATATAGGACGGAAGTTGGGGAACAAGATGTAACGAAATGATAGGTTTCTTCCGATTGCCCTATTCGGTGCTTACGTTCCCAGTTCTTCTTAGATGATTCTTAATTAATAAAAAGATATACAAGTATTTTTTTTTCCTTTTATTATTATATTTAAATACTAAACCTTATGTTTACAACATCCATGTACACAGCAAATTTGAATTATTGTATTCTGAGGGAACACTGGTCTGTCTTCTTTGCGGATCTTTTTTGACACCTTTTTTCCAACGATTGCTATATTTGACATGCCAAACATGTTGTGTTCTCTATCTAACTTCAGTATTGTTGATAAACATTTTTCTCCAAAGCTTAGTTTATTATTTATTTTGTCAATTGACTCTGTACTGCACGTGGATGACGAAGAGCCGACTGGAGAAATAGAAGGCGAACTGAAAGCAATGAAGTATTTTTAATAAAGAAAAATATAATTTATTCACTTAAAACATTAATTATTGATAATTAGGATTATGACAGTGGTGTTGAATTATATATACAAAGTAAAAGCATTGCATCAAAACTCGTAAACTATTTTTAAGGGCTTGAATAGAATATATGTAGAACAATAGTTAAAATATTTTTTTTAACATTTGCGTATATACCCACCTAACATATTTAAATTTAATTTTATATTTATTTATTATTTATTTTTTTTACGTCTGTTTGTCACTGCAGCCCCTGTCAAGGCGTTAATTTTTCTGAAAATATACAACTTTCTAAATATACAGTGACAAATTTATAATATTCCAATAATTTAAAGCTTTAATACCTGGAGTCTAAACACCCTTCCCTTTCTTCTGTGAGCCACTTCATTTTCGTTAATTCTAACTTGTTTGGATTAACGAATTGATCCTGCTCATCGTCGTCTGACAGATTGTCTTCGTCAAAACTAGTTGTCTGCAAGTTTAAAAAAAATAACATATTGATGAATTATTAAAAATATCTAAGTGATAAAATTTATTTATTTAACTTGAAAATATATAATATTTCCTATTTTTGTTAAAATGTTAAATGTTCCCACGACGTGACGAGAATAGTTTAATAGACAAATAGAATGATGATGTTCTCGAAGTTTATGCACCCGAGAGGTTATGGATTCGATGAATTCGTTTAGAGGAAATTAAATATTTAATATTTTCATATGCCCGCTATGGTAAAGCACTCAACACGCAAACATACCTCAAGAATTTGGCAGAAAGTGGAGATCAGAGTGTCTTAACACTAGGTTCTCAAGTTCCTCCTGCCTACCCTGCTTTACGTGGAATGTAGTGTGACGCTGGAAAAAATACTATTCACAACAAAGATTTATTAATAATTTATAAATGGTCAACATTAAAAACTAATGTTTAAAAATTAAATTAGACAAGTATATATAATATAGTAACAATAAAATTATATTATAATTTGTATTTCTATAATATAGATATTTTTATTTAAGTTTACATTCCGTTTCCGCTGTATTTCGTGTTGTAATTGCGTCGAGTCGCTGCGTTTACGGGACTCGACGAGCTCGTGTAACGCCTTTGACCTCTCTACCTGTATAGACTGATCTTCAACAGACTGAAAATAACAATGAAATAAGGTTAATATTATTTTTACTTAGATTAAAGTGTTTTAAGAGTTATGTGATGATTATTTTAGAAGTTTCTCTTTTGTATAGTTGATGCGAAATTAAATTATAATGTGGATAAGTTATAATACAATCATTTTATTACAGTAATGGCATATAATAGGCACAGTCGCTCAGTCCCTTCCCGGCGAAGCCGTAAACAGAATACAAATGTTTCTAAATATAACTTCAAAAGAATATCTCTTGTCTTGAGGCCTGTCGTGGCGCAGAGGCACAAGAGTGTGACTGTAACCGACAGGTTCTGGGTTCGATCCCCAGTCGAGGAAATGAAATATTTAATATTTTTAATTTAAATATTTAATGTATCATTTCTTCGCTCTGGTAATAAGGCAAAGCGCGGCGTTGAATTCCGCCACTCAACATGCAATGCCTCAAATTCGGCGGAAAGTGGGGAACGGAAGTGGAACGGAGTGTTTTAACACTAGGTTCCCGGGTTCCCTCTGTCTTCCCTGCCTCGTGCGGGATACAGCGTGAAGCTATGTAATGTAATATCTATTGTGAATTAAAAATCGATAAAAAGCATAAGAAGACTCCGTTACTCACGTCGTAGACACCAACATGAAGCGAACGGTCTTGGTTTATTGAGTTCATATCATTATCATTTCCAGCTAATTGTTTTACTTCATTAATCAGGCATACATAAGTGAGGTAGACATTCTGGTCTGATACACTGCTGGCCAGCTTCATTGAACACGTACGGTTCCTAAAATTTTCTTGGTAATCGTTATAATTTTGCATATTATATATAGGTAGGTTTATTTGTATAATTTTATATATTTATTGCCATTATATATGGTGTTGGATATTGTAAAATTGGATGGAATGACACGGAATTTTCATTTACTTAGCCCATTTTTGATATGACTAAAAATAACTAATACTTCAAGACGTTCAGATGTTTTCATTTATTTTTTGAATAAAAAAGAAGACTTCCATGCACTAAGTATGTATAGGTGTTAAACTATTTTCTTTTTCTTTTTAATGTTAAATCTATATATTTTTCTTTGTCTTTATGTAAACAAAAAACGTTTGAATGAACGAACGGTGGGAAAACATGGGCAGCCATTTTATCGGATTAGGAAGTAATTTATGTCATGAGTGTTAATTAGCGTCATGGTTTGAATATAAAATTGAGGCTTATGAACTTTAATGCGGATATATTGCTTTTATATGTGAAAAAAATATAGCTTTGAGCACAAAGATTAAACAACGATGTTAATGGATTACACTATTGTTTATATACAATTGGAACTAGTTTAACTTTTATAGTACCTAAGCGTTAAATTTTCAATTACTAGCAATAACATTGAAGGGTTAAAAATCACAAAATCTATTATTAAAAAAAGACCAAATAATTATCTCATTGTAAGAAAGTAATTATTCTGTTTTAAGTTTAAGTGTAGTAGAATACTTGGTTCAGTGTCCACTGACCCAGAGTGAATGACACCAGGTCGCGCAAAAAGCAACTTTAACAAAAGAGCAACAAAAAAACTGATTTTCACTAAAGATTAGCGGCTACGGTCCGATCGTCGTGATGAATTCTGCCTTTTTTATAATCTGACATTTTCAATGTGAATTAAAACACATTATCAAATTAATAGATACGCACTAGCGCGGAAAAATTGCAAGTAATTCTTGATCGTTTAAGTGAAGATGTTAAATATTTTTATATTATAGTATTTTTTGTAGTTGGCATACATTTTACAGTTAGATCTAATTATAATTGTCGATATACTAATTTGAGGCCTGTCGTGGCGCAGCGTGTGACTGTAATCGACAGTTTGTGGGTTCGATCCCCACTTGAGGAAATGAAATATTTAATATTTTCAATTTAAATATTTAATATTGCCTTGTACCAGAGCGAAGAAATTTCATTTCAAGTACAAGGCAAGGCAAGTACAAGGCAAAACACGGCGTTAAGTTCCGCCACTCAACACGCAATGCCTCAACTTTTGGAACAGGCAGAAGAAACCTGTGTTCCTACACATGTATCGATTAAGATATATCTTAAAATGCCTTTCTCCATTTTTGCTGGATTCTCGAGGCATTGAGTTTTGGGTGGCGAAGCTGAATCTTAATCTTTATTACAGAATTAAAATGTTTATTGTATTTTAAACTTATTTGATCTAGTAGCATAAAATGTTCGTGCAACAAATTGTGCATGATGATATAAAATGTTGATTAATACTTGCTTAACAAATGTGTATAGCGGTGATTCAAAGTGTCAGAGAATGTAAGCATTTTTCATCAATTATTTGTTTGTTATATAGATAGCGATAACGTGATAAAATATTGTATCACTGACATTTTTTTTAAATTACAGGGCGTATGATAATAAAATTTAAAAGGCCCACGAGTTAAATAAAGTACAAAATATAGCGGCTTATGACGACAAGTTAAATAAAGTACAAAATATATTTATATTTATATATAACTTAAAATAAAATTATATTGCTGTGCTTTACCAGTTTGTTTTTTTTTTAATTAAATGTTTTTTTTTAATTAAAATTTACAAATTAACTAAAAATTTAAAAATACAGGTTTTATGAACACGACAAATATCTACAAAAAAAAAGTTCGTGTTAGCATAGTATAGATACGTAAATGTATATAGTAATTATAGCTCTATTGTTATAAATTAGTTCGCACCAAAGGTTGAGCTGCCCTGTATCACGTCGGTCGAAACGGAGGCTTTGTAGCGTATCATTTCTGTTGTGATCATGGTGTCGGTCTATAATGACCAGCATATTATTGTTAAGTTAATATTTTTTTCTTAATTAAGAATCTTACTTAATTTAATTTTGAATCGATTTTTTAAAAAGTTTTTGGTGAATTATGAAATTATAGGGCCTTAAAGTGAAAATGGCGACTTTTTCAGAACTATTTTGTGTGTTTTTGTATATTGTAACTGTAAAAGGACAATTTGGAAGTGAGTTAAATTATTTTTATATAATTAAAAAATAACTTAAGCATTCAAAATAAATTAAAAAAAGTTTTAATATATGTTTTTTTTTCAATTCCTTATAAAGATAAGGAATTGAAAAAAAAAATGTTATCATAGAATTATAAAAACATTTTTTCTTTAAATGACAGAGTCACACCATATCCTACTAAAGTTGTGATAAAGCTAACTGTATTACTGTTACAGTTCAAATATCAATAATAAACACATTTTTTATAACACTAAATATAATATGCATGCTGCATGTTAATAATTTTACTACATGTTTCTATTATCAAATACTTACTTCCCTAAGATCTATTACGGAAAAAAAGAACAAATAACAATATTGGAACAACATAAAAATGGATTAAATTTAAATTACAACAATTTTATAAATAACCAATACTTTAAAAAACTTAGCATGAAAGCTACTATATATGTAGGCAGAGCTTTTAAAGCAAGTTAACCTTAATATATCGCTATTTTAAAATTCTTGCCTGCCTTTTTTATCATAGAAAAGTGTCACCTCTTCTCATCTAGCGTAATTTAGTTAAAATTATTACATTTCAAATTACACAATAATGAGCTCAATGATGGCGAGTGCACCACAAACATAATTGTAACCTCAATAAAATTACGATAATTTCCAGCGTATGTAGTTTCAAGGTCTTTCATATAACAAAAACTTTATAGATATTTATATGCTTTATTTGTATTTTCCAAAAAGTAAAACCACGCTTAAATACTTATGTTATATTTTATTTTTAAATTAATGTTAATTTTTTAAGTAGTTTTTGTTTTAATTTGAGGCATTCTGACCCACAAACACAATATTTATTAAAAGTTTTCTTCCCTTCCTTCTTTTGCAGCTGTATCACTTAGCCTTGATATGGATCCAAGGGTCGAAAATTTAAATTTTCAAGTAAGTTATAACTAATATTGTAATCGTTAGTAGAGAAAAATAAATTTTATTCTATTGAAAACCCCTATTCATTTTTATATTTCAGAAATGCCCTGCTAATATGTCCTGTGTACCAATAAGTTCTTGTCCATTATTAGAGGACCTACTGGATTTTTCGTGTTTCTCTTCAGATAGGTAATAACAAAAAAATATAATTCGTACATTAAGTAGTGATTTACTGCGGTATTGAGCACAATTTTACCAATAATTTTTCAGTAATTAAGTAAAAAAACGCCCTGCTTTTTATTTTTTTCATATATTTATTAAGTGCTAAATTAAAAGTAACATACATAACAAAATATGCAATCATATTATGAATATATTGTTGTGGTTTAATAAAGCGGGAAACGAACGGAGTGTCTTAACATTAGGGTTCCCAACTTCCCTCTGCTTACCTCACCATGTAGGTGATACAGCATAAAGCTGAAGAAAATATATAAACAAACTATTTTTTTAAAGATATTTCCATCGACTAAATACATTGAGTTGTGGAAATATGAATAATGAAGACTACGTATGCTGTCCATCCTGCGAATGCGGCAAAGTTTATGCACCGGGCACACCTCAGTGCGGGAAAAGCATGGTACAGGGCATAGGATATGAAGATCTAGGGGCCCATCCTTGGGTGGCAAGGATAGGTTTCGCGAGTAAGTTTTATTAGGATCTTTATTTAATTAGTATTGATTTCTTAATTATATTATATTACTCAGCTTCACGCTATATCCCGCACATGGCAGGGGAAGACGAAGGTAATTTGGGAACCTAGTGTTAAGATACTTCGTTCAAATTCCCACTTTCCGCCGAAATTGAAGAACTTTTAATTACATTACATTACATGCAAGTATTGCCTTTCGAATAATATATTGCCTTCTACAGTTAAATTATGCATAAACCTAAATAATATTCAAAAATGTATGTAATGTGTTAGTAAAAAGCTTTTTAGTGATACAGACATATATATAAATGTTGTCTAAAACCTTTTTCTAGATAAAGAGACAGGCAACGTACGATTCGCTTGCAGTGGCTCTATTGTATCTAAGCGAGTTATTTTAACAGCTGCCCATTGTGCTTTAGCTAAACAAGAGGGATACAAGTTGTAAGTACAATTTATATTCACTTACTAAATATGTTTACTACTATACTTACTGCTATGAGGTATGCGCTTTTTATTTTTTCTGCAATAAATTCTTATGCTATTTGCTCTTTTCATTGGAAATCGATTTAATTATTACATAAATTTGTAACTATCATGTCATTCAATGGATGTTAATTTTGTAAATGTTTGTCCAGGATTTTTAAGCAGTACAATAAGCTCTAAAGCTTGTTATACTGCTCATTATAATAAGCTATGAAACTTTCAAAACAAGAACACTACTAACGCTCGCCAATATAAAAAGACTGTAAAAAACTTAGTAGGGTTTTTTACAGTTATTTTTATATTGGCGAGCTAAGAATATATGAATATATTATGAAATTGATTATAGACACGTATATGCATAACATTGGCAAAAGATTTGTAAGCTTTTGGAGACAAGGGCCTTGCAAGCTTAACTACATTTCTCCTTAACTCAACTCGACTGAGCTTCACGTTGTATCCCGCACATGGCAGGGTAGGCAGAGGGAACTTGGGAACCTAGTGTTAAGACACTCCGTTCCCCTTCCGTTCCCCACTTTTCGCCGAATTTAAAAGTTTGATAAGCGGAACTCATCACCGCGTTATACCAGAGCGAAGAAATGAAAACATTGAATATGTAAATTGAAAATATTAAATACTTCATTTCCTAGAGTAGAAGTCAAACCTGTCGCCGCTGTGCAACTATAAATCACAATTTCTACTTAATATCGTAAATCGAAATATGTCTGTCACAATTATTAATATAACGTTAAACATGTTGTCGATAAATTAAAGAATGTATTCTAATATATAAATTCTCAAACAACTGTAATTATACTGAAAATGTCGAGCTCTTAGGTAATATACATATTTTACAGCTCTTTGGAGATAAGATATTGAATTTATATTCACCACACGGTTCCAAACAAATATCATAAGAATAATATGAAGAGCTCTTCACCAGTTGGACAGTACCAACGTCCGTCATTTCATTGACTTTATTAATTGTGAACGTGAACATGCTGAATTTATCCTCAGGCGATAAAAAAGGATGACAGTTCCACTGGAGCTTTTATCAAAGAACATTGTTGATGCCATCACAATGAAAGTTTTCCTCTAACGACTAGACTAAAATTATTCTACATTCTATATATTTTTAAAGTTCTATATTTTTTCCATTTAACAAAAGATTATAATTTAGACAAAATATTATTAATATCAAGTCAACGAAGAATACACATTATTCGTAAAGGTTTACTTGTGAGTATTTACTCATTATGTGCCAAAGTAAATAAAAAATTGTTCAACATGGTCAAATAACAGCTTCATTCTTATAAGCTTTTCCAAATATAGCTTCTGAAAATAACAGTGTCGTATACATTTCAGATCAACAGTAGTAATAGGTGAATGGGATATAAGTCGCAGTCCTGATTGCAACGAGTTCTTCTGCGCGCCGCCCACTCAAGCCATCAAAGTTGAAACTGTAATCGTCCACCCTGGATATGAACAGAAGATTTTCCGACATGACATCGCAATGATAGTTTTAAAAGAAGATATTAAATATTCTGGTAATTATTTTAACATTTCTTCGTATAAGATAAATATATGCTATACATATACGAGTATGTACGTTACATATGTACGTGTCGTACGTTATGGTTTACATTATTTTTATTTTATCTTAGAGAGTCATTTAAAGGCAAATATTTCAAAAAGGCAAACGCGAAAAATCGGTACAAAGAAGGGAATGACTTAACACTACTATTGTTTCCCTTTGCCTGATGTATGCAGGATATATTTGGAAGCTATGGTAAATGATTTTATAATGTAAATAATTATAATAAATCAACGAACTGTTGTAGCGCACAAATGAGTGAATGTTAAGGGTTCGATCCCTAAATCCGAGGAAATGAAATATTACATATTTTTTATAACTCTGGTAACAAGACAAAGTATGCCGTTGAGAACTCAACGGCAAATGTTTCCCTTTGCCTGATGTATGCAGGATATAGTTTGAAGCTATGGTAAATGATTTTATAATATAATAAATAATTATAATAAATCAACGAACTGTTACTTATAATAAATCAACTGTTGTTATAATAAATCAACGAACGAATTTAAAGTATTGCAATACTTTAAATTCGGCGGAAAATGAGAAATCACTGCCTACCCTGCCATGGGTGGGATACAGCGTAAGGCTGAGAAATGTAATCATAATATGACGTTAAAGTTAGTTTAAGAATATATTTTCTTACGAAGACTTTATTTGAAGTTAAGTATTATTTTGAGTTTAAAACGGCGTATTTGAAAAGTAAAATGATTAATTTGAAATAAAAACTTATTAATTTCATGTGCAAAAAGTTATAAATGAAAGAATGGAGATCTTCCTTACTATTTCTTTCACATATAACTTTGAACAATTGAATATAGTAGTTAGGACATTTTTCAATCAATAACGTTACTTTGTTATTTACATCATTATGACACTGAAATCATTACAGGTTGAGTCGTCCTTGTTCAAGGTTCTCTGTATGAGCAATACTCATCATCATATCAGAGATCAGATCGCTAATCACGATGCTTTTATTTCAGTGACAGCCGCGCCGATCTGTTTGAACGATAAACCGGAAATAGTGATCAACGAGCGCGCCTCGCTGGTTGGATGGGGAAAATTATCTGGTCAAAATAATTTGGTAAGCAAAATCTTCACTTGAAAATAGTTGAAATTAATAAATAAAATAGTAGCGAACGAGCTGGCCATATGGTTTTTGTGTTTTTTCTCATATTTACACATATTTAGGCTTGTAATAATGTATAAATTAACTACATACTATTATAGAAGCCCATTTATAAGTACCTATTGTCTGTACGATTTAAAATAAATATGAACAATTTTTGCAGATTTGGTACGTACTTTCGTCTAACAGCACTATAGGCATAATATGTAAAATATGTTTTTACCACTTTTACAAATTTTGATATTTCAAAATAAAAAAACAATGTCAAAACAAACACTAAATGTCGAAGAAAGGTGGCAGAAATGTAGTTAAGAAAACTGCATTTAAATCCAGTAATCCGTTTCTGAGATCAGAAAAACGCACAGACGTACAGACAAAAAAAAACTATCTTGGGACCTATTAGATGAATAAACGTCTCGTATATGATTTTTTTATATATTTTCTATGTACAGTGAGACATTTAAAATATTTCAGCTAAATGAATAAATATTTTGTAGCTATTTTGTGAACCAGAATTTTAAAATTGACGTTACTTTTTTATTTTTTAACCGATTTAAATAAAATAAATACTAAAAGTTAATGTTGCCAAAATATAAGTGAAACAGTTGTTGCCAATATAACAGTGAAACAGATGTTGCCAAAATATAACAGTGAAACAGCATTCAAATCTGGTTAACCTTTTCTGAGATTAACGCGTACAAACGCACAAACAAACCGGCAAATAGACAAACAGACAAAACATCTATAAGACACACAAACGTCTTTAAGTTTTTTTTAATATATCTTCCATGTACAGACAGTAATCAGTTACAGATTTATTATAAGTATATATTATTATTACAGATTGGTCGTCAGCAACAATTGGATGTTCCTCTAGTATCGTTAGAAACATGTGAACGTATTTTTGGAGAATCAGTGCCTATAAATGAAAGCCAACTTTGCGCTGGAGGAGAAGAAGGGAAGGATGCCTGCTCTGGCTTCGGTGGAGCCCCTCTTATACTAAATAAGGATGGACAATACTTTCAGGTACATTCGTCTAAAGTATTTAACTATTGCCGTGGTCCGTAATTAGCTCACATCGCTCACATCGCTCCAACCCTCGGTCCGTATTGAGCTTTTATCGCTCACAGTTAGCGTAGTGAATAGTGTGACGTCACTTGTGACGTCACTGGCTAGTGCTTACAGTGTTGACGGGTCGGAGCGTGAGCACCGTGAGCGTTGATGTTATTTTGACGTTTAGTTGATGTTTAATATATCCCTCACGTCAATGTCACTATTGTCAATTTCCTCAATTTTCGCAAGCAATTTATAATCTTCATCGGCTATAGCACATACTCCACTCATATTTATATCAAAAAATGCTCTATTAGGTACTTAAAAATTTGACAAGTTAAACATATTAACTTGTCAAAGTCGTAAGCACGCTCACAAGTGGTCCGTATTATTAGTACTGCTAATAGACGTTAGCGCGCTCACTAATATCGGACCGCCCGTTATCAGTGTAAGCGTCGTGAGCAATGTGAGCACAATTCGAACCACGGCCTAGAAGTGTTACTTTATCGTAGTTTTTATATATAATCTATTCTTTAAATTAAATTTCATAATTTCCGAAAAAAAATTCTTTTACCATTAAACCAATTTACTTACTTACTTATCTTCACGCTATATCCGTAGCGGGGTAGGCACAGAGAACGGAGCGCCAAACGCTACGGTCTCGGCATACCTCTTTCGCCTCGTCCACTGTCATAATCCATTCTTTCTTCACTCATTCGCTCGACGTGCCCAAACCACCTGAGCACGTTCTTCTTCATTCTTACTGTGACATCCACGCTAGTACCTACCATTCTGTGTATCTCTTCATTGGGTATGCGATCAGCTAAACTGACTCCGCATATCTGACGAATTGACGACTGACGACTGACGAAAAATTCATCTTTCTTACATTCTTCTTCTGTAATACCCACGTTTGGCTGCCGTATAACAGTGTCGGTACCAACACTGCATTGTGTACGGCTAAACGCGCAGCTATGCTGACGCTTCGCCATCTCAACTAAGGCCCCGTTAACTCTGTTACCGGCAGCAATACGCGTTTCCACATCCATTTCGTATCTTCCGTCTCTGCGAAACATACTTCCCAGAAATACTACCTCATTCACTTGTTCTAATATCGTATCATTTACACTGATCTTGCATTCTGTCCTTTCTTCATTTCTTTCAAATATCAGAACCTTCGTCTTATTCGCATTCAGGCTCAGACCTTTATTCGCACATCTTTCTTTCAGAGTGGTAACCAATGCCTGTAACTCGCTTTCTGATGATGCAATTAGCACTACATCATCTGCGTAAAGCAGGCAATTTATATTAAACCAATTAAGATTGATGTAAATATTAATAATTTATATTTATGTTTTTACTTAACCGAACAGAGTTCTATTTCAGATTGGCATAGTGTCATTTGGCTCTGAAAATTGTGGCAGCGAGGGGATCCCCAGTGTGTACACGAATATCGCGCATTACCATAAGTGGATAGTTGAAAACATGCCATCGTAAATCTAATGAAATTTACTTGTAATATTATGACAGTGCAATTTTAATTTAATAAAGATTTATTATATGGCTTAAATGTATTTTTAGTTAACTTTAACTGACTACCTGAAATTAAAGAGGCGCACGCGCAGTGGGATAGCGTCTGACTATGAGGGCAGCGATCTCACGGTAGTGAGAGTAAATTTTATGAGTGAAAGTTTTATATAAGCATACTCGCTACCAGAGCCTTGTTACCAGACCTAAGAAAACTAATATATTAAATATTTAAATTGAAAATATTAAATATTTTACTTCTTCGGGTGGGGATCGAGCCCACAACCTGCAAAAACGTAGACTGATGTTGACGAAATTTCACAAAATATAGAAGATGGAAAAATGTCATTATAATTAAATATACTTAGCATGTTTTTAATCATAAATAATGATCCTAATGAATGTATTATAGACACAATCGAAATTAAATAAAAGCAATCCATTTTAAATTAAAAAATATTTTCAAAAAATATATAAATTTATTCAATTCATAAGATTTTGCATGGCCAAGTAATTATAGTAGCGCGCGCAGGGCGGTGTTAGTGTTAGTATAGAGCAAAGAGTCCCTACTAAGTCGTCTTGAGCGTAATCTTGGATTTCTTGGTCAAACACCTGAAAAAATATTAAGAAAAAAATAGTAATTGTTCATAAAATATTTTTTTGGTATTTTCTGAATTGTAGTTAAATTGAAAATAAACTTTCTTTTCTTTTGCTAAATATAGTAAACGTTTGGATCAAATTATTTTTATTAATTTAAGACAAAAATATTAAAGTAATAAAATACTCATACAAATACTTTACGAAGTGCAAGGTTTATTAAATAATTTTTGAGGTGAAAGTGTAATTTAGAAAAAAAAAACCGTATATTCCAGAGATTTTTTACATATACATATGTAATTTTAGCGATATAGGCTGGAATAATTATTACTCATTCACTCACTCTCTCTCTCACTCAGCTTCACGCTGTATCCCGCACATGGCAGGGTAAGCAGAGGGAACTTGGGAACCTAGTGTTAAGACACTCCGTTCTATTTCCGTTCCCCACTTTCCACCTAATTTGAGGCATTGCGTGTTGAGTGGCGGAACTCAACGCCGCGTTTTGCCTTGTACCAGAGCGAAGAAATGAAAACATTAAATATTTCAATTGAAAATGTTCAATATTTCATTTCTTCGAGTGGGGATCGAACCCAGAACCTGTCGGTTATAGTCACACGCTTGTGGCATTGCGCCACGACCGGCCTCGATATTACTCATATGTTTCGATTATTACTAATGTTAAAATTAATTACATTTTTCTATATATTTTTACTAATATTAACAGTAATTGTTATTCAGCTTCTCGTTGTATCCAGCTCAAGATAGGTAGACAGAGGAAACCTAGTGTTAGGACACACCGTTCCGTTCTACACTTACCGCCGAATTGGCATAGCGTGTGGAGTGGCGGAACTCAACGCCGCGCTTTGTCTAGTTACCAGACCAAAAAAATTAAATATTAAATATATAAATTGAAAATATTTAATATGTCATTTCCTCGATGTCGACGCCAATGGGGATCAAACCACAATCTATCGCGTTTACAGTCATATGCTAATATATATATATATATATATATATATATATATATATATATATATATATATATATATATATATGTTAATATTAGTTACTATACTAAGACTTCACCTTTTGTGTGTTGTTATAACACACAAAAGGTGAAGTCTTAGTATAACTATCTAATGAAAAATACCCAAAAATCTTCTAAATCAAAAATACTGTTAAAGAAAGAAAAGATATTAAGCTTAAAGTGTTAATTAACTAAGAACTAAACTAGGGCCAATTTTCTATGTTAAGTCATAGTCATCAAGTCATAGTGAACATAAATAATTCGCAAATGAAGTCGGAAGCAGTTTTATATGTGCATAATTTCTTTGGTGAAAAATATTGTTTTTAATTTTTACTTACCCCATTAATAGTGACAGTAGGCACGAACTTTGGACTCACTAAGCCGGTATAGTACTCTGATTCCAACTGTAGTACCGTTCCTTCTCCTAATGTAACGCATTTTTCGATGGCTTCACTTGAAAGTTTCGCTTTTTCTATACACTGTAATATTTTTTTTAAATAGGTTTGTAGAATTTATTTAATAAAAAAAGCATACAGTCGAATATTAATTCGATTCTATGGTTTTTCTTCTTATTAAAGTTTGAATATTGATTAATATCAGTTTAGACATGAACTATATATTAATTTTTCTTGCCGTCTAAAATTATAGTAGACAAAATATGTGTTTTTATAACACATATTTTTTTTTCAAATATAAAATTTGATTATCTTTAAGCTTTTGTGTTGTGGCGTAATTACGACCAATCCATATGGGTTCATTATTATCTGCCAAATAAAAGCATATGAAGAAGCAAAATTGATTTATCAATCAAAAAAAAATGTTTAATAATTTAAATAAAACAAAATTACGTCAAATTTGCCGTTAGAACCAGCCTCGGTTTCCATCTCACAAGCTACATAAGCTAACTTTTTTTTATCGCTCTGTTTCTTTAAATAATTCAAACTGCAGTCTTGCACTATATTGCCCATACATTCGGCTGGCCCATGTTGACATTCAAATCCATCATCTCCGTAGTTGATACTCTGAAATATTCAAATTGCAGCTACAAATTAACTGATTTATGTAAAAACATTGTTAGTAAAAGAATTTGAATAAGAATGATTGTTTGTGATTAATATTGATGTCACTGGTAATATTGTCAAATATTAATATAGTTAACATACGTAATAGGTACATCAACTTAGCTTCACGCTACATTAGGTAGACCAAGCGTCAATAGAGGTCTCCCACTTTCTCTCTTACCACTCATTTTTGCCATTCTTTCTTCACTCATTCGCTCGACGTGCCCAAACCACCTTAGCACGTTCTTCGTCATTATCACTGTGATATCCTCGCTAGTACCTACCATTATGTGTGTATCTCTTCATTGGGTATGCGATCAATTAATCTGTCTCCACATCTCTACAGTAATCATCTTTCTTACATCCTTCTTCTGTAATACTCACGTTTCGCTGGTTTATAACAGCGTCGGTATCAATATTGCATTGTGTACAACCAAACGCGCAGCTGTGATGACGTTTCGACGTCTCAACAATGCAGCTAAGGCGCCGTTGACTCTGTTACCGGCAGCAATACGCCTTTCCACAACCATTACGTATCTTCCGTCTTTGCTAAACATACTTCCCAGATATACTACCTCATTCACTTGTTCTAATATCTTATCATTTATACTAGTCTTGCATTCTGTCCTTTCATCATTTCTTTCAAATATCAGAACCTTCGTCGTATTCAGGGTTAGGTCATTATATGCACACCTTTCTTTCGTAGTGGTATCCAATACCTGTAACTCGCTTTCCGATGATGCTATAAGCATTGTCTGCGTACAGCAGGTAATTTATATTCAAGGTACCTACTTTCACTAACCTGTCACTTTGTCTCACTATTTAAGAAAGCTGTCCAAATACAAATTGAACAACCAAGCTGACATGGCGCAACCTTGTTTAACACCCGATCGGATATCGAACCAAGGCAACGTGTTATCTCCTACTTGCAGGCAGGCTGAGTGATCTCTGTAAAGAGACTTTACAGCCTGTAGTAAGGATCGGCACACATTGTACCGGGACAATATCTCCTATAATCTCTTTGTTAAATCCCTGTCATATGTCTTTTCCAAAACTAATAAAGCACAGTAAACTTTTTGGTTTACTGCCAAAAATTTTTCTCTCTCCTAGGTCTATAGCCTCCCTGGGCCTCCCACAAAATACTTTCAAAGCAAGATATTGCTTCCTTCTCGTTTATATTTTAGCATAAACTTTCCTACTAAGCTAATTAAACTGATAACCCTATAGTTTGCGCCATCTTTCTGTGAAAATTTGCCTTTATACAAAGGCACAATGACTGCATCTCGCCAATCGTCTGGGACCTCCCCCAGTTTCCAGTATAACTTTACCACATTTCAAATTTTGTATTGCACTCTCAACTTCTTGTATACTGATTTCGTCACCAGCTACATCAAGATTCAAGTTACTTGACGCAGAGGCGTCATCACAAGAAAAAAACCGCCCTTTACTACAAAACCTGTGGTTGTTCTGTTAAAAGATCACCGTCCTTCGAAAGCTCCCCTTTCATTCAACAGGTTAGCGAGAAACTCCGGGAAACACTCACTTTTCGCCAGAAAGAGCTTCATGTTTTTATCAGTACTTTCCTTGGGTGTTTTTCTTATCACTTTTATCATACTCATACTCTTTTTCTTATCTCTCTTATACTTTCATTCTTACCCGAGGCTTTGTAATCCTACCATGTTATCTTCTTACTTTTTACTGCATCTTTCACTTCATCATCCTACCATTCGATGCGCTTTTTGTTAGAGCCTCTTTTTCCTTTGCCACATATCTGTGCCGTTACTTTTGTCATACAATTCCTTAGGTTCTACCAGCATACTTCAATATTTCCATTTCCAGATTCACAGTTGTCTAACTTCTTGGAAACTCTTTCTTGATATTCCTCTCTGATCGGTGGCTTGAAGCTTCCAGCTTCTTATGCGATAATTTGGAGCCAAGCTTAGACAACCTGTGCGGCTGCGCCAACCTGCGAACAGACTTCTTATTCTAGCTATGACTAGATAATGGTCTGTTCCCAATTCATCATCTCAAATCACTAGCGGGTCTATAACTTGAATTCGAATACGCTGATCCACTAGGCATACACAATCATACTTTTCTCTTCTGTTCGCTCCCATATGTATATATGAATTTGTTTGTGGTCGTGTTTGCCACAAAAACAATCCAGCTTTCCAGCTTCATTCATCCTCTTTTTACCATACTTCCAAGCACTCCTTAGTGATCGCTACGCGCAGTTCCATCCATTCAAGTCACCACATATTATAAGTTTTTCACTCTCTCTAACACTACCTAGAACGTCCCTGACGCTCTCCCAAAACTCCTCGAATTCACATAATGGAGCTAAGGATGTCAGCGTATATGGCGCTAACAAGAAAACTCTTGTTATCCTGGGGATATGTGAAGCGCACCTAAAATAGTCTCGGGTTGATCGCGTTGTACTCTATCATTATACTAACCAATTTTGGTGGACCCAAACCACATCGGTTCATGAACATAAACAAGATTTACAACAGTAAGTTACTTATTTCATTTGTCTCGCATATGAATCTTTTATTTTTTTGGCAAACATATTTCCACTGTATTTAAAATATAATATTATTCAATATAACAAATTTATCTTACTCTGGATTTTCCAAATGGTACTAATTTTAATCTTAAATATTGATGGAGGAGATGCAGAGCCGGTTGTAGCTGCTTCAATATAAACGTCTTACTGTCCGGACATTGGCTCTCGTAGTAAACGGTGAGTAATAACTAAAAAATGTACAGTGTTACTTTATTCCAGAACTTACTATTTTATATCTATATACATACATATTTTTTTTTCTTTTTTTTTTTTTTCAGCTTCACGCGCTTTTTCAGCTTCAGTATCCCGCACTAGGAAGGGTAGGCAGAGGGAACGGAAGTGAAACCTAGTGTTATGACACTCCGTTCCACTTCCGTTCCCCACTTTCCGCCGAATTTGAGGCATTGCGTGTTGAGTGGCGGAACTCAACGCCGCGCTTTGCCTTATTACCAGAGTGAAGAAATGAAACATTAAATATTTAAATTGAAAATATTAAATATTTCATTTCCTCGACTGGGGATCGAACCCAGAACCTGTCGGTTACAGTCACACACTTGTGCCGCTGCGCCACGACAGGCCTCTAAACATACATATATAAACAAGTATAAAATTGAAAGTTCTAGAATAAAGTTGAAAAATAAAGTTTATAATAATATTATAGACTTTATTGACACAAAAAAAATACACACATTAGTCCTAACAGAATTGACACATTGCAAAAACATAGTAATGTATAAAAAATATTCTCAGGATCAAATCATTTAAAGAAAACCATAAAACAATTACAGTAAACAAGAAAGCTATTTTTATGGATGAATATTTTAACTGGTGTACCAGTTTGATTACTTTATAAAAATCCTGATTAAAGCATACATATACAAAATATCGTTCGTAATAAATACAATATTGTTTTATTATATAAGTGTATCATGACAACTTTTACTGCTCCACTTTTCTAAACGACTACATACATACATACATACACATCGACCTCGCCTGCGGGACTAACCCACTAATTTCGACATTGAAGTTGAGTTTCAAATATGAATAGCAACACATTAAGCTCACTTGTTTATTGAATTAAATATATAGTAAAAAATCAACCAATTTGTCTTTTGTCCTACATTTTGTATATCTTAAGACAGGTACCAACCTAACATATTCCTTAATATACAGCTGAAACTGAATGGCGAAATGAGCATTAACTCCTGAGTGAACAGCAGGTTCGTCTTATGTGCCCTTGGTGTATTGATGAAATATTGACAAATTTGACACCTTCACGGATAATTTACAAAATTACGTATTCATTATCACTCTAGTGGAATTTTCATGGCTATTATTGTAAGTAACTGCGCGCATAATGATGTTCAACACTTTTAAAATACTTTTTGTAAATTATAAAAAAAACAGCTGAGTGTATAGAATCGTATTTTTTTTATTTTGAATAGCCTTAGACCAAAGTTTTATATAAATTCAGTGTATATCTGATGAATTTAACGATTTCATAAATGATAACACGCCTTGGGAATAAAATGCTCGCTCCAGGCTGTTTCAAGTGTATCATTCTCACATAAATATATAATGTAAAGTTTTGATTAAAAAAAAAGGACATGTCCCGCTGAGTTTCTTTCGCCGGTTCTTCTCAGGTCTGAGGCAATAACTTTAGTGAACTGGTGGTAAATTGTTTGACGTTCAAAAAACGAAGCTTGTAACTTCTTATTTTGAATAAAATATTTTGAATTTGAATTTGAATGCTTACCTTTTGTTGCAAAGCATAGTTAAACTGATAAACTGTTAGTAATAATAATAAAAAATGTAATTTTAAAAACATATTACAATATTAATAGGAAAAAAAATATAATTTCACTTTATTAATAGGTAGATATTGATAAAATCATGTATATATTATATATTTTACACTTAATATGTACACACGTGTGAATAGTCCAATTACCGCAACAGTTGTTGCGTGCGCTCGGTTGGCAGTTTCGATTGTTTGCATATAATATAAAAGTAATTATTGAGACAAAATTGTAGACAAATTTTCATAGTAGGACTAAAAACATACTATAAAATATTTATTCTTTAAAAAACCAGTCCATCATTTATAAAATTCTATTTATAAAGGACTGGTTTTCTTATTCTATACTGATTTACGTTATAAATAAAAAAATTATAACAACAGAATCAAAAAACACCCCGCATAAATAAGTAAGCACCCCAATAAGTTAGCATTAGAGGACTGCAAAGTATTGCGTCGATTAAATATCTTAGTTCTGGGGAAACTTTAGTTACACGGCAGTGGCAACCGCCAAGTTGTGCACGAAACATAGCATTGCCGTCCTTTTGAAGCACACCATTTTTCTCTGGAACCATTTTGGCGTATTTTCGTGCCTCTGTTTGATTACTTTTATAAGTACACACCAGATCCGTATTGTTTCAAATTTTGTAGGTCATATATCTCCGAAGTTATGCAACGTTCTACTATTTCAATACCGATTTACTCACTGACATTGATAATTAAACCACAACTTGTGCTTCCCATAATCCTAGAGAGCTGTGAATGTTCAACTGCCAAGTAACATAAAATTTTACTATGTTAATAAAAAGATCGCAGCTAGGAAACCTTAGACTTGGTTTAGCTTTACCTAGAGATTTCACCAATGCCTCCTGACGACAAACCGGTAATGCTACCGTCAACGCAGCCAAGTATTTTGTTATAAAATTACGATGCGTATTATAGCACCAAGTAAATAAGTAATAACTGTAAGTAATAGCAAGGTAGCAACCTTGCTATCCTACTTAACAAATAGTGCAAACAGAAAAGTTACCACTTATCCTTCAATGTGATCAATTTTTACAAACAGACGCGACAAACTTACATGTTTATTTGGTAGCACCAAATTGTTGATAGATAATAGATAATAAATTTAATAAAAAAAAAAACATTTCCTTTTCTATAAACAAAAATTTGAAATATTTCTAGATACTATTTAATATGAATATTATAAATAAACTTACATCATTTATGCACTTTATCGTTAGAAAATCATCATAATTTGGTTATACAATGCATAAACAAATGCAAAACCAATGATGATCATCCAGTACGGTTGGAGTAAGTAAACTATATACGTTATAATAAACAAAACAATTAAAAAGTAAACTATTTCCATTTAATGTTTGATTGCATTGTTTGTTTATTTTATAAACGTCATTTTTACAAGACAGATTATTATAAGTGTTTAGTATTTAAATAATTATAACATTTTTATATACCGTACGGTATCGTATTTTTATCGAAACCCCATAATTAGAGAACTGAATTTAATTATTTTTTTTTAATATTTTATCGTTTAATATTTTGTTTGGATTTATTTAATGGTATGTTTATTATACTTATGGATATTTTTGAAATATTATAATCCATTTTTTTAACTATTAATTATTTTTAACGATTTAATGATCAAATTTCTAACTTTTTTTTGAGTACAGCACATACACTTGGAGAATATCTTAGAATAAATAAAAAATAATTAAACATGTAAGTAAAACTATGGCATTACCGTATATAAGAAAAAGAAACCGGTGAAGTGAGATCATAAATATAAATTTCCATTGTTCAGACTAATGAATGATTTATATAAATTTGTATTTTTTTTTAATGAAACGTCCATAAAGTGTTGGTGTATTGTAGGCTATCATTTCGTGCCAAATTTTATAACTGTAGGTTTTATTTGTACATAATTTTAGATTGTGTTGACTTAAGAGCTTGATTTTTTTTTCTGTGCTCCAAGAACCTGAATATCTAAGCGAGTAAACAAAATAGTGTTGTTCTTCCTTTTGGGGTGCAGAACTCAGAATGGTATAATAATTATTATAAACTTTTTGCGATTAAATAATTTAAATAATTTAAATAATTTCTTTCTAAATATGGCTGTGTATTTATTAGCCAAAATTTAAAATTTATTTGCATTAGTCATTTAGTCTTTTATTCTTTTTAATAAACTGATCTATTACAGAACATATGGGCATCTTTGAACC
The DNA here is from genome assembly GCA_019049475.1 of Eueides isabella. Lineage (NCBI taxonomy): Eukaryota > Metazoa > Arthropoda > Insecta > Lepidoptera > Nymphalidae > Eueides > Eueides isabella. The sequence goes on along the minus strand of CM032389.1, from coordinate 9,606,777 downwards.
AAACTGTGAACTTTCTGTCCTATATAAAACCTTCATGGAAGATTTTTGTTGCGAAATATTAGTTTGTAATTTCGCAGTCGCCTGTTGATAGTAAGATTTAATTTTTTCTTCATTGTTATGAATTTGCGACTCTGGACGCGATGACGGTGGCACATATTTGTCTCTAGCTTCTGTGAGTAGAGCCCTTAAACAAATTTATTAACATTTATTACACATTCATCCACAATATTTTGATCGAACAAAAAATTGAGAATTTAAAGTCTTTTGTAAAATATTTAATAATAAACTTTTGTCAGAGTGACTCATAATTTATAATATGGTCTATAATACAAAGAATATCTGCCATAATATCATACATCAATTTGAAATCATTGATTAATGGCTAGTGGGTGACAGGTTAAGTATGAGTAATGAAAAAATATTACTATATATTTTAATTTCATGTAAACAAAATAAATACTTGCCTGGGTACCCAGCTCATCTTATTATGTGTTCTTATTTCTCGAAATTCACTCTTAAATTTTTCTCTATCATACATACATTTTTTTTTGCTCAATGGCAATTGCCACTCGTTGATATTCGGTTTTGGAGATCGTACCTATGCAGTATTACGTATGTACATATAATGTATATGAAAAAAAAAAATACTTGATAAAATCATTAAAAATTGAACAATGCCAGATATACAGATTCTTATATCATAACATTTTAGACTGTTTCTAGTTACCACTGTATTGACAAATACTCTTCTGGGCATTACAAAGAATATACATCATTGAATAGTAGAAGATTTTACAATACTCTATACTTGCTAAACATGCTGTACTGCACTCTAAGTATTACTGTAATGCAGTGCATTCACAATTATCATATTGACCTGGGCTTCACTTTATGGAAATGATATCAATGTCATATATATATATATATATATATATATATATATATATATATATATATATATATATATATATATATATAATGTTTCATTTCTCTGATCTGGTAATAAGGCAAAGCGCGGCGTTGAGTTCCGCCACTCAACACGCAATGCCTCAAATTAGGCGGAAAGTAGGGAACGGAAGTGGAACGGAGTGTCTTAACACTAGGTTCCCGAGTTCCCTCTGCCTACCCTGCTTCGTGCGGAATACAGCGTGAAGCTGAAAAAAAAAAACAATAACTCTTACCCAAGGTGTATCTGAGTACGTGTAATACGTAAGAACATCCTTTTTATTCGTAGGACGATTTAGCTGTTCGCTAGTGAAAGGTCGATGGTGTAATCTACTAGTTGATACATATGGATCTAAATGCTTTTCGAATCCTTCGCATGTGGTGTAGAGTGGTTCTATTTCATTATAAAGGGGTTCTATTTCCGGCTAAAATTCAAATAATATACAAATTTAAAAAGAAAACATAATAACAATCTTAAGCTATAGGTAGTTCGGTTATAGAGAAAGACCGGTACAGACTTATTTACTTATTAAAGTAACAATTTTAACAACACAGACTTACAGGATATAAGGGCAGCGAAGCAGGATGCTTATACTGGTCTTTATTAGAGATTAATCTAGAGTAAAAAACAGGCTCCGTAAATGCGTTTTTCATTTCAGTAGTTCCGTGAGCCGAGTATGCTGGAGTGCGATCTGAAAGCTGTAATAATTCTTTAGATTTACTTTGACGATTCTAAAAGAATCACAAACAAAATTGTCTACACTAAACAAGATTTACTTTCGCCATTATGACACATTTTAAATAAATTCTTTTAACTTACCACTTTTAAGACAATGTCTATTGATTGAAAACTAAAATTTCAGCTATATAAAAAAAAATTTTGAAGCAATTTTGTTGAATTTGATATTTTAAATTGACGACCCTTTTTATTTACTAGCCGATTTAAATAAAACACAAATATTTTAAAGAATGTTACCAAAATAGAATAGTGAAAACTGTATTTATATCTAGTTATTCGTTATTAAAATTAGCGCGTACAAGCGCACAGACAACCAGACAAAAAAATCTGATATCAATTTCTGTGCCCTATTACAACGTACCCTATAAGACCTTTTATTATTCAATGTACAGACAGTAATTGGTTACAGGTTTATTATATGTTTAGATTATACATTATTAGAAACCCAAAGAAACGAACACTTCGTAGTAGTAGTAGTCACGACTTCACGAGTAGACTCCTGAGTTTTATTTAAAAACTTCTATACTTCGTAACTGCCATAAGAAACTCTGCAAAACATATTTTTTGATTTTGTGTAATTTACTATACCTTTTTACTCGTTGGGTAAACGTATTTGTTATCATGGCACGAGGTATGCTTATTAAAACGAAACGTTTCAGGGATCTTGTTGCCGTAGTCCAGCATAGTCTGCGATCTTGATAATTCATTAGTTATATTAAAGTCTCTGGTGTATTGTTTTTCTTTATTATATTGTGGTCTCTGTTGTTAAAAGAAAAAATATATAGATCTATCTTGTATGGGTAATCAAATAAGATATAGGTTTAACTCAGTTGGAATCTCTAAAAGTTTTATTTATAGTTTTAACTGGTGGGATGTAAATTAAAGCCTCTTTTTACAAGCAAATACAAACATTTTATTAAGTCGCTTATTATTGATAATAGGGAAGTCTTTTTTCTCACTATATATATGATAGATATAAAAAGATATATAAAATATATAATAGATAATAGATATAAAATATATAACATAAAATTACATTTTCCTTTAACACTTTAGGCGGTGGTCTCCATATTCGGCCAATATTTTCACTAGATTTTTCCGTTTCAGGGAATTTTTTGACAGGATAATTTATTCGCACTGGATCCCAATATGTAAGAGGTAGTTTATTTGGATATGATGCCTGCATGTTTTCAATAGCTATTTAGATCGTTTTTATTTGCCTTATTTCATGTAGAGAAAAAGTGAAAATATAGGTATTTTTAGTGCATATATGATTGAAAAATGTAAAACAAAATTGTTATGAGCTCCTTGTACTGGCGCAATAACAGATTAATGTATAGACTATGTGTTCTCTAATTCCTGTTCTCGTAGCTATGACTACCTGAATGATATCGGTTTCGGTAACACGTCCTACGTGTTGAGTTTGGCAGAATTATTGATTAAATATAGTCTTGACTCGGGTCAAAAACCCTTAATTACTTTTAAAATAAGTTTTATTTGTTACTATTTTACTTTTAGAAAATTATACTTTTCATAGTAATTTATAAACGAATAATTAAGTACCTCAATTGAATATGGAAACTCACGACAATATACTACTAAGTCCTACGTGTTTAGCTCGACAGAATTATTGATAAAATTTTCTCTTGACTCAGGTCAAAAATCTTAATACTAGTACTTTTAAAGACTGTATAAGACTGTATAAGTAGTATTTGTTACTATTTTATTTTGAGAAAATTATACCTTTCATAGTGATTTATAATATCAAGTACCTAAATTGAATAAAAAACTCACAACAATTACTCATACTAATGAGCTATGCTTTAAAAAATCCTGGGTAAAATATTAAACATAGAAAAAAAAAACATCCACTTTTGTTTGGTAAAAATTCATTTTATTTTCACAAATGACTGAAATTGTTATCAAAACACAATATACGTGTTAGCTAACTTTAAAATACAAGACTGCAATAAATACAAAACTGTACTTAAACATATAGTATTACTACGATATGGAAAGAATCAATATTTTTTTGTTAATTCAATAAATGATAAAAAATAATGTACTAAAAGGTGTAAAGAAATATTGAGTATTATATAAAATAAAGTTATTTATATCATAAAAGATTATGATAAATTATTTTAATACGTGGGGATTTTTTCATCTTCACGCTGTATCCCTTATACAAAGATATTTTAGTGTCACGGAAACAGGTTTCCGTCCGAACTCCATAAAGTGCGTGTTGTATTACAAAAATTAACGCCGTACTTTTTGAATCATTTTGTCATAGCGGAATTCCGTGCGGGTATCGAACCCACATCATTTACGTCCACAGTCAGACGCTCATATGGCGTGTGACTGTAACCGACAGTTCGTGGGATCGATCCCCATTCGAAGAAATGAAATATGTAATATTTTCAATTTAAATATTTAATGGTTTCATTTCTTCGCTCTGGTACTAGGGAAAATCACGGCGTTGAGGTCCACCACTCAACACGCAATACCTCAAATTCGGCGGAAAGTGGGGAACGGAAATGGCACGAAATATCTTAACACTAGGTTCAAGTTCCCTCTGCCTACCCTGCCATGTGCGGGATACGGCGTGAAACTGAGTAGAGTAGTCGACATATAGAGAAAGTATTAAAAATATACTATGACTCATAAAGGCTTTACTTTATTATCACCTTTTTAAGTATCGTTAAATTATTATTAATTTATGAAATAATTCGTAGTAATACTGTATGTATTGAAACATATTCTAATGTGGCGCATTTTATTATAGAGTTGTTTTCGAGCGTTTCCGAACATTAAGTAATAAAACGATAGACATACTTCTGTCATTGCTACCTATAGAATATTAAAAAAGCTTAGTCTTCTATTAGTTATTTACTTTTTGCAAATAAATATAGATATGAAAAAACCTTGGTAACGTAATTACAAGCTATTTTATTACTGTATTGAAATCTATTTGTAACATGGTTATTGTACGTAAATAGGCTTATAACGATTGCTAAATAAGTTTAAATACTGCAATATAATCCTATTCATTATGCACGCTTCTTAAAGTATTATAATATATACGAAGAAATTATTAAAGCCACATTCAAAGAATCAAATAGTGTTTAACTAAACTCTAAATAAATTTTAATTTTAGTTAAATTTAATTGATCTCTCTGTACGAGGCTTTAAAATCTATACTATTGGTGGGAAATATAAATGACGAATTATTTAATTACGAAGCTAAATCGATAAACAGTAGTAATAATAATTATTACAAACGATCAGAATCAGATTAAAGTGTTATAATCACTTTCAGTGTCGATTGTATTATTGATAATTAATCTAAGTTAAACTATGACAGATGCATTTCTATCATTTAATTTTTTTGCTAAAATGTCGCCATATTGTAATATGTTTTTCTAATGATGAATAAATATTAGCTGTTACTTTTAATTAGGTTAAGCGGTTTATATCAAGATTTTATTGATAGTAACATTTTTAAAATAGGGGCCTAATATCGATTTATTGAAACGCGAAATCGATATTAGCGTAAAGTAGGTTCCCAATAGTTTATAACCATAGGCCGATTGAACACCGCCAAAATTTATTCATCAGTCCATTAACACTGAGACGTACATCTTAAACTAGATATAAATAAATTATATTAAGAAAATCCTCTACGAATATACAAAATTAATACAAGTCTTACATTACTAATACAAATTACATCACAGTTCAATAAACAAGTTAGCGTTTATATAAGAATTAAGAGTACACAATCAAAATGAAATTTAGAACTAGAAAAACTTTCAGATATATGTACTAAAATTTAAAACTAAAAACAACGTTTTGGTGAGTTCGTTCAGGGTACATTGTAATTTAGGAACATATACATACATACACCCGAGTACAAAGCCGCCTTTTGAAGGCAGCTTTCCGTTAAACTTATATATTATCGAATAAAACTAAAACCACACAAAATTCAATTAAATGTACGCTATGGAAATGTACACAACGTCTAACAGAATCAGATTTATCAGTCGATATTATAAAAACCTACACTAAGGGGTAAAAAAGCTACATGAAAAACGTTTTAGTACGCAAGTATGAAGCAAATAGCAAGGCTTTAAAAATACTGCGCGATACTTAATTATATTATGTAGATTATTATCGGGTTATATTATAGAAAATATCACTTTAAGATGACAAAAATATATTTTCTGTGATTAGTTGTTTTAAATGAGCAGTTGACAACCTATGTTTCATACAAGTATTACTGGTTTTCATTTTACGGTTAAATATTGAGATTTCTTGACACGTCCATTATGGGTAGGACAATAATGCTTGTTGTGGCCAAGCGATTTTGGCATCTATCCTCTTGTAAGCCAATATGAAGTTCTGTCCACTTTTCTCTGACATTACTTCTTGAGGACAATCATTTTCGTTCAACATTGTTTCTGTAAAAAAAAACAGATTGAGTATATTTTTTAACTAAACGATATCTCATATTTCAGGTGTTATCTCATATCACTTTTTCTACCTTTAGCTCAAAACCTATGCATGTACTAAGTAAATGTATCTACTTATTAATCCAAAGTGGGCATATTTCATAATATTTTATACTTTCAGAAATATTATAAACATGAATTTTCATCCGCATAAGATAGACCATAAAATGAACTCTACTCTCATACAGAATTGTAATAATATAGCATTTAGATTTGTGTATTCAAATGAAACTTTTGTTTAGTTATGAATTCCAGTTAAAAAAATGTATTATATATATGTTATTTTTATATTAATATACATAGGTGATTACTGCATAGTAAAAAAGATTTATAGAACTACAGAAACGGGCATATATAGATTTTATTTGTTATCAAAATTACTTCTTACGTTACTCATAACGAAAAATTATGAATATAACCAATATAGAATTACTAAGCAAAGCCATGTTAACTGAAAACAGTGACGTATAGGTAGTACACACTTGTTATATAAATATCCATAACCGATCATATATAGTACACGAGATGAATGTGGATGCGATTTATCAAGAAGCTGCTACTACTATTATATTATAATACTACTAACGTTTTATTTCCTACTAATATTAAAAAGTGAAACTTATGAGGATAGATGTTTGTTAGTTAAAATTAAAATTACAGAACAACGTTAGATAAACTTTACAGTGATATAAGTTTATACATCAGAATAACACAGGCTATTAATATTTGAAAAAAAAAAACAAAACTTGTTTATAATAGTACAATAAGTATTCACACGAGCGCAGTAGTGCATTCATCAAAGCAGGGTAAAACTGACCTTGTCCATCATGTAACGCAAACAGCGCGTAGTCCTGCGGGTTGGTGATAGCGGCGGCGTGCGCCAGCGCGCGGCAGAGGTCGCGCGCGCGCGCGCCCGGCCGGCACGGCAGCGCCACGCGCCGGATGGAGCCGCGGCACTCGTCGGGCAACGCCACCCGGACCACCGCTACACTGCACTCTCTGTTCGATTCTGACGAGCCGCGACGCCACTGACATACAAATATGTTTTGTATAATATAAGTAGGAAACTCCACGCACCTCACAGTTTCTCAATATCGCACTTTGTCGGTTAAAGAAGGAAAATGAAAATAATTTTAGTAATTATCATTCCCCCAACTACTATCACAGAGCGGAACCGACACAATGGCATCAAGTAATATGTTCAAGGATAAGGAAAATTATTTATAAATATATAAAATATTTTATTTGTTTACATTTTTAAAAATTGTATAATGAAGAAATTTTGTTGCCATTTTTTCACACCATAACTTATAAAGGAATAATTTTTTTTTAGTATAATAACTAATATTTTCTTAAAAAACCAAACAACTCACGGGCAAACTATCAGGTCCAGTGTCCGGCGCTAATCTCTTCAACACAGCCACGGCGGAGAACAACGCCGTTAAGTAATAACCGCCTTCACCCGCCAGTAGGGCGGCAGGTAGTAGCCCCGCCATTAATTCTGCTTCAAGTTCGGCGCATACGAGACGACAACGAGCGACTGTCCAAGCGAGAACTGGTAGTAAGTCGTCTGCGCCTAGAGTACGTTCTCCGCGTATCTGTGTGTTGTTATTGAAGTTATTAAAAGGAACTAAGAAAATTAATATCAATGGTTTGGGCACAAAGATAATATAATATATATAATAAGTGATAAAAAAATAGTACACATATTTTTTATTCCCTTTTGCATGTATTTTACAAAAACCTAAAGTACTGTAGGAACGGCCCGTTAAAAAAATGAAAATGGCTTTAGGCGAAGATGTCTTATTAAATATTATTTAAGTAAAAACAATCTATAAGTTACGAAAATTACTAAACAAAACAATTATTATAATATAAATGCATACTTAAATGGTTGTATATCCAACCGTATGAGGGATAAAAGCTTCAGCTTCTTTTAGCTGAGGGATTAAAATATAGGGTCCGCAATCTAACGTTTTTTTTTTCAACTAGTGCTTATTTCGTGAATGGGAACACTTAGATACACCCGAGAATATTACTGCTGTGGCAGAAAGTGTGAAGTGTGCGTGAAGCGCCATCAACATCAATTCACCGTTCTCAACAATTGAACATTTCGGAGACATCAATGAGACGGATTTTGCATAAAAACCTTGGTATGACGCCATACAAAGTCCAATTGGTTCAGGAGTTGAAGCCAACTGACCATCCAATGCGTTTTCGCTTCGCTAAGTGGGCCTGCGATCGACTTACAGAAGATGCTGATTTTATAAAAAAAATCATCTTTTCAGATGAAGCACATTTTGATATTGGCGGGTATGTAAACAAGCAAAATTGTCGCATTTGAGGCACAGAAAACCCACACGCATACATTGAAAAACCGACGCACCCAAAACGAGTCACTGTTTGGTGCGGATTTTGGTCCAGATGCATAATTGGGCCATTTTTCTTCGAAAATGAGCAAGGGTTGGCTGTTATAGTCAATGGCAATCGTTATCGGGCCATGTTGAACGAATTTTTGTTTACAAAAATTGAAGAGGAGGATATTGGCAACATTTGGTTTCAACAGGACGGCGCTACGTGCCACACAGCTGAAGCTACACACTTTTTTTTTCATAGCATTTAAAAAAAAAAGTTATTTGGCGGACCCTATAGTTTCACGCATTTTCGAAGAGAGCTTCTGAAAGAACCCACAACCACAATATTATCAATATTGATAAAACTCACCGCATTAAACATAACTGAAATAGCAGCAAGGAGATTCTCAAGTTTATCCAACGGTGAATCAGCTTCTTGCATTTTCAGGAAATGCTTTGAGATCACTGCCAATACTGCTGAGGATGGTACTTTTGTGGATTCCTGACGAGACAAAATACAAATGATTATGAAAAATACATAATGTTTCGAGTGAAAATCAAAGCCATTGTGACAGTCTTAAATATCCCAAATGTTCATCATATAATATAAATTATTAAAAAAAAAAGGTTTTTATTTACTAAACAATATACATAATTAGAGTAAAGTCATGAAGAAATACGATAAAACGGTAGATCAATTCAGGACATCTTGGGTGTTCGGATAATCGAATTTTTCGGATAATTGCACTGACTTACATCAGCAAATTGGAAACATATAAAATGTAGTCTCATAACAATTTCATCCATTGATCTCTTATTATTCTTAGGATAACGTATATATTGATATCTAAAATTTTTAACCCAGACTACTTTTAGTAAAAAAGCTGAATTTCATCTCAGATGTAGTGTCTTTGATCTAGTGTCTTCTATGAAGTAATATAAGAGTGGAAAATTTGAGACGATGTATTAAGAACACTCGATGTATTATATCAATGCATCGAATTAAATCGATGTTATTTTTTAATATATTATACGATATATATATTTTTTTCTATATATATATATATATATATATATATATATATATATATATATATATATATATATATATATATATATATATATATATATATATATATATATATATATATATATATTCTATCGATGAAATAATGTCTAGTTGTAGTCAATCTAGATGAAATAATCTTTGTAGTCAACAATATTTAGTAAGTTGCGGGCCGTTAAGTAAAACAAAATACAGATTTTTATGACTCTGCCCCATACACATTCAACTTAAAAAAATCCGATGCAAGAAAAAGATCCGTGTATTTATTATTAATAATATATCGAGTTAAAATCTATGCCGCTATCCGATGCATCACATTGAAAAATAATATCCTTGTCTTTTTCGCAGTCGTTTAGTTGATCTGACTTTCGGTTAATCGACACTGTCCTATACTTAACAAAAATTAAAATAAAATGATTTATGTTACCATAATAATTTATTTGATTATGTTTTTAAAGTGTAATTATCGTATTAAATCACATTAATTATTTTACCTTAATTCCTAACTGTAGAGGAGTAGCATGTTGCGCGCGCTCTATCGCTGCATGCAGTTGCCTTACGTCAGCAGAGTGCCACGAAGCGAGCAATGTATATAGTTTAGATCGTAAAGGTCGTACTACTAGACGGTGCATTACACCTTCTAATATGGCGTCCAGATTTAGAAATTCAGTTGGTTTCAGCTGCAACAAACATTATACTAATTAAGTATTAATAGTAATTAAATAAATTTGTTTAAATCAAAAATCACTATCGTTATTTATAATACATAATCAATACATAACAAACGTCATTTTTCAGTTACTCCCTAATATAAAAAAAATATTAATTAAAATATTAATTTAAAAAATATTTAAGTCCACCAGCATCATGTTATTTACAAAAAAATAAATGATTATAATCAATCAATAGAACCTGTCAGGGTAAGGTTCTATCTGCCTACCCATGTGAGATATCCCAGTGTGAAAGTAAAAATTATACTGTTTACCTTAAGCCGCTCCTTTTCCACTTCCTTCTCAAACTCCCTCTCACCGTGTTTCACCAAGTAATTCTTCATTCCAGACATAAATTGCCTCATGTTTCGCATCATTATCTACAATGTAAGCATTTATTATATATAAAATCCATATATTGTATCGGCGTAATGTCACATAATTTAACGATATCATTATATTGCAGATTATATTTGACGTCTCCAACGCCACGATTGTGGTTTCTGATCTCATCCATGGAATAGTCTACGTTAATGACATAGAAATTAAACAAAACCCATAATGTGTTAATACAATAGGATAACGCCTCTAAGCCTACTATTTTTTAAAAGGGAATAAAATGGATGCCGAGTTAGATTTCTAATTTCCAAAAAAAACATGTCAATAATTGCACTTTAAATTAAATAATATTAACAATAATAATGGCAGACCTACGGTAGCTTGAATATATTCAAAGGAAGTTTAAAATATTAACAATAGTTCATGTACTTAGTGTTTATGATATATATACATACACGTGCATTACTATTTGCCCTTTGATTAGGGCTGGAAGATAAGTGAATGATCTCATTTCTATAGGGCCACGTGTCAGTGACATGCCGAGGTCGTGGATATTAACGACGCGTAACCAATATGCATACGTTGCAACTTGTTGTAGTAAACAGTAGATAAATGTACGTATCTATTTTCTTAGTAAACGAGAGAACTTATCAAATAATCTAGTATTAATCTAATGTTATATTTCTTTTGTTAGAAATTGACAGCTTTGGAGAAATAAAGCCAGCTAGCTTCATGAGAACGTATTGCTTAGTTCGTCAAGAGTTTTTGGACTGTTTCCAATAGGCAAGGGTTTTTTATACGTTTTGAAAATTAGTTTTCAAGCCAGCTAGATTAAAATAAAAAAAATGTTGTTTAGCATATTTGCGTACCGATAGTCATAAAAGGATATTTATACATTTCAAGTATAATAAAAAGGAAATGTAATATTTTTCAAATGATAATTTTATCGCAACATATTGCAACTTCGATAATTAATTGAGTACGACAAAATGGGCGAACACATTGTATTTAGGTACAAACATAGGCTCGTGCTAGGTGCCAAAAATTATAATGCATATCTAACAAGCTACATACTATTACAATGTAGCTTTCTCTTTATAACTTTAGATTATTTGTATATATGTATATGTATTTTATCTCAATTTCAAAAGAAAATTATTTATAATATAAATAAAACTTACCTGAGGACAAGTTTCTTTAGAATCCAAGGTGCAAGCGATAAAGTTGTCGACATTCTGTGCAAAAGTTGTACTCTTGTCTTGTGCTAGATGCAACGCGTACGCACGTAAAGCTGCGCCCGTGCCTCGAGACTGTCGACCGCCACGCAGTGCCCTTACTCGACCCGCCGCTGTAGAAAATGTGTCTAAATGCTAATTAATGTAATAATAATAATAATCATGCCCCATTGTAATTAGCAAACCATCCTCAATGCTTTAATTTTTTTTTTTATATTTGTAACTCAACACAATTTAGATTCATGTTGTATACTGCACATGGCAGGGTGGACACATGGTGAAGAAGTACAACTTAAGAACATAGTGTTATGACACCCCGTTCCATTCCCCACTTTCTGTCGAACTTTAGGCATTGCGAGTTGAGTGGCGGAACTCAACGCCGCGCTTTGCCTTGTTATCAGAGCGAAGAAATGATAACATTATTTTTTTTTCTTCACCTTCACGCTGTATCCCGCACTAGGCAGGGTAGGCAGAGGGAACGGAAGTGAAACCTAGTGTTATGACACTCCGTTCCACTCCCGTTCCCCACTTTCTGCCGAATTTGAGGCATTGCGTATTGAGTGGCGGAACTCAACGCCGCGCTTTGCCTTATTACCAGAGCGAAGAAATGAAACATTAAATATTTAAATTGAAAATATTAAATATTTCATTTTCTCGACTGGGGATCGAACCCAGAACGTGTCGGTTACAGTCACACTCTTGTGCCGCTGCGCCACGACAGGCCTCGACAAACATTAAATATGTAACTTGAAAATATTAAATATTTGATTTCTTTGAGTGGGGATCGAACTCACAACCTGTCGAATTATATTTACAGTCACACGCTTGTGCCCTCTGCGCCACGACAGGCCTCAATAATTGCATAGCAGACAAATTTTAACCAAACATAGACATTACTTTAATATAAAGCATATATGTAGGTACTAGGTACATACACTGTCTAATTTTATCAGGAAGATATTCATACTGCCTTTCAACACATGGCTAGCAATTCCTAGCAATTCCTAGTGTAAAAAATATAAAAGCCATCTATGTGCAATTCTGAATGTTACAATATGTATGTTTTGCAGAAAGTAGTAGTTAAACATATCATAATGATGAACCATAAAATGCCTATCGTACAAAAGTATTATTTTTATTTAATATCATTATATCACCTCCTTCAAAAATAATTAAATTAATGATTAAAGTACATTTCATTCAAATACATAATTTAAAGTAAGATAAACATAATTAAGCAATTACTATTATGGAACTTAAGTATCTAATTAGTTTTAATTATAAAAAAGTAAGGTATATTTTATGACTATTAAGAACCTTTTTTATTTTTAAAGATCAATGAATAGACTTTAGTATACTAGAAAAATATAAGAAAAATCATTACCTACACAAATACGAATTAGTGATTTCTAACTGATCGTCCTCAGCTATAATTGCATCTTTTTTAACTTTACACATACATTCCTTTATTTTATTATAGAAACGTTTCCAAAGGCTTGCAACAGAATGTAATATTCTACGTAACACATTTATTTTTTCCGCCTTTCCTTCAGCATTTATTGTATCTAAGTCACTACAATGGCAGTGTGGAGATTTCGCTACGACCATAGCTTTTTTCTTATGTCCACTTCGTTCCGCTAAACGTTTGCACAAATTTGTTAGAGCTTCTGTTTTTGCTAAATGCTGTTGGAACCTTGGCTCTAATAATTTCTCTTGAGTCACGAACACCCATTCACTTTCAAACACATATTCATCATGGGCGTCACTATGAAAATTCTTTATAGTAGTCAAGGCGAACACCCCTTTCCTCGATTCCATGGATGGTATATCCGGAACCCTTTTTTCAAATGAATCAAGATCGTTCACACTACAATATTTATTTCTAGCCTCGGTCGCCCTCTCGAATTTTCCTCGGAACAACTTTTTGAACCACTTCATGTCCGATCACTCTGCGGTTGCGTCCCGCTTGCACGAAAGATTTAAAGCGATGATTTCTCATTCAAACAAGGTAAGTCGCGGTACACTCGAGCGTCGGCCGACGAATACGATCAGACGAGATCTGACTACAGAACAGAGATTCACGGCACGCGCAGACCTTTGGCCTTTAAGCATAATTAATTATTTACCGAGCAAATATAATTATTGATAACAGAAATGCGCTGCGGCCTCATTGTTGGACTCTACTATTTTATGATTGATTTCAATATAATTATTCGTAATGACTCATTAATATGTTATCGGTGCGCAACAAGATTGTAGAACGGACGAATCGCTGACAGCTTTATCGTCTAGGCAATTTTATAGGACATAAACTCTTTAATGCACTTAAAAGTTTTATTAGTTTCGTAGCGCTGTTGAGAATCTGCTTTACACTAGAATGGGAGTTATCTGAAAGGTTATTGTTCCTTGGAGATTAAATGTAATTGTGTATTGTTTATCAATAGTACACGATGTTATTACTGTTTATGCTGCATAATGCATAAATAAACTTGAACAAGCTTTTCTCGACACGTGGGAAATACTTAAATGATTTATAGTCTGTTTACCTTGTATTAGGAAAAGGGTATTTATATTTCGATACACGAGTCTTCATGCCATTGACATTGCGATTTAAATATCACGTAAAACACCTTTACAATGTAAATAATTGTTTTAATTATATTGTTTTTCTCACGTACTGCGTAAAATACTGACTTAACGATTCCGTTAGGAGATATACATTGAGCTATTATATTATTGGTATGGTATTGGATTAGTTTGTTTATTACGCTTTTACGCCAAAATTACTAAGTTGATTTTTATAAAACTTTGTACACATGTTCTTCGAGGTATTAGAAGTAACAAAAATTGAAAGATAAAGAAGTGTTTGTCAATAAATCCTAATAGTTAGATGTCAATTGATTATTTTAAATCTCACATGATTTATAAAAGCAATGCTCCTCTCACGGTCAACACTATGTAGCCTGTTCGCGAGATTCGGTGCCCGGAGTTCTGATGCCCGGAATTTACACATAATAGCACAGGACGGAAAAACTTATATTATAGTCTACAAAATTATTAATTCGCCCGTCGAGGCGCAGCTGCACAAGCGTGTGACTGTAACCGACAGGTTCGAGGTTCGGGTTCGATCCCAGTCGAGGAAATGAAATCTGGTAATAAGGCAAAAGCGCGGCGTTGAGTTCCGTCACTGAACACGCAATGCCTCAAATTGAATTATAAGATTATTTATTTTTGTTATAGTGAAATATATTTTAACATTTTAATAAAGTATATTTTAAGTTTTTGAAACTAACTGTACGTTGTATTTTTTAAATACTTAATCACATTCATGCAGTTCTATTGGAACGCAATTATCTTTGATATTTATTTAAGAGCTCCAACGAGAGCGAAGCCGCGAGTAACGGCTAGTAATATTATATATATATATCGAACATTATAGATATATATGATCTTTGATATTTATTTAAGAGCTCCAACGTGAGCGAAGCCGCGGGTAACGGCTAGTAATATTATACCTATATATCGAACATTATAGATATGTATATATGTAAATATACATACACAAAAACGTGTATACATAACTATGCAATAAGCATATAAATCAAATATAAACAAATATACAAATATATATGTATGTATGTATGTATAGATTGATGATAAATAGTCAAGTACAAAAGAAAAAAAAGCCCATATTTGATTAAGGAAAACTAAAAAGATTATAAGTCAGTTTCAATTGCAAGTAGTTTTTTTATAGAGTGGCTTTAATAGATATTAAGACGGGGCTTTTCGAGTTGTTCCAAAGCAGTTGTTCTAAAGACATACGATAAAAATATTTTTAAAGAATTAAGTCCTGCTTATCGGTATTTCAAGCGATGGAATGATAAACGTATAACATTTTATTAATTTTATATACATATTATTATAATATTATACCTATTTAGTTATTCCTTTCTCTGGTTTATCGTCTTAATATTAAAAATTATAAATAAAATTAATCTACTTTTTTATTATGACAACATAAAATTTTTCAAAATCGTTATAATTTTGTATTACATATAAAATATTTACTATATATTTAGAACCTAGTAAAGTTATCTTATTGATCAAATAAAAATAGAAAAGATTTCTTTATGGGACATTTGAATTGCTTGAGGTTACTCTGATCGGCTTAAAGCTGCAGTGTGTATAGGAATAATAATAATAATATATTCTTATTCAAGTGGCTTATTTTGTTTAGTAAAACAATATTTCTTACAGACTATGTTAGTATTATAACAAGTCTTTCTTTTTATATTAATATTACATTACACACAATCACCGCTACCATCTTACCTGCAAATGGGATTGCAACGAACCAGCAGTGATTTATATATATACAATCTAGTCTGTTAGAAATCACACTCAGAATTCTGTTGGCACTACCCCGTATGCGACGCACCAGAGACCCGCATCTTTTTCTCATGAGGGCGTAAAAACAATCAACACGGGTTTAAGCGAACATCCCTGAGGCGCTGCCTTGCGTAAAAAATAAACTACGCATTTTTCTTTCATCAACCAGTAAATTTTTAAGGTATTCATCGGAATAAACTCTTCAGTTTTCTAGTATATTAATACGAATTTCGAAAGACTATATACAGTTATTATAATTATTATATATTTTTTACCTACCTAATAAAGGATCGAGTCTGTCTCGGAAACTTTTAGCTCTGGTCACGGCAGCTGTCCCACGCCTTGGTACTGGGGACTCCCATTCGCAAGGTTCGTCCTAAAACAAGCAAATTTAAACTTACATTAGCAACTAGTTATCACTTGCAAATTCGTTTCAACAATGACCCTTACGATGTTCCTTTCATGTATCATCCGCTATCATTGAAATTTGCAGCAGTTAAGCAGAGAACATATTTTTTTTATGAAAAAGACAAGGCAAACTTGCGTACGGGTCACTTAACGCTAAGCGATTACCACGTCTCCGTGTAACATCAGAAGAGCTGCAGGTGGGTTGCCGACCTTTAAGGTGAACATAGAAGCGCTTTTTGAAGGTATCCATGTCACATTGACCTGGAAACACCGACTGCATGGACCGCAGGTAGGGCATTGCGAGTTTTACGTATCCAGATGAGGAGGATGATATCTGAGCTTGTGACGTAATGTGCGGTTAGAAAATTCGGCAGCAGGAACCAAGTCAAATTCTCCAGAATACTCCCCGTGACAAATTCGGTAGAGAACGCACAACGAGGAGACGTCACTACGCAGGGCCAAAGTATCAAGCCTTACAGATTGGGTCCCCATCGATTCGACCTAGTGTCAAGATTCTCCATTTTCTTATATACGCTTGAGGTCAAGATACTCTGTTTACCAAAGCGAGGAAACAAAATAATTCATTCTCCAGAGTCGGCATCAAGCCTCAAACCTAGCTTTTACAGTCAGACACACAAACCTTGCTTCTTGAGATACAAAGTTATTTACTTAACTACGGGTAGTGGATATTATTAGTGGGTGTTATTGAATATTATAACTTTATTATATGTATAGTTAATAATTTTTGATAAAATATTTTTGTGAACAAAAAATACTCACATTTTCATAGTTCTGTTGTAGACTGGATGGCGGTATGAGTCCATCCCACTGCGAGCTATCCCAAGGTTCAGAGAACACCGTACCATCATCGCTAGCCTGAATATAAAAAATAATATAGAAAATAAATAAAACACCTACAAACAAAGAAATAATAAAATATTGATAAAAATAGCCAGTGTGAGTAAAAAATGAAGTGTCTTACTCTCCATTTTTCATGCTTGGCGGTGATCAAATTATTTTTTTTACCTAAGCTGGGAAATAATAATGAGAGGAGACATAGCAATACCCAGAGCAAGATTTAAACTTGCAACCATTTCCATTTGTAACCATTCCTTAATAACTTTACGGCAATGACGGTTTTATATTCATAAATTTTAATATTTGAATATAAGTCACTTTTCTTTTATTTCTCTGGTTTTCCTCTTTCAAATGCAAAATAAGTAAGCATGATAATTTTTTATGCATATTAGTAAATTATTATTTTAATGACATTATTAGGAATTTAATTAATATACCTGCTAAAAATCACAATGAAGTTTAAATTCGTCAAAAAGGAAATAATTTTTGTTAAAATAGTCGATGATTTTTGCTATTTTAAAAAATAAATAAGATATATTTACTTACTTGTTCAGATAAAGGTCTAAGATCGTGCACGTTATCATAGCAAGATGCTCGCGGCGGGGAGCGCACTTCCTCTGCTAGCGCTACCGGTTCTGCGTTTAGTCGTAATTCGGGGATCCTAAGTAATATAATAATAAGTTAAGCTTTTGACAGAAGCCGCTGTGGCGCAGTGGCACAAGAATGTGATTGGAGACGCGACGGTTGTGAGTTCGTATTCCACCGGACGTATAGAAATATTTAATGTTTTAATTTTCACCCCGTAGTAACGAAGCGAAAGCCCTGCCACTCGACACGCAATTCTTCGAGAATTCAATGGATGTGGGGAACGGATACTCCGTGTCTCACTCCGCTAGGTATTTTCCTACATTTAAATCCCCTACTATTCTTTGGAAAGAGTAAAAAATGCAAAAGTCATCATAGATTTCATTAGAATTTAAAATATATATATATATGAAAGAAAACCTATAATACTAGCGTGAACAGTTAAGAAAAATCTGCATACTATGAAATGTTTGTTTTTTTTAATTATTGCTTGAATATAAGACACTGTAAAAGTACCTACTTACTCTATTGTTTTCACTCTATTATACTTTATTGAGATAACAATAAAGTAGGTACAATGATATTTTTTGTTTTAATAAAAACAAAAAATATCATTGCAAAGTTACAGAAATAAAACAATACTAAATACATTAAAATAATTCAATAAGCACATAATTATATAAAAAAATAAAATTTATTTTTATATACAAAAAATTCAATACAATGTTTATGTAAAAAGACACATCCCTATCTACACTTTTCTTCCGAATTTGAAACATTGTGGGTCGTGCGGCGAAATAAAAATGACCAATTCCCGCAAATGGAGATCCACCTGCGGGACCCACAACCATTACGTTTGCAATGGGTTGTTGTCCTACTAGGCTACGATGGGCCTTTAAGCCGTTTCTTACTTAAAAGAAACATATCAATTTTATATTGAGGATAAAATCACACTACAGTGCCGGTCTCGATCTCTCAGTCTGTTAAAATATTCTCAAATGGGGGATTAGAACAAACTGATAGTATGAATAGGCCTGTCGTGGCGCAGCGGCACAAGCGTGTGACTGTAACCGACAGGTTCTGGGTTCGATCCCCAGTCGAGGAAATGAAATATTTAATATTTTCAATTGAAATATTTAATGTTTCATTTCTTCGCTCTGGTAATAAGGCAAAGCGCGTCGTTGGTTTCCGCCACTCAACACGCAATGCCTCAAATTCGGCGGAAAGTGGGGAACGGAAGTGGAACGGAATGTCATAACACCAGGGTTCACTTCCGTTCCCTCTACCTACCCTGCCAAGTGCGGGATACAGCGTGAAGCTGAGAGAGAAAAGATAGTATGAATGCTCTCATTATTTACTTACCTTTGAGCCACTACTTGGTGCACAGTTAGGTGTTGTGCAGTGTCATCTACACCGAGTCTGCTCTCCTGCTCAGCTAGAGACGGAAATGTACCGTTCTCACTGTTTGACCCCTCATCGTTTTTATCTAAAAAGTTATAAAGCATTCGTATTGAACAGAAATATTACAATTTGGTATAAATAATTAGCCGAAAAAGGAATTATAAATTAGGCTACACTATAACAAGAACTTTAAGTGGACGAAACTACGCATTGGTCTCTAGTATATGATATATGCCCTTATTCTCTTACGAGACTAACTGTATATGTTATACTGTCCTCCTGTAACAACCTTAAGGTCACACCAGGAGAGCCAATATACCTGCCACCGGGTTTTACCCCAGTGGCAGGGACCATAAGACAGGTCTGGCTCCCACCCTAGACAAACAACCGGACCCGTAGTTCCAGCTGCGACCTGACTGCCCCCGGGTATCTTAGCAGCCAGGGTCCGTGTTGCTCAGATTCCTCTGAACTCGCGAACAAGCAACCGTTGAGGTAATAATTAAAGCTTCCCTCTGCCTTACTACTATGGAGCCGTCCATTAATCACGTGAGGTTCAAAAAGGGGTAGAGAGTTCGGCGAAAATCAACAAATATTACAAGGGGGTAAAGGGTGATGCAGTAAGATATCCTATCCGAGCAGCCGCGCCCCTTTGAACACAGATACTCTCCAAAGCAGGTACTGGAATCAGTTTGCAGCCGCCCATTTTTATGGGTGCACCCGGTTAGGCCCAAATGCACAGCTCTAGTATATGATAATTAAAACCGTACTTATAAATTGCCAACTGGAATCAACAGCCCAAGTATGCTCGTTCTTGCCAGTGGGTGGCTTAGCTGCGACCCGCGGTGGCTCCACTGCTTTCATTCTTGGTTTACTCCGTAGAGATACCAGGTTGTCAACAGAGGTCGATGTATTGGGAGATGACGCTGGAAGATCATTAAATAATTATATTTTATATTTAAATAATGTGACATATCATTAAAAAATATCTCATTTATGAACTATTCTAGTTCAAAAAAAAAGATACAATTAATTATTTGGCAGTATATAAAAAGAAATATGTTAACAAAGCTTCCTGCTTTTTTGTATATAAAGGTACTTTGGTCAAGACTCTATTTTGTTTATTGTTTTCCAAATTCGTTTTGTCTTAAAAGAGCAGAAAAATGTAAAATAATGTAAATTTAACTAAATAATTACATACCTATTTAAGTTAATATAATATATCAACCCTACTACTAATACAGTTAGTTGAAATTAAAAAATAAATATCTTATCTAAATCAGATATAAAAGTATTTTTTTATAAATACATTATCAAATTTCATAGAAAAGCAGTATTTTATATGAACTCAAATTTTCTTAATAGCTTACGTGACAACTCCTCAATACTGTGCATATCTCGCAATGGGTAATAAGGGTGGCTTTGTGTGGGTGGTTCAGAATAACGCTGAGAAACGTTTACGGTAGTTCTCAATAATTTTCGTCTTTGTACCGGAGGCAGAGCAGCCTAAAAGGAAACATGTTAAATAAGGAATAATCGAATTTGAATTACATTTTATTTAGTAACGACATAGACAGTTTGCTATTATTTACGAGTTTAATTAAAGTTATATTTTTAAAATTTGTTATCATTATTTAGGTTATATTATTTTTAAGTGTTTAATTAAAAGTTCAATTCAGTATTAAAATATAAGTAACTAAAATTAAATCTTTAAGTAATAGAAACAAAAGAAATATTTTACTTCTTTAATAGCATCTACTGGATCAGCGTAAAAAGGACTTCCGGCGTGTTCCTTTTCAGAATCATCACCTTTGCTGCAATCGTCTTCCAATTTCACTGTCTCCATACTCTCTATATTATGACTCTCTCTTATTTTCAAGGCAGCTTCTATTTCTTCAGTCAATTTTTTATTCATATTCATAGCAATATTAAGTTTGTCCGGCCTTTTTGGTACAATTTCACCTTTACTATTCGTCGTCGCTATAATTTCACTCGACCCATTAAAACTTTTCTTCAGAGAATTTTCAGACAGATTTCTTTTTTCATTCAGACTTTCCATTGAATTGAGTATTATCAAGTTTTCCTTTTCTAGTATCGATTGATTGCTTTTAGCGGCATTTAATTTAGCTGTAAATTAAAAAGAAATCGATATTAGCGTTAACATATTAATAATGCTCATCATTATTTAATTCAAAACATTTTCATGTATATTAGAATGTTATGAACAAGGTCAAGTGCAAGGTCTTAATAAGAATAAGCAGTATATAAAATGTAAAATTCAGACATGGTTAGAGAATATTGCTATATATTCCGGTTTTATAAATCAGTCCAATTAAACATATGTATGTATGTTTAAAATCATATTATAACAATCGTTTTTCCTTTACAACACTTACGCAATGTATCAGGTAAAAGATCGGGCCTTTTGCTTTTCATTAAACCGTTATTTCCATTGGCACTGTCATTATCAGATTTAGGGGGTTTAAAGGTTGAGCAATTATTACTTTCTGGTCCCCAAATATCTTCATAGTCACTAACTTTATCCATTAAAGAACTCCTATAATATACTCCTGGCGATTCGAGGATGTCCGATTCCTAGAAACAAGCAATAATTAATTATACTAAAAGATTAGCATATGAAACTAACAATTTTTAATTTGTAACGCTATATGCTTGTTTATAGTTCTTAAGTGTTGTATATCATGCGGTTAAATCTGCTTTTGGCTTAAAATTTATGATTTTGTTCTAATCATGCATTGATAGTGATTAAATATGCAGCGACATATGCCAATTTTTACAGCAAATTTGAGTATATATATGGCGTATGTAATATAATTATACATATAAAGACGAACACCCTACCTGATAATGTTTGGATTCCTTGCGCATGGAGTGTTTACTCCTCCTTGATCGACCAGAAGGTGTGGAACTTGTTGTATTAGTGTTAGGAGTTACAACTTTTTCTCGATCTTTACCCGTTAAAGGAGATATTAAAGAATTGTTGGAAGTTGGTGAAAATACATTCTTATTGGAAAGAGGTGAACTCCGAGATACAGGAGAAAATATTTCACTTTTGTTTGTTTGACTTATAGGAGAAAATATTCCGCTTTTAGATGAAATAGTATCGTTTGATACCGGTGAATTGATTTGACTGGTAGGAGAGAATATACCACTTGTCACTGAGTTAGTTCCATTAGGAGACACTAGTTGATTAGAAGAAAAAACATTACTCGACTTCGTCAAAGTATTTGCGATTGGATCGACAGATTCAGATGTATTCGTATGGGATTCTATGGGTGATTCAACTTCAGTGCTATTTTGTTCAGCGATCTGCCTTTTAAAGCTGCCGTGTAAACTAGCTGTCATTGTACTTATACATTCTCCTTCTGGTGTCAAACGGTGCATCATATTCTATATAGGAACAGGAACAATTTTTAGTGAGTTTTGTACAATTTACAATACATAAATATATATTAGAAACAAATATATCGAGCAATAGGCTGCTATATACTATTTACAACAAAATCATGCTATCGGCAATATGCACGCCATGCTGCATTACTCATTGTCTCCTCACCTGCATATCTCCGTTAGAATCAGTTAAACTTTTCATGGCTTCCACTGCATTGAACCCAGCATCGGCATTGTTATTTTTTATGGCATTAGACGCAAGCGTTAGTTGCAACCGGTCACTTTGTATACTTTCGTTTATTTGATGGTTGTGTATCTGGGTGTTATTAACGCTAAATGTAACTGTGGTCGTCACAGTTATATTACCGTTCGTAGCTTTGTTAATTGGGCTAAAAGTTAATGCTTCTGACTTAGGGGACAAAGAAATTTTTGAGAACGGAGGTTTTGCCCATCTGGGTGGAGGGGGAGGTGGAGTAGTTTTTACACTGTTAGAAAGCGTAGGCGAGTGGTTGTTTGTAGTTGGGAATGTATTAGGATGGGTTATATGCGCCTGAAAATATTTATCGCATTGGTTAATAAACTTAAAACCTTTTTAGTAAGCTGTTAAATTATTGATGTATTGCATAGATAAAACGATACTTACAGTACTAGATATAAGATTTAAGGTATTCGGTGGGGTGGGTCTGGGTGCTCTGATAAACGATCCAGTGGGCTTTGCTGGTGGAGATGGGGCGGTTCTACCTTTAAAAGTACTTAAACTTTGGTTTTGACTGGGTGGAGAGCCAGACGCATCTACTGGTGACATCTTTAATATCACATTTTGATCTTTCTCAGGACTTAAAATCTGTTCTCGGGAGTTAGTCACTGTACCTTTAAAAGAAAAATATAGAAAAGCCGTTTAAAAATACCTGACATATTTACTATTATAGTATATCCTGAAGTAGTAATAAAATAATGAAGAAATTTCACGATATCAATATTATTAATTTTGAGTTAATATAATTATAATACTAGAGTTAAGTTGCTGTACCTTCACACCTACCCCCTTTTTCATCAAGACCTCAATGACATCACTTTACATTTATTTTTTGAAAATAATGTTTGACAGACAGAAAAACAATTAAACTTCCCCATTTATAGAAAAATACGTAAAATATTAAAGTTATTAAATTTGACGCCACCACAGGCATGAATGGAATTTCAAAAACTGCTCGTTTTAATGGCATTAAGACCAATACTTACTGGCATTAAAACTACTGAGACTAGATCCAGTATCGGATGGCGTAACTGCCATTGGAACAACACCATTTGCCAATTGGCACGGTGATAGAAGGTTACTAGGATTATTTTTCGGATTTGCCATTGGATAACCCCAAAATTCTTGACCGAGTAGAGCAAGAGAGCTAAGTTGATGTCGACTCTTTGCTTCTCGTAATGGTTTCGGTAGCTGTAGTTGGACTGGTAACTCGTCGCTGAAAAAAATATTGTAAAATATATATAATTTATTTTTATTCTGTTTATAAACCAATAAAAATATGTGTTTGTTTATTATTTTAGAGGCCTGTCGTGGCGCAACGGCACAAGCGTGTGACTGTAACCGACAGGTTCTGGGTTGGATCCCCAGTCGAGGAAATGAAATATTTAATATTTTCAATTTAAATATTTAATGTTTCATTTTTTCGCTCTGGTAATAAGGCAAAGCGCAGCGTTGAGTTCCGCCACTCAACACGCAATGCCTCAAATTCGGCGGAATGTGGGGAACGGAAGTGGAACGGAGTGTCTTAACACTAGGTTCCCGGGTTCCCTTTGCCTATCCTGCCTCGTGCGGGTTACAGCGTGAAGCTGAGTTTATTATTTCAATAACAGATTTTGAGACATACCAGCATTGCGAGTAATGTGCGATCAACTCCGGTATATTATCGAAACAATTATGAGAAGTTTCGAGACCGATACGGCCGCTCGATGCCTGGATCAGATAATGCTCTATATAGGGGCCCTTATCTGCCGGTAGCCGGACGCTGATCGCCATTGTGTCAGGTTGGCTTGATTGGCGTACCACAAAGTTCTGAGGAAAAAAAATATAGTATTTTAACTTTCTGTTTATTTTAATTTTAATAATAAAGAGTTAAAAAAAATAATTCAAAATTTAATATAATATTTATCGAATGTTTACTTACTCCTTCTTCCTTTCCTTGTAGCAAATGAAAAGCACCAGCTCTTTGTATTCCAGGTAGGAACCAGACAGGATGTGTTCTGATTAATCTCTCCACAAGGCCGATGTCGCATGGCGGCTGCTCTTCGGAGTCTGAACCTGAAGACCCAACGGAAGAACAATCACCCTTAGCGCCTTCACCATCTGATGATAGGCTTTCTCGACTCTGAAATAATATATACATTATTTTTTACAAGTTAAAAATTAATATAAAATACAGACAATTCACAACAAAGATATTCTACTTAATAATATTTAACAACAAAAATATTAAAAAACAACATAAAAAAGTTGTTTTTCAAGCCTATAATAAATGTCAAAACTTACGCAGCTTTTATCGGCATTTTTATAGGACTTGTGCGTAAAAATATTATAATAAAACACCTAAAGCTTCATATATAGGATATAACTTCATGGCGTCGCATCTAAGTGTATAATGATATTCCACAACACGAAAAACATATGCGACACAACAATGCTTTTCTCTTACGTTATTTAATTTGTAGCAGAGTGCAAAATGAAACATTACGCTAATTGCTTCTGTACTTTCACGGAACAAACTTATTAGAGGCTTTGTAGCTTAATGCAGGTTATGTGGACAAATGTACGATATGAAAATGTATTATAATATTTGATCTAGCATCTTCAAAGAGATGAGGTACATATATTTTCTAATTCGAGTAAAATAATAAAAATAATATAGTTTCTAAATTTAATAATGAAAATTAGGTGAATATGTTCTTGTTACTTGTACTATTTAATATTATAAAAGTGAAAGTATGTGAAGGATGCATGTTTGTTTTTCAGTTAGCTTTCGCGCAAAAACTTTACGCAATTTAAGTAAAGCTTTTTAATAATTTAGGTATAATATAACGATAAATCTTAGCAGGCGAATCCGTGTTTGTATAGATAACGTAATTATGTAGTATTACATAGTATTAATCAATAGCCAGCTCTTGGTTTATCTAGAGGATCATCGATTGATTAACGACCGCCAATATGGCTTTCGTCAGGGTCGCTCAACCGGTGATCTTCTGGTTTACCTAACCCACCGCTGGGCTGCAGCTATTGATAGTAAGGGAGAGGGCCTGGCAGTTAGTCTGGACATGGCGAAGGCCTTCGATCATGTGTGGCATGGGGCGCTCCTTGCGAAACTTCCATCTTACGGGCTTCCCGAGAATTTATGCAAGTGGATCGCTAGCTTTCTCACTGGGCGCAGCATCAAGGTCGCTGTCGACGGTTTTTGCTCTGAATTCATGCCCGTGAACGCTGGCGTCCCCCAAGGCTGCGTGCTGTCCCCTACGCTATTTCTTCTGCATATCAATGATATGTTGGAGGACTCTAACATACATTGTTATGCGGATGATAGTACTGTGGACGCTGTATACTCCGGCCGTGCAAGTCCTTCTCGGGAAAACGTCGACCAGTGCCGAAATCAACTTGTATCTTCCGTTGAGGCATCCCTCAACAATGTCTCCGTATGGGTGAAAAGAACCTAGTTCAATTCAACCCCCGGAAGACACAAGTCTGCGCGTTAACCACTAAAAAAACCCCATTTGTCGTATCACCAGTTTTCGAGAACACTCCCCTTAAAGCCGCGCCCTGTATCAGTATATTGGGCCTCAGCTTTTCGAACGACTGCCAGTATCGCGATCATCTGGAAAGCAAGGCCAAGTTGGCCTCGAAGAACCTGGGGGTCATCAGCAGAGCGAGACAGTATTTCACGCCAAAACACCGTCTGGCCCTGTATAGGGCCCAGGTTCGGCCTCATATGGAATGCTGTTCTCACCTCTGGGCTGGTGCACCCCTGTATCAGCTTGAACCATTTGATCGCGTACAACGTAGAGCCGTTCGAATCGTTGGGGACCCAATGATCTGTAAGGGGCTTGACACTTTGGCTTTGCGTAGAGACGTATCTTCACTGTGCGTTCTCTACCGCATTTATCACGGGGAGTGTTCTGGAGAACTGTTTGACTTGGTACCTGCCGCCGAATTTTCTAACCGCACAGTCCGCCACAAGTTACTATACCATCCACAACATCTGGATACGTGGCAATCTACTACTGTGCGGTTTCGTAGGAATTCCCTTCCACGCACCATACATCTCTGGAACGGCCTACCCGCGGCAGTATTTCCAGGTCGATACGACATGGGTACCTTCAAAAAGCGCGTCTACGTACACCTCAAAGGCCGGCAACGCACCTGTAGCTCCCCTGGTGTTACACGGGGCCGTGGGCGACGGTGATCACTTACCATCAGGTGACCCGTACGCTCGTTTGCCTTGCCTTTTCCATAAAAAAAAAAAAAAAATTACGTTAGTAGGGTCACATTTTGTTATAAGTAACCAAAGTCAACATTAATCTTCAACATTCTCTATAGCAAGCACTAAATTAAAGTACTTTAATAGTTTCTATTATATTGGAAAAAAGATTTATTCATTTCTATCAAACTACCCGGTAAGAAGTATTAGAGAAAGATTTTTATCAATTTAATCCAGACGTTTCATAATTATTGTTTTTAAGTTTAATACATAAATAAATATAATGACTATATGAATATATAAATACATAAGACTACTGTACAAACAAATAATACACCTAATTAGAAGAGTACGAAATAAGATAAGACGATCTAAATAACAGTTTGGGCAGAACGCCAAGTCCTCGGCGACTAGATAGTGTCGTAAGTCGGGAATTAGGTTCTAGTTGCAGACTTCCTACATTTTCTTACGATTGCATTTCTTATATATGAGGCTGAAGAACAGTATTAAGCGTACAAAAGTATTAAACGTATCTTGCAGAATTGAAATATTTTACGCGACACCTTTTGTCATATTTCTCAATATAATTCAGAATCCTTAAGTATTTTTCCTTTGTGTTGGTCATTGGTCAGTAATATGTTGGACTTATAATAGTTATATGTATGTAACTATATATTCAATATTAACAAAGATCAAATATTATATATGGAACATATTAAATATTAACATTTATCATCATCGCTTCAAAATTCAACTGCGAAGTCAGAATTGAGCAACTGATAATGTTGTATAAATTTTCAATTCTCGATTTAAATATAAATAGAAATATTTCCCCAATATCTGATAAAATTATATATTAAAATAGGTTTCGACTTTCTTAAGTACCTGCATAGTACACAAGCCAGCAAAGCTGGCAATTCTAAAAGCATTCATTGACATTAATTCAATACGTATTGAAGGCTGGCTCCATATAAAAAGCTCGCACATAAAGATGGTACTTTACGACGAATTTAGAAGCCCTTTCAAAATATTATTATCTTTTGTAAAAGGTTCTATTTTTACGCCACAAAGGCAAAAGTGACTATGGTTATTCCATACATAATCATTCTTTCCCGTTTTCTCTCGTATGTGCGTTGTTTATGTCTAGTTATTTTACCCTTTGGTCGGCCATCGCCCTCATATTACCATGATAAAGATAAGGATAACCTGACGAAAATCTGCCAGACCATAATATTTCTCGCATTTTACTACTCTATCTAGTTTAGCAGAAAAAATATAGTGTTTTGCTTTTATTGTTTTGCTTTTAAAATACGTATAACTTTTAAGACATTCTATTAATAAATGAAGTTAAAAAGCTTTTACTGTAAACAAAACATGGTTTGATAAAAATGTATAATAAATACAGGTAATTATAAATACAAGTGTTGAGAAATTCTTTCATTCGATAAGTCTTACGGTAAATTTAACACACTAAGCCAAAGATATTTTAAGAACGATACATTTTACATAAAAGTACCAAAACATAAGTAAATTTAAAAAATCTAATTGTGACAAAGTTTGTACAATATTGCATATTATGCGGCGAGCTTATAAAATTAAATTGTATACATTCATTATAATTTGCGGTTACACAGGGAATGGGAGTACACAGAATATAAAATGACTTGATTAACAAAATGCTTCATTATTGACATCAGTAGATATAACTACGTATGCATTATTTAATATTAATTATGAACAAATATGATATTTTACTCAGCTCACGATGTATCCCGTTCATTGCAGGGTAGGCAGAGGGAACTTGGGAACCTAGTCTTAAGGCACTCCGTTCCACTCCCGTTCCCCACTTTCCCCCGAATTTGAGGCATTGCCTGTCGAGTGGCGGAACTCAATGCCGCATTTTTGCCTCTTTACCAAAGCGAAGAAATGAAAACATTAAGTATTTCAATTGAAAACATTAAATATTTAATTTCTTCGAGTCGGAATCGAACTCACAACCTGTCGGTTACAGATACAACCTTGTGTCGCTGCGTCATAACAGGCCTCTTGGTGATATTTTGAGTTCTCGTTTTAATTTAGAAAAACTATTAATTATTTAACGAATATTCCACATTTTAAAAAGTATGTATAAAATTGTACAATATACATGTCACCAGGTCAAGGATTTATATGGGTATGTTTTAAATTTACGAGTAAAAACATTTTTATATTTATTTAAGTGTATAGTAGAAAAAACATAATGATTTTTTTAAAGACACATATTTATTACAATAATAATTGAGTACAATAAGGTTAATGTTTATTATTGTTTTAATATTATTAGCACTCTGTTTTTTCCAGAAAATTGAAAGAGAAAACTTTCTCGTAGACAAAATTTAAATTAGTGCTGATTAAGAGAAGGCTTTTGTTTGGTGGATGTCCAGCGAAAATATAAGCTGTTCTATCTCCTTCTCCACTTCTGTCTCTTTTCCCGGATACACGTAATAATATTAAATGTTTAACGATGTGTACGTATAACGTAAATAAAAACACTTGTAACGACTTATTAAGTTGCTGTCAAACTGCTTTATTAGTAACATCATTTAGTGTATTTTAATATTGGGAAATATTATTTTATTCGTAAAGACTTATTCAACTTATTGCAACTGTTAAACTGTTTTTTAGGCAAACCTATAATTTGATAACGTTAACGTATATGTCAAATTATATAATCTCAATTATATAAGTATTGTTTTTTTTTAGCTTAACGCTGTATCCTGCATATGGGGGGGCAGGCTGGACATATCGAAATTGAAAACCTAGTATTAATTAAGCACTCTGTTCTGATTTTCACTTTTCGCTAAATTAAAGGCGTAGTAAGATCTTTACTTATCCTTACGCTTAATGATCCTAAAAAAATCTCCTCAGCTCTTAATAATAATTAGTTTTTTTTGTAAATTTGTAATTTCAGTAAAATTTTATGTTTGTGCTAACAAACTTCTAATAGTAAAATGAATACGTAAAACCTAGGGCTTCAGGCTTACACAGTCAGCTTTTTGCATATTTTTAGCTAGCTTTACTATCCATTCATTTGCCGTTTGCAATGTTCAAAACTTCGAGTTCAAAAAAGAAAAAAAATATCACAAAGCATTTTTTATAATGTAGGTACATTTAATATTTTTTATATACTTTTTGAGGGCTGTTGTGGCACAGTGGCACAAGCGTTGTGGTTGTGGGTTCGATATCCACCCAAAAATAAATATTGATGATTTCCATTTCTGCGATCTGGTAACAAGGCAAAGCGCGGCGTATGTTTCCTCTGACTAACCCCATATGTGGAATACAGTGTGAAGCTGTATGTGCTTTTTATAAAAAAAATATTTCAAGTCGCGTTCGTGTTTAACTATTATTTTTGAAATTCTACTTGATAATATAATGTAATTAGAAACACATAGTCTTCGTTTTATTTATTTGGAGACGGATCCCTAAATTTTTTAATATTTTACTCACGACCAGGTCGGGGCAAAGGCCTCCAGTAATGAGCGGATTTGGAGCGCAACGCGTCGCTACTTCAACGTATATATGAATACAGTGCTTCTTGTAAGCGCATCGCAGATTTATTCTTTAATGATGTTTATTTTTTGAATGAGAATAAAAACATATTTACATTCTAAAAAATAAGAAAAATCTTGTTTAAAATAGTATGCATAAAATATAAATTAAAAAATAAATATTATTCAAAATAAATACTAATGGTTGGCTCTGACTATAAAATAAATAAAATTCACACAACTCTCTGTAATAGGTCTATAAATTAATGGTCTGTTGCAAATAAACGATACATATCCGACATCTGCACGCGGCGAAATGCAGGTTGTGAATTTAAATACACCTACAGGAGCTTACGTTTAATTTATAAAATTTTGTTGTACATTGCCTACTTGATTACTTTATATAAAATATTTTATGTACATTGAATTATAAATAAAAATTAAAAATATATCATAAAATTTAAATAAAGGTCAATAACATACACACACACATTTATAATATGGACCGTTTGTTTTGAAAGTGGTGTAAGTCCATATTCTCTTGTATCGAGAAAATTAGAGGTTAGCATATCTGTCAATTAAAAAATTCAGGCAGTTTATATGAAGTCTGGCAATGTCTCTATTGTTTTATAAATATTTAATTTCATTATATAGATTTGTTTTAGGTTAATTAAACCACAATAATATATATTTATGGGGTGTCAATGGACTTACACCACTTTCAAAATTAGACAACTGTAAAAATCGTTTTATATCAATTTAAAAAAATCAAAAAACACTGAAATTAAACTTCATTTTAGTACAATTTCGTTTACAAATACTCATAGCAAGACAAAATTTAGTTTTAGACACAAATTATGTTTTCAAAATTACATTGTTATAATAGTATTTATACAGTGTTTTGAAATATGCATGATGCACCGGAGGTGTTCATGAAAAACTTCTTACATACTACAATCGTTCCACCAGAATTGAATAGATAAAATTTATAAACATATTTCCATTTAGTACCCGAATTATTAGTAGGTCTTCTTCTATTCACAGATTCTCGTAGAACACTAGCATATACAAATATATTTTGCATATTAAAATTACCTATACTCCAAAATTTATCAAAAAATTTCATACGCTGTGATTCATTAATACGCTCAATATATTTCTTTGAGCAATTACAATTTTTGGATTCAAGTTGTTTACTGGAGTGAATTTTCCTCTTTTTGTATAATCTATTGACCACTCATTCAAACTTATAATAATATTGACCCTCGCTCCATTTTGTTTATTCGTTGCAGTTGCAGTTTTCTGTGTAATAATATCCTCATCTGATGAAGCTTCTACCTCTATTATTCTTCTTCTCTTTTCACGGGTCGTTAATTTGTTATTTATAATGGATTTATTTTCATCCTCTGAATATTTGGTCATTCATTTGCTTATATTCATGGACTTTATGTCTACGTGAATTTATTTATAATTAAGTTAAAGAAATATTTTAAATTGTTATAAAATAATATTACTTTACCATTTGTTCTTACCTATATCACTTTCTGATGTTAGTAGTATGTAGTATGAAATTGTCTCTTTTCAGAAAAAATAGAATAAATAATCTAAATTAACAACTGTTAGCACATATGATATGACACGTGTGATAAAATAAATCAATTAAAAATAACAGACTATTGATCAGCAACCATCTGCCAATTGGACTTACACCACTTTCATAATCGATGAGTATGCAATTTCGTTTACCGACCGATTTTAAGTTGTATAAAATATAAGATTTATTAAGAAATTAAACACGGACTAGTTATAAATAAAAAAAATACATTAAATTAAGCATAAAATACGTCATGTCTCATTTTTTTAAAAAAATGGACTTACACCACTTTCAAAATAAACGGTCCATATATATATATATATATATATATATATATATATATATATATATATATATATATATATATATATATATATATATATATATATATATATATATATATATAGTGTGTGTGTGTGTGTGTGTGTGTGTGTGTGTGTTTGCAAATATGAAAAACGTATAAATGAATACCTTTTCTATTAGTAAGAGAGAATGTAATAATATAATAATAAAGAAAATTTATAACATTGTTCATAGCATCATTACTTTAAGCACACAATGACCGAACAGTTAAACAATTTGTGGTATTTAAGCACTTATATTACGCCGCGGCAATCTGGCGGGATATTAATTTTGAAAATCGGTAACAATAATAGGTATCGCGATGTCGCTATGAATCATGCACACAATGGCGTCAGCCGTGTCGGCAGGAGAGGTGTTAACAAAAGCAGTACTCTGAGTTATATTACAGCTTCTCCAGTGTGAGTGTGGATTTATTGGGAAAGTTGGATTCCAATTAGTTTTCTATGATGTTAAACGGTGTGGCTACGTTCGTAGCATTAATTTTGTGGTTTGTTTTGGCTTTGTTATAATGGGCCTACCCTTAGGGAATTAAATATGAATATCGGTGAATGTTATCTAGACAATAATAGAGCAGTAGAATGTTTTACAAATACAGAGTACCTATAATGTTCATTTAATGTATTTTAAATCACTATATCATTTTACTAAAGTATACATGTAAGCATATACTACAAATAACATATTATATATTTATATGTTAACATTTAATAAAATAATATAATAACAATAAATTTTAACAATTAACAGGTTCAATAAAGAGATACTCCAAAAGTTTACTAATATATTTTCACGAGCGCACTTGCACTTATCACAGCGCTAATAAAGCGAGATAGCACTTTCAGATCCACTTTAAAGCTTCGCAATCTCTTAAGACAACTTAAGTACCAGCTGGGTACCGAAAGTCATAAAAATATATAACACTTGACAATGGTATATAACAGTTAATTTTTGCTCAACTTTGGCAAGTTGAGAAGTGGTCACACGTGGTAGAACAGTGCAAATGGTTACGACGCTTAAGGAGTGAAGGTATGACACCTGCGACCTCGGTTGTAGAGCAGGGTACTTTTAATTAGGTTAATAGTTACCGTTACGGTCGGAAAACTGAATCAGTTGTATTGATTTTATATTGATAGTTCGTGTGTATTTTATTCTTTAAATTATACTTACTTTAAATATTTTTTCAATTTATATACATAAATATTGTATAATATGTGTTGTAAAAATTTATACTACAAACATATATTGGAAGTTCATAAAGTGGTTCTCAAGTCATAATAACTATTACTAAACCATAGTACGATCAAATTTTAATGATACAGTCGCTATAGAAGTAAATTCAATAAATACTCTGAGACGCGCAGAGCAAATTGTCGAGGCGACCAACTTTTAACGAGGTAAATCGAAGAGACATGAAAAAAATGGATGCAAAAGCTTCAAAAGAGTTATAACTGCAAACAAACTGTGCGACCCTTTAGTTTTCTTCAAGTTCAATCAAAGAGCGCAAACAATTGTGGTCCAGGGGGTGCAGGGGACTGGGGAGATGCAGCAGATGACTCACACGGGGCGGTTAAAATCAATAAGTCGCCTCGCCGTGCGTACAAATGTCAACTTTATGGGCTCGCTTACACTAATTGAGAAATAATTAACCGTGTTTGTAATTTTATTAATAATTATATAATATTTTTTTTAATTTAGAACAATGTATATTTTTAAAACAATAGCAGCTTAATTAACTATGCTAGTAATAAATAAAACATTAGGCGTCCGCCACTACTTCATTGTAAAAATATCATTAGTGAACACAATTCGAATATAAACGATACGTTTAATATTAAAGCAAATATGATTCGAATTTTATTACAGTTATATTGTACGGTATAGTGGCAGTCAAGACTTATACTTATAAAGAGGACGGGTTAGTTTTGTCAATCCAATCCTACTGGTGGAAATGTATATATCAATAATGGTACACTTGGTATTTTGTCTTAAAAGTAATATTGCGTTTCAAAAATCAGCAAGAATAACCTCGTTAATATTATAGTACTCATCAGGGATCATGAAACGGATAATCATATTGTAATTATGCCTTCAACAAATAATAATAAATACTATTTCTAATAATAGTAATAAAAACAATTTTAGGGCACTTCATTTAATGTCTGTTGTGGTGCTGGGGCACAAATGTGTGATTGTAAACGCGACAGAAGGTGGGTTCGTAACGACTAGAAGAAATGATATATTGTTTTCATTTCTTAGCTCTGGTAACAAGGATATGCTCAGCGTTAAGTTCCGCCACTCAACACGTAATGTCTTAAATTTAGCAGAAAGTGGAGGACCTAACGGACTTATCTTAACACTAGGTCCTCAGCCTCAACCCTAGTTCTCTCTGCCTACCTTGATCTACCACCATCATCATCTATGTACGGAATACAGCGCTGAAAGCTTAAATAAAAGCTATTTAAAATGACCCGGATAATCCCATCTCATTTCTAACTAAGCAAAAGCAAACTTTTATTTACTTGCACTTTTTTAATATTCATAAAAAAAACACTAGATGTGAAGCTTACTACACAGAAACAAACACTAAGTCCTGTCCCACACAAAGCTCAATGTGCAGTCAAATGATTTTTATTTTCCTATAATTGCAAGTTGGACCGTTTTGGACATTCAAAAAGTTAAAAAGCGCATAATTTGGACCATTGTCAACAGCGAACGATTATCGGTCTACTCGTCACATCCGCATTCTGTCGCCCCCCGGCTGACTTGACTGAAAAAATGACGATAATTTGCATCCACTGCAGTATAGTTGATTCAATGCTTTCATCACCGCAACGGTTTTAATTGCTACGAAGTACACGAAGACTTATAGAAAACATTTCCATTTAATCGATTCATAATTAAAACTATGAGGTTGTGTTCATAATTACTTTAGCGTAATATTGTCCGTAATATGATGGAAATTTTAGCTATAAATTATGCATATTCAGAATTTTACATAACAAATTTAACTTAAACGGTAACAGCTTTAGATAATGATGGTTGTAATAGATAAGTTTTAGCGTAACATAATGCATGTGAATAATCTTTATATTTTTTCTGTAATTACCATTCGCCAAACATAATACATTAAAATTCGTACTGTATTCAGCACATGACAGGGTGGGCAGAGGGTATTGAGTGTTAAGACACTGTTTCATTGCTGAAAGTGGAAATACTTCCCGCCGAAACACGATTTGAATGGTGGAACTCAACTCCGCTCTTTGCCTTGTTACCAGTACGAAGATAAGGCAACATTTTACTACCCTAAGTGGGGACCGAACTCAAAACTTGTCGCGGCTACAGTCACACGTTGACGCCTCTGCGCCACGACAGGTCACAAATGATGATTGGTTTTCTTAAATGGATAATTCTGTTGTTTATTTATGTAGCAACTATTAAGTTAAAAGTTTAAGTTATTTAAAACCTAACATAGTTCTGTGTGTCCATTCTATTTATTTACGATCATTGGTAATATGTAAATTGGAATAGTAGAGATAATTTAAAACTTATTTTAACGTTATTAATTAACGAATTTACCGAAACCTCAAACGTATTATATTACAATATAAACAACACATAATGATTGTGTACTAAACAAATGATAATCACCATTAAGAAAACGTATGTATTTGTATTTGCAATTTTAAGCAATCGGAGTGTCATTAATTAACCACAAAAGACAGTAAACTAGGGACAAGGGCCACTAATCTGAGGGTTAATTGTCAGACCAATGATCCAGTAAGTGTGGCGTAATGAATATTTTTGCTGACCCTTTCGCTTTTCTATTTAAGCTTATATTGTAATGATAAGATAATATATAATTATATATTATAAAATTATTTAATATTATTTGTGTTTATTTAATGATAATTAGCCAAAGCGTATATTTTCTTATACATTTTTCTAATAATATCTGATTTCAGAGTGATTAGCTGTCGAGCCATAATTCTGCTAAAATAAAAAAAAAACAGGAGTCGTATCTCAAACAGTCGGAAGGGTTTAGTGGGCTCGAGTGCAGGCTACCTACAATACTGAAGTAACACGACGAGTGTTTTTGTCGCGCGCTAAGTGCGGTGCGGGCGAGTCGCGTGTAAATATTGTCGCTGAATCCTCCCGTCAAGGAAAACGGAAATATTTTAATATTATTTTTAGTAACTTATATTTATAGTAAATTAATTTAATAATGAGATTTTAAGTTACCGTTTTAAATATAAAAAAATGAAAGATAATAGTCATTTTCTCGAATTAATCTCATTAATGAATTCCGTAGCCATATTGTTTATAAAAATAACTAAGCTATTTTCAAAAATAATTTAAAGCATATTGTAATCGTAATATACAAAGTTTAATTCATACATACTTTCAATAGTACATTCATGTAACATAATTCTCTGTATTCATATGGTAATGGCAGTAAAATTTACAGAAAGCAAATATTCTAGTAACTTAGTAATATATTTATTCAAATGCTCTACAAAAAGACAAGGCAATGTATTTCTGAATTTTGTATATTCCCCTACGTCCTAGGTAATTTAATATGTAAATAAAAAGAACAATGAAAGTTAGAGAAGCTTTAGAAACTTTAACTAAACATAGCAGCAGTACGGTTCATTAGTTCGCACAGACAGAGTTGTCTAATTCATGTTTGAACTTTAGCATAACTGAAGCAATGACATACCTGACTAAGGCTGTCTCCCAGACTGCCGTCAGCGTCTATAGGCCTCAAGAGGTGGTTTGTTTCTTTTAAGTCGCGTCTTTGTTTTCGATCTTGAGCTTCTTTCATAGCTTGGCTTTGCAATCTCTCGAAAAATTCTCGGGGTTTCATCGGCGGGGGTTCGTCGTCTGGTGGTGGGGGCGGCGGAGGAGGCAGCCTCGTTCGTGGCGAACTACGTATGAGTGATCTTTCATCATCTTCAGTAGATCTCTCATCGTGCTCCGAATCAGAACTTCTGCTGTCACGGCGTCTCACCCCTTGTAAATGAGGCTCGAGAAACGTCGCATTCCTGGAATAAAAAATAGTGTTGTTTATCTTACAAATGGAAGCTCAATGTCCTATAAGTAATTTATAGTGTGCACTTTGTGGCCAGCGTAAGTCAATATATTCCGGTACCACCACATGCTCCTAGTATTTACAGCGATTGCCACCGATCGGCACCATTACACAATCGATTCACGGGTCTACATCCGACCACCCACATGGGGTACCACTGACCAGACTAAAGGGACATTAAGCAAGATTTATTCCCCGAGTATGGCCGTTGTCGTATTAATTAAAAACCTCCGTGGGGCGCGAGATTGTGAACTACGCACCGCCTGTATATGACATATTACTCGACCGTAGACATATGTATAATTTCACACTGTAAACGATCTAAAAAGAATTGATATGAACCTAAAAATAATTTTCAAGATTTAAAATAATTAACTCATAAATACATTCATGTTATACATCCAATCAGCTTTTAAATTTAGCTCTCGCCGACTTTATTTGTAACAGTTAATTTGTTTAAAAAAAAAACAATTGTATAAAAAACATTTTTTAAGAATTTAATAAAGCCCTAACCCTCACAATATTTCATAAGCAAAGATATTTATTTAAAAAAAAATAATGTCCCTTATAATTAGAAATAAAGTTTTTTATTTTGTTTGTGTTTTCTTTCTTCTGTGTTTCACAAAGACCAATGTTTTGTTTTTTAAAACAACTTATATACAGGCTTTTTACACAAGGAAAGGACGTAGTTTGAATTTTTAATAGTTATTTGTACATACTCGCATACGCTAAAGGAGTTTAAAGTACCTTTATGCATATTATACTCAAGTTTTACGTTACAACCATACATCTAGCATATGCGCCTCTATTAATTATTCATCGTACAGAAATGACGGCGGGTGATGAGCTATGTCATTAATTACTAAAATGTCATAATTCGACGCCTAGTTTGTCCCAGGTGGGCTGATGGAAACCGTAATTTATTTTAGTACAAACAAAATGATTTGTGCCCTGGAGCGGTTTAGACGTTAACTTGACGGTAAGCGATTACACCAATTAGAGCAAAGTATGTAGCTATAATATTACTTGCTTTTTGCAGACCAATTAACTTGATGTAAACGACCACAGGTCTCAAATTATTCTATTAAAGTATCATAATTTAATTTCCATACTATCTTGTAATGTAATGTCCAATAAAGTAAACAAAGATCTTTGACAACATGCCTTATGATATTTTTTGAATAATTCAAATGATAAACTTTGGCTATTCTTTTAATTCGATAAATAAAATGTTTAAATAACATCCCTAAATGTTAATAATACACTTTTAAAATCGTCATTAGATATAGTGTACTCAAATTTCCCATTATATAGCGATACTAAGAAAAGCTGTGTTTGTTAACCTATTTTACGATAAGAACACATAAACACGTTGAGCTCTTAATTGGCGTTGTTGACAATTAATTATACAGCTGAAGAGGTATAATCGATACGTACTCAATAATTATTAATAATACAGTACACACACCTATTAATTGGTACAGTTTACATATCCGACTGGAACAGGTTAGGTAGCGAGGGCGGGGTGAACGATTTTGAGCCTAAGTACCTTAAAGAATCACTTCGGCTTCTAAAGTGGTAAAATCGGCCTTCAAACTCGTCATGTCATATTCATTTATTGACCATCTTCTTAAAAATATTACGATGAATGGAGATTATAAATGCATTGAAGTACAAGGTGATTATAAGACGAGAAGAGAAAGCACTCATAATAATAGTTGACTTCCTATACAGACGTAATCGGAAATGTAATGAAAGTAAAGATAAGTTATAGGAAAAGATTTTGCACTATATTTATTTTTATATATGTATATAATGCTGAATTTACTACAATAAAGTATCTAATATAAATGAGGCTATAAAAAAATATTATTTAATTTTTTCAAAAATATTGCCATAAAAACATAAAATCTATCCCCTGCGGAGCGGACAGTAAGTCATTCAGCTAATAAGCCGGAGTCACATTCATTACACTTAATTAGTTCTCTGTTTGTTTTGCGGTATTATTTGTCATAGCCATCCCTAAAGCTCCCACTGTTTTTCTTATTTCGCTATGTATTGTTTTGCTTCACAAAGGGATTCTTTCCCTTCGCAGCCCTGTATAGATTGAAATAAGAATAAAGAATTAAGTGTATTTACTGATTCAAGTCATCAAACATACACAGTTTATTTATTTACATAGTATAATTCATTAAAATCATAGGCTCCTCCTGTTTTTTTGACTTCACGCTTTATCCCGCACAGTGCAGGGAATTTGGGATCCTAGTGTTAAGACTACCCACACATTCCGCCGAATTTGAGGCGTTATGTATTGGATGAAGGAACTCAACGCCGAGCTTTGCTTTGTGACCAAAACGAAAAAATAAAATATTAAATATTTCACTTCCTCGACTGGGAGGGATCGAAACCACAACCTGTCGCGTTTACAGTCACACGCTCGTTCCCCTGCGGCACGACAGTTTTAGCTTTAGTAGTGTTAGCTTTGACAATTAAATATATTATAGAATATAATTGTCAAATCTGCAGTATTGTGCTTATAGCTACATCGAATATTGATAGCGGTGCTTGTTTTCGTAAAAAATATTTTTTTATGTACTTGCTCTTGGCAATATGTAAGGAGAGAGGAGAGAAACTATCCCCTAACCGTTTTGTAACTTCTTTGTGTTGCACACAATGCATGTATTAAAACCGTGTTATCTGTAAATGTAATTATCTTAGTATGTTTTAGTGTTATAAGGAAGTAAAAAAGGTAAGTAGGTATTCATTACATTACAGTATTTAGAGCATCGGACCCTGATTTATTGTTCTGAAGCTATAACTAATTATTCTGTGAACATCAATTATAATCTTATCTGTGACAAAAGTGTCAAATTAGAGAAGAAATTAAGCATCTCGTCAAACTATATGTAAAATTGGCCGTCATAAAAAAATGTCGATTTAAGTAATTAATAGGATAATATTAAAAATGGACAAGATCAAGAATCAGTTTAAATGGTAATGTAATATTAACCTTTTTTTTTTCAATTTGAGTACTTAAACAGTTTCATAACAAATAGAACTTGATTCTTTTCTTTGAAAACGTATATAGCTTACCATGCCTCTATCTAAATAGAAACAACAGTAAACAGATGAACCGAGAAAACAGGTGTGCTTTGCGAAGTCCTAGGCAATCTTTCTCCTATTTGTATAGCTCCTGAATCGTTGAAAATTGTGCAGTGACGGTTGAACGACTTTGTATAAGAAAGACCGAGTCGAATGCACATAAAATACACTTTATTTATGTATTAAGTTACACGTATTAAGAAAAAGTTTATTCTATATAAATAAAAAATAAAATATAAATAATGGACAATGTATGGACAAGTATAAAATTGATTTAGGTAATATTTATAATATAATCATCACGTCATTATAGACGTGTCAAAAAATTGCCTCAAAATCATGATAAACCTATATGTGGTACAATTATAATTTATTAAAGATTTTTTTTATCTTCGTAGGTAATATTTTCATAACAGCATGTATATGCATGTGTCTATATTATAGGTATATAAAACTCTTTTACGCCCACCCCAGTGAATCGCACAAAATGCTTTCACTTGGATTCGTGCGTCTAATGCGTTTCCGATGAAAGTGCACAGCTTTGAGAGTGCATTCGCAAGGAACAATTTTCTCTATATTTTTTATACCTATTCGCATATTAAAAAAGCCAAAGTACAATTATTTCTACGTAATTTCCATACAAGATAGCGTTTTTAAATTACATGAGTAATAATCGTATAAATGATCGTAATTATATGAATGAAATCATTTCGGTAGGTATGCCTTGTAATTAATATTACGTCCAAGGCCGTCGTAGACTTTCAACATTGTAGGAGACCTTCTACGCCTACGGTAGCGTAATTTCAATTTTCCCAATTCAAATTTACTTTGGAATAATTAACTTTATTATAATTCTATTCTACATTGAGTAAAGAAAATTAAAATAATGTTTTTTTTTACCTGAGAGCTACTGGTTAGGATCGATAAAAACACAGTTTCTGTTATATATTCCTTTTATCGGGGAAGGTGTATTTGCATTTCATTCAATTTGACATTTATCATATGCAACATGGCTTATGCTTCTCTTTAAATACAATAACATAAATAAATATAAACATGCATTCTACGTGAGCGTTATGTAAGCTGTTATTATAATAAATTAGAACTAAGTCCCTCATTCATTTGTAACTGTATTCGATCGAGTAACCCACGCTTATGTAAATCGGATCTGAGATCTTGCATTGAATTAGCATTGCACGGGAAATGTTCGTCTGTCAGATGAATATGTGTAAATTGAGTGTCTTTGTTGCTTTGAGGAAACTCTAACCTAGTTAGTGGAATATGGCATTAAACTGTTCCGTTGTTCTGAGACAATTTAATGGATGACTTACTCAAGCTATTAGACTAATAGGAAAAATGTGTGTGAAAATTCCGGTAGTACACTGCTATTATACGTACAAAAATGTGTTTCGTCATCGCGGATGACCTCTTTTTTTGTAGCTTTACTGTGCCCCCTGTACTGTACAGGGGGTACAGGATAAAGCTACAAGTACAGGCTGTACACATGCCAGAAGCATGAGGTGTCGCGGGGCGGAACTATTCTTCGCGTTTTGCCTTTTTAGCTAAAATTTAAATATTTAATTTTCAATCATCGCAAGCCAGGAGTTTGCGAAAGAGAAAGAAATGACCAGCGAGTGGAGCCCACTATTATTTTTATATAAATATAATGTAACAATAATCATAAATGTTTATGGAAGTTAATGTCTTATAGAATTTTTTAGAAAAGCTAAAAAAGTATTGATTACTTTTATATAAAGATTTTTTACATTGGATATTGGTAAATTAGACAAGGCCGAGTTTAAAGTAGATGAAAGAATACTAAAAATATAACCAGTAACTTAGCATAACCAGCAATATGAGTGACACTGGCAACCCCAAGTTGACTAAAATCACCAAATGGTGCCAATCAGTTTACGAATTAGAAAATTATTGGTCAAAACTTGATATATGCTTTTGTAAGTAAAATTTAAAATTCCACTATGTTCAATACAATATAGTGGTTATGTAGATAAAACATAACAGTAAAATGTCACTTGAATTGGATGTAAACAAATTATCTGATTTAAATTTTAACATCATATGATTGTAAGCATTTACCTGATAGTGTTTTTGTGATAGGTATAAAACAAACCTTTAATATTAGGCTTTAATATGAGTAGGAATATTGCACTTCAGCTTTCGCCGACGTAACATAAAGTGCTTTGCGTAACATC
Organism: Eueides isabella; assembly: GCA_019049475.1. Lineage (NCBI taxonomy): Eukaryota > Metazoa > Arthropoda > Insecta > Lepidoptera > Nymphalidae > Eueides > Eueides isabella. The sequence goes on along the minus strand of CM032389.1, from coordinate 9,563,469 downwards.
TGTCAAGACGCCTTCACTAATACGATTATAAGTGTACCTATGTATATACATAGGTAGCTAGAGACTAGAGTGCCCGTAACTGTCACTTTTCATATTTTAACGTCTAAGCTATCTAGCAAAATGCCGTGCAAAATGAAATTGATGTGCAAGAAAGAGACGTCTGAAGAAAGATGGATTTAATGATATCTGTAATATGTATGTACTATCATAGAAAACATCTATTCTTTACTTAAGAATGGCTGTTAATTAAAAAAAGATTAAAGTAAAAAAGCAAATTGTGCTAAGCAAAGTATATAAAAATTAAGACAATTTTGACACGTTAGGACACGTCTGTCGTATGCCTAAAGAGTCGTAGGCAAATATCTTTACCGAGTGGGTTCCAAATTCTAAAAGGAGAATCGGCCGACCAAAAAGAAGATGGCGAGACGAACTAGACTATAGACCTGACTGGAAATCAATAGCGATAAATAGGCAAGAACGGAATAAATGGAGTGAGGCCTTTGCTCAACAATCGGACGATACAGGCTATAGAAAAAAATGAAAAGACAATTTTGTGTAATTATTATATGCACTTCTTTATAATACATATATGTAGAAGCGCCCGTGTGCAGTTTTGTGTATAAAAATAGTTTCAAATTTAATTGAAGTCAATACACAATATTGGGATACAAAAACACGTTTTATTAGCTTTAATAAATTTTGTCTATCATAAAGCATTATTTTATCAAGAGCCGTGAAACGGTTCCTTATTTAATATCGACATTCTTGAGTAAATCCATTGGCTCCGCCGGCGAAATTAACCCGAACCTTCCTACGTTGTAGGAAATTATATTACCAAGTCCGCTTTTAATATTATTTATGTTAGAAAACTTTGTCTACTGTACTAATAGCCGCGTTTATAAAGTGTTCTATCGATAATTTAAAACGGAGATTCATTAGGTTATTTTAAGTTTGTCCTTAACGATTAAAGGATTAATTATAGCTCAATAAGAAGTTTGTTGGTGTATCAAATAAACGTTGCTTAAAAACATTTTAGTTGTTTAATCTATATCGAAAATTTGGAAACGAACTGACTAGTATCCTAACACAACACTTGGATTTCCTCAGCTGTCTGTGGGATACAGCTTGAAGGTAAGAAAATTTTCAATAAACGTATGTACATATGTATATTTATATATACACGTGAAGCCGTTTTAACTTACATAAGTACGTATGTTAACTCTAATAAGTCATGATGTGAAATATACGTATTAATTAATATACGTAGAATAATGAGAATACGTAGTAATAATATACGTAGTGACCCATGAGAGACGGCTGTAACCCTTTTAGCGCCGGTGTTCTGGACCGGAAGCTTTCAGTAAGTACGGAAGGTAAATTAGGGTGTTGCAGTTAATTTTATGTACTGCAAGCGAATAAGGTTTTTAAATGTAAATAAAATTTAACCAAAGAATGTAGCATATTTTAGTATAAGCGTTATTATTAAATCTCTTATCTATAATAAAATTTATTTACATATTAAATTATTCATATTTGGCAAAAAAACTTGTCGTAACTTGTAAAAAGTAATTAGGAATTATCTCAAAAACATTCAGCTGTGTCACTTCATAATTTAGTGTATATTATGCAGTATTTTCAACCAAATTATTTGCGAAATTAAAATAAAACATGTTTAAATTTACAACATAACGTTTAAGATTCATAAGTTTATCAGTTACATACATTGGCTGGCCACCTCGTTAACCTTTTGTAGCTTTAAAATGTCGTTTTTATCAACAGAGATAAAGATTGCGTAAATGCTCCACAACCAGTTACACTTTCACTAATAAGCGCGCTATTTTATTTCAATTAAGAAAATACCATACTTTTATACTTAAATATGGACTATATATAATAAAATATTGAACAACTTATTGCATCTTGTATACCATCAGGTATAAGCGAATTTACTAGGTATTAAGAAGTCATATATTGAAATTTATTTTGCAAATTTTGCTGCAATTCTGATGGTTATACGAAACTTATTTGATTAGAAATCGCTATATGTTTTTGCATTTGTATATATTGCCCTGTAAATAATTAAGAAATATAGTTTGCTTCCATATGATTTAGAAATAAATATTTGCTTGCCTATTGCAATTGCAATTAAAAATCACCGACTACAATATGACAAAGTATCTTTATATATTAAAAAAAACTATCAATCTTTTATAATAGCTTTACACACTAAAAACAAAACATTTTGTAACCATAATTCATTATACTTATTAAAATTAAGTAATTTTGCACTTCCTTTATATATACAAGCTATACCTAGGTACATATTTAGATAAAGAAAGTTAACATAATATTCACAATGGTACTTCTTAAGTGTATACGTGTATATATTTAATATATTATACTTTATAATAAGCTGTAAAAAGTACTGTGTAAATTAAATAAAGTCAAAAGCAAACATGTTTTGTGAATCGCCAATGACGCCGTCAGACGTCCGTGGTTAATCTGTTAATGTGTCGCTTCGAGCGTGAGTAATCACTTTCAGCGTCAGGTCATTGCGTAAATTAGCTGTAAGAGGGCACAGAAATGTAAATCATTTTGTATTATCTTAGTCAAATGTTCCAGAACGATATTTACCAAATTTGTGATATTAACTGAAATTATAGTCTTGAACACTATTTTTCCTATTACCTTTATACTCTCTCAGCTTCACGCTGTATCGCGCACACGGCAGTGTAGGCAGAGGAAACTTGAAAACCTAGTGTTAAGACTCTCCTTTCTACTTTCGTACCCCACTATCCGCCGAATTTGAGGCATTTCGTGTTGAGTGGCGGCACTCAACGCCGCGCTTTATCATGTAACCAGAGCGAAGAATGAATACGTTAAATATTTATTTAATTTGTATTTTTTTTAATATTTCATTCCTCGGGTGGGGATGGAACCCACAACATGTCGTTTACAGTCACACGTTTGTACCGCTGGGCCACGTCAGACCTCAATACGTTTGTACTAAAATGGATTAAAGTTAAAGGTATATTAATATACTTATAGATTAATGTGTTGCGATGACATGGTTTAGATTTACAATGATTCATCGAATATTACATCGACATTAGCAAAGTACGTTTATAAGTACAATATTTGTTCAGAACTGACTGTTCAGACCATTTTTCCAATGTTCCTTCATGTCAATTTAAAAACAACAATCTATAATTATATATTTTTAAGAGAGAGTAGTGAAACACTATTATTATAGATCATTTAATTTCAATTACACATATACAAGAAAACTCTCCCTCTAGTAATAAAAAGGAAGGCATAATAACATCTCAGAGCGAACCGTGTGTATCGAGACCTGTCATTGTAACGTACACGTTTCCCGTAGAAAGTGAAAATTTTCTTATAAATATGTAGTAGAAAACCTCTGATCAACTATCTAGTTGTGTACTTCAAGCAAGCTTTCTTTCAAATTACAATCACTTATGTTTATTAGTCTTCTGATTTATTTTACTTGAAAATTGATGTGTATTTAAATAAGAAACTAATTTGTCATATAGTAGTTCATACTTTACAGTATACAATACAATTATGTAAATGTGAGACTTTCTAACTTCTTAAGCCCGGGCGTGGGGAAAGGAGATCAAAGTACGCCACATCCCTCTAGTTAATATATAATAGACTCTCCACTTTGAGGGGCATGTCTACATTAATTTCGCGAATGTTTAAACGATACAACGATGACAGCTATTTGCTATGCGCAATTAAAGTTCCATTCAAAGGATTAAATGATCACAGTTAGGACATATTAATAAGAGATCTTATGACTTTGCAGTTGAAGAGAAAAGGAATGAAACAATGAATAAAATGAGTTTGTAAAGACAACAGCTTCACGTTGTATCCCGCATACGGCAGGGTAGACAGAGGGAACTAAGAAATGTAGTGTTACGACACACCGTTCTGTTCCCCACTTTCTGTCGCATGTATTTGGGATATTGGTTGTTTAGTTTTCTACTGTTGTGAAACTTTAAATTGTGTCTTTCCGCATTTTAATAAAAAGCATAAATTGTACATGATTGAAATAAATATATAAAAATATATATGTGTGTGTGTAGTTACGTTTGCTTACAATATTTACTTGCTAATTTTATAAAATCTATAAATTATAGAAATCTGTATTATTTACGAAATACAGATTTCTATAGCTCCAAAAACTATCTATTATAAAGAGTTATTAATACCTAACAATCACAAATTTCGCTCATGTCGTAAGAACCGAGCCTGAAGCACTCATTAGGCTCAGAGGTTATTAGTTTTAATTTTGACTTCGTGGGAAAGTGTGCGTGGATAAATTACAATTGCGCAACCATTTTGTAAATAAAGTCATTTGCAAGACGAAAATAAAACGCAAATGTATACGGCAATGAGTTTAATTTTGTACCTTTAAACAAATTAATTATGATGATAGTTATTTTTATACAAACCCCTGTTCTCTCTCTCTCTCTCAGCTTCACGCTTCACGCACTAGGCAGGGTAGGCAGAGGGATCCCTAGAACCTAGTGTTAAAATACTCCGTTCCACTTCAGTTCCCCACTTTCCGCCGAATTTGAGGCATTGCGTGTTGAGTGGCGGAACTCAACGCCGCGCTTTGCCTTATTACCAGAGCGAAGAAATGAAACATTAAATATTTAAATTGAAAATATTAAATATTTCATTTCCTGGACTGGGGATCGAACCCAGAATCTGTCGGTTACAGTCACACTCTTGTGCCGCTGCGCTACGACAGGTCTCATAAAAATAAGTTTATATTTATATATAAAAAAATATTCCCCATCCCCACACATTTATGTTTTAGATTATATGTCTTTTTTCGTCTATTAAAAACGTTAAAACGTTTACTAACATCATCTTAATATCATTAGTAAACCCATTTCTGTCTATATATTTCAATACAATTTTTTACCGCATATCTTAATGGTATTGCAAATTTAATAATATACCTAAACTAAAGGTAGAATTCATACCTTTCATGGAGCTCATGTAACCATTGTATCATAATGATAATTGAGATCTCGGAGTAATTCAATACTCGCCGTATTTTTTACTTATTTTATTACCGACATTACTATAATAATGAAGTCTTTAGCATACATTTTATGTTAACCTTTAAATGACTGTGGACAATAATATATATTGAGGAACTAATATTATTTAATAAAATAAATAAATATTCATTATAATTTTAATTTCATACAGAATTGCTATTATTATAATTGTATTAAATAATAGAATTGTAATTTGAATATTATAAGAGCAATTGTTGAATTTCTTGCTGGATTTTCTCAGCCGAATTGCCTACAGGGCAGGCGGTAGCTTTATGTTAATTTGGTGATTCAAAAGTATATCCAATAGTCAATTTGAATGAGTGCCGAATACTCACCTCAGACACACAAATAATAAGGCAAGTTAGATGAAAAAAAATTAGAAGGTGAATTTTAAACCCCAGTCAATACAGAACCTCATATAGAATTCTATTCCGATAGAATTCTATTCCGAAGTCGAGATACTCAATATTTGACTTGGCTCTTATTTCACATTTATGTTTTTGATAAAATGTATTTTTTTCTAACTTAAAAAAATATGTTTTACCGATGCGGGTGACTGTTTTGTAACATACGCCTGAACCTATAAGCGTGGCGAATAAGATTTATTATATATTTTTTTAAGATTATTGCAACCGGGGGTTTGGTGAGCGAAACGAGCCTCCATTTTACCAAAATATTCTGTTTATCCGACAACTTAATCAGTTCTGTAGTAAGTATAGTAACAAATATACGCGATAAAGATACAAATGTAACACAAAGTTACTGCGTCTATAATGTGGGTTTTGAATGGGTCTGAGTATAGGTGTCTATAAGAAAATTCAGCAACTTATTCTAAGTTTACCAATCTTATTAACGTGTAATTTATTAATTTATATCTCTATTGTTGTAATATTTAAATTGTAATACTGAAAAGAGCAATTGTGACTGTGAGTTTCTTGCCGGCTCCTTTCAGCAGAAATGCTTTCTCAGCCGGTGCGGTGGTGGCGTACACACAGAACTCTGCATGAGAATTTTAAAAAATGTACATTTTCTCTAACTAACTTCCTGTAGTATCGTATATAAGTTCTCAAAGGTCAACCTAGGCCTCCCCTTACCTCTCTTACCATTCACTTTTCCTTCATAAATCTCAAATTTTAATTAAAAACACTATAAAAAAACAAATAAATTGAAAAGACGCTAGTAGCAAAAACATAAATGAAGAGTTTGTAAAGGATTTTAGTTGAATAATTTCATTCAATGCAACTCGTGCCGTCTACCGTAACTTCAGAATATTTAAAATATGCAAGAACAGTACAAAATTTATCCATTGCAATCCTCCAAACTTTGAAGACATTAAAATCTATTTGAGTCTTGGAACTTTTGACGGAAATAGTTCCACGAATTCCATATCTTAAAGTAAAATTTGAAGTCCAAACATGCCTTATGTCTGAGTAGTAGAAGCTATGCCGGTTCGTAACAAAATTGTTTCATAGCTAGAGAGTTGGTCGGAAGATAGTGCTCGAAGCATTTACGGAGCATTTTATTGATGCAATAAGCACTTGACGGCGATTGCGACGAGTATTGAATTGAACAAAATAGGGGAACGAATTTAAGGAAAGTGATAATTGTTATCCACTCAACTGTGACTTTGTTTTAGTAGATAATGCTTTACTTAAAGATCTTAGTTTTACTGTCCAATGTGTCAATCAAATGTGCAGGTTATTTCTACATATTTTGTGAGTTCTTTAATAGAGGTAATACCAATAGTACGTAGAAAAAATACTATTCCAAATTTTTTCTATAAAGCGTATGCCCGTTTTTAAAATATTAACATATATAGATGAGTAGTAGACCTAAATTAAACAAAATTGTAAAATACTGAACTAATTTATTTTATTCTTGAAAGTAGTATTGTTTTCAGATATTAAGTAAGTACGACCAAATTCAATTTCTTTGCATCAAAGCCACATTCATGATATACTTAAAAAAATAATTATCTATTTATTTAAATTTTAAATTTAACATAGACTAATGACGATAATCAAATATTAAGTCATTTATTATTCAATGAGTAACATTTGTAGTCTATTAGTATTCCGTTGATTGACCCAAAAACAACACGTTTATGTGTCGACAACAATATATTATTAGTCCCTTTTGTATACAAATGTATTTAAAGAATTTTTACATAATTAAACTTATCGTATAAAATAATTCAAAGGAATATCAATATAAGAGAATAGTATTAAAATTATCATTATCTTGAAACTAAATAAGCAAAAAAAAAAATATTTTTTTATATTATTGGTGTAGAATACTTTTTAAGATATAATTGTAAATATTTTTTTCAGCTTTACGCTGTATCCCGCGCTTGGCAGGGTTGGGAGAGCGGACTATAGTATTAACATTCGTACTCGACACTCCGTTTATTCTTTACTCGTTCGCCGAATTTTGAGACATGGCATGTTGACTGGCAAAACTTGCGACATTAAGTTTTGCGAGTCAACGTGCTTTTGCTTTGTTCCCAGAGCGAAGAAATGAAAATGTTTAATAGTTAATTTGAAAATATTAAATGTCCCATTTCTTCAAGCGGGGATCGGACGCACAACCTGTCGCGTTTATAGTCTGTCGGTTATGACCCTACAACACGATATAAGATTTTATTTTAACAAGATATTTTATAAAAAAAAATATGATATAATATAACTTATAAGGTACTAGGTGGAAAGGCGTATTGCTTTGCTGTCTTAGCTGCATTGTTGAGACGGCGAAACGTCAGCATAGCTGCGCGTTTGGCGGAACACAATGCAGTGTTGGTACCGACACTGTTATACGGCAGCGAAACGTGGGTATTACAGAAGAAGAATATAAGAAAGATGAATACTGTAGAGATGCGATCTCTTCGTCGGATATGCGGAGTCAGTTTAACTGATCCCATACCCAATGAAGACATACACAGAATGGTAGGTACTAGCGTGGATGTTACAGTGAAAATGAAGAAGAACGTGCTCAGGTGGTTTGGGCACGTCGAGCGAATGAGTGAACAAACAATGGTAAGAAAGATTTATGAAGGAAATGTGAGTGGTAAGAGAGGGAGGGGGAGAGAGGGGAAGGTCACGTAAAAAGCATGAGGACCCCCCGGAGGGCATGTATGAAGAGGTTGATGACAGTGGACGAGGCGAAAGAGGTATGCCGAGACCGTAGCGTTTGCCGCTCCGTTCTCTCTGCCTACCCCGCTAGGGATATAGCGTGAAGATAAGTAAGTAAGTAAGTAAGTAAGTATAAGGTACTAAACATTAAGATTTATATATTTTAATATATGTATTTAAGCAATTATGTGCATGAATATTATCAAGGACATTACTCGTAGATAGCTAAGCGAAATATTCTAGACTACATAATAACACTAAATTTATTCACCAAAAGCTGTTAGCTTTGCATCGTTGATATAATTTAAAATTAAATCCCCAGCGCACTAGCCTTTTCCCTTTAACCATATTACTCTAACATCTTTTCGGTTTCAAGACGGCTGCTCTGTAGTCCATTTTAGAATGTACATATATAAAGTTGACCAAACACTTTATGTAGTTTAATTTATATAATTTTATTTTTGTTGAGTAAAAATGACAAAGAGTCTTGGACTCACTTTATTTAGCATGGCGTGTCAACGCTTAAGTTTTTTTTAAATACTGTTTATTAAAAAAAAGACTTTAGCTTAAGGTTCACAGTATATCTATCCTATATAAATATTTTTTCAGGTTAACGCTGTAACCCGCAGAAGAACATAGGAAATTAGCAACATAGGTACATAGTGTTAAATTTATCTGTTCCCATTAAGACACTTCCGTTCCTATATTAAATATATTAATTAATAAATAACATCATTTATACCTAACACTCATAGAAATAATAGATTTTCCATAACAAAATGATAATCCTTGATATTGTTATTAAATATTTATTTTGTTACTTTAATTACTTTAATGTCTACGTCTAATTAGATAATTTATTTTAAAGTTTTATTGTAAAAATATGAATTTTAAAATTTGTCATTTGATACGAAGTTAACATATATTTAACTACATTGTAAAAGCTAAAATTTAACATTTTTTTCAGCACTCTTTTGTTTTTGAATAAAAAAAATACCGTTTTGTAGAAATGCAACTTTGTTTGTACGTCACGTTGCGGACAAAGCATTTTTCAAATTTCTACACTTTTTATCCTAATTTTAGCAAGGGCAGTTCATTGAAATTCCATAGGAATTGTTTGTATAGCCCTTCCCGTTTTGGTTTATATTATTGCGAGCCCGAGCACAGTTTAATTAAAAAAGTTCCTTTCATTGTGTTTGTTCTTATTTAATTTTTTTATCTACGTTATGATAGTCAATTTTTAGATGTATTTGTTTAAAATATCTTTATTTATGTATATAGCTTTTAAAATACTAATAGACATTTAGCAAAGTATAGACTATAAGAAAACCTTATACGTTTATATTATAGTGCAATATAATTCTAAATTAAACTCTAGGGTATTGAACTAAGTCGAAGTAACATTTGCAAGACATGTGTAGTTTCATGGAATTGCAAACTAGGTTAGGTCAACGAATCGTGTCTAATTTACGACCAGCCGTCCGAATTTAAGAAATCCATTGAACAGCTGTTACTTATAAATATGTAAATTAACATACCGTGTTTCAAAACATTATTTGTAAAAAATAAGTAATTTCGTAACCATTTACTCCGCTTGTTCCGCATACGTGATATTAATTATAATACCAATAAAAAGCTTTTAGTTCAATAAAATATATTAAACAAAATCCAGTGGAAGTAAATATGAAAGTTTTCATTATATTTAAGAAGGCTGGGATAAAAGTATGTTTATAATATTTTGCGTATAAGTACATATTAAAATATAATATCTATGCATAGGTCAACAAAGTATTAGTAGGTATAGGGCCTTAGATTATTATAAAACATAACTATCAGTTCACCAATTAATCGTAATAGTACCTACCTCAGATTATGAGTCACTGACTTCCAGTTCGCATCGATTTTACATTCCGCAAACTGATGAACGTTGTTATACAAACCTATAGCACGAACTTTCGCACTAAAACGAATTATGGTTATAGGCAGTTATAGTTTTAGTATAGAAAGTAAATTAATATTACGAAACTGTGAGCACAGTGCATTGCTTATTTTTCAATTAACTGATATGAATATTAAAATAAAATGATAAACTTTAATCACGTTTAGATATATTTTCATCACTTCGTTCTGGCAAAACGCAGTGTTTAGTTTCGCTACTCAATAGTTAAATCATCAAACTCGGCAAGTGAAGAAAAGAATTCTAATACACTAGATTCCCTAGTTCCCTCTACCGTTAAGCTAAAATTCGTTTAGAGTACTTGTTAACTAAAATATATTTTTAAACATACTTAAATATTATGTAATATAAAGCAAAATATTACATCGTCTTTAAGGTCATTTCGGCAAGATGAAGTTTGTATTTCCTATAAAAGGTAATCTTAGCGATAAAATCCAAGATATTACAATATATGTAGTATATTAGAAAGCGTAAAAACTAATAGGTAATGATGGTTCTTTGGTCTTAACATAAACTACGATTTATTTCTCTGTGAACGTATTTAATGTATAGTGTTTTAAATAATATAATTCTTTTTACCTTTTATTATCACAATTACAAAAATGTTGGTATATAATTCATTTGCTTTACTGGCCAAGTCGTTTTTGTATTCGATATAAACATTTGAGTGCCAAAGGGAGCTTGGAATTCATAATTAAAATTTTGAATATGAATAAATTATTTTTATTTGAGAGAGATAACTTCTTAGGCTAAAATAATATTTTGTGTGTCCAATAAAAGTTACATTGACACCCTTAACTTAAGTAAATTATTATGGCGAAACGGTTGAGATCAAAAGTCTTTACTTCCTGGGAATAAATCTTAACAACTGTCATTAAGCTGAAAGGCGCTAACGGATCATAAATCAACATTAAGACAAAGAACTGATATTAAATATGAAATACATTTATCTTAACTTTTCGTTTGTAACTGATACTATGTTACCCTCTTATAAAATCTTTGAAGTATTGTCTTTTTTGTAAAATAAATATTAATTTTAAAATCTAAAAGCTACAATGACAAATTTAGATGTGAGAAGTATTAACAAGCTTCTTTTTACGTAGGCAACTTTCTTCTACATTATTGTTTGAGTATTTCGTCACATTTCGTCCAGATATAAATTTTTATATCATCATTCAAGAATTCAAAAATGTTGATACCAAAAACACAAAAATATTCAGCTTAATCGCGTGTGAGAACATATTTAAAGAAGATCTTGAGCACAGAGAATTTACTAATTTACTTCGACATTTTTGCCATATTGCCAGAACAAACATATGCCATCAGCTATTGTGTGAAAGTAGGTCAAAAGCAGGAGATTTCTTGCTATTCGTATACACATAAAAATGATTATTGCCAAAATATATAATTTAACTAACTTTTAGACGAGAATAACTTAATAAGTATATTGGATGATTTAAAACCGAAGAATTTTTGAAAACGAAATGGGAATATTTTGTTAGATATTAAAAAAAAAGTATGCTTAAAGTATAATTTGCTTTCAATTATATTTGGGGGACTTATAATCTTCAATTTATATCTATACGAGGATAAAATATTAAAATGTTTATAAAGTGCTTATTTTACAAGGCTACTAATTAATTATTTAACACAGCTACACAACATTCATTAAGCTTATGTAAATCACATGTCGTCTGCTCCAATAGAAGTAACATTGTCCCGTAATTAAATCGTACAATGTTTGCGTTGGTATCATCGCAGCAAACATCGACTATCGGCCATTGTTGTGAAGTGGGTCAGTGATAACGTACAGATTAGCTGGACAAATTCATTGATTAAAGTAACTTACGAAATTTCTAGTCAGCTCATATCGCTTTTTGTTCATAATTATGTTAATTATTTACATGTCAATGTGAATATTATTTAACAGCGCGATTTCCACATTGAAAATGGTGTAGTAATTAAAAAAATATCAATATAATTACAACGTTTTTATTCTTTAGTATGTAATTCCATTTTACGTTCCTACATAATATTAATTTCAAAAAGATTGTTCCTTTTGTAAATAAAATAAAAACGTAAAAGAACATAAAAAACTGTCAACCCTATAACTAGGCGCCAAATCTTTGCAGTACATAAATTGTCCCGCCCCATTGCTTTAACAGAATGTCTCACTTCCTGACAAATCAACCTTTTGATGAGCCGTAGATAGAGAGCGTCAGAAAGGGGATACCATATATATATATACCTTAACCTATATACGATGCCATAACAATTTTGCTCATTTCTTCATAAAATAAATAATTGAAACTTTATCTTTATCTTTATTTATTTATCCATAAATGTTTCTTTTCTCTCTCTGTCTCTCTCTCTCTCTCTTATGTCAGCTTATCGCTGTATACCACATATTGCAGGGCAGGCAGAGGGAACTTAGAAAATGATTATTAAGATGTTCAGGTCTTCATTTTCCACCGAATTCGAGGTATTGCGTGTGGAATAGCGGAACTAAACGCCGTGCTTTGTTATCGGCGCAAAGAAATGAAAATATTAAATATTTCATTTTTTCGAGTAAATGGGCGAGCGAGGGGATACAGGGTCACACAGAGTTGCCCCTGCGCCACGAAATACCTCAATGCGTCAAAAAATGTTCCTTCATCATTTTATATGCTTAAAGAAATGTTAATTAATACTGGTAAAGGAAGAATATGATTATAAAATGTTTAAGAAAATAAAATAATAATAATAATAATAATACAAAATGAGCTTTTCACCAAACATTTTATATTTAAATATGATGTTTTTACATGCCTGAGATTTATTTCTATAATTACTACTTATACTGCAATATACCAACTACATTTCACTTTTACTTCTTAGTAGTTTAAAACTCGTAGTTAGCTTAAGAATTTCGTCTCAGAATTATCTCAACCAACAGACTACTAGCTACTCTATAATAATACCATTCACTGACATTTTCTCCCTATTCTTGGTGGACTGAATAACACTTGGTACCCATTTCCTGTGCACAATGTACTGCAAGGGATTCGTTCCACCCTCGACAAATCTTCAATTTTCTTGATAACATTCATGGATGCGAGAAAGTATTTTAAAATACTGTAGAGAATAATATTTGGCACTAAGCGATATAGTTTTATCTCTTTTTCTTTATTGTTATATTTATATGATATAATATAATAGAAACTTAAATTTTCCTTAATATGCCTATACTTTTACATAAGTATTTTTACAGGTCTTGTTCCAAAACCCGTGAATCAGATAAAGTTGCTACTGTCGCGCCGTGATGCAATGTGTCTCATCAGACTATAAATTATGACATTATTTTTAGAATAAGCTCTACGCCGACATATATTTATGTTTATTATACAGACGTAACTTATTTATCATTTAAAATGTTATGTATATGAAAAGTGTTGTAAAGAGAACAAATATAAAATCAAAAGATTTTCCTATTCTCTGTTTCACATAATATAGGTGGTCAACTGACATTGTATGAACAACATCAGTTTCAAAGTCAATACATAATACCAAAGCTTTTATTTATCTCCCTACTTGCCTCTATAGATGTTAAAGTTTCATACACCGAAATGAAAGCAAACGAAATCCGTCCTATGTCAACGACAAGCGTATTCATATCGAAGCTGAATTACATGATAGCAGAATGTCAATATCGCAAACTGGTCATGAAAGACTCAAAGGGAATTGTGGTATAAAAGTCAAAAGAAATTTAATATGTTCATATTATACTTTTATATAACACAACAAAATTTCAAGAGAAAAATATTTCTATATTATGCAGAATGCTGGCACAAGATTTGTAAACTATTTTCTAGCACTATTTCTTAATTTAACAAAACTTGTTATAAATATTGTTATTAAGTCTTAAAAATATCGCTAGCATTCTCATTAAAACAACTAAATTTACTAAAAAAATATTTTTTAATCGTTTTAATGTTTATTAAAAATATATTATGCAATAAAAATAATCGCAAATAACATTTTTGACAATAGCGAGGGTGTAAAATTATAAGCTTCAGATCCCTGTGTTTGACAAAGCTGCAGTTTAAAGCAGTACCGAAAATAGGCTTTGAAGTTTATAGACAGTTTATTGCGATATAAATTTTGTTTTTGACTCGACAAAATCGGCTTTTTATAACTACCAGAATAAAAATGTTTATCCAAAACAAGCTCGCTCATTTGTTTTTACAGTTCTATCACCATTTTTGAATAGATTTTATTTATTACAGAACAGACACTGTGAGCTCTAAGCCATTACAAAGTTTTAAAGTAGAGCAATATCGTAAAGAAGTTATAATGTACACAAACTTTAAATGCTATGATTTGTTTGTAAACAGCCGTCAAAAGATAAAATACAACAATCATTCATCCATACATCATATGCTCTTATAAAATGTATTGTAATTTCGATGTTTCTCAATAGCTTTCATCTTGTTTAGATATTTCAGTGAAGTGTTTGCTGTAATAATAATCTGACTCATAAAGTTCAATATAATTTAACAGGTCACGTCTTAAGAATTTTTATTGTACTACTAAATAGAATAAGTACCAACGATGTCCAGTAGAAATGATCGGTTGTTCTAAGGCATCTAAGAAATAAGAATTTTCTAAAGACGACTGTTTAGTAAGTTTGTAACGTTGAGGTATTTCTTTGAAGATACTTTAAAATAACTTTGGTTTTTTATTAAGTAATTATTTTATTTTCGATAAATATATGCCTTATATTGTATTCAGGCGACCACAATAGCTCTGACTATGATAAAACATAAGTGATAATAACCATAAAATTTCTTACCGCCCTAAATTTTTAAAGTAGGTAATTATATCCACTAATAATTTCAAGAATTTATTCAAAGATAAACTTTACAATCTGAATATAAGGTATTTTTATGAAAGCAAAAACATAAAAAACCCGGCTTACTCTAGAAAGGAAGCTAGGTTATTTGAAGTTGTGTACTTTTTGTGAAATTCTATAGCGTACCGTAGTTTACAAGAGCTCAGGCTCTTTTATTCCCTTTGCAGTTAAATTACTCCACTCAAATGACTAGGATTTGCTCTACCTACCCGCTAACAAAAGGAAAATCTAATACAAATCGTCATTGCGACAGGGGTAAAAAAGAAATTTAAGCTGTATACCATTGATACTTGTTCATATGGCTATAACATTTCAAGGAATATTCATAAAGAAATAAGTACAATACATATTTTCTTATAATATACTAACTTTTGCTATATATTCCGCACATGGCCGGGTTGGCAGACGATTTAGGGACCTAGTGTTAAGACACTCCGTTCCCCACTTTCCGCCGAATTTGAGGCATTGCGTGTTGAGTGGCGGAATTCATCGCCGATTTAACCTTGTTACCAGAGCAAAGAAATAAATAAATTTAATACAATAAATTAAAAATATTTTTTTTTTTGAGTGGTAATCGAATCCACAACCTGTCGCGTTTACAATCACATGTTTTGGGTCTCTCGTGGACTATTGTTAGAACTTTTAAAAGTAAACAACTCTGGCATACATAATTTTTGCGTATCTTCAACGGTTTACTCAACACACTAAGTAGTTCTCGAGTTCGCCGGTTTTTTCAACAGTTTTTTTTCTTCGTTTTTTTTATTATACGTCATATAATGTAGCCTATAGTTTTGCTAGACAAATATTGATTTTTTAAAGCCGAACCAGTTATTGAGATTAGACCGATTAACCAACTAAACTAAGCAAAGTCTTCAGTTTTATAATACAGATTTCTTTATCAATTTTTTTTTGTCTAGTTCATACAATAAAATACATATATGGTAAAATAAATATAATATAGAAAAACAAATATAATACGAGGAGTAAACATAATAACAAAAGCAATATTAAATGTAGTCGAACATTTTAAAATATTAAAATATTTCAAATTTTCCGACGTCGGAACATCCTTTCAGCGGCACTAAATTACAAACTATTTGATATTCAAATCTCGACTAAAATATTTGTCCGGCGCCAATTTAATTACTTGATGTCTGATGAAAGTTTGTTACGAAACATTTAAGCGTCCGCCCGCTGCTTTTTAAAAAGCTAACGAAACTAAAATTGCTATTTTTGTTCGAAAACATAAATAAAGGTTTCAGAGTGGATAAGCATAATTTTCTTTTTCAGATCATATGTACATCAAATAAAATAAATTTAAAGGTTATTTATGGTTTATAGATTATTGGTTATGTTTAATACTTATGTTACTCCTATTACCTGTTATAAAAATCGTATTTTATAACATAAAGGTGTATGAATCAGTTCATACATCTTTATGTTATAAAATAGGATTTTTAATATTCC
Organism: Eueides isabella; assembly: GCA_019049475.1. Taxonomy (NCBI): domain Eukaryota; kingdom Metazoa; phylum Arthropoda; class Insecta; order Lepidoptera; family Nymphalidae; genus Eueides; species Eueides isabella. The sequence goes on along the minus strand of CM032389.1, from coordinate 9,546,927 downwards.
ATAACAAGACATATTCAAATAAAATACGAGTGTAACGTAAAATACTTACATTATAAAAGGCAAACGAAAGAAAATACTAGTGTAATTCAGTAGACAAGATATCATACGATTCTATTGTTACAATACATTAAAATTCAAATAAGACCACAAGTCTGTGAGTATTACTTTTGTGACTTCTTTTCACATACATACAAATCTGTTGAAAGTTTTTGGTAAGTATATCAATACTATATGCTGTATCTACCAAAAACTAAATACAAATTTATATAAAATTAAGGGCACCCGTCTCATGGCATTCCCAAAACACTATGCGATCCAAGTAATAAACTAAAATGATGTTATTAAGCCTGCGCATAAATAGAAGTAGAATATATGGCACGCACGGGCTCAAATGAATTGGCCCCAAAATATTTGTCTGTCGTGATATCCAGAGTCCTGGCGGGATGCCAGTGGGATAAGTTTCGTTATATTACTAATATATGTTTGTAAAATACGTCATGTGCTCAAATAATAAAATGTTGGACAAACATTCCAAAGGGAAATGAAATCATTAAATACTTAATTTGAAAATACTCAATATTTCAGTCTTGTTTCGCTGCGCTACAAAAGGCCTCAAAATTATCATTAGAATATTTTAACATAGAAATTATAGATAGGGATACGATATTACATCATTTTGTTAAGACAAGTTGGATTCCAATTGGCTATATTACTACTTTTAAAACATCAATCACTACATCTAACCACAAGTATCACATAACGTAGCCACAGCGACCTTGAAGATACTATTGTGCCTATCGGCAACTGTGTAACGTGCATATTTTGTTATTCCGAATGCGAAAATAGGATGATATAAAATAAAAACGCACATGTCTTCTTAGTTTTTTCTTGCAGCTTCATGCTTTGTGTGGGCCAAATAGAAATATAGCATAGGTTGCAGTAGTAGCTTAAAACACCCCGTTCTTCATTTTGTGCAAAATTTTCAAAATATTGCGGAATGGAAATAAATATATATTAACATTTTCATTGTAAATTAAAATATACCCAGCGGCTTCCTCAGCTCAAATGGCGCGATTTGTTCTATAAGCTAAAAAATATTCAGACCAGAGTCGTAGACACAGTCTACTGTTGCGACAGTATAATAACAGGATTGGCACTTTCATCAGTCGAATGATGGAGGCCTCAGCGAAGGAAATTATGGAGCACAACATCAAAGCATCCATGCAACGACGTGACGAAAGTGTCACGGAGGCTATGCTCACAAGGGTGACAAGATCTTTAACTAAGAATCACATACATATGCTACCTACCTAATACATGTAGGTAGGATAAGGTTATATATAAGCCAACGACTCACTTCACATTGAGTTTTCTTAAATTTACTTATTTCAATCCAAGTCTTGAAATGAAAACACATTTAAAAAATACTACGAAAATTTCATGAACATCTGTGAACAGTGAACGTTGTTTTATTTATTGGAAAAAGTATAGGATTGTGATAATTTTATAAATATAAATAATTAAATAAATATTTTCTAATAGTGCGTCTAAACCATTCAAGTGTATCAAGTTCTCTAACTATACAGCTATAGTGTGAGTACGGAACAAAGCCAACTGGATTCAATGCCGCAAATCAGGCTATATGGCGGTAGGTTTAGGTACTATGTACCTACTGCCATTAACCAAATTACGTTCACGCTCCAATAAAATTATTTACAAATGAAATCAGACTCGTTGAATCCTAATTCAAGATATATAATGATCTGTATAAATTAAAGCTTAATTATAATTTCACAATATACTTAGATATAATATTTATTTTAATATTAATTTTGCGCTATTATGCCTTATTAAGTTTTGTATAATACAAGTTTTCATAACTTCCGACTTGACGTTTCGATCATTTCAACAAGATAATTAACATGTATAATGTTCTAGCAATAGTTTACAAATAATAACATTGTAAAAACTCACTACAATGCAATTCGATAAAGATCAGTTAGGTAAATATTTTTGTTCAACAAGAACAATTATAATTTATTTATAAACATAAACATTTATTTACATAATTTAGAGTAAATGTCTGTAGATTTTAAACCTAAATATTATTTTTTTTTTCAGCTTCACGCTGTATCCCGCACTAGGCAGGGTAGGCAGAGGGAACGGAAGTGGAACCTAGTGTTATGACACTCCGTTCCACTTCCTTTCCCCACTTTCCGCCGAATTTGAGGCATTGCGTGTTGAGGGGCGGAGCTCAACGCCGCGCTTTGCCTTATTACCAAAGCGAAGAAATGAAACATTAAATATTTTTAAATTGAAAATATTAAATATTTCATTTCCTCGACTGGGGATCGAACCCAGAACCTGTCGGTTACAGTCACACTCTTGTGCCGCTGCGCCACGACAGGTTAAATATTAATCATTTTAAAAAAATAATATTGGTCTCTGTTAGTCGTAATAATATTTAAATATTCCTACAACTACACTAGAACTACGTCACCTTTAAAAACGTTCCTTTGACAACACTAGAATTACTTTTTTTATGCTTTACTTTTTGAGAATGTGTTGCTTTTTACAAAGTAATCGGCAGCATCAAGTCAGAAGTCTCCAATGATAACGATACTATCCAACGTTTTATTTTATATACATACATATATTTCATTAGTAGCTGTGAGTTTGTGCAAGTTTAAAATATATAAAATGGTTGTAGCTTTTCTTTGTCAACACGCCGCGGGCAAGTTGCTAGACAGAATCTATTCATCTTTAGAAACTGAAACATAGTCTGGAAATTTTACTGAACATAAAGCTTTCAAATGAATTTAAATATTTTATAAAGTAGATTAACACGAAATAGAACGTTGATTAAGATTTATAGTTAATAATAGAAAAATATATAATTTTATACATTTTAATATTACACTTTTAAATCTTAGTGAATGTTTTTTTATTTATTAAATATTTATAAAAATAAATCAATATAGAATGTGAAGATAATCGTGAGAGTGACATAACCTTATCGCAAAGCAATTCCCAATGTCAATGACTTATAGATAATAAAGCACAAGCACGGTCACTTTTGTACTGGAATCTACCAAATGACAGCAGATAAATTTACATTTTCTTTAAAAAAATGTATGTACGCTTAGTAATAAAACGGTGGGCTACGTACTGCTTAGGGCTTTTTTGTATATCTTAACTTACGTTATACACAACGTATTAATATTAGTACAGGTGAATATTTCTAATTTACAAAATAACTATATATTGTGGTCTTAAAACGATATTACTTATTTCTTTTATAACGTCCTCATCAAGCTAAAAATACTATTAGCCAAACGTACCCTTGAGGTTTAAATATGTATAGTAATAACACTTTGAACTTACGTTTAAATATGTATGTTTGTTATTATCTACGTAGACTTAAACGTGTTTAAGGTTACGCGTGTAGACATTAATATTAATTTTCAAAGTTAAGCTACAAGATAATGTACAATACGTTTTTATGTAAGGAATATTCGTAAATTGGAGCAAGTTGAGATTCTTACGCTCCCTCTACACAATACGAGTCGGCTCAACGAACTTAAGTAGATATCACGTCAAGCGTTAAAGTTGTTTTGCTTTGATATCGCTATTCCCGTAACATAATTCAGAAAATAAAAATATATATTTAATATGAATGGGCCGTTTGGAAATCATGAGAACAATGATTTATTCAATTTTAATATTTATAAGAAAATGTAGTAAAATATTTTTTAATGCCTTACCGTCTTACACACTTATTAAAATTGTTTACACCAAACAAGGTTTTAGCCATAATTTAATGCGCTACTGCTAAACCTAAGTGACATACAAGTTATTACTTTTCCCACAAGAATCACTCGGGATACCCATCTTAGAACTTGCATGTATTAAAACCACCAAGTAGCAAGCGTAAGCGGGTATTCGATGTGAATGCAATCTAACTCTAAAGGGTTGCACACACGAGCAAATATGAAATACTAGGGTTGTAAGGGGCAGCAAAATTCGTCGGGATGATGACAAGGGGCAAGTGAAATAGTTCTCCTGGCTACAATAAATAAGGATGCAGGGGGCTATCATTGTTATTTCCTTAACGGGCCGTCTTATAGCCCTCTTAATTAATTTGAAACTTTCTGAGGTCTCCTGTGGTGTATAATTTGAATAATAGCTGTATAGGGCGCTGAAGCTTAATTTTAATTGCAAATATTTATGTTAAACGAGCTTCCCAACAGAGTCGAATGTCCTCCCACGATATTGCAAAGTATGATATATTTCTTGACATTGTTTAAGGAAAGGCGAAACTTAAATCCTTTGTTATTTATACTTTTTAGATAACTAATGACTTACTTCTACTTTGAGAAACCCTTTCGTCGCTTACCTGAAAATGAGGAAAAGTTTATATTTCATTAAAATATATTAAAATTTAAAATATATGTAAACTATATTAAATGTATTGACAGGTCAATTTATTTTCTTTTATAATTCTTCTCATAGTAAAAATTTTAAAACCGAGCAGTGCTTTGCAACTTACAGCATGGGCACGTCGCGCCGATCTATAACACTAGACTGCTCGTTAGGCAGACGGCGCTTTTAGGTGTAGAATTCGCTACGACATAGAAGTCATTTTTCTTTATATTAAACATTAGTTTTAGCTTAAAAACAAAAGATTTATTACCATATAAGCTCCCTAAGCACGATTTTGCCTATTTAAGGTTATTGTTCTATATTACAGCTAAATTATACATGAATATTAGTAGCCTATGTGTTAATCTGATGTATAAAGTATTATGAATCTGAATCAGTTTACCGATTTTGCGTCAAATTGGAATAAACATCCAACCTCGTGAATTTTCACATTGACTAAATTAGCATTTTCTTAATTATATTTCATCACCTTTATCATTGAATCGTGCAAGGTATGAAAACAGCTGACGAAATTAAATTTATTTTGCAATTATATTCAAAAGATTTCTTAAGAAAGAAGTTCACCCATTCGACACTTAGTAAACTTGACAATTTTCACTAAAGAACAAAAAATTCCATTACACTTCAAGGGCCTTTAACAAGCATTGTTTACATATATTAAAAAAATATTATTTTGATCAATATTAATGAAAATCCTAAAATCTTCTAATTTGGCTACGTGTTAATTATTAAAAAATAAGTTAGAATCATATATAAAATAAGCACAATAACAAAATATAAACAATTGAATAAATTAAACAGTAATCTATATTATTTTGGTCATTTAAAAAACTTAGAAAAAGCCATTTAAAACATAATTAAAATATTCACTTCATATAAAATTTACTTATCAATAGTATGATATTATATGTATTTGCACTTTTTCTTTAAATATTTATACTTACAGTACTGTTCCTATTCCTAACTTAAACAATACATAGTAGTCGTTGAGTTGATAAAAATCTTCGTACTTTCCAGATCACATTTTTGTTACGGCCTTATTCGCGTGCATATTGTGAACGTTATCGCACATATCGCACTTAATAACTGAATGTTTATTACTTATGCCCGTTATACTATTTGTCGGTGTAATTATAATTTATACAATATAATATAAATCAAACGATAAAAGATTATCAATACGCAGCACTAAATCATCACTTAAAACTAGAAAAAATCATAGAAATTTAGCAACACGCAGATTCTATTCGTCACTGTCGAGCAATTAACCAAGCTGTACGGTTATTTTTTTATAAAATTATACAAATTTGAACTTTAGTGGGTTATAAAAAAGGTTCTTTTTACTTTATTTGTGTTGAAATGTGGATTTAATTGAAATAGAGACATACAAACGACTCCCGGGTCGCTATCACGCAATGCCTACTACCGTTTTAATGATAGGTTAGAATATGTGCGTGAAGATATAAAGTAAACATTGTATAGCAAAGAATTGTTACAATAGATTCTTTGTATAACTTATTAAAATAGAATGAAGTATATAAGTATTTTTTTTTTATGAAAGTATTAATTAATTATTAACAATTTATCATAAGTAAAAAATATAAAATTCTTAATTTTATAAGTTCCCAAGTCATACAAAAATATATAAGCAAGGTGTACTCATACTCTCATGATTCAAAAAATCAATTCGTTTATTGGGACGTACCTCATTCCTAGTAAATTAACTGCAATACAATAAATTTCAACAAATTTTTCTTTAAGATAGCCTTTACAAAAAAAGATTATAAAGTATAAAAGGATTGAAATTAAAATATTTATTTATTTATATAACATTACTTTAAAAAAAAAACTATTAACGAATTTAATTGCCACATAAAAATATACGGAAACATCATATAGCACCTGGTGTATGCAGTCATGTGGATTATAGCCACCAGGTGGTGGGCCTGAGCGTAACCCGATAGTGGTCACTGGCTTCGGAATACGTTACTATTAATATCACATTGCATCGGATAGCACGTGGTTTCCGTATCGCAGTTCAAAAGTGTATTATACAGGTTGACAATAATCAATAACTAAAATAATGTAGATACATTTATTTTTATCAGTTTAACGCTGTATTCTGCATTTGGCTTATAAAGCAGAGGGAACTCGGGAACATAATGTTAAGACACTTCATTCCGTTCCCCATTTTACACAGAATTCGGGGCATGGTGTGTCGAGTGGTGGAACTCAACGCGGCGCTTTGCCTTGGAACTAGAGCGAAAAAATGAAAATATTTCGTGGAGTGGGGAACCCATAAACACTTTTAAATCACACGCTTGTGTCTCTGCCCCACAATAGACCAACACAAAATATAAATAAATATTGCGATGCAAATATCGACAGCCGACCTAGTCACAATTAAAATGAAACTAAAGAAAAGATCAAGAAAAAACACCACATCTCTAAACAGTGATGTCTAAGTAGCATCCTTTTTCATTATACATTAAAGCTCCTTAAGCTTCCATTTCAAAACTGAAGTAGCAAAGCCCTAGTTCATCTTTCTTTGTGATACCACTACTTAATGTTGCTCTAATTAATGTCAAGCTAAAACCCATGTCAAAGCGTAAACAGGCGACCTATTTTCCATAGCTTATGCATGAGAAAGGACTGCAGCTCAATCACTCCTAGTAGTATCACCAAAGTCTTTGTACTTTGGAAAACTTTGGAAACAAAAAGCAAAGGTTAATAACAGAACACATAGCTATGTTACGAAACCATTGGGTCAATGCACCAGCACAATAGCACTGTGTAAAAATGCGTAGCATATTTATCTGGCCTGGATTAAGTAAAGTTTAAGCCATTGTTTTATTTTTAAAGGATAATATATGTATATTCAGCTATTATAAATAAATAATATACACTTTAAAATATATAGACTTTCTTTCTTTCTTAGCTTCACGCTGTACCCCGCTCGAGGCAGGGTAGGCAGAGGGAACCCGGGAACCTAGTGTTAAGACACGCCATTCCACTTCCGTTCCCCACTTTCCGCCGAATTTGAGGCATTGCGTGTTGAGTGGCGGAACTCAACGCCGCGCTTTGCCTTATTACCAGAGCGAAGAAATGAAACATTAAATATTTAAATTGAAAATATTAAATATTTCTTTTCCTCGACTGGGGATCAAACCCACAACCTGTCGGTTACAGTCACACGCTTGTGCCGCTGCGCCACGACAGGCCTCCTAATATATATACAGCCGATATATATTTGAAAACTTACTTACACTTATATAAAGGCCAAAGCAAGAAACTAAAAAAGATATTGTAGATGAATAATGACAAAAATAAAATAAAAACTAAGTAAAACAGCTGAATAACGCTTGTTTACAATAAAGAATCAACTTCAATGTGTACAGTGAAATACTGATACAGTTTTTGTCATACTGAATGAATATCCGATTTTCATTGTGCATTTTAAAGAGGTTTTGTACAAAAAATATCGCTCGCTATTCGTTGTAGCAATATTTTTTTTATTAAGAGTAGATACTTGAAGTGAAACAAGCTCAGGTCAAGTATTCAGTTCGTTATTTTAATAGCGGTGCTTGTTTTATTTTTTTTTCTCAAGGAGAAAATATTAACGAATTAACAATATATGCTTTTTATAACACTGTCTCCATAAACGACTCTCACATTTTCCTAATGATTATAATAAAAAATAATTAACCTACTTACAGGGGCGTAGCCAGGTTTCTATATAGGAGGGGACAGATAAAGAAATTCGGTCAAGGGCGAGTAGGACTTCACCACCGAGGGCTCAGTACCAATTATTATGGATTGTACAACTTATAAATCATTGTACTTTCGCTATAAAATAAACAACAATTATAAGTCTGTAATCGTTTTTTTCTGAAATCTATAATATAAATATATATTATGGATTACCGATAAAAACGATTACAAAATGTAGCTGCCGTAATATTACGAGCAGTAATATAGCCTTCCTCGATAAATGTACTGTGGATTGTCCTTAGTTAATAAATATAGTGCTATGTAGGCTGTTTTAAGGAGTTTAATTTCAAATCGCCGTGTGAATCCATCAAAGTGTGATTCCGGCTTAGAATAGGATCACCTGGTACTGATGGTGTCGTAAGAGGCGACTAAAATACGTGTGAGTCTCGTTGTCAGCAATGTCGGCGTTGAGTAGTGGCTTCGGCCACTGCTTTTCACATTAGGTAATGCCGGGCCTCGGTGCCCATCCACCTTATAGACCGACAATGCTCCTGTTGCTCTTCTAAATAAAACAAACAAAATTCTTTGTCTAGTTTATTGATAACGTTAATACTATGTTAGCAAAACTTTTAATTTCATACACACTTGTATAAAAAAACCTCAGCTTGGTTTTTGAATAAACACAATATCTACTAACAATATCGGTAGTTGCTAATGAAAATAAAACTTTAAAAAGTAACCTTCAATATATTAGTCCAGTGTTACCTAAAATTAAATATTTTTAATACAACATATGTTTAAAAAAGCGGCAGAGGTGCACTTGTTCCCACGGCAAATGTATCAACAATTTGTTAATAAAACTAACTAATTGACAGGACCATTAATTATAGTAATCAATTTATTCGCTTCCGCCGGATATACATTTACTATTGTCATTTATTTTAAATATAAAAAAGTCATTCGTAAAATCATTTACAACGTGTACTTATCATATTCTTAGGGAATTTAAGATTAAATGGAAGAGGGTCTTATTTCAAAGGTAAATCATAAAGAACTTGAGGTCTGTCGTGGCGCAGGGGTACAAGCATATGACTGTAGTTGATACGACAGGTTGTGGATCCCCATTCGAGGACATTAAATATTTAAGATGTTAAATTTAAATATTTAATATTTTTTTTTCTCTGCTCTGGTAACAAGGCAAAGCGCGGTGTTGAGTACCGCCCGCAACTCAACAAGCGATGCTTCAAATTCAAAACAGAGTGTCTTAACACTAGGTTCCTCTGCATATCCTGTCTGCGTGAAGCTGAGTGAGTGAGTAATCATGATAACTTTATATATATGTAAACTACACCTACTGTACGTTGTACGCTCAGACAAAATCAAATTGTGTAATTGTTCAATATATTTTCACTATTGTTTCTGAAACATTTACGCGTGTGAGTGATTAATTGTTAATCGGTATATACTGTTGTTGCAGTTAGGACAGATTTATTGACTTTCAGGCAGACAAAAGCTCGAAATTTTGTTGATTGCGTTTAATTTTAATTTAGAAAGCCATCAAAATATTAATATTCGTTTAGTTAGGAAATTTTAGATAGAATAAAGTTTTTATAGAAAAAGGTGTAGGAAAAAAAATATTCCGATGAAAAATGTTACAAACGTTGGAAAATATGTCTTACAAATATTGTTTTTAATCTTGTTATATAGAAACAATATACCTATTTATGAGTAAATAAAACAATTCTGGCGTTGCGATTTTTACTCAAGGATTACATTATTAAAATAAGAAAGCGTAACGAATTAAAGGTCGATCGACAAAAAAGGTAAGTTCAGAGCGAGAATATATCTCAGAACAATATTAAGTTTGAATGATGAAATCGTGAATTTGGTTTTCAAAATGTATCGCAGGATTCATGTCAACATATATACACAAAAAAAGATATTAATAACATAAATACAATACAACAAATATTGTACTTTAACGAAAATGTGTTTCTAGATAAAATTTTCATACTTACAAAATATCCTTTAAGTGACTAGGATTATAATAATAATTTCTAATAAGATAAAAAAAATAAAAAGACGTATTTTATAGCGAACGTTTTAATATACCAATAAAACTAGTAACGTGACTGTTATAAGAAAACTTGTTTTGTACAATTACGCCAACCATTAGCAGTGAAGTAGCCTCGACTGTTGCCAAACCTGCGGTCGAGACGCTCTAGTAATCTTCAAGGTGAATGTCGATAACACGTAAATGATGCTAAAGTTATCAAATTATGTATGTGTATAGTTTATTTTTAATATGAAGCAAGTTCATTAAGTATTTTGTTATCTAACAAATTTATTTTTATTTTGTTTTGTTTTTGATAGCAGTTTAGGCAGTAAGCACCTTATATAAAGAGGGGGTGTTTTGACTAGCTCTTGTTTTTATTTACGGCCCCAATTCGATGAATCGCGTGTAGATCGGAGGAACTCAATCAAGAAAACAAAACTTATCAAGTTAATAGTTATTAATGCGTATATGTAGTTTGTGTGAGTTAGATAATCGGTAAACGTACAAAATTGCAGAAATGAAAAAAAAACATGTTTTAAATAGTATATCGCATTTTGGTAAATAACCGCCGCATCCTAATTATGATTTCTACTTGGATACAGAAGTTTCTACTTGGATAAACATTAAACATTGTTAATAAGATGCATCACTGTGAGAGCACGTTCTTATACAATATTCTATAGTACATATATAACTCGGCTGTATCGAGGAACTAATGAATGATTTTAAATTATAAAAATAACAGGAAAATATGCTTTATATATTAAAGACATCATTTTAAAATGTCTGTCCTATTTCATCTTTCACATTACAAAAATAAAAAAAAAAAAAAAACGAAAATAATACAAATATATAAATCTTGAAAGTTTATTTCAGACGGGTTATTAATGTTGTTTGTTTAAGTTACTTCGCCTCTCCGTTCGAATAGGGAAGAAAGCACACTTATTTTAAAGCTAACACTTTAAGTAGGTACATCTTATAACAATAAATAATGCTTGTTAAAATTCTTGACGTTGTTATAAAACAATTTTTTGATTTAGTATATTTTGAATATAAGCACATTGCTACAAGATAGGCTGAGTATACTAAAAAGCGTTGTATGTGTTTGCCAACTGGCATAGCTGTCTGTACCTATATAGAAATAAATTGCATAACTGTCGCTCAAATTACAAGAAAAATTAAAGTTAAACAGAAGTATTATAATAAATAAATATATTTTCCAGTGACAGTTTGGCGCTTCATTCTTTCTGCCTACCCCGCTAGAGATATAGTGTGAAGCTAAGTAATATTTTTCAGTTTCATTATTTGATATTAGAATTGATTTGAGGAGCGACTCTTTAGAAAATTATTATGAATAACTACAGGAAATATCTCTGCTGGCATCTTTATCTATTTGTATTGTGATGAATAAAAATGTAAATAAAATTGTGGGTTGAACGTATATTTTTAACTTCGCCGATGTCATATCTTTGACTGTATAAAAATAAATCGAACATGACCCACATACGCGCGTGTGCATGGTGAACGACCTGACGCGTTAATAGAAAAGTAAATTACAATACAGTGTAAGACGTACTTACACTATGTTGAATATTAAAGAATGCGTAAAGTAATCTAAATTTCCTAAGAAATCAAATAATTAAAAATATTTGTACTTATTTTAATATAATTTAATATTAAAAAAAAAAAGATTTTTTTCTTTTAAATTATAACACATCATGTACAGGACACACTGAGCCTTTTATATTACATTATGCGTCACGAGTTACCTATTAAATAGGTAAAGTGCCAAAGAAACAAAATATTCTTATTTTGCTTACTATAAACACATATTAAACGATACCGGACTTGTTTCCTACTGAAATATTGGAAATGAATCACATTTGCAGTATTTTAACGTAAATTGAATAATAATTACGTTATCTCTATATCAGACTATAAAAGTAATGGTTGGCTGATAAGAAATACATCTGAGACGCGTCGAGTACATATAGTGAAATTAACATCATAATGTCCTTTAACTTATTGAAAATACCTACAGACACAACAGTTTACTGTGGCAACAGCAAATTTGTGACTTAAAAAATATGTACAAACATAAGTTCGCGTATTTTAAATATAAATTTCTCTTTAAAATTTCTTATAAACAGGCAAATTTTATACACTGAAAGTCCTTTGATGAAAAAAAATAAAACACTATGCATGCCAAACCGGTACGCTTAGCCGCGGGGCACGAAAATTGCTACGTCGCTACTGTAGGGGAAATTATATACTCCTGCAAATAGATTCTAAAAGGTATCGGGGTGTGCAACTTGTGAAACGAAACCGATGGGTAAAAGACCTTGAGGCTACGAGAACTCACAAAGAGGCTAAATTCAGTATTTTAGCATATACAGTTAGGAAATGTTACTGACTTTCTAATGAAACATATTATATCTTATCTATAATTACATGCATTTAAAATTTTTACCATTATTGCAAATATGCCTTAATAAAATAGATTAAGATTTAAAACAACATGAGAGTCAGACAGCTAAGCTAGAAATTTGCGTGATTTATATAACGGCATATAAATTGAAAAATGAGTAATCACAATATAATTAAGGGCTATTAGTATAATAGAATCATTAATATTATTCTTTGGCTTTATGGCTTTCTTATAATTAAGTAGCTGTAATAAGATATTTTTTCTTGGTGACCTGTACCTGTATGAAAGTTAGATGTAAAGTCAGAAGAGAAGTCGTTTCTCACAGAAGATAAAACTACAGCAATTCCTGTAAAAGTTGTACAATTTTCGGTGTGCAAATGCAAAACAAACAATGTGAATATTGAATGAGACCTCGAGCAAAGTTTGTCTCCCAATATGTTAACTGTCCTCTGTGTAGGGGAATTTTTGAGCGAAGGCTCTTTTATACACTGTAACGTCCCTCTAGGTAGTACATTGTATTATCATAATAATGACTCTTTTGGTCCATTCTTATCTTATCCGGTGGGAATCTAGGGCGTAATAGTTTCAAGCATTTACAGATCCTTAAAAAAACAAAGAAGAAAGAAAGAAAGAAATTGTATATTATAATTAAATAAAAGAAGACTGCAAAATTTAAACAAACGTAAAGATACACTAAAATTTTATATTTCTTTTAAATATAACATAGGGTATATGTATAACATACATATACTCTAAGCTCTATATTTATTTAGCTCAAAACTCAATTCACTTAAAGTGTACGCAAGATTATAAATCTGCTACCGGTGCAAGTGTATCAGAGTAATTATCTACATCGTGCAGCATTGTTATTTTTTTATTGAGGAGAAAACCTTACGCCTCTTACACTTTTTAATATGATATGTATGGGTCAAGCGAACTGTTACGCACAATCACGTTAAATAGTATCTAGTAACTCATTTACATTCTTGCTATTGCCAATGAAAACCGCCTTTGAAATTCTCGAATTATTTATCTAAAAATGTTTAAAGCTTAATGAAATAAAAATAAATATAATATGAATGTAAACTATACTATTATTTAGATATGAACTCAATATTTTTTAGCAATAAAAATATGTAACTTGCTAAGAGTTCTTCGTTAAAATACACTTTCTAAAGGGTTTGCAACCAAGCGCAATATTTCTGTAACAAGATAACATGGTCACGTTCGCGTTCATTAAAAACAGATAACGTTACGAGAGTGGTGTTCTACAGAATACGAATTAGCAATGCAATATGTTGTGGTACGATAATTGTTTATCGAAACATAAAGTATGTTGTATCCAATTAAAAACAATACAACGTATAATAATAACTCTATTATATCTTCTCATTAAAAACCTGCCGTTACTGTTGTCCAACCATTTTTTAATTACTTGAAACGATCTTAATTGGTTTATTAAAAGAAAAGCTCCAAAGAAATAAGAGTGTCCCGCTACAAATTAATGAATTGCTTTTTATTTTACTTTGTGTTTTTATTCAAATATAATAGTATAATATTGTACATAAACAAATTCTAGAATTTAAGGTTTTAGAAAGGTTTTAATATTTAAATTATTAAAGTTATATTGTTTACATTAAAAATTAATATAATTAAAAAATATTGTTTAGGATTACATCGTTTAAATTAAATTGTATCAGTCCTATAGCGAGAAAGGCGGAGAAAAATCTATGATATATGGAAAATAACTTGAGACCTGTCGTGACGCTGGGGCACAAGCGTGTGACTGTAAACGACAGGTTGTGGGTTCGATTCCCCCTCGAAGAAATAAAATATTTATCTGAGATATTTTCAAATAAATATTTAATGTTTTAAGTTTTTGGCTTTGATAACACAAGGTAAGGCGCAGCGTCCAGAAGGCACTATATGACAGAATTTGGAAGGTAATAGGTTCCCACGTTCCCTCTGCCTACCCTGCCATGTTCAATATACAGCATGAAGCTAAGTAAAAAATACCTATGCACAATTTAAATTACACTAGGTGCATGGTAAACATTATTTGAAAAGACTGGTACAGAGCTTTTCAATTCATAAGCCACAATTAACATAAAACTACGTTCCTATTTTTAAATGCAAATGCATCGATCTTGTAAAATACATTTCCTATACGACAGTATTACAAGAAAGTTGCTATGGGACTTAAGATATCGGAAGTTGCGACACTCGACATATTAACATACAATGTAACAAATATAAAATATCATTTGTACAAGACTAATACTAGTGAAATAGTTAAAGATAAACACGGACGTCGACGTGGACGGCGGTAGTCACTTACTGTCAGGTGACCCGTACGCATCTTTTCATATAAAATGTAAGCCAATTTACTTATAAATATTAATAAAAAAATAAATTAAATGAAAACAGCCTGTATCAATATACATATCTTGCTTATCACATTTTTTATCACTACCTTCGATATTATTGAAACCAATAAGTTGTAAAAGTATTTGTGAATATCATAACTTTTACCAGTAAAAATAAAAAAAAACGTAAATTATTATATTAGAAACTGGCGTCGTGCTTGCGGCTTCTCATGACTGAACTATACTTTTGGATCAATAATATATTAAACAGAAGCTCGCAGACAAAACACTAAATCATTAAGCTGTAACTGAAATATTTAGTGCTTATAGACGGAAACAATTTTCGCTTCAGTCATGCCATCTTCCGTCTTTATGCTCTTTAACGTTACGACTTCATCTAAATCCTTTTGAGTCCCAAGAGAAGGACTTTCAACAGGTAACTTTTCGTAAATTATTACGGTCAAAGCAATTTGGGTAATGCAGGCTTATCATACTAATATCTTGCTCGAGGGTAGCGAAATCTAATTTTCATTGTTGAAGAAAATATTCACTTAGGCTTGCCTTTGTCTTTTTGAGACAACAGTATTTGAATTTCGCAATAAATGAGCTTAGAAGCTAGTAACTTTATATTTTTGAATATTATATAACTTATTATATTATATATTATCATATTAGTCTGTGTGGTCTTGTACTGTAAAATAAAAATAGCAGTTACTCGATTAAGTAAGACAAAATTATTCCCGGGTTCCTTCTGCCTACCCTGCCTCGTGCGGGATACAGCGTGAAGCTGAGTACAAATTATTCCATTTGACTAACTCCAGTCATGATGTTTGTCAAATGTTATTAGTTTATTAACCGGATATTAATTAGTATAAATAATAAAATTCATAAAAAAAATATAACTCAGCTTCACGCTGTATCGAGCACATAGTCGGGTAGGAAGAGGGAACTTGGAAACCTAGAATTAAGACACTCCGTTCCACTTCCGTTCCCCACTTTCCGCCGAATTTGAGGCATTGCGTGTTGAGTAGCGGAACTCAACGCCGCGTTTTGCCTTGTACCAGAGCGAAGAAATGAAAACATTAAATATTTAAATTGAAAATATCAAATATTTCATTTCCTCAAGTGGGGATCGAACCCACACCCACCTGTGAGTTACAGTTACACGCTTGTGCCGCTGCGCCACTACAGGCAGGCTTAAATATCTTGTCCTGTTTCTCTGTTACTAAAGAAGAATAAAGAAACAGACTACGTATTTATACATGATTGAAATAGTCATAAATATATTTCACTAATCGTGTAATAGATACTAAAATAAAAAACAAAAACACTATAAAAGCGAAAATATCTTAAACAAATATAAACGTCAGCGATGACGAAACAAAACTCGGTTAAGCGTGAAAGAACGTAACACGGTTCGAAGATTTATCTTTCACAATATTATTCTAACTCAATATATCAAGGAAACGGATTGTTGATAAATTGTTTTGTAATGTACTTTGTAGGTCAGGACGCATCTATAGTTACAAATAAATATTTTCAGGAAGGGAATAGTTAACCGTAAATCTTCAGTTTTCCAATAACTTTTAGCTGTTTATTATTTATTATATTATTGTAAACAGCATGATACCAAAAAAAATATCAACATGTTTCATTTTTTAGATTTTTTTTTAAATTTGTTAAAAATCGTTTATATATTTTATTAAAAAAATCTTTAAAGTAGGAACGCAAGAAACTATCAATGATAGTAATGAAATTCATTATTTACATATAGTTTACATTTTAATAAAACAAAAAAAGAAACTCATTTTCAAAGAATCTTTTCTCGATTTTTTTCATTATTTTCTAAGTTAACTTGTATAGTGTACCTTTTTTTGTGAGGGACGCTTTAACAAAAGTTATAAATCTTCAAGCCTAGAGCGTGAAAAAGGTGAAAGTGTTATTTACTATGTTACCCTTTACGTCCCATCTTCCAAGTATCAAAGACAAGTGACGTCCGATTAATGTCCCCGTCGGCTACCGAATTCGAGCCCGCATCGCTCGGGTCACTGACCCTTATATGCCGTGTGCACACCGTCTTAAATATCGCAACGATTCGATAAGCTCAGAAACATGGATGGATTAAGATCGGTCGATCAAGATATATGTGTATTAATATATTATTTTTAAAATATTATTTGTAGACATTTCTTTTGTGTTTAAAGTATAATTATAAAGTACTACGTTTTAACCAAATATATTATAAATATTTTTTTATTTATATCGAGACTCGTTTAAGCTAAATATAAAATATGAGACAAATATAAATTATCCTAAAAAGCCCGTTATGCTGTGTTCAACTCTATATCCTACCAATTAGCAGAAAGCCCCAATAATTCCGTCAATATGATTGTACAAAAAATATTAAATCACCTAAAAAAATAGGGATGCGAGTTAACTCCAGTGTGAGTACATTCTTGACCCATTCCCAGTAATAGAATTACGTAGAGCAAGACAATGTTATATTTTTCCCAACTATAATATGAGTTAAAAGGATAACATATAATATATATTTAGACTTTTTAACATATGTAAAATAATCAGAGATTATTTTTTTTATCAAAGTAACCTTTCCAAAAAAATACTAACACTTATGCCGTGGAATAATAAGTGCATGTATTTTTGAATGATTAATTGGCAAGCAAAAAGTGGAGTGTTATAGGTTTGACCTGGGTGCTTGTGCAGCTCATGAATGAATGAACAGATTTGAGGGTGGTCTTTATTTATCAAAAAGTTTGGATTAGCCGATTACGAGCTACAACTATTTTACGAGAGGATTTAAGATGAGGTACAGATTACTTGGGCTTTTTTATATTGTTGTTCGCATGAATATAACGCACTTTTTGATTGATTGTATCAGAATTCAATATATTAAACGATTGGTTAATGATCTCTTGCTAACTTCACCGTTTATTACAATATGCGACCATTTCAGATAAGTGTGTGATGACGTTGATTGAATACATACATAACTAAAACATCTGCTGCTGCTGCTCATTTTTTGCTTTTAGCTTCCTCCGCCAAATGGCTATGATGGTTCTTAACACTAGGCTACCAAGCTCCCTCCAACTAGGGACTTGGGAACCTTTTTTTTACGGAAAAGACGGCAAACCAGCGTACGGGTCACCTAATGGTAAGTGATCACCGTCGCTCACGGCCCCGTGTAACTCCAGAGGAACTACAGGAGCGTTACCGGTCTTTAAGGTGGATAGGCACCGGGGCCCGGCAGTACCCAATGCGAAACGCAGTGGTATAAGCCACTATTTAACGCCGGTTTTAAATGCCGGAGGTGGTAATAATCTGGACGAATCTGCCCATGCGTGTTGCCATTGCTGACGTGACTCTTCCACATGTACTTTAGTCGCCTCTTACGACACTATCAGTACCGCGGTGATACTATTCTAAGCCGGAATCACACGGCACAAAAGAACCTAGAACCTAGTTTTAAGAAGCTCGGTTCTCTTTAAGACACTTCTGCTCCCCATTTTCTGGCGAATTTTAAGCATTGCAAGTTAAGTAGCGAAAGTTATAGCATGTTAATGTTAATATTTTTCCAATCACAAATAGGAACTACTACTACTACTAGGAATAGGCCAGGAAAAAAAAATCAACATAATATTGTATTGAACAAAAATAAATACAAGAATTAGATATATATATATATATATATATATATATATATATATATATATATATATATATATATATATATATATATATATATATATATATATATATATATATATATATATATATATATATATATATATATATATATATATATATATATATATATATATATATATATATAAATATATATTAAACTGGCTGGCGTTTAACGCAAGAGGGGTCGATATTCGCGTACTCAGACGAGTATTTTTTAGAAATAGATGTTGAAACTATTGTGACGCTTGACAAAAAATAGACTATTAGAGCCGGAAATGTAAAATGTTATGTCTTTCACAGCTGAATTGATTTCGGTGTAAATAAAAACTAAAAGTTGCTGTTATAATAATTTTGTACATTTTAGTAGGTGAATTCGTATAAAATTTTATTAAACTTATTTTTTAAAAGACAACTATTAAGGTTAACAATTTTTTTGTGTATTGTTGATTAATATATAATAATCATATAACTAATTTACATACAATACTAATTTACCTGTGAAATCTGTACCTATTTCGTAAGATATGCAAAAAGACAAATTTATTCGCTTTGCAAGACGAAGGTACAAATTAACCGAGGATGTAAATAACGGCCCTTTACACCGCTAATATAAAAGCTTAAGTAAAGACAAATATTCCATACCATGGCCAAGTATTTAAAATTCAATGAAGCTCTAAATATTTACGAAAAAGACTCCGCTTAAGAGACGGGAAAAAAACGCTAAGCGCAAATTGAAATTCCCAAAACGTTTTGAGAGATTGAAGAGGCTTTTATGGAAATGGACTGCGTGCATCGAGCGATAGGCACACGCCTGTATTACACTACCGATTTAAATATTAACGCCTCCACCCACAATTTAGATACACCTGCCGTGCAATTTATGCGGCTGTATAGCACGTACTAGGCATTGGCGACTGCTGGAAATGTTTTAAGCTTTTTTCAAGAATATAACTATGCAATTTTTTACCGCCATTACTTGTTCGTGTTAAATTAAAAATTTAATAATGCTTAAGAGCTAAAGTTTAAAACACGTTTTAAATTACAACTGTAAATCATTGTCAATAGTAGAGAAAGCTTTTGTACGTTGAACATTAAAATGATGATAATCTAATAAATCAATTCCTATGAGTGGTTAAGCCTGTCTTTGATATCATTTGGTTTTTCGATCTAAATTCGTCAATTTTATTTAAAAAGTTACATTTAATAAAAACGAAAGTGGACTCGTGTTACTTAATATTATTAAAATGCAAAAATTTCACTAGCCCTGTCAATGTGTCTATAAATTATTCATGATAAACAAACTCATTAAGTAACACACGTAGCTTTATACAAACAATATACAGAGAAGGTTCAAATTAATATCGTATGCTTCGAAATATACGGTAAATACGCTGAATTAAATAATTTCGATAATTATTTAAATTGGGAAATTAACCATAATACAAAATTAACCATTAAGCAAAATATATCTATATCGTTTAATACAATGAAGATATATTTTGCTTAATGGTTAGTTAAAAGACGAAATCTATAACCGAAATGCAAGGGATGTTCATGGCCACGTTTGCCACACAGTCAAGATTTTGTTTTAATTTATTTCTATATAAATAGTATATTATTTAGTAAAATTCGTAGCATAAATCTATACTTATGATAAATCTGTAACCGATTACTGTCTGTTTATGGAAGATATATTAAAAAAATGTTACGGGGAACGTTTAATATTGTAATAGGGGCTAAATTAGGATTCTCTGTCTATTTGTCTGTGCGTTTGTACGCGATAATCTCAGCAATGGCCAATCAAATTTAAATGCAGTTTTCACTAATATATTTTGTCAACTTTTCCTCAACAATTAGTCTTTGTTTAAATCAGTTAAAAAATAAAGAAAGTTACGTCAATTTCAATTATTAAGTTCGACAGAATTGCTACAAAATGTTTATTTATAGTGTAATACAAGCGGGCGAAGCTAGTCTCCAATAAATCGGCTTGGTTCCGAACAGGCTTACGGTTATTAAAATATGCGTTTTCCCCCGTATGGAAATCATAGGGATTCGAGCTGTGTTTGATTTAGAATGGTTACTTCCGAAGGGATTGGTGTATAAATTAAGGTTATCTACAGCGGAAGGCTTGCTATTGAAAGTTCATTGCCGCAGCAATAAATTCACCAATTGTATTATTTATAGTAGGTATTTATAAGTTAAAGAGTTAATCAAAGTCGAGTTACATTCATGTGTAATTTATTATAAATTGTATGAAACATAGTATTCCATACAACGTGATATAGGCGAAATGTAAGTGCTCAACTGGCATGCTCGTAACGCCATAAATTAATTCCAAAACAGAATAGAAAAACTTGCTAATTAATATGCTAACAGAGTCGAAAACAATGCTTATGCTGAAGGCGTTTGACATTACATTATTAGAGAAAGTATTTTATGTTATTTAATAGTTGTGTTATATCAAAAGAACGACGTTTATGAAATTTTTACAACCCGAAACAAAGAATTTTTGTGTAACTACGAAATTGACATTTTACGTTTATTATAGAGATAAAAAAAATGTTCAGTAAAAGATTAGTATGGATGGGTGGGTATATTTTGGATGAATACTGTGCGTAAGAGCGGTATACAAGAGGAAGATTTCTTAAATTCTTATAAAAATACCTATCACATTCGATTTGCTCTAGGCTCTATTCAGCTTGTAAAACCAAGTGAAATTGATGTTTCATTTCTTCACGACATATTATTATAAAATATCAAAATTTAAAACAGCTTCTATCAATAAACATTGTTTTCAATTCCGCGAAAACCAGTAAAAATGAACAAAACAAATGAAATTCCGAATGATAATATCAATTTGCAAATATGAACCCATGATTTAATAATCAAAATCACTGCAGCATTCAAACTGCAATTTCGTTATAGGGGGCAGATATTGGATTTCTCTGCGGAATGTATTTGGGAATACTCGAGGGATATAATACGCCAAACCGAATCAACTTTCCACTCGCATCCATTGTAAATCTGAGTGCGTGTTTGAGCTTTATTTTAGTAATTTTGTGAGTGGATTTTTATATTATTATATTAAGGTAGTAATAAAAAATTAAATAATGTATTTTTATTAGAAGTTTATATAATATAAGGGTAACGTTTGATCATATTTCATATGCATATTGCGTCGTTTGTTTATAGTCATATCTAATATATTAATTACTATAAAATCCTTTATTTATCAGATAATGACAGTATTAATTTTATAAACTTACATTTTTATGAACTTTGGGTTAAGCTATCATTTATAGGTACTTATAATAAATCTGTAACTCATCAATGTCTGTACATGGAAGATAAGTTAAAAAAAAGTCTTTATTTATTGATATATTAAGACCCAAAATAGAGATTTTGGTTTTTTTTTTACTTTGTGTATGTGCGTTTGTATGCGCTCTTCTTAGAAATGGCAAATTAAAAATATATGCAGTTTTCACTATTATATTTTGGCAACATTCATTTACCATTAAGTGTTTGTTTTATTTACATCGATAAAAAAAATATAAAAGATTACGCCAATTTAAAATGTTTAAGTCGATAAAATTGCTACAATTTTTTTCATCATTTAGTTGAAACGTTAGCTTTTATTGTATAACGATTGTCTTAAAAATTCAAATGCATGGGCATGTCGCTAGTAAATCATGTTTTTAAAATTGAGAAGGAAAGAAAATGCAACAGTGTAAATACCTACATAAAAGCTTAGAAGGTTCAGCAATAATACCAATGCCAGACATTTCACACTTAATCGGCTTACCGGTAATAGTACATGACGTCTAACTAGTAGCAGCAAAATATCAATTTTCCACCCTTCATGCTATTTCAATCAATACAGGTATTCACAATTCAAACAAAGTTGCTAAAGTGTGTGTATTGCACAGCAATGTTTATTAAATTTCCCGTAATATGAGGGCGACCAGACAATTAGGGTTGTCCAGGGAATATAGCTGTCAATCTGTGCTATGGAGTGGATATGTGATACACCGGACGTGAGGACCCTAGCCGCGCGGTTTTCACTAAAGCAAATGCACACGCACACTAGAATGTTTACCTGAATAAGTGTTAAATTAAAACAAAATAAACACATTCATATACATAGTATTACGCTGTAATAGATATTGGCTAAGGGTGCTAATATCGTCCAATTAAATATATTAATATGTTTAAAGTTAGTTGCAAATATGTTATTTTTTCTTCAACTTCAAGCTATATCCTGCACTTGGCATTGTAGGCAGAGGGAATTTGGGAACCTAATATTAATACACTCCGTTTCTATGCTTGCGTATTGAGTGGCGGAGATAATAACTGATAATAATAAATATTTCAATTCAAAATAATATATGTTTCATATTTTCGAGATGGAATTGGAAAACCCACAACCTGTCGTTTATAATGAATATAAATAAATAAAACCAATATAAAGTACCTACTGTCTACTCTTGTATTACTCTATCAACGATTATAAATAAACTGTAACAAAAAAGTATGCAAGGCTTATATTCCACACACATAAATACATATATAATATACAACACAAGTGTATTGATATTATTGCATATGTATAGATTAGTGTATATATGTGTTATAAAAAGTAAATAGGCATATTACATAATATTAAACCCTATTTAGTAATTTAGCCGTGGATAAAAAAACAACACGCGTTACAAATTAAACAGCTCTGTTAACTTAAATGCAAGCGCATAACCGGCAATGAGTTTAATTATTTTAATAATTCCTAGTTATACCTACTAATTTCTAATACTTTAAAAAATTTAATAATCAATACAAGCATTGGATATAACAGATACATATTAAATACCGGCAGTAATCAATAAAAAAAATAAAAACCTTTATGAATTTGCTACCACAAATCTAATTATTTAAAATTACTTCAAATAACAACGTATTAAATTGTTTTAATCAAGCAATTATGTGCTTGAAGCATTATCCTCGTATCTGGACTTAGATGTATGTAATTACATTGGTATCGTCAATTAAGTCGCAAACGTTAAAAATAGACCAAACAAAAGTTCTAAAGTTGTCTAGCCTTTAGCGTTCGGAAATTTAATACTGAAATGTAGAAACTTGACTGTTAAAGCGCTGCAGTGCTGCAAACTTGTTTGAGTAGTTACAAACAGCAACTTTACAGCGCTGTACGTGTATACTATAGAGCTACTATAATAAACTTTAAGTTACCGGCGTTTAGAGCGTAGCTCTGATCGGTTTTGCAGTCTACGACCAAAGTGTATTGCTTTTATTGGCAGCTCCTATTGCGAAGTTATCTAGTAGTAATTTATGAGTCTTTTATTGAAGTTTATTTGCAACGGGGCATGTACAGGCTTAAGCTTCACAGCGACAACAACTGATACAGTAATAAAAAAAGAAACAAAATCAAAGAAAAAGCACTTGAAAATATACAAAATTTAATAAAAAGAATATTATATTATTATAGGAAATTCCTGCATCAGAGTTTGTACTAAACTAAGACTTATTCTATTTAAAACGATTAATTAAAATAATCAATACTTGTTATATATAGCGTAAAAACCGTATACCATATCTATAATCGTACTGTAACTCATTAAATGAGGTCGCGTGGAGATTTAGATAACATTATCTTTACAAACAGTAACTATCTTGATAGTCTCAACAATATAATATTCATATTAAAAATGTTAACGGTTTTCAAAAAGCTATTAAATACCAAACACTTTTTAATAACATTTTTCCTTTTTAGTTCAAAGTTGTTTTTGTGAGGAAAAAAGGACATGAGAACAAAGGCTCATCGCGTTGCTTCCGCGATATAAACAAATCGGAAGCCTTCGATTCTTTAATAAATCACCCTAGTCTATGAAAGGCTTCACAGTAATTTGATGGCCTCTTCAAATTAGCCCTCCAGGCGTTTAAACAACAAGGGATCGAATAAAAGCAAAGTCTCGTTCATTGGAAACAAAAAACAGAATTGGTATAACGTGAATTAATTAGGCAGAACCATTACGCATGTAAACGCTCTTTTGATATTTGTGTTGTTTAATTTAATTAGTTTTCATATTAAATATAAATAGCAGATCTTTATAACTATTTAAAAACGTCTTAAAAGATATTGTTTTGCAAATTATGTAAGCTATTTTCTTTGTCTATTTAATATTACGGACGTGAGTACTTCCATTGTTCACACAGTTTCTACAGCCCGCAGACACCTGGGAATGTTACTCGTATGTTATCGAAACATTTGTTTTTCTATCTTAATTCATACGGAATATACATTAAATATCAAGGTAAGCACCATAATGAAGCAATTTATTATATATTTATATTAATTTGTTTATATGGGTATAACCCTGAAATGCAGTGGAACAGATCCCTCGATTATACTATGTTAGGAACCTCAGTGGCGATAGCGCTTTAATACAAATAGAAGGACAATTATAATTACAGACGTAGGTATTATAAAAACGATTAAAATATACATACGCAAGTTTCGTCTCTGCGAGCGAAACTAGTTAAAAGATACATAACTTCGATAGACACAAACGCTGTGAAAATATTATAGGTTAGAAATATTCATTAATTTACCTAATGATTATTATGAAGAATTACATATTGAGAATAACAATGTTACTAAATTGAATGTGATTTAAGACGATTTTAAGTAAGTGGCATGAAGTTTATCTTAATAAGAAAATTTGTTAAGAAATTAACATTTTTTTAGTTTTAGTCTATGAAACTTGATAAAGCAATGTTTTTATATAAAAAAAAATCACGAGGAGAGCAAATTACACGCAGCAGCTTAGGAATCGGAAGCGATTCCTGAGTCGCGGTCGCTGGTCGGCTAAGCTGGGCTGACCACCCTTGTAGCTATGGCGCACATGAGCTCACGAGCGAGAAGATATACGACGAGGAGTCTTTCTCCAAAGCACTTTAAGAGCTAAGCAGCTATCCGCCGGAATAGGCGAATAGATATATTTTCTTCAATTTTAACCAAAATGGTTCTTAGTAGTCTATCATAATATTTTTTTTATGGAAAGACACGGCACGAGCGTACGGGTCACCTGATGGTAAATGATCACCGTCGCCCACGGCCCCGTGTAACTCCAGAGGAGGTACAGGGGCGTTCCGGCCGCCAAGGTGGATGAGCACCGGAGCCCGGCATTACCCAATGCGAAACGCAGTGGCCGAAGCCACTACTTCACGTTGGTTTTAAATGCTGGGGGTAGTTATGATCCGATCGAGTCTGCCCATGCGTGTTGTCATTGCCGACAATGTGACTCTCCTACACGTACTTGAGTCGCCTCTTACGACACCATCAGTACCAGGGTGATCCTATTCTAAGCCGAAATCACACGGCGTAAATATCAAAATATATTTTACTACCCCGAGTGTTAATCGAACTTACAATCGTCGCATTTATGGTCGCACGCTTGTGCCTTTAATTATGTTAATAACAAATTACCCCACCAATATGTTTTTAACAAATAAATATTCAAATAAAAATACAATGTATATAATTAATTAATTTTGACAACAATTCAGCAGGTGCCAACATTGCAAATAAATACAATCAACGCGAAATATTAATGCTTAAGGCATGTTGCCAATTCATACAAGATGGACGTTAAGTTGAAGTGGTGTAAACAAGGAATTGATTCATAACCAAACCGGTGACAGACGGATTCCATTGAACATTAATTGATTGTTTGAATACCAACCAATGAATTACACTTGAGAATAATGATAACATTTATGTAAATACTATTAAACAATTGTACAGGTACATAGCAAAAACAAAAAATCGATCGGTGGCAGTGCTGCATTAGGTATATATGACTCGTCTGTATAAAGAGTTAGAAAAAAAGTTGCAATAAAAACTAGTTTATTCATTCTCTCTCTATCAGTATATTGTAACTCATTGATAATGGGTTTAACATTTAAAAACATATTTTAAGCTAATGACCTGCCAGCGGCTTCGTCCGCTTAAATTACACTATTATATTTACTAATTTTAACTGCTTTCTTGTTCTGATGACATTATCATTTTTATTACTATCTTTATACATTAAAAACTAAAATATAATGGTCAACATTTTTAAATCTAATTAACCGTTTCTGAGATTAGCGCGTATAAACGCACAGACGAACCGACAAAAAAAAAATTAAAATCACTATTAGGACTAATAGGACCTAATCCTATTTCATTAAAACGCCTTTTTTTAAATGTATATTCCATGTAGACTTTGATTGGTTCAGATTTAACTTAAGTACAGATTTATTGGTGCTTTGTAAGATCACTACAAGCATACTAATTAATAAATGCATTATTAGTGTGCCTTTAAATCAAAAATTAAAGTACCTATAAATTTACAATTATAATTTTAAAAATGATATGTGATGATATAATTACAATTTTAATAATGAAAATTTGAGGCATTGCGTGTTGAGTGGTGGAACTCAACGCCGCGCTTTGCCTTATTACCAGAGCGAAGAAATGAAACATTAAATATTTAAATTGAAAATATTACATATTTCATTTCCTCGACCGGGGATCGAACCCAGAACCTGTCGATTACAGTCACACGCTTGTGCCGCTGCGCAACGACAGGCCACCATACAATACAATATTGCGTAGGTATAAAAAAGTTTTAAGTCATGAATACTGTTGTTGTCTAGGCATGTTCGACTCGCAAACAATATTGGAACTAACAGAAAGCCTATGTATGCATTATGCATAAACAAACTCAATTATGTAAAACGTCAATCACCAAACAGTAATGTTCTATTAATCTAGCGCCGATCCGCTTATATCGGTCTTAATTAATGCCTGCAGCGATTGAAGCCCCAAGCCTTTATCTTTTGATTGACCTGTCGCTCCATACATTATATCTACAGTGAAATGTCTATTGAAAGTGGCGTATGCAATTTTGACTCCATTGTCTAAGGATTATATACTATACGGCCATTATTTTAGAAGCCATGTTATTTTATGGTTATTTGGTTGGATGAAACGCAAAAAGTTTCGAAATCCGTTTACAATGTATTTGTTGTTACATTTTTATTTATTGAGATATGAACGATATATCGTGCAGAATAAATTTCAGAATGGCAAAAGATTGTGTCTGCATACAATATGCTTATTACCAATTTACAGAAAATGTTGTTTTACTATTTTTAAAAGTGTCAAGTTAAGTGTTATTTGGATCTATAAAGTATAAAATACAGATAACGTTGACGCAAAAGTTCTGAGCTGCCGACAAAAATAACAATGACATTATAAGAATTGGCGGAAAGAAAGTGGAAACTTACATTAAAAAAAATATAACCACAGTCACAAGTGCCGCCGAATGCTATTGTGTAATTAGGATGCGTCTGACACGGTGGTTTTAGATTCCGACTCGTAGCTATGTCGTCATTTCATTTAATATACGCTTAGGCAAAAATGTACCATCCATATGGTAACTGTTCCCTTTCGGTCAGACCGGTGTTGCCAATAGAAAATCTAAATGGGCGCAAAGTAGAGAAAATTGTGGTAATTTCTCATCTTTTACTGATACATTCTTACAACGTTAATATGCGTTTTTTTACTTTGCAAATTTCTAAAAAAAATATATTTATGTACATTAAAATTGAACATAGTTTCAGTTTTTATACATTTTGTAATGTAAAACACATTTTCCTCAAAGATGGCGAGCATACAATGCGATAGCGATTCATACATTTCTTGCGAAGTAAATTCTTACTTGTGGTGACTCATAAATATATTGCTAGATAACATTATTTCTTTTCAATTTCGCAAGGCAATCTTTTTTAACTGATGAATTTAAATTCTGAAATATTGAATTAAACGTACGTACAATAATATTAGAAAAAGATTTTTTATGGTGGTGCGACTTCATGAAAATTGAATGTGTATTCGGAATATAAGTATTACAGATTAACAGTGTGTAAAACGAATTAATAAATAATATATATATATATATATATATATATATATATATATATATATATATATATATATATATATATATATATATATATATATATATATATATATATATATATATATATATATATATATATATATATATATATATATATATATATTTATTTATATATGAATGGAAAAATATGGTTTATGAAATTGTGCAATTTGTATAAAACGATGCCAAGCAAATCTGAGAAAATGGGCTACTAGGCAATATATATCAAATCAAAGCGACACACTTCTCCTTCACAAGAGTATCATAATGAACCCGCTTTCACACTTACTAAAGTGGAAAATAGTAGCGACGTTACATTCATATAGCATAAGAATCTTCAATGTCAATGGTATTGTAACGAGCGAAATGGAGCAGTGGCATTAAAATTTGTTAAGTATCATTCATACGAGTTTAGCCACTTCTACGCAATTAGCGATGGCGCCAATTGTGCAGTCAATGAACACTCAAGCTACAACACTGCGTGTGTATTCTCATGGGCAAAAAAAAAATAGAAGCCACCCATTGAGTCATTATTTTTATTAACTACACTGCACAGTATGTACTTATAAACCTATAAGCTTTTTCTATTACATAATTGAAATTTACAAAACAGCTTAGACTCTATAGGTTTCTTTTTTTGGGTTTTATCGCGGTATTCGTAAGTGGTTTTTAAATGTAAATCGCTAGTACTTAAATACTTAAATAAACACAATCTAATCAAAAGCGAAATTGTCAAAACTTAAATATAATATTATTTTGTTATTTACATAACAAGATCATGTGGCAAATTTATATTTTGTTTGTATCTTACCAAATTTCTCATTAGACTAGTTTTTACCTGGATAAAATATATAGGTATATATTTCATAACATGCATTGACAGTTAAAGCGTAATAAGTTTCCTTTCATTTGCTTATACCGGTTTATATCAACTTCAGGAAACAGCTCGTTATAGAGCATAATTACTGAGTTAATATTATTTAATTAGACAACTATCAAAATTATAGTTATTCGTATAAAAACCTTCTTGATTATATAATTGAGAAATATTTCCTATATCATGTTCATATATCAATGTTGTTCTAAGCTTTTAATTTACTTAATGTATTATGCAATAAATTTGTTTTTCTAATTGCAATTTGTATTTAGATATAGAATTGTCGGGTCTCAATATTTTTTATCTTAATACAGTTTGTAAGTTAGCAAACATGGTAAATTCTATGGTACTAGGCTACAGTTTTTTATTTTTGTACGTTCAAATTGTATTTTTGTTTAAAACTTGTCACTAAATTAGACGTAAGGTTATTTTCTATTGGTTATATGAATGAAAAATGAATTATTCATTTATTCAAAAGGAATGCTATGTGTGATAAGAGAAAATTGTATTTTCAGTCAAGACTGCTTATAATTAAAAAAAATGTATATATATTTTTTTATATCTGCAGCAGCTGACGTTATAAAAAAATTAGGCTTATATAACAGAAAATTACTTTAGAGCAAAGTTAATAAAATAATTTCGTTTCAAATTCTGGGTCTCATAACCAGACAATAATACAAAGCAATTTACCCAATAACAGATTAACTGTCCGCAGCTGTTCCAAATAGAAATTCTTCACTTCGTTGGTCGTTGACGACCAACGAAATGAGTCACGTTCATGGCTTCTAGCTGGTTACAAATGTTTACGCTACGCTATGATATATTGTACGAGCTATATTTTCTATTATTCATATAATCTACGGATTTCTTAATGTATTTTCTTACGAACAAATCATCTACCCGCTGTATGATCGCCATCGTACCGAACTATCGGACTGGACAATTAATTGTGGTGTGTTATCAATTCAAAAAATGTTTATATTTAAAAAAAAAAACAGTGCGTTGATAACCGTGTGTGTTTGTCTGTTAGAGTGAATATTTGGTAGAAATCAATATATTAAAAACAGTTAGTCTTCAAGTTATTGATTCATAGTTAGCTGAACCACTCTCACCACCGAATATTAAATATTACAATATAAAAAATCGAATCTATCGAAATGTAATTGAATAATTTATAATACCAATGTGTTATAAATTATTAATCAATTACATTTTAGAAAATAAAATTAAGCATATTTATATTAATAGAATATTGTATATATTAAAATAAGTTTTAAAAAAATATTTACTTTATTATTAACATATTCACTTTACAAAGTACTATATTATTGCAAGTACACCCTAGTCGTTAATGATCAAGTCTACAATAAACCGGTACAAATCGAAGTAAGTATATTGATTTAACGCAAGTTAAAAGTTTATTGACATCTCTAAGAGGTGGATATTACAATAGAAACTAACATTTTGATATTTTTTTTAAACAAGAAATAATTTAGAATAAAGAA
Source organism: Eueides isabella (assembly GCA_019049475.1). Classification (NCBI taxonomy): domain Eukaryota; kingdom Metazoa; phylum Arthropoda; class Insecta; order Lepidoptera; family Nymphalidae; genus Eueides; species Eueides isabella. The sequence goes on along the minus strand of CM032389.1, from coordinate 9,515,817 downwards.
TATTGTGTAACAAAAAGAAAATATTAATACACTATTAGAAAATAAATCTGTACTTGGCAATTATATAAAATAGCAAACTGTCAAACACAAGTATAACTCGTTTTTATGCAGTTTGAGTGAAAGCGTTACATAAAAAATAATGTCATTTGTATTTTTTTCTTTACTAATATTTATTGTTATTACAACACTAGTTTGTGCAGATTTTAATAATTTTATTGTTATTTAATTTTATTGAAATTTTTAATAATCATAATAATGCTTAATTTAACGTAATGATTTATTTATTTGTGACTTTCTGCAGTTGAACAATCAAAGGTTTTAAGGTAACTTATTATATTATCATTATTATTATAATCATTAAAAAATCTGATAACAAAGCAAAATGCGGCGTTGAGCTCTGCCACTAAACACGCAATGCCTCAAATTCGGCAGAAAGTTGAGAGCGGAACGAAGTCTTAACATTAGGTTTCCAATTTTCCTTTGCCTAAACTACTATATGGGGGTACACCGTTTAGCAGAATAAATAGATAAATAATAAAAAATATAAAATAACATCGGAATATTATACTTGCATATAAATTGATAAATTAAAACAGTGACATTTTAATTCCTTTTTCTAACGGTTTATTATTAAAGTAAAAAAAAAAATCTACATTAAAGAATAAGCACAAACAGAATAACGACAATAGATGAAATAATGATTACTGGCCAGCATATTAAAACTGTAACCGCCCAAAGAATAAAAGACTAGAGGAAAATAATTTTCTTTTCCCAGACGGGACAACTCACACCATTGTGAAAGGATTTGAAAGACCCTTTTCATGGGGACTATTAAATTCTTTTTCGCCATAAAGGCCTTTAGACTCTTTTATTTTCAGATGATATATTTTTTTACAGCAACCAGCAACTACGCTACCAAATTTTCAGTATCGTAAGCCATAAATAGTAGTCATATATAGGTATACATAAAGTTAATCACACAATTTAAATACATTATGTACTGAAATGAATCCATCTATACTTTACAATATTTACATACACGAATGACTCCACAAATAAGAAATAGAAATGTCTATTTACGATATTTGGAGAGTAAATAACGCAAACAGCAAAATACTGTGTACCAAACCCTTATCGAATATCTGAATATACACCGCGTAATGTTCGAACAGCGTATTCAATTGGCCATCGCGTAAATATGCCAACGTTTACATTACATTGCCGGAAGAGAACGTGACATAGGAAGTAAAATATTAGACATCCTTCGATGGTGATGTTTCACTGTTTTCAATTTGCGTACATATTGTTTGAAGTCCTGAAACCACTTATTCCGTATTCAGGGCACACAGCGTAGCATAAATATCCCTGTCATGCTCATTACAATAACTTCGTCGGGGAATGGACGTCCCCGTAGAGAGACACGGGCATTAGCCTATGGGATCTGCTTATTTAGGTAATGGATTTTTCATATTGAAACATTTTTAATAATCATCTATCGTGGGAAAAAAATATTTGTAATACCTAATACTTTTTAAACCGAGTTAAAAGTATAATTTATCAAAAATATAAGGTCAGGTTTAAAATTGATTATGAAGATATTTACGAATATTTAGTCGTGTGGCTTTTTGTTATTAAAAATAATTAATGAGATAGATTTCTTAACCTATAAGAAACTCACTCGTGACAATATGCAAGTGAGATTTGTTTTTGATAATCCTTTTAGTATGCACGTCTACAAATAAAAAATTCAGCTAAGTTACACTACGTGAAGCAGTAAGATAAACAGATAAAAAATCACCAAAATTAACAAAATGCCGATATAAATAAAAATCAAAGGATTTGTTATAATAATGTGATTTATTGGTATTCCCATTTTTCCCAACAATTGAAACAAAATATTTCTTTCCAAAAATCCAACCATAAAATTTGGTAAATGCGTTGGAAAGTCGAGTGCATCTGAAAGAGCACGGTCTAGCGAGCACGACGCGTATGAACGTGTGGCAGATACCAAGCAACCCCGGGACCGAGCTGGCCGGGCGGAACAGCTCGTGCGTGCCCGTTTGTTATGCTAATTATACGTGACACATACATAGGTAGTAGGTACACATCCGCGCAATTAATGTTTTGCATTTTATATAATTTCCATGTAATTAAGGTTTCTAAAGTGCAAATATTATTGAAATAAACGTATGGTTGTTATGATTTTAGGTTGATCATTTGAAGATTTCAACAACAACATCCTATATTTATTTATTTATATATTTATAAGTGATGATTACATTACAAAATAACAAAAACAAAAATAATACAATATAAAACTTAATGACTAAATGCACCATCTATTAAAGTGAATACAGCATGCTATATAGCTAAAAAGTTTGTTTGTACCTATTCGTTAGACGAAACAACATTAAAATTCACAACTCAGTTCAAAATACATTATAAAAAAAATCTTTAAATATTTTATAATTTATTTTTTAAATTTGGAGGAAATTAACTATAAAATTTAAATGTGACTTAATATATTACCTATATATATATATATTTAGATAATGTGTCACTAAATGGGTCTAAGATATCTTTGTTATCGTTCAGTAATTGAGATAGCCGTGAAACCGGTGAGTTCTTACTTATGTAAAAAATTAAGTAAAGAAATAACCGTAACAAAGTTCATAGGAGCTGAAAGGTGTAAATATATTTTTATGTCTTCTATCTAGGTCACTCTAATTTTACTTCTTTTAACATGAGCTTGTTATTGCTATTATAAAAATGTAATAGTCATATATAGTGTATAAATTATAGTCATATGTGGTCATTAGATATTAATAAATTGTTTTCCACAGAACTTTGGTGGAAACGTATAGAAAATAAGAGAGCTCCGCATGTGGCCTTTTTAGATTTAGAGAAGGCCTTAGACCAAGTTTATTAGTTAGTTTGTTCGTCAGTCCATGCGATCTAAAAGTATCCTTTAGGAGCTATATTGAGATTATCTGAGACATGTACCAAAACTCCGTTTCTATGGCTAGGACTGCTCTTGACATCAAATTCTTCCAAGATACAGAAGGAGTTAAGCTTGGATCGGTTCCGAGTTCGTTCTTTAAAATAAAGACTTCTTTCTATATTGAGTATAAAGTGTATTAAAATATTATTTTAATTAAATTATTATTTTAATTTAACGTACATTTTTGTAACGTCAATTATATTACGTTACGTACTCTTAGATAGTAAATAATATGAACATTTATTATAAAATCAACAAACATAAACAAGTAAACCGATGAGTGAAAGTTGGAACGTATCTCTAGCGCGGCGCCATGATTACGGGTTCTGCAAACAGTTTTTATGCTACTACACATTAACACAAATGAAAGTATATCGTATTTTAGACTCTATATGAGAGGAATTTAGGTTCAATATACTTTATTTTCCATAAACATTAACCAATGCACGCTTGCAACGGACCCTTAATGATTATCACTATTTTCTACCGACCTAATAGGCACGTGCAATGACGCTCATGATGCTTTTTTACTTTTTATACACATGTAATATTTAAGACTGTTTTTAACTAAATATACCTATATATTTTGCTTTTAATGGTCTCAATTATTATAATACATATATATTTAAACAAGATCGGTAGTATAATGTTACGAATTTATAAGCAATTAGGGCTGAACTCGCGGCTTAGCCACTGTTTTTGTTCTTTATCAATTATAACTATTTTGTTATCAATCCTTTTAAATGGGCAATCGCAGTAACATTTTTTATTTATGGGATTAAAGAATTTCGTTTTTCGTACGCTTTTTGTATTTATTATGGACACAAATCTTTCTTTGATTTTCTCTAAGTAATAGAAGAAACTACTTCAGAATCCTTGCGTAGTTTAAAAAATATAACCGTATTGCGACGTGAAACGACAATGTTATATCTATGCAATGATAAAATAAAACTCAACACCTGTGAAATAGATATGGTAACATTAATTATTAGTAAAATAGAAGTTACACTTAGGTATCTACTGGTCGTATTTTTATATTAAAATATTATTTAAACTATATGCGTAGATAATTATGGGCGAGCAACCTTGACTCGGTCTTCATTGCTAGATGAATAACAATCTGCTGAGAACACCCATTGTTATTGTATAACTTATTCAAACTTATTTTTGATGGACATTATAAGCCTATTAAGTTTATATATTTTTTTTGTCAATAATGTTGAGAATAAAAAAATACTTAAAGCTCCAATATATTATAAGAACTTCAAGAAACTAATAGATATATTTGTCCCCTTTTTTGATTGTAGTACAGTTAATATTTAATGCATTTAGATTTAATGTTAATTGCTCATATATAAATATACTGCAAATGATGGCGAATAGCCAAATGAGGGGCGATAGTGTCAGAGTTGATTACGAGGAGTTGTGGCGATAAAACCAGTCCCTAATAAAAACGCAAAGAGTCAGATTATTGGACATCGTCTTATCGAGCAACTCACTTCACCCCAAATTAAGTGGACGAGAATTATGGACGAACTTTCTACTAGCCACAAATAAAGATAATGATGATTAGATAAATACCACTATTCTAAGCTTTACTATTAATAAATAATAAATTTGCATAACATAAGATAAATATAAATAAATCACTGTAAACATGCTGTTCAGATAAACCAATATTTTAAATAGAAAGTCCAATAAATACGAAGTACACTAATTACTCTTATTATAACAAATAAGTAATTAAAGCTTTTTCTATATCTTTATAAAATAGAATGTTTATTGAAATAAAATTCAATCTTTATTAGACCCTCTAACCAATGTTTGTTAAACGTTGTGAGCTAATAAAAGTAATATTACGGGAGCGGGATTCACCGAACGAGAGGAAATGAAAGCGACGAGAGAATGAAATTGGAAAACTTGTTACAAAATTACTTGAGATGAAAAAGAAAATAAATAAGGCCTAGTATAAGTTGAGGGTTACGCCTTCGCTTAGCTACTTTTATGTACCTGGATATTGTTTTTACCTCGTATCCATTTTAACTTATTTTAAGGTATACGAATTCTCTACGTTATCCTCATTCTATTTTCTTACTAAGATGTTTGCCAACTTTTCTTTGATCATATTAGGCTTACTGTACATTAGACTTTCTCTTATTTCAACAAATGTCATTCACATAATTAAATCGATAAAATATTTCATAGCGTAATGCTTTTCGAAAACAGTCTTTTAAATGGGATCTCGAGCTTACCTTTTACTCCAGTTTCCGATCTCCGCGTAACGACGGCCGTTAGTGCATCCGCTTCTCCTCACTTCATTTCCTTTGAGCGTCTGAACTGAGTTCCCGTTAGGCGTTAATATTCCGTTGAAAGCACTGTTATTGTTCCGTTCCCGGTTTCTAGGGAAAGTTCCAGTGCCCGAACGAAATGTTCCAAGCTGTGGCGTCGGTTCATCAGGCGCATACTGCTGAAGCGGAAGGGTTACATTACCACTCCAACTCTTCCGATTTACAGAGAAAGTTTTGAATGTCCTATTGCCGTTCGTCGGTGATGGAGTTGCGCCGCAGAAACTGCTCCGGTTATGACTGTTCTTAATGAATGCACTATTCTGTAATGCTATTTGAGGCTTAATGGGCACCAATGGAGACGCCTGGTCAATAGACATCTTACTTTTATATTTAAAGTAGGCTTAAACTACTTTACTTCTATCTACATTTTTGTCTGTAAAGAAGGGAAATTCAATTTTAAAGTGGTTTCACGTAACACGTACTTGCCTCAATGAAATCACCAAAAAAGCAATTTGCTCACAAAAAACGATAAGAATGTAACCGTGACATAACTTAATAGAGAATCGATGTTGAATATCGTATCACAATAACATCTACATATAAAAAAACTGTAGTTCAGATAATATCTGAATTTTTAATTAGAATAGAGAAAAATAATTTAAACGAAAATGTGTAGAGCATTAAACGATTAAGTTCAATTAAGGTAAATTGAGAGCAATCTAGTTTAAAAAAACTACTTCAGATGTTGTATTAATATTAAAAAACCTAAGATGTAAAACTGACATATATCAAATTGAATACGGTGGCACAAGTCCCTCAATGAGTAACATACGTATATGTTTTTCCTAATCTTGTGGTAGAATTGCCAATAATGTTTTATTATTATAAGATAAGAAAAGTTCTTCCAACATAGTAACATCTAACTAGATATTTTATAATGACAGGATGTAGTAATAGCAACAAGATATGGCAAATTGTCAACAGTGACGTTCGCTTACAGCTAAATGTACGTTACAACTTCCTATCACGTCAAAAAACCTTTCAACATAAAGTACCGACCGTAGTATTAATATTTTAATGACACATAATTATAATAATATGTATATTGTACCTATACATATATTACTTGTTTAGTCTCAATTTTTGTTATTTTATCTTGTTTAATGTATCACATTTTTAAGTAGGTAATAATATAAAAGCATTACCTATAGATAATATTATTAATAGTTACAATAGAATTATGGAGAGAATTTGATAAATTATAACTATTAAAGTCACATGTTCATCTATAAAGAAATTTTGAATAGCAATTTTTTAAAGTAATATTTAATGGCTGCCTTCAATTTTCACAATGCAACAAAAATGACTTTCACATTTTCACGTATGTTTTGATCAGTTTTGCAGAGTTCTTACATGGTCAAGAAATATCAACAAGATAGGTTGACCTACTGCGTTGCGGACATGGACGATTTGTGTGCCGGTGACCATCTTTACACTTACGTAAGCATTGTGTAAGGTGATTTAACTACTTGCATAACTTAATTAAAACTATTCACCATCCATAAAAGGCATCAAAAATAATCATTAAGTTGATATACTTCCATTCAACTTATCGAACTAATCAAAGAGAATTCATTATTTATTTAAAATATTAAAAAGGAGAACAACTATTTCAAATTCAGCCTTTTCTCTAGTCTTTGTGCATTTATAACTGCTTTTTTATCGCTACGTTCGTAGACGTCCCATTTGCATGAACCATTTCTTCAAGTATCATCTTTTGCAAAGCGTGAAAATTCTAAGAGGCGAAGAAGCATATACTCCACCCTTAGCCGAGCTGCTGAGATTGTATATTATAATTAGACATCGCATAAATTAAGCTCTTACTATAAAATATGCATTTAATAATTATTTCAATATTTTATTGTTATTATTATGTCATATTTCAGTAAAAAGGTAGAAGAAACCTAAAAATAAGTAATAAAAGTATTATATTCTAGTTTATTAAGAAATATCACAATAGCTACAATATCATGTAATATAAGTTATTGCTTATATAGTTCTCTCTCTCTCAGCTTCACGCTATATCCCGCATATGGCAGGGTAGGCAGAGGGAACTTGGAACCTAGTTTTAAGACACTCCTCCGTTTCAGTCCCGTTCCCCACTTTCCGCCGTATGTGAGGCATGACGTGTTGAGTGGCGGAACTCAACACCGCGTTTTGCCTTCTTATATAGTTACAATAATAACTTGTATACATTTCGTAATTATTATAAGTGGGCACTAATTAACGAGACATTAAAGACTTTAAAATCCTGACAAAAAACTTATTAATATTCAAAATTTAAAGGTGTGTTAAGTCAGATGCAAAAAATGCAACTTCAAACATCTGTCGATCGATTTATGCAAGCAGGTGCCGAAACAAAATCCTTTTTATAGTGTAGTCGGAAAAAAATCGTACGGTTCAACAAATAATATGTCGATTTTGTTTTGAATATTACGTGGACACTATAACTTATTGTTTATGAGATTATTTAAATAAAATTGTGATAAGAATAGCCGTAAATTAAGTTAAATCATCTGCTTCATTTTGTGGTAGTACACGCAATTCTTTTCATACATCCTACTATTCTCGATAAACTGTACATTACAAAGATTTTAAATAGATTTAATTGAGAAAACTACATAATTATCGCAATTGGACCCACTGGTTTGTTTCTATAATTTTAGTAGTAAAAAGCTCTTTAAATTGGAAGAGTTTAAGTATGAAAATTTTACATACTAGTATACGAAGCAATATACAACTACTCGATTTTATATTAACGTCCCAAATTTTAAGCCTAGGAACCTCACAAATCAAATAAATGGCGTAACTAATTTAATATTCAGGAGAAATAAGCCACTTGATATTACACCATTCTGACAACTATATAGGAGCAGAAAAACACTTTACCTAAGTGTAGAATATTAAATGAGGGACTAGAATAGTCTATTTGTATTCAAGACGCGCCTCACGCAAGAAGGCAAAAGCCACAATATGTCTCTGAACATCCGAATCTTGTCCAATATTTCTATTATTGATACCAGTTACATCGTAAAGTTGGTTTATTGGGTCATTTACAAGATATACGGCGCTTTGGAGAGTATCTTATCAGTTTTAAGGTAAATTATGACAGAATTAAAACGTTTGCATGTTTTTATGACACCGGATAGAATGGATAGATATAGCATGGGATTTTATCAATTGAAGCTTTTTTCAAGTAGCTGCTGCGTAAATTACACTTGGCTCAGATGCGGGCGACAGGAACGATAGTGAGATTGATGATGTTGCGAATAGATATGATGATTGATGGGAAAGATCAATTGCCCATTAGAAGACAAATTTGCAATATTATATGAAATCTTTTTTATTTCAATTCTTATCATTTAAGTTCCTTAATTTTATTATAGATATAACTTTAATTATAAAAATAAACGTTTATTTGCATTTAAAATATATTTAAGAATAACAGTAATGCACTGTCGAAACTCAGGCAACTCATTAATATTGTAAGACTCCAAAATTGGATGAACGATCGTTCTCAGAATTTGGATTCATCGAGTCTCAAGTAGCTATGAAGTTAACCGCTGTGTGCAGTATATGGAGATGGCCAGAACAATGGGCACCGTTGTGTTTTCCGGGCCAACTGTAACAGTGCATATTAGCGAATGTTCCGCCACATACGCGATGGCAATTAAAAAGCCACGAACCCAATAAGAAGACAACTCACAATTGCAATTAAGCCGAGTAAGTACTCACATTTCAACATTTTAATGGTCTAATTAGCTGTTCGATCATATTGATTATTCAGTAAATACAAATATATAAACAATATGAGGCTTTAATTGAAGGGCTAGGCTATTGATTATATAGTCATGGCATTTCGAAACCACAATCAGACACATTCCATCGCGACCGGAGCAACGCCCTTCAGGCTAGACCTGTGCCGTTTACTGATTAAGGTGAAGATTCAACTACAACTATTAGTTATAACTTAAGCATATCATCAAGTTGATCTCAAAATCTATCAATAATTAAGTGTTGGGATAAAAAATATAATATTTCTGGAATGATGTCAATGTTGAAGTTTTTTTATAGATATTAACAACGTTAAGGCATATTTTTTTTTATCGAATTATTAAAATTTCAGTGCTTACATATGTATAAATAATGTAGATCTGGATGAAATGACAGCAGTATAAGTAAAGTCATCTCAGTAGTTACACAAGATGTCCGATACCTGTTGCAAAACTATTAACAACACGTGCAAAAACTAGGCCGCTTGTGCAATACTAGTAACCAGCAAGTTATTAAAGATTGTTGCCCTCACTACTTATTACAACTAAAATAACTATCTTGTGCGCGTCTGTCTAACGGTTTATACATTCTATGCCCGTATTGTTTTTGCCAATATCTATTAAGAAAACGAACAATGGATGCATTAATAAATTAAATAACTTAGAATGAAATACGAAGGTTTCATATATATACTTTTTATATGCCGTTGTAGGCATTGTATTATTTTTTAAATTTGAATCATTAACTCTAATTCAAATTCAGAAAAACATATTATTATAAAAATTTGCCGGTCAAGAGGGAAACGTTGATAAGCGTTTGTATTTAGGATTAAAGAATTATTTATATACGCTTTATTAAACCAGGAATACTATATTGTTAATATGAAAATATAATAAATCGAAAACATGACAGGGGAAGGCCAATGTCAACGACCCAAGTGCAGTGGGTGCAACAATAGTTCAAAAAAAGGGGTCCTTTTGCCTTTATGGTCCCGAATTATCGCTCTAATGGTGAACCAAATACTTTCGATATTGTGCATAATACACGTGACGCGTGCCCCATTCGTAATCCTCTACAAACTAGTTTCGATACAAAAAATAAGCCTATGATTTCAAATTGTAACGGAAAACGTTTATATTGAGTTTTGTTAGAGCAAAATTATGATTACATTTCAAGCTTTGAGTTACGTTTATGCGTAACTATTTATTGTTTTTAGATTAATGAACGGCGTAAATATTTGGTTAATATGTTACATTTTGGAAGCATATATTGCGAAAATATTTTGTTAATACATAATTATCTATCTAAATGTATAATAATCACCTCCCACACTACAAATTTATTAACAATATTTATTAATAAAAAAAAGCAACTACTACGTGCCTTTGGAATAATGGATCTATCAAAATTATCTTAAATAGTTCATGAGTAATAATAATAAAATATATCCATAAATAATACGTTTAAGTATAAGAACAGTAGGCAAAATAATGGTATGCATGTGATAACACAAATCCTTACTTACGGTACCAAATCAAATTTGTAACTTATTAAGCCTACCTCGCTGTTCTAAGGGCTCGGTAAACCAGAGGCTGGGGAATATACGATCAATTTCAAAGACCCCTCGCCACAAATTCAAATCCCTTCTTTGTCTTTTGAATTCCATGTGAATAGCTTAAAAAGTAGTCGTTCCCTTGTCGCATTTGTATAGTTGATAATTTCCAAATTTTGGAAGACAATATTTTTCTAAATTTAACAAAATACAATCCGATAGACCGCGTTACTATGCTAATAACATTTTAAGATAATATTAATATAATTCATCTTATAAGCAAAACTTTTTACAAACATTTTTATTTTGTAATAATTAAAATTTTGTCTTAATACATACATACATACATATATACATAAATGATTGTGAAATATGAACTGCTAGGTAACGTAAAATGTAAACAATTTCCTAATGTTATAGGTGTTATATGTGCAATAATAACAATATTCAGTAATCACATGGCCAATGCTTAAACATGATAAGACTTATCAGATTTGATAAAGCAATTGTGTTTGGTGATATCATTAAGGACAATAAAAGTAGCAATAAATAAGAAACTATAAATAACTAAAAAAAGCGATTAAAACTTACTAGCAACAACTAAAATCCAAGCTCAACGTACTACTTTAACGAGAGCCGTTAAAGAATCACTTGGCAAAATAAAAACACAATACGGTAAAAAAAAACAATCAAAGCACAAAAACAAAATAACTGGCGGTAAAACTGGCAATATTACCGATCCAAAAGAACTTTTTCACTGGCACAAAATCGACGACGATATCAAATTTTCGTTGTGAAATTTGATATGTGTACTGTTTCGAAAGCGGTACAAAAGCAACACAACGCGCGGTGCGGCGACCGGGCAACAACTGACGTTCACCCACCGGCCGGCTATCTCCCACTCGAATACGCATGTCCGGAACTTAGATTCAACGTTTCCATGTTCATTTCTTTTTTATAATTTATTTAATCACCTTAGTTACGCTAACTAAGAAACAAAACATTTAACACGAGAGTACACTTGCAAGGTCGTATTTGATTATGAGATTTGGTTCATGGTTGTTAATAAGTTAAGTTACATTTCAATAATCGTGGATTAATGTTACAGTTAGCGGTTCGACAAACATTTGTCTCGGAATAATAAGCTTAGGAAATTCTAAGCCAAAAAAAGAGAATTTTCAATTCTGATGTAATCTAAATTAATTATATTAATTTTATAAACAGAATAATCACACAATATATTTATTTATTTTTTTATTATATACATATTTTTCTTCAACGTTATTTGAATTGTATTTTTTATCTGAGCTTTCACCAACACATGAACATGATGAAAGTGTATTGTCACAATGTACAATAGAGGCGTTCCTCTAACAGTTGACCCACACTTTCTTATGAATCATATGAAATAATAAATTATTTCAAAAAGAGTACGCCGTATGATTATACAATATGAATAGAACATAATACATATAGCTATTGTTATATTGCAAATGAGAATAAGTAATGATAATTCCTCTCGTCAACTTTCTATCTATTGTCATTTTAAAATGTATTTAAGAATATTTTAAAATAGAGAACAAATAAATAAATTTAATAAATCACTTTAATGTTTTAATTTAACGCAATCTTGTTAAAACTAAATCATTGTTTTTACGAATGCAAAATATAGATCCCCGAGGACAAATAAAATGTCCACGCGAACAAAGCGCACAACGAATTCATAATTAAAAAGATATCGTCTGGCACCAACAGACTACACACAAACAGATATTAAATATTTAAAACAATTTTATAGACAAAAGAGCCACTAACACGCTATTAACTAAATATCATCAAAGATTTATAAGTACTAATTTGAAATTTACGTTAGAACTTTAATTTTTAACGCTAAAACTTTGAGCTACTTGACTAACTGAAAAATAAATTAATTTAAACGTAACTGTTACTTTTTAACATATCTTATATTATTCGTGGAAATCAAAAGTAGAGAGATAGAGAATTTTTCAGGACTTTTGTACATTTCAAATTGTAGGTTTCATTTAAAATAATATGAAATGCAATATTCTTATTTCCTGGCAGCGTTATTAAAAGTTAGATAATTTTGAAAGTTACTTTTCGACTAACATTTGCTATTGAAATATATATTCAGAATATCAGTAAATTTTGTACTACTTTGTTATCCCATTCATAGTAAACTCTGTACGTGTTCATTATTATCATGCCTTTACATATCGTTTCGTAGGCTTCAAACAAAAGAATATAATGCCTTGGAAGTTTGATCACGATTAAGCTGACATTGAAGTAGGTACTATGTAAATACCAAATCTATAATGTGATTTTTTTAATAGAGCTTTGTGACATAAACTAAATATATTTGATTTATATATTTTCGTTAAATATATTAAATGATATATATTAAACATTAAAAACAATTTCTATATTAAATAATGATAGACATTTTTAACTAAACTTATTTTTACAGGACAAAACATTAAAAAATAAACTACCATAAAATCTTTTAACATAAATAAACCACAATGAAATGCATTGGCTATGTAAATTACAGGAGTACATCGGAAATGGGATTACAAATCCAAGCTGCTGTTGTACCACCAAATGTAAATACATACACCTAACAACGGCTTACAATAACATAAATAACAAAGACTGTAATATATTCGTTAATTAAAATAATTTACAACTTTAAAATGTTTATATATATGTTCGTATGTACTTAATTATATATGTTAATAATTAATCTTTAATGAACGAAACAAAGTGTCTTAACACTAGGTTCCTAAGTTCTCTCTGCCTACCCTGTTATGTGCGGTACACAGCGTGAAGCTGGAAAAAATCTATATCTATAAGGTAAAGCATGGCCGCATATAAGAATTTTAGAAAGAAATGGTAATAGCACCCAGCTTCAAGTAATATATATGCGTTTTACATTAATTAGTACCACCTTAGTAGTAGTAAAAAGAAAACACTCTACTGATATAAGCGTTACGTGTATATTTATTTCGTATTTCTATTTCTATTATCATATCTCTACGGCAATTATTTTTATTATACTCTGCGTGTTTTTACGACGGCCATTTTTATATTTGAATTACACAGCAATTTCCTGAAATGTATGTCGCTCAGAAATTATCATAAACTGCCTCCATTATGTCATAAAGCGATAAATATGTTATAAAACCATAAACGGGGGCAGCAAACCATCTCATAAATTCTACAAAATTGGCCCACTTTGCAACAACTATCGTTACCCAGTTACAGTGTTATAAAAATGACACTATATTTTTCTAAAAAAATGCTTTCTACATATAGTAAATAGTAAATGGCAACTGAAACGTTACCTACCCGTTTCATACAAAATAACAAAGCTTAAGAGCTTCTCTTCTATAAATGAATACTTATCTATGTTGATATTTTCAAATATGAAAAAGCAAAGCCTTAACATTATGTTTTTAAACATTGAACTTTGAAATAATCAATTATTTTTCTATTTTTTGTGGGATTATGTTTATCATTAGTTTAATTTACATAATTATATAATTTTGTAGGGTGTCTGTCCCTGTGAATAAATTACGCACGTGCCTGTAGCGAAGATCACATTTACAGCGTCAAAAAATAAAATAGGAATTAATTTAAAGAAAATAAATTGTATAATTTATAATGTAATTTCATTACTACTTCAGAAGGAATTAAAAGCTACCTTTTAGTTGGCTTATTTAACGTTTTTAGGCAAACAAAGCTCGGTAGACTTATTTGCTTTTGAGCGTAAGGGTCCGGTTCCGTACTCATTTACACGGTCAAGAATTTGTTCCGGTCAAAGGGTTTGTTTTGATTCCAATAAGTTTCTAACGAACAATAAAGTTTTTGAATATATTTTAAAAAATGATTATTAAACAAAATATTTCAAAATATTTTGATTGGATTCTTATATGTAATCATGTATTTTTTGTAATTATGACAGATTGTAACTCGTCTAATAGACTTAGGTTAGGTTATTAAGACACAATTAAAAAAAAATAAAGAAATGAAAACAACATAAAAAATTCACATACCAAAAAATATAGCTCTCTTTTTGTAACATAGAATAGGCCTATTAAAATTAACAGCCCATTATAATTTAATTTAATTATAGATTAACGATTGTAATTAAGCAGAGGGAGTGTAAATTTTATCTGTGAGTACCTACTTATTCCTCCCCTGTCTTTGATGTAGATAATGGATTTCATTGATTTTACCATTCAAATAATAAGATAACCTCTAGTAATAAGGATTTAATTTCTGCCGTGGAATTTTGTAAAACCATTGAAATATTTATTTGAATTCTTATAATCAGGTTCAAATCCGTATCCGTATCCGTTGGATGTAGGAAGGGCAAGACACTTTAACGAAGCTTAACTTGGCGCTATGTTAGGACATCCTGTACGAATTTGATTATAATAATTTTAAAAAATCTTTGTTCTTTCGGGAATAAACATATTTCATTGAGAATTGGTCGCATTTCAATGTGCCAGTATTATTTAATATTATATTTTTTATAATGAGAAGTAAAATATAATATATTGAATAGAACTTGTATGAATGGTTTAATATAATTAAGCTTATAAGTAGAATTTAAACTATAACAAAATGTGATGATGTTTCATACAAAATATTTATTAGTTTTCTCATCAGAAAAAGCAAGTATACTTCGAAAGACAGTGAAAATTAGTTATGTGCTAAGGTGCGATTATTGTAGCGCTTCCCACAATAAATGTATGTGTAATATGTATTTAAAGAAACTGAACAAAAAATATTAATTTAAATTTTACATTTATTCTTATTTGTTATATAAACATTTTAGATGCATGCAAAACCTGTTCCTTTTAATAGAATATAATAGAATATAGGAAATTAAAAATTCTTCTCCTCCAAAAAGTCTCTCTTAGTTGAAAAATACCAGAAAAAAATAAAACGACCAAGGTTTTAGTTGAGAATTACTTACTTGAATATTAAATGTTGCCAATATTATCAAACCTAGTATTTTACTATTAAAAAAGATACTACACAAACAGTTGTAAAATATTTGACATCCAAATCAAAACTTTAGTACCTGTCTCCGTCATAATAAGATAGAATATCTAGATATTCCTACAACGTGTAGCGGTTCTTTTTCTCTAGACAAGTTTGCGTTTAACAGGTACGTGTTTAGCGTATCAATTTGGTTTCAGTTTAAAATTTAATAAAAAGCAAATAGAAATCTTTAAAACATATCTCCAGAATAACAAAAAACCTATAATAATATTTACTATGTAATTTTAAATATAATCTATCTTTAATTTTTTTTAAGAATAAGAATATTAAACTAATTTTAAAAATCATGAAAAGATTTTTTTTGAGTTATTATTATTTTTAAAATAATGTATTAACAAGCTTTTTGTGACAGTCGTTTAGCTACGTGCTGTAAGACTTACTGTTATTATCAGTATTTAGCATAGGCATGTGTCATATAATCTATAAAAATAATATACTGTACTGTATATATGTATGTAACTATAGAAATAAGGATAAACATATAAATAGAACATTAATAGAACAAATGTCTGTTTAAATATGTAATGAAACATTTTTTGTATTATCTGGATATCAAACCCACTATCGGCTTACCACATAGACAACAACAACTAGACATATAAATCAATCGTTAAATGTAAAATACAATTTACCTTTAATACTAGTAACATATGCGTTAGGTACCTGAAAAATAAAAATACAACATTAGAAAAGTCAAAAAAATAATTTTTAGCTACTTAAAGTGAAATATTATCCTCTAAAAAGATTGTTTAAATTTATTTTTAAGCGCCTGAACATAGTGCCGAGCAAATTGTCGCAAAGTACATGCAAGCCAAATATAGCTAGGCGTCTACTGAGAATAGAAGAATTGGTAAATGTGAACGTCTGAGCTGAAGAAAATGCTTAAATTTCAGGAACAGATATAGTATAATAAGCTATTTTGATATTTATACTGAAAGGACTTATATATATTAGTATGATTTTGTTTATTTGTATTATTTATTTGGTTAGTTAAGACATCATTAGGTACAAGACAAAAAAAAATAAGGATACGTCTTTATATGTAAGCTAAAAAGCCAATTATAAATAAATTTTATATATAATATATCATATATAATATAATACAATAAAATTTATAATATAATATTGTTAATTTTACTAGAGACATAAATTAATTATAAATAATAGGTATGACTAGCCTGATAGTTTAATTGTAACCGCAGAAGGTGACAAGACACCGTAAACGACACCACACACACACAAATAGTGTTATTTAATAAATGTACTGTGTCATTGAAAACTTATTAAAGGTATATCATATTTTTAGTGTCTCCACGTGATAGGCTAAAGTACATCGAGACAAATTATTACAATTTAAAACACAAGGACCAATTAAGATACAGAAACGTCATCTCACCAAACTTTCCAGACATTTTGTAATCCAGTTAACCGGTTAAAATGAAGTCGTTTAAGAAAAAACGTCTCTAAGTCATTAAAGACTTTAATTAAAGCCGTCGTAGGCTGGTCACGGGTCAAGAGGAACTTGCAGACGGTAAAAATAATAATGGCTGTACGAAGTAGGAAAGCCGGATGAAATATTTATTCTTCTCTTTCTGTCACTGCAACTATTGTTAGTAGTTAAATAAAATAAATCTTAAGACTATGAGATTGTCTCCTAGATACTTATACTACATTACTCTTCTCGAAAATGTTGTGCATAAGATACATATATTACCATTAGGTACTTAATTAGCTTAATAATTAATGTCAAAGATTTAAAATTGTTATAAATATATGTTATTTATTAGTTATTTTCTCTTTTTTTTCTGTTTCACGCTGTATCAGAGGCGGAGGGAGCTTGGAAAGTAGTGCTAAGACACTCCGTTACGTACCCACATTCCGCCGAATTTGATGCATTGTGTGTTGAGGGGCGGAACTTAACACCGCGCTTTGTCTTGTTACCAGAGTAAGCAAATGAAAACATTAAATATTTAATTTAAAAATATTAAATATTTCATTACCTTTAGTGGGAATCGAAGTTATACCTATCCTTACACTCAATCACTTAGGCACAAGCATGCGATTTAACAAAAAAAAAACATACAAAATATACACATATCCGTGTAATAGATGTTGATAGAACGATCAACATTTATTCGAAGGAAGGAGGGGAAAGGAAAGATCTTTGAAGAGCCTAATTGAAACAAATATTTGTGGAAGAACGTATGGCTTCGACGTCTTATAGTTTTATCCATAATATTGTCAATTTATTATGTTACATTAATATAGATTGTTACAATATAAAATTGATTTGCTCACTAATGTACCTAGTACAAAAATTGAGCGTATTTGAAGAATAAACTAAGTGTATAATATAATAAGTTTATTTATTATTTTAATATACACTATATAAAAGTATTGTAAATTGTGTGGATAATTTTTTTTTTCAATTTTCACGTAAACGAAATAGAATAAAATAATATATTAATAATTTATTAATAGAATAATCTATTAATAAATTATTAATATACGTAATTTTTACATTATTAATAATAATGTAAAGATTGTATATAATTTGACTATAACAAGAAGTGAAGCTGAGCCGTGGAATCGATACTTAGGTTGTTGCAAAGTCGTTCTTGTCATTTATATATATTTTGATAGTATGAATTCTTACTGCAGATTGTAATGTTGGTGTAAATTTTAAGTGATGAATTTTAAGATAGTGCTATATTTCTTTAATATTATTTCATTTTTTTACTAACGTTGACTTCATCGGCTCAAAGTTTTAAGCTTATCAAAGCCAAAACAACTTCAGTTTCAATTAAACTCAAGGCCGAACTTAGCGAGTCTTAGAGATAAATCACGATTCACGACCCAGATTCGTACAGAATTGGTTTTGATTGGGCACAATCACCCGTCGTCGTTAGATTGGCATAAAATGTTCGGTATAGACAAGTTTCCATTGATTTCTTATGGATGGTGCAATATTAAATTGAAAATTATATAAGCTTAAAATCTACTATAGAATAACCTTTTCGGAAACCATTATTCACTGAATCTATTTGGTATATAAATATAGAAACCAAAACTTACGCGACAACGCACGCGCATAAATTTCTTGTTTATAATTGGCCAAACTTGGACGTCTGAGAACACCTGACTTAACGAGTACTTTTTCTACGTTTTCGGAAGCCTGATTCTGGTATTAAAATGTTACCATAATATTTCAAATATACTTAGGCTTTAGGCCACGTAATTTATATTATTTTATTTGACATTTGTCAAATAAACTAACAATACATTCAAATATCATAACAGTTAAGTCTTAGTTTTTGTTTTGTCATAAGTTCGTTCTGTCCTTTTCATCATGAAATGAGGTTAATGATTTTTTTATCATGGAATGATCATGAATGAATTTAATAAATTTCATTTTAGGGCCAATGGCTCATAAAATACTACCAAGACTGAGACAATATACCTTGAATATAACCTAATGTTATTCCCACTACGTTCCGTACGTTTGAATTCTTGAGGCATTGCAGCGTTGAGTGCCGGAATCTATCGCCTCGCCTTGCCTTGTTACTAGACAAAGTGAGGAAATGAAAACATCAAATACCTATTTTTTTTCCACGACTGGGAATCGAACGCACAAGCTCTTGTGTGATCATTATTTACTGGCATCTGTTGACATGACTCTAATAGTTTAACGTAAATTATTCAAGCATAAGAGTGGATACAGACTGATATTTTTCGAAATCTTGTATTTTCTTTTAGGTATGTCCAGCGTATGCATGAAGCACAAGCGCTTGTAACGGCCAACCCTTTAGGAAGAAGGCAAAATCGCGAATGAAGATAGGAAAGGGATAGGGGCTATTAAGAATGTTAAAAAAGACTTAAAGGACACGTCTGGTTGAAGTCAAATTGGATGCTATTTAAATTGAACAATATGATAATATTTGCGTAAACCAATGATGAAACGTATCGCCCGACTTTGTACTATCCAATTTCAAAATAAACTAGATATTACATTAAACTAATCTATATTACATTTTTTTAAAATGAAACACTTTTAACCGGATTAATCGCGTATATTGATTTTTATACATGTTTTTTGGAAACTCGACGTTTCGAATATACAGTGTACGAGTATACAGTCTACCCGTGACCACGGGCTACTGTAAAGTGTTCGAAACGTCGGGTTTCCAAAAAACATCTATAAAAATCAATATACGCGATTAATCCGCTTAAAAGTGTTTCATTTAAAATGTGTAACAATCGCGAAAATCAAAGACATTATTATATTACATTATTTTTCCTGAAAGAAGCTAACGATAATATCGTAAGTCAAACGTACAACATGTATAGAATATTTCCTCCACGTCTTAACACGTGGTAAAGACTAATTGACGGGCGTGCATTTTGAGCTCGAGATGACAAGTGGCCGCTAATGAGAGAGTATTTAAACTGAACGAGTGAGTTTACATACAGCTGCAGAGATGTATTTCAGATTTTATTTATTTAGTGCTACTTCATTTTAAAAGATAGAACATATTTTATCTTTACCTACATGAAATATAAAACATCTACATGTACGCTACTTCGAGATGTCGAGATATTTATTCATGCTTTTTATTTTGTTATGTTATAATTGTATTGTATTGTATTGTATTATTATAATTGTAATTTTAACTTTTAAATTGCCCTTATTTTCACTTTTACTCTAAAAAATTTACAAATTATTTTTATTTTTAATTTTTAATATGTATTATCCGCGTCCTGTTGTAAAAGTACCTACTGTATGACAAAATAGATATATTATATTTCTAATATGTTTGGTGTTATAATTTATTAGAATATATGAATTATTCGTAAAAAATATTATTCATGGTTTTTCTAAAATACAATTTCATATTTTACCTTTTATGTACATAACTGTTTAATATTTTCACGATAGGCAGAGATGGTCTAGATTACCTTAAAATTGATATGTAAGAGAAAACATTTTAACTATAATTTGAGCATTGTTTTTTTAAAACAACTTAAACTTAAATGCAAATACAAAAGTTACGCCTAATTAATTTGGTGTTATTTTTATTCAAATAAAAGCTTATATACGTTTGTTTCGATACACTACGATAGAAATACTTCCTATTTTCTTTAAAGTTCTACCTGGATTTTAGATATAAAGATAAATTGTTTGTGTAATTCAGATATTCATTCATTATTCATTTTATATTGTATGTCAGAGCATCAAGAGTCGAAGACTTAAGTCGAGTATAATTCGTTGTACCATGTACGTAACGTTTTGTAAAAAGGAATCCTTAACAACAAATGATATTTTATTTATTTTAATTTTTAATATACTATTAATATTTAATTCGAATATTTTTTTTAAGTTTAAGAACAATTTGTTTTGCCAAATGATGTTTTTATGATTTTGTTGCTCAAAATGGATAAGGGCCACTTTATTTCCCGTATGTACGTCATTCAAGACTATTTCTGTAGAAATTACGTGGATATCAAACTGAAATTATTATCAACTATTCATGTCTTGGAACACACCAACGATTAAGTATCTAAGTCAACGCAATCAGCAGATCTCCGCTTTTATGTATATTTTTTGTTGTAATTTCTCAAAGAATTATAATAGGTTCAATTAAACTAAAAAATCAAGATTTTTACCGTTAGCCGAAATCAATTTCATGTTATTTTATTACACAAGACATATAACATGTGGTGTTTGCTAGAAGTTTAATTAAAAATGTTAGATTTTACCCGTTTCAAGAGCTTGGATTTTTTTTAATAAGCTTTTATTTTCTTTAGTATCATGCAACGTTCATTCTTACTAGCGTCTCGAGCTTTTATAACACGATTATATGGATGATCTGCGCTAGCATATAGATAAAAAACTTTAAACATGTTTATGTAAATAAAAAAATTTTTGAGATATTGTAGGCTATAGGCGTTTTACGTTTTACGTTTCTAGGGCGTATTGAGTATCTTTAATCAGTGCTACAGGCGCTGATTGAAATACTTAGATCAAATAATTTTATTTTGTGTTAAACATATTTTATTTTTATTTATATACATACATTTGTGTACAGAGAAAAGAGGTCAATTGTATGTTGCACAACTCGTTGATCAATCCTGTTTAGAATTTAAGAGCCACTTGGTCAAGTTAATAAAAGTAGCCATAAAACCATGTTACAATGGTTGTTACGTTCAATACTTTTATATAAGTATTAAGTTTTATTACAGCATATTTGCTAAATATTCTAAAACACTTTTGATTCTATGGCATTATATTTAAAGTCAGTATATATGTTAAATGAGTATAGAGTTGGTTACATATGAATGTAGCTATATAAAAATGTATTTTATTGCTAACAGGTTGACATTGTAGAGTAAAAACATCAGTCAAGTGCGAGTCATTGTATCCCGCATATAACGGGGTGAGCAAAGAGAAGTTATTGTTAAGATTGACTCTTACTCTATATCTCACTGTCTAATTTTTGAACGTTGCCTTAGTATCAAGGCGAAGAAATGTAACTATTAAATAATTAATTTACCTGAGTTCGTATACAGCTGACATTCGTCGCAATTCAGTCACTACGTATACGTATTCCACTACGACCGCCTTACAAAAAGTGTACGACTCGGACGGCCCACCCAAGGTTCCGAACCAATTTAAATATGAGATGAGAACTACAACTTATAAAAGTTCAGAGAAATAAGTTTGCGGGTGTACTTGTGGATACATACATGAGAGTGCACATACATACATTTATCACGAAGTAAATTAACTACAATTATGACATTGTAATAGATTTTTTCTGAAAATTAAAATAAATAATTTTCACTTTTCAGATCTTTGCCCTTATTTGTACTGTAAGTTAAGACTAAATTATGAAAAATGTTTTCAAATTTAAGTCAACGGTTTAGTCCCTAATATAGGAGGGACAAAAGTCAGTCCGCAATCATTGGCCACAAGGCAAAGCCGCTGTTGATTTTCGTAACTCAACACGCAATGGCCGAAATTCTTCGGACAGTAGTAACTTCCCTCTGCCTACCCTGCAATGCGCTGTATCCTGGTGTAAAGTCAAAAAAAAAATAAAGATTTGTGACCGTATCACGGCTTCACCCACTTTTAGTAACATTGACTGATGATTTTATTATAGTTATATACTTAATATACGATTATACCTAATAAATTTACTATGAAAAAAAATAGTAAAGGATTTTGTTTGACAAAAAATATTTTTGCAAATATATTCATATTTAAAAAAATGTTAATAATGCTATTTTATATCTGTCAAAGTATAATCCTTATCATTGAGGTATACCGAGATAATAAGCCTATATATTGTTCCTTATCGACCTCCATTGGACAATGAATTCCCCATAAAATTCGGTTTATTTGTTCCAGAGAGTATTCCCAGCAAACAAAAAGACTTCCGGATCAATCGCAGTAAACAAGTAAGGTATATACAATGATAAATAATCTTATTTATCAGAGATACACGTTAACATTAAAATCTGTTATAATAGTTAAAATTATTTTAATGTTTAAATAATAAATATATGTATTCCTTTACTAATCTATAGTTGAATATTTTTAAATGTATACCATTTGACATAATAATAATAATTAATTTAATACAATTACTTTACCTTTAAATAGTACTGTAATTACATATTAACAACAGGCTTTTGTAATTAATCCTTAACTAAATCTTAGATTACAAAGTTCTTATTTAGCTAGGCGCATAAAGCTTACTTTCGCCACAATAATCGTTTACTTTAATACAATTATAAAATAAACTATTTAATTGCAATATGTTTTAAATGCATAAACTCGATCCACATTTAAATTTAAAATTTCAATGAATTCAACGTTTCAATATCTTTTTCTAAAGTGGCAGTTTGTTACTTTTGTAGTTTAGCTGGACTACCATAATTATTGATCAGATATTCCAGATTTTCTTTATATAAATATAGAGTTAAAAAATATTAATAATGGTTAGTAACTGTAGTTTATATGGATTATTATAATAATTTATCAGACGTTCCAGATCTTATTTTTATATGTCAATGGACAAAGCTCATAGCTCATTACGCTCTACATATTTTATTATGAACGCATTTAATTGTTTATTGTAGTTTGCTTTGACCAATTCGGTGCTACATGAGGTGACTTCCAATTGAAATATAGTCCAGATCATTCTCGGTAGTACCTAAAAAGCTACACAACAAAATGTTTCATTCAAATCGGTCTAGCTAGTAGTAACCAGATATACTTTTTACTTTCCTGAAAGGACACTAACCTTTTATATATTTTTTAAATAACCACAATGTTTACCACACGGATAAATTTCGCATTTGTAGTATGTTAAATAATTAACTGTAATTCAAGAAGTTTAAGTAAATACAAATTCAACTGCCGTTATTTAAATCTTCGGTAACAATCTCTTTTACTCTATAGAATAATCAGTATGCATACTATATTTTGCTCTAAAGCTTTAACCTTTTTTATATATATATATATATATATATATATATATATATATATATATATATATATATATATATATATATATATATATATATATATATATATATATATATATATATATATATATATATATATATATATATATATATATATATATATAACCATAACCATAAAATTTAACAAATAATAAACATTTAACACTAACAAAGTGTCCATTATTTCATCAGAGCGTACTGATCATAACGCGTGGGTGCCACTTGCGCCATGTCCTGTCAGCTGCGCCGCCTGAATCTGAACTACTGCTTATGTTTATACAACGCAGACCTTCGAAAACAAGGCAAGTTCGAATAATTGAATTTAGTGAAATACAAATAGTGGGACGAAGCAAACTTTGAACTTGGCAGACGCTGCTACATTGTTAAGTCTTTAAAGCTCTTATTTATTTTTTAACATTTTTATTTTCGTGCAAGTCCCTAATGATTCTCAATTTTAAGTATTATTCTTTACATAACTGTTATCAACATTATATTATGCTACTGTTAACTTCTATAATATAAATAGAGGCATTGAACTAACCTTGTTATTTTTCCTACTTAATATAAAATAACTGTAATAACTATTTATTTGTTAGGTATGTAATTATATACTAAAACCAACTTTACAATAAGCCAGTAAAATTATTATAAGATACGAGAAATTCTTTGCAGTAATATAAATACCTCTTCTACGTGCATCTCGTAAATGATTTCGGTTTGAATGCACGTGAAATGAAAACCATAATATGTACTCGCGTAGTTTAAATAGTTAGTAGTAGTTACGAAGCCAAGATCTGCCGCGGTAGCGTTTATAAGTATGTATACATTGTTGAGGCCTGTCGTGGCGCAGCGGCACAAGAGTGTGACTGTAACCGACAGGTTCTGGGTTCGTTCCCCAGTCGAGGAAATGAAATATTTAATATTTTCAATTTAAAATATTTAATGTTTCATTTCTTCGCTCTGGTAACAAGGCAAAGCGCGGCGTTGAGTTCCGCCCCTCAACACGCAATGCCTCAAATTAGGCGGAAAGTGGGGAAAGGAAGTGGAACGGAGTGTCATAACACTAGGTTCCACTTCCGTTCCCTCTGCCTACCCTGCCTAGTGCGGGATACAGCGTGAAGCTGAGAGAGAGAGAG
The DNA here is from genome assembly GCA_019049475.1 of Eueides isabella. Classification (NCBI taxonomy): domain Eukaryota; kingdom Metazoa; phylum Arthropoda; class Insecta; order Lepidoptera; family Nymphalidae; genus Eueides; species Eueides isabella. The sequence goes on along the minus strand of CM032389.1, from coordinate 9,490,386 downwards.
TATACATTGTAACATTAATAATATAATGCTCATTTCTCATATACATATATGGAATTAAATACATAGTTCATATATCATCTTAGCCTATTTGGAACATTATAATTTCTAATTGTGGCTATTGAGTAATTATTAATTGATTTTCTAAATTCAGGCAAGTACACATACTTTATTCTACATTATATAAGGTGCTTATTTACATTTTAGTCATTACAATTTGTCAAGAGGAATAGAAATATAAGATCGAAATAATTTCATACACATATGAACAAGTCATGTAACCTTTGAAAAAAAGAATTAACAATGAAATCTTTCTAAAGAACTCTGTCAATTTTAATGGACCGAAACAAAAGTCTGGTGCTTTTATATTTTTTTATATATATGTATTGATTAATCTATATATATATATATATATATATATATATATATATATATATATATATATACATATATATATATATATACATATATATATATATATATATATATATATATATATATATATATTTATATATATATATGTATTGATTAATCTACCCTTTTGTACGACTTGTCGTCTTTGGTCGACTTTTCAATGTTATTATTTTACAGAAGGGAGTTGGTATGAAATCTGATTTGACCTGCTTTAATAGTCTGCCATTATACCATTATGCAAAAATATTTTCAATATAAAATATAGATATATAAGACTTTAATATTGTATATAAATAATCAATGTCGATCATTAAGGGTAGTAAATCTTTAATATATCGTATGAACGTATGCACTACGTATGTTTTAAGTAAAATAATATACAATCAACTATAATTTTTTGAATACTTTTTGGTCTAACCCTTCATACAGCAGTTTCAATTCCCTTAGCTTATTCAGACAAAGCTCATAGGACTCTTCAACTTTCCTTCTTGTTGTGCAAATATTTAAACAGAACTTTTGATATATCTTTTATTTCTACATATGTAGTAGCTTTAAGAACAATTCTTCTGACAAATATTGTATTTTATTCATTATCCTTTACATAAATAGGAAAACCTTTCTTTGAAATAACGCATTAATTGAAGTTAAAGTGTACATTGAAATACAATTATTTTAAATTAATTGTATTTCAATGTACACTTTAACTTCACTTAATACGTTATTTTAAAGAAAGGTTTTTCTGTTTAAATTGTACAGTAATTATAATACCAAATAAATCTTCCTACTGTATATTAAGAAACTTGCGTGTTACCCAAATCTCATATAACATAACCTATAAACAAAGTTTGATCATAATTTCGAAGTTGCGTGACTAAAGTCGATACAGATAAGAAAACACTGTGAAAATCTTAGATCTATATAAATAAGAGCTACTTTTACCCGTACTAATGGAATAAAGTTCGGTACGCAACTTATGGATCGTTCGAATTATTACTTGTCGATCATTATTTACACTTTTCCGACTGCACTACATATTGTGTGCTCTAAGCGTTATCGATGAATTATTATTAGAACTTAAGCTATAATTTATTATATGTTTAATATATTTATAGGTCGTCGAGTCGTGGTACAGAAGCACAAGTGAGCAACCCTAAACGTGATTATCGCGGGTTCTATTCCCATTAGGGAAAATGAAATATTTAATTTTTTTTTTTGGTTTCACTTTCAACAAAGCTTCGAATATTCGGCGGAAAGTGGGGAAAGGAGTGTATTAATCAGAGAAGTGTCTTAACACTCAGTTTTTAGACTTCCTTTACCTACCTGCTATGTTCAGTATACGGTGTAAAGCTAAAAATAATATTTTGACGTTTTATCTCTAGCTGAACTATCACAAGAATGAAGAAGAGCCAAAGCTGTCCCCGCAAAGGATCCGCTATCATCAACCTATAAAAAAATGTAAAAATCCCCTGGATTTTTACACATTTCGTGTAAACTTTGACTAGCATCATTGATACTTTGGTTTTGATGATCGACCAATGTCTTCCCCTACCTCTCATACCATTCTCAAAAGCCTTTAACGAATGCCTTTTATTCCATAGTAGGAAATACGTATATCAGTGAATTCATGCATTAATACTAAATTATCATATGAAACACATAAATAACATTAATGATAACTACACAAACAGTTATGTTTATAAGAAACTTTAGTATTTAAATCAACCACCTCAAACGTCCTTTTATTTATAAAAAAACTAAGAAGATTATCAATAGGCGTACTAATTTTAATTATAGATATATAGTTACAATGTGACATAAATTTTAAAATAATGTGATTTAAACCTCAAATAGGTGTTAAGTTTGTATAAGAAATAAAAAAATATTCAATTAGAATTATTTATTAAGCTGAAACCACACGACATGCATGCAGACACGTGTGTTCTATATTTCGAGCACCTTATTATTTTTGTATCAGTTATACGTGAGTCATGGTTAAGGCGAGGCTATTGTAAAAAATGAAAAACAGCCTATGTTTCAATAACAATTTACAAATAATTAGTCTATTTTTATAGTGATAGATGGATTCCTAAAGCGGAAACGTAATTATTAATAACTTCAATGTTCATTAGATTCAATGTAGCTTACTTTAATATATAGAAAATAGTAATTAAATGGCATCGATATAGAGTACAAATGCAGGTTTTTCTGCTAAAATATGTTACTTTAACTTGATGTCTACAAAAAAATATTTTAATTGATAATTGATTTTGAATTGAACCAAAAAAAATCAAACTCCCGGAACTTACAAAACTTAATAAAAGAACGTATTAAATCGAACTGAATATTACTTTATCCAATACATACCTAAATGTCTAAAAACATTAAAGTCTAGTTAGAAAAATTATACATGATGAAGAGTAAAGAAAAAATATTGTATACGAACGAAGCCGATTATATACTTTTTTTTATATAAAATGATTCCTTCAACTTTAATGGATATTTATATACAGTCAAAGTTTGGAAAGTTAAATTGTTTTGGGCCGACCCTCAAAACAGTTTAAGCGTATAGTTGGATGGTTTTAACTCAGTGCGGGCAAAACTTACTATATAAACACCGCAGTTCTATTACAAGACTCATTAGAATACTCTGAATAACAGTTCCCGTTATGTAATTTTCGATTTTATTTAATTAAAATAATATCAAAATTACTTTACAGTAAAAATGATTAGAGAAGAATGAAATTATTGAGACCAATGTAAAGATTTTTTCTTTTTTTAAAAAACTACGTTGAAAAGAACTAATTTTATGAACTAAAAGCATATATCAGTAACTTAACAAAAGCTTTCATTTAGAAAGCTTTTTATGCAAAGTACATTACATTATTAAAAGTACCAGACAAATTAGACAAATTAATTCAGATAAAAATTATTTCCGTCGCAATCACCAATAATGATATGTTACATGTAAGAAATTAGTTTTCATATGCTGACTTATGTTCATTGTAAATATATGTATGCATATTTATTTACATTATTGTCATTGTGCTTATGATTCTTAAAATTGTTAAGAAAACTATAATTCTAACAATACATTGGTAGTATTTTTTCTTTTATAAAAGCAAATAAGCAATTGCTTTCAAAGTGAATTAATCTTCTTAAAATGGTGCTTTGTGACTGTCGAGTCTAATACGAATTTATCGCGAGGTTTCGCACAATGGTTAATAATGCTTATCTCAGACTTCCTTGTTAACCTTATACGAGTGGCTTCAGCGAGATTAGTAACAGCCAAAGTAACTATTGGAAATCAATAAACAATAATTGAAAGTGATAATTTCTATTGATATTCTAATATTTAGTTTCCTTTTATTTCAAATTAAATTGTAATTAAATATTATAACCATAAGAATGATCATCATTCCTTATATAAAGCGAGTTGAAACTGATTTTTTTTTCTCCAATATCATCATCCAATTCAATCCTCCATACCATATCTAAAGCATAAAATCGGTCTAATAGATTGATTTTGCGCTAACATAGCAGCTACTACAACTATTACCTATATTAATATTTTTACATAATAATAATATAAACAAATAATAAATCCTTCGTAAATGTAAAATATATTCAATGATGTCATGGAACGCTGATGTTACTACCCTTATATCAGCAGTGATAACAATCTAGATTACGTGATAATAGGTTTAATGAACTGAGCACGACCTGCTAGTGATATAATGGCTGGATGATAATATTGAATATTCGTAGAAAGTTATGCGTAGACTACTCCCATTACTCAAATGCTATGTATATAACCTAATCACATACTAATGCCTCAATAAAGTGCAATGTACGTATGTATATATTTATAGTAAATGTAATTTAAAAATGTAAATCGAACCAATTAGATCGATTCTAAGTAGATCCTGGGGGGAATATTTATAATATCTTAGAATTGAGTTACAAATGTATGCCTTTTATTTAAATTATCTCAATTTTGAAAGACATTATTGATTCTGTGAAATTTTTTAATCAAATTTGGATGAATTTTAAAAATCATATTATTTATATCTGGACTAAGTCAGCAATAATACTTTAAATATCTCGGTATCATAATTGCTTATCTATAATATTATTTTATATTTAAGAAAAATTGCTTAAATAATTATCTTTGGTAAAGCTGCAAGGTATAGAATGCCAATTGTACGACTATACATATAACATATCTATCTTCAAGTTATTATCAACATTACTGTATGAGCAACCACACAAGTATTGAATCGATTAATAATAAAGGATATTAAAGAAAAACAAAGTGCAACAAGAAAATATATACAAGTACGTGAATGTAGACGTTTTAAATAACATTAAATATTTTTGGAAAAATATTATTTAGGGTAATGACACAATAGTAATAGAACATTATTTCTCTGTTTGTCTTTTGGTGTATGCACTATTTCAAAACGTTTGGACATGATTTCAATACACATCTTTCGTTTCACGTTTACATACATTCACGAATATCTGCCACATAATTATTAATTACAATAAGACGTTTACAGCTATTAACATTACAAGGTAGTCGCTTATTTAGCCGCTCTATATCACATCACATTGGATACCTACATGTACCTAAGCCACAGATAATATCTTCTACAGTTATTTTTCCGTATTTTTACAATCAATCTTAGCAGCGTACACTTAGTTGAATGCAAATATTCTTTATCTAGTAAACCTAACAATTGATACCAATAAAAATGCGCTCCTCGTACATGTCTCGACGTCGCTTGCAGCTCCTTAATGCTGCATCGATGCATTCAATGAATTTCTAATGTACACTCGTTTATTTAAATGCGCGTAAGAAGACAATAGAAAAATGTTTATTGCAACGTTACTTTAATGGTTATGTATGCCAGTTGCTTTGTTTAGCAAAGCTCAGTAACTCGAACAAATGGCATTAAAGCGTTAACAGTCCACAATTCCATTGAAATGCAATTTTCAAACTGTGTCAACGTTTAAAATTTCTGTGTACTTTCCATTACTACTTTTTTATACATAATTACTAACGCTTTTTAATAAATTATTTCCTTTTAGTTGTGTCTATAAAAACGTTTATTAAAAACAAAGAATAAAAACTTTGCGTAAATAGAGAACATACGCATTATAATTCTTATCTTAAGTTTTGAAATTACCTATACGTTATATTTGCATAAATCAAACTTGATTTGTAATGGCATACATTAAATAGCACAAGTTAATCATGTGTCGAACATTTATCTTGTCGTCTGTGGAAAACACTGCAATCGATTTGTTAATTTCGACAGTCACACCTGCTGCGGTCACGATCTCAGCGGTTTAGCAAATTAGATATTGCAATATAGTATAAGCTATTACTAATTATGTATCGTAAGTTCTAATAGTATATGTATCCCTTATAAGTTGCGTAATTATTTTGATTAATTCCATGTAAAATCCATAATACTATATGAATAATCAAATTAGACCGATGCCAAAATATATATACTCATACTCAGCTTCACGCTGTATCCCGCACATGGCAGGGTAGGCAGAGGGAACTTGGGAACCTAGTGTTAAGACACTCCGTTCCACTTCCGTTCCCTACTTTCCGCTGAATATTGAGGCATAGCGTGTTGAGTGGCGGAACTCAACGCCGCGTTTTGCCATGTATCAGAGCGAAATTGTCTAAATATTATAAGATTAATTATTAAAGAAGAAATTATTTTATATACGAGTATATAGTAGGTATAAAATATGATTGAAGTAATTGTTAATTATTTCAAATAATACAAACCTGTGAGCTGCTCGTCGTCGTCTCCATTGTCGACGACGTCGAGGAGTGCTATCTAATGAAGAAGACCAATCTGCATCGATAAAGCTTCGTCCAGGTCTTGCAGCATTTCTAGATTCTGCATTTCTGGCACTTTCAAGGAGTATTGCGGTGTACTTTGTTATCAACATTTTATCACATATATAGGCAAAAATTGTTAAAAATGTTCAAACTTCACTGATATATTTTTACGGTTATTAAAGGGCCGTACAAAACCTTTTACGCTGTTGATCAGGTTTAACACATGTTGAACATATTAGTGGTTAATTATTAAAAATGTATATATTTGTAAGATATTTATGGTTTTAGTTAAATACTACAAATGCACTGCCAGTCTTATATTTTTTTATGAATAACTAAATTTTTACCTTTCAAAATATATATATTACCTATTTGTCAAATAAAAGAGCGAAAAAAGAATTTATAATAATAATTTCACTTCACTTTTTCTACTTAAACGTTAACCAATATGCACGATAGCATACGAACTGTGCTGGAACGTCACGGCGCAGTGACCACCACCATTATACCCTTCCTAACAACGGATATAGTAAATTATGCTGTACTCCCACACGCAACGGCGACCTATGTAATGTGCACTTAGATCCAATATAACAATAATAACGTAAGATGTCCAATATTTTGTTTCCTGCGTCGATGCTGATAATTCTATGAGAAGCTCTATGATTATTTTGATTTCAATACTAGGGGTTTTTTAAGGATATAACGTTTAAATATAATCAAGTATCATTTATGGAAATAATAATATTAAAATTATAAATAAATCCTAAATATTTAAATCATTAAAGCATTCTTAATAACATTTTAAAATTAAACAATTCTTAAGTGATCAAAAATATGTATTACTATAAATATTAAGGTAAAAAATCTACAAAATATGTCCAGTCAAAAAGTGCAAACGTATGAATCAGTTAGAATACAATTAACGTTGACAACGGGTGTCGTTGACCACTAATCATTAATTCTGAAAATAAATTACAGTGAAAACATCTACCGTAATAGATCTCATAGCATAGCCATTGCAACGAGCCTTGTATAAACTTTATTGTTATGATCATTCCGTTCTACTATCACAATTACCGAGTGCTATTTCATGTTTGGACCTACCATTTAAAAGGCAATTACTAAAATTATACCTATTTATTGAAGCCATACTGATTTTTAAGCAATGAATGTTAACAAACATACAACTTTGTTTTAGATTTTTGTTTATAGCGCTTAATGAAACGTATCATATCACAACTTTCTTTCATATTAAATTCTTATGAATACATCCTCGTTGTTTAAATGATTAATTTATTTAGATAAGACGTGGAAGAACTCGTTTCAAACACAGAATAATATAAATCTGTAACAAGGAGAAATAATTATTGAGCTAACTTGAAAATATTATTCTTTGGTGAAAATGAATAATTTTTACAGTTTCAGAAGATTGTTAAATGTATCTTACGTAAATTTTATAAAATTGTTCCACGTCTTTTCTTAGCTTCAATACTGTTAGGAGTGCTTAAACACTCCGTTCCATATTAACATTATTACTTTGTTGCCTACTTTCCGCCGAATTCTCAGGCATTGTGTAGCGGAACTCAACGCCTCACTTTGCCTTATGAGGAAGGACCAGGTGAGAAAATTAAATTTATTATATATTTCATTATCCAGAGTGAGAATTGGACCCTTAACCTTTGGATGAAAGTCACACGCTTGTGGCCACTTGGTACAGCGGCCTCAACATCAATTATTCCAGTGAACACCGATAAATATAACGATTTAATATATTTTTATCTTCTAAATTTATTATAATGCATCATAATATAGAAGACAAAAACATTTCTAAAAATGTACCATAAAGTTGTCCAACCATAATAGACATGGATCGTTTACTGCTAACGGATTGCTTTATCTCGGATCTACCTCGAATAATTGCGAGACTTCCTTTACAAATATAATTTATAAACGACAATATGTTCAGATGAGCGCCTTTCAGAGATCGTTCTCTCTTAATTGCCGGTCTTTTCTGTTATAAAATATTCAGATATATTTTTTTTATTTTATGAGGAAGCGTGTAGATTATATTAGTGGTCGTATTTTATATCGTGTTATGGAATTTTTACATTTATAATTGAATTAAATATCAATGTCGTACTTCTCATAAACAGTGGCTGAATATATATATTTACAACTGTAAGGCACTTTATATAATAATAAGATGAATTAATTTTCTGTAATTGACATGAGTTGTAGGCCTCAAGTTCGAGGACAAATATATACATATGCAGGAACTGACTCTTACTACTTACATATATGGCTGAGCCTGTTTTATACTGGTATTTGTTGACTGCCGTAAATGGCTAACATCGATTACGAATGATGACATTTTATGCTTAGGTCATAATAGCTCATCCTTAGGAGTGAAGGTTGTAGGCAAAGAGAATTACCTTGTATATTATGTGATACATACATAAATAGATTAAATGATTACAAATGTTAAAAGTGGGTCAGATATTTTTTTTATGATTGAGAAAAAACAATGTATAAATAATTCTACAACGGTTTTAATATTAAGACTATCCAATTTGAGTGATATTTCAATTATTTGGACACGTAAATAATTCCTTTTACGCAGCAATCTCAGTTTCTCTGTTTTTCACTGGGTGGCGCATCTGTCTGCCGGTTTGGGGGGACTATTATTGGAGACTTTTATCAATGTAACTATGATTTTTAAACGTTTTGTCTATTTGTATGTGTATTTGTGCACGCTAATCACAGAAGCTCATTATTCCTTGTACCTGTATTTTAACAAAATTTCATACATTTACTATTAGATTTATCCGACCGACGAACAATATATTTTAAATTGATATGATTCCTGTAGAGAAAGTATATCAATTTAAATTATTTATTTTATTAATAGTTCGTTGAAATAAACAAAAATAACTGTTTTATTAAATTGCTTCAGTAGTCAAAGAATAGATATTATCTTTAAAATGGTAATGTTATTGAACATGAAAGTAATTCAAATTAGTAAATATGTATATCTTTGTTCGCTTGTATTTGAAATAAATTAAACAATATTAAAATAAATGAACAAAGCGCATTCTACAACGTTATAAAAAATAATATCTTGTAAATATGATTAATTCATTAGTTCAGTGCATTAGGTGTCCAAGTTATACGAAATGCTGACACTTGTAAATAGTACTCCAGCGATAAAACACCGCAATGGCGTGTCAGCTTTGTTTGTAACAATAGATTTTGCTGTCAACATAAAATATTTAATATATGCTTTTTAACATAATGAAACGGAATAATTTAAATCATTTTTAGGCTCTTTTTAAGCTGTAAAAAAATATTTTACAATATTTACTCAAGTGTTACCTTTTTGAACGCTTTAACTCGCATAGGTTTTTAACCATAAAGAAAGTAATAATTCAATTGTACAATTGTTCCTTGAAAGATTTTAAGTTACGCTTTATTTTTTCATATTCTTTTAAGTTTATATTAAAAAAGTTTTGATTGGATAACAAAAGCTAAAATTAAAATAGTGAATGACCACTTAGATCATAGAAGGTATGTAGTATTATGACAACCATCAGCAACATTGAACGTTATGGCACAAAGCCAAGGAATGTAATAGCCGTAAAGTTTAGACTTATATAGAAGCACAATCGCGAAAATTTATTTTAAAAACTTCTTATAATATTTATATTCTAAAACTTAATTATCATATTATTTCTACGATCCATAAAATATACGAGTAATAAATTTGATTAAATTTATAACTATTAGTAAATAATGAAATTACAACGACCATCAGTGGGTGTTGATTAGGTCATTTGTTGTTCGACAAGTTAAATAGCACTGTGTCATATTACAGTCATTCCTAACGATACGTATATGACAAAGTAATGTTTCACAAATAAAGGGAAATTGTGCCAATGAACTATACCAGAAGTACAGCGAGCTCAAATCTAACCTTTACCGTATCAGTATAATAAGACAGTATTGTACCGACAGTTGGACTTTCCAAAATTTCTCGTCTTTATTTAGGTCGAATGTTTAAAAAAGTTACACTTGTAAAGGCTGTTCACTCCATAGCACTAAACTTAAAGACGTATAAGTTTGCCGTTTCGCAATCTTAAATCGCGCTAACCAATCGTCCGATCGGAAACGTCGGCGCCGGCGCACTGACTTAAGCGTAAGCACGCGCCCTGCAGGACGAGTTCCATTTAAACCAAATGCATTTTGAAATTCTTATTACGGACGCCTTAATTAATTATTTGGAATACAGTAAAAGGTGGATGGCCTTTCTTTCAAACAATCTAGATCAATAGTAGTTTACTCTCATTTTTACCAACGACCAAGATATAAATAATACACTTTATATATATTCATAGTTAATTAAGAGAAGCAAAAAGTGTTACAATATTTCAAACAGAAAATCACTAATACTGGTAAAAATAATTATGTAAGTAAATGTAATATGCTCAAGCAGGTCGCAATACAGAGTAACATTAGAGTTATGAAACTTGGCACATTACCAAATTTTGAGTTGGAACATATTCTTATTAAAATGTTCTGTGCTAAACTTTATAAGGATAGCTTTAATCAAATATGGTTTCAATAAAATCATTTGAAAAAACGGTATTATATATATATACATAACGTGTGCTTGTACTAAATACAAAAAATATACTACAGTATATAAAATGTAGAGCCGAGTTTATATACATTTATTCAGAGCTTTCAATTTTACGGATTAGATTTAAAAAAAATAAAGTTTATTTTACTTTTCAAATAACTAATTTGACAAAGTTACTTAAGAGCACCATCAAAACAATTAAAAATAAACTGTTATTTCATTAGTTAGTGATCGATCAATGTACTTTTTGTGTAGATAATAAATTAAATCTATTAAAAATGCGCAAAATAGACGTACATAGTAACGGAAACGCTACTTTTTAGGACGTGTTCGTAAAAAAAGCACACGATGGCGGCGTAACCCTTTGAAGGCACTGTCAATGCCCCTCGGATTCTGCAATAAAACTGAATATCCTTAAAAGGGCAGCGATCTCAAAAAAACGACATACAACTTTCCTTTTCAAAGGGATGAGAATGTATTATGGCATAATGTTATCTGGACATAACCTTTTATAGACATTTGCGAGTCGTAGAGCAAAAAAGGTCGAATGATACGAGCTGGCCATTCCACCAAATAGGTTGCTAACGTCCGAATGAAAGTAAAAATATTGCAGTTAAGCTGTTTTATTATCACATATTAGTCCTTTGTAGAATATTTGGCTTTTTAAACGTTTTCGTAAGCATTAAGTCCAACATGTTGATTTTAAATTTACTAGATTACAATTTCACGTCAGTTCATTTCTACAAATGACATGACTTCATTGATGATATTTGAACTTGCACTCTTGCAATAGTTTCAGTTTGCTTCGTATTTTATACAATTGTAACAAGATCGAGCAGAACAGCTTATATTGTATTATATAATATTTATAAAAACATAATTGAGGATCGTGACGCAGCGGCACAAGCGTGTGACTGTAAACGACAGGTTGTGGGTTCGATACCCACTCGAGAAAATTAAATAATTTATAATTTTCAAATTAAATATTTAATGTTTTCATTTCTTCGCTTTGGAAATAAACCCTGCCACTAAACATGCAATGCTCAAAATCGGTAGAAAGTGGGGAACGGAAGTGGAACGGAGTGTCTTAACACTAGGTACAAGTTCCCTCTGCCTACCCTGCCGTTTCCGGGATACAGCGTGAAGCTGAATAAAAAAAATAATGTCAAAAGTAAATATTTGTGTCTTTAATTTCAATTTAGGTTTATATAATTATCAAGAGAAAAGCTCCTTTGCTTTCTACTAGACATGCTTAAATTTGTATCTATTCTACCTGGCACCTTCGGGACCCTGACTAATGAAGGCTGGCTATGAATACATATTGCAGCATTAGTCTTTCAATGATACTGCATAATTAATAACAACAGCGCTCTTCACTTCACTACGAAGACGCTTTTAAGTCTTTAGAATGTAGCAGACAAGCCGAAGAACTTTGTATACTTTCTTTGTATAAAACACACAAAGTAAGTACTCGTAAGGGACTTGACAAATAAAATATCAAGAAATAATTTACTTTTTGTTTTTTATAGTAACCTTATTTTTTAATTATTTATACCCATAGAGCAAAAAAAATGTTTTTTCTTTGTAAGTGATAAAACATTTATTTTTATGTATTGGAAATATATACGTTAGCCACAAAAAGTGAAAAAGCTGAAAAGAGTCATGTGTATTTTATACGGATCATTTCAAGATACCTTTAAGCCCTTTATAACTTGTAAAGAATTTACATACATTTGCATGCTTGATATCTAGCACATTTATTAAGACTTACTTACTTGTTAATGTATATAATAAAATTTCAATAATTTACAAAAACGGTTGTTGATTTATTAATCTGTAAAAACGAGCGTTTTGTGACTGACTCACTCATTCATAAGATATGTAACTTAATTCTAGACAACGAAGAAATTTGATATTTGGTACCAAGGTACCATTTAGTACATGTAAAAATGTAATTTTATTAGGCTATTTAACACCACCAGACGCTAAGCAAATAAATAATCAACGCAATACTATAATTCAATAAACTGGAAGTACATTAACTTAAAAATATAATGACGACTGTATCTAAAAAGTGTCGAATGTAATTGAAATTTGATACAGAGTAAACAGAACTTGGATGTTAACACACATATAGGTCACCAATACCTTTGTCATTAAAGTCCAGAATTACGTATTACTTAACATTTAACAAGACTGTCATGACTGACTTTATCAGACTCATGTTTTAATCAGATATATATTCAGAAGTTATTTATTTACTTAGCTTCACACTGTATATACGTATTCAGAGGTGTTTTTTTTTAATCAGCAAAAATCAACATATACAACCAATGTAGAGGAAAAATTTATATCCTTATATTTTTTTTATACGAAAGTTTTTAATAAATGTAAATATTTATTTACAAAGCATATTGTTAATGTTGCTTTAAAAGCTTTAATGCATGTAAAATATCGCACTATGTAATGTTATCAACTAATTTTAACGATGTTAATCATTGAAATGGCTTATCTATACAATTATTCGTACTGTACAGTATTCTTAATTAATTTAGCATCGGGCGAAGCGTAAAATCGCTAAAACCCCGTAATAGGTTGAGATGCCTCTAACTATCTGTCTATGCTACTGAATCACATTGTGGTTTTCAAAAAAAAATTGTACGCTTTGCTTACAAAATTATTGAATTAAACAAATGAAGAACATTAAACTAAATTGACGTATGTATTGATCTATATATCTAAAATCTATAGTAATATAATGAAGTTGAATAATTTGTTATTAGTTTAAAAGCATATTATCAGGAACTCCTAGTTTGAATAGAAAATTCTTTTAGAACTGAACAGCTTTCGGTTTTCTGCCTTCAGTTAATTCCAGCAACCTTCTCAAGATCATAAAGACTTTTTTCGTTACATACATAAGTATAAAAAGAAGATAATAATAATAACATGAATATTTTAAAAAATATCAACATTGGCCTGACCGCGACATTGAAAACAATGGATTTTGAATTGTAAATAAGTATATAAAAAGCAATAATTTATTTTATTAATATTATACGTATATCATTTCGTGTGACAGATAAATTGCACATTAACCTTTGCAACTGAAATAACAACATAAAGAACACTGTTAGAAGTGAAGGTCTCTATGTAACATTCTAAAGTAATATCATCATTAGTTTTATAGTTAACTAGGAAATTGACCGCTAAGGTATGTAACGAGAGGATGTGTATGTAATGAGTCACTTAAATATTTATTTAGTTTTTATCTTGAATGATGTTCACTGTTGTTATTATTTCATCGATGTATGTAATACTAATGAAAGCAGAATTATAACTTAAGTACAGTATCTAAATAGGCAAAGAAAAAAAAAAACTTTCAACATAATTATTTTTGATTTATTTTAAGTGGGGAACGGAACGGAGTGTCTTAACACTAGGTTCTCATGTCCCCTTCTCACTCTGCCGTATAGGGGATACAGCGTGAAAGTGAGCTAATTATTATAACAACAATAACAGCTCTAAAATATGTATGAAAATAAAATGTGACTTATGTCTAACAAGGCATAAAAGTACATGTATTATTATCTATTAAAAGACAGTTGTATGACTTCACATGTTGGTTGTGAGATTAATGAGATTAAATGACATAAAAAATACGCCTTTTTTCCTTTTCTTGTAACACTTAAGTGTAATTATAAAGTCACTATTTAGAGTAAAGGCGGACACAGCACATATTTAACAGTGTTGTTTTAATTGACTTAAAAGTGGATTACTACTACCACTATATGAAAATTAGGAAAAAAAAAATATACGTTTTCTAAGGAAGAAATTGCTTCTACCCTAAGACATTGTGAAAAACATTTAAAGTAAGTAATTATTACTTTTAAATGTAACAATTTTTACCCGTATTAATCGCGTATTTTTATAGATTTTTGGAAACCCGGCGTTTAGAACACTACCGTTGGTGGTACTGATCAATCAATATTAATTAAAATGTGTAACAATTGGGAAAATTAAAGACATAATATATAAAATATGAGAATATCATATATATATTTACCTACTACTTACTAATATTTAATATACCTGCACTATTCAAAATTCGATCGAAAAAGGATTTAAGTGTCAGCGTCAAGTAGGAGATCTTATATATTATATCCTTGTAAATTTAAGGCCTAATGATACACTGCTATAGTTTTCTTTACTCTAATTTATTTCTATATCCTACGACCACTACAAAAACATCATAAATTTGTTGCTTATATTTGTAAGTTGTTATTTCGGTGCTTTTATAACTCTGTTTCACGCTGCTATTCTGCACATAGCAGGGTAGGCAGGGTTGCAAACCTATTGTTAAACCACTCCGCTCCGTTCCACACTTGCCGTCGAATTTGAGGCATTGCGTGTTGAGTGGTGGACCTCAACGACACGTTTTGCATTGTTAACAGTGCGAAGAAGTGAAAAGATTAAATATTTATTTTGAAACTATGAAATATTTAAATTTCCTCAATTGGGTAACGAAGCTAGAACCTGTAGCGACTGTCGCGTTTACAGTCACACTCTTGAGCCACGATAGGTGCTTATATAGTTTAAATAAATATATAAATTCCGATTTGCCCACATTTGAATAATATTTTAATGGTACCTACTAAAATATTCCTCATTATCGTTCAATTGCGCCCATTAACGGGTTAACTATGTAATATTTTAGCACTTAATTACTAACATATCAATGATTACGCACACTCATCCCCTTCCTAGGGTATTATATTATCGTACCGTTTCAATATAATTTCAATGGGTATTGTTTCAATTTAAAATGGTAGACAAGGGGGAGAGAACACGAAGTGATTAATTGTTCGTTTTTTAATATTGATCTTTGAAGTTACATCATCAATATAATGTAAATGTCGTAGTTATAACGTAGAATTGATAATTTAGCTATATTGTCAATATCATTAAAGGCGTGAAGCCTGTAGTAGCACAGGGGCATAAGCGTGCGACTGTATACGTCACAGGTTGTCGGTACGATCCCCACTAGATGAAATGGAATATTTAATATTTTTATTTCTTTATTTTCAAATAAATACCTTTATTTTTTAATTGCAAAATAGTATAACTAAACTATACGTCTTCAAAATTCTACTGAGCTACCCACGGCCTCGCCTGCTAGAATAACACTATTTTATTTCCTAATTTCGACTACTTTCTTGTTCTAAAACATTATCATTTTTAAGAGGTCTTTACATTAAAAAGTAAAATTGCAGGTTAATGAATGAAAATTTTGTAGCCGTACTGTTGACCTTAATATTTTAAATTAGTGTAGTTTTTAACCGATTTAAATAAAATAAACACTAATCATTAACTGAAGGTTGCCGAAATATAATAGTGAAAACTGCATTCAAACGTAATTAGCCGATTCTGAGATTAGCACGTACAAACGCACAGACAAACTGACACATTTTACAATGACTATTTTGGCTTATCTACTATAATTTACCCTTTTAAGGATTTTATCATATAAGGATTCCATTACCTTTTTTAAATATCTTCTATGTACAAACATTGATGGGTTAGAGATTCATTATATGTATAGATAGTATACTACATCGTCATTCACCCCACATCCAAATATGGAGAATATTACCAAATTACTTTTCTAGATTGAATACAAAAGAATAATTAATTCTGTAGAAACATGAAACTAATGTGTTACATAAATAGCAAACAGCCCAAGTTAACTCTATAAATAATCCCCTTCATCTTTATTCAGGCTCGATACACAAGTTTCCCTTGAGTAATGGCGAAAATACGTGGAAATTATAAACTAAATATGATGTAACTGTATATTTATGTAACTCTAAAATATAAGTTAAAGTAATATGCATTTTAAAATTAATAACAATTGCATATATACATTTGTATTATAATACAGATCAAATCAATATTTTGTTTCCCACGGAGAGATTCTTTTTCTATTTTAATGTTTCTGCACAATAGTTATATAGCAAGGTAAGCAGACCGAGGCGAAACCTGGGGATCTAGTGTTAAGACCCTCCGCTTTCAATAGAATTTTGTGCCGTGTGATTCCGGCTTAGAATAGGATCACCCTGGTACTGATGGTGTCGTAAGAGGCGACTAAAGTGCGTGTGGTAGAGTCACGTTGCCAGTAATGGCAACACGCATGGGCAGACTCGACCGGATTATTACCACCCCCGGCATTTAAGACCGGCATTAAGTAGTGGCTTTGGCCACTGCGTTTGGCATTAGGTAATGCCGAGCCCCGGTGCGCTCCCATTTTAAAGGACGGCAACGCTCCTGTAGCTCCTCTGGAGTTACTCGGGGCCGGGGGCGACGGTGATCACTTACCACCAGATGACCCGTTCGCTCGTTTGCCGTCTTTTCCATAAAAAACAAAAAAAAAATAGAAAATTTCCGTTTTTCATTTTACGCCGAATCCTGGACATGATGTCTGTTGAATATATACGAGTATGTACATACTGGGTAAAAATAATAAATCGTTATTAGCGAGTTAATTATTTTCTCACTGAAAAAAAAATCTATATTTAAATTAAACTTGCAAATTACTTTAGACGCAAAACAATAAATTGTACCGACGCACATTACAAATTTAGGTAACTGAAATCCAAAGTATGACTTATTCATACCTGAAATGGACACTAGGGTTGTCTAATGAATAGAACAGTGTAAATATATATTTAAGCATAATATTCTAATGTCGTGAATACGGAGAATATCTTATCATATTAAACATTAAACATACACATAAATTTTTCTTTTATTCCTTTACTTTATCTACTTTTTATAATAAAAATGAGGTACTTTTATAGTATTTGGAATATTATATGATTTATACTAAATAAGTAAGTATATATTTTTTGTTTAATTATCAAAATTTAGTACGCAACGTAGACGTAGCGTAACAAATTCGTCCACTGTCTATTGCTAATAATCCATCAATATTTTGCACAATGAGTGAAATAAGAAGCATAAATTAAACTCGCAATTCTAATATAGTTTGTGAATATACCTTAGATAACATGACATTAAAGGTATTAATTTTATTTTTTATTTAAATTAAAATTATTTTTATTTAAATTATAATTACGTTTGTTTAATTAATTTATTTTGAGGACTGTCGTGGCGCAGCGGCACAAGCGTGTGACTATAACCGACAAGTTCTGGATTCGAACCCCAGTCGAGGAAATGAAATATTTAATATTTCCAATTTAAATATTAAATTTTTAATTTTTTCGCTCTGGTAATAAGGCAAAGCGCGGCGTTGAGTTCCGCCACTCAACACGTAATGCCTCAAATTCGGCGGAAGTGGGAAACGGAAGTGGAACGGAGTGTTTTAACACTACGTTCCCGGGTTCCCTCTGCCTGCCCTGCCTCGTGCGGGATACAGCGTGAAGCTAAGTCAAGTCAAGTTATTTTAAACGAGGATGTTGTGGCGTAGGAGAGACTCAAGGATGCGACTGTAAACGTGTTCTTCGTGGGAATGAAATATTTAATATTTTCATTTTCTTGCTCTGGTAACAAGGCAATGCGGCAAGGCGTTGAGTTCCGCGTCCCAAATTCACTTTACACAAATATCTCACTTCTGTAGGTATGTCACACGTATTCGTCAGAAAGTGGTATACGCAAGTGTCTTAACATTAGGTTCACAGGTTGCTGCAGGTATGCCGGATATGTTACTACTGTTGTATATGCAGGATACAACGTGAAGCAAAAAACAATCTGATTGTGGTAACCCTAAAACAGAAAATGTAGTCCGTCAAGTGTCCAAGCGGATCGGCGAGGAAATTAATCACATCAGGGGAGTACGCTGCTCAGATTTTATTGCTCTTGACTAACATTTACTTGAGTTCAATTTATAGTGAACGGCCGGATTGCTTATATTGCGTACTACATAAAATCTGAAAACAGCATATGGAAGATAAAATTTCCAATTTAACCCAACACAGGTTCAGTTTGTGGTTAGAATTATGGATCACTTAAATATTAAAAAAAGAACTTTTTTTAATGAACGAAAGTGGAACGGAGTGTCTTAACACTAAGTTTCCAAGTTACCTCTGCTTACCCTGCCATGTACGGGACTACAGCGTGAAGCAGAGTGTGTTAATATTAAAGTAATATATAAAGTTAGGTATAATACGTGGCATATTAATATTATTAAATTCTGTCTATTGTAGTTTCATAGCTAGCTCTGAAAAATGTACAAAAGAAATATTACTGTCACATTTAAATATTTAAATATATTTAAGGTTATAAATGTAGGTCATATTACAACTTATTACTTATTAAACAATTACTCAATACGTATGTTTGAAATATAGAGAGATATATAAGGTAGAGTGATAATCAATGATGTGCCAGAACCTTGTCATTCTCACAAATCTTTGCTGCGTCAGATAAATTCGTCCCGCCTTTTCCTCGTCTGTGTAATTGAAAACCTCTCTGGCTTACGTAATTACAAAACCATATATACATATACGGAAAGTGTATGTGTACTTTAGGGGAGATAATCCATCATATTGTTACTCGACGACAATCCGACGGGGTTGAAGAGGTGTTTACGGCGCGCTGTTATTACAAGTTTTGATGACATCGTGCTAAGTCTGTGGAGCATACGAGTATACTGTATATTTAAAAAAAATCATATAAAGTGTGAGTCGGTTTCGTCCACCGACGTTTCCGTACTCATTTCAGAATTATATATCAACCGGAAGAACAAGCAATGAAAATTTAAAAAGTAAGTTTGTAGGCTCATGTTGTATGAAATGAAGTAAATTTATAGGTTTGTAATAGTTATTCATTTGTTCTGTTTTAAATCCTCAAGGTTTATAATTGTATATTCACAAATTTGTCAACATTAATCGCTTTAGAGTAAGAAAGCGATTAATGTTGTTTATTACCAGTTCGACAGGTTGTGCCAAATTTCATAGGTCCACGGTACGTGCCCTATAGATTTTGAATACACGAGACACACACAGAGCATTTTGTATAAAAATATACAAAACACAGAAAAACGATTATTCATCGTTCGATATTCAAATGTTCGATATTTGGCAAAAATCAATAAAAATGGTTTTGAGCGACGGGCTGACGGATAACAAAGCTAAGTCTTTTGAAAGAAACTGTAAGAATTATAAAGATGACTATAAGGGTTTCTTTTTTATTTTTCAAGGTACGAAATCGAATCGTTTTTTTTATATTTTTTTATATTGCATATTCTATTACAAGTTATATTAATTTTTTTACACATGTACATATTCTGCTACAACTTATATATATGTTCGATATAATGTTGGTATATAAAAAACAATAAACTTTGCCTTCTACATTCTAAAGGATTTCTAGGAGAGAATCCTTTCCTAAATTTTGTGCTC
This sequence comes from Eueides isabella, assembly GCA_019049475.1. Taxonomy (NCBI): domain Eukaryota; kingdom Metazoa; phylum Arthropoda; class Insecta; order Lepidoptera; family Nymphalidae; genus Eueides; species Eueides isabella. The sequence continues at coordinate 9,470,054 of CM032389.1, read as the reverse complement.
CTATGTTATCCTTGAATCCCGTTTTATAGAATTTCATCAGTGAAAAGATATCTACCGTATCGTAAAGGAGATTTACTGGGAAATGGTATATCTACGGCGTTAAAATGGAGAAAAATATGAGACAATGCAGGTTTATTGACACAGGGCTTTGTTTTAAGTTCGAACTAATTAAATGGACGCCATTTTTTTACTCATATGTAATATGTCTGATTAAATTTTACTGTTTCTTAGTTCAAATACTAGTCAGAAAAATAAGTGCAAATATTTCTCCAAGATCTGATAGGATAAATGTGCATTGATTGTAATACAAATAAATTGTTAGAAAATTTTAAGTACGATAAGTTCTGTTTCAATTGCTTATCAACCTCTATATATCTATAGATACTTATATAGTTAAGTAACTTAAAATTATCTTGATTAAATTAAAAGTATTACTTTATATGAATCTTGACCGTCTTAGGGTAAGTCTTTCGAACTATTTAAGTTATTTAGGGTTTGGCGTTGTAAATCTTAATCGCAACAAAGTTAGAGTAATGACCCGTGAAGTAGATCCCGCACATAAATTTTGGTTAGGAGTGATAAGGAAAATTAAATATAAAACAAAAAAATGTTAAATTAAGAATTTGAATAAAAAAGTTTTATAAATTACGCTTTAGTTTGTATTATTCACGTATCAGTATTTCACGTTAAGTTTTTTTTTTTTATGGAAGAGACGGCAAACGAGCGTACGGATCACCTGGTGGTAAGTGATCACCGTCGCCCACGGCCCCGTGTAACTCCAAAGGAGCTACAGGAGCGTTGCCGTCCTTTAAGGTGGATGGGCATCGGGGCCCGGTGTACCTAATGCGAAACGCAGTGGCCAAAGCCACTACTTAACGCCGGTCTTAAATGCCGGGGGTGGTAATAATCCGGTCGAGTCTGCCCATGCGTGTTGCCATTACTGGCAACGTGACTCTACCACACGCACTTTAGTCGCCTCTTACGACACCATCAGTACCAGGGTGATCCTATTCTAAGCCGGAATCACACGGCAAAAAAAGTTTTCTGTATTTACTCTAAAAAATACCTTGTCATTGACAGTACAGAACTCATAGTAATTCTACAGAAGTCCCTTGTCTAGTAGAAGTTAATAATCTAATAACAGCCTACACTGTAATAGAGAAGTCACTTGAAACTTTGTTGTTTTAATTAATTAAGACAGCAAATACTAAGATGACACACCTAGTTCATACTGTGGCTTCGTACAGTTGGCAAAGTCACTAATTAAATTAAATGAGCACCCTTTGAGTAGAACTCTCAAATTTAACGCCCTAGGTACAATTTCAACAGTAGATATATTAACCACTCAGTACTAAAGTTTATTAAGGGAATGAACATTTATCTGCAGTGAGTTTTGAAATAAGCAAACTTACTTAATATTCCTAATAAATGTACACGTGAGGCCTGTCGTGGCGCAGCGGCACAAGCGCGTGACTGTAACCGACAGGTTGTGGGTTCGATCCCCACTCGAAGAAATGAAATATTTAATATTTTCATTTCTTCTCTATGGTACAAGGCAAAACACGGCGTTGAATTCCGCCACTCAACACGCAATACCTCAAATTCGTTGGAAAGTGGGGGGGACCGAAGTGGAACGTGGTGGATACAACGTGAAGCTGAGAAGAATAGAGTATAAATGTATACGTAAATAATAAAATATAAAAAAAAAACAAACAATAAATCAACAAAGCCCTGCTTAGAGTTCGGTCACTCAAGCAATGTCTCGAAGAAAAAAATTGAAAAGAAAAGAAACATCGTTCATCTTTTTACAATTCAATATCATTTAACAAGACCATATTGATCGCATAAAATAGATCAATCTATATGTAAACAATTATATAACGTTTAATTTTAGTAGTGACTAACGCCGCCTACTCGCTATGTTCCAACTTCGAGTTTCATACTAGCTATTATTCATATTTAAATCAAGCTAGCTAAGGCACAGTTTGCTTAACTAAAACCTATCTACTACTCTGCAACTTAAATGGTGCATAGAGAGGAACTATATGATAGTCTAATAAAGGTAAGATCGCTAATTCGCTAAGATAGTATTTATGTCAAATATATTAATAGGTTCTATATTTTTAAATATTAATTTTATAAAACTTTACTAAATCAATGATATATTGAAATAAAATAATATAGACTGAGGTCAAAGAATAAAACAAGCGTATGACTGTAAAACCGTTAGGTTGTGGGTTCAATCCCTACTCGAGAGATTTATATATTAAATATTTTTAGATTAAATATTCAATGTTTTCATTGCTTCGCTCTGCCATGTAAGGAATACAGTGTGAATCTGAAAAGAAGAATAAAAATATAATATGATGATTTGAATGAACATTTGATCTTACGTACACTTTCGAAATAAAAAAAATTAAAGACCTCTGATGAAGAGGACATAAGCACGTTAAAACTTATAAAAAATATAAAACGAACGGACGTTAAAAAACGGTGCATTGTGGTATACCAAAGTTAAACAAATCACGTTCGACAAACAAACAAACAAACAACAGTAAACTAGATCAAATAAACTGGTCACACGGATACAAGAGCGTACAGAATAGTAATGGATTAACTAAAAAAACTAAAGGCGATATTTAAATAACCCCTTATTCAATTATCGCCTTAATTGTTAAGACACTCCGTTCTTATTAAGAACGAATTATTAAACCGAATTATTTTTGTGTTTAGTGGCGGAAGACAACGCTGCGTTTCACCTTGTTACCAGAGTAAATCAAAAAAAGCAAATGAAAATCTTAAATACATATTGTGGATGGTACATTAACTTGTGACGTACTGTGCGGTTAGAAAATTCGGCGGCAGGTACCAAGTCAAACAGTTCTGCAGAACACTGCCCGTGCTAAATCCGGTAGAGAACGTACAGTGAATATACGTCTTTATGCAAAGCCAAAGTGTCAAGCCCCTTACAGATCATTGGGTCCTCAACGATTCGAACGGCTCGACGTTATACGCGATCAAATGGTTCAAGCTGTTAGTGAGGTGCACCAGCCCAGAGGTGAGAACAGTATTCCATCTGAGGCCAAACCAGGGCCCTGTACATGCCAAGCCGATGATACTCGAGTAGCGAACGAACACAATAAGAAAATATATAAAATACAGCCAATATTACTATATACCTTGTGTTTGTGTCAGTTTCACGTTGTATCCTAGGTAGACTTTCAGCTACTTTCAGCCAAATTGTAGTTTGCCTTGACACCAGATCGAGAATTTGAACATTTTAATATTTGAAAATTATAATAAATAGATAAAAATAAAGAGCATATCGAGGCCTGTCGTGGCGCAGCGGCACAAGAGTGTGACTGTAACAGACAGGTTCTGGGTTCGATCCCCAGTCGAGGAAATGAAATATGTAATATTTTCAATTTAAAATATTTAATGTTTTATTTCTTCGCTCTGGTAATAAGGCAAAGCGCGGCGTTGAGTTCCGCCTTTCAACACGCAATGCCTCAAATTCGGCAGAGAGTGGGGAAAGGAAGTGGAACGGAGTGTCATAACACTAGGTTCCACTTTCGTTCCCTCTGCCTACCCTGCCTAATGCGGGATACAGCGTGAAGCTGAGAAGAAAAAAAAAAATATCGAGACGTGTTCATTCGAGGAACTGCTAGCACCTAGCACAAGAACACTGAACGGTTCGGAGTACGTTGCGGTCTGTTTCATAAGTCACACCGCAGGGACTGGCGAGGCAGTCGCACCAAGTTCGATCGTCTTTAAGTGGTACTCTTAAATATTCATTTCGTCGCGTGGGAATCGAACCCACAATCTGTTGCGTTTACAGTCATACACTTGTGCCACGACTAGCCTCAATAAATATCATATAACCCGAAAAAATATATACGAGCATGTTGCGTGCCAGCTCTATTAACAATGAATCAATAGCGCGATAAAAGAAGTCCGTGCAGGTGCCAAGGGTCGCGCGATATTGAGGCATAATTCACAAGCCGCATGATCAGCTACAAGTATAATAGCATAGATAGGATTTTCGTAACCACCGTAATGTTAGAAATATACATTTATGTTTTCGTGAGTTCAAGTAGCAAATATGTATGTGGTATTTAATGTGTAGATCTGAATATATTTAGGATTCTAAAAAAGCTCGGTAGCCATTGATTTAATGCTTACTAGATAAGAGAAAAGAAATTAGAAATCACTAAAAACGTATAGCCTGCAGTCGTCGGCTACATCTCAAAAATGTTCAAACATAAAGTACCTTCTTTTCTAAGTCTTTTACCTGCACTTTTAGCTTCTCTCCGCGTGGGCAATTGGATATTATAACATAGAATTGTGTGTGACATAGTCCAAATGCCTTACTTAATTTCTTAAGAGTAGATATAGTACGTTTTATAGAAATTAATATCATGAAAATATATATAAAAATATATATATATATATATATATATATATATATATATATATATATATATATATATATATATATATATATATATATATATATATATATATATATATATATTCTCACATTCTTCTCTAAGACCCTAGATGGGTTCATTTCGCTGCCTATATATTCGCCAACCACTATTCATGTCATTTACACGCGCGTGTCTCGTTTTTCATACACTACAGTTTTATGTAAGCACAATTTGGGCAAGTTCGTGAAACCACATCTTATTTCGATGGCCATGTGATTTATGTCGTCAATTACAGCGGAACCTACTGTGCGGCTTTTGCCCGTACCAAGGAGACATAAACATAAAAAGTACGTAATAAAATATCTTATTTCTTGGATTTGGAAATATTTTTTAAGTGAATTTACTATTTAATATTTGAATATTTGTTATGTTAAATAATTTACTTACAGTATAATAAGCGTCAGTTTACATGCTACATAAAAAGATCTATAGGTAGATATATTAAAACGAGAAGCAATAATTTATTTACTCGCAAAAATTAGTCTTAGTCTTAGTCAGTAGTAAGCGTCAGTTTACATGCTACATAGAAAGATTATCTATAGGTGTTTTAAAACGAAAAGCAAAAAATTATTTACCCCTTTTCACAAAAAATACGCTTAGGAGTATGATATTTGGCACAATTTGAATTTGTATAGAGAAAGAGTGTATGCATTCTTTTTTACGGAGATATGAATGAGCACTACGCCGGAGACGAATGCTGGCAGTTTCATGGACCGTGTTTCGTATCAACGTCTCCGTTCTCCAAGAAAACTCAACTAAGGAACGATAGGATAAGGAAAGTCACATATTGAAGTGTTTCAGACATGTCTCTCGAAGAGGAAACAGTTCCATCAACTAATTTCTCCCTTATTATAATAAATTAATAAATAAATAAGGTTAATTTCTCCCTTATTATAATAAATGTTGACAAACGTCTTTCTTTTAATTTAAGAAATTAATTTACTAACTAGAATCTTAAGGCAAGGGCATAGTACAAGGCACTAGAGGGCGAGAAATATTTTTCATGCGTTGGACGGACCAAATTAAAGCTGCAGTAGGGGGTACGTTATAAGAGTGTACCAGGCAGCCTGCCTGTAGAGATACGAGTATGTGGCGAACGCTTGTAAGGCGTATAACATCTGCCCCTAATGGCACTTCATGATGACCACGATCTCTCTGATAAGAGTGTCACAACGAAGAAGAAAAATTAGTATTTCAAACTGATTAAATAAAAATTACACACAAAATTCTTTATTTTGAATAATATTATACACTATCGTATAAAGTGACAAAGACGTCGCTAAGGCGACGCCTTTCGTACGCGTAGTTTTTCTATAGTTTATATTTAATACGTTAAATCTTCGAAGCAAGCAATCCTTTGAGGATGTAAAAGTTTGTGAAATGTTTTCCTTAGTTCACTAAGTCGACTCAATAAAAGTTAGACTGTGAGAAAATGTAGCATTTGAGAATTTTATTTATTTTATTAGGTGAAACCTGGTAAAAATGTGTACGGAAGTACAGAATTTTACCAGGCGCCTACACATATTTTTTTTTATTATTTATGTTAGTTAAAATAGTTATATGTTTTAAAGTTATAATACGCATAGTACATACTTACATATTTAATTGGTACTAAAGAAGAGTAAAATTTGTAATCCAAAACAATAACATTTTTTTAACAATAATAATTAAAACTTTGTCTTAATTAAAGCCGTCTCATTCGAAATTATACAGCATTTAAGATTTAAGCTTTTGCTAAAGTTTATTAGGCGCAAGTCATCATTTCCTTAGAGCTATTCAAAGCTATTAAAACTGTTAGGCGAGACTCCATTAAAACGCTCTAAAGTCTATAAATCAGCAACTTCATTTTCAGAGAAAACAAGATACGTTTATATAAAGTGTTTCACCACGTCTAACTTAGAATATCTCTCCCTTAAATATTAAAGTCCATATTTCAATGCTCTCAGGATTTACGTGAATGAGAGTAAACTTTGATTACTCCATTATGCAAAGGTCCTACCATTAGTTTCTACAGCATAATATTTTTTTTTATGATTCCATACCCCATAAGGAAAAAAATAAACTCTTTTAGGATCGCTTTGCTTTCCGTCTGTCTAGATCATATTGTTTAGGTTGTCTGGCAGAGATCTCTGATAAGGCCGCCTGCTCGCTATTCTTGTTCATGTTTTTTTTATTTTCCTGTAATGTAGTGTACTAAATATTTTTATTATTATTTATAATATTTTATTCTCATTTAAAGAGACCTCGACATCGAGACCTCTACATATAACTCTCAAGCTAAAATTAATACTAAGTATAAGTATACTTACATATATTTTGGAGTACAGAAAAAATCAACTTGCTCAGTCTACAACCAAAGATACAAATATTTTGTATGAATTCGCCGCGTAATTAAAACCTATATTGTACTTTACGTGGATCTTAGTACAATATTAAAAAGATTTCTCAAAGGGCATTAACATTTAACTAAAACTTAAAGTAGGCGTAAACACAGGCCGATTAAATCCTTTTATGCACAAAAATATTATTATGAAAGTTTACATAACTTTATTTTTAATCGCACATCGAATGAAGGGTTGTACTCACTGCGGGACATCAAAAGTACCTTATAACTTTGGCGGGGAAACGTTAGCCTTCTATTCATCATCTGGCGTTTTAGATGCCAAGAGGCAAAGTGAAAAGTTTCTATTGTTATTCTAAAGACCTTTTATTGTATGTACTTTCACGCTCGGATAATTTATGTTTAAAAAGTTTCAAATACCTGAAGTATTATACGGCATATTTTTATTGAACAAAATATAGTAGCATCTACTAATGAAAAGGTAAAGGACGAATGAGTAGCTCAATCAAATTGCATTATCGCTATGGAGCAGTCACAGGGAGACGGCAGACGCAATAAATTGAATTACGGTTCCCACAACCTCTACTGGTCTAAAAAATCGCCTTTGAATCATACCGCGGACATTTCTTTTGAGAGATAATCGAAATTCCTCTCCTTCACATTTCCTCCCCAGGGACAATTGAAATTTCTTGTGATATTTTATTTTATATTGGCGATATAGATAATTTTTATAAAATAACAAAATATCGGAAAAGAAATGGAGTAGATCGTGGCGCAGGAGCACAATCGTGTCACTGTAAACACGAAGGTTGTAGGTTCGATCCCGACTCGAAGAAATAAAATATAATATATAATATTATATTTTAGGTAAAGTGTGACGATGAGTTCCACCACTTAATACGCAATGCCTCAAATTCGGCGGAAAGTGAATGTCTTAGCACTGTGTTCCCAAGTTTCTACTGCTATGTTCGATACGCAGCCATGTTCGATATATAGCGTATAAAAATAGGTAATAGATACTCTAAGTTACGATTACGTTTAGTTGTTAATCAATTATTCCAGTAGAAACTGTCTGTTGCGGTCTGGGAGAACCGCAGCGTCCGTGCAATCACTGACTATTGTCCTATCTAGTATTCATTAACGATGGCTTTTAATATTTTAAAATATTGCGTATTATACTTGTGAATATGAAAATAAATATCTCATGCTTAACTTCTTTTCTGAGTATTGTCATATGATGATAATGGTCGTCTTGCATTTATATTGTAATATATATTGAAAAATTTTATTTATTTATTAACGAAAAATTAAAATTATTTGTTTTGTAACTTACGCCTAATAAGTGAGATTTAAATGCCATGTGAAAACAACGAAATGGTCCCTTTACCCTATTATATGCTGCTTTCCGTTACGTGACACTAGCACAAGTGATGATATCCTCTTACATATATCATAAGAAATTCATCTCGAACATCTGACCCTCGTAATGTAGCATACAGCACGAATTGGTCAGTTTAAATATTTCTTACATATTATATATTCATAAATTTCATTATTGAAATATTTTTTAATGTAATCTAAATACACTTAAATAATATTAAACCTTTCGGGATTGCTAGTTCTAACTATAATCTTTACATAAAACGTATCAAATATTTAATTGTTAACCAATTACTCCAATACAGTGATAGGGAGCCGTCTGCGGTGGTTAGGGGAACCACAGTCTGTGCATTCAGCCATTGTCGTATCATATATCCTCGTAGATATATGAACTACTGTACATAATATATTCGTATATGCAAAACTTACTATGTAACAAACATAACATTTCTATTTCTATTGGGCATTTATTTAAATAAGAAATTAATATTTTTAAAGATACACCTAAAATTCAACACACGATTTATTGACATCAAAATGTGACCCACAATTTCATAATTTACATTCTTATATAAACAAACATATTTTACTATTTAACATTACATTAGCAATTGTAGAGATACTAATTACATCATTTAGCGTAATTTGAACATAAGAATTTCAACCACTATTAACAATAAAATGCCAAAAACATATATAATTTTTACTGCATCATTTTGGTAATATAAATACTCAAAAGTGAATTTCACAAATTTCATAATCTTCCTTCGTCTTTATCTTCACGTGCCATTAAACTAGCCTAATTAAATACCCTCAAAGTGTAACGATGCGATGTTGAGGATTTTTGAGCAATATATAAAATGTAGGCACCTATAATACGGGCTGCGCACATTTTATAGCATTCCTTTATTATTATTTGAGAGATCTATATACCGAATGATGTGATAAGACATGCGTAGGTAAAATTTAATAGTACTTGGCGTAGGGACAAAGCGTGTAAATGGTTCTTTCACATTTCTTCGCTCAAGTAAAAAGGCAAAAGGCGGCGTTGAGTTTCGCAACTCAACTAGCAATACCTGAGATTCGTCAAAAAAACGTATACCTATACCTACCTACATACCTATATACGTACGCCTACAGCATTAAGCTGAAAAAGAGGTAATATATCATTAATTAATAATATGAAATATAAATACAAAATATTTAAAATTTAATTTAAATAACATAAAACGACTGCACAACTAACTAAACGCAGTTATGACTAGCTATTTATCATTTTAAAAAATACCTTTTAAATATTTACAAATTATTACCATTTAATTCCATTTAATATTAAAATATTTTATAAAAGAGACTAATAAACGACAAACTTTACTCAAGAAATGCGATAAGACAATGAAAAAATCTTTGGGATGTGGGAGCGCGCAGATGTATAAGTCTGAACGCCTTCTGAATAATTACGCCGTCTTGAGGCTTGAGGCACCTAAGGCTATGCACGGTATTCAATAAAAATTTGTACATTGATATTTATGTTTATGAACAACTAACGGCATCTGCCGGACTGAATATTGTTAATAAACGTACCGTTAACAACATGTAGGTATAAAATATTTTAAATATGTAAGCATTTTCCCGTTCTGTAAATCGACGTGGTCAATTAGAGGGGTAAAAAGTGAGTTCTTAAGATCATTTTGAGATCATTAAGAATGGGTAAATTTCTTGGAACCTTTTAACTACATTACTTACATTAATTTGGCCTATTTGGCACATAACATGAAAAATGTATAGAGTTATAAAAGAAATTAATATATACGTGTAAGATAAAAAATTGTAAATACAAAAATATCTAGTAAATAATGCATTTATTAAATCAATTCATTTACAAAGCGGACTTCCCTATAATACAATTAATTAAGAAACTTTGAAATGTTTAACAGAGTACATCTAAGTTGAGGATAGTAAAATAAGTTAGGCTCTTGTCAAACAAGGATATGCACTTAGCTGGGGATCCATTCGACTAAAACTTGACTACAGCTAATCTAATGTCGATGAAGATACTGACTTCAGAATTGTTCAGGCTAAAACAATAAATATTCTGTAAGCTAATTAAATCTCAAAAATATTTTACAGGACCACGGACTATTCATAACAATAAAATTAACAATATCATATTAAATTTAAGATGCCTTTGAATTGTAAAACACGGTCAAAATGATAATCAACTTATCTCAAAATAATATTTTGTCAAATATTATTAAAAAGCAACAATCATTATGACTATAATATGATGTCCTACAGGTTTCATATATTACAATTGCTTTACGCTTTACTCCATGCAAGATATTTAAGAAAGAAGTTTCGTTAATTTTAATTACTAAATTGTAAGTAATAGAAATGTCTTTTAAAAGTATTAGTGCGATTAGTTACATTATATCAATTTGTATTTGTCACAGCTGAAAGCATTGTGGTTAGCGACAAGTTTCATGCATCAAACCCTAAACGCGATTAACGACCGCCCGCAGTCGCCATACTGGGTCTTATATTCACTATCATTCATTAATGTAGTATTAATTCTATATTATCCTATACTCATGCATCAGCTTAATTTTAATAAATAAATTATAATCATGAAAAAATGAACTACATAGTACATACTACAATATTACATTTTTTTTATATTACGCACGTTACATACAGGTGCATATGCGTAAATTGATATTTGATTTTGGGATATAGATTTGCGAATTTTAAATTTACAATAAGTCAACTTATTTTCAATAAGTCAACTAAGGTAAACAAGTAACAAAAACAAATATGCAAAGGGCTCATGAGCACTTTTTAGCGTGTTACTATAAACGTGGTTGCGAGTTTGTTCAGTGGAAAGTAGGGAACGGAAGTGTCATAGTAGGAGTTTCTTTAAGAATTATTCCTAAGGTTCCCCTGACTACCATTCTATGTGTAGGATACAGCATAAAGCTAAAAAATATATTTGACACTCACTAATTAAGCAAACAATTACACTATTTACATAACTCCGTTATTACGAGAATCGCTTATAATTCTAATTTCACTACAAGCTTTTGCTATATCATAATGTTATTTGTAAGATAAGGTGATGAGACTAAATAAACCAAATATGAAATAATCTTAAAAAAAAAATTAAATATGAAATAATCCACAGACACATTCACGGAATGTTATATATTACAACACGCAATAACTCAAATTCGGCGGAAAGTGGGGAACGGAACAGGAACGGAGTGTCTTGGCACTAGGTTCCCGGGTTCCCTCTGCCCACCCTGCCTCGTGCGGGATACAGCGCAAAGCTAAAAAAAAAACTCTAGGACACTTATTTTCAAATGATAGATAACATTAATTAGGTATATCGGTTGCATTAAAAGAAAGATATTTTATTATATTAATATTTTTTATATGGAGCTGCACAAAAAGTATAGGTACAAGGTAAGACATGGGAGTTTCAGTTTATTACGTCATAGCGGGTAGTATTAGCATAAAATATTTGAGTATATGTTGCACTCAGTAAATTGAAACCGAAGTTTGGTCGCCCATAATACCCTCTAAGTTACGCGTACTTCAATATAGGGCTGAATTATTTATAACTCCTTCGTAGCTCGTAAAATATTTATTCCTTACCATATAACGTGTTTCATGCCCCGTTATAATTATATAATTTTGTTTAAATTAAAAAAAAGAACGTATTAATATTCTTTTAAGTTGTAAATTGTACATACACACATACAGAAATACTAAATCACAAATATATATTTTTAAGTAAACTCCAGATACGAGTATATTCGTTACATCCAAAAATAATACGCGGAATTTGAAAAAACGTTAAATTTTTTACACTTTTCGTAATTATTTTTGAAATAATACTTTTGTAAACTTTAACGTTTTGTTACAGCCACTTAAAACAGCCTGTTACAAAGGCTCATAAACAATTTTTTAGACGCATCTGTGTTCTTACCAAATGAAGGGAAACAAACACCATACTTCATGAAGAGGGTTCTTTCGGAGTACGGATTACATTGGCATTTACTTAAGTATAACATACCGCAGAATTTTCCTCATAGCAATGGATCTAAGTTTACAAACGAGTAATAAGGATAAAGATTTTTTTTATTCGTTGTTGTTTTTATTTACAACGGTTTCTGGCACTTTTATTTGATTTAGTGCCCCACAGGAGCTAACAAAATTTATTATTTACTACAAATTGTTAAAATTTAATTAAATACATTGAATGATAAAAAGAATAGTCATATAAATATCATATTACTAAGTTTATACACAAAACGAGTAGGTACTTTGAGGAAAACGTATGAACATTTTTTAATAAAATTGTATATTATAGATATCAAATTTTAAGCCAATTTTCAAATCGCTCAACATTAGAGTTCTAAAATCTGTACGAAACTATTTAGCCAACAAAATAATTAATTGAACAGAAACACTCAAACACCTACAGAAATATTTTGATATCAAGTATAGCTTTAAGGACGCATAACGCCACTTGGCATAGTATACAGTAGAATTCAGAGTCAGATAGCAAGTAAGGCAGTTTGCAAACGGAGGCAAAGACTTAAATTATTGTTATTGTTCTGTTGTCTTTGTCTTTTATAATAGCTGGCAACATTACATGGTTTTGTAACACTATATTAACTGTTTTATTGATGTTGATGATTATTTTTTTATTCATAGAATGCACTACTGTGTGAGTGCACACCTATTGTGGTAATATTTATATAAAAATATATATATAAACATATATATATATATATATATATATATATATATATATATATATATATATATATATATATATTTATATAAAAATATATATATAAACATACGCCACGATAGGCTAGGAACTATCTGTACCTAAGTATAGCTACATATAGCTAACCAAAACCAAAGTTCATGTCCCACGAGATACATTGTAATTTAAAATACCTATTGTTATTATTATAATGGGGACAATAAGAATAAATATACTGTTCTGAAAACATTTATATATTTTCATGAAATAATATGCGTGAAATATAAATCACTTTCACGTATGCATAGAGAAATGTTTCACAAAAATGTATGAAATAAAATGATGGCTTACAGATGTCATTTGCAACACATTTTTGCCGTAGATTTTGATGACGCCATTACGCAGGGTAAACGGTCTGGTCGTTGTCCATTCGATGCTGTCGTTCGATTTAATTTAGCGCAGCCGGCGGTTACCCTAGCCCGGTTAATTTGGAAATGATTATTACCTACACTCTCCCCTATAGAGCAAAAAATCGCAACTGCAACGCCTCTTAATGCTTTCTTAATGAAAGGCTGTATCTTTATCGTTTTTTCATTTATCGCATAGGAAACTCATCTATCTTCCACATTTCCTAATTAAGTTTCCTGACGTGATACTGATGAAAGTATATAACATTGTATTTTTTTTTTACTATGTTTTTTAAAGTGTTATTCCACACTTAGGACAGAAAATACTAAACTTAAATTTAAAAAGCGTATAAAAATTTTGAACGAAGCAGGATTTGAACCCGCGCCTCTGGAATACCGTTCCAGCGCTCTGACCAACTAAGCCATTCGTTCTCACCGAGCTCCGTCGAAATTCTTATACGCTTGTTACAACTTATTTATGTTGTTAGCATCTCTGTAGGGAGATTTTTACAAATTTCCGCTACCCAAAGACAACTCGTAAGAATTATCGTTTGGCAAGAGAGAATACTATTTATTTTTAATATTTTTTAAATTTAAGTTTAGTATTTTCTGTCCTAAGTGTGGAATAACACTTTAAAAAACATAGTAAAAATAATAAAAATAAATAGTATTCTCTCTTGCCAAACGATAATTCTTACGAGTTGTCTTTGGGTAGCGGAAATTTGTAAAAATCTCCCTACAGAGATGCTAACAACATAAATAAGTTGTAACAAGCGTATAAGAATTTTGACGGGGCTCGGTGAGAACGAATGGCTTAGTTGGTCAGAGCGCTGGAACGGTATTCCAGAGGCGCGGGTTCAAATCCTGCTTCGTTCAAAATTTTTATACGCTTTTTAAATTTAAGTTTAAAATAACATTGTAATTTCATTAGTTTGTATAGGTATGTCTAAATATATTTAATCACTATGAAGTTAAAAAGAAAAAAGATTACTACAAGAATGAGCATTCCCGTGTTCTGGAATTTCTCTCTTTTTTGTTGATGCAGAAAATTCTACGAAACAATTCTATAGGCGACCTCGTTCCATAGAATTTTGAAGAATGTCTGAAAAAACCGGAGTTTTAAAACTTAAATGCAGGCATAAGCATAAAACTGTACAAAATATATTTTAAACCAAGTTCTTTTCAGCTTAACATGCACCCAATTGTAAAATAAAATAAAAACTACTTAGAAAAATATGAAAAATTGATGCAACCCTACTACACCTACCGTACCGTATTGTGAATAAGCAAATCAATGTTGTTTTAGTCAATTTTTAAAAGCTAACATGTGTTCGTTTTAGGTTTTATTTTAAAACCAAAAACGTGGACGTGTCGGCTTTAAACAGGAGCGCCATCGATTTGCTGAAAGCCCATACGCTATAAACATTGTAAGCAAAGCCAAACAATATTCGAATACGTGTATGTACTTAGGCGCAGTACATATCGAGTCGGAAGCATTGTTTGTGGAGTTCAGTCGCAATCACTCAAAAGTACTGCATATAGTGATGACTGATGACATTTGTTATAGTATTTTGTTTAAAGTATATAAATCATTTTGATTTATTATTTTATTTATTAAATGATATTTTAACCAAGTATTTTCACACTTTAGTTTACAATTAAACTGATTATATAAATTATAATTAAAAAAATATAATAATTATATCTTAAATATTTGACATGCGCTCCTGATAATAGTTATCATTAAAGTAAGGGTTTTTAGAAGAACCTGAATATAAAAGAACACATAACATATAAAATTATTTGTTGATTTTTTTAATACACAAAAATATTTTAAACAATAAATTTAATAATAATCTATTTCCATATTAATTAATAATAAAATTAAGCGTATCGATATAAAAACGATTAATTTGTCGATAAAGATGCTACATCACGTTTTCAACTACTGAGTACGGGGAGGCAGGGGTGGTTTTAAGAACTAAAAGCACAGCGTACCTAGATGTACGAGGCACAAAACCACAAAAGGCCTCGGCTACAATGTAGGTACAACACAATAGAGAATACGAGCATTGTTGCTCGCTTTTAATAACGAAAGAATATGATGAAAACAGATTCATGTTCTGTTATTGAAAATATGTGCAATGTTCAAAACTAAATGGAAAGTTTTTTATTGCAAGTAACATTAACTTTATCATTTTTTATAAATTATTTTTTAATAATTAAAATGTATATTTTACATTGCATCACACCGTGATGATGATTACTCTGATTAACATTAATATGTTGCCGATTCTCATTTGCAAAAAGAAAAGTTTAATTTTCCTAATAAAAGATGATTTTCAATTGAAATCTCATTCGGGTCATATTTATTCATCGTAAAAAGTAATAGATATTTTCAGTCTTACTTATTTACTCTACTCACCTAGTCAGTCATTCATTCAAATAACAGCTTATACCACAGTAGTCTATTTAATATTCTAATGTTTTGGCTAACATCTTACTCTTTCTTAGAAGCTATTAAATACATTGAGCAAGTCTTAACACCCACACTACTAAGTATATCTGCGTCTAATAGCTCGATATAACTCTAGATGATTTCATTCCAACGACAATTCATTTCCTCGACCATTCATTATATCATAGCAATTAGTTCCAGAAGTCCAATAAAAGAGAAAAATTACAAACAGCTGAAAAATGTCTTAAAATAATGTTGCAATATTGTTGTGATCGTCTAAAACATGTATGATATATATATATATATATATATATATATATATATATATATATATATATATATATATATATATATATATATATATATATATATATATATATATATATATATATATTCTTTTTTTTTTAGCTTCACGCTGTATCCCGCACTAGGCAGGGTAGGCAGAGGGAACGGAAGTGAAACCTACCCTGCCTCGTGCGAGATACAGCGTGAAGCCGAAAAAAAATAATAAAAAAAATCAATATAAATATATAATTGAAATACAAATATAGAAGCATAGTAACCTGAAAGCTTAGCCGAGAAAAAAATAAATGATATATTTCACAAGTATTACAAAAAATCTCGTTAAACCAACTCTTGCTGACGCCGCTTATTCGGTACTTTTAATTTATCATTTCCACACGAAATCCCTAAAACTTCCATATCAGAGGGTCGGGAAACCTTTCCGAGTGTCTTTTGGGAAATTCACGCTAAAGTTACGCTTTAAATATTTTAATAAACTCGTATTAAAGCCGTAAAAAACACTTTGCGTTCCCGTTTTTTACTCGCGACACCCTACTGAGGATTTTACCGCAAATTTTGAGTACAAGGCTGAATGTACTCGATGTAGGGTGCAATGCTTTATAGGGCGTATTTCATTATTCATAATGCTTTGTTCTGAACTTTGGGCTCCTGTTTTGGACGTGTTCTGTTGTTTTTGACGGGACGAGTTTCACTACACTTGTGTGTAGAAAAGTTGGAGTGAATGAGTTCCAAGACAAAGCTAAACAGGTTATTGTTTTACTGTCGGTGAAATTAAATCAGTTTTTTGACTGCTACTAACAATATGACTTTAAATTATTCATGTTTACTAGTACTATTAAGTGACCTGACAAATAACTGTCATATACTTGTGCATATACTCCTGGCCATGCTATGTAAATATTAGAAAAATAAAATAATTTAAAAATATAACTCCAACAATTCGATTATTTTGTACAACAATTATTGACAACTATCTTAACTTAAATCGTTAATTTAAATCTAAATGTAACTTAAATGTAACCCTATAAATTAATGTTTTTTTTGCTCAACCGGCGCTCCAACTGCAAGAGCAGTAAGATAAAGGTGTAGTGAATGAAAAAATACAGATATGAACTTTATCTAATATTTAAATACGTAAATCCACAGCAAGAATCATACAGGCGTATATTCAAGGGTAGACTTTACCTTTGCGTTATTCGTTTATGATAATTCACATCGGTCGCATAATGCGATGGTGTGTTGAGACGATTTGCCCAGATTTTTATTTGAAAATCTCCATTTCGGGTGAATTTTATGTAAGACATACGTATAAAGTCAGTTTTACTGTAAGCCTCGATATTGTTTTAGCACATCTCCATTTGAATGGCATTGTCCCAAAAATGTTATAGGGAAAAATATATATACCTACTTACATATACCTATCACAATCTGGTGATATTGGACGTGTACAGGTGTACACTAATTATCATTTAGGAGCATTAATTGGTAAAAATAATTAAGACGAAACAACTAATAAGGGACTAACCAATTATTAAGACGAAATAATAATTTTGGGTGGTGGAGTAAGTCCCAACATTGCGTGTGCCTTATACTTTGAAAACAATATGACGGTACATCACTGGTTTTTAGCCTACTTATATAGATAACCTCTTATAAATAAACAGTATAAAATTTTTGCATTACTAGTTCTATTATATGTAAATCTGGATTGTCTATTTTGTGATGGCTCTAAATAAGGTATTGTTGGGAATACAACGGACAGTGCTTGTCGATTTTATAACCGGGCGCTATGATTTAAGCGGCAGACGCTTTCGTACTATTGATTCGTGCCATTATTCACAAACTCAACCTGAAATTGATGTTTTAATACAATGGAATGAGGTTAATTCTCAGTTATGGTTATCATGAATGCATGTTTCCTTGTTATATTTTACTTATTTCTTTATAATATTAATTAGTAATATTACGTTTACGTAAATCTACATGTTTACGACATTTATTAATGTAATAGAAATAATAACTTTTACAAATTTTGTTTATTGTCTGTACGTTTGTACGCGCTAATCTCAGAAACGGCTAACCAGATATAAATGCCGTTTTATAGATTATATTTAGACTACATTCCTTTAACATTTAGTGTTTGTTTTATTTAAATCGGTTGATAAATAAAAAAGATACAACTATTCAGTTTCAAAATGTATCCCGGACATGGCAGGGTAGGCAGAGGACACTTGATCACCTAGTGTTATAACACTCCGTTCCATTGTCCACTTTCTGCAGAATTTGCGGAAAGTAAGTGGCGGATCTCAACACCGCTATTTGCCTTGTTACTAGAGCGAAAAAATTAAAACAATAAATATTTTAATTGAAAATATTTTTTTTTCTTCGAGTGGGGAAAGAACCTACACCTGTCGCTTTCATAGTCACATGTTTGTGCCCCTGCGCCACGGCAAACCACTCTCAGAAAGTAATGGAGATTAGTAAATGAAAAAGAGTCATTCATATAGGCGAATTCCTGAGCAGGTCGCTAGTGTAATATGTACACAGCTTTTATGTGATAAATCACATATAAGACGTATTTATATAATTGTATTACTATTTTCAGTTGGCCAGAATATAGAACTAGGATATGATATTAATATATTATAAAACACCAAAGAGAATGGAAGCGTTAAAAGCAAAGAGAAACCATACAAATTAGCAGGATAGATAATAATTGAATAACCGTGCGGTACGGTGTCTGTGGTACTTCATAATCCGTGTGTCTGGACGACGACAAGGGTAGTTCTTTTTACTCTTTTTGGAAACCGAGCATTCAATTTACCCCATTCCATAAGTGATATGATATCACTTATAGAATCAATCAATTAAGAAAAAAAAATATATATTTTTATTGTTTGTATATTATGGATTTATAAATATTAATCAACTGTAATCCATAATATAATGAAATAACAACCATTTTTTTTTCATGGTTAAGATAATATTGAAATTACCGAAGTATTATATATTTATATAATGTAATATTAAACAATGAAGTTTACTATAAGTATTGTATTAGCTTTGTAGCCTAACATGAAGTCAACTTGTCATACGTCACTCCAACTTACCATTTTAGATTCACTTTATTTTTTTATAACAAAACAAATAAGTGCCTTCTAGCAGAACAATCCTAGATAATAAAATAATTACTTTTAACTATTTTATATATGACGCAAAGCGTGAACATATCAAAGGACTTTGAAATCAAGAGTGTTTCAAAAACGCGTGTAATTCAATTTGTTATTCGTCGATGCGCATGCTTTAATTTAATACTCTCGCTTTTCAACCAATAACCTAATGTCATTTCATGTCGTAATGTTTTCAATAAGTAATTGTGATCACCAGTCTTTTTAACCAATTGTTTTGCACGTGTTTTTGCTAGTAAAACATTTTTTATTTGTGTTACTTAAACTTTCTTAAAGTAACATATTCTATTTTTATTGAAATAAAATAATACACTTCATTCGACAGTCAACTATCACAGAGTATTAAGAGAGTAATAACTTACCTGGAAAGATTTTCGTCGTCGTAAATCTCACAGAGCATTTCTTCTAGATCCGTAGAAAGTGTGCTCAGCAACTGAAATGAAGGAATATATAAGCATATGAAAATTTTCATTTTTATAAGGAGAAAAACTAAATCTTTCTCATGTGTCTGGTATGCAAAGTATACTATTTGTAGACTAAAATTTCTTTATATAAATTCATTTTTGTTACATATTCTTCTTCTAATAATATTTTTTATTATTTTGATTTTCATATTTCAATATTTATTTACTAAACTCTTATTAAAGGTGATTTTAATTTTTCTAAAACACCGATATACAATTTTCATCAATTATAAAATTTAAACCATGTCTATGAAATGGATTAAATCAATTTTGCAGTTTTTTTTTTTTGGCAGTGACTTTCGAAACATTATTAATTACATTATTTTAATAAATACTGGTGTAACTGCTAATTTTTCTCAAGATTATTATTTGAAAGTAATTAAACTATCAGCGAATGTAAACTGAAAATTTTACGGTAATTGTGCATAATCCCCCACATTGAAACGGGCAAGTTCGATTTTCTATTCACCCCCGAGCACATATTGGAATCGTACAGGAAATGAGTTAAACCTTGTTCACCACAGTCGCAGGTTTAGCTATTTGCGTTTTACACATGGATAAATCGGTAGAGAAACGACAATTTTTAGTAAGTATAAGTAAGCTATAAGCTAGGAATAAACTTCAAAAGATATACGTTAGTATAAATTAATGAAATGTTCTATACAGTATTGATTCATAACTCAAACTTTATTTATTTTTTATCTAAATTTTTAATCACCTCAACATGTTAAACAAAAAATAAAATATAAAATATATAAAAAAATGTCCGAATTTACCAGAATTATATCACACTTATCACATAGCTTGTTATTAGAGCTTACCATGTGTATCAGAGTAAGTTATTTGCTTAGTCTGCAGACAGGGCCGGGGTAGGGCGTGTTAAAAGTTTTTCAAATAAAAATCTCTAAACCGCACGGCCTATCAACGCCCTACGAGTTATTCCTTTGTGCAACATAACGTGTACGATGTATTACCATAATTTTTCTAATTTAATATTTTGAAATATGTCATACGTTTAAACGTTTATATACTTAGGTAGAATAGTAGTAAATATAAATATATGGCGTACACAAAGAAATGGTTGACTCAAGGTGATTTTACTATTATAACTATTTTTATTTGATTCTAGAATTCATCAATGAATAAGTTTACTGTGTGTGTATATTATGATTTATACATATAGGTATAGGGTTCTCAGTTTTTATTTTAAATTATTTTTATTTTTTTTTAGATTCTACGCAACAATAAATTTGAATTTGAACATAAATTAAATATAAAACTGCCATGTTCTAGATGTGAACAGAATTCATCAATAATAAAAGAAAATACTATTTTTCACTTACTTATTGTCCTACAAGAGAGTTATTTAATCATATTTATTATCAACATTTTATGAACTCAGAATATACAAAACTAGAATGAGCTTCAAAATTCGCATAAAGCTAACGAGTCCCGTCTAATTGTTTGGAAGTGTCAGTAATATCGCTGTCGGGAGCATCGCTTAACTTATTATTTCTTTTCAACGTTTAATGCTATGGGACGATATTTTCTTTTATATAGACTAAGCAAAAAATAGAGATCTCTGTTAAAGAAGTCTTTTTTTTCTAATTTTAGTATACTACGCAGTTTGTCGGAATAACAATAATGTAACGTAACACAATTATTTATAAAATTTACATTGTATATTATTATAAATAAAAACAAAATCAAAACATTAATTACTAACGCAAAAAAATCTTCATAATTTCATAAATGATTTTTATCATTTTTTAATTATGAAAATACAAAATAATACTATTTTTAGTTTAGAATTTAATGCACCATTACACCAGTAGGAGCGTGGCTACTTATATAACACACCACACTAACCATTATGTCCATACTTACTTTTACCCATATTTTTTTGTTGATCAGGCTAACAACTTTGTTTTGATTCTTTGAAAATATACTATCCTCAAAAATAATTTTCGCCAAAATTTCATTACTCTTGCAAAGTATTTGAATATACTGTGATATGCAAATTTCGACATTAAACTGCACGTCCCCCGGGACTCGTCCGACACCCGCGCATTTATGAATAATGTCTTTCGTTACAGCCTCGACAAAGTGTCATTTTTGTATATATAATTTCATATATATAGATACGGCTTTATATTGTTAATTTCTTAAAGTGGTCTAATATGGATACAAATGTTGATTTGATTTATAAGAGTAAGTGATTTTAAAAAAGTTGAACCATAATTATTTTTTAAATTATTTGTTACAATTACCCTCTCATCTTCTGTACGCTGTATCTTGCACATGGCAAGGTATATACTGTACTTGGACACCTAGTGTTAAGACACTCTGTTCCACTTCCATTCCCTACTTTCCGCCAAATTTGAGGCATTGCGTGTCGAGTGGCGGAACTCAACGCCGCGCTTTTCCTTGTTACCAAAGCGAAGAAATAAAAACATTTAATATTTCATTTGAAAATATTAAATATTTAATCTCCTCGAGTAGGGATCGAACCCACAACCTATCGTTTACAGTCACACGCTAGTGCCGCTGACGACAGGCCTCAACTTGTTACAAATAATTGTTTCATATGAGATTAAACTGTACCCGTTAACTGTCCTAAAGTTATGTTACCAAAAAAAATTATTTTGGCGAGTCCAGCGCGAAGGTAGACTAACTCAGGAAGTAAGACAAAGAAATTATTGTCTACGACGGTGGTTTGCAATTATGTACTTCCTGTGAAGCCTTCTTTAAGGGATCAAATATCAATCGGTCAAACAGTAAAAACGACTTCTATAGAAGCTAATACTGTTTTCATGTGCCGGACTCGTTAGAGCTTTTCATATTCCTCTGTTGTCCTAAAAAAATGACGGCAGATTTATTTAAATATAAAATATGTTTTATTTAATTGGGAACGTATTAAATTTATATGATACTAGACTATAATAATAAATAATGTTAAATATTATAATAATAATAATTCTAGGATATTGAAAAAAAATCAAGAAGTGATTTTACGTGTCGCAAAATTTTGTTGATTCCACGAATGCCAGCAAACATGTTAAACAGAATGTGTTGCATAAAAAAATCCTCAATTTATATATTAAAAAAAAAAGAATAAAATAAATATATAATTTGAATTAAGTCAGCCTGCTTAGGTAGCATTTTTTTTTTTATAACAAATACATATCAAAACTTGTACTGGACTATATTTACTATTTTTAAAGTGTTGCCATTCATTTATTAAGCTATGTCGAAATTCTTATACGTTGATATAACTTTTATGTTGTTAGCAACCCTTTACAACTTATTTATATTTTTAGCATCTTATTTACAACTTATTTACGTTGTTGGCATATCTGTAGAGATATTAAAAATTTGTGCTGTCCAAAGATTATACGCTAGAGTTATAGTTTGGGAAGAGAGAATGCTACTTATTATTATTTCTTCTCTAAGTGTGTAACTGTGTAGAATTGTGTAACTTTCAAATTAGTAAAAATATTTTATCCATACCAACTAAAGAAGGGGGGTAACTAAACGTGGACTCAAATCCTGTTACGTTAAAAATGGTATATTTTTTTTAAATTTACTATTGTACTTTTCGATCATTGTGCTGGACTAATCAATACATAGTATAAAACTTGCATTCCGCGTCTGTTCCTATATATGCTTCAATTTTTAAAAATACACGACAAACAAACAGATTTTGATGCGGTTTTTTATACATAGAATTTTTTATACATAAGAAGGTTTTTGTGTTTAAAATAATAAGACTTTCGAACATATGGCTTAAGTATGCCAGTATTTATCAAAGAGGTCGGAAAAATAGTATAATAATATTTTCAATGTACAGATATTGTTTTAAAAGTGATAATAATATTAGCACAAGAAAGTAGTTGAAAGTAGTAAATTAAATAGTCAAATTATAGCGGACGAAGCCGCTGGTAGTTTGCTAGTTAGGTATAAAACCATGTATGTCACATACATGAATGAAATGTAATGAATAGACGAGAATTCGCAAACAAAGTCGTCTTCAATAAAGTAAACGAACCAACGTCGTTGTCGCCTCGTCATTTCACCAAATAACAAATCACACCCTTTACTTAATGTTATTGGATGAAAGTTATTATCGTTTGTGTGCGACGAATTTATCTTGGTACGATATTATTGTTCAATTTGATTAGCCATATTATTTTCGCGTTACAATATACCTTCATATTAGTTTTATTTTTAAAAATATCTCGAAAATTAACTATTCTCTATATTTTTAACTTATATACATAGTATATTAGGTATATAAACTAAGAATTTTTCTATGAAGCAGTTTTTTGTAAAACATATTTTTAGCATATAACAATTTATCAAGCCTTTAACTAATGTGTCTGTGTCTTTTTAAGTTTCAAACTATATACCGCATATACAGCAAGGCAGAGCTAGGTAGAGCGAATATATATAGAGATGGTTTTACTCGTAAAGATAATGAAGGTGTCCGAGAAATCCGCTTAAACTATTATTTATTTAATAATTTAACATTTTGATATAGTTTTATTATATGTACTTCTACCGTGACGTTTAAATTTCTTGCAATCGTTTAGTTGGTATTGATTGAGAAGATAGTTAAATTTGAAATTGGCACTATAAAATTTAATAAGTCACAAACAGTTTACTAAAACGGTTGGAAGTGTTGTAACTTTCAATATTTTTAAAAGTTCAATTCGTCGTTCTTCTCACTAAGAGAAAGACTAAAAATAAAAATATCATCCACACTTAACATGTAGATATCATTAAGAAAACATTTTTTTTTTCATTATTTTATTTTACGGCTTGTGTACAAACTCGGGATTAATTACAAGTATTATACACTCATGCCAAATTACAACTTTTTAGTAGAAATCGTTTTTGAGCTAAACAACGGACAAACAGACGTGCCGAAGTTGTATTTATATACTATGCTAATAAAAGGAAAATGAATTATGTTAAGGATTTCTGTCAGCTTTTTATGAAGCGTAAGGAAAAAATCTTCATGTAATCAAGACATTATAACATTGAAGAATATGCTAAGGTATCATCATATCCGGAATCCTATTAAAACTTGTTGGAAGTCAATTATTTTGGTGCTGACTGTGTTACGCAACAAAATGAGTTAAAACTCCAGACGACTGGGCTTCAGGTAGGGAAGTCATAATTACTTTCTGTCGAAGCGTGATTTTGATACATTTTGGCATCTATGCTTATTATATGTATTACATCTTAATATATAACAAAATTATAAGTTTGAAAAAAATAAGACAGTGTCATATTTGTAGTAATTTGATAAATATTGAAAATTATATCGCTCTCAATAAGACACTTTCGTTTCCCCATTTTCAGTCGAATTTTGGAAGCTTTGCTTGTTGAAGGCAAAAAAAATGGAAATATTAAACAAATACTGTATGTTGAAGAAAGATTGCCAAAATATAATAGTGAAAATTACATTAGATAAACAAGACAAACATACAGACAATCCAAAAATTAAGAAAATACGGTTTTACGTCTTATTTTAATAATAATCGTCCCCAGTAAGATTTATCTTCCAATGTCAGCAACATTAATCACTTACATATTTATTACAGCATAGATTTAGAAGCGCCTATAGAATTTAATAAAGCAATACGTCAGGTTAGTGCTTTTGGCATTTATTTCTTTTTTATCTTACAAAGCCTAGGTAAAAGTATAAAATAAAATAAAATAAATTTTAAATTAAAAGACAAACGTGAAGAGGCATGTCGTGGCGCAGCGGCATAAGCGTGTGACTGCAAACGACAGGTTGTGGGTTCGATCACCAATCTAAAAAAATATAATATTTAATATTTTAATTTTTTCCCTCTGGTAACAAGGAAAAGTGCGGCGATGAGTCCTGCCACTCATCACGCAATGCCTCAAATTCAGCGGAAAGTGGGGAACGGAAGCGAAACGGAGTGTCTTAACAGTAAGCTCCCCAGTTCCCTCTGCCTACTCTGCAATGTGCGGGATATAGCGAGAAGCTGAGAGAGAGACCGTTAAATTAAAATCAGAACATATAAGATACAGTGTCTCTTAAAAACTCTATAAACAAAACTTTAAACTAGACTCAAATAAACTTGAAAAATGTTTAAAACTCCATTAAAAATCCAAAGTTTTAGACGGCAACCTTCAAAGATACTCATAAATCCAATCACATCAAACTTTTAAGGCATTTCGAAGAAGTTTCAAAATGATCATTAAAACTTTGACTTACAATGACGAAAATTGTCCATTAACGATGGGAGCAATTTTCTGAACAAACAGCCTAAGGGCCAGAGCTTTAATTAGCGCTATTTTACCATTGGGTCTCGTGTTATGAAGTCACGTCGTTTAGCGGACGTATTGTTTTGTCAAAACATATTTCAGAGAGGAGTTGCTTGTTTACTTAATAAGCTATAAACTTATTAAGCTCTTAATAGAGCTGTATCAAATGTTTCAAATTAAAAGGGTTATATTAATAATTAGAGATGGATTTCGAATTATAATTTATTATGTTCATCTAAAAATTACTTTTGCTATTTAAATATGTTTATCTCTCTTTATAGAATTTCTATTGACTTAAAAAAAAAGTAAACGTTTCAACGTAATTTAAAAGAAAACAACCTACAAATCTGTTAATATAATTAAATAATTAAATAATTAATCTACATATTTTATTTACTGTTTTCTCTTTTTTTATACGCTAATGGAATCATGCCCATCTGAACAACTAAATACTGCATAAAATTCTTTTGTAGAGCTTCAAAATTCAAACGTCGGTTACAAATAAAATGCACGAGATTGAAAAGCGTAGGTGTGGTGCAGACCAATTTTCGCGAACACAAAGCGGTGCCAGGTATTTTACAATATTACTTGCGAATGTTCTCTAAAACTTTTACGAATAAAATTTATAGTCCAAATTATAAAATTTTGCATTTAAGCGTAGTCGTTTATTATTGTAGCTTTTAAAAATGTCCAACTTTTTCTTTACAATCTTAATATAAATATAATACATAAATCGCTTCAAACAACGCGATTTATAAAAAATCTATACAACCCTCGTATTGAAATGTATGTCAGGCATAAATTACGTATTTGATCAAAAACACTACACACGAGTACCTATGTATGTGCCGACGAAAACAATTGAAACGTTAGAAATATTCATTTACTACGTTTATTAATCAGCAATATTATTATTTTCTTTTTTTATTTAAATTATCGTTAAATAATATATAGGTAAAATATATATGTAATATAATAAAACAGTTAAACTTATATGTTTACATATTCACATACACACACATACACACGCACGCATGCACACACTGCACATTTTTACAATCAGTGGACGAAATTTCAGTATTTTTTTGTTAAATCAATCAAAATTTAGAACATAAATAATTTAGAACACTAAAAACATAAATAATTTAGAACACTTAATCTTCAAACGCATTTTAATACTATTAGTACAGTGGTGCACATATACTGTGAATATTTTACGTTTTGTTATCGGTCAGATCATACTCGTATTGGCCATTTTTACACAATACGAGAGAACTGTTTACAGATATTTTTGTTTAACCAGTTCCTTCTTTTGGTTATCTTTTTAATTTTTCTTTTTTTTTTAGAATAAAATTATGTTAAATTGTTGACTGTTTTGTTGTATGGACTTTTTCTTGCTTAAAACATAAATGAACCATAATCGAGTATAAAATTCTAATAAGGAAACGTGGATAAAGATTGAAATTCATAAAAATTTGATATTAACAACCAAGACTTAAGAAATTTTGTTTTGTTTGTTTTCATTTTGTTTTAAAACCAAATTAATAGTCTATAGGTTATAAACGCAAAGCAAACTAATCCACGCCACTGAAGATGCCGTTACTGCCATGTTAATTCAAGATGATATGCCTCAAGGAAATTCTCATTATCCGCTGTCATTTAAAATTAATATTTTACACATATTTTTGGGCGCAGCGGCACAAGCGTGTGACTGTAACCGACAGGTTGTGAATTCGATTCCCACTCAAGAAAATTAAATATTTAATGTTTTTATTTCTTCACTCTGTCGTAAGGAAAACCCGGTGTTGCGTTCCGCCACTCAACACGCAATGCCTCAAATTCAGCGGAAAGTCGGGAACGGAAGTGGAACGGAATGTCTGAACACTACGTTCCCTAGTTCCTTCTGCCTACCTTGCCTTGTGCGGGAAACTGAGTGAGTGAGTATTCTTTAGATTTTAACGTTGTTTAATATAAAATTTTCAAATAAATATAGACATTCGGAAGATATTTACAAGGAAATTTTCATTTTAAACTTAACGTTTCAAAATTATACGCATATATGTGTACAGCTAACCGACGAAGTTATGAAATAGAGGTAGGTATATGCAGATTCGTAACTGTTTCGTGACTCGGAAATATGCCAATTATAGAAGTCGGTTAAGACTTCCTTTTTACACTAACTATGTTTAATTTTCTGTAAAGATTCTATCTTAAATCGCTTGAAAATGTCGTAATACCTAGCTACTTAAAAGAATATTTCAATAAATTTTGATAATTTCATACTGATACTGGATTTAGGATCGAACTTTAAAAAGATAAGAATGAGCGAAGAGCTAATTTCTGAGGTGGACACAACACTATTTTAAGGTGGCCACGGCTGACCTCAGAAATGTAATTAACAAAAAATTCAACTCGAAATAAAAAAAAACCTTTTACCGTTAAAATCCTATAACTATACGCTTATAAATAAGAAATTTCAAATCATTTATAGTTATTTATATAATAATGCTATCAAATTAGTTATCAAAGTTAGAACTAACGCTGACCACAAGGATCGTGAACGTTAACAAAGCAGGAAATGAAAGTGTCAAAAGCATACTCAATTTCAAACCCTTCAATAGCCTGTATAAATGTACCTTGCTATACATCAATATAAAATATTGATAAAATCGTCAATGATTTTATATGACACGCCTGCAATGCAGCAACAAATTTTTAAAATGTAATGATACTTAACCTTAGTTTTTTTATTATCACAGTGTAATAATATCCTATATAACAACATTTTGTGACATATTATTCGGATAACATTATACATAGGCCTCAGTGTAGGCCCTCGTAACCATTTTTTTGTTGTTTTGTGGAAATGTTTACTTGAATTTTATATCTAGTAGTGCAATGATAAATTAACTTGTAAGTATGGTGGATCTATAAAGCAGTATGATCGAGTACTATTTTTAAAATTTTACAAATTTTTGGCCAATTTTCCCTTTGTGCTGTAGGAAAAATGTATTTCTCAATTTAAAAGATCTTGCGCAGATTCTGACGATATTCATAATTTATACATAAAAACACATGTTTGTGGAAAGACGGTTTTTTTTTTTCAATTATTAAAATATATCTATATAAAAATAAGCATTGAGACCATCACTATCAAAATATCTAATAAAAACATTGCCTAAGTCTATTATAGTTAACCAACGAGACGCTATGCGCTATTGAGAAAAGATCCTTAGCGAAAGTTAAATAATAAATACTTAAAATATTTAATTTTCTGTCATATTTTTAAACATAGATTAATATTGAGTCCCACTACTCAATCAGTAATGTATTAAAAATGGACGATACGTAAAATAGTAACGGTTTGGATTTTGCAGCTGCATGCAGTATATGTAATAACTAGCTAAATATTTTTTAAATTATTATTTTATATTGGTGGATTTATATTTTTGTGATTAAAAGATAAGTAAAAAACAAACAGTATTATTACCTTCATATACGAGCCGCCGCTGTTCTCCCCGCAATATCTTCGAATGTATCGTTGACAAGTGTTTGACATTTTATATTCTGAAATAAAAGTGTAAGTTTAGTACAAACACGAAAAAGGTTCTTAGCAAACATAAAAAGTATGCAATTGTTGTATATATATTATTTTCCTATATTTGATGTTGCTTTTAAGACATTTCATCCCATCTAAATGAATTGAAATTAAATGTGGTATTTTAATATAACAAGTATATAAATGAACATCATATCAGTCTATTGCAATAGTCTGGACTATTATATAGTGCTTATTATTGACTGGTTCACGCCACCGACTTTAATTGTCCATGTCTTTTTCGATGATATAGTTTTTATTGTAAGTAGTAACTTAATTAGGTGTAATATTTCTTAAAAGTGAAATTACATCAGTCACTTAACAAATTTGGTGTCGAAAGACTGATACACTTTTGAAACGGCTCTTCCGTTTAAAAGTGTATCTCTCGGACTTTAAAAAATGTAAAATACTAAATATAAGCGATAACACCGGTTAAAATAGTTTCATTTAAAATCTATTTTTGTCAACAGTTGTTTGAATTAAGGTGCTTGCTTAGGGCATTTTTATTTTATAAAGTATAGGGAGTATATATATTTGCTTGATATTGTTAAAATGTAATAAATAACGATTAAACTATTTATGAAGAAAATTTGTAGACCTTAATAAAATAATCGAAGAAAATAATCAAATATAATCATCATCATAAAGGATATTAAATCAGGATCAACAGCGGCAAAAAAATCCGCTGATTCCTAATATGTAGGTATAAATAAATATCGCAAAAAATATTGTTTAGACCATTTAACTTTAATAGTAAACTAATAAATTGATTATATAAAAAATCCTTCAGGAATGTCTCACGTCTTCATTTTATGCCATCATATCGCATCCGAAATGTAAAAAGAAAACAAACTAGACCTTATAAAGTAAATTTATACCCAAAAAGACGTAGATATATTTATAGAAATATATACGTTAAAAAATATAATATGATTTATAAAATATAACTATCTAAAACAAAAATAAACAAAATTTACATAAAACGTCCATTGAA
Organism: Eueides isabella; assembly: GCA_019049475.1. Classification (NCBI taxonomy): domain Eukaryota; kingdom Metazoa; phylum Arthropoda; class Insecta; order Lepidoptera; family Nymphalidae; genus Eueides; species Eueides isabella. Next base: position 9,439,351 of record CM032389.1, on the reverse strand, counting down.
TTTAATAAAATTTGCTTCACTAAGTCTGAAATTTATGAAACATTGCCTAAACTTGACGCGTCCCTCGCTGAAGCGTTTTAACAAATTGCCTTTTAGCTCCGCCGTTTAAGCGTCCTAGTTACAAGTACGCAATTTCCTGGTAACCAAAAATAAGTGTCATTTCGCAAAAAGGGTGGTCCGTCGTATCCGTGCGTGAGATATGTACATTGTGACGACACCAATTTGCATAGAGATTTTGTGAGATACCCATGCACATACGAGTTGTGTGATGTTATGTTACGTTACTTTCACCGACAGTAATTTTATTATTGTAAGTTTAAATTTTAATGTAGTTTTTATTTTTTATTTTGCAAATTTGGTCACAGCCAAAAAAGTATCAGTGGACTTATTTGAGAGCCCGCGTTGACGGAAGACAGTAAAGTTAATTAAAAAAAATAAAACATCTTTCATATAAATGTGTTATCTGAGGTTGAACGGAGTCAACATCACTATTCATGAATAATCGTTCAGTGCGTAATAGTTGCTAAAATTATGTATGGTTAAATTCCATTTGCTTCTGGGACAAGAATGTAGAGTCATACCTAATAAAGGTAAAATATATTCCGAGTAAGACGTAGCGCATGCAGTCAGGTGTTCTCGTTCAATGCTCAACGATAAGATGATTCACCTACCCATTTTTTTACTAACAGTTTTAATTTTATTTGCTGTTTACTTTAAAGTATACGTAAAGTCGTTAGATGCATGTTATTTTATTAAATATCGAGTCATATTTTCATAGAAGAGCACTTACTGAAAATAGGCCCTCGGTCAAATAGTTTCCTTCTGTAACCTCTAAATTTTTATTAAAAGCTTTCAATTTTAAAAACCAATAAAGAATTTAAAATATCTAATATTGCAGCCTAAAAGAGTAAAACGAAGAAATATTTGTCCCCGCTTCAAATAGATGTGGAACGTGCCGATTCTGAAATAATAGACACCATGATCCCCTTCGATTTGCAAATTAACTATACAACCTGTATTCTCTAAGGTGGTTAAAATGTTGCTTTTGTTTAAATTATTTAATACTTAAAAAAAGTGCATAACATAAACAAAGTAATTTACTGTAAAAAAGCTTAAAAGTACAGACTAAGAACTTATAAATAACATAGTACAGCTTGTTTACGTATCTAGTTACCATTCTTCATTTATCCATACTAATGATGTGATAAATATATCAGATAAACATTTTGTTTTTGTCTGTATCCCGCACATAGCGGGGTAGGCAAATAGAATTTGAAAAACCTAGTGTTAAGACACTCCCACCTTCTGCCAAATTTGAGGCATTGCGTGTTGAGTGACGGAACTCAACGCCGCGCTTTGCCTTGTTACCAGAGCGAATGAATTAAAATATTAAATAGTAAAAAACATACGCTTGTCCCACTGCACCACAACATATCAATCAAAAAATTATTTCGTTACAAATTATTAAAAATAAAATTCATATACTATTTAAAAACTTGTTTTTAACAAAGTCTTTCTTAACGTACATGTTCTAGGCTGTTTCCTATTCTTAGTACATATCAAATTATTCTTATTACAAACATTATCACATATCTTGCAATTTGCACATTATAACTGTTTAGAGAGGAATCCCTTTATTTTCCATTAAAAAAAAACACTTATTTTTCTAAGTATCAAAAGACTAGATTTAAAATTAATCATTACTTGAATATAAATCCTTTGCAATTGGGTGCGTACTAGCTGTCCTACTAATAGTAGTTTCAATCAATTTATTTACACCTGAGGTTCTTAACGCTTTTTTATTATTTTTAAAGTGTTATTCTACACACATCCCGTATCGTTAAAATTTGTTATTTTTCTTAAATTTATTACTCATATACATCTTTCAAAATTTTGCCAGTTCCGAAAGACTCTATGCTGCCTCTTTTCTATAGAATCTAATAATCGCAAGCCGATACGTATCGTAACTCTCGCTTACAAATTGTGAACCTCTATTTATTAGTCACGCCAACTTAGACTCCCGAGGACTTTTTGACCCTTTTGGGCAATAAGTATCTATAAGTTCATAAAATGTACCTAATGTGTATTACGTGTAATTTACGAAAGAATAATTTTGGAAAGGAGAATTTAAGTTAATGCAATATTATAAATTATTACAACAATTGTAGTGTCACTTTGATATAAGATTTATAATACAATAAATAAATATTATTTATAAGAATCTCTAGTGAAGTTATCAAAACAAGTCATGTACATTTTATTGGCCACAGCTGCCGTGCGAGTATTCGGGATTACAGATTAAAGGATTTTCAGAGTACCGATATTATCTGCAATTTATTTGATTTTAACCGACAAGAGGATTTTAAATTATTTTAATTTTATATTGAACAACAAACTTTCTTATAACCATGTTTGTTCTACATATAATATTTTTTTATATGAAGGAGATTTTTAAATACTTTTGTATAAATATAGCATTTAAGGAAGACGGGAAAATTCAACGATTTATAACAAGCGACCTGTCTTTTTGTTTTTAGAGGAAATGAAGGGCGCAGTTCATTTGAGAATCATTAATTTTCTTCCTCTACGCTCTAGGTGAAATATTAAAAATGTACAAAATATTATAAGTATGTTTTTATAACATCTCTGAGGATGAGGAAAGCGTAAAATATTAGTTACTTGTATTTAAACCTATAATAGTTTTATAAATTACATATGATGAATAGATTACTCTATGGCTTCCTCGAAAACATCCCAACATAGTTATTTTTTGTTAATAAATTGTAGGTTCAAGTTTCTCTCTCGCTCTTTTTTCTTTTTTTAATCACTCAGCTTTACACTGTATCCCGTACATGGCAGAGTAGGCAAAGGGAATATGGAAAAATGTTCCGTTCCCCATTTTCCACAGAATTAGAGGCATTGCGTGTGGAATGGCGGAACTCAACTTTGTCTTCTTACAAGAACGAAGAAATGAAAACATTAATAAAGTATTTAATTTGAAAATTTTAAATATTTTATTTCCTCGAGTAGGGATCGAACCGACAAATACCTGTAATGGTTTATGATATATTTGGAATAATTTGGTTTTCAATTATTTTTGATTGATTATTGTGAAAATCAATTGTTATTTTACTGGAACATGATATGATTTTCTATAATTGGGAAAACATTTAGATTATTAATTGACCTCGATTTATTTGTCTGTATTATAATGTTTCTTCTGTTGACGATCTTACACATATAAATAAATCAATCAAATTCAGTACGGTAAGTACCCTTAAGTATTCTCATAAGAATATAATCACTGTTTTGTAAGTTTTACCTTTACAGAATTAATTTAAACATTAATGATTAAATTGTATATTTTTTTTTACTATAATAATCACATATTTTCTCGTTATTTTTTGTTTATGTTAGTGAAAATATTTAATATGTACTTTTCGTATTTTTACATTTAATATTAATACAATTTAAAGCGCACGCACAGAAAATATATTTTTTATGAAATTTGTTATTTATTTTATAAAACTATTGTGTTTGATCAAGAAACTCAAGGGTAATACTTTTATTACTCTAAAATAAAGGGTACCTATGGTACTTTCTATTTATTGTCATGTCAATCGATAATCAAAATATTTAATATTTTCAATTCTTCGCTCTGGTGGGTGGCAAGGCGTGACGTTGAGTTCCGCCAAAAAACGTTCTGCCGAGAAAGTCAGGAACAACATGAAACAGAATGAAGTGTCTTAGCGCTAGGTTCCTAAGTTTCCTCAGACTTTCCTACCACTTTTTACACTTCACGCTGTACCCCGCACACGCCACAGGGAAGTAGGGAACTTCCATTCAAAATATTGAGGCATTGCATGTTAAGTAGCGGAACTCAACGCCGGGTATTAAAATTATAAATATTTTAATAAATTTGAACAAGATGACCTGCACATTTTTGCATCAGGATCTTAGGCTATTAGCACAATATATATTATAGTAGTAAATTTTTTTCACCTTTCTATAAAACGGCTGAGCCAGTTACGTGTATACAAGATAGGCATTTTATTCAGGTGATACTGATACTGCCTCATTAGGCAGCTCCAGTCCGCTCGTTTGTCAGCGCCCTCGTTTCCGAATTACGCGGAGTTTTTTATTAACGCCAATTTCTCGCGCTCTAACGAGTGTAATTTTTTAACCCCGCCTTTTCCTTTTGGATACCGCAACGTGTGTTTTCGTTTGCGGCTTTTGGATTTATTACAAATATATATCACCAACAGATATATGACATTTATTTGTCAATAAGTGCATGTGATTTTTCAATAGTTCAATTACCTTTGGAAATTGGACAATTGAGAAATCCTTTTGGTGAAAAAAAATTCACCTTTGCAAACTTTTATTTAACTGAGGGTGTCCAAATAACAGATTTATTCACTTTAGAGATAATAAATACATTTTTTTTTAATAACATAAATATTTCCAACAATTCATAAGTGATGCCGTCTCAAAGTCACCCCATTTCTATTTCGAATCCCCATACGTCTGCACATTTACACCCTCGCATATTTAGCTGCATTAACGTCTCACGAGCGTCACCGTATTTTTCATACCACATCACTCTCAAGACTTGCGGGAATCACAAAAACAGCTCTCATGTCTCTTCGTGTGATGCATTTGAAGTGCCCTCGAGCGCATTTAACATAAATGTCAAAATTTAAAAAGGGTTTTAGAATATGAAACGAAAGATGAAATGGAAAGCAATAAGAGCGCTAAAGTTTATGTATTTTATTACGCAAAGGAAGATGACAGACATATGTATGTATTAATTTTATAAGGTTCCGTCCTACAATCAAAGCCATCATAAAATTGACACTGCTATTCTTTAAATAGGTACTTGATGTTAAAATTTAATATATCTCTACCATATCCGAATTTCAAGTAAGGCGTTATGATTAACATCTGTAAGCGTCAGCCACTGGACCAGCCAGACAATCAGATATTAGATTACTAAGACCATTAGTCACTTAGTCCTAAAGTCAAATGCAATCACAAATCTTGTTCCTATTGATATTCGATTACGACTCGATCTATCTAACGTGACACCTCCTGCGTTACCTTCCAAACGTTCTTTGATGCTTATAGACGTTGATCGATGTTTGCTTTCAGAGATGTAAAAATAAGATTCAAGATAGCATTTTCATTTTATAGGTACTTTCTCTAACCAAATAATAAAACATTGTGTCAAAGTAGTTTTTCATGCTCTCGCTAGAATTGCAAAGAACATTAATTACATATAAAGTTCTAAAATATGTTTTATTTTAAAGTATGTATTGATTGGTTATCAATTAAGTAAACTTATTTCTGCGTATTATTTTCGTACATATCAAACACAGTAGTATTAAAATGTATTCTAATTAAAAGATAATCTTGGCGTGGTGGGACAGAGTCTGTCTGTTAACCGAAGCTGTTAACGCAATAAAATATTTACATAAAATTTCCCGCTTTGTGAATATAAAGTATGCAAGTCAATTTTGTAATTCAATACAAAAATTTAAATTCTTCGGAAAGTAGAAAGATGAAGTATCTTAATAGATTCTCTAGTTCTGCATACACTGACATGCAGTACAGGACGTTAAGTTAATAAAGTGATTTATATGTACATATATATATATATATATATATATATATATATATATATATATATATATATATATATATATATATATATATATATATATATATATATATATATATAAGTGATTTATATGTCATTTGAGGCTCAAACGTGTGACTGTGTCGACAGGTTATAGGTTCGATCTCCATTCGAGGTAGGAAAATATTTTATATTTGTGAATGAAATATTTAATTTATTAGCTCGCTTCGCTACGGCTCTGGTACCAAGGCAAAAGCTCGACAAGTAATGCATCAAATTCGGCAGAAAGTTGGGAATTGAATTGATGTTGATACCTGTTTCCTAAATACCCTGCCATGAACGGGATACAGAGTAAAGCTTAAAATATATATTTTTTTCTCAAATTGTTCCTTGTGGGAGCAATTGGAAAGGCATTCGCTACGTTTTTCCACCTATGGATCTGTTAAAGAATTTAAGATCGTAAAGTAAAACGAAAATAGAAGTGTAGAAAATACAAAGAGTAGTAATTTTTCTAGAAGTGGCAAATAATAATTTAATAATAACGATAATCTTAATACTTAGACAATTTTGAATTTCTTACAAATAAGTAACATGTATTTAATTTATAGTAACGTTTAATTTGGATATTATTATTAGTAAGAACGGTTATATTGTTACTATATATTTATACAAATATATACGATGTAATAATATGATTTTATATGTGACTTTATTTTTCTTTAAGATTATAAAAATAATTTCCATCACACTTTCTCTTTAGATCTTTGTTAAAACGTTTTTATTCAAGGGTTCCTGATATATCGCCATGCCAATCGTAAATCTACTTGGCGCAAAATAAATAATTTAAACTAATAAACCAGAATCCTGTACGTTTGCGGCAGTGTACAGTTGTGGGTGGGTTTTAATATATTTAAATGAGAAATTCTGTGACCCACATAAATAAGAGATATAAATGAAACTTTTTATTAATGTATATTACTATCGCTATTATTTTAAGCACTTGTGATATCGTTTAATATTCATAACTTGGACGAGTAACTTATAGTAGAATGATAAGTTGTCAAGAGCTAAATAAAATAAAATATCGCATATACTGTTCTATACTTTAATCATACAAAGTCTTAATAACTATTATAATACTTCAACTAGACCACTATGCATTTATGGCAACGTTTTTTCACTACATTTCATTCTACATAGTAAACTGAGCTTTAATGTCATAGATGTAGAACTTACGATGGTACAAATTACACAAACAGAACTCGTAATGCAGTGCGGATGTAGACTTTCTTTTCTTTCGTTTTGCTTGATGGGTTCTATTCCTGGTAGTTCGACTAACGTACATACTATTCCAATTTTCTTTATTTTCATATTTCAGTTATCAATTTACTTTCTTGCACCGTGGACCAATTTTACTTACACCCAAGTGCATACACCATGTAACAATCTGCAATAACGTGACCATCATTATGATTAGAAACAATGAAAATACTTCGCAACGTACGCAACGGGGTGTAACCATATCTTGGACTCCATTGTTTCACCGCCTGTCAAATTGTCATCTAAACCACCCCCTCTTCTAACACAAATTTTATAAAGTATACGTTTCCAACCGCATCTGTTTTAATGTAACATGAGGCCCGTACAATATTCCTTGTGTTCATGTGCGAGTATTTTATAAAATTGTCATAAAATGCGTATACACACTTCTAAATTTTTGTATGATGTTGTCTTGATAATATTTATACCAGTAAGACAAAACCTTGGAGAATGTAATCCTATTACAAATTCCAATTTCAACGAACACATCAGGGAATTTTCCTTAAAGGAAGATAATGTAAGTATTATTTAGCAATGTTTTGACTTTCATATCTTGTTATATTTAAATGTTATGCTTTTTTTATCTCAGAATACAACCCAAGTTAAAACGTTACAAGAAGAAGTGAAGCGATATGCTGATACGTCGTCATTCCGGCCTATTTCTTTCAAGGTATGGAGAGTATATATACCACACTTTTAGTTAAATTAGTCAGCTTTACACTCCGTTCCGTTTCGTTTTAATTGGTAAACTCAATGCCGCGTTTTGCCATGTTACCGAAGAAATTAAAATATTAAATATTTCATTTCTTCGAATGTGGACCAAACATACCACATTTACAGTAGTAGGTACGCTTGTGTTCCTGCGCCACGACAAGCCTATATTAAATTCTAAGAAATGTTTTATGATATGTTACTAAAATGGAATTAACATAGGCAGACCACTAAGAATAGAATGTCTGTACCTAAATATACGGAAAGTTAGAGAGAATACTAGGTCATAATTTTTTTTTTGCATAAAAATCCAACAAAATGAGGAAGATGTGATTAGAAAAATATATAATATTTTAAATTAAATAAGATTTAGTTAAATAAAATTAACTTTAGGTATAGGCAAAATTGCTTATTAAATGCGCCCATAAAAATATGCTGCATAATATTCTTTATTATATAAAATATTTTAATATAATACAAGAAACGTGAAACGGATATTGTTAATCGGCACATGACATAAAATGAAATGGCCGATATCGAGTAAGATTTTTATCAAATTCATAGCAGAAGATAAAAATTTAAAATCCGTCAAATTAAGAATATTTTCTCTAAAATTTTAACCTATAATATCTATAAGGTTATTAAAAAAGTAATGTAAACGTCGAATTAGATATAAATAAATAAACAGCCTATGTTAGCAATAATACTTAAAATGTAGAAATACAGGCTCAAATTGTGAGAATATCACTAGTATGCCCCACATTCCTGATAACTTGTCGTAGCGGAAACGTGACTCAGTACTACCAATATAATTTATATATTTTTTTATTCATCCAACTATTGTGTGATAAACAAAATTCTCAGCATAATTAATCAAATAATTGTACAATAGTAGGTACTATTACCAACACTTAGGCAATTTGCCGTTAAAACTGGGACTGCATAGTTGAAAATCTTTTCCCGTGACGGCATACATTTAACCTGTCTTAAGAAGCCTATTCACACATTTCTTTTCACATGAGATAATTGTGGATAATGAAAAATTGTTTGTCCTATTTTAATTGAATATGCATTTTTAAGTATAATTTCTGAGACATATTTATGAGCAACTTTGAAATATGTTTTATTTCTGGTTCTGGTTATTGCTTCTGCTACTATTTATGTAATGTTATATAATATATCGAAATCATTATATAATATTCATAATTAGATATAGTTTTCATTCAGATATTTATTTTTAAAAACATATGATTACAAAAATACATTCATATTTTTTTTGCTTAGGATTCATGAAATAAATTATTAAAATATGATAATTTAAAAAAAAAATAATAATATTTATAAAATTTGTGTTAATTAATTTACATTAATGTGTATTTAAAACATATCTATTTGAATATCTTCTTCTATATATATTAATAATATGAATTTTAATATTTTCTTCTATTTTTTTTTATATTTTGTACTAAATTTCAATCAACACAATGTTTTTAATAAGCATATATAATTTATAATACAACTTCTAGGCCGACACTCACGTAAACAAATGTACTTGTTTGTAAAAGCACCTTTCTGTTATATTAGTCAGACTCGAGATCACTTCTCGGTATCTTTGAGTAATAAGAAGAGGAAAAAATTATTCATTTGGCTCATTTTTTCTAAAATTTAGATATGTACATTTCTTATTACTTTGATATGCCTACGGTACAATATATGTATATGTGTGTATATGTACTGTATTATATTCTTTTGTTTTGTCCATCTCTTCCGTTTTGATGGGTAGTTATTCTCAAAGAATTAATTGGTTAATCATTTAGTTATGCATTTTTAACCTATTATGGTATATAGACTAATAGACGCCACTCCTTTTGACTAAGCATATATGATCTTAAATCATTTATCAACCCTCAATCATAAGGAGGACTACGGTACGGCAGTCACAGTAGATGTACCACAAATCAAGTAAAACGTACAAAGCTACCGTGAATTTTAGCTTAAGCTAACTGACGACGTGTACATTGGAAACTCAATAAAGGCATCTATTTACGAATCGTTCTTTAATTCAATTGAAGAGTTTCAATCGGAAAAGAAACATTAAGTGCTATGTGAAAAGAGGGCAGCGACCAGACATATCTATCGAAGTGTGCCTGAGGACGGTGTAATTGGATTTCATTATAGAAAAACAGTTCAAATCAAAGACTGCAAAGTGTTTTTACTTAAATGAATTTAATTAAAATAATGCATCATCCAAACCTTATTTATTTTTTAGGCTATAACAATAACTTTGCAATTTATATCTTATACTCATTTTTCGTTACAGGATATCCCTGATAGCAAACACTCTAGTTCAAGTTACAGCCGAGGTTTTGCGCATAAAGGTCATTTAGGTAAAATAAAATGTATTTCTTTATACTTTTAATATGAATAGAATTGGAATTTTACTTATAATGCATTTGTTCCTATCAAACCATATTTCAGCGCATCCTGTGCGATATTAGAAAGAACCGAATTTTATAACAATTTTGTTTTATAAAATTTCCGTTACACAATATATAAATAAATATTTACTTGCGCAATGAAACGTTCAAGAAACAAATTATTCAGTACATTTAACAGAGATAAAGAACAAGTGTAATTTAATACCACTTTCTTTAGTCTGCAAACCTGTTTAATTCTTTTATCAATATTTTAAATTCAATAATTTTGTTCATTAAATGTAAAATTTAAAACTCTCTATTCTTAGGTTATGCACCGCATGATTATGAGGAATACCCGCATGTCGGTTACGAATACGATTATCACGTACCAAGTATTGATCATCAAGTACATGAACTCGACCACTATGGACATCACTATAGCCATGAAGGACATCACTCTGCGGGCCATCACTATAAACATTACAACCATGTAAAGTTATTGAGAATTTTATTATTTGAAGCATTATAAATATACCAAGGTTTCTGAATTCATATTTCAGTGTTCATTTAAATTAAATGAATGCATGTGTTAATTACATATATAACATTTAAATTATGTTTGAGAAACTACGACTTAGTAATCTTGGTATATTCGAACCATACCAATATAAATGGAAGTAATGAATTAAATTCACCCACTCAATTCAACCTACTAAATTACCTAGTAAATGTCTTAGTATTAATAAACATAAATGTATAACCACTGACACTATTAGACCTACTTTAAATAGCTGTAAATATTATGAATTAATTATATATAAAATGAATTATTATTATTTTTCTTTTTTTTTTCAGCTTCACGCTGTATCCCGCACCAGGCAGGATAGGCAGAGGGAACTCGGGAACCTAGTGTTAAGACACTCCGTTCCACTTCCGTTCCCCACTATTATTATTATATCATATTATTTAAAACGAACATTATAAGATGGGCATGTACCTTTACAATTATTTATCAATGATCAAATTGGTTTATGTAATTAAAATTAAAATGAAATAATAACAATCGTGTATCTATATTTAGTTAAACGATTTCCCCATTTCGCTTTTCGTCGTTAGCTCTAATGATTTAGTCTGAAAAATTAAAACGTTTTTGCAGGCATTAGCAGCGAAGGCTATCTTATGGCCGATTGCGGGTATTGCACTTCTCGGAGCAGCTGCTGCCTTGGTCAACAACCCTATTCTTTTACAACTAGGAGTAGCTTCAGGTAAACGAAAAAGAAGAGACACTGAAGAAGTCACAGGACCTGATTTAGACGTATTTGTTACTAAATGGAACATTGAAACCAATGAAAATCATGACCGAGCTAGCCCAGAGATCAATAATATAAATATGCATAGAAAAGTCAGCCAGAGAAAAGTTTTGAGTAATAAGATATTCGAATCTAAACAGCGATTGTTAAAGACGAGTCCCACGACGCAATCCCCTATTGAAGAATTCCATATGTATGCTCCAGTAAGCATGGAAGCGGATGATAAATATATACCAGTACCGATAAGTGTAAAGCATGTTTAATTAAGCAGTTTAATAAAACAATATTCGAATAGTTTATAGATATATATAATTTGTATCATTTGTACTTATCATAATAAAGGTTTGTTTTAATTGTTATTGAACTTGTTCTAAATGGATATAGTTAGCAAATATATGTAGACAAATTTATTCTATTAGATAATAGAAGATTATAAATTCTTACAAGTGATGTGGGTTAGATTTTTTAAGCATCCACGTTATCTATTATAAATATGTTTTTTATATTTTATTAAATAAACAAAGTATGTACATTTTTTATTATATATAGTAGTAAATATTTCTCAACATATATAAAAAAAACAAAAAAGTAAAAATCATAATTTTGTTACCTACGACAAGTTCAAGATCAAAACGTCTGTATCCCAATAAACAAACACAGTCACAAAAACATGAACAACGATGTATATATTACACGAACACTTTTGAACATTTCAAGTTCAATAACCGTCATGTACGGCACAACTCGCGTTTTCAAACACTTAGCACGAGATATTGACAAAACAAATCTTAAAAATCAATTGTTTGCACGAGACGTCATCAATACATCGAACGAACGAAGTTAAAATTACATACGAGTCGGCGGATCAAGAGATACTACTTTCAACTTTGAATGGAGCTGGTTGTGGTTGCTCGACGTGTCGATGTGTGTGTTGTATATGCGCTCACGCAGCCCGCGGGGTGTAGCTGTAGGACGGCCTTGATCAATGTGTGCTTTATTAATTATTAATATCAATAAATTTGAAATAAAAAAATATGACCGATTTATTATTCAGTTTAGAAAAATATAAAAAAATTCTAATATCAGAAAAATTACATTATTAAATGTTAAAATAAAAAAAATATTATGATTTTATATGAATAAATAAAAATGTTACTTTATTTAATTCCTTAAAGGAGCTGCAGTATAAAATAAAAAAAAAATCTTTTTTTGAAATCGTATACATTGCCATCTGTGTTATTGTTTGTGAACTAGCACGAGTCGTCTGTTGTTAATTCGGCTGTTTCTACATGGGAAGAATGTTTCACACAAAATATTATAGATGTCAGTTTAACTTAATGTTTATAATATAGCAATAAATAATTTTCATTAAATACAAATATGAATTAAACATAATTTCAAATACTTCATGGTAATTTTGTTTTATTAAAAGTCTGCATCATACACCAGTTTGTATGTTTTTTTAAATTGGAAAAAGAAATAAAAACACATATATTTTTAATGCCTGTATTATAAATATCACTCTTTAGCAAATGCTTAAAATTGCTTATTAAAATATTATTTAGCTCATACTAACGAAGCGAATTCAAATAACACATTTGTTTTCATAATGTCTTCCATTTTATTTTATTTTAAATCCAAGCTGAAATAAAAAAATATATCAAAATATTAAAATAAAATGTGACTAACGAAAGAAATGGAAATGTTGATATAATTAAATTATGATTTACCTTAGGCGCATTATCTACAAGGCACTTGAATATAAGTACTGCTCTATCACATCCTGCTTCACCATCAGATACTGTCTCATCGTTTACTAAAATATTAATCAAGAATTTATGCTTTCAGCTTAATTTGTTTACTGTTAAATTATTATCTAATATTTACGGATTTTTGTTCATTTCTAATAAACATGTTGTCCGTCTACAAAATGCTATTTTGTGAACAGATATTTAATCTTTTCAAAATATAGAGTTCAAAATTTCAAGTGATAGCAAAATAAATTGGACAATGCAAGTAAATGCTTTTTCAGCTGACTTCAGCAAATATCCGACAGAGAAAAGCTACCTTAAATATTTTTTTATCTACTTTTATCTAAGTTCAATTAATATTATAATGAAGAAATAATGGGGCATGTCGTGGCGCAGTAACCCACAAGTTGTGTGTTCGATCCCCACTCGAGAAAATGAATTGCTTAATATTTTCAATTTCAATATTTAATGTTTTCCTTTCTTCACTCTGGTACAAGGCAAAACGCGACGTTGAGTTCCGCCACTCAACACGCAATGTCTTACATTCAGCGGAAAGTGGAGAACGGAAGTGGAACGGAATGCCTTAAGACTGGGTCCACAGGTTCCCTCTGTCTACCCTGCCATGTGCCGGATACAGCGTGAAGCTGCGTGAATAAGAAATTAAAAAACATACTAAACAAATACTGCTATACCTTTAGCACATATATCTACTAATTTCCTTGCGTTTTCCAACCTTTTAGGATCTCCATTTTTAGTCATCTCAGCGATTTTATAATTTGCTTCAACATCGTACAAACCTTCTTTATTCATCTATAAAATTTTTATGACATTATTTGAAACATAATTAATGCGTTTTTGCTAGTTTTGTACAAGTTTTAAAAGTTAAACAGAGCAATAATCGATTCCAATATTGTAATGTGCAATTACCCTATCCCTATACTATTGTCTCTATAATAGCTAGGTAGGCTTAAATATTTTAAAATGACTTCAAGTATATTAATATTGCAATGATCATCAGTTATAAGATACTAATAATAGTAAATATACGTACGCTGCCAGTTTTCCTGTAGGCGCAGGCGAGTAGACATTTGATTTCTTTTTTGGTTGGAATGTTTAGTTGTTGCAACCCCAATAAATCCTTCATGTCAACTTTGTAGTCTTTACTACAAATCATTGTAATCCTCATAAATTCTTCCCTCATTTCATCATCGGTCATTCCCTTAGTTCATAGTTAAAAATATTTATTTTTAATCATTTTATTTACTTGCCTGCCGTGTCGAAGGGACACAAACGTGTGACCGTAGACGCGACTGATTGTGGGTTCGATCCCCATACGAGGAAATAAAATATTTATTACTTTCAAATTAAATATTTAACGTTTTTATTACTTCGCTCTGGTAACGCTTTGAGTTTTACCACTTACTACAGAAACGGAATGGAGTGTTTTAACAATAGGTTCACAAGTTCCCTCTGCCTACTCTGCCATATGCAAGATACAGCGTAAAGCTAAAAAAAACAATATTTTATTTAATTCAGACTGTATCAAACATTAAAAAGAAAACTCGTTAACATGTAACATTTTTCGTTTACAATAGAGTAAACGAACCTGGAGGCCGTGCCGTGTGTAAATTCGACAGGTTTTGGGTTCGAAGGAATAATCATACTTTGATTTTGATATATCCGCCACTAAACACGTAATGCCAGTAAATTTGGATGAAAGTGGGGAACTGACGAGACTAGATTCCTAAGTTAGTTGTATTCCTAACCTAAGTTAGTTGTTGTCTAATCTACAATGTACGGATTACAACGTCAAGCTAGAGAAAAAACTATATAAATACAACTATTTGAAATGCAACGAATATATTCAAAATATACATAGGCGAACTTACATGAGAATCACCAATGAAAAAAACGAACAATAAAATCAGCAATTTAAAAGTTTTCATCTTGTGTTTAAAATTAAAGTTGCCGATAGAACTGTCAATTGGTACTTTGCTATAAGACTAAAATTATGGTTACGAGTATGTTTATTTATACCATTGTATTTATGTTTATAATAAATCAGGATAATTCATTCAATAGAAACTTCGTTATAATCATGCTTTGTCAATAATTGTCTATTATTTAGATAAAAATATTATATATAATTTAATAGGGGAGATGAGGCAATAACATTTTAGTAAATTGGAATATGTATGTACATGTGACGTGTTCTTAAACTGTGACATCAATTACTGCAAAGCCAATGAACTATTAAACATACAATAATATATATTAAAAACGTTTAAAATATAAAGTAATATGTTTTTCAACCTACTATAGACATAGGAGACCATCGTAGTACAATAGGACAGCGATTTATCATTTATTATATTAGTAACAAATATTTATTTATTTTATATCATCCAAAATACTCTAAAGTTTTTTACTCTTTTATATAGATACTCACTGTCTCATTTTTCATTAATACAGATACTCAAAAATATTTATTAATTATAATAACCATATATAAATTAGAATAACTGTTTGTCATACTCAATTTAAATAAATATTATTTTGGTTTCGTGTTTTACTCAGATGCAATATTATTTTTAAAATACATTTTAAAAAACATTTGGATGACATGCAATTATAATAAGGTAAATCAAGACTATGCGAGGAGTACAAATTTAAAAACTTAGTTGAATTGCTTAGTTTATTTAATAATTTGAACGGTTAGTTTTAAACATACATTTACTTAAATAAAAAAATATTTACTTAATACATAATATTTAAATTTCTTGACTACGTTATTTATTTCCGTCTCCACCGATTATATGATGAAATCAAACTGAAACAAAAGATTTCGATGTCATAAATGTAAAAAAAAATGTTAAGTTACAGCTCTGTTTTATTTTAAATACCTGCGGGGCTTTTTCAATACTACACTTAAATATCAAAGCTGCTCTTTCACATCCTTTATCACCGTCAGATACACTTTCTTCATTAACTGTAAAAGAAAAAGTGATTTATTTATAATATTTATATTTTAATATAAAGAATTTGTGCAATCTTCATAGTTCATCCTATATTTAATAGCACACTTTCAATAAAAAATCAAATAAAATAATTAGCTAGAGTAACATATACATATAAACTTCAATTGTTACCACTTTTGCAGGCGTCCGTAAACTGTTCAGCTTTCTTTAATCGTTCGGGGTCTTCAGCTAAAAATGTTTGTGCTAGTTTGTTTACGCCTTCCACAGAGAGTTTTCCTTGATCATCCATCTATAAACATTATCTAACATTATTATGTACTAAAATATATATAATATATTTGAATACATTTAAAAATAACGACTTTTAACACTGAAAATAATATTTTTAAGATAATTTATATTTTATTGCCGAACCCAAAAATGTGTTTCCGGTAAATAAACGAGATTTGCACTCAAAGTGTCATTGTTAAAAAACAGGCGAAGCGAGTAATTGCGGACATTTATGTATATTGACCTTGTGACTGTCATAACGCATAATAATGTTGTGCTATTTTGTATAATTTCGGCTATTTTGTAATATAATTTATGTTTTCCCCAAATGTATATAAACCTATTTATATATTTCTGGTTGACATTTAATATACTTAGTTGAGTCAAATTATACGAGTATATGTATGTATATGTAAGTAAACAGTAATTAAACATAATTGATTGATTAAAAATTCAAAGAAAAAACGTTTAGACATTGAATTGTTTTATAAATATAATATGAAATATTATACTACCATTCCAGAAGTTTTGTAAGCGCACGCAAAAAGACACTTAGCGCTATCAGGCATTTTACTGTTTTTCAGCTGTTCGATATCTTCCGGTGTTATTGGATAATCTTGGGCGCAGGTCATAATTATTTCAGCATATTTTTCTTTTAATTTTTCGATATCCTCCGCCTGTAAAAATTGTATATTTTTTATATATCGTCTGTATTATATAATTTAGATGCAAATATTGTAATTTTTAAAGTAAAAATGATCGAGAAGACGAGATAATGTCTGACTGACGATGTTGTGGATTTGTTTGCGCTACGAGAAATTATTATATTTTAATTTTTGTACTATGTTAATTAACTACGTGCCCTGTTTATCTTTCTATGCGAAATAAGGTGTAAAGATACATTAAGCACCGCGCTGACACTCTAAACGCTGAGTATTATAATGAGATCAAACTGTTTGTTTCTACTAAAAAAAGTCAAAATAATAATAATATAAGTATAATATAAGAATAGAAATTCGCAGCTACATACGTAGCGGTTCTAAAGTGAATTTTAGGTTATGTCACTATACAATACAAAACATAATCTAACTTTACCTGCACTTAAAATTTTAACGGTTTTTAAAAAAATCACAATTACGCATTTTTTTTATTTATATATTTATTTATTTATTTATTTATTAGACATATTAACAATACATGTAACATTTTGTATAAAAAAAAAATGTGTTTCGGACTAGTTCTGTTACAAATATCAGTTACAGATATGTACAGCATTAATAAACTATTTCTGCGATTACATTACTGATAAAAATATATAATTACAAAATTACTATTAAATTAAGAGTAAATTTGAATTAAATAGATTAAAAATACAAACAATTAAATAAAACCTTATGATTAAAAGCAGTACTTGCGATTAAAAGTTACAATTAAATTAGATATAATAATTACAACAAAAATTAAAAATTAAAATCAAATTAATTAATTATTCACATTGTACCAATTATAATGAAAAAAAATAATAATCGGAAACATTTTATAAACAGTAAATACATCAACTACAATTAACAATAATTATACATATTGCGTAACGTAAGGGGGGTTACGGGTTTAAGTTGTATTAGATACTACTCAGTTTGCGGTATACCTTTCTTTTGAATTCTGTAAGCTCATCATGGAAGACGTCAATGTCAAGGTCGGAAAGATTGTTATATAAATTTAATAATCGATTAATAGGCGAAAATTTACCAAGATTACTTTTAGAAATGTTGGATGAGAATAGGTTTTTGAGAGGGTATCTCGGACTGCGGTAAGGTACAAGCATTTTGACCTGTGACATAAATTGGTATTTAAATTGGTAATTCGTAATTTATAGTTTGTTAATCATATTTTTTTAAAACTAAAATTCTCGTCAACGTTTAGCAAGTAATAAGACAACAAATAATCCAACAAATCACTAATTCTAAAAGTATGGTGTGCTTATTAGATAAGATTTACTATTTCGGAGTTTAAAAATTTCGAGCATAGCTATCCTAACCAAAGAAACCAAAGTAACTAAAGCAAACACAGCCAATTTACTCTATGACTCTATTTTGTGGTTTATGTTTCCAAGTAATGAATGTGCAACTCCTTCTTGCAACAGAACTGACCAAGTGATAAAAACTTATAAATTTAAGTTTACAAACTTTTTTGTGTGAAATGAGTACTTAAGTTTATAATATAGTTTCTTTTTTCAATGAAATACCTCGACTTCACTTGCTGCCAAATTTATATCTCACCCTAAAGTATTGAATTATACGACGAATTCTGTACAAAACGCAAGAGAAACGATATATGAATTTTTTTTTCGATATATGGCTTATATGTTTTAATCACGTTGACTTGTAAGTTTATTCTTCTCTGTGTTCTAAGCTACCATAGGCCTTTAATATTTTTTTTATATTTCCTCATTTTGGCTTGCTACCTCTACCTCTAGGTTTGAGGCCTGTGTTAGCGCAGGAGCACAACCGTGTGACTGTAAACGCTATAGTTTGTGGGCTTGATCCCTCCTTGAGGTAACGAAATATTTAATATTTTCAAGTTCATATTTAATGTTTCCATGTCTTCGCTCTGGTAACAAGGCAAAACGTTGTGTAGAGTTCTACCACTCTAACTGAACGGAGTGTCTTCACAGTAGGAATTTGGTTCCCTCTGCAAACCCTGCCATGTGCGGGATACTCCGTAAAAGAAAAAATACCTCTACGCAATTTTGACTGCACCTAAAAATGAGGCCGCCATTTAATACTAAGTTTCAAGGTTCCCTCTGCCTATCCTGCATGTGCGGGCTACAGCGTGAAGCAGAAACAACGTTATACATATATTATAAAGTAAAAAAAAAATAGCTACTTACGTGAACTTGCATATTGAAAAATAAAATGCTATAAAATAATAATTTTATTAAAATTCTTAACATTGTGTAAATATTTCACTACTTCGTCACGGGTCTAGTGTGAAAATGTGTAAATCGTTTTGAAAACCTTTTTTATATATATTATATAGACAATTAACAATATGTAATCACATTCACATTATTGTCAAACACATTATGGACATAATAAAGTACAGAGGTATGGAAATATCCAACCAGTACGAAGTAAATAAGATTTAAAATGCTATAAACTGAAACCCGGTGACTTAATAAGGGATAAACTTGTGCCATTTAGAATACATCACATGTTAAGTAATGCGACGAATTATTATAATCAAAATGCAATGAGTGTTAAGTTCGTATTACGATCTATAGCTATATTGTCAACTGTAAACAAAATATAGAATAATGTTTGCTCTTCTGTACGTATGTATCCCATAAACTTTTTGTTTTCGAAATTACTCTTGTACATAATATGTATGTACGTTAGTTACGGCTTATTTTCATTTGAGTGAACCATCAACGTGAATGTTTGATAATTAAGAAAAAAATGTGAATGAAATATAATCAATATATTAGCTATATTCTTTTACGGTATACAAACTTCGAATGGCATGGAAAGTGGTGGCTGCCAATATTATTTATCGTATGAAGGATTGTAAACAAAATTGGGGTTTTACGGGTAAAGAGTGAGAAGAGTAACGTGCTATATTTTTTCTTTATTATAAAAATGTTATTATGAAAGATAAAAATATTCCATTATTTTTCAATTCGGATGAAAATAGAACTACCCATTTTAAGTTAACGCGTAGTAATGTCCCAAAATCGTCTCTGCTCTATAATAAAGTCACTATATCATTAGCTTAATTAATAGCTAGCCGTGTATATATACCTGATTTGAATTGTATATAACAAACAGTTAATTTTGTGGTCTTAGTAAAAATACATTTTCCAAAATGTTGCTAATTTTGTTTAGTTGCATACTTTTCATAAATTGCTTCGGTGCTTTAGTAAGTTACTTATATTATAAGTTGTTTGATATTAACTCTCATAAAACATTTAGACTTGCCCAACATTAAGTGAATGTTTATTTAATTTCTATAATAAATTGACTGTAAAACAACTACATTTACTTAACATTGACATTGTACTATAAAATGTATCGTGCGAAAGATAGCGAAGTTGCTTATATTATTAAATATAATATTATCGAATAACATGTGTTGGGTTTTTAAATAGTTATACTAATATAACTACAGTAATGCTTCTAATGAGAAGAATGAGAGTAAGTTTAATAACTGACTCTTGTTCGTCTCATTCTTGTTTTTTTGAGAACTGAAGTAATAATAATATCGTGCCTCGTCAATATATCCTATTTCTTTTCTACAATTATCTAAAAATCATAATAAAATTTTTAGGCCATAACTGATGAACAAAAAGCTATGATCCACAGCCACTTTGAAATGTTGGGAAAAGAATGTATTAAAGATAATCATATCAGTGCTGATGACATCCGAAGCTTAAGAACAAAAAAGATTCCAAGCGGAGAAAATGCTCCCTGCTTTTTAGCTTGTATGTTCAGGAAACTTGGTATTGTAAGTATTTAAATTTATTTGTTATGAAACTAAACACTAGTTTTACTACCGACTCTGCCCGAAATGTTCAACAGAAATAATAAGTGTTGTTCATGTCACATGACATATTCTAGAATCTCGGTAATTCTAACCACAGCTACAGTGGATTACATCGAAACTTTTAACCTGAAGTATACAACTTGCGCCTTCCTCGGTAAATAAACTATCTAACATAAAAACATTTTTGTCAATCTAAACCAGTAGGTTCTGAGATTAATGCGCCTTATAGAAATTAGTATACGCTATAAGTAATAGAAATGTGTTAATTGTTACACAAAATGGTGCCGAACCCACTGTCCGCGCTCGTTGACATGCACCCGTCGTACCCCGCGCAAAACTACTACCACACCACTCCCGTTTTAAAACATTGATATATAATATATTTTTTATCTATATAAGATTCACAATATATCTTATGTATTTAATTGGACAATAAAACAAATCGAGCGTGATGCAAAGCACTGCCGTACCATCTTTTTCTGGAAAATATTAGAAACATATTGGAATATATTAGAACCTCAACATTTTGAAATTTGTACTAAATTTACACTCAATCAGCTTCACGCTGTATCCTGCGCATGACAGGGTAGGTAGAGGGAATTTCATAAATAACTTGTAACAAGTGTATAAAAATCCTGCTAACTTTAAATTTTTATACCCTTTTAAATTTAGCATATCTTTTGTTAAATGTAGAATAACACTTTAATAAAAATTTCAAATTTGTGTTGGTACATTTCCGAAGTTATGTCAAAGCAAAGCTGATTCGTTCGCTCATTGATCCTCAAAACAGAACTAGGCTTCCCTATAAAGCTAGAGAGCAACAAAGTAAAGGCACATGGGTAGGGTTTAATGTTCACATAAAAGAAAAAAATATAGAAACATTGAAGATCCATTGGAGTACCTGGTAACCCAAAAGATCTGTAAAAGCCCACCCAAGTTATTATAGATAATGACATAATGCAAAATTTATTCAACGTGGTAGAGTTCTTCTTGTAATGTTCCGTACGTTGTGAACAATTTCATTTAGGTATATAAAGAATTTAAGATTTAGAAATCGAATAGAATTGAAATCGAAACAATAGCAGATTACATTGACATTATACAAGAGATCTTGTTAATACTTGAAAGTGTATATGTAATTTAAATATTCTATCCTATGTTTCGTTTTAAATTTAAAAATTAACGAAATATCACGGTTAGAGGATATATCGCTTCAAAATATTAACATCTTAATAAATAATTTTTAAAAAAGTTGTAAAAAGTATTTTCATAAAAACATAATCTTATAAGAAACAAAATAAATATTAATTTGTTACTGTTTTACAGATATTGACTTAATAGTCACTATTGTTATTACTATTGTTATTATTTCAGATGGATGACGCAGGCCTGCTTCAAAAAGAAACAGTTTTGGATTTGGCAAAGAAAGTGTTTAATGACGAGGACGAATTAAAACTCATTGAAGATTATTTACATTCTTGCTCTTACAGTAAGTTATTATTTTATAATATTAAAATTGAGGTTGATATGAATTGTAATTGAGATCATTACGATATTGGCTTTAAATACATTCAATCTTACTCATGGTAACGTTTATACGTTGCGTGTTTATTACGGAATTTGTGGTGTGGAGTGGCGTGGAAGGGGTAAAAGTCGGGAAAATAGTTACATGAAACTTAATTCTCTTTATGTGGAAGATACATTTTTGTTCCATTTCATTTATTTTTATGCTTTTATAGTTAATACAGAATCAGTTAGTGATGGCGACAAGGGCTGCGATCGTTCCATGATGGCGTTTAAATGTATGATCGAAAATGCATCACAGGTACAATACCTATACTTTTAATCTTAATAAAGTAGATTAATCTTTAAATAATTTTAATGTTAAATTAATCGCTAGGTAGAAAACATCTATTATAAGTATATAAAATAATAGTACCAGTAATCAACGACTTAAGGGAATAACATCTTTCGTAACAGATATAAAAAATAAAGCAAGTTTAATACAATAATTAAACTGAGATACATAATATACGTACCATTTGGGTGACCTGAAAATATATCCAAATTCATTTAAATTTGTTATTAATTACCTAAAACAAAAGAAATCTTCAGTTACTGACTTTAACACGCTATATTGTTATTAAGGATACATATATTTGATCAATAAATCACCGAGCTATTGTCATTTGTTATATTTTTTTTAAAGTTAATCTGAAAAGGTAAAAATAAAAGTTTATCTGAAAAATTATCTATATCTTAGACAATAAATTGTAATAAATATCTTTCAATAAATGGAGAAATACACTTTAGAGGTAACTGCCAATAACATTTGTTATGGAAATAAAATAAGCGACGCCGCCCTTATTCGTTTCTTTAAATAAAATAGCGAGAAAACAAAATATTGTTTTTAAATGTCATGTGATATACAATTTGTATTTTTAAGTTCCATACATAAGGATATAAATCCATATGTATGAAGCTCCATCAGTCATTGATGCTTGTTGGTTAAATGTGTGTTACCCCCTAAACTAAAATAATATTTTCTTCTTTCAGTTTGGAATTGAAATATAAAGTGCGATATTCGAAGAAGTACCTTGAATGTAAAACAAAGATATGAAATTTTAATTAATTTATTCTATTTAAGACAACTATTATAAGTTACTGTTTCATAAGATTTTCCTTATTTTTTAAATTTTAAACTAGCACATTACACTTTACAAAAAATTATATACTTTTTTAAAAGCTGTTTTTGTGTTTTATTTTAACCCCTTAATTTTTATTTTTAATGCTTTAAAAGTACAAGAATCTCTAAAGAGTATTAATAATAATTTATATTTCTTTTCAGCTTCACGCTGTATCCCGCACTAGGCAGGGTAGGCAGAGGGAACGGAAGTGAAACCTAGTGTAATGACACTCCGCTCCACTTCCGTTCCCCACTTTCCGCCGAATTTGAGGCATTGCGTGTTGAGTGGCGGAACTCAACGCTGAGCTTTGCCTTATTACCAGAGCGAAGAAATGAAACATTAAATATTTAAATTAAAAATATTAAATATTTCATTTCCTCGACTGGGGATCGAACCCAGAACCTGTCGGTTACAGTCACCCTCTTGTGCCGCTGCATTATTAATTTATATTTATTTATTTTCTATTCATAATTGATTTTGTCGTTTGTTTTTTAAGGTATACTTCGAGATAAACATTTATATTTTAGATTTAAACAATTCAATGTCAGTTCCGACATCGAATAAACTAAATTGTAAATACTTAATGCGAAACTTGATATATATATTGTAATATTTTTATAAATAACTAAAAGCTTTGTTAGTGTCCACTTAATCATTACTTAAATATATTTACTATACATGGAAGATATATAAAAAATATCTTCTACGGTGAAGTTTATTAATGTTATATAAAAAAATAGCATTTTAAATTTAACAGGAAAGAAGATTGCCCTGATGAGCCGTTTCTAAGAATAGGGCGTACAAACACACATACAAAATACTCACTAGGACCCAGTGAGTATTTTGCATATGTTTGGTTGTATGTGCGTTTTTACACCCTAATCTCAGAAACGGCTAACCAGGCAATTTTATTTCCTGTTTGATTAAAATTGCTAATTGTTTTATTAATTTGGCTGACATTTTATTAGAACAGGAATGTAATTGAGATTACTAAATAAAATAGCGTCATTCAAGGACACAAACCCGTAGTCGGGAACGTAGTTTCACGAAAAAAAAGTTTGTAATTGTATATAATGTAAAAAAGAAAAAAGCGTCACATTTATTATAATTGCTTTATTTAAAATAAACTTATGGAAATAGTAACAACATGACAAAATTGTGTTTTTATTTGTAAAGTACCAACTGATATACACTTCCAAAGCCTAGCGGGTTTTAATGAACTGGAAAAAAATTTCAATGTACGTTAATAAATTAGTATTTTATAAATACAGAAGCATATGTTACCAAGAATTCTATATATTCATCTTATTATATTTATGTTATCTGTTCTTATATTTCTAATCTCACAGAAATAAAATTTTTATCTTAATATTCAATCTAATTATTTTCAACGCCTTCATGCTATGTGGGTTCGAGTAATGTTTGTTGTATTATATAACAACATAAATTTACAATAAATCAACATTAAGACAGATAAAGTTGATTAAATGTGAACATCATTAATGTCGAGGCCTGTCGTGGCGCAGCAGCACAAACGTGTGATTGTAACCGATGGGTTGTGGGTTCGATCCCCACTCGACGAAATGAAATATTTAATGTTTTCAATTTAAGTATTTAATGTTTTCATTTCCTCGCTCTGATACTTGTTCACGGCATTGAGTTCCGCCACTCGACACGCAATTTCTCAATTTCAGCGGAAAGTGGGGAACGGAAGTGGAACGAAGTGTCTTAACACTAAATTCCCAAGTTCCCTCTGCCTACCCTGCCATGTGCAGGATACAGCGTGAAGCTGATTATTGACGTCAAGCTTCTCCGTGTCGCATTTATAATACATGGTATTTACAACAGACTGTGCAGCTGCCACGACGGCCTCAAGTTCGTTTCAATGGCTACATCTGCATGCATACATAATATTACTATTAAATTACCTGTTGTCTGAACGGAAGTAAACAGTCAAACAAAAGCTTGGCTCTGTCACAACCCTTTTCACCATCACTCACACTTTCGTCATTTACTGAAATAAATATATAATTAATTTACTTGAGTTGATCGTAAATTGTTGTAAATATAAACAATATGATTACTAAACTTAAATTTTTAAAACAACATAAATAAGTTGTAACAAGCGTATAAGAATTTCGACGGAGCTCGGTGAGAACGAAAGGCTTAGTTGGTCAGAGCGCTGGAACGGTATTCCAGAGGCGCTGGTTCAAATCCTGCTTCGTTCAAAATTTTTATACACTTTTTAAAATTTTAAAAATTTAAGTTTAGTATTTTCTGTCCTAAGTGTGGAATAACACTTTAAAACATAGTAAAAATAACAATATGATTGATTAAACTTTAAAAAAATATGATTTGATATGTGTAGGTAATGACTATATGACAATTCAGTCATCACAGAGATATGAAATTTTTGTATTGTAATGAAATTTTTGTATTAATAAGTATTTCATTTTTAGCAACTTACATATAAGTAATATTTAAAAAGTGCAACACACAAGCGTGTGAATGTAAACTGTAGATTGTGGGTTCAATCCCCATTCGAGGAAATGACTATTTTTTTATTAAATATTGAATTTTTAACTGAGTTCCGCCACTCTAGACGCAATTTCTCAATTTCAGTGGAAAGTAGGGAACGGAAGTGGAACGAAGTGTCTTAACATTAGGTTCCCAAGTTCCCTCTGCCTATCCACCATGTGCGGGATACAAAGTGAGCTGGGCTGAGCGTGAGCAGGAGCTGAGTAATATATAAAAAGTGGGTCTTCAAATACCTGTAGCGCAAGCTTTTATAACTGCTGAAGCTTTCTTTTTGTCCTCATCATGGACTAAAAACTTGTCGCTCAGCTCTTCTGCTTTTTCAACGCTAAACTTGCCGTCGTTAGTAATCTGAAATTATCGTACTTTTAAAATGAGATAATTCGTAAGTTATAGGGTTAGGTTATATATAGTTTTAATTAAACATTAACATAATATCCACTTGTACACTAAAGTACAGTGAATTTGATACAAAAAAAATAATTATACATACAACATCGATTTTCCTAAAAATGCATCCCATAAAACACGGATTGACGGAGTCAAACGTTCCAGCTTCTTTGGATGTTTTCAATTTATCCTCAGTGATACCGTACTCGTTACTACACATCAGTATATGTGGTAACATATTCGCGTAAATTTTGGTCCTCTCATCATCAGAATAAGCCTAAAAATATTAGTTAAAGTTATCAAGTATATTCTATCTCCTTTCAGACTATTTCAGTTATATTACAAGTAATCAAAACTTTAAATAAAAACAAGTTATATCGTAGATAACAGTACCAGGTAAAGGTTTATTTTTTTAAATATCAACCATAATTACTAAATAAAGTAATATATACGACATTGTCGTCGTCAAACAAAATTTGGAATTTCTTTTATCCCTGGAGATTTCATGCACTTTCGTTTGCTTATTTGGCACAAAGTTAAAGTTGGTTTTTACCATTAGGTTTTGCTTTTATTTATATTATTTAAAGAATTGATTAAATTAATGAGCCCTATTTTCCTATTCTGAGGATTAGAATTTTTGTTCTATAATTATATGGGACCAATTCCCATATAAATTTGCTTATAAACTTTATCTAATAAGAACATACGTGTACCAAAATGACTCGACTCTGTAATAAGTTATTGTCATACTATACAGTATGACAATCGCACTGTACTGTTTTCGACAAAATAAGTTCGTCAGTTAAAGATGGCCAATGTATTAAAAATTGTCGTTAAATCTTACGTCCTAGTCTAACTTATTTCGTACATGTATATATGTGAACTAAATACTAGATACGTATATACAATTAAGGCTTTTAATATAAATATGAGGTTTATTACTTCGTTTAATATAAATATCTACTTACACTAATAGATCCTAAGCTGACAGCTACCATTCCAATCACAAGAAACACAAATTTCGACGACATCGTATTTATATTCGTCGAAAATATTCTTTTACAAGTAATCACCTTTGGTTTCTTCGGTATATAACGAAGAAACGCACCGCATATTTATATCTATTCTAAAAGCAATGACACTGCATCATTTTATCTTAAACATTTATCTAATTTTATGCAATAAAAAACATCGAGTTACCAAATACTGGTAACGTAAAAACAAGCAAAAACAATTTAAATTTATCTTGTTTAACTTTTTTGTCTACATAGTGAATTATTGGATAATAGTTAATCTCTTTATAATTTGCCAGAAAATGATACTGCTATATAATGATATATACTATATTATAAAAATATTCGGGTAATTTTCATAGCTAAATTTAAAACAGACTTTAAACAGCATGCTTCCTATTTTTTGGAAGGGCGAGTACTATAAAAGAAACTGTGTATGGTAGTTATCGAAACATTGTGACTGTAACCGTCGCAATGTTAACATTTAACTTAAAATAATATTTATTTAAAAAGTATATAATTTATGTCTTTCTGTATATTATTCTGTTTTGTAGAGAATATTTAAGCTATCAACTTCAGCGTTCAGATGCAGTTTTCGTAAATAAGATATGTTTCGTAATAGACATAATAGTTTAATAACTTTTTCATATATTCAGAATTACACAAATTCCACAGCCATTTAAAAATTTAAAGACTTCTTTTTACGTGAAAAGTAAACAAAATCCCCATGCGTAGAGTTAAATATCGTCCTATAGACTACACAAATATATATCGACTACACAAATATATGTATATCGACTACATAAATGTAGTAGACTACTTAAGTGTAGTAGTAGACTATTTAAGTCAATTTTTATTGTTCATATTATTTTTTATTCTTTGCCAGTTAATGAAAATTTTTGACCTTAATAATAAGCTAAGCTCAGAGCTTAGGTTATTTATGATTATGTTTTCATAAATCTCGTAGTGACAGGAAACATTATCTCTGTAAGTTGCTGAGGTATTGCTGAGATATACTTTAATCTAATAAAGTGAATTAAATAAACGTAAAACGTAAACGTTATTGCCTTACGTTCATTTAATTCTTTGCCAGTTAATAAAGATTTTTGACCTCAATGATCTGAGCTTAGATTATTTAAGATTATGTTTTCAAAAATCTCACAGTGACAGAAAACATTATCTATGTAAGTTGCTGAGGTATTTGATATACAAGTTGGTTCAGAGAAAATGTTAGTCAAGTTATAAGATTTACCACAGCACCCTAAACAAACAACCATAGTTCCAGCTATATATCCTGTATATTCTGATATACAATGTCAAATTTAAACGGCGTAGGCGTTGTCTTATTATCTGGTTTAAACTGGAATCTACGTATGACGTAGGTTCCAGTTTAAACTAGAGAAAGAGAAGAGAAGAGAAGTTTTACAAATTAATGACTTAAACAATTAATAATTTCTTTTAGGCCATAACTCTTACGTAAGCGCTTGCAGATACACACATATATAACTACTATCTTTGACGAAGTGTATACTGCATTGTCTCGTTGGTTTGACGTCAATAACCTTATGTTAATTGCAAAAAAAAACTAAATGTTTTTAATTCACTTTACCTAAAGTGAAACTGTCAAGGTGACGGAGTCAACAGTGTTCTTAGGCATAACTATAGATTCCAAGCTTCAGTGGAATTCCCATCTTGAAACACTCGCAGATAAACTCAGGGTTATATGCAGTAAGAATTTTCAAAAAATCCTTTTTTTTTAAAGATACAGGTATTCTTACGGTTGCTTCTCGATATATATTTTACAATACCATGTTTGTCCGGCAACATATTCAAAGCTATAGCAAAATAAGTGACAGACACATGATAGGGACGAGGAACAAGGACAAACTTGTGACGCCTAGTTATCGCCTCCAAAAAGTAAATAAATTATTTATGGGTTTGAGTATATGTATCTATAGTAGTATTCTGCAATGTATTTTGAATTTGCCTCTGGAGAAATTTAAAGTAAATGTTAACCAATAAAGCTTATTTAGTTACTTACACTATTCAACAATATTCGAACAGTAAAAATATATTTAAATAAAGAACCGGTGGTAATTTTTATGTTTGTTTGACGATTCAAAAGTGCTTGAAAAGTCTATTTGAATAAAGAAAGATTTGAATTTGAATTTGAATTATATAAAATGACCACAATAAATATCCCAAAAATATCAAATAAAAAAATAGTCTCTTAAACACTAAGTCAAACCATTGAGGATTTCTTGCCTTCGCTACCGGATAAACATTGCTTTGTCTGGTAGTGAACGCAAAAAAATCCTCAATCGATGGAATTTTTTAACATATTGGCAAATATTAAAATTAACTACATTATTCGATCATCTCCATAATATTTTTAAAATCAATACTTGTATAAAATATACGAAGTGTCGATCACAGCAATTACAACATGTAAGTACAGCGCTATTCTATAATTTTAAACATTTGCTCCTGACAATATCGGTTTTTTAGTATATAAAAATATATATATTTTTTTAATTAATTTTGTCAGTTCTTTTATAATTGAATATAAAAATAACAAAAACCGCTTAAAAAATATCGATTACCAAAGTCCAACACCAACAACAAGTTAAACAAATGTGAATATTGTTTCATTATTATTAAATTTTGATAAATTAATAAATTTTGAAAAATGGAAACTGCAGTAAAAAAATATGGAAAGCGCAAATGTCATGGACAAAAAACACCGTAATCAAACAAAAATTCTGGCAGTACTATTTTTATATTTTATTTTAGTTATCTTAAGCCAACAATTTAATGTGATGGAATATGAAATATGGCCTGTCGTGGCGCAGCGGCACAAGCGTGTGACTGTAACCGACAGGTTCTGGGTTCGATCTGCAGTCAAGGAAATGAAATATTAAATATTTTCAATTCAAATATTTAATGTTTCATTTCTTCGCTGGTAATAAGGCAAAGCGCGGCGTTGAGTTCCGCCACTCAACACGCAATGCCTCAAATTCGGAGTGTCTTAACAGAGATTGAGATTATAACATTTCCTTTTATTTAGTATTTATTTATATAATTTACTATTTAGTATTCCTTATATTTTTTATGAATAAATATATTTCTGTAATATTTCTTTAGAATATTTTTCTATTCATGTATGTTAAATATTATTTATTATTTGAAACATTTCAAATAAAAATATAAAAATACAGATACCTTTTAAATTACATTCGGATTTAGAGAAAAAAATGTAATAACCTTTCCTGATGGTCGGGGTTTCTCCGACCGCACATATTTTTAAAGTAAGTTAGTAATTTTGAAATTTTGCTAAATTATTATAACAGCATTCAATATAGCAAAGTATGTAAAACATTATGTTGAATGAAATCTTTAGTTATTGAAATAATGGATGCAGCACGTCTGGGGATTAACCGTGGAGGTCAACCAATCATTACATGATATGTACCTTGATTAACTTTCAAAATATATACATAGTATTGTTTAGACTTAGAACGTTATGATTCGTTTGGGCGCAAGACACACTGAGGCACACATATTTTTGGAATCTGACCTAAACATTGATTGAATAATTTACGGTAGATAATATTAATTAATATATGTCTTTGTCTTTTCATATGAAATTGGCAGTTTGTCGTGCTGGCCACGTTAATCACATTAATTCGAAATTCAAATTTATACAACTATTTATTTATACATACATATACATGTGGTTTGTATCGTTAACCGTTATTAATTTGTTTTGTGTTACTGCGTTGTTAATTTTATTTGTTTTCATCTATTTTCTGTTTGTGAATAACCAACTCACTTTACACAATGGAAGACTTGAAATATATGCCGTGGTCCGTAATTAGCTCACATCGCTCACAGCGCTCCAAAGCTCGGTCCGTTTTGAGCTTTTATCGCTCACAGTTAGCGTTGTGAATAGTGTGACGTCACTTACTAGTGCTTACAGTGCTGACGGGTCGGAGCGTGAGCACCGTGAGCGTCGATGTTATTTTGACGTTTATTTGACGTTTAATATATCCCTCACGTCAATTTCACTATTGTCGATTTCCTCAATTGCGGAAAATGTTTGAATACAACCATTTTCACAAGCAATTTATAATCGTCATCGGCTATAGCGCATACTCCACTCATATTTATATCAAAAAATGCTCTATTTGGTACTTACGAATTTGACAAGTTAAACACATTAACTTGTCAAAGTCATAAGCACGCTCACAAGTGGTCCATATTATTAGTACTGCTAACAGAAGTTAGCGCGCTCACTAATATCGGACCGCCCGTTAGCAGTGTAAGCGTCGTGAGCAATGTGAGCATAATTCGAACCACGGCCATAGCGTTATTTACGGGCACGAATCCCACCCGTAATCCCGTGGCCACAGAGCTGCGGAAATGTCTCATAGGGTTAATGTTGTGAAAGGCGGTCGTATCGCAAAAGAAAACACAGTGCGTTTTTGTTATAACGTTTTCGTTCTTGAAATTTTGACATGCAGAACAAGCATCGTAGGTGGAGATCCAGATCGATAATAAGGTTTTGAAGGCTATTATAAATAAAACATTTTGTACAAATTATACTGGCTTTATTGAAGTAATTATAACATTGAATTTAATTTCTAATTAAAAATAGTCGTCTAGGAAGAGAAGCCGAAGTGATTTTTATTTTTTTCTTAACGGGACTTGATAAACTGAAACAATAGATTACATATTACAGTATTTTGTTAGCTTCGAACTGTATTCCACAGGTTTATATGCGCACGCTTCTACCCCTACGTCACGACAGGCCTCAAGCTTATTACAGTATTTAATAGAATAATCATTTATTATTATATTCTTTATTGCACTTAAAACACACAAAAACATAAGAAAAAAAAAACAAAATTTAAAGAAAGTTCACAATAAATTTTCATTGATTGTGTATCTATAGTAATTTCTATTCTATTTAGTAGTATAATTATTTGAGGCTTAGATTTATCTTTACTTGTTTACCTTGTTGATGCCTGTCGTGCCGCAGCGGCACAAGCGCGCGACTGCAACCGACAGGTTGTCAAGGAAATTAAATATTTATTATTTTCATTATTTCGCTCAGTTGTGTTCCGCCACTCAACACGCCATGCCTCACGCGGCGTTGAGTTCCGCCACTCAACATGCCATGCCTCACGCGGCGTTGAGTTCCGCCACTCAACACGCCATGCCTCACGCGGCGTTGTGTTCCGCCACTCAACACGCCATGCCTCAAATTCGGCGGAAAGTGGGGAACGGAAGTGGAACGGAGTGTCTTAACACTAGGTTCCCAAGTTTTCTCTGCCTATCCTGCCATATGCGGGATACAGCGGGAGTCTGAGTCTTTTGTTTAACTTGGTATCTTGTTTTTGTCCTTTTACCTCTTAATTTGAGCTGCATTTCGCAGTTAAGATCCTAGTACTAAATATTTAATTCTCCACTTCTTTTCCTCTAACCTCTAAAAATCACCGGAAGTAGTGGTAAATGTTAATTTTCCAGAGAATCAAACCAACAATCATCACGCTTACAGTGAGATGCTGTTTAACTGCGCTACTTTACCTGGGCTTTGAAGGGAAGTATACAATCGAATAAAAGCTTGCTTCGGTCACAACCCTTTTCTCCATCGCTCACGTCTTTTTCGTTTACTAAAAAATATATTATTACATTGTAGCATTGAAATATAATAAAAATTCAAATTCGTTCAAATATAATAAAAATCAGTGAAGAAATCGAAGAAAAAAAGTGATTAAGATAATGTAAAAATATTAAATACTGCTTACTTGATGAGCAAGTATTGATAATTTCAGTAGCCTTTTGTTTATCATCACCCTCAGTTAAGAACTTCTGACTTAACTCATTTGCTTTTTCAACATCGAATAACCCTTTGTCGTTTATCTATTTGACAATATGTTATAACACATTAAATATTTTAAAATTATAATAGAAAAGGTACTATAAACTAATGCAGTGATTCAATTATTTTATTTACATACCAAATTAATTTTTCTAAACACACATGCCATGAGACATGGGTTTATTGAACCAAGTGAACCTGATTCCTTAGCAGCCTTTAAATCTTGTTCTGTTAGGCCAAAGTCCTTGCTGCACTCCAAAACTAAGGGTAATATTCCTGCGTAAATTTTGTTTCTTTCTTCATCAGACAAAGCCTGGAAACAAAATATAACTAAATTAGTCTATTTTTATATTATTATATATGACACAAGAGATATTTTTGTATCTTCAAATCATAGAAAACATCATACAATCGCTAGACAATATTATTAAATTATTTATAGGTACATACTAAGCACACCGTAGCATCTGAAGGCTGATTAAAAATATATAATATTTCAATCGCAAAGAAATATCTGATGAAGTCTAAGTGATTATTTTATTGTTTTCTATATTATTAGAAAATAATAAAGTTAAAAATGTCGTATTTATAATTAGGTATTATGACTTTATCAAGAATTTGTATAAAATGAGTGATTGAGTAATTCAATTTTAAATAAATTTAATATAATGCCAGCATAAGCCAGATGCCAGTAAACTTTTTAGTCTATATAAAAAAAATAACTAAAAGCTGCGTGGAATTTTAAATTATGGTCTCTGATAGCTTTAGCTTTAACTTTTACAAATACAAATATTTAATGATAAACGTTAATGTTTATGATGTTAAAAAATCTCGCTATTTTTATCATTAAATAGTTGTCTCAATAATTACTTAAAAAGTCATATTTTGTTTATATTATAAAATACTAAATTTTTATATCAACTCACGCTAACAGATCCTAAGCTTACAGCTACTACTCCAAAAACTAAAAACACAAATTGTAGCGACGTCATTTTAAAGTATAATATAAATAAAATATCCTGATAAAGATGCTTCAACTGCAGCCTTCCTTAATACTAGCTGCTCTGAGGAAACTAATCCTTTATATATACAAAGAGCTTGGTCAAGCAATCTTTTTTCTAAGATGTTTATCTAAACACAAGTTGGCGTCATATTAGCAATTAGTGCCGATGTAAAAAACTTGTTCTCTTGATCTTTGGCACATATACGAGCATGTAGTATATGCATTATTATTTTAATCCCATTGTTTTATGCGTCATGGAATATTATATAACCTGTTAGTGATTAATTGTAACTAATCTTTAGTTTCTCTCATAGTTATGTTGGGTAAAAATACTAGAATAGTAAAAAAAATCGGTAAAGTGCGAATCGGTTTTGAACACAGAGATTCA
Source organism: Eueides isabella (assembly GCA_019049475.1). Classification (NCBI taxonomy): domain Eukaryota; kingdom Metazoa; phylum Arthropoda; class Insecta; order Lepidoptera; family Nymphalidae; genus Eueides; species Eueides isabella. The sequence goes on along the minus strand of CM032389.1, from coordinate 9,404,514 downwards.
TATTTATAGGTCAACTGAAACATGACCCGGAAAAAATAATACGCTTAAAATTGCGTACGTTTCCATTTATTGTGTATAAATTAAGTACAAATTAAAACTGATAATTATATTTTTATATATAGTTATAAATATTCAGTGCTTTTTTTCTTTTTCCTTTATTATTTTTTTAATAACGAGAAGTGCCTTATACTTAGGATTAGATTATACAGAAAATTCCAAATAAAATTCAGTTTTAAAAACAACGTGTAAGGAACCGTAGACCTGGATATTTGATATTAATTTCATCTTGATACATCTACGTGCTCTTAGTATTAATATATAATAGTCTTATTAATATATAGTGGTTACGTATTAATATATAATGGTCATATAATGGTCTTCCCAGACAGGCGCATGCAAAGACACAAATGAACGGGCACAGTTTCTTTTCTTTTATAGATTTTTTTTTATGGACAAGACACGGCAAAAGACCGTACGGGTCACCTGATGGTAAGTGATCACCGTCGCCCACGGCCCCGTGTAACTCCACAGGAGAAAGACTTACTTAAAGACGAGCAACGCTCCTATAGCGCGTTGCCCGTCTTTAAGATGGATGGGCACCGGGGCCCGGCATTACCTAATGCGAAACGCAGTGGCCGAAGCCACTACTTAACGTCAGCTTTGAATGCCGCGGGTGGTAATAATTGCCGGTCGAGTCTGCCCTTGCGTTTTGCCATTGCTGACAACGTGACTCTCCCACACGTACTTTAGTCGCCTCTTACGACACCATCAGTACCAGGATGATCCTATTCTAAGCCGGAATCACACATTTTTTGTTTTAATTTTTAAATAGTAAAAATATTGTAATAAGTTCTTACTCCATTTTATTATTTTCGTGCCAATGCCTAATATTGTCGCGTAGAAAAATTCATCTATAGAGATAATAACTATAAAAATTTAAAACAATAATGCAGAAGACACAAGTTTAATGTGTATTTTGTTAAATACATACAAGTAAAATTTGTAAAATATCATAAATTGTAGATGTTGTTCATTTTTTACATATCGTTCATAAAGTAAATATGAAATATTTCTATTTGACTTTAAAAGCTTTTAATTAAATTTTTCCACAGCGTCTTTATTATGAACTTACACTGTTTTAATAATAATATTTTCAAATAAACACAGCTATCTATTATTTGCCATCGCAACGAGGACGCTATGATTAATATTTATAATATCTGACCGGTATTTTTCCATATTCAATCAGCTTAGTTTTTCCTTTTACTATTGGAATTTATTATTGGAATATCGTTTTAAAAATGCTTGTAAGCATATCATATAGCTATTATATACATATATATACTATATTATAGTCAATCATATTATCAGCTACGGAAATGAAGCCTGTAGTGCCGCAGGGGCACAAGCGTGGGCCTGTTAATTCAACAGGTGGGTTCGATCCCCAATCGAAGAAATTAAATATTTAATATTTTAATTTCATTACTCTGGTGAAAAATCTTTTGGCGGACAGGGGAGAAAAGAAGTGTTAAATAAATCCACCGCTAAAGCTATGAAAAACCAATTAATTAACTTTCCAACTTGTAAGGTTTTAATGCTTTTACTTAAAGTTTTATATGGTTAGGTTGAAATATGTAAGGAAGGACTTGCAACATAGTAAATTCCTAGTAAATATTCATAAATTTAGTATTTCTTTTTTATTACTTAATTATTTAATTAGAGGTTAGATTTCTTAACTTCATTTAGCCTTTATTTACATACAAATGTTGGCTTTCTGGAAGAAAATGTATGTTATTATGGTACGAGTAGCTTGTACATATTTACTGCTAGAATATTTTTTAACCGGCTTTTTTTCAACGAGGAGGAGGCTCATTAACTACATTTTTTTACTGTTTGTCCGTCGATTTCTAGGTCATTTACCGGAAGACCCAGATTAAAAATATTTTTTTATATGAAATCGCCTCATTGGTTTAATTATCATCTAGTCAGGATTTAATGGTGAAGTTCCCTGAAATTTACAATGGACACATTATGTTGGTGTTGAATGAGAATAAAAATAATAGGTACTTCTACTAAACTTAAATTTAAAAAGCGTATAAAAATGTTGAACGAAGTGGAATTGGAACCCGCGCCTTTTGAAAACCGTCTAAGCGCTCTGACCAACCTAAGCCAAGCTCCGTCGAAATTCTTATACGCTTGTTACAACTTTTTTATGTTGTTAGCATCTCTGTAGGGAGATTTTTACAAATTTCCGCTACCCAAAGACAACTCGTAAGAATTATCGATTGGCAAGAGCGAATACTATTTATTTAATATTTTTACTATGTTTTAAAGTGTTATTCCACACTTAGGACAGAAAATACTAAACTTAAATTTAAAATATTAAATAAATAGTATTCTCTCTTGCCAAACGATAATTCTTATGAGTTATTAACCCCGGCGTGTGCCAGGATGTGCCTTTCTACTTAACCTACTTCACTTAGCATGGTCTTTTATGTCCTTGCTGGTTAGACCATTGACTCTCATGTCCTGCAACACGATATTCAACGGAACGGAAGGAAGCGCTTCCTTGGGAGTCCGGGAGGTCTTGCTCCAGGGACAGACATATCAAGGCACTTGCGTCCGACATAGTTCCTAGGCCGGCGCGCAACGTGGCCATACCATCTCAGGCGACGCTCTTGGTGCTTGTCCGCTATGTCACGGACTCCGAGACTACCTCGAATGAACGTGTTACGTATGCGGTCAGAGCGCGTTACGCCGTACAACCACCTCAGCATCTTCATTTTCGTGACATGAAGCTTCTGAGTGTGCCGAGACAGTACTGGCCAGCATTCGCTGTCGTATAAAATAACCGGTCGATCGATGATCTCGTATATCAGTCCCTTAAGTTTGGTCGGTATTCTGCGATTGCAGACCACACCAGTGACCTCCCGCCGTTTGGCCCAGGCAGTGTTTATCCGGCTATGAACATCGTGATCGATGCCTCCAGACTCGTGCATAAAGGATGCGAGGTACCTGTATTTTGTCGGTTTAACGGCTGGTTCAATTCACCTACATGGATAGTGCTAAAGTCTGGTCTCCCGCAAGCCATGTATGTACTCGGTCTTCGACACATTTAGTTTAAGACCGCCGTTCTGAATTGTACCATTCCAGAGATTCATTTTACGCTCTAGAATTAGCCAATTCTCGTCAATGAGTACCATGTCATCGGCATACATCATCAACCACAGAGGCTGGTCTTGGATGTAAGCCGAGACAGTATCTAATATTACATTAACTACTAAGAGCCGAGCCTAGTGACGAATCCTTACTATAATTTCGAAATGTTTGGTGTCACCAATAGCAGCCCTCATCATTGAAGCGGAATAATGATACATGTCTCTGATAATCTCAACATAGACCTCAGGGATCCCTTTGGATCGCAATGCCCACCAGATATACTGACAAGGCACAAAGTCAAAGGCCTTCTGCAGATCTAAAAAAGCTAGATGCAGAGCTCTCCTCTTTTCCTTGTTTGCCTCCATGAAAGTTCTGAGGGCAAAAAAGCTTCCATGGTACCCGGTCCTGGCTGAAATCCATATTGAGACTCAGAAACAGTAAAGTACACTGTCGGCACAGCCTGATGTCAATCACGCGCTTGAAGAGCTTCTTGGTGTGACTCATAAGCTTAATGCTGTGTATATCGAGGCCTCAAGTAGACAAGAACAGGACTATGATAATCTATTCTTAAAACGGTCTTTCTAACAGTAACAAACAATAATCTTAAATTAAAATTAAAATATAAGAAATAAAATAATACAAAAAATAAGCTGATTTTAATCCTTAACTTAGATAGGTACCTATATGCTTAAGCTTATATAAAACTACACTAATTATTAATGTAATAAATCTGTAACTGATCACTGTCTGTACCTAAAAGATATATGTATTACTAGGAATATTATATTTTTTTATACATTATTACTATTATTTTTTATACCTTATTAATTTCAGCAATAAAATTTTAATTTTTTAAAATTTTTGTCTATGTATTTGTACGCGCTTATCTCAAAGGCGGTATAAAAGATTAAAATGCAGTTTTCACTATTATACTATTTAATGTTTGTTTAAAGCTTTAACTGAAATTTTAGTTTTCAATGTAAATTATTGTCTTAAAAGTGATAATGTTATTAGAACAAGAAAGCAATTCAAATTAGTATTTTTTTTATGAAGAAGACACGGCAAACGAGCGTACGGGTCACCTGATGGTAGGGATCACCGTCACCCATGGCCCCGTGTAGCACCAGAGGAGCTACGGAAGCGTTACCGGTCTTTAATATGGATGGGCACCGGGGCCTGACATTACCCAATGCGAAAGGCAGCGGCTGAAGCCACTACTGGTTTTAAATCCCGGGGGTGGTAACGGTCCGGTGGAGTCTGCCTATGCGTGTTGTCATTGCTGACAACGTGACTCTACCACACGTAGTTTAGTCGCCTCTTACGACACCATCAGTACCAGGGTGATCATATTCTAAGCCGGAATCCCACGGCAAAAACGGTGGTAAGCTGGGGGCGGGTCGCTATTCCTTAATAAATCTATTTACTTTTTGTAGTCCGTTAAGTTTGAATTGATACCAGCACAATGATACAGGGACTTGAAATATCTAAGATCTACAAATTGATCCTGGAGGCCTCGGTATTGTCGAAGAAGAAATAACAAGATGGACCCCAAATATATGGTGGCTTTGAAAAACCGAAACTCACATAATATACTTCTCTTGATGTATAAAGAAGAGCTGTAATGGAGTTACAGTTTTTATTCCTATACAAATACATCAATAGAACAGTGTGTTGAGTCATGAGCCAATTAGTGATCGAATTATCAGATCGCATAACGTGAGAGCGTTCTACGGAGGACTAATAAAAGTCGATAGTGAGTGAACTTGTACACGAGTGCACCAGAAAGATCTCAAGTAGGTAGAAATGATTGGACATACGGCGAGCTATACTTTTGAAAACTTTCTACCACCTGGGTACTCATAAAAAAATGTAATTTTAAACTCACCACACTAGATGGGTAAGATACAGTCAGCACACTCTATAAGAATCCAGGGCAATTAAGAAATTATCTACGGTAGTTTGATATAATAATTATGTTACCTCACAGACGAATGCCACCTCAGTCTGTCCGTGACCACGGACTGCAGTATTCAAAATGTCGGGTTTCCAAAAATATTTAAAATTCTAAATACGCGATTAATCCGGTTAAACTTGTCACTTTCGTGGCGCACGGGTACAGGGTGTGACTGTAAACGCGACAAGATGTGGGCTCGATCCCAACTCGGGGAAATGAGATATTTAATATTTTCAAATTTAATATTTAATGTTTACATTTCTTCGCTCTAGTAACAAAGCATAGGGTGACGTTGAGTTACACCACTCAACACGCAATATCTTAGATTCGGCGAAAAGTGACAACGGAACGGAATGTCTTAACACTAAAGTTCAATCTGTCTACCCTGCCATGTGATAAATTTGTTATATTTAAAATACTAGGTGCTACTCGCGGCTTCGCCCGCGTAAGGCTTGATTTATTTTATATTTAGATGATAATTGATTAATGTCTCACTGGCACGATGTGATGCTAAATAATCAACATGTTGATTTTATCTGTTTTCCGCCTGCTCTATGTTTGAGCTGCTCCGAAAGCAGCTTGAGGAGAAGTTTCTTGATTCCTATCTACTTTCTTAGCTCAAGCATCTTTCGACCAATTGTATATATTAGATTTGCGCTTCCCGGGCATGTTTCAAAAACAAAATGAAGAATCAAATCCAAAAAATAAACAAAGTGTAATTGAGAAGAAGAAATTTAATAAATTGCGTTTTATTACGCAGAACCAAACCAACCAACCAGTTTATATCCAATTGAATATGGTTTTAATATCATGATGTAAAATACAGGCAACGCCGTCTATTGGCACCTCACTAAACTATACAGTTCGTGATTGATGAATATAGAGAGTTCTGTTATATCCGAAAGAAGTATTTAATGGAGATAAAAAGTATCCTATCACCCAAGTCAGTTTGTAGCCTGTCTGTATACAAAATTTCATCAATATCCGTTCATTAATTTCAGCGAGATAGACGGACAAAAATCCAAACAAACAAAATTTCACGTTTATAATATTATATATATAATATAATAAAAAAAAATATAATATTAACAATAATAATAAATAATATAGTGTGACGTAAGAATCGCGAAAATCAAAGACCTTATCCAGTTTTTATTTCAGTCATAAATTATTTTATTTTTAAATATTCATTATTAAAAGTAAAATAATTTATGACTCATTTATTTTATTTTATTTTTAAATGTTCTATAATTTTTGACATCGAAATTACAGGATAAAAATTGCTAATCAGCTCTGGCACTGACGTACTGTGAACACATCTTCTTCATGCATATCGTTGAAACTCTTATTGTTTGAACACAATTTTTAAATAATTAACTCTCAGAACTATTAAATAATTATATCTATATTAAAAAAGAAAAATACGGTCTACAATATTGCCTAAGTATGAAGTTGGGTTCGATATACTCATCGGATATTACATCCTTTGTCGAAAAAAACCAAATCCTTCGTAGGTTAAAACCAGGACAGACGTCCTAATGGGATAGATGTCTTATTTACTAAAAATCTCAACTATCAAGACGAGAGACGAGTCATACTATGCGCAAGGACCAACTTTTCTCGAAGAACTTCGTCGTATTTTTTAACCTTTTTAACTTGAGCTTTTGATATACCAGATATACAAAATTTTCGGGATATGATGTCAGCGGAAGACTTAAAAGCTATAATTTTAATTGCATAGCTCTTATGCTTTGAATTGTATTGATATGTGAATACTCTGATTACGTCACGTTCACTCACTGATTCACTGATCATCATAAAAATTCATAAGGTACTTCTTGAAGTGCTTGAAAGCTGAAATTTTGTATGTACGGGGGCGGGCTGAAGAGTTTTGAGCCTAAGTACTTTAAGATATCACTATGAAGTTGCCTTAAATAGCTCTACTTGCGAGGTTCAATAGTACAAATATCAAGTTCCATGTCATTAGCATCATTTTCCTTTGATAAATTGAACTATAAACATCACCATGTCTTGATTTCATGAGTCTTCCACGCTTTAACGGAATAAGAGTATCGTCATAAAAAAACAAAAAAAACAGTAAGGGAAATATTTGAAGAGATATCAGCAGTTTGTAGTATAAAATTGGCGTTCAAGCTCATGGCCACGATTTTTTGACATTTGTAAAGATGGTGTTTATTCATCGAATAACTTTCTAAAATTAACGGAACTAGGATAAACGGAGATTTTTACAAGATATTGCCGCCTAAGCTGCGTCAAGTGGCTGTGGAGAATTGAAGAGGGAAACTGTCGAAACGTATGATGTTTTTGCAGGACAATGCGCCTGTCCACATTGCGCGTGTTACAAGGTCGCGTAGTTGCCTTAGCCACGACAGGCCTTAGCCACGACAGGATTTGAATAAATGGACCACCCACCCGCCATGTATTCCAGATCTGGCCCCCAGGGACTATTTCCTCTTTTCAAATTTCCAAAAGGACCTCCATGGCCAGAGTTTATCGGCCTATTGAAGAAATGAAGGTGACCGTAAACGACAATTTCGAACAAAATGACGGCAGTTATTTTTTGCTGGTTATGGTAAAAGCCCTCCACAATAAATATCAGAAATGCATTAAGATTATATTGGAAATTATTTTTTTATATATTTTTGTTATCATTTTTTTTTTTCAGCTTCACGCTGTATCCCGCACTAGGGAGGGTAGGCAGAGGGAACGGAAGTGGAACTTAGTGTTATGACACTCCGTTCCACTTCCTTTCCCCACTTTCCGCCGAATTTGAGGCATTGCGTGTTGAGGGGCGGAACTCAACGCCGCGCTTTGCCTTATTACCAGAGCGAAGAAATGAAACATTAAATATTTTAAATTGAAAATATTAAATATTTCATTTCTTCGACTGGGGATCGAACCCAGAACCTGTCGGTTACAGTCACACTGTTGTGCCGCTGCGCCACGACAGGCCTCACTCGCTTCATATTTTTGTTATCATTTTGAGTAGCTAAGGCTCAAAACTCTCCAGCTTTTTCTCGTATCTAGTGTTAATACATATGCAGCATAAGACCTCCGTAAATTTTGTTGCTAGAGGTCTGAAAATTGATATTTGGTGTCCTTGTTATAAATGACAAGAAGTATGTTTAAGATTTTTTAGTGAAGCTCGCACTGCCTAAAAGTAATCAGTTTTAATGTAGATCCAAGTTTCTAACCCATCATGCCCAACCCTATATCTACATGCCCTAATTTTAGGTCGTAGCGCTTAACAGCGTTTTTCCGCAGTTAATCTCCCATGTGTGCAAGCCGTGCACTTAACCGGTGAGTTGGCCCCACAGAAAGAGTTCACAAGCTTTAGTAAAAATGCGTGGCTTGGCCTTTTTGCTATTCTTCTTAAGGGATTAAACTTAAAAGTATATAAAAAAATCATTATTTTTTCTGTTATTTAATATTTTTTGAAGTAACAAAATGACCTGACCATTTTCATTAAGTTTTAAATATAAAGTCATATGGTATAATAATTAATTCGTAATTCGAATATAAACATACAAAAAAGTCCATATGCTACACCGTAGGCGTTTATCCCTTTTAGTGTGTAGCAACTATCCATGTAAGTATCTAAAAAAGGGTTCTTGATAAAACTTAATTACTTCGCTGCTCTTACATAAAAAATGTGTGCAGCCAGATGACCTAGACCTTGATATAATTAGCGGCTATTCAGACACTGAACAATTATACGTTACTAAGACGACAAAGGAAACATGACATGACATGAATATATAAAAGTACGTTAAATCCCGCTTTTTTGTTCAGCCTTCATCGTTCGTAACGATGACTAACCGAAAACGAAATGTTTGTTTGGTAAAATCAATTAAAAGCGTTTGACAACGAATAATGTTTATAATTACTTAGAATAAATATATTTTCATCAAAAAAGTATTTTTTAAAATATATACTATATATAAAGCCATTTTTTTTATAAAGCATATTATAAAAAATTAGGCAGTTATATAGGCTGTCTAAAATGTTCTTTTCTTAGGATTACTTTTCTTCTGGTTATAATATTTAATGTGCAGTGTTAATGCACACTTTTCTAAAAAAACTGTTTTTAGTGTAAGGTGTAATGATATGAATTCAAGCAAAAATAAAATTCTTAGGACTGTCTTCATAGACACATTTCGCTGTCCAGAAGGATGCTTCGCATAGATCTTTGTATTTTTTTGCTGAAATTGAAATATATGTTGCATTAAATTATTTCAGTGTATTTGTATTTCAATTGACCTTTTTCTATAAAATATAATGAAATATTCTATAATTAATGAAAAAAAAATACAGAAATACGGGATTAGTTACTTAGCAGTATAAAAAATACTTACAAACATCTTTACAATTTTCAACAGAAGCTTTTGCTGCATCTTTTATTTCCGGCGGAAACATCATGTCTATCTGTTTTATTGAAGCTTCAAGATTTAATTTATTATTTTTGACCTAGAAAAACGGTTTTTATATTAATATTAATGTAAAACTTTATAAATCGTTAACATAAAAAAGTATAAACCAAGACCAGCTAACAAACCAAGTAACTAGCTTAAAAATCTAAAATACGTACCACTTGTGACATTTGGTAAATACATGCAATATAACACATTACTCTCCGATCTTCAATGAATTTTCCTTTCTCAATATCTCCAATTAGATCTATAGTAATAAATAATCATTACTTATACATATTTTAATTACTTTCCTAAACTATCTACATATATACAGTACGGTCGATAAGTCGTGGTAGCCCTGAATTAGCTGTAAATGGATGCGCAGATTTGTATGTATTTATTTAATTTCTTTAAGAATTAACAATGCAAAAAAGTTTGGAAATACCGACTATAGTGTGACTATTCGTCGAACAAACTATATTATAATTACAACAGCATACCTTCAGTTACGTCATTTTTGCCCATACAGTTTTTCTTTAGCAATTTTAATGAATTTTTGATTTGCTGCTTAGTCATCTAAAATTTAACAGGGGAAAAATATTTAATTTGTTTCGTTTCAAATTTTCCAATCGCTAACTATAAGCAAAATGTATTGACGCTATATTCCTTACATGGCAGGATAAACAGAAAGAACCTGGGAACTTAGTGTTATGATCTTTTTTCGCCGAATCTAAGGCATTACGTGTTAAGTGACGGAATTCAACGCCGCAAACGATATGCCGGAAGTAAATATGTTGTTAAATATTAGGAGGCAGTTTATATTTTTATCTATTTAGAGTTGAGACTAAGAATTTTTACTAAGTTAAAGAATTGTCGGCTGTCGGTTATTAATGCCATTGTCATATTTAATTAATATTCAATTAATACCGTACTTATTGTATAGTTTGGACCTATTTAATCTTCTTAATTTTCATACATCTAAGTTATTACAGTCGATAGAGGATAAACTAAAACAATATATGTTTTAATTAAGACTATACCATAACTGTAACCATGGGTTATACGTTTCTAAATTATAGAATCGATGTAAACCAGCATGAATATGCAGGTAGCAAATAATAGTTATTTACCGGCGCGTGACGTTCGTAGTAAATTAAGTATAATCAAGATAATCATTTTAATCTCATGTACTTTGAACCGACTTTTGAAAGTTTCATATCAACATATTTATATACTTATATCGACATTATTGAATACTCAAATTACCTTAAGTAAATCACAAGTTTGAACCCCTTGACAGTTATTTTAATAAATAAATATCGTTTTATTTATTTTATGTAATTCAGTTATATTATTATTAACTTTTGTTTTTTTTTTAATATACAATAAACTGGCTGTACCTACACTATTTTATATACGAAAGGAATGGAATTTATGGAAATAGTACTTACAGCATTCGTGGTGTCCATACTAAATATGAGAAAAATAATCAAAAGTGACATTTCTTTTTGATTCATGATTTTATTAAGATCACACGACAGATCTATTGTAACAATGTATAATGATAAATCAGTTTGTTTGTATTCTTCCTATTATAAAGGCAATTTAATTATAGAATGGACAGTAAATATGCACTTTGAAAAATACATACTGACATGCTTTTTTTATTTTCTTAGTTAATAAGTGAGTGATTTAGAAAATGATACATTATGATTATATTTTAAAATTTGATGAATTCATCATAATAAAATATTTTTATAAAACGTTAAAATACATTACCACTTACTATGATATTTTTATGTATGTATATCATTGTGACAAATCAATTTATAGTAACTAAAGGCAAGGATACTTAGGCAACGAGGGATACAGAGTAAAGCAATAAGAATCTATACTAAACACGGATAGATGTATTACCTAATATATGTATGTTATAAAACAACATATCAGTAAATAAGGAAATAAAATTTGAAGTTCAGAAATATAAGTATGTTACTTTTAAATATGCAACGGACTAAACTCTCGTTTCGATAAAAACACGTCTAAAACTAAATATACCTGGCTCAAAATCACCAAGGTGCAGAATTGGCACTGCTAGCAATTTAATATCATAAATATTGACCTATTTGAGAAAAAACTATTAATAAATTACTTCAACTAACCTGTTTTGTGTGCACATCAAATAATATAACTAATTAATAAAACAAATTTTAAATAAACTCAATATACATGCATGGATAATCATTTCGGAAACGCGTCCTAATATACAATCTTCAACGAGTCCAAAATTTAATATAAAGATTTAAGGTAATTTACACATTTCATAACTTACATAATACATCGTATTTTTTATACAAAATTTAGTTTTAGAAAGGGTACTAAAAGATTTATTTATTTTTAACTGTAAAAATGGCCAATGTAGTTTGTCCGATACACCACAAGTCATTTCAGTGAATGTATCGATAATCGATCAAAAATAATTTTAAGTGAAAGCAGCCATTCGGTGTCTAAAGTCAGTCGAGGAAGAAAACAATAACAAAGCGGGCTGCTAGAGTATTTTTATCGTCAAATAAATACATCTAAATGTTAAGTACCTTTCAATTCATTATTCTTAGAGCGTACATGATGTACGCTAGTCCGTCAATTCGTCAACGTAGTTATTACATTTAATTATTGATGAAATTCGTTCTTACACCACGAAATAACAAAGTAACCTCAAATATTTTCCTATTAACAAACCCAGATCGCATTTAATATGACCACCGTCTAATCAAAGCTCGCGCTTATTTGAAATCGTCATTTCATGAACGGTCATTTCGGAAACGTTCCCGAAATGACTGTTGCGTTCTCGGAATGATAATTAGTATTTGTAAGGGTGAATCATTTACATTTTTTTTGTTACTTCATAATTACAGCGTAATGAAAACTCCTGATAAAGAAAAATTAAAAAAAAATCTGAAAAAAAGCTTAAAAAGGATAGTGCAACTTATTTGCGCCAAAGAGATAAGGCGAATGCTAAAAAAAAAACTTTTTAGGATAAGATGACTAAAGAGCAGAAAGAAGTTAAACGGGCTAAGGACAGAAAACATTATAGAAAAATAGGCATAGAAAAAAGTGAAGAAAATTACTGATATGACCGAATGAGAGAAGCGAAAGCAGAGAAAATATTGGAAAAAAGCATCAAAAAAGTTCCTCCTGTTGACGAAGAGACCACTTTACAGAAAACTATTTGAGATTTAAGAATAGAATAAGCATTTATAAATCTGTTTATCTTCCTTGGACAATGAAGATTTAGAGACAATATCTCGTCGTCAGCAGATTAAAGTTAAACAGATTGATGTTGAAGCAAATACGTCTTATGGCAAAGAAAATATACATCCAAATCTCGTATCCCCTGGGAGATATTTATATATATATATATATATATATATATATATATATATATATATATATATATATATATATATATGTGTATATATATATATATATATATATATATATATATATATATATATATATATATATATATATATATATATATATATATATATATATATATATATATGTGTATATATATATATATATATATATATATATATATGTAAATTGACATCTTCTATACTTATAATAAATCTGTAGAGAGGTCAATTCTGTACATGAAATATATTTACAAAATAAGTAGCAGGGGGTGATTAGTGTTCGATACTGATGCCAAAAATGCAGTTAAAAAAAATTTTGTCTGTCTGTCTGTCTGTCTGTTTGTATGTTATTTATAGAAAAAAAACTACACGACGGATTTTAACGAAACTTAGTACAATTATTCTTTATACTCCTGGGCAGGTAATAGTATACTTTTCATCACACTACAATGAATAGGAGCAGAGCAGTGAAAGGAAATGTTGAGAAAATGGGAGAAGTTGCTTGATTTTTTAAGCTTCCGTCGCGTGTGCAGCCTTAATGGTTAGAGCTACATAGAAACTATGTATAACGGAAATATTCTACATAAAAATACACGAAAAATATTCCAAGACAGCATATATCTATCTTTTATAGTTAACTCACAATAACACGCATAACTCTCGATAGCTTAGCAGTTCGGAGATTTCTTATTATATTTGTTTACTTTTACGTTTATAAAACCAATAATGCTCACCATCATTCCTAATTAAAAAAAAATAAACATTAGCACCAATTCAATAAAAAAAGAATCATTGAAATCGGTATAGAAACACCAAATTATACTTACTTACATGAAATACGCCAACAAGACATCGCGCGTGAATAGTGAATCAAGCTATAAGGATTATTTTTGCGTAACGGTTGCCGCGCTCGACGGGGTCGCGGCGGCAGAGTATGAAAGGGGCGGGAGGCGAGCGCAAGCGTCATTCAATATTTGGCTGTTGATGCGTTCAGAGTGTTGAACTTTATTGACAGACAATAATTGTTATTTTATAAACCGTGCTTATCAGCGCGACTTTTTGTCTTTAAATAGTTTATTTTAATTTCTTTTGTTGTTATTTTCTAAATTAGTTTTAGTTTTGTTTAAATTCTTAACTATTAATAGTTCCTATTTTATTTCTTTTTAAGTAGATTTAGATTCGATTTTTAGATTAGATAATAGATAGATAGATTAGATTATTGTTAGATTTTTAGTTACTGATAGGTTAGTTTTGGGCATTTTATGTTTAGTTTTTTTTGTATTGAGTAGATAAAAGCGTAGGTAAGTACTTTTATTAATTATAGTATTCATAGGTATTTTTTATTTATTTTTAAGTGAAGTAGGTATAGGTAGATATTGCCTACTATCTACCTATACTGCACACGTGTTTTAGCTTTATTTTCATTTCTTTTTTTTTTGTACCTAAGTTGTAGGTAGGTAGGTACATATTTCTTAGTTTAATTCTATTAGAATATAAGGTATTTAAGTTTAAATAGGCACTTAGATTTATATTTTTTTATTATATAGCAGCTGTACTTAGAACATCTAAGGTTTTTTTTTGTATTAGCATAGGTACTTTGATTAATTACAGTAGTTGTAGGTATTTCTTATTATTCATTTTTAAGTGAAGTAGGTAAGTGTAGATAGTATTGCACACGCATTAAGTATAGCTTTATTTTCATTTTTTATTCTTTTGTAATTTGTAGGTACCTACGTACATATTTATAATTCGACTAGAATATTATTTTAGTTTTAATAGGCACTTAGATTTATATTCTATTTATTATATACTTAGCTATAGTTAGGACCTCTGACGTAAGTTTTTTGTTGGGTAACTAAATAGAATTTAAGTTACCGTCGATTAAAAATAAAATAAACGATGCCACCTAAAAAACGACCATCTTTATCTCGAACTTCGAGTCAAGCTAGGAGAATGAGAATGACGCGTTCTCAAGAATCGGAAGAGGAAAGAGCACATCGGTTAAACTCTATGAGAGTTAGTGCCTCAACATCTCGAGCTAATGAAAGCTCTCCAGAAAGAGAGATGCGATTAGCAGCTGAAAGAGCGAGACGAGCTACAACACGGGCTTCTCAAAGCTCTTCTCAACGAGAGCTAAGGCGTTCCATTGACCGGGAACAACATGC
This sequence comes from Eueides isabella, assembly GCA_019049475.1. Taxonomy (NCBI): domain Eukaryota; kingdom Metazoa; phylum Arthropoda; class Insecta; order Lepidoptera; family Nymphalidae; genus Eueides; species Eueides isabella. Next base: position 9,389,384 of record CM032389.1, on the reverse strand, counting down.
GTTATCCCGAGAAGCTGAAACTGCTTTACAACGAGAATTGCGACTCACAGCTGACCGCGAACGGCATACATTATCTCGCGAGTCTGAAACCTTCACTGAGAGGGAATTACGGCTTACAGCTGACCGCGAACGTCATATTTTATCTCGCGAGTCCGAAACCTTCACTGAGAGGGAATTACGGCTTACAGCTGACCGCGAACGTCATATTTTATCTCGCGAGTCCGAAACCTTCACTGAGAGGGAATTACGGCTTACAGCTGATCGCGAACGTCATATTTTGTCTCGAGAATCTGAAACTTTTACTCAATATCAAGACCGTTTGACAAATGATAGGGCGCACCATAACATGATTCGATCTCTTGAAGATGAACATGAGCATGAACAACGACTAGAGTCGGGACGCGATTATTACAATTCTTTGAGACAAGAACAATTGATTACTTTATCTAATGAAAGATTAAGAATTGAAAATATTCGGTCGCTTGAAACAGAAGAACAGCGAGAGGCCCGTCTTACTGCAGATAGATTTCGACATGGTCTTAATGACTTAGATATACACGTTGTAGATCAATCTACAAATTCGGTGGCGTGGTCCGATAAATATAAAAGTGGGTTTGCTTATAACCTCACAATTGATTACAGATCATCTTCTGAAATAGGCGATATGAACGTAGTATGTTCCTTTTGTAATGCTTCGAAGTGGAGGAAGGAGTCTGCTGGTTTCTGTTGTTCTGGAGGTAAAATAAATTTGCCTTCGTTCGAAGACCCACCGGAACCTTTAAAATCACTACTTTTAGGGGTACATTTGCAATCTAAACAGTTTTTAGATAATATTCGCACTTATAATAGTGCATTCCAAATGACATCCTTTGGTGCTAAACAAATCTCAGAAGGCCCTTTCATGCCTACTTTTAAGGTACAAGGTCAGGTTTACCATTTGATAGGGTCCCTTTTGCCTGAAGAACAACCTAAATTTCTTCAAATATATTTTGTATCCGATTACAACGAACAGTCGAATATAAGAAATCAATATTTTCCGAATTTAAATACTGAACTCATTTCACAACTTCAGAACATGTTACATCAGGTTAATTCGTACGTATGCAGTTTTAAATCGGCATTAGAAGCCCTTTCTCAAGATGGTAATAACAATTATAAAATTGTTATAAATGCCGATAAGCGTCCAACTCAGGAACACCCTGGGCGTCATAACGTTCCATCCACGAATGAAGTTGCTGTAGTACTGGTCGACCAGGAATGTGATAGGCGTGATATCGTTATACGTTCCAGAGACAATCGTTTGCAACGTATTTTCGGCTTACGACAGTTTGCAATATCCTATGATATACTGTCGAGGGGAAGATGGTTATAATTTCGCTGTATACCAAACCGATCCGCGCACAGGCGCACCTAATTATAATAAAAAGGTGTCATGCCTTCAATTTTATTGTTACCACCTGCAAGTGAGACGGAATAGATTGGTATACTTTCAACGTTTTCGTGGCTTATTTAATCAGTTTATTGTTGACATGTACGCAAAAATTGAAACCGAAAGATTAGTTTATATACGATCTAATCAAAGGCAGCTGCGCGCTGAAGAATACGTGCACCTTCGCGATGCCATGCAGCAAGATAACGATACTGTGAATATGGGTCGTTTAGTTATTTTACCCTCTTCTTTTACTGGTGGTCCACGCTACATGCATGAACGTACTCAAGACGCTTTTTGTTACGTAAGAAAATATGGACGTCCCGACTTATTTGTTACTGTAACTACCAATCCCAAGTGGGATGAAATCACTCGGGAGTTTCTTGAGGGTCAGGCACCGCATGACCGCCATGATATTATTGCAAGAGTGTTTCATTTAAAATTAAAATCAATGATAGATCTTCTTACCAAAGATAACATTTTTGGAGAAGTATTGTGTTATATGTATAGTGTTGAGTGGCAAAAACGCGGCTTACCTCACGCACATATCTTGCTTTGGTTAAAAGATAAGGTTCGACCTAATGATGTAGACAGATTAATCAGTGCTGAAATTCCAGATCCGACTGCAGATCCCCTGTTATACGACATTGTTAAAACTCATATGATACATGGTCCATGTGGTGCATTTAACGCAAATGCTCCTTGCAGGCAAGACGGTCGTTGCACTAAAAGGTATCCAAAAGCATTAGTGGATGAAACTGTAACAGGACATGATGGATACCCATTATATCGTCGCCGTTCAAGAGACAATGGTGGTTTTACTGTTGAAAAGCGAATGTCTGGACAACAGGTTACTTTAGATAATAGGTGGGTCGTTCCGTATTCGCCTGTATTGTCCAGAGCATTTCAAGCTCACATAAATGTAGAAATGTGTAATAGTGTAGAGTCAATTAAATATATTTGTAAGTACATTAACAAGGGCAGTGACCAAGCTACGTTTGCGTTAAGAAATGAACATGATGAAGTTACTAGATTTCAGTCAGGCAGATATATCAGCTCTTCAGAAGCTGTGTGGCGGATCTTAAGTTTTAATATTCACGAAAGATATCCACCTGTGACCCATCTGGATGTTCATCTGGAAGGCGGTCAACGTATATATTTTAACGCCGAAAATGTTACAGAACGATTAGAGAACCCTAGACAAACAACTTTATTGGCATTCTTTCGACTTTGCCAAACTGATAATTTCGCAAAGTCTCTTTTGTATGACGAAGTTCCATCGTATTATACCTACGATAAACAACGAGGTGTCTTTAACCGTAGACGCCGAGGCAGGCCTGTAGATGGCGAGACAGGTATTTTCAAAGAACATGTTCTTGGTAGAGTGTATACTGTTCATCCTAACAACGCAGAGTGTTTTTATTTGAGATTATTATTACATACAGTGCGAGGACCAACATCATTTATAGATTTGAGAAAAGTAGACGATGTTGTTTATCCAACTTATCATGCAGCTTGCCAAGCGCGTCATTTGCTTGAAAATGATCAACATTGGGATGACGCTTTAGCAGAATCCTGTGTTAGTGATAATCCACGACGGTTACGCCATTTATTTGTAACATTACTCACATTTTGTAATTTATCTGATCCTGTCCAATTATGGGAAAAATATAAAGAAAAATTTGCAGAAGACTTTCTACGGAATTTATCTCACAATAATGAAGGCGCAACTAATGATAATTTTCGAGATCTGGCTATAAATCAGTGCTTATTAGCTCTTCAGGAAGACTTAACAGCAGTAGGCGGTAAATCACTTTGTGAATATGGTTTGCCAACGCCAACCTCAGTCGGAGAGGTTACCAATAGGGAATATTCTGCAGAGATTGGTTACAACCCAATGGAACTGCTGGTAACATTAGAAAACGGTGTCCCAATGATGACTGCAGAACAACGCTTAGTCTATGATCGCGTGTGCGAGAGTGTGCAGAATAATTTAGGAACAATATGGTTTTTAGATGCACCTGGAGGAACTGGGAAAACTTTTTTGACTAAATTAATATTAGCTTATGTTCGAAATCAGCGTAAAATCGCTCTTGCCGTGGCTTCATCAGGTATAGCTGCAACATTGCTACCAGGAGGTAAGACTGCTCACACTATGTTTAAAATACCAATTGATTTAGATCGCACGGAAAGTCCAACCTGTAGTATTTCAAGAAATAGCGACAAAGCTAAGGTATTGCGTGAGTGTAATTTAATCGTATGGGATGAATGTACGATGGCCCATCGAAAAGGAGTAGAAGCAGTAGACAGAACTCTAAGGGACATAAGACAAAATGATCGACCAATGGGCGGTATTACGGTTTTATTTTGTGGTGATTTCCGACAAACCTTATCGGTAATACCACGGGGAACCCGAGCTGATGAGATTAGGGCTTGCCTGAAAAGCTCTTATTTGTGGCGTGATATACAATCGGTGCATTTGACTATAAATATGCGAGTGAGAACTGGAGACAACGCAGATAATCGTGAATTTTCTGATACATTATTGAAGATTGGTGAAGGTACCTATCCACAACTACACCAAGGAAAACTTATTCTGACACCTGAGTTATGTTGTATAGTGCAATCCCAACAACATCTTATATCTTCGGTTTACGGTGACATAACAATTATATTAAATAGGGACAATTCTTGGCTTTGCGAAAGGTCCATTTTGACTCCTCGCAATGACCAGGCATCTGAAATTAATAATAAAATACTGTCTAATATACAGGGAGAAAGCAAAGTTTATAGTTCAATAAATAGAATGGTTGATGAACAAGAAGCCACTAATTACCCGATAGAATTTTTAAATTCTTTAAGTATGCCTGGACTACCTTCTCATATAATTTGTTTAAAAATTGGCATACCGATAATTCTGCTCCGAAATTTAAGACCACCTCAACTTTGCAATGGAACTCGGCTAAAAGTAACCCAGTTGCAACAAAATGTAATCGAGGCTCAAATTTTAACAGGTTGCGGTGCAGGAGAAACTGTCTTTATTCCCAGAATTCCCATAATACCAAATAATTTTCCATTCCAATTTAAAAGAACGCAATTCCCAGTATCGGTGTGCTATGCCATGACTATCAATAAAGCTCAAGGGCAGACTTTTCGTGTTGCTGGAGTAGATCTCGGTGTTAGCTGTTTCTCGCATGGTCAATTATACGTCGCTCTTTCCCGGGTTAGCAATTCTAGGAATCTTTACGTTCACGTGCCGGACGGGTCGACTCTTAACATAATCTACCCAGAAGCTTTGCGCTGAAACATTTTAATTTGATCTAAAAATATTAGCAATATATTATCTTAATAAAAAACAAGGAGTTACACGCTGACCGAGTCGTGGGTATAGCGTGGGTATATTATAATATTCTGCCGTTTGCTTATATTTTTCAACAGTTTTGTGGATTGGCATATTATATTACTATTGCCCTTCTAAAATACGAAAGTGAATCTGCCTGTTACGTCAAAACTATGAGGGAGGACATCTGCTAATTTTTTTTCGAAAAACGACGGAAACGCGGACGAAGTCGCGGGCAAAAGCTAGTATATACATAAAATTACAGAACTTTCGTTCTGTACATATCACGTTAATTCGATTATAACAGTTTTAAATATTTTTACTATGTTTTAAAGTGTTATTCCACACTTAGGACAGAAAATACTGGAATATAATATAATTTTAAATTTAAGTTTAGTTTTAAATATTTTGAAATTTCTTAAATTGTATGGGCAACTTGCTTAATTTTCTGACGTATTTTGCTTGTAGAAAATGTTGAATGTATTGATTTCATTACGGCTTATTCAATATAGATACATAATATACCCATGTTTTAAACATAGCTCAAATTATGACTGACACTTTGTTTGGTTTTAGCGGAATTTATGAAACTTAGGAAAACGTTCCCGAATTGATGGTTTTCTTCAACATATTTACTACTAAGCAATATTACTAAAAAAATAAAGAATTCTGTGCGCTGCTCTGTCAAGGTTTAAAAATATACAAATTAAACAACAGTATAAACTAATAGTCATCATAATAGCTTGCAATTTTTTTTCTCATTAAACCTATTTCGAAATTCGCAACCTTGGTGACTTTGAGCCACCTATGTATATATGTACTAATGAGTCGTATTAAAAGGCTTACATTTAGGGGTTTTTGCTCAAAAAACCTTTTTGTTTACGCATTGAAATGCTCATGATGCTGCAGAAAACATAGTATTTTTTCATGGTTGGCAAAATAAAAACTATGTACACTTTTGTCAATTTATAAGTATATAATTAAAGAATTATTTATTGAATTGTGTGATTTATGATATTTATATTAATAAAATGCTTAATGATTAATCATGGAAAAATAAAATTAGCTGGATTATCCTCATACAAGCACTTGACCGAATAAAATACTCCCTCACATTCATCTGCGTAATTGTATTCTGAAAAGAAAAAATACTATGACAGCTAAAAAAATTAAAAACTAAACAAGATACAACACCGAATTCCCTCTCTTTTTCTTTTTTATCTGTGTGTTCTCTGTAAATGTTTTCTTATGATGTTTTCGCATACAGTTATCGTCAGTAAACCGACTCTACAGACAACCAATTTTTATTATAAAATATACTCATACTCAGCTTCACGCTGTATCCCGCACATGGCAGGGTAGGCAGAGGGAACTTGGGAACCTAGTGTTAAGACACTCCGTTCCACGTCTGTTCCCCACTTTTTGCCGAATTTGAGGTATTGCGTGTTGAGTGGCGGAACTCAACGCCGCGTTTTGCCTTGTACCAGAGCGAAGAAATGAAAGATTAAATATTTCAATTGAAAATATTAAATATTTCATTTCCTCGACCGGGGATCGAACCCAGAACCTGTCGATTAGAGTCACACGCTTGTACCGCTGCGCCACGACAGGCTTCAAAATATAAAATATTATTTCAACAATTTATAATAATTTAAGCAATTATCTAAATTATTTAATTCCTATTAATAAATGCTAGAATTATTCGTTAATTACGTGTATAGAATAATTTGTAATCAATAAGTCTTAAATATTAATAACATAAGTCCAATGGATAGTTAAATAAGCTTTATTTATCACATAAAATTTTAGAGATGTGCTAAAAAGATTTAATATAGAGGGTCAAATCACTTCAAATGGATTTTAAGACAAGTTGACTCGGATCGTATTACAAGTTAGCCCGTCTATAAAATAATGTGTAACACTTACGAACAGGAATACATTTCACGGTAGAAAGTTTTACTGCTTCTCTGATTTCAGCCGGGTAAAGGACGTCAATTTGCTTGGAAACTAAATCTTTATCTAGTCTATTATTTTTAAGCTGAAATATATAAACTAATATCGTTATTTGAATATTGCCAATATATCATATAGGCAGTCAGAAACGGGCAAATTCAATCTAAAGGCTTCTTGCTGTTTGTCAGGGTACATAGCAGGGTAGGCTGAGGGAACTTGGGAAACTAGTGTTAAGACTGAAATGGAATTACTAAATTATTATATATTTTTAATGATTAAATGCGTTTATTTTTTTATTTTGCTGGTTAAGACGACTTATTGTAACTATTCAAATTTACTATTATATATTTCAATAATATAATATATATTTAAAATATATTAATGGTCTTCTCATACTGATTATTGAAATCAGCCAAATAAAGGTTTACCTTCAGGTTGATGTCAATATCCAACCTGAAAGTAAATCGTTTTTTACATATTTAGTTTATTCTTTTAAATTTGTCAAAAATTAATATCATATACAAATGTCGGGATTGGAACAGAAAAAGTTAAGGATAAAAATATACAACCATAGGTACTTACAACTTGTGCTGTTTTATAAACGCACGCTATGTAACACATAACATCATGATCCTCTATAAACACACCTTGTTCGATTTGCCCAACTTTGTCTAAAAATACAGGTAAAATAATATAAAAAGATAAATATTACTTTTTTTTGAGAATAATCAAGATTCTGTACTAAATCATGAAAAAGTATTTATGTACCGTTAGTGACTCTATGCTTTGGCATACATTGATTCTTCATTATCGTCAGAGTTTTTTTTAGTTGAGGCCTAGTCATCTGTGTTAAAAAATCAGTTATATATACAATATATACAAATTTATAATAATAATTGAGAATATACAATTTTATAATAATTCTAAGGTTCAAAACGAACTTACCCCAGTAACAATGTCGATGTTCATATTAATCAATAACAATAACACAGCAAAATTGTACATTTTTAACATTGTTTTAAATTTCGACAAATCTATACAAAGAGTAATTTAAGAATGAAAAAACTTTATAGACACAAATCATATTTTAAAAGTGGTCTATAATTTAAATAAACGTCCAAAACTTTTCAATTCGCCATGTAATTTAGTTAGGTACCACTAAATTAATCAAGATAATTACATAACATTTGCAACAAAACGTTTTAGGTTATTTACGCATTTAAAGATATAAGATTCTCAAAATATATTCGATTAAAGATTCCAATATGTTTTGAGTTTCTTCTATCTTTAAATTGATCAGTTGTTTAAATGTCCATTTAGTTTTATTATTTTTTTCTAATAGTAACTTTATATTCTTACATTTGTAGTATTATTGATCAAAATGATAATTTTACTCAAAAATGATAATGCAACAAAACACTTTTATTTGAATAGGTAATAATAATCTGTTAAACTACTCTTTATAATTACAGATTTCGGATATACTTATACTTATTGTTATTTATCACATAAATTCATCATCTAAAAAAAGGCAAAGTTTGCCCTTAAGTACAAAAATGAGATACGTAAAATGTACATAAACACTCAAATGAAAAATACCCATGAGTTTCTTAATTGTTCTCTATCCATACATTTTAAAGTGTGATATATATAATTTAAATTTTAAATCGAAGTGATTTTTCAAAGTAAGATTAGGCCAAATTTTAATTGTATTCATGACTTTAAATCTAACATTACCTATCGCTTTTCAACACCTAAAAATATCATACCTTATAGCGACCCTAATCACCAAATTTATTAAATATTCAGATCTACCATCCTTTGGGGCACAAAAAAGCATTTATGCATCTTTGTTGCAACTTTTTATATGGATTCACCGCATAATCCAAACTTATAATTTCCCGTATAGTACAGTAATGTAATGAAATGAGGCGCAAACAAATGTTCACTTTTCAGATCCGTTCTTTTATTTATATTGTAACTTTGTAAACTTTATTTGCTGCGTCATAAATAGGCTAATTTCCATAGACTTGCAAACATGAAATTTAGAAAAAGTGAAAACGTACAGTTCAAATTGAGGCTATAATCCGAACCCGCACAAACATAACTGTAGGTATAAATGAGTGCATATATTATCGCAAACTTAAGTGTGTTAATTTTTATAAAAAATTTTTGGAACGAAGAAACCCTCAATGGGCTGATCCCACTCGCACTTAACCGATTTTTTTCTAATATAGAGTACATTTTAAATGTAGTTTGATCCAATTTAATCAATATTATCATTTTGGATAATTTTAAATTACAAAAAAATATTCACACACATCCACACGAAATTCTTTAATAGTACAATATTTAAGGATTTTTAAAAACATATAAAATCATAATAAGCTATATTTGTAAGGGAAATAAATAAATTGAGAAATGATGAAACTTTATTTCATATATATTTACTAAGGAAAAATAAAATTTTTTGGATCAAAATCGTACATACACTTGGAAGTCCAATATGACGCTTCACATAGGTCCTTGTATTTCTTGCCTAAAACAAAAGAAACAAGTTAATTTACACGTTTTTTTTTATTATTATATATTTATTATATTTTTTAATATTATATATTAATATTACCAGAGGAATAACGTTTTACAGTGTAACTGGATACGTATAATACAAATAATTTCCATAAAAAATTAAAGTTTTATACAGTGATGATAACTACCTACTCTTAGGACTTAGATTATCAACAGTTGGTATCGAATCTTACCTATACCCTTGCAGTTTTCTACCGCAGCTTTAACAGCTTCTTTCATATCAGGTGGAAACATCATGTCCACTTGTTTAATAAGCGCCTCGTGGTTTAATTTGTTGTTTTTTACCTTAAATACAATGAATTTAGTGCTCTTAGTCTTTGGCCTTAATTACGCCATATTAAGTGTGTTTAAAACCGACACGCTTAGATTAAGATCTGTATAAAAAAGGGATTACAGTAGGTAATAACATTTTGTAGGAATTATACTGAAAACAATTTTTAATTCGAATTCATAATAATTATTCTGCAACAAAAAATAAATAAAAAGCGTAATACTTACAGCTTGACTTACGGTGTACACACATGCAATATAGCACATAACGTTTCTCTCTTCTAGAAATTTTCCTTGCTCTATTTGCCCAATTTGATCTAAAAAAATAATATATATTAGAGTATTTGTCCCAGCAAATTCTTTATTCATATAGCGTAAACGTAAGTAACAAGAGAGAGCGTGGTGAGTTGGGTTACCATATACTTCAAAATTATTTATTTTTCAAAACAACATACATCACAACAACATCATAACAATAATTTGAGCTATCGCAACACACACACACATATATATATATATATATATATATATATATATATATATATATATATATATATATATATATATATATATATATATATATATATATATATATATATATATTAAAGAAAGTTAATAATTCGAATAATTGCAATTATGCGTGAGTGTTATATACTAAGAGTATTATAAATGGAACAAAATTTAATTACTGTTTTATAAACGGCAATTAAGTCAATTAGAAAACTATTCATTAACAATAAGTTGACTAGATTACTACATAACATTAACTTCTCTAAGTCATTATGGAAACCATAAAATTACTGTATAAATGCGCGTAGAGTATTTTATTTTATCATTATTTTATTATAGATAAAATTCATTTATAATTTTATTATAAAATTATTTATTTTATTACAATATTAATCAATATATATATATATATATATATATATATATATATATATATATATATATATATATATATATATATATATATATGTACATATATATAATTTACCTTCGGTGACATCGTTCTTTGGCATGCACGTTTTCTTCAATAGTTTCCCAGAATTCTTAAGCTGTTGCCTTGTCATCTAAATCACAGCAAAGTACAAAGTTTATAATTCATTTATAACTATAATTAGCGATAAAATGACATTTAATAAATGTCATTACACGTTGCTATTATTCAGACAAACCTAATTGTACTTAAGCTATTCTTTATGATGCATATTTTTTATTGCACTTAGATACCTTATAAATTTATATTACATTGATCAAGTATATTAACGAACACGTGTATGCCTGAGATTTTTATAATAACCGTAAATATATTAACTATTTTGCTTGATATGATTATTAGATGACAATTATATGATCATTGATATTGAATAATATGATCATGAAATTTCATTAAAACTAAAACAAATATTAAATTAACGTAATGGGTACTTACCGCGTGGATAAGATTTATATGAAAACAACTTAAGACAATGACCAAAAAAATTACACTTCTCTGAAGCATATTGAAAGTTGCCAAAGAATGGTATAGAGAAGGACACTCAGTATTTATATAAAAACTTTATACGACGTACTAACATGATTGATTGATAACAGACATGTCCCTTTATTACTGTCAAGCAAATTAAAATGCACTTCCTATGAAGAGTTGCAATAATTTGATGATAATTTAAAATTTACTTACTTCTTAGAATGTAAGGAAATTATTTCAATGCCCACAAAGTTATTACCAAAAACTAGTTTTATCTGATGCTCATTACAAATATTAGGTAATATATTTTAAAGTAAATTGTCCAAAAAACAAAATTGTTAGCACAGATTTTTTCAAACTTCAAAAGTCCTATTTTCATATGTTACATGGAGTCTTTATCGACACCATTAATACGTGACAAATATAAGACTATTATTAATCAATTATAGCATGTCATATAAATGAGCAGAAAAGATCAAGTATTACACATGGGCCTAAGCTATGACAGTTTTCATCGTAATTGTGAAATTATTAATATTGATAGCAGCTAGCGAAGCAGTAAGTTTATTTTTTATTAAGTTAATAGCAGGCAAAGAGACAGACTCCGTCCTACGTTTTCTCCCAAAATGGGGGTAACCGAGTGTAGAGTTGCCACTCAACGACACGCCTTAAGTTACGGGTTCCTAATGAGCTGAGCTTCAATATAATTATTTTCCCGTCTGGATTTCTGGGTTATAATTTAAGCATCAGTATTATAATAATCTTTGCATGGCTATTTTTACGGCGGTTAAAACTTTCAATGATTATTGTCGATTAGGATATTTTATTATTTTTTATTCAATACAATAGTAATTAAAAAATATATTTCCCAGATGACCATGAAGCAAATTAAAAACACAGGAAAAATGATGCGTAAAACTTGTCAACCCAAAAATAATGTTGCAGATGGTAAATATACTACTTACTGATTTACATAGATTAGATTTTACAATAAAATTTAATATTTTAAATTTAATTATATTCAATCAAAATTCGGCTCAAAGTGGAGAACGAAAGTGGAACAGAGAGTTTTAACACTAGGTTCCCAAGTTACCTCTGCCTACCCTGCCATGTGCGGGATGCAGCATGAAGCTGAGTGAGTGAATGGGTGAATTTAATTATTGACTTTTTATAACTGCTAAATACTTTTAATAAAAATACTCATCTATCCGAAAATATTTTTAAATTATCTTTTATACACTTTAATTATAATAAAATAAAGCTTAATTTTTAGTTAATTATTCAATACTTTTGTTTAAAGTTGATAAATTAGCTTAAAAATGAGTAAAGTTAAATTGTTTTCAGAAAAAATTGACCCTTTAAATAAAGGTGAATTCATTGAAGAAAAAGAAGTAATGTGTTACATAGCCTGTATTATGAAAATGGCAAATACGGTAAGTATAAAATAAGTGTTAATCCATATTTTTTAATTCTATCATATATAATTAGTTTTGTTTTTGGAATGAGATTTTTTTGTCAAATAATTTAATTTTAGCTTTCTAATCTGTGTGCAAAATCACTGATATTTAAAAAATATGTCCCTACTAACATAAATATGCAATTAAGTTTGAGTAAATTCAAGATAAAAGGTATGATATTGGTGTTACTTAACCGATGGTGACCAGTCCAAAATAAAATCCGAAGAAGATTATTCCTACTTTTGTTATATGGTACAGTTTTGCTTGATTGCATCTTACTGACACCGCAAAAGTACTATATATTTACTAATAAATTTAGTGTATTTATAATTAAATTACAGATTAAAAATAATAAGCTGAATTACGAAGCCGCAATCAAACAAGCTGATTTGCTATTTCCAGATGAAATAAAAGAGCCTGCTAAAGAAGCTATAACCGCTTGCAGAAAAGTAGGTAAGAATTAAGAAATAAAAAAATATATTTTAAAAATATTCTGAATAATTTTTTAGATGATGATTTTGGGCAACAAGTTGATTAGTTGCTAAAGTTACGTTATTGATAGGTACTATTCGAGATAAAAATTATACGTGTAAAAAAACTATTTAAATTAGAATGTAACAATTCTATTTGAAATAGACTGTAATAAGTTTAAGAAAATATTGTATATACTCGATGAAATATCAACCATATTCGACTCGTACATAAAAAAAATATTCGCAAATACAGTTTTGTTACTCTTCTACTTATTATGACAAAAAGCCGTGAAGTGAGGGTTTCTACAACTTTGAATGTTTCTAGTACGAAATATTTCACTTGTCCAACTTACAAGTTTTAGCTTGTCCCTATATTTAAATATAGGCAACAGGGGCAGTTAACTGGCCCCACCCTACCCTATTACAAGTTAATCTCAATTGACTGAGGTCACATCACCATAGATGTCTAACGATATTAGTAAGTGGGACAGTGTCCCACGCTTTCTTCTTTTATTTTCTTCTTCTTTATATCTCTTTTCTGATAAGGTTAAATGCGTCAATTAAGTTCCAAAATTTTATATACAGCTCAAAAATATTCAAATAGTATCTATTTTGTCAATGTTTTACTGATATATAACAATTCCTTTTTTCAGCCGACGACTACAAAGATTTATGTGAATCCTCGTTCTACGTCACCAAATGTATTTACAACTACAACCCTTCAATTTTTTTCTTTCCTTAATAAAATATAATAATTTTATATGTTTTTAAATTAACACCACGTTATATTAATTTATGAGTTTAGTTATTACCTTGCATTATTAACAAGGCAAAGTGTAAAATCCACCTTCCTTCGGAAATTCGGTGGAAATTGGTCGACGAAGTTACTTAACACCAGGTCTGCTATTGCCTGCCCTGCTAACAAATATTGTTATGCAAACTCAAGCTGAAAAATTAATCATTTATCAATAAACGATATCGAATCTTGGCATTGTTAACTTTAGATACGTAGGATTGTTGTGAATTCAATTTCTATTTTAATAAAGAAAATATTCAAATTATTTAACAGTGTTATCTTAGAGGCCTGTCGTGGCGCAGCGGCACAAGAGTGTGACTGTAACCGACAGGTTCTGTGTTCGATCCCCAGTCGAGGAAATGAAATATTTAATATTTTCAATTTAAATATTTAATGTTTCATTTTCTTCGCTCTGGTAATAAGGCAAAAGCGCGGCGTTGAGTTCCGCCACTCAACACGCAATGCCTCAAATTCGGCGGAAAGTGGGGAACGGAAGTGGAACGGAGTGTCATAACACTAGGTTTCACTTCCGTTCCCTCTGCCTACCCTGCCTAGTGCGGGATACAGCGTGAAGCTGGAATTTAACAGTGTTATAAACTAAACCTTAATGTTAGGTTACTTTTAAAAAAAAAACACTGTTAGTAGATACAATATTTGTACCCGGTCTAGTTTATCTTAAAATATAAAATCTAAATAATTATTCTATATGGATCAATGATAAAATTCAAGAGTTGTGTAACTCTCCTCATCAACTAACAACCAAATTCTTTAGCTAGTTACTTATGTATACATTCTCCAACAGGACCGCCGATATCAACACTGTTCACATTAAAATAATTTCTTCCTTTATTGTGAACAGTGTTGAGTGTTGACATGCATAATACATAATTGCAATTTGTGAATTAAATATTTTATATTTTATTGTATTTTCATCAATTGTTATACCTTCGCTTGGCGCAGTCAGTAGGTAGTAATACTAGAATAGGGACTGTTAGGCTATCGCTAGTATTCTGAACCTACGGACCAGCTGCAGAAGCCAAGGGAGAATCCAGAATACTCTCTGATAAAGAAAATCCCATATTACATATACCAATTACTGACGAACCTGTGTACACATGTAATAGAGAAATATGTTTTACAATAGTTAACGACGTTAAACAAAACCTGACAACGGGAACCTAGTGTTAAGACACTCCGTTCCACTTCTGTTCCCCACCTTCCGCCGAATTTGAGGCATTGCGTGTAGAGTGGTGGAACTCAACGCCGCGCTTTGCCTTATTGCCTTATTACGCCGCGCTTTGCCTTATATGATTATTTTAATTATTTAAATTAGTTTAAAATACCTTTTGTGTTTTTTTTTTCAATGTAAATGTAAATGCTAACGTAACTAGCTTAGTTATACCTATTACTTTAGATATATTTAGATAAGTAGCTAAAATATATTTTAGTCATTACGTAAGACTTATGAGTATGATTGAAATCTTAGAAATCTGTATACATAAAACTGTGTTCTAGAATAAGATAATTATCCATTGACAGAGTTTTTTTCCGCCAGAAACTAATTCATAGTTATTTGGACGTCTTCCTTGTTACTGCAATTATATGCAATCTCATTGTTAGAAAAAAAAACTCGCTTGGAATGCATATAGACATTTTATCTTTATATATCTTCCGCGTTTAGACAAACTAGTAGGTATATTACACTGTTGTTTCCATATAAAATTATGCTTTTAGTCTGTTCATTAAGAAAGTAAAAAAAAATTAAAATACTTTTAAAGGTTTTTAAATTAAGTACCTACTTATATATATATATATATATATATATATATATATATATATATATATATATATATATATATATATATATATAATAACTAATATATAATAAATAAACCTATATATATATATATATATATATATTTCATTGTTTAGATCAAGATTACCAGGTACAGACTGCAACACAATATCATAATGTGGAAAATATTTAATATCTATTAACTTAACTTAGTTTCACGCTATATCCTTAGCAAGCAGAGTGAGGTTTAAATCTATTTAAAGTAGAAATTAAAATAATAAGTAACAGTACCAATTTCAATAAGTGTAAACTTAATATTAATTTGTGAGACCTGACGTGGCACAGGGGCGCAAGCGTGCCACTGTAAATACGATTGTGGGTTCGATTCTAACTTGCGGAAATGAAATATCTAAAATAAAATTTTCCTCACTCTGGTAAAGTGGCAAAGGGCAGCGTTGAGTTTATCTCACAATACCACAAGAATTCGGCGGAAAGTGGAAGCCAGAAGTGTCTGAAAAAGAACAGAGTGTCCTAACACTGGATTCCCACTGGTTTCTCTGCCTACTTCTCTATGTGGGGGATACAGTGTGCAGCAAAATAACTATAAAATTCAATAGCATTATAAATGTTCTTGAATGATAATTATCTTTTCAAATTATTTACCTGACAAACAAACCATATAATACTTTTGGCAAGTAGCGCAGAGGACATTGATTACCCAATATTAAAACCACATTATATTTACATTTTATACACAATGCTAATAAATACTATATAAAAAGATACTTTTATAAAATTACGCTAGTAAAATAACGGCCTTAAACATGGAGACATTGCTGCAAACTTTGTTTATTTGCTGTTTTGTTGGAGCGACATTTGTAAGTACATATCTAGTTTATTATCTAGCAAGCACTGCAGTACCTTACTTGCACATGTAAACAATTTCTACAAAATTAGATTCCAGAGAAATTAGACTACAAGATTACTTTCATCTATCTTAAATATGCTTAAAAATATCGAAGTTTATAACAAAAAATTCATTGCATTAATACATATTATTGGCCGTACCTGCCTTTACTCATCATTCATACGATAAAAATTAATGGTTTAAACAAAAGGAACCTATTTATTTATTTTGAAATATCCATCATTACCGACGTATTATATTACGTTTTTAAAAATGATCGTTTATGACACAGTTTTCATTTATTAGGCCAGAACTGAAATCGAGATAAAAAAATGGTTCATTCAACAAGCTGTGGAATGCAGCAAAGAACATCCTGTTACGGGAGAAGAGCTACAACAAATAAAGACAACACATAAAATACCTGAATCCATAAGCGCCAAATGCCTTGTCGCTTGTATTTTCAAAAGAATCGAATGGGTATTATTATTTTTATACAAAATTTTGCATAATTCAAAAGAATCGAAGAGAAAAATCAAATCTCTATAAATAAAATACTAATACAATAAGTCATTTCACATGGTAAGGTAGGCAGAGGAAACTTGGGAACCTAGCTAACCTTGAACACTCCGTTCCGTTTCCCAGTTTCCGCCGAATTTAAGGCAATGCGTATTTAATGGCGGTACTCAATGCCGCGCTTTGCGTAATTTTCTAATATTTTATCCCTATATATAGATTGATGAAAAAGGCATGTTTGATAAAGAAAAAGCATACAAAATATCTGAAAAGGATTACCCCAACGATCAAGCAAAATTGGAAAAGGCAAAGCAGTTGTATGATTTATGCAGTAAAGGTAATAATAAGACATATTTAAAAAGTTCTTTTTCAGCTTCACGCAGTATTCCTCACATGGCAAGGGTGTGCTAGAAAAGCTAGTGTTAAAGTCACTCCGTTTCGTTCCCCACTTTCCGCTGAATTGGACACATTGCGTGTAGTAGCGGAAATAAAATCCACACTTTACCTTATAACCAGAGCAAAGAAATAAAAAAAAAATATTTAGTATGAAAATATTAAATGTTTGACAGTCACGCTTGCGCCCCTGCGCCACGACAGGCCTAAAGATTTATTAATTGATGATGAAACCGTGCACAAATTTCAATTTTTTTTTTTTTCAGTGAATTCGGAAACTGTATCTGATGGTGAACAAGGTTGTGAGAGGTCAAATCTCTTAGCCATTTGCTTGACTGAAAATGCGAGTCAGGTATGTTACTTTTACGAATTCAAAATTTGTATTTGACTTACTTATGTAATATTCCCAAAAAACCCTTACCTAAACTTATACTGTAATAGGTATTATAGCTTTAATATTTAACTTTTTGCCTCCATTACCTGGATTTCATCGTAGCCTTATAGGGTCTCGCCAGACTGTAAACAATACAGCACTGTAACAATACATAGTGGGCCTGATTTCTACTTAGGGCAATGATAATACTTAATTTTTTTCATTTTCTTGGTCAAGTAAGGAAAAGTATAACATAAAGTAACGTCACCCAATACGTATTATAAAAAATGTTCAAAGAGAGATGAATAGTAACTTAACATTAAATTAATTTTCTTCATTAATTGTCTCCATTTACCCTACTTACGAGAAACAAAACAATAAAGTAATTATATACTGAATATAAATTCTATTGTTTTTCAGCATGGATTCATACTAGAGTAATACCATCACTCTCACCTAAATTACGTTGTACTACAATACAAACAAATGCAAATACAATGTGTTTACGTTTCAACACAACCCAGCTGCGCACACGTTGAATATTTAACTTAATAAAATATTATTTTGGAATAAAATTGTATTTTTATTTCCGTATTTTGCCTAATCTGTGTTGATTAAAAGTTTTTAATTCTTCTTTATTAAGAAATTTTTACAAATAAAGTAACGAACGATTAGACTATTTTTTTTTAACCAATTATAACAAGCAATTTAGAATTTAGGAACTGATAATGAACACAAACTTGATAAAAGGCCCACCCTGCCCCAATGGGAGAGTATTGACTAAACGCGACTAAAGTTCAAACCTCATTAGGCTGAATCTTTTTTTATATTTCTTTGGCTGTGATAAGTCAGAAAGCATTGCCGAGTTCCACCACTCAACAATCAACATACATATATATCTTTGAATATGGCGGATAGCGGCTAACGGACTGTCAAGATAAAAAATTAATACACCTTTCAACATCTACATAATACACTCGTAAACTTCTGACCAGAGAAATAAACTAATTATTTTCCCAACTAGTGACTGACTGACTACAGTCAGTCACTTGTTGTGACTTAAGTGAAATGTTATCTGACATAATTATTCACTCCACTAAAAGGGTATATTTATATGTATTTATCTTAACAAATAAAAAACCGATATTCTTTAAATCTTTATTGAAAGAGATTCCACACCGTTCAATATTATTTTTTGTGCAAAGCGAAATTATCATATACGATTATATAACGTAGGTAATAATATAAAACACTTGGTCCAAAACAAAAAAAACGGTATTTTAATAAAGATATGTCATAAAATACACTACGTTATAATATAGTACCAGAAACTTACATGACACAGGCCTACCTGATAAGCTGAAATAGAAAGAGAAATTAGTTAACAGTAACTTATCAGGCGCTAAAACATTTTGTTTGGTAATATCCAGAAGTTTAATTTACTAAAATATTAACATTTAAATATGTTTCGTAACTACAAAAATATAACTTTTACATATGATTTATATTGATTGGCACATAGATAAATTATAAAACATATGATTAATAGAAAAAAGGCAACTGGCAAGAAAGAAAAATATTATTCTTTTTACAGAAAAAAAAATACTTTCGCTTAAAATAAAACAATGTAGTACTTATGTATACAGTGGTGGTTATAATGTAAAATTATTATGAACCAAAATTTCAATGAATCCAAATAAATACATTACATATATTTTTTAATATTCTACTTACTAATTCCGAAAATGTATAAACATGACGACGTATCTTGGAAACCATCCAAAAACCGCGGGTTCTAATCCGCTATGTTCAAATAGTAAAAATATTACAGACAAAAATAATATATTTTTCAAAACATATTTTTATACAAAATATGCATTTTTTATTCATATTACAAAAAATACTATTAGAACTAGAAAATTGTATCCAATTATGATAATATCAAATATACAAATACAGGCTGATATATTTAAAGAAAAATAAGATATATAAAAGCTCAGTCGTACAAGAAATTATCGTTAAAAATATGATTTCCTTTTTAGATCTTAAAAAAATATATAATTTAAGTCTTAAAAATAGATGACTATGTTCTTGATCTGTTTATAAATTAAACAATAAATACAAGGTTTTAACATAACATTTTAATTTCTTGTCACCAAAAACATGATTAAAACCATTGTTATGTATGTATATGTCTTTTTTATAATCATTAAGTTATGTTTTTTCATATTTAAAGACACAGAGAATGAAAGTATATTTTTGTTGTTAAATTATAAAACATACAAAAACATGCGTACATAATGACAGAAATCTTATAAACAGAATAAAAACAAAAAGTTTTAACAGAAAATGGCCCATCACTATTTTATTATTTATTTTTTTCATTTTAATCAAAGTATAACAACAATTCAATATCTACGACTACAGTATATAAAATTAAAAACTAAAATCTACAAACAAATACAAAAAAAAATAACACACGAAAACAAGTTGTGTAATAAATTTCAATTGATATATTTCATTGATATGAAAATAAAACAATCAATTGAGAGAAATTACTGTTATTGAAAAAAAAAATAGATTTATTTTTTTTTTTTTAGATAAAATAGATATCTTAACTCTAAAGTATACTCACTCAAAAATTATATATGTTTCATGTTTTTTATAAGGATTTGAAGAAGGATAAATGAGTAAATGTTTTTTTAATTTTTATATATATTTAGCCTTAAGTTGTATAGAGCATGGCAGAGGGAATCTGATGTACAATCAGTATATAGAGTTTTTATGTGTTTCTAAATATATTTTCTTTGATGTGATTTAAAATGTTATTATTATTGTTTGTTTTTTTTTCTAATATATTTTTACAAATCAATGAAATTTTGAATCAACAGTATTATGTATAAAAAAGCATTTACCTGTTATATGCGGTATACAGCATAAAGCTACAAATATTAAAACAATGTATACAAATTATGTTGAAAAATAAATAATAGAGTATGAAGGAGATCTATAAGTTTAAACAGATAAAAAACGGAAAACATATATACGAGATCCATTACATTAAGAAAACGTACAACATACTATTTTTTGTCTATATTGAGCGAGATTATAACTTTTTATGATATCATTTATACTTAAACTACATTAATGCAACAGAAACACTTTGTAGAAAATTATACAAAAAAATAATATAATAATATTATTATTTAAAAAAGTAATATCTTTCTTAATATCATATTTAGACGTAGACACCAAAAATGAAATAATTGCCAAAATCTAATCTAAATATTTTTTTAAACACAACGCTGTAAAAACCCATTAAATTGTTTTATATATTAGCAGCCTAAAAAGTGTGTTCAATGTATTTATCATTTATTTGAAAATTGGTGTCTTAAATACTAATATCATGTTTATTTTTCTTTTTTATATAATTTGATATTTTCAGTGGAGGATTCACCAGCAGACTGAGTAAGCATCAGTATACAGCGACAAATTTTCGATATTTTTTTTGCTCAATAATTGAAACTCCAAAAACAATCTGGTACATAAATCTTCCGCATACAGTGAAATAGGCTGTAATTAAAAAGCTTTCGGGAAATTGTTAATTAAAATTGCACAAAAATGAATTATCGTGCAATTTAATTTTTAATCTATGTGCCAACAGCGGTAAAAATTTAAATGAAATAGCCCTCACACTAGCAACAACTTAAAACTGTGTAAATCCGCCACTGTATTACACACTTAGGAAAAGTAAAGAAATAGACAAAACACGCCACAAAGAATGGTTGATAATAGAATTTATAATATTTAACTGCAGTGATAATAAAACTTGATTTATCCATACATCCATAGTCCATTTTTTTTTTATTTAAAATTTTATTTAAAAATACAGTGAAATTATCAATGGAAATCCTTTAGTAGCGTGTCCAGTCTAACCGCTGCTCGATAAAATTACATCGATACACAGTAATCGATACATCGATTACTCAATATATTTATACACACTCATCAATATATCGATTAGCAGATATATCGATACTCACTCATCGATTACTCGATGAGGACGAGTTGACCTTCGTTGACCTGATGTTATATGCTGTCGTAGCTGTTGGGGTCCGGGGAAGTCGCTGGTCCTGGACCTCTGGCTGGTAGCTTGAATCCGTTAATCGCGAAAGCCCAGCCATCCTACAATTGAACATGTTATTTTAACTCCATATCGTATTCAATATACAGCGGCCGGAACTCAACGCCGCCTTTTGTCTTGTTACCAGAGGGAATGAATTCCCCGAGTGCGAATCTATTTTCTTTCATTGCTTGTATCCACAACCGTCTCGTGTACACAAAAACGTTGTGCCACTACACTAGGACGGTCTCTTTTTAATTTTATAGTATTTAATTTTCTTATGATAATGCGTATATTACAATAACTTGTAGATAAAATAAACAGGTTTTTTTTATATTATCGCTACCGTTTAATTAGCCTACAATTATAGATAATAATCACCTTCACAAAAGTAAAGTAAAAAATAAAGAAAATTCATAAGTAAAGTTCTACATTACTCACGAACTTCGCTGCTCTAAATTAATTTTATTACCTTAACAAGATTTGGTAGTTCCGACCAGAATGTAAGGTTTGGTATGACTTCAAGTCCTGTGGCTCCCATGAGGAATTTCTTCGTACATATTCCCAGTACAAGGTACAATATGACGAAGGAGAAAAATATTACAAGCAAAGTTGATCCCACAGATCGTCCCGCAACAGTTGGCTCATCGAGGTTCTTCAAGCAAGCGTCTCTCGAATAGAAACCTAGAACCTGAAAACAGTATTTTTAACCTTGTATTGGTAGATTCTAAAAAAAATACAAATAAGTTTATAAAATTGTAATTCTAGATTGGCTAGCCTGGCCTAGGCGTTCCTTTGGCAAAGCAAATCTTCTTGTACACGTTAACTTAATTAACATAGTTGTTTTTAATAAAGAGTTGTGAAGTTTAGTTACCTATTTACTTTACTTTGTAGATAATATCAAAATTATTTTATTTTTTTTTTTTTTTATGGAAGAGACGGCAAACGAGCGTACGGGTCACCTGATGGTAAGTGATCACCGTCGCCCACGACCCCATGTAACTCCAGAGGAGCTACAGGAGCGTTGCCGTCTTTTAAGGTGGAAGGGCACCGGGGCCCGGCATTACCTAATGCGAAACGCAGTGGCCAAAGCCACTACTTAACGCCGGTCTTAAATGCCGGGGGTGGTAATAATCCGGTCGAGTCTGCCCATGCGTGTTGCCATTACTGGCAACGTGACTCTACCACACGCACTTTAGTCGCCTCTTACGACACCATCAGTACCAGGGTGATCCTATTCTAAGCCGGAATCACACGGCGTAACATAAAATAAGACTAGAAAAAAGACTTTATTTTACTATAAATATAGCCTTTTGCTTCTAATGTTATTATTTTCTTAGCTTCACGCTATATCCCTAGCGGGGTAGGCAGAGAGAACGGAGCGCCAAACGCTAAGGTCTCGGCATACCTCTTTAGCCTCCTCGTCCACTGTCATCAACCTCTTAATATATGCCCTCCGTGGGGTCCTCGAGCTTTTTACGCGACCCTCCTCCAGTATCGTAAATACTGTGTTTTCGAAGGTCAACGGAGGACTCCCCCTCCCACTCCCTCTCTTACCGTTCATAAATCTTTTTTGCCATTTTTTTACACTCACTCGCTCGACGTGCCCAAATCTCCTGAGCACGTTCTTCTTAATACTGTTACGAAACAATATAATAATACATATTCCTATTGAATACTTCACGCACATTCATCACATCAAGTATGAAGGTATAAGTGCTCGAGGCATATCGCCGTCATGATAATTACATGAAATTTTGTAATAAATGCACGCGATATTTTCTACACGCCTACCATTACATTCAATACTTCAATGTATTTACATATACATGAAATGTACAATATGAGCACAAAAAAAAATTGTTCGTTTTGTTAAAAAAACCGAAAAAATAATCTGCTAATAAGGCAAGCGCGGCGTTCCGCTGCTCAATACCCAATATTCGGTATTTATATCAAACTAACAGAATTTTTTTTCTTATATTACGATTTATTATATATTTCGTTTGAAATAAAAAAAACACATTTATTTTGGTCAGTTTCATTTGCTTTAAATGGGAAGTAGATTAGGTACGTATATAAATTTTCTGTACACACAAGTTAAATATCAAGTTTCAAGTAGTTTATAAAAACCGCAAAATAAACAGGTGACTGTTATTAATATGATTCCTTGGAAATATTATTGACATAAATATATCACGAAATAGCACAATAATATGAAAAAGCTAAGAAATTTACTATGTATAACAAATATTTTAATTTTTTACAAGTAATATTTTACCTTTATTCTTTTTTTTCTTAAATTATAATATTCTATTCTTTTCTATTGTTTGGAAAATATTCTATTCTATCGTTTGGGGATCCACAAGCATTATGGGTACAGTATGATATTTTTCAATTGCACAACATAATATACATTCTTATTTCAACTTAACTTCCCTAATTGGCTAATTAATACACATTTTTAGGTTCACATACTATCATACATGTCAGGGTAGGCCTTTAATGTAAGCTTTAACTTTCCATTCAATGATAAATTTTCTAGACACCGTGTTGAGTGGCGCAACGCAACTATAAACAAAGCAATCGAATAAAAAAATCCCCCGAATGGGAACAAATTCACAAAAATCGCGTTCTCAGACACTTATTGTGCTGCTGTGCCACAACAGCCTCGTAAAAATATATGTGATGTATAAAAATAATTAATAAAATTACCAAGTCATTTGGCTCTATCTCAGATATCACCTGTAGATTACTTTCAGCTTCAGCACATATTAACTTTACCATTGTTTCCCTGTGAAAAAAAAAAGTATAAAATATAAAAGAAGCCTTTCATGGCACATCACTACAGAGATCTACTATAAATACAATGGTTATGGATTCCATTCTCCCTTGGGACAATAAATTATTCTATAATACCTTGCTCTAGTACAAGGCAATGTGTTGATTTTCACTCTCAAACACAAAATGCTAAAATGCCTTGACCAACCATACCTATATGCGGAAGACAGGGTTGCACAAAACAACAATAAAATTTTTTTTTTAATTATTTACCAAATTTTGTCAATCTAGTCATATTACTACAATGCATTTCTAAATGAAACTTTTTTTTTTTCTATATTATGGATTGAGTAATGTAAGATATGCAGAAGGGATCTAATGTTAAGCCACAATGTTAGTGGTCTGCATCTTGAGTTTTAAGATTTGAATTGTATGTTGACTAGCATAACTGAATATCACACTTTGTTCATCAATGAGCGTTTCAATTCTATACAGACTCACAAGCGACATGTTCACAAACAACTAGAGAGAACCTAGTGTTCAAGGAGAATTGGGTGGAATATAGCACTGAATTATAGAGACATTTAGTGATGAATGATAGAATTAACCCCACACATTGTCTATCTTACAAAGATTCAAAAAAATATTGAGAAGTTTCAAGAACATACAATGTCATTTTGAATATTTACATAGAAAATTTTAAAAAACAGGTTATGGGCAGCTATTAACATGACCTCAAACTCATTCCTAATAGAATAACTTTAAACACTTTAAGCAACAATAATTTACAAAACCAGTTTTCCTTGATGTTGGCCAGTGTACAAATATCTTGATAGTCTAAATTATGCAAATTTAAATATGATTAAAAATTTTGAATACAAAACATTTTTTGTATATTACCTACTACAATTAATTTATTAATTCTGCAATTGAAATAATTACACTACATAAAGTAATTGTACTGCAAATAAGTTTTTATTTTTCTACAGCATAAAAGCAATATAATATTTTTCTGTATATATATTATATTAACAGCTTCACATTATACATTGCACATAGCATGGAAGATAGAGGGAACATGGGAACCTAGTGTTAAGACTTGCGGGCTTGTTGAGTGGCAGAACACAATGTCGCTCATTGCATTGTTACCAGAGCACACAAATACAAATAACATTTCATTAGAAAATAGTAAATGTTTCATTTCATACAGTGGGGATTGAACTCACAACCTGTTGTATTTACAGTCACATGTTTGTACCCCTGCCAACACCACAATGGCTATAACGTAAATTTGATCCTCACATCAGCCTGAACATGCAATGTTTGGAATAGCATGCAATGTGTCAAAAATTAAGCAGAATAAAGCATGGACCTCCTTGATATTAATGTTTCATAATAGTCTCTTTAGATATGAAATGTTTATGAGATCAATTTAAACTCTTCAGAAATTATAATTATTTCCTCTCTCTGGTAACAAGACAAATTGTAGAATTCAGTTCCACCATTCAAACATACAAAATTGCCAAAATGGAGTTGCTATGTGTGATATATAGCATGATACAATATAAAGTTAGCAAAAACCTTATAAATAAAATACTTACGATGGAGGATTAAAGTAAACAATTGATAATCCATCTGAACTAAACTTAGAAAAATTTGTTTGTCCCAAAAATTCATTATTACCACCATCAATTTTGAATGTGTCTGTTGTATTCAAACTCATAATATTTTTATGTCGACATATCTGAAATTTTTAATTACTTTATTTATTATTTAATTTATTTATTATGTATAACAAAAAAAAATATCCTAAATCAGTTTGACTATTCTAGAGTATATAATTTTAAATTGTATTAAATAACAACAAAGTCTTATCATTTATGTAATATATATGTGATATAAAGTCGTAACGGCTGTACAAGTAAGAAAAAGTATTAAAAAAATCTAATTTAAATTTCTTACCGATAGTGGTTTCACGCACGTATTAACTGTAGCTGTTGCAATATCTTTAAGTAATACGTCGAAGCAAGGATGGTAGTAATATGTATTCAATTCATATTGCGTTCCATTGTTCTTTAATTGATATGTCTGTGTGCTATAAAATGTTGCTTTTACAGCAGGCGCTAAGTCGATACCGGTGCCATTTGAAAACACACAAGAGCAAGGTCCTTTTGGTACACATTCTTCTGCTGTACATATTATTGATAATAGTACCAATATATATACTACGCAACACCAAATAAAATTTGTATGTTTGTCCATTTTCGTTCAAACTATATTATTCTAACAAATCACGAATGTCAACGTAACGACAAAAGTCAAATAGAAAATGATTTCATACTTGTCAATGTCAAAAACAATGAAACCAACAACTAATAATGATAATGGGTATTTTGTAACCATTACGGTATGGTACAATATCGTAACATTAAAAAAAATAAAACTAAGAGATCATTCGATTTTATATACCAGAAAAGCGGATGAATTAAAATCACAGAGTAAATATTTTGACTGCGTCTTTTTAACTTGTCCTGTTAGAAAAGTTTATATTTTATATTATAAATAATGTATTAAAAGACAAAACAATATAAAACGATATAAAATCAAATGTGAAAAGTAATAAAAAATGGAATAGTTTTCCTCATATTTTTATAAAAAATACGTCAGCTGCTTTTATGAAATACTACTAACTATTTATGTTTGATAAACGCAGTTTGCTAAAAATGTGTTGTATTGACGACACTTATTGTGAATAATGATATACTAAGTATACGCTTGTGATGGCTTGGCAGGCGCCCACAAGCTTTAAACCGTTACAGACGTTTGGCTCCCTTCTAGACGCTTGTGAGCGCGTTAGTTTGTTCCTGACATACAAGAAGAAAAAGCTTGTTTATGCTCTTCGCTTAACATATTAAAAATATTTTTTGCTAAAATGCGGCGGTTGTATACATAAAAATATTGTAAATTTTTGTTTCAAAAACCGACACTGATCTAAGTCGGTAAAATCTCGCAAGCCATTGGCTGTGTTCCGATATACACTGTGAGCACTGCGCAGTGGTCTCAGTGGTGAAAAATTCGTTCCGATATGGACTGCCAGTATAATGCTACAGTACCCTAGGGAAATATATGACGTCATAAATTACCGCCATTTTTGCACTGTGAGTACTGGCATTTTAGAGGTAAGGCACTCGCAGTGCTTTGGTCACGTGATCACAAACTTGTCGAGAGTTGTATGTAGTTAACACCAGTTATTTATTTACAAATAGAAGTTTGTGGTTAATTGTATTAATTATTAACCAATTTATTTAATTTAATTAATTATTTGTCGAAATTTATTTTTTAAATTTTAATTAATATACTATTATTGATTGCAAACATAATATTAACTTAAACTATACATAACCTTTTTTATAGGTTTACAAGTATTTGTAAAAAAATAATTTTTGAAACATAAAAAGGATACTTACTAATATCAGAAATTTATTTAAATTATAATTAAATTCAACATTAAATATTTTCAATTTTAAACATTCAAACAATAACTTTTCTTATTTAACAGAGAACGTTTAAGCAAACACAAATTAAAAAACATTAGTTTAGGAAATAGCGTGAAAAAACAAGAACGACAGTATACTGAACCGCGTTTCGTTTTAAATAGTAACCAGTATAACTGACTATAAAGAAACGACATCACAGTATACTAATTTGCCGTTATACTGCGCAGTACTCACAGTGTATATCGGAACATAGCCATCATAAGCCGCTATAAATAGGGTGTTTACATTTTGGGGCTTATGGAAGCCTTTAACATCTCATAAACGATGTGAAATCGATCCACGAATCTATCATTGAATATATATAGCCATAAAAAAATACAATTATTTGGAACTATATATATATATATATATATATATATATATATATATATATATATATATATATATATATATATATATATATATATATATATATATATATATATATATATATATATATATATATATATATATATATATATATATATATATATATATATATATATATATATATATATATATATATATATATATATATATATATATATATATATATATATATATATATATATATATATATATATATATATATATATATATATATATATATATATATCATTCATAATTAAAAAAATATAAATAAAATACCGTAACTCCCTATAACCTATAGCAAAAAAAAATAGTTGTCACTTGTCAAAATTGTATATTGTTTTGATTTCTTAAATTTTGTCAAAAATGTAAAAGTACGTTTTATGCTCTTTTCAAACATTATTTAGTAAATAATTGATTTAATTGAATATAATTTATAATTGTATGTCCAGTTAAAGTTGAAAAGATGGCAGACAAAAAGAAAAAAATATTTATTAAGGTAAAGAATAATCCTTTATCAATGGAATTTCAAAGATTTATATTTTTAGTACTTTATATTTATAAATATATCATTACAGGAAACTTCCATTACACCAAGGCGGCCAGTTATTTTAAAATCAGACCGAGAAACTTCTGCAAAAGACTCCACGAAAACTAAAGATGAAAAAGAAAAACAGCCTACCATTATATTGAAAACACGTGAGCAAAGTACACCAAAAGATGAAAGGCCAACTAGCCCAAAATCGTTAGGAACAGAAGCCGAATCTACACAGCCATCTAAAATTGCTCAAAATGAAAGTAAAGAAAAGAAAGGTATTAGTTTGTTGTATTCAAGATAATTGATACATATCTTTATTTGGAAAAACATTTCTTTTATAAATAACACAATCTGTAAATTGATGTGTTTTTAGCTCCACAGGTATGGTAGGTATAAGGATCAGTGATTACACTAATTATATACATATATCATGAGTGTAAACATTCATTATTACATACACACATAACATTTTATCTTACCAGGCTAGACATAAAAGCATTCCCCCAAATGGGAATTAAGCTTACAACCATAACATTTACAGTTGGATACTGTGTAGCTGTACAATGGCTTCTATTCTAAATATATGTAATAAATGCATGTAATTCTTATTTTCAATATTATTTTTAGAACAAAAATTAAGCCAGCCAGCTAAGATAATGACTGGGCCAGTGAAATTGTTGGATGAAAATTTAGATTTTAATACATCAGCATTAGAATTTCTAAATGACACTAACAATAACTATCTGGTTGTGGGTGTAATAGGTATGTAAAGTTGTATATTATGTGGTCATCTCTTTTGTACATCAAATTACTTGTAGCTGTAACAGACGACTGTACCAAACCTCAACCTTGGTTCACCATCCAACCATGTTTTCTATGTGAACCATGATCCACACAATCGAACATGGTTCGATGGCAAACTAAAATCAAGGTTTGGTTCCGTCATTTGTTATGGCTATTATGGTAAACAAGGATAATTCACATTACTGTATTAAATAAACAATTAATTATGAGGCAATGTGAGTATTCAGATACTAAATTAATTTGTTTTGCTGGATCGTTAGACTTTAGATATATATTATTTCTATACTAAAACTAAAAGAGAAATAGTGTATATATTATTAAAGATTAAATGGTAAAGTATAAAATTAATTTCCAGGTATGCAAGGTGTTGGAAAATCAATGATTTTAAATTTAATTGCACAAAATAGCCACATTGATGATTTGTGTAAGCAAATACTTAATGCACATGAAGTGCCTGCAGATTCCACAAATGATTCTAATGACATCACATCAGTAGAAAATCAAATGGACAGCTTAAATATAACTGAAACACAACAATCTAAAGATGTACATAGAATATTTAAGTTTAAAATGCAAGATATGGAATATATAGAGAGAGGAGTACATTGTACTAAGGGTAATATCATTTTTAATAGAAATATTATAAAAATAAAAAATCCACTCAAGAACTACAGATTTAAATTCAAACTGTGAAAATACTTAAAGTAGTCTATGAATTATATTTCTATCATGTAAATTGTTTTGATGTAAACCATGGCATGACATCAGTTTACTCAAAGTCTTAGTAATTTTTATTCTTATGTAGGTGCAAGTCAATTTATATAAAAGCTAACTGAATGAATTCAATTTGCTAAAAGCTTAGTATAATTTCATTTGTTTCGTATATTATTAGCAATAGCTTCTTTAAAAAAAACTATACTTATAATAATGAATCTGTAACTAATCAAAGTCTGATATGGAAGATATATTAAAAAAAATCTTATGTCTGCTTTTTTATTTGTAAACACTAATCTCAATAACGGCTAACCAGATTTAAATGCAGTATACATTTTGGCATTCTTTCTTTAATATTTAGTGTTTGTTTGTTTAAATCAGTTGCTTAAAAAGAAAGTATCTATTTAAAATATTTAGTTTGACAAAATTGGTACATTTTTTTTATTCATTCATTATAATACTGTCGATAAAGAATTTTTTTAATAAGAACAAAAAAGCAATTGCGATTAATACCTCGGGCGAGTCGTTAGTGCTAAATAAATACGAATTTAATTTTACTTTTTCATTGCTTTATTTTTATCTCACATAGTTTGTTAGGCTGGGAGAAACTAATGTCTCTTTTTTTTAGCTTCATCCTGTATCCCTCACGAGGCAGGGTAGGCAGCGAACCCGGGAAGGCATTGCGTGTTGAGTGGCGGAACTCAACGTCGCGCTTTGCCTTATGAAAAGAGCGAAGAAATGAAACATTACGTTCTATGGAAATATTTAAATTGAAAATATTAAATATTTCATTTCCTCGACTGCAGATCGAACGCAGAACCTTTCGGTTACATTCACACGCTTGTGCGCCACGACAGGCTTCTGTGTGCTTCTGCCTCTAATGTCTTGACTCTTTATTATTGAGTTCAAAGTTGAGAATGTATATTTAATAACGAAACTCAACGTCCGCTACTCTCTATCCTACCACAGAGGTGTACATATTTTTTACCTTAAAAGGGATTCGATCCTCCAACCATTACGCTTACGGCCGCTTAGAGTTCTATAATTTAAGTAGCGTAAATAATCAATTTAATAACATTTATTCTAGGTATAGACATGTATGTAACAACAGATCGTGTAATACTTCTTGACTGCCAACCTCTATGGTCACCATCATTGATAGAAGAAACGAATACAAATCCCATAACAGCAAGAAGTGCCAACATTATAACTGTGGATTGTCTTCAGATAGCTTCATATCTAATGGCAGTGTGTCATGTGTTAATAGCAGTTCAAGATTGGTTCACGGATTATAATTTCTTACGGTAATTTATTTTAGTTAATTTTGAGGTCTGTCGTGACACAGCGGCACAAACGTGTGACTGTAAACACGACATATTTTCAATTTAAAAAAATATTTAATGTTTTCGTTTCTCCACTTTGGTAGCAAAGCAAAATGCGGCGTTTAGTTCCGCCACTCAACACGCAATGCCTCAAATTGGGCGGAAAGTGGGGAACGGAATTGGAACGAAGTGTCTTAACAGTAGGTTACCTAGTTCCATCTGACTATCCTGCCATGTGCGGGATAAGGCGTGAAGCTGAAGAGAAAAAAAAAGATTTATGCTGTATCTCCCATATTAGAGGAAACTTAGTGTTAAGACACTCAATTCACCATTTTCCTTCTAATTTTCAAGAAATTGCGTGTCGAGTAACGGATTTGAACGTGACGCTTTATCATTATACCTGAATTATGAATACAAATTATTCATTCCTTTGAGTGAAAATTAAATCAGAACCGTGACGGGTACTGAAAATTATATGTTATCAAATATAGATAAAGAAATTAATCATACACTTAAATAACCAGGTGTCCACTAATGTCAATACTGATACTTTTATCATTATTACCGTGATATGTAAACGTTGATTAAACTCTATTTAATCTAATATAATTTAATAAAATTTGTTATATTTTTTAAAATATTCTAGGCCTACAAACATTTTTATTTTTTCTATGCTTACATTTGAGAGGTAAAATCCTCTTATTGAATCTATATGTATAGTGTTAATCATTTGTTTCTTTGTATCCATTGAACAGATTTCGTTAAACTTTTTTTTTTGTTAAATAAGCCTGTGGTGGACTTAGGGTGTAATTGATTTAGAAGGCTCGAACTCACAAATTCAAATTTACAATATAATATTATTATTTATATTTATTAAGATGACTTTTCTCTGCTTTAAGGATTTTAAAAGGATTAATGCTGAAACAATTTTTTTTAGTTACATCCAAACAGCCGAAATGTTAAAGCCTTCACTGTCTGCATCAACAGTGAATACAAATCAAGAGAATCCCGAATCTACTACAAGTGGTGAAAATCATCCACATTTACTTCTCTTACACAATAGATGCCAATTGGAGGATTTTACACCGGAGGCCATTAAAACCATGCAAGATTTATATAGGTAATACTAATATTGCATGTATGCTAAATTTAGTTTTTTTTCTATATATATTTATTGGTTATCTTTGTATATATACATATATAGCATCCCCAAGCATTACTTAATTTTTGATATTATTGATTTTTTATTATCAGTGGGAAGAATGCCCCAGAATTGGAACTGAACCCACTGCGCTTACTTCGCTAGTCAGATATTGTGATGCTACGGCACGACGACCTTTAAAATATATTGTGTATTAAGTAGAATTATTATAATTGTTGAGACACTTTTAGTATGTGGAGTTGTAACTAACTCTGTAATAAACTTTAAAAAGGCTTATTTCATGTACTTTTTTAATTATAATGAAAGTTATTAATACGGAAGAGAAAATGTGATACAACCCACAAGGCGTAAGTAAGACTGTAACCAACAGGTTGTGGGTTCGATCCCCACTCGAAGAAATGAAATATTTAATATTTTCAATTTAAATATTTAATGTTTTTATTTGTTCGCTCTGGTAATAAGGCAAAAGCGCGGCGTTGAGTTCCGCCACTCAACACGTAATGCCTCAAATTCGGCGGAAAGTGGGACGGAGTGTCTTAACATTATGTTCCCGGGTTCCCTCTACCCTGCCTCGGCGGGATACAGCGTGAAGCTGAAAAAAAAATATTATATTGAAAATGTGTAAAACTGAAGGTAGCGGTAGATGAACCGCGCCTCCTGGAAACCGCCCAAGGGGCGTTATACGTTTTTTTTAATAATATATTATTTTTATTAAAATTTTCAAACACACTTTTAAATTTTTTTACAGAAAAGTTTTCCAACGGTCCAACCTTCAGCTCCAATCTGGAATGTATTTATATAGCGACACAAACAAGAATGGTATAAACATTAACAATGTTTCTAAATCATATACTGTGGAGGCATGCGGGTCGCCCATCAATTTGTTTTTATTGCCAGAAATATACAGTGACTTTGGTAAGAATTCATTACTTTTATATATTATTTATTATACACATATAAAATAAGACCTTCGACAGAGTTGGTACAGTGGCATGACGTCTTCATTGTTTACGCTATGGTTGTGGGATATCGGATCGCCTATCCTGCTTTGTGCGGTATACAGCGTGAAATAAAGCACTGAGTCTTACTTCCATATTAATGTTTCTAGCTTCACGCTGTATCCTGCTTATGACAAGGTAATCAGAGAAAAAAATAAAAAAAGAGAGAACTTAAAAGCCTAGTGTAACAGAATAGACGTCACAATTTCATTAAAAAAATGGTTTTTATAATAAATTTAATCAAGACAAAAAGGAACACATTTTGGATTCTTAATTCTCTCTTCATATCAGTAACTCTGTCTTCATATCATACATAAATCATTAAAAAGTGCATTTTTATCGGTATATTCATTCAGGAGCTAAGGTATTGACAGACGTATAAACTGACCGGTCGGAAATTATAACATCCCTTTTTTGCGTCAGAATTTAAAAAAATAATATTGACCCTACAGTCATAACATTTATATGTTAAAAGTGGAAAAATAATTGCACTTTCTTACACTTCTTGATTTTTGTCCAAAAAGTTGGCAAATAGGGTCTAATACAATTTTTAAAGCCACAGCACAATGTCTGAATGTAAACACGACTGTTGGGCCTTCGATATCCTCATAGAGGAATATTTTATTCTTTTCAAAGCGCGGCGTTAAGCTCCACTACGCAATTAAATAGAATCTTAACACTAGATTGCATCTGCCTACCCTACTATATAGATACAGGATACAAAGTTGTAGTTAATTATTTTATTTTGTTTTTAGATAATCGCGATATTTATCGAGGGCACCTTGGCTTTGAGGAATTAGCCAAACGGCTACGGTGGTTGCTCCTAGGTGTAAATAGACATCAAATAACAAATGTGCCAAACCTATCTGAGAAAGGATGGTTCCAGTATTGCATCAAGGCGTGGGAAACCATCAGAAAGTGTACATTTTTCATGGAATATGAACGATTTTTACCTTAGTTTCTTAAATAAATATATGATTGTTTATAATAATTTGTTTCGTATTTTAATATACCAACTTAAAAAATTGCTTTACCATTTTCCTGCAGCAGAGTAGGCAGGCCCAAATTTTGAAACTACTAGCTAAATAGTGGATATATAAGCCGTTATTTATCGGCCAGACGGGGAAATTAAAACAATTTAAATATATTTTATTAATGTCAATCAATCATTCTCCCGAAGTAAGTATCAAGTCCATAACTACTACGCCATAACGACCTTTTACTTTATTTATTTTGTAAATTTATCTGTAGCTAAATGGAATATCAAATTAGATTAGCTATTTAAAAAAAAAACAATCCCCTCCAGCCAACAACAACATATCAAGTCAACTAGCCTTGTTAATGATTTCTGTACATTCAGGCGCCTAATACCTGATAAAAATACGATAGGAGCGCAGGTGTAAATGATAAAAACACTTGTCACTGAAATTTAATAATAAACACAGTATTTAAAACATTGTTGGATTTAGCTCTTGTATGCATACCTAACATGATATAACAATGAGTACATATTTTATTGATATACACTTTCAATAAGGGGTTTACGTCGTTGGTCAGGCGGCTTGTAGGCGTGTTGATACACGCTAGCTAGTCTCCAGTGTTCTGGATAACCTGTAGCGTTTGCATCACGCCATATACTGAAGGGAGGCGCCAAAGTTGGAATCGTATAAGACTTTTTAGTATAGGGATGACGCATTTTTGGTATCTTAAGCTCCTTTGAATCGTTTGAGCAGGTACTTTGCACAGAATTAGGGTTTCCAGCTTTGAACGCGAATTTATAATCGTCTTTTGGTTTCTTTTCCGTGGGGACCTTTACCCCATTGCAAGAACTACAGTTTTTATGTCTACTGTTAGATGTTTCGCTTGTTTTCGACGACTCTTTGGAGGAATGCTTCAATATTTGAGATTCGTTGGGTGAGCTTTGATGTAATTTACCTTGCGCTAGAGGTGTTTTTTCGTAAGATTCCAAACTATGGCGATTTCGATTTACATCATATTTTAAATGTTTACCTTTATCAGCATTCCAAGCTTCCTTTATATGTTTGGACTTTTGCATCGAGTTACTGCGCATGTAATTTTGGCTACCATCTGATAGAGTACCACAACCATTAATGCCATCGCAAGGGCTTTTGTTTCCAGATTGCGTCGAACTTTTTCTACTTGATGATCGAGATTTAATACTTTTTTCTGCTTCATTGTGCTGTCGACAATATTGTACATCACAAGAATCTTTTCTCTTCTCTTTTGTCATGTCTTTTTCAAAATGAGGTACACTATGACGTCCAATATCATCCAAATTTTTATTCTGATTAAATATCGGGTAAGCGTGCCCTAAAACCGTCTCATGTACTTCTTCCTTCGGTGTATGGACCATTGTAAAAACAGCTGGCGCCAATGATCCATTTGATCCGTCGATATGTTTTGGCGGTTTTGGCTCTCTTTTTGGATCTTCGGTCTTGAAATCCCAACAGATGGCTAGATCCATCAAAGACATAGGTTTTTTATATTGAGCTCCTAAGTCTATACCTGACGTGGCAGGGCGTTGCTTCAGATCATTTCCTTCACTTTCACTTTTTTTTGGGTCACAAGTTTTAGGTCTATGCACCCGCATTTTAGTACAACATGTAGGTCCTGACGCCCCATAGCCTTTCCAGCCAATAGCGTATGGCTTAACTACGATATCTGAATCTCTGTGTTCACCAACTTTTGTTAGATTACGATATCCTAATGTATCAGGTAATGGCTCGTGCTCTAGATTTCCCGCGTGCATTTTTTTTGCGAAATTGAAATTTTGGGAAACGTTCACATAAGGGAGCTTTGGTGTATCGCTTTTCTTGTTATATTTCATGTCTTGAAGTTTGTCATTTTTTCGTGCTTTTTCAGCTACTTTACGCCAAAATTTGTCAGTTGGATCCTCTTGTGGTCCATGAATCTGTTCTACAGCATCTTTTACCAAAAGGTTGTAGTTTTC
This sequence comes from Eueides isabella, assembly GCA_019049475.1. Taxonomy (NCBI): domain Eukaryota; kingdom Metazoa; phylum Arthropoda; class Insecta; order Lepidoptera; family Nymphalidae; genus Eueides; species Eueides isabella. The sequence goes on along the minus strand of CM032389.1, from coordinate 9,352,310 downwards.
ATGTCTCTTATCAGGGTCAGTTTTCGATCCTGGTATGTAAGGGCCATGACCTTCACCATCTGTTGGTTCTTTTTCATTTTTAGTTAAATCTAAATTTGCATCGTCCTCATCGCTATCACCGTCTCTAGTACCACAATTTTGGTATTTCTCTAATGTAGTGGCTGGTTCTTCTTTACTTCGTCCTTGATCCCTTTCTTGTTCCTAATTTTGTTCAGACATGCAAGAATTTAGAAAAATATTACGAAAAACAATTAATTTTAATTATACAAAAAATATTTTCTTCATTTGCCACTTTTCTTTTTACTTGTACGTTTATGATATGGGCACAGATTTGTCTGAAATGAGAAAATTTAAGTTAGAGATCTTAATTATAAAAAATATTTTTTAAAATAGATAAGAGAACTGAGGACGAAACGGAATATGTAGATAAAACAGGCCTGTTAAATGTTTACGAGACCACGAAGGTCTTATAGCTATATAGCTACTTGATTAGTAGCTCAATTATTAGTAAAAAATATTAGTTCCTTCTGCCATTCCCGGTGAAGTGTGTGGTGAAGGTGTTAAGACACTCCGTTCCACTTCCGTTCCCCACTTTTATTTCATTCATGCACAAACAATCAAATTTCCATACATATATTTTTATCATAACATTATTATTTTCATAAATATGAAAATAATAATGTTATGAAAGTTTTTTAAATAAACTATTTGTTTCCCACTTTTGCATGAAATAAAAAGTATTTCCCTATTTCAACAAAAGAAAACAAAAAAAATCTCTTGTTAAAACACAAGGCATTTGAAACAGCATCGACACAAAAAAGGCAAAAAAAAAGAAAAGAGAAATGGCTTGTTGAATATTGGGATTCAACGTAGCCTTTATTATAATTTTTACATGCACTAGATTATTGACTATTATAGAAGATAGATTATTATAAGGCCCTTTATGCGCTCTACAACCAAAATATCTTATTTTTATAATTTAACTGACAGGGATCTATAGAAGGACCCCATCAGAATAAGAGTTCCTAAATGCTGTCACTTGTTGATAGCGAATAGTTTTTCATTAAGTATAAAATTTAACTTTCTTTTACGATTCTTTGACTTTTGTGTTAAATGTTTCATTTCAAAATAAAATATATCTCTATCATAATATTGTCGACAAAAAAATCATATACGTAAGTAATAATACAGTTGAAAGAATCTCATTGCATAGTAATATATGATTATTAATTTTAAGAGTACCTAGTCGTAGTAGAGTACAGTTGGAAGGCTTCTGGTGTTGAACGTCATAGTTGTGGTTCTTATTCCTTAATTTAAATTCGCTACGGAATGTCTCCTTATCCTATTCGCTAAAAAATGTAAAAAAGTAATGGAGTAACCCATACCCATACCACAGCATTATACCATATAGGAATTGAAATATTGTAATAAAATATTAAATAATGACTACTAGAAGCACTAAATACTTTTATGAGCTTAAATAGGAGAGGTACTTCATTCCTATATACCAATAAATTAAAGCTCTGCTCTCTTTAAAGAATACATCGTGCAAAATATGGTTAAAATAGAAGTATTCAAATACATATCCTTCTAAACAAACCTTTCAAAATATTTTTTAAAACATTATAATTAAAATAAGGTACAGGTTAATGAGTGTAAATTATTTAAACGTAGCAGGCATTATTTAGAAAAAGCTATAAATTATTAGAAAATACTGAATATTACAGTATACAGGCGTAACAGGATTAAAATTTGAAGCATCCGCGCTTTAAATTTTAATCCTGTTACGCCCAATTGTTATATGACTTTCATATGGTGAAAATATAAGAAAAAGTCTCCTTTTTAAATTTCGTCCATAATCTTTCAAAAATAATATAAAATAGATATTAAGCTGGTTGTGCAACAAAGTATTTTTTTTTTTTATCGAACATGATTAACGACAATTTTATCTCAAAGATAAAACGCAGGTGTACGTTAACAATTCCCATTGCTTGTTACTTTAGGAGATAATAAGTTGATAATGTACTATCTGTTTTATAAAGTTTAAAGTTTAATTAGGATTTATAACATTTTAGATTATAAACATATTTCTGACATTTAATTTTGCTTAGGCCGGTCGTGGCGCTGCGGCACAAGCGTGTGACTGCAACCGACAGGTTCTGGGTTCGATCCCCACTTTCACAATTTCCAACACAATTTCTTCGCTCTGGTACAAGACAAAACGTGCCGTTGAGTTCCGCCACTCAACACACCATGCCTCAAATTTGCCGGAAAGTGGGGAACAGAAGTGGAATGGAGTGTCTAAACACTAGGTTCCCAAGTTCCTTCTGCCTATATGCGGTATACAGCGTGAAGCTGAGTGAGTGAGTAATTTTGCTTAATGCGAACTCGGGCCTTTTGAATAGCTGCTCTATTCCCAAAAAGCTATACCTATCCACTATTATCTATTTACTAAACTACGATCGTCACCCACTGACAAAAAGCTTTCTAAATATATATCAGACACAAATATATATTTGAAAAACATTTACAATATCTATGCATTTGTATACACCAGGTTTAATATGAAAATCACATAAACACTTTAGACCTGACTTATTATTAGAATAGAAGTATGATAATTAGAAGAAGGTGCTTTATTATTTTGAATATTATTCCAACTACATTTTAGATAGTTATTATATTTATATCAATATAGTGTCATATATATAAAAGGATCATGACAAAGACGTGAAAATAGTTATTTATTATGGGCACTCACGTGATACTATAAGTAATACTAACAGGTTAACATTAACAATGAATCACTGATAAAAATTGCAAACAAAAGTCACGTGTAATCTCATCCACTTACTACAAATATCTGTTCTTCTTCAGGTTGTTTGTCCTCTGCCGCTTTGCCGCGTTTAGCGGCGCGCATGCGTGCTGCTGCAGGTCTTTGCACACGCAGATTCACCCAATCTGGGAATCTTCCATCCGGCGGTTCTTTTGCTAATTCTTCAGCTAAAATAAAAATAAAAATTTAGTAAGCGAGTATCTACTCGTACTGTAATTACTATTGATATAAACATAATTTTGAATCGCGTGCAAATTAAATATTAATACGAATCGTTTTTACAAAACTATAGTTTCTGTTTGAAAAACATAGATGCTCGCAAAAGTAAATTACTTCGTAACACGTAAAATGTCGAAAGGAGAAGCGGTCCTGCTCGTGTTAACCAATAAAACTGCGAATTTTTACGATCATACCTGAATGTAACAATATTATGTCGCGAATATACCAAGACACGTACACGGATGAATGTTTACTGTTTTCAAGTTGTCATCCATATATGTGGTTGTTGTTTTATTATGGTTGTTACTTAAATAAAAATATACATAAGTGCCAGTACCCAGATAATACCTTACCATACCTATTTAAAATCCTTACCGACTTTTCTCGTAATTTTTCTTGGTAAATCCCAAGTTCCAGTGAAGTGTCCAAAGCATTTGGACGATCCTCGTGGAGCGCCTGGCAAAAAACGACCATTTAAATCGCAAATAGGCTTCGGATTGGGTCTCATTTCCACCGGACGAGCTCTAGTTGGAGCCCAGCGAGGGACTTGCCAGTTACCAAGGCGCTTCGGAGTTGTTTCTTTATTAAACTGTACAAAACAATAAATTGAAGATTAGGTAGTGTGTATTAAGCAATTTATTAGTAAATTAAAAAATATATAAAAATAGGCATGTAATATTTTTAAGGCTCAATGCATTTGTGGTTTTTATCATCAAGTGTTTACCAAAAAAGTAAACAAACACATATTCTGAATATTTAAAGCATACGAAACTTCCATGACACGAAAGGCCGTCACGATAGCGCGGTAGTGTACATATATGGTAGATATACAGTAATGTATTTTTTTCTAAAAGTTAACTGTGTCAATATCATTTCTTAATAATGACACTTATGAAACTAATATTTTAAATATTATTGTGCAATGGTAATTTATGTATTATGCTTTTATATATAATAAAAAAAACGAAATGGTTTTTTAGTTAAACGCCCTTATTTTAGAAATTAGTGATTCCATCTGGTTTTCGAAATATTTTTGTAATATTAATTGTATCGATGTAATTTACAACCGTCGATATAACTAGAAAATCAAAGGGTTCTGTGTTACAGGAATTAATGCAAAAAATAGCAGATTTACCTATCAAAAATAATAGGTAAATTAAAACTGTTGCTAAAGACTTACTACTTACTTAATGAAATATTCATTTATGTATATATATATGTCAAAAGGCATTATAAATATGAGGTAAAAAGTATTAATATTGTCTACAACAACATAAGATTTGTCTTAACTGAAGAGAAGTTATTGGAAAAAGTTACGAGAAAATAAGTTAGCCGACTATTTGTTGTTGTATGTGTTAATTTTCTACGCAGTTTTAGCCTGAAAAACAAAGCGAAAAAAGGATCGATCAAAGCGAAGGAGGATAAGCATCAACCATGAAGAAGTGAGAAAAACAGAAAAAAGAATGAGAAAAGGAAAAAGAAATGAGAGGATATGTTAAGCGACGGGGTATACAAATGAGCAGGGAAATTTCTGAAAGTGAAGAATAATATAATTGTTTTAGACCAATATGATCGAGTGATTGAAGACTAAAGTAATTATAAATATCAATTAGTTGTTTATTAATAATTATTAATAATTGCTTAAGTACAAAATTTAAGTTATTTGTTACTGTAGCTTAAATATACCTTAGTTCTATAATTTGAAATTTGAATACAGTTATTTTACATATAAAGCTTTTGTAGGTATGGTAACAACTTACCCCGTTTGTTAACTACTTCCACATAGTCGGGGTAAGTTACTATCCGACTTTAGGCAATAAACAAATTATATAACATTTAAAATTCCCCAAATCACTGTCTTAATTACAAAGATATGTAAATTGAATTTGATCATTTCGTATAAATACTGAAATCAAGCATTCGTGAAAGTATTTAAAGTTAATTAAAAATCTTTTATAATCGTTATAGTTTTACTCCTCTTCTCCCCTACTTCAATTATCGCTTCTAAGTAATATTGTTGTCTATTTTCCGCCTTCGTCAATTTTGTCGAGCCAGATAGAAATAATGTAATATAAATAGAAAAATGTACCCACAAAGAAACAAATGAATTTACTGTCATTACATTAATGTATACATCGTCAACTGACAAATACACACCACTTTGTAATGAATCTAAAATATTATTATAACTTCAATGAAAAAATTATAAAATATTGCATGTTTTAAATAATAATAGATACGTACTAAAATTAAAAATCAAACAACACAAATTCTTAATATGAAACCGACTAAAAACATATATTAGTGACACGCGCCCCATTTAGCAGGTGTCAACGCACGCGTCGCTGGGCTAGGAGTCATAATTATCATCCCTTTTCCCAACAAAAGGGTTGCAAATCATTATTTACCCCATAAATATCACACTATGATTGGGCTCAATTTGAATCGCCACAATAATTTATAATGATACTTGCCACACCCTTCATTTAAAAAGATAAAATTTTTAAACATTATTAAACTATCTGAAGAGAGCAGTAGGTTCCATTTAAAAATTTAGTTATTTAACATAATTGTTTTTATATGTATTTCAGTCTGAAGCAAAAGTCTAATTTTCGTCTCACATTTATTTTCAGTCTGTTCAGCAACCAATTTTAGTATACCTTTCCACTTTTTACTAGCTTAAAGGTACCCATATCATATCAACCTGGAAAAAATGCTGAAGGCACAATTGACCATTCTGCGGTTGAATGCCAAGTAAAAAAAAATTCTACAAATCCGCACAGAAGCAGAGTGCCATGAATCCCACGAATATAGTAGGGATGATATTTTACATTGTGACGTACTGTGCAGTTAGAAAATTTGGCGGCAGGTACCAAGTTAAAAGATTCCCCAAAACACTCACCATGATAAATGAGTTAGAGAACGTGAGCAAGGAAACATCTTTACGCAAAGCCAAATGTCTAGCCGCACAGATATTCGGCTCCCCAACGATTCGAATGGATCTTCGTTGTACGCTATTAAATGATAAATCCGAGAAGGAAATTCTCTCATGTTAAGTTTGATTAGTCATATGTTTGTGGATATTATATAGATCATACATATTTTTATATTTTTATATTTTTCAATGTTTAAAAAACTAGTTTGTTTTGAATTAAAAACAATAAAGTAACGAGTACTATTAAAGCACTCTATACTGACACAACCATCAACATTGATAGTTTTTTTATCGCATAGCTTATGTAAAAAACATTTATTATTGTATAAATTGTAAAGAATGCTTTTATAATTATTTATCACGAAAATATAGCATGAAAAGAATTAGTAGGTATCGATAAAATCAATTAAAGATAACGTATAATTATTTGATCATCTATGTTTAAATTTAAAAGTAGGTGCCTATATAATTTTATCTATAGACTTGTGCATATGAGTGTCGTTTACTTTTCACTTGACACCGATGTAAACCAGTAGAAAGAGTGTAGAAATTCACCGTGTATAATCCCACTAATCCAGAATAACCAAATTGATAGAAAAATATTTTTTAGTCGCAACAGACGAGGAAATAAAATAAAAATACGTATATATGGGCGCAAATAATTATGTGTAATGTTGGTATTGCTTTTAAAAATATTTTATACTTTTAAGATTGATATTATAAATAATCTTTTGTAATAACAAATTATATTTTGAAATGTTTTAATTTATAATAAATACTGTATTGACTATTTAAGTTTCATAATATTAAATAATTGCTTAATTGTTAACATAAGACGATTAAATATTAAAAATAAGACGAATTGAAATTATTATAATTATTCCAAGTCTTAATTTAATTTAATAAATATAAACCTTGCTTTAAATGTGTATCCTGTTAGTGGCGCCCTCGCCATCTTTAAGCCAATATGGTAAAACATGAAGATTATTTAATAAAATCATTGTAATTTATGTAAAATAAATTATTTAAAGTAATGTAAAATTCTATACGTAATTAATTAACAATATTGAACTATTTGTTACTGTATAATATAAATTATTTGTTATAACGGAAGTTGCAGTTACAAGTTCTAAAATTCATTGTTTCGTAATATAAAAAGCTCCGATTTTTGTAAAACGGTTGAATTCTGTACAAGCTATCATACGAGAATAAACTAATTACTGTTAGTGTGTGTTTTCATTGTAAAAATGAACTCTCGACTTGAAAATACCGGCGTATCGCCGACGTATACGAATTCTGACTCTCACCTAGCTTCACGCTGTTTACCGTGCATAGCAGGGTAGACGGAGAGAACTTGGGGATCTAGTGTTAATACACTCCGTTCCACTTCTGTTCCCCACTTTCCGCCGAAATTGAGGCATTGCGTGTTGAGTAGCGAAACTCAATGCCACGCTTTGCCTTGTTACCAGAGCGAAGAAACAAAACATTAAATATTTAATTACCTCGAGTGAAGATCGAACCCACAACCTGTCGTTTAGTCACACGCTTGTACCGCAGCGCCACGACCGCAATACGAATTCCCGAATCCCCCCAAGTATCCGAATTCTCGAAAATCAGAATCAAATTTTACTTCGACGATTTTCTTTTTCTTCAGCTTTTTAAAAAAATATGTTCGCTTTTATTTTTATAGTATTTACCAGGCATAGAGGCAAAGTAAAATCATTATGTCTAATAGAGTAAACCAGCACATTAAGTTCACGGTCCCGTCCCTGAACTTAAATAGAGTTAATCAACTAAAAGCTCAAATTATCTGTTCTAATAATAACACACTAACTCGCATGGTATCCACATATTATTTATGGAAAGAGAAAATAATTTCTGATGTGTTGTTTTATATCTGGAAGGTTCCCACTCTACTGTTAATATATAACAGAAAATTGAAAATTTGTCTTATTATTTTTAGCGATTTATATAAATGACGCTAAACGATTTGTCGTTAAAAATTATTTGATATAATCGAATAATTTGAGTTAAAAAAATCCCTAAAATTGAACAAATTTTACAATTTAGGTAAATTAAGTGAATGTGAATTAACAAACAATGGTTAAAATGTTACAACAGTTAACAAAACTGTGTAATTTATAATTATCAAGTAATCAGTAATAGTAAGCAATTTAATAAACAACATGGACATTTCTCATTTATTTACAAATATATACAAGTGTAATTGATATCACAATTTAGTAGAAACTTAAGCATTTACTTCGTTTAATTTGTTAGCAACATTGCCCTTGTCTTTGACACACTTAGATATGGTAAACTATTATAGAACAATTTCGAAAGAGCGTCTAGCTATTCGCGGTCGGATTTCGAAGAATTCAGTCATGTCACGACATCACTTCCGGACATAAATCACGCGACTTACTCAACCAATTTTTTGTGAATTATATGATGGCATCTATACACAAATGTATTACCATTAATCGGTTCAAGGGCATTATGGTGCTATATAGTAAAAAAAAATACATATTGTCTATGTCATATAAAACTAAATATGTCTAGGCATATTTAAGAAGCGGTTTCAAATCTAATTTCGAACGATTCATTTCACCAGGTTTATTTCTACTTAATAAAATATAAAGATAAAAAATATTAATAACAATAGTCACCCAACATCATTTGCGCTTTACCTTAATATCAGCAAAAATAAAAAAAATAGCGTTTAGTCATTTTTATCTTAGTATAGATATTGGTATTTGGTTACATATAACTGATTAAATTTAAACAAACAAGAATAGAATATACAAGTTAACGTCGAAGGATTTGTTTAATTTAATAATATTTGTCTCTTTTTTAGTTATGATAAAAAAAATCTCAACATTGATAATTAATGATGACTATTAACTAAAGACCACCGGCTGACGTCAAACACGGATTAACATAGTACACAAAAGCGTGAAAAATAGTCGTTCCCCGACAAACAAAATCACCCCCTTTCAATAGACCATTGTTACTATTAAAAATAATTGCCGTTCAGTTTTTTACTTTAACTCTTAGGTATAAGAGCTTTTCAAAATTGAGTTAAATAAAAAACTTGTTTACTATGTAATTGGATGTATCTAAGTTGGATTAAAGGAATTACAATTTGTTCGCAAATAAAAAATGCTCCTTGCAGATAAAGTAGGGGACGGTAATGGGCGTTGCAGGTGCAGCAGTGTTAAAATATATGGGATTAGTTGGAAAAGATCTCTTTTGGGGGTGTACAATTGAATCTAAATACAATAATAGCTTTCTAAATACAAGTATAAAAAAAATTAAAAAGTGAAACATTTTAAGCGAATCACTAGTATTATTAAAGTATAACAGAAGTTATTTTTTTTATATATCTGATCACCAATATTAAAATTATGTAACAATATTTGATAACATTTAAATTAAAGATTTGGTCTGATAAGACCGAGAATTCAACAACAATTACGTTGCGTAGGTATGCTTCATTTTATATGAAATATTCACTTACGAATATTAACATAGGTAAATGGCTATTAAAATTATATTGTTAGGAAATAATATAAAGCAAAAAGAAAATATAAATAATTAACTTACCTGTCCACTGTCGAAGTTGTGAGCCATTTTTGCAGCACCAACACGAATATTATAAAACTATTTCGAAAATATCACAGCCGTTAGCAAATTCATACAAATGTTTAATAAAATGTGTCAAAAATGATGTAAATACGTCAAAAAGATCGAAATTTTAAAATTGTTACATTGTCAGCGGGGAAATTCGGAAAATGCTATCGGCTTAACTTCTTTGTTACTATAGCAACAGCGTTTTCCCTTAACTAAAGCTTTAATATTCCTGCCATAAAATATGTTTCCTATTATGCTACAGATACTAAATTATAAGTACACATATATGTATATATATATATATATATATATATATATATATATATATATATATATATATATATATATATATATATATATATATATATATATATATATATATATATAAATACACATACATTTGTATATATAAATTAAAACTTGTAGATTTTTTATTTAACTGCTACTTATGAAATATATAAAAGCTTCTTCATGTGTTTTTTGTTTGTAATAATTAAACCTATTTAAGTAATACTAGCTGTAGAGTAGGTATATAACCTCCAAGTATAAAAAGCCCCTTTTTTAAATAAAATTCAAAAAAGTTACATTAAAAAATCACAATCTTTGCTTAGATCTACATTTCCCGATTTTACTAATATTAATTTATCACTTAGGTAGGCTATCATGGAATTTTAACATTTCTGTTGCGTGTTGTGACGCGATGTCACTGAAACAAAAATTAGCTTTCTCCGTAATTTAGACTTTAGAAGACGGTAACGACACGACAGTGCTTTTTTGTGTGGTGCATGGAAGGAAATTCCTACGAAACCGCAAAGTAAAGGTGTGTACATATGTTGCTGAGGATAGTACTTCAGCTTGTTCTAAGCTTGTACGTACTGTGTGTCAAACATTACTCCAGAACACTCTCCGTGATAAATACAGGGGTTACGGTGCACCAACTCAGGGGTGAGAACAGTACTCCTTATGAGGCCGAACTTGGGCCCTAAACAGGGCCAAACGGTGCTTTGGCACGAAGTAATATCTCGCTCTGCTGATGACCTTCAGTTTCTTCGAGGCCAACTTGGCCTAGCTTTGTTGAAGATTGCGATACTGACAGTAGATCGAAAAGCTGTAGTATAATATACTGATGTTCTTATGCTGGGCAGGGCTTTAACACTCCTCGTGTTCTCGAAAACTAGTAACACGACAAATCTTTATCTTGTGGATAACGCGCAAACTCTTGACTTCTGGGAATTGAACTGAACCAGACTCTTTTGAACCCTAACAGAGGTGAGACTTTCTTAAGGGATGTCTCAACAGAAGACACAAATTGATTTGGGAACTGCTCGGAGTGTACAGTGTTCACAGTGCTATCGTCTGCATATCAATGTATGTAAGAGTTCTCTAACACATCATAAATATACAGAAGATTTAGCGTAGAGGACTGCGCGCAGCTTTGGGGAACACTGGCTTTCACGGGCGTTCATGTATATGGAGCAGAAACCGTAATTATCAGCGTTTACGATTTTATTAAAATAAAAGTCATAATAAACATATGATTAAAGACTTAAAAACAAAACATGTGTCACTTTTTATACTGTTAAATTATTTTTTGTAGACAAAAGTAATATATGAAAATTACCTACTCGTAAAAAATATGAAGTACCTAGGTGTTTAATGTTTAAATATTAAAATCAACCTATAATTCAAATTCAAATTCAAATATTTTTATTCAAAATAAGAAGTTACAACTTCGTTTTTTGAACGTCAAACAATTTACCACCAGTTCACAAAAGTTACTGCCTCAGGCCTGAGAAGAACCGACGAAAGAAACTCAGCGGGACATGTCCATTCTTTTTTTTTTTTATCAAAAACTTTACATTATATAATTAAGTGACAATGATACACTTGACAACAGCCTGGAGCAAGCATTTTATTTCCAAGGCGTGTTATCATTTATAAAATCGTCAATATGGTAATAACCTTTAACACACAAACGTCTTTTAACAATTTTTTTAAATTGTGAAACAGAAAATTCTCTGACGTTTTCTGGGATCCTATTGTAAAAGCGTACACCCACCCTGTCCCATAAACGAATTACGGATGCAATCGAGTTACAGGCGCACTAAGTTTAAGCCTATTTCTAGTATTAATATTATGTACATCACTGATTTTAGTAAACTTATTAATATTTTTCTTGACATACATAACATACATAATACCCTTTTAATACCCTTTTAACATTCTTAACCGACTAACACTGCGGTTACAAAATTAAAAACGTAACTCATCATTAAAATCTTATAGTGAAAAGTAGAAGGATTCGTAACCGTGACCTTCAAGTCAGTTCAGTATTTGTGTACAGCTGATTATTATGGCATTAGTAATGAAATACAAACTACCATTAGCGGATGTCTCCGACCGGTACATGATTCTTTACATAAATTATAATACAAATATTAGGAGTTAACTTTGACGTAGCATGAGCTTTCCGTCGTTGAAATTCTTATTTAATTTTATCGTTTAATGCTTAAAGGTATGTTTACAGAATCAGAAAATTATGTCTCATTAAAGTTACATTATGATTTGCAAACGTTATATTTTTGCTTGATAAATACAAAAGAAATTGTTTACAACATGTACGCCATGTAACTGATGTTTAATTTATCACTGCAAATTTTGCTACGCCATGTCTCTTCATCCTCTTCAACGTTTAAATTCACGTTCCATTTAAATTAAATCTAATATTAAGCTTGTATGAAATAAATAAATATAAAATTACACAACTTTACAAATATTTTTGTACGGTATTGATATTTGTAAGCTAAGTTATATTTATTTAGGTTAATTTAGCCTTTATGAAACCAATTTCGTAATATATCGGTCAACAGAAATAACAATTTTCACAAACTTTAGTTTACTTTCTTTTTTTTCTTTTTTTTTTTCAGCTTCACCCTGTATCCCGCACTAGGCAGGGTAGGCAGAGGGAACGAAAGTGAAACCTAGTGTTATGACACTACGTTCCACTTCCGTTCCCCACTTTCCGCCGAATTTGAGGCATTGCGTGTTGAGTGGCGGAACTCAACGCCGTGCTTTGCCTTATTACCAGAGCGAAGAAATGAAACATTAAATATTTGAATTGAAAATATTCAATATTTCATTTCCTCGACTGGGGATCGCACCCAGAACCTGTCAGTTACAGTCACACTCTTGTGCCACTGCACCACCACAGGACTCTACAACTTTAGTTTACATTTTATATAAAGATAAGTTTGTATTATTTTTTTCTCTGACATATCTAAGTATATAATATTTATTTTTTTCTTACTGTAATTTTTGATTTCTTGCTTAATTTCAGAATTATACGTCCTTCTGGTTATGATTACTGAGAGAATTTATTCAAAAGACAAATACGTTTTATCCTAAAAACAGCGGAAACGTCGACAAAATCACTATTCGTACGTGGCCTTTCTGAAAATAAATACTTTTATAATTATTGATGGTTTGTCTTTTCATTTACTCAATTTATAAACCCTAATTGTATTTATGACTAGGCTATTAAACTTCCAACCTCTGTATCTATCGTAACTACATGAGTAATCGTTAATTAAATATGATTTAAAAAGAAACTGTGTTGTTAATATAAAAATAAACTTTATATTGACGTAATTTATAATTATTTATCTACATACAAATAAATTATGTGCATTACATACTTGTATAAAAAGTCCAACACCTCTATCAAAATAATTCACTCTTTATGGTATAATTTACAATGTTAAATAAACATGAACGAGTAGCATATGCTGAAAAGTTATTGATCCAATATCCAGCAAGTTTATACCAGCATCAATTATCTGCGGCACCTGAGTCCTGGGCGGGGGCGGAGCTCGGTCGGATTGGCTGAGAGGCGGAGTTGGGAGCATGTGCACGAGATAAGGAAAACATAAAAAAATATTTTATTAAAAAAATAATTCTTAAATTATTTCTATTTTACTTTATACATGTAAATATTTATTTTTGTAAATAGTAGAATGTAATATTTTTGTGTTAATTTAAAAATTAAATTATGAACTCATTATGTATAAAAGTAAAATAAAAAAAATAACCAAATTTGCACACTCTTGGACCAATTCCACTGCATCAGACTAACCCATTAAAAAAGTTCGCGTTTAATATGATTATTTTTAGTATTACTCTAAATAAATATAATTTATCTGTACTTGCGTATCGCTCGATCAAAATATAATCTTTGCTAAATAATCGAAAATCTTCCGAATTTATTTTAAAATTGTTTTATATAAGATAAAAACTATATGTTACCGCCACTCAACAAGCAGCGTGTCATATCCAGCGGAATTTAAGATTCGGAAAATCTCAAATTTCCTCTGCCTACATTGCCATGTACTGAATAGAGATCTGAAAAAAATGTTGTAAGGCTTTCTAAGCTGTAACATGGTACCCTAAAGAGAAAGCTTCCCTAAGCGCCGCCCTCTTTGCAGATATCATCCCCTCAGAGGACATAAATACTGAGGGATGCTGACCTCTGGACCAGTCTGTTTTTGTAAAAGATGTCGATGTGACATCAAAATTGTGTTACGTTATATACGTAGTTTTTAGTGAAATACGAAATACTTATATTTAAATACATATGTCAATTGTGAAATAAAGAGTAAGTTTCTAATATTTAAATTGCTTATATTAATAGTGTCACTACTTTAATTTATAATATAACACTGTAGTAAAATTCGATTAGATATTTAAAATAATTAAAATCTAATATTTTTTATAGCAACGTTGAATCCTTCTTTCTTCGGGTGTAAAAAACAACTGCTTCCATCACGTGGTACCTCTGTAATATAAAAAAAGCGGCTAAAATTTTTAATACAATATAAAACACTAAAATTTCAGATATAGTAATAAAAAATATGTACCAAAAATTGTAGTATTTAAATCATAGGTAGACACTTCGCTTCGCTCACTTTCACTCCAAAGAATACAAGAATAATACTTATATTTATTTTCTCATTTATATGTCGCGTTTCTTGCAGTAGACTAGAGACTGGACAGATTTTGACGTGATCATTTTTTTAACCATCTTCAATCTATTTTTACAAATTATCTGTGAAAATTGATCTGTGTATTCAAATATTATTTTTTCTCTTTAAATGTTTCATGCAGAATGTTTCATAAAAAAAAATAGAAATTTAAACTTGAGTATTATAATATGTTAGAAAATGTATTTAAAAAACATTTTACGTCGCTGCTTTGTTTCATCCACATTTCTTAGAACCGTAAAATTTTTAATTGTTTTTATTTTAAAAACTTGAGTTGAAAAATGAATTTTAATTATTTGGTTAAAAATGATGAAAATTGAGTTTTTAATTATATATTTGGTTACTACTTTTACTGCTATTAAAAAATTTAGTAAAATTTAAATAATCAACATGTTATTTATAATTATATTAAAAAAAAACGGTTAAGTATGAGACGAACTCGCCCCACTGAGGTTCTTTACCAATATGAGGATTGTTCATCAACGGAAAGTCTATTTTACAAAAATTGACAATCTTAAATGTGAGGACATGTGCACTCAATTTTTTTTCCATTCTTTATTACATAGAATTTATTATATAAAAATGTACAATAGGCGAACTTAACATTAAATAACTTTCTCAACCAGCCAACCTGTCATGGGAGAATTAAATATGTACACCTACATAAAATTAATACAAACATAAAATTAATATGTATTCTATAGACATACAGTAAAGGAAAAAAAGTACGCACTATTTGAATTTTTGTATTAGTGCTAGTTTACTTATAAAAACAATAAAAGACGTACTTCCACAGCAGTTTCAACAATAGTATGTGATTTAATTTATTTTTATAATAATATATACTGAGAATATACGACTGCCCAGTTGTATATTCTCAGTAAATTATTATAAAAATAAATTAAATAAGGCATAAAAAATCAGTCAAGCGCAGGGTGCGGCCAGTATTGAATCGGACAAAAAAAAATACATTTGAAAAAAAATCTATATAAATAATCATTTCACGTTTTCAATATTTTGTATGACCACATTTGCTGCGATAACAGCTTCTAAGCTTCGGGGCATACTTTCAACATGATTAATTATATATTGTTAATGAAGATGAATTCATCTTCCAACCTGATTTTCAGCAACAATTCTTCCAAATTTTCGTTGATTATGTTTATAAAGGCGTCGTGCCCGTGCCCATTTTATCTGCCGACGACTCCTGACTGTACAATATGTCCCAACACTAATGCACTAACTCCGTATTTGACTGTCTTATGAATATTTTTTTAGAAAAGGGCTGTCGTGGCGCAGCACAAGCGTGTGACTGTAACCGACCGGTTCTGGGTTCGATCCCCGGTCGAGGAAATGAAATATTTTTTTTTGGTGGTGGCGCTTGATTTTGTTGCATTGCGAATTAGAGAGCGATGTTGTGCGTTGTTGAGAAAATGGTTTTTAAGCCGTAACGTTCGGTCTGAACCATTCCAAGCCGGTATTCTCGAATATTGCATGGTTGGTTGTTGTTACGTTTTTTCACTTCCATGATCCCTCACCTGATTATTCTACGATTCCCTCTTACGTTCTTATCAATGGATACGCCTAATTTTTCTAAACTTCTCGCATATTTTTTGCAATGTACCCTCACTTATTTTATATTTCCGACCAGTCTGACTTTTCGAATTACTTAGTTTTGGTCTGATATCACTAGTTTTCTAATTTGGATTGATAATATTTTCGATACTTCATTCTACTTACGTTCCCCACTTTCCGCCGAATGAGTGGAGCTCAACGCCGCGCTTTGCCTTGTTACCAGAGCGAAGAAATGAAAACATTAAATATTTAAATTGAAATTAATAAATATTTCATTACCTCGAGTAGGGATCGAACCAACCAACCTGTCGTTTAGTCGTCACACGGTTGAGCCGCTGCGCTTTTTTTTGTGAGAAGATATAACTGGCTGAAAACTTGTGAAATTCTTGTGTTTACAGTTTGTTTGCCTAGCTAAACTTCTTTGTGACAAAAGCGATTCGCTGTAACTGTTGACTTGGCTGTGTATTTTCTTATTGTCTAGCATATAAGACACATTAAATTCATTGTGTTTCTGGTTTCCTTCAATTACAACATATAATTCAAGAGCGGCGTGCAGGCAACATAAAGATCTTTCAGCACGACCACTAACGATTTCATTCATCTATGATATTTGAAATAATAAATGGCATATTGATTGGTGCGTACTTTTTTTGTCCAGTAGTATATATAAATTAAAATTAAATAAATTATTAATATATAAGTACTTCTAATAAATTATTTCAGAGCCTGAGTACTATGACAGCAAAAACGTTGATTTATAAGCTAGATTTTTCAAGCAGTAAATTGAAGCAATAATTTAAATTAATCAAATATTTTATTTTTATTTCACCCACACAATTACGAGATAAATGATCTTGACAGACCGACAGCAAAGTGATTTAAAAAGGATTCCGTTTGAGACTTTGGAGGTACAGAACCTTAAAAAGATATTTTTTTTTAAATTTATAATAAACTTACCATGCTAAAGTATTATTTATCAAAAACTCCATGATAAACTAGTGCATTCCACTAGTTAAAGTCAAGGGCCACGAAATTCGCAATCGATTCGATACAGCGAGTGAACATGATTCGATTACTAAGGGTTGGGGCGATATAAAAAGAATAAATACAGATTTATTATCCCCTAAAGAGCTCGCTTAGTGCGAGGTGTGAACGCGTAATATTTTATTTATCTACACCCTGCGGCCGGCAAATTTCATTTCATAGGAATCAAAACAAACGTGCCGACGGCGGTAAAGGGTTCCTACCGTCTAAGTAACCACGTGCTTAATAATTTAGATACATACATCAGAAAAACAAAACATTAATTGCACTCACAGTTCCCGTCCTCGTTTCTATTACAGTTCATATCGTATGTGATAAAATATGTTGATATCTAACTTTTAGTCGTTTGTCTATGTTTATCTAACTTTATGTTGGTTTTTTAATAAAATTCTTAATAAAAAAATACAATACGGTATTTTTTTTACTTAATTTCGGATTACATATAGATTCACTATGAAGAGTTGGCTAGAGACTGCTGGCAGCATGGAAGATGGGTCTCTGCCTTGTATGCTGGCTGAAGGAAGAGAAGCCTTACTGCCAATCACAGGAAGAGAAAACTTAGCGCCTAGGAAGAGGTACTTAAGTGAATGGAATATAATGTGAATTTAATAGTATATTTTTATGACTAGTACTATTGATAATAATCCAAACTTATAATAAATTTATAACTGATCACTGTCTGTACATGTAAGATATATTAAAAATATCTAAGGTACGTTTATTAATCAAAAATCATATAAAAAATATAAATAAAAATTATTTCAAAAATCGCTTGCGTAGTAACAATAGAGAATCGTAATTTGAATCTACAAACGTAATACCGACTGAAAATTGCTATCTTCACATCAGGTAACAATAGTTACGTTTAATATCTGCGTAGAATTTTATATAAAACATTTTTATTGGTATATACATATAAAAGATACTCATGTACAAAGCATGCCTACCCTTACCATCAGATGTCACGCATTAATAGGTGGATGGATAGAGCAGACCACAGGCGAAACCGAATGCAAAGTTTTACCTAAGATTTAAATTTGATCTCGATGCTTACCTTGACAAGCATAAAAATAAAGCGCGACTGGTACATTACAAATGTGTACAATATAAAAATATTTCAAAATAAAATTTTGATATACAATTATAATCTATACAATGATTATTTAATAATTATATTTTACGTGATTTATTTTTATAGCAGAGAAAGGACACTAGAGCCGTGCGCACTATCAGAGGAAGCATATCTCTCTAGCGGGACTGGGTCACCTTGCGCTGGCTTATCCCGAGAGGAGAGAAGACGTCGTCGTCGGGCAACATTAAAATACCGGACAGCACACGCAACGAGGGAAAGGATAAGGGTCGAGGCCTTTAACGCTGCCTTCGCATCTCTCAGGAGACTCTTGCCGACTTTACCCCCGGATAAGAAGCTTTCTAAAATAGAAATCCTTCGACTTGCGATATGTTATATTGCATATCTCAATCACGTTTTAGATGCGTAAAAATATTTATCGGTTAAGTTATTATTATTATTTTTAAATATCATTATCAACATTATCGTAAAAATATATATCGGTGAAGTTATATTGTTGATTTTTTTAATTTGTTTTTGAAATTGCAATGCCTATAATAGATACCATACGCAAAGATAAATTTACATTGTATAATATTTATGAAAACATATATATATATATATATATATATATATATATATATATATATATATATATATATATATATATATATATATATATATATATATATATATATATATATATATATATATATATATATATATATATATATATATATATATATATATATATATATATATATATAAATTTAATCGAAAGTTTATTATTATGTTTTATGTGATTAATTAATTCTTGTAAATAATCTAGTCAATAGCTATTAGTATTAACCATCTATGGTTTAAGCGTTGTATTATACTGAAATATGGGAGAAATTTTAAAAACTTTCAGTGAACCTATTGGTCACTTTATTTGTAACAATAGTTTGTAATATATGTTTGACTTGGCTTATTAGTTAAAAATTATTTAACTCAATTTTTGACTAATAAAATCATTAGATAAAGATATGAGGGTCGTTTCTCAAAGTATAAATTTATAATGTAAACATACTTAAAAACCATCAAAAAATATTTCGTTTATACATGACATCCTGTGAATTCATAGATAAAATATAGTGTACATATTTTGATGTCTTCCTTAGCTTCTCATATATTGTTAGATTGTAAAAATAAAAGTCAATAAATTATTTTGTATTTTTTTTATTTAAATTAATTATTTCATATTTACAATTTATACGTACGTAGATACGAAAATAAATATTAATATATAATGCCTACTAATAATAAGGCCCTTTAATATTTCATAAATAAAACCATTTTTTTAATAATTTATGGGAATTTAATATAAATACAAAAAATTATGATATAACTAGTTGTGTCCTCTATATTTAATGTCATTCAAAAAACTTAATAAAACAGGGAAAAAGATCATTCCATGTAAAAATCCTAAAACAACTAAAGTAATAAGCATTCTAAAGAAAAATACTTCGATGATTTCTGTATAAGAAAACGCTAAGACTACTATAGGAATGTTTGTGAAAGTGATTCCCGTGATGATTGTTGCTCCTACTTTTTGAATGGCGTCTCTTACTTTTTCACTTGGTGGACATTCACTGGTAGCGTAGGCATAAGCCATGTGACTGCAAAATTCTACCGCTATGCCTATAGACACTATTAAATTAATAGATGACACAGCATTTAGTGGTATATTCCAAAGATACATGACACCCATCATCTCAACTACTATCATTATTACTGTGGATATCAAAGCGAAAGTAATTAAAAAGTTAAAGCCCGTCACTATTAAATTAATCAAAAGAGCTCCTAAAAGACAGTAACCAATGGATGTAAATACTTCTCCCCACATATTCAAATATTGTTCATAATAAACAAAATATACAGCATATGGAAACACTTCGACGTCCAAGCCAGTGCGATTTTGTATGGTTTTAGTTATATTTTCACTTATTTCGTAAGCTGACTTCACTGCATTAATATAATCTTGCGAATTTCCCAACGAAGTGGTATATGCCATAAAATTTGTATCACGCACATTAGCATTACCGTTAGAATCAAGTACGTAATTAACGTTACTAAAGTAACTTGCTAGACCACCTTTATTGCAAGTATCTGTTGGTGCGTCGCGTAAAAACGAAGGAATAAAATCATTAAATGCTTCAGCATCAGGTCTTATGCCATTTCCGTATGAGGATCTATTAATTGTACAAAAGTCACATTCAGGGGAGGTATCAGAACTTGAACAATATCCACCATCTGTTGAATTATATTTACAACAAGAACCAGGTAAGCTAGCCCAATCCATAAAGTCATCAAGCCAAGAATTCGAACTTCGAGCGATATAAGTGACCTCAGGATTCTGTGTCGCTAAAAATATTTGAGTTGTAAGAGAATCGACATTACATAATCTGCCACCACAAACAACGTTTTGATGTTCTGGGACAGTGAAATTCAAACCATTTTTGAGAACAAAATATATTGGAGGACCTAATCGTAAAATTTGATTTACAGCTTGTAAATACTTATAAACAAAAGAATCAGGAGGTAATGCCATTTCTTGATCTAATCCTACTTCAATTTGAGGTATTAAGATAACGCTAACGGACACTAAAGCCATAAATAATACCGCCACTGTAATTTTGACCCGCCAATTTAATATGAACTTGGCGTAAGGTTCCATAAGTCGTTGAGTAACCCCTTGATATTGAACAGCTTGAAGTGGTTCTTCGTCATTTAATATTTTCTTTCTAATACAACATAAAATATCGAATCTATTTTGAGATTCCCTTTTATAATCAATGGCTAAAATAGCCACGACTGTTGTTATTTGAAATAGAAATAAGAAAATTAATGCGAATGTTGCAAATAGTGCAAAAGATTTAACTGCTGGCAAGTTTGAAAGAGTTCCGATAGCAAAACAAGTTATTTGAGTTATAGAAGAGACAAACATTGATGGCCCTACATTGCTCATGACTTTACCAAAAACAAAACGCTTCTTTTTTTCAAAAGAAAAATTTTCTTTGTAATCCTCGTACTTATCTAAATTACTTTCAACAGCATTCATTTCATTTAGCAATAGGAAAACATTATCAATGCCGACAGATAATATGAAAAAAGGAATAACATTAACAGCTAAGAGAGTGATAGAAATGTTTAAATATCCTAACAAACCCATTGCACAAAAAATGGCAACAAGCACTACGATTATGCAACTAATAGCGACTGTTATTTTGCTGTCGATCAAGCAAGTTTTTAAGCTTTTTATATTACCAAGTGCAAGGATAACATATACAAACATAAGTACATAACTTATTGCAATTGGAACTGCTTCAGCTTCAGAAATTCTTTGTATTTCATCTTCAATAGAACGTTCTGAACCGTAAGCAACATCGACAAAATCAGATTTCCAGTTTCGTTCATAATTATTCATTAGGTCTATAAATTTTCTTTCCCATTCTAAAACAGGCCTTAAGTCTTCTGCATTTAAATGGTTAGATATAGGAAAATTTATAAGTAATGTATTAGCCTGTAGAATATTATCACCTTCATAGCCACCAACGGTAATTAATGGATCCGCCCCACCACCCCAGCTTGCCATACAAGGCATTGAAAGATAATTATTAAGACAATTCTGAATATTGTTAAGGTAAGTATCATTATTAATATTATTTCTGTTCGGAAGATATGTAGTCACTGACATTGATACACATAAGTCAAGATTAGGTTCGCTACCAGCGGTACGTAGTGGCGCAAAGCATACTTGTTCTATAGTAACAGAATTGTCTTGTCTACCTATCTCCAGAATAGCATTTTCTAGTGTTACTAATTCTTGAATTGCTTCCAATCTAAACGCCGGACCATAAGTAACGTTGTTATTTTCAAAAGGATCTAATCCACTAAACGTTAAAAATACTTGAGCAGCTCTATAAAATGGACCAAACCTGGAGTTAAAATAATTTAATTCTTGACGACTTCGAGATTCTGGAGCTGACCAGAGTTCTAAAGGCTTTGCAGTCAAATTAATATTCACTACTCCAAATAACATGGCAAAGGCAATCCAAGTTGTTACCATTATGGCTAATATAGGATTACTAGCTGAAAACACGCCTATGTTTTTAAATATTTTTTGAAATGTCTTAATTAAAAAGTTGACATTATAAGAGTAATTATTATTTGATTTAACAGATTCCAAATTCCGCTTTCTTTTATATTGTATTAAAGTTAATATTGTAAAAATGACGAAAGTGATAACGAAAAATACTATTCCCACTGAAAAACCAATACAATTCACAGATAAAACTTTACATATATCCTGAATTACGACATCACTTACAGGACATGTGGCAAAACAATCAACACAACTGCACGGTATGTCACCTTCTAAAGTTTCATTACAAAGTGGCGCTCTTACATTCATTGAATCTTCTGGTGTCGGCCATCTACGAAAGTTTACTTGGACAGGAGCTAAAGGATTTATTGATGTATCTCCAGTAAAACCAAACCAAGCATCTGCATCACATACAGGAGCATTTCCACACATGAGGGTTATAGCAGGAATACCCAGTTGCGGAATCACAACCCCTGCGCAAGAGGCATGTGCATTTGTCATGAACTCGTCATAGACTCTGTAGTCGATTTCATTAACATAAGGAGTACCATCAGGCGCTACATCTTGACTAACATTCACGAATCTCGACTGATCTGGAGAACAATTCATTTCACAAATTTGTCGAGCAAAGTTACGTATGCATACTGGACACCGTCCAAAAATACCTTGAGCTATTTGTAAATTCTCAGCCATATTTTGGAGTTGCGCTGAAGTACAACACGTAAGAATATCATCGTCTTCTTTTCGATTACCATTTTCGTCGTATAAAAAATTGGGGCATGTTGTTTCAATCGTTTCTATTACTTGTTTTCTATTTTCTTCTGACACGTTTTGAAGTATAGGTAATGCCGTGTGTGTAACTGGACAGCTTTTTGTAAATCCATTTATTACAGCGCACTCTCCATACATAACACATCTTGCAGAGACGCCCCAAATATTCAGAAAAACAAGCAATGCAGACGCAATCATTTTTATTGACACTCCCATTATTAATTAAATTAGAACTGCATAGAAATTATAACAATATCATGGTAAGGCACATTTACGTCCTCCGAGCTGACATAAATGACTGAGGAAAACTAGTCACCTATAAATCAGATTAAATAATTTTCGTTATATATCGCATTAGAAAAAGATAAGTTATCAAAAAAATTACGCAGGTGTACGATTAAATATATATGTATATATATATATATATATATATATATATATATATATATATATATATATATATATATATATATATATATATATATATATATATATAATATATATATATATATATATATATATATATTATATATATATATATATATATATATATATATATATATATATATATATATATATATATATATATATATATATATATAATACCTACTTAAATTACTATTCTTACTTATTTATAAGAGTTAAATTTAAGTCCCTATGGACAACTCAACACTCCCCACGCGTTTATCAAATATTTCCTTCTTAGCTATACATTTTTTATGAAGCTAGTAATATGAATTAACTCGAACAATGCTTTAACAAAAAAAATATATGTAATAATTTATTTGATGACAACAACATCAGCTTCACGCTGTATTCCGCACATGGCAGGGTAGGGACAGGAACTGGAAACCTAGTGTTAAAACACTCCGTTCTACTTCCGACGTTCGACGTGCTTTCTGCCGAATTTGAGGCATTGCGTGTTGATTGGCAGAAATCAACGCCGCGTTCTGCCTTGTACCAGAGCGAAGAAGTGGAAACATTAAATATTTAAATTGAAAATATTAAATATTACATTTCCTCTAGTGGGGAACGAACCCACAACCTGTCGGTCACAGTCACACGTTTGTGTCGTTGCGCCACGACAGGTCCTACGAAAATTTTAGATATAAAAAAAAATCAAATTAAGTGGAATTTTATTAATTTCAGATTGCCCAATGACTTATATTCAACAAGATGTTGCACGAAACCTTGTTTGCGTGGACTAAAGTCTAGTAGTTTCTTTAGTAGTTTGTCTGTAACAGAAAGACTTTATAACGAGTATAAATATCTATATAAATTTCACCTATTTTTTTACTTTACATAAAACGCAAAGTGATGACTCATTAAACGTCGATAAACAGATGTCTCTAGTGGCAAATTTCTGTCCTATAAGTTATCTTCTTCGTGTCATTAGCAATTATATTCAATGTACAGACCGAATATTTTTACTGTTTTACATATTATTGAAGGTTATTATTGATAGAAGATATATTTTTTATTTTGTTACTAGTTAGAACCGCAAATATTTGCGTATACTTTATGCGTTGACAAGTCACGTGGCTGCTTAAGATCGATTGTGTGAATTGTTATCAAGGGAAATCTACAGACAGCTGTCCGTCTGTGGAGGCGTGTAATTGATATTATTAGAGGGTCTCCATTCCCACACGCCTTAATTGTAATTTTATTGTAATCAAGTGTGATGGAAATTGAATTTGTAATTAGAGCGGGTCTTCTTTATCACGTCTCTACATTCCTACAGTACGTATGTGACGTATGTATGTATATTTAAGTATACTTATTGCTTTATATATATTGTACAGTATTTTTATAACAGTGAACCTAGATAAAATTAATAAGATAGCATTTATGAGATACCTTTTTTGGATTATTTAATACTACTCTAATACTACTTAAAGGGACTCGAATCGGACCTATTATACATTTTTCTACTGCGCCACGACAATAAAGTGGAATGTGTACAATATGGTAACATGGCTACATTGACTGATGTCTTCAAATTTATTGAATCGTTCATTGTTTTTTTTTTAGCTTCACGCTATCCCGCACGAGGCAGGGTAGGCAGAAGGAACTCGGGAACCTAGTGTCAAGACACTCCGTTTCACTTCCGTTCCCCACGTTCCGCCGAATTTGAGGCATTGCGTGTTGAGTGGCGGAACTCAACGCCGCTCTTTGCCTTATTACCAGAGCGAAGAAATGAAACATTAAATATTTAAATTAAAAATATTAAATATTTCATTTCCTCGACTGGGGATCGAACTCAGAACCTGTCGGTTGCAGTCACACGTGTGTGCCGCTGCGCCACGACAGGCCTCAATTGTAATATCACGTTTACCCATTTTATTAAATAAATAGTACTTATACTCATTTAAAAGTTGTATGCAAATATACCATATATTAGCTAGCTAGGCTAAGTTAGGTATATAATAAAAAAAATGTGTTTAATTGTTATTGCATTGCTAACTGTAGTAATAATATTTGTATAAACTCTGCACCAAGAGAAATATCAATTATACTTATAATAATTAACATGATACGAGTAAGTTCTATATCAATAATTGTGGTCTTAGCTTCATTTTAGTTTAATAGAAATTAAATAAATAGACAATTTAAAATTGTTAGTAAAACGATAACAAATGGTAGTGTTGAAACGTTTAGAATTATTATAATAGCAAAGTACATACACTTATTTATTATATTAAGATAAATTTATGATTAATTTTAATGACTAATGTGTAGAAGACTATTGGTATGAACATGAAATTTGCTTGTAGACGCAGAACACTTTATTATTAAATAATCTAAAAAACATTTAACACTTTACAATATAAAATATTAAAAGGCTATTCTTGGACTTATCAAAAAATATATACTTTAACACTGAGCCACCTTTTCATATGTAGATGTAATATCTGAAGGAATTCGAAATATGCAAGCCGCCCCTTTTTCTTTTCTGAACCGGTTGAACCGCCTTTTTTTCCGCCTCGGTTTTCTATTTTTCACATTTAAAATTTTGTCCACAGAAAAATAATGTAAAATATAAAATCTATATTTTTTTTGTTTTCTTTCATTCCTCGATGGGGCGGAAAGCTCCAGTAGCCCGGGGCGCACAGTCTTAAAATATGCTCTTGATGATAGCTGGTCGTCTAGACTGCACGTACGTGAGTTGTTGCTGTCCACGAATGGCAAAGATATGACCGTGTTAATTTTATATCATTAAATGTTTAATAGCTACTTTTTCATGCTACTTATATTATTCAGCTTAATCTTAAGTTATTTTTAATAAAAAATATTTTTATATAGTTATTTATGTCTAAATTAATCCTCTGTGTGATCATACAACATCTTATGTTAGGGATTCTTACCATTTTATTAGCGTTATGAAAGAAATTAAGTTGGCTAACAATATAACGATGGTCAGTTTTAATGTCCAAACGCTGTTCACTAGTTTACCTGTTAAGGACAGAATCAAGATTGTCAAGCGGAAGCTAGAGCAAAACAAAATAATTATCGATTACCTTGAACTTTTACAATGGCCTGGATGTATTTAATCAAGAGATTTATTTACAAACAGATGGCATGTTTACATGTGTCCCTGGTAATAGCAGATGTATACATGGAGGACTTCGAGAACATGACTTCATCTTGTAGCCGAGCAACAGGACCTGCCCACTTCCATTTAAGTTTTGGAGCGTGAATTGAAGCGTCAGTAGCCTAACGTTTGTGCTGGAGAAAATGTAAAAAAATGAGCTTTATAATTTAACGTACAATTTAATTTTACCTTATTTACCCAATAACTGCCAAAATATTGACCATCCAAATTTCATTTTTATTTTTGTTATGCTCAAAGTATCTTTCAGGTTTTATAACACAGCGGAGGCCTGGCTATAATTGGCTGAATTGGTTCCGACGCTGTAGTAAATTCAGTATTGTTCTGTTAGTATATTATATATTATATTACTACTACTGACATCTAGCGTAAACATTTAACTACTGTAAAAAACTAAGTAAATTAAAAGTACCGTGCCATCTATGAGGGCAACATGGAACGTTTATTTTTGCGAACTTTTACTTAGTACTTGCTACTCATCCAGAGATGGTGCTTATCATTTAATAACAAATGAAATTTGAATATTGTTTCGACTATTCACCTGTAGATGACACGCCTTTAAATATTTACATATATGCTCTACAAATATTGATATATTCATTTTTTAAATTGATGAAGCATAATCGACTAACTTAATTTAAATATTTTAATTATTATTTTTTGATTTTTAATACACTTGCAATAAAACTCCATATTTATTAACGAACTATACTTATCAGGCAGTGACACTGAAGCCTTAAATTAGAAAAAGATAAATATAATATATAAATAATTTATTTTTCATTATTCTTCTTTTTTATTCTTTTGATTATGCTAACCTTAACCCTAAGATTAGGCTAGATAAATAAATGTGACTGTGAACTCTACCCGTATTCACGGCCAAGAATCGAGATAAACACTGTCTGTGCCAAGTGCTAAAATTCTTTACCACTTGCTCTGACGTACTTACGATAATAATTAGCTACATCGATTTACATAAAAAAAATAATTGTGACTTAATTTAATCTTCATCTTCTTAATTAACTTAATCTTCTTTTTTAATTTGAACTCTCATCTGTATCTCTACGTATTTTTTTATTGTGTTTTGTTAAATTATAATCTAATCAAATTCTATTGCTCTCGGTTATGATTTATATATAATATTTTAATATACAAAGTAGTTTTGTAGTTCTCAAAGTACTACAACTTGTGCAACATTGTCTTATAAAATATATGCTTTATAACATTATAATATAACGTAGGAACAAAACATAATATTCTCGTCGTTCTCAAAATAAATGTAAATTTACTTTCTCTGTTTAGGTATCATCAAATATTGTTATAGCATTTAAAAAAACAAATAATAAACTCTACATTATTTATAACCTTAAAGAATTTCTCAAATGAACACAAGAACGTATCACATGGCCTAGTTCTTTTTAATCTATCGTTATTTATATTTATGTTTCATTAAAAATAAGTCGCATGGTATTCATGTTATTTGAAAATATTTAAATACAAAATCCAAAATTATCTCGAAATATATAGTCGTGACGTGGACGGAGGCGGATTCCTGCGTTATTTTAAGCCATGCGGGCAAGACTCGACGCCTGTGACGCTGTGTTTAGATACACTACAATATATGGATGTTGGTATTCGTTGCCAAACAAAGTAGCTATCAAAATAACAACAGAATTGTTATTATGTAATTTTTATAGAAATTATACAAAAAAAATCAAATATTTTATATATATATATATATATATATATATATATATATATATATATATATATATATATATATATATATATGTATATATATATATATATATATATATATATATATATATATATATATATATATATATATATATATATATAAATATATATATATATATATATATATATATATATATATATATATATATATATATATATATATATATATATATATATATATGTATATATATATATATATATATATATATATATATATATATATATATATATATTACTAATGTTATTACGCTTTTGAATAGATGTTGTTCTTATAATTGTGGTTTTGTTAGACGATTTTTTTTTATTAATTGTTCAGGAAATGTTTAGCAGTAGTAAAAAGGTAATCAATTAACTTTTTTTTCGCAGTCTCTACGTTATACTATAGAAAACATTTAAGTATTTCAAATTGAATATCATGAAATACAAAGGTAGCGGATAACTTCTAGTAGGTATGTCATGATTTGCAGAATAAGGCAATTGAAGTTGACACGCGTTTCCTCACGTATATTTAGGAAAAAACCCACATTGTCAGAATAGCATCAATTATATGTAAGTTAAGAAATGTACGCTTGATTTATAATAGATGATCATGACAATCGATTCGATACTATTTGATAATAAATAAACATTTTATATATAAAAACCCATATATTTATATATTTAAAATCCGTAGAGATTTATTTAATTTCAGTGGTTCATCATATTGAATTCGAAAGATCTTTATTGAAGGAATCATACCAGTAGATACATCGTGACCATACAAGTTAATTGTTCCAAATTGACAGACAAGATTGCCAATCTAAATGGGTACCTACCTATAAATTTACATTTAAGAGAATCTTCTAGAAACACGGTCTAAATATCAAGCTTAAGTTCATTAAAAACTTACAAATATATATAAAAAATATAATTCTATAACTTGTCAAGCCTTAAAGCTATTGCTTGAAACATGTAGGTATATTGCATGTTGCCTATGAAAGTGTTCAGCAAAAACCCACAATACAGTTATCTGAACACTTTCAATTGAGGTATAGATTACAGCCAATAACTTTTCTATAACGATAACATGGAACATTAAAATGCGTCGCAATATTATTGTACAAAACCTTCAAGTTTACTTTAAAAAAAAGTTTTTTTTTTTAAATATAAGTAAAATAGTGCAAAAAGCACATGTCAGCCATGTGTTCATTGTTTATTTATATTATCTTTTATCAGTCGTTAACCTTTCCACGTGCTCGTAGTATTTTGTCTGATTTAAAGCTGTAGCTCATAAGAAAACATTTAATTTTGCTCCATTCAAGCAGAGAGAAAGACAGCTAACAAAAATCATTTGGCGGCGACCGAGAAGTATACATAACACAAAGCTATTCGTAAAATAGAACGGTGAAAGGGACGGCTAGATGCAAGTTCAGTAGGTGCGAGCAGAGCTAACCAGTTAGGTCAGAGCGTCTGCGTTAACTCAGATAGAATGAAACAGAGATATACGCTGGAGAATGTGTTAGAAAAGTACAGAGGAAGGTTACATACTTAAGCGTGGAAATTTCCACTGCCGACAATGAAACTTAACATAGTCATGGCCACTTACCTTTTCTATGCTATCGATACACTAAGTAATTTATTAGAATGCTTTTCCTGCGGGTTAGTGGGTCAAACGATTTTGAACTGGTAATATTTAAAATATATGCTTAAAAAATGGCGTTATTAAATGCACATGCACAGGCTTTAATTTGAGCTTTCCTTTCGGTTAATTTTAAAGTACTCGTTTAATTAAAATTTATAAATTGTTATCATAAAATAAAATAACATACTGCAAATTTGCATTTGCGAACATGGCAGGGTAGGCAGAAGTAACTTGTGATAGGGCAAGATAAACACTTTGTTCCGTTCACAAGTGTCTGACTGTAAGCGAAAACATTTTGGGTTCAATTCCCACTTGAAGAAATGGTCTTTTTAATATTTTCTTTACACACTATTTAAGGCACTGCGAGTTGAGTGACGACACTCAACACTCCGCTTTGCGTTGTTACCAGTGCAAAGAAAAGATTAAATATTTAATTTTGTGCATTAAACCCACAACTTGTCGCGTTCACAGCAGACAAGCAATATTTATTTTTTCCCCTTTGCCATGACAGGCTTCTAACTTATGTTAGTTTTATCAATTTATCTGAGTATTTTATTAAATCATCTTAAACAAAATCGTACTAGATTTTTGGCGTAGCAGCACAAGTGTGTGACTGTAAGCGAAAACGTTTTGGGTTCAATTCCAACTCGAAGAAATGGTCTTTTTAATAGTTTCAATTTAAATATTTAATATTTTAGTTTCTTCACTCTGGTATCAAGGCAAAGGGCGGCGTTGAGTTCCACCACTCAACACGCAATGCCTCAAATTAGGTGGAAAGTGGGAAACGGAAGTGAAACGGAGTGACCTAACACTAGGTTTCCAAATTCCCTCTGCTTACCCTGCCATGTGCGGGATACATCGCTGTAGCTAGGAAAGTCTTAGTTTGAGTGGTAATTTTTTAAAGGCAATTGAAAAAAACAGTAATAAGATTGATTTCAAGAAATATTTTAGTAAAATAAACTATTACCAGTCGGTATTTTTTTGAACTTTAAAAGCTTTTTGTTCCAAGTTTTTAGTTAATTACTATATCGTATGCACTTCGTATAACTTACCGAATTACAACGATGCCATATACCTAATCTCATTTTTAACAAGACGTATAAATATCTAAGTACTCTTAAGCGTATATGTCTATATTTCAATAGCATGTCATAAGAATGATTCAGTTTCTAAAAATATTTATTTATATAATTAAATTAAACTATCGATATCGATAGTTTCCAATGACCTCGACAGCACACCACTGTTCCAGCCCCCGATAGTCGCGGTCTGGTCGCCGTCGCCTCGCAACCGCGCTTGCATAATTACTTTTAACGGTCATAACTCGCACTCGTGTCGTTCAGATTTATAAATAGAAATAAAGAAAAAGATTTACACATGTTTACCTATTTATTTATTTTTCATTACCTATGTCAATTTTACTTATAGTAATATATCAATTTTAATAGATATATATTTTTATTTGTTCTTCTTATGTTTAACAAGATTATCTATAAAGATTTAAAAACTAACCAATATATAATCAATAGAATTATGGAAAGACATACTGAATACTATAATATGCATAACTGTAAAACAATTTAAATATTTATTACTAAATGAGTTTAAGGTGAGACCTTAAGCCACTTACAAATGTATTAGATAAAACTTAATACAATATTTTGTTTCATATAAAATAAGAAAGCTTAACATAAGCTGGCTTATAACTTGTACGCCTCTATAGATTCACATCGTTATCTGCCTCTTGAAGAACTAAAACTAAATGTTCTCAAGGTCGAAGTTAGTGAGATGAAACAGTCCTATATATATTTCGCATGTGAGACACGCTTTATTCATACATATATATACATGATATTTCATGTGAATTTTACATCAATAAATTCACACTATATCTTTCACATAGCAGGGTAGAAACAGGCAATTTGGTAACCTAGAGTCACTCTGTATAAGAACAATGTAATTTCACAGTGTCCACCGAATTCTTAAGCCATCACGTGTTGAAACGCGGAACTTAACGCCGCGATTTGCCAAAGCTAGGAAATGGAATTATTAAATATTTCACTTCCTGGAGTGATGGAATTAAGTGCACATTGAACACTGCGTGCTCATGTCCACGTACTTACATATTAGGTTATTTGTAAGTAAATCATGATATCCATTTAGGATAGAAAAAGGAAAACGTACTGATATTTTTTTCAACGCGACTTTTTTACTCATATTTAATAACGCAAAGCAGAGAGACAATTGAGACAATTTGGAGACTTGCGTGATTACATGTTTTGGGTGAGTGATGTCCTCTGCTTTTTCTCATCAAAATGAGTAAATAAAAGAGAAAAAAAATCTCAAAGTAAAAGATTGAACGCACAACTGTTGTGCTTAGTTAGAAGCTATCTCACTGTACTCTAAAATATATAAAGAAAAAATAATGTACGTACCATTCAAATGGAAACTAATTGTAACAATAAACATATGGTTAAGAAGGTTTGTACTTAGAAAATCTTTTATACTTATCTCAAGTATGCAAGCAACGACTATCTCTACATTTAAGACAAAAAAAATCTATTAAATCTCTACTTGCTAATGAATAAAAGAAGCAAATATCACAATATATACGAATGAAGATAGGTCAGGCATACTATGCAGTAAGCATTATTACCAATGTGCAAGATATACTTATAAAACAACGTTTATTTATGTACAGACCTTATTATCTTTCTATTAGTAATATGACGTTATGTGTTGTCGTCAGATCTGTTAGCATTGCCACCTCTTAATAGATTTTAATGAGTAAGAACCTACATTGTTGACTATTACTTTAATAAGCATATGACGAATATCAGATTGAAAATAAGAAAATACTAATACTACGCGAGTACTGTTGAAATACCCAACCTACTTATACGCATTAGCCTAGAAATACAGAGTTTTCAGTAACATTATTATTTACGTGAGATAACTCACGTAAAAAACATGTTTTCGTATTCTTTTCTATTTAAGGTTTTCTTTAATAGATTTGTATAAATATGGAAGTCAAGTAAAAGTAAAATAGTATTGTATGTTTGTTTATTATATAAAAAAGTATATATATTAAAAAATAAATTTAAAAATATGTTCTAAAATGTAATGATTATTTGTAATAGTTTATTTAAAAGGAGCGGTCAAGTGCGAGACGGACTTAATAGAAAAACGTTATAAGTTATAGAAGTTGAGAAATTTAACCTTTTTCATACAAAGTGGTTGTGGGGGGTGTTGTATAAAATCAGCCACAATTATAAGATTGTTTTGTAAGTTTTTACTTTGTCCTATATTTTATAACTTCTGCTTCACGGAAAGACCAATAGATTTTCATACAAAATACAGTAAAAAGAATGCAGATATCAATGATATGTTAGAGGACTCTAACATACATTGTTATGCAGATGATAGCACTGTGGACGCTGTATACTCCGGCCATGCAAGTCTTTCTCGGGAAAACGTCGACCAGTGCCGAAATCAACTTGTGTCCTGCGTTGAGGCATCCCTCGAGAATGTCTCCGCATGGGGTGAAAAGAACCTTGTTCACTTCAACCCCCAGAAGACACAAGTCTGCGCGTTAACCGCTAAAAAAACCCCATTTGTCGTATCACCAGTTTTCGAGAACACTCCCCTTAAAGCCGCGCCCTGTATCAGTATATTGGGTCTCAGCTTTTCGAACGACTGCCAGTATCGCGATCATCTGGAAAGCAAGGCCAAGTTGGCCTCGAAGAAACTGGGGGTCATCAGCAGAGCGAGACAGTATTTCACGCCAAAACACCGTTTAGCCCTGTATAGGGCCCAGGTGCGGCCTCATATGGAGTACTGTTCTCACCTTTGGTCTGGTGCACCCCAGTATCAGCTTGAACCATTTGATCGCATACAACGTAGAGCCGTTCGAATCGTTGGGAACCCAGTGATCTGTGTGGGGCTTGATACTTTGGCTTTGCGTAGAGACGTATCCTCCCTGTGCGTTCTCTACCGCATTTATCACGGGGAGTGTTCTGGAGAACTGTTTGACTTGATACCTGCCGCCGAATTTTCCAACCGCACAGTACGTCACAAACTAAAGTACCATCCACATCATCTGGACACGTGGCATTCGACTACTGTGCGGTTTCGTAGGAATTTTCTTCCACGCGCCACACATCTGTGGAACGACCTACCCGCGGCAGTATTTCCAGGTCGATACGACATGGGTACCTTCAAAAAGCGCGTCTACCTCCACCTTAAAGGCCGGCAACGCCCTTGTAGCTCCCCTGGTGTTACACGGGGCCGTGGGCGACGGTGATCACTCCCCATCAGGTGACCCGTACGCTCGTTTGCCTTGTCTTTTCCATAAAAAAAAAAAAAAAAATAAATGCAAAAATAGTCATATTGTATTTAATTAGAAGTTTGATTTTTTCTGTGCTTCAAAAGAAGGACGGCATCGTACCGATCCTTATATTAATGATTACTTTTAAATACGAAATCTTAAAATATAAGTTAGATATACCAAAAATACAATTTACTATATCAGTGTTAGTCTCAAATTTTAAAAATGTATAATATTTGATATATAGAATACTTTAGTTTTTACAGCTTCACACAGTATCCCGCACATGGCAGAATAGGCGGGATAAATAAAATATTATATAAATATAAAATATAAATATGTATATAATATTATAATTATATAATATTTCAATATCATTTATATTATTGTCATGGACATTGATATATATGTTTTTGTTTTTGACTTTAAATTGTCCAAAAATATCTTACTATGTTAAATAAATGTGAACACTTTTTGACTAAGATTAGCAAGTTGAATCCCATTTTCGTATGCGGATGAATCATTTCGACCTTGTGGCTTCTATTTTATTTAGGTAAGTGTATATGAGTGAAATACTTTTAGAGGTTATAAATAGATTTTTCATATGTTTGTAAATAAAAACCAGCTTAAAGTAACATTTACGTTGTTGTAGTTCAAAATCATTAATCAAATATAATTATTAATTAGAAAAATAATTATATTAAAAAATGTGACATAATTCCTAGCACTGATTATCCCTACATAAACATACAATAGTGTTAGATAGTGTTAGACAGTGTTAGATTTTTTCTGATTGTTTGCTAAATCTGGATCGGCTATAGCAGAAATAGTTTAGAACAAGAAACGATTATTTTTCTATTTAATTGAGCCAGCACAATATTGTAAATATCAAAACGAAAGATAATTAATGAAATATGTCCTAACGCTATAAATCAATCGACTTATTAATAATGTTTTCTAATATTTAGTAGGTACCAACACCAACAACGGACATATTATATTTGTAATTTTCCAATGCTTAGCTCGAGCTAACGTAAGTATAGCAAACGCTCCTCTAATAGTGGATCGGCGGCTGTCTAAAAGGTCGTCGACCGGCTAGTCGGGCTTTCTATTTTACCTGTACAGCGCAGACGCAGTCATGTTTATGTACGAAAATCACTATAAGTCATTTTTTTCCCTACTAACATCAAGAGCAATCGTAACCTGAAAAGACGTCTTTATGTTACTACAAAAATTGTTTATCTTATTCGACCTATTTCAAAATGTAGAGCAGTGTTAATTACGTTTTCTCATGCATCTACTTGCAATTAAACTAGGTAATAATAATAAACTTCTTTTTAACGCTAACTACGTTTATCAATATACACACATTAAACGGCCTGGTAATATAACCTTTCGTCCGCAAAGTAGGACAAGTCTTTGCTAAAAAGCGACACGTGGCGAACAAGGCCGAACGGAGATATCGACGACGAACGCTATATAATTTTTTGAAATATTTGTATTAAATGAAATTAAGCTTTATCTCTTCAAAAATAAAGGTTAAAATTGAGATGGTAAATCTGGAAATGGTGCAGTGACAGTGTTTATAAGCAGTTATGTAAATTGTGTGGTTTTTATCTGACAGTAACTCGTATTGTTAAGTGTTTGCCAACTAATTTCAGGCCTTATTTCCTGACAATTGAAATAGAATTGCCTTTATTATATATTCGTTTCAGTGCACTTAGAAGTGTGCACTGAAATGAATGATAGTGCATCATTTTTACACTTATAGGTTCTAAGTAGGACACTTTTAATATCAAACGTGATGTCGGAGAAGTTATGATATTGAACTTATTTATTTCATGTGTACAATGCGTAAGTAATTTATTGTATGTGTGTATATATATATTATATATATATATATATATATATATATATATATATATATATATATATATATATATATATATATATATACATATATATGTAGTATTTTATGAACTAAGCGATAGAAACGCAGAGAACAAGTCTTGACAATATTCCAAGCTACGAAGAGGCATTAAAATTTGAACGCATTGGCAATACAAGGTCGGAATATCATGAATTCAGTGCATGTTATGCTTATCGCTATTTCATTGTTATTGCCAATCGAGGGATCCGTCGTTGTACCTACTACTGAATCGTTACAATCGTAAAAAATATAACTCTTTTCTTTGTTTACTTATTCTGTCGGTTTAACAAATGCCTTTTTTTAAGGCAGAGGAAATTTGGCAATCTAGTGTTAAGACACTCTTTTCCGTTCCCTAATTCAAGATGTAATTTAAACGCTAGGGAAACTAATATCATCGGAACCAGTGGCCGTACAAAAGGAGAAAAATAGAAATTTTGTAATTATCATGATGAAAAGGGATTTATGTTCACAATTTTAAATATTTATTTATTATTGGATCTCTAGCTGGTAGTTCGTGTATAAATCAATATCACTGGCAAAAATATTTTATAATTTAATGTACTTCGTATATAGTTATGTTGTAATCTAATATCTTAACAACCAGAATAAGCAAATTACTAAAGATTTTAAATATTAACTTTTGAATATCTCTTGTGATGTCGACTGAAATACCCATAAAAATATGTACCTACTCAATAAAAAGGTAAAAAATATATTTTTTCTTTTAGTATTAAAAGTAAAAACAATAGAAAATATTCACATTTTTGTTATAAAATATATATTTAAGTAATTCATATTATTAAAAAACACGCACATAACATTATATAGCCACATTGACCTTCTTAATGAGTTAGGCACGTGTTTATGAATTCCCGTCTCGTCTAAAAAAATGATAACATGATCAGTTTTACTTATACTTTATTTAAGTAAACATCTAATTAGATTTTTAAAACATCTTTGCAGTTTTCATTTACTAAAAAGCTGTCCATGTTAGATTTTTTCAATTATATGCATTTTTTATATATCTTGGGCTAAACAGCTTGAGCTTAGTGCTTTAACAGTCTGATACACGTGTCAGTACATCGTCACACGATTTTTACTTATTTAAAGTATTGGTAAAATCTTGATTCGTATTTTTTTTTAATAATATATGTCGTAGATACGTATTAATTTGAAGCGGTTGCAGTCAGATTCCACGGGTATGAGCTGGAGCGGCCTCTGCGTAATAGGAACTTATTTCTGGATTGTTATTTACGCTTTCTTGATATTTAAATATGCGTAGTGACCCGTTAACTCGTTCAAATGAACCTACGTCACTCATTTCGGTAACAAAATTGATTATCTCTACTTTAGCAACAAAACAAAATAATTATTATCAATAAAATCAGTACAAAGTATTCTAAGTAGCACAGATATGCTCATTATTGCGGAGTGAGTATCTTATAATGGAAATGGTGTTGAAATCAACCCCAACTTGAGTGATTTTATTTAGATAATAATAAAAACAAATAATTATTTGCTTTTCCCTGCTATGGTCAAGTAAAGGGTGATGTTAAGTTTGACCTTTCTATATCTCGAAATAGAGGTAGAAAATAGTGGTGTTACTATTCTAACTAAATGATAATTTTCTGAGCTTTAGAGTTATTGTGAAATATATCTCAACACGTCAATAATATGAAAACATTAACACGCGGTTAAAATGAAATATGATATGGTAATTTATTTACAAGGAATCCTCTAGAAATGCGGTTATTATTAATAAAATAAAACATCTCAATTGCCATTATATATTAAGGTATACCCACTTTTGTATGTAAACCTTGTATGCTAATAGACGCTAGGTAAAATACAAACGTGTGCAGAAGAGTTTTTAGATTTTAAATGATAAAGAAAATGTATAATTTCGCTACTTCCTTCACGTGACGTCACGTGGCGCCTCGCCGCAATGACACGTCCAACTGGAGGTCGATATAAAAACAATTAGGAAAATTCTTATTTTAAGATTATATGATTATAAATATACTGTGACAGTCCTACAAATAATGCTGATGTACCTAAAACTTTGTTTATGTATGTTTCTTTAAGTAATTAAAAAAAATTGGCAAGTAAATATAGCGTTAGTGAATTTTTTTGGGTGGTTCTTAAACTCGTCTTGCCTGGCAAGCGTGTGGCGTGCGTTGTAGAGAAGGTTTAAAATAAACAATGACTCTCCAAGCTATATTAGGACTTCATTGGTTCGGATAAGGCTTAAAATTATTTCCATTAACATAAACAATCGTAAGCATCACCAAAAACAGCAACGAATACATTGCTTTTATTAAAACGTACATATTTGTAAGTGTATTTCTTGCTTAAAGCTTTAATTTATTAATAAATATTTTACGTATGACAGTATTTACTTGAAATATTCACGTACAAACGCACGTGATCATCTATTTTTGTTATCGAGCCGATATTTCTCTAATGAGGAACCACGAAAACCAGGAAATTTGCCAAAATTAAACTAGGGTTATGCACTTAGAAGAAGTCGTTATTTTCACGTTTTGTAAACAAATTCTATTATTTGCAACCAAATCCAATTAAATTTTACTGACTTATTGATACAAGGCAAGGTGTATATGTAAAGTTTTTAAATGTATAGCAAAGTATACAAATTTAGTCCAATATAATAACTAAAATTTATTAAAATAATTCTCACCAGAATTATTTAAAAATATTTTTAATTTTTTAGTCGAAATTTCTTTAAGCTATCTAAAAGAATATTCACTAATAAATGTTTAATGAGTCACATCCATAACATAGTTTCCCACGTGACGTAAATGGCACTTGGCACGGCTTACTACATCCGATGTTTTTAAAATTTATGCTGAGCCAGTAATTATTTTTTTCAATTAACATATTTATCTGTATAATATATATTCAGTCTGTGTTAATAAGTTCTTCATAGAAAAATACGTTGCTTGTTATAAAGGAGTTTGTTTATTTTTTTTATTATTAATAAAATGTTATCGAATATTTTTGTTTTAATGTATTTACAACACTTTTTTTCTTTAATTTACAAAAAAACTTAGCGATATTAAATCAATTCACCAGTCTCAGATGGGATTTTGATTGTATTATATTATGAAACAATAAAGACATGAGAAAATACAAATAAACTAACGTTGCAATTTATATTACTGCTTAAGCATAACTATTTAATTTTTAATAACCATTTGAATTAAAATATTATAACCACCTTTAAATCAATATTTCTCGATGACGCAGCTTAAATAATAAACACGACTAGGGAGGTGCGTGTCCTTGGCCTGAAAGCCTAGTATCGAGTCGCCTTGACCCCGAGGGATAAAGTCACCCCAAACTAACTGGCGTTCAGCCAATCTTGACAGTATTTTACTCTCACACAATACTGATGGAATATACTAAAACCAATCAAGTTTTGTCTAATCTCGTGTAAATTCCAAAGCCGTATATGCTATTTAAGGTAACACCAAAAATATGTAATAAACAATAAATAAATAATGCATCCTTGACATAAGGATCTACTATTATTGATCCTCTATATTAAGTGTGGTCTGATTGTAACTTATTCATTTAAGCGTTCTTAAAGAAAAGATCTTTTGTTTTAAATAACGTAAAACATTTTGCAATTATATTTGGCGAAATTAATGTCGATATAGAGTTATATAGGGTAATCACTTGTTATTTTTACAGGTAGAGATACTACCTACTGTACTCGGCAGCCTAAGAGGATTAAAGCAACGTTTCATAATATAATCTATAAAGATAACAAAATTTCATCATACAATAATAAAAATTATGCTACATAAAATATGCTTTTCTACTATATAGAATTATAAATTTAAAATAGAGATAGCTCTAAAATTCTTAATAATATGAAAAACATTATGTACAATTTGCTTGCATCTTTTTAACTTAATGCATATACATACGTACCATTTTATATCGATATAGCTGGCAGGAAAGCAAAAGGCCCTTAATATTAAAAGAGCACATATTCTTCTTCTTTATATTAAAGGAATATATATTTTATTTTATTTTGAGGCCAGTCGTGGCGCAGCGGCACAGGCGTGTGACTATAACCGACAGGTTCTGGGTTCGATCCCCAGTCGAGGAAATGAAATATTTAATATTCTCAATTTAAATATTCAATGTTTCATTTCTTCGCTCTGGTATTAAGGCAAAGCACGGCGTTGAGTTCCGCCACTTAACACGCAATGCCTCAAATTCGCCGGAAAGTGGGGAACGAAAGTGGTACGGGGTGTCTTAACACTAGGTTGCCGGATTCCCTCTGCCTACCCTGCCTCGTGCGGGATACAGCGTGAAGCTGAGAGAGAAGAGAATATATATTTTGAAAGGTATTTTTATTCTAATCGCATAATACGGATTAAGCAGATTTTGTATAAGTTGATAAGAAAGTCTTACACCAACGTGAATAAAATGAAAACCTTACTGTCTAATGTCTAATAATATGAATAATACCATATTGTTTCCGAACTGACGATTATGTATAATATATACTAAGAAGATACTTAACGAGTACTTTTTACTAGTTTCATCATTTGCATATGTATATAATACATATATAGTCGCTATAGAGGAAAAA
Source organism: Eueides isabella (assembly GCA_019049475.1). Taxonomy (NCBI): domain Eukaryota; kingdom Metazoa; phylum Arthropoda; class Insecta; order Lepidoptera; family Nymphalidae; genus Eueides; species Eueides isabella. The sequence goes on along the minus strand of CM032389.1, from coordinate 9,311,175 downwards.
CGATTTCACCAGTTAAACTGTACTATATGTTTTTCTATGTACTTATACAAATTAGATACACTTCTCTAGATAAGGCAATTGTTGCTTACATTTCTTATGGAATTCATTTATCGGAATGCGCTTAAAATCAATTACATTATCAATGGTTGTAGTAACCCGTTTGTAGGTTACTACGGCAGTTTTAATTAAATATATTTTTGTGTAAATTTGCAAGCTTTATACAAGATAATAATAAATTAACATTTATTTAAATTTTATTTGTAAGGAAGATGGTTTTTTGTTTCATGAAGTAGTTCTATCTTCACATTTCACTCGAGATTTATTTTTTTCTAAAAACTTCGATACTGTCTATTTTGTAAAATGTGTTAGACGTATGAGGATGTTATTATTTGTGACACCTGAGACATAATTTATACCGTTGGGAGCCAATAGTTTATTTACAGCTTGCATTGTATCATTTTATGTGTATGTAAATATTTTCTACCCAGTAGTGCAAACGTGACAGGCGACCACTAAAAATAAGTGATGATCAGTCATCACAGCAAATATAGACTTCAGCGATTATCGGCGTGTTATCTTTAGGTACACATGGCTTCACTATTCTATAATATATATCACGTGCCGTATATTGTTTCACTAAACATGGTAATATTTTCCTTAATAATTTATTTTCGAGGCCTGTCGTGGCGCAGCGGCACAAGAGTGTGACTGTGACCGACAGGTTCTGGGTTCGATCCCCAGTCGAGGAAATGAAATATTTAATATTTTCAATTTAAATATTTAATGTCTCATTTCTTCGCTCTGGTAATAAGGCAAAGCGCGGCGTTGGATTCCGCCACTCAACACGCAATGCCTCAAATTCGGCGGAAAGTGGGGAACGGAAGTGAAACGGAGTGTCATAACACTAGGTTTCACTTCCGTTCCCTCTGCCTACCCTGCCTAGTGCGGGATACAGCGTGAAGCTGATAAAAGATAAGATAGATATAAAAATAATTTATTTAGATGATAATTTAAGAATTTAACAAATGGCAACATATATTTATTAACTAAAGCTAGGATATAAAACTATAAAATTAAAATTAATGTTATATATACAATTTTTATTTTCTTTCATTTATTTATTGAATTATTTCGTACTGTTGTTTAAATTTTACCTACATATTGCAACTTTTTACATTAAATTTAGGAAGCCATAAGTCAAAAGGTAAACAAACAAAAAAAGGTTACTTTACAAGTTCAATTAATCGAGTTTATATATTTTATAGTGTCAAACCGGAGGTAAAGTGCTGATAGCACTATGAATAATACTATTAGAAAATGTTATAGAACTAATGAAAACTAACAGACTGATAGAAATCTAATATTATCAGTACTTCAAATTATTTAAAAAAAAAAACATTTATTAAAAAGTTAACATGTAAAACACCCAAAGCCACTTTATTGTCAAACTTCAAATGAATTTTAATATAGATAAATTGTAAGTGTGAAGTACAGATAATGCGAAACTATTATAAGATATCTATTTAAATATCCTTAAGTATAATTAATTATTTTATATTTTTATTTATATTTGCAATTATTCATAACTTTTTTTAGCTTCACACTATCTTTCCACATGGCAGGGTAGACAGAAGGTACTTGAGAAAATAAAATGAGTTTTTGTTACCAGAGCGAAGACAGGAAAATATTAAATATTTCATTTGCTCGAGTGGGGATCAAATTGCAAACTTTTACATCAATTAATAATATAAACTTCTCAATTAAAATTAAACAAAATAAAAAAATGTGCGAAAGCTTATAGAAAGTTGTTGTTGTCATGATCTTCAGAATTTCATGATCTATCAATTTTGGAGATTTTAATCATAATCAGTTTTTTATTGGATTCAGTGCCTATGACATAAATTTATCGAAAATGAAATGTGAAGGATATTTTTTTTCCGTAACAACTTTAGTATTTTTCCGTTGAAACCTAAAGTTGCGGGGGTTCATTGACTTCTATCGACCTGCTAACGTCACGTTATTCTTTCATGCAATAAAAATATCCGAAGAATAATGAAACAAACGAATTACAAAATATATCAGTTAGTTTATTATTTTAAAGTATTAGTAACTCTTCTTTAAGTTATATTATAAGGTTCACAAGGTTTAACCCGTTGCCGAAACGATTTTCTTGTAATGAAAGCGGTTTTCTACTCCTTGTAAATATGCACAGTTTGTCCTTTTTTTGAAGCAATTCAAGTGAATAATTTCATGGTTTTTCTGTTTTAAAAATTATGTCCTTTAATAGAAATGCTATAATAAATGCTATGTAAAACATATATGAAGTTTTAATTTAACAAAATCTTAAATACTTTTAAAGCTAATATGTAGTTATAACTTATTTTAACCGAACTTCTTTACAAATTATTTTTTTCAAATCAATTATCAAAATTATAATAACATGATCGTCGTGTGGATAATATTTTTTATAATTAGATTACGATATTACATTTGTGATAAAATAAAAAAAATAACAGATTAGTATTTGTTTATTTCTTTGTAACTACTTTATTCCGCTAACGAAAAAGCTAACTCACAGAATAAATTAATTTACATCTGAGTTCACTTTTTAATTCTCTTCAACACAAACCCTGGCTCATTTACTTGTTGGTAAGTAAATGTTTCCGAAAATTTAAATTGATTTAATGTAATAGAAATACAATTATATAACGTATACAACATAATTTCTTTTTACTATATCATATAACATGTTGTACGCTAATAATAAACAAGTACGTCATACATATGCGTATCGGCTATAAGTTTTAGGAGCAGTTACTTTTGTTGGCACCAAGTTTACCAACTGCACGCAAAATATCTACCTTGAAATATATCACATTTCTTGATTTATATATATAAGTACATACAAATACAACTACAGATGTCGTTAAAGCTATCAAATGTAATGGCTAATTCAAAAAGTGAGGAAAGGAATTGAGTGTCTTAACATTAGGTTTCCAAGTTTCCTTTGCCAAAAAATATTTCTAAGAGTTTATATACAAGAAACAGATGCCAAAATTATCTTTTTTGTCAGTCTGTCTGTACGATCACTCTTCTATCTGTTTGACGTTTGGAAATTGAAAGTATCTTTATATTTGTTAAATTCTCAGATGCGTTCTATAAGAATACCTCTCTAATTATAAGAAATATTAACTTAACAAATAGTTTACGTGGCTCTATTAAAAGAAATTTCTATAACTACACGTTACTCCTCTAGCATACCTTTCATTCCATTTCTTCCATGCAATTGTTTCTTTTGAAAGTACTTACGCAGATTTAAAAAAATCTACAAATATATCCTTTTTTAAGTACTACTTTCATGTGGAACATTTATAAAATTAATGCAAGCAACTTGTAAAAGATAAGCTCTTGCATATCAGAGTTTTACTTTATACTCTTTTCAAGGTATAAAATGTTGATAATATTTTTGTTAACAATTATAATTATTATTACTTTCACATTATCTTTTGATGTCCATATATGCCAACCGCCTTTATGTCGCCATTTTATTGAACGATTAGTATTCAATCGCTACAGATAAGAAAGATAAAAGATAAGGCTTACTTAGATAACATTTAAAGAGGATCTTAACTAATACATAATAAATGACGCACAGTGTACACATTAGTTATAAACAACGATATAATAATGTCCAAAAATGTGTACATAACAATATAATAAGAAGAATGTAACATGAAAAACAGATTTACTAGGAAACGGTAAACGTCGGTGTATGTTTCTTGTTTTTAGATTTACGTTGTATCCTGCACATGGCAGTGTAGGCACTGGGAACCTAGAGTTAAAAGTTCCTTTCTCTACTTTCTGTCGAATTTGATGCATTTCGTGTCGAGTGACGGAAGTCAACGCTGCATGTATATTTTTGTACATATAAATTTAATATTAAGTAAATCAACATTAAAGACTTACTCTAACTGAGTTATTATTCTCTAACGTAGCTATGGCACATTATGGTTCAAACGAGACATATTTCAGAAGATAGCGATGGACAGTTGAAAAAGTTGAACTTTAAATAGCTATACTACATATACCCTATTCAGGAAACCAGATAAAAGTTAAACAAATTAGGAAAAAGTTACTTTTCAGGTCACGATCATTAGAGTTTATATCTTTTATAAAATTACTATGGAATCAATACGCTAATAACTCTATAAATAATACCATAGAATGATATGTATAGAACTTGTGAATCTCAAGCATTTTGAAAAATGTAATGTGATCTATGTAACATATTTTTTTTCTTTTTAACTTACGATACAACTTTATATACGTATAGAATTAATCACTTTAGTTTGATGGTAATAATGCAACATCACCTGTATGACATCACTTTTTTAACTAAGTTAGTATTTCTTAACTAATTACTTGAATTATTTATGCAAATTATATTATATTAATTAGATGAGTCACCATGATGCTATAATATATTATTGCCAAACAAGTGCAGTTATTTCAAGACAAAGGTGTATTCAAAATGACATGTCACATTTACCATAATAAAATTTAAATTTTTACTATAATAATACATGCAAATATATTACAAGTTAAAATCGGATGATAGAGAAATGTCCGACTGAAACAGTTTTTTCTGCCGAAACCGAATTTTCGACCTCGCTCTTAGTTTCGACGGACACAGATATCGAAACCGAAACTTACTTGGATACATATTTTTTTTTTTTTTATGATAAGACATTTTTATACATACATACTATATGCATGTTGTTATACATTCTATATGTCTAAAACTAATTAATTTCACCATTGTAAAAAATGTGGCTAAAAATTATTATAAAGTTTATCACGGACCTTACAAAATCATTTTTAAATTTAAAATATTTATTAGATATTACATGTTAAGTGGTTGAAGAAGTAAAGAAGTGTAAAACGTACTTACTTTAAAAGCAAAGCATACTACAAATTGAATCAATTAACACTTTAACGTCCATTTAAAACAGGCACGTGACACTATTTTACTTATTTAATTTGCACATGCCAAAATCAATTGTTTAATTTAATTTACATAGGTCACTCTACTTCAAATAAAATAAACATAGCAGAAAGTCGCTAAGTATTAAAAATATGTTTGTTTTTAAAATACATTTATATTATGATATCGATAGAAGCTTATGATAATTACAAAATCAAAGAAATAATAAAAAAACATTTACGTGAACCTGTGCCCACGACGTGTCTCAACATCAAGTACTGTATGTACTGCGTACGACGGTGATGGCAGGTTGAGAGCTCGATCGCCAGTCGAGAAAGTAATATATTTGATATTTTCATTTCTTCGCTATGGTAAAAAGGCAAAACGCGGCGTTCGTTCCGCCACTCAACATACATTGGTTCAAATTCGGTGAAAAGTAGGAAATGACATTGTCGAATTGAGAACGGAGTGGCTAAACACTAGGTTTCCTAGTTTCCTTAGCCTATCTTGCTATGTTCAGGATACAGCGTAAAGAGTGCGCGTGCAGCGTGAAAAAAAATATAGTAAATAAATACATACATAGGATACCTGTCGTGGCGCATCAGCACAAGCGTGTGACTGTAACCGACAGGTTATGGGTTCGATCCCCACTCGAAGAAATGAAATATTTAATATTTTAAATTTAAATATTTAATGTCTTTATTTCTTCGCTCTGGTACAAGGCAAAACGCGGCCCTGAGTTCCGCCACTCAACACGCAATGCCTCAAACTCGGCAGAAAGTGGGTAACGGAAGTGGAACGGAGTGTCTTAACACTAGGTTCCCAAGTTCCCTCTGCTTACCCTGCCTTGTGCGGGATACAGCGTGAAGCTGAGTGAGTGAGTAAATACATAACTGCTATAGCAATTACGAAACTTTTATATATAAGTACTTAGGTACGAGACTTCTATATCTTGTAACATACATCCCTGCCTTATGTATAGTAAATTGATTTTTGTAGTAAATTGAATTTAATATTATTCATTGTATCGAAGTTTCCGCTATCTGATACGTCCTTCAAGGATGGTTGCAGGAGACCTGCGAGTACCTCCGGCGTCAGCGTGGCGCCTATTGACGCATGCCATCCATTGTAGTATATACCCAAGATAGATACAATATAAGTAATCATATAATGATGGACGATAAAAAGAGTACTAAGATGAAAATAACATACTTCACGCACTTCCCCATATAGTAAGACAGGCACTGATTGAATTATTTTAACGTCTTCGCTCTGGTAATCCAGCGCGGTGGTGAGTTCTGCCAATCAATGTATTAAAAAATCACTGTAAAGTGGATGAAAACGGACAAACAAGTTGAAACAGTAAGTTCCTACTGGCTACCACATAGAGTGTGAAGAGATGTGGAATACGTAAGCGTGAGGTTAAAAATATTACAAATATTCATAATTTTCACACAATCGTTTTCATTTTAGTGTAATATTGTTTAATTCAGTGTTATAGTGCTTTATAATATGTATAATTTGAATGATAATAATAATTACTTAAATAATAATTAACATTTTCAAATTATAATGTAGATAATGGATACTATAACCATTACTTTTATCTTTATCGGGTTCCTCGTGAGACCTTAGCTACGTGAAGTATGTGATAATACCACTACTGCGTACTACTATAGTAGTGTAATTGATTTGTTGACTATTTCTATCTTTATTTCACTTGTTAGACTAATATTTATATTCAAAGAAATTCATATCTAAATTATTATTAATTACGAGAAAGTATACAGTAAATCTATACTTATTAGATAAAATTATAACAGATCAGAGTCTGTCCTAGAAAATATACGAGAAAAATTGATATAACATGGTGTATTACATATAGGTACTCGTATAATACACCGAGCAAACCAAAACGATTTTTAGTCTGTGCTTTGGTGTTCGCGAGTCTCAGAGACGGCTTAGCTAATTGTAATGCAGTGTTTACTATTGTATTTGACAAACTTTCTTTAAGGATTAGTATTAGCTTCATTTCAATCATTTGATAAATAAAAAAGTAATGCCAATATAAAATATTTTCTTCGAGTAATTTAGTGTTTAATAAGTCTTCACTATACGGGTCAAAATTTAATTATTTCAAGTGTAGATATAGTCTTACGAAAGTAATCCAAGTCAGTACATAAATAATTATTTAATTCAACTGAGCGAAACCTCGATCGGGTCACTAGTATATCATTTTCAAAAAAATGAGTTTTAAGTGCTGGTATTTGGCATTCAATGTGGTTCTTAAATTTTTAATTAGACTGATCGAATTTCAATCGAAGAATACATTTTTTAAGAAAAATAATAATATAATTATCATCATTTACAAGCCTATAATAGTATCTTTGATAACAATAAAATATTGGTTTCACAAAAAATATTTTCATATTTCACGGATCTTAATTATGTTTTTTATTCAAATGATTTTTAAAAGGAATTCAGACATAAAAAACACGAAAATAAACAGAAGTAGTTACAAGGCAAGGCAATGCCAATAAAATAGGGACCACTCTCCCTGATTATTTTTATACGTAACTAAGTTTATTAATAAAAACATATTGTTTTAGTTTTCCGACATCATTGTATTTCTTGATATTTGCGTAAATATATTGTAATTTTTGTAATCATGTTTAGTGTAAAAATATATTGAACGTAGAAATACCAAGATTGTAAATAGCACGTACGTTTCTAAGCGATTGTGTTTGCTACTGACACAAACCGGTTAATACCTACTATCATTTGTTTCGTTTTCTTTATCACATAGAAATACTTCATCATAAAATGTAACTGGTGTTAAATCTCATTGTTAAACAATACTTTTATGTACTAGAATCTTATACTTAGTTAAAGTTTCTACAACAATCATATAATTATCTAGTATGTTAATCTACCACTTTTAGTTGTTTAAAAAGCAAAATATTCTGAATATAAAGTAAATATCACAAATTTATTGAAAATAAAGATACTTTTGTTGATAAATCATTCGAAATATATTAGAAAGCTATTAAATATATACCGTAAGTTACCGTATATAAATACTAGTGACCGACCGAAAGTTCGGTTTCAGCCAGTTTCGGCCAAGAATTCTAGTTTCGGCCATAGTTTCTTTCGGCCGCGCCGAAACTCGAATATTTGTCAATTATCGTGCTCACCCACCTCGTTGCCTAGTTCGCCTCTTTCACCTTTAGAATCTGTTTTTAATTTGTAATAAACTATAATATAAATAAAAATGTCAGGAATGTTATATGCAATAGAATTTTTAAATATGTTTAAGTAAGTTTCGGTTTCGGTTTTGGTTTCGGTTTCGGCCAAAACTAAGAGCGAGGCCGAAAGTTCGGTTTTGGTTTCGGTTCAGATAACTGTTACGGTCGATCACTAAACGAAACAACGTGAACCTTCATTAAATTCTACAAAATTTCACATCTTAACAGTTTTTACATTAAAGAAAATACATCTGAACTAAACTTAATTACAAAGCCCTAGTTGTAAAGCTATAAATTAAATATTTTACTAGTAGGCTCTAATGATGACCCACAAATAGTTGTTAATTTATAATTATTCTCAACAAAAGCTTCTTTAATGTAAAATTTTATTTATTTAAGATTTTAATAATAAGAATATTTGTTCATTAATTAAAGATATAATAAGTTTTAAAATAATGCACACTACTTAGTATGACGGTCACATTATCAATTAACACGTTGGGCAATTCCAACTGAATCAATACTGTATGTGAAACCAGTACTATCCGGTAATGTTCGTACATAGCTCGATACGTGATGATGTATAGATCATATGAAAAGTAGTTTTACACAATAATTTACAATAATTATATATATTTATAAAGAATTTCTATTAAGATTATGTTGTTGTACGGTGTAATTTATATTAAATGGGGATCTGATAACCTAACATTAGCATTTATGTAATAAATATATATATTTATTATATAATTGTATCAAGTGGGACAAAAATCAAGAAAGTGGGACACGGAACGTAGTGGATTAGCACTAGGTTGCCGAGTTTCCTCTATCTACCCTTGTCACAGCGTGAGCGGAGCCGAGTAAACCTATATATACCTGTGATGTCGTTAGTCTTCTTATAAATAAAAAAGATCATTTTAGTAAAAGATTCTCTAAAATGATGTTATATATTTAAGCAATTCACACAACCTTTATAAGTAAATACACTATTACAATTACAAATTATTTGATGCATGCTAAGTTATTTGACGCCACTGTGGTGAAGTTCATGAGTGCTTGTGTAAGGGATTTCCCCAAAAACTTCCGAGATGTATTAAAGAATTTTCCTAAGAAATTTTCTATTTTACTCCTTGAGTTTTATATTTTATTACCCATATTGTTCTTACAATAAATTTAATGTATTACATATGTGATTACTTCAGTAATTTTCACAAAATTATGATAGTGAGAAGCATGCTACAGAAATAGTTTGAATAATGAAATAACTATGTCGTTCATCACCTTGTTATACTAATTAGTCAGCTATACCTGAGTAATATAACTTACACTACACAGAGATACCCACGACGCAATTGCCGCGTCATGTAGTGATGCAATCGTCACCTGTCATGAGTAATTAGTTTAAAATGTTTAATTTAGATAATGCTAAAATATCGCCCATTAAGCTCAGAAGAAAATAATTTAGCTTTGAAGGTCAAATGCTTTTTAAAAATAATACAAATATAGTAATCTTACAAAATTCTATCATTACATTATCCCATATTCCACAATTGATTAAACTAGATTCGATAATGCCTATACATTTAGATTGTCATGTTATATTAAAATGTTTTATGTAAGATCGTGATAATTCCATGTAAATACAATGTCAATATTACACTTATTGACTTTATACTGAATTACACAAACACATTATATAAATCATAAGATTAGTTGCAATAGCATAGAATGTTGCATCGTTCATTCCTCAAGAGTCAGAAGATCGGTTAAAGCGTATAACTGAATAAATCTTTGATACTTTCACGACCTTGTTACTTACAAATACCAAAATTTTTTTGTTATATCAGAAAAAGGAAAATTTTATCATTAATTTTATAATACAATTTCAACACATAATTTAAAATCATAAAGTAAATTAACAAATTTAACAAAGTAAATCTAATTATTTTATCAAATTTAGAAAATATTATATAACATAGTGAGGGTAAGTCACGGAACTGTGTGTTGTAGGTTAAAGTCTCTTTTTGGGTATAAATAAATAATCTCGTTTTCCCACATTTTATGCGGCATTGAAATATTATTTGTTTATTAGGTATGTAAAACAAGCCTTACAACTTATATCTTTATTTAATTTAAATAAACATCCCATCGTATTTCAATATCTTGAATAAAAAAATATATCTATAAATAGACCCACTAACTAACTTAACTCTTTTTCTCAAGTATAACTTTTCCCCTTTAAACTGGAAAGAAGTGGTGCTTAATAAGATCAACTCGTACAATTTAATTAAAGCCAACGTTACAAGAAGCCCTTCAGGTTTTTCTCTATAGGTAACCTTTTAACGTGGCTTAAACACATTTGTAGCAATTTTAAAAAGAAAAATAGATATTTTTATAAAATATGTTTTATGTGTACAGTTTCCTTATTATTTATCTTAGTTAATAATCCATTTAATTACTTAATTACTTAAGACTAATATTAAATTATATTACTCTCATATATAGCATTCAATCCGTAATTCTATACAAAAGGCAGGACTCAACGCCATCTAATAGGAAGGTTTTATAATAATGATATATGGCTGCAACATAACTATGCATATATACCTATAATGTGATGTTTTAGTTCTTTTCCGTTCATTTGTTTGTTCCTTTGAAGCAAACCGAATGTTACAAATTAAGTATGACTAGAAATATACTTTGTTATTTATTATTTTGTTAGGGTAATGATATAAAAGTTTTAAATATTTTATACCTCGAGTCGATCAAATCCACAACCTGTAGCGTTAAAAGTCACACGCTCGTGCTGCCACGACAGACCTCAACATACTAATATTGCTAGTTGAAATAATATGCTAGGTATATATAAATATTTATCAAGAACCCATCAATTTGTACTTGTTGATCTATATGACGTACGTATAAAGTGGTCGGACTGACGTGTATGTGAACTAATTGTTCAGATAACAATGATACACAAAACACCTCTATACAAAAGTAGATCTTATCAACATTGTACTATATCGACACTTTATATCCCAAATAAGAATAAAAACTTATGTAATTTATATATTTTCCATACAAGTTAAGGTTTAAACATAAAACCACACTGTTTTAACAGTATAAGTATTTAATGAATATGTGATAGTAAATGACCTATGCAATGCGTTATGTTCTATGACAATCGCTATTTATAACTTTATACGTTTCAACTTATGCAAATCTTACTAGTTATATTATTGAACATACATACATAAATCAGTATTCCTCTACATATCATTACTACTTGCAAGTCAGTAATATCGTTATTTTTTTCCGTGTTATCACCCTACAGATTGACTCTTATACTCTTCTTTGGATGAAATTAATTTCATGAATACTTATATTTGACTGCAGAGCATTTAGTACGTCTAGAATTTAAAAATCACGTTGAAAAAGCGTTCATGTTTTCTTAATATTTTTCTATTATAATTAATAGTTGTTTTTAACAGTGTAAAAATCGACGTTTATAGCTCATTAACAATATGTTTTAGAATGATATCGTGTATTATGACTTCAATTAATTAGAAGTCTAATTAATACAATCGACAAACATTTTAATGTAACGACAAATATATTTAATTAGATTTGAAGAAATTTATCATGTTATTGTTTTTCTTAAAGCTTACATTAAAGTAATCGTGGAAAATTTTGTTATCGATACTTTTAGGTAGCGGACTGAAACATGACTCATGTTACTCTTGTGTTTCAGTATTCGATGGTTCATTTTGTATAACGTGAACCTACAAATTCTATAATTTGTATGTCGTGGTGCAGCGGCACAAGCGTGTGACTGTAACCGACAGGTTCTGGGTTCGATCCCCAGTCGAGGAAATGAAATATTTAATATTCTCAATTTAAATATTTAATGTTTCATTTCTCGCTCTGGTAATACAGGCAAAGCGCGGCGTTGAGTTCCGCCACTCAACACGCAATGCCTCAAATTCGGCGGAAAGTGGGGAACGGAAGTGGAACATTTTTTTTAAAAAAACACTTCAAACATTAAGTCTATTGTAGATTCGCTTTATGACATATATAGTACTTTGATGTGTATGTTGTAATTAATTTTAAGTTTCCCTGTTCAACACATTAAAGTACAGAGTTGACTCTGTTATCAAATGTTTAATGTCTCTTGGGCGGTGAAAAGCGATACTACTTAGTTATAGTTTACATATCCTTTTTAATTTCAATTAAATATTAAGTTATTATCAAGCAATATTTATGGTAACAAAGCGCGGCGTTGGGTTCCGCTACTCAATACGCAATATTTTAAATTCAGTGAAAAATGAGAAACGGTACAAAGTCTTAACAGGTTCCATAGAACCTGATATCCATCCCTCCGCCTACCTTACTATGTGCGGGATACAGCGTCACGCTGAAAAAAGGGGAAAAATATATGTAAAATTCAAATTTTAGTTATTAATGAAACATTACATTTTATGTAAAACAAGCGACCCGTACGCGGCGTTGGCCCCTTGAATTACACTGTTTTATTTCCTAATCTTAATTACATATTTATTTGTTCTAATAATATTAACACTTTTAAGACATGTCAATACATTAAAAACTAAAATTTCAGAAAAAATCATAATTTTTATATAGCAAACTTGTCGAGCTAAATTTTAATTGACATATTTTTTTTTTATTTATTAGCCAATTTCAATTATATAAACCTTAAATGTTGAAGGAACCGTCTCTAAGAATAGCGCGTACAAACGCACAGACAAAGAGACAAAAAAATTGTACCCTACTATACAGTAATAAACCCCCCTATAATAATATTAAAAAAAAAAATCTTACATCTTCAGACAGTGATCAGTTGCAATTTATTATAAGTATAGATATTCAAATGTTATATAAAATATCAAAATAGTGGTATTTTAATTTTAATTTTTAATTGGTTAAAAAGTGGTAAAAGAGCGAGGGGAAGACCTCGGTCGACCTTCAAAAGACAGTATCGACAGTAGACGAGGCGAAAGAGCTATGCAAACACCGTAGAATTTGGCTCTCCGTTCTCTCTGCTTACCCCTCTAGGGATATAGCGTGAAGCTAAGTAAATAAATAATAATTAATTTCAATTTTCAGTTCTTAATAACACATACATGTAACTTTAAGAAACTTAAAGTACATAGGTACTTATAAGAAATCCAGATCCACCGAAAGACATGTATTAGTTATTTTTATAGTCTTAGCTAGTTACAAATAAGCTATATATCAATAAAATGTTTAAAAGTAACACGAATCATTAAATTTCAATAAAAAATATCACGATTGCTATGATAAAAGTATTGCGTTCTTTATACCGAGTGACGAATCGTCTTTATCAAATTGTGTGGAATTACATACTTTATACTTATCAAGGCTTTCTTATTTCCTTGTAATAATTTCATTGATTTTATCGTGCTATGCAAAAATATTATTGATATATACCTGTATTCGTGTAGACATTTAAATTTTGAATATTGATCGATTTGCAAAATTAAACTTAACTATAGTCATAGTCATAGGTAAGAAACAACTGTTTTGAAGCCTCTTATTATAACTATTTTAAGCAAAATTTAAATTATCTCATATTAAATATTATTTGGTATACAAAAAAGAAATTACTTATTTTTCTTCCAGGTATTTTTTTTCAGCTTCACGCTGTATTCCGTGTGACAGGTGGGCAGAGAGACTTTGAGAATCTAGTGTTAAGACACTCCGTTCCGTTTCCTATTTTCCGCCTAAGTTAGTCAGGTTTTGCCTTTATAATAAAGCGAAGAAATGAAAATGTTAATTATTTCATTTCCTCGAGTGGAGATATCAAACCCACAACCTATCGTGTTTACCGCCGCACTTTTGTGCCTCTACGACACGACAGGCCTTAGTTTAAATATTTTTCCGAAAACTGTACATCTAGTTAAATTGTAATTTGTAGTTTGATAATACATATTTATGTCTCAGGATTTTATTACTCGTAATGTTACACCATAATATACAACTGTAGAAATATTTAATCAGTATAACATACGCCTGCCATCCTCTATACAAGGGAAGGACCCCTCCCCTTTCGAGCCTAGAGCGTTCTCGAATGTTCGGCGTGCACTCGCTGGGGATCGATGCAGCTAGTATAAACGTAGTCTTTTAAAGATTTATCACCTTTTGAAACAGATTTGTATGGAATATGTTTTAACCTAATTCGCTTATTGTAATGAAAGTCAATTTTAAAAGACTTTGTATTTGTCGTAAATTTTGAAGCAAAGTTTCAAAAATGTATAGATAGAATTACATTATTGTTCGACAATCTAGACAGTAATTACGTCAAAGAAATTAATAAAAAAATATAAGTAATGATCGTTGCTAGCTTTTTGCTCGAATAAACTTAAATTATGTTGAATAATCTTTGTATTGCGATATTGAAGTAGAGCGCTATAATTGAATTAGAACTATTTATAGTTATAAAAATTGTTATAATGTAACTCCTCAATACGTCAGATAGTCATTAAAAAGTGGATAATTTGATGTTTTTAATGAACAGTTTACCAATTTTCTTAGCAGAAAATGTTGTGTGAATTTGTTATGTACACAATTAAAGTAGGTGAAAGGAAAATGAAACATAAAGTTAGGATAAGCAATATATTTTAATAAGTCATCAGATCAGACAATGCAGGTTACATGCAATTTTAAATAAAACAATTGTATTGAACATTTGATCAAAACCGCAGACAATTGGCTAATTCAGAAACATGGCAGTTTATTTTTAAACTCAGGAACTTGACATGCGAGAATTTTTAAAGACTGTTTATTTTATATTTTTCACTTATCAAGATATATTCAGAAATAACATTAGCATTATTTTAGGTCATTTGTTATTCAGTCATACTGATAATTTTCTTAATTTTAATAAAGCTGGTCCATTTCCACAGTCATATTTAACATCACATAAAATCATGCAACATGTAACAAAAAATACCTTAAGACCTACTTAATTTACTTTCAGGACCAAGTCACTTTCAGGGTTTTAACCTGTCACTTTTCTTAAACTATTACGTAGTAGTTGCGTTTAATACAACTACATATATTGGAAATTCGTTAATATATATTCTGTAATTATTCTAATTAAAATTGTAGACAAATATTAGCACTTTATATAATGTAGAGTTTTGTCTAGATAGATAGAGATAACTCTTACTATTGTCAAGAGAGTTGCAGATTGTAATAAAATATTTTCATCGACATTCTTAAAAATATTTGTTTAATGCTCACTAAATACGAAATATAAATAATGAAGGTACTTCTTTTCTTTTAAATTAAATAACACCGACTTACATATAACAAATCACAGATACCGATCGCCAACTGCCACAACGACTGAACTACCGGGACTCTAAGAACAAATGATAGAGCCCCGGCGTCCCCTTACACTAATAGCAGTCTTAGTCATTCATCAAACAGCCCTGTTACAACTTACAACCTCTCAACAACCTTAAATTTTAACTAAACAAACATGCCGTTAGAAGCGAACCAAAGGGGTGACGGCTAATAATACTATTGCATTGGTTTACATCAATGTCCATCCTCGAAGGAGTGCCCCAGTCCCTCGCGCGCGTCACGGTCGTGGTCACAGGTAGGGCACGCACACGCCGCAGCGCGCGCGCCGCTCGGGGGAGCCGGCGCTCGCCCTGCACACAAGCACGGCGGATTATTTCACGAGCTCCTCTCGTCGTGACGCGAGTCGGCGCGACCGAAGGCGCGCTTTAACTTGTCGACCAACCTGTTGTGGAACTTGTCCCCATCTTGGCTGGGCGGGCTAGCCGAGCCCTTGCGGAGGTCGGGCGCGCGCAGCGAGGCGCGCGAGGGCGGCGCGCGGCAGTAGGACAGCGAGCGCATGGCGGGCGCGCTGCGGTGCGGGCTCAGCGCGGCGGCGCGCGGGCCCAGCGCGGGCCCCTCGGAGCGCGACTCCGACACCTTGCGGACGCGGCCTCCCAGCCCGCTCTTGTCCGGGCCCTCCGAGATCCGCCGCGACCGCTGCGAGTTGTAAATGTCCCAATCGTTCTTTACCACTGGCATCATGAACGCCATCTCGACGGCGAAGACGGTTACTCTCGTCTTTTAACGTTTTCGTTGAAATATAGTCGGCGCCGCTGAAAATTATGCTTCGCGGAAAAGTATGTAGCGATCGATAGCCGTAAATAGCCGCTGAAGTACTTTTCACTATTTTCAGATTTTATAGTTTATATTCTTCTGTATTTTCTGAACTTATACAGTTAAATTGATTTTTAGTTCTTAAGAGATTATATTTGTCGATAGAGATGTTTAGGAAGAGTTCACAAGCTTTCACTTCAATGTCACACACGTAGGAACTATTAGGTTCAGATGTTCACCTTAGGACGAATTGCTGTAGAATGAAGTATTCGTGAAAACACTCTGAATATAAGGAAAATAATGGCGCCACTGTCCAAGCGGAAATGGCTGTAAACAACATTTCATTTCGGGATTTGTTGAAAATATAATACGATATATACTTGAAGAATACTTAATATATACTTAATTTAAAAAATATGATAAATTATATAACTCTATATATACTCTGGATTTAAACATTTAAATATCACAAAAATATATTTAATTATTCACTACTAGATGGCAAAACAGTTTACGCTATTCCACAACAGATGGCGTAATTAAATATCTAAAATATAATATACCGTAATATCTTAAACTGAAGAACTGAGAGGAAAAACAAAACTTTATATCAATGAAGTTTTAATCAATTATTTAGCTACCTATAATATAATCGCTATCTAGGCCACGCCTAAGGTAAGCGATGTTTTGACTCAAGAATTCCATAAATACAAACTAGATGGCGATCTACATAATTCTTGAACCTTCTCTCATATCAGATTCAATATAATTTATCTATACATATAAAAATCTGTAACTGATCGCTGTACGTGTAAATAAATCAAACAAAACCGATTGTGTAGAAAATTTTATTCGATCTTTTAACAAAAAAAATACAATTACATGAAATTATACATAATGTTTGCATGATTATTTGATGAATATTCTTATTTTACAATTACTTTTTTACATTTTTTAAAAAGTAATATAAAAATTAACAACAAAATTAAAAATGACATGAATATTATATTATATTAAATTATTCTTTTGAATGATGGTGAATGTTAAAGCTAAGCTAAATCAATAGACATACATATTAATACCAAAATGGTGGGAAAATATCACAATGGGCACGAACCTAGTGCTAAGACATCTTCAAAAATTGCTTAATCAAAGTTAATACATCGCCTTGTCTTGTTGCTCCTGACTATATTTTTTCTAGAAAATTTTATTTACATAAATAGTAATTAGTAAATTACAACTTAATTACTTTTAAAATGCTAATTATAATTAAAAACCTATATATAATAAGTAATTATGTATTTAATTATATAATTAATTATTTAATTATATACATAATTATGTACATAAATATGTATGTATTTAATTTATGAAACCCTATTAATGGACTTCAATACACGCAGTTACAGTCGGTTACAGTCACACACTTATACCGCTGCGCCACGACAAGCCAATGATAAATTAATGATAATTTTATATGAACTGTGTTTATTTAAATTTATTCGGATAATAAACCTTGTGCGATTGGTACAGTGACAGGTTGTGTGTTCGATCCCCACCGGAGCAAATATTTATTATTTCGCATCGCTCTGGTAACGAGGCAAAGCGCGGCGTTGAGTTCCGTCACTCAAATGTCACAAATTCGACGGAAGTTGGGAAACGGAACAGAGTGTCTTAACACACTTTAAAACAACAAATACATATCAACAAAGTTTTTTAAAAAAAAAAATTATATATTTATACCCATATTTAACATAAATAAATCCACACAACTGAGGGTCGGACAAATGAGTTTCTACTTATTTAATATGTACTAATTCTATAATATATTTATATCAATTTGATTGTAAACTGACATTAGTATCTTGTTTAGATCTATCCGGATCATAGTAACCGTTTAAATTGACCATGGTTAGTAATTCCACTAAATGCCTTTGATATCCGCATTCCATGAGTTTCGTAACCACTTTGTGTAAATATTTGGCAAGTTTCTCGAACAAGTGGAACAATTCCTCGAGTTGGACGAAATTTGTATGAGTGAAATTGCTGTTTGCTTCTTTTTGTTGCCATTCTCTAAAAAAAATTAAAAAAAAAATGAATGATTTAAAATAGATATTCTCATACATAGTTAATGAGAATTTTAACGTCTAAGCATTCTATTTTGAGATGGGGGTGATACAAAGAACTTATTCATTGAACGAAGAACAACTTCACAGTCATCGCTTTCAGTCAGAAGCTTTAAAAAACAAATGATATTGAAAAATATATAACATAATAACTTAAGGCCGCAGTGGCTTAGCATTCGACTTTAAATGCAAAAAAAACTTTAAATGTGGTTGTGGATTCGATCCCTACTTGGCGGAAATAATGAATTATTTTCATTTCGCTACGATATGAAGACAAAATGCAGCGTTAAGAAAACATTTTTACCACTTAACACGCAATTTCTCGTAAATGGAACAGTGCGTGGGGAACAAAGTGTTATTAAAACTGTCTATCCTGCCATATGCGGGATACAGCGTGAAGCTAAAAAAAATGACAACTCACCCTGCTTTCAAAACTCGACTAAACTTGAGTATAACCGTGAATATATCATTCAACAGCTTCATAACCGGCGTCGATCTATTATTCAAGAGGCATCTGAACAAAACTTTTTTTATATAAACAACATGGCACTCGTATAAATCGTCTAAAGTTCTCGCTTTCTTTAAATCCTTTTCGAATTCCGTCCAAGATGTGAGGATACATGTTGTTACAATATAATTGTCTAGCGCGCGTATTAACGACGCCATCATGTGTCTATATATTTGTACTGATATGTACTGTGGTGACTTGAGAATCTTTCTCGAATGTTCCTTAGATAGTTTAACTATTAACTTTAGAGCCTGGAGAAGTATGTTAGCTTATTTCAATTTATATTCACATTTTATTATATTTCATTTTTTTTAGCTTCACGCTGTATCCCGCACATTGCTGGTGGTAGCAGAGGGAACTTGAGAACCTAATATTAAGACACTCCGTTCCGTTTCCCCACTTTTTGCCAAGCTTGAAGAATTACGTTATGAATGCTGGAACTCAACGCCGTGGCCTTGTTACCAGACCGAAAAAAATAAAATATTAAATACTTTATTTGAAAATTATAAATATATCACTTCTTTAAGTAGGGAATCGAACCCACAATCCTGTCGTTCACAGTCACGAAGCTGGTGCCCTCACGACTAGCCTCAATCTCAACCTTTTCATGTTTAACATTATTAAATTTATAATAATTATACTATATATAATAAGATACCGTCGTGGCGCAGCGCAGACGGTTGTAGGGTCAATTTCCACTGGAGAAAGGTTTCTTTTTATTTCCCTGATCTGATAACCGGACATGGCCAGGCGTTGGATTCCGCCTTTCAACAAGCGCTTTCTCGAAACGGAGTGTCTTAACTTTATCTACCGTGCTATATATCAAGGATGGTATGAAGCTGAAAAAAAGTATAAATTACCTCAAAATCTTCACTAAGGACCCAAAATATTCTTCTCATTTTAATAAGAAATTGGAATACTTTAGCATATCGCAATAACGCTTCCTGAGACAGAATAATATTCAACGGCCAACCAACACTGTAAGTTAGAGATAAACATTGAAGCACATCCGGCGAACTGTGTTGAAAACTTAGCGGACACTCCGCTATTGTAAAAGATAAATTTTCAGAAAATTTATGGACATCTGAAATTTAAAGAAATATAAAATAAAAAACATGTTAAGTAAAAAAAAAAATGACTGCTATGCTCAGCAAGATAGTTTAACTGTAAGCGCAGTGGCTACGGATTTTCTACTCGAGGCGGCCACCGTTGTAAGAAAAACACTGACGTATCTACTGGAATACGTCTGGAATAACGTGTTGAAAATGTAACGGACATTCCGCACTTGTAAATAAGATTTTTGTCTGAAAGATAGTGGGTTCGATGTCCACCTGAGGATATTAACTATTTTAATTTCCAAATGGTATCCGCATCTCAATGCTTTCGGCGGCAGACGTTGGGGAACGGAGTGTGTTAACACTTTTTCTTTTCTTTCTTTTTTTTTCAGCTTCACGCTGTATCCCACACGAGGCTGAGGGAACCCGGGAACCTAGTGTTAAGACACTCCGTTCCACTTCCGTTCCCCACTTTCCGCCGAATTTGAGGCATTGCGTGTTGACTTTGTGTTAACACTAGGTTCCGAAATTCCCTGTGCCGAGTAGGCACAAGGAATTTAGGAACCTTACGGGATCCTCTTACGGGATACAACGTGAAACAAATACATAATAAAAAAGCCAACGTCACGCGGTGTTCCCAGGCGGTCACCCATCCAAGTACTGACCGCGCCCGACGTTGCTTAACTTCGGTGATCGGACGAGAACCGGTGTGTTCAACGTAGTATGGACGTTGGCTATTATAAGCTCGAAATAGTTTATTACTATAATAGTATATTTTTTAACATTATAATTATTTTCATTCTAAATACTTTTCTTAGCAATGTCGGGAGAGGAAACCTAGTATTAAGAGATTTTCCACTTTCTCGCACTGTCCTGTTTTCGAGAAATTGAGTGGTGTGGCGGAATTCAACTCAGCGTTTTATATTATTACCAGATCGAAAACATTAAAATAACTTCCCCTAGAAAGAAATGAATCCAACCAAAACGTCACGTTAAGATGATGTGCTGCTGCGGAACGACCATACACTTATAATATAATGTCTATAATCTATAACAATCAATAGATAAAAAAACCTTACGTGAAATCGACGATCCAAGTGCTTTATCCAAAATATTATGTAAAGTTGCAAAATTCAACAACTCTTGTGGATTAAGCGTCTTCGTTAACTTTGCAAACAAATTGTGACAAATACTTCTAGAAAACTCGCCGTCCATTAAAAAGAAATAATCCTTCAAACTCCTCAAATGTTCATACATGTCTAAGTTAACTAGGAAGTGAGTTAAAATTGAATTATTCACAACTTCCAATTGATATGTTAATGGCAGCATCACTGACCGTTGCAAACACGCAGTAAGCGTTGCTATATTATCACATGTTATTTTCTCCTCCTCTTTTTCATTGGAATGAGTAAAAATATTACCATAAGGCTTTTTTTTAAACTCTTCAAACATTACCGCTGGATTTGTATATGTAGTACAAGATTCTCCGTTGGTTCTATTAAAATAATCCTTTGAATATTTGTCAAGATTTTTCACACCAAATGGATCAAAATTATCTAAATTGTATGTACCATCTAAGATATTGTAAAGCGATGTTTTTGATTGAATATTACAGCGATCCGTGTTTTTTGATGGTGAATTTTCTATACTAATATCTGTCTGTACGTCACTTATGATTTCTGTCGCTGCAGTTTCATCATCTACTATTATGGAAAAATTAAATCCATCAGATGTGAGATACTCTTTATCTTTTGTTTTAGTATCGTCTGTATCTTTAGTTTCACTGTGAGGTGTAAATATTTCTGCCGTTGTAGCACTTTCTATTGGTATTTCCGCAGTAGTAGGAGTCTCTAAATCCAACTGTAACAAGTTTTTTTTTATTTATTTTTGATACACATGGGAATTATACCTATAACCATCAAGCTACAGCCGAACGCTGTGCCGCTGGACCCCGACAGCCTCGACGTCTTGCGTATTAGTGGTAATATTATATATTATTTACAAAATAATGTAAGTTTTATGTATGTTATAGAATACAAATTTCACGTTTCAATTCTTCCTATACTATAATTTATCGGGTGTATTTCTATTAGTGTGTCATCTTTCAGTTCGATACAATATTTATAAAAAGGTTTTTTTCTACTATCTGATTTGCACTTACAACATAAAATATGTCTGGATAAGTGCTAAAATGTTCAGAGAATACTCGCGATAAATTGTTTTTTTCACTAGCGCTTCCATGTTGTTGTGTTGTGGGGTCTAAAGTTTTGCAATATTTTAAATTTCAATACACAAAAATGTATTTTTGTTTTAAGGTCTTAAATAGACCTATATTTCCTATGAAGGTTAAAAGGTTGACTTAAGGCGTTAATAAAAAATATGCATATTCCTTATTGGCCATAACCATTTTTAGTATAGGATAACATTTTAAAAGTGTTAAAATAATAATATATTTATTTAATATTTGTATAAACTTACCCCGGGAAAAAGTTCACCTGGTGTTATCGCCCCAGTATTAGGTGTTGTTACACTTTTGCCGCTCACTGAAGGTTCGCTATAAGGTTTCAAATTCAACTTTAATGTCGATTTTCTTGCAGAATCAAACTTTGGCGCTTTCACATTAATATCGTATTCGGAGCCGAGTACTTTATTTCTATTACGTATTGCCTCTTCTTGAGCGACATTCGCGGGATCTTTTCTAGACGTTCGTTCTGCAGGAAGGTTATATTCGACTCCTAAAACTTTTTGTTTATTTATTAACGCTTCCTTTTGGGCCTCCGTTATTGGTTCGACAGTTGTCTCAATTTTAACTTCTCCTGCATTCATACCGAATTCAGCGCCTAGTACCTTTAATTTGTTTTTTCTTGCTTCCGAAAACGCCCATTCTTCTTCAATATTATTCTCATTATCAATTGAAGAAGTTTTTATTCTTGGCATTTTGTTTATTTTATTGTTCTCATCGTCTGTCTGTCCAAATTCGTGCGCCATCACCTTTTGTTTATTCTTGAAAGCTTCTTGTCTATTTTCTAAGAAATGTAAATTATCGAATGCGTCGTTTAAATTTGAGCCAATAACGTCATTAGACGTTTCTGATTTAGTTTTTTCTTTATTATTAATAAGGTTTCCTTGAGCGTCCATTTCTATTTCGTTATCGCACGGTGTGGTTTGTTTTGGCTTAGCACCAAATATGTTTTTAGCAACATTACAAATGGCACTAAACACATCGTTTGATGACTGACCTTTTTCTTTGTTTTTATCAAGCTCTGAAGTTTCTTCGGATTCTTCCAAGTCGACAGATGGTGTCGAATCATTACTTTGATTTTCTTCACCATTATTATTATCTATATTATCTAAATCATCTTCAGATTTAAAATCGCTTTGTATAGACATGGCCATTACGGATTCACTCCATTGATGTTCCAGTTCTAATTTTTCTCTTTTAAGATTACGTTCCTCCATTGACAGAAGTTGTATGCGACTTTGATCTAATTGCAAACGTTTTATTTTCCACTCTGTGTGTATTTTACTTTTTTCCACTTCCATATTTAATTTTGTATAATATTCCATAATTTTATTTCTGCAACAACCATATAAAATTAAATATAAATTATAAACATATTTTTTAATATAAAGACAACCAAGAATATAATTTTACATATAAAAAAAAATTATGAATAACAAAATAGTATACCTACCAACATATATCTTTTTATATTATAAACAAAAATTCGCTCTGGTAAAAATATTCAACAGAAACTGAGGAACGGAAGTATCTCAAAAGTGACCAAAGTTTCTGAGCCTCTCAGCTTCCCTCTGCCTATCCTACTATGTATGATAATACATAGCAGGATAAGCAAAGGAAAGAAAAAGACAAAAACAAAAATAAAAAAAAACCGCATCAGTTCTGGTGTAGTGCTAGCAGCTTAACATTAAGCTCATGCCGGAAAAAAAGTTTGTAGTTACCTTTCAGTATCTTTTAATTTTGAATCAACTTCCTCAGTCGCTTTCTCCAAGTTCTCTTCCAGTTCGCATATCCTACGTTCGCGTTTCTTCGCTTTGTTCTTAGCCGCTTTGGCTTCAGCTATTGCCGCTTCGAGAACTCTTAGGGAATGTTGTTTCTCCGCTATTATTAATTGAGCTAATCTTTTACGTTCAGCTAAAATCAAGAATGTTTATAAAACTGTAATTAAATACTTCGATGAAACAATCGCGACGCACAGGCAAAGCGTCTGTTTGTAAACACGACTTCCTACGGACTCGAAGGGATTAATTATTTTTATTTTGTCGCTTGGGCGAGAAAATAAAGTGCGGTGTTGAGTTCCGCCACTCAACAGGCATGCCTAACATTGCAAACTCCATTAGTATAGCTCGACACCTGTATAACAACAACACTTAATAATGTTTTTGATTTTCGCAATTGTTACACATTTTAAATGAAACACTTTTAACCGGATAGTCTACCTGAGACTACGGACTGCTGTAAAGTGTTTGAAACGTCGGGTTTCCAAAAACATGTATAAAAATCAATATACGCGATTAATCCAGTTAAAAGTGTTTCATTTAAAATTGCAACAATTGTAGATCTACTTTCATATAAAATCGCACCATTATTGTATTATAAGCAATCGGCTACTACCCCCACTAATACTTGTTTAAGCAATCAGCTACTACCCTCATTATTACAGGCATCTCTCTTTATAAAGCATCACGCCACTTAGCTTGTAGCGTTCGTATTGTGCACACCGGTCGTGTAATTTAGTTATGTCGTTTAATTAATAAGATGTTGTTCCTTCTATTTAGTTAATTTATTGTTAAAATTACTTTTTAAGAGATAAATAATAGTTTTTTAAATACATCTACTTCTGATTTCTAACATCAGAAGTGGGATAAATTACTTTTCGCCCACAAAAAGGAGGAACAAAGTCTCGTTAACATTTTTTTTTTAGTTTTCGTGTTTATTTTGACCTGGCTGGCAGATCTAGCCACAACGAGCGTAGGTCGCGACATCGTTCTCGCAGTCGTACGAGTGGTAGATCGCGATATCGCTCGCGTAGCTATTCTAATGTGTCAAACCATAACCGCCGTTCCCGTAGCAGAGTACGAAGTATAAGTCATGCCTGATCTCGTAATACGTCGCGTCGTAATCGTGTACGCCATCGTTACCACCATAATAGGTCTTGGTCTCCGCGTATGCAAAATACCACGAATGTGTCTATTCAGAATACACTGAATTCGATTACGAACCGTTTAACACCGATAAAAAAAAAAACAACAGCGCGTTGTAATCCCAGTTCCACGTGTAATACAACTGAAGGCGAGTTGAACACATCACAATCAAACGTGTCTAGATGCTGCACGCCGGAAGCTCGGGTGAGTACCCATGACACACGAACTACAAAACATTTATCGAATACTCAGGCATTTACAGCACAAACAATTTATTTAGATATTGATATGCCCGGCTCAACTAGGGCCCTGGTAGCTATTAAATCATTGCAATTAATTAGGTCACACAATTATTTCGTATCAAACTTTGATCCTTCTATTCATAATATAGACTCATGGTGCGAAGAGGTTGATCGCGCTCAAGTGACTAATGGTTCAACTGATTCTGAGTGCTTATCGCGTATTGTTCGTGTCTCAAGGGTGACGCACAAATTTGGCTAAACGAGTGGGTTACGACAGATCGCACATGGACAAATTTCAAACGCGAATTCAAATCACTGCGTCCGCGCAAGTTAGATTACGCCAACATACTTTTTGAAACCATGAATACCACATCCGATAGGTACGTTACATATGCGGAATATGCACGACGCACCCTTTTACGTTTACGAATAGTTAATGGTTTAAGTGACGAGCGTAATAACTTTAATAGTGATCCGTGGTATTGATAACCCTCAAATAGGAGCTACCGCGGCTAACGCCGTTTTGAATCCAGAAACAATAGTTTCGTTTTTATCAATCTATACCAAACCGAGTCGTGTAAAAACTGGTACCCACATTTCATTACCTATTAAATAAAAATTTTAATCAACCGAATCGCAACGAACAAAAGTGTTTCTCGTGTGGTCGTAAAGGACATATCACTCGTTATTGTTGCTCAAACCCGAAAGTAAATAATAAAATACCTTCCTCTAGCTACACGAACAGTATTACTTGTGCTTTTTGCAAAAAGCCAGGTCACGGGGAAGAAAATTGTTTTGCAAAAAATCGTTCTCAACCGCGAAACGAGAGAAATATTAACCTTTGTACAGAGAATAATTCTAGTAGCGCAGGTGCAAATGTTGTTGCTGTTGTGGTGGATGGCATTCCTATGGACGCTGTTATTTATAGTGGTGCTTTTAACGTGTCGCTCATTTCATCGGATATTCTGAGTTACCTTGCCTGCTAACTAAAGTCTTCCCATTGTGTTTTAAAGGGTATAAGCGACAAAGAAATATTAGTCAAAGCTTACGTGACCTTTACTCTCGAGTTTAGTTAAATTATCGAGTCGAGTTAGTATTGAGTACTCGAGTTTAGTGTTGTAGGAACGGACTTACTGAATCGCGACGGTATCGTGTATATTCGCACTAAGGATAATCAATATTTGACTAGGTCCACTGATTCCCCGATTCATATTAACGCGACGCACTGTCTTGAGGTAAACACGCCCCTTAAGGGAGATAGTTATGAATCGTTGCTTAAAACAATGAACGAGTTCTCTGAGTTTTTTTATTACCGGTACAGCTACTACCACTGTTAACACCGGTGAAATGAATATTCAATTATCAGATACAACCCCGGTGGTTTACCGACCCTATAAGCTTTCCTACGATGAAAAGCTCCGGGTTCGCAAAATTATTGACGATCTTTTAGAAAAAGGAATTATCAGGGATTCAAACTCAGAGTACGCGAGTCCGGTCATACTCGTTAAGAAAAAGGATGGTTCGGACCGAAAACTCTTCAACGCTTTATAAAAGCAGGTTAGGTTCTGGTTTACGTTGATGACGTGCTCATCATGAGCTTCACCGTCTTTGAGGGTATCTCCCTTATAAGAGACGTCCTGCAAACGCTTACTACGGCTGGGTTCTCTATAAATGTACGTAAGTGCTTGTACCATAGAGGTTGAATATCTTGGGCAAGTGGAAGTCAGGGTCAGGTACGGCCGAGCCCACATATAGTCGAAGCTCTCGTAAATTCACCGATTGCAACGCTAGCCTTGCAAGTACGAACTTGACGAAGTGTTCTTTGACATTAAGTACTCACAGTCCACTGAAAAATGTGACCCAGGAATACGTAGCCCTTACCGAGTTATGACAGCTCCATTGAACGGACGTTATGACCTAAAATAACTCAGTGGTAGCTACGGGAAGACCACACAAGTAGCGGCACAATACATGCCTTGGCATGGTGATTGATGTCCCGAGTCATGTGCAGCCTTCTTTGAGGGTATAAACGAGTGTTTGATATAAGAACTACAGGCCTGCTTGGCCTTGGCGTTCAGTGTTGAGACTTAAGGCCCAAGGCCTTGTCGTCTATTTCCCAACTTCAGACGTATTGTCTTGGCGTTCATTGAACTACAGACATACTGTCTTGGCGTTGAGTATTGTGACTTCAGGCTCCAGGCCTTGGCGTCTAATTAAGAACTTCAGGCGTAAAGCCTTGGCGTTTTATTGTCGAACTTCGGGCAATTGGCCCTGGCGTTCGTCGAACTTCAGACGTATTGTCTTGGCGTTCATTGAACTACAGACATACTGTCTTGGCGCTCACGGAACTTCAGGTATATTACCTTGGCGTTCTAGTTTTAGTTCCACAGGTGGTGGGCAAGAGATGCGGCTTGCAAGGACTCTACTACCGTGAAGGAAAGCGCTTAGGCTAAGCTTTTTATTTTAAGAGACGTCTCTGTTATTATTTAAAGGGTGATAGAATGCACGATTTCCATGAGTGTATGATAGATGAAGTTTGAATTGATTGAATGATGATGTCTGTAAGGTTGAATGTGCCTCTTAGGCTAAACTAAGTTTCAATAACCGTAACTGATTTACAGGTGAGCATAATAACAAACACATGTCACTGGAGAGAACATCACCTTCGAGGACATGTCTCCCGATGTTTTCTTTGAATGAAAACCCAGTCACCGAAGTTGTTTGCGTCGCTGGTCACAGCGATCTGGTAACCCAGCTTAAGGTCGGTCTTTCGCTGACCTTGTTGGACGAAGACGTCGAAGAAGATGGCGCTGGACCAAATGCCGGCCGCTGAAGAGGCTCGTGTCGAGGACGACACTATGTCAGGAGAGGCCGTATAAGCAATCGGCTACTACCCCCACTAATACTTGTTTAAGCAATCAGCTACTACCCTCATTATTACAGGCATCTCTCTTTATAAAGCATCACGCCACTTAGCTTGTAGCGTTCGTATTGTGCACACCGGTCGTGTAATTTAGTTATGTCGTTTAATTAATAAGATGTTGTTCCTTCTATTTAGTTAATTTATTGTTAAAATTACTTTTTAAGAGATAAATAATAGTTTTTTAAATACATCTACTTCTGATTTCTAACAGTATATAATTTCGTTCATCTATACAAATCAAAGTTAATTTTAGTGAAGATTTTTATTTTGTTGAAAACGTCAAAAATCTAATTCAACATTCCTGTTGATTTAGATAGTCTTAATATTTGGTAATTTATGGAAAGCCTTAGTTCATAAAATTAAGTTTTAATTATATTCAAATTACTTTCTATCTCATTGCAAAACCTACCAACAATTTTTTCCATAGTTTCAGCCTGTTTTAAAGACGCCATTTCAGTGAAAGCTTTTTTCTCCGCTTCCCTCTTTAATAAGATCTGTTCAAATGTAACCGGTTCACCGCTAACAAAGAGGCATCTCGTTCTATATACATCTAGTAACTGTTGCTGACGTTCCAGTTCCTCGAAATTAGCACAACAACGGACAGACGGATGGTCTGACGATATAAGTAACACCAGAGGATCCTGAAAAATTTAGATTCAAAATATCCTATATATATTTTAAATAAAACTGCAAACAATGAATCATTAATGAACGGTTATGCTTTGAAAACATAAATACAGACATTTTTTTATATATCTTGCTCATCGTAAGGACAGCAGAGAGAACGTGGGAATATAGTGATAAGATGTTTCCGTTACCCACTTTCTACCGAATTTTAGGCATTGCTTGTTGAGTGGAAATGTTCAACGCCACGCTTTCTTTTGTTAGCAGAGAGAAGAAATGAAAATAATTCAAATAAAAAACATAATCTAATATGAAATTAAAGAAATAAAATATACAACTACTTTAGAACATTATTCAGTACTTACACTAGGATTGCATAGTTTTAATAATCTTAAGGATTTCCCGCACAATAATATGAACGAGGCCAGCGGCCGTAAGAATGTTGGTACCGCATAACACATTGTTATATGAAAACCTTTGTCCCAATATCGTTTAGTTCGAGAATTCACATACTGGCTGTCTTTTTTTATAAAAAACTCGTTAAATATATCGTCCAATTCGCCTTCGAATATGAAACGCTCGATAAATCTAATAAAAATAATAAGAAATATTGACTAAATATATATACATAAGTCACTAAACTCAGACAGATAGATGAAACCAGCTGTCGACACATTCAGTTCAACACTTTCCTCATTGTGTGTTGAGTGATACAACTCAACGTTAATTATTTTAATATCTTAGTGGGAAAAATATGGGGATCGAACTCATAACCCACTGTGCTAACTGTCAGAAGCTGCGCCGCTGTGCCATATAATATAAATACTTCACGCTGTATCCCGCTTATGGCAGGGTAGGCAGAGGAAACTTGGGAAACTAGTGTTAAGAC
Source organism: Eueides isabella (assembly GCA_019049475.1). Taxonomy (NCBI): domain Eukaryota; kingdom Metazoa; phylum Arthropoda; class Insecta; order Lepidoptera; family Nymphalidae; genus Eueides; species Eueides isabella. The sequence continues at coordinate 9,281,250 of CM032389.1, read as the reverse complement.
ACTCCGTTCCACTTCCGTTCCCCACTTTCCACCGAATTTGAGTGTTGAGTTGAGGAACTCAACGCCGCGTTTTGCCTTGTACCAAAAATGAAAACATTAAATATTTAAATTGAAAATATTAAATATTTCATTTCGTCGAGTGGGGATCGAACCCACAACAAGTCGGTTACACTCACGCGCCACGACAGGCCTTAGTCTCAGAGGTCACTATAACATAATTAATATACTTTCTTTTTCTTATTTCTTTTTAATTTTATAACAATACCGTCTGACAATTCCACATTCAATATAAGACAGATTAAAAATTAAAATTTAATCAATATTTTATACATACTTAAAGTAAACTCTACATATACAAAACAGTGAGTCAAACAACGTTAACGCTGTCTGTTTGTGCGTCACAAGAGATATCTCATTGAAGAGATACGACATCAGCTCTGCTCCGTGTGGTATTACAACTGAATCTGAAAATTTTAATAATAATGACATTTTGTGAAAGTAAGGAAGACAATCACTGAATACAATCTATTATATATAGCGGCCATTTTACCCAATAACTTATTTGGTATGAAGAAAAACAGCTAACCCAGCTAAGTTGATGACATATAAAACATTTTGTTGTAAAGGTTGTCCCTATTTGACTTCTATAGTTACAAATTATGTTACAAACTAAAATAGTGCAATTGAAAGTATCCTGGCTAAGATCTTACACTAAAAAAAATATTATTTTCATTATATGCGCGAATGCGATAGATCTTGAACAATAAACGGGTAGCGGGAAACGGAGTGTTTCAACACTATATTATCTCTAGGCAGAGATCCTGCTATATACAAATTCAAGCATAAAGAAAAAATAATTACCAGTATCAACCATTCTATAAATTGATGCAATGGTTTCAATCTCATATTTCAGTGGCTCCATGTGATATAATATTTGTAACAATGTTGGCATACAATTCAGGTCCTCAGTTGTAATTTTGTAACACTCTTGGTATATCTTTGTGGCTTTCAATCGAAATTCCAACAAATATCTTCTTATAATTTCTCTTGCAGCCTGTAAAGTGAATTATCTCAATATTAAAGTTTAATCTGGTCACATTCTTTTGATTTAAATACTTAAATCATCTAAAGTCTGTAGAAATACCATATATTTATAAATGTATGAGCAATTAAGAATTATGTATTATAATTATAAACTTTGTTAAGAATACAATAAAACATATAATTAGTTTAGCTCCAAACAGTGGGACCCCCTACAGTACTTTTTGGGCTACCCAATTAAAATATTTGTATTTTTATTTTTAAAAAAATCAGATATTGTTTTCGTTTATTCTCAAAAATTACACTTACTCTTAAAAATATTTCATTTGAAAAATAATAATAATAATATTATACTCAAATAAAAGCTTAATATAAGTTTAGTAAAAGCTTGAGATGTTGATATCTTCACACTGATTGTTTTGTTTATATGTTATTAATCATCTCGCTACCTTTGAACATCGAGAACACTTTTAAGACATAATCAATATTTTATACATCTATTCCACTCAATATTCCAAAAAAATCCCCTTTTTTACTAAACACAATTTCGCACATGGCAGGGTTGGCAGACTGCACTTGAGAACCTTATTTTAAGACACTCCGTTCCAATCAAAATCATCATCAATATTGAATATTTAATCATCCATCTATCTGAAGCTAAATGGATCCATTATGTCGCCGTGAATTTTCAAATAATTTATGCCCCTGGGGAACTTTTATACAAAAGGTAAAAAACATAGGCACAGTAAAATCCAATCAACATCCACAAATGAGATCTCACCATGTAATACTATATCCACACATGAAATCTTATATCCTCACATGTAATCTTACATTAACACATGTAATGTCACAACCTCACATGTTTCTCACATCTACACATGTGACCCCACATCCACACATGTGACCTGACACCAACACATGTGACCCCACATCCACGCATATGATCACACATCCACACATATGAGCTCACATCCACGATCACATATTCACACTTGTGATCACACATCCTCACATGTGACCCCACATCCACACATGTGATCACACATCCACACATATGAGCTCACATCCACACATGTCATGTGATCTTTATTAGTATTATTGATAATAATTGTTTTTCAATAGTAATTATGTGTAAACCAAATAATTATAAAGTAAAAAGAGTACACACCAAGCATCTGGTATGTTGTTATTCGAAATACTGTAAAATACAAATTATTTACATATCTTATAAACTGTAGTGACCCTAAATTAAGAGAACATTATTAACAAAATGGAAAAAAATACCTCAAAAACAAGTCCTTTGCTATGGAAGTGATCTTCAACTGAAAGATTAAAAGCAAAAGTATAGAGCCTTCTATAATATGTTCCTACTAGCAGCAATGGTGATATATATCCCTTTAACAGCTCCTTCGATATTCCTTCCAACACTAGATCATCCCGCATAAAAAAACAATTTGATTCCAAACAAAAAGGAAAAGATTTTGTCTGTACGCCAACTGCAAATAAGAATATTTTATTAATCGTCGACGAAATCCGTCTATGTAGGATTGTGTGAGTGTATGTGTGTTTCTGTATGTCTCTTGTGACATTGTATCTATTAAACAGATTATTTACTTTGTCATTTTAAAAGAGAATCAATCTATTATTCATCAGCCTTATGGCTGAATAAGTTACTAACTAACTAAGAAAATATGATAAACAGTTTGAAGATTCTAAACTTAAATTTAAAAAGCGTATAAAAATTTTTGAACGAAGCAGGATCAAAAAAAAAAAAAACTTTAAAACATAGTAAAAAAAAAAGTTTGAAGATTGTCAGCATTTAGGTGTTTAGTCAATAATATCTTAACTCATAATCTAGATCTAAAGCATCAATCCTAGCACGTTACATACCTAATGGCCGATATTCTAAAGTATTTAAACATATAAAATAGATATTTTCATATTTTCAAACATTTGCAGTCATGTCTTTTTACTTTTAATCGTAGTTCAAAACGCACAGAAAAATAAAAACTAAAACTTTAAGTTCAAATTGACTTAAAAGTTATTTAAATTATAAAAATCAATTAAGGAACGGTCCAAAATAGATTATTGTTATTGTATTAGTCAAATTGTTTTTAACTTACATATCAAATACATAGTGTGCCTAATAAATTGTTTCTCAGATGTAACACTAAGCTCTGATAGTTCGTTTCCATATAATTCTCTCCAAAGCTTCATTTCTCTTGTAGAGCTTGCTATTAGTTGTCTTTCATTAACTAGAGGCATTTTGGCTAAAAAAAAATAAATCAATGTTAATTAACTTGTACATAACTAAAGATTAAAAATTAATATAGCCCTGTCATTGTGCAATGGCACAAGCGTGTGACTGTAAGTGTAACGGGTTTTAGATACGACCCTTCTTTGAGGAAATGAAATATTGAATATTATATTGAATATTTAAATTTCTTCGTTCGTTCTTTGTTACCAGAGATAACAACGTAATGCTAGCGTTGAGTTGCGCTACCCAACACCCAATGCCTCAAATTAGGCGGAAAGTGAGGAACGGAACATAGTTTCTACCTGTCTCGTGCGGGATACCGCATAATTCTGTTATGATACAATTTTGAGGCATTACATTTCATGAGTTCAAACAGAGGCATAAGCGTTTGACTATAAATACGACAGATTGTGGGTTTGATCCTCACTTGAAAAATGAAATATTTAATATTTTCAATTTAAATATTTAATGTTTTCATTTCTTTGCTCTGGTAACAAGGCAAAGCGCGGCGATAACACCACTAAAGTGGGAAACAGAAGTTAGTATCTTAACAGTAGGTATCTAAGTTCCCTCTGCCTACCAAGCTATGAGCGGGATAAAGCGTGAAGCTAAGAAAAAAGAACGAAAATTACATACAAACAACATCCCAAATATCTTCAGGTATATGTTTATCAATTTGTGAGGCAATTTCCCAGATATCCATGGCATCATCTGGTTTCCTTCTAAACACTTCTTTTATATCAGATTCATTAGTGCTTACAGTAGAAACCTATAATATTATTGATAAATGTTTATAATAACACTTAAATTAATATTTTTCATAATGAATAAGTTTAACAAATATATAAATGTAACCAATTACATGATAAATACTTCATTGTACCATTTTCAACAATAATTTAGATAGATTGTTAGATATTGTTAGTCATACTGCCTATTGTTAAGTCATACATTTCCTATTTTCAGCCTACTTTTCAAGACATCATATTTACTAGCAAAATTATGGTTACTATTTACTATTTAAATAATTATATTAATTTGCCTTTTGTTTGAATAGTTACTTGTCTTTGATATTAGTTGTTGTTTGTTTTGGTATTTACTTGTAATATTAAACAAATAGATATTATTGTTAAGTATTGAGTAGACAAGCTCTACTCCATCTTGCCTCATTGCCCCATCATGGCATAACACATAACTGTAAAAACATCGGTTGTAGGCGACAATCATCATTCATGAAATGTTGATTTTATTCATTAACCTTTTAAAGACAAAGTGCAGTACCCACACTCTGTCAAATGTCTGGAAAATCAGGTGGTACAGAGTGTCTTATCACAAAGTTACCTCTGCCTACCATAATAATATATGGAATATATTGTAAAAGTATAAAAATATAAATGTGTATCACCTTAACATTAACATCTGTAAATTGAGATGTTGGTATTTTAATGTCTCTAGGCACACTGAGCCTAGGAAAATTCAGTGCATTTTCGTATGGAGAACTAGCCGATGTTATTGACAGCAATGAAATTGGACTTTGGATTATTTTTACATCTACCGAACTGTGTGGCCTGCTTTCTGGCAAAACTGCAAAATATTTAAGGAATTTTATATTATAAAACTTGGTCAAAGTTTGGTCTTAAATTCTGCCAGTCAACTTCTTATGTCCTAATGTAGGATGGATCACACAACTGTCTGTCTATCACTGTTTATACAAAAAATTTGGTAGCCTTTTTTTGAGCTATGATATATTTGTTAGCACTTTCAAGAAGGAGAGGGTACTTGATGGGTATAGATGAGGAAAGTGATGACAGAAAAAGTCAACACTGCAATTTGGTTTACCACAGCAAGAACTATAAAAGTAAGTATACTACCCCAAGTTTGATTCCAAGACATCACAACCATCACATTTCACAAGCCACTTTAATTCATCACATAAATCATCATTCAAAAAATACATTGGCTCATATAAGACAGAATATTTTAATTAAGGATAAAATGATTAGATAAAAAATAAAATAATTAGGTGTACCTTTAAAAACTATAAATATTAAATATGATAATAATGGTTGCAATGTTAATTACTTGTTCATTATCGCAACTAAATAAACTCAACCTTTATAACCCTGTCTTAAGCCCAACTCATGACCAGATATTTTCTCCAGTCAGATTATATTTTTTTGTCGTTTCAGTTCCTTGTTTTGTGAGAAAAATATAATACATACATCAAAACATAATTTACCAAAAATACACCAACCTTAGTGAAAATGATAATATAAGGAAATATTTTTGAAATACAAAGTAATATGGTCACTGAGGCTGCCATAGCACAGTGGCACAATGCCTGCCTGTATATAACACTAGATTATGTTGGTCTACCCTGTGAAATGGGATGTATGCTAAATATGAAAGGAAAAAATAACATTATTACTCACATGATTTGGATTCAAAACTTTTAACAGTGTACTCTTCATAATTGTTAGTACTTTTGTGTTTTAATGAATATGGAAGCTCAAATATATGCTCAGGAAAATATGAATATGGCTGTGGTGACCCAAAAACATCCTGCTTTGGTTTAGGAAGCATTTCATTCAGAAGGCCAAATGAAAAAGGATTCTACAAAATATAATTTATATTTTTAAAAGTATTTATTTATTAAAATTTTACTTGAAAATAATTACTTCAAAAAATCACTCTCCAAAGTGCAATGACAGAAAGTCTGAATGTAAATATAATAGTTATAGATTTGATTCACACTTAATAAATAAATTATTCTATTAAATAAATTATTTTATTTACTTGAAACATCTTTGCAGATAAATCTTCTTTAGAAGAATCTTTCAATGCAATTAAACATTTCAAAATATTATTTATTTGTTCTTTTTTATCTCCAAAATCTATGCTGCGTAATTTTTTAATGTGTTTTCTCAATTCAATGCATCTCTTATACTCCGCAACATTTTTTACATTTTGACCCAAAACAAAACTATGTGATATCAAGTCTACAAATGGATCACTGTGAATTGAACTACTTTCAGATAATGACTTTTTTAAAATTATCTCATATGATTGTGATCTTAATTTTGCAGCCAAACTCTTTTGAGATAGTCCACTTTGTGCATAGTATTTTGCTGAGGTCTTGTTGCACAATTCTGTAAGTAGCTCATAAACTCCTAAGCCTTCTAAATGGTTTCCTAAATCCATTTTTATTGTTTCTTCTGTGATGATATGAGCTATTCAATGGAAGAATTATTTATATTTAACATTGATATAATAATAACTTCATGTACAAAATAACGAAACGGCTTTCCATAAATATAAGTGCTTTTATTTCAGCATTAAAAACTAAAAGAGAAACAAACAAATTACATATGTTTGACATATGTCAAAAAAATGCAGCTTCAATTGATTTTGAACTATGAGTCTTACAGACCAACGCAGAACACATTAACCCAATGTGAACAAGGCAGACCAATATCTAGTTGTAGCTTGAATAAGGGTCCAATTGCAGTTTGTCCTTTCTAATTTGGAGTCGTCTTATAGCATAAGAAGTTTTTATTAAATATAAACATAATTCGGTAATTACTAAAAAAGAATCCTGTCGTGGCGCAGCGGCACAAGCGTGTGACTGTAACCGACAGGTTCTGGGTTCGATCCCCAGTCCAGGAAATGAAGTATTTAATATTTTCTATTTAAATATTTAATGTTTCATTTCTTCGCCCTGGTAATATTTAATGTTTCATTTCTTCGCCCTGGCGTTGAACGCAATGCCTCAAATTCGGCGGAAAGTGGGGAACGGAAGTGGAACGGAGTGTATTAACACTAGGTTCCCGGGTTCCCTCTGCCTACCCTGCCTCGTGCGGGATATATATATATATATATATATATATATATATATATATATATATATATATATATATATATATATATATATATATATATATATATATATATATATATATAGCGTAACAATTTTCATCTTTACAAAACACAACAAATATAATTTAACTTATCACTCGCGGGCGTTTTTTTTGAAATATTTTTCGTGAAAAAAATTCTGTCTTACATGACTTTTCCACAGCTTCAACGGTTAACTCAATGTACGGAAGTTTCGGACTTCGTCGGTTTTTTATTTTTTTTTATTTTTCTCCATTCCTATATTCTTGTCGTCATACAATATAGCCCATATTTAACCTTCCTCAATAAATTGGCTATCTAATGCAAGAAGAATTTTTGAAATGGAACCAATAGTTCCTGATTTTAAGACGTTTAAACAAACTAACAAATTAAAATTAAATATTAAATCCATTTAATATCGATTCCTTGCATATAATTTTTGGTAACACAGAATCGTTTTCCTTTAGATGGATGTACTTATTCTCAATGATGGGCATTGTCAATTGCAACATATTTTTAATGAAAACCTTTACTAAACATAAATATAGTAGTGGATAAGAGTGGATACCACTATTGTAATCGTGCATTATAATGACCAAACTAACTTAAGTATATCTGACAGCAAAATTCTAGCATGAGTAGTACTCAGGTTTCAAAAAAGATGTATTTTAGGTAAAAATAGAAAAAATACCAATTTGTCATAAGGCTTATAACTGAAATCTTAATGTACATCGTAGTTAGCGATAGATCATAAACTAAACTCTATAAAAATATATTATCTGTTATTCTTAAGCCCTGAAATAAATGTAGTATCTATAATCTATAATATTACATTGTTTTTGATATTCATACCGAATAACCTGAAATTTTAATGGGTATTTAAATTATAAATATATTACTATAAAATGAATCAAGCTGACGTTACTAAACTTGTATCAAAATTGCGAATAAAAGTGCCACCACAGCATCGTCGCTTAAGAAATGTAGATGGCCCAGAAGGAAGAATCAATAAATTGCGTAAAACTGTTACAGGTTTAATTAAATATGAAAGAATTGAATTGAATCATCATAGAGGAGATGAAGCACGTCAATACGCTGAAAGGGTAAACAAGAAGCTAATGTTGACTAACAATTTTTGATAAATATTGTCTTATATTTATAATTTTCACAACATTAAATGTATCACGTATTTATTTCATCTTAACGTTATTTTTAAATATTCCAGCTTATCTCAGAAGCAATAAGCCATGGTGATTGTCATAAACCAACAATGGAAATTGCAGATTACTGGCTTTTGGAAAAAGAATTAGTTCACAAATTATTTAAAGTCTTAGTACCTAGATTTGAGAACTGTAATACAGCTTTTACTAAAATGTATAAAGCTCCAAAAATATATTATGCCAGAGATAATGATAAGGTGGTTTTAGAATTAAGAGGAAATCCATACCCACCACTGAATAATAGACAATCCAATAACAGGTTACTATTACAAAATATATTATTAGATGCAGCAAAATATGATTACAGGCAATCAAAATATGCAGAAATGGCTGCTAATATTGGTAAACCTGAAGAAGAACAAAATATTGAAAGTAAACGGGAATAAAAAATAAGCTACAATAAAAAATATGAAATATAGTGTAGTGTGTTTAAATATATTGAAAATATTACATAATAAATTAGTAACATTATTGTTTTCTTGCATTCTACTTTTTAACAAACAGCATAGGGTGTTGATCTCAGCTATTACATTTTTTCTAGCATCATACTGCAATTGCAGGCAAAAAAAACCTAGTCATAATACAGTCCTATCTACATTTTTTTTCATGAATTGTCATTTATTATTATTATGCTGTGCTTTATCTTACTAAAGTGAGGATTGAATTCTTCTGGGTTCAATGGGCAAATACTCTCAACAGTAAATATGACTTTTTTGTGTGATGTTTACTGTTAGACTCTTTGCTGCATTGCTTCGACAGCCTCAGCATGAGCTATCAATCAATACACATAATTCTGAGTCATCAAAAAGTGTTCAATTTTAGGAAACAACAATGTAACTTATTTTAATATATGTAATTTTAAAATAAGTTACATAGGTGAAGGCAATTTTGAACTTGACCTTTTTTTTTATATGCATTCTCCTGTTGTGTAATAATATTTTTTCTACCGTACAACCTCCTTTGTGTCTTCTCCATTCAACATGACATTGGTGAAGTGATATGTGCTCAACTGGCACGCTCGGAAAGCCATAAGAAAAGAACCAACCATCGAAGACAATGTAACCATTGTTACACAAAATTTAAAAGTTCATAACTCAAAATCCTTAAGCTGTTTAAGTAAAATGTGGATCATAAGAAATTTGATTAAAATTCCTATACAAGAGTTTATTGATCTCCCATAAAAACCAAGTTCAATACTAACAAATAATGATTATACATTGGATATAAAATATATATGCCAACAATAATATTCAATAAATACAAATTTTATTGAATTATAAATATTGAATGAATGATAATATTATATAATTGATATAATAATGCCTGTTCCGATAATTATGAGGCTTAATGTCAAAATAATCTAACTATTATCAATATAACACATTGCATTAATATTTTTTTAATCTTTAAATTAAATAAATACTTAATTTTTAGGTTAGTTTTTAGTTCACCATATGTACATTGTTAAATTTCATATTTTAGTATATTTGGAAAAAAACTACACAGTAATAAATAATTTATAATATGTATTGTAGAAATCAACCCCGCGTACATATTGTATAATATATAGTAGGTAAGACATTTTAATCGAAATCTAGTGACTTAGTAGTCCAATTTTGTTACCATTGTTTAATGATCTGATTCTGATAATACTTATCTTTTCTGTGCGACTTACATACATAGCAGTTTTGCAGGTTACTTGAACATATTTAATGCAAGTATACTTATCATCTAGTAAGTAACTATCAGTTAATTTCTAAAGTATATAAGGAACTGTGAAAATGCAATCTGAATTTAAAGATATGCCGAAAATAGTTGTTGTGGGATCTTGCAGTGTGGACTTCACTGTGTACGTAAAGTTGTTATTTTCATAGACAGTAAATGTTAATCTGTAACTAAATATGAATAAGATTTTAAAGTTTTACCTCCTGTAGAAGGTAATAGATTAGTAGAAACAACCTAATTGTTGCGTTATGTTTTAGATACTCCCCAAGGCATCCCCTACCTGGGGAAACAATTCACGGAAATAAATTTAATACTAGTTACGGTGGAAAGGGTGCAAACCAATGTGTAGCTGCTGCTAAATTAGGCGGGAACACATACATGATTGGCAGGGTACTTATAATTTGTTTAAAATTAAAAATAGAATTAATTTATTTCTATATATTATATCATTATTTTTGATGATTAGGTGGGTGATGATATATGGGGTAAACAATATAAAGAATATTTAAAAGATTTAGGAGTAGACGTATCTTATACAAAAGTAACAAAAGACACAACGACAGGTATTGCTCAAATTACTGTCGCTGAAAATGGTGAAAATCAAATTATCATTGTTTCCGGCGCCAATGGACATCTTTTGAAATCTGATATAGAAGAAGCTAAACAATTGATAGAAACCGCAGATATACTGATTGGGCAGTTGGAGACTCCTTTTGAAACCACCTTGGAAGCTTTCAAATTAAATCAAGGCGTATGTGTCATTAATTAATGTAGAAAAATAATACATTTTCTTAATCTACCTATATTTATTCTTAATAATATCTCATATTCCAGATTAAATTATTGAATGCTGCTCCTGCGAGAACTGACATAGAAGCAATTTTACCATATTGTACAATTTTATGTGTTAATGAACATGAAGCTTCTCTACTTGTAAATTTCAATGTTGATATTTCGTAAGTGTTTATATAAGTGACAATATTTTTTGCACCATTTTAAACAATAGTAGGATTTCATATTTTAATTGCAGAAATATAAAAGTAGCACTTAGTAAACTTCAAGAACATGGATGCGAAATAGTGATTATTACTTTAGGAGAGAAAGGTGCAGCCTACGCTATCAAAGAATCAAAGGAGTATATTCAAGTGTCAAGCGATAAAATTACACCTGTAGACACTACTGTAAGTTATATGTTTATTTTTATAAAAAAATATATTTCAAACAAACTATTTAATTTTATAATTTTAGGGCGCTGGAGATGCTTTTGTTGGGGCATTGGCAAAGTATCTTGTTACTAAAAAGGATCAACCATTTCATCAAATTGTCGGTGCTGCTTGTGAAGTAGCCACTATATCTGTTACCAAAGAAGGCACACAAACAAGTTATCCACAAAATTATTCTGCATTTGACAGAAAATATTCTTATTCAATTCTTTAAAGGTTTATAAGGGTATTTTTATAATAATATCAAACTTTATTACAGTACAATAATAAAAATGTCTAATAGGACAGCCATGCAAGAGAATATTTATCAATGAAAATAATACACATATTTTTGATAATAGTTCTTAATTTACTAGCAACAAGCAAATATTGTTTACAGTTGCAATTCTTCGACACTACTTACTACAAATAGACAACTTTACAGAGCAAACATATAGACATAAATATAGCAACAAAAACATTGTTAACTTAAAACAATTTGAAGTTAAATTAAGCAGTAAAATGCTTAAAAATCATTATTTCGATTTACTGTCATATTATGGTTATTACGAATTAAGTATCATTAAAATCATGAGATAGATCAAGCGTTTCTGTTAAAACCGCACGTTCTTATAAGCACGTCTGAAAAGCTCTCGGATATGTCAAACTTAAGAATAGGCTACATCTACCTTACATTATTATCAGAAGCGATTCTACGATTTTTACAAAGAATCAGTAAAAATATAAATTATTAATATAGATATTTTACCTGCTATTATAATTTATGTTCTTTAATTTCACCTTTGTAATATATATAAATAAAGAAAAAACAAATATACTACGAAATTTTCTTTTCACTTCCCTCACTGTCTCATTATAGCTATTAGCAGAAAATTATGTTAATCTATAAAAAACACTTCTTTTTCATTTACCCCTATTTCAATTCTTTTTTTTCATAAAAAAAATAAAAGACAAAATCTTATCTAATACCCAACTCCTATTTTTACCATAAACATTTCATAAAAAAAATGTTAGAGACCGCAGTCTGTGTCGTGATTATTTTTAAAGGAGATATATTTTTAAATTGAGATAAACTATGGATGTTACTCCATTTAAAATACAGAAATATTTATTGGCCTGGTATAAAATTAAGAGTAATGTAACATTACGCTCAATTTCATAGTAGGGATTATTACTTTTTTTTATTAAATATATTTGTTGTAGCAGAGGAGTTTAAATGTCTTCCATATTTTTTATAATTTTTCTTTCAATAAAAAAATGATTATAATACATTAAATATGCATATATATGTATGTACCGAAAAGTCATTTTTGTCAAAAATATGACATTATTTTTTTCTGCCCATTTCATCATAATATAAGGAACAGGTTTTTTTTTAAATTATTTAACAAGGATATTTTGCGTCATTATTAATGTAATAACTAAAATAACAAATGGTAATCGCATATGTAAAAATAAATGTATAGCCAATGTTGCCATTAGCATTTTTTTATTAAATCCTATTGGGAGCAATTTGTTATCAATAAACGTCAGTCGAAGTATATGTAATTTTAAAATTTAAAAATAAATAATATAAAAATTTTATTTGGGCCTCACATTTATTTTATTTAAAAATAATAAATTATATTATGTACGTATATGCTTTTCTAAGCGAAAGAATATAAAATTCTTTGTATCTAACAAGTAACAAAATTAGGATTTAGATATTTACATCTAATATTTATACATATACTGTTTCAATATGAATTAAAAAGAAATTATTACAGGATATTGATAAAATTCAATTTTTAGTGATGTTTTTCCATTGTTTTTATTAAATATAAGTTGTATTATGTTTAAACATATAAATGTCATTATATTACAAGCTTTACCTTTTTTACTTTAATAATAAAATGTGTCTACTTGATTTGTTGTATTCATTGCATTTGGGCTCTCTACCAGTCAAACTCAGAAATGAACATGAAAACTTTTAAATATTATCAATTTTAAAAGCAAATATGCTTTATTTTATTAAACAAATATTCACATGAAATATTCAATATACTTCATTGAATAAATTAGATAAAATAGTTCTATCTTATATAACATATTTAAAACATCTTTGATACTTTGTATTGAGAAAACTATTATTTGTATATACAAATAAGATGATACTATCCACTTTTGGCAAATTAATAATATATATATAAGCTCTTTAAGTCTGTCTCATGAACTATCTGTAACAATACCTGTAAATCTTCTAAGCTTGAAATATATTTAGGTGCACCTAAAAATTCTACAGACTTTTCCTCTATTTCTATGCTATATTTCAGATTTTTAGGACATGTTACAGATTTTTGACATACTCCATTGATAATCTTTTTAAATACAACATGTGTAACTCCTTCAATCTTTGATGCTGGGCAAATGTTTTGACTAATAAGAGGTTTTGAAGATTCCTCGCTGATTACTGTATCATCAATTTTATCATGGCCAGCATTTTCATGTTGATTTTCCACTTTAGAAACATCATTAACAACATTATTGTTAATTGTGATATCATCTTTTAAGGGTGAATTATGATTAGGCAAATGTTCCTCAATACCTTTCTGCAATGCTTCATCTAAAATGGATGGACTGTGCGGGTTTTCTATTTCATTTAATTCAATTCCTTCTTTTTTCTCCATTTGTACACTTGAGCTGAATTGTACGACATCTTGTATCAATTTATTGACATCAGTGTTATCAACCTCCATAGGGGTTGATTCATCTATTTTACCATCATCAGCCTTTCCAAGGAGCATAGCTTCTACATCACTAGATTCTAAGTTACTTTTAAATTCTATGCTATTGGAATTATCCTTTGGTTCAGGATTAGATATGGTTGTAGTGTTGTCATTTAAAATATCCATTATTGATGGAAATTCATCAGATTTACTCTCTGTATTATCTGGTTTCATGTCAGATTTTTCATTATACATTAAATCTTCTAGTTCTGCTGCAATTCTGTCATACACTTTATCATCAGTGGGCTCTTCATTTTTTGGAAAATAATCTATACACCAGTCCTCTGATGGTAAAATTTTATTATCTATATTTGGTAACAAGTCGGTTATTGTTAAATTACATTTCACATCAATGTTATTATTGGATGAGGGATCATTAAATATTATTGCATATTGTTTATTACTAATATTAGTATGTTTTTGCTTTCCAATGTTATTTTTCTTCTCTTTTACCATTGACAGGCTTTTTTGAACATTATTTTCTTTTAAAACTTGTCTCGTAGATATTTGACTATTTTTTGGTCTTTTAGAAGTAACCAATTCTTTCACAGGATGTTGGCTATATGCATTTCGATGGATGAGGACCATGCCATTTTCATTATTTTTTAACCTGGCATTTGAGTTAGGCGCAGGTGTATCTATTCCTTTTTGAGATTTTGTAGTAGAACTGCTTTCATATTGTATTTTTACTTTAGTAAATTTACCCAAGATTTTAGCGAAATCCATTCGTGTGACCACCACAGAGCAATCGCGACATTTTCCTTCTTTATATAAGCGTTCTAATTGTCTAGACATTTTTAAGGGCCTTCCTCTTTTTCCATCTCGTACTTTATAAGCAATCATTTTAAAATAGTACACTTTGAGTACAACAAATAGTTTTTCTGAGTACTTTTAGTTTACCAGAATACAAAACGTAGCTATCCACATTTCCCGCGCAGACGATATCAGCTACGTTGTAGAGAAAGTACTTGGTATGTTATATTTTTTATGAAAGTTTCAACATTAAACATTTGAACAAGCGTTAATTCAGAGTAATAGCTATATATTTGAACACAAAATCAAAGTAAATAGACAGACAACACAACAGTCACTAGCATATCACGCAAATATGGCGTCTCAGTAGTGAGGTGCTAAGTATTAGTGAATGTATATTATCGAAAGTCCTATCGATAGATTCATTGCCCTATTAAGAATAAAATTGTGTTGAAAGCAAGAAATATACAATAATGGTAAACATTTTGTAAAAAAAAATTTATTTCTCAGTAAGTTTTTAATTTTTTTAATAAAATCATCAAAAACATTTAAATGGATTCTATAATTTTAAAATATTTTGTATTTAGTACATTTTTATCAAAATATGCAAGCCTATATAAAGTAATTAAAGATATTGCCATTATATAATTTTATCACCATTAAAGTAAAGATAAAACTATATTACTTAAATACAAAACTATGCACCTAAATTTAATTTATCTTTAACAAAATTAGTAGTTATTCAAAAATTATAATTTAACTCAGATTTACCTGTGTAAAGCAGCACACGCAGACGGTTCTTTACGGTTTTTATTTGACATTCCCTTCTCGAAAGTCATTGCAAACTTGATTAGCTAAAGGAACTGACAAATTCTACTTAAATCAAATCTTTAATTTTTTTACACGTTTTTCGTAGTAACATTATTTAGCTATATATTTATATATTATTTAACTATATATATATATATATATATATATATATATATATATATATATATATATATATATATATATATATATATATATATATATATATATATATATATATATATAATTGATTAATATTTGTGATTTGTTTTTATTCTTATACAAGTATGTATGGCTTATTCTCGTGCTAATGCAAGTGTTTTATTTTTTATTACTTTGTGCATTACGGCCTGAAATATGTATATTTGTTGTAAAAAAAAATCAAATGTTGTTCCATATAGTATAAACTTATACATAAGTTTTTGTGATTATAATTCATTTCGTTGTCTTACGTTACACAATATTTTCTTACTATGTTGATTTATAGTCCACAATTTATTATTATACAACCTTACTACCCTAACCATCTCAATAATAGCTAAAATGTGGCTATTATGATTCATATTTGCCGTAAATTATTATTAAATTAATGTTTCATTTTCTCTTTAATTATTTAGCTTACACATATTAAGTGAAAAATTTTAATAAATAAGATTAAATTTATAATAATTTAGGAACTTCACAGTATTACTACTGAGGGAATGAATATATGAGTACTGTCTATATTCTACAATAGCTTTTAGATTCAACCATTTTACTGTTTTGTTTAATATGAAAATAAAGTTCAAATTAAAATTTTAAAAGAAGTTCTTTGCTAATTTCTGTTAATGTATAAAATAATATAATATCGATAATATTATGCCCATCACTGTACCATAAACCGCATTGTCAAATCTATATCGTAATTTGTATGGTGATTGGCGTTACCGAAAAGAAAATGGCCGACATATGTTGTGGAACATAATTAATGTTGCAGTTGTAACTGAAAAGTTTTATGAATACTTAAATTTCTTGATTAACTCTGCTTGAGTTAAAACTTTGTATATATTATTTAATTTTGAAATTATATATACAAATGGCATGGCCTGTACCTCCTTCGGGTCAATGGAACTCCGGGTTTCCTATGACGCCAGATATTAATTCTTTTACTCCTGAACAGTGGGCCCTTATGCAGCAACAAAATTGGCAGCAATGGGCCCAATGGCAACAACAATATGCACAATGGCAAGCACAGTATGGAGATAAGGTAAATTTGGAAAAGTTAGATTTGTAAATTTGTTATATTATAAACCATATTTTTTAAGGTAAATATTTATTATTTTAACAGTATACTCAGCAAATGCAAGCGTTTCAAACCATGGCAGGATTTCCACCAGTGCCTCCAACTAATGTTGCACCACCACCGGCGCCACCTCCGCCTGATAAACCACCACCGCCGCCTCCCCACGAGAACGATCAACCTTTGTACAGCAAACCAAAAAGTAACGTTACTCCTGTTCCACCGCCAACACAGACTCAAAATAATATCCAAGTTAGCTATAATGATATTTCGACAAGTAATATTCAAAATAGGTCATACACTACTGATTCCTATTCAAGTGAAACTCAATCCCAGCCGTCTGTCAATACAGAGGCATTAAAAAAACTTGCAGAGGAAGAGAGACTATTTGACATACAATTTCAAAAGTGGGAGGAAGAAATCCAAAAGTGGAAAAGAGAAAATGTAAATCATCCTGACAAGCAAGCATACAATGAATATGAACAGAAATTTGAAGCTTGTAGAGCTCAATTGTTGGAACGGAGAAATCAAATGAAAGAAAAACGAGCCCGCTTAATGGGTAATAATCCCCAAGTGTTAGGCTCAACAAATACAGGTAATAAGTCAACTGACATTACATCTATGCAAAATACTAACTATCAACATAATATAGAATCAAATCCATTACAAAAAAATAACCAAAGTAATTATATAAATACATCACACACAAGTATGCAATATTCATCTCAACCATACAATGAAAAACAAAAAACTGTACAAACTTTTAATAAAAATAACAAAAGTCAACATTATGAAGACAAATATGAGTCATTTAACAAGAGAATTGATGATTTTTCCCAAAAGCCACCACCACCTTTAAATTCAAATTTTTTAGCTAATCAATCAAAAGGCATACCAGGATTAGACCTAGTACCTGAAGGTGAAAGACCAGTAACTAATAAGCAGTATGAAATAGTTGACATAACAGAAGAGAATCAACAACAACAACATCAACAAAAACCTTTAGCACCCGATTATTCCAAAATTTCAAAAGGAATAAACAATATTCTCGGAGATGAAAAAATAATGAACATACTATCTATGGTGTCACATCAAAAGTCAAATGACTCAAAAAATGATAATTTTGATGGAAATAGCATTTATTACAAAAGTAATCAACAAAATCAGACTTATAATCAGCATGTCTCAAATAATTATTCAAATAATGAACTAGTGGCTGATACTAGTTATTCAGATACCTATAACAATTATCAAAGAGAGGAATATATATCTAAGGATATACCACAAAGCCAATATTACAATGGACCAAGTCAATATGGCAGGCCAAATGATGCCCCTAGACAATTGGCACATAATATGCCACAGGTAAATAATGAATATTCGAATCAACATAATTTTGAAAGAAATAAAGTTCAGGAAGTTAACCAAATAAATGAACCACCAAAACCTAAATGGGTTCACGAACCTCTGTTTGCACCATCAATTATAGTTGATTATGAACACAAATCTCTAAGGCTAAAAGGTAATTTTAATCTATTCTCTTAAACATTACTTTATTAATTTAATAAGATTAGTTCATATATTACCTATTATTTACAATGTTGTTTTTGTTGCTCAATTTTATGAATGGTATTTTTTTTGTTTTGAAAAAAAATATTAAAAAAAATAATTCACTGAACTAACCAGGGATGTTATGGAGCTCAATAATTGTCACAAACTATTGGATATCCAAAATAAAAAACTATCCATAACCAACAACCAATAACTAAACTCAACACAGGTTTGGGCAGAGTATTTATAAGACTTATTATATACTTTTGATTTTGATTAGACTAAACAAAATACTGACTAAACAAAGTTGCTTAGCGTGAAGTAGCAATAAGTGTTGCATTGAAAACAATTTTCTCAAAGTAAAATAAGTAATGAAATATCTATTACCAAAATATCTAAAAGCAATAGATAAATGCAAATAAATTTATAAATATAGGCAATGCCAATCAATTGTTTAAAATGGAAGTTAATTGCATATATTTAGTAGATTTAAAAATGTGTATTTATCCTGAAAATCAAAGATCTTTAATACTGTCATAGTATTCTTATTATTGTTAAGAAGATCCAGATTTAAAATGATACATCCATAGCATCTCTGTTGATAATCAACAACACTTACTTTGTAATATTTATTCTAGAGGAGTGTATAAACACTCATATAGTAAAAATATTTTTGTTATGTTGAGGCTAATAAGATAAGTAGTCAATGCTGTTAATTTTCTCATTCCTCTGCAATTTTGTTAACATGACAGACTGTCCTTCATTCCCTCTTGAGTTCTTATAATTTTGAATCTATTATTTTTTTTCAACTTAACACTATCCCACTGAGGGGCCGGCCATTAATTGGTAGCATTTTTCAACCACACTACACAGCTACACTTTATATATATTTATAATGATATTTTTCTCTTGTACTGCGCGTTTCACGAAAAAATAAATACACGTGATATCTTACTGCACCTCTTGTGATATTTTGTGATTTTCGTCGAAGACCCCAACTCCCCCGAATCTCACGTGGACGGACGTCATTAATGGACGGCCCCTAATAGCAGCGCTAAACACTTCATTACCCACTTTTGTTTAGTGGTAGAGAATTCTTTTTAACAACCTAATATATTTATTTGGTTTTAGCTCGAGATTTTATAGAACCTGTACATATGTTTGATTATAATCATACATCAAAGAATGATGAAAATAGTAACAAAAAGGATTTCGGAAAGGAAGTAGATGATTTATTTGTAAGAAAATCTCGTAGAAGAGATGACGATGATTGGAGTAATTTTGATAAAGCTTATGAAAGGAGGCCTGTCAAAGAAGATAACAGATCACATTCAAAAATGTTTATGAGAGATGGTAATGACTTTTATAATAGACGACCTGGAGAACGCTATGAAGAGAGACGGAGGGATGACCGGCTTGGACGAGATGACTACGACCGAAGAGATAGAGGGAATGAATACGATAGATCCAAAGATAGAGATTATGGTAGAGAACGAGATAGCCATAAAGACAGAGATACTTACAGAGAGCGAGACGGAAACAGAGATAGGGATTTGGGCAGAGATAGAGATATAGTTAGAGATAAAGATCTAGTCAATAGAGATTTAGATAAAGATCTGATGAGAGAACGTGACTTAGGCCGGGATCGAGACGTGGGAAGAGATAGAGGCAGAGATCTGGGTAGGGATAGGGATTTTGGGAGGGAAAGAGACACCGTACGCGATAGAGACTCGGGTAGAGATAGAAATAATGGAAGAGACAGGTATCGGGACAGAAAGGATGATTTTAGAAATCGTAGCAGAAGTAGAGAAAGGGACAATCGTAAACGTGAACACAGTAAGGATAACGATTCACTTGACAGCTTTAGTTCAAAGAAAAGTAAAGATATAAAAGAGGATACAAGTAAATCTCAACCGGGTAAATCCAAGCCACAGCATATTGTGATGATTGATGACTTGTTGGAAGAGCCTGGACGCAGTATGAGACCACAAAAGATTGTTATTATCTTAAGAGGTAAAATAATTAATTAGTTAATTATTTATGTTAAGTGTAGATTGATTAAATAAAGACTAGGTTTTACTACATTTCCCACGCACGCACATGGCACTTAGGAACTTGGGAACCTGGTGTTAAGATACTCCGTTTCGGCGGAAGGTGGAGAACGTCTACTTTCCGCCGAAACCACCTTGTTATCATTGCTTGTTGAGTGGCGGAATTCAACCACATGCTTTGTTTTGCTACTATGGCAGGATAATAAAAATAAATCATTTACCCATGTGGAAATTTTAAATTTGATTCGATTAACAAAAACTATTTAATTTCTTCAAAATGTAATTGTTAACCGCAATGATTGCGGATTATTGCAGGGTAACAGAGTCCTAACAATAGGTTCCCTCTGTACATCCTACTATATCGGCGATAGAGTGAAGGTGAAAAAAAATATATAATAAAAATATAAAATATATAATCGTGTTTCAACTTTCGCTTACAGGTGCACCTGGTAGTGGCAAATCTTATTTAGCGAAATTAATAAGAGACAAAGAGGGAGAGCATGGCGGCACCGCACGTATAATGTCTATTGACGACTATTTTGTCCAAGAAGGTGAAGTTGAAGAAATAGATACCGCTACTGGCAAACTTGTAAGTACTAAATATAATTTTCTATTGTCCCTGGTTTTGACCAATTATTGAATATTGAAAGTTGAGCAGCGAAACTCTTCACTACGCTCTTTATTTTTATTTTTAAACAGAGAGAGAAATGAAAATACTTGATTCTCAACAATGTGAATTGAACCCAGAACGTGTCTATAATCACAATTTGTACCATTGCGCCATGACGGCCCAGTATTCGACACAATACATATACACATACAATACATTCAATGCTAAACCTTATTATCATTTACGCAAATATTATGAGTGTGAAACTTACAGTAATAAAAAAAACGTTGATGTTTTTAGATAAAGAAGCCTACTATAAAATATGAGTATGATGAAAGTTTAGAAGAAACCTATATGACATCATTGAAAAGAGCTTTCAAGAGAACTATTACAGACGGTTACTATACATTCCTGATATACGATGCTATAAATGATCAATTAAAGGGTTATGCAGATATATGGAATTTTGCACGTCAAAATGGATTCCAGGTACACTCATTTTTTTTTTAAGTAAACTCCGTATTCAGATATTTCGTTGTCCAGTTTGCGCTCATTTATCGAAATATTGCGTTCTATGTCGATTACTAGATTCTACCTTAATAGAATAATATTGTTTGCGCGTGTGTCGTGAATCTTATGACTACGCGTGTCGAAATTATCGTGCAATTTGTGGTATCGGAAGTATTTCGATTATTTTAAATTTCATTTTAATCTTAATGAGAGCTCAAAATCGAGAGACCGGATTTCCGACAAAGGTGGGCAAGTAAACCGCTAACGACAAAATACAACCTAATAACAATTAACAGGTATACATATGTACAATGGAAATGGAAGCTCAGTCCTGTTACAAGAGGAACATACACAAACGTAAGCTGGAAGAGATCGAAGTGATAATAGGTAGATTCTTCCCGACGCCCTCGCACCACATCCACCTGGACGCCACCACGCTGCTGCAGAGCGCCTCCATCCCGGACGTGCACATGGAGGACGCGGACCACGTGGCCGTGGACACGGAGGGGAACGAGGTGAGACTGGCGGACGATTGGTACAACGCTGTGCTTATATACTGGATTTTTTATTATTTTTCTTTTAAAGTGCAACGTCGATTATCTGAATCTCGATTAACCAAACTCACGCGCTTCTTTATATGGTTAATTCAACTTATATGTATTTGTTTTGACGTGTTACTTGTTGTTTGCACTCGTTATTATATACATATCTTAGAAGTTGCGTAAAAGTAAAATTTATATAAAAAATACCTACAGGATGTTTAATTAATACAAAGAAAACAATGGACTACTAAAAAATTAAAAAAATGTTTAAGTAACTTTTATGTAGTGTGTATTAAAACTTCACTTTGCATAATTTCTATTAAATAAAGTTTTTATCGCCTTGTGGATAAATGTTCAATTGAATAAACATTGTCCGAAATATACGATTTTCCGAACATCTATATCCCCCGATTTGTTCTGATAATCGACGCTCTACTGAATGTATATGGAGGCAGCTAATGCCGCCAATTTTTTAAAGGATCTGTTTGTATCATATTTTGTAGTTTAGGTGATATAGAACAATGAAATCATTATTACAAGATTTAATATGTTATTACATATGAGATATTTTACATTTATTTGAAAGCGCCTCATCAGTAAGGATTCTTTTCCCATGGTTAGGTTAGGGCTAACAATTTTTATTACAGCATATAATCTAGTTAACGAATGAGCTGGTTCTACCGCAGGTTGAAATTAGTTTTACATCGAAATGGGAGAAAATGGAGGACGCCGCGCAGCTAGGTAGGTTATTAGTCTTGGTATTTTGTTTTGTCATACTAAAATCATTACCCATACATTAATATGATCATACAAAGAAAGTTAATGTGAAAAAATATTGCTTGATAAGTGTTATTTTTTATAAAATTTTAGTATTATTTGTATGATCATTTTGAAGATTTATATGTGTTAGTTAATGTATTTTAAGTATATAATTATAATTAGTGATTGAATCTGTGGATATATTGTTTCAGCTCGACTCGACGGCACCAGCAAGCCGCTCCGGCCTTCGCAACTCTCCATGGAAGACTACCTACAGCTAGACGAGTGGACACCTAACCAGGCTCAACCGGGGAAGAAAACTGTAAGTTTGTATATATATTTATTTATTTTTTACTGTTACATTGTATAATGGGCTGAATTGGCCGTTCCCGACCGAGAATATTTCGGTGCTCATCCCAGAATTTTTGTAACACTAACACTAAATCAAACCTGTATAATTAAGAAAATGTCTTTACGAAATAAAATCAGTTCGAAAAAGATGTATAGCACTTATATTTAGATAGACTGAAATGAAATAAAAAAATGTTTATCCTCCGGAGTGTGATAGAGCCCACAACCGCGTGCGCTGTTTACAGTCAGTCATTTTATTTATTACGTTTGAAATCGATATCCACTTAAAATTGTTGCGTCGATTTAAGATTTTAATAATTAAATATTTTTGAAATATATTTTTCTTATAATTCAAAGCCGTTGTTACAATATCGCTTATTTTAAAGCGTATTCGGGTCTTTGATGAATTTTTAACATATTTTATAATTTACAATATTTATGCGGATAACGAATATAACTTTTATCTATATTAAAGACAGTGTCCTTCAAAAAGACGAGAGGAAATTGAGTTTAAAAAAAGTCTTTACAATGATATATTTATATGTTTTAATAAATTAATACACAACTCTGGAGCTATATTTTTAAAATATTATATATATTTTCTTATAAGTTATAAGTAATATACATTATAATAAAGCCAAATCATACATGCAAATATACAAAATATTGGATATGAATATTAGGAAGTTGACATTTTCGAGATATTACGTAGACATTACGTTAGTAGAATAATCATTTCCCTTGTGAGTGTCGAACCCATCGTTTATAATAAGACGCTGTCTTACTGCGTTTAGACAGCTTACATATCATCGGCTTGGAGTGTTTATCGGCTTAGATCTTATTAAGGAGACAAAAATTTTGATATATGTCTTACGAATCATTTTAGGGATATATGTATGTTCTACCTAGCGAGGATGTGGAGATTTCACATCTGATGTTGTGGTTGGGTTTATCCTATATGCTTACACATTGCTGACTTTGATACATATACATTCTTAATATTGGAGATGTGTTTCTTGACCCTAATGTCGATGCTTCTGTTTGTTTGACCCACTTATGATAAGCCACCGTCACGTTTTTAATTTTATACGTCAGCACACTTCAATGGAAAATTACTTTTCATTGGTCTCAAGAATTGGCCCATTTTTTGTTATTCTTGAATAATTTAATGGCTTTACTTAAGATATTGTCAGTCCTGTTTATTTACCCCTTGACTCTTCACTGTGGGTGGAATGTTGGTATTTTGACGATGCTACCGGGAAACTGGCAGCTTGTTGTGATGAAGGGCAGGGCTTCATTTGTCGTAGCTCGTCTCCTAGTTGTCCGAACGTCGCAGAGGAAGTGGGCACTCTGAAACAAAGATTTGCCATCGGTAGATAACTATGTATGGTGGTGATGAGATTCACCACCATACATATGGTGTATTGTTTTGCATTGGTTTCCTATATATAGAGGGAGCCTACCAGACATGTCGAGTCGAGAGTAACCGCTGGTCATTTTCCTTCCGCGGTCAACTTAACAAACCAGGTTCAACTACCCACGCGATAAGTGATTACTAGCTGGCTACTTATGGCGCGCAAAATTATATATTTTGGCCCACCGCATTGTGGGTTGCTGGCCTGGGATTGAAAAGCTTTAGTCTAAGCCAACGATATGTAGGCTGTCTTAGCGCAGTAAGACAGCGCATATCTATAAACGATGGTTTTGGATAAATATTCTGTACTTATATTCAGCAAAACTATTGTATCCGGAATTAAGGTATGGCGGCTACACACACATATCGGATGTATTTTTTTGATTGAACTTATTACAGCTGTATTTCCGAAACGGTGATGCGGGCAAAAAATTGCATAAAAACAACTTTGCATATGCATTTGATAGCATCATTTTTAATATATGTGAGCTAATATTTGCGTAAATCACACTACGCTAATATGTATGTCTGTTGTGTATAACTTGTGGGCTGACTTGAATCGGCTATTTTAACGTTTTCGGATACGGTATTTAAGAAATAAGTAAATTGTGTACTTCCAGTATTATACTTCCAGCATTATAATATGCCGGAAGTAGACAATTAACATCATACTGTTTAGATATTTTCTTCGGTAAAATTTCAAAAATTTTCTAAAATGATGGTTAATCATAGATAGTTTTGTCGTCGTTACAGATTAATAATTTTTCGTCGCCGTTACAGATTAATTTTAATGCAATGGATTGTTTTCAACAGTGATAAAATATTAATAAAGATGAATGCTTTATTTGATATTTGATTTGGGACTGATAATATTTTTTGATACAGCGCTTTATTTACCACGAGAATAATATTGATCGTGGGAAGAAATCATTTTAATTATTTATCACTCATTATAGAGGGTAAGTTTAAACGTAATATTAGTACAGGATTCGTCGACACGTTGCTGTAGCAACGTCTGTGTCATTTTATAAATACAAAAGTGTTAATAAATATTGTCGAATGTACGATAGTGTGTGTTATAAACATTTTATTAATTTAAAGTATCTTTACATATTATTTAAAAAATATATTAACATTCTGCACTATGTATAAACTAAAACTATGAGAAATCAAAATTTTCGTTAAAATGAGCGCGAAAAGTTTTACTTGACGTATTAATATATAGATAATTAAAACAGGTACGATGGGCAGACATTGAAGAGAGAAGAGAACAGGAAAAGATGCGGGCTATTGGATTTGTCGTAGGACAGACCGACTGGAACCGAATGACGGACCCTACTATGGGCTCCAGCGCACTCACTCAGACGAAATATATAGAAAGAGTTAGACGATTTTAAGCAATAAATGTTATATACATGGGTTAAATATGAGTATTATTTAATTAACGGTCCTGTTGACAGTTAATACACCACTTGCTATAGTGATGGTTACTGGTTAAATTTTATATAATTAGATTTTATTATTAACTGTCAAAGCTAGAGTTCATACATCGAAAAGAATTGTCAAGATTTAAATAAACGCTTTTGCAATAAAAAAGGAGGGTATACACACTCGATCGTAATAGTTAAATAATTCTTTATGTAATAAAGTGTTATAATATTTTACTTGTTTTCATATTTAACATATGTACAAAATAAAATAGGGTCTAATGGAATATGTGGTAGCTTTGAGAGATGTTTTTTTATACATAAAAAATAATATAACACTTAATTATTATACCGAATTCGCCTGTTTTAAACATTCAGTTCCCAGTTTTATATTCACATGCTCTTATAAAATAAATGGTCATTGAAAAATATTTCTAACAAATTAAATTGCTTTAGCATTGTTGGCATTTGTCAACATATATCAATTTTCATACATTTATCTTTTCATTGGAGTGATTGTTCATAGTGTAACTAGTGATTGTTTTGTCCGTTATGTTTTTAAATATTTAATGTCTTTTTGTGATTTTTTAAACGTATCAAAATTTATTAAAAAAATATTTGATGTATAATTTAAAACAGGTGAGTTGTTTATAAACAATTTAAGGATAGTCTAAGTTATTAAGAAAAACATGTCTACTGGGCATTGTTTCAAACTTGTACAAGTCACTATAATAAATAAATGAAAAAAATACAAAAGGTTTTTATTTCTAAACAAGTTTATTCGGAAAATATTTTTCATTATACATATCAAAACTGACGAAAAACATGAGTTAATAGTCCCCTGGTTGATCGACAGTGTCGGGAATAGCCGTTTTAAAATTATTTCGGTACTTTTTGGATTTGCTCCACACCGTATCTTCAGAATTGGTTATCTTTAAATAATTGTCATTAGTTGATATTTCAGTACTTATTTCTTGAAATGCATTTTTGTCCGTTTCTATTTCACCTGTTTTATCCATTTTACCATGGGACAGCTTTGATATATTTTCTTCACCTTCCCTACCACCAGTCATTATCATTACTTGTGGTGTGCTCATAGCGGTCATGTGGTCCTTTAAACATTGTTGAAGAATGTGCAGAAAAAATAGAAAGGCAAGTAAAGTAAGAGCTGACATGGCTGCGTTGTTTTTTTGATTGCTTCCTCCATAATGGCTAAAATTATTTTGTGACATAAATTAAAACATTTTTACAAATTTATTTTATATATTTTTTTTAAAACTTATAATCTACACGCTAATTTTGTTTGAAATTTTATAAAAAAAAAATATATTACTGTTTTGTGGACACGATGTGGTGTTGTCCTTGGGCCGGCGGAGAAGGCTCGTACGGATAATATAAAGGTTGCTCATGTGCGGTTCCCGCATATTCTGCGTATCTATAATTGGTTTTTGATCAACAGTAAACCTTACTTGTTTACAATTTTTTTATAAATTATAACCCATTAAAAAAATAAAACGGACGGGTATTTAAATTGCATTTGTTGCTGGATTTGATAAAGAGGAAGAAATATTGAGCGTTCCCATCGCGAATTATGTATTAAAAGATTATTACGAACCTTTCTGCAAGTTGCTTCGCGGGTAATCCTATTTGAGAGTGGTAGTTGTCCATCGTCTTGTCGCTTGCCTTATACAAATGCGAATGTCAAGGTGTACACATCAACGTGCAAGATATGTTTATTACGCTCCAGTTGTTCTGCTGCATCTAATGTACGACTTGCAACGGTATTATATATAAAAAAAAATCTACGAATTATCCCATAAACAGGTATCAAATATTTTATTTAGAGTTACTGTCATATTGTGAAATAACATAAATAAAAAGCGTTTTTATTTTTATATTTATTTTATTTTACAAACACAATCACACAAGGACGTCCTCAATTATTCAATCACAAAAATATACACAATATTACTACTAACTATATTATGTGATATTAATTTATTCATATCACTCCAAACATCAGTCATTAATTACATATTATTGGCAGAATTAAAAAATAAATTCGATGCCAATTTGTAATAATTCAAAAGATCTGTTACACAAAATCGTTCGAAAATGGAATACTACATTTTGCGCTATTTTATTAGGGTCTAAGCATTCTAACAAGTTCTAGAATAAATTAAATAAATAAATAATTTAAATAAATAATACCTTAATTTATCCATAACACTGTGCAATGGCATAAACTGCCGGAATGTTCAAAGCAAACATACAATTCAAGTTTATAAGTGATTTGAAATGTTTTCCCTGATTTCTAAAAATGCTATTATTTATCGCTAAAAAGTTTTTTTTATACAAATGTTTTTACGATTTTGTAAGAAACATATTTGTGGCATATAAATTTGAATTTGGAAAAAAAAAGTTAAGATTAAACTTCGTTACACTCTAGATAGATATGGCGGCAGTCTGCTCCTGAACGTCCACGACGTCCGGCTTCGTAAAATTGGTTGAAGGTTCCAGCAGATTGTCTTTCCAGAATGAAACTCGCAGCGTATCTGGAGGAGATCGTTAAAAATACAATATGAGATTTATTGGTGCTCGTTAAAAAAGATAAAAAGTGAACAGAGTACTTATATAGATTAAAAATAATATGGTACAATATACGTCTGTTTAATACTTACGTTCCTAGCTGGCAGAAGACGCTGTTATGTCCAATATCCGAGGAGCATTCATTATTTGCGTCGCATAAATATTTTTGGAGGCATTTTTCATCATTAGTTTTGAAGGACCGGGCGTACGTCTTCAACATGGCGATACCAGCCATAGCGGCGTCACTGACTGAGTCTTTCTTTCCCATTGATCGGGCAGCAAGTGATCGATGAGAGAATGATGTTTTAAGAGCATCCAGAAGATTTACAACGATGTTGATGAACTGAAATTAAAAATTAAAACATGTAAAGTATATTTTACATTTCGAACGTATTAATTACTTGTAACAAATTACACTTATTGTATAATTACGTTCTTTTGTGTTGATTACAAAATAAATAGCAGTTTTTGTAAACGTGAATAATATTTAGATGATAAATCAAATACAACTAGGATAAAATATGAAAATGATTGGTTATATGAGGATAGGAAGGATAGCTCGCGTACCTCTCCAGCCTGCTTTGCCATGGAGGCCACTTGGTCGGGATCTTTTGCACCGAGCACCGTCGACAGTACTGCAGCCAATATACTCTGAAGCAAGCGAGAAGCGACACCGTCTCCATAACCATACTTTTCTATTTACAATTAAAGTATTGGACTACCTCAGAGAAGAATGTTTATTGTTTGAACATATTATGCTCTTGCTTTCTGTGAGATAGTCTTAGGACGTGAAGGCTGCAGTTATATGTAGGTATCTAAATTCTAAACTGGATAGCTTACTAAATGTGAGGAATAAACTTTATAGGTGCTTTACATTAGTGTTTTCAATATGATAAATATAATATACTATAAATATGCGTATCTACAGATCGATGTTAGTGGATCAGTATAAATTGTAGCTAAGTAATTGTTTATACAATGAATTGCATTTTTTTTCTATTGAAAAATTTTACATGCTCTAGATGACATTATTACC
Organism: Eueides isabella; assembly: GCA_019049475.1. NCBI lineage: Eukaryota > Metazoa > Arthropoda > Insecta > Lepidoptera > Nymphalidae > Eueides > Eueides isabella. The sequence continues at coordinate 9,251,443 of CM032389.1, read as the reverse complement.
TAATGACAAAATATATACCTGCATAGGTGAAGACTCGTTATCTACTTTGTCAATGCCAGTATTGTTTGTTGCGCCTCCCAAAATTGCGGTCAAGATTTTAAGACCCATTGAGAATAAAAATGTCCACGGGGATGGTGCTGGTGAATCAGTATCTAAATTGTCGCTCTTGTTTGGTCCTACGGCGCTGGCGGGGTTGAAAATCATTTGCATTATCATACCTGTAGAAAAATGGAATAATTAGGTACATAATGAGGGTAACACTTGTATTCGGGTCCCATATGTATTTTTTTTGAAAAAATCGTAGTTTCAGTAACGAATCGTACCTAACATGTTTGACCACGAAGAACCCCCATCTGATATAGAATTGTTCTGGATATCATCGATGTCATCGAGAGCCACTTTCTTCAACGCATTAGATTTTTCAGCGAATTTTCGTTCTTCTGCGATTTGTTCACGGTGAGGTGCTGGCAATGAGTTACTATAATACTGTGGATTTTGAGTTCGCACATTGCTTGTGACCTAAGAAGAACCAGAAATTCAAAATTAGTGAGAAAATTAAAATTAGATTTTTTCTATTTAACTGTCGAACAATATAAAATGTCACCTGTGAAACAAGAGGCATATGTTGCGGGTACGCCAATGTGTGAAGAATAGTCGACGAACAGATCAGGGCCAGAAATGCCCATCCTGTTACTTTTTGCTGCATGCTGCAAACAAAAGTTTTGCATTTATATAATCAGAACATCAAATTATATTAAATTATTACTAAATATGTGTATATCTTCGCGCCTTGTTCTTAAATTTCTATTAGAAAGTTCAACTTTTTCACGTAATACTTGTAAAATCGAGCTAATTGCCTTGACTGAACTTGACTTGAACAGGTTTACTGATTGTTGAAAGTGGCCGCACACATCGACTTATTTTTTTTTTCGAGGATGCAGACTAATTGCAGGATGTACATTATTTAACTAATTAAGTCTTAGACGTACGACAAGAAGTTTCCAAATTTGACCTAATGCCAGTAATTACTATAAGTGTTAATTTTGTGTATTATGAACTACTTTCTACTAGAGAAGTCTTAATATTATGATATTTTATAGCCGAGATGTAATATGCGGTATGATACGCTGCTTGATCACCTATCCGGTATGGAAGTGTGTTAGCGGTTTGACCGACAATCTCTATACAGGTGACCCGGTCTTTACTAACTGTTGTTTGGATGTCACCTCTCGCACCTGCATAAGGTGCCACTTCTTTAAATTGAAGTTAATAGAAATGGTCACGAGAAGCCGTAATAAACATAATTAAATTTGTTAATGAAATTTCAACTACTATTTATGTATCTATATATGAAATAGTTCAGGAGCAATGATAAAATATCACATTTTGTTTACTGTAATTCTCATAATTTCCATTACTTTGTATAATATTGGCAAGCTATATGTTAAGTTTTACAAATGTCACTTGTCACTGGAATACGTGAAATTCTCGCTTGGAGAAATTAATTGTATGCAATCCTAGTGCGCTAATGTTTTCTGCATCTATTATCATTGCTGTTTCAACAACCAGAGTAATTGTAAGAAGAAATTATTATAATGAGTTAAAGTAATGCTTTCAACTTAGTTATTACGGAGATGGGCAATTATAGTTTAAACTTAGAGAAAGGAGGAAGTAGTCCGGAAACAAGCGGTACGTCCTAGCGCCGTCCGTGTAAATTTTGCTTTTTATTGCAGTAATTACTTTTATTTACTAACAAGACAGACATGCTTGAAACTACGTTACAGTACGCTATTTATGGTTAAATGCAGAATTAGATGCTATTTAAATTTTACTTGAACAATTATAACAAATTATTAAAGTTATTTAATTGAAATTTATTGTCCAAGAAAAATATAAATATACTTTATATATTATATTTAAGTTACATCTACTACATGATTGTATCTGTTCAAATGACTTAACGTTTTGACAAACAGACTCATGGAAGTTTTAAAATTGTTTCTTTCATATTTTCTACTTGAATCAAATAATAGTATAAGTAAGACCACAAAAAGTAACATTCGACCTCATAACCCAGTGACCTTATGCAGCGAAGTCAGAGGCCATTGAACTCCAATGCAGCTAAAGAAAGCCTCATTTTTGTTGTCTCCTACAATTATTAAGAGAAGTAGTCACTTTTCTTGTAATTTCAAAGTGTACTAATGTAGGTTTTCTTAGTATAAACTCAGTGCAAGGTGCAGAGTTGTAAGTTGCTGAAGCATATGAGAACATGGCTATAGGTGAAAGCCGCGTGAGCCGGTTGCGTGTGCCACTGCTGCGCAAGGTTAACATTTTTCTAATTTCGGAGTGAGAACTTAGACCTGATATGACTGCATGGCTAACTGGCTCCCTACTTTCATCGGAAATTCACCGTGGAAAAATAAAAGTCGTTATTTTCACTCCTACTGGAATAGTTTTCTCGATCAAGTTATTCTAGTGCGCTGATCGAGAAAATGAAAATGTTATATAAAATATTTTCTCGTTGTTGTTTTGGATTCGTTATTCGCTCACCGACCGGTCTGGTGTGCGATCCGCTTTCTAAAACCGTCCACGTCTGCCACTGCGTGTTTCACACGCGGATATGGACACGAACTTGATTACTCAGCCGTGGACATTTTGTATTGGTTTTTAACAGTTCTTATGCGAAGAAATAGGAACGATGTAGTTATTCAAGCATTTTACATTAGCAAAACATTTCTGGGTATCGATTTATTATTAATTTTCATTGCAACTGATAATTTAATGCCATGCAATAAATTTATTTTGATTTGAAATTGCGGGTGTGTTTGCTGTGTGTGTATGTGTGTACATTTACTTTCGGCATATGTTCGTTTAAGCTGACGACAGAAATAATAATGCCTTCACTTTCACATGCCCTCCTTGTGCACAAGAAGAGAGGACAGGTGAAAGAATCTATTAAAATTACATATTTTTTTATTAGCTATGTACTTAAATTTTCATATCATTTTAGAAAGTTTACATTAGTATTTTTTAGTTTACTGTGTAGAAGACACAGTGTAAGCTTTGCGTTTGGACATATTAATTGACTCTTTAATAAAAACTACAATATCAATCAATATCTATAAATATATAATAGGTATGATATAATTTCTAAGATAATCTGTAATTACTGTCGCGTTTAAGCGATTTCATTATCCAACGGTCGGTGAATGACGAGATTCCTCTCTCGGCGTCACAACTTTCACTTTAAAGTTTTTTTGGATATGAAAGGAAAGAATCAGAATGCTTTACGACCTGCGAGTTGAAAAACTTGTTTGGTACGTTGGTATTATTTGCTTTCTAAAAAAATATGAAAGTTGTTAACTTCAAATATAATTTAATTGCATATTAATATTTAAATACCGTTCCATAGTATGCATTTGCGTATTTTTTCCATTTTGAATTCCAAAAGAAAACGTTGCATAACTATCATTGTATTACATGTCATTTTTGTTTGAGTACACGAGAAACTACGGGTAGTAGGTGACAGCACGCGAGCTGTGTATTGACCATTCATAGCAGCTTTCATCGCCACTTTCAACATTATCCGCGAACGTTTTCAGACTTTTAATTAGGTATTTAAACATATACAAACAGTTATTGTCTTACTGAAGTATCAATATTATATTATGTAACCCAAAAAACTTATTATCAGTGAATGCAGTCCATTCTATATCAGATATTTTTTTAACTAAACGTGTTACCTAAATAGTTATAAGTTAGAATTGTACTTAAAATTTTAAAAGTAATATTTATTATTTAAAAAAATATTCATATCATGATTTATATAGTTTATTCCAACTAAATGTGTTGGATATTGCTACTCGCAAGCGGGTACAAAAACTTAAATTAAAATTAAATCTTTATTTTATGTATACCCTTAATAAACAGCTAAATACCCTCTCTATAATATTCATATTTTTTTTACTATTCCATGTTACTTTAAACCCATGTATGATAAGCTTTCATTTATTCATAGTCCATGATGAGCGTGAACGAGTGCGTTTTAGTTTGATGTACTCGTAAAAGAATACCTCTTTTGATGCGCTCTATTAATTGATTGATCCAATTAGAAATGTAAACCGTTAAGATTTAAATTCAGCTACCGTTCTCAAGTGCGAGCTCACATTTACACGAGTAATTTATGCGATGTCTTACAAATTAAATAAAATAATTTGACAAGTGTGTCAACTTATGTAGAGGGTTTTGTTTTCGTTCGTTTGCGATTATTTCAAGGTTGAATGAGACCATATTTTCACATTTTAGAAAGTGAAGGTTTTCCTTTACATATGTAAAGCTTGCAGAGGAGAATCCTCGGTCCGAGTGCTGTGAAATTCTCGTGACCGCGTCAACTATTTGTCTCTCTTTATTGGCAGGTAATTTATGTATTTACCATTGCTATGCACCTATTCTTCTTTCAAAGACGTCGTGTGAATTAAGTCGTAACGTTATGAGGTTTATTTATTATATAATCAATAGACTTAATTTTTTTTGCATGAATACAAAAACCTTTTAAAAATCAATCAATTGTTATATAAAGTTACCTATTTTTTTAGAGGAGTAACAACCTTTTTTTATTTGTTGAGAAAACTGTTGTATCACAAAATATAAAATATTTATAAATATTACATGTTACTTATATTTAAGTCTTTATAAATTATTTACTTATTAATTCATCTACGGTGGGCGCTACTAACATATGTCTAACTAATAACTAATCTGTCGTATATTGAATATTTGTTTTTAGTATGGTTATAGTTTTATCAAAATCTCTATAAATGTTTAAGTACTTTTCTATATTACCTAATATGTATACTTTATTTATTTTTTGGGAAATTCGGTTTAAGCCCGCTCGCACGCAAGGCATGGATGCCTAATATGTATACCTGTATTAACTGAAATGTATTTTAAAATTAACATGATAATTTTGTCGATGCATTTGAGTTAATTTTCTTACATTCTTCATATTTTTGATTAATTTTCTTACTTTCTTCGACGCTATATCTTAAAATTATATCGTGATAGTTATACTTTCACATTTAGAAGGTGTTCAACATAATGGCGGGAAATTTAAATGACACATTATGACTGTGTTTCACTATTATTAAAAGTAAATCATATATATTTGTTAATATGTAGTTAACACCAGAACCACCTTTAGTAATAGTATCACAATATCACGAATCAAGAACGTTCAATCCATCGGCATAAATCACATTTTCACTCACTGCTGAAAAGCATTTTTGAAAATCTCTTACCTTATTTTGTTTGAAAAGATAAACACTAAATCACTAACTAACACTTATTGATATCTTCCACGAGGTAGCTACTCGTCACCGGTGAAAGTGCGTGTTGCTTGTGCGAGAGTTTGACTTGCAATGAGTGGTGCGCCTTGAACTTCACATATATATAGGATGACCCAGTTAAGAGTGCGATGGCTAACTGTGCTAGTTGGTCCGTCTGTCCGTGAGTCCAACCTGTTCATCCCGTTGTTGGGAGCGTGCGATCCTACAGTCCTTGTCAAGGACACTAGGTGAATGTATCACGGAACAAAACGTCCACTCATCCGGCCTCCTATGTGCGGAACGATTGATTTAATTAAAACTCTTTCTTGTTCCAGGTGAGGTGTAAAGCTTAATGTACTCAAAGGTAAAGTCTTTTAGAATTTTCACAAGAAATAAGTTGAGAATCGAGGATTGTCTGTAAGTACGCATAATTTTTTTAACATCTCTCTCAGCTTCACGCTGAATCCCGCACGAGGCAGGGTAGGCAGAGGAAACCCGTGAACCTAGTGTTAAGACACTCCGTTCCACTTCCGTTCACCACTTTCCGGCGAATTTGGGGCATTGCGTGTTGAGTGGCGGGACTCAACGCCGCGCTTTGCCTTGTTACCAGAGCGAAGAAATGAAACTTAATTGAAATTATTAAATATTTCATTTCCTCGACCGGGGATCGAACCCAGTACCTGTCGGTTACAGTCACACGCTTGTGCCGCTGCGCCACGACAGGCCTCATTGTTTTAACATTTTTTATTTAAATATATAGCTACGTGTATGCATGCGTATAGCAAAGTCCTGCAATGATAATTATGTTGTCAAAGGCATGACAATATAATAATATCATCCATACCTCATAAGACTAATTAGGAATGTAGCAAGTGCAATATACTAATATTTCATGTAACTATTTTTTTTAACTTTCACGTGATATTCTATACAACTATTAAGTATTACTAGTATTAAGACATTTGGTTCCCATTAAAAATGTTCCATTCTCCACTTTCTGCCGATTTCTATAGGCATTATATTGAGTAGTATGTCTTAACGCCGTGTTGTGTTCCACGTTACCAGAGTGAGGAAATGAAAATATTAATTTTAGAGTTGCACCCACGACCTGTCGCGTGTACAATCACACGCTTGTGCCATTGCACTATGATCTCAACTTAAACTTTAATGATATCAAACTATTTACAGAAAAGCACGATTATGAACCTTCTCCCCAGATGGTGAAGGAGAACGGAAGAGAAGAAGAAATCATTAGATGACAAAAAAATTGCATACATTTTATCTTTACATTATTTTAAAATACTCTTAAAAATGGACATCATCATCTACTAGTATTGTAGTACATTAAGTCATATATTTGAGAACGTATGGCTTAGTTGGTATATTTTCTTACCCAAATGTGGAATATCATTTTAAAAATAGTAAAAATATAATTCTTTTATTAAAAATATTTAAAATGTGTAACGACAACTTTATTGTCATCATCACAACATCAATCTTTTATTATATATGTCAATTAATATTGTAGAAATTTACGATGTCAATAAGATTTGATTATATCTTAGCACTATATCCATAAGCTTATAGTAACTTTTTTTAAGTAATATAAATATTTTTATTTAACATTTTCACTTTTGTACAGGTACAGAGGAGTCTGAAGAATCTTTTCCAATTGAGTAAGTACGTCTGTTCTAATGTGCTTGAGTGTAGAGTTGGAATGTTGCCTTTTAAATTAAATAGTTTTTTAAATCAATTTTGTTTTATTGAAAAACCTCTAAGTAATCTTATAATATAAAGCATTTGTGCTTATTTGTACGATTCAAAAAATCGGCAAATAAAAATTGTTAATGTCGTAATGTTATGGTTTACCTAGTTACTTTAGATAACAAGTGATAGAAGGACAGATAAGTACTTCTACATACAATTTAAAACTGGATGACATATTAGTTAAAAACCGATACAGGTAAGTGCGACTTTCATATCAATTTCAGGATTACAACTTATAAGATCTTAAAGGTATATCTTATAAAGGCAATGGTACAAGATATAAATCCTGATAGAATTTTTATTGACAATATTAAAAAAAATGAAAAATGTATTTTCTTTTCTTTTTATTTATTTCTTTTTTCTGTAATATTATTTTCATTTGCAATCGAAGTGATTATTAAATTAACGCAAAAAATAGTCGTTATATAAAAGCGAATTAAAAAGTAATAGTAGGAGTATAACTTTTTAATATTAATTTATATTAATATAATATAGTATGTGTGGTATATAACTATACAATATTGATACTTATTTAGAAAATATATAAAAAATTGACCAGCTTTTGGGGAGTCGCTAACAACGGAAATAAGTGTTACAACTTATTTATGTTGTTAGCATCCGTGTAGGAAATTTTTACAGTTAATACAACATTTAGATGAAAAATAAAACAACAATTACCTGAAGATAATTCTTCAAAATTACTGTTTGGCAAGAAAAAATACTATTTACTTGGGAAAGAAAAATACTTATTTTGAAAAGTCATAAAATCAATTGAAATAGCGAGAATTGAACCCGTGAGGTTTCTAATTACATGAACAAACACTTTAAAATATTATTCATTAGTATATATATTATTCATTTTAATATATTAATATTTTAAAATTATATAATATAAATTTATAAATTACACATATTTATATTTAAAGCTATACAATATTAGTTTAGATGGCTACTAGGTACATACCTCTGGTCTTTGAACATTAAAGTTATTATAAGCTAATCATACGAGAAACACTGATTATGATCGGTCCAGCACTTTCCAATGGCGGCGAGTTCAACGCCGAAGAAAACATTGCCCCTTTCACTTGCGTCCTTGAGGTTACTCATCAAGGCATTACATGATCAAAATTTTTAAGCATAATTTCATTCAAAGAGGATGTAATGACGCATTTGTAAGTATATTAATAAAAACGTAACAGTTTTATGATACGACCTAAACACATTTATGTACCTACACGAAATTATATAATGAAGTTTCTTTTAAAGAATGTGAACCTTTTTAAATCTACTTAAAGTAGGTTAAACATTGAATTTCCTAAAAATTACAACTACCAAATATTTAAAATTTTAAATTTACTGACCAAATAAGATTAAAATATTTATTAAAAAATAACAATTATAGTTTTATTCGATTACTCTCATTACAAAGGTATCTAAGATTTATTTTTACCATGTTCTTTATTTTTAAGATATAGGTACAGAGATAGCCGTTAGATATGTATTTCGAATTAAAAAAAAGATAAAATGAAGATAGTGACACGAAACTTTCTTATATCTGTGTATCCCGGGGTTCGTCGTCATTTCCACACATAAACGGTCGTTACTGGGTAAAAAATACCACATTATCCATAGGTTATGTCAAAGAAATTTAAATGGTTGATTTTATAATATTTTGCTGGCTTATACCATTAACTAAAAATAAATATAAAATATAACTATTATTCTTCATCAACTTACAAAGTAACAAAAAACTTAATAATATATAATATTTTTTTTTGGTAAATTAAATAAAAAATAAAGAATAAATCTATTAATATGAAAATAAATAAAGATTTGTAGCATGTGATTAAGAACTACGACAGCTCAGCTACTTTATAAGAAAAGCGGCTTCGCCCACTTAAACTAGGTGAATATTTATTTTATATACTAAATATAAATGTATAAAACACGGACTTATTGACTTTTTTATATTTGAATGTAACGTACTTATAGAGAATACTTTATTTTTAACATTTTTATTACAATAAAAATGGTGCCAGCGCGGCTATGTTCTTTTCTTATTTATTTAATATTATTTAATAGTGTTAGTAGCATATAAATAAGTATGTGAACTTGAAAAAGCGCGGCTATTTTGAAATCACAGACAGACATTTATATGTAGCTCAGCTGCACGCTGTATCCCGCACCAAATAGCAGGGTAGGCAGAGGAAAATTATGCACTTAGTGTTATGACACTTCGTTCCATTTCCGTCCCCACTTTCCGAATTTGAGGCATTGCGTGTTGAGTGGCGGAACTCAATGCTGCGTTTTGCCTTGTACCAGAGCGAAATAATGAAAACATTAAATATTTATATATTAAATATTTAATTTCCTCGAGTGGGGATTGAATCCACAGCATGTCGGTTACAGTCACACGCTGGTGTCGCTGCGCCGCGACCGGCCTCTAACTAAATATTTAATTTGAAAATATTAAATATTTGATTGTCTCGAGTGGGGATCGAACCCTCAACCAGCATATGTTTAGCTTTTAAATAAAATCTAACTACTATACCCATCGTACATGGTAGTATGGCAGGGAATTTAGAAAATAAAAACTGTAACGCGATAGGCTGTGGGTTCGAACCCCATTCGAAGAAATGAAATACACCATATTTTCAATTAATTATGAAATTCTCATTTTTCCACTCGGGTAACAAGGCAATGAGCGAAGTTGAGTTCCACCAGTTAATACGCAATGCCCCAAATTCGGCGGAAAGTGGAGAACGAAACGAGGTAATTTGACACTAGGTTACCAAGTTCTCTCTGCCTACCGTGCTATGTGCGGGATAGAGCGTAGAGCTGAGTGATTAAGTAAAAGAATGTCAGTACAGGACGACCACGACTCCACGTACCGCACTGTAATGTATCCGTGTGAATGGAAGTGACATCAAGCGAATGTTCTGTGTACGTTCTGTTACCCACTTACCTGGTATTATAAATAAAAGAGACAAAACTTTCATTCAAGAGTTTTACCAAATTTAACTTTTCCTTTCATGAATAACTTTGACCTTAATAAAGTACAAAAAAAAGTTTCCCTCAAATGTGGAAAAAGTAGTAAATAATAATGTATGTTGTTGTTTCATAAATAATTATTTCAAAGAACACATCTATTGTAGCGTCCTCTACTTCCAAAAGAATACCTTGAGAACCTTCCGGAGGGCATGTGTGAAGAATTTGACAATGGGCGAGGAGGCAAGCACGTTGAAAACTTAATATTTGGCACTACATTCATTCTGGCTATCCTAGGGATAAAGGGAAAGATTAAAAAAACGATATATCTAATATACAACATTATGAGTCAGTCACTTTCTTATTCTGAGAAATATAAACACGCTCGGTTTCGAGTTGCGACAAGGGGAATTCTGAACCAAAAGTCATAATGGTATATGTAATATGCACATATGTATATGTATGTGTAATCTATAATAATTATAACATTATTTATGAAATATTACGTGATGAGTGGGTGAATTCTACGCAATGATTTTTTGTGTTTAGTTTGAACCTATGTATCTATAATAATTAAACAAGTAATTTAATATTCTTTTAAAGAATATATTTCTTAAATTTCTAGGTATCTACTTGGTCCACATAATGTCACTAGGTAAGACCTAATAATTGCAATTTTTATGCCATTATATATATATATATATTAATTATGCCATTTTTAAGGTATTAGGTTAGGTTTTTGGTTTATTGATATGAATTAATTAGACAATTATTTAGACAAGTTGAAAATATTTTTATGATATAAAGTTATTTTAAATAATAAATAAGATTAAGTACAAGTACATATTTATATAGTTATTTGCTCCTCGGAAGCTTTGTTTTGTAATATCCAAAGAAAAATATGTGTGTACCAGTTATTGAGCACACGTTTTTTACCTATAACTACTGCGAAGATAATTTTATAACAATTTCTAAATATGAGATCTAAGTTAATCAGCAGTACAATCGATACAAAAAAAGTTATATAACGTGTCTTAGAAGACTAAACTTTTATAACACAGTGTGTGAATGTAGTAAATGATGAAAGACATTATGGTAGTAGGTACCTTCTAGTAATTCCACTCGAGTGCTAATAACTAAAAAGTTAAATTTCTAAATTATCCCTAATTCACACTGATGTGTAACGTTTATATGGGTGGTCATGACGGCCTCGAGAGTATATTTGTCAATTTGCATGTGCTAGGAAGGTAACTGTAAAGTTGGAATGCGTGCTTGGCATACTTTTCAGTGATTCTAATGGTTAAGTATTTATATATTACTACCGTAAACGAAAAACACTTATATAGAAATTGTAAAAGAGGATGACATTTTGGTTTTAATTACCTACTACGAATACAGATTATAGATTAAATTTTCTGCATACGTCTAGTATGTGCTTATTTCTGTATTGAAAAGTTACTTTATTTAGTGTAAGGACCAATCTAAAGTAAATAAAATAATATACATGATATGTAATTATTGTATAAATTAAATCTTAAAATTAATAGGTATAAGTAAACTGCAGTGGAATGACTGTCGCACGTGTCGTTTGTCCAATCAGATATTTTAATAGAATTCATAAAATGACAAGCTATGGCCTAAGATCCTACTGTTTAATTTAAAAATGATACATGGTGTAGAAGGAAATGTGTTGCTACAACTTTTTTTAATTAAGATCTTGATGATTGCTTATGTTTTATTTTGAATCTAGAATTTTATCAATTACTTTTTTATCATTTACTTAAACATATAGGCTGGCTGGCACCAGTAATAAAATATTACTTGAATTTTAATTAGAAATTATCTTCTGGGTCATCTTATAATATATCTAGCATTTAAATAATCAACGGTTTAATATTAATAAAAAACACCGAGCTCGAACAAAAAGAGAAAGTAAATTTAAAATTTCCTAAATGTTTTTGTTGTACCGCGTAAGTAGATACTGTTAAATTTTAATCTACTTACACGGTACAACAAAACCTACTCAATTGTTATTTTATCGTTAAATTATTGTACACTGTAGAAGATAAATTCATGTAAAATAAGCGGAACTAGTAATATCTAATCGTGTCAAGCTCTCATTAAAGTACCTAAGCAATTTCTTTGACCGCAAAGGGCGTTATAAAATACCTACCTGCTTGTTGTAAACCAAGTTCATTTACCTTTCATCACTTGATTACCTGCTATGTAAATTTCGCATGCAACTAGCTTGTCCTTGTTTTTGAGCTAAAAGTATTAGTAGTAGTTCATAAATAATAGATAATACCCATTATAATTCATTTTTGTTTTAAACTATTTATTACCTATTTATTTATTATAAGGACCCACTTGCGGCTTCGCCTGTTTAAACTACACTTTTTTATTTACTAATCTCAATTACTTTCGTGTTTTAATTATAATTCTTTTAGTCAGACAATATCTATATTCTATATTGAAAAGTAAAATTTCAATTAAATTAAAAAAAAAGTATTAAATTTACCAAACAAATATTTTAAATTCACATTGTATTTTCTAACGGATTGTAATAAAACAACCACAAAATGTTGAGGAAATAAGTACCAAATTATAATACTGAAAACTATTATCAATCTTAGTTAGTTTTTGTGACTAACGCAAAAACGCAACGACAAATAAATAAAAAAATAATCAGATAAATAATATTCACTGTTTTGGGCCCTATTACATTACTATACGTCCTATATAAGATTTCATTAATTATATCTTTCATGTTCAGATAGTGATCAGGTACTACTTAATGTATACTTATAATAAGATTTATTACAAGTACGTATATATTAAATATTTTAAACATATATGATGATCTAATCTATGAATTTAAGTGAATATTGCGCGAGTAGGTATATATTGTGTTTATCATTCTGTAGATACAAATGTTTGTCTGTTTGTTCTGTGGGCATATTGTAGAGACAAAATGGACTGATTTTGATCATACTGGCATAAGTCGATTCGTCTTTTGCAAGTGTCACTAAAATTTTTCATTGTGGCTTTACCTTAGGCGATAGACATGTGCTGTTGTGATTTTCTTTAGAACGGTTTACGCAGCAGTCGCGATTTCGATTTCGCCGATTTTACCGTAATATAATATATACTTTCTCGGTAAACGAATTAATTATACAATACGAAAATATTTTTTCAAATCGCACCAATATTTTCTGAGAATATTACGTTCACCAAAACCAAAAAAAATATTCAGCCATACCATATTATATTATAGATACCTTGATAAGTGTTAAATTTTAAAGGGAAATGTTTTTAGAAAACTGAATATCATTAAATTAAAAACTATTCAAAAAATAGATGTAAATAAAATATTATCGAGTTTATCGTCTGAGTAGGGCAGTAGGACAGCGAAATGTTGGCTTTCATTCTTACTGGTCAATGACAGACTAATATCGCCGTGACCCAGAAGGACACGCCGCATTCCGATTACCATAGACGCAATAAACTGTCAAATTCGGATTAGAAAAGAAAATTAAAAAATAGATAAGTAGAGTAAACCTATTCACGTCACCAAACTAAAACTACAATTTCGTAGTAATAATTTTAGAATAATGTCACATAGAAAGTAAAAATTGCTACTGAAATGTGAAGTAGAACGCATCACTCGTAGGTACAAAATAACAATGGATTATGATTTTGAATTACAACTTCATGAGAAGAGAAAAGTCTAGGAAACATTTACCTATATGATATTGTTTTCCAATATTTTCACATGTACCGACCTACTTGTGCTTACAAGTATGTATGTTATGGAGATATAAATGCATCAAAGTAGGTTATATAGTAGTATAGTAGGTAAATAAGATCTTTAATCTTCGCGATTATTACATATTTTAAAACCAAATTAATAGCGTATATTCATTATTTAACATTTTTGAAACCCGACTTTACCAATACTTTTGTAGTAATCTATGATCATGTTCGTTGATTTTTTTATTTAAAATAGGTACATAAACTCCCAGAAATTGAGCATGCCAAGTTTTGGTCATACAACATAAACATGATTGCTAATTTTTATTAAATTAATAAATAAGGGTAAGGTATCAATTTTTAACGCAATTAGATATGTTTCAAACCTTTAGAATTGATATGTGACTTGTTTTGAGAATAATAATGATGTACTCGGGAAATATGAATTACTTAAACGCAACAATTATAAACTTACTTAGTACTGAGGAGACAGTTATATTAGTAGTCCAAGGCAAAAGGTAAGGCTTATTATTTGGCAAGTTTTACGACTGTATTCCTTTTTGTAAAGATTAGATTATTTCAAGTTAAAAAAGGTAATCGGTGTCATGTTATTCTATTTTTGCAATGGGTGCGTTTTTATGTTATTATTGTTTTATTTGTAATATTTTTTTTTTTAAATTATTATATTTTAGAAATATCAAATTTATAATTAAGCAGGTCAAATATGTATTTAACGACTAAGTTGAGCTGTAAATAGCCTATTTAAATAATGATGATAGTTTTTCGAACAAATATATGTATTATAACTGTAATAAAACTTTAATTAGTAAGTGGTTGGATAAGGAAAAAAATCATATTGTTAAAGTAGCTTAAATAAATGTGTACTTAATAAGAATAATCGCGCATATTGATGCTTATACATTTTTGGAAATGTTTCGAACACTTTGCAGTAGCCTGCTGTCACGGGTACTAAGATGTATTGATTGATCCTAAATTTATATTATCCATAATAAATTGATATAAAATTATATGTATTTATAAGTGAGTGACTTTATATGCGAGAGGTAGAGAGTTCGAACTCCACACGAAGAAACAATACGTATAATATTTTCTAATGATAGCATTTAAACGCGACAGGTTTTAGGTTCGATCCCCATTTAAAAAAATGAATTATTCAATATTTTCAAATTAAATATCTAATGTTTTCAATTTACACGCAATGCCTCAGATTAGATTGAAAGTATGGGGAATAATACGGAGCCTCTTAACACTAGGTTCCCAACTTTCCTCTGACTACTCTGCCATGTCCAGGATACAACGTGAATGTGAGAGACATAATACTTTCATTTATCTGCTCTGGTAAAAAGACAAAGCGGGGCGTTAGGTTCCGCCATTCTACACGCAATGCCTCAAATTCAGTGAAAAGTGGGCAACGTAATGGTGTTGGACACTAGGTTTCCAAGTTCCCTCCGGTTGCTTTGCCATGTGCAGCATACAGCTTTAAGCTATTAAAAGTAGCAAGTAGTAGTATTAATGTATAGCTTTCTTATTAAACTTATATCTTTATAGTGAATGTTCGTGATTTGCTTTTGTATTTTTGTTTAAAGCACTTTTTGGCTGACTGCGTCGTGTGACCAAAACACTTTCTCCTCTGATTGTGAACAAAATGTCTGTATTTATCTCATCATTTTACTTTTTGCTCAACATAAAATTTTGGAATAAAAGGGAAATTTAATGCGAGTGCTATCTACCATTTTATTTTTTGCTATATTTAATCTTTAAATATTTTCTGAAAAATATGTTATAAGCATATATTTCAAATTTGTATTTAAATTTTTAATAAATTGAAATATTTTTAATTATATTAAAATAAATAATCATAGAAACTGTGAAGCTTTTTATTTTGTAGAACTTTCTTCCTGCATCTACTTAACGTGAGCGTTACGTAACACAGTTCGCCAACCATCGATCTGCCATTATCTAATTATTACATCATCTATTATTATACAACTCCCACGCTATTGACATTTGTTAATTCACACTTTTCAAATGTGTGACCGTAAGTAATTGACTTACAAGACCATTTATTATTATACCTACTTATAAATTTGTGTAGAACTTAACTCATAGAAACCTGTTCATAATATAATAGATTATTGAGGTATCAAAAATGTTGAATTAATTAAACAATGTGTAATTTGAATTCATTTTTCCAAGTGAATGTTGGAGAAGGCACTTATCTACATGTACTTTGATACTAATTATTTAATATATATATATATATATATATATATATATATATATATATATATATATATATATATATATATATATATATATATATATATATATATATATATATATATATATATATATATATATATTAAGCAGTATTTCTGGTTATGTCATACGTGGTGGGTGGACTAATATAAACTATGTAACATTTTAAATTCCAAACAGGTCCTAGAGTCTCCACGCCACGCAGTCTCACGCCTCAGACATCTTATATAATAATTATTATTAAATGTAATTACCTTCTACATGTATAGTTTAAAAGGTTATTGGACTTTTATATATATTATGTAACACGTTCCGGCTACTTACATATATCCGGAGGAACCATATAACTAATGTATTATGCGCGTGAAATCATTAAGTAAATGCAATCAGAACCAAAGTTGCATTTTCTATTTGGTTTACTGTCTGCCACGTTAACTATCTTACTTCAAATTTAATTAAAATGTTATATATTTTATATTTATATACTTATAATAAAATTTTAATTGATGTTATATTATGAAACTTTATTTATGGTTTATAAAAATCAATTTTATAAAACTTAAAGAAAGGTTTATTTAAAGAAGGGTTAAAAATTAAAAAAGATATTTTTTAATAATAAAACTATTATAATACATAAATCTGGTAAAAAGTTGATCGAAAATGTGACAAAAATATTTAATAGACCTTGAAATTGGAATTATTTCTTAACTGAATAAATTATTCATATAATTTACAATCCTTATATTTTCTTTCACATACGCCGCCTTTAGTATGAATTTCTTCTGGCGTAGGTAAATGTTGATACATGAAGGCAGCGCCACGTAACTCTTCATCCACAACGCCATCATTATGATTGAATACAGTCTCTTGCATTTTTTTTACAAAGGGTGTTATTTTACACATTAAAAGTTGAATGCAAGTGGTTTCTTCGTCGGATTGCTGTTTTATCAATTCCTCTATTTGTTCGGGTAATGTATTGTTTCTAGCAACTTCTAGAAGGTCTTGGAGCTTTCGAGATTGTTTGTTAAGAATCCATGTTGTTAAATCTTCTGATCTGTATTGTCTATTGGGACGTTTTGGTCCAGCTAAAAATGTAGTTATCTAAAACAACAATTTATATCATAATTTTTATACTTAAATAGGTAATTAACAGTTTTATATAGATATAACACTTTTATATTACACATTTTATTTTATATACAATATTATAATTAATAAAAAATACCATATAACGTTACCATTTGAGCTACGAAAATAAGGGCGTTAACAGCAACCGCACTAATCTGGTTAGGCTGAAGTCCTAGAAGACGCACTAAATGGCGTAATGGTGATTCAGAGTATGGAACCTCATTTATATTGTAAATGGGCTTTATTTCTTCTTCGTAGTTTTCTTTACTATCGTCCTGATAACTGTGAGACTGTGGGTGTGCTTTATTCGTGTTTGGTTGAAAGGCACGAACTACAAAATCTGCCACTTTCAAAGCTACTGATTCAGAACCTATAAAATGTAAATAATTATAAAACTTATATTTAAATACTTTTATTTACTTAATTTGAGGTATAAATATTACTAGTAAGTCTACACAACATTAATGCGAGTTGGCCTCGCCAAGAATTTTTTTGAGTTTTTTTAACTCTAATAACCTACAACATATGAAACTAGGCGTAAGCACTTATTTTGTTTGAAAATGACTTTAATTATAAGTTATAATATCTTTTATCTGTAATGAATATTTTTCGTATCTCATTTTTCCCATTACTTAAGGTACTGCAAATTCTTAATTGTTGCCAAATTTAATAATTATAGGTAAGTAGGTAGGAAAAAAAATAAAAAAAACTTAAGTTTACGCATTCATTTTTGTGTGAAAAGTTAATTTCACAATCAAATCAAATGTAAGTTTCTAATAATTTTCCTTTATGATATGCCTATAAATGTTCACTTTTGCGATTTATACGTTCTCACTTAGTGACTGTACTTCATCTTATTACATTTCATAAATGTAGGTGCAGGGAAGGTGCACTATAGATTTTGATTACACGGCGAATTATTATACGCATACGAATCGCAGCAAAAATGATATATTAATGTTCGATCTTTTGTTAAGTTGTCTTTACTTAGAAGCTTGATTGAAGTGCTCCAAGAGAATATAGACCTGAATATGTGACATGATTCTGCTTAATACCGCCATGTGAAATCGAAATAAAATTAACTTGCAGACAGACAACAAAGTAATCATAGGGTGGAAGAAGTGTCGTTTTTTCTAATCGGAACCTTAAAAAGGCACCCGTAAAATAATTATAAACATAAACGTTATGTTATTCAAACATTGTACTTACCTAAAAATTCTTTAGCCAATTTAATACCGCTGTTCAAATGATGTAAAATACTATCACTTCTAAAGTTATCATTTCCTGCTACGAATTGAAATAAAATAAAGAATAAAACTAGTGACGCCATCTTAAGAGACCGTACGTAACTACAACAGCGTAGCTTATGCTCAAGTCTAAGTTATGCTTCGATACTCGGTGTGATGGCTGCGCAAGCGCATCGCACTAGAGCATAACAATTTGGTGACATTAGTTCAACTGAATACAGGTTGCTTTATTTTAAATAAGCTATTCTGAATTATTAATTATATATAAAAATTAAATTGTTATCAGTAAAAAATGGCAAAGAACTTTCAATGTAACTTCTAAGAAATGCCGATAGATGTCACCGGTGACATCAATGATATTAAATTTTGAAATTTTATTTATCCCTGATGTTAAGATTTAGCATAACATCGAGGTACGAGATACCGTACCAATTCCGGGATTGTAGGTCAATGAGAAATAAAGCTTACAATATTGCAAACTTAATCTCATATTCATCAGGCTCATGATTCATTTTTATAAATAAGTAAATGCCTACGTTTTTTTCGCATAAAATGTAAATGGAAATTTTAATGAATGCAAAATAAAATGTAAGTATTTTTTTAATTTTAAATACTCACTTGAAAAATTTTATAATTATAGGTCTACGGGAAAACTGTATAGGTCTTGATTAAACGGCGAACAACTGTCAAGTTTATGTTGAGAAAATGAAATCCTCTTTCTCTTATATTTGTATACGAAATTAGTGCTTTTGCATAAAAAGAACATCAAATATAAAGTTTGCAAAATGTTTCTTTATGACATACAAACAAATTTTAATTTTTTTTCTTGGTTTTGATTACGCTACGAACAGCTCGTATCTTTAAAATATATTGACTTAACTGCTTGATTTGTCTGTGCTCTATGAAACCGTCAAACAATATACCGAAAGCTTGTATGCGATCTACAGGTAAGGTTAAGACCAGGCCGGACAAAGTGACTTTAAAAGGTTGCATTTTTCCTTTGGAGGTATACATTAAATTAAAAATGAGGTCATTGAGCGTCAGATAGCATCAGCAATGCATAGGTTTGATTCTTATTAGGTAATTAAGTATTTTTTTAATTTCACTGTGTATACCGTACTTGGCAGGGGAGACAGAGAGAACCTAGTGTTAAGACACTTTATCTCGTTTGCCACTTTCCACCGAATTTGAGGTATTCGGTGTTAAGTGGCGGAGCTCAACGCCGCACTTTGGCTTATTACCAGAACGAAGAAATAAAAATATTAAATATGTGAGTTCTTCGAGCCAACAACCCGTCGCGTTTATAGTCGCACTCTTGTAGGCCTGCGCCACGACAAGTGTCGAGGTAATCTATAATTATCTTCCTTTCCCTAAAATCCTAAGAAGAAAAGCAAAGCAGAAGATATGTGAATTTTAAAGCATACCACATCTCTCGAAAATATACAAAAACAGTAAAAAACATATAAAGAATATAGTTTTATAATGTTCATTATAAACGTACTAAAACATACTGTGTAAGTACGGTTTCTTTTCATTAAGATATAAGAACAATAGAGTTCAACAATGTGAAACAAGATGAAACCTACTTATTTTTTTAGCTTTAACTACTAATATTTTTATACTATCTACTTGTAAGTATAATATTGATTAATCGAATTTAATGTAACAAGTAGGTACAATGGTACAGATTACAGGTAATATTTTAAGTAAAAAATTTTTTTTAATGAAAACAATGATTTTTTATTCATATTTGAATCATATACCTAATTAAAAGCATAATACATTTTTCTTAAATCGATTTTGTAGGTTCAGACATAATGGTTGTAGTTTTCCTACTTTCATTTAAAAATATTACTGTAGGACTTTTTTTAAATCCGCTACTTGATGTTGCGCTTAGTAGACCAGAATAATACTTCTTGCGTCGTTGAGATAATATTTGGGCCATATTAGTACTTCAGTTTGCCGGTGATATCAACGTGATACAATGCTCATTCTTCTTCTATTATGTATTCTTATAAAAGCGTTAAGAGCAGACCTGACAACGGAGGAAGTGCAATATCTCAATGAACTCACTATTGACAAATTATTACAACTCAAGAGCTCATTGAAAGATTTTTCCACTGAATACTATAATGTGACAGAAACAACGCCGTCTTACTTTGAAAGATTTGGAGCCCAGGCGATGGCTATCAAAGCATCTCCTATTAAAAGGATAGAATATGAAGAAAGTCTCTACAAGAAAGGAGGATATGGAAAAATAAGCAATATTTTTTCTATGTCAGTTACTACCTTAGCTTTCTTAGCATTCGGTGGATATCTGTTGTGTTTAATTGTGCAGGCTGTTAAATCTAAACAAAATACAATTGTCACAACTCCAACCCCGACTTTTTTCGTCAACGCTGGAATAAAAAGACCTCAAACCACTTTCAGTTCTTATGGACGTCGTAAAGTACAAAAAAGAGAGATAAAGAATATTGATGTACCACCTGAGGAATTGTTTACAGCATTATTACATATATGCGAGGGTTACGCTAAGTGGAGCACAGGAAATATAAAATAGCTCTTATAATAATTAAGCCACAAATAAAATATGGATGATTCATGTTAAACAATACGTTGAAAAAAAAACGTTAATTGGAAGTAAGTTAAAGTAAATTACGCTCTATATTATGTACGTATATTTGGATATTAATGTTTAAAAAAATTACAGATTCTGTAGTTAGTGCCTACTAAATAACGTATGATTATAAAATTCCTTTACTTTCAATTACCAATTAATTTTTAGTGAAAACTTGGCAAAACGGTGTTTACATAAAATGCAGGAAGCCAGATTGCCACGCAATATACCTACAATCTGTAAACGTTTTCAAACTGTCAAATAATCTTGCTAACACCTAATAATAGCTCTATCTTCGTTTTAAAGATGCTATTGTATCGTCCACTCGAAATTCGCTACATTTCTAATTCCAAGAAAATTGTATGTATTGTTATATTAATAGAGTATATTTTAGGTTAAACAGTTTAATATTTTATGATATTTTGGTGTACTGTGTAGATGCTTGTAATGAGGGGTTCTGCGGTGTATCTGTCATCGTTCGAGATCTACTGTTTACAGACCGGCACCAACGTACTTCGTTAAAACATATTAACGCTCAACCGCCTCTCGTACTTTTAAAATAATTTCTGTAATGTATACCGATTTACAAAGAATATTATGTGAAATATAACATCTGTTACCAATGAAATCGTTTAGCATCGCTATATAAATATTATGTTTATAATACTTTTATGTAAGAAGAAAATAATCCAAACATTCCTTTGTTATTTTGTATGTAATATATAATATAGTACATATATACATACACAAATATATTCATAGATTATAGTATATAATTTTGATATGTTCTTGATTATTATGTATTTAAGACTATCTAGTACTTTTTATTTCATTATATATTCTGGGAAATTTTAAAGTAGCGTCTTATTAGAGTTCTAAACATAGACTAAGACAGAGTATTGTATGGGCTTAACTGTTTATTTATCTATAAATATTTTAAACAAATTTTTAAGTAAGCTCCATACAAACTCAGCGATGGTACAGATAAAAAATCGCCCTCCCCATACGATTTGCTTATGATTACAAGCCTGAGAACAGTAGTCTCTCAAGTGTTTACTTATACAGACCGAAGTTATTCAAAACACGCCTTAAATTTCTTTCATTTTTTTTTTACAGAACTTGTGTATAAATATTTTGTTTCAAGATTATTTTCCATTATTTACACAACGATAAAAGTAAGAGTACGGAGAAATATCCTAAAAAATTGAAGATTAAGAGACAACTAGATTCTCAAAAAGATATAAAATATTATAACATACTATTTTGTTTAACCTAACTTAAGAATACTTCAAAATTAGTACAAAAAATCATGTCACTTTGTAAGAATAAAGAGTCCAAAAATGTGTTACCTTATTATTTCTGTAATACCTACCTAACAACATTTACATAATCAAATCAATTTAAATGTATTATACTAAAATGCTGTAAATTTATTCATTTAGACAATTTTATGATCAAGTCGAAATTAAAATCTATAAAATAATATTGCTTAAAATTATTAAATAATAATTAGCAAAGCGAGCTCAGGCCGTCTTTAAAATTATATTCACATTAACAAGAGTATTGCTGAATAAATAAATACATATTTAATTACTTTATTTATTATACGAGTTAGTGTATGTAAATTGTAGGAAATATTCCTGTTCAAGGTACGTTGGTGTTATACCGTATCGTGCCGTTACAACAGTATCTGTCTACAGCAAAAGTCTCAGCTTCAGCTTATCCTAAATTAATGTGATATTACGTTAGTTAAGATGATGAAAGATTGCATTGCTCCATATTCTAATTTCTCTTTGCATTCTCCATTTAATATGTTGGGGTACATATGACGTACATATGAGCGGACGGTTTGAGCTTCTGTACGGTCTCGCCTCTTCACCACATCTTCGGGGCGGCCGTGACTCGTTGACCGTACTGTATAATATATTTTATGTACCGTAACTATAATCTATATAAAATATATTTCTATTTATTTTGGATGGAACATTTAGAATAAGTTGTAACTTTTATTTAATATAATATAGAGATTGCTGATGTGAAGCAGTCATGGTGTAGTGGGAAAAGCATTTGTCGAGGGTATGTAAGCTTTTAATTTACATTTTCTCGCTTTGGTGACGAGGCAAAACGTGGCGTTGAGTTCCGCAAACGCATAATGTTTAATAATAATATAAACATAGGAGGTTTGTACCTATAATTAGCCCGATGACAGATTCCAAATCCAAAAGTATTCAGTTTAGTTATTTTATTATGGAGTTCTAAGTGTGCCAATTTAGAACTCAAAATTCATAGATACTTATTTTGTTCATTTTTCATCGACTAAAACTTTGTTATCTATATTATGTATTATTTTAGCTGTAACTTATAAATATTAAGTACTAATCAATATGTCACAAAGATGTGATATAAAACAGATAGCAATCATTGAATGGTGCAATTTATTGGTATTATAGTCTCTATTCCCGTTAATGTGATATAAATGGAAACAAAATGGCACTAAGGTCAAAGGTTTACGATGGTGGGACTTCAAACTAAATTGAATTTGACTGAAATCACCTCGTAAAGGAATTGGAGTCGTGATTGCAGTCGAGGAATCCAAGTTATCGCAGAACCATGTAGGAATAAACTATAATAACTTCTAAGAGTAAGTATAGTTAAGTAAGGAAAAAAAAAAAATTGTTGTGTTGTAAAATTTCTATTTTACAGATAAAATTATTACTTATGTGTATGAATGAATAGATAATATAGTCTATGTACTAGGATAGGTATAAAATTACGTTGTTTAAAAAAAACTGGTCAAGTGTAAGCCGGCCTTAAATTTTAGGATAGTAGGTCAACAGGAATTACGTCTTATAAAAGTTGATAAAATAAAATTTACTTTGGAATGCACTCATTTAAAGATATATAATTCTAAGTTTGAGATATTTTTTATTTGTAATATGAATACAAATTTCCCTTAATCGGATTTTTGTACTACAGGTTCTCACTTCTTAACAAATGCTATAATTGTATTTCTACGAAAAACAAACTTTAGTTTGCGGATGGGTGCACCCATTTTATATAAAATGAATTACACATACATATAAGTTTGTTATATTTGTAATTCATTTTATATAAAAACTATTTTTCTCTATAAAATACCTATAAATTTTGGGATCTTTTTCTTAGCTTGTATTGTAAGTTTTCACTTGTAGATCTACTGCAGATCCATTGAAAGTAGTTGATATCGCGTCAACGAAAACGATTCATAAATGCTCATATATTTTGATTGTGTTGACTTAGAAGCTTGATATTTTCTTTGCTCCAAAGCACTGTAGACCAAAATATTATCATACTAATTTCGGTTTATACATATAAACCACACGGTTTCGAGATAAATTATCTTGGCAATCATACAACAAAGTAAGTGTAGATCCTACTGTCCTATGTTCACATTTTAAAAGAACATAAGATATAAACGAACACTTACAACAGTACAGATATTTTTATAGCATCACATTTAGTCCGTTCATCAGGTTGCATTTCTACGCGTAATAAAGACACAGTATGCCTACTTATCCATTAATATAAGGCACATTCCCGCATGTAACTTTGTGTCCTTGTTGGATATTTTGTCCCTATCCTTTATCAGTTTCACGTTGTATCCCGCTCAGGGTAGGGAGAGAGAGAACTTGGGAACTTAGTGTCAAGACACTCCTTTCCGTTACCCACTCCCTGCCGAATTTGCGACATTCCGTGTTGAATAGCGGAAATCAATGCAGAAGAGCGAAAAAATTAAAATATTTTAATTTTATTGCCCCGAGTGGGGATCGAACCCACATCAACCCCATCATACTGTTGCACTCCTGCGCCATGACAGGCTTCAACAATGCACTCACCATGTTACTATAATACTATAATTTACTATCAGATATTACAGATGTGTAATTTTTGTATATATGTTAGTGGAAAATATTTTTATTACGGTGTTATTTCATTATTTCTAAGAGTAGAGGCTGGACTATATCAGTCATTTCTATCATGTTACAGGTTTTTAATGTTTACGTAGCTATGCCCGAATAACTGTGTAACCTACTAATGGAAATATTTCATTATTTCTTTTAGTTTGCATCCAGTTGTACAAGAGATGGATCTGCAAAAGTGTCAAAAGTTAGTGTTATTGTGCATACCGGAAACAATAGTGTGTCATTATTTTTTTATTCATTTGTCATTATTTTGCTTGAATATATATTGCGGTTTTATTCAGGTACTTAAATATATGTAGACTTATTATACAACATTTACGAAGACTTATTCCTATTCATAAAATTATACCTATCAACATTTTTAACAACTAGCCTTTAAGTATTTTTTTCATGATTTTATCAGCAGGAAATATATTTTTATTTGAAAGCTATATTTACACAGAAATGTCTTAAGGATTAGCAAGTATAAATATTTCTCCCTTATCGTAAATATTGTTTAATAAATATTTATTCAAAAGAGCATAACGCTTTATATTATTTATATAGGCACAGCGGACCGTTAGTATTTCTTACGCATTATATGCTAGACTAATAGCTAGTTACTGTCCGTACATGCGTACACACTAAGAGTTTACATTAAGAAACTCACAATAAATATCTCAAGCAACAGAATACATCGCGCACTCTGTTGACAAATCCCGCAATAAAATATAAGCATTTACAATAAAATTAATTATTATTTACACGACACGACCGGCCAAAGATATAGCGAAATCATAATGAGGATATGACCATATTTTTACTTGCAGGTTCCAAGAAACATAAAATAACTATGTACTTATTTGTATATTTTGTATAGTTATTATATTTCTTTACCTTCAATAATGAATCTGTCGAAAATTCTGTGGTGATCCAGTTTGGGCAAAAGCATAGCTAATCGTGCAAGATGATTTTAATTGCGAATGCTACTCGAAAAATGCTTGGCATAATTCATCCAGTGTTAGAAAATATTTACTAAAAATAAATATTTTCTAATACTAGAAAAGTCAGATAAAGATTTAAAATTTGTGTTTTAAAAAGTAAACTTATTTTCTGTTGCTCTATTTTTGTTCTACAGACAAAAGGTTTAAAGTACCTAAAATATTTAAACAGTACATGCTCTACAATAAATAAAATAATGAGATATAGATATTTTCCATCGCTTACTCCTACAAAAGTATATCCATATAATGTCTTTACGTGGTCCACCATGCTGGAGGTCCGGGGGCCCCGCGGCGCCCTGCTTTATCGCACGCTGAGCGCGCCGGACACCTCGCACCCCCCACGCCCTAACTAGGCTCTCCACGCTTTAAAATACTCATTCACTATTTTATTGTTTTACTTAAATTACATATTTAGTATATTTTATGTTTATCTAATAAATATATGTATTATTTTTTTATTTTTTTAGTATGTCGCCTCAAACGTAGAAAATCAATAGGAGGAATATGCGGGAAACTCTATTTAAATTGACTAGATGTTAACTTTTTATTGCAGTACTAATTAATTTAACAAAAAAATATTTACTAATTATTACGCCAATTAGTTTACGATTGTGGTGTGTCGTCAATGATTTTCACATATGTATTCTAATTAAGAAATACATAATATGTCTATAAACGTGTTTTTAGATGAGGAAATAAGGATTAATTATTGCCATTATAGAGTAAAATCTGCATTTATAACGATTACATTAAAATTATATAGCAAAAATACTGCGTCCAGATTTCGCGCGGTAGTACGCACACCATAGCGTAGTTTACGGCCATCCTGCGGCAATCATAATTCGTCTCCAGCCTCCGCGGCCACTCAGGCGTCTCTCCGGACTTTTATTGTGATTTACACGCGTATAACCTTTGTACCTTTTTGTACATTTTGTGCTAACAACTAGTTGGCGTAATGGTTTGACTTAACGGTTCAATATCTGCTGCGTTATCTGATTAACTGTTTTCCAATATGGGATTTTAATGTATCTTAAAAAGACATTTCATTGATTTAATATCTCATTAATATGCAAATTTGGATGTAGCTTTGAATTTTCTTTAAAATTTTATTTAATGTGTGTAAATTATTTCTCAATGAGTAATTCGGTGTGATAGAAGTGTTTTATATAAGCTATTATTAGTCTTTTATTTAATTATTATTAAAAAAATCAGTTCAAGTGCGAGTTTGAATCGCTCTTCGAGAGCTCCATATAAATTTCAAGACAAAAATCGGATAAAGGGAAATCCTATAGGGTATGGGAATAGGAAAATGTTTGAATTTTGCGGGGAATAAAGTTTAAAAGAAAAAAAAGGGACAAGGAACCCTAAAAATGCAAAAAACCGTTCAAGTGTGAGTCCGGCTTATATAATTAATAATTAATAATTACTTATAAGTTGGTAACCGTTTTTGTTTTTAATATAAATATTTGTTATCGAAAGTTTTTCTTTATTTGTATGGCAACACTTCGTGCTAATACAAGTTTCATAACTGTAAGTAGTTTCTGAACTCCAAGTAACCGTAGCATTGGATATTTGATATTGATTAAAGCTTTATCCTTCAGGCCATATTCTATTAATTAATTTGAGCATCCCTACATTGTTTTTACATATATATTTAGTATGACACGATTTTTTACTTTTCATTATCTTATCTATAGATACCAACTACCTATTTTTATATTTATGGATCACAACTGCTATTAAGAAAGCTTTTAATAATTTAAAGAAATCAATACAAGTCGTCTAAAGTTTTTAATATAAATAGAAAAGTCGATTACAAAATAATTCCTAAAGTCCATAATCGTTAAATATGCCAATATATTGGTAATTAAACTATGACGATACTTCTCTAAAAATCTCAGCAATAAAAAACTCATAAAACTTTTAAGTCATAATAGTGTATTGGAAGATAATGAATATAAATCATAACGTTATTGATAGAAATAAATGCCATTTACATATTAGCTATTTCTATAAAAAATCAACATATCGAGCTAATTCTTATAACGATTCGTCGATTGATATTAAATTTCATGGAGGAACGTTATAAAATATGATTATGCAAATATTATTAGTTCTTAATAAACAGTTTAAGTATTTGATGGGCGCGCCACACGAGACGGGACTAATTACAATAAATATACAACGGCGCATTAGTCGATCAAGTTCCATAGTTCGTGTTATTTATCGGAACTAATAAACATGATGTACGGTTATCGGCGTAATTATTTATTTTTTATGATTGTTATGTATGAACAGATAATATAAGTTGTATAAGCTGTTATAGGATCCGTGGAGTTTACCACGATGTTGTTATTTATGGCGTTTATTGGATTCAAGCTTTTCCCCAGGCGACATGCTCTAACTGATCATGCATTTCCTATTAAGGTATCGTTCGATATTCTTGTTCATTTTAAATATATTATCGAATGAAAACCGAGTATGTTATTTTTTATACATACAGTATTTAAAGATAAAATTTACAAAGTTTATACATAATATCTACTTATCTATTAAATAAAATAAAAGCGAAGGTAAAAATAAATTGACAATCAAACTGACATTTTTAAATTTCTGTTACTTTATTGAGAAAATTATAAAAATATGTTTATGTGTATTTTATAATCAAGATCACCACATCCGATAAAATTTGAGCAGCAGAAAGCTTTTATGACCTCTTTAAATGAGCAGTATAAGTGTCTTATAACCAACAAGGATCCTCATAATCATTGTTGGGATAAAAATATCACCTATTACAAAATAACCTTCTAGCTGTGTTCGAGCCAGTCTTGTTCGGCATACTTATGAAGATAATTCACGTCAACAATACACTTTATTAACAGTTAGTTATGCGCCGTTTGATGATATCGCGTCTACAATTAAATATTAATATGTGTTCGAGAGGTCGTAGGCGGCTCAAGAGATTTATCGAGCTGTTTAAAGGGCCTTTGGATTCTGTTTAGTAACAATATGTAAGTTGAAGGTGAGAAATGTGATTAATATCAACCGGCGTTCGTCGTTACGTAGTTCGAGTTCCATTTCTTGTGTGTCGACTATATAATTACCTATAATAAATTTGCGAGCTCACTATTTACCTAAAAATAAATATTTTATGTTTTCATTTTGCTCTGGTAGCAAAGCGCGTCGTTGAGTTTCCCCACTCAACACGCAATGCGTGTATCGTGATTGCTAATTTTTTGTTTAGTTATATAATTCATAATTATGGAATCTTATCCGGTAAATATTATAATCCAGCAATATTTTTGATCTTACTATAACTACTAAGTATATCTGTACTAGTGGCATCTGTGCCAAACCAAATTTAAGGATTTTTTTTTGTGTGTTTTCATATGGTTATTACACGTAACAGATAGTAATTTAGAACTTTTTTGATTTCATTTGGTATCACTC
Organism: Eueides isabella; assembly: GCA_019049475.1. NCBI lineage: Eukaryota > Metazoa > Arthropoda > Insecta > Lepidoptera > Nymphalidae > Eueides > Eueides isabella. The sequence continues at coordinate 9,221,947 of CM032389.1, read as the reverse complement.
GCAAAATGTTTAGTTATTTCATATGTACCTATCTATGGAGACAGTAAGAACGCGCAGTAAGTGAACTTTTTCTCATGTAAATGTCGATCCCATGGTAAACTGGGACAAAGGAACATATATTACACAATTGTACCTTTCAACAAAAGTGTCATAAAAATTGAACTAATTTTGCCAAAGGCACCCGGACAGGCTAAAGCCAACAGACGTACAAAAATATTTTTTCTTGTGTTTTAGTAGGTATCGCGCAAATAACAACATGAACTTCAAAAACTGAGACTATTTTGATATCAACAAATATATTGTATAGGTGGAGCATATGTGCACTCCATAAACGGTTAAAGTTACGCAAAAAAATATGTATGACAAAGTTGTTCTCCCTAAAAAGTTTTAAAAATGTCTGCTACAGCCTATTTTTTTACTGTTTTATTAAACATGTGCTTTATCGTTATGTATAAGTCAAATAGGAATTAAGCTTAATGTAGACTGTATAATACATCCTGTCATAACGAATTTTTAAATCCTTTTTTTTCTTCGTAACGTAATTTTCGAGCGCAGTTTTGCATCCAAGTACTTTGCTGTATTTTTTCATAGTTATTTGGTGGTTAATGAATACGGGTTGATTTCACTCAATTTAATTTAATTCTCCAAAGTTTTGTCCAATAGCTTCTATATTCTGTTGGCAGCTTCTTGGACTTTTTTCGCTGCTCCTATAAGATTTTTTTGCACAGCCATTATGGTAGTGCCATCAGAAAAATGTTATGGCATTATTTCTGTAAGATGTTATTTAAGATGATTGACCTGATTTTGCCACTATTGCTGCTCCTGTCCATAGATTTGACATATATTAAAGTTGCAGTGTTGAATAAATTTAACTATCGCTTTCCTTGGCAGATTATGTAATATATCTCTTGACGTCAAAATAAATCCAGAACATTTTTCTGGCTGTTGTATTTTTGGGAGCCTACGGCCCATTTCCCAACTCTTAGTTTTAGTGGCGGAAGTGAGTTGTCTATATATTGGTCATTGGTTAGACTTTGTAGGTTGGAATCAGTTAAGTCACTGTCATACCTTTGTATTTGCTGTTTTAATATTTTGTGAGATTATTCAGTTTATTCTTATCTCTCAGAGATCTAGATTGATGCCATAGGTTTCGCTGTTTCCACTTTTATTTATCGCTTATCAGTCGCTTATGTCTTATCGTGTATTTTCTCATGCACACATCTGTCTAAGCTTAACAAACTTATCGACTACCATATTTAGTTATTCACTATTGGAATCTTCAGCGCAACTTTTAGAACTATTTTTCGGTCCATGTCTATTCTGAAACTCTCCCAATCCGTGTATGTTTATGCTGGAGTTTTATCTAAGTATAAAACCCTTTCATTTGTTTCTAAATAGATTGCAGTTTGATTGTAGGACCTCCTACATGTTTTAAAATCAAAAAAGTCAATCAAGTCAGGAACTTTGTTTGGGTAAGTAGGAGCTCCTGTTAATATTACATTATCTTACTGCACACACATTAGTTCTCTTCCCTTTGTATTAGTTAGCCTAAAGCTCCAATATGTATTCTTTCCTTGTGTTCTTTTATTTGTCGTCACACTATGTTATAGTGGATTTTCCTTTAGTCACCTAGGCAAAACACAATTTATCGTCTAAGCCTTACGACTTATATTTGTTCTGAAAGTAAGTTTTTTGCTTGTTATTGGTGCTGTTGATTTTTAATGATTAATTGGCGCTTTTTTACAATCTTTAGTAAAATGTTTACTAGTACACTTGACACATCTAGGCTCCTTGGCACATGATTTGTGTGTATGTCCATTTACCTGGCATTTTTTATACTAGGGAATCAATTTTGTAGTAAGAAGAAGTTGTACTTGTATATTTAATTTCATAGATCCTTAATTTTTTCTTGTATGCTGAAAGTAAGAGTAAACATATTGGGTAGCTCTTTGTTGTGATACGTTAGCACTTTGCACAGTGTACGCGTTTGCATTTGACACGACTGTTCTCAGCGACAATCGAACGATCACTGAATCCCGACCCCACTAGAGTTCTTAGACACTCTTACGTTGGTTCAAATTATAAAATTTATCTTAATACATAACAAAAGGAAACGAAACTTTATTTCACTTCTATTATAAAAATATAGAATTAATACAGTTTTCTTTGACAGAGAGACCCATTCTATAAAATGTTATAAGTACATAAATCATTCAAGTTTACTTACAGTAGAGTTTTTTATAAATATGCACAAGTTAACTTACAATAATGATATCGATATACAACTATTTAAACACCAATAAAGCATGACACGGTAAAATCTCGAATGATATGCATATTGAGAAAGCATTCGTGTATGAGAAAAAAATACATAAATATGTAGGATGAACGAAAAAAGTCAATTGATTGCCTCCTCCCGTACGTAAACATGTCCGTGAGCGCTCTCGTAAACTGTAAGAGGATATTTTTAACAGCGTCGATATTTAATATTTATGGTGACACAGACATCCAATATTAACTACAGATTTATATAAGTAACGCTAAGATACCTATACTAATTGATTGTGCCTTTTATTCGATTTAGTAATAATTTGTTTAATTTTATTTTATTTTATGAGCTTCAACGATTTAATTTCTTTCTTCAAGTTGTAAAGTTTTTTTAATTGCAATATGATTGTTCCTTTAAAAGTGAAATCTTATTGATGACAAAACTGCTTAGAAAAAATGTTGTGTCAAGTGTTACATAATTACACTATACATACCGCACATTAAGAGGTATGTGAAACAGGTAGATTATCTGATTTATTGACAATTTAATACTACATCCTCTAAAGAATGTTTAACATATCACGCTAATGCCTCGGAAAAATACATGTTATATATATTTCTAAACATTTTATCAGATCTTTTTTTAGTTTTATTTGTTTTTTAGCTTATATTTTCACCTACTACTACGGCATTGAGACCATGAAAGGAACTAATTGCAAAAATATAGCAAAAAAAATTGGTGCATTGTCGCCGATCGCGATTCACGTGTTTTGCAATCAAACTTATTACTTGATATCGCGTCAAATTTACGTACCCTTTTTTTCGATCAACGCGTTTACTTTTTTAAGATTTGATTTGTAACAGATTTTCGAATAGGAAAACACGCGTCTTGGTTGCGCTTCCGTTGTCCGTGCCCGTGAGTCTGATCACGCGCTTTAGACAACCAATCTGCTCCCGTATTTGAAAAGTATGCTATATATAAAATTATATTTTTTTTGATATGTTCAAATCACGTCAAAGTAAAGTTATTTTTTACGGTAATAGTTATTTATTACACTTATAATTGTACTCGCTCAGCTTCACGCTGTATTCCGCACATGGCAGGGTAGGCAGAGAGAACCTGGAAACCTAGTGTTAAGACACTCCGTTCCACTTCCGTTACCCACTTTCCGCCGAATTTGAGACATTGCGTGTTAAGAGGCAGAACCTTGTACCAGAGCGTAGAAATTGAAAATGTTAAATATTTCATTTCCTCGACTGGGGATCGAACCCAGAACCTGTCGATTATAGTCACACCTCTTTCGGTCATCATCGTCAGTCCAAATCTGACTTGACCGGGCTGTCACATTAAGGATTAAGCAATTATCTAATTATTTTTCATATCACCACAAAGCATGTCATATTTTTCATAATCAATATTTTTGCTTATTACTGCACTATATATTAACTTGAAGGCTCCCGAAATTGAACCTCATCTAATAATAGTGTTTTATCTAAATTCACATATCTTACATTACGATGTCAATAAATCTATTTAGGAAGTACCATAAAAGTTCAATTATAAATAAAACCATATGAATGAATGATGAACGGCCGTCGCTCCCGGGCATCGGACAAGAAGGATGTTATTTTGTTTGTTGACTCAGCTACTTTAAGTTTGGATGGCCTAATTGTAGCGGGTATCACAGTGATCGAGATCGGGCATTAACATGATGCTAGTCGATAAATCTCTTACAGATCTGGAAATAGTATGTATTTATTTTTTTGCAAAATTCTATGATATAAATGCTTAAATAACATGTTTAAGAAATTGACTATATATTATTTATTGTACTATAATTAGTTACTAAGTAATTATAAACTTATTTTGTTTATTTTGTACCTAAAAGTATCTACGTTTTTCTACTTTTGTAACTGAATTAAATCACGTGAATTTAAAACTTTTATTTAAAATATTTTTTGTCGTATTTTTAGTAGAATTTTTGAGTTCTGCTAATAGGAAGGTACATTTTTCTGTTTACAGGGATTGTGGAGAACCAACTAGGTAGCTATTGAAAGCAAAAAATATGTTGGTACTGTGATGAACATAATTATTTAGTATATAATACGCCAATATAACTTTACTTTAACTCTATACTATAATAAAGTAAAAATATTTGTGTCTTTAAATTGAATGTATTTGCTGCTGTAAATAATGAAAACAAATCTAAAGTTTTTAATCGTCTAATTTTCTCTTCGTACACACATTTTCTGAACTACTGAACCCGTTTGATTGATATGTTTTTTTTTCTATTAGGTTTGTTGACTTCTATTAAAAATAGTCTCATTTAAAACTAATTATATTATATTATTTATATGTTGTTGTAGCTATTAGGTTTGTTGACTTCTACTAAAAATAGTTTCATTTAAAATGAATAATATTATATTGTTTAAAATAATTTCGTAAATAAATCTTAAATTGATTATGAATCTAGTATACGTTGTGGAAAAAATATACCGACTTTTATTTAGAACTTTTAAGTCATATATGATTTTTACGATTTCCAACGTTTACGCTGCGTAAATACTAAGCTGAAGATTGAGACTAAGCTATCTTGTTGTTGTATTTTAAAATGAAAGTCCTTCCTGTTTTTTTTTATGAAAAAGCCGGCAAACGAGTGTACTGGTCACCTGATGGTAAGTGATCATCGTTGTCCACGACTCTCTGTAACTCCAAAGGAATTATAGGAGCGTTGCCGGCCTTTAAGGTGACACCGGGGCTCGGCATTACCCAATGCGAAACGCAGCCACGTTGCGATGACCGCTCTGCTCCCTCTGTTTTGTTTAATAATTTTATATATTTTAAGATATCAATTTTATTGTTATGCTTTAAATGAATAATAATGTACTGTTTATAATAAATAACTTTTTGTGTTTTTTACTTTGTAACATAAAAAAAAAGTCAAAGTCCTCTAGGCTATCCTTTAAACATATACTGTGTGGAGTGTTATTAGAACTTCTAAGGGGAAAAGTCATACACACATATTTTTGTGTAACTTTAACCGAGCACGCAGAAAAACTATTAAGTAACTTCCTGTTTTTAATATTAGTACAGTTAATAATATCATAAAAATTTTATTGAAGTAGCCTGCCTGTGATTCCAAAATAACCGTATTTTTCGAAAGTGTATAATTATTTATACAATATTAAGACACTTGTTTATCGATATGTTTTCTGTATATCTGGGCTGATCTCCGGAACGGCTAAGCCAATTTTTTGAATTTTACTGTAGTTTCCAGCTTCACGCTGTATCCCGCACTAGGCAGGGTAGGCAGAGGGAACGGAAGTGAAACCTAGTGTTATGACACTCCGTTCCACTTCCGTTCCCCACTTTCCGCCGAATTTGAGGCATTGCGTGTCGAGTGGCGGAACTCGACGCCCCGCTTTGCCTTATTTCCAAAGCGAAGAAATGAAACATTAAATATTTAAATTGAAAATATTAAATATTTCATTTCCTCGACTGGGGATCGAACCCAGAACCTGTCGGTTACAGTCACACGCTTGTGCCGCTGCGCCACGACAATTTTACTGTAGTAAAATTTAGAATTGAATTAGAATAAATAAAATTTATAATTTTACTGTAGTAAGTAGTACAAGCGTGTGACTGTAACCGACAGATTCTGGGTTCGATCCCCAGTCGAGGAACTTAAATATTTAATATTTTCAATTTAAATATTTAATGTCTCATTTCTTCGCTCTGGTATAAGGCAAAGCGCGGCGTTGAGTTCCCACTCAACACGCAATGCCTCAAGTTCAGCGGACAGTGGGGAACGGAAGTGGAACGGAGTGTCTTTACACTAGGTTCCCGGGTTCTCTCTGCCTACCCTGCTTCGTCTGGGATACAGCGTGAAGCTAAAAAAAAATTAAAGAGTGTAAAAACATATCACCTCTTTCTCTTTCGAGACTAGCTGTTTATGTTATACTGTCCTCCTGTACCAACCTTAAGGTCACACCAGGAGGACCAGTATACCTGCAGACTGGACGGAGGCTGATGAAGTTGGACATGTTTGTCTGCCCGGTACAATTGTCACCAGGGCTTCTGACCTCGCTCGCAGCAAGTAATTGTCATCACCGGCTCAAGTCGAAGGGCTGCTTGATGGACCTAGAGCGGTTTGGAGTGACTGATAGTGGCGGCCTAAGTACCCGGTTCCAATCCCAGTATCCAAAGTATCTGGTTCAGGCTAGGGCCGCGGGACGCGTGTCGGGAAGTGAGTGTGCCTTACAACCCCGGTACCAACTGGAAACTGGGAGTCGGCTTCTCTAGCGGCCTTAGCGAAGTTAGTCGCGAGCATGCTGGACTGCGTGCGGGAGGTGAGCGTGCCTACAGCTCCGGCGCCTATTTGGAAAAAGAGGTAGCGTGATCGAAGACCGTCTTCCATCTGGTAGGCGGTCGGAGGTTGCGTGTGGCAACTTACTTTGGGTAAGGCCCAAATACACCCAGAAATAGTGTAAAAAATGTATAGACAACCATAATAAATTGGTAAATATCTTTTTCCTAAATTCACTTAAATAAAATTCAGTAAAGAAGAAACGGGGGAAGCCGCGCGTGCTCCACTAGTCATTTAATAAAGTCATATAATGTCTTTCACAAATTAAGTTCTTAATCATATAATCTTTATATTTAATAATTACCCTTGTTGCCTAGTATGTGATCAGCCTTAGATATAATAAATCTTGTCAAACAGCAATTTCCGGAAAGTCATTTGAATCGAAATAGCAAAAGAATCTGTGAATGCAGCCGTTTGTCGAATTAAACATTCACAAGGTGATAAATTAATTTGATTTGGCAGTTATAGCCACGTTTTTTAATGAAACTTACCTACTGTTTTCCATATATCTTCGGACCTTGATTTTATGGACAATAGAAAAGATATATTAGACGAAATTTGGATAAAACAACTAACGCTATGTATATATATATATATATATATATATATATATATATATATATATATATATATATATATATATATATATATATATATATATATATATATATATATATATATATATATATATATATATATATATATATATATATATATATATATATATATATATATATATATATATATATATATATATATATATATATATATATATATATATATATATATATATATATATATATATATATATATATATATATATATATATATATATATATATATATATATATATATATATATATATATATATATATATATATATATATATATATATATATATATATATATATATATATATATATATATATATATATATATATATATATATATATATATATATATATATATCTATATATATATATATATATATATATATATATATATATATATATATATATATATATATATATATATATATATATATATATATATATATATGTATATGCATGCATATATAAATGTTATTATGTATCAAAATTATAATAATAATTATGATATTCCTTACGACAAATTGTTGCTGATTTTGTAGCTACACGCTGCTCCGTGCTATTATGTGCCGGAACATACACGAGCACATAATAGCACGGTAGAGGCAGAAGTAGCTTGGAGACTAATATTAGGGTACACTGTTTCCCATAACACATTCCCGCTCTCCACTTTCCCACTTTCCGTCGAATTCTCAAGGCGTGTTATTGTTGACGCAACTCAACGCTGCCACTTAATCTCGTTACTAAAGCGGAGTAAAAATCGGGCCCACAACCGTCGTGTTCAACCGCCTCAACGATGTATTCAATAAGTACATTTAAATTCATTTTAAAAAATATGAGCAGCATTTACGCGATACATCGGAAAATTATAAAGTAAATGATTATAGTTATAAATTATAATTCAAGATTGCCCTGAGAGTTCACACGTGTGGACGAATACATTTTGTGGCAAATCTTTTGATCCCATTGACGTTGGTTTACGCATTGCACTGTGCTTGTTCGCGTCTGCCGTAGTACCTACATGCACTTACGAAAGTGTGAAGTAAGATTTATAGTCTTGGTATATGTAATATTCAACATTCCATTTTGTATTATCAATATTTACAGTATATAGTGTAGATATTTATTTAGGCGTGTAATTTCATAGCCCTGCGAAGGAAATAAAATAAAGATATAAAATATTTTTTTTAGAAAAATATATGAGATTAATCCAAAAAATATTTTAAATAATGATTATACACAGAAAACTGATTATAAATCATGTATAGATAGTATAAATTGTACTTATGTAAATGATTACCTATACATTCTTAATAAGTAAGTATGAATGGTGCCTAGCATTAGTTCCTATAGTGATAGCTGCCAAAAACTTACTTTTTAATCAGATCACATCGCATGGTAGTTGCCCAAAGGCTATATATATATATATATATTCCCATGTTAAAATACATAGCACCACATAGCTACCTAATAAAAACTATATAAAATGAAGTGTTATATCTGTTTATATAGGTACGGTTAAATTTTATTACTTACAAATATAAACTTCGGCGCTCCACCTCCGGTAATTGTATTAAGTAAACAATAGCACGCGGCTCTTCTCGATGTAATGATTGCATCTATATCGGTGGCGCGGACGAACCACAGGTGGTTCTGACAAGCAAAATAAACTAAACCGTAATCGATTTTAGAGTTAGAGCCAACAGTTGTTCGTGAATGGAACGATTTATCAGGTATTTAAAGATTGGAATATTTGATCGGTCTTACATTAAGTTTCGTCGTATAAAATCGGTTAATGAGCGTGCTCCACTGTTTTAGTCTCTGTAAATAAATGAACTTGGGTGGCGGAGGTGGTTTTTATCGAATCTACTAAGTACTAAGTACAGTAGCTATATACTACACTGCCCAAAATGATGAACCCATTATTAGGAAGCTCCGTTATGTTTTCCATTTTTCACCGAATGCCTCAAGCATTGCGTGCTGAGGGACGAGTTTGCCTTGTTACCAGAGAGAAGAAATGAAAACAATTAATATTTAATTTGAAAATCTTCAATATTTCATTACCTCGAATGGGGATCGAACCCTAAACCTGTCGCGTCCACAGTCACAAGCTTTTGCTCTTGCTACGATAGGTCACCTTATTTTTCATTGGTAGTTATTTGTTAAAAGCTGTAGTTAGACCTATATGTCAGGCTGGAACGTGAAAATGATTGAGAATTATTTATTTATTTACTTATTTATCCTTTGTTTCACACATTAAAATGTTCAAGTAACAGATTTGTATGATTTTGATCATATCCATTTATGGTCACTCACTTATAAATATTTAAAATGTTTCTTTATTTCTATTTTAATACCAAGAAAAAATGTCAATCTCTTGATTTTTTAACTTTTTTAATAACATCTTTATAATAACTTAGGTCACAGACATACGAACTAAAATAGCTTTTAGATATATTTTATAAAAGTTTTATAGCAGTGGCTATTTAACTACTTGTTATATGTAACGTAAAATAAATAAAGCTTACTTGTAGTTTTAAAGAAATACTTTAAAACGAATTTCAGTGGTTGTTTAATGTTTTAATAATTTACACGCGGATGTGAATTTCTAACACGAAACATTCAAATTCTAATAAAGATTTATGTATAACATTAGCGTTGCTATTATTTAAGTATTCCATTACATATTTAAATGGCCCATTTAACAGTTCTAAACATTTTTCATTTGCTGACGAAAGATCAATTACAGTAGAATTTACTTAATTTAATACCACTTTATCATAGATATAAATATTTTATGTATTTAAAAAGGTCCTGATATCTTTAATGTAAATGTTTGTTCAAAACAAATTGCAATTATACTGTTAAATGAAAAGTAAGTTTACATTAATATAGATATGTTACGCTTAGCCCTACTGTTACATGACGCAAGCTTAGTAGTAATAAAATTAAATTGAAGTTGCAAAGTCATATAAAACAAATTAAAGAGTCAGTTTATTGTAAACAACTGCAGTGTTTGTAACATCGGTCGTTCGAGTTTCGAAAGCACTCCATTGCGGCGCAAACGCAACGCCCAGCACGAACACGCCAATGAGATCTTCACATTTTCTATGACACGCCCATCTCGTGCGCTTGCTTCGAATAGCGCGCTGATAACGGCACACGAAGCTCAGTTTTTCAGTTGCGCTCGTTACGGACGGTTTGGTTTATGATTTTGTTTTAAATTTTGGTTATGACTTCCGTCAGTGGGGATGTAAACATATCTAAGTTAAAGTTCAGTGTAGATAGCATACTTGGGAACAATGATACGTCGTCTAGTAACCACGTACCGGAGCCACAGAGCCAGGAACCTCCATGTGCAGGGTGTGTTGCAGCGCTCTATAGATGTTGTAGAGACGAGCCTCCACTCTTACAGTTGCAACTACCCTTATCATATGCACATTTACATCCTGCCTTGAGACCTACGTCTGGTAAGTCATGGACTCAGGAGTGATCTTAATTAAATAACAAAGAAATCGAGATAATGTAAGACGAGAGCAATTTTCTTTTTTTATTTTATAAATATGACCCAAGTATAAGCGTTTAAGAAAATAAAAACATGAGAGTAAGATTAGATATTAACTTTATAAATTAATAACGTACCTACTTATATAATATTAGAAATGAGCAGTTCAGTGATATTTTTTATCATTTTTAAGCAATAAAAATTAATAGTAGGTAATATTGAATAAGCAATATTTAATCATTTTTAAAAGTTTACAATTAGGCGCCCATTTAAGCACTATATTATAAGTAAACTCCAATAAATTTTTAAAGTGAGACTGTGAGAGTAACGGCAGAATATGATTAGGTATTTCGCGAAGTGTAAATAATTAAGTAGGTACATATTGAAATTATTCCATAGATTGTAGGTACTATGTAATATAAATATAAAAAAAAAATAATTTGTCTGTATAAATACAAAAAAACCTTAAATTTGTATAATGTGTGTGTAAATATTTAATATGTATCGATCATTTTACTTAAATTAAACCAATTTAAGTTAAATTATCGATACTTTACTTGTTATCGCTTAATGTTATTTATTTCTTGACTAAACTGACCAAATTCAAAAATAACGGATTTTAAATTGTTGACAGATTTTTTTATTTAGTATTAAAAATTATTATATTTTCCTATTTTTATTACTTTGAAGTAATTAAAGTATTTTTTTCTTATTTAGTTTCTGCTTAAGCTAGTGCATACTTATAGTTATAAATTTGAATTCGTTTCTATTTTTTCCTTTTAGTTTAAATTATTGTTTGTTGTTGAAAGAAGAAGAAAAAAAAATTAAAAAAGATATCGTAATCATTAGCCTCTCCAGTACTGAATGTAGGCCTATATGGGATAGTTTGTTATTAATAAATAAAAGTTTCTACGTTTCTTACAAGAACCATTTTACAAAAGACCTAATAATGTAAATTTTTGAATACATTTATATAAATTTAAATATATAAAACTAATGACTTTTTGTGATTTTTTTTTATTTTTGTTATTTTTGAAAAAAGCTATAAGCTCCTTTTTTTAATTTGGTTATTTGTTTTCTTTTTTTAACCTTTACGCTGTATTCCGCCCATGACAGGGTAGACAGAAGGAACTTGGAAAACTATTGTTAAGACATTCCGTTTCGTTCCCCGCTTTCAGCCGAATTTGAGACATTTCCTATTGAGTAGCGGTACTCACCGGTAACTCAACGCCGCGTTTTGTCATGTTTCAGAGCGAAGTAAAAAAAAATAATCTCCTCCAGTGCGGATCGAAACCACAACCTGTCGCATGTACAGTTACACGCTTGAGCCCTACGCTACAAGACTTATAATATTTGAAAGATTTTCTCCAAACTCCGATTCATTAGAGTTGGTCCTTGTGTTATCATTATCAGCTCGGTAATTTCTTCAGTAATGATAATTTATAACAGAAACCAAATATGTATTTATTATATCAAATTATATGAAACACATGGTACCTACGTGCTATTCAAATTTGAATGTTTCCCTCGATTTCCATTGGATTACATCATCAGATCATAATTTCGTGGTTATACCAATAAAATACCAATGGGAAAGTAGGTACGCCTCTTCCAATAAAAATATTGTTTTAAAATCGGTGCATAAATTTCGAAGAAATGGACGGACAAAGTAAAATATATAAATTTGCATTAAATATATAACGTAACGTGAACCTCTTCCTTTTCTAGTCAGTTTCGAGTGAAGTAAATAAGTCGTTTAAAATTATTAAGGCGAGAGACCAGTAGCAACTTTAAAATATCAGCTAATTGCTAAGATATTTTTATTAGTTACTAGCGACCTGCCTGCGGCTTCGTCCGCTTGAATTACACTATTTATTTACTAATCTCAATTACTTTCTTGTTCTAGTAATATTATCGCTTTTAAGACAACATCTATAGATTGAAAACTAAAATTTATAGAGATTAAAGAATAGAATATTTTTAGTAATTTTGTCAAACTAAATATTTTAAATTGACGTAACTGTTTTATTTATTTATTAACAGATTGAAATAAAATAAACTATTCACGAAAGAAACCCGAAATATAGTAGTGAAAAGTTCATTTAAATCTGGTGAGCCATTCCTGAGATGAGCGCGTATAAACTAGAGATGCCACGAATAGTGATTTGGCCGAATACCGAATACCGAATATTCGGCTACGTAATTGGCCGAAGCACCGAATATTCGGCGGCCGAATATTGGTATATGATTACGTACTTCTTGTCTCAGTCACTTTGCACGAGAGCGGCGGAGCGGGCAAAGTGAGTAGAGAAAATACAGAGAAAAAATGTGACAAACGAGATTGATATTTAATATTTTTACAATTTTTTTAAAGTCTTATTCCACACTTAGGACAGAAAATAATAAACTTAAATTTAAAAAACGTATAAAAATTTTGATCAAAGCAGGATTTGAACCCGCGCCTCTTGAAAATCTCCCTACAGACATAACACTTTAAAAAAAAAGTAAAAATATTAAATAAAATAGTATTCTCTCTTGCCAAACGATAATTCTTACGAGTTTTCTTTGGGTAGTTTAGCTTGTGGGTTCGAAAATTTGTAAAAATCTCCGTACAGAGATGCTAACAACATTAGTTGTAATAAACGTATAAGAATTTCTACGAAGCTTGGTGAGAACGAATGGCTTAGTTGGTCAGAGCGCTGGAGGGATTTTCAAGAGGCGCGGGTTTAAATCCTGCTTCATTCAAAATTTTTATAGGTTTTTTATTTAAGTGATTGATATTTATTTAAAAACTGTCCGCCTAAACAGGTCGGCAGACCATTACAAAGAATGGTCAGCAAACGCAAAATTGTATCTAATACTGACAAAATTTGCTAAGATTTATCTATCGTCTCGTGGGTGTCTACAGCGAGAGTATTACCAGAAGGATTTTTTGTTTATAAAGAAAAGTGTAATCGCTTGCTATCAACAAATGCTAAAAAAATATTTTCATTCATCTTAGCTTACCTTTGACAGATTTTAAGCACTTAAGTATGAATTTATGTATGAAAATGAACCATTTGTAATTTAAATAATATATGTTTTTGAATAATACCATATATATTTTTACCATAATTAGGTATTCGGTATTCGGCCGAATACTGCATGCTATTCGGCCGAATACCGAATATTAAAAAAAGTAGCCGAATAGGCCGAATACCGAATAGTAGCCGAATATTCGTGGCATCTCTAGTATAAACGCACAGACAAGCAGACAATTATTTTTTTAATATATCTCCCATATACAGACAGGACAGGACAGATTCTTTATAAGTATAGATTATATCTCAAATTAAAAATTGGATATTTAGAGAAATATTAACATCCTTCTAAGCGGCTTGCATCTCTTCCATGGTGATCTTTGGACTTTTTTCTTGTTTAATAAGGAATTTGGTGTTCAATTTGCTCCTTAGTTGCGGTGTGGATTTAGCACTTATTGAAGCGATAACTTTGTTATTCATGATGATAAATTAGTGAAATAATTACTTAAATACCTCAGTTTGTTATTCATTCGAATGATATATCATTAGTTAACGTCATGATATCCTCCCCTAGTAGTATAGATTAAGTATATGTTGAGGCCGCAGGAGTACAGGTGTTTTTCAGTTCAATTAACTATTTTAAACCTGGAGTTTTAAAATAACACTTATCTGTTTATCGTCGAGCGTGTTTAGATATAAATCGTTCATATAACAATCTATCTTAACCAATAATTCTACATATTAATATATTTATGTATATAAGTTTAACTTTACAAAAGCCTTACTCAATAAGAGTAAGTGCTTTGCTATTTATTAATAAAATCATTATGGCATAGTCTGGTAGAAGATTTTCAAAAGTTTGTGAAAAATTTGTGAAAAAACATAATTGAATTTAAACTCACGTATGTACATTAATAAAAATAAATTCCTAGATACCACCTTTAATTTTTGGTAACAGTTAGAATCCTAAAAGTATAAGAAAAGATTTATTACCTAAATATAATGTCCATTGAAGAATAAATTACTAAATATTATATATTGGTTTCGTTTTTTTTAAAAGAAAAGTGTTTAGAAAAACATTAAATTTTGAACAAGTGCGGAGTACGACGTGAAGGTAAAAAAAACATGAGATCAATGTAATCTTTTATTGAGCAAGCAATATGCAGTTCTGAAAATCGTACTCTTTCTGTTTGTATATATATATATAGATACAGATTTTATTTATATGTATATACCAACAGATGACAAAATTATTTCACGTGTATCCCTCACATGGCAGGGTAGGCAGAGGGAACTTGGGAACCTAGTCCGTTCCACTTCCGTTACCTATTTTTCGCCGAATTTAAGGCAAGGCGTGTTTAGTGGCGGAACTCAATCACACTCAATCCGCGTTCTGTCTTGTACCAGAGCAAAGAGATGAAAACATTAAATATTATATTGAAAATATGAAATATTTCATTTCCTCAAGTGGGCATCGAACCCACAACCTGTCGGTTACATTCATACGCTTATGCCGCTGCGCCACCACAAGCTCAATTATTTTAATTGTAGGTTTACCTACCACCAAGTATCAAATGAATTTAAATTCAGAATCAAATTACTACACTTATCGACACTGTTGTTACAATAATCCACACTGTTGTTTTAAACAGTAGGTACGTACATCTATGTCGAGGGACCTATGTATGTTAATATTTCTTTAAATATCCAATTTTTAAATTGAGATATATATAATCTATACTTATATGATATATACCGATGTCCTTCCTGAACCGAACCTAAGTCAAAACCATAGTCCATGCAGTAGCATAAAAAGGGTACACCCGCCTAAGAAGTTTAAGGTGTCAAAATCAGTCGGAAAGACGATGGCTACAGTTATCTGGGATTCTAAAGGAATTTTACTGATCGACTACAAAGAAAAGGGTGTCAACATAACAATAGAATAGATATTACACTTTCCTACTGCAACCATTAAATAAGACCATTAAAAATAAAAAGATGAGGAAAGTCTCAAGGTGGCTACGATAGCTCCTTTATTCAGCTATGGGTTTGATACCCTTATTCATTCACCCTATAGTTCATATCTGCTCATAGCGATAACTATTTATTTACAAAATTTAAAAAAGACCAAAAAAATGACCGAATACGAAGAGGTAAGGAAACAATTTTAAGCTATTTTGAAGGCGAGAAGAAAGAATTTTATAAGACGGTATGGAAAAGCTAATTTCGCATTTCAAAAAGTGTAATGAGGGTATATATGTAGAAAGGCAAAAATAAAATTATATCCATAACTTACTTGCATCATACTTATTCCCCGAACTCCGACCCCGGGACCCCTTTCCCCTCTTCCCCTCGTACTCGTGTATCTACTTTTAAATAATGTATAGTATTTATTATTTTTATTCTAAATAAAACTTAAACAAGATTTCTAACTTTAGTACTGTAATTTAAAATTCTCATATTGTATACAAAAGAATACTTCTTTAGTTACTTCATTTATTTCTAGCTGTGTACCGCCTGCCTATTCCAACGTCGTCCCCAACGCAGTCCGCGCCACGTTGCGACGTGTCCTCAAGCGGGAAACGAAAACGATCCTGGTCACGAGCTGTGTTTAGCAATTTACAACGCAAAGGCTTAGAAAGAAGATTCCAGATACAGAAATATATTACTAAACCAGACAGGCGACAGTTGGCAGCTACGCTAGGTCTTACTGATGCTCAGGTAAAATAAAAATTCGGTATTATATAATAAAGGAATATTAATTAAATAGATTTGTCTTGATGTTTTTGGACATTGATAGCTGTAGATTAGCTACTACAATGGTTTTCACACCTAGCTAGGTAACTATGATCCCTTCCCTTGGATAACTTTAAAATACTCTCAGATCACAAGAACTTTCAGGTTAAGAAGGTTAATGTTTTTACGTGTTTCAATTTACTCTACAGAAATTATGCTCTACGTAGTTATGTAATGTAATTATTATTTTTTTAACGACGGTGCGAAATTTCTATAAAATATATTTTAATTAAAAAATTTTAAGCTTTCAAGTATAAACGTATCTGCACTATGATAAGTTATTAATCGACAAATCATTAAAACAATTCATATCATACAAAAATGTAACAAATAATAGCGTGCCTATATTTTTTATGCAATATATCTATTTATCGCTTTGTGTTAAACGTACTTATTATTAGAAATAATATATTATTATTAAGAATGTTGACTTCCTGCCCTTTTCTCTATATTTTTTTAAATACTTATCTTTAATTTCATACTCTCACTAACCGCATAATTTTCTTAAAAATGTAATTATTATATTCCTGGACGTTTTATTATAATTAAGTAATAATTATATTAAAAATATAATTTGTTCTTCAGGTAAAAGTTTGGTTTCAAAATCGACGAATGAAATGGCGTCATACAAAAGAGGGTCGTGCGGGAATAGGCACAGTCGCTGCCAGAGACCCGGACTCTACAGCTACCGACGACAATGAAGATATAGACGTGGATACACTTAGTGATTAAGGGAAATATGCAACATTAATTTTGTTCATTAAAGCTCTATCCCACTTAAAGAAGTGTACGCAGATGGAATGTAATGTTAAGACACACCGATTCTCATTTTCTGTTGAACATTCGAGGCATTGCGTATTGAGCGGCAGAACTCAGAACAAAGCAAAGAAATTATATTAATTATTTATTATATAATAATTCCCTCGAGTGGAAATTGAATCACCACCACGAACGGCCACGATGACGGCGACAATGATCTTCGATAGTACCTACAAGTCCTACAACATTGATTATGCTCATTTAGTTGTTTATTGAAACATCGTTGTACAGTTCGGAAGCGGACTTCAAGGGGCTTAAATTATTTTATTTCTCCAGACTGATAAGACAAAGTCATAATCGATATTGTTCAATCAACTATGTGTAAGTAGGCGAAAAGTCAAGAGCGGCGCTTTAGACAATACGTCTAAGTAACATAATTATGCCCAAGTCATTTTTGAAATAAAATGTTTTTATATGCTTTTTAGACTAGTTCTCTAGTCATTATAATATTTAAGATGTTATAAATGTGCATTTTTAATATATTTAATTCGTTTTTTCGTTCCTAAATTACATATCCTAGCCCACGTTAATTTCGTTTAGAATTCAAGATTATTGTTTAACCAGACAGTTAATAATGGTAATTTTTATTTTTAACTAATCACCCGCTTGCGGCTTCACCGGCTTGAATCACACTATTTTATTTACACTGTTCTATTACTTTACTAAAGGTCCCCCTATAACATTTGTTTTACATATCTTTTATGTACAGACAGCGATCAGTTACAGAATTATTATAAGTATACATAAAGTCGATATCGTGTTTATATATTGTTTCCAGTTTTTTCTATGGTTCTATGGACTTTTTGTTCAATGTACGTAATAAACTCTGTGCTAATTAGGTATTACTGTTATGTTATCATTTAAAACGAACAAATCAGACTGACTGTTTCATTAAATATATTAAGAATGGGTACATAAAAAGAATGAATTTTTATGTGTACATTTTAATTTTATATCAACTTACTACAATGTAGATAGCTATGTAAAAAAATATATTTTTATAAATATATCTAATAGTGTATATACACAACTATAAATAAAACTTCATATAAGCATCAACGTTTTATTATACCTTATCTAAATATACAAAATGCCATATAAAGGCGTATATAAACTAATAATCTACAAGTTTGACTTTATTTCTAGAACTTTCATCATCTCGGAGTCTATTTGAAGGGCCATCACCATAGTGCCCAGGGTTTGTCGTACTCGGGTTTCTAAAACCACCCCTATATGGTCGTCTAAAACCTGACCCATATCTATCATTTGGTCTATTATAATAATTATCTGGACGATTATGTCCATTATTATCATACCGGCCTCTAGAATAAGGATATCTATCTCTATTTTGATAATAACTTTGTTCCCTGTAGTCTTCTGGTCTTTTGTCATAATCACTATTCTCAAAGCGTCTTCGGTTGCTGTAATTTGAATTTTCACCAGTTTCAGTGTATTTGGGTCTCGGAGGTGATGCTTCTTTACTGGACTCCCAAACTTGTATGGTTTTTTCTTCGGGCTGCTTACTCTTGGATCTACCCCTATTTTCACTCTTTCTTTCAGGTACTGGAGAATGTCTGTAATTAAATTATATAAAAACATAATGTTTAATGCTTAAATAAATGCCAATGCTATTGTCACAATTATTTTAATGGATTCATATTACACCGAAGATCATTACTACTCTATTTCTTTTTATAGGTAAAATATATTCTTTTTTCGATTTGGGTATACTAAATGTGACGGCAAAATGTTATTAATATTGATAAAAATGCTGTTTCAATGAAATGGTGTAGGCATAAAACAAACAACAAACTGTAAAACATAACTTTTAAAAAAAGAAGTAATGATCAAAATACAAAGAATACAATTATGATCATTATTTATGTAGATTATTGTATTGACTCTGTTAAAAACACTGCCCTTCCCCACTCGTCGCTGGATATCAGTATTGAGTTGTGGAACTAAACGCCGTTTGTTAGTCACCGTTAAACATTTTATATTCCCGAATGATAACTGAATCCGTAACCGTCGTATCCATATGTATCGTCACACTCATGTGCCCATCAACCACAACGGTCTTTGATATAGATTTTAATTAATAAAATTGAGGCCTGTCGTGGTGCAGCGGCACAAGTGTGTGACTGTAACCGACAGGTTGTGGATTCGATCACCACTCGAGAAAACGAAGTATTTAATATTTTCTATTTAAATATTTAATGCTTTCATTTCTTCGCTCTTGTACAACACACAACGCAGCGTTGACTTCCGCCACTCAACCCGCAATGCCTCAAATTTGGTGGAAAGAGATGAACAGAAGTGGAATGGAGTGTCTTAACACTAGGTTCCCAAGTTCCCTCTGCCTACCCTGCCATGTGCGGGATACAGCGTGAAGCTGAGTAGAGTGAGTAATTAATAAAATGACAATTTACCTGGAAGAAGATCCGCTACTTTTATCGGAGTCATCGTCGCTGGACCGTCGGTACTGCTGGTGTCTCATCTCACGTTGCCTATCGTACATATAATAAATAAATTTGAAACGTTCTAAAGTATTTTGTTCATACTAATATTAGTAATGTTAGCATTAAGTCACATTCCATCATTCTTTGTTTGAATGTTTTTGAAATTTAAATGTGCATTACTAGAAACTTTTATTTCAAGTATTTATAAGGCGCATATAGGTATGTTAAAATTATAGCATTGACATTAAAACAAACGACAGCCTAATTATTCACTATTTGGTGGTTCAAATGTGAATAGAGAATATTAACAATTTGAATTTAGAACTGCTTTCTGAGGCGGTGGATTACATAATTCAAGTATATTTTTACATACATACTTTATCTCAATTAAATAAAATTCTATGATCTGTATGTGTGTCGAACGTTTTTTTCTATTTTGAATTGAGAAGGGGTGAAATATAAAATAAAAACATAAAAAATATTCTTTAAGAACACATACAAATTTTGATAAAGAAGGCTTAGTGATGAAAGCGCTTCGACGGTTTCCAATAGGCAAGGGTTCAAGTCCCGCTTTGTTAACATTGTTTTTAATTTTTATGTCACCTAATAATTTTTCTTTCCCAAAGTTGTTATTTCTTTCCCATTTGAATTTATATGGTGTAGCATTTCAAATGTAAATGATTTACAAATACTACATCTACCTCCCTTAAATTTCTCCACGCAAGATTTAAACTTACTGTAAATAATATATTTTTTATAATTTGAAGTTAATAAATAAATAATCGAACAAAATACTAGCATATTAATTCATCTTTAAAGTACATTTTTAAAAACTTAGCATAATATGAAGTGCTTAATAGTTCCTAATTTTTTATGAGATATGTTGACTTTATTCGATTGTTACTAGCGGAGCACAACACCACTAGTGTAAGTAGCGCGGTGACTGACTTGCGGCGCAGCTTGATGGCGAGCTCGCGCATCTCCTCGTCGCGGCGCGCCTGGCGCCGGCTCTCGCGCTCGGCGCGCGCCGCCTCCGCGCGCTGGTCCGCGCGCACTGCACGCACAGTACACAAAATATTATTTATTATTCTAGCATTATAAAAAACTTCACACATTACGTTTTTCGTCTTAACCCTGAATTCCGAAGTGAAGCTTAACCTGTAAGTTTAAAAACCTAATGTCAAGACATTTTATCCAATCCAATTTTTACCTCCTTTTAAGATACATATATTGAATTCTCTCTCAAGGAATCCACAAAATCCGAGTTAAGATATACATTTTCCCACTGCGCCACTACGGTCGTAACATAACATTATCCAAAAAATATTATATGAATCAATTTAATATTATCTATAAAATAAGTTATAACATATTTAGGCCGTCGTTGTACAGGGGCACTATATCATTGCGACACGACAGTTCTCTGACTCTCACGAGACATACCTCGAGAAAAAGACGGTAAATGTAAAATGAAGTGTTGACATTAAGTTGTCTCTGCCTACCCTGCTATATGTGCAACATATAACTTGAAAAATTATGATATAATAGTATCAATTTTAAAACTCACATTGCCTTGATAACTGCGCCTGCATCTTCCTCTTTAGTTTCTCTTTCATGGAGAGTGTCTCACGCGAAGCACCCTGCAATATATATTTATATTAATTTTCAACATTCTCGTTTTATTAAAAAAAATGTTTTAATTTTAATAACAAAAACATGTTACAGCATACTTAAAACAGATTTAATAATATTTTTATTATTTTACTGTTATATAAAAAAATTGGTAATGTCTCCAAAGCTATTCAGATTACATCAAGTACTTAAGTGTTTTTATGTGTTTTTATTAATGATCCATAAATCTATTATAAACATGTAAATATTATTTGAATGTTGAAAGCAAACCACTTATAATAGAAAAACATACAAATGTTTAAGTTTTGTATTACTAGATAGATATACACAAATTAATTTCATAGACATTAAAAAAATATTTTAGTTTAGTTTTACTTGGCTATAATTTGGTATAAAAAAATATAAATAATAGGTATAAGTGTATTTTTTACATAGATTATTATGGCCGTGGTCCGAATAGTGCTCACAGTGCTTACGATGCTTACAATGCCAACGTGCGGTCCCATATTAGTGAGCGCGCCGGCAAGTTTGTTATCCGTACTAATAATTCGGACCACTTGTGAGCGTGCTTACGAATTTGACAAGATAATATATTTGACTTGTCAAATTCGTAGGCACCTAACCTAACTAAATATGTGGTGTATCCGATGAAGATTATAAAATGCTTGTGAAAATGCTTTTCAAGCATTTTCCGCAATTGATGAAAGTGACGATAATGACATTGACATAAAGGATATATTAAACGTCAATGCTCACGGTGCTAACGCACCGACCCATCACCATTGTGAGCACTAACCATAGTATTCACAACGCTAACAGTGAGCGTGAAAGGCACAATACGGATCGCATGTTGGCGCGCTATGAGCAAAGTCAGCACATTTCGGACCAGGCTCTATGTCAACCATGTGTAAGGTTTTTTTAGTACATGTATTTATAATATTTATGATTACAATAATAAAACATGGTGAGTTTCAATAGGTTTTTAACCATATGTCATAAAGATGTTTTTTGTAATTTTTATATGATTAATGTAATAACGCACAGAAAGGTTTCGGTAGGTATCAACCCCGGGTATATTACCTTCATAAACATGTATTTATTAGAGGTGTATTATGCATCTGGATAGTTCCAAATAGCTGGTATTTCTAATAATTATATAAGTTGTATTTTTAGCTTCATACTTCAGTGATACAACTCAGCTTCACGCTGTATCCCGCACTAGGCAGGGTAGGCAGAGGGAACGGAAGTGAAACCTAGTGTTATGACACTCCGTTCCACTTCCGTTCCCCACTTTCCGCCGAATTTGAGGCATTGCGTGTTGAGTGGCGGAACTCAACGCCGCGCTTTGCCTTATTACCAGAGCGAAGAAATGAAACATTAAATATTTAAATTGAAAATATTAAATATTTCATTTCCTCGACTGGGGATCGAACCCAGAACCTGTCGATTACAGTCACACTCTTATGCCGCTGCGCCACGACAGGCCTCAAAGACAGGCCTTCAGTGATACAGCAGTACCTATACATGACAGGGTAGACAAGGAACTTGGGAACCTAGAATTAAGACACTTTGTTCAGCTCCCTTATTTCCGCCGGAACTGGGTTTCGACTGGAGGAACTCAACGCCAAGCTTTGTCTAGTTACCAGAGCAAATAAATAAAAAAATATAAAAATTTTCATTATCTACAGTGATGATTGAATCATTGAATACTTCTGTGTTTGTTACCTAAAAGTAGTTATTAGAATTATCCACTGTCCAGGGTAATTCTTATGTTAATAACAAATTTATGTTTATTATAAAATAACAATTCGGTATTGAACCCCGTATCTATAACCTTCGTTCTACGGGTAATGCTAAGCGTAGTGTAACAACAAATGATTCTTACTGACTTTGGAGCTGGATCCAGTTAATCGTAACTGATTCACGTTTGCGTTTGATTTATTGCCAACCGTCGATCTGGAAATTGTAATACATAAATTATTACGAGTATACCGGGTCTAAATTTAAACAATTATTATTTTTTTATGGGTTTCTGCCCACTTAGGTGTCCCTTATT
This sequence comes from Eueides isabella, assembly GCA_019049475.1. NCBI lineage: Eukaryota > Metazoa > Arthropoda > Insecta > Lepidoptera > Nymphalidae > Eueides > Eueides isabella. Next base: position 9,198,417 of record CM032389.1, on the reverse strand, counting down.
AAAGATATATTTCATAATAATATATTATTTATAAAAAAAAATCTCAGCTTCATGCTGAATGCCTCATATGGCAGGGTAGGCAGAGGTTATTTGGGATTTTAGTGTTATGACACTCCAATACAATACACACATTCCACATTGCGTGAAGAGTGGCGGTACTCAACACCGCACTTTGCTTTGTTACCAGAACAAAGAAAATGAAAATACGAAATATGTATATCATTTCCTCCAGTGGGGTTCGACTGAATTTATTTTATTACTAATATTTAGGTTATTTATATTTAGGTATGGCCAGTGTTGTTGTTGTTACATAAACTGACATTTTTCACAGATATAGACTGAAAATCAAAATGAAAGCGATATCACGAAATCTTTCCAATATCTTGGTATGAGATATATCAGTAATGATATATCATTACTGATATACATATAGATTTAGAAAAATATAATATTGATTTATTCATTATTCTTCTAAAGTAATACATTCTAACAGTATTTTTCTAACATCTTATCCAACGACAAAAGAACCACATCACTTTCACCCTTCTTCTGTGTGAAAATATTGAAATAAAATATATACTAAATATATTCTTCTCACAAGATAAATTATGGTGTAGCAGCACGGTCATGGGTTATTTTCCCCTGGTGAGAATGAATTATATAAATATCCTTGGCTCTAATTCGTAGGAAGATGAAGCGTTGCGTTAAGTTACGCTACACTCAACTCACAATGTGTCGAGTGTCTCAAATGGACGTTATGTACTCTTGCCTTAACACAAGGTGAAAGACAAGAAACAAAAAGCTAGAAGAAAGTAATAAAATAATATTTACCTATTTTTGTCCTCGTTAGACGATTCACTAGATTCTGAGTCAAGCGAGAGTTCACTTGAAGAAACGTTCTCTTTACGTCGTCCATAGTAACGCGTTGTTGGCTTATTTTGAGTTTTCTCCATACTGAAAAAAGTAAAGTACTTTTTTTAACTAATTCATAAAAAAATACGTTATACAAATCAGTTGTCGTGATAATAAAATATTTTTTTTTATTGTACACCGAAAAATGCATTAGAAGACTGATAACAATAATAATTATAAATAAAATAGCATAACAGGCAGCCATATTGCTAAGTAAGCAATAAATGTACAAATAAAATATCACATCTAAAAACATCAGTTTATACATATGTAATTATTTGATTATGAGTAGATAATGCTTACCATTAATACAAAACAGTAGATGAAGTGATATATTTTTTAATAAATATATTCAAAAACACTTGGCTTACCTTTCATTTGATAAGGACCTGGATCTATTACGGGTCGCAAACCCACTAGCGTGACTGCAAACAGTGCATATATCATTAAAACAAAGAAACACAATATAAACTACTCACTATATCAATATTGACAAATTATAAATTATTCGAAATAAAACAATTTAATTTTGTGCTGTTCATAAAAATAAATACTTAAAAATAAAAAATATTAAATTAATTATTTAACAGTAAAGTACCTATTTTCACATTTACTTTCACAGCAAACTAATAAATTAAAAAATAAAACATCCTCACGCACTATAGTGCGGTAACAATTAAAACTACCAACTTAGAGGAGCTCCTAGATCGTCGCCTAAATGTCCTCGAGCGTGACCTCGACCTTGACCTCTTCCCGTACGAAGCGCGTGACCTCGACCTCGAGCGGGAACGGGAATAGGAGCGAGATCTCGACTTCGACCTGGACCTCGACCTCGATCTCGATCTCGAGTCCGGGCGTCTAGGACCTATCATAGGTCGCGTCCTATCTGATGAATGTGATCTGAAAAGAAAACAAAAAAAATACTAGTCTTTGTTTTTCTCTGGTTTCATCAAGGCCATATTGTAGATGGCAGTGCATGAGAAAATTATATTTTTAAGTTTTAATAGAAAGTTCATATTAAAAAACTGCATCTTTAGCTTATTTCTTAGAGGTCAATCAAAATTAACGTTATCTAAAATGGCATCCCAATTTTCACAGAATGTTTGGGCAGCTTTCAATTGTAATACAATTGTGAAAACTGAAAATTTGTATACATTTTTTTTTTTTGAAATATCACTAAATATTTTTTTTTACATTCTACATACACTAGTACCATTCCCTTTTTTATATTATTACTATATCTATCGTATATTTTAATTATAATATTATTTATATACACAATTAATATCTATTATAAGAAAGTATTATTTTTATTGTTACATTATACACTTTTACTTAAATAAAGAAATACATAAAACTAAAAAAAACTAAACTTAGGACCAACATATATTCTAAACGGGAGGGAGCCATTTGTCGTTGCCCCTGTATCATTTCGAATTAGCATAGTCATTATCGCGAGCGCGTCATTATCTTTGCTTTTGCTGTAGTATGTGCATTTTTATATAATATCTATTTTATTTACCTAAATGACGATTTCCGTACTGCTTCCGAGTACAGCATGTCTGGTCTTTTCAAATTTTGCTTTAATTTATCTGCATATAAAGCTCTGGGTGGCAGTGCTAAAATAAAAAAATAAAAAAATCATTTTTTTTATATATAAGTTAAAAGAAAGTAAATAATATCAAGAAATATAAGTTATTTCAAATTATTTTTGGTTAAGAAACCAAAATGGCAGGTAAGATCAATTTTTTTATCAAAAAAAAAATTTTAATTCTATCTACTTTATTGTTCAAGCATACTACAATTATTTTACTTTACATATAAATATAAAATAAAATAATGATTGTCCAAATCTTTATTATGTATTATTATTATTATTATTAATTTATTTGTACACCACACAATATATTGATTCTAATGCTTCTTTAAAAATTTGTATGTTTGTAAGTCACTCACGAGGTTTCTCATCATCATCCGGCCCAAATGAAGTTATAAATTCAATAGTAGAATGTTCCGGAGAAGGACTTCTTGAAGGAGATTTACTTGGAGACCGACTCACTGGGGCAAAGGAAGACGGCGCCGCGTAGCTGGGTGGACTTACTACTCGTGTTGCTAGTTTTTTGTCACTAAAATGATAGTTAACTTTTAGATATAATTAAGGCCTGTGGTGGACGGTGTAAAACTTGAAAAAAAAAAAGTAATATGAGACTGACTTCTAGGGAAAATTAATTATTAACAGAAATAATATAATTCATTTACTTTTGAGTTAAAACACTGAACATTGAACATCACCAGACGCTATTACTGCTCAGACAATAAAATAACAAAATTTGAATCATTGACTATTTGAAAGATTTTCTTACCGGTGTGCTCGTCTCTCTCTCCTACTCTTCCTTCCAGAAAACATAGCCTTTTCCTTTTCCTCCCTCAACAGTTGTTTTTGATGTTCAGCGTCATCTGCATCTCCGGTAAGAAAGGAGAATAAATCACAACCCGCCATTCCAAATTGAGGACCGACTGCATTCAACTCATGTGCCTGCAATATTAAATTTAAATGGACAAAATTATCAAACCAAAGCCACAATCATCGCATTTATAATAGACCACTGTGCCTCTACATACTTTATAATATAACAATTTTTAGCAACATAACTTATTAATAAGTGTTATATTATACTAAACTTAAATTTAAAAAGCGTATAAAAATTTTGAACGAAGCAGGATTTAAACCCGCGCCTCTGGAATACCGTTCCAGCGCTCTGACCAATTAAGCCATTCGTTCTCACCGAGCTCCGTCGAAATTCTTATACGCTTGTTACAACTTATTTATGTTGTTAGCATCTCTGTAGGGAGATTTTTACAAATTTCCGCTACCCAAAGACAACTCGTAAGAATTATCGTTTGGCAAGAGAGAATACTATTTATTTTAATATTTTTACTATGTTTTAAAGTGTTATTCCACACTTAGGACAGAAAATACTAAACTTAAATTTAAAAAGCGTATAAAAATTTTGAACGAAGCAGGATTTGAACCCGCGCCTCTGGAATACCGTTCCAGCGCTCTGACCAACTAAGCCATTCGTTCTCACCGAGCTCCGTCGAAATTCTTATACGCTTGTTACAACTTATTTATGTAGTTAGCATCTCTGTAGGGAGATTTTTACAAATTTCCGCTACCCAAAGACAACTCGTAAGAATTATTATTGGCAAGAGAGAATACTATTTATTTTAATATTTTTACTTTGTTTTAAAGTGTTATTCCACACTTAGGACAGAAAATACTAAACTTAAATTTAAAATTTAAGCTTAGTTTTTGCTGTCCTTTTTAAATTTAAGTTTAAAATTTTCTGTCCTAAGTGTGGAATAACACTTTAAAACATAGTAAAAGTGTTATATTATATTTATAACGGTTAAATTATAGTTTACAGCATACCACACTATAAAGCTTTCAATATCAAATGAGAACTTATATTTTCACATAGTATTTTCATACAATATCTCTGAAATGAAAATTCAATCCATATTTTTTCTCTACAGAATCAATACTATACATAGATTAATAATTTATGCCAAATATAGCTGGATAGGCAGACAGAACCTAGTGTACTAACACATTCTATTCTTTGTTTTTCTGCTGAACTTGTTTACTTACTCATTTCCTTTGAGATGAAAACACTGATTCTCCTAAATGGGGACTAAACCCACAACCTTTTGCAGTTCTTTTGTTTCAATACTATCCAATACTTATTTTATATGATTTTTCACAATTCTCAATATGTAAAATTTTTACCTGCGAAGCCTCCATCTTATTAACATCAATGCTCAAATCTACATCAATCATATCAACATCAGAGTCATCGTCAGAATCCTTGGCTTCAGGTTTCTTTGCTTCAGGGGCAGCTATGATTAAAACAGATATTTTTAGCTTCTGTTACCCACACATCATTGAATTTATGATGAGTAATAAAAATAACTTATTCCTATGTTTTGAGAGCAGAACAATATAACATACAATTTAAACAATACACAACCATTGCATTAGAAACCAAAATATTCTTTATTCAATAAGGTCATTACAATTATTTATAAATTGTCGAGTTACTTAGAAATCGGACAGCAGATCTGCTGAGAAGCGCAAAAAACCCAACATTTGTCTTTTCAAAATATAAGTTGCAGTATATATATAATCATTTAATCCCGTGTTGTGTGTTTATGTTAATCCCATGTATGTATGTATCTATGTATGTATGTGTGTATGTATTTATTTATGTGTATGTATGTCTGTATATGTATGTATTGGTATAAATTAATTTGGATAAATTAATATAGTTGAATATTATTTTAATAAATATCTTAGAAAAATATAAATATGTAATACTTATTTGCACCATTCTGCATTATGTATTAATAAATTCTATAATTTGGTTGCCTGTAAGAGAGCTTTTAGCAATAAGGCCGTTGTTTGACATTTACTGTGTGTATAAAATATTTAAATGTCCAAATGCAATGTGGTTCGATATTAATGGTAAAGTGCAATAAAGTGTTATTATTATTATTAATTCCACACTCTCTTATCATTGTATGAGTCTGAATTGAGTGAAATTTTATTATACAAACATGTACTAGTTTGAATAATAAAATTTCACAAGGGATTTGAAGCATGACCCATCCATAAGATTTCAGTAACTTTGTAAAGAAGTATGACAGACGGAGGTGGAACGGAGTGTCTTAACACTAGGTTTGCAAGTTCCCTCTGCCTACCCTGCTGTGTGCGTATTTTTTTCATTGTCTTCCATGTGCAGACAGTAATCAGAGAAAGATTTATTATAATTGAATAAAAATTGTAACAATTTACACTAAAATGTTCATACCATTAGAAGTAGAGGGTTGATTAGGTTCATTATAATTATATCCTATAGCGGCTCCAGATCCTCTTTTTTCAGTCAATTTCTCCCTCTGCATTTCTTTCTCTTCAATTGTGACTCCAAATTGCTCTTCTATGGCCAGTTGTTGAAGAAATTTATCTTCACCTACAATCATAGTATAATTAAACATGTACCTAACTAGTAATACATTTTATGTGTAGAGAATGCAATACCATCGAAATATATCTTTCAGCTTATTGGCCTACTATACTAAGGACTAAATGCTGTTGCTTGTATTGTTAATTTGGACTAAATTATAACATAAATGTTATGATGTTAGACACAGCAGTCATTTTAATTAAATTACTAAATATTTTATATTACTTATTCCTAGAAAAGCATTTTGAGCCAAAATTCTGTATCTTTCATAATTGCATTGTCTCTCTTCTTGAGATAATTCTTCTGGTGGTATTTCGGGTGATTTTATATCTGGAATTATATCCAGATGAGCACGAACATCGAACCTGTCTATCATGTTGTTGGTGTCGCCCTGCCACGGCATCCTTAAAAAATATATTACAAAATATATTAACAAAACATATGCTTAGCTTTATAAATTCATAAATAACAAAATACACCAGTATCACTTACATTATAGCTGGACCTTCGCCGGCAGCTGCTACAGCTGGATCTAGGTGAATCTTACAAACTCTACCGTGAAGCTGTAGAAACTGAGTCGGGTCAGCTTTCTAAAATAATTAATTTTCCTTGCATACGAAATTTTTAAAAAAACACATCTTATTTTTTTCTGACATCGTAATAACCATGAACTAATAAAATACTTACAATCTTTTCATAGAAGTCTTTACGGCGTTCAGCTCTTCTACGATAATCCACTATCATCCCCCGAATCATTTTTTCTTGTCTTCTCGCCTCGTGCCACATTTTGAGTTAATTTTAAATATTCTATGAGTAATTAGCCTCAAAACTCTCTACGTTGCTCTTAATCCTTTAATGAGAGACGCCATTTAAAAAATAAAGCCCAATTACCAAAGAGTAAAGAATTACAGATAACATATAAAAACACATATCACAAGTATTAGTTAATCATAGACTAAGCTTAGGGCAAGAATTAAAATATATACAGAATACCAATTTTTAAAATTATTGATTGAATAAAAATATTCATGAAAGCAATTTATCGTCAAAAACATAATTTTTTTGTAATATGTAGAAATATCATCAGTCTTAAATATATTTTATTACAAACTAATATGTCACATTGTAGTATAAGAAAACAAAATTCAGCTTTCTTATCAGTATTATCATCATCATTATGTAAAATACGGATTGCAGTAATATCAAATAAAAATATTAAGAATAATTTCATGTAAAGGAAAATAATAAACGAGAACAATATATGCAAATTATAAATAGAATTATTTATTTTTTACATATATTGTTTTCTTTTACTATTTTATGTATTAGCTTCACGTTGTATCCTGCACATGGCAGGGTAGACAATGGAAAATAGGGAATTTAGTGTTAAGACAGCTACCCAATTGGAGACATTGCGTATTGAAAAATAAAAACTCAACACTGCGTTTTGCCTTATTACCGGAGCGGAGAAATGGAAATATTATTTCATCGTGTGGGAATCGAACCCACAACCTGTCGCTGCAATTACACGCTTGTACCCCTGCGTTGCAATAACCCAGGATATTTATAATTATTATTATTTTAATTTCTCACTATGTATTCATACCTGCTCAAACTAAGAAAAAAAAAATATTACGTTCTGAAAATTTACGTTAAAATGATTTATAGCCATAATTTCAAATGTTTTAAAATAAACAAAATTTTAATATAAAACAGTTAAATATGTTGCTGTGGATTTGATTTTAGTCGAAACTATTTTTTTTATTATCATTTATACTGAATTCTATCTGACTATCTAGTTGTAAGCAGAATAAAGTGTGAAGGTAAATGAAAAACAGCAATCAAAAAATTATCACATTTTTAATTTACGATGTAAAGATACAGTTCACTATAATCTTCGACATCAAAAAATATTTCATTTTCTAGTTGATTTGGTTTACAAATTGTTAACCAGTTCATAAATTCTTCATATATTTCTAAACTTCCTAGAGTTTCAGACATACTTCTATTAGATATTAAATAACTTCCTTTTTTTATATTTTTCTTAAAGAAATACCACATCTCTTTATGTTTATCTACATCAACAAAAAAATCCAATACATTAATCATAATTATATCTGAACATGCCACAATGTCAGATCTAGTGGTCACATCTGCATGTATAATTTTTATTCTATCAATATCTATGGAAAATTGATGTATAATTTTTTCTTGAACATCACAGCAATCCTTATTCATTTCAATGCCAACAATTTTAGAAACATTAGTCATGTAGTAAGCCTGTACAATAAAATATAATAATAAATACAATGAAACTAAAAAATATATCTTAAAGATATAAATATTTAAACCTACAGCATACAATACTACTCCTAGTCGGGATCCCACATCAAGAAGTTGTTTGTCCTCTAAATCTTTTGGCAATAAAACTTTGAAAATATATTGCAATGCCTGTCTTGACAGTGAATGTGAAATCAAAATTAAGTCCTGTAAAAATTATATTGTCCAATTCCATATTAAAAAAGTAAGTGCAATGTGTGAATTTTAGCAATTATTTAAATTTTCTTAAATATTAAAATAATAATTAATTACATGTAATTAATCATTATTTTAATAATTAAGAATTGTGGGTAACATAGACCAAAGTCTGTCTCAATAAAACCCCTTTAGGTTTTTATGTTCAACTCTGGCATTTAAATTGTTTCATTTTTCTCCTACAAATATAAATTATTTTTATCTGACAATGTAGCTGGATGGTTTTATCTGAAACTACAGAACTACAGGTAAAAGCTAGAATAGAAATATAAGTCACCTTAATATTACGAGAGTTACAGTCTAGACAATAATGTCTCTGAAGTTTTCCTTTCTTAACAAGCTGATCCACTTCACTTTCATCATAGAGGAATTCATCAACATGACATGTGTTAACTTTATTACAATCAGCTTGGTCACCGACAACTGGAGGTACAATATTTTCAGATGCCATTTCCGCTTCAAATGGCACAATTTTTTTAATAGATTGCCCTATCTTTTTCAACAAATTTTCTGAATTTTTGAGAGCTTTTTTATTTTTCAAATCTGTAAATTAATTTATAACAAATAAAGAATCGAATTATATAAGTCACAGTATAAATGCAGGCTATAAAAGCAAACACCTTTCAGTCATAAAATAACAAACAGAGTCAAATACATATTAATTAAGTTTCTAATTGCTGGCTATTTCAACCATAATCAAATGTTGGTCATTTCGATGAAGTAAGTTACTCAAAAAATATATATAAAATAAAATTAAAATTACTTTAATACTGTGTAAAATTTTTAGCTTAAAAATTTACGTTGGGACTGATGTGCTTTTGCTTTTATACCTCTCAATTGGTATATAATAAAATATTTAACTTTTTTATACGATTGTGAACAAATCCAGTTTTCAATAGATTCCAATTCAGAATCATCCAATTCCGAAAATATATCTAATAGTTGACTTTTTACACTAATTATTCCGTCTTCAGACATTTTATAATATACTTGACTAAATTTGCTTATAACTGAAATTAGACAACGAATATAAACTAATAAATATAAATACTAAAAAAATAATAAAAAAGCATTAAAAAGGCAATATACACATTTAACTACATGTGTCATATGTGCATGTTCTCAAATGTCAATGGAGAACAAATGCAAAGAACATTATACTCTGTATTCTGTAAATCTGTACCTGTAGTAAAGAGCCTGTGCCATAGTATAATTACTTTACTCTTTGACCTTTACTATGTATTATAATAGTGTTCTATCGTGTTATATCTATAATGTTATACTATCATAGTTGTAAATTAAATACTGGAAAATGGGGTGGATAAAAAAAAGGTATTGCATTTTAAGCCCCCACTTTAAATATCAAATAATCTATATTTAAAACATTAGTTAATATTTGTTGTACATGTGATATAAAGGTATTTTTTTATGTTTTTATAAATTATAAAAATAAACGTCATTTCTATTTAGAGTGTGTGAGGTGAATAGATACAACATATGGGGTTAATAGTAACAGTTGCTACTGTTTTGATATATCGTATGTTTATATGATTATTCTTTCTGCTTCATATTGTATTCTGCTTATTGCAGAGTAAGCCTGGAAACCTAGTGTTAAGACACTTAACGTGTCCTCATTAAAATAATTTATCTCTTTTACAAATGCTCGAGACACTGTGTGATGAGTGTGTACAAAAGGCGAAACTCAACGCCGCGTTTTAATTAGCTCTTTGTCTGCTAGCTTATGTAACCTTCGCAACAACTTTGTACAAAGTCAGCACAAGGTGGGTCGAGTGTACACGTGTACTTATAATGCATCTAGTGAATAAACAACTCCTTACAAGTTTACAAAATTAGCACACGGTGGACACGTACGGTACGTGAACGTATGAGGCTTTCTATACGGGAGCTGATGATAACTGAACTGCTTGTCTGTAAATACTATTGCCATTTTTTAGAATCCAAAAGAAAAGTGTTAAAGCTGTTGAGTTACTAGTTATTTAAATTTATTAGATTTACTTAATATACAAACGGCGTGTTTAATATTTTTTTATTCGTGATTAAATTAACAATAACTTTGAACTCAAATTTAGAAGAAAGTGAGATTCCCAAATTCCTTCTGTCTATGAAGAAAAAATGATTCTTTGAATATAAAGGAATAAAATTGTACATTCACTAACGGAAGTCATTGAATATCATATTATGGAGATTATGGTATGGTTCTTTGATTATGGCATTCCGAGCGTGCCAGTTGAGCACATATCACTATAGCGATTATATTATATCATATAATTCTCGTTTATAAGTTCTGTTCTTGAGTATACTTCGACTGTGTGGAATCCGTTGTTTAATGTGCAAATTGATAAAATTGAAAATATTCAAAAGAGGTTCAATAAACATATTAGTATTAAAGCCAACCAATACCATCTCTATAAACAACCTATTCCGACTTCTTTAAAGAACCGTCGTTTGGCTAAGGACGAACTTTTCCTTTTTAAAATAGTTAATAATTATATTGATACCCCTTTCCTTTTAAGTAATATTAGTCTGAGATGTCCTCGTCTACAAGTCCTTAATAAATCACAGTTCTATGTACCTATTACAAGAACTAAATATGGTGGAAATGTTTTTATTTATCGTGCTTGCAGCTCTCATGATAATGCGTTTGGCGATATTGACATGTTACTATAAATTTAAATAAGTTCAAATCACTTGTCATGGAAGCTGTTTCTGAATGATTTTCTTGTTTTATTTCTATTTTTTTTGTACCATTTTATGTGAAGACTTCATTGGTTAATTGAATGTAAATTTGGTTTTTATTTGAAGTACTTGTAATAACTGTATGTCTTCCTTAATAAATAAATAAATAAATAATAATTTGGTGTATATTTACCCCCACTACTTCTATTCACCCCAATTTACCGGTATATTTTGTAGTGTCAGTATCTAGTCTAACAAATATTATATTTTAAGCGAATATGTCATGAAAGTAGTTAAAGTTATCTTTAAAGAAAGTTATTAATTATAAAATTGTGAAGGCTGTATCATCGAAATTATTCTAATGTCTAACTTTCAAATTCTTAATTATATGTCAGATGTCAAAAAAATGTGCAAAAATTTTTGTTATTTGTCATTGGGAAATATTTTGCAATGACTAATACTACTTAGTTTCGCTTAATTATAATTGAGTCAAGCAAAAAAATTTTCATAATGCATCATAGTGTCCGTGTTAGCTAGTTGTCGTAATATATTTTATTATTTAAATAAGTTAGTTACAAATGTATTATTTTTATTACGCTATAAATGAAAGTAGCTAATAATAAGTTTTTTGAAAAAAATATAAATGAATAAAAACAAAATCTCAGAATGAGTGAAATTATTTCTTTCGAGAAAACTATAGGTATTTGGATGTCCGAAAAAAAGAGCCACAAATTAAATTGGAAAGAATTAATTAAGGCGTGCAATTCACATGGATACAATCTATTAAAGGTAATAATACATATATTTTGGGGGTACCCGTATGAGTGTAACATTGTGTTTTTTTAAACATTTTTTAATGTGGAGATTACTATACCAAGGATAGAGTAGATTTGAATCTGTGCATGTAGGAAATATTTTTTTTTATCATTTACTTGTGTTTTCTGAATATATTTTTATTTGCTATATGTAATTTACAGCTTGACTTAGATAGACCTTTTGAAGAACAAGGAAAAATTGATATACTACTGCACAAATTGACTGATGTTATAGCTGCAGCTGATCAAGGTGATGTGAAGGTAAGGGTTAATTTTGCTTATTTTAAAACAAATTTTTGCTTTTATGTAAATTCATGTTAAGTCATTAAGACATAAATAATTACTATAAATATTTTTTGAGGTGTTAGGTACTTTATGATTTTTTTTGTGATTGATGAAAAATATTTTGCAGAGTAGGTAGAGCAAATCTAGTGTTAAGTGGGAATTAAACCCACAATTGTAGCATGTCAAGACTAAAAAAATATATTTAATTTCAACTAAATTTAATTTAATATTAACTAAAATATTTTTTTATCACTTTTATTTCTATGTTCTTTTTTGTTTATGTATTTATATAATAATTAATAATATGGACTACTTCGCCTTTTAGGCTGCAAGTATAATTGGAAGAGTGGAGCAGTACTTGTCAAATCATCCACACATAACAGTAATTGACCCTTTAGATAATGTGAGGATCTTGTTAAACAGGTATGGAAACAACTAATTTAATGAATTATGTTTCAAATATTTACAGGCTCACTATGACTAATAATTAGTTTACTGATTAAATTATTTTACATATATTATGATAGCTTTGAGAATTAAGAATTTCTTTTTAATATAATAAAAATAGGCAGATAGATGAGAAGTTAGAAAAAAAAAGGTTTTATTTTATTATTTCAGATATTATTACTATTCTATACTACAAAATGATTCATCATTGCAAAGTCAAGCAATATTTACACCAGCATTTGCAGAGTTCACAACAAATAATATGAGACTTAATATTGAAATGATGAAGAGGCGAGGTGTGAGATTTCCAGTTATATGCAAACCGTCTGTAGCTCACGGGTCCAAGTTAGCCCACGAAATGGTCCTTATATTTAACGAAAGAGGGCTGAGTGTGTGTAAACCACCCTGTGTGGTGCAAAGTTTTGTGAATCATAATGCTGTTCTTCATAAAGTATTTGTAGTTGGCAACAGGTTAGTGATTTTTATATGTGTACAATATGGAGTAGATTTATAAAAAATATTGTCTAGTACATTTACTTGTATGATCTGATAACTTAAAATTTCAATAAAATAAAAGTTGTTAATTTAGTTTAATATAATAATATATGATTTTTTATTATTAATGATAGTAATCATCAAATTTAAGACCATTGTTTCTGTGTTGTGTATTATCATTTAATACTAGGTTCCCTCTGCATACATTTCTACAGTAAAAAGCTAAAAAAAAAAAAAAAAAAACATTTAAAAAGATTTTATTTTTACATACATTATAAAATTATCATTTTCAGGTATCATATATTTCAACGACCAAGTCTCAAGAACTTTAATGCTTCAGATGACTTAGATCCAATACACTATAGTACAGGGGAAGTTTGTAAAGCAGACAGTCAATCAACTTTGTCCATTCTCGACCCTCACGATAAAACTGAAATGAAAATTTCTGTCAATGAGGACAACATAAAAACTATAATACGCGTGCTAAGAAAGAAAATTGGCTTAATACTGGCTGGCTTCGATGTGGTCATAGAAAATTCGTCAGGTAACCATGCTGTTATAGACATCAATGTGTTCCCTAGTTACGATAATTTTCCTAATTTCTTTGAACATTTACTTAATTGTATACAAGAAACTGTCAATAAGTCTTTAAATAACGACAATGTTACTGATTGTGGTAGAATAGATGAAGTAACTAATTACAGATTTAATGGCCTAATTAATATTGGTGGTACTCACAATTATGGCGTCATCGGAATGAATATTAATTAATAATTAGAATATCTACTTCCGTTGCATTTTGTTAATGGCAGCAATATTATATTAAGAATTTATAACAATGCTATGTATTGTTTAAAAGAATTTTTAAGATAAGATTAAATGTGATGCCACAGTTTATACAGTTGTAGAGCAGCATTTTCATTTCCCTCAAAATTTGTTGCTGATGTATAGTTAATTATTACGGCTAAGCACGTATTGTTCACATAAATATATTATAAAGTATGCTTTGTACATACTACCTATTACTATTTGACTTGCTTTAGTTAGCTTGCTCCAAATATAAACATTATTGATAATAGAAATTTAGTATTCATCAGTAAGTATGCCACTGCTTCAATTGAGTAATTAATCTGAAACATTTTGACTTATTTAAATGTGATAATTAAAGCAAAAAAATGAGCAAAAAAAATAATACAAGCGTTAAAAAAAACTCTTGAAATAAAAAGAATGGAAATGTTTTTCGTATTATTATTTAATATAAGAAAATCGTAATATTTTTGTAAAAAAGGCAAATGTTTTTGTGTTACAGTGTGTATAAGTTACAAATCATGTTATTACTCACTTGCTACTTACTTTCTTAACATTTTTTATTACGTAATAAGGTCGTTAACGACAATTAAAAACATCTACATAAGTATAATGTATATACTAGTATAATTTTAGTAATATATATATATATATATATATATATATATATATATATATATATATATATATATATATATATATATATATATATATATATATATATATATATATATATATATATATATATATATATGTATATATATATATATATATATATATATATATATATATATATATATATATATATATATATATATATATTTCTTTACGAATCTCTTAGTATTATATATATAGTTATTTCTATAGTTTTTTCAAAATACGCATGTTTTGACTAAAATAATTGTGTTATATAAGGTAAAAAAAAATAGTGTATTGATTTACTCATTCAAATAATATAAAATCGTTCTACGTTATTGAAATTAGTGTTCTTTGTACGCAACTGTGTTTACTTGCGAACAAATAATTCGAAAATTACTAGGTGTCCATATTTAAGTGACAAATAGAGAAGTGCTGCCTTCAAAAACGTATATTTTTTTACTATTAAATTGTATATCTTTGTTTGCAAAATTTTTAAACTGAATATTTCACATTTAGTATTGAAAAATATACTATAAAACTTATTAAAATGTTTACTAGCGGCATATGAAACCGCGCCTCTGGAACAGCTTACAGGCTGGAAAGCCACTACGTTTAAAGTTTCTACATTTCCTAAAAACATTTTTCTACGTTATATCTAATTAGAACAAGAATTATTCATCTACGATCGATCGATCTACGATTCTAAATGGTATAATTAAATGTATATTTATGTATAAATTATTCAAATATGTCGTTTGTACGATCTGACCAAATAGAGCCACTGCCTGATGAATCATAATAGCGTAGTATTGTAGTATTAGGTCATGTTTACTATAAAAATATATCTAATATGTACATTGAATTCATTAAAAGCGTTTTTTAATAACTTCTAAATTGTATAATATTTTAGAGGAGTAACAAACTCCAAATGTTATGTAATTTAGAGGGTATTAAAAAACGCTCTTTTTTATTCTTTAAATAAGAATTTAAGTTTATATTATAGGCTTGTATAATATAGGGCATATTATTTTGTAAATAATGTATAATCTGTATTTTTTGTAACTATAGTAACGACTTATTATATTAGTAGCTATAATTTCCAAAAAATATGTACTCTTAAAATATTGTTTTGTATGATTAGGCTGTTTATCTGCTGTATATTTACTTGACAAGTTTTAGATGCAAAGCGTTTTTTACACTATCTCGTGAGCGTAGGAGTGTATTTATATAAATATTAAAATAACTGTATTTTATAAGACCATAAAGTAGAAATATAGACTATATAATACTATGTTTTTTTTCGTAATCTTTATTTACTAAACTTATGTAACAATATGCAATATCTCAAAAATCTCTTTAGCTGTTTGTAATAGTGAGCTTAAAGAAATTTTCAAAAATTAAAAAATAATTTTATTATTCTTAATTATTATTGTAATAATTTAGTTACTTTATCATTTGTTAACTTATTAGTAAGTGCGAACAAATTAATACTTTCAACACTAGTTTTTTTAGAGATATTATGAACAATATATTATTTTATAAATACAAATATTATTTAGTATACATTTGTTAAAAAATTACGTAAATTTGCATGTGTTTTATAATTTTTTTAACGGCCGTAACAGACGACCGAACCGAATCTCGATTTTGGTTCGCCATCAAACCATGTTCGATCGTGTGGAGCATGGTTTGCCTAGAAAACATGGTTCGATGGCGAACCGAGGTCGAGGTCGAGGTTCGATCGAGGTTTGGTTCGGTCGTCTGTTACGGCTATAAATCTAAAACGCTAAAGCTCCGTAGAAATATTGTAGAGTAATGAAATAATGTTTTGTAAGAAGCTAAAGTTCTAAAAATTCTTATTCTCTGAGATGAAATTTATAGCAATTAAGTCAGTTTCCGTAGTTGGTGTAAGGACTAATGTAAAAAGTGCTTTTATTATTACACATAGACTTTCCAAACATCTAGCGCAATATTCCGTCCCGTATCGTAATCCAAAATAGAATTATGAATTAAAGTTTGATTAAAAATGGCCTTCAATTTTGACATAGTCGTTATTCACCAATGTTATAGAATAAAATTATATAGAAAACACGGCAATCGGCTTGTCACTAGTTATAACGTTTGTATGTAAGATGTATCCACGTGCCTTTTGTTGCTGCCACATACACAAATTAAACTGCTGATATGGGATTTTTTGTTAATGACATTTTCTATTTAATAAGCATAATTATATAAAATAAATTTGGTCTAGATATGTATAAAATCGTATATTACTATTTTTTTTAGTTTTAAATTAGGCATGCAACGTTAGGTAGGTATATATTTAAAACATGTGTTATGTAGAAAATAATATGGATCCTTCGAAATTATTAAATTATCTTCAAGATAAATTTTAAAAATACATTGATTGATTGTAAAAAATATTAAATTATCAAAATTGAAATAAAACGATTAATTTTTATGAATAGTAATAGTTTTAACGATAAAATTTTGCACTTTCAAAATATCTACGTTGCATTTTCAAAATATCTTTATTAATCTTTATAATTTTCACTTTAGAATATTTCTTATCTAAAAATGTTTTTAGATCATAAACAATCACTTTATTGTCATTCCATAAAGAAACAGCAAAATGTATTACAAAAGCGAGACTGATTTATGAATATTAGACTTCGTAGATGTAGCTTAAGATTTAACTCTGTATCTTTATATATGAATATTATTAAAATATAATTATCATAATTAAATTGTGGTTTTTATATATTTAATTGCTTTTTTTTGAATAGTCAAGTGCAAGCAAGTAATTAGCAAGTTTTCTTTTTTTAGAAAAGTAGGAGGTGTTTTGTTCGTTATTTTTTTACGAATATAAATATAGCCCGCATATGGTTTGCAGATGGAACTTAGAGCTTGGAACTAGTGTTGGAATACTCCGTAATTTCCCCACTCTCGTCTTGAGCGGCATATCGAGTGGCGGAACTCATCGCCGAGCTTTGCCTTGTTACTAGAGCGAAGAAATATTACACACGCCATTTATAAATATTAAATAATTAACTTCTTTGAGCGGGGATAGTTCCCGCAACCTGTCGCGTTTATAGTTACACGCTTGTGCCCGTGCGTTCCGATAGGCCTTTTTTTAAATTAAGAATTAAAAACAAAATATTTTTAAAAACAAATATTAACACTATATATAAAACTATACTCATAGACACAAATTAAAAAGAAAATTGTACAATTTTTTTTTTAATTATTTCAAAGAAGAATTATTTTTGTGGCCAGTCGTAGCGCATATCTATTTACTATTTGTAATCCTTTATTTTTGCCAAACAAGAGAATAACAACATTAAAAGAAGACTATATAATTAATAAAATATCCACGCCTGCATACACTAACCATCTACGGTAGAGGACAGTGTTTCACTGTAAAAGTGTTGGTTCCAAATTGGATTATTATTCAGCGGAATGAATTATTTTCAATTTTATTCCCCTGCTCTAAACAAAAGTTCGTTGAGATCGGAGAGTTTTGACACTAAGTTCTCTGCCCACGCAGACTGCCTGGTACTGATGGTGTCGTAAGATGCGATTAAAGTACCTGTGGGGGGAGAGTGATGTTGTCAGCTATAACAACACGCATGGGCAGACTCGACGGGATTGTTACCGCCTCCGGCATTTAAAACCAGTGTTAAATAGTGGCTTTGGTCACTGCGTTTCGCTTAGGGTAATGCTTGGCCCCGGTGCCCATCCATCTTAAAGGCCGGCAACGCTACTGTAGCTCCTCTGTGTACTTACCATCGGGTGACCTGTTTGCCGTCTTTTCCATAAAAAAAACAGAATGAAGCAGTCTTTACTTTCATAATTATTGTTTTTCATGTAATTTCCAATGTTTTTAAAATATTCACTTTCCTAAAGTGAAGATGTGATTATATTTTATATTCTATGGTATAATATATTATTTGATTTTAACTTCTAGTTAGTTTTACCGTAGCGTTTGGCGCTCCGTTCTCTCTCTCTCTCTGCCTACCCCGATAGGGATATAGCGTGAAGCAAAGTAAGTAATGAGTATACTTGCATATTTCCAAGCTTTGGGCTGTTTAAACACTGCCTTGCCACTCTTCTTACATCTATAATTGTCATTCCGTGGTGTAGGGATTTTGATAATTTCTTAGAAATAGCATTGACATTGGACGTATCCTTATATCTTTTTTAAAATTCTGATACAGATCTATCACAAATAGCAAGAATTGTGATTGCCTTGAAAATATCGCGGGCTATACTAATTCAATTTATTCCATTAAATGTTTCATCAGAATATTTTTCACTAGCTTGCTGTGTTGAGCTTGGAGATGAAGGTCGTTTGTTTGAATACTAAAAAGTTTTTTGAATAAAAATAAATGACTGGCTTTGACTTGGTTAGATGTGCATGGATCTAGACAGTATCTGTATAAAATTCTAAAAAAATATATTATAATGGTCTCGTTAATACTTTTTTATTTTATCAATAAAAATATTACTCAGCTTCACGCTGTATCCCGCACATTGCATGGTAGGCAGAGGGAACTTAGGAACCTAGTGTTAAGACACTCCGTTCCACTACTGTTCCCCACTTTCCGCCGAATTTGAGGCATTGCGTGTTGAGTGGAGGAACTCAACGCCGTGTTTGGCCTTGTATCAGAGCAAAGAAATGAAACATTAAATATTTAAATTGAAAATATTAAATATTTCATTTCCTCGACTGGGAATCGAACCTAGAACCTGTAGGTTACAGTCACACGCTTGTGCCGCTGCGCCACGACAGGCCTAATAAAAATATTATTTAAAATAAAATACACTTAACTAATAAATAATATATAACTTAAACGTTAAGGAGTGTAATACCCTGAAAAACGCTTACTATATGGGATTTCTGGAACTCTTACTATTTGGGTTAAGGATAAAAAATGTCGTGTATCGCTATTTCAGATTAAAAAAATCATGACCAGTTAGCAATGTAATAGAAACTGTTTATCCTGCTAGACTTTTGACGCCCTCAAAAATCTGTTCCTCTAGGCACTCTTAGACTGCTGTTAAATCCGCTTCTGGGTGGATGTTATAATATTTAAACTTTAAATAAGAAGAATGATCGATTTTAGAAATAATTAATGGCGAGTAGTGACTTGTAACTTGTTATAAATTGGTTTTATATAAAATATGTAATGTCGTGATACCGACCAACCTGGTATAACGGTTGTCTAGCCGATGTTACTATAGAGGCGGTAATTGTTAATTCGACACAGTTCCGTGCATAAATCACACCTAGTTGCAGCGAGAGGTAAATCTGTACAATTTATAATACATTACCGTTCGCGACTTCCGCGGTGCTCCTGCGACGCACTGAAAACGTAAGTTGCATCTGGATCATTGAATACTCGGCTATACGAACACTGTCATCTGACATCTTGTCTTATAACCGCTATAAGAAGAAGTAGAAAAAATTGGTACCGTGTAATTATTGTTGTTGCGTTGTTCCGAATTGCGATTCAGTCAGCTGTCGGCACATGCGGCAAATGCACGTGAGTCGCGCGCGCACTTTGCTTCGCCCGTTTTCGCGCTACGAATAATGCCGTTCGATTTTTAAACGTCGTGCGTTCGGAAGTTGTACTCGTTACTAAATGAAAACCAATTTGGAGTTATCGATACTTAAGTACCTTATCAAAACAAATTAATTTTAATCTATTTCGTGTGACATGTGAATTTAAATTAGATTGATTGATTGTATATCACGAATAGTGTTGTTGTTTTCGTGATTTGTTTACTTTACGATTAACAAAACGGTGAATCTGTCACGAGTTGGATATAATGTTCGTGTTTGTGTTGCCTTTATTGGAATTTTCAGTTTAAATTAGTACAGAAGCAGGTTCGTATTGTTATATAAAAATAAATACTATGGTGCATTATATTTAAATTAAAAACGTTAAAATTTAAGTGAATCAATTTATGTATTGGAATATATACCATTTTATAGTCTACACTATAAAAGTTATTACCATATAAATATGTATATACCACATATTTATGATCTAAAGATCATAATCAGATATTTGATTATTTATTTATTAGACTAAATGTCTAATAAATAAATTAGATTACTATCACATTTTTTTTCAGCTTCACGCTGTATCCCGCACTAGGCAGGGTAGGCAGAAGGAACGAAAGTGAAACCTAGTGTTATGACACTCCGATCCACTTCCGTTCCCCACTTTCCGCCGAATTTGAGGCATTGCGTGTTGAGTGGCGGAACTCAACGCCGCGCTTTGCCTCATTGAAGAAGAGCGAAGAAATGAAACATTAAATATTTAAATTGAAAATATTAAATATTTCATTTTCGCGACTGGGGATCGAACCCAGAACCTGTCGGTTACAGTCACACTCTTGTGCCGCTGCGACACGACAGGTCTCTATCACAATGTTACTATCACAATGTTTATCTAAATATATATTAGACATATATATTTAGATTAACATTGTTAAAATCCTCTAATAGATGATAAAAAAAATTGAAATCTTCACAAAATAGTTAAATGTACTTGAGTTGTCGTTGCAATATTTCTTTTTATTTATGACTTTTATTTAAGTACCTATATAAATTACATTCATAAGCTAATAAGCACTGGACAAATCAAATACCTAGCCAACATTGCTAAGCGAGGACGAGGATTGGTTTACGTATAGGTAGGTAAGTATATCTATTGACAAACAGGAAAATTTTCTTCATTAAAATAAATATAAAAAACTACCTAAGTAAAAAATGTAATACCACTAATATTTGCAGAACAGAGGCAGAACTTCAGTCTACCCGTGACCACGTACGACTACTGTAAAATGTTAGAAACATCGGGTTTCAAAAAAGGTATAAAAATCAATATACGCGATAAATCTGGTTAAAAATGTTTCATTTAAAATGTGTAACAATAGTAAAAATCAAAGATATTATTACGACAAATATTCATCGGTAAATAAATAACAGTCGTTGTAGGCCTAACATTACATTAAGTAAAATTAAGGGTTGGTACAGTGAATTTAGAAATATAATTTTTTTATATTCTGTAAGTATATCTTACAAATTCTGTTGTGGTGTAGAGGCAAGCGTGCGACTGTAAATACGACAGGTTGTGTGTTTGATCTCTACTCGAGGATATGAAATATTTAATATTTTAACCTCTTCGCCCTGTAACACCCCGTAACAAGAGGCAAAGCGCGGTATTGAGATGGCGAAATCTCACTACGTAATGCCGCGAATTAAATTCAATGAAAAGTGGGGAACGATAGGTTCCAAAGTTCCCTTTGCCGACCCTGCCATGCGGGATGCTAAAAAATCGTGAAGCTAAAAAATATCTTACAGTAGTTTAATAATATTAATTACCATATTCTAACTAAATAAAAGTTTTATAGATATTATTTTGTTTTAATTTATGAAATTTTTAAAATTTATATAAAAAAGTCCAAGTCCAAATTTTTATGTATAAGTACATATAATAAATCCGTAATTGATTAAACTGATTGCTGTCTGTGCATGCAAGTCTAGTAAAAATAATCTTATAATAGCCTAGGTCACCTTATTAAAATAATAGGGCCCAAAATATTTTTTTGTCCGTTTATCTGTCCTTCCGTTTGTATGCGCTAATCTTGGAAACGGAAACCAGATTTAAATGCAGTTTCATTATTATTTTTCACTTCCTTTAACATTAAGTGTTTGGTTTATTTAAATCCGGTTAATAAATAAAGAAGTTACGTTAAATTTAAATATTAAATTCGACAAAATTGCTACAATTTTTTTGTCATTTAATTAAAATTTTGGTTTTTAATGGGTAGATATTGTTTCAAAACCGTTTTTTTATTAGAACAAGAAAGTATTAGGTTAGTAAATAAAATAGAGTACCTCACGCGGGCGAAGCTGCGACTGGATTGCTAGTTATTAATGTGTGTAGGTATATACACACGAGTATGTATATACTAGAATAAAAAATACATTTAAATAGACAAACAAAAAACTACAAGTAAACAAATTTTACCATATTCAATTTGTATTTTGCAAACATAAAATATGAAGATACTTTTGTAATAATAAATAGCTGAACTATAATTTTTGAGTTTACTGCCGTGTCAATATGAAATAGGTATAAAATTGTATGTGCCAATTTTTTATTTTTATTTGTTCAAATACCTACTTCCGTTATACATTTTATAGCTGATTTTACATTATGATTATATTTTTTTCCAAATATTTGGAACAATCAAACGTGAGAATTCAAATGGTGTTTCATTGATATGCAAATAACATCGTTAAGTAAACAATGAACTAGTTTACTTTATGACGCTGCGTTGCCTACGATTTTATTTCACTTTTACTGTTCAGATATCTCTTCATTCGAAACTCATTGTTTGGCTATATATTCCATTCACGAGGCTTTTTAAATGTAAAATTTATGAGTCTTATTACATTTTTACAACTTGAAAGCTTATAAAATAAATATCTAATATTATTCAAATTGTATACTAAAAGAGGCCTCTCGTGGCGCAGCGGCACAAGAATGTGACTGTAACCGACAGGTTCTGGGTTCGATCCCCACTCGAGGAAATGAAATATTTTAAATTTTTAATTTTAATATTTAATGTTTCATTTCTTCGCTCTGGTAATAAGGCAAAGCGCGGCGTTGAATTCCGCCACTCAACACGCAATGCCTCAAACTCGGCGGAAAGTGGGGAACGGATTGTCCTAACACTAGGTTCCCTGGTTCCCTCTGCTTACTCTGCCTCGTGCGGGATACAGCGTGAAGCTATGTATGTATGTATACGAAATGCTTTTAGTACATTATTATTACAAATTGATATATATATATATTATATATATATATATATATATATATATATATATATATATATATATATATATATATATATATATATATATTATATATATAAGTAAGTACTTAACCTTTTTTTATGGATAAGACACCGCAAACGAGCGTACAGCTCTCCTGATGGTAAGTGATCACCGTCGCCCACTGCTTCGTGTAACTCCAGAGGAGCTACAGGAGCATTGCCGGTACTTAAGATAAATGGGCACCGGGGCCCGGCATTACCCAATGAGAAACGCAGTGGCCAAAGCCACAACTTAATGCCGGTTTTAAATGCCGGAGGTGGTGACTCTCCCACACGTAAAATTCAATTGTCTAGAAATCTAAGAAGACACAAGAAATCGGCTCATAGGGGCATTGTTAACCGTATATAACATAAAATATGAAGAAGTATTACGCAAATATATATTATTATTTTTACATAAATATATTTGTAGCTGCTTTACGGTCATCTCAGGATAGGCAGAAAGAACTAAAGAACCTAGTTTTAAGACTCTCTATTCTGTTCCCCACTTTTCACCGTAACTGAGGCATTACCGGTTAGAACTTAACGCCACGCATTGCCTTGTAAGCTATAAAATGAAAATAAAAAACATTGGCATCGGTAATAAATAATTTCAGACATGATATGCAGATGCGACGAAGCATACCAGGACCTGAACATTTGAGATTTGCGATCTAGTTAATCAATTGGTTGACGTCCATGCTGTCAACTTGCAGAACGAATTCAGAATTAGCCTCGCTCGAGTTCCCGCGACCTTCGGCTAAGTATCGTCGCAGAATCAAATCGTCTCGTCTCGTAACTGTAAAGTAAAACTAGTTTGGTTGTCCGCCGTTTCTCTAATAGGATCGGACGTTCCGCACGGTAGGTGCTCTTTCTACACTTTTTCTACAAGTGCGTACATGGACGCAGAGACCTCGTGGTCAACGGGGCCGGACTCGATCGTGTATCCGTTCTATTTACTCGCGGTGTTTGCTTTCATATTAGTATTTGATCTTACCAATGAATATAGAGTTGCTGGAAATAATGGTATAATACCAAATGATAACGTAAATCACTGTTAAAACAGATGCTTAATGTCGAAGTGTCTTAAATCATAGACAGTGGCAAAGTCAATGTGTCATTATTATCATCATCTTTTCATGTCAATGAATAATAAGATGCAGGATGTATACGTGATTTAAAGCGTCATGGCTACCTATAACGAATGTAATGCGTCGTTACAGATTCCTATATATAATACGCTTCATTCTGGCTCAATGCGAAACGTAGTACTTCTTAAGATTCGGGTAATACAATGAAACTCAGTTCTTTAAAATATACGTTTTCTCTTAAAAGTGCTATTAGTGCATATTATGAGTACTTATAAATAAATATTAAACCTGGTTCTGTATATCAATAAAAAAATAATTCTATTTGCCTACTAAAAGGTTAACCTGAAACGACTTTAAATGTTAACCATGCATTAATTCGCGATAAATTTATGCGAAATTGCTTTCTATTATACCTAACAATTAGTTATTTACATATTTAACAATAATTTGATAAAAACAGCACAATAATTATATAATTATTCCCAGTCCTTCATTTCTATAAAAAGAGTAAAAAAATTGCCATATATTTTACACAAAAAAATAATGCCAGGAACTATACCTTTATTATAAACAAATCATTTGGCATTTCAGTCGGTCAATTTATTAAGTGATAATAGTTTCTGTTTTTAACTAAGTATTCATTATTTTAAAATAGTTTTAAAGTCTATGACTATATAGTAAAACGGCGACTACGAATTTCGTCATCCAGCGCAGTATATATAATATGTTTGCACATTATCATCGAAACTGTGCTCACGCAGATGGTCACGTCTGTGATCTCCTCCTGCCTGCCCTCACCACTTCTTTAAACGTTTTGTCCATTCCTCGTCACTCATTCTATCACGATCTCAAACCACTCCAGGCAGGTTCTTTCCCATCGTAAAAACCTCTTTAGTCACATTCTGTGTAAGTCCGCATTGGAAATTTTGTTAGTCAAATTGACTACGCATATCAAACCAAGCCATCACTTTTCCATAGCATTTTAGGTTCTTGTATAATACCCACATACGTCTTATAAGTTCTGGTACCTGTAAAGAAAATGAAAGCACAAAATATATACAATTAACTTACACAAAAACTTGATTAGCATAGTCTACTTATTACTAAGGATGGTTTATTATATTAATTTTGGTTATATTTTATATATTCACAAAAATATACAAAGTCGCCTAAACACAAACATTGAGCATAATAAGTGAAATTATTGATGTTGGGCCCGACCTAAAGAATAGCGAATGAATGGCTTAGATTCTACCAAATTAAAGTCGAACCTAGTACTTTTTCCGGGAAATTTAAATAATTAACTAACAAAAAGCTATGTATATTAATTTATTGAGTCTAAAAACAAAACAACGAAAATGAATCAATTATTAACATTTATTAATAATTGCTTTTCATTAATAATGTTGATAATTTACATCCAGTTCGTTATATTTAAAACATTCTACAAATATTGTGAGTTCTTTTTTGCTAGATTATAAATAAAATTTTAACATTTATATTTTTGAACTTCTTATAGCAAATTTGAATGACTCATGAGTATGTTTGTGAACTGTTAATTGAGTTTACTTATAACTGGTAGATGTTTTTCTTAGTGAGAGCGTTGAACTCTCCAATTTGCCAAACTTTTTCTGTAGTTAATGTTTGAATAGCTTCCTTGGTAATTTCTATTGTTCTTTTGTTGTAAAATATACATTTTTACGCATAAACATTCTCAAAATATAACTTACCTCAGTATTTTTATGGAAATATGTAATTTGCGGTCTTTTGTTCTTTTTATTATTAATGCCTTCATTTAGTAATTAGTTAAGGAATATCATATTATGTAATGGATATAGGAACTAAATATAGCTATCTGTAATACAATGTTATACAAAAATAATCTATTTAAACATTCATATTTCCAAGTTAGTATTTTTTTGTACATAAAAACCACACTTTTTTGATTACAACAGTAGAGTATTTAAGTGCTTTGAGGCACCTTTCAGGTTGCGTATAGCGCGGGCAAATATTGACAGAACTCGCTTGTGTTACTTGAGAACTATTTGAATTTTATACTTTGTTGCGATTTGTAAATAAATGTTGACAGGTTATTAAAAAGTTTCTGTCACACAATATTGCTTCTAAAATATATTAAACATTCTGTAAATTATTAAAAATTCTTAGTTAAACATTCTTTCATCTCATGTCATGTCAGCAGTTCAGTAAAGCTTAGTTTTTTTATTGAAGTTATTCTTTTGTTATTTCGTATTTAACACTTAAATACTATAGTCGCATATAAAGAATTCGAATTCCACATATGCCTTTGAAAATTATCGTTTTTTTTATTTATTACTTTGTCAATGGATGCTGCGTACATAATCTGTTTTCGAAACTCGTTCCAACAAGGTCTTTTGTTGCTCTGACAGGTCAAGGCTGCTGGATGTCGACAATTTGTTCCTCTCAAGCGCTGACAGACTGACGGACAGACGCGGTCTTCTATAACAATGTAAACGTCATCTCGTGCTAAGTACATTATTATTGACAATGTCAGCAGTTTTTACTTTCCTAAGATTTTATTTTGATAACAAAACTAAATAATTTGTAATTTAGTAAATTTTAAAAGCGTATAAAAACTTAAACACAGCAGGATTTGGAGCCGCGTCTCTTGTAAACTGTCAAAGCGCTCTGACCAAGTAAGTCGAAAAAAAATCTGTATAAATGTATTCTACATTTGCGGCTGCTCTTCTTAATGGCGTTATTTTTTAGTAAAACTAGCGATAATCTAGTCTAGTGTCGTATGAGTTAATAATTAGAAGTATTTAAAGTATCATTTAATTTATATGAACATATAATAAGAAACTCACAGTCAAATAATCAACAAAGTAACTTCCTCTATTTGTGTCTGAGAATAAGGAAGAAAGTGACTTGCAATCTGACATATAATGAGGTGGTATGAAACATGTATGATGTAGGTAAAGTACATCAAAATAATGAATTCTTGATGTTGTTCATGATTTTCTTTAATGGTGGCAATTTACCTGATTCTGACGCAAGTCTGAAATATCACGTTCTCCCTTTTGATTATAGTGCAGAGTTATAGTAAAGAATAATTGCTCTCGTTAAATTATTATAGTTTAAATATAACTTGTGTATTGCCAGTTATGGATTTTTTAGTTAGAATTTTTAACATATAGGAATTTCTCTACTTAAAAATAATAAAATAAATAATAAATAATAAATAAGGATAAAGCAACTATAATTAATTAAGCGGCAGTAAAATATTTTTTATAAAATCTTCGAAACTATATGCATAAACTTAAGCAGTAACTCAAACCTAAAGAAAATTTGAAAATAATAAGTGAAATTACTGATGTGGGACCCAACTTAAAAATAATGGATTTTAAATAGTCTAATAAATATTTTATTTTAACTTTTTAGATTTACTCTTGAAATTTTATGTTGTTGTAAAAAAACTTTTGTAAGAATACGTGCTATATTATCAGTCTGTTGTTATGCACTATATGCACAATTACGATGGCTTTTATATCTACTTACAATTTAAAAGAAACAGAAATGTAAATTCCTGAATATCACTTTAAAAAACCATCGTTTTAATGTTATTATATGTTTTATATTTCTTGATTCATGTACTTGAATTCTGTTATAAAATTAAGCCATTGATATTAATTTTAACATCTTCATCGGAGCTTTGAGTAATAGCTATTAGTAGCAGTATTCAGTTTATTTATTATTCTTCATATAATCGACAAATTAATGTCTTGCACCGGTTCTTGTCAAATCTGAGACACTAAGTTTTGTGAACCGGTGGTAAATTGATTGATGTTAAAAAATAAAGCTTGTTATTATTTAGTATAAACAAATTGATTAAATAATGTTTGAATAAACACAAGTACAAGATTGAACTTAATCATTATAAAATTTAAGCATTTTACCTACCATCGTCAGTTTATTCGAATAACTGGTATACAAATAGCTGTGTATAAGTCCCTCTAATAATTATAATATTATCTTCTAAATCCTAATTGTAGAACAGTTGTGTCACCTATCATTATCACCATCGCTCAACATTATCTGGTGATGATTGCAGGACGTAAATACATGATTATTATAAGAAATTACATGAATCACATGGCATATGTCTGACTTGGTGATAGGACCAATGGGAGAGATACACTCTTTCAATTATTTTTTTTATTTTAAATTGTGAATCACAAATTACGGAGAAATCGACAGACAAACAAAAAATAAAAAAATATAGGTAACGAATGTAGAACCTCCTCCTATTCGGAAAAGAAAGTCAGTTTATTATTCTTCCTTTTGTCATAGAAAACGGTTTTGTTCTATAAGTTAACTTATTAGTTATTTCCCATTAACATTTGCCGAAATCCTAAAGATCTTTGGCCATTATGTAATCTCATTTTAACTAGTAGTTAGCTGTGACCTCGCACAGGACTGTTTATGTTAATGCTATGTTAATGATGCATAGTTTTGACACTTCGGTCATCTCTAATGAGGTCTAACGAAATGTGTTTGGACACTCAAGGCTAAATTATAATACGTCGAAGAAAAATCAACACTGTTCCTATTTTTCGTGAAAACAAGAAAAGCTTTTGTATCTTAAGAGAGGAAAGCTTTAATTTGGTCGAGATTTTTGTGACATAAACATCATTTGTCATTTCTATATTTATACAGCTGTTAGTTTTCTTAAGTGTACTTCATTGGGCGATGTTTTTATCGTCATATCGTACTTCTATAATGTTAATACAATGATAGCAACTGGGTATTATATTTTTAATACTTCACCTACTATGACAATAAATCTTAAAAATTAATTATGATTTTATTGCTTCTGTGATGTAATCGTCCTTAACGAGTGCGAACCACTCACTGTCTATACTTGATAGACGGGAAAGTTTATAAGGTAATGTTCTGTGGGAACGTGGTGATCCGTAATAGTAATGAATATTTATCACATGCTATTTGTAAAGTAATTAGTTTTGTAAAATTATACCAACATATATTTGATCGATTTAATTAGAATCATTGTATATTTATGCACATAATTTACTTAGTTTTTTTATTATTAAACTGCTCTTGGTGGTGTTCCGTAGAGAAGTTTAATTCTTTCAATTTATTGCAAATATAATAAATATTTATTGTCGAGTAATAAGTATTCTAATTCTTTTAAATATTTTTTCTTAACGTACAGGTTTAAAGAAATGGGCAAATGCTTTGAAAAATTAAAAGCTATTAAAGTAGTTTTTTTAAACTGGCTTTGCATTAAATATAGTAACTTAAAAAGATACATTAAATGACAGATACAAAAAGTTTTGACATTAATGATGGCATTTTGTGAGTTTTAATTGTTATGAACAGGTGAATGTAAATAATATTTCAGTAATATTCTAGATTGTTTGAGCGTAATTATTTTCATTCATTATCATTGTCTTAAATAGAAATTTAGATATTTAAAAACAATAATATATCCTAAGGAAAGAATAGGGTTGACTCGCATCTTACCGGCGTTTCAAGAGTGTAATTAAAGTAATAATGATCTATTTAAAAATAAGAATAGTAAGTATTTAATTTATACACTATATTATAAACTACAAATAACTCAACTCAATTCAGCTCACGCTGTATCCCGCACATGGCAGGGTAGGGTAGGCAGAGGGAACTTGAGAACCTAGTGTTAAGACACTCTGTTCCACTTCTGTTCCCTACTTTCCGCCGAATTTGAGGCATTGCGTGTCGAGTATCAGAATAAATTGCTAAAATGTATCCTTATTATTTATGACGTTTGTATAAACTATAAATGACATTTGTATAAACTACAATTGTCATTTATATAACTAATACGGATACAATTTACATCTGTTCTATGTATATTTTACTAGGTAGAGTTTTTAGTTATGATATTTTAAGTAGAATTATTTATAGTGTTATCACACACATCTGTGGTGGAATTGTTGCGCATTGATAAAGCATATTCGAAACCAACAGAACTAGCCTTTAAGGTAATTTATATTTAGAAGTAAAATTTTATTATTAAAATTTAAATGGCTTCTCGTTCTCATTAAACGTCATTTATTGTCTGAGAAAATTCATAATTCCTCAAGTAACATTGCTAATAAATACTAAAGGATTGTTATTTAATGTAATAGTCCGCAGTAGTGGAGGTAGATTTAATTTCTTACACTGCATAACTGTTATTGAACAGTTAAAGTAAAACATAGGAATCCAAATATGTTAACGGTTACACCGTTATTGACGTTATTAAAAAGTTCACCGATGTGACATGATAATTATACGTGGAAGCAGAAGTAATCTTTAGTCTAGTCGTTGCGTGTGACCCATCTATGCGGATATTATTAAAACAAATATTTATATATTTAATGGCCATAATATATATATTTTCAAGTTTTCATGTATGAATTATTAAATCCTATACTTACATTTAACTGAGATCCATTCTGCTGTTCCACATATAATTACTAAATGCTAAAGTGATCTTTGTTGGATATACTAATAACCTAGTTGCCTCAAAAATTGTAATAAGTATGTTACTTAACTATGATGGCCACTTTTGTATCAATAAACCATTTCATTGGTGTTACATAATATCGTAGAATATTTAATTCAATTTAATTTATTATGTAAGTTCTAGGTGTCAATAACTTCATTGGAAACATTAGTTGCGCCATTAGACTTATTGAGTAGCTTATTAAAATAATTATTTTGTATTTACTTTATGTATCGTCGGCTTACGTCGTTAAGCATTTCCTAGTTAAAAAAATAGACAATATTATTATAAAAGCTTGAAATTCCACCTCCAGTGGAGTAATGTTAGTGTATTACATAGCATGATATAGGTAATATATAAATATTACGGGACAGTGTATTATTAACGTAACGTACAGTCATTTACCAAAATAAATATAAGTATTAAAACATCTGCAATAATTACGTGAATTATTCAAACGAGAGTCGGAAACAGCGGGCGGGTCATACCGCGTAAATGAGCTAGGTTACTAGGTAAAAGGTGAGTGCTCTGTAAACCCTGCCCGTGTGGGTATCTTGCTTTCTACGCTCCGAAATTACTACGATACTTATATGGTTTTGTGTTCCTATATCGTATGCATAGAAACTGCAATTGTGCATATAATTAATTATATTTATTTAAATATTTATATTACGGCCTTTCGTGGCGCCAGGGCATATGAATAGATATGTACCATATTGTGGGTCCGAACCCCACTTAAGAAAATGAAATATTTCATATTTTTTTATTTCAGCTCTAATAACAAGACACTAAATATGACGGAAAGTTAGGAAGGAAAGTCTTAACCTAAGTTTTTGAAATTTCTTCTAACGTTTTCAATTACCGCAATGTGTACATACAACGTGAAGCTGAAAAAAGAGAATGAATGTTTCGGACAGTTATAATAAGATTTTATGTTATTCTTCTGACATACCAGAGAATTAACCTAACGAGTTTGAAATGATCATATCTATTTGTATATCTATAATTGTTTTTGTTATAAATATTTTTTTAATAGCAGCCTGCTTAAAGTTATAAAACCTCAATTTATTGTTATAAAACTTTTAAATATGCTTTTAAATTATTTGCCTTGATATAGATTGCAGATACATGTAATACATTACTGATATGCAATATTCATTTCGACTATGAACACAAATAAATTGCAAGCATGAGGTTAGTCAAAGATCAAACATACCGAATATGGAGAGCATCGTATTTCTTAGGAAGCCACGAGTTGAAATATGGTCAGCTCATTGTACTCGAGATTTGCTCTCACATCTCACATAGAGGTTAAAACGTAGACGAGATATGCTCCAATTCCTATCAATGGATAAAATAACTTCACATATCGTCTTCGGACATTAAAAAGCTAGTAAATGTATAAAGGTATACTTACTGAAGCTTTTTAAACATTTTCATATGCGTCAAACTTTATGATGTTTTATTATTTAAATTATTAATTAATTTAATTCTTCTTCACGCTGTATCCCGCACGAGGCAGGGTAGGCAGAGAGAACCCGGAAACCTAGTGTTAAGACACTCCGTTCCACTTCCGTTCCCACTTTCCGCTGAATTTGAGGCACTGCGTGTTGAGTGGAGAAACTCAATTATTACCAGAGCGAAGAAATAAAAGATTAAATATTTAAATTGAAAATATTAAATATTTCATTTCTTCGAGTGGGGATCGAACCCAGAACCTGTCGGTTACAGTCACACGCTTGTGCCGCTGCGCCACGACAGGTCTCACTTAAATGTAATGACCTAATTAAATTGAATAGCATACTTGCATATTAAGAAATAAAGATATTGAGCCATATTAAGGCCTTCACGGTGCAAGGACACAATGCTGCGAGTGTAAACTTGGCGATTGGGAAATAAAAAAAAATAATATTTTCATTTCCTCGTTCTGATAATAAAGCGCGGCGTTGAGCCTCGCTACAAGGAAGTGTCTAAATGGACAACGGAGTGTTTTGATGGTTCTCTCTGCTACACACGTATGAAGTGCAACTGAAGTTTTAATAAATAGTGCTAATCTATATAAAAATTAATCACGTGATATTTTTTAAAACAATAAATATATGTTATCATTCATTAAAATAAGTCTCTATAAACCAAGCCTCAATTTAAGTAAACAGGCATGGCATCGTGACGGTCCAAAGGGACAATAATTTAAATAACAGAGTTACAAGATTTTTTCATATATTCATAAAGAAATATCTCATTAAAAAAAATTATCTGCTGTTGAAATATTCGGCAAGTGTATTTCTAAAGAACATTAAGTCAAAGAATATTCTTTTACCATTTGCTTACATAGAATTATACAATATTGATGATACTGGTGGAAGCATAAAGACTTTCTGCAGGCAAGCATGAAGAGTTTAATGACAGATGAGTCGAAAGAGGTATGCTGAGACCGTAATCATTTGGTGCTTTTTTGTCTCTGTCTACCCGAAGGATAAAACAAGAAACTTAAAAAATAATAAAAAAATATTTGACTACCAAGATGTGTGATGTATACCTTTAACTATAAATTTCAAATGAACGTTATATGACGCATCTGCTTCCATAATCATTGAGAGCCCTTAAAAGTGAAAGTAGTTCAACCGCAAAGATTTTTCCCGTTTAATTTGTCACGAACACATAAAATGTTACCCATTTACTCTCCTCGTGTAAGACATTTATTTATATTATTGGACTACCTACTGAAGGTAATATATTTAATTAGTTATGTTTGAAGTTATGTTATTTACATTATACTTAATATTAAGTTTTTTATCATATTTATATATGTTTACATTATAAATAAAAAATACTTATTTGTCACTTAAATACCAGCTTAGTTATCAATTTTCTATTTTGCTTCATATTTAATTTTAATGTCGTTCAAAGTTTTTAGCATAAGCATAATGCCTATCTATACACATTTTTTAACATATAAGTTTATTCTTATTTAGAGTTCAGTATCTCAAAAGGAAATAACAGTATCCTTATGATATTGATGTTTTATAATTTTTATAATATGTTCATATACATCGAGTACGAATTTTTACTTTCACTCACACCATATAAGCTATAATATATGCCCAATGGCCTACCATTATTCTGATAAATGTTCCACATCTATTTACATATTCATTGGTCACCCTTAGAAGTGAAAGTGCGCTGGCTCCATCGATAGCATCGCGTCTCATTAGCTCCTTCACGATCTAATGAGCGGTAACACCTTTGTATTGTTGCTCTTTGACTTATCACGTCTAAGTCATATGTAAAAGTATAGCTGCTTAGAAACGATTAGTTATAAAATTATTACTCGGTCTACGTTTAATGTAACCGTTGCATTATTAATTCATACAATTTATTATTGATTTTAGAATAGGTACTGTTTTAGAAATATGTTATATGTGATACAGATCTTAAGTAAAATAAATTGAAACTTCTTTGTACAAAGTTTGTTTAAGTAAGGCAATGCCCATCTGATTATTGACTTAAAGACTGAGTTAAAATTAATCTGAGTTATAACAGTATAAAGTAATTTTACATTACACACCCATAAAATTGGATTTTTTTTGATAACTTTACATTATTTTTTGTACCTTCTTAAAGCGGGGTAGTCAGAAGGAACCTGGGAACCTAGTATTAGGACCGTTCTACTTTTTATTCTCCGCTTTGATTTGATATTTCCGCGTGGGATTTTTTTTTTTTTTTTATGGAAACGACGGTAAACGAGTATACGGGTCACCTGGTGGTAAGTGATTACCGTCGCCCACTGCCCTGAGTAATTCCAGAGGAGCTACAGGAGCGTTGCCGTCCTTTAAGGTGAAAGGGCACCGGGGCCCGGCATTACCTAGTGCGAAACGCAGTGGCCGAAGCCACTACTTAACGCCGGTCTTAAATGCCGGGGATGGTAACAATCCGGTCGAGTCTGCCCGTGCGTGTTGCCATTACTGGCAACGTGACTCTACCACACGCACTTTAGTCGCTTCTTACGACACCATTAATACCAGGGTGATTCTATTCCGAACCGGAATCACACGGCAAAAAATAAATGTGCAAGAACGCTTAACCAAGCACACTTTTGTCTCTGCACCACGACGGCCTAGTATTTTTATTGTAATTTTTAATAATAAACATAACGAAAAATTTTAGGTCACTTCCTATTCCTATATACTTCCTACATTCATAAGATTAAAATACGATAATTTTAATGATTAATTCAAATCAACATTTCATCCACCGCCATAAACAATAAATAATTAAACAAAAATTGATTATATTTTTTACAAAGCATTACATACCTAACTGTTATGTAATTTGTGAGCTGATCACTATTCGTGTAAGCATCGACTATAGAATTCGTATTATTCATAGCGCGCTGAAGCGTGATGACGCATACTTGTAAAAATTGCACGTTTGAAAGGAGTCGTATTTAAAATCTATCTATAAAATGAGAAGTATGCATGAAACTCTATACTTATTGGTCATCAAAATTCTTTATCATAGTCATGTAATTAATTACACATTGTTTCTATTATTTAAACACGACTAGACGTTTAAAAAAATATTACCTTATCTTTTTTGTAAAATATATATCATTTTAGTACAATTATATCTAATTTATTTATTACATATATTTAATTTAGCAAAAGTTTGATAGAAAGTACGCTAACAGCAGCTTTTTGTTAACTGATGTAATCTCTAGAATCAGAAAGCTCATGAAAATTTAAAATTCATGCGCTGTTTGACCCAACCGGAAAGACATTCATCAATAATTCTACTAGTCAAATGAAACCCTCGGGACTGAATGATATATGCGGCTTGAAAATTTAAACATAAATATGGTATAGAAGTTAACCTTTAATAGTTTTGCATTTATGTGAGAAATCAGTCTGAGAACTTTTAAAATGAAATGTATCATCTATTAATCATCAATAAATAAAAGAAACACTGAACTTCTTCACCAGATTTGTATCTTCATCATTTTAATTCTTGTCTGTTGTGTCGGATGTGATAATGATATGTTTATTTTACTGCCTGGTCATATATATTTTTGTATTGTTATGCACGGAAAGTTTTTCTTTCACATTAAAAGATAGAACAAATATTAAGATTTAAATACGTGACGTTACTACCAGTGCTAAAAGTGTAGAGACCTCACGCGCTGATGATGAGATGCGCCGCGCCTGAGGCCGGTACATAAAAATGAGCCTAGTTTAAACCAAGTAACGCCGCGTTGCAAGCAGTCGTCACACTTACATTATCTGTGTACACTCACACGAATGCAAAGCTCAGCTTACACTTAGCAGACAATATTTTCATTTATTTCTTCTAAAAAATCAACCCATACTATTTTTTCATAATAGTATTCTAAATTCGTACAACTATTTCACATTTTCTATTCGAATGATTTAGCATTCAGTTAACCCGTCATCAAAACCGGTCTTAACACCTACACTGATTTGATATAAATTGTTAAAGATAAACAGTTTAATATATTCTCCGTTTAAATTTGTGTCAAAATTATTTATAGAGTCGTATATAGAAAAAGTAAAAGTTGATTAGTTAATAGATGCAAAGGTCTCAACAGCCTAGAAAGTTTAATTAAAATACTTTTGCTTCATCTACAACTTACAAAAGATCTTCGCTAATATGCTACTTAAATAAAATTAATATAACGTTTATTTGAGGATAATTGATGAATAAGAAGAAAGAAAAATATAATATTATTTTTTGGCGAATTACCATTGTTATTTTTTTTATTTAAACTCATATTTACATACAACGAGTGCGTGTTGTAGCTAATGTTACTGTTGCTTTGGTACCGTTGTAGTATTCATTACAGTGTAGAGGTCACTGACTGACTTTTATTGTTATCTACGTCTAATTGATCGATCAAAATATTGTTCGTATTGCTTCAATCTCAACACGCCTATTAACAACGTTGAACGTTGTGGCATGATGATAATATAATAATTTGCATTGACAATTACCTAAAATACGAGTATGTTCTTCTATTTAAATAATTATCGTTTCTTGATCACAAAAAATATATTTAAGTAGTAATAAAATTAAAGACATATATATATATATATATATATATATATATATATATATATATATATATATATATATATATATATATATATATATATATAAATATATATATATATATATATATATATATATATATATATATATATATATATATATATATATATATATATATATATATATTTACAGCCTTTAATTATGAATAAATAGACGTTATATTTTTAACAACCTTTTGCTGAGTGTGGTTGTGATACACATTAACCAATAGATATTAATATAACATATATGAGGTATATTAATTTATAGTACATTTTAATACATTAAATATTATATAAACTTATAGTAGGTAGTTACATACATCATGCGATGCTGTTGTATGTTAGTCGTGGTTGAGTAGCACGAATTCATGCACCACTTGAGAACAAGAATATCTTTACTTCTGCAGACAAAATAACAATTGTTACGTCAATAATGTAAGCACTCAACCATGTTTGTTCAATATATGTATGTAATGTAGAAATATATATTCATATATTGAAGCCCAGTTTATCAAAAATATTTTGTATTTTCCTTTTTTATAGTACATAAAAATGTAGTATAAAAAACAAGCAAAAGATATTTAAAAGAGAAATAACATAACCATAAAAATAAGTTGTCAATACTAAAATACAAGTTTACGAATATGTATAATAGTGTTGTGTTTCATAATAAAATAATGATACTAATAAAAATTAAATCAAGTCATTTATTCATATAAATTAGTAAACATTGTGTAGATATTTTCTTACATTTATCGACAAAAAAGTCATCGATAAGATATATTCGTACTTGACCAGTTTCTTCGACTTGCGAAGCTAATAGTGCGTAGATAACGATCGCTCTTAAACTACCTGCATTTACATAAAGTTCCACCCACGGTAAGGCGTTCACATGCTATTCTTAACTTTAACGTGAAAGTTATATTAAGTGGGTTAAAAAAATATGCCTCTACAATGGGTTAACAAAATGTTTAGATAGGTGTTAACGCGAAAACGTCTCGCTATGATCAGCTAACCGTAAAATGGAAAATACATAGAAATATACAAACTGTATGGTCGTTTGAGTCGTGTCAGTGTTCGAATATATTTTTTTAAATATATTTTTATACGTAGTATTTTACTGTTTTAAAATTTATAATATTATGTTTATATTGCATCAATAAAAGAATATAATATACAGTGAAATGATTTCTTTCGTTACCAAATTTTATATACTGGCTTTAAAACTTTAAATCCATCTCTGCTTCTCGTCATAAACTATAGAGCTCTACTTAAGCCTACGCGAAGAAGCCTGGGGCAAACGATTTCTTTGATCTCTTAGGAGCAGGGATTCTGAGACAAGATTGATTTTGTCCTGTTTCTATTTGTCGCATAACATTTTATATATTGGTAAAATTAAATTAAACTTTGAAATTAAATTTAGCTAATAAATATATCGAAACTATGCATAATTTTGTAATGTTTCAGACATTTTACATTTGATTTACATCCGATTATTCTTATTCTTATCTCATTTTCTTACTGGTAATAGCATGCATTTACAAATATTACAAAATCACACTAAACAATGGAATTTTGTTTCCTTGTCCCGTGGTGCGTGGGATTGACCAATGAACCGAAGCACATGACATACTGTAGTCCGAGTGCCTATTTTCGTCATACTTGTGTTCATATATCAATACAACCTACGGAATATTTTCTTCTTCATGTTATAAATTATTTGGGTGGCGAAAATCATTAGCTTACGTGAGAGATTGAACTTGATTTTGTGTTAGAACAATGGCCTCTTATGAATATTGAGCGTAGGCGTCATGAGCCATCTGAGCGACACACGAGTTTTGGTATCGGTAATTTAATTTAACAGTAATAGTAGGTACTAGGGTTGAATATATAAGTATAATATACGTAAAAAAATATATAGCTGTATAAAATTGTTTATTGAGTGTTTACTCATACAGAATATTTATCGAAGTATAGTATACTTTAAAAGTAATATAAATCAAGAAAAACAATATTTTTTCTAGATTTTTATTTTTAAATGAGTCAGTCTGAAAGTCTGAATCTACACAGTGTACGCTTTCAGTGCAAGTACCAATCTAGCCCACGTGCAATATCGATCATCAACTCGCTGTGACGTTCCATTATCTTTCGCTGCAAAACGAAACCTATAAGCTCTTTGGATAGATTTTCCAGTTATTACATTTATGGGTCAATTATATTTTTCCTATGTTGGAATAAATTAACTTATACATTTCTTTCCAAGCTTAGAATGTTATTAGTTTCTTGCCGTATGTGAAAGAATGTTATATATAGTACATTAGCAACCTGCTTAACTTGATAATTTTAACCCTTTTTTGTTTATTCTCTTTAGGGTGCATAAATTATTTCCCTTCTTTGCTGAGTTTTACACGATTCAATAAGTAAAAACATGAAGTTAACATTTCTTGATGTAATTATGATTATAAGAAAATGTATAATTTCTACAAATTTCATTTATATCATAGCCCATAAATTACTTTTTCTACGTGTAAATAATAAATGTGGACATTCTGTAGGTATTTTTAAACGTCAACAATAGTATTTCGTGGAATAAGCATTAGCATTTGTCCTGACAATGAACCCTAACCGAGCGGTTGTCAAGATATAATAGGGAAACAGTTACTATCTGGAAAACCATATATCAGACTCAGTCGTAAATATTGCCAGAAACTTTAACGTATTCTCTATGGCGTCTTCATAATTAGAATTTAGGGACAAGCAACAAAGTGTCAAAGTGTTCTCCTAAATGAGTGAGTTATGAAACTGCAAAATTATTGTTCAAAGATCTACAGATTTCATTACTTACGTATCTGTCGAAATTTATTGTACTCGTAAGTATAGCGGCCCCCGCTTGAACTATGAGAATATTTATTTAATATTATTGAAGTGTATTTATGGTACCTTAATTAATTATTATATGGTTCTCTATACTGTTTTCCACTTAATAAATGTTAATTTAAACTTTTTGAATTTTATTTGATTTTGCTCGCTATTCTATTAAGATAATGTTTAGTTATTATCTAATATATATTTAATTAGTTAATGTATATTTCATTTCTATGTACAGGAAGGTAGGTACACGGCGACATAAATCATGATCTCGCGGGAGTTTCGGAATGAAGGGTAGACACAGACAGTTTTATTTTACTCGTATAATATAAATATATGTATAGATACGATAAAGTCTTTAAAAAAAATATTCTATTTTACACTTTCATGTTTCTCACTTATGTTTCACCATAGGAACGAATAGAATTTTTCAACGTACAAGATACACTGATACATATTTATATATATTTTTTTTAAATACAAAAATAAATATAATATACAAAAAAGATCACATATAATATGTGCACCAAAGTCCTTACCGCAGTAAGAACATGACAAATTGAAATATAATACCACAGTTCGATATAAACTTTCATTAGCTCCTCGAACATATCTCGTTAATCCGCTTTAAAAGGTAACGTAATCTACAAGTGGTTTACAATTAGTCCCGTGTATCCGTCGGTGGGATTTATAGAGAGCAGTTAGATATGTAAATTAATTCTGAGAAAGGTCTCCGTGACATATGTTGATTTCAGCAAAGATGAATAATTTATACCAATAGAGGGCTGTCGTGGCGCAGGGGTACCAGCGTGTGTCTGTGAACGTGACATATTGCGGGTTCGATCCCCACTTTAGGAATTAAACTATTTTACACGCTCTGATCAATAAGGAAACGCTTGGCGTTGAGCTCCGCCACTCAACCCACAATGCCTCAAATTCGTTAGAAATAGCGAAGAGAAAGTATAGAAGATGTATTTTTTAACCATAGGTAATTTGTATATTTTGTATATATGATTTTTTGATAACACACATTTAATGATTCTTACATTATAGTTAAGTATAATCATTTTATATAACAAAGTGCATTATAATACATTCGTATCTTTCTAATCACGATGTACTTTGTGCTTTAACATTAGCTACAACACTTAAAAGCAGCTTTCCTATAATATATTTTAGGAGCTTTAGTTGTTGTTTTATTTAAAAAAAAAACAAGTGATATACGTAAAACATATATTTCTTCCACATGTAAATAGTATTAATTTTTAATTTTGGTATATAACAGTAATATATAATCTTTAATTTTGTATAATATGAATACCTATACTAAGAAAAATCCGTATAATGAGCGTATATCTAAAGAAAATTAAAGAAGCTGAGGTGTCTAATTATACGGAGAAATATTAATCCAATATTAGTAATATGTACGTTATTATAAATAACTGTTCTGCCACTCAACACGCAATGCCCCATATTCGGCGGAAATTGGAAAACAGAACGGAATGTTTTGACACTAGATTCCTAAGTTCCCTCTAACTACCCTGCCATTTTCGGGATAAAGCGTGAAGCTGAGAGAGTGTTTTTTTATCTGTTTATATCTTTGTGGGTTTGT
This sequence comes from Eueides isabella, assembly GCA_019049475.1. Classification (NCBI taxonomy): domain Eukaryota; kingdom Metazoa; phylum Arthropoda; class Insecta; order Lepidoptera; family Nymphalidae; genus Eueides; species Eueides isabella. Next base: position 9,156,662 of record CM032389.1, on the reverse strand, counting down.
TGGCGCTAATCTCAGAAACTGCTATCACTAATATATTATGGGAATCTTAGTATTTGTTTTATTTAAATCGGTAAGCAAATAAAATAACACGTCAATTTCAAATTTTATATCGGCACAATTGCTTTTTTATTCATTTAGAAAAAACGTTAGTTTTCAATCTATAGATATTCTTTGAAAGCGAAGCCGCGTATGGTCGCTAGTTTAAAATAAATCACATCTTCGGTTCCGTTCAACAAAGTGGTGAGACGTTGGTTAACGTCTCACCATTCAATATCGGTTTGGATGACAATCGGCGGGAAGAATGATAATATAATAGATGTTTTATTATAATAATGTGTTTACTATAGATGTTTTATTATAATGATATATCATATTTTTTTATTATAATAAATGAATAGATTTGATTAAATACTATTTTATTTATTTAAGTTCGTAACTGTATATAATAAAGTCACTAAAATGTAAACTATGTTTATGCTATCAAAAAAGATTTTAAAACTGTCAAGAAATTGAAAACTGTTTAGTTTTACATACAAGAAAAGCTCACATATTTCAAAGCTCGTAAACAACCTCCTACACGTTGCTTGCAAATACTTCCGCTGTTAAGCGTGGGTATAACAATATTACAGTTGTTTTACATCCTGTTAATATTGCGGTTTGTTTTTTTTACCCACGCGCCATATCGGTATCTTTCTAGCAGAAAGATGGATTACAAGAGGTTTCGTTAGAAGTACGGCTTCGTAAGACTGACCGCCGTAAAGGGTTTACAATAATCGATCAACTAGAAATGCTACTCGCATTTCTAGTTTCTCCCTTATTACGTAACATACTTAATTGCGTCATATATTTATTTGAAAAGAAAACCTAAAGAAGCTTACTTTGTATAAATATACTTTTTATATAAAAATAGGGAAACCTTTTAAATTGAATTACAAGGTAGGTTTATTTCATGCTGTTCTACTTACATGTATGTTTAAATTATTTATTGAATAAGCAGAACGATCATTAAAGAGACATGGACTCCCAAGGTTACATATTTATGTATGTTATTTATTTATGTATGTTTTTATAAGGAAAATCAGTTAAGAAAATGTATTAGGTAAACTTTAATTGAAATATTTTTACCTTTTTTCCAAACACTATAAAGTGAGCTTATACCGAGTACCTATTACGACAAATAAAGAAGAATGGAGAAGGCAGAAGTTATACAGAAACAAAATTTATAACTGAATATCAAGAACAAAGCAAATTTAAAGTAAGCATCGACATTTCTAGTCATTCACGAACTGAATCACTGTGTAATGGAGCAATTTGTGATGTACGTGAGGACACGAGAAATCAATCTCGGCACGCGCCATACGAACTGACCTCTTATAAAACGGTAAAATGATGTAGAAATTTTGATTCGATCATTTGTGTTTAGTATTAGGATTCATTATTTGTATGGCGTATTTCTTCACTAAAACTATTTACTTCATTGCCTATTAACATTCTTCTAATTTATTGATTTTTACTTACTTACTAAGCTTCACGCTGTATCCCGCACATAACAGAATAAGTAGAGGAAATTGGCAAGCTAGTGTTAAAATACTCCGTTCCGTTCCATTCTCCACTTTTCTCCAAATTCGAGGCATGGACTTAATGAACGAAATGACTTCGTAAGAACTAAGTACATAATATAAATATTTCAATTCATTTGGTCTTGAGGTTTATAATTATTATATAAACACTTATGTAAAAGCCAAAAGATGCGCGCTATTGAAACGTTTCGTAATAAAAAAGGAAAATTGAGCACCTGCTCTACCATAAACGTTCATATTTTTACCTAAATTATTGGTATTTGAGAGGCATTTTCCTTGTTGTGTAAAAAAAATCTGCGTTACTATCTTCTATTGAGTGATTGATGAAAAATAACCATAATATGAATTAATTTATTCTCGTAAAACTAACACTATAAAATTAAAAAAAAAACGGATTGATATCATTAAATTATATATCACAGTATATAAAAAGCAATTGAAATATATACTAGGCCATAATAATTTTTAAGGAAAAAACTTATTCAGTATTAAAATACTGACTCAATAGTCAGTGTATAAATAAAACATAACCAAGAAACTCCCTCGTTTTATGACAATTACGTCAAAGTTGAAATATTATAGATACATATTTTTTGTTTAATTTTAGCATTCCTAGCATTTCAGCAACTGTCCCAAACTTTACGCTCATCGTACCCTTTTACAAATTTTAGCGTAACTGTCCTCTTGACGACAATTTATCTCCATTCCTCATGTTTATTTTTTGTAAAAACGTTGTACATTATTTTCCACAATGCTTGGAGAAGAGTATGAAATTTCAATTTCTATGGCACCAATTAGGAGGCATATTACAGTATTCTATACTGTAATATGCCACCTAATTGGTGTAATATGCCTCCTATCTTACACGTATGGCTGCTAACGGCAAAACAATATTTAAAAGTTCATTTCAACCTTGTTAGGTAACCTGTTTAGTAGCTTGAATCTATTCTTCTCATCATTTAAAAGGATTTTTTTTAGCTTTACGCTGTACTGAATATTGTCTCGTAACAGGCAACTCTGATGTGGTGGAATGAAAAATTAAAAATTAAATATTTCGTTTTCTCAAATGGGAATCGAACCGCAATTGTTGCGTTTACTATGCACATTTGCCTCTGTGAAGCCACGATGGTCTCTAAAGGACCGGCCTCTAAATATTTTGTTTTGAAAATTTACCACGTGAAGCTGAAAAAACAAAAAGAATTAAGTAAGTGAAGTAAATTAAAACCTGTCTGTCTGTCGTAGCGCAGCGGCACAAGCGTGTGACTGTAAACGACAGGTTGTGGATAAGAATTTAAATATTTAATGTTTTCATTTCTTCGCTCTGGCAACAAGGCAAAGCGCGGCGTTGCTTGTTACCAGAGCGAAGCTCCGCCACTGAACACGCAATTCCTCAAATTCGGCAGAGAGTGGGAAATGGAAGTAAAACAGAGTGTCTTAACATTAGGTTCCCAAGTTCCCTCTACCAACCGTGAGGTGAGGGGGATACGGCGTAAAGCTGAGTGAGTGAGTGTAAATTAAAACTGTCTTGGTTGAAAGTAAGTATTTAACATACATGAAGATTATATAACAAGGCCATGGATCTGTGTCATGAAGTCTTATTTTTATTAGTTCAATGTAGCACCTGGCATGCTATTATGCCATTAGTAATAGTAGTTTCGCTGTTACTTAAATTACGCGTAGCTCAACTTCCATTATCATTAAGTACAAGTTTACTTGAAAGCGCCACTTAGAGCTATATTATAGGCGCCTTCATACGAGACAACTAATTATTGTAATCGAAAAGTACTAAAATGTACTCAGTAATTACTTTTATACAGATCGGAATTTTCATTTTGTTAATTATCCTACTTATCTCTACTTTATTACTTCATAATGTAATATTTAATTTAAAATAATAATAATAACATGTCGTCTACCCCCACCTTAAAGACCGACAACGTACCTGTAGCTCCCCTGGTGTTACATGGAGCTATAGACGGCGGTGATTACCCACCATCAGGTGACCCTTACGCTCGTTTACCTTGTCTTTTCCATAAAAAAATGCATAATGTATAATTTTAATTATGTTACTCATAAAAGCATAAGCAATAACGTGTCCATAACATGAACTGTATACATTTCTTGATTGACAAACATTAATTATTATTTATAGCACCAAAACTATCTCAGTCTTTTCAGTTGTTAAGCAAATAACCTCATTCTAAAAGAAAAATCTTAAATTTGTAGACAGATGCAAACTATATATGTAAGCGTTGCGGTAATACTCACATCGCGATAAAAGCCTCAAAGCTACAAAGATCTGCATGATCCTTTATTCCAGTTTAATGGGACAACTGAAAATTTGATACTGCTGTGGTCGCGATTGGACCATACAGTTTCATATGACGTTGTAGCGTAAACACATTGTTTTGTGCGGCAGATGCTTTTGTGTTCATTTGTTTTGTCTCTGTGCACATCCTGAACGAAGGCATTGACCTCTGATGAAAAGCTGATGCTCTTTGTCATGTGAATCGTTTCGGTTTCGTGTACGCTTTTAATTAAAGCTGAATACATAATTTTAAAACATACGTTAACTACACTGGCATAAAATAATAATTAAAATTTCTTATTTATGTTGTAAAAAAACATTAACATTTATTAGCGATACATCTATACTGTCGTGGCACAGGGGCACAAGCGTGTGACTGTAAACGCAACAGGTTGTGAGTTTGATCTCCTCTCGAAGAAATGAAATATATATATAGATAATATTATCAAATAAAATATTGACTTTTTTCATGTCATTGTTCTGGTGACAAAGCAAATCGAGGTGTTGAGTTCCGCCAATCAACTCGTAATGTCAAATTTGGCAGCAAGTGAGGAAGACGTATTTTTAATTTTTCATATTGCGCTCTCATTGTAGTTATATATATTAATATTACTAAATAAAAAATAACCCTGAAATTTCAAAGTTTTGTTGTCAGAAGATATTTAAAAAAAAAATGTTGGTTACATTTCGTTTTACTAAGATTAATCCAGATGTTATAGCTTAACTAAAATTTACATTAGAATTAGGATAAGTTCACAGTAGGTATTTGCTCGAACATATAACTATGAACATGCGAACTGTGTTGTTGCATCGAATAGTTGATAAACTGCCAGACTATATAATTCTCAAGCACAAATTGAAGCCTTATTCTGGTGTGGTTTAGCTCGGCAATAAATTTAGATTGATTTATTTTTTGTCCTTAATTCAATATTACTTTACCAAAGAGCGACGTTGAGTTCCTCCACTCGACGGAGAGGAACGGAACGGAGTGTCTTAACATTAGGTTCCCAAGTTCAAGCGTGAAGCTGAGGGAATAACCTTGTTAGAAACTTTTATTAGTTACTAACGTTTAACGGCAGCTTCGCCCTTGTGGTTAAATGAAAATAGCTGAGAATTTTATACGTCCTATTATTTTATTGTATAAGTCCCACCACAGGTGTATCCGCAGTGGGTTAAATCAAAATTTCTAACGTGATATAAGATAGTCTTTTTAAATGAAACACTTTTAAACGGATTAATCGCGTATATTGAATGGTAAACATTTTTGGGAAACCTGACGTTTCGAACACTTTACAATAGTCCGTACGCGATTAATCCGTTTAAAAGTGTTTCATTTAAAATGTATAACAATCGCGAAAATCAAAGACATTATTAAGATAGTCTTATAACCCCAAACAAAAAATAATCCAAATTATAATATTAGTACTACTTTTATAAAAAAAACCGCTTATGACTTTGTAGTGACATTACGATAAAGTTAGGTAATCAGGGAGCGGTCTCATCCCGGACATAAAAATCGACTAAGTTAAAATTAGTCTATATGTAACATTTTTTATTTATTTTATGCAATTTACATTTATTTTGAAATCAACAAAAAATGTATAAAGTTATAAATCTTTTATTTCTAGGCTATAACACAAATATATGCATTTTACACGATAAATACAGAATCTACAAATGTATCATGTGTTGAATTATTCAAATCTAATAAGAAATGAATATTTGCAAGAAAATAATAAATTATTAGTGTATGGATTGTCTATATTTGACTTAAAACTGATGTGAATGTTTTTAAAAATATATTTTTCCGTATCCCATTACATTTAAATTAATTGTTAAGATATGAATAAAAATAATATTAATCTAAAATTGTGCCGTTATCATATGTGCTACATGTAAAAATCAATGATATATATGACGATAATTGTGTAACAGAATGTCGATAAATAATATCCTTATATTTTATGCCTCATATCAAAGAATAGGGATGTAATTATTACAGACTAATCCTTGTGATGTTGACGAGTTAATGTTAAGTTTGTTTGAAAGTTCTGGCCTGTCACTGGCAAATCGAATGTAGTTATAACAGTTATGTTTCCAAATGAAATGTTCGACACTTTATACCGTGAAATGCATTTTTCATTAGTAGATTAATAATATAATACCTACTATTATAGAACTTACCTTATACTTACTTTTTAAAATTATGATAATGAATCATATTTTTTTAATATGTAAATGTGTATAAATTCGTGTTATCAACCTCAAAAGGTAAAAACGAAACCGTTATGGGATCATTTTGTTGTCGGTCTATCCGGCTGTCAAGACTATTTATCTCAATCGCGTGAAGGTATCACGCAGAAATTAATGTCCAATATTCAGATCTACGGTCGGATCGGAGGTCGGTACGGAAAAACTGAAGCTTCTAAGTCAACGTAATCAAAAGATACGGTACATTGCATCTTTTTTGCGGCATTTTGAATAAAATTCGCCACGTAAACAATACCTACAGGGAACTTCCCTTAACCAACTGTTACGATAAAGTACAATATAGACAAATATATTTCAGTAAAAGATTTTTTTATCCTAAAAAAAAAATTGTATTTCATGGAAAAAATCATTGCAAACTTATATGTCGTTTATTTCATACAAAATGAGGTACGGAACCCTCGGTGGGGAGTCCGACTCACATTTGATCAGTTTATTTAATAAAATAAACAACGAAAACAGGCTTTTCGTTGTTTATTTTATTAAATAAACTGGAGGAGGCAGGAATTAGCGAGATTCATTTAAAGTAAACTAGTGTACACTAGACACGTGTAATATTTAAATACCTATACATAACCCGCCGGTATTTTTGCCTCGAGTTTTATATTACCGCATAAAAAGATTAACGTTTGAACTGTTTAATATATTAACAACGACGTTTTGTCCGAAAGGCTTCCGTCTCTATTAACATCAACAGATTAACTCTATTTAATAGCGTATGTGCCGCCAACGTATGCCGATACGTTTATTGCCCGCTTTCCTGTCAACTGCATTTAAATTTATGTTTACACCAATGCGCGTCATGCTGATAACACTTGCCAACGAAAAAAAATATATTGATCGAAATTACTCTGATATATTATGACACAAGGAAATCTCGTGCAGAAATTAATAAATTAAAATTGCATTTCAAGTATTTTATATTTAAGCTGGTGTTACGCTTAATAAGTAACTGGACCCGTCCACTTTGGCTACGGCTTGGTAACCACAAAACAGCTACCATTATACGAGACTTGTTTAGCGATTGCCTCCTTATTGATTAAGCTTACAGATGTGACTTTTAATACTTTACATAATAAAAACAAGTTAAAGATTATTTATATATTTTTATCTTTATTATTTGTAACCGAGATATGTAGTTGTAGTTCCGTAAAATTTAAATTAATATCACATAAATATATCAAAGTATAACGATGCGTACAAATGCAAATATATATCGAATAAAATTATACAACTAATTTGACTATTAAGTAAATGTCAAAATTTACGTATTAATTAAATTTATATAATACGATACATTTATAATGTGTCAATGATAAAATAAAATAACTTGTATTATCCAAGATGTGGAGTCGTTGTTGGCTTCCCTCTTTGCAATGTAAGCGACACCGCACGCTGGCCTCGATGCCTACCTGACTTTATTTTGCCTTATTTCATCAACTTTTTGTCCTCATCAATACATGTAGTGTCGTAATACTATAAAATACTGTTTATATAGTAATTTGATATCATGTAAGTTGCGAAATTAATTGTCAAAACGTTGCTTTATGTGTTGTTTTTTAAGATTTGATTGATAAAATCAAGAGCGTAGCCAGCGGACTATTGAGGATTCCGTACCGATTAAGGAAATACAATTTCTAAGACATTGTAATTCTTTTTATAAAAAAAAACTACAATTTTAAGTTAGTAATCGTTTTTAATTACTACAATTACATTTTTCAATTTATTTCATTTTTTAACGGAAAGTTCTCATTTGTAGTTAAATTTAATTGTAATACTACGGGAAATACCATATGAGTTTTTATAATTAAATTTAAACTTATATTTGCTGGCATATATGTTTTAAACCCATCGCTTACTTTTATCAAATAATATCATGAGAATATCAATAATAGATATGAAAAAATATATATTAACAAAGTTGAAGCATTGTGATTAGATCTATGAAAATGGACAAACAATATAAAAAGAAACTAAAAAAAAACCGGCGAACTCGATTACTTTCGTGCGTGCGCTCCGTTGAACCGTAGAAGCTACAAAAACACTGTGTATAACAAAAATTTTCTCCTATAAAAGTTTATAAAAAAAGTCTGAGATAGCGTATGTCAATTTCTCAAGGACAGCCCACAACCACTTTTATGTTTTACAAATTAAAAAAAACAAAACGGACATTTAATATTTTCATTTTATTTCACTCTAATGTCGAGGCAAAGCTCCGTTTATCAAAATATTCTTCTCAAACCTCAAGGATTTGGTAGATGGTGGAGAAAGGAAGTATTAATGACGGAGTGTCTGAATATTAGAATCCAAGATTTATTAATGTAACTAAAGTCCTCATCAGTTTTTTTTCTGATTATTTTGTTTACTGTATTAATATTTAATTTTCATTTATTCGTACTCATTGTGAATAGAAACAGTTGTTACTCGTCGTTTTTGTAGTTTCACGCTGTACCCCGAATATAGAACATGCAGAAATTTAGTATTAAGACCCACCGTCCCCTACTTTTCGTCTAATTTTCGAGACCATACGTATTGAGTGGTGGAATTCTATGCCACGCTTTGACTTGTGACCATAGCGTGAAAATAAAATAAAAAAATATATTTTCTCGCTCTGACTGAAATGGAATCTTATCATCTGTTGCGTTTATAGCCAGATGTTGTGCCGCTGCGCCACGACGCTCTCTCTTATATTTAATATTAGATATGTACATATATAGTAAATACCATCCAGCCACAACCGCAACTTGCAAGTATATTATCGGAATAGACGGTTTGATATGTCATGTCAGGAATTCGTAGTTCATCTTGGGGCCCGGCGACCTGATGTCTGACGCGGATAAATCGCTTTAGCACTGTAGCATTCACATTGTTATAAAAACATTAGGCTATTCGTACGTACGTTTAACGTTTTCGATATAAGTTCATTAAACGTCTCAATGTTGAACGAATATTTTCAAAGATTAGCTTACCGCTTAGCGGTTGATTGGCTTATTAATATTAAATTACATTAACCGCATTAAGATGATTAATTTTTACGCATAGCTTGCAAGTACCAATTTACCTTATTATTTCGATATCAAATTATTATTAATTTTGGCAACATGACTATACTTCTCTATATATAAAGAAATTCAAAAGCAAAAGAAAAGAAATGTAAAAGTTGTAGATTCAAATCTGGTTTGCGAGATATTTCTAGTTAAAAGTTCAGAAATTTATATATGCAGTTATACAGATTAAATCTTTTATGCAAATAAAGAAACAATCTAAAGTAATAGAAAATTGATAAATTGTTTAATGAAAAATTATATTGTTTTCCATCTTATTGGCTATTCAGCAGAGGATAAAAAGATAAAAAAATAAAGAAACAAATGATACCTGCCCTGTAGGACAGGCAAAAGTGTGTAACTGTGAAGGTGACAGGCTGAATTCCGGATTAGAATAGGATCACCCTGGTACTGATGGTGTCGTAAGAGGCGATTAAAGTATGTGTGGGAGAGTCACGTTGTCAGCAATGGCAACACGTACGCACTTTCGCCGGATTATTACCACTCCCGGCATTTAAAATCGCCGATAAGTATTGGCTTCGAGCACTGCGTTTCGCATGGGGTAATGCAGGGTCCCGGGGCCCATCCACCTTAAAGGCCGGCAGCGCTCCTGTACCTAATCCTGAGTTACACGGGGCCGACGACGATGGCCGACGCTGCTCACTTACCACCAGGTGACCCGTACGCGTTTGTCGTGTCTTGTCCATAAAAAAGTGTCTTAATATTAGGTTCCCAAGTTCTCTCTGCATACCCTGCCTTGTGCGGGATATAGCGTGAAGCTGAACAAACTACACTAATGAATATAAACATGGTAAAGCCCATACTAAACTAAATACAAACTGTGCAATAAATAAAACTGAATATAAAATAATTCAAATCCAACGATTTCCATTCGATGAATCTTTAAAGTTCTTGAAATATTGGTCTCGGATGATTTATGAAGGCTGTCACGAAACATTCATTTCCGATATTGACAGTCTTACTTACACATCTATACCGAGGAGCTTCAAATGCTCTCTCAAACCGCAAATTCATATAACACGTCAATGTGGTGGTTACTAAATATAAACCAAAACTCAAAACTTTGATTTGATTTTCTTAAGATGGTTTGCAGCGATAAGATTAGAATATCACAATGGTAAAAAGTAAATATGCTTAAAACATTTATTGTATAATATATAAATTATTGACAATTTGATCGTTAAAATTGTAATATATTTCTCATTTTGCGCTGCTACGCAGTAAAAGAACTTTTAATTAATGGTTCTATTAATGGAAAAAGTAGCTGTCGACAAATTATCCATTTCGCTGCACGACGTACGATAACGAGTGAAACAGTTAATCCGGCGAATATTCAGCTAGCGACGCTTGGGATTGAATCATTGTTAAAAATTCGATGTTTTATTATTTTATCTAGTTGTTATTATATATTTTTATTTAAGTTTTATAAGTATCAAGGTAATACATTTGTAGTGTAATTTAACTATATAGATTTTTGTATTTATACATATAATAAAATCTGATGGCTGTTTGGTTGTAGGTGTGTGAGAAAATTGATTATTGGGGGCTTATATAAATGTAATTAAACCCAAAACAATGTTTCTCTGTCGGTTTGTTTCAGTTTTTGTGTACGCTAATTAGATACTATTTTAACTATTGTTTTTTGACAATGTTCCCTTAATATAAAATGTTTTTTTTTATTTACAAAGATTAATAATTAGAAAAAATATTAATATACAGCATTTTGTTCGAAACTATTACTAGAAAATAATTGTTTTATAAATTTGTTTCAGTTTTCAATTTAAAGATATATATAATATGCATAATAAAACAATAAAAAATTATAATTATGTAAGAACACGAAAGTAAATCTCTTTAGTAAACAAGTAATCGTATAGTTCAAGCAAGTAGGCCGCGAGCGGATCGGTATTTACTAGATAAAAAAATATTGTCGATCTTAGAAACTTCATTTTTCATAGTGATTGTTGAAATATAAAATAAAGTACTTTATATTATTTATGAAATCACTGTTCAATGAAATATCGAAATAATTGTAAATATGCTTTAGATATATCTATTGTTGATATAAGAATATATTAAAATCATATACAAGCCAGATCTATACAATAAATTCTATTATTACATTCAGAACCATGTACGACATTGATATATTCAAGACAGAGTTAGCAGCAGCCCTATTCAAAGCAAGTCATGCTACTGAAATACTTTTGAAATGGCTTAAACTGAACTACAAAGGTATATTATACATAATTTATAACAAACTACGGATATATCCTATTTTGTATTTGTACAAAGACAAAACTGCTTACCAACTTTACATACTTAAACTACTATTACACAATAATAAGTATATATAAATACCTATAATTACTACTAAACTAAAATATATTATAATTATTTTTTTACATTTTATCCTTATAAAGTCAACTTAATTTTGAATATAGCATTTAAATGGTACTAAACAGTTGTAAATCTTATTTTGTGAGGTATTTATAGCTTAACACGCCTATTATGTCCATTACGGTTTATGTATAGAATATAATAGCTGTCTTTGACGATTACTTTATTACAACGTTAAAGTTATCTTAATATATCATAATGGCAGGTGTATTTTGTGACGAAAACGATTATTGCTCAAGATATGAATAGAGTTTTTGAATGAAATTCTTTAACTGATATCTGATTGGTAGTTAATATAATAATTACATGAAAGTATAGCCATTGACTACTGCATATTGTATAAGTCTATTCTGTATATACTCTGTGAACAAAACGAATAATTGTTTTGAATAAATCTTGTTCTATTTGACGTCTTGAAGTAAGGAAAGGAATGAATTCCCTGTTGCAGCGGATAAGTTACCTAACGTTAAAAATGCTTCGAAGGATACTTGATTAAGGATGAGAAAGAGGCTGCTGCGCAGATAATGTTCTTTTTTTCTCATAGAAAAGTTTTTTTTATTAATTTCATAAATTATTTTTATATACTTATTCGTGTTGCGTTCTGCCACTCAACACGTAATGCCTTAAATTCTGCATTCTGAAAGTGGGGAACAAAACGAATTGTCTACCTTGTCATGTGCGGGACATACATAGAGTGAAGTTAAATGTATTTATTAAGATTAGTGTCGGTTATTGTTAGAAATAAGATTTAATTAAAAATGTGTAATAACCACGAAAATCAAAGTAAATTTTATTATGAATTGGATGTTTTTGAATCATAAACGTTGCTCGATATTTAAAGTACGTATTTAAACACCATTTGTCACATATATATCAGGCGCCCACAAACGAAACGATGGCAACGCGGCGTAGTACATCATCTTATTCAAGAAATTTAGTGGTGGATAATGGCGGCGAAACTATGTTAGCACTACTAACTACGCAAAAGCTTAATTATATCACTTTTTTTGTTACTCATTTACCTAATTCTATATAGCAACGATCAATGATTTTATAAAATTCTAACTTAACATAAATTAATTTTATTTTCTTTTTGTACAACATTATTTTATAAATATGAATATGTATAAAAATGTGTTACAATTATTACTTTAAATCACATAAACTGGCCAAAAACCTATATAAGATACATATACACATTAAGAACCTTTAAGCATACGCTATCTCTAACTCACCATCGTGACAAAATTGGAATACGTTTGATAATTTTGGTCACAAATTATGCAGAATTTTCTGAGTTTACATTTAAATTTTGTTAGATCCGCTAAGATTAGATTGCACTAACGAATGTAAAATGAAAATTGGAGAGCACAGCCACTCATCTCATCTTATCACTTATCACTGGCCTATATATACATATTTTATTCATCAGCTTCAGTAGATCTTGAAAAAACAGGAAAACGAAAGTAATTTATTTTAATAAACGGGGATCAAACCCACAGTCATCGTGAAAATTTAATTATAAGTACCTAAGTACTTACTACCTACCTGTTCTATAGGAAAGTCTTCATAAAAAATGTAATTGAATTACATAAATCAATATAGAATTTATGTACATTGCATATGATATATATCTATATATACATTATAACATTAATGTAACTGTACGAATAATAATACAGATAATAATAAATTTATTGTATTTTTCCAAACATATGCAATTATCATAATTTGAGTCGAAATTATAGTGATTATAGAGTCGCTGTCCTTGAAACAGATTTTGTTTTTTTACCGACCAACGTATTATTAATATAAGTTTTAAAATCTCGCTTTGTTATTTAACAATCCCGATATAGATATTTTATTAGTTTATTTCCTTGTCTAACTTGTATGTTAGTGTTTAGTAGAACGATTTTATTATTTAGCATTTGCTTTTATAGATCGTTAAAGGATTTAATTTTAATTTTAGTATTTGTATATTAATATAAATTATTTGTAAGAGTTTTGTGTGACGTTACACAACAATACAACATTGCGTATAGAATGGGCGAAGCGTCGGGAACGGTGTCCTAACCCTAGGTTTCCTCTGCGTGGATACATGAACAAAAGTAAAATATAGTACCTACCTAAACAAATGTAATAAATTTTGCGTTTTACAGTAAGCTTTCTAGTACCTACTTACTACCTACCAATTGAAGACTTGACTTGAGTGGTAATGGTTTTTCACAATATTTTAATTTAGAAACGATAAGAAAAGAAAAATTTTGTCTCTAGATTGCTGCAGGGTAGAGACAATTATATAGATCATAGCGTTTTCTATCGTGGCACGATTGGATCCGCATCCGTGGCTGATACTATATAAATATCCAGATATAAGTAGTTATACATATAAAAACATTTAGGGGCCTAAATGAAGTTCAATAATGACGAACATAGTAGTCTTACAACCAATTACACTTTACCTTATATCATAAAAAAGGTATAAAAATAACCGATCTGTTTTTGGAATATTTCGGGAAAAATTGTACAGTTTTCAGTTGCACTTTGTTTTTTACAATTTTATGCAATAAAGTAATCATCATACAATACAATCATTGTATTAAAATTGAAGCATTTACTTATCTTTAAAGAGTAAGCACAGAGATCTGTAGATTTAGAAACTATGTTATAGTTAAGGAAAAAAAAAAACCTGCGATATATATTTTTAAAGTGATAGTTTTTAAATACCTAACTCAACAATATCTAATATATCGATCATAAACGTCAAATTAGCAGCTTATTTTCTTTAGAGCGAGTGGAATTCGGCGTATGAATAGAACGATCGAGTCACGGTGATTTCTATCGTGTATTTTTGTCTTCCGCATATCATCAATTAAAATGTTTACACGTGGATAACTGACGCAAGGCGGATTCTTTTAAACCGGTTCACACAATGGTTGGTTGGAGAATGAAGTTCGGTTAGCGCCACACCAATTTAAGCTGATCTCTACCTCCAAGCATATACATACATATGTGACAGTCTGATAACCACAATAAGCCCATTTTGCTACCATGACCTCGGTCCTCAAAAAGTTTTGTCTTCTCTATTTCTAGTAGTTAGATTATATTTATTGTAGTTCTGTTTTTTCATTTAGTTTCTTTAAATACAAATACATAAGTCTTAAACTTCTTCTTTATTCTTTCTCCATAAATAGAGCAGTGATCTATAAATTCCATTATAAAATTCTTAGAATACATTTTATGTTATTCATGAAGCTATTTTATAAGGTTCTTACTAGTATGGAAAGTAATCCGCTTTCACATTGCTCAGCTCTATATCGGAACAATGCACGTTAGGTAGCTTTTCCCAACGTTTTTAACCGATGTCATTGTTATCTTCGAGCAGTCTGTAAACTTTTTTCTAAATGAAGATTTATTCAAATAATAGAAACATTCATACAATAAATAATATGTGGTCGTCGCCTCAAGGTTAACATTTGTTCGCAACAGTTCATCACACGGTGGTTACAGTGTATCGCCACGAGTTTGTCCTCAAGGCAATATCTCGTTCCGAACATAATAAAAATCTTAATGTTCGTTTTTGTGGCCCATTCAAGCAGGCTGACAATCGATGCGTGAGTCGACTGGTCGTTGCCGCCAAGAGAAGTGAAATATGTTGATTAATGCAGATTCTGACATTACTAAGCCCACGCGAAAATATGTGAAAATGCGAGTTTAAGGCAGCCCCTATATATTTTTTCTTTTCCACGTATAGATTTAAAATATAAATATTCAGTGGAATTAATTAGTAAACGGTTCAGTGAATGTAATGAAATATATAAAATAGTAATAATATGAGATTTACTGTGTATTGTTCTTTGTTCTTATTTTTAATCATGCAAAGTGCCTTGACCTCCACTTTTTTGTCTTCATTTGGCGGTCTAATAGCCTTGGTTCAGCCTTTAAATATTTCCTCTATTAGCGATATCATTTGACTACCTTGTTACATATACTTTAAGTGCTTTTTCGTTTGATCAACCTCCTAAAACTTTAGTATAAAAACTTAACGCTGCTAGTAATTGCGCTGTTAAATAAATGTATTTAAATTGATAGGTCTTTTAAATATTGTACTAGCACTCGTTATTAATTGAACTTGGTGTTATTAAATAGGTATTTGTTCGAAATACGATATATAATACACTTAAGTTTATAAAGTATTTTTCAGGCGTAGGTGGTAAGTAAAACCGTATAAAACCTAAAAAAATATGAAACATTCGTCAGCATTTTAATAATTATACCCTCTTCTTTTATGCCTTTTCATCTCGGTATGTTCAGATAATGAATATTTGTTTTTGTAATTTGGCGCAGCGACGACGTCGGAGTGAAGGTTGTAATTTTTGGTAATCATTACATCCGGCATTACTTATAGAGTCAGTTTTTATGTTTTAGTACATTGGATGCTGTTAGTATTTAGTATGTAATAAATAGTAACAAATGAGTAATAAATTATTCATTACTGTCCTGATATATATATATATATATATATATATATATATATATATATATATATATATATATATATATATATATATATAAATTAT
This sequence comes from Eueides isabella, assembly GCA_019049475.1. NCBI lineage: Eukaryota > Metazoa > Arthropoda > Insecta > Lepidoptera > Nymphalidae > Eueides > Eueides isabella. The sequence continues at coordinate 9,140,461 of CM032389.1, read as the reverse complement.
ATATAAATTATCAAATTGCACATCAATGTCGTTGATTAATTATTTCAGTAAACGTACTTGAACAGTTGCTCAAGTGTTAGTATAAAAATAGAAATATTAATAAAAATAATAGAGGAACATACAAGGGATGTAGATTAAAAAATATGATATCCGTTTGCTCTACGAGTTATGTCTCGATGGCATTCTTTGCTTCATCCATGTTTTTAACCTAATTTTATATATAGATAAGTACAACATTTTATATATGAGATATTGAAGTAATAGGTTATATATAGATTTGCATAAAAAACGCAGACGTTCATTTCATCTGCGAGACGTTAACTTATAATTGTGAACATCTCCAAAGTTCATTTGCTATCAAATTGAGAAAATTATAGTGTTACTTTATTATAAGTAAATTGCTATAGTAACCGTATTCAGTGTGTATAAATCACATGCACTTTTATGTAAGAGGTGAACACTTAATCGTCGATTGGCAGATGCTTCCCACGTCTGGCTTGACGGCATGATTGTGTAAGTGCCAGTGCCTGCCAGTGACTAAACACCGCCCCATTACTCTTGGCATATACGCACGAAGCAACCCTCGAGAAACAATGGTACAGGAAATACAGGATTAACATTGCGCACATCGAGACTATTATAAGGAATTTATTCGAGTAAAACGTTGCACTTTTATATCTGTAGTGCTATGAGTTCTTTTGATTGAATAGACATAAATATTTTTGTGTAAGATGATTTATTTACCAAATGTGATTATTTATTATTATTTAAACATGCGGGCGGAGACGCCAGGTAAAAGTAATGGTTAATAAAATAATAAAAAAAATATCTAACTATACCAAGTGTTACATTATAATAATCACATCAGCAAGAACAATTCGATATTAATATAGCTTAGCCGATCCAAAAATAATATTGTACTTAAGTCGCTAAGCTCGTCTAATATTGTATATCGATTTATTAAATATACATTAAAGATGGTCTTACACCACGCCGTCAAACATAACTTTTTGTCTTGTTGTGACATTAATCTTTTTACCGTGAAACGATTTCAGGGTGGTCCGCTAAAGTGATAGAGGGGCCTTAGTTTTGAAAGGTTTATTCGTTTCTAATTAGATTAGATTCGGGAATAATGCTTTTAAAATCCTTTACCGTATGCGAAGATTAAATTAATTATCTTTGCCGCGCTACCCTTTTATGGACGAGTGCATTTGATGTTTAATTAAAATCGATTTTATATATTTCATGTACCTACAATAGTTAACTTATACATTAATCACGAATATATCAAAGTTGTCGACATCACTTTAAATTTCCAATTACATGTGCTGTTACGGAAAATTTAATCAATTGAATTTGTAAATTACTTCAAACTATATGATGTGGTTGAATTGGCTAGAATTTAAACGTATGTGTAAAAGCAATCTTATGTTACATATGTGGCGTTGTTTCGTATAGATTCTATACTATATTATATTCTGAAACTGACGTTTGTTTGTTGAACGCAAATTATGGATTAAGAATTTTAGGATATACTAGTTTGATTTTTAAAAATATAAAAAAATAATTAATTAAAAATATAAAATAAAAATCATTTTGCTTAAGATTGCCCATTTCTTAAGGAAGCTATATATAAGAATAAAATATATCCATTGTGTCGCAGACACAGTGGGCTACATCGTCAAAGTTAAGGGGCTTTTAGAATGTGTAAGGCGGACTGAGCCACAACTAAAAGCTAGTGTAAAGTGAGATTGAATTCCAAATTTAATTAGAAAATAATTTATTAAATTGCTTTATATATTAAATGTAACTTGCTGTGACATAAGGAGTCATTTTATTGGTACACTATTGCAAATTCTAAAGCTCCGCTCTGCTAAATATGTAAGTAGAATAAGAATAATACTTTTTTTATATATCAATAGAAATGCCAGACTTCAAAATAATAGTAATAAAATCAGATAATATAAGAACAGTACTTCCGAAATGTTAGCAAGATGCGGGTTTTACAGTCGTGGACCCTCCCTAGATTGAGGTTCATTGTATGCAAATCATTCCGCCGCGCCGCGCCCGTCGCTGCCGCTACCAAATATTTCACACCAAGCCTTGCGAGCGACAGCGGCCGCCCAAATTACGCTCTATACACTTACTTCCATCAATATATAAAATAATTGCTTTGGGTTTACATGTAAAGATTTGATCACATTTTTTTTTATTTTTACACACAAAATTCACTATTTTACGCACCAATTGCGTTCTTTTTTTTCATTAAATTATATTTTTTTACACATTTTACCTTTTATTTTAATAACTAAAATTGTCTTTAAATTTATACAAAATGTAATAAATGTATACGCCACGTTATAATGGTAGCTTAAAAATTATGTGATATAAAATTTTATATTCATAATACAAATTTCATACTTTCCAGTTTTATTATATATGCATATATGTACGTCAAATTTAATAAATACGGAAAGTGAAAGCATAATTGTGCTAAATGTATTTGGGGCTGGTGAAATACGCTTTTCTATTACTTGACTCACTCACTTAGCTTCACGTTATATCCCGCATATGGAGAGTAGGCAGAGAAAACTAGAGAACCTCAGGAACTTAGAACAGTTCCACTTCGTTGGTTGGACATATACTACATTTGATTCAACGTATTAGACCCAGGAACTATTGGTTTGCATTGAAAAAATATTTTATAAACTAATTTCTATAAACAACCTCATACCACGATTTAAAGATTTCAGCAGATGTTCTATATTGTCAATAAATGTCTGTAATGTGTAAAATCTTTTTATAAAATATTGATTTTTCCCTGAACTTTTACGTCTTTTTTTTATGGATAAGACTGGGCAAACGAGCGTACGGGTCACCTGATGGTAAGTGATTACTGCCGCCAACGGCCCCGTGTGGCATCAGAGGAGCTACAGGAGCGTTGCCCGTCTTTAAGGTGGATGGATTTTTTTAAATCTTCACGCTGTATCCCGCACGAGGCAGGGTAGGTAGAGGAAACCTGGGAACCTAGTGTTAAGACACTCCGTTCAACTTTCGTTCCCTACTTTCCGCGGATTTTGAGGTATTGCGTGTTGAGTGGCGGAACTCAACGCCGCGCTTTGCCATTTTAATATATATGTATGTATTTAATATAATTTAAATTATGTTTGTATATCTCTTTCACGAAGAGAGGAAACCGTTCTAGAGAGATACTATAATCTTGTTTAAATAACTATGTATTTAAAATCGATATAGCGATGGGCGACGCTCACGATCTAACGTTCAACGCTTCCATAAGCAATCCACAACCAACCAATTTGTCGCTTCCACGCCGCTGATTTTGGCGCGCGGGTTGCTTTAAACGAACATGCCAGATATTTATTTAAATGTTTATTTACACCTTCTTCAACATATCGAAAAATTTTCAAATGTATCAGTTTAAATTAACTGTCAGGCAATTTCAAACATAGTATTGCTATTCAAACTACGTACTGTAATTTGTACCGTCACGTCTCAGCCCTAACTGGCACGCCTGCAATTCCTCTCCGCCGCGGCTTTACAACAACATAATATTACTCAACGATTCTCACCTTTCATTCAACATTTAGTAGTCGGTGTCGGGCGCGGCTGTCTTTAAAGTTGAAATCTTAATAACACGCTTGTGTCACTCCTACATTCGTGGGACTACGAGATACTCGATTTTATAAATGTTTAGCGCCTTGAAGCTGACTTTTTAATATTGATTCTCAATGAGAGCTTTATAATGCAAGCTTCAATGAGCTTTCTTTGTTTTTAAATAATTAGTTTTTTTTTATATCTATTAAAAATATATTAAAATTGTTCTAGTATATCCATATATATAATTTAAAGAAAAAAATATTTATATATGATACTAGCTTACTTACTTAGGCCTGTCGTGGCGCAGCGGCACAAGAGTTTGACTGTAACCGACAGGTTCTGGGGTCGATCCCCAGTCGAGGAAATGAAATATTTAATATTTTCAATTTAAAAATATTTAATGTTTCATTTCTTCGCTTTGGTAATAAGGCAAAGCGCGGCGTTGAGTTCCGCCCCTCAACACGCAATGCCTCAAATTCGGCGGAAAGTGGGGAAAGGAAGTGGAACGGAGTGTCATAACACTAGGTTCCACTTCCGTTCCCTCTGCCTACCCTGCCTAGTGCGGGATACAGCGTGAAGCTGAAAAAAAAAGAAAAAAAAAAGAAAAAAAAAAAAAACTAGCTTACTTGCGGCGCCATCTGAATGATCAAATGAAAGTAACTATTTATATTTCTACTTTATCTCCTACAAAAATATAGCTACGCGCGTCGGTGTCTCGCCAGTTAAACCCTGCTAGTAGTAGGGCGTACCACGCTAGACGCGACGATCATTCTCGTCGAATAATATATCAAAATTGCATTTTGGGGTATATTAAATATTCAATTTATTTGGTAAGTCACAAAACGTACCTTACTCATTCAATTCGTTAAAAGACACTGTTGTTTAAAATAAAAATAAATTGGTTATGGTAGGTTTCCTTAGAATATAAAAGTACATGGCTCTTTTTTTTCTTTCACTCGCAGACTTTTTTCAGAACTCATAAAGGTGCACAATTCTGTAAAATGATGAATAATGAAATTAAATGGACTTGATTTTTGCGTAGCATTAATGATTTACACACCGCACATTCGGTATTTCATGGTTTTTTTTAAACATGAAGTTAATGCTGTCGACACCGTGTGGGGAGGAATATGGGTGCTCTGTCCCTGACAAATCGTAAGCACTATGTGGCTGCTTGGAAGCGTGCGATATTGACAAGGACACCCTCTGCGGGGCACGAACCTTGATTGCGGCCGTCAATCGAACTGGATGGTAGTACTTGTGTTGTTTTTGTTTTTTTCACTCTCACTTTACCATATCTATAGGTCTTATCGTGATGTTACATAGAGTATCTTGATAAATCAGCTATTTAATACTAAAGTAAAGCAGTTCCTAAGATTAGCGCGTTAACGGAAGAATTAAACAAACCCATCTGCTTTTAAATATTAATATAGAAGTATAGATTTATAACAGATATATTTTTTAATTGTAACTAACAATATTTTGTTACTATTGGCTGTGTAACGAATACCACAATAACATTTCAATTAAATACTGTTTGTAAGCGAGACACAAATGAATGCTAATGATGGTAAATGCTAATTTGTGGTGTTAGATAAGTGCTACTAAGTGTTAGAAACTTTAATTTAGTGGTTTGGGTGAAATGTTTTCGTTAATTAAAGGCCACGATGTTGGATTTCAACGCGCAGTTGTGTAGGGAGAATAAGGAGGTACGTTTAGATATGTTTGTAACTTATCTTTATTCTGTACATGTAATATACCTATGAAGGAGGAATTCTTAAGTTTTAAGCCTAAGCTATTAAAAAGCTAAAAAATATTTTTCAATATAATCTCCTATACTTAAATGCGTTTCAGTCATTTCTAACGTATGTGGAAATCTTTACCCAGTAAAAAAATATTCGCAGGCTTTGCCTCCGAAATGGTCGCTTACGGCCGCCTTCATTTTATCGATAGTCAAAATCTTCGGCTTCAGGGGTCCTTTTCCAAAGAGGAAATAGTCGCTGGGGCCCGATCTGGACTGTAGGGTTAATTGCTTCAAATTCAGTCTCGGCGTAGGTGTGCCTTGCAATACGCGCAGTGTGGACGGGCGCATTGTCCTGCAAAAACAAGACACCTTTAGCAAGTTGATCCGCGATACGGTGTAATAACAATCGTAAATTTTTAAGCAATTAGTCGATGAATAAAAGTTTTTCACAGTCCTAAAAATCTGTGGCTATGAGCTTCAACGCCGATTTTAATATTTTGCATTTCTACGGCAGCTTTGCTCCCATTTGTATACACTGCATTGACTTTTATTTCGACCCTAGATCATATTGCCCGATCCATGTTTCATCAACGGTGACAAGGCGTGAAAAACCTTCGACAGGATTATTGCCACAGTAGTCTAAAAACTACTACACATTTTCATACTGCCACATTTTCGTACGCCGATCTTCGAGAGCAAGTTTATTTACCTTCCCGATGTTTTCGTCAGTAACGATGGTAATCGGGCGTCCCGATCTGGGATCATTTTCGAGTGATTCTCTGCCATGACTGATTTTTCAGCTCCAACTTCTTATTATGGCAAATGAAGGTGCAGCCAATAAGCTGCTGATATCCTTTCAAATATTTCCGTCGGCGTTTTCTTCTTTTTTGTGAGGAATTTTATGATTATACTACTCAATATTCCAATTTCGTACAAAGCACGAAAGACTCGGACATGGTGATGTTTATGGTTCAATTTCTCAAAGGATATTGATGCTAATAGTGAGACTTTAAGATACTAAGGCACAAAACTGTTCAGCCAACAATTTACAGTAAATGTTATCAAAATTATTTGTTATATAAGACGGGGCTCTTATATAATAAATAATTTTGTTAATATTTACTGTTATGTTGATCGCCTCCGTAAACTAATATTTAGGCTCCATCCGGTTAAGCTTCCTTTTAATAATTAAGACTAAGATTCCTTTTAAATAATTTGTAATAAATATTAGCTTAAAACTATTATGTATAAATCTTGTTTTAACGAAAACTTTATAATTAGAAATAATAAAATACGATTATATTATGGTTATTTAATTAGATAATAAAGTGATGGTATAAATTTTAATTCGTTACGAAAGTTATACAAAAATTACTCTTGTATATTTAGAAACCTTATTTATTTGGGCAAGGCTACATTTAGACACTTAAATCCGTTTAGAACAGTGTGAAAGCGCAGCCGGCCCCGGATTAGGGTGTAACATGCGATGTAACATTGTATTACGTATTGTTCAGTAAGCCGGAGAACAATGATGCGTGAAACCTACTTCCTGACTAAGCTTTTAGACAAAACAAATGTACAATTATATATAAGCGTTTGGTAATATATTGCCTAATATCATTGTGATGCAGCTGAATAACAAATAATTGCAAGCGTGACGATTGTGAATGAATTATTATTTATATTTAATCTCATAAGATCGTAGAGTTCTGCCAATTAACAAAGTGTCTCGTATTCAAGCGTAGGTTCTTTACGCATATTTTGCGATATAAAACTGTGAAATGTAAAACAAAAAAATATAAACATATCAAACTAATATTTAAATAATTACTTTTAATAAGTCTCTTTTTAATACACTTAGTACATAACCTACAGCACTATTTAAAATGACAAGTACAAAATGTCTGTCTTTATAAGATCGTAACTGATTTTAAATGGTGACGATTGCTTAAGAATTTAACTAATTACTATGAAATAATTGATAGATAAATACTAATAGCGTACGATTTATTTTCAGGTGGGCGGCATACGGGCGTTACTACACATGTCCCCCGAAAATGATTCCGGTAAGAGCCAAATTTATTTTAATTCATATTTTTTTATTAGTTTAGTAAAGCTTCACGCTGTATCCTGCACTAGGCAGGGTAGGCAAAGGGAACGGAAGTGAAACCTAGTGTAATGATATTCCGTTCCACTTCCGTTCCCTACTTTCCGCCGAATTTGAGGCATTGCGTGTTGAGTAGCGGAACACAACGCCGCGCTTTGCCTTATTACCAGAGCGAAGAAATGAAACATTAAATATTTAAATTGAAAATATTAAATATTTCATTTCCTCGACTGGGGATCGAACCCAGAACCTGACAGGCGTCAGGCCGAATATATATATATATATATATATATATATATATATATATATATATATATATATATATATATATATATATATATATATATATATATATATATATATATATATATATATATATATATATATATATATATATATATATATATATATATATATATATATATATATATATATAATATATATATATATTATAGGTAACACATTTTTTTGATAATGAAGTAGAGGAATAAACGATCTAGTTTAAAATAAGTTAACATTGTAATATTGATATTGTCTTAAAATAGAGGCCGTCAAAGAGCAGTTGAAAAGTGTCTTGCTGTAGACACAACGGGTGTCATTCTCGCTCGGGGCAATGGATTGTTTTGACTTTACAATTTACCTAACTAACCTTATAACCAAATGCTTCAGGTTGGGCGGCAAGTGGAGAAGAAATTTTTCTACATGCATTTTCTAAGCGACGTAATATTTACAACGTCACAGCATTCGCCATTGACTTATATCGAGTGTTAATTGTTGATAGTTTAAACTCAATAAACACTATAAAATATGTTCTTTGGTTACGAAAGTAAACACTATAGTGTTATTTTTTAATCTTTACTAATTAATCTTTTGTAATTATTTCATATTACGTGATATTTTTATTAAATACCTACCTACCTTAAAAGTTTTTTGTTCTCAATATCCGATTACGAGAAACAAAATTCATAGCTTTGACCTATTTCACCTTAACATTAGCGAAACAATTAACCAGGCGTTTGTTTAATGCCAGTCACCCCTTCGAGTAATTACGTAAGCATCTGCGTCAAAGCAGCTGGCAGACTTATTGCAAGGGTAATAAAGGAAGCTAGCGCGTTTCTAGAATACCAACTTTTTCCAGCCGTATTTAGATCTAGACTATAATAGTAAGTTTTTAAGATCGGTCTTGTCATACCATTTGTGGGAAAAAATATGTTGCGTTTGAAACTTGTTATGGAAAAGTTAGTTAGTTTTTGTTTAATATGAATATTTTAAAACAAATGCTATTTATCGTTTTGCAGTACAATTGGTATCATATAAGTTGGTAGCGTATAGAATGTCGCTTCTTCATTAAATATTTAATTTCCTATCAATTTCTTAATATGTATCATGAACGTAGATAACTTCATAATGTAACAAAATCCACACCCATATATGAGATATATTTATAGAGCAATTACAAAACGGATTACGAAAAACTATATACATATTTTAATTAGTAATTAATATACAAGTACATCACGAGCACGCTGCTGAATTAGCTCTGTTCTGTTAATCTAAATTAGTACTCTACTTTACTCAGATTCACGCTTTATCCTGCACATGTCAGAGTAGGCAGAGGGAACATGGGAACCTAGTTTTAAGACACTCCGTTCCTCTTCCGTTCCCCACTTTAAAATAAATTGGAACATGCCATTACTTAAAATGTTTTAAAGAAAGCTTTTCAAATCGTAATTTGAAACGTGACGATTGTAAGTTCTATTATGTGCTATGTAATTATATCATTCTCAGATTCAATCTAATGCTTAGTCCAAATACCGGCATTAATTTCCACATCACAGCTTGCGATATCTTTTAGTGGACTGAAAAAAAGAAAATAATCACATATTTTAAGTACTTACTGCCCTTCCAATGTAAAGTAATAATTCTTTTAATGAGTATTAAGTACTAAATAGGTAGGCTAATAAAGAACTTGTTACTAAACTTAAATTTAAAAAGCGTATAAAAATTTTGAACGAAGCAGGATTTGAACCCGCGCCTCTGGAATACCGTTCCAGAGGCGCGGGTTCAAATCCTGCTTCGTTCAAAATTTTTATACGCTTTTTAAATTTAAGTTTAGTATTTTCTGTCCTAAGTGTGGAATAACACTTTAAAACATAGTAAAAATAAAGAACTTGTTGTCCGAAACCTAATGAAAATAAAAGTATAAAAAATATTTTGCAATGAATAAAAATTAATTATAGTTTTGTGTATAACACGTATACGTATTCAATATTTGTGTATAGAAATATTGAATAGGTATACACCTATAGTAATAAGTGCCCTCAAATGCATGAAGCTGTTAATACGTTTACACTCTATTAATACAGGGTATTGTGAGGTCTACATTATTAAATTCGCGTCATACACATACATATTTCAAATAAAGCGATGTAATTGAAAAGGTAATGAATACAAACTAAACCATTCATCTAGGAACGCGATTATGTTGATGGTTTTTGATGAATAGAAGATGATTATCATCTAAGCGTGTCCCTATTTATTATTCCTTATGATGATATCCAGTTTAGCAACTCACTGCAGGTACGTATGTACTTTGGCATAGAAATTGTTTATTTTGAGGTGAAGTTATTATATTATAATCTTATTTACTCTTATCACAAGACATTGAACGTGACGTGTTTCAAAATATTTCTTTGTAGCGTGTACCTGCTTCTACGTTGTGAGTTCGATTCTCACTTGGGGAAAATAATATTATCTTTTCCTCGCTCTGGAAAAGAGCCAAAGTGCGGCGTTAAATTTTGCCATTTAAGTACGTAATTCCTCAAGAATTCGGCGTAAAGGCGGCAACCGGAGTGTCTTAATGGGGACGAAATATCTTGACAATAGTTTTGTAGATTCTCACCTGAAGATGCTACAAAGCAATCATTTCTTCGAATTTCTAGATTTGGTGACAGCTTTAATCATCGGCTGTATTACTATTGATAAATCATTTTGTAAAATCAAGATGTACTCGTCTACAGTTTAGAATAACCAAATATTAACATTTTAGATACATATTAATACAAGCAACACATATTTTAGAGGCCTGTCGCAGCGGTATAATCATGTGACTGTATACGACAGATTGTAGGTTCGATCCCCACTCGAGGATATGAAATATTTAATATTTTCAAATTAAATATTTAATGTTTTCATTTGGCGTTGAGATCATTTGGCGTTGAGATCCTCCACTCAACACGCAATGCCTCAAATTCATCGGAAAGTGGGGAACGAAAGGCGGACAGTTTTAACACTAGGTTCCCAAGTTCTCTCTGCCTACCCCGCCGTGTGGATAAGGATAGATTTTTAACTATCCAGTTCGAACAGCATTTATTTAATTAGGTATATCTCTGACAGCTATAATGTCATAGGCAAGTCTGAGAAATAATACCTAATCCCACCAAAAAACATTTCATATAAAATGTTGCCAAGACGATCACAGAAGGTTTGCTTTGTGAAAAAGATATCAGATCTCATGTGGCTTCTGAATCTACACGGCCTAACTCTACCGATCCAAACTTCACAAATTTTACATATCAATAAAAATGTATGGCGACGCCGTTTTGCTACCTTTGTGCAGGTGCACAATGGTAGCAAAATAGTTAGTTTTTTAGTTTTTTTTTTTCAATAGTTACTTTTTTCAGTAATTATTGAAAGAGACGAGCGATAGATTTTTACTGATATGTAGAATTTGTAAAATTTGGGTCGGTACTTCAGGAAATAGCCAAAAATTTTGATGATCATCAGTGTGTCAGTGATATAGTGACAGATATGTCATAAATTCATAAATAATAAAAAATATATATAGAATACATACAACGATGTGTATGCGGAGATATTTGTTAAAAAGTTTAACGAACTGTGCAGCTGTTTTATATATTGACATATTGAAAATGCTATTTCAAAGTAACTTTCACGTGCACCTTTGCGAAATAAACTTAAGCTTACTCACAAATTACTAACAAGCCGTATACTACCAGTAAATATAATAATGGAGTGAAGCAAAAGTTCCAATAATGCGATTTCACGCTATTTTCACACTAGGTTTTATCCAGGTAGCGAGTGGCAACTCGTTATATCCACGTCTATACTATACTATATACTCTTCTTAGCAGCACGTGTAGTAAGCACTTTCCTTCATCTATGTAGGGAAATTGGTTTTTCTGCTGTTCAAATATTATCGATAATTTCATAGCTTGGTTAGCATTAATGTGAACGTTCAATTTCTTAAATTTTCGACAGTAAATAACAAATTTGTAATATTTCTATATTTCATTCACAAGATCTGTCAGTTGTTTTATCACAAAATCGCGTGGAATTATTAAACTGAAGCTAATAAACGATCCGTTAGACCATTGAAAAGTGAAGTTTCTTAGCTGACACATTCAACACATATACAGACACGTAATCTAAACTCGAACTTTTGTGAAAGAAAAATACCAAGAAAATAAAAAAAATGGAATAGCATAGCATAGAAAAACAAATGGCATAAAAAACTAATAATATTTGTTAATTTCATACAAAGCGAGTGTGTAGTTAAGGTTGTCAACGTTTATATCATGTCATGTTTACCTATAATCATTAAGTTGATTCAGAAATTCCGATGGACGAGGCAACTCGCACTTGGCCGGTTTTCCTTTTTTTATTCATATGAAAGAAAAAAATAATTATCATCTTGTAGCTACAAAAGCATAAAGTGTTTAGTAATAATTATATCTATATTTACTTCAAAGAAAATTCTGTTCCGAAACAAAAGATCTATCAAAAGATATCTCTCTATCTGTTTCTTAACTGATAATTTAAAGTAGAATTGGGTATTCAACTCAAAACAACTATGTAAGCGGTACACGAAGGGAGATCTCAGAAAACAATAGTTTACCGATGGGATTTTTTTACGATTGGGATAATAAAGAAAATGATATATTAAAGAAATTATATTTTAAAGAAAATGACCATATTTAACATGAAAGCTCTAAAGAAGTTTCCTAATGGCTCCACTGTATAGTGTCATATTTTTGTGAAATGGATATCAAAAATAACAAGTAAATCAAGATATCTTTGCTATGTTTTAAAGTGTTATTCCACACTTAGGACAGAAAATACTAAACTTAAATTTAAAAAGCGTATAAAAATTTTGAACGAAGCAGGATTCGAGCCCGCGCCTCTGGAATACCGTTCCAGCGCTCTGGCCAACTAAGCCATTCGTTCTCACCGAGCTCCGTCGAAATTCTTATACGCTTGTTACAACTTATTTATGTTGTTAGCATCTCTGTAGGGAGATTTTTACAAATTTCCGCTACCAACAACAACAACAAGCGTATAAGAATTTCGACGGAGCTCGGTGAGAACGAATGGCTTAGTTGATCAGAGCGCTGGAACGGCATTCCAGAGGCGCGGGTTCAAATCCTGCTTCGTTCAAAATTTTTATACGCTTTTTAAATTTAAGTTTAGTAAATCAAGATATCATTCTTGAGAAGGCAGTTAAGTGCCTTAACAACACCATATTCAATAACTAAAAATAGTCCTTTGAAGCCTGTCGTGGCGCAGCGGCACAAGCGTGTGACTGTAACCGACAGGTTCTGGGTGCGATCCCCGGTCGAGGAAATGAAATATTTAATATTTTCTTATTAAATATTTAATGTTTCATTTCTTCGCTCTGGCAAACCGCGGCGTTGAGTTCCGCCACGCAACATGCAATTCGGCGGAAAATGGGGAACAGTAGAGGAACGGAGAGTCTTAACACTAGGTTCCCAGGTTCCCTCTGCCGACCCTGCCATGTGCGGGATACAGCGTGAAGCTAAGTCCTTTCAGCAATACTTGGCTCCGGGTCACAAAGCTCGATCTTATTGTGTTAAAATTATTTATTATATTTATTTCTTTTAGGGTATGAATAAAGTCCAAGTAACATTACAGTTGCTAAGGAATGCAACAAAATAAAAGTAGTTGCCATAGGTACGGCCAAATTGCAAACTGTTCTAAAAAAACATGAATGTATATTACATAAAAAAATAATTTAATATAATATATTAATAAAAAAAATTATAACTATAAATTCATATAATAGTAAAGAAACTACTGAGTAATCGGCAGTAAGGCACAAAGTTATAATACTATTGTTAACATAGGCTGTGTATTTTATTTTCGAACATAAAAAAAATACCACTAAAGTATTCAAAGAAATTTCACGTTATAAATTATAACATGAGCGCTGCGCACACATCAAGAACAAATCAGCGTATTAAATAAATAATCGCAAAGTAAGTTAGGCGGGTGAAGCCGTGAGTTGCTAGTTTGAAATAAAATTTTAGCTCAAAAAAACAATTTAATTTTGAAAAGTTTAAATCTTCTTTCTGAATTCAAAGAATAAAAAAATGGCGTTATTTAGTAGATGAATGGCTATGTCAAGTGGTACACAATAAATCTAATATTATATTGCTATCATTATATTTTATTAAATCAATTGATATATCATCACATCTCATCGTTTTCATGTTGAAGTTATTCATATAGACCATTCGTCAACTCAGTGCAGTATTAAATTGTAAATTTAAAAAAAACCATTGCTAAACTTTTATTGTAATGCAATAAACTAACGTAACAAGTAGATCATAGAAGACTTACTCAGCCACGACGCAAAATGTCACGTTTTCAACAATTCTTGCAAAATATATCTTGAACAATATTACGTTCGTTACAGTGAAAGGATATGCATATTGTAGTTTCGTTATACTTTAAAATATACTTACTATGGCGCAGAGGCACAAACGTGTGGCTATAAACACGACAGCTTGTAAGTTCGATCTCCACTCCACTCTAAATATTTAATCTTTTCATTTGGTTGCTTTGTACAGTAACACGGAAAAGCGTGGCGTTGAGTTCCGCCTCCCAATACGCTATGCGTTAAAATTGCTATTATGGTATTCGCATCAAATCCATCTTACATCCAATCCATCTTCTTTGATCATACAGGGAAGAGATTTAAATAAGAATCTTTTTGATAAATTGTTATTAAAATAAATAACTTTAGTTTTTATCTTAATAAATTATGAAGATTCTTCTTAAACTTTAGTGATTATTATAAGTTGAATTTTATCCCAACTTTTGATAATCACGCTTTAAAAAATATGTATATTAAAAATCTAAATTTTTGTGGACAAATGTTTTAATTAAATATACTCTTAAAACATGTTTAAGATTAAATATATATTTATTGTTACCTTCATAAGACAGCATGTGCCTTTTCTCTTTCTCCTTAGATTTAGGGCAGATGGAGTATTTTTATTTTTTTTTTCATTTTAAAATATTAGCAAATATAAGACATATGTACTTAAAGGGTAAACAAAGCATTAAACCTAGTTATCCTTGTCTTATGTTCAACGCCATTATGTCCAATATAACTTGAGGGAACAAGAGTTCTTATTATCTGGCGAGTAATTTATAAGAGTATTGGACACCTCTACGAAATTTTGTGACCATTTTCATGTACAATTTTGGTATTGACATAATATTGCAAAACATTATTAGTCACTATAGACTTGTCGAATGTAAGCCGCGGTAATTTTATCCAATACGCGTTAAACGTTTTCAGAATATCAAACATTCATATTTGTACACAGTAGCTTATAAAATTTATTATGGTTATTTATAGACGTACGATAATTATAATTTATTTGACGGTTGTCGTGATTTTGCTTGCTTTTATAAGGTCATTTATGTTTATATACTTATAAATATTTCCTTTTATTTAATTGTGCATTAGGTTAACTTAAGAGATAAGCATATATATCTAGAAACATTAAAACATGTGATGTAGTTACACTTACTAAATGCGAAGTTCTTACTACTAATTGTGTCTCTGACTGCAATAGTTTTTTGGTTTAATCTAAATAAAACTTATTTAATACCATAAGCTGTTTTATAGTTAGTTAGATTTTTATTTTGAATGTTTTACAGGTATATAAAGGGTGTTATTGTTATTTTGAAATTCAAGTCACAACATAAATGTCATTTTTCGAATAACCTTGTTCAAACATTTTCAACCTCAATTTTAATAAAAGTTTATTTTAAACTATACTTAATCTGGCCATAAATACTGTTTAATTAAAAATAAATTCAATTTAACTTTTGAATTTCTTATCTGGTATTTTGATTCGATTGTTCATGCATTCTATGTATTTTACATATAAAATATTTTGAAATATAAGAATAGAGTGGGATGATGAAAAAGGCCGAAATGTTGTCATTACATTACATTAAATTACGGAATTTTTAAAATCAATATATATATTAATTGATAGGTAGGTACAATGAAACCTGACGGACTGTTTGTGACTGAAAGAGATTTGGCTGTATACGTAGCAGTTACACGAATAAAGCGATCAAAGCTGTGTGAGAAAGAATTAAAAAAGAAATCCTATCCGAAAGCAAAAGATTTCATTTAAGGAGATGAAGATAGCCACTAAAATCATGCCGCGTATTTTAAAAGGGATTTAGGCCAGCAATGTATATTCTTAAATGAAAATTTAAAAAGAATAGCTTGATAAAATCAAAACAAATACATAAACAGTACGGAAAGAGAGATCACAGGAAAAAATGAATACGGATGATATTTTTACACAGAAAAAAATGTTTACGGATAATTTAGCTATACTTTAACAAACTAAGTTACCTGTCGTGGCACAGCGGAATAAACTTGTGACTGTGAACGACAGGTTGTGGGTTCGACCACCACTCGAGGAAATGAAATATTTAATATTTTCAAATTAAATATTTAATGTTTCACCACTCAACACGCAAAGTGGAACGGAGTGTCTTGATACTAGGTTTCCAAATTCCCTCTGCCTACCCTGCCATGGGCGTGATACAGCGTGAAGCTGAGTAAATGACCTTATTTATGGTGGAAATTCTAAAGAAATTTTCTAATTAACAAACGGAGTACAACGTGAGCATTATTCGACTTCAGTGATAGTTTGGTTGAGCGTTAGCTATGAAATAGTGACTGACTTTTGTGAAGAAGGTATCAAAACATCGACTTTTTCTTCTTCTTCTCGGTCGTTGGCTTCATTTCTGAAGGTCGTGTCCACTCTTATCCAGGTTGTGGGTCACGATATTTATTAAATTTCGCCAGTACGTCCTGTCCTCGGCTTTTCTCATGGCTGTGGTCACTTGGAGTCCCGTGAGATTAGTAACTTGATCGGACCACCGTGTGGGCGAGCGGCCGCGTGGTCGTTTCCCTTCAACTTTCCCAAGCACCATTAGTTTGTCCACCATTAGTTTGTCCTTCTTCCTCTCCCGTGAGCGAATTGTCCAAAATTCCCATCGACAAACATTAACATCGACAAAAATATATAAAATAACCATTTTTTATAGGTAGCTTAGCTATCATCAATAATTAGGAATGATCCAGCTGAGCAAGCTGAGCAAGCTTCGCCGCCTGGTTATAAAGCTCGATCCACACACACCACAATTAAAAACTGGCCATCATCTAGTCCTGATCTTAATTCACTGGATTATGAAGTATGATCAGGTTTAGAGAGTAAAGCTTGCTTTAAATGCCATGATAATTTGGAATCTTTAAATAATCCATACGTTTGGCAGTGAAAGATTTCACACAGGTAACTGGCCTCAACTTTTAATGTGTACGCAATTGATCTTTGCATAAGCTTTATATATTTTAATGGTTTTATATGAATGTTTAAATTATATTAGTATTTTTTCATTATTTCATGTATTATTTCTCTTTCAATGCTAAATGTCAATAATTTCCAATTGAGAAGTCAAATATTGTTTGAGCAACAGAAAATGTTAAGTAAAATTGTTTTACTATACGCCTTTAATAGATAATTTTTATAGGTTTAAGCAGCAAAATGAGATCTTGGAAGTACAATTACGTACAAGCGATCTAATTTGATTATACGTTTCATTACCTTTACTCTCTACAGTCTACAGCGTACAATTAATTAAGTGAAGATTCAACGTAGCTAAAAGTTTTATTTTAAATGAAACCAATCTTTATATGTAGTCAAGTAAGGGTTAAATTGGAGTTATCATTGTTTTAGTTAAGTTACAGCAGCACAAACCGTTCGTTAGTGCTGACACTCGATAGACAGACAGTCGAAAGTGCTAGCTTATCTATTGATTTCGTATTGACTAGGGAGTAGTCGGGTATGTTTTTGTTTATTTATGTGTTGATTTAATCTATTAATTAACAAGTAAGATAATCTAGAGGAATACGTAAATAGATCGTTAAACGTTTCATAATACTTAAACATTTTATCACTATCGTTTAATTCCGATAATATTTGTTTATGCATACAAACTTTTAAAAGATTGTAATCAAATATTAACCTTGTTTTTTAAAAGCTTCCAGTCATGGTCGACTGATGTAATTTAAAATTTATAATAATACTTTATAGATTTTACAAGGTAGATTTTACTATGCTTATTTTACTTTCCAGTATTCTAAGTACCTACTCCATCGTTTATTGTTTGAATTTGTTGTAAAGTATATTTTTTTATATTCATTTTAAAGGAAACCTTTTTTCCATATACATTTGTTATCGGCAATCTCTATAATCCTGTATTATATACGATACCTAGGTAATATAATTTAGGAATTATTATTTGTTTTATACTTTGCCTGGGTATTATAATACTAAATGTGCAGCTGGTAATGGAAGACGAGTGCAAAGAGAGCAAAGAGGGGACGTGCCAGCGGGCAGGCAGTAAACGTATTGTAACCTAGGTATTAACGCCACCAAAACAACGGATTTAACGGTTTTTAAGTGCAGATTAGTTTGATTTAGTTATTTTGAGGCTTAAAGTTTCTATCCTAACATAACCTAACTTGCACTTAAGAACCGCTAAATTTGCTCAAATAAAGAAATAAAAAGTTCGAAGCAGGGTCACAGACCAAGATTTATTCATTTCGTTCACAGTGTTCATATTTTTGTACATTGCAGGGGGAACAGCAGATATTTTATACAATTCGTAGGAGTTGTATTCAATACCTTAGTAAAGCATGTAATGAAGAATATTATTTCCTACATTGCCTGGTTTTCTCAGTTATTCTATATATTTCCAAGATATTTTGTAAATACCGATCGTCAGTAACATATTATTTTATATAATATATAAAATAATAACTTGAGTTCTTTGCGGTACACGAGACGTCTGTCTCAGTATAGACGGAAATTTGGTAACTAAATAATACTTTTGAATTAATATTTATATAAATATTGTACAAAAACATTACTTAAATTTTTACTATGTTTTAAAGTGTTATTCCACACTTAGGACAGAAAATACTAAACTTAAATTTAAAAAGCGTATAAAAATTTTCTGGAACGGTTTTTCAGAGGCGCGGGTTCAAATCAAGCAGGATCAAGCAGCGTTAAAAAATTTTATACGCTTTTTAAATTTAAGTTTAATATTACTTTCATTACTTATATTTTTACTTAGCCGTTTTATCTCCAGTGGTTAAATTCTTATTTAGTTTATATTAGAGTCACGTTTTACCCCGCATCTAGGGATAGACAAAGAGTACCTAGTGTAAGTTGCCCAATTCTACTGGTCTTATCATCATTACTCATTGAGTTGCAAAATCTAACGCTCTTACTAGAGCAAACAAAAAGAAAATATGTTATATAATTTTACCAAGTGGGGATCAAAGTCTTAACTGTCCTTAGAAGCTGTCTCCTAACGACTTCGGCGATGTAGTGACATCAAGATGTGTAATTAATTATTCAGTTTAACGCTGTATCCCACACATGGCAGGATAAACAGAGGGAACTTGGGAACTTAATGTTAAGACACTTTACGTTTCACGTAGGACACGTTCCACTTCCGTTCCCCACATTCCGCCGAATTTAAGGCATTGCGTGTAGAGTGGCAGAAATCAACGCCGCATTTAGCCTTGTTACCAGAGCGAAGAGATGAAAATATTAAATATTTAAATTGAAAATATTATATATTTCATTTCCTCGAGCGGGGATCGAACCCACAACCTGTCGGTTATAGTCGCACGCTTGTGCCGCCTCGAAAGTCCTTACGTAATTATAATACAATAACTATACCGTATACAGAACTATATTATCTAAATAAATGTACTTGTGTAACAGATGATAGTGCGAGTGTGGTGCGAGAACGGCGCGGGGTGGTCGCCTACGCCGGTCCCTGTCCCCCCACACACGACGAGCCGAGACGTGCTCGACTGCTGCCGAGACCCCGGCGACGAGCCGTGTCTACTTTTGAGTGTGCATCCACACCATGGAGGTAATCAATGTTCAATTCTTTTACTGCTTTATTTAAAAGAGTACGTTTGTAGAGTCATGGCCACCTTGAAGTAAGGCTTACTGATTTTTTGCGCATTATTTACTCGGGGACAATCTAATCTGCGCATTTATCTAACGTATTATACGCAAAGACAATTTAATGTTAAGACTAGCTGTTCTCAAAATTCAATCTATATTAAGAACCCGAGACCGCCGATACGAATATAATTTAAGTGTAAACATTTTCCCGAATGGAGTTCTAAACCATTAGTATCGTATATACAGCCACAAGAACCATGTTATTATGACTCATACTCATCCTCAGCTTCACGCTGTATCCCGCACATGTAGGGTAGGCAGAGGGAACTTGATGATCTAGTGTTAAGACACTGCATTTCTCACTTTTCGCCGAATTTTGATTATTATGACGATATTTAAAAAAAATGTTTTCCAATATAACTAAATAATATTGAACCAACAACTTCTAGTCGCTGAAGCGACAAACCGCAACAAAAAGATATATTTTTTTGTTACACTAAAATGTTATTCCAAACTTAACAAAGAAAAATATTTCTTAAGAAAACGTATATCAATTTGAATGCAGTGAGAATTAAATCCACACCTCTTGGAAATCAAATCCCAGCCCTCTGAACATTAAGGCATAAGTTCTCGTCAAGATACCTCAAAATTTATAAAAGTTTTAACAAGAGTATATAAACTGCAATGTAGCTTAAATATATATTAGTCGATAACCGTCTTATTAATTTAAATTATATTTTTATGTTATTATCAAAGTATAATAAAACTTCAAAGTAACACCATACGTAAGAAAGCGATTATGATTGAAAATATCAATTTGCTTTCTTGCAGAAATTATTATTACAAAGTTGTGGAGAACGTGATATTAAATATGAAGGTACATATACGAATAAAATATATGTAAATTACAAAAGTACAGTTGCGAATAATCTTTCAATTTCGTGGAGGAGTTTCGCTATTTTCTTTGAGAAAAGCGAAAAAGAGTTGAATAACAATAGCCAATGCGAGCTAGAGGCGGCTGAGTCAAACGAACTTGTTTAGTAACTATATACTGTTATTTAGTAGAGCTAAACAAAATAAAATTTTATTTTCTGATGTTTATGAAGTGATATAATAAAGTATAATTTTATGGTTGGAAATGGTTTATATAATATATGAAATTATTTAAAGCAAATGCAGGTAATTTAGAAACTTGAAGACTTCATCCTAGCATAAGGATGTCTCAGAATTATACAAAGTTTGAAAAGGATTGAACTATAGTGCTTCTAAACTTTAGAGAGTTTGTGGAGTGAAGTTCTTGTATCTACAACGAAGGATTTGCAATCTCAAATTTTGCTATAGTCATTATCTTCGTGTTTGCAGAGACATTGCTATTTGTTAAATGGATACACTTATTATTATATCTTTTATAATATGTGTTCAGAAACTCTCTTACAATTATATATATAAAGTATTTTTATATTTTATATATATTATATCTTTAATTATTTTATTATATCTTTAATTAATGGACAATTTTTAAACATATATTAAATGGGTATCGTACCTATATTTAAGAAAAATTAAATGTCACTAATATTCTTCTCGTATACATTTTATGAAAAGATATAAAAAAACCTTATATCATTTATATTTCCAGAAATCGCAATAATATCGAATGAAATATAGAAACTTGCGTAAAAACTTAATATCATTAGTGTTTACATGTGAGAATTCCCACAAAAAGTGCCGCACCGTTACAAAGACTCAATTCCTTAACTGTAAGTACATGATGCATCTTCCTTGTCGTAGATCGACGTGGGACATGGCGAAACTAACATTGCACCAAGTATCTGTGGCAATTTGATTTATAACAGTGAATTACTACTAAAGTAATTGGAGATTTTCAATATATATATTCATGCTATTATGTCTATTCTTTTATATACAGTATATTTATAAGTAAAAACTTATTGGTCAAAATATCTGTGAGCTTATCAGGTAAATTATTTTAATTCGTATTAAAAATATTAATTGGATTGCTAAAAGTATTTTTTTTTCTGTTAGATCCAGTGCACATTGGAAAACTCCATAAAATAATTCATAATAGAATAAAATGCATTTCAGAGCAATTTAATTATAAAAGTCTTGTTCTATATAAAGAGCGATGACACAAAGTTTATCTTGCACTCACTGCTGACAAAAACGAGACGCCGACGTAATTGCCTCCCGATCGAGTCCTCCGTGGGAAAGATATGTCCGAAATGTCATTTTCACTCGATGGATCGGTCAAGGAAATCTTTCGACCTCCCTTCGATGTGATTTAAAATATCGACATTACATTATGGTTGCCAAAATTAATAGAGTTTGTAATGTAATTGGATCTTTATATTTTTTATTATATACGCTGCTATGATTTGCTGCTATATTATGTTTTTTTTGGGATTTTTATGCTTACTTCTAATACAACAATCGCAAGTCATATTTTTTTATACAAACAAGAGTAACGTATTTAAAATTCAAAATACTCTTATTACAATTGGAATGCACAATGAGAACTTTTTGTGAGAACTTACTTGGTTCGGCGCTGATTAAAAAAGAAATGTTATAATATTTTATCAACGTAGTATCTGAGATAGGAATCTTAATATAAATTCGCAGAAACTGAATAAGTACATTAATTTCTCATCAGAAAAACATGCAGGAGCAAATTGCAGGGTAACAACTATAATTTGGCGTAATGAACTCATGTTTACGAAGAAAGGCCGTGATAGTATACACGCAAGGGGTTGAAAGTCGATGAGGTCTGAATATACAAGGTAAAGCTTTACAAACTCTTCTAACAGATAATTGAATACATTTAGGTTTATTAGAATGATTAATATGAATCGTAACTATAATATTACTTGAAGACAAGGCAAGACTCTATTTATATAATAAAACACGTTAAACTAAACGGACTAGAAAATATTTATATAAATTTGAACTTTCCATCTGGATATTAGCGCACGCTTTGTATTCTGTTTCATTGCTTTTGAAGTAGTTTGTGGTATAAAATATCTTTATTTTCGATGCTTAACTTAGTATATATTTACCCAGCCTTATTTTTATTCTACGGCTGTATTGTTCCTTAGCACGCCTCACTCCCTTCATCTTATAAGGATAACGTTATTTTATTGTTTTGTATGAAATAGCTCACTCAATTATTCTCACGCAAACCAATTATTGCTTGTATTTTTTATTAGGCGCATAATTTCGTGCCGTGAATATAATTCGGCTTGTTTCCGTTTAAAATATTAAATAATAAATATGTATATATATATATATATATATATATATATATATATATATATATATATATATATATATATATATATATATATATAATTTAATATGTGATATTTATATTATTTGTTTATATATACTTAACATAATTAAAACAAAAATGCACAAAAGGCGGGCTAATAAACATTTTCTACCAACCAAGCTATATTATTAGTTAATTAAGTATAAAAACAACTGAGATAAGATAACTTTATTGCACTTTGTATAGACTGGTCGTAATTTGTTTAGACGTCTCTCTTATGTTGTCACAAGCTGTAGATCGCCTTTTCATATTAAACAATGGACAGATTATTTGTAGAAACGCGCAATCTTATTGTATTTTAATGAGCTTGACTAAGATGACAACTGATGTATTTCTTTCATTACAAATATAACTTTTACTTGTCCCAGGCTCTCCTTATATAAATAATATTCTTGGTAAATATCATTTATATTTAGAAAAGCAAAATAAAGTTATAAACAAATTGGGCAACTTATTTTATGGCGCTACTAATGTGCTTTTTGACGTGTAAATAACACGTTTTTACCTTAATTTATTAAATTTCCCCATTTCATTCATAAGGTATATATTAAATAAAATCCTTAAATTCGTTGGAAAGTGAGGAACAGATTGTATTGACTCAAAATAAGGTACCAAAGCTACCTCTGCCTACCCTGCCATGTGCAGGATATAGTGTGAAACTGTGAAAAATAAAAATATTATATATAAATACATTGAAATAATCGTTTAAAATATTTTTAAATAAGAAACTTATTATGAAAGAGATAAATATCTTTGAGGCCTGTCGTGGCGTAGCGGCACAAGCGTGTGACTGTAACCGATAGGTTGTGGTTCGATCCCTACTCGAGGAAATGAAATAGTTAATATTTTGTATTTAAATATTTAATGTTTTCATTTCTTCGCTTTGCTACAAGGCCAACGCGGTGTTGAGTTCCGCCACTCAACACGCAATGCTGGAGGCATTTTGCGGAAAGTGGGAAACGGAAGTGGAACAGAGTGTCTTAACACTAGGTTCCCATGTTCCCTTTGCCTACCCTGCCATGTGCGGGATACAGCGTGAAGCTGAGTAGGGTAGAGTAAAAATATCTCTATAGGTGTACCGTACTTTGTTATTATTATTTTTTAGACAGGTATTATAATAAGTAATGTTGCTCATCACCATTTATTTCTTTTGATGGGAATAGGATTTTTGAAGACATGCTCCGTAAATGAAATATAATCTTCTTTGATGTTTTGATGAAACGATTCGGGCGTAAAACCCAAAAGCCTAGGCGATTTTTATTTAAAAATATTTACATCACGTTTAATGTTTATGTAATATTTTGTTCTATATGCTGTTGTTTTCAGTGTCTTACTTTATATTTAGAGTAACAATGTTTTACAGTTAACATACAGTCACGTTAAGAAAACGTTATAATTGTTTGGAGGCGTATGTTGATAATTTGATACTAATAAGCAATTGAAAATATGTTATGCATTGATATTAACATTGACAGTTAAATGAAAAGGTATTAGCGTTAAAGTTAGGTTAAATTTGTTAAAGCTATTGATATAGTATACAAAAGATAAAAAAACTCCAAATTTTTGTAATTATGTTTACTATTACTAAAAAATATAATACGGAAATCAAAATATTGGCGAACCTTATTTCCGTTCGCCACACATTTTAAATTATGATTCATCAACCCTTATCACATATTTTTCATCGTCGTTGTCGTTCGCGCCTTCGTTTACGTCGTTTATTTTTACAAAAAAAATATATTTTACCTGAGGCCTGTCGTGGTGCAGGGGAACAACCGTGTGTAAACTCGTTCGGTTGTGAGTTCGATCCCCACTATAGGCACTGAAATATTTAATATTTTCATTTCGTCACTGCGGTTTCAAAGCAACTTTGTTGAGGACCGCCCGCTCAATTACTTAAAAAAATATTTTATGGTATAAGATACTCAAATTCGTAATCGTATAAAATATAAAACATATTATTTTAAAGGCACTTTCAATCTGTTTATTTATTCTATAATTATGATAGAAATATACAAACAACTTTTCTTTCTTCTATGGAATAGTTGTAGAAATTCAATACCTACAATATAATAAAAATATGTGTAAATGGACATTATTTTAGAAAATATGACTTAGTTCCAATGTTAACGTTAAATTATCATACATTTGCGATAGGTATATACTTTGCCTATTTCATGAAAGCTTTTGTTATATTTTCAGTGCACGTTCTCCGAGATAACGAATTGCCGTTGGAGTTAGCTTCGGCCCTTGGACCTGATGTCCAGTTCGTCCTCAAGTACGTCGATCCTGGTGAGTACCCAATAGATTTAAATTGTGATTTACAAAAGAAAATTTTGAATCTAATGTTCAAGTTAGGTTGAACATAAGAACAAAAGCGCTTATCTTAAGAATAAAAGAACATTTTAAATAGGCACTACAAAGACAAGTTAACCTAATTTACAGAAATCGCTCTCGATAACTATAATCCACAAAACAAAATACTATTGCGAAATTACATCGTATATTTGTTCCTCTCGACTCCCTGTGCCTATTGTACAAAAAGGGACGTTCCCTTAGGGCACTAGACTCGTCATTAAGAGAAAGCGGGTAGATTGATACAATTCTGATAAATATTGTGAAAAACATTTCAATGTATCTTATATAGGTACTTCTGTATATATTCCCTGCATAATACTAAAACTTACACTTTTATTAAACCCCTTTTATTTTGCAGAAAGTCACAGGTTTCTTGCAGAACTCGTAGGTCTTGAATATAGTTGATAATTTTGGATAAATATATATACAAAGATTCGTGATAATAAAAATCTATTTATTACATTTTTTTGGTCGCTACATTTGTATGTTTCGTTTTGTAGTGTGTAATAATACTTTTTAAAGAAATACCTTGAGAAACTTTATTACATCAATAGATTTTTATCAGTTTTTTCGTACGGTCATACAGTGGAATTAGATTTCTCTTACATACGTGATATAAAGAAAGCCTCTGTATAATATACCTACCGTAATTATGTGTATTGTTACACAAGTAACTTTCATTTTATTGCATAATGCGCTAACTGAACTCTCACTATATTATTACTTTAGCGTAATAAATCTTATTTGCTATTTCGAAGTTTAGAAATTCTCACTAGATGGTTACTGGATGGTACTTTTTTACAAGAAAAATATTATAAAATATATAACTATTGTCATTTTTTTTTAAATAAATTAGTATTTTTTCGAGTTCGAATAAGTAAATAATTCTTTCAGGTTAAGTTTATCAATTTTACTTAGGAAATGTAATATTGTTTACATATATGTAAATATTTACATCTAAAAATTGTCATTTGAGCATCTTCATTCCTCCTTAGGACTTGAATTTCTGACCCTGAGACCCACATAGGTGATGATGACATGAGGTGGTGATATAAATTACAATAATCTCAATTCAGCGTTCAGCGAATCAACAGTCGTCATTTTAAATATTTATATAATTCCTGCTAGGTTTATATAAAGGGAATAAGCCAAAAAATATTCACGATTCTTTCTACCCTGATTGATGGACGATATAGATAAATCGTTGGGAGCACTCTGCCCTAATTGGCCGAATCTAATTCCAAATAGAGAATGTATTTCTTATTTCCTTTGGCCCATTTGCAGCCGTTTGTCGTATTTTAATTGCTTGTCGTCTTAGAACCTATTTTAGAAACTTTTTGATCTTAAATTACTAATTTTGCTATGCATTGGCCATATATTTGGTAAATATAGTTTTTGCATTTTATGAGTTTTTAAATTTTTTGTCCTTTCTGTTGCTAGGTCAAAATAAAGAAGAAGCGTTTTTTTTTTATAAAAAATCATATCACTTAATTG
Source organism: Eueides isabella (assembly GCA_019049475.1). Classification (NCBI taxonomy): domain Eukaryota; kingdom Metazoa; phylum Arthropoda; class Insecta; order Lepidoptera; family Nymphalidae; genus Eueides; species Eueides isabella. The sequence continues at coordinate 9,113,444 of CM032389.1, read as the reverse complement.
AATATTCACTCAGTTATATAATCTCTTTTATAATATTTAATTCAATGCTATTTTTGACAATTAGTTAGATATTCATGAATAACATAATAGGTTTGTGATGGTAATCGGGTCTGACGGATTAACTCGTTCTCGGAGGCACGACTGGGTTGAGAATGCGAATAATAGGTAATTCAAGTGTAAGTGGTGTTACCACTAAGAACTTAATAGGCATTTCCCAGCTATTATTTTTGTACTATATATAATTTAAATATGAATTCTTGTAGTTTGAATAATTAAATATTTAAAATAAGATATTATTGAATATTTTAGATAAAAGAATATAATAATACTAGGTATTTTAATATAATAATGTTTTAATATATTAATCATTCATTTCTAGTTACGTATAGTAAATATCCACTACCACATTAGAAAATGCTAAATATTTATATTCCTAAGTTCCAGTAATTAAACGTCCACTAGTCGCCGTGGCGCTGCCGTGGTCATGATCCGATTAAAAGGCATTAAACAAAATGCTGTTTTATCACATACCACAATCAAAAAACATACACACACCAAGCAAACATAAACCCGTAACCATGTTAGCACACACGTTAATAATTCACCTGTTGCTTTATATGTGTTGAGGCTCCGCTGCTCCGGCGCAGGTTGTAACTTCCCCCACCATCTCACTTTGTTGTAGTGCTGCCTTTTTCCATCCATTAGGAATAGAACGAGACGGAATTATCAACGTGTCTACGTCATGGCACAAGCGTCGGTAAAGCAGTTGACTCGCTTTACCGACCATACAACTGGATCAACGGTCTTTCCTCACTCATATCAGGCTCTACTTAGTTTTAACTTACCATCGTAGCATAGCGACTGTTTTATATGAATTAACGGTCAAGTTTTCAGTAATTATGTGTTCTACACGTCACAATTTGAATTAGAAACCATGTGTGTAGTTTCAGTGACATTGTGTACTTCTTATATACTGTTATTTTAACAGGCCGAGTAGTATGTGCTAATTCAGGCTTTCATCTCAGTGAATGCTGGCTTAAATCACGCCATGTACCTCTGTGTACCGTGAGTTCGTTAGTGCCTATGTTCAAATTTGTGGAGATAAAGTTTTACACGTTGTACCTCTGTACAACTACTGTGCTGTGTATTGTGTTTCTATAGGATTGTCGAAATTACTTCAACATAAAACAGGGTATGTATTAGGTTCATTACAACTTTCTAAGCAGTCTCTCTATGCTGGCATACAGCCTTCTACAAGCAACCTCGTTGCAATGTTTGTAGTTTTGAGTAGTTTCATTGGAAAGCTTTATCTATTTTCAAGTTGTTATTTTAATTTATAAACACCAGCGTGAAACTTTGAATAAATAACATTTTAATTAAGTATTTGATATTGGATTAAGCTTAATTAGATTGCTTATGAGTGTAAGATGTGTTAAAGTTTAAACTTAAATATATATTATTTCCACATTGCCCATTTGCTTAATGTATTGATATTTGTACGCATACGATGACAGGATATCGTATGTAAATCTACCTCCAAAGAACATCAACGCGTCGCGTACACTGCTTAATGATAATTTGTTTTATGTTTACAAATAAATAGTTTAGAAATACTAAAATTTGAAATGTATAAAGGATTTCGATAGACAAGTAGTTGTAATACCTAATCAAGATGTATTCAGAGTCGAGTATTTCTCAGTGGAGAGTAGGTACTATTAAACTGAGGTATCCGTATAGGGCTCTCATAGACGCGCACTATTGAAACTTCAACCAGTAGGTATACGAGGCACGCTGTGAGCTGATTGCTATGTAATACTTGTGTGTTACACGATAAGCGTTTATTAACATAGTTTACATTCGAAAAATTATCGATAAACTTGTAATCGAAATACGCTAACCTACTTTTACTTCACCTATTAAGATAAATTAGAAGAATGTTGACTTTTTATACTTGGTGTAAAGTGAACGGTAATTTATAAGCTACAGATAGCTTATTTATTTATTTAATTTTTGGTTTGCTAGTGTATTACAAAATACAGATAAAAAAAAATATTACAAGCATTACATAATTTAAATATTGTATAGCCGTTTGAAAGCAAACACTGCATGCATATATTGTGACCAGTTTCACGAAATCTATTGTTTATCTAATTACAAAAAAAAATAATGATGATGAAATAATGAAAAAAATCAAATTAAATTGATTTTATCTATCGCTTCGAAAAACGTTACTTACAATTATATACTAAACACCTACTTATGACGTAATCACGAAATTAATTAACTGTCTTGCAATAGCATAGGGGTAAATGGACATTTACTAAATATATTAGATGGTTATTCTTTTACCTATGAGTAGTATAAGATATTAGTGTATTTCATTCCATAAAGTTGTATGTATATTTAAATGTTACTCGTTAATTGTTTTAGCGTGATAATTTTGTAATTATTTTAAATGCTCGCGAAGCAAAATCACCTTAATAAACGAAGGAAATTTTAATTACAATTCTTTAGTTTTGACGCTCAACAAGAAAGTTTCGTTGAAAATGAAATAAAGAACACTTAGAGAGTTAATTAAAATGAATAAACCAATTTCTTTTTATTAAAGTAAATATTGAAACAGTGGTTAGTACTACGTTATTATTTCACAATGGATGCTTTCAATTGCTATTTAGTTTAAAGATTCCTTACAACTCGGCACATCCAGTGAATTCCTTTAATTAAAGACAGGTAATCTGAGTAGCTGCGGGGCGGCCGTGACATTTGTATCTCAAGAGACTGCGGTTTTGGGGCTGGGAGAATGGTTTTTGCGTTAATTAACTTTATTCAGCTGTCTACGTTGAAGTGCTTTACATAGCGGTTTTGTTAAACACAGTCCATACACAGATTGAAAGTATGTATCTACAAAAAGCTCCATATCCGTTACGTTACAATGTTTATACAAAATAATTAAATTATATATCATGTGCCAATATTTTACATTTTATATTTTTTACATAAAATATTATTTGCAAATATTAGGAGGAAGAAATAAGTAGACAACTTAATAATCACATTTCAGTGTTATGAATTTGGAAAAGTCATGAAGCTGACGTCAAATTTGTCTTTACCCACGGCTCTGCTTGCGTGATAAGTATGCTATTATAATAGTTTGCATGGATACGATTAACGTAGCGTTTGTAAAAATAAAGCCTTCAGTCTTCGTCGATAAATCAAATATCCAATACACAAGGACACGTTCAACCGAAACATCTCTCTGGATTTATAATATGAATGTAGATGGCTATTGGTATAGAATATAGTTGTAACTTCCAGTAATATTTTCAAGCCATATTTTAAATGGTTTGATATTTCCTTGAAGTATTGCCAGAACAAGATTTTCGGTGTGCTCAAAGATGATACAGGCCCGTGTGGAATCTCGTGAAAGTTGGCCAACACGCAAGATCAAGTGGATGGGTCGAGGAACTGGTTTTATGTATCGGCAAGTGTCAGATTCTATAGGAAATGGCAATCAATGATTGGCTATTGAGACTAATTTCTTTAAATATAGCAGATTTGCTTTTTACTAGAATAGTCGTTGGTACAAATACTTTTGTTTCCTTACAAGTAATATTAATATTTATTCGGATATAAATTGGTAATGATCATGTTAGGTATCAATCACAAGGATTCTTGGTAATATTATTGATATTAAATTTGTATCTTAATATGAATATTATTTGTTAAAATATGGTGAACATTACATTTACGTATGTTATTGATAGTAAAATACATTTAAATATACGAAATTTTTAATAAATATTAATGAGCTCACAATTCAGTAGAACTTGTTTTGACTTCACGAAATTAAAATGAACGAATGCGATTTCGCGTATTTAATTATATATATATATATATATTTATATATATATATATATATCTATATATATATATATATATATATTATATATATATATACTATATATATATATATATATCTATATATATATATATCTATATATATATATATATATATATATATATATATATATCTATATATATCTGTTATGGTCTGATGAAAAAATGTTCGTAATCTTGTCATTTACACGCCGTTTCTAAATGTATTATGTCAAATGGACATGTAATCTGTATTTTATATATTTTTATTAATAGTTGACGGGCCCAATTATGTTCTTTTATGTATTTAACGAATAGAATTACTTTTTTCTTTTTATTTTATATATAGATTGTAAGCAAAATTGTTCAGAGGAAGGTGGTGATAGAAAAATGCTGTTAAAGCAATGAATTTGTATTAGGCGCTTGTGCCCACAAGCAACGGTCTTTATCGGAAGGACGCTTATATGGAGTACTGTTATTAAGTGATTCAATATCACTTAATGCAGTTGCGATTTTTGTTTCGAATAATTTAGAAACATATAGGTCATTTTTTTAATACTTGTCATTTATAACATCAAATGAGATACGCGTATGCCCGAGTAAGATACGCAACATCCATTCCTACTTTTTAATTAGTCACCAAATAGTAATTTTGTATTGTACTGTGATATATATATAGATATATATATATATATATATATATATATATATATATATATATATATATATATATATTAATTTTATGTTGTGTAGTACAGCTATATACGTATTCGTTGCGGTATCTTTCTCAAGTCTCAAGGCGAGTCATGAAGTACTCAGGCAAAGGACAGCCGAGCATGCAAAATACAATCGAAGTCAGAAAGATAAACATGTCAAAGGTTTTGTTGCTAGAGCCTGGGTACATATCTTTGCTTGTAAGTATTATTTTTTCTATGTGAATTCGATACTTTACTAGAAATACTATATTTCTAGTATTGTAATTGTATACTAGACCTTGTTGTTTAATATCTTATGTTGGTATTATATGATAGACCTTGTTGTTTTAAGTCTAGTCTTGTAAATTTATACTCGATCTTGTATGAAATTGTATCACCCGAGGCAGTTGCTTGTATGTAACGGCTTTTATTGAAAGGAAACTCGTACTAAGTAATACAATATTACTTTGTTAATATATTCTACTACTGTGCGGTTTCGTAGGAATTTTCTTTCACACGCCACACATCTCTGGAATGAACTACCCAGGGCAGTATTTCCAGGTCGATAAGACATGGGTATCGTCAAAAAGCACGTCTACCTCCATCTCAAAGGCCGGCAACCCACCTGTAGCTCCTTGTGTTCCTTGTGCTCCCCACGGAGCCGTGACCGACGGTGATCACTCGCCATCAGGCAACCCGTACGCTCGTTTGCCTTGTCTTTTCCATAAAAAAAAATTAAAAATCTATATCTCGTATGTCATCTGAAAAAACATTGACCATTTCTAATTTATTACAAAATTATAATACATTTCTTATAATGTTAATTAGAGTTTTTAATTATGCAATGAGAAAAAAAAATATCGTTTCATTATTTTTCACAAAGATTTTTCAATAATATTTTTTTATATTATGCATTATTTCTACTACAATAGCGTATATAATTAATGTTACCAACAGCTAATTAATCAGCAATTGGCGCTAACGTACGTACACGATAAGCGATATGTATCCGCAATGAATAACGTTTTGTTTCTTGTATTTATATTCAAATGGGAAAAATCTCCCATGATTCCTCAGATGTGCCATTGTGAATTGTTTCACAGTAATGGCTGCATTTAATTGTTGATGTATTGTTGTGGCCATCTCGATCCCACAATAGAGTACCCACAATGCGTCTCTAGGAACGTTGAATATGGTGAAAAGATTGAAAAGAAATGGTTGAGGGCTTGCATTGGAGAACTGTAGTTAATGCCACGTTCTGGAGCGTGAGGGGCTTTGGCATTTTTCATTGCTAGAGTGCATAGTACATTTTTTTGCAGAATTTTAGACAAATATGAAATTGTAAGAAGCTAGCAGGTTTTATGTATATTAATAATATAAATTGTAGTGTATGTTTAAATGATTTTTTATTATTTAACATTAGAATAAATTATGTTTGTCACAGTTGTAACTAAACTGTCTTTAAAAACATTAAGTAATAAACCTACCTAACCTACTTATAGTGAATAAAATGATTTTATGGGATGAGTTGTAACACGCAATACCTCGAATTCGACAGAAAGTGGGGAGAGCGGAAGTGGAACGGAGTGTCTTAACACTAGGTTCCCAAGTTTCCTTTGACTACCCTGCCATGTGCGGGATACAGCGTGAAGCTGAGTGTAAGTAGGCCAAAATATTCAGCTTACTATGATTTGGGTCAAAAATGCATAAAAAAGCAGCTAAACAAGCGAAACTAAAATTATTCCTAAGTAGTATTTGTGGTCGATTCGAATTAGCTTTTACAAATACTTAGTATGAATACAATTTATGCAGTTGTGCACACAGAAGTATTACACAATGCTTTATCCGTTTTCGTTTGTTAAGTTTCCGGTACATTTTGAATCATAGTGCACCATGACTATAGAGTCAAAGCTTGTGGTGGGTCCACTATATCTCTTGGATATTAAATTTAGTGTATAAGATTTTAATTATTCACTTGTTTTATTGGTTTTTATTTAATTGTTTTAAGGTAACATATAATTAATAGTATAGTCTCGATGAGGTTTATTAGTTTAATTATAATGTCTTACAAAATTATATCTTAATAAGCAATTTAAGATATTTAAAATTTGCAACATATGTATAACGGACTTATTTAGGAGATGTAAAAAATAATAATATAGTGGGATTTGAAACTGCGCCTCTTGTGATCTGTCCAAGAGAGTTTTTCTTTAATTATATAACGTAATTTTATTATAGACTCTTTGTAATGTCAGACCAACGCCATGATATCTTTTAACCAAGCAATGACTACATTCCAGAACTATGTTTCAGTACGTCTTATAAGTTTCTGTAGCAAACATTAGATTATCTTCAATTAGCCCATATTTGGTAGTGTGAACGGAAACTGTTAGTAGGTCCCCGTTTTGAGGTCATATTACGTAAAGAACGCATTAGCCATGTTCAAACTAGTTTTGTGACTGCATGGTACCAAAAATAATCATAGTAAACGATTCATTAAATCTTATTTTATATATTTTGTTCTACCGATTATCAAAAAAATTATGGGTATATACTTGTATGTAATACGTAATTTGTGCTTGTTGACATAGAAATAGAACTAAAAAGGGACAACATTAGTTTATGCTACATTAATGTATATGTTTCTATAGTAAATCAAATGTTATTTCATTATAGTGTACAAGTAAGTACAAGAATAAAATATTAAAAATATATTGATACGCATTACCTTCCAAAATAGACTGAACATGTCAATTGCTTTACGCCTCATTGCTAGCTATTCCAACTGCTATTGAACTTTTTGTGTCAAGAACATTTATTTAATTATGACTACGGTGAATTGACATTAAATTATAGCGGGCTTAAAATTAGCACGAAGAGTTATATATTTTAATGCTATTTAATATGTTATTTCATTATATGTAGAATATTATAATACACTAATAAAATTTTGTACAATAACTAATAATAATTTTAGATACATAATAAAAGTAGCATTGTTATTGATACAGTAATGTCGCTTATCACTGGTTTGACACTGGTTAGCTGTATTTAATATAATATACAAACGCTTTGCTTGTGCCACTATGCCACGATTTACGACCGACACAAACTCAACATATTATTAAATTGGGGGTTTCTTACCTTACTTACGCACTATTTTGTTATAAACTCGATTTCCACACGAAGGAATAATTGTATGTATTTAAATGTTTTACTAATTAAATTACTAGATACTGAAAAGGTGCAATTCGATATACCAGTGCGTGTCAAATACATGCACCTGCCCTTTTTTCAATGCCCTATCATAGTTGGAATATTTCCCATTATTCCTTGTAATGACTGACATTTATTAACATAGTAACAGATGTATATTACAACGGGTGGATGATTAACCATGCAAGCTGAATTTTCTGGATCAATAAGTATTTATTTCCATGCTTCTATGAATACTGCCAGCAATTGGTGGAGTAATAATAGCTACATTTTATGTTTTGCTAACCGTATAATCAATTGACATATGTATTTAATTATTTTAGAATAGCCCGCCATTCCACTTTCCGCTAAATTTGAGGCATTGCGTGGTGAGTGGCGAAACTCAACGCCGCGTTTTGCCTCGTATCAGAGCGAAGAAATGAAAACATTAAATATTTAAAGTAAAAATATTAAATATTTCATTTCCTCGAGTGGGGATCGAACCAACAACCTATCAGTTATAGTCACCGCTGCGCCACGACACGCCACTATATTATGTCATAAGTATATCTCATTACAACCGTAATATGTATTTTTAATACAGGGTGTTTTGTTTATTTACTCACGTGTTATATTATTGACAGTTGAGTCGCGTGCGGAAATACATGAGTCATGCCTTACCAAGAAGTTCCCTCAACTTATGTTGAAAGCTAGACTATTTTGAGGCGAAATTTTAATTTGTATATTATACGTCGACCACTGGAACTGCACTAAGCAGCTAAATATTTATATTAGCTACGCAATGTAATGCATACAAACGGTATGTTTCGTTGTATTACAGCGGCGTGCTATCCCTCAATCGATCACAAATTGTAGGCCTGCGGTTAGACATGTGAATACCTTTTGGACGTGAACGCATTATACTATAGACATTCATGCGGTCGGCTCACGCAAAAGTGCAATCAAAGCCTTACATTTTCGTATTTCAAAGTATTTGAAATTCGGAACGGGTACGTAGGCTATATATACAGGCAGTATTATGAATTCAACTTTCTTCGTTTTATTTTCATACATATTCAAACGAGTCAATATAAATTTAAATATTAGGTACATAATAAATTTCTTCAAGCTGATACAAGTAATTTTGTAAAAAATGTAAGCGCGTCGCGGCTTATCTTACGATAAGAATTCGTTGTATATGATGTTAAGTGGCTACGTTTCATTTGTCCCATAGAGGACAACTCGAAAGCAAGTAATTATTCCATAAATATGTCAGCTTAAAAAATAAATTCATCATTTATTTTTATATAACGGCTCATAAAAAATATATCGTTTTAGATTAAAAGCACGAACATTAGGAGTCATTCTAAAATTGAAGGAATCTATCACCAAACTTTGATTGAACAGTTTAATATATAAGAAACGATAAATAACTGGCTATAAGTGACGAATATTCAGCAGATTGCGTTATTTGTTATTAATCATTACAAATATCTCTAGTGTATGGAATAATGTCTAATGGTCTAATTGCTACCTGCCTTCTTACGATCTATAAAAGATTCATGGCCCATATTTTCCTTATCTATTTGTAATGAGGAGTCCTGTCATGGCGCAGGGGCACAAGCCTGTGACTGTAAGCGCGAAAGGTTGTGGGTTTGATCCCCATTGGAGGAAATGAAATATTTTATATATTTACAAAATAAATATTTAATGTATTCAGGTTCTTCGCTTTGTTAAGAAGCCTATGCCTGAAATAAACGAAGAGTCTTAACATTAGGGTCCCAAGTTCCCTCTGCCTGCCTTGCCATGTGCAGGATACAGCGTGAACCTGATTGAGAGATAGATATTATATCCTTAATTAATTATTGAAATTTAAATATCATAAACGCAACCCTTTCCAGGAAAAACATAGACCTACCGCGACTTGTGCAAGCGAAATTCCAACAAAAGCGATTTTATGCAATTACGCTTAACTTGCCGGAGTTATTACTAAGAGAGCGGTCACGGTGCGGTTAATGTTCGCTCAGTCACGAGCTTCTCAGGCTTATAGAGACGTTTTGATTTTTTCACCACTATTAGCAACACGCCTTTAGGGTAATTAGGGGCCAATATATGCAATACACAAATATATAGGATAAACATTGCAGTCAACACATTTTTATTTGTACAAAAAACTATAAAAAATCTGTCTTTGTTTAAACTTAGATATGTAAATATATCTTAAGTTCTTAAATTATTTGACTTTCATTATATTATTGGAAGTAACTAAACCACACTTCAGTGCGGTTAAGATTGTACTAGAAAACTCCTTGCAGCGCACAAAGCTTTGTTTGTTAGAAATTAGACAACAATTTGTAAAGGTAGTGGACAGGTAGACTTGTAGGACAAAGGAATTATCTAGTAGAATTCCGGACCCTTTATTATAAATCGCCTGGAAAACAATAATAAGTGAGCTCAACGAATGCCTGCACGTTGACGATTCACGGCGCCATTACCTGATAGTTGATAGTACATAATGTCGTTGCGTAAAGATATGTATATATAACTTTGACATCTACATCTATCTGTACTCGTATTTAAGCTACGTTACTTTAATAACAAAAAATGACATAAAATAAAAGTTTTGTAGAAATTATATTACTTAATATTTTTATTATTCACATTTAAAATAGTCGAAACAGATAATAAACATAAAATTTCAAAAGCAAAATGTATTTATGATATGTATATAATAACAATCAAACTGTATTGTCCAGTAGCTATAAGGTCAATTTTATCGTTCTATTAAATGCACATATAAGTTTACAAGTTACAAGAAATAACCGACGGCTACTTCGTTCTGGGTATATGTAATTATATTCATTTTGTATATTCGAATATGTTCGCGCTTTACTCCGTATATAGGTAGCGTAGGCAAAGAGTGGCTAGGTGATGCGTTTCGATATCACCTAGCCACCCTTTTGCTAAAAAAAATATTTTTTCAAATATGATTTAGAGCTTACATTTTTTCGTATTAGTCTATGCTCGTAGACACTTTGTATATTAATGTAATACTATAAAAAAGCAGAGTTATTTTTGAGTAAAGATTATTTAATTTAGTGATATAATCATTTGTGGAATCTTACGAATAAAAGAAGTAGCTGTTATACAAATAATTTTAAGTAACTTAATCTACATACAATAGGACTCCGTTAATAAAATTTCCCGTTTCCTTATAAATTGTGTTGGTGGGAGCGTTACGGTAGTTAGTCCATAAAGTACGCAGCATTGTTCCACCGGAACTTCACGTCGTGATCCTGGCTCCAGTGACGTCATCAACGCGTTACGCGTTACGCGTTACGCTTCCGGTTTCCCTGTAGTTTTATTAATCAATATTGATCATACAGAAAATATTGTAATTTTTTTAGCTTATTGCACTTGCATTTTAATGTGCGTGATGGGATTGATTTGCTTTAAGAGCTAAATAATAATCTTTGTATTTAAAACATGCTATTGTCTTAGTCATACTTAGTTTTTTTTACTGCCGACATTCCAGAATGTTTTTTGAATAGTATTGCCCAATATTATTAGGTAAATATTACATTCGCAAAATTTAAAGGTCTCTAGAATTAGTTTTATGTGTACCTATATAATATACTAATCGTATTATACATAATTTAAATATTTACTTCACACATAAATTAATGTCCATAGTTCTATAGTTTCTATAGATATTGTTTACGCGACAAATAATATAATGGTATACAAACACAAATTTGCGTTGTTTCATACGCCCGTATGAATACATTCGATTTATATAAGTTAACTACAACTATAAATGCGAAATGATAATTCCACTTTTTAAAATTTTCCTTTTTACAATAAAAATAATACTATAACAATAGGCAAATTCTTATATTGACAAATTTGTCAATTGCTAGTTCACGGGCTGCAAATTTCATATAAAATGCAACAAATACTATACATTAATGCTTGTATCCTGCATATCCCCTGAAAAAGAAGCTTGATAGTTAGTCTTTACTTGATATGCTGTGCTCTAACAGTTTCAGTCGCAGTAACAGTTTCAGTTGTCAGAATTAAGTTTCTAAAAACTTTCCAAAACACTCCCACAATCACAAATTTGATAGAGAACACACAGTGACATCTCCAACTCTGAGCAAAGCCAAAGTGCCTTTCACACTATTGGGTCCCCAATGATTCAACATTATATCAAATGTTTCAAGCTGATACTGGGGTGAACCAGCCCAAAGGTAAGAACAGTACTCCATATGAATTTCTAGAACTGCCATAGACTCTGTTTTTATATATTTTCAATTACCAGCATAATAAACGAGTGACTGTGAATTAGTTGATGATAAAAATATTCCCAACTATGTTTTGTTTTCATCAAAGTAATCAATACACATTATTTTATTTGTTTCCAATAGAATATACTTATACAAAGTACCTATACTATCTTATTAATAATGTATTTTATGTAATCCTCATAATCACTAGACGCCATATGTCGCTGACAGGTCAAGATGTGTATTTAATGAAATAGATTCAAGATTTATGTACCTGCATTTATATATAAATAACAACGCCAATACACATATATATATGTTCTACAATATTTAGTTCAAGGTATTTATTTGCTTGGACACTAGGGAAGTTTGGTTTTTATAATTAATAGAAAAGAATTCTATGGAAATATTGATACAAAATATAAAAACACATTTTTTTTACTAAGTCACTAAGTCTTTATATAAGATTAAATGCGAAATATGGACTTAATTTAAGATCTAGGTGAAGCATACTGGCGTACGTCAAGGAAGAATAGAGAACTTATTTGCATATTGCATTCTCTGATTCTATAGCTATGAAGTGTAGAACGTGACCCCATTGAACATTCAAGGCGCGACATTATGTACGAATGTGCATACGTATAGGTAATTAAAATTTGCGTAGCGTAAAAGTGACGATAGCATTTTACATTTTTATAAAATGTAATTGTCAGGATGTTGTAAGGAAATCAAATATAAAGCAACATCTATTTATGATCACTACTTACTACCTGTAACTGTTGACAGAAGTCAAGTATTTTATGCAATAAATATTTATACATAAATTACCTACTTAATAAATATTTCATTTATGAATATACAAATAAGTAAATATATTATGCACATATAAAATTATTAAATATAACTACATAATTTTAAATTTCGTTCTTTTGATTTTTACTTTTAAAATACCTATGTAGGCTAGGTACTATAAAACCTTTTGCAATGTTGGCAGGAAGAAAAAAAAAAAGAAATTATTATGACTATTTTTGTTACCTTAAAGCCGTATGGATAATTCCAGCCGTAGGTATTGGAAATGGAAGAAATTACTTCATTTTCCTTTATTTTTAGTGCCTTGAAAGCTTATTATTTTTATTCCCCTGAGTGAAAATCTGACTAATAACCATCGCATCTACAGTTTACTACTTACTTTTTTTGTATTACATATATTTTAAAATGATATAATAATGTTCACTAAACGTCTTAAATTAGGAGGCAACGTTGCGAGCTTAATTAATTGTCAACATGTTGAACATAAGGCCTCCAGAAATATTTATTATATCACTCAAACCATACATAATGAACCATGTAGATATTTTAAAAAGGAATCAGTAATAGTAGATTTGTATCTAAGTAGTATTGTTCAGTGAAGATATAATTTCCGCTCGAAAACAATTATAATCATAATGAAGTCATCATAGTGAAATGAAGTTTTTTTGCTTCGGATAAATTGTCACATTTGCTAATGCCTTTTTATGTACTTATTAATATTAAATATTAATGTAACTATTAAAAATAAAATGGGGAACAGAAGTGGAACGTAGTGCATTAACACTAGGTTCCCGGGTTCCCTCTGCCTACCCTGCCTCGTGCGGGATGCAGTGTGAAGCTGAGTAGAGTAAAAATATATAAGTGAATATTTTATATTTAGGTAAATATCACTTATTTTAATAAAGTAAATAAAAATTTACTTACACTTGATTACACTAAATTCTGTTTTTCTCTTTATACCACTATTCTCAATCAGGCGCTGCTGGTTAATAATCGATTTTAAATAAAATTGATATGACTTAAAAAGTAATTGTTATAAATAGATGAAAATAATAAAAAATTTGCTTAAAAACCTACTCTAAGTGAATAAGAACCGCCGATCCGTACGTTTCCGGAGGTCAGTTCCCGTTGAAGTGGCGTAATGCGGAATGTAGACTTTGCGACACGAAACATGTCGCAACACCAATATAAGCTTACTTTTAAGTTTTGGTATGTTTTTATACTTAAAAACTAGCTCTACAAATATCGGCATTTTGAGTAAAATATACCTACACATATATATTATATTTATTTTATAAAAAATCTTTATAAAGTTAGAATTTTAATTAAGTACTGTTCATGTTTAATCAGCTTCCGTTGTTTAAAGAATCCTTACCATCTATATTTAGATGTGAAACGATCTCCAAAGCAACATTTTTTAAGTTTTATAAATATTTGCTGTTTTGTTCGAGGAAGCCTTATATAAGAGGATACATCCTGTGTTTTTCTATAAAAAAAAACATACGTATTATGTTCATTTAGATTTTAAATTTACAATTTGTCATTTTTGCTACATTTTACATAAAATTCCACCATTTTTGCTACATTTTACATAAAATTCATGCTGACTAACAATTGTGAAATTTCATACGAAATGAGACCTAGAGGTATTATTTATAGATATTTCGTTAAAATAATTATGACAAATTTATATTTGCATTTCATTTTATTAGTGCACATTCCCACGGTCTTTATTCGCCGCGTAATCAATATGTGTAGAATATTTACTACCTGCAATTATGAAATTTGGCAAGCAAATAATTACAAACTTATATTTGTAGTTCATTTAATACAAGACAAGTCCATTCGTCACAAATTTAAGCTTGTCAACATTTTTAAGTGTCAATCTTAAAATTAATACGGAACCCTCGATGGGCGAGTCCGACTTGTCCTTGACATTGGTTTTTAAAACTTAGAACATTATTAGAATAAGCATAATAACTAAGAACATTATTAAAACAATATAAATTGCGGTTTTTCTAGATACGCCATATTAATTTTAATATGATCTAGGAAATCCAATGTTGTAATGGTGTGAACGAATAAGTAAACGTTTACTCTTATAGCCGGCCCCCTGTCTGTTTCTGCAGCATGAATTTTTAAAGTATATGTATCTAATATATAATTTGTGCCTATTGTGATATAATTAAAGTTAAACTTAATTTGCTTAATTTCCTTTTATATATAAGCTTGCGTGATACCTTAGTAGGCCGACCTAAATTTATGATTGTTTGACGGTCTTGGCATTGAACGTTAATCGTTAATATAAAATTGAACGTTAATTATATTTTTCATATGTTTTTAGCTTTTAGAGGTAAAATAATAATTTGGTAGATATGGTTAATCTCAGTATAGGTTGTCATGTGAGGAGTAGAAAGTTAATTGTACTTCACGATCGGATTACAAAGACGTCTGTATTTATGAACCGTAAATGGGATAAATCTGTTTGTTTGGGATCAAGTATGGACCATGGTAAGGATTCCGTTGTTCCACGACATTTTGTTTTCACTTGATTGATTGCGTGTGGCACTTTGCCGCTCGGTTTGTTCGCTTATTCCTTCGATATAATATACGTATGTAGTATGTGCTTGACTAAAGTATTTGATCGTGACCTCGTTGTGTTATTCCGTCTACTAGAAGTGCTATGTACTGCTGACTTTTTATATACATTTATGAAACGTATAGTTCAGAAGATTGAATTGATGTTAAGCTATAATGATACAAGGCCACTTTTGAATTAGACGGTACGAGTATGATTATAACTTTTAAATTTAAGATGCGTAAGATTCAAAATAAGCTTTAAAAATTATAACTTACTATAAATAACAACTATTGTTCTTTAGTGAATTATCAAGTTGAACAGTTAGAATGATTCATGGCCGCCTGATGAATTAACTAAAATTAATGAACTGTAAATAAATATTTATATGAGTACTATTTCATTTCATTGTTTCTTGTAACAAATATGACGTTAAAATGGACGATAAAGTTACTTTACTTTAAATAAAATATTCGAAACGAGAAAATATCAGAAATCATATATATGTAAGTATACTAAAATTATGCAAAGTTTTAATATAATTCATTATATACTCACAAAAATCTTGTGTTTATAGTAGCATTCAACGTAAACAAACCGAACGTGATCTAATTAAATAGTTATAAGTATCGTATTAATTAATAAAAACTTGACTATGCTTATCTGTGTCATTGAATTCTTCGTGCCTCATTAATTAATTATGACGAATAATGAAAATAAGTATATTTATTTGTTATTTATGACTGCAATTATGCTAGCGTGCATTAATACGGCTTAATCCAACCAAGCTGGCACTGAAAGGATTAAGTATCACTTTTTTAGTCGGTGTAGTGAAAAAAACCTTTTGACCGTTTTTGTTTTTTTTTTATACTCAAAAAATATATTAAATTGGACGTCTGTGAATGTGCATGACAACGACATAATGACATATACTTATATATGTAAGTAGAGTGCACTTGGAAACCCAGTGTCTAGATGCTCCGTTTCTATTAAGACAGTTCTGTTCTTATTTTCCACTGAATTTAGAGGTTTTGAGTATTGGTGTCAGTGACAGAACTTAACGTCGCGGTTTTCATCCCTCGAGTGAGGATCAAACCTAAAATCTGTCGTATTCACAAACACAGTGTTTGTGAAGCACAAGGAGCACGATGAGGTTTCAATGGAGAATTATATAGAAAAATAAAATTTAACATCGTAATTTTTCTTAACATTTTTAGAATTACGTTTAATTATGATAGCTATTTATTAAAAATAAAATACTTAGCAAAAAGTGAATAAGAGATATTCATTAGTGTTTTACTTGAATAAGTAATGTTAGACTACTCGTACTAATTGACACGCATTGCGCTACCGGCCAAAGCGATTATACAGACCAAGGCTTTTGATGGAATATTAAGTTGTTTACACACTACTCACAGGGGAAGCAATATTGTCGAAGATCTAATTAAAATAAAATATTACCGAATTACAAATATAAATAGTAATAGTATATTCAAATCCTTCAAACCTTTGAAATTACAAAACATTTTAAATTTTATTTTGCTTATCTGTAGTACATTAAGCGTTCGCACTCTTCAATTTGATGCAAGGTGAAAAAGAAAATTCTTTTTAAAGAGATCATAAAAACACTACTTGATAATAATTTAATTAGAGCCGCTATTATTAAAAATATTCTTGGAACCGATGACTTGGTTGCGAATGCCTTTAATAATTTTAATCATTACTTCGGTTAAAATATTTAAAAAAAGACCGATAAATTGTTACATTGCATTTACATTATAACTGCTTGTATGCAATGAACATTATAACATGTATTGACCTCAGAAGCTCTAATCTCTTTTTACTTTATAATTAACGTTTCATGTCAAATATTTTACTGCATTACTTTTAATTTCAATATAGAAGAAGTATAGACAAAATAGAATAAAATAGTGACCACATGTACCATTTAAATTAAATTTATCTATATGTATCGCTACGTATTAGTGTATAATCAGTAGTTCTTTTTAAACACCAAATTTATTTTGCGTTTATTCAATTATTTTTGATAGTCGCCGTGTAGTTTGAACGTGGCAGATATTAGGTACTTACTTAAAATAATAATCAAAGAAAAATTATACCCGACTTTAGCAGCAAAAACAATTGTAACGAATAATATACATTCATACGTTAATGACATCACGCTGATATCTAGCAACGACGCGCGACGTAGCTATGATTTGTTTGGTCGTGACTAGGCGATTTAGTTTCAATAGGAAAGCTATTGGCCGCATATTTGAATACGTGGGCGCTTGCACAATCACAAATCGTATAGAGGAAAGACGTTTGGACTAGCAGAATTTTAGGAGCCATATACTTTAAATCCACCGGAGAACTAATTTCTTTTGTATAATTTATATTGGAGTCCTTTAAGCTATATGCACCTCAATAATATACCATTAATATTCCTTATAGCCCTGTCGTATAGGACAGGGGCCAAAACGTGTGACTCTATGCAGATGGCGAATTTGATCCCCACTAGAGGAACTGCGATATTTAATATCTTTATTTCTTCGCACTGGTAATAAGGCAAAGCGCGGTGTTGAGTTCCGCAACTCAATATTAAATGTCTTTAATTCGGCGGTAAGTGGCCAACTGAATGAAGTTTCTCAACACTAGGTTCCTAAATTCCTTCTTCTTACCCTGCCATGCCAGATACAGCGTGAAGCTGAAAAAATAAATTGTTTTTCGTACTGGGCGATAACATATCACGATCAAATGAAAGCATAGATAGATAGATACTCAATACTGGGCAGTGACTGAATTGTCAATGCTAATCGTAATGCTTGTCATAAATCATTCAATCTGCTTAGCTAGCGAAACATGTTACTGATAGAGACACATATTTTTTAATCTAATATCAACACTAGATTGGGTTTTACAAAAATTGTTGTTTATTACGGAAAAAATAGTTATAACAGTTATAAAAAAACAGTTATAAAACAAAGCAGGTGATTTTGGTAGCAATTACCCAGAGACATGTAAAGGAAATTTGGTATTTGGTAATCGTCACGTTTAATGTATTACATACGACTTTTTAAAAGGTAGAAGGTCTTTTTAAGTCTTTCGTTGCTTTATTGTTAGCAAGAAAATGAGTAATGTCTATTGAATTCTCTACTGTGAATTAAGAACAACAAAATAATGCGGTCGCCTCACGAAGAAAGTTTATACGTCTCTACCCCATTATAATTTATAATTACATATTTATATTCCATCTTTCAGGTGAGAATGACCATTTGTCCTTTAAGGAATCTCTAAAGAATTAATTATCAAATAAAATCATTAAATCACTAAATATATCTGGAGCATCTACAAAAGTTGATGAACATTCTCAAATTTACTCGATATAAGAACATTTTAGATCAAAATGAAGTATTTTGATTGAATAAATGCGTCCAATAGGGATATATATAACCACGTGACTATATTAAATTTAGACACGTATTTTGATACATCAGCTTAAATTTCTTTATTATTATAAGCGTGCGAAATTAAATCAATAATTAAAATATGAAACCAGATAAGTGCTATATAACACTGCTGGTTATATATGGAAAGCTAGCTTTAGCTGTTACCGGTTCTTCAAGTAGACACCAGAATTATCAATTGTGCAACAAACTCGTAGACGTTTCACTTTTTACATATCAGCAGGGCCACAATGGGCTATACTACGATACGAAGCTATCGTCAGAGAAAGGCTTCCGGCGTTTATATGAAACCGGTTTTCGTATTCCACCTCCGCAAATGGTACAAGCGAAGCGAAATGTAAATCTACGATAACTATATATATATGTATTGATATATGCCATTGACGTGGCTTTCTTACTGTGAATGGATTTGACAATATGTGTCGATTGAACTATCTTTTGTACTTGTACTAGAAAGCTTCTATAGTTTAGTGCTTGAGCAGAATTCATTCAACAATATTTTACTGGAATCAATGTACATATAGCCAAAATTAAATGTGAATATTTTAAAAGAAGCTATAGTAAAAAAAAAAATCTTAGTAAACGTTTTCATATATCAGTTTTAAGGATATTTTAAATGATACCATGTCTTTCTGGTGTATATAGTGTCTATAGTCCGTAAATGATGAAAGTGGAAGTAACTCTGTTGATCTGCTTCTGTCAAACAGCTTGTAATGCCTTTATATATGGACAAAAAATATTGTACTGTAAAATTTTAGCCCAGACCCTAAGAAAAAAAATACTCAAAAATAAGTAGTTTAAAACATATTATTTGTCTAATATTATACTACCTATAATTACGCTCAAAATTAAGTAATTAAATGTACCTATAATTACAATTGTAAGTATAACATTCCAAGCCATATCAGTAAATGTTTTTCTGCATTTAAAACTTAACTTGAATACAATATGGCGTTAGAATTGCAATGATTATCACTTATATATTAGAATACATTGTTTGTCTTAGAAGATGTATTGGAGTATAAGTTTGTTCATATTATCACTTTTTGCCTGTTGCATGATTGAGACCACTTTAAAACCAAGTTAAAGTTCTTATATGAAATTTGCTAGTATTATCCACTTGGCCGCAATACACTAATTGCTTTATTAATATTCAAATAGACTTGCTCTAGCTTCACGTTGAATTTGCTGTTAAATGACCACTTGACAGTGACGCTTAGATTGTGCTTTGAGGGATTAGCCTGTAGTATATTTAATACGGCCAATATTCTGTATACGGTACGGTTATCTGGCTAAGGTCAAAATGTGTGATTTGTGTTCATAGTAGACTCAGTTTAACCACATATACCACAAAATATCCATTTTTGGCGAAAATATTAAAGTAATGTTTTCATTCTGATAGTTAATATTTTATAAGTAGATAGAAAATTAATTAATTTGATTAGTTAACATCAGAAAATATTGGAACAAAAATACAAGTAGGTTATTGTAGTTGGCTCGGGTAAACATTTTGTGTGGTGGTGGTCCCCATAAAAGTGCAGATATGTCCATATACAGATTCGCCTAAGCAAAGTAAAATGTTTTATTCCTTTACATTTTTTATTATTATTTATTGCTTATAGCACTTACAAAATCATATTTGAACAGTAAGTGATGGTACTTTAACCAATTTCCGCCTTCTCTTATAAATCAAGCCCTGAACATGGTAGTCTGAAGTAGTCTAGTTCCGGCTGAAAAGCGATAGCGTAGTATGAAATCAAACGATCTCGATCGAACGATCGTATGCTATTGAGTTACTCGTTTTACGAGTATTAAATTCTGCAATCGGATTTTACGCTCTTTTTTAAAGTGAAAAATGCATATAATTCATATTTAGTGTATTTCGTTATTTCCTTCAGAAAGGTAGTTTTTTTCTTATGAATATGTGTGTATCTCTATTGTACACTATCTAATCATATTATCTTCAAACGACTAGTTTAAATTGATTGATCAAAAGGATTTTAAACTTTATAATATGCTTACAAGTAATTTGCCTCTTTTATCTTGTAAAGGTAATGTTTTAGCAACCACCCGACAAATTTTAAATGTCTAAGGAGAAAATATAAACGTACAAAAGGCTATATAGAACCTACTTGTAGATGTGCTCCTTACTTAGTCATCATTTTTGAATTTCAGCAAAGACTACTTTATTGAGGTCGTATAACCCTGATATAAAATTAACAAAAAAAAAAGATTTATATTACGAAGTAACTTAGATGAGAAGATAAAATGTAATTGTTATAAATATTAAATGATATTCTTTAGCTTTTATTTAAGCTTTCTTTTCTGTATATGTGATTAAGTTAACAGCCGATAGTTCAAACGTTGGTAATAATCTAGTAATTTAAGTGCAGATATAAACAAGCTGGTATCTTTATAAGACGCCCACTGCGCCGCTCGAACTAGTGATCTGTGATAAAGGGTGCCATTATAAACGTGGTGTAAGGCATAAGGCAATGCGGGAAGGAAACAAGAAAATTATGTTGTTTGTTAGTGCAAATTATAATTCGCATACATTCCGCTACAGTATTTTTGTTGTAATTTTAATTTTATTTTATAATAAATAAAAATATATATTCTTTTACTACAAAACTGTAATTATACTATTTGTATAAAGAAAGATACTTTCGATATGAAACACATAAGTAACAGAAATAGCTCCAAGAATTCATAGTCTTGTGATTTGAAAATGATGCAGTAGCTGTTACTTATTGAATACAATACATCCATTTATTTTGTATGTCAGAATAAATAATTAACTAGATATTACCACTTTTTACACATCTGAAGCCATCTTCAATATAATGTGTATATGCACGCACGCGCGTCTTTGTGCCGCCGTACTGCTCATAGTAGCCTAGGAGGGAATAGAAAAACTTCTTCAGTAAGCCTTTTAATCATCAACTCCATATTTATGAGCACCGAGACCCGCTCAGCGACATTCTTGCTTGTACAGAATCGAAGTACGAGTATGTTTGTGTGCGAAGAAAACTTATAATTGCATTGAAAAATGAAGCGATAAAAAACTTTACCGTGCTTTGTGATTTGTTGAGAAATTTATTAAATACTTGATATAAACTCGCTGTATAATCATGTGGTTTTGTTCTTGAGTTTTTGTGAGAAGGGGAAAGAGGATGCATTGATACTAAAATCAAAAGGCGATTGGCGACTCTTTTATACATCACGAAAGGCGTTTAATTTTGTCCAGTAATTTTGTATTTAGTAATTATTTTTATGTTAAGTTAAGTATTTTATGTTAAGTACATTTCCTTCATAACTTAATTTTTATCTTTATTTTCATATTTAAAAATTGCTTTGCTCTTATTATTTAATTTAAAATTCTATTTTTGTTATTGTATGTTAGCGCACATTAATGCAAATGACCACTGGGCACGTTGATACATCTCTGAAATATACACAGTATCAAACTTCGAAAAAGTATGTTTAACTATAGTTGAATGGTGCGAAAATGTAGACGGACGACGGAAAGAGGCAATATCGATGAAAAACAACTGATTAATATAGGTTAAAACTTTGTAACATCGCTTTGAAAACAAAAGCTCAAAGCAAGACCTATTTAATCAAACCCATAAAAATTGTTCCGATAAATAGATTTTAGGAATCATTCGGTTCTGAAGTTTTCAAAATGTAGATGTCCGATGATGATTTTTGATATTACTTAATTTGCAGCAAATGTATTCCTTGATGGAAAAAATAATACAATTGTTATATTCATACATTTTATAAAAAATCAAACAGTTTAATTTGTTCTAGTATCCAAGTACTATAAACATTAGTTATCTGTAAATTTGAATGTCTTTTATATACATATAGATATATAGTACTTGCCTTCAGTTATCACTTTTTGTATCATACTCCGCTCGTCAATACCCAATGCTTCAAACATTCTAAGATAATTATAAGTCTTACCTTTACCAAGGATTCTGAACGAAACAGTATCTAAACTACAAATACTATAACATCACACTCCCCCGAAATACATACAAGCTCGCACACTAATCGCAAAACCAAATTCCAGCTGTACAAGGTCTGTCTGACGCAAACAATTCTCCTCAGCGACGTTAGAGTCGGAGAGACTCTCATTATCTTATCGGTAACAGTTCGGGAATTTTTGGGAGAAACTGATGGACGAAGTTACCAAAGCAAGCAAATTATCAGAAACATATTATGAAAGATGTGATTTAAATGTATTTTTTAATATTAATTTATGTTTTAAAATGGAAAAAATATCTTAATATGAATAAAAGCCATTACACGTAAGTTCTATATGCATTATTGTATATATTATATTTCAAAAGATGAAATCTTTACATATGGTGATAAATATCACGCGTCTTACCTCAAGGATTCCTTAGTAACGTTTTTCATTGTGCCCCAGCACTTGTCATTCCGAAACAACAATTAAAAAAAAATCTACAACTTTTATTTAATTCTAGGTGTGACTGTTAATATAAATCCAGAGCAGGAATGATATTCGAATACGCCAATTTATCTGGTGACTTGAATATTTTTAGCTTTGTTTTCATACATGCAGTGACTAGGGATTTATTTTTTAATGAATGTATCGAGCAATATTTTTACAGCGCCACATTCGCTGCGATGCTGCGTTAGTTATAAATTCTCGGTCGGTAGTTTGTGATCTTTAATTGCCAAAAAATTGTAATAAGTTATATCCAGTATTTTAATTGTTCATTTCTCTTCTACATCTCTTATTGGCCGTTTCGTCTTATCTAAAGGCCGGCAACCACTTGTAGCTCCCCTGGTGTTACACGGGCCGTGATTACTCACCATCACGTGACCCGTACGCTCGTTTGCCTTGTCTTTTCCATAAAGAAAAACTATTTAAAAATCCTAGTTAATGATACACCATACTACTAAATCTAAATGTCTTATCACGTAACATCGAAATAGTCACGTAATATCCAAATTTCAGAACTTAGTAGTACATTACATTACATGCATTAATATCATAGTCCATTACGCCATTAATTGTGTAATGGGTGGACAATAGTGATATATGGAGGACAAACGAAATTATCTATCCACATGGACGGAGCTGACACCCACTAGAGCTTATTTCTTGTACGATGATTCATATGACGAGATCGATGCTTCATTGAACATTTCTATGCTAAGACGAAATTGGTTCTTACGACTAAAATTTTAGTAGTATATATTTGGTATTGTTTTGCTTTTGTTGGAATTTGTTTTTGTAACTAAAAATCATTTATCATTTTATTTTATTTATGAGATTTTATTTAATTATTTAAATTATGTAAGGTAAAAATACATATAACGTAATGCTTTTAGCAGATAGTTTCAACTATTTGTATGTAGGAAACCATACCACTACAGATTGCCTGGACTGTATCTATATTTTATTCAAGTTTTAAAGCCAAATCTAATTTAGATATTTGCCACACCATATGAGAAATCCGTTAGGATAAAAATTTTAATACAAAGGAGCATATTGAACCTAATCCGTCGTGCAAAAATATACTTCTTTGCCTCTTTAACTAAAAAAAAATTAAATGTAACATATTATTTATTAGCAATACTTAAATGATAGGTTATCTTCATCGCATGTTTAATGTCCTCGTATAGAATACATCTACAAGCAGCTTAATTATTTTAGAGCTAGAATCAGTCAACCGCCTGATTGAGCTCGTAAAATGTAAAACGAGTTTTAATGTAATGAACTTGTATTTAGTAAACTGGAACAAACTGTCATTTGACGGTAACAGGCGATATAAAGTAAGATTAAATTATTTAAATAGAGTTCTATTTCATAGATAAGTTACTTCTTATTGTTTGACCTCGATACTTGTTTACTCGTTTTATAAAATGTTAACAGAGTTATGATCTAAAAATTGCTACATCTAAAATTGCTGTTTGTGGAAGTTTTATTATAGTAGAGTTATTTAAAAGCCATTCAAACAATTTAAAAAGGAATAGCAAGATATATATATATATATATATATATATATATATATATATATATATATATATATATATATATATATATATATATATATATATATATATATATATATATATATATATATATATATATATATATATATATATATATAAAATTTTCGCTGTATTACGCTGTATTCGCACATAACAGAGTATATAGAGGAAACTTCGGAACTTAGTGTTAAGACACTCTGTTCCAATTTCGTTACCCACTTTCATTGTGTGTTGAGTGGTGAAACTCAACGCCGCATTTTGTCTTGTATCAGAGCCATGTACCATGTATCTTGAGAACTTTTACCATGTACCATGAAAATATTAAATATTTAAATTGATTATATTGAATATTTAATTTCCTATTCTAATAACAAGCGTTTTTCAACTACGAAATGCAGTGTCGTCAAAGTCCACCTTTAGAGGATATCTAATAAATGTAAAGTAATGAGTAAAAATGTTTAAATAATAGACATAATCGTGATGCACTCGCAAATTTTCTGGACTGCACGCGTAATATTTATAGGTTTGCCTCTTATTCCTAGGAATGTATATATATATTTATATATATAAAATCTTTTTTTGTGTTAGTTTGATAAAATCACAAATGTTGATTTAATTTTGTGACTGATTAAAATATATTGTTAAAATAAAGATAAAAAGAAAATACTTTCTTCGCTGTTTATTTTCACTTTTTTATTTTGTAAAAAAAAAACAAAAAACGTATAAAAGCCTCTAAGAAAAATCCTTTTATGGCTCGTATTCCATATAATTATCGTAAAAAACAAAAAGCGTTGAATAATAATAAACCAGCCTTCATTTATACATCAATAAAGCTAATTTTCTCAAACTGGAGGCTCTTCGGGAGATTTATATATTATATTTTCTTTCCTAGGCTTCATTTATTTTTTTTGTGTGGAATAGAAAGAATCTTAAATAAAAACAGAATTATTCAGAAATATTTCAACCTTAGTATCAAAAGATTTCAAGTTTCTTCGTTTATTCTCATTAACACATTACATACTTTATTTAACTTATGTTAAGTAAAAATATGTCTAAAATTTCTTAGAACAAATTTGTTAAGTTATTATTATACACTTAAGATCGTCATGCAGAGATTTTATTACACCATATTGTTATATTTTACGATACGTATTTGTCGAGCGCAGTATCAAATATAATATATATTAATTATTCATTAAACAACCGGTATGAATACGTGAAAAATTGTATATATAAATTATTTTATTAATAAATGTCAAGTAGCCAAATGAGTTTAATATGCTTTGCGAGAGTTCGATTGCGTTTAACGAATGTTATTAATACATGACAAATCATAAATATATATGTGTCAATTTGCGAAATTATGAAACAAAAAAAATAAAAAACATGAATTTATTGATAAACATTTTTGTGACCAGAAATCGTTGCTAATAATAATAAATAAATTCTTAATAGTATGAAAATCGAAATAAAATCAATTTTCATACTATTAAGAACACTTTTCATTATGAATGGCATTTTGAATCTAATAAAACCTATACCTATATATCATAACAAAGATTAGGTACAATACGTTATCAGACATAATTTACAATAGGAAAATTAAAAAAAGAAATTTTATTGATGGCTAATTACATACACATATTGATATAAGATAAAGAACAATATGAAAGACATTACGCGACATGATGCCAGTAAACGGAGACGTCACGATGATTTACTGTCTGCGGTCAATACTTTGCCAAAGTGTAAAGACCTAATAGAAGATGATTGTATAAAACTAAACGTTATATACTGAAGCTAGAGTAGGTTTTTGCGTGATATCCGAAGGTGGTCCGTTAAGGCGATACAATTTGCGTGTATACCCGTAACCGGCCCTACCTTTGCGGTGCTTCGAATCTTTGAAGCGGCAAATACGTCTGAGAGCGTGCAACGTGAGAAACATAAAAGATCATTTAAACTCACATTGCCTTAATACTTTTTAGTTCTGAGAGGTTTAGCTTTTGCTTTCGTTTCACCGTAATCTTCTGCTCTTCGTTAGGATTCTCACGGTATTCTTTTAGGAATATCCGTGATTCGCCTTCCTACATCCATTTGAATCTATTTATGTGCAAACGTTTTGTTTAATATATACCTTAATATTAACATTTTATTTCAATATGAAATAAAATCTATAAAAAATGAAAAAATCTTGTGTTTAAATTCTACAGAATTTTAAAGAGTAAAATACATTTGCTTTTATTTTAATGTTCTTGTGCACATAAACGAAAAATATCACAACTTGATAATGGAGAGGAAACTCTGATGTTGATTTTTTAACTTTTACGAATTGTTATGTAAACGTATGCATTTTAATGTTTGTCCATTATTATATTACACTAGTCGACTCATGCAGCTTCGCTTGCTTGATCTATACGAATATTTATTAAATATTATTTCTATCAATACAACTTATTAATAGAAAATAGACCATTATTTTAGTAGTGGTCTACTCTCTAGCTTAATAATTCGTAACTTTATGTCTCATCTTTCAGTGTAATTTTCATAAAAATCAGTTCAGCTATTTCGAAGATTAGCCGGACTGTTAAAATGATTTTTAAAATTGTTTATTTATTTTCGGTATTGTTTAAATAACAATATGAACTTTACAACAGAGACAGACACTTTAATTTTAATTGCTGTATAGATAAAAATATCTTAGAATCTAACCTTTTCAATAATGAAATGTTCAAATTTTTAAGGTTTTATTTGTTTTACACAAATAATTTATGTTACTCAATTTGTTTCAACAAAATACATGAGATTAAGTCTAATACACTTTCAAAGCTATATGAGTATTAACATTAAAGGATTATATAGCTTATCACGTGGTAATACAAGCTATTTTATAACGGATAATTTTAAGCTATTTGATATTCCAGTGTCGTCTTTCTATTTTGGTTAATAATAAGCCCCTTTATTTACAGTTTTAATTAACTGCTATAAATTGGCTGCGGTTTTATTATACGTGTTAACTATAATCAAATTTTAAAACGTCCATCCATCATATACCAATTTATACAAACGTGTTTCAATTATTACATTAACATTTCATTACAAATATTGATTGAAAATTAGTGAAATAGTACACAATCCTTTAAAAAATATATTAAAACAGGTATTATTAAAGATATTTACAGACATTTTACAATTCTTTACTTCAGCAAATTTGTCTGTAAATAATTTCGTTATTTTTCTCCAATATGTTACTGTTGAAACGCGGTAATTGTATCAATGCAATTAATTCGTATTGACTGCTACAGCCCTACAAAAAATTTTAAAAGACAGGTTTTTCTTCACTTTATTACTGTTGAAAAGCGATGATTGCATCAATGCAATTAATTCGTATTGATGTGCAATAGTAATATTTAAAAAAATATATTCGTGTAATTAAGTATTTAATTTCTTTAGAAATATCAAATGTAATGTAATTTATTATTAGTAAATCATTATTATTTAATAAAACTTCTACCTCTAAGTCACCTTTTGATACTGTGTTGAAATAATGGAGATCAGATCAGAGAATAGATAGTTACTATAAAGTAATATTTGTCATGCAATTATAATTGGTCATATTCGAGATTAAATTGGACTACTTCATAAAAGGCTCACCAACACATATTTTTTTTAGCTTCACGCTGTATCCCACACGAGGCAGGGTAGGCAGAGGGAACCCGGGAACCTAGTGTTAAGACGCTCCGTTCCACTTCCGTTCCCCACTTTCCGCCGAATTTGAGGCATTGCGTGTTGAGTGGCGAAACTCAACTCCGCGCTTTGCCTTATTACCAGAGCGAAGACATAAAACATTATTTAAATTGAAAATATTAAATATTTCATTTCCTCGACTGGGGATCGAACCCAGAACCTGTCGGTTACAGTCACACGCTTGTAAGAATTCAACATAATTACGTCCTAGTATTAGTTTTTATATAATTTATGTCCATTATTATAAAAATCAGTTCATTGTAAGAGACAACTTAAACCTAAGGCAATAAGAGCAATTCTTTTTAATTGCAGCATTTTGCTTACAGAGACGGGGAGCACGGATAAGAGCAATGGTATGAAGGAACCGGGATCACCTGAGGAATTGGTAAGTTTTAGCAAGTTCCGTTGATAATCCACTTAGTTTTGAAGTTTGTTATAAAGTATGGTGTCTTTTTAACGTTAATATAATATCTATTAGGTGGTGGTCATTTGTTCTGTCTGTTGACTAGAGAGAATAAATGATTGAAGGCGAAATTATGATCGATCTCGCTAAACGTTTTTTAAATTATTCTTATAATCTATTCGAAAGTGCTACTCGTCGATCCAGATTTATATTAGGAACGTTCTAGAAAGATATAAATGACCTTAATCCTCATTTAAATTTACTGAATGTGTCAAAGTTTTAAAATTTACCGTGTTAAGGGTTCCGTACCTTATAAAGAAAAAAAAGATATACTTGTACATTTTTAGATTGTACTGCATCGGTAGGCTTATAATCCTGTAATTATTAGGGAACTCTCGGTGGGCGAGTCACGTTCACTTGACCTTGTTTTTTAAAAATGAATACCGAGGATATAAATATAAGTGTAGGTGCATATTAAAGTTAAATTTGTACTCAGTAATAATGAAAGCTCTCTAGCTTTTATTTCTTATTAGGCTTACTTTGTCTCACGAATCTTTTGCATTTTACATTTTTTATTATCTAATAAAAATTTTAACAAGCTTTCAAGTAAGGCAAATTAAATCTTTTTAGTAAGTATGCAATTATTTTCCCGTAACTGTAATATAAAGCTTACATAGTTTCGATTTATATTATTTTCATATATACATTAGAAACATTTATTTATAACGTAATAATAATATTTTTAATACGACGAACGGCATTTTATGTATACATGACATTTGCATTGAGATATCGAATATCAATCGATGCAATCCCAATTCAGTGCTTGTTCAATTACCAATTGTAGATATAGCATTCCTGAGACGACCCGCTCATGTTTCATGGTCGACTGATTTCCTATTCCTTCTGTTTAAATTAAATTGACCACAGCAATTACTGACGTTGAGTGACACAAACTGCGTAATATATATTGTCTTGTTTGATGACAATATTATGATATGTTATTCATTAGTTAATGTGACACATGCCATTTTAATCGACTAATCTGTGGTATGTTTAATACTAATATCTACCTGAAGACTAACGGTTAATCTAAGGTAATGTCATAATAACAATTATAATCATTACATATCAAAATTTAATTTATATTTTTATGACTGCCTAAATTACTTCTAAACAAAATTTAGTTTATAAGGTAAATGTCTCTTACATTAAGATAGATATAGGATTTTTTTCGTCGCTTTAGAGATTTATTGTGTTTAATTACCAGACACAATAAAACATCTAATTACATAAAGCTATTTTTTTTAGTGTCATGCTGTTTCCCGGATGGCAGGGTAGCCAGAGGGCACTTAGGAATCTAGTCCTAAGACACTCCGTTCCATTCCTCACTTTCCGCCTAATTTAAGGCATTGCGTGTTGAGTGCCGGAAGAGCGGCGTCAACGCGGCATAAAACCAATTATATTATTCGTATAACATTATTTTATTATACTAGCAACCCGCCCGCGGCTCGTCCAGCTTGAATTACACTTTTTTATTTACTAATCTCAATTACTTTCTTGTTCCAATAACATTATCACGTTAAGACAATATGTAATTGAAAACTAAAATTACAACTAAATTAAAAAAAAATACATGTATAATTTAAATATTTTATATACGTCATTAACAAATACAAAAGTTACGTTAGTAACTTTTTTATTTATTAACGTTTTCATTTAAATACGCGTACAAACGCAAGTGTTAAGACAAGCAGACAAAAGTCACTTTTTTGTTTCCTATGATGATTAATAAACTGAGACTCTATGTTATACTATATTATATTACATAAGATTTTTTTAAATATATCTTTCATGTACAGACAGTAAACAGTTACAGATTTATTATAAATATAGATTTATTTAACATACCTGTGTTGAGAATGGAAACCATTGTATGATGTTCGAATATTTATCAGCGAAAGCTACAGAACTGATCACTTGATAATGATAGACGGGCACCTGCCTACCATAAAATCGATAACAAATTGCAATCAAGTGTGAGGACATTTGATGACCTCCCAATGATGGATGGACGACCTAAATCCGACTGGGCATATTGGAGTTAAATTGGTATTGTTGATTATTCGTATCATATGACGAATATTGATGGATGCCTTAATCTATCTGTATGATGAATATAATAGTTCATCTAATGCTATAATTTTTAAGTAATCCTTAAATTAAAATTATTAAACATCAATCATATAATATTCTAGAATCTAAAAGTTAAAAATAAATTTTCGATCTATCATTATTGTTGTATTTCTCTTAAATAGAAGCGCAGCGTATCTATTAGCTTACTGAGCAAATTGCAACGTCATTGAAAATGTATTCCACATTTGCCAATATTGATTCTAGCTGTTGTTAGTTCTGATTTTGAAAATTGAAATACAAAGCTCAAATTGAGAGCTTCACAAGTGGATTAATGCTGAGTAAAGAATAATTACGTAAATATATCTTATTAGCTAAGGATTAGCTACGTATATTTACGCAGATGATATTTATAGATAAGAAAAAATTGAAAATTAAAACCAATTTATTAATATGAAAGAAAACTCCAAATTGCATTAATTCTAGGAAAAAAATAAATTTGGATGCCATCAAGACATATGGATCGTTTCGAAATAATGATTAAAAACACAAGAAATTCAGTAACAAATTATTTTTTTTAAATAATAACACATTGTTGTTCACTAGTTACATACATATATGAAAATAAAGATAGAATAAATCTATTTTAATCATTTATACCTTTTGGTGATCAAAGTGAATCTAATATATATATAATAATATAATATGTATGTTAGAAACTAAGCGTCGTCAAGGTACAGGCAAAGCGTTATAATATTATGTGTAAACATCATAACGGCGTTTGCGACCCCAATAGTGTCACAAGCTACACAGATGTTGCCTGATACCTGAGGGCATTAGACCTACTTTTTTATACGTCTAGATAGTTTTTATGGTCGAACAGTTAGAATTACATCCGTTATAGCATAGTGGAGTATGTCATATATTTTTGTAGACAAAGAAATTGCAGGTTCGATTTTTGATATATAAACATAATTAATTTTAACATACAATATTATATTAACGTTAAATTCGTTAGTTAATAGAAGAAACTTGCCATGTCTTTTAATGTACGTTTAAAGTATGTTTATATGTTTTGTATAAATTGAAACTTCTTTCTTCTGCAATTTATGTTATTAGCATTATCATCTTACCAATCTATCGTACTCGTATATTATGATGCTTGAAAGTGTTAAACGCAGCTGGATTTGAACCTTCGTCTCTTGGAAACCGTCCAAGCGCTTTGACCAACTAATGCATATGTTCTCATCAAGCTACGTCGAAATTCTTATACGCTTGTTACTACTTATTATGTTGTTAATATCTCTGTAGGTTGATTTTTACAAATTTCGGCTACCCTAACATAGCATTGCTTAATTTGTATATCTGTTGTTTATTCGCTTAGTGAGTTGTATAATCAATTCTTAATCGATAATTTTCAGACGGTTGTGGGTTCGGTTCCCACTTGAGAGATTTAAATATTTGACGTGTAAACCAAGACGAAGAAATCGATCTAGTAACGAGCCGTGCACAGCTCTGGTACAGCGTTTAAGAATGCAACATAAAATATCTAATTTACTATATTTTTATATAATAAAAAATGACAAATAATATTTATCTTACAATAGATATAGCTTTTGATGAATGGGTTGTTCCATCAACGGCCGATCACGTGAAAACTTCATAAATATGTACACGACATTGTAGCACGAGTTTTTATGAGCTTAAAGGGTCCTTTTTATTTGATTGATGATAGAGATTCCGAGAGGTTTATTGATTCACTTAATCTGAGGCGATTAGAGACTTTTTATGTGTACATTGTACTCGAATATTGCAAACTTCCTATTTTTAACTTTATTGAAAGGAAAAAGGACATTTTACATTGAACAGATAATTTTTAACAATGGTAGTTTTTTTATTGATAACGTTTAATATTATATTCTAGATTGGATTATTATTATTTCAATTAAAAAAAATATCATAGTGTAACAAATAAATCTCAGTCTAATACAATATAAAAAAGTAAAGTAAAAGTGGCGTGCGAAAGTCAATTGGAAGCGGCGTTGCGTGTTCAGACAAATTTTAAGTGTTTTTCAGTCGAGCTAATTCCTGTATGCTACTGCCTGGAAGCTGATGCTGGTATCCAAATTGCTATTAATTGAAACAAACACGCAATTCAGGTATTTTTATTGGATTGAGCATTGAGCTTTTTGTGTTCTCGCTTTGTCGGTGGAAGAGATAGCGTTAGAATTAATACCTGAACTTTGTTAGGTTCATAATCGTACAATAATTTGATTCTTTTTTGACATAATAACATTCATATCGAACGCTTAAGGTACTGTGATATGTTTTCTAAATTATATTTATTATAGATATACATATATACATTAAAATTAATTAATTAAATTAATATACTTACTAGAACTTTTTAAGAAGAAAAAAAAAACATTTTGACTTTACATTTTCAGATTTTTACGAAAAAGCTTAAATAAATTTATTTGGAAGTAAAGGTGTTCCTTTATATGTTTATACGTATATGTTTATACGCTGTAGCAATTTACTAATATGTCGAAATCTCTTACATATATAGAAGGTACCAATGCTTCGTAAATCTTTGTGCGGTGGGAGGTTTATTCAGGAACGAGGATTTCATTAGACAGAAATAAGCTTTACACTTCCAATAATGACATCCCCTCTTTATGTAATACGAGTCGACCCTACCTAGCGTAATTGTTATATTATGTGTAATACTGTCTTTATGAGCCTGAACATACAATCATGTTTTAGGCAATCGCCTTATGGTTGGGGCTACATCTGGTGCTTTTTGTTATCAGAGTAAAGGGGAATATTAATCATGATCCGTTAGTCAAATCTTGAATAATGATCTTCACAAAATGTTAGCATGTATTTTAATGTAGCTTCGTTACAAGTTACCGCTCCTTTTCCCAATTACTTTAGCTTAGATTTTCAATGTATCCCGCATGTAGTAGGTATATAATAGTAGGTAGTACAGGATAAGCAAAGAGAACTTGCGAATCTAGTGTTTAGACAGTTAATTCCTATATATATATATATATATATATATATATATATATATATATATATATATATATATATATATATATATATATATATATATATATATATATATATATATATATATATATATATATATATATATATATATATATATATATATATATATATATATATATATATATATATATATATATATATATATATATATATATATATATATATATATATATATATATATATATATATATATATATATATATATATATATATATATATATATATATATATATATATATATATATATATATATATATATATATATATATATATATATATATATATATATATATATATATATAATATATATATATATATATATATATATATATATATATATATATATATATATATATATATATATATATATATATATATATATATATCTGATCTGGTTTATTATATCACGTAATACTTGCACACTCTTTTTCATAAGATTTAGTAGATATGTATTATTTTTTATTTGTTTGATTATATATTGAATAATTTTATTAATAATATACATATTTCATTAGGTTCAAATAAAATAAATTGTGATAGATCTTATCTTACCACTAAACTATTTATTTGTTGTATTTTTTTATATAAAATTACATTAATTTCAATGCATATCTGACAAAATCTAATAAATCTAGAATATAAATAAATGTTTTTATAATAAAGTCGTAAATGTAAATTGTAGGACAAAAAATAGTAATAAATAAGACTATCCTTAGCTGTCTATATATTTGTATTTTATTCGAGATTTCTTCACCAATATTAATATGCAATAAACACATTAGCACCAGACTTAAAGTACTGAATAATTTTATACAACTGCATCTGTTATTGAATTTTGAACTTTACTTTCTTTCAAATAGAAGTTTATAATGAAATTGAGTGGTCTATTAAAATTGTTGAGTATTCAGACGGATTTCATTGGATGCAGATGTGCTGGCAGAGAACCAAGCAGTCCAGACAAGGTCGCGGCTACACTGTCATTAAAAATAATACTTGTAATTAAATATTATGAGTGAGAGTGATGATTTTTACTCATGACATAAAATTATTTTCAGCCATAGATATTATGCCAATATTATTTAAACTATTTTTTATTAATTTGTAATTATTAATACTATACAATTTGTCTGATTAACAAATTTAAAATAACATTATAAAAAAATACCTAAATTATAGTTCAATATAGTTAAAAATTGTGCTATTGACCAGAATGTTGTATAATTTTTCAATTAACGTTTTATTTGTTCCTTTAGGTTCCTAAATAAAAGTGTTCGGTGCCAAGAAATCTGTTTTTACAAACATGAATGACTGTTTCTGTACGGATGTGGTAGCTCAGGAAAATGGGAAATATACGAAGTTATTATGCGAAGTGGATGTATTACAGATTTAGAACGTCAGTCTCGAGTCTACTCGCGCTGCGCGAGCGCCGCCGGCGTGTTTTAATATTCACCAAACATAATTCGCATATTAATTACGCGTGTTCTGTGACTCTTATGAAGGAAACATAAATAACTTTCAATGCTATAAAATTACATGTTTTGATTTTGTATATTTTTTTTAATTGGTTATTATCGTTTTCCTTATTACATAGCTAGGAAGTAACGATTAATTAAGATTAAATCACACGGTATTGGACATTAGTAAGTAATCCTTGAGCGGTACACGAAATGTCATGTTAGTATTTATAGTATTATCATTGAAATTTATTAGCATTGTACGAGTTTGGCAAAATACAATATAGTAAAAAATATTTCTTACGAAAACAACAGATACCTAGTACTAAAAGTTAATTTTATTTTTTATTACATATGTTATTCACTTCCAAACAAATTCTTCTATAATGTTACGTTTATATGAGATATTTGTATATTTAACGTCAAACTTATTTGAGTATGGACAAACGATTATATGAAGCTTAAGTTCACTTTAAAGCGATTAGTTTATTGTGACATGTCGGTCCATGTTTACAAAGCGTCACTAAGCGGCTATTGTATTATCATAAACATTCTTCGCGGTGCGCGACGTGACCGCTATTATTCGTATGTCCTTTGGAAGACTCTCGGATTTCAAGATAACATTCTTAGGATATTGCTTATACTCTTAAAGAAAGTACTAAGAATTATTAAAGTTTTAACGCTGGTTGATTTTATTCCGTGTTATTTTACATACATTGTTTAATTCATTTGCTTTTATTGGTAAATAAAATATCATAAAATAAATTCCAATCTAACCATTTTAGTAACCAGATGTTTCTTGATTTGAGATTTTAGTTTTCCTAATAAATATATTGAAATTTAAATCAAATATATCTAGAATTAACTTATAAACTCTAATATTTAAGTTATTCAAAATAAATTTTGATTTGTTCTTACGTAATGTATAATAAATTTATGACGTTGTCTGATTGCAGTTAGTTCTCTTCCGTTGATGTACACCTTCTTCTTCATTTATTAGTTTCAATCACATGAGAAAGTAATACTATAAAAACATTTATTTTTTATATTTAACTTGACAATACATGAGAGATTGAATTCAATCATTCAACGCTTCGCAAAATTTATATATACGACATATCTCTTAATAGAAAGTTGATAACGGTTGGTTATCTTTCAAGATCTTTTATTGTGTATCGGTACACCACAATTATCTGAAAATTTATGAATATAATTAATAAAGTTGCTAAAGTTACGCTTCAATATTTGTTTATTTTTTGGCAAAGTAATTAATGGTGTCAATGAACTTCTTCTACCTACGCATTGTCAGAGCTCAAGCTTTATT
This sequence comes from Eueides isabella, assembly GCA_019049475.1. Classification (NCBI taxonomy): domain Eukaryota; kingdom Metazoa; phylum Arthropoda; class Insecta; order Lepidoptera; family Nymphalidae; genus Eueides; species Eueides isabella. The sequence goes on along the minus strand of CM032389.1, from coordinate 9,076,371 downwards.
TAAAGAAAATAATCTTCACACGGTATAAACCTACAAAATAAAAAATATTTTATAACTTTTAAAATTAAATAAATATACAAATAATAAAAATATGTTGTATACAAGTAATAAACTATACAAATACGTAATAAAAATTTATTTACTGTACGTTTATTCGTCTACTACAGCACAGTAAATTAATAAATAAGTGATCTCAAACAAAAGTCTCCGAAATTGTATGTTATATTTTAGTTGCAATTCCATTTCAATGATATACAAAATTTCCTTATAATTAAACAGTATGTTTCTGTATATCCTAAATAATTTAACGGGCAAAAAGTTAAATGAATTTAGCATTTTCGCCTGCAAACCAAATGTTTGGAGCTGTTTTTATTTATCATAAAACTGAATTTACTGTTTGCACAGCGTAATGAATGTTTGAAGTACCGTGTTTTGCTTGTGGAACTATTTCGCTTTTTCCTTACTAGCGAGAGCGGCCTGAGCTCGCTTCTCCTAGTTCATAAATTGAAATAGTTTTTGATTTGCTCTTATTATTTCCGGGCTAACATATTTTCCATGGTTCGTTATTAGTTATCGTCGTAGCATTAACGTACATTTTGACATAGACACTATTAGTCCATCTTTATCACGATCAGGTTTTTTCACTGATCATATTAAATGTATCTATGTAAAAGTATTTGTAGTGGTTAAAATAAATCTTATTTTTTTTGTATAAAAATGGTTATTTACACATTGAAGTCATCAGTGTCGTTGCATTGAACTTTGGCATATTGCTCTAGTGCGACCACGCAGACGTTCTCTGGGTGCAATGACACGAGCTTAGAAAACGCGCACACTTGCAATTTCACTAATGTTAAAGTTAAATAGTTAAGTAGTATTTCGTTTTTCTGTTCTAAGAGCTGAAAACGGAAAGCTAATTGTAACACAATTTAAAAAAACTTTAATTTGATTGACATTTGTTTAATTTTGGCAACTTGCTAAACTTGGTTACGTCCCTTTAATTTATTAAATATACAAAATTGTATAGTGCAGTTCATATTTAACATAAAAAGATGATTTTTATTTTATAAAATCTTAAGTGTACAGTGCACGTTGGCGGTTTTGTTTTAGTCATGACATTAAAGCGGCTTGTTCTGTCTGCCGCCGATTTATTTAAGATGCCTGAAGGCACGTCACTTAGTAAGTGACGTCTCAAGGAAATTATTAGATGCTGATTCGATATGTTCAACATAAAACATTAGTTTTCGTTTAGATAATTGAGTTTAATTATGAAAATTTTAATTTGTCTCAAAATATTGTTTATTATTCGACAAGATATTATCTAAGAGCAAATATTAGGTAGTTTCATTATTTTAGTTTATTCTTGTCTTAGTAAATTATTCAAAATAGGATATTTGAATAGCTTTGCACGCCTGGAATGCCATAATTAAATAGCTAAACTGAACTGGATAGCTATTTTTATATCGGTTGATAACATCACATATCTTTTATCTTGATTCTGATTTTTTTAATCTATCTCTTAAATTAAATTTCGTACTTAGTAAATTTGTAAAATTTAATTTTATAAATTTTGGACTATTCAATACATATAATACACAATGACAGACACTCTTAAGGATATAATATACGAATTGTATGTTTTTCCGAATTCGTGAAGTTAGTTAAATATAATTTAATTTAATTTTTATTTCTAAAACATTTTAGTGGTACTGCTTGTTGTCTCACAACGTAAGCTGATACGTTTTGTTTTCAAACAAAATGCGAATGCCGTGTCAGTGTTATGCTAGAGAAAATTTTGACGTGTTAGAGGCAGTATTAAAATACGGGCCATGCGGCAAAGGACAGGTGCTGAAGGATGATGAGGGTCGAGCCCGTTTCATTCCACTAATTACTCATCGCACCCACATATAGAATTTTAGAAGCGGACGCTATTTATCTAATATCGGGTAAATGTTATTTTTTTTAACTTATTTTTTGTGGTCGATGTATGCAACGACGATATATACATATATTGTTGGTGTCAACCTTGTAACTGCAATTTTGGAAGATATATTATTTGTGAAAATAATTTCTTAAAGTATACCCTATTATCTAATGGTACAGTGATAAATTAGTTCGTTATCGCTGGGTCGATAGAACACTTTAATTTTAATACATATTTAAAGTAGGATAAAACATAATTTTCACGCCGACAACATTTATTTTATTAAAATTATTTATTAACTGTATTTTGCCAATTTATTTTAGTGTAGCAGTACAATTTAGAAACATACTAAAAGTTCTAAGTACATTTAACAACATGAATTGGTTTATTTGACTAGCGTATGTGACTCCTAGCTATCCAATATCCAATTTTAACACCAGAATTTTCCAATAAAAATTGAAGCGTTATAATGTGGTCACGCACGCAATCGTTTTCAGATGGCAGATTGAAATTGGATCTGTACAAACGCCCACTTGTCTGCGTTTCATCATTGAGTTTAACTGTCATATCATTTCTTGTGTAAACATAGTGAATATTTATTATAATAACAATGGATTGCGGACGTATAGTGAATGGACTAAGGTGGAATGCTTATACTTTAGCTCCCACGAACCCGAACTCGTCGTCTGATTTCATAGGAGACGTTTGCAACATTAACGAGAATAATGTAGATACCAACTATCTAATAACTTATCCGGACGAAGACAGCGAGTCCTTTTCATTTAACAAAGAGTCTCTAGGCGAGAGTTTAAACGAACGTACCAAGCTTAATCGCTACGTAAACCCGCTTTTCATCTCCGGGGAAGTTTTAAAAGGAGAGATAACAGACGACGGGGACGTTGAAGAACTAATGAAGAATGAAGCAAAAAAGTTGGAAGATTATAAGTTTTGCGAGGCAGTTAACGACTTCGACATTGAGTTGGAGTCGGGGGAGGCGGTGCCTATAGTTTACCTTTCGACAACTCGCGCTGCAAAATTGCAAAGAGCCCTCAGACTGTCCGGACTCAAAAAGGTCAGACTCTTTTATTATTACGTACTGTTTTAAGTTTATTTCGCGTCAACAAGAAAATTTTATTAATGTTAATTAATAATTTTGGCGCTGTGTCGTCGCTTGTTTCTTCCTTAGCGTTGAATTTTACGGTCTTTGCTAGTTTATTTTGAAGTGCGGACTAATTGAAGCTAAGTGTTAAACGTAATTTACCGTAAGGGACTCTCCGTATTTTGAAACTTCCGATCTGTTTTTATTATAAAATGGTTTGTTACTCACTTGGATTCTCATTAGTATACAATAAAAATATGCATATATCTTGCTAAAATATGATGAACACAAACTATTTTAAAATTTTTCACTTACTCAGTTTCACACTGTATCCTGCTCATGGCAAGGTAGACAGAGGGGACTTGGGTGTTAAGACACTCCGTGCTGTTCTCCACTTTGTACATATTATTTATCTTAAATGGTAAAAACGAAACCTTTATAGGATCACCTTGTTGGGTGTCTGTTCTTCTGTCAAGACTGTTTACGTTGAGATTGCGCGGAGGTATCAAGCTGAAATTAACATCAAATATTGAGGTTTACGGACCTTTAGAGCACATAAAACTTAAGCTTCTAATTTAACGCAATGAAGAGATACAAGAATTTTGTATCGTTTTTGCTGCATTGTGTGTTGTGTATGAATTTGTAAGTACATATAAGATTACCGTGGCCATATATATATATATATATATATATATATATATATATATATATATATATATATATATATATATATATATATATATATATATATATATATATATATATATATATATATATATATATATATATATATATATATATATATATATAATTACTTATGAGACATACATTTGTATTTCATTTCATACAAATGTATGCTTAGCATGGTTAAGTCCGCAAACTTAAATTTTTCAACATTATTCGCCACGCGATCAAAAACATATAGAGTACGTCCAATCCAAATTTCTTAATTATAGGTCTATTAAGAAGTTTGGCCAAAGTTTGTACGTAAAATATAAGTGTATTAATAACTATTACAAACTTATATTTTTTTACTTAATTTTATACAAAATGAGTGTGAGTGCATTTGCTTGCAAACTTAAGTTTTGTATAAGTCACATACCCGTTTAATTGACATACCCACTATCCTGAAATTCCCCCGGAAACCTTGGTGGTTGCATCTGACTAGCTCTTTATCTGTTTTATTTTTTAATGTAAAGGTATGTATCGATTTATGATAATTAACCATGAAATATTTACGATAAACAACCATGAAATATTTATATAAAATGGTGAATGGTTGTATTTTAGATATATTATTTTATTGGAGGCTTCTAAAAAAAATTCTCGACACAATGTCTCAAAAGAATAATAATGTAGATATATAGAAATGTAGTCTTATACAATAGTTTTAGGTTAAAAATATTCATCTCATCCTTAAAGTATGCAGCTTCATTGTGAGAGCACTTCTGTGTCGCGACCTACAAAGAGAATGACAGTTGGAAATGATATTTCCCCAAGAAACTAGACTATTGGGAAACATCACATTTCTATTTTTACAAATTGTTGGTTCCGCGAAGTGACATTGTTGAATTCAATGTAACTCCTACACAAGTGATAAATAATCGAAATGTTAATATTATATAAATAATGTTTGATTAGATTGCAAAAACAAATTGCTGATTGACTTGTGAAAAACAAACGATGTTTTTATTTTAGTTGAAAATAGGGAAAGGAAAGGCGTGGGAAAGTTATATTATTATACTACTATATCGTGATATAAAATATTAAATACTTATAATATATATAGTCTACAAACGTTGAATACAACTCATAACATCCGCGAGTACAGAATTGTACAACAAGATGTAACATTGGTCTTAGCCTTTCTACTAGTAATATTTTGAGTAATATTTCTCTTACTATATTGTTTGAATTTAAGTGTCTTTGCTATTATTATTAAGGCGATCTGTTCTATCAGCATATTTATCTAATTAGTCCTATATCTAAATTTAATTATGTATCTATAGGATATTCGGTAGCTTACGTATTATAATACAAATAATTTGATATTTCAGTAAGATACAAGGCATTGTAATAAGTTATAAATCTCTATGCAATGCAGCAGCCATTTTTATATTGAACAAAGTGACACGTCAATATGAAAAAATACTTGAGCAAAATTGAGGTGATTCAATTCTCATTATAGACCGCTACTTATATTGGAGAAATGACAACGACTTCCTGTAACCTGAATGAGAACGCGAGACATCTATGAACTTGTTTTACCCAAGTACCTTATCCTAAAGTCATAAGGGCTATTTTAGTTTAAATTCATCAGTTTCACGTACATACTATTTATTTGGATCTAGATAGAGTAGGTGTGCGGCACATATGTCGCATATGCTTTATATTACAAGTGTATTACTATTTACACTATTTTTATTTTAGTAAAATTACTATTTACACTATTTTTTTTTTTATTTTATAAGAGTAAAATGTTGTGTGATAAATAATTGCTGTAGAATAATATGTTTTTTCAAAAAATACAGAATTTAGCTAAGAAACCTTTATACACATTATAATATAGTGGTTTAGTAATATACAAGCATTCAAAGTAAATGTCGCTACTGCCACGCAAATAGCATGTAGACGGAAGGGACTGAAATAGCAATTTAGCCGAGTAGCCCTTCTCCAAAATCTAATTTAAACTATGATTTGTTAATTAATGAGATGACATACTTGTATATTTTTTAAATTCTATCAAATATCATTAAAATTTGACGATAGGTAATCTTCTATTGTCATAAATTGGTTAGCTGACTGAATATTTATTATGCGTTAACAAATTATTACATGTTCTATTTATATTATTTGTAATTATTTACTCATACTGAGAGTATATTTATTATTTATAGACTCATAAGAACATTCTATATTTTTAGTGTGGTCATTCTTTAAAAATATACATTAATCACCACATCCACCTGATAAATATATACAACGAGTAGTCGTTAATCATTTTGGATGATATTGTAGTAAACAATATCTGAAATACTATATTTTTGTTTATCTTACAGATCGATCAAGTGCTTTGATAAAAAAAAATAAAACAACTTAATAAAAAAGAGCTTCACGTCAAGTTTATATAAATGAACTTCCACGAAGTGCATTGAAGTTGTTAAAACATATTTCTTCGAAAGTTTCATCCCACTTCGCACTTTGCTTGTAGATTCAACAAGTAGAGACGTGACTAGAAGATGTATTACTTTTATGAGCGTACCGTAGCTCATCGCCTCTTTATATTTTATAAAATTTAATAGATTACTTTTTTATATACTTAAAGGAATCGTTTCTAAATTTATGAATTTATTAAAATTACTAAATACTATTAGGTACACTTTTAGAATCTAAACTTATTTATTTTTTACTAAAATATTAATACAGAAAAACTAAAAAATCTATTATTAGTATACTAATAATAGATTTTTTAGTTTTTTCTGTTTGTTTGGTTAATCAACTAATCGTAGGAAGTACTGGTTCTATTTTTATTTTTTTTTGCATTACATAGTTTAATTATCAAAGAAGAGAACTGCATAAAAAAATGCTGATATAAACCGGTGAATTCGATAATTTCCGTGCATGCGCAGCGTCAGCCTGCAACGGCCGATAACCAATTATGAAATAAAACCACTGAATGTTCTAAAAAAAGCATATGTTTTTTATATACGTTTGTTTCCTGAGCTTTTAGTTACCACCACTAATTTTGTAATTTGTAAAACAAATCATCACAAGCAGTTTCGAAAATGTTTTATATTTAATTTAATAAACATAAAATATTTTCGAGACTGTGAAACATTACAATATAAATCATTATCCAAGTAAACGAGTTAGATACGTTGTGCATAGTTAGATACGTTACTAGTATATAGATCAAAATTGACTTTAAATACGTTAGTGTCGCGCGTAACGTATACCTAGAATAGTTATTATATATTTTTTACATTAAAAGTAAATAAAAAAAATGATATTCCACACTTAAATAATAAAATACTTTTTTTAAAAAAATATATAAAATTTTTACATTGATCTATTCATCATGAAAAGGTATATTATTGCACTTTAATGGCTTCGATGTCTGTATTCAGAGTTAGCGGTCTCTTCCAATGTGTCATATAATATATAACTCTTAGTAATTCCTATTGGTCCATGCGGGCGGTACGCAGGTAAAAGCCAGTAAACTGTTGTTAAAAACTAATATTGTGTGAAATTCCTACGAGTATACTGCAACACAAAGACTCAATTTTTAGTACAGTCAACATTTTCGTTATTTGCATCAATTTTGCTTCTCAAATATACAGAAAATATTTCAAGATAAATAAGGATAGAAAATCGGATCGTATGATCATAGACAGTGAATCAAATTTGTTTAGACTATCTTGGGACTATTTTATTAAAGCCATTATTTATTTTTTAAATTAAATTTTATTTAGATATTCTCATTATAATTTAACAATCATAATGGCGTAGTTAAAATCATGAAGAACTATTTTTTAGATGTTCATTAACAAAAACTTGTACCCCTTAGTCAAAGAAAAAGGTTATAATGATTTTGTTTTCTCTTTTATTTTTATGAAAGTAGTGATCCTCTTCTCTAAAATTTATTACTTTAAAGAGAATTTGCGGTAAGGGACTTTATTGAACGGTAATAGTAAAATTAAATTTATCGTTTTCGTTGAAATATGGTTTTTTTTTTAATATTATTAGTGCTGAATTTCTATTTCAAAATTAATCATATAAGCCTGTGACAACTCCTTGTCACAGACTAGCTTAAGTATCTACACACAATTTATCAATCACAATGAAAACTTCTGTCGTTGAGATCTCGTGGGAAAAGTGAAAGAAATGCGCTAAATTGTGATAAATTGATTCAGAATAAAACTTAGATAATTAATGATCTTACTTTATTATAAACTTATACAATTTTATTGCATTTCTTTACAGTTATCGGACTTATGTTATTGTTACTATTCGAAATAAATGGCCGCTGTTACGCAGTTAACAGAATGTGACTCTACACGTGGTGCTTGTAGGTTTGATGTCCACTCTGCGAAATGATAAAAATGGTTTAAAAAAATAATGTTCCGAATAAATTACGCTTAGTACGAGTAAAGTCATTTCATATAGTTATATTTTCAATGAAAATAAATAAAAGTCTTTAATTACTGGGCCTTTGGCAGTAAAATGGACGTTCGGACCGACGCGACGCGACAGTAAATTTAAACGAATTCAATCAATGCTTACAAAGGCGGAATGTTGTGCCAATTGTTCAAAATTAGATTTTAAGGGGATATATTGCATAGTTGGGATTTTTCCGATAGCAACATTATAAAAAGTAAATTTGGCCAACCACCGACCGATAACATTTTACGCATAAAAACATTATATAAAGTAAATTATTTATTATAATAATTTTATTGTTATTATTAATTTTAAGTAGCCAAATAAAAACTCTTCAAATGTTTTTTACAAATAGAGTTGTACACTACACACTAACCTACACATTTAGATAATAAATGATGCAACGCTTTAAGGGTCTGTTTACGCCGGAAGCTTCCAAGCCTGAAATGAGTTTCCTAGCTGTGGACACTAACCGTGATAATTTGTTTTAGAAAGTTAATATTTCTTTGGTTTTTAGGCCTTTTTTTTTGGCTTGTATTTTATATTATATTATGGAAATTATCAAAGTTCAAAGTATCATGTACACACTATCTGCTTTTAGAATTATATGTATTATTGCCAAATTATAAAAAAGATAACGTTTTATTATTGATATTTTAGATTATGTAATAATTAGTGAAATTATTCCTATTTTTTCTATGTTCTATTCTTCTATCACTTGCAAGGTTTTATGTAAACTTTGAAGGTGTAACCGGTTCATGTAAAGTTTGATTGGATTTATTGTTATGTAGAATAGTTATATGGGTTCTCTTAATCATTATTCTCTTGAAAAGAGAAATATTTATAATTTGTTCATATATAATACTTGTTGATAACGTTACTAATTACGCAAGATGAAATTTCTTGAATAGTATATTTAATAATATACATTTTTGCATTAAGTGACATATCAACTTAGTTTAAAAAGGAAAAAAGTCTTAAAAAGAAGAGTATACGCAAGAATGATTTTATAAAATGTTGCTAAATATTACATATTTAAAAATCACTACACGGTTTTTGTCGTTTATATACTACATTTTTTTGTTGAAATGTGGTAGTACATCAACGGGTCTAAAGTGATATATCGCCTCAAGGGATCTTTATGGGTCGAGTTGGCGGTACTGAAATTAGATTTCTCTGTGTTATATACTCTAACCTCTATAATTAGTTTTGAGTAATCAACCCTAAAAGAAGATACAACGTTCTTGGAAATATTAGGTATAAATAATCTCTGGAAATTTCATTATTAATATGTAATAAAATATTATTAAATATTAATAATGAAATAATATTTTATTAAATATTACTAATGAAATTTCAATATATATAGCAATATAGCAAATGTGTACTACTCAGAGGATTTACGAGTACAGTAAGGGATTAACAATATCGAAATAACACGTTACCTTTGCAACGTATATGTCACTTAATGCAAAAATGTATATTATTAAATATACTATTCAAAAAATTTCATCTTGCGTAATTAGTTATGTTATCAACAAGTATTATATATGAACAAATTATAAATATTTCTCTTTTCAAGAAAATAAATTTAATATAGGAGCCTGTCCGTGTGTGATTTATGTATTTAAATATGTTTTCTTCGTTTCTATGTGTACTTTGATTTGTCACAACTAAATTATTTGATGGTTTCATAGATTTTGATTATATTCCTGTTATTAAAGTATACATACAATTGTTTTATTTAGAATATACTTATTTGATATAATTATTTGATTCACTATAATAAAGAAGAAGTATGTTTCTTTAATAAGTACGAACAAAAAAAAAACACTTAGTAAATTAACAAAAAAATAATTTAAAAACGAAGCAGAATAATGGCAACATCCACAAAATACTTTAAGATTAGGGCGATCTCTCAAGTGTCATCATCAATCTAACGCCGTATTGCGCCACCCAATTATCTTTTTTCCTTTGACGTCACGTGCACCAACAATTCGGATACTAATTAATTTTTGTTCACTTACTAAATCGTTTGGCAAAAATATACCTAAATTTTACCTTTTTATGTAACATTTTTTGTTTTGCAATTTCTCTTAACTTTAGCGTTCTTTGTTTCAGGTACGTTAAACATCGGTCGTTTGAGGTATAATGAAAGAAAATCACTGGTTTCTCTGATTCGCTCTACATACAAATAAAAGTTAGTGCCCCTGCGGCACGACTACGACGACGAATATTATATTATTCAATTAAATCTCATTTAAAGCTAAGAGTAAAAAAATGGCTTAATGTTATTAAATAACATATGATATTATGCATCGTATATATTAAACTACTAATCTGTTCATTCTACCAATCTCTACTATGATTTATACGTGAATATTAAACATAATTTCGGAGGGAAGGACGTATACTGCAAGACATAACTTGGCAAGTTACTTAGACTTGCAAACTTATAGTGATCTATCGCATTACAACGGGTCAAAGTGCTTACGAAGTTGTAGTTGCCACGCTTAGTATAATGTACGAGTATGTAAATGAGCTCTAAAATAATTCTTATTCAATTTTAAATATTACATAATATAAATATTTAACGATATTAATATAGTATGGAAATAACTTTGGGCTAATCGCAAATATATAGGTTACTTAAGTTCTTTTGCTTATGATGACATAAGTCGTTATGTTATTTAATAACATTAAGCCATATTTTTACTCTCTGTTGAGCAAAGTCTGGAAGGTTTATGTAAGAAAATAATTACATTTGACAAAAGAATTATAGGTAGGTGGTCCTTATTATACAATTAATATCTCGTTATAGAGTACCTAGAACTAACACTCTATAATATTTAGCAGAATGTAATGATTTTACTTTTATATTTTTTGTAGTGTATTATTGATAGTTTATTTTCGTTTCAAGGATAACACGTAAATAAATAAAAAATAAAAATAAATATATTATACATAGATATAAACTAAGTTAACTCATTTTTTTCTAGGAGAGACAAAAGCCTAACAGTCCCTAATAACAACCCCTAATAACTTTACCCTGTGCAATTGTGAAGTTTTCTGTAAAGAAACATTGCTATTGTAATCATGATTTTTCTTTTAAATATACAAAAATAACTATTTTATTGTTTATTTAATGGCAAATCAATTTATTAAAACACTTGCACTGAATAATGAAAAATTTTTAGATAGGACAATCTGGAGTGTACAACTAACTCCCCGCTCGAGGAAATTAATTCCCTCTGCCTACCCTGTCGAGCGTGAAGATGAACAAAAAAAAACAAAAAAAAAAATAATGAATTAAAATATTTATATGTACATGTACTCCTATATATCCTCCTAGTGTAATAAAGAGAATATTACTGGTAATTACGGCTTTGATATATTAAATGGACCGTAGCTGAGCGCGGTACAAAGTTAAATTGAACGAAGTTAAGATGAAGACGACCAAGCGGTAACTATATTATGTTCCATTCGTATATCTTTTAAATGAACCGTTCTAATTTAATTTTATTGTACTTGTGATTGAGAGTGGATGATAGTTAAAAAATATTTACGTAAAGTAAACCTTATTTAAATTTAAACTACGTACAAATTTATTAAAGAAATGTCATATATATTTGTCTTTTTATTTTTTTTAAATAACTTAATAAATGTTAGTTTTTAACCAGTTAGGTGATCTCCCCTTAAAGATATAAATGTGAAATGTGAACCAAGTTCAATATTGAATAATGCGTTCTTATCGGCTTCACTGGCAAAAGATTCGAAGATCTATATGGTGCGAAGTTCTGTTGGGTAATTCAAGCTCCACATAGGTTTTTTACGTATTGGCTGGCTATGATATATTAACAAGTAAGTGCAATTGCACCTTGTATAAGATTTATAATTTGGCAAATTATAAATCTTATACAAGGTGCAATTGCACTTACAAATGTAAAGAGTCGCTGCGATCGCTTTACATTTTGTATCTTTTACCTTTTACGTTACAATAAGTACGATAAGATTACTTTTGCGATAAAATGTCTACTGTTAATAATGAATATGCCTCTGTACCAGAGCGAAGAAAATATTGAATAATCTATATCCTCCTCAGTGCGAATGGAAACCACAATCTTTCACGTTTACAGTGGTGTGCTTGTGCCCCATACGTCACAATTCGCTTGACTTGGCCTTGCTTTCAGTTGTTAATTTATTAAAAAAATATTAAATAAAAAATCTATTATAAATATGTTGCTAGCCGTTTCTTTATCCTAAAAGTGCTACGTTTATTGTTACAAACATTGTTGAATGGTAAAGGGGTTGAAAAGTATTATGAAATGGTTCGCGTAATGTTAATAAAGGACATTAGTATTATTATTTTGTGTAACTAAAATTCGTTTTTGTTTTATCGTTTTTGATTTTTTATTTCTAACGTATTATTGTGTTAAAGCAAAAAGCCTCTAGCCATAAATTACTCTGTTCTCCATACTCATTAAAAGACATTAAGCGCTGGGTAACGGAAACCAACGCCGCGATACGCTACAATCTTACGTTCGCTACAACGACATTCTATATACGAATAATCATACATTTGAAATTTAACGAACAAATTTACGTAAGGGAAAATGGTCCAATCTGTTTATTTATATAAAAAAATACCAGTACAAACGTTATTCACTAGCTTATATTTTACAATATGGTTATAATATAATAATATGACTATTCTATGTTCTCCTTAAGTTAGCTTAAATTAATAAAAAGTTATATACTTAAAGCCGTAAGGTAATGTGATGATACGAAAATAATATACATTCTTATTATATAACCAGCGATCAGCTCGCGGCTTTGTCCACTTGAACTAATTGTTCATTGTTACTAATCTGAATTTCAAAGACACTACAGTTTCATTTAATTTAAATAAATACTTTTCTTTTAGTAATTCTGTAGACCAATGCCGCTTTCAATCGATCAATCTAAGTGTTTTGTATTAATATAACTTGCTTATTTTTATATATCTAAATAATGCAAACATTTAACGTAAAGAGAAGTTGCTAAAAATATAATAAAGCAAAGATGTTCTTGACGTTAACGTGCACAAACGCACAGACAAACATAAAAGCAGATTAGCAGACGAATAGACAAACGGACACAGTTTTTATTACATTGATAAATACTGGAGGCATTATAATTAATTATAAAAGGTTTGCTTAAATATTATTACATGTACAAAAGCGATGACTTACAATTTTGTTGTGGGTATGTATAGAATATACGTTAGCTACAATTAGTATATTATTTAATTTATCATTACGCAAGTTCTAGTCAGTTATATAAAGTTCCATTTATACTCTTACGTCTTGCTTCACACGTACCTAACTTAATTAGTGAACTTACCGTCAGGCGCCTACGATTTTTCACTCAACTGCCTCACATGTGGCACCGATGAGAAAACAATTAAAACTTTGTTCGTAGATGCGTTGATAAAGTCAATCTAATATTCAGAATATTATATCAAATCTGTTAGATATATATTTTTAAATTATATTATAAGATTATTATAAGTAGATAATTTTTATACATTTGTAAAAATAGTATAGATATTTCTAACGATATTGTCATTGTCATTTTGTTATTATATTAATTATATCAATATTTAGTTCAACGGTGCGCTGGTTGTTATTTTGTTTAGCTATTAATTATTTCTTAATAATATTATTGTAAAAAGCGTCAAGTATTAAGCTATTGCTAGTTTGTCATAAAAATAATATGTAAAACACTTAATGATAAGTTATTTATTGTTTATACGAGTAGTTTCGTAATCTATACAAAACTTAAATATTAGAAAATTGAAAAATAGAACGATCCACGAACTTGCCTGTTTTTCTGTCGTATGATATAAATAAATTAAAATATTATCTAAGAGAGAAATATTAATATTATTAAATATTGAGATTTTTTCCTTTATGCAATTTTTTTTTGAAAGAAATTAATTATGAGCAAATAACAATAATATTGCAAGAATTCATGTCGCTGGACACTTTGGAATTTGGAATGGAATTCTTTTTGTTGTCGAACGGATGTTTAGGTAAAAATACGATGCAAATATGTTACGTCTATACGCTTCGACGAATACTTATTTTCCAACATATCAACATTAACTTGGTAGGCTGATTCCTGCCAAGAAATATCTAAAAAGACTTTATCAGATTTATTGAAAGATAAAAGTATTCGTTGCGGCGTACATATGTATAGTCATAAAATATTTGCATCGTATATTGACCTAACATACTTTACATCAGCAAGTTAGCAAAAATGAAAGAGTAAAAGTTAATTAAACCTTAGTCTTTTTTCATAAATAATAATATACGATATTTAAATCCTAACGCTTTATTAACAGGAAATATATATGAATGCCGCTTCATAGTACATAAGTTAAGTAATAACGGTGAATAGCATTTCTATTTGTGAAAATTGATTTTATAAAGGAATTCTCAGCTGCTAGCTTCGATTGCAATATTACCATAATAGAATCAAGTTATGCGAGATTTTTTCTACATAATATGGTTATTACATAAAGTTTATGTATTTTTCATATATACAAGTATTTTTTATCTGGCACTAGTATATTACCTACTACGTAGTGACATCATTGCACGGGATATAAGTTTATTTTCAGGCGTATTTGATTCTTTGAAAATGCAACTTTCTATATTGTCTATAATTTATACAAATATTTGTTCTGGTTTGGTAATTAACGAAATTGTGAGAAAGAACGAGTTTAAAGAAGTATAATTATTATCTTATTACAAAAGCTAGTTCAAATAACTTTGTTCTAAAATAATAAAAAGGAACAATAACGACAAATAGCAAACACAGCTGATGAAGAAATGAATGAATATGAAATGTTCCCCCTGCGCCATGTAGATCCGTTGCAGCTCTTTCGTGTGCCAGTTTGAACAGATCGTATAAATCAGTGGATTAAGCTTTGCAAAACGGATCGGAATACGCAAATTAAAAATTCACGTCTACATAACGTATGATAATAAATTTCACAAACGTTATGTTTGTTTGAACTTTGCTAACGTTTGTATAGATTATACTAAATAAATTAAAATATAACCGTTTACCATATATGTATATATGTGCATTAAACACATGTGCATAGAAGCAAAGCAGGTACTCGAAAGATAATTTTGTTATATTTTTGTATATAAAAATAGAACAAAATTATCCTTCAAAGTAAGTAAATAAGTAAAGTAGAAAATATATTTTTTATCTTTCGTCTAATGTTTCATCTAATAAGGCATCTAATAATTTTTTTTTTCAGCTTTACGCTGTATCCCGCACTAGGCAGGGTAGGCAGAGGGAACGGAAGTGAAACACCTAGTGTTATGACACTCCGTTCCACTTCCGTTCCCCACTTTCCGCCGAATTTGAGGCATTGCGTATTGAGTGGCGGAACTCAACGCCGCGCTTTGCCTTATTACCAGAGCGAAGAAATGAAACATTAAATATTTAAATTGAAAATATTAAATATTTCATTTCCTCGACTGGGGATCGAACCCAGAACCTGTCGGTTACAGTCACACTCTTGTGCCGCTGCGCCACGACAGGCCTTAATAATTAAATGTTAACAGCAAAAAGTTAATTTAACCTTGTTCTTCTTTTTCTATATAATGCCTAACAATTTGCGTTGAGCTTTATTTTATATAATTAATTTTATATTTTATCTGAAAAAATTATTTATTTACAAATAAATAAGTTAATATAATCTAAAATTTACACAATATAATTTAAAAAAATCATGGAACGTAATTTGAAATGTCTTTATTGCAATAATAATAGAAAAGCTAAATTAACACTAGTAATTAACGCAGTACAAATATGGAATAGTAAAGAGTCTCTTGAAAAAAGAACCTTTGTCAATTAGCGACCCAGTAAAATCAACTTGTTTACGATATCACAATCGAGCGAATTTTTTTTTTGTATGATTTAGAATTGAAGCTACTACAAATAAATTTTGATTGCATGGAATTTTTTTATTGAAAATATAAATAGAATTATATGAATTTTGTTTTTAATCAATTATTTCTAATTCAATTGGTTATTGGTTTTTCCTATTAGGCCTATTTTAATTTTGGTTTAAAAAAAATCTTATTCAACATAACTAGACATGACAAAGGAAAACTGGAGACCTAGCGGAACTCAACGCCACTCAAGGCTTTACCCCGTTAAAAATATTAAATATTTTATTTCTTCGAGTCAGTATCGAACCCGCCACATGTCACATACAGAACCGACCATTTGAACCACTATGCTATTACAGGTTTCAACGTAATAATAAATATTTTTATTTAAAATAAAATATGGTTTTGTTAAGTGGCGGTATTTATCACCGCGTTTGCTTTATCAACAGCAAAGAAATAGAAATTTTAAATATTTCATTTCTTCGAGTAATCGAATCTGGGGATCGAACCCACAACGTGTCGCGTATGCAGTCGCACGCTTGTACCTCTGCGCTACGAGTCTACGAAAGACCTCAACATGATATTCTATGTTTAGATTAAAAGAAACTTTATTATCTACCAAGATACAAAGTCACTTATGTGAATAACATATTTTACCTTAGTCCATCTTAATTTAAGTCGTCTATCGCCGTTGTTTAAAACAAATTAGTACATTAGCACATTTTCAGATTACAAAAATAAATAAAAAGTAATAATTTATATTAGTAGGTAACTTAATAATATTATTACACCAAATATAGACACACTGTATAGTAAAGATAAAAACACAATTTTGTACAAAATAAAAATCACCATAAATGTACATCTTACTTCAAAAAATTTAAATAAAACAGCTAACTGATTTAAACAGTAAAAAACTTTTTTTTTTTTTAAAAAAGAAGTAATATTTTTAACATCTGATGGTATGTCGTTATACAGCCGCGCTTCGTGAGTAGTTATTAGAGAGATATTTAATCTTTTTATCAAATTAAAGTGCCATTATGCTTGTACCGTTCTGATGCATTAGTGAAACTTTAATGCATTAGGCGTAGGGATAAAGTGCAAATTTACTTAAGGTAATTCTTACAAAGTATATAATAATTTTAAAAAATAAAATAAAGTTTCAGATCTTATATCAATTCATACTATACAGAAAAATAAAATGCATACAAATAATATATTATACATAGATATATAAATTAAGTTCTTACAAATTCTGTCGCTTGATCAATAATACTCATGCATATTCGTGGGTTTAATTACGTTTATTCAAATATTTGATGTTTCATACACTCCCTTATGTTAAGCAGATATAAATTTCACTTCCAAAACACAGATCGTGTCGTGCGAAAGGATGTTTATGACAAGATATATTCCTGTAGACTTAGCACAATATGCTATTCATCTGAAGTTTGTAGTTGTCTTTGTTATTAGAATAATGTCAATCTAGTATTATATTATTTGTGAATGGTAACAAGATTAATTATCCATGTGTTTCAATGTATTTACGTATTTCCATATATACATATACATGAAGATATATTCTGGATGGTAAAAGAAAAAAAATGAACTCGCACCATCCTTCTATCCGGCATTTGTGACCACGGATTATTGGAAAAGTGTTCGAGATGTTGTGCTTCCATAATTTTATAAAATTATAACGGATCGCTGTCTGTACATAATAGGTATAAAAATATACATTTGGGCGTATATAATAAATAAATAAATATTATAAATATTACTGCTTTTAAAAAACAATTATTTAGTTTTAATCAGTTAGTTGTTTTATTTAATTTTTTTGGAAGTTGCGTTTGGTAATTTTTTGAAAGTGAGATGTATATTTATGGTGATTTTTATTTTATACAAAATTGTGTTTTTATCTTTACTATACAGTGTGTCTATATTTGGTGTAATAATATTATTAAGTTGTACCTGCTAATGTTAATTATTGCTTTTCATTTATTTTTGTAATCTGAAAATGTGCTAATGTACTAATTTGTTTTAAACAACGGCGATAGACGACTTAAATTAAGATAGACTAAGGTAAACTATGTTAATCACGTAATTGGGCGTATATAATAAAACACAAAACAATGATTTTTAACATTTTTCTCTGTTAGTCTGCTGCGATTTGTGTGCTTGTGCACGCTTTAAATGTAGTTTTCATTATAGTATTTTGGCAAGCTTTCTTTAACATTTAGAGTTTGTTTTATTCTAATTGGTTCACAAATAAAACAATAATATATTGTTTTAAAGTATTGTGTCCAATATAATTGCTACTAAAACCGGTTTATAATTATTATATCAGTGAATAGATATTTTATTAAACATTTGATTGTTTTAAGAAAACTATTTATTCAGATAAAAAATACATAATAGTATTGTTCAAGCGGACAAAGCCGCAGCAATCGAGGTCACTAGTACATTTATGTCGATAATGTTTTTTTTCTGCTTTAATATTTTTTTCAGTTTCACGTTGTATACTGCACATGGCAGGGTAGGCAGAGGGGACTTGGGAACCTAGGGTTAAGAGACTCCGTTCCGTTCCTAACTTATCCCCCCGCCGTATTTGAGGCATTGCGAGTTAAGTGGCGAAATCCGATATCAGAGCGAAAAAAATAAAACATTTCATATATATAATATACAATAATGTTATAATTAAATCAATTAAAGTTAGAAACCAGCAATAACAACGTCGTTAACCTGCTATGACTGCTTTATAGCTTACAGAATGACCGAATAAAACCTAAGTAAAAAGATATATTAAAATTGTTTGGAAATGAAAGGTCCTTAACTGCGTTAAAAAATAATTGGTGCATTGTGTAAGCAAACAGTTAACTTACCAAGAGATAACTGTGGGTTCAAATCTTACTTGGGGAAATATGCAATGACATTTTAAATTCATATTTTATTTTTTTTTATTTAATTATCAACAAGGTTCAAGATGACTTAACGCTGAGTATCTCTCTCGTTATTTACTTATGTACGCACGTTATCTAATATATATACACCAGAAAATAACGAATTTATTTTACTTATTATTGTGGTTCAAATTATTGCCTCTCATGATACATAAAGTAACGAATATAATTAACTTTAATTATTATAAACAATAAAATATTTTTCATTATTATTATTCACTATTTATAATGATTCCAGAGCCGCTATTCCAGGCTCAAATATTTGTGATAGAGGGCTAAAGTTGCTTCGTAATTAAATTTTCATTGGTATTCTTGAAACGCTACCAACACATACTTAGACGTCAAACGTCTACGAATTTCTGACAAATTCATAAATTAAACCTAAAACCTGCAAAAATATTTTTTTCCAATATTCTTTAATTTTCGCTGGAAATGGAATCCATATAGGAATTCATTCTCTTTCGATAATTTATGAAATATTGTATATTATGTACCATACAGACTGCCGACGTTCTGTATAAAATGGTGAAACTCAACTTCGTACTTTGTCTCGTTACCAGATCTAGGAAAATAAAAACAACTAATTCCCCAGAGGGATCCCGATATATAATATATAATATCCCCGATTGTCGCGTTTCCAGTCTGACGACGAACTGCTGCGCCACATTTATCCTTTTTAAATAATATCTTAAAAATATGTGTCATTTGTTTGATAATCAATAAGTTAATTTAGATACAAACCGACTACGTCATGGCAGCAAATCAAAGTTAATTTGAGATTGACTTTATTACATTGACGATATATTACGGGACAAGATTTAACGTTTCGCTTTCACTATTTATTTCTTCCATTCTCACTTCTTATACACTATTCTCGTGTAGGTTTTGAATTTGATATTAACTTAATTAGCCATATTTTGAAAAAAGTTCACATTTTTAGTTTACTAGTCCAAGGCAATAACTAGGTGTTCCTTGAATGTATGTATTATTTTGAAAATTGAAGTATTTTATATTTTTTCTGGTTTTTTAGAAAACTATTCAGAAATATAATATTACAAGAAAATATATGTGTTAGTTTGTTTTATATATAAGTTGTATTTTCTTGTGTTTGCATGCATATTTAAGAAAATAACCGAGAAAAAAACAGTATTAGGTAAGTCATTTTTTATGACAATATCGAAGAATTATGATTTTATAATGTAAAATATAAAAATAAATTGCGTAATAAAATTTACGGTAATAATATAAAGTAACTTTCCTTACGCCTTCATCGAGAGATTTCAATTGAGTTTCTAATAATGTTTAAATAAAAAATACTTACAGAGTAAATATGTTTGTGTAAATAAAGCTTTTTCTTTAGAAAATCTTTTCGTGGAAACGAATTCAATAATTTATCAAAGTAATAAATGTGTAACCGCTATTTATCGCCATATTAGAGCTTTCTGAAGCACTATTAAATATCCATTAGTTGCGCTGTTCAGTGGATATCGGGCGCTTAATGTCCTATGAGAGTACGTATGTGTATGCTTAATATATTGGTACGTTCATGTAAGATAAATTATTTACTATACTTTACGATTTAATGTGGATTGTCCTTCATATTCATTGTAGTTATAAGTAATTATTATGCTATTTTGAAGGTAAAAAAATTATTTAAATTTACCGTTTATCAATCGCTTGTATTTATATAAATAATGTAACGAAATCTCTAATCACAAGTGTAAATAAATAATTTCATAAACAGTACTGGTGTCATAATATTAATGCGGAATTTGTGTTCTTATATTTAAATATATTCTACTTGATGAGACCATAGGCTATTCCCCTTTGATCAAGTTGTTTGGTTCAACTTAATGCAAGACATTGAATAAGTTTACTGTTGTTGGGTGCTTGATTCCACAAATTATTGTAACTATAATAACACTTCGTATAATATTTGAAATTTGAATTGTCATATATCCTATGGCAGTATTTAATATATTTTTACTTTCAAATACGTATTCAAATTGTAATGCTGTACCTATGTACAGATGACAAGAAAAATATGTAGCAATAAATATATAATACTTTAATGTTAACTTAAAGTATTGACAAGCTTATCTCAGTTCAACTTAGCTCAGTAAATAACCGTTAAAGTATAAATCCTCTAAATCTCCAATATCTTTTAACATGGAGCTTCGAATAATCTCAGCTAAGGCTGATATATTATATTAAAAATGTACGTACGCATTCGATTCCCAATAAATCTCTATTAATGGGAGAAGGGTGTTAACGTAAATATTTCAAGGCAACGTTTGCTTCTTATTAACATATTAAATAAGAAATTCCAAGCATATTTCTCGTAAACTAATATCATCACATTTTCAACTTGCTGCAGAAGCGTTGTTGAAAATTTGAAACATGCATGCATTAACTTACATGCAATATTTCATATTAGAATTTGATATATTTACACATATATTTAAACTAGTCGGTATCCGCGTGCATGGCCAAATAGAAAAGAACTAAGATTTGATACATATATAATAATAACGCGCAGTAATATAACATTGCCTATCGCCTTCCTCCTTAAGTGAATTATCCAACACATAAAGATTTTAGTTAATCCAAAACAGTAGTTTCTGACATGACAATATTTATAGTAATAGGTATTAAAGGTACACGCTACGGCACAGTAGAATGCTGTGTTGAGCCTGAGACTGCTGAACTTGTGTCATCGTAGCACTCTCGACACGGCGATCACTTTGTTTCTGTTTATTTTAGGTTCTCGCTGTAACCCGCACATGGCGGACTAACTTGAGAATCTAGTGTCTGTCTTAACACTTCTTTCTATTTCTTTACTTTTCGCCTAATTTGAAGCTATACATGCTGAATGGCGGAACTTAACGCCACGCTTTGCCTTAATTCCAGAGCAAAGAAATTAAACTTAAAATATTAAACATTTAACTTCTTTGATAGAAGAAAAATCCCACAATGTGTCGCGTAAACAGTTAGAGTCGCACACCTTGTGGTTCTGCGCCACGTCACGCGGTATTATTACATCCATCACAACTTATCTTGGTCCTCCTATAGGTCTCAACCTATATGACTGGAGTCAGACTCGCCTTTCGATAATTCCGTATAAATTTGAGGATTGTAGATCAAAGGAACAACTTATAAAACTCGACAAACTTAAGTTTGTTTTGTAGTTGAGTTTGACTTGATTTAATTTGATGCTAACAACATAAATAAATTGTAACAAGGTTATAAGAATTTCAACGTAGCTTGGTGAGAACGAATGGCATAGTTGCTCAGAGCGCTTGGATGGTTTCCAAAAGGCGCGGGTTCAAATCCTGCTACTTTCAAATTGTTACGTTTTTAAATTTCGTATTTTTCTTTCCTAAGTGTGGAATAAAACTTTAAAAATGTGAGTTTGACTATTTTGCACTAGAGCACAGGGACCCTAGACCTGATTATTTGATAATAATTTTAGTTTCATAAATTGTTGACAGACGGACAGGCGGACGATAAAGTGATCATATAAGGGTTTACCTTTGGATGTACACAATGGTGGAAAGGGAACTCTGAAAATATAATGTGAATGATGTATCTGTTTGAGGCACTGTAGCTTCTAAACAAATAAGCCGAAAGAAAAAACAGATTTGGCTTTTTTGATTGAATGCATTGTTCATGATTTTTGCGGTTGATTTTAGCTATGTTTTATTAAAATTGAATTATTAATTTAAAAGTTTCAAGCACTTTACCGAGATAAGGTAATTATTAGTGGGACGGGAATTCTTTAACAGTTAAAATTTTGTTCTTTACCTTGTTCTTGCACGGAAAGGTAAAAATAAAAACTGTAATATTAATATCAGCTTTAGTACATCGACATTGTTTAACCGCACGTTACTGGAATCGCTGTGTATATAACGTTGCGTGATAGCCGGGCACATAAAATACCACTACGGCGACCTACATCTGACCACACCTGTGCCACCGTAACTTGCAATTAACACTTATAGGACTTCATACACTTACACTGTAATTCGTGGTACATTTAACTTAGAAGCTTAGTGATTAACTATTTTGTTTAGTACTACATATGAGCATATACAAAATACTTATTTTCAACTGACTTCTTCTTTTCAAAAGGTGCAGATTCTCTATTCATTCGTTTCATTCGTAAGAGTGTATTTTTCTATTAATACTCTTACCATCAAGTCAGAGTCTGATGATGGGAACCCATCAAAATCAAGGGAAACCTTCGCGTTTATAGGCATGTGCTATGTGTTTTATATATGTTTTATTATTATCATATATTTGCTTCTTGTAGTAATTAGGTATCTTTTTTTTTTATGGAAGAGACGGCAAACGAGCGTACGGGTCACCTGATGGTAAGTGATCACCGTCGCCCACGACTCCGAGTAACTCCAGAGGAGCTACAGGAGCGTTGCCGTCTTATAAGGTGTAAGGGCACCGGGGCCCGACATTACCTAATGCGAAACGCAGTGGCCAAAGCCACTACTTAACGCCGGTCTTAAATGCCGGGAGTGGTAACAATCCGGTCGAGTCTGCCCATGCGTGTTGCCATTGCTGGCAACGTGACTCTACCACACGCACTTTAGTCGCCTTTTACGACACCATCAGTGCCAGGGTGATCCTATTCTAAGCCGGGATCACACGGCTAGAATTTCGTTAGCTTAATCTTATGCCATTATTAAGCTAACGAAAGTTATTTTAAAAGACCCAAGTCTTCAAAGATAAAAAGCTAGGAGACATAGGGCTTCTAAACGTTTTAGGTAAATATAACAAAAAATAAGTAATAAGTATTTAGTTTTTATTTAGGTTTGTGCATATAAATAAGTTCATTACATGAATTTTAATTTAAATATAACCCTTCTGTATTATTGTATGATTTTTTATTTAAAAATTGCCATTAATCAGCATTAATATACTTGACCTTCATAAGTAAATTGTCATTGTAATTTTAGAAAAAAATCTTAACAACAAAACCGAACAATATCGTGTCATGGAATTTTCTATGACCATGTCGATAGAGAGAAATAAACTAAAACCTCAAAAAGAACTTGAACAAATATACTACACTGCGGTTACGTAGGTACTTCGATGAAACCGAACGTACTCGTAACAACCGAGTTAAAATCCTAACATAAAAACAAACAAGAGAATCGTTGCGGTGTTTATGTTTTTGTTGATATTTTTTTTTGTTTTCACTGTAAGGTTCGCTATGCACGGCCGGTGTACAGACCACGCGTTGTTATTTTATTCTTTATGAAATGAATCAATATTGAGTTTAAATATTTTAAAATGACCAGGCGAAACCAGTGAAATTTCTTAAAAATATCTAATAAATAGATGAAAGTAGAGAGATGTACTAAAAAGTATTTTTTGTTTATTTTATAATTTTGTACATACAATTTTTACACCACAAACTAGAGTAGGGAGAGATCATATAGTAATAAGACACACAATATTTCTTTTTTTAATTTTAACATTATTATTTTAAATTTAGTTAGTAATATATATATATATATATATATATATATATATATATATATATATATATATATATATATATATATATATATATATATATATATATATATATATATATATATATATATATATATATATATATATATATATATATATATATATATATATATATATATATATATATATTATTTAAGCAACACATCCACAGTTTGGATTTTATCTTGACCATTTCAAAAATTTAAAGCCGATACTAATAGACGTTAAAACAGGCTAAAGGCTATAGAATCCTTTTAAATCGGCGTCGTTTTCCGTTACCCAAGATTCCTTAAGTGGTTCCAGAAACGTCTGCTTTCCATAAAGTCCCTGATAAGGGTTAAGGGCTATCGGAGACTTGTCTGACATTTTTAAGATTTTTAGAATTCCTGAGAGTCATAAATAAGGATGAGATAGGATTGTCGTTCCCATCGACCGTTATACGTGGGTAATAAAATTTTCGAATAAATTACAATTTATGTACCTATAATACTCACTTCACAATGACTCTCAAGGTGTGAAGAATATTTTAATAACTGGTTTTTCTAGTATCAAGCTTATCAACATAAAGATTTTTTTGTAGTAGTAGCAGCATAAGTATGTTACTTAAATGCGACAGTTTGCTTAAATGCGGTTTGATTCCCGCGTCAGGGAATAAAATATATAACTACGCCATTCAACCCAAAAAAATCGGACAGCGGGACACGGATTATCTTACACATGAGGCTCTCTGCCTACTGTTCTTTCTACATTCGGGATGTAGCGTGAATCTAATAAAAAAATTAAACTGTTTCAAATTAAATATTAATTTTTTAACGCTCTCTGTGTGTCTGTCTCTCTGTTTTGTATTTTTGCAATGAATCTTACTAATTTAGAGCTGGGCTCTAGTATTTTAAGAAGCTCACCATTTATTTGGTTGTATTTTATGTATCTACTTAATACTTGTCTTCTGAAATTTAATATGCATTGTATGTTTACTAACTAGTGAGTTTGTTACTTAGTTAATTAATTATATGGTTACATATTACATAATTTGGTTCCTATTATCTTCATATTTAAGCCAATATGGCTAAGTATACATACATATTCGAAAAAAACTTGCTCTATGGGGGTTGGTAGAATGAACTCCAAAATATAAGTTTAAAATGATTTGTTTTTATATATTTCCGTTTCTTTTCCTTCTTTTTCAGTTTACATGAAAGCCGAATTAAGAGATACTTCATACTAAATAACCTGTTTTAGAGTACAGAAAACAAAATTAAAAAGGACACATAACATTAGGACCCTCAAAAGACAGTACTGAAAACTGAATGTGTCCTTTCAACCTTAAAAGGGTAGACACGACCCGAAGTAAACAAAACTTATTTCGCAGTTTCCTCAAAGTTTCTGAAATTATTAATTATTTGTAGTACTTTGATCATACCATGTTGACCATTAATTGATTTTCTAAAAAGGTCCATATATCAGTTTACTTTAATGTAATTATTTAACATATTGAAAAGATGACCTAATCTTTTGTTTTAATAATTAATTTATAATTTAATGAAGATATAATTTAATTTTATCCTCAAAATATATTTTATATTCTAGCGACCCACCCGCGGCTTCGCCCGCTTGAATTACACTATTTTATTTACTAATCTCAGTTATTTTCTTGTTCTAATAAAATTATCACTTAAGAGTGATAATTTTATTAGAACAAGAAAATAACTGAGACAATATGTATACAATAAAAATTAAAATTTCAGCTAAATTTAGCTGAAATACAAATAATTGGTACATTTTTTTTATTAATTAATAAAAAAATTGTACCAATTTTGTCGAATTAAAGAAATATTTGAAATTGGTGTAACCTTTAACAGACACACGTCGGTGTGTCTGTTAAAACAGACAAAAATTTTAAAAACCACTCTTTTGGGCCCTATTACTTTAATAAAAATGTACAAACAACAGATTTAATATAAATTTTGATTGTGATTTATTCTTTTTTGTTGCCTAAAATAAATACAATTTATTTTCCTCCTCAAAGCTTTTTACTATACTTTTATTATTAATAGCCAAAATATATAATTATTATAAACCAACAATGCAATACATTCCATAATTGCAAACATGAAATAAATAGCCTTTAATGCCATCTTAATTGCTTTTAAATTTCAATTACTTAAATCTATTCACTTCTAATAACATTAAGCCTATGTAAATTCATTCTTAATCGACAGGAATAAGCGATATTATGGGATCGTGATCGTAAAGTTCGTTTTACAGTCGGCCAAATGTTGGGATTTATGTGATAAACCCTTGAACAAGACTGCTTTAATTAAAATATTAAACGACGGATGATTTGAATAGTTTAATAAAATATGTTTTTTTATTAGGTAAATGCTATTTTTGTTTACTGCTATGAAATATTATAATGGAAGCCTATACAGTTATTTTTATTCATTTCCAATGTAGATAGGTACATACATAGGTATTGAACCTCATGCCACGTTGTATTTCAAAAGTTTTTATTAACAGCCCACATTAATATTATATTATTGCGATATTTGTGAAAAAAAAGCATAAATGTATGTCTGTAAAAATAGATGAAATAGATATAATAAAATTAATGAGAAAGAGCTCGCGTTCTTTAGAACAACGCTACTAAGTTCTGGTTTACCAGTTTGTTGTAATATTTTGTCTAATTTTACATAAATATTAATATCGCCTATTTTGGCTACTAAAGATTTGTCTGCTGTGTGAGGCAGCTAGTATAATCGCAGGCCTACGAGGCATAATAACTTAGGCCTCAGGGCTACAATGCACGTATGTTATGCAAACTGTGTCAGAGATAAATGTGACGGGTGACAGGGGCCACTTAACACCAGGGAACGTGCTGGTTTATCACATATATTCTATAATAAAATAGAATGTGCTATGTCTGCATCTATGCTGGAAATAGTTGCTTGTTAACTTACTACGAAACTGTATATAAACTATAGATTTGCATTACAATTATATGGGTATATTTATATTATATATGTAATTGTATGTATTCATTAATAGCCTTGATATAATACATTGTACCAATATAATTTTCTTTAAAAAATATAAAAAAAATATACAAAGAACCATATTTAAATTTCTGTTTGTTTAGACCAAACTGTTGCAACTGAACTTTAGTTTTATAGACTCTCTATTTTTGATATTATTCAATAAGGCCTTGTTCGCTATTTTATAACTTATTTTTTGTTGTCTAGTCGATTTATGAGATCGAAATAGTAAGGTGATACTTACCGAAATTTATATATCGGATATAACAATCATACTGACGTAAATAATATCTATCTATATATATGGTCAATATTTATAAATTACAATCTAGACGATACATATAACGAAACAAAAATAGCATATCCTAGTAGAATAATATTTCCATTTTATGTTAAAATATACATTAATTCCATTAATAAAATTAATTAATTATTTATAAATAAAATTATTTATTTTCATTTTTTAATTCCTATTAAGAACTAAAATTAAATCGACGTACAAAAAATAATAGATAATGTTATGATAGTAACGTCTTTAGTCTTCAGTATTCCTCTTATTAAAATAAATTACTTATCTTATCATTATGTAGTATGTAAAGCTATTTCAGATTTTAATTAAATTATAAAATGTAGCTTTCATATCTTACTTTACTATGTAAACTTATTTTGTGCGAGTAACTTAGTAAGTGGTAGTCATTTCATGATAAATGTTATAAGCCCGTTTTCTCTGTTTTATATTTGCATTATTTGTGTGTTAGTTGCGAATGCACATGAGATTCAAGAATAAAAATATTAGTATTTAATTTATTTAAATGATTATGATTGTTATAGTTAATTAACGCTACTACTTACACTGTATTTTACAAAAATGGTAATCTATTAACATGAATACCGGAGAACTGACTCGGGTCCTTGGCAGTTTAGTACAATTTGGTTGATTAAAGATTTTTCGTGTGAAATGACGGACATAAAGTGAGACAACATAAGGGTAGGCGGATAATGAGGGTACTTGAGGGGACTGCTCGTCCTCTTTCTTACCTTTCCTTATATCATTACATTTAAATGAATATTTCTATCTCTCATCATCTCTATTTGAATTGGTGAAAGAAGATAGAGTATTCTTTGAATTATTTTATGCTAAGGTAGAAGTTTAATAACATTTGCATGTTTATGGTTTGACTTCTTAATTCGTTAAAATATAATAATATAGTAATTTAAGCTGTCAAATTTCAAGATTAATATTATCTATGATTAAGGGACGAGACAGGCTGAGTAAGTTATTGCATTAGTTAGATGTGGATAGGCGTAACGTATCCTACCTATGAACTATTCTGTGTATTTACGTGTCAAACATAACTAATAATTTTATGTTTTTCTTTCACAGGTAAATGCTGTTTTCACTACGATAATATTATGGTAAAGTAGACTCACACAAACAAACTACTGATAGATCTTTATCCGGCGGATTATCCGCGCAATCTCACGTGACCTCGATTTATATGTTGGTCGTGAAATTTACGACAGGTGTAAATAAAGAGATGCCGAAAATACCACAGTAGATACGGTCACATTCCGCTTTTAGACGACGAACGGCAACCGCAAAACTCCACAGCACAGTCATTTTAATATGCACCTAGCATATGAATACTCAATCTTTAAACAGCCTCTCAATAGCGTTCTCCAGCGCTTGAGCGATATTTTATATTTTTTATATAACAATAGGAAATACACTCTTAGACATAGTCATTAAGGTCGCTTTTCTATTTTGATCTACATAGAATTATCTGATTTATGATCGGGTGTGGGCGCTTGTCGCTTCTCTGCTATTCAATTTGCACAAAGTGGAACACCTTTGGATTTGCTCGCCACAATAACTACGGCCGCTTTGAAATCGACATGCCAGCTTTGTATATCCTTCCACGTAACGCTAAAATTATGTATTTGGTTATAAGAAATAGATGTGTGCGATTGCGGTGGTATTCAATTTATTCAAAAATACAATAGTTGTTGACACAACAAAAAGAACTTTGTTTTGCGTATGTTTTTCTCTTTCCGCGCATTAACATAACAAGCAAATTCAGTTTGAATCCTGTAGAATTCAGTATGAAAGTGCTTTGTGTAAGTGCAAACAATATCCACTTGCTTGTTTAATATTTTTTATAAAGTCAAACTTCCCGTGTTTACACGTGCTTTTTTAATTGTTTCGTTGTTTAATCTAATAGTGCTTCTTTAATCGGAGACTACAGTAATAGGTTCAAATAGATTTTTTATATTTTTTAATTTAACAAATAATTCATATTGAATTAAAAAATATAAAAATTTAATCTATTTTTCTCGACGTATTTAATTATCTTTCCAGACGTTTATTACATCTAAAGATATAAAGTTATTTAAAAAATATATAACATAATTAATATACCTAATATGTCTGTTATAGAAATAAAATGTTTTCATACAAAAAAATCTCTGAGTTATGTCAATTTACTGTACCACTTATACCTTTTTTAAATAAAAAAAAACCTAGCGCCAGTTAAGTACACACCAATATTCAGGATCTTTATGAGAACTCATTAGAAAGCAAAGAGTCAAAAATAAACCCCATTCATATCTCAAGTGGTCAATTGTACTTGCGCCTCCTTGCATTCCTTTGTAATTTTTTTCTTAAAATTTGTGCATTTAAGTAAAAGAGAGGGGAGTGGGGTGGTCTCGAGCTTTCATTGTGAAGTTGCCCTCGCGTTAGTCCACGTCAATTCAGTAGCTACTAGCCCTCTGTAGGGGGTAGTTGTGCGTCGTCGCGCCCCCCGTTCGGTCATATACGATATCGCGACTCAAAGTGAAGTTTTGTTTTATTTTTTTATTCGTCGACGTATGGAATTGAGTGAGTTTCAATATGCCTGGAAATTTACAATTTTTGTTCGCGTTATATTGAAATTGTTTTCATAAATTAATTGTTAATTGAAGTTTAGTTATTCTGGTATTTATATGCCAAGCTTGCTTGCAGCGATTGATAAAAGAGATAAGTAAATTATATAGAAGCTATTCATCGAGAGAGCTTATTCGGATACAACTAGCGTCAACCAGTATGAGAAAAATTGTGGAAATATTAAATTTTGTGACTTAAATTGTGTAAGTACATAATAAAAGCAGCAGCATCAGCCTTAAATATAACCTAAAGAATGAACTTTAAATAAATCTATTTGACTCTTAATTAACATTCAATAACTGTAGTGCTTTCGAATTGATTGCTTTTCCTGCTATCAACAATTGAGTTTTGTACTAAATTACTCGTCAAAAGTTATTTAAAAGGATACGAAAAGTTGACCTCTAATATTGATTAGAAATTTAACTATGCCAATTAAAACTGTGCCTAAAATTTAAGTGAGCAAAGCCGCTTCTTCTTTACCCGCATTTAAAATTCTAGTGAGCAGGTAGATAAAGAATGTATTCATTCGGTTGCCACATGCGACTACTTGAACTTTTTTCGAGGCATCATCAAGAGTGTAAATAGCTTATCTGTGTCTTTTTCTTCATAATTATTTAATACAACATATTTATTAATACAATACAATAATTCTTAACATTTTGAAAAATGTTTTTAATAAGTAAAAAATGTTTCTAGAAAATCTGTTAAATATTCCGTGTTAAACTAGTTAACCGTTTGCACTCAATTTTTAGAACGAAAGGTGTCGCCTTCCGCGCTTCCTTCTTAGAAGTATAAATAGTTGTTAATTTTTTCGTCTTGGTCTTTTCTAAAAGAAATATAAAACTTAAATAAAAAATAAACAAATAATCGATAGAAATATGTAAATTTATATATTAAGCAAACGGTAACCTCATCTGCTTTAGATTATTTTATTTATATTGGATTTTGTATCAATACAAAAATATATTAATTGATGATATATTTTTGTATTGATACAAAATTCAAAGAGTAGGCACAATTACAGGTGTTGACGGCATGCCAATTTTACACCTACCACCACCTTCATTATTACAATTTATATATGGTATAAATTTTATCGAAAATGTTTTTGAAAGTATAATTTATTAAATTATAGACCATAAAAATAATTTGGAAGTATATGAATGTTTGAAATTCCATTTAACACTTCCTATTGTGAGAAGTTTTAATTATTAGTAACTTGAATAAAGTTACGGCATACGTGAAATGAAAAAGTGAAAATTCCTTAACGCCCGATGCTATTTATTAATATATACCTCTAGTTATATGGAAATATAATGTAACTTTACTATAATTAGTTCTTTTTGCAAAAAAGTTTATTACCGCGAAATATTAAGCATTTTTCCTCGCGAAAGGAAAAGGAGGAAGCCGTCTTGGCACAGGGGTATCAGTGTACGATTGTTTTGGGGTTCATTACCACTGGGGGAAGGAAATATTTAACATTTTCATTTCCTCGCGATGGTAACAAACGCCGCTCGTGTGTGCATCGTGAAACTGTTAACTGTTTTTTTAATTCTCCGCTCGATTATACACAGTCTGAAATATTTAATTGTCGAAAGTGCATTTTCTTGTACTTAAATTAATGAATTCCTCGATTATGGATTTTTATTCTATACCATCGTCGAACTCTAATATGTAAATTATGTAGAGTATTTCTCTCTCTTGCTTATGTTACAAACATTATAATAGATGTATAAATTTCTTTCTTATTTTTATTTTCACTGCTACAGTAATATATTTATAGACACTAAAGTCTTAATATAAGTGTACACGTACTTAAAAATAAACCGGACAAGTGTGACTCAACCTTGAACACCGAGGATTCCGTATTTCTGAGGCTAA
This sequence comes from Eueides isabella, assembly GCA_019049475.1. Classification (NCBI taxonomy): domain Eukaryota; kingdom Metazoa; phylum Arthropoda; class Insecta; order Lepidoptera; family Nymphalidae; genus Eueides; species Eueides isabella. Next base: position 9,043,905 of record CM032389.1, on the reverse strand, counting down.
AGAGAAATTATAAAAGTTTTAATTTGCAGGCGTATACACTCATTTTTCTTGAAGTGAACTGCAAATATAAATTAGTAGTGATTTTTTTCTATAAAAAATACTTATAAATTTTCACTTTCAGATTTTTCTACGTTTATATTGTAAAATTATAAAAAAAACGTGAAGGCTTTATCACAGGTTTTGTATAATAGTATTATAATATATTATTCGTGCCTTTCCGGTGTTGTAGGCCTCTATAGAGAAACGTCTTATCAAGACGGTCAATATAATATCTCAAACCTAGAATGCCGTATTGTTGCCGAAGTTTACTGATATCACAGAAAATACGTTCCGCACGCTCCCTAGAGCAATATTTTTTATCATATTTGCATAAAAAAGACATGATGAAATCAATCTGTTCAACATTTTACTTGACATCTACGAGTCTGTTAAAATCAGCGTAATTTGCTCATATTACATTAAAATTGGTTTCATTTGAGAACTTGCTGACGTCGAGATAGATAGGAACGTGTTCATTTTGATATCATGTAAAAAATAATACCTACTAAATAAAAGTTTTGCTTAACTTTTGATAAGCCGAGGATAAATTTGTTTGAACATATCTATGGTCATGTGCTTATTTTCCACTTGGATGTATAGATCCCAACAATTTTTTTTTAGTTTTTCTAATACAATAAAAACGAGGTTAGTCGATTTTATATTTTAGAGTATACCGTTAACCAAAATTTACTTTTCGGTTTCGTTTTTAGTAGCAGAACATGATCACTCGAGAGAAGCATATTCCGAACAAAAACTTATATTGATATTTTTTTTCTTTTTTCAATCCCTCCATGCATTGTGTGTTAGTCAACTTTTCCACTACGACGAGGACAGTCGAACCATAAAATAGATTACGATTTTATTGATTTTTCCCGCAACAGAGAACAAAGCAAATAAAGTTTAAATTTAATTTCACCGGTACTTTCACACGTCGTAATACATAAAGGCATAAGTTAAGTTTGAATATATGGAAATTATGCGTGGCTCAGATAAATCTTGTAATCCTTTCACGAGATTTCACGGGGATGAGGGTGAATAATGAAATGAGGTATTGTTTGCAAATCTTTAAACGTAAGCCATTAATTACAATATGTTTAATAAATGTTAAGTTTTGAACAGTATTTTTTTTTTCAGCTTCACGCTGTATCCCGCACTAGGCAGGGTAGGCAGAGGGAACGGAAGTGAAACCTAGTGTTATGACACTCCGTTCCACTTCCGTTCCCCACTTTCCGCCGAATTCTCAACGCCGCGCTTTGCCGTATTACCAGAGCGAAGAAATGAAACATTAAATATTTAAATTGAAAATATTAAATATTTCATTTTCTCGACTGGGGATCGAACCCAGAACCTGTCGGTTACAGTCACACTCTTGTGCCGCTGCGCCACGACAGGCCTCAACAGTGTAATAAACTTGTAATATGCTTATAATGTTTTTTTTATAATAATCAATAATCACAGCTAGTTACAAAATAGCTAACTCACTCTCGCTTCTTCATAATTTAACCTAAAAATGGCAAGGTACGCAGAGGGAACTTCGGGTACCTAGTGTTAAGACATCCCGTTTCGTTCTCTTCTTTCCACTGAATACATTGTACATATACAAAATAGGTCATTTGCGAAAACAACTTATGAATTTTATTTAGTTTTAATAATTTAAAGTTTATAGTTTAGTTTTAGTTATAGTTTATATACAGTCTTGAAAATTTTTATTTTATATTATAAGTTTATTTATATTACAAGTAATGTTGTTAAAAGTTCAGTTGATAATATTTGTTCTTGATCCAGTAATAAATTCAAACTCGCAAACTTTCTGGATTCGTAACCACACGAGTTATTCACGAGCCTAAGAAATCATTGAGAAAATTCCAGAATACCTATTGAAAAATATTTGGCAACATATCCTTAAAAGTAAAATATACGAAATGTACCTAAAATATTACATTCATATCAACAGGTTAATATTACCCAATCCTTCGTTGTGGCAATCTGACTCGGATTACAATATGACACACATCAATCATCCTTGCTTTTTATAACCCATATAGATTTTTCTTTTCACTGTATCAATACTGAATATATTTTATTCTTGGCTGTGTTATAGTAAATTGTGTATATTTAATTGAATGATTACTTTGAAAATTCCACTCGACTTGATGTGTTTAGACTTAGATATAATTGAAATAAGATTGAAGAAACCAGATGGTAAAGAAATTGTAAATTAAACTATTGTAAAAGCGTGGGCAACTTTATTTACTGAGGCAGTAGTAAATCTTCATAGCATCACAATGAAAGTCTAACCAGCTACGAAAACTAATTCCAAGACAACATGAAACTTTGTTTTACTCAACAGTTCTCATAGTATACTCGTGAATTGTGTCAATTGTTTTCAGAGCAATTTGTAAGTTTTATTACTGTTACAAACTTATCTAATCATAAATTCTAATTGAATTGAATTATATTGATGTATTAATCTGTAATACAAAATAGCTAGCCGCCGTTCTTCTACACAAAGATCGATAAAGTTATATATAGGTAATGCAATATATGATACCAAATCATGTTAAATATTTATAATACTATATTTTATACGTAGTTAAATATAATTATGATATTAATTAGATGTTAATCAATTATAATTTACATAGAGAGTAATTAAGCGCTAGGGATTTTTATGCAATAGTAAAAACTGAGACAAACTATTTACCCTACTCATGCATTTCATTGCCGTGCCCAGTTGCCGTGTTATAAAGTTTAATAAGTAACTGCAAAACGATACATGGTTAAAAGTTATTTGTATATTTAATAAACACACAGAAATATTTTTTAAAATTATTATTAGATATTATATTGCCAAATATATTTTTAAAATTTCCTCATCAATCAAATGATACTAAACAAAATTAACTTTTTTTCATTTTCTAAGAGTATAATATTTGCTTTAGATTTGCTATTTCAAAACTAAATTTCCTTTAAATATTTCTCTTTGTCGCGCTTAAATAAAATACACGCTCTACCAACTTACAAATTGGTTCAATTAACGGGCAATAACGAGTCTACAAAGCTCATTAATAAAACAAAGCATTTTATTATTTACTCACAATGTTAATTTAAAAGCTAAGTTGTAGTCAATCAATCTCGTATAATCCTGGCTAAGTAAGTTACAATTTTCAGCATAATTATTTATATTTCGTCCAACTTCGTAATTTAAATGTCTACCTTAATGATTTGTAGCAGTTTTTAACGTAATCCCTCGCTTAGATTATTATTGATCCTTTTCTGCCTATTGTCTATTGCGGGGTGTTAACTATTTACTTGTACATCATTACGATTTTATTAGTTCCACGAAACCTGAATATTTTCTTTCTAATAATTGTTGTCATTATTTTTTATTTGGCTTTATTGTCTTTTGTGAACATTTTTATACCTCAAATAAAATTGCACTGATTATAAAAGACTAAAAGAATTTTATAAATTTATTTAGTTAATTGTAATATTTTTACTATTTTTTTAAAGTTTTATTCCACACTTAGGAACGAAAATACTAAAAAATAATAAATTTTAGTCCAGTAAACTTTTTCCCTCTGGGTCAGAATTTAGCACGTTTGTTTATCAGATTTAACCTAATCCGTTGACGCTGTCAATGCTGCTTATCTAAATTTCGAACGATATTTCAGTAAAATACGATATGTTTTTTACTGTTGCCTATAATTTAATACTTATGTACATTAAAAATTATAAAAACATAATTTGATTTGAAAATGTATTAAAAGCATCGTCTGTGTACACTTCAATGAGGGAGAGTGGCTTATATTCGGTTATCCCTCTTTTAATGACCTAGTTATTCATAAACTAAATATAATGCTGCAAAATGAATATGAAGTAAAATATTCGTGTTGTGTTTTTAATGGATTAATTCAACATTTAAAAAAAAATCAAAATTTCGAGCATTATCTCGAGAGCGCGTAGAGAGATATACCAGTTTCCTTGGAGCGTAGAAATAACCAAGACTCCAAGTTAAAGAAACCAAAAATACTCCCATTTATGTTAAGTTTCTGCTGTTCCTTTGTAAAAAACCGCGTACCGCGTAATCGAAACTATAGGACCCTTCCGTGGGAACTGTTAAATTTGGCAAAGAGTGATAAACTACAATACAAAGACAATTATGAGAAAATCCAACTCAGGGAGATTCATAGAAAAAAAATGTTTCAAGTTTTCTTGTTAGTTTCAAACAAAATTGTCTTTTATAAGTTTTACTTCCCATTAACCTATACTCCTGAACTTGGCACGGAACTTTTATAGGGCGATTCCTACTGGCCTACTTAACTGGTTTTTTATTGAACTATATGTAAATAAAATAAATAACCTTAAATTTATAGTATATTTTTACACGATGACTTTAACTATTGTTTAATTGTAAATTTATTATTTATGTCGCAGTCTAAAACTAGAGCGTCTTTAGAAATTTCATCTCCCAAGTACTAACTACAAGTTAGGTACATGTGATAAGAGGGATTTCGATGAATAAGTAATGGTTCTTGCAGAATTATTCGTGACTTATATATGCAAATTATTGAAACTTTGTCACATTATGAATAGAATATAATTATTTAATGTTTTCTAAAGTTACATTTAATTAAGGTTAATATTCAATGGTAAAACGTCGTAGAATATGCAATAGTTATACGTTTAAGCAAACATTATGACTGATATATTTTTGATTCAAAGTCCACCAGAAAAGTATTTTCTAATAAAATAAATAATATTAGTAACTCTTTTAACTTCACGCTGTATCCCGCGCATGGCAGGGTAGGTAGAGGGAACTTGGGAACCTAGTGTAGTCATCAAGTCACTCCGGTCCATTTTCGTCCGTTTCTGTACTTTTCGCCGAATTTGAGGTATTTCGTGTTGAGTGGTGGAAAACATTAAATATTTAGTTTGAAATATTAAATATTTCATTGAGATCGAGCCCACAATTTATCGTCCACAGTCACCCGATTGTGCCGTTGCGCCACGACAGGCCGTAAATTATTTTATAAAAAATAAAAATTATGTTTTAATAAAATAAATTTAAATACAAAAGATATAAAGTATAAACTCAAACTACTTATTTTATGGCATGAAATATGGTGTTTAATGTTATCTAAACTAGTATAAACGTAAATATAATTATTCATAATATTCTATAAAGTTATATGATTAGTGAGCGAGAGTAAGATAAATGAAATGCTGAAGAATGAAATTTTCTTTTTTTGTGTATACTTAATTTAAACATTACTATTGAGTATATAAATACTACGTTTTACAATAGTGTTTCATAAATGAATTTATTTGTCCGTATTGTAACTTATTTGTTATGTGTAATGAATTAATTTGTCAATGATTATTTAATTTGACATGGTACAGTGACACAGTGACACAGTCTGACATTACATTATAAGAGATGAGTTATTTTCTACAGTCTCTCTTAGTCAATCTACAGACGAACGTTGAGTTTCGCCACAAATTCCGCAATTGGATGGAACATAGAAAACGGAGTGTTTCAACATTAGATTTAGAGAAAACTACCTACCTAAAGAGACGCTAAATAAAAGTATTTTATGTAGTAGTTATTATTCTTCTTATAATAAAGGTTCCCACATTAAATTTAACACACTAATAAATGCTGTATATGACAAATGCTTTTCAAATTTTGTTTCACGATATCGATTTAGTGCCGATACATCGCTGTCTGTAAATAATATATCGATAATTAATAATTTCTTCGCTAGAGCTTGTTAGTGATTCGCTATGAATATATTTTTTTTAGTTTTTGCCTCAAATTTGGCAATCGTATCAAAGTTTCATCCATTACAATATAAATCATCAGACATTTAAACAATCAACTACCGGCTCACGGCTTCACACCCTTGAATAATAGACATATTCATACAAAATTATTAACTGAACACAAGAGAAAAATAAATATTTATTTTCCTTTTTATTTCTCCGCTCAGATAACAAGGCAGAGCGTGTGCGTTCCGCCACTCAAATCTCAATGCCTCAATTAGTAATGTAACGGAATATCGTAACTCTACATTTCCAAGTTCCCTCTGCCTATCCAATAAAACAGTCACTTAAAAAATTACGTTACAAATATTTTTATAAATGGTATAATACTTATTAATCAATTGAACAAAACAAATATTAATTGTTACTGAAGGCTTAACAAAATACAATAGCAAAATATGCTATTAAATAATATAGGTATGGTGTCTCTGTATTAGCGTGAACAAACTCACAGACAAATATATATATTTTTAAAATAACACTTTTTCTTATATATCATCCAAGTACGGACATTGATCCGTTACGATTTTATTATAAGTAAAGTTTTACGAGAAATATAGAATTTTACACCTTAATTAAAAAGGTTCTTGAAAATTATATACTATTATATATAACATTTATTTTAAAGGAAGTAGCTATTGAAATACTTTATTAATTCGATCGTCATTTAAACACGAATATGCCAATTAGCTCTCTGCTTTTAGCACTTTTTTACCGTTTTGCCTTTGAAATTGGAGGTACCGTGCTCTATCGATTGTATGTCTCTTTTAAATGTACTGAATGTAGTCATTAATTTATTTACATAATATTTTGAATTTAAAATGAGGCCTGTGGTGGCGCAGCGGCACAAGCGTGTGACTGTAACCGACAAGTTGTGGGTTCGATCCCTACTCGAGGAAATGAAATATTTAATATTTTCAATTTAAATACATATTTTATACAATATAAAATATTTAAATTGGAAATATTAAATATTCATTTCTTCGCTTTGATACAAGGCAAAACGCGGCATTGAGTTCCGCCACTCAACACGGAATTCCTCAAAATCGGCGAAAAGTTGGGAACGGAATGTCTTAACACTAGGTTCCCAGGTTCCCTATGCCTACCCTGCCATGTGTGGGATACAGCGTGAAGCTGAGAGAGAATTTAAAGTTTGTCGAAAAAAAATCTTCTCTTCTCTTTTTTATTATTATAATGTTTCTTTGTTATATTTGAGGAATATATATCTTCCTAAGATTTTTAAAAGGCATCGTCTTGGAAACCTTAAAATTTCTTATTTCTGCCGCCCTACCTCCTGGTAATATCAAACGCGCTGCTTACGTAAACAGTCTGAGTGTACATTCATAACGTGTACCGAAGGATATATTTCAGATTAAATTTTGTGCCGTTTCGTCGCCAATTCTCATCTTACCTTCTTTTATGAAATACGTTATACTTGGTGATTTTTGGTTAGAAATAAATATTTGAGACTCATATCTCGTTGCGTAAACATTTACTAGAATTATATTTCATACTTTATTTTTTTTATAATAATAACCGATATTCGTATTAATTTGGATGTTTTAAACGCATAAAACTGAAAATATTCACGTACAGCTACATTTTATAATAAATTTAAAAAGATTTAACATTTTCAACGTTCATTATTTTCTAAAAAATAAATGGATGTATACGACTAACAAGTAGTTCATGTGTTTTTCTTAATTTTCCGCATAAATGTTGCTCATAATGTTGGTTGCAATTTTAATGATTTCCGCGGTTCCGCTGAGAGCAGATGGCCCGTTGAGTTTGTAGCTTTTAAATTAAAAAAATAGTAGACACTTCAGCTTAATGCCCTGCTTTAAATAGATTTAGTCAGAATAAAATAAATTTATTTTAAGTAAATAAAATTACAAGCACTATATTACAAATTGTTTTAAGTCTTAACTACTATGATCTCTCTGTTCTTACAATGCCGGTATATCTGTTAAGATTCTTGAACCTGAATCATTTTTATTCTTTTATTTAAGAGATAAATCAACAGTTTCTATGTAGGTATATTTTAACTTATTTTCCGGTTATATTTTCATGAAGAATATGAATGTGTGGCCATAACAATGAAATCCCTAGCCGAGATTATTATTTTACTACGTGAGCTCTTTCGCCTTTTGTCTGCTTAGGCGGCTACTTTTCGAGACATAATCCGATTATGCGGCATTGTTATGAATTACATTTAAGTTTTTATGTTACATGTTATTTTTGCGAGCATACAAAAATATTTAAATCTAAATTTTGTGGAATCTGCTGATAAGCTTTACAAGGTGAAATGTAAGCTTAGTACCTTATCATTAACACAATAATTTAGAAAAGGATCCAAGCCATTGCATTATATGTATATATATATATATATATATATATATATATATATATATATATATATATATATATATATATATATATATATATATATATATATATATATATATATATAAATATATATATATATATATATATATATATATATATATATATATATATATATATATATATATATATATATATATATATATATATATATATATATATATATATATATATATATATATATATATATGTATATATATACGAGTATAGTATAGCATAGTTAACATGATTGTTTAACTTGATACTCGTAGAACTTGAAATTGATAATATATTTAAATTCATAGAAAACTCTTGTATTCCAAGAATTTGAAATATAACATTCATAACTGTAGTTAATGGATATGAAGTTTAATTGTAATTATTTTAGAACAACAATATTGCATTTACACTGTAGATAGTATTTTTATACAAGATATTTGGGTTAAAAAATATTTTTGTCATATTTTTTAGTAACGTTGAATGTTTATTGTATTATCGATTTCGCTTACTTAGAGTCTGATAAATTTTACTTTAAATAAAGTCTTCGAATATAACGTGAGCTTTAGAAAAGCTAGGTACTGGAAAAATCTCAGGATAAGCAAGTACTGATACATCCAAGTGACAGTGTATGCACTTAAACTCGACAATCTAATTAATTTTGTAAATGGTATTGGAAATATTAGAATTAATTTTCTATATTTATTATAAGAAGAAAATATATGTATACATATATATGAGGCCCATCGTGGTGCAGCGGCACAAGCGTGTGATTGTAACCGACAGATTGAGCGTTCGATATCCACTCGAGGAAATGAAATATTCATTTCTTCGTTCTGGTATAAGGAAAAGCGCGATATAGAGTTCCGCAACTCAACACGCAATATCTCAAATTCGACGGACTATAGAATAACAATTGCTTAAGATTATGAAAAAAATACTAACTAAATAAATTAACAAATTAGTAAATTAATTAAAGGAGGAAAATTTTTCAATTAAAAAAATCTAAGAAAAAAACCTTTTTCATTTGCTTTAAAAGCAAAGAATATTGTTCAAAAATTCTGCTTTCATTTTTCCGTCGTGCTCTTTACTTCATTCATGTCACATTTCTACCAAACACAAGCCTAACATGAGAAATAACTATATATTTTGGAGTGGCCTTTTTGAAATCAGAACAGATTTTTATAGATGATTTATAAAGAAATTCTTATTTTATGTTACTTAATAAAATTTTAAAAGAATATATAGAAAATATTCTCAATCTCCAGAATTTGATGTCAAATCCTACGATGTACGAATTTTTCGTATAAATGTATAAAAGTTTACATTATATTGATGTATAAAATGCATTAAAACTGTCTTATATCATCAAACTATTCGCACTAAGACGTCCAATGTCATACGGCCAGCAATTGTACGATCGCAAAACATTATGTTTCTACTGCCCTCAACAATGAAGACAAACTGTTACGATACTCTCTTAAAGCGATATTACTTAAAAAATTTCAAAGCATTTTAGAGAAAGAGAAACAATGAATATACCTAGTACCTGTTATCAATCGTATATACTTTACTTTAAAAATACAAATGCAAATTGTTGCAGCTTTTATATTTTTTTTAGCGGCACCGTGTACCCCGCACATGAAAGAGTAGGCAGAGGAACCTGAAAACTTAGTGTTAAGACACTCCGTTCATCGCTTTCCATGCCGCGCTTTGCCATGTCACCAGAGCGAGGCTATGAACAGATTAAATATTCCATTTACTCGAGTAAGATCGAACTTACAACCTGTCACGTTTACAGTCGCCCCTGTGCCATGACCTATATTAAATATATTTATTAATTATAGATATTGAAACAATTTAAGAATAAATGCATTTAATGTAACATATTATTCATTGTCATTTGAATAATAAAGTTCAACGTCAATTACGAAAGGGTTCTAATATAATATATTACATAATTGTGTCTACATCTGTATGGAAGTGTAAAATAATTATAAACACGATTGAAAGTTATTTCCTTTTTCTCTTCAAATTCAATTAAAAGTAGTTCGATATAGTTCAAACAACTTCTTTGTTTTCTACAAAACCATTGAACTGAAAAACAATCGCATTGCTTTTATTTTACTCGTGATTGTAAAACCAACACCGCGCTGTAGCGGATGTTCCAATATATTTCCTTATAATGTCGAATAAACTTAGTCAGGTAACAGAAATCGTAATCTATATAACATAAATTATACAGTAATATTTTCCATAGAACTATAACGTAATGCCTATATTATATTTAAATAAAAGAAATACATTAAAAAAAGAATATAAATCTATCATATTTTTGTTGTGTGCCATAACATTTACTTGGTAATTTTATTTTATATTAAAAACATTCGAGTCGCAATCATGTAAAGATATTAGAGATATTAAGGCGACGCTTATATTCGTTGAGTTAGAAACAATGCGCCATAAGTTCTCGTAACGGAACGGAACGGAACTTTAATATCGGTGTAAGATCGTAGGGAAGCTATGTAGCAACATGATGCTGTTAAGGAAGCTATGCTTATTTTGTATAAAAGCTCTGGTTAAAATGTATAACATAAAAGATTAAAGGGATAGCACTTATTCACTCTATCTGTAATATTTCCAGGCATACTATTCTTACTCTTTCAACTTGTGAAGCTTAATACGTAAGCCTAAAGTAAATAAGTGGAGAAAATGTCAGTTAAATGTGTTAATGACCGAGAAATATGTTAGCTTGTGTGTGCCAGCCCACTGAGACTGCACTATTATTTAAAGGAGGACCTCCAGTTACAATGGGCCCATTGGGTACTAGCAGTAAAAATCGTCATAATTCATCGGATGTAATGAAAATTTGTATTTTTCCAAATCCTGAGCACCATATTGATGAATGTACCAAAGAAAGTTTAACATCATTGAAATTACTACCTTCATACGCAGATGCATCCGGTAACCTTTTAAATCTCCGCAAAATAGAAAGAACGGCTAAATCTACTAAAATTCTAGTAAATCCTGTGTGCCCAGATAGCGTTAGCGATGACAGTAATACTTCAAAATCGGCTAGTACAAAGTGGAATGGTAAAAAAAAGCGGCTAAAGCTTGGGTTTACTAAAAAAGACAAAACAGACAATCCCAATGTACAGAATAAAGTAATTAATCGTGACGAAACCAAAGAAGATAAAACATCTATATCGTGTTTTAAAATCAAAAGCTGGGAAGATAAATCACGTACTAACGAAGACAGAAACTCAGGACGGGAAAATTACACGAATGAAAATGCAAGCAATTCAATGAGCGCAGAAAAACCCGATCTCATTAGACATTCGAGAAAAAATAGCAAAGAGACATTAATAGACGAAGGCACTATGACTGACGCATCCTTGGGCGCTGATCAGTTTGTAGTAAATATTGACAGTGCAACGACGGTTAAAAAGGAAAAGGTAAGTCATAATTTTTTTTTCTCAGTTTCCTAACATAGATAGTTTTGGTGAACTATTTTTATGATAATTTTACCGGTGACTTTGTTTCTTCCATGAAAAAGAAAAAGGTGTTTATAAAATATAATATATAAAACAATCTATTATTTTTTCGTTTTGTTCGTAGAATTAAGTAATTGTTTACTTTTATCTCCTATAAACCAACCACACATCTAGAATCTATGATTAGCTATGTATTGCTATAATTACTTGGCTTCACGCTGTATCCCGTACACGGCAACGGCAAGGCAGAGGGAAATTGAGAACCTAGTGTTAAGACACTCAGTTGAGTTCTCCACTTTCCGCCGAATTTGAGGAATTGCGTAATATTTGGTGAAATTCAACACCGCGTTTTACGTTATAGTGCTAAAAAATTAACACATTTAATAAATATTTAAATAGAAAATATTAAATATTTCTTTTCCTCGAGTGGGGATTGAATACACAATCGGTCGCGTTTACAGTCACACACTTACGCTGCGCCACGACAGGGCTCATCGTATAATACTGTTAAATAAATCTGAGGATCATGACTACATACATAAGAACACATAATGTATGAATGTTATTATTACAATGTTACTAAATGAATATGAAGATATAAAATGTGCCTCAATGATAAAAGAGTGATTAGTTTTGTAATTTTACATAAAATGGAGTTCATTGTTAGTATTTCTGTCGCCTTGCGCGGGTCAATCTGTATGCTAATGAAGCTCGGAAACGTTCTAGGCTTCTTTCTCTTATCCTTATTACTTTTATCTGAACAAATGCCTGTCTATTTTATATTCAAATAAATTATAAAGACTTTTGTAATGTAATATTACAAAATTAATTGTTCTACTTTATTTTGTGGCTTATGTAGAGTTTTTTTTTTGTTTATTTTACAGATGTTATGCGATTTATAGTTTAAGTAGAGGAAGCTATTATTGTGATGATTATTTACTAAAAGCGTGGGTCATTTTTCTGTCATTAGAACTGTCTGTAGGTATTGAACTCCTTTTAAATTTATAATGCTTCAAAGAAGAAACGTAGTAGGTCCAAAAGACTAATTGATTAGTCTCTTACGTTTTCTGTATAATAAATTGTCTAAATGTATATGATATATTATTTTATAATATTGTAAAAGAACTTCTCATCTCCTAAATAATAATTTAAAACTAAAGATTTTATTAGTTTTAGTAAAGAAATCATAACATAATTTGAAAAGACAGCCCTGCCAACAGAGGCTTTTCTAAAATATACTTTAATTTATACCACTTCTATAAACGAAACGAAGTCAGAATAAACCAGAATATTCAATTATAGAAACGAAACAGATCCTATTTTAAAAATTGTTACTATTTATTCAATAAATTTTGAGTAAATAGAAAGAACAAAAAATATTGAAACTTATTCATTAAAATATTTCATTTTTTTTTCTATATTACCTACCGCTATGAATATTTGATTATTATTTACTTGGTATGAACATATTAATATTATATTGTGTAGTCTATTCGAAGAAGGAAGTTGATTCAAAGGAATAGCTAAGTCATCTGTTAAAAAATGGTGTGAAAAAGCCGAGTGTCATCGACCAGTTTTCATGAACTAATGGTTCTGGAAAATGACGGGGCGTGACTTAGGAATGAGGCCTATGAAGAGTTCCTCTACTTTTTTCTTGACAACTTTCTATTTGAATCTATTATGCTTTATATAAACGTATATATATCCATTTGTACACTTAAAAACATTATATAGGTATTACTTGATTGAAATTTATAATTAAATTTTAATATTTTAAACTGTCTTTTATAGTGTCGATCATTATATTAATGTCAATATAAGTGGTTTTTAGTAATTATACCACAACTGAAAGAAAATTAGTAATTACACTAATAGTAGCAGCACGTTAAAAAATGGTACAACAATGAATCATTACTCAGAAAAAGTTGACATCTTATAATAAAGTATCTATGAAAGAAAACTATTTTATACATACTAATAGTGTGTTTTTCTAATATTGTAACCTAAAACTTTTCAGTACCTCATAACTATTATAAAATATTGGAGTCTACTTTTTGTCTGAAATGACTTTAATTATTAGAAAATAATATAGGTAAAAGGTATTTCTCTTTTTATTTTATTGAATCTTCATTTCACGAAACCTTTCAGAGTTTGTTTGCAAACTTAACCCTTTTTATTTCGTAATTAAAAGTTTTCGTTTGTTTCTTAAGGTTTTATAAAACTTTACAATTTTCCTATTTTGCTTTTGCGCTTTTGTAATTTTACAAGTTCTTTATTACTGTTTTAATATTTTGTCCTAACAGAATAAATTCATTTTATTTCTGTCGTAGTACTTTATGCGCTCTAGCTTCGAAATGCGACAGTCATTAAAACCAGGTTTTTGCCATAAGTGACGTTGTCCACATATGTACATACATATCTATCGATATAATGATGCAATTAAGTTTAAATTAAGTTCCTAAATATAAAGGTTTTTCTAAAATTTCGAAACTAAGATAAATTACATATATTTTTTTTTTACTTTTTCTGAATTGTTTTGAATATTTGTTGCTTAAAAAGATATTCTAATCTATTTTTATTAAAAAAAATAGTAAGTATATTGTTTTCCGGAGCACCAGAGATTAAATTAGTTGAGCTTTAATCAGTTATGAAGCTTACTCGGAGTTGGACGACTGCTGGCTTTGTTCATAACTTATAAGATAACCTTATATTATATTATTTTTAAAAAATATTTACTACACATTTGCAATAATATTTTTTATTACAGTATAAAATTATTTTGATAGCAATGATTTCTGATAGTTTTATTTTTCTTTTAGTCTTTCACGCTAAATTCGGGAAATACGCGATGCCAAATAAAATATTTCCTAACGTACACACACGTTTTTTAAAGATAAATATGTATTTTCACTGATATTTGAAGCTTAAAGCGTATATATTTCTAACTTCAAAGCGAGTTATTTATAATTGCTCCACAAAATTTACAAATCTGTTGAACGTTAAGTTCTATTCTGTCGTCTCTACTTATATATTCAAAACATTAAACCGATTTCAGACTCGGCATTAGAGTAACCAAATTGTTATAGCCATACCCATCGACTGTGTGTAACAGACCTAAATAAACGTGACACGCATGTTGATAAGAAAAATGGCTATATACAATACTGTTACTTAAAATCCCTTTTGTCTATTAACTCGTTTAAATAACTATCTGGTCATCTGCTAATAAATATATATTTAATTAAATATATTCGTATCTGCTTCTGGAATTAGTAATTTAATCAAGCTTTAAGTTTGATGCTATCTATTACTTTGTTTGTTTCTTTGTCCGTTTTGTTTGCAAATATACCTTATTTATTCTTAGATTAATAACTCCACGTGGCTCCACGTCTTTCATATATTTTTAACAATAATATTTTTTTGCTGCTATATTGGGTAATAGATTACGATTATTGCCATTAACATGAAATATTTAATAAAACACGAAAAATACTTTAAGTATAAAATTTTATATAAAATATTTAAAAGGAATCCCAAGGGTTACTCGCAACCGAATCGTCCGAGATGAAAAATTGGATCCTATTATATACGTATAGCAAGATATGTATATCTACCGATGAAAATGATTAGCGTTAGTTTTCATCCATGTTGTTACGTTTATCTAATATTTAAGGTTTAAGCGTATGTCTGTCAATATGGTAGTTATCAGAGTGAAGAAATGTAAGTTATAATGTCACATTTCCTCGAATGGTAATCGTACCCACAGCCAGTCGATTTTAGAGTCTTAAGCTTGCGTCTCATCGGCACGACAGGCCTCATTTGGCGTTTTCTATTATAGATATTAAATATTTTCAGTTCCTCGCTCTTAAGTTTGAAGTTGAGTTTTGCCACTCAACGCGTAATATATCGAGAATTCGATAGAAAACTGGGAATAGAGTTTTTTTGATGACAATGGTCAGTTTTAACACTAGGCCCCCGGGTTCTACGAAATATATAATAAATGCCAAAAATATTAAAGTAGAGTTCATCGTGGCACTGTGTTTAACTACAAACGCAATGGTTGTGTGGTGGATCGACACTTGGGAAAATGAATAATTTTCTTTTCCATGTTCTGGTACCTCTACAAGATGGAAGTTGACGCTTTACATCAAGTACGGCGTTTTGTTTCGCCATTCCATAAGCAATGATTTGAATTCCGACGACAAGCAGAAAACCGGGTATCTTAATACTGTGTTCTCTGCACCTAAGGCGCGTAGCCAAAAAAATAATGGTACATATTGCTAGGCTTAATTTGAGCTTTGCATTTGTGTAAGTAATTGTAAAAGTAGAGCCAGAAAGATGGCTGAAATATAATTTATTATTATAAATTATTAAGTAATCCACAAAAAAAAAAATAACAATTCTTCTACGCTTGATATTGCGGATACGATATTTTTCTACATACGAGAGTAAAGTTATGCGGATATTATTTTACTCTCCTGTAATGTGGCGTTGGAGTTAATAAAGAACTTTTAATCGAACTAATAACTAATCAAGAACGTTGTTAGGACCACGATATTTTTTTATTTTATTGCTTGGTTTTAGTGCATTTCTTTATTCTTGTACATTAATAGTGCCTACTTTTTTTTTAGTACCAACTTGATCTTTTGAAATCTGTCAAAATACTGAATAAACCGATGTAGGTAAAGCAAGTAACGTTACAACTACACTATACATAAATAATATCATGTGTAATTATATCACTTACACAAATGTAAAACTCAACTTAGATTTCGCTGACTGTTACTATATGTATTTATTATTTACCGACAACCAGAATATGCATAAACTGTAAATTACATAATGATCATTATAAGCATGAAGATTAAAATGCTTTTAATAGTTTAAAATTCAGTTTCCATCGCAACGAGCTCATTTCAGACTTACGCACCGATATATGTAGATTGATTAACATTTTAATTAAAATTACGTTTATGGGATATGTTTACTTAATAAGCGATGGGATTATGGAAAAGTCATTATTGTGACATTTATAAAATATTGTTATTTAAATCCAGCAACAAGTCATTCTTACTTCGTATTATTAATGATACTTTTATATCATATAAACCTCGCACGTACACGTACATAAAAATTTAGGTAAGTAAGGGCATTTGGTTAAGAGAGAGGACTGCTTGTTTTTTAAAACGGCGGAGGACAGGCTGTTCGCTTCACCAATTTAAAGCGTGTGTGTGTGACTACTTAAACGCTTTTTATTAATGCGGTGCACCACGCTTCGTTTTTTTAATATTGAATGTAGTTACTAATAGGTTAAATCTCATTCCATAACGGCTTAGCTATGGAATGATCTTGATTTATCTTTAAATATATGTAAATTTTTTTGGTAATATAAGTAAAATAGATCAAATTTTGGTTAAAACAACCAAAACGTTTTACTTACGTGATTTGCTTTCTCTAAGGATATGCGTAGACCCGATATACGGGGCAAGAAGTATACCCACACATTTTAATTTTCGATAAGTTTTTAATGTTACCATTTTCTTATGTTTTCGTTTTATTTTTATTTATAGAATAATATTGTTTATTTAAAAATAATACTCATTTCTTTAATTTCATTATTACGTTACTTAGTGAAATTACAAGGTTAAAATCCGTCCACTGGCCCTGAACATTTCTATTTATGACAGAAGACATATTGCTCTTTACTATTAAAATATTATATCTCTGTAAAAATATAAACAGTCAATATCAAATTATAAAATTGTTTTATTTACTTTTTATCGTTTATCTGGAAACCAATAGTTTAAAACCCACAAAACGAATTTAGGCTTTAACTCCTACAGGTCGGTTATCGCTATATAATAAATCTGCCGGCTTATCCTTCGTCTAAGTAATCTCTTGTTTTAATTAATGTTTTCTATAAATACTTGTTCATATTACTGCTTTGTATTGTTAAAAAAACTTAAAGATTTTTGCAAATGTAAATTTAAAAAAGATACATATACAAAACTCTTCTGCATTTTTGCACCAGCTTTTCTCCAGATTTCGAATAAAATGTTTAGTCTAACAGTGATAGAATTCTACCTTTGTAAAATATACAATTCTGCAACAAAAATGAGATTAAAAGATATTGAATAATTAATTTGAAATTATTCGTAGCATTACTTATGGAACTTTTAAATATCAAAAATATACGCAATACATATAACATAATATGAACCACCTAACACTTGTCGGTTTGAACAGAACGTTCATAAAATATGCTAGATCTACATTTTTAAAAGATATTGTAGGCATATACATACTCTTTGCTAATGAGAACCTGGCCTTTATTAGCTTTACGCAGAATAACAAACAACCACTCCCAAGTCAATAAATAAAACATATCGGCTTTATGCTTCGACCCTCACTTACTGATGAGTTAGCGCTAACCTGTCTGGAAAACGTATATCAAAATGCTTATAATTTTAAAGCACTTTTGAAAGTTAAATAATAAATATCACTACTTACTTTAATAACAGCGAATTTATAAGTATTTGCTAGCATCTTCTGAATCTACTTTTGTAATTTATTTCTTAATATATATTTTAGAAAATTAAAGATAAATACATTTATTTAAACAATTATTATCAAAGATGGTTTGTGGTCAAAGGGCTCACTGTAAAGAAAAAGACAAAGAGCATCCAGTGAGAACACATTCCGTTTTTCATTTAATCTAATTTAAGTAATACTTTATATTATTTGGTAAAAAGCTACAAATCGTATCTTCTCGTATATTAATGTGCACGTAATTGCAAACAATAATGAATTTTATTTTGGCTGCCTCGTTTCTTGCGACATAGGGCGGGCGGCGCTATTTATTTTCTGGACGAAATAAACGTCCCCATTTTTCTACTTACGAATTGCGCTAACATCACTTCTAAGATGGTTGGGTCGGCCCTAAGTGTAGAAAAGTGTTCCCTTTTAGAATAGGTCAAAGCATGACCGCGTTGGCTTTAAATTGCCATTTTCATGGACTTGTACGTAGCTGGCGTGACTTAAATTTTTAATTCTAGTCTGTAGCGTCTTTTATTTGAAATTCGCTCTTTGCGATACTTGACTTTTCACAAGCGTTAGGCGCTAGGGAAGACAAAGGGAGAAAAATAATGTCAACCGAAAGAATAGGGCCAGAACAAAACAGGTGAGGCAGGGTGTGCTATTGTTGTTATATATGTATAGTCTTGTTGAAATTAGCCTGTTTTTATATACTGGTTACATAAAAATGTGTTTTTTATAATTATCCCTTTGCATTTTACTCTACGGATACGAAAAACTATGAATATAGTTTCTAATATTAAAATATGTACAGCGCCGTTTGCCACGAGTACATTATTAATAAAGCTAGCTAAAACAGCATACAGAAACTATATTTTGATTATAAATTATTAAAGTCACGAATCTTGATGGAACGTTTTCAATGTAATTATTTGATAATAGAAATGTAGAATAGAATAATAATTTGTGGTATCTTATTACTTATTTCTATAAGAATTAATCGAATATTCTCCTAATCGCTGAGGCTCAACGAAACCTGAAAATGAGTAGTTAATCCTATAAGTCACAAGTTACTCCAAAGTTAGTAAAATATTTATTGCGGCCTTTTTTGGCTTATTACGTGGGATCGTAATAAGGTTGTTACCTAAATAAAGGTTATCGCTATAGACGAAATTAAATATTGATTACTTTTTGATTTTATTTTGATGTTTGACAATGCAATGTAAAGTTGTAATTACTTCCAGTGTTACAATTTTCTCAGAAATGGCAAATGTTAAAAGAATGAAGACTATTTTGGTAGATAATGTCATGATCGGCCATTTTACTTATCTATTGCTCAATTTAATTTAAAATATTCCAATAATAACACAAACAAAAATCAACACAATCAATGTAAATCATATATCTCGTTCAAAGTTCTATTCATTTATTTAATGTATTCCTTGCATTATTGCTTTATAGAGATAAATCAAAATAATTATGATAATTATAGTTAGCATTTTTTTAAAGTAAATAACTGTTAATATTACTTGTTGCAAGATATAATATATTTGTTTATTTTAATACATTTCGTTTTAAAACAAAATTATATTCAAGCTTCAAGTTGTATGACGGTGAAACAAACTTTTACAATTAATTCTTAGCGGCATGCCATATAAAATACCCTGAAATTCTTGCTTGTAAAATATTTATGCTGAAAATTATTATTGTAAACTCGACTTTAAGTGTATGATAGTAGGCATGTATTACCCTGTTCTTGCTAATGATTAATACGTTGTATAATGTAAACAAATTTTAATTATGTTATTTGTCGCAATCATTATATTTAATTTTGTCTTTATATTAATAATAATGTTAAAATTTATTAAAAAATATACATTATTCTGTTCCAAATTAGAGGATTAGTGAATTTTAACTTTTTTCATATCATTAGATCATAGTTTATCGGTAGAGTAAATTTCTAAAAGTATAAATAAAAAAGAGTTTGTAGCCTTTGTACTTAGATGTTTATGTTATATATTTTAGCAGATTTTTTTATAATTTCAAGCTGTTTGTTTCATGGCAAGATAGACAGAGGGAACGGGGAACATTCTGTGACTATCAAGACACTTCCGTTCCCTCCTTTCCGTTGAATTTTGTTTTGCATCGTTACTAGAATACGGAAATGAAAACATTAAATATATTAATCCCCCGAGAAGGAAGCCAACCCACAACCGTCGCTTTCAAAGTTGCACATTTGTATCTCGACGCTTTGAAGGGCTCTTAATCAGAAATTAAATTTGAAATTTTTAGTTCAGTTTATAAATAAATATATGCTGGAGGTATTTATGTGAAGTAAAATATACGAACAAAATTGTGTTTACAAAAGCCAGCTTTTATACTTTAGCCTTCACTTAATTCAATATTTCACCTTATATTCTAGTTTCAATTGTAATGTAAAATTCCCTACTTCCGAATATACATTTCCTATCTCACGTATAATTCAATATTCTATTTGATGCATGCGAAAATTTAATTTGCATTTCTAAATGTTAATCTTAAACAATATTTCAAAATGTTAGTACAACCAGCTCTGAACATAACATAATTTATGAATTGGATAAGGCTTTGCAATGAGAATGAAGGTTTTAAATATTACA
Source organism: Eueides isabella (assembly GCA_019049475.1). Taxonomy (NCBI): domain Eukaryota; kingdom Metazoa; phylum Arthropoda; class Insecta; order Lepidoptera; family Nymphalidae; genus Eueides; species Eueides isabella. The sequence continues at coordinate 9,022,994 of CM032389.1, read as the reverse complement.
GGTGTGCGTCGCTGAAAGCAGAATCAAAAGACACCTACAAAATTTCTATAGTAGACGTTAGTTGTACCTGATATTACTTAAAACTTTATAGATAAAATTTAAACATTTTGAGTATAAATTAAGAGTTGAATAATAATACGCTCTGGTAATAAGGCAAAGCACGGCGTTGAGTTCCGCCACTCAACACGCAAGGCCTCAAATTCGACGGAAAGTGGGGAACGGAAGTGGAACGGAGTGTCTTAACACTAGGTGCCCGGGTTCCCTCTGCCTACCCTGCCTCGTGCGGGGTACAGCGTGAAGCTAAAAAAAAAGAAAAAAATAATAATACAGAATACGTATATTTATCGACATGGATATGTACTACACGTTTGACTCTCATAAAACAGATAATATCAGCCACTTTGTAGCTCTACATAGTTAAACTATAAAGAATATACTATAGAAATAGTATAAAAGACCTTTTATCGCACGCTATAACTTCGTCCGCTACGTAATCGCACTATAACCATTGCCTTGACCGAAATACACGTAGTAAAAATGTTACGTGTATTCAATTTTACTCTTCTAATATGTTTTTAACTTTAGTTTAATTCAATAACCGTACATTCTGGTAATAACGAAATAAGAAATATGATAATTGTTATGTATGAAAATATTTTTATATAATTCTAGCAACCCCCGTGATTTTGGTCACCTGATGCACAATTATTTACATTTGCAGTCCACTCATATCAATATCTATCGTTAACATTTTTTATACTTTTAGATATCATTTTTGTAGTTGTTCAGAAAAATAGTTTAATTTCAATAATATAACCTTGATTCTAGAGCAGAACTATCTAATAAAGGTTACGTAGTATTTTTGAATGTATATAATTATTATATTAGTTACTTTTTACGTATTTAAAAAATCATGTGTTTTTTTTTCAGAGTGGCTTACAACAACAATTAAAATAACTTCTATTAGGTTACATTTATTATCATTTTAAAATAAATATACCGAAAGGAACTATTAATTAAAGCTATTTACTTGTTAAATTGACTATTAGTTTATTGGTTTTAATTAATTATTTCGTATTTTTTTATAATTTTAAGTTATTTAGTGGTACTTGACTTACTTAACCTGTACGTCTTGTTCTCTTACTAAAACTGTATAAATCACCAGAATAAAATCTATCTTGTAAGTTATTTTTTATTACACTTTATGTCGGCATTGCCATGCCAAAACATCATTAACTTCTGTCATTCTATCGTTCTTAATTATTTATTTTGTTTTTAATGTATCGTTTCTTCACGGAAGTATATTTCAGATTCTAAGCTTTTCTATTATTTCAGATTCTAAGCTTTTATCATATTTCAGATTCTAAGCTTTTTTAATATTTCAGATTCTAAGCTTTTATCATACCAACATTTGATAATTTATGTTCTGTTCTGTAGTTCAGCCTTTTTTCGCGCTGAATACGGCAGACAGATGCCAAATACTTATCTTTGCAGTGTTTTTGTAATTCTATTTTCAAGTTCAATTATTACATATTTTAAATTGTTTCGCGTACAGAATGGACTGATCTATCCCTTTATTATACTTTAGTGATATACACTATATAAAAAAAATAACAACAAAATACAATATTTTGTAAAATGAAATCTTAATGTACGTCATTTTTTTCTTTATTTTCCACTAATTTATTTTAAAAGAAAATAACGTTAAAAAGAACTTACACTAAATGAAGTTTTAATCTATTTCCTCCGTTCAACCCTTATATAAATGTTAATATATACCACCTTCTTATATAAAATGTTTATAATATTACAAAGGAACAAAAACAAATACGTTCTTTGTTATTTGGTAATGAAATAGATACTTATAAGATATTATAATGTATTAATAAATTGTCTCTTCTTGCATATGTACACGTATAAATCAGGAAGCATGTAGTAAACAAATATTGAAGAGAAAACTTTAAAAGGTTTACTATTATACTTAACATAAAGACGATACTTTAGTCCATCTCGTCGAGGATACTAGCGCTCAATAGGTTTAGGTAACATTAAGCTACTTGACGGCAGATTCGAAGATTAAGAGTGCTCAAACCGTAGTGCCGCTTTTACTAGCGTATTTTTCATTGTGCCTCGATGTTATATTCATTTCTATATTTTTATATTTCAACTATTGATTATTTTATCGCTGCGCAGAGGCACAAGCGTGTGATTGTACGTGACAGGCTGTGGGTACGATACCCACCTGAGAAAATAAATATTTTTAATGATTTCATTTCTTCGCACTGGTAACAACGCCAAGCGCGACCAACACCACCCAGTTCTGCCACGCAACACGCAATGCCTATATTCGGCGGAAAGTGGGAAACAGAAAGGAGTGTCTTAACTTTAGGTTCCCAAGCTCCCTCTGCCATGTGCGGTATACAGTGTGAACCTAAAAAAGACTGTTTACTGTGTTACTTTGTTTGCGTGGATTATATGATCATTCCATTAAGTATTCATCATAATTAGAGTTATAATTTCCACATATTGCTGGTTACAACAATATTTCGAAACCTGCCTACTATTCAATAAATTCTCATTTTTAAGCCAGATTTCGTCTACTATCTTTTGTTGCACATGCACATGCAAGTAGCAGCAAACTGGCAGACAAACAAAAATATAGAAACATTTTATTTCTTAATCATAAATAATAAAAAAAGAAAATTGACTTAAACTTGATTCCTTTTGAAAGAAAGGATCCTCAAGATTTTAAAGGAACAGCAAAATAAGACGAGAGAATTCAATTTTCGCGGATCATTCTTTTTTGACGTTTAACGATATTGATGAGATGTAATATTTTTTCTCGCGTGTCAGCTTAGCGAAAGTGAAAATTGTAAAATATACAATATATTTGGAAGCTGCCTTATAAAATGGTAATAATCATTATAAATTAATTATGTTGAGTCCGTTGTGACGCAATGACACAAGCGTAGAGTTACGTCACTACGTTAGCTATCACGACGGTTGAGGGTCGGAAAATGATTTTATTAACATTTCCTTTTTCTCATCACTCAATATGTAATACCTAATTAAAAATTGTAAATTAGGGAACGGAGTGTCTTAAGACTAGGTATCGTATGCCTATACTGTTATATACGTTTTTTATATTAACATTCATACGTATTCATGAACAATTGTGTATAATTGTCTCTACGTTGTTTTTGAATTAAACTAATCGTTACTGCGAGACCTTGACCCACGTCACGAACTTTTATCCTTGAACTTTACGTAGCGCGTTTCTATATAAAATATGTATTTTTTTATATTTTGAAAACAGTGCAAATTTTAGGTTATTATTTCATGTATATTTCTCTGTATAATATTCTTATTAAGTCAACTCATTTAAAAAACCATAGACTGTTCAATAAGGTTTTTAAAACCTCGTTATTCCCACAAAATATTATTTCTTAGGCATATATAAATTTTACAAAAGTAAAAGGCAAAACCTAGAAGTACATAACTTGGTGTCAATAGAAACTAAAATCATGTATACAATATTTTTAAAAGAAAAGTTTTGTGCAATACACTGCAATATAAGGCGGCGACTGCGTCAATGTAGACAATATATACATATTTTATATGAACTAAGTTTGTGGCAGGATGCTACGTTATTAATTTCCAAAGATATGGACAAAACATCATTTCAATCTGTTTGGCAAAGTGCCATTCTTCCTACTTTTCAGAACATATGCTTACATCTTTTCCATGCGGCTGACTTACATATAAATTCATGAGACCAATAAGCCGCACCTAAATTGTGATTTATTCTCTTTGTGTTTCGGTACATTTATAAGGAAATTGCGTGTGCTGGGAAAAAATAGAACATCAAGTAAATCCTTATCTATTTGTGATATGCGTGAGTAAATAGATCAGTGCCAAATTTGAAGGTTTTATCCCAATATATGATGAAAAGCAAGAAGATGGACTATACGATAACATACATTTTCTAAAGTTAACATTCGTCTTACTTATTGCTAAGACTCAGAAGAATGTTGGCAATATACGTATTTTAAAGCGTTGTCCTAAAGGCAAGCTCGCACGATCCATCTTATATTAATTTCCTGCTAGACGGTGCTATTAGCTTTTTCGTTACACTTTCATGTTCTAAATGATTTTAATTACAAAAAGTACCATTACATTAACGTTCATTACATCCTACGTCGAAACGAGGTAAAAATTCATTTGGCTACTTTACATATTTTTTATTATGTATAATGCTATTATGGAACTTTCTGTGAAATTTGTTATTTAAATATAAGATGAAAACTACTAAAGTTAAACATAACATAACTTAACTTAAGTCCTTTTTATATTGTTATGAATAATCATACAAAGAGTTCAATATTGTCGATTAACGCCAGGAATTGTGAGATTGAAAGAACGATTTTTTTGCAAATTATTTATTAATAACAAAACATTTATTTTGTATGGCTGTTCCTTTTTTATTTTATCAGAATTAAACTTTGCAATTGCATTTTCAGCACATATAAAATAAAAAATAAATGCTTTACCAATAAATAAATGTTAACTCAATTAGATACCACGTCGAAACGTTGTAATCTACTAAATTCAATTTTCAATGCAACGCGATTGTTACATATTTTAAATACAATCCTTTTAACCGAATTAATCGTGTATATTTGGTATTATATGTTTTTTGGAAAAATTAACGTTTCGAACAATTTGCAGCAGTCCGTGATCACGGGTAGACAGAGACTGATTGTCTATCAGTTAACGTCGGGTTTCCAAAAAACATAAATTAAACATACGCTATTAATACGTTTAAAAGATTATTTTACTATTAAAATATATAATAATTATTAAAATCAAACATCTCATTATAAAAATTAAATATTTAATGAATATTTATAATTAAATTTTTACAAAAATTTATTGATACCTATAAAATAAAAGTTGTTTTATTATTTTTTGCTTATTCAAAATGTATTTTATTAGGTTAATGAATGTTTTTCGTCTATTTTAACAAATATTTCCTTAAACCCATTCATTTAGTAACAAGATCGCTAGTAAAATTTTCTTACTTGCCACTTATAACAATAATATTTTAACACTCCAGATAATTTCTTAAACATAATTCTGATGAATATTAAACTTGTTAATCACTTTCTAAATATATTTTAGCATTGACACTGAGTGACGTCAACCACGACGACCATTCTCGAGTGAATTAAGCTGTGAAGCGCCAGTTTTACTCTAAGCGAGCAATTAATTTGTGTTAGTTCTCTGTACCTTTGAAGCGCTACTTGCTGAAAGTGGTTTGGAATTTCTCAACTATTCTGTAAACATATGGAATGGACGGTAATTGACCTTAAAACTTGTCAAACTTTAATGACCAGTTGCGGTCTCACAGTAAAATTCTGGCCTTAAATAAGCGAATATAAAAATATATACTTGTATAAAATACACTGCAACTGTCATATAATGAAATAAAGAGAATTCCTAGTATTTTCTAGCTGCAAATAGAAATATAAATATAAACGAAAACTATTTCTGGGCCAAAGTAAATGTATTAGGTACTTACAAACTTTTGATCATCAACTCACTACTATGGTAATTGTGAATTGATGACAATCTATTTGTTTATTTATTTTTTCAGCTTCAGGGAACTTGAGAATTTAGTATTAAGACTCTCCCTTCTATTCCTCACCTTGCACCGAATGACATTGTGTGTTAAGTTGCGAAACTCGACGCCGCGTGCGTTGCTACTAGAGCAACGAATAAAAATTATTAAATATTTCATTTGAAAATATTATATATTCTATTTTCTACTGCACCCAGCAGGTTATAAATACTCAATTATAAAATCAACTCTAAATCTTTATTGAAAGTTAATCTATAGTACAGTATTTATCGCGATCGAAGTCTTTGCAGATTCACTATGTAGCAAAAGCCTCACAAGGACAGAATATTAAGAAAATAATAACACAATAACACAGTGGGGAACGGAAGTGGAACAGATTGTCTTAACATTAGGTTCCCAAGTTCCTTCTGCCTACCCTGCCTCGTGCGGGATACAGCGTAAAGCTAAAAATAATAATAATAATAAAAAACACAAGTAGGAAAATAAATAATGTAATTAATAACTTACTTTCTTATTATTTTTAAGAATTTACACAAAATACTGGTTTAATTTTAATTTTTATTAAACTTAGCCAAAATCCATTTATATAGGAAGCGTTGAATATATTGTATTTAAATCTCTGAAAGAACTATCAGAAAACCAATTTCTCAAGTAATATAGTATCAAAATTACTATACACGTCCCCTATACCTGATGAAATATGTTGGCCTTTCATGTATTTGAATTGTGTGTCCACACCAATACGTTAACCGGACGAGCGCTATCAACAAGTGTCAAGATTTACATTTTGAATACCGGCTTATCCTACCTGGTAGATTGAACACATCTGCCAACTTAATGTACATGTACGCTTGATGTTAGACAATCTATTTATTATAAGACAAATACAATTCTATTGTATTACATTAAGTTAAATTAAATTAATAAATATAATTTTATGAATATTTTACAAAAGACTTATCTAGCCAGTGTTTAATATATATTTATTACGCTTCTTAGTTAATTACTTCTTTAATGTTTACGTTTGGGCGAGAAATTCTAAATCGAGATCAAGTTACTGAGTCCTTTTTGTATTCCCCGCCTACCGTGAAATATTATAAAATAAATAATATTAAAAAAAGCTTATTTTATTAATAATATACACTATCTATAACTAATTCCTTACATATTAGCTCATAAATATGTATGTATAAACTATTCTTGAAGTCGTATACGTAATTTGTATGCCACCAACGTTAAAAAGTCATGCAAATAAAAAGTAACATTTTTGTACTTGCTTGTTCTGCAGTATACACGAATGTGAGCCTTGTTTTGAAATTGAATGTCATGTTTGCAGCCGCTGTGTTTTTAACATTACATTCGTGTCTATGCAATGGCGTAGCAGATTCCAGTTTATACATACTGGTAAAACTCTAATTTTTATGTTAGAACTTTTAAAAATGCATCAGTATTATATTGCTACCCAACAGCTCTTTTATAAAGTTTCAACTTTAGTTACTTCCTACGTTAAATTTTTAATAAGATCCGTTCGAAAGTCTTTTGACTTAAGTTGACCTCGGAACGTATAATTTGTTTGAAGTTGAGGATCTCTAAATTATCTTATATCTTCGGCAGAGTACAAGGGTTGGTAAATATTTCTGATTAAGCTTGGCATTAAACTTTATGGATAAATTTTATAATGATAATATTGTCTGTATAGATCTACTAACGACTTGAATATATTGACGTTCTTTTTTAATCTTGCTATGTTTATCACATTAAACGAATCCAAAAATGAGAAATTTGGTGAAAAATATTATTTAAACAAAACAAATTAAAAATATATTACAATTTGGCCTGTAAGCAACAACTAAGTAAATACCTTACATTTCAACAGTGCATTAAATTGTAACAGGCTAGCAAGCCAACATCTGTTATCGCAGAGATGCACTCATATTTCCAGCTTAAGGTATCATATTCAAAGGTCATTGGTTGGAATTTGTTGAAAAAGTTTAAGCCTATAAATGTAATAAAACTTTATATTTATTATTTTTTAAATTTTCTACGAGAAAGTGACATTTGTTGTATTTGAATTATTATATTTTACTAAGCAAGGTGCATTTAACATGATATTTTCATTCTTTTCTATACTGAAATATTTACATTACGTTTTATTAAACTATGATATCTTATATATCAATTTTCTATGAATATCCCAGACATTAAGAAACGAAAAGCTTTCTACTCAATAGACATAAACAATACATAGATGTAGACCCTCTACGCAATGTTCGTAAAATAAAGTTTGTAAAGCTTTTGTATATCATTAGCTTTATTAGCTTTTCCATGAATTGTTTAGACTTTATATCAAATTGAATTATTCATGAAGGGCCGATTTTAGTGTAAATCGTTTTTAAAAATTCGTAAGTTAAGTATGTTCCTTTTTGCATATTAATTTAATTATATCTTTACTATTACCCTTTATAAAAATAACCTCATATCTTTCATCATAACAGCATATAACTTTCCATACATATCAAGATCAGAGATTCGAAATATGAATGGAAGACATAAAAATCATCTCTATCCTAAAAATCATCTAAATATTTATAACAGCTGCGAGCCACGGAACATTGTGCTTATAATTTGAACTAAAAGCGTAATTAATAATATTTAAGCTCAAAAGATTAAAGAAGAATAAATATTATTTACTATTTCCTTCTATTATAAATTTAATAATGATCTACCTGCAAGATTTACTACAAAGCAAATTTAAAATGAAAACTTTTTGTCTGCAGTTGGGGGAAGGGGTGGAGTTAACGCTCGGCGAGCTCCGGGCGATGGCGCTCCGACAGCAGCAGCAGATAGACACGCAGCATCAGCTCCTCTGCGCTAAGGAGCAGAGGCTACGGTACCTGAAACAACAAGAGGCGAGGCAACATCAAGTAAGATATATTCATATTATAAATATTTTATTTTTTTTAGCACAAAAAAAGCTGCCCTCAAAGCACCGGCATAATACTTGAGTGTAAGCTCGACAGTCGAATTTTTCGTTGCTGAATTTTGGAATGAATTATTTTTTACTTTCATAACAAGTGAATGTGCGGCGTTGAGTTAACATTGGTCGAAACGGTGTGTGGTTAATACATACTAAGTTTTGTCCGCGTTCACTGTTTTATGCGAAATCTTTAAAAAAACAAATCTGTCTTCTGTCCATTGAGAGAGTATAGACTAGATAAGACTTTTTCTATTCTAATCGCTTATGTCTATAGACATTATTTATTGAATTCGATATCGAGAATATAATAATTATAAACGTACATTTAACGGTGTCGGTAATTAAGACGGTTATGGATCAGATACCCATTTGAGGGAATAAATTATTTCCATTTTGACAATGCGCATTATTTCAAATTTTGAACATAAAGAGGGGAAAGGGATATTTGATATCAAAAAAACTGAATGATAAGTCCCCTCCCTACATATCTATAGGAGGGGGTGGTGCTGTGTTACCTATCATTCGTTTTTTTGGCTAGATACAGTGTTACGATAAAAAAACAAATATTATTACATAGTTTCTATGTATCTACGATTAAGTTAAATAAAACTAAACATGTAACATTTAAGCCTTATTACGATGTTTTAAAAAAACTTTTATGTTGTCACGTACCGCCAAAGGATTTTTTATAATGGCTTTAAACGATACATTTAAACTTAGACTTGAGAACATAATCCTATGATTCATATTTATTCATTATTGATAGGATTACGCTCCTTGTCATGATTTATATATTTTAGGCCTTTTATATTTCCGGCTCTGTGTTAAATATTTTTACGTTCTATTATTATTTTAAATTACTTAAATTTTAATACATCGTCATTGCTAGGAACTGACATAAATCTTAATTACTTGTGAGGGTTCCCACTTGTTCTAGAATCGTACTGAATCAACCTTTTAAGTTGGTTATTGCTGTTTAAGTAGTATTTATATAAGTAAATGAATTATACATATTTATTCAATCAAAAAATATATCTTAAGATTAAAAATAAAAATTGAAACAAGTGAACTAAATTTGTCAGAATTACTAATTGTCATTTATTAAGTAAATTATATTACTGTTTCTTACAAAAAATATTTATCCTATAATTATTATAGGCATTATATAACCTATAATAATTATTTAAAAGTAAATTTAAACCGTATGTAATTCATGCGTTGCAGTAAGAACTGCGTCAAAATAAGCGTATTTTACTGCGTGCCCTACATTTCTGAAATGAAAAAGCTTTTTGAATCGAGCTTTTGACTACTGAAATGTTGATAACTAACCATTAGCTCATATACCTTTATTATTTATTTACGAAATTATTATGTAAAACGAGAAGTGAGTGTTCATTAATTACTCTTTTTAAAGTATGCAAACGGCCACATTTGATATTCAAAATATTTAAAGATGCCATTTATTTGGTGTTTTGCCAAAAAATATTTTTATTTTCATTTTTAAATGGGAACACATTTAAATATATAATTACAGTCTGGCTTAGCAAAAAATAAAGTGTGACTTTATTTTTAAGCAAAATTTTTCACTTTTAAGTTTAAGTTAAGAAGCATGATAAATATATGATCACAAAAGGTACAGCTTTCTTGTTCTTAAAAAAAAGAAAGTATGTATTTTTTGCTATTTCCAGTGTTTTGCTAAGTTAAAAGCGTAATTTAATTTACTTCTTGTGCTTTTATTATCATGAAATTTGCCAGTAACGAGGTAGCAATAAAAGCAATAAATAATAAAGAATAAAATTGTAATATTCGCGGCGTTGAGCCCCGTCACTCAACTGGCAATGCTACAAATTCGACGGAAAGTGGGGAACAGAACAAAGTGTTTTAACACTAGGTTCTCAAGTTTCCACTATCTACCCTGACTTGTGTAGGACATAGTGCGAAGCTTGAAGTAGTACTATAGAAGTCTGCTCAATAGTAGCTTGTTCTCATCAATTGTGCTTGCAAAAATCTATTACAATAATTGAGAAATGTTGAATTTATGTTAATGCTAGACTCCGAAATCTCCATCTTGGAAAAGGACTCCATCCTTCTCCATTTCCCTCATTAGAAAGATCATCGAGTTTAAGTGTGCCCGTCATATCGGTCCTGACATATTTGTTTTATTTCTCCTAACAATGGAACCGAGACACAGCTAATGAAATTCTAAGCCGTTTTTATCTTTTTATATTAATAATGTATTGTGACTAAATATTTCCATAGTATAATTAAATTTGTGTCTATATTTAATAAAAGTCGACCAAAATGGTTTCCATGGTACACGGGACATTGTATCTTGCTCCACAAAACATAAGGTTTTCTTTGTCACTGCAGTCTATTTTATATTTTTGAAATGATTTGTTTTCTTTCTTAATTGGCTTTCTTGGTTCATCATTCAAGAAGGGAATTTGGTGAATTGAGATATATTTACTTTGTAACACAATAATGTACTTGTTGTTGATCTTTCGCAAGGTTACCTTTCTGACTGGAATACCCATATTGTCTAAAAATATTATATGTATTTTAGAAAGTCGTGATCATATTAAAACCTATTTAAGCACTTTATACTTCTTCTTCGGTGAGTTTATATACATTACTTATTTGTTACTTATTTTTTGCATTTGGAGCGATCGTTGGCAGGAACAGAGGCTAGCTCTTAACTAAATTAGCTTAACGCTTTATTCTGTTTATATCAGGATGATAGAAAATCGAATGTCTCGACACGCATTTCTGAATCAAATCATTAAGTCATATTTTTTATCTATTTTTATGTAGACTGCAAACAGAAATGACATAATACCTATTTACAAAATATTTACTCGTAAATATTATAAGGCGTTTTTTGATAATAGCACGCCATAAGTTTATCTAGAATATGCTCGTTTACAACATAAACTTAAAACGTCGAAAAATCTTGTTAACATTTAAAAAGTTATTTACATTCAACACGCTTCTTTACTCAAAATGAATATGGTTGTGGGTGAAGGATACATTTTATTTACAATTCGAGCTCGTTTTTAAAGTTCAGTAGATATTTATTTAAAGGCTTTAACTTGGCTCTGCTTTTAAGTTACATTTGGTTAGTTAATTTGGAAGTCTTTAAGCCTATTACGTATTTAACAGGCCCCGTTTATTCCTTTCTGTATTCAGAATAATAAGATTTATGGTAATGATATTAGATTATTATGTAATATTATATTTTAGTAAGCAGTATAATTTTAGTAATGCCTACATAAATGTGATAAAATTTTATGCAATGTTATCTTTATTGAGTTTATTAACACAGTTTGAACAGAAATGTCATCCATTTTAATTTTCAAACGCCAAAGAGAAAATAATTTTCAATGGGTCCTAATAAATCTCATAACTCGGAGCTGGACGGCGGCGTTACGCTAATGCGATATTTATCGCTCCTAAAATATACTCTTCTCAAAAAATAAAGTACAAGTGAAACATAAACAAAATTATCTCGATTTAATACAAAGTAACTTTAGAGGTAAATATTATTTCATTTTGTCTCTGGGTTTCAATAAAATGAGTGTTGATGAGCTCGCTTTTTTGCTTTTTTTATGAAAATATGTCCGCATAAAGATAAATATGCGTTTGTTGTGGATATATAAATATTTTTCCTTAAATACAAGTTACTTTGAAGCATTAAAATATTGTGCTAGTCAAACTTCGTAATTTATTTTCACCGCAATATAAAATATTGCTATAGCAAATAAAATATTCCCAACAAAGTTTGTACCTATATTTTGCAAAATTTTCTGTTTAACATACTTTATATTATATTATAAATGTTTATTGGACGTTTAATGAGTTTTCAGATTCTCTTAACCAAATAGGTATTTACTGTTTGATATATTAACTTAACCCAATTTAGCAAGCGACGCTTTCGTAGAAATTTAACGAAGCCTTTCAATACATGTTTCTATGTAAACTCCCCACAGTCACCACGCGCTCTGAACAATTTCCTCATAATTAAATACGAAGAAATCCATGGACGCTCCGAGTTTCAGAAGAATCCCCTCATGGGGATGGGGAGATATTGCTCAAAGAGTAATACAAATCGGAACATTTCAATACGTTTTCCTTGTATCGCTATTATTTGGACGTTCCTAAAGGACTTTTAAATCTGTATGAGCTTTTGCGATGGTTGTTTTAATTTGTGGTGTTTCTTTATTTTTTTGAAGAAAAATAACAAATGTATTTTTCCTTATGTTAAATAACTTTTTAACATATTGTCATACTCAAGTTTGTTATTTGTTGTATATTTTTTTATCCAATATATTTTTTATAATATTTATATCATTTTTATTTTCGTTACGCATGTGTCCACAGATATTTATCTGTAATTCAATAAATAATTATAAAATGAATACGTTGATAAGGTGAAACTGTAAATGAGTTTCGATCATATGATTATATCGATCTGTTGTAGCGCACAGGCACAAGTATGCAATTGTTAACGCCGACAGTTATCGCCGATATATTGTATTATTATTTATTATTATTTTTACTGAGTATTTTCATTTAATATTTTTTTTACCTCACTCTGGTAACAAAGCAAAGCGTGTTAAATTTTGTATCACAATGCCTTGAAAATTCGGTGAAGAATGGGGAAACGAAAGTATCTTAATAAGATCGGAGTGGTTTAACACTAATCACAGGTTTCCTAGCCTACCCTACCACCCCACTATGTGCCTGATGTTATACAAAAAAAAATCATAACGATTTTGTAATATACTTATACATTTTATTTGAAATATGTAAATAACGATGTATTTTATTAATAGAACTATAATAAACAGCAAGCATGCTTTGTTACATTAGTGAACGTGTACGTAAGTGTACAAATTGTATTGAGGTTTATATTATATAAGTATAAGCCAGTAAATTTTTCGATGATATACGTCATAAGAGTTCCACTATTCCTGATCTAAGTATTTGAAGCTATTTTTTGAAGGTCTGCATCGATACCATGTTATTGTATTATAAGAACTACAAAGTTTCATGATGATACACATATATTTTTAAATAGTTATAGTTTTTTATAAGTTATTAAGAAGTCTAACAAACATTTCCAATACAGGTGGCGGTAGAGGGCGAACGGTTGCGGAGGCTACGAGAGCGTGTTGAAGCGCAAGAACAAAAGCTACGGCGGTTACGAGCGCTGCGGGGTCAGCTCGATAGAAACAAACAGGCGAATATCGCTCTTAGTAAGTATTTTATTTTATAATATAATATTACTGTATACGTTATATATGACACAAGTTTTGGTAAAATTAATTTAAGATTATTTTGATAGCAATTATAATAAATGACTAAAATTAAAATTATATAGTTAATTATTTTAATTTTATTATATTGAAATTTTATTACTAACGTAACGCAATGAAAAATTTACTCAAAATTTGAAAAGTACTTCAACACAAATTTTGTAATTATAATTATAACCAGACAATATAATTTTCCTTACATATTAATTATGACAAAGTATGTGAGTGATTGGCGCTTAATTTTCTAAACGTTAGAGATATATTAATTTCATTATAACAGATCGCAATTTATAAAGATTTATATACAATCAACGTTTACTAAATTACGAGTACGAACTGTATACAGTTGTGTTACACAAATATCAAATTAAGGTGGGCGGTTAAACTTTGTAAATGTTATTATGTGTAAATAGAAAAATAATTTAGTTGTGGCCCTTAATATTTTCTATTTGAAACAATAATTTTAGAAAAAAAAAACGAACAAGTGTTGGTAATTAGGTAGAACTGGAAGACGAAACTATTAGAGTATAATAATTTTCTGTTATATAAGTTTTAAATCTGTGAATACACAATAAGTATTTTACTGCCCTTATATCGATATTGTCTTTCAAACAAATATAACAAAATCATTGTCAGAAGTTAAGCTAAAGCCCATTTATCAGAATGATTTCCGAGGGTGTTTACAAGTAAAGCGGTTTGTTTGGAGCGCGCCCAGTTAATCACGTAATTAATTGTCCTTTACGAAATAAATATTTTATCTTCGTTCTAATATATATATCTGATACTAAAGAATGATTTTTTTTTTATACGAGACGACATTTTTATAAATTTCATTACGAAAATCTTAAGTAGAAAATACATATTTACTACTTAAGATTCCATATACATATATGTGAAATATATATATATATATATATATATATATATATATATATATATATATATATATATATATATATATATATATATATATATATATATATATATATATATATATATATATATATATATATATATATATATATATATATATATAATATTATCGTACTTTAAAGTCGGAAGTTATTTTGGAAACTTAATATTCATTCACACAGGTTTGTCGTAGCGTAGGGGCACAAGCAGGTGACGGTAAAAGTCACAAGTTGTGGGTTTGATCCTCACTAGAAGAAACGAATTATTCAATATTTTCTTATCTCTTCTTCGCACTGGTAAGGTGCAGCGTTGAGAGCCGCCATTCGACACACAATGTTGGTGAACGGACACATCTTTACGCTGTGTGATTTTGGCTTACAATAGGATCACCCTGGTACTGATGGTGTCGTAAGAGCCGACTAAAGTACGTGTAGAAGAGTCACGTTGTCGACAATGGCAACACGCATGGGCAGACTAGGCCGGATTATTACCACCTCCGGCTTTTAAAACCAACATTAAAGTAGAGACTTTGGCCACTGCGTTTCTCATTGGATATTATCGGGCCCCGGTGCCCATCCACCTTAAAGGCCGACAAAGCACCTGCTGGCGTTACACGGGGCCGCGGGCAGCAGTGATCACTCACCATCAGGTGACCCGTACGCTCGTTTGCCTTGGCTTTTCCATAAAAAACAACAGCGTTTTATTCGAAAAACTTCATGCCTTACCTTTTTACTTCGGTTTGCGTATTGAATTTATAATTTACTCGCAATATATATTAAAATGTTTCTGGATATATGATGTCACTATTGTACTTTATTTTCTGGATAATTTATATAAGTTATAATAAGTATGAGAGTAAAACTAAGAAGATCAACATTATTTTTATAGATATTAATAATATTATTTTAAAATAAATTTAAACTTTGAATGCATAATTCTGTATGCAGAAATGAATAAAGTATAGAAAACGTTCTGCTTACCTATCTATAAATACGTATAACAATTTTGCACATACTATTATAATACATTGTTTTCATTTCCCTACTATTCCCAAAGGATGCAAATAAATGAACAGTTTGTTGCAAACTTGACCAGTTATTCGTGAAATTAATCCTCTCCTCCTGGGGCTTTGCTAAATATAACCCACGTTGTTAATTATCTCACTGGTTAACCTGATATTAAAATTATAATTAAGGAAAAACAAAAAAGTTAGTAACTTTTGTGAAACAAACAAAAAGTTAACGTATCATAATAAAATCTTTTCTGTAATACCTATCAAACTAATTATACGCTGTTCTAAATTGCACTCATTTACATTATTGTTTGATTATCTGATATTCAACGCCAACATATGAATTGACACATATTGTTTACGGGCCTGTCGTGGTGCAAGGGCCAAGCGTTTGACTGTAAACGCGACAGCTTGTGGGTTCGAAACCCACTCTCTTAGGAAAATAAATATTTAATATTTCAAATTAAATATGTAATGTTTTCACTTCTTCACTCTTCTTTCTTTTTCTTTCTGGTACTAAGGTAAATGGCGGCGTTGAGTTCCGCCAATCAACATGCAAGCCTCACATTCGGCGGAACTTGGGGAACGGAAAGATGTGTCTTAACACTAGGTTCCCAAGGTCCCTCTGCCTACCCTGTCATGTGTGGGTTACAGCGTAAAGCTAAAAAAAAAGTCTCAACATTCTATAACGACTTCCTTATTTAAATTATCAGACAATTTTAAACAAATCAATATACTACTAAACTTAAATGTAAAAAGCGTACAAATTTAAGTTTAGTAGCAATCAATATATTAATTTTAGTAAATTACGAGTATATTAACAAGCTATCTATCACCCGAAGTAAAATTATTGTTTGTGGTGTTTGTAAGTTTCACTGTATACCACATGTTTACTATATGTATGTAAAGAGACCTTACTGATAAGATATCCTTTCTCTGCTTTCTACACAAATTTCGAACTCAGTTATGGCACGTGGCAATTTATTATTATTTGAGTGAAAATTTGTATATAATTTGAAAATAAAATAAATATTATAACAAAAAACAAGATTTTAATTAACCGTTATGTAACAACGCGCTTTGTAATATCTTCGTTAACATGGTTTTGGTGAAGGTATCACAAGTATAAATATTTTATGTTTATTTTGTTCAACTTATATCCGGAACATGACAGGATAGAAAAAGGGAACTTGGGAACCCAATGTTAAGACAATTACACTTTGTTCTTTACTTTCTGCCGAATTTGGGGCGTTATGTGCTTGAAAATATTTAATATTTCACTTCTTTCAGTGGGGATTGAATCCATAACCTGTCGTTTACAGTCTCTTGTGATCCTGTGCCATGAATATTTGACTGAATTTTCTGGATCAACAAGCTGTTGTGCAGCTATGTCCTTCACTGAGGTGATTTAATTGCGCCAATTACAGCTCACAGGGGCCCCGTGCATTGTTATTGCCAGATAAACTCTAGGCTTCCCATGATAAATGCTTAGGTATATCGAAATGGAACCATTAACTGTTTAATAAAGTTCTAGATAAATTAATAAGGTTTATATTTTCAATAATGATATGATCCTCAAAACTCGGAGAATAATTAAAAGAAATGTGTTATTGGAATTCTATTGATGAAGTTGAATAATAAAACTGTGCTCACGGTTAACTGTTAACACCAATTTGTGTTGATTAGACTCAGTGCGAACCGTAAAGTACTTATATAAGAATTCTATCATCTTTATTCAAAACGTATTTCTATTGAGTCATAAACCCCACCTGGGGCTCCGTCACCTGTCAACCGGATCATTGTGCCTTACTGCCTTATTTATTTAAAACTTAATTAAACTTCGAAATTATAAAAGATAAACAGTTTCAACTTTTAGTATCGCTTTGTTTGGAAATACGAGTAATTATGTATAAAACAATTAAATATCTCGCGGATATTATGTGAATAAGTAATAATTCTAGATAAAAAGTTGCTATGAAACATTACAAAAGTTTACATTATTTCTTGAATGAATTTAGACTACAAGGGTTTTAGTTTACATAATTATAATAATAATATATGAGAAGATAATCAAATATGCTTAATTTGGTTGCCAAGAAACACTTGTTAATATCTACGCGGGAATTCAATTAGAGCGTCTATAATTGCCTACCGAATGCTATAGTGCACAAGACACTGAGACTTCCAATTAATATCGAATCTGTTAGATAATTTAATTTCGATGATAATCATTTCTAACTCGAAAACTAAATTTATTCGATTCTTTTTCAATACATATCTTTTTACATTATCAACTGTATCTGTTCTTTTGAAGTCGATGTGTAGAAAAATGTAATACAAAATACTATGTCTGTTTTATAAGCGAAAATACCAAATGGAATGTCAATGTAAGGTCTAACGTCCGGAAATAGCATTCCTACTCGTGTGTCTTCTCTGTGGTCTGTTTACCTATGTCCTCCTGAAAATCCACGCTCAGAGTGCCTGCAAAGCTTAAATAAAACATTCAGTTTTGTTTATTATATATATTTGCTTTCTTTCAATTATATTAAAAACATGAAATTGAGGCCTGTCGTGGCGTACAGGTAGTCGTGGCTTATTTGTACAGGCGTACGACTGTAAACACGATTAGTTGTGGGTTCGATTGCCACTCGAGGAAATAAAAAAAAATATAGTTTCGGTCTGGTAACAAGGAAAAGGATGGCGTTGAGTTCCGTCACTCGACATGTAATCCCAGAAACTTGGCGGAAAGTGGTGAACGGAACGGAGTGTCTTAAAACTAGATTCTCAAAATCCCTACCCTGCTACGAGTATGTGCCGAGTACAGATGGAAGCTAAAAAGAGGAATTATATATAAAGTCAATGTTTATTAGTCAATTTATTTTTATCGATTCTTAACTACGGTACGCTTCAATAACATAGTGTAAAAGCCGGATAGTTCCCTCGGTGAGATACATGCCCCGGTTTTTAATACACTATGTTAGGTGTATAAGATGTTTTGGCGCTTTATTACAATAATTAGAGACCCCCCACAGGCCTCAGTGCCGCATAAACCATCGAAATAGGTGACGAAGTTTGTTCGTGGGTAAAAATCTGCTACGGCGAAATCTTGACGAGTGCTAGAATAATGTTGGTAAGTAATCTTTATAATTTTAAATATATTTTTGTTAATGATAGTGGTTTCAGTTTTTTTTGGCATTAGCGTTTTAATTATATTGTTTAATACGTTTTACAATTAAATATTTTTTATTAATTTTGCAAATAAAAAGGGCAAGTATCCGCATCAAAAAGGATAGTTGCCCTACATACTTTCGCGGATAGTTGCCCCTATAGTGGCTAAAAGTAATGTTACAAGCGAAGACGGATCTTAATTTTTTTGTTGTTTGTTCGAATTTTCTGTGATTAACATATTGTACATAAAATATATATCTATTTAACTGTTTTTTTTTCACTTATTCTAGATAAGCAAAATGTCTCGCAAATATAAAGGAAAAGCCGATGTCGTGCCACGTAACAATAACTAGACAGAAGATAGTTTGGTTTTGACAGTTTGGAAAAAAAAATACAAATTTACAATTATGACACTAGTGAAAATTAAGAAAATAGCGTTTAAAGAGAAATAAAACTGAAGGGCTACCAATAAAAAAAGGACGAAAAATCGATAAAAGAAACTCAAAATACATATAAAGTTAAAAATAGAAATTGAATAGTAAATACCACTGAAAAAGTTTCAATTGATAATTATTGTGTAGAATGTTTTGAAAATTATAATTTAACTAAATTAAAATCAGATTAGATTCAATGTGTTACGTGTAGAATGTGGTTACATAAGACATGCATAAGATTTAACAATGTTTGTTTCAGATGTGAAATGTTAGAAACCTTAGCTTCTGGTGAAAATTAATGTTAATACCAAAATAACGTTGATTACCAAATTGTTGTTTTCTTAAGATAAATGCTAATATTTTATGATAACGTACATACATAACTTTTAGTTTAAATGATAATTTAATAATTTAAATAATAAGAATTAAACACTATTTAATTAATGAAAATGATTATTTTTATTGTTCTCAACAAAAGATCTCAGTTGATTATATAATAAATTATAAAGTCTGGTAAATAATGAATAAAGATTAAATGTATAAATTTCTTTTTATTCTTAACAAATACACATAAAGTTTACTATCCCTGAGGCAAGTATCCTCCGAAGCATTTTCCATGCTATGCTACTATCCGCCATAGCAGGCAACTATCCCTTTATTGAGAGGACAAGTAAAACAATGTTTTTTAAAACATTGCTATTTATGTATATAAAAATAGGCTATCATAATAGATAAGAGACCTAAGTTTTGAGATTCCTATTAAATCACTTTCAGCAAGTTCGTATTTTTGAAAAATAAACCTTTTTCGATAAGTGAACTATAAGTATATTGTCAAGCTTTCAGGGTAAATAACGTTGTATTATTATGGTATGAAGTCAACAAAAATGGATCACTAAATTATCAATAAACGTAGCCACATAATTTATAAGTTCATGCACCGTTGCCTTACAATAAAACTGCAGTTGTGTTCACGTGAAATAGAAAAAGGTTAGTTTGGGCGTAAAATATGTTTCACGAGTGGACGGAGGCAAATGGAAATGTCAAAGCAACATTTATCTATTAACAGTGACCTGAAATTTTATGAAATTTTTTTTGCTGCTCGCTGCTCGGTTAATTTAGAACAACGTAAATAAAGTTGCTATGCTTTCTTCTTAAAATATATATTTTAAAAAATTACAAACGGATATATATATATATATATATATATATATATATATATATATATATATATATATATATATTCATAATTTTTAATCAAGTTTAGTTCCATTCGTTAAATCATATAAATTAATTTGTACATATTACTAGGATTTATGTGACAATATTGTTTGAATTTCAATTTTTTTGAACAAAAGAAAATACTGCTTACGAATATAATAATTTCATTGCATTACATATATTAATTGTAAACCTTCTTGTTTTAAATTATATTACATTTGTGAAATTGTAGTTAAATTGGAATCGAATACGATTTGCATTGAGATATAAATGTGATTCAATGTTACAACGTCGGAACTCCAAATAGAACGATCTTGATCCGATGTTATGACCTAGTTATGTCTAACTATCGAGTGATATCTTATTAAAAGTTGAAACAATTCCAATTCCACAAGCTTTACTTTATTTACAGTACATATCTACGTATTCATACTTTTTAAAATGAAATATATATATTTTTTTCATATGGACACTAATTTGTTTAGACAGAGTACTAACATAAGCTCTGTTTACTATAAGGTTAAAAAAAAATAATTATTCCTTTGTTACTTCGAAGGGATGTTTGTTGTTCACATAAAATAATTTTCTCGGCCTGGCTAAACAAAATATAATGTTAGGTTATGACATTCATACAATACAATAAAGCTTTATGTGAGCAGAAAGCAAAAAAACAATAAATAACTTAAGATTTTACTTACTTAGTTAGACTAGACCTTCACAATATACTCTGCACGATACAGAAATGAGTAAAGCATAAAAATATCAAAATGTTACTTCATAAATAAAGTAACGATTCATTTAGCAAGTTGTATTCTAGTAGCTTCAACATTTAGCATTGTTGACGAAGCTCATTTCTATAGCAACTAATAACCTTTTTTTTTACGACATATACATATAAGTCGGTATTTCGAAACAGTCTCAGCTTTTAAGGATTTTTTTAAGTTTACGACTTGACTAAATTGCGATCTAAGATTTCTTTTATAATACTAGAAGTTTATTCAAGCTATTTCTTAAAATATATTACTTATTTTGAAAATAGAGTAGAGATGTCTTTTTCTCTACCCTACTTTCATACTATATTTTACCGGTGTGAGGAGCATGATTGAGGGTGTAAAATTGTACTTATAATCTTATAAAGCACTTATTATATGACAAAAGCTTTATGTATGTTCAAAAGCTCTAAAACATCATCTATATTACATTTTACACAAACTGTGATAAAGGAAAAAAACCGATACAGATTTAATCTTATCTACTCCCTCATTCGTAGAAACGTTTTTCATGGTCATAAGATTTAGATACATTTTCACAGATTGTTCCTTTCATCATTCTTCGTTTTTACTTGATTATTTTTACATTTTTTCCCATAATAACAATTCAAACGAACAAGAATTGATACTTTCATTTTTCTTTGTTTAAATTAAATTATTTGTACAATAATAATACCTAATATTTACAAACTTACACTAACAGTATACAAATAGAAACTTGTGGTCACGATCACATAAGCTTTACTTGTAAACAAACAAGAAATTTAATGTTTCTTTACAATGACCGATACGATACATTCATTGAAGCGTTATATAATATATATCACAGGTGATTATTATTAGTTGGAATTAAATATTTTATTCAAATAGAAAAGATTTATTTAAGGAGTAATAAACATCTGTATGTTTGTTCTAAATTCTACTGCAATAGAATAATAAAATAATATCGTATCGTAGCATTTGTATGAGTTTCTGGTAACAAGCTCTTTTACTTATTGATCTTCACCAAGTTGTTGCGTGACTGGTGTCGTGTCACTCAGAGCTCGGTACAAGAAAATGTTGATTTGTCAGCTTTATATGTATGTAGTTACGTAAAAACAAAATATATCAAGAAGTCTAATTTAGTTTAAGGGGAACTCACACCTTACTCAAATGCGATATTGCTAATAGTAACTTACATGAATATAAATTTTGCTCTTTTAAGATTAAACAAATGCATGAAAGTATTGAATGTCATTAAATTTAACAATAATAATAACACTTAAATAGGTCAGCATAATAAGAATATTGATAGATTGTCATTTCATTCATAGTAATAAAATATATACATTGTTGACACCTTGTAACTATGGTGACTATAGTTGGTACATGTGGTGACCTTAATCACCAAAAATAAAATAAAAAGAATCAATATTTAATTAATCAATTTAAAAATAATCAATACGTGGGTTTTATTTCAAACTTTTTCCTACTAATAGTCTACAGTTCTTGTTTATTTCGTTAAGGTGCTTACGCATAATTTCGTTTATTAATGTTACTATTATGTAATCAAGAGTAATTGTTAAAATTTCATTAGTTTCATGTTCTACATAATTCACATAGATCGTTAATTATCATTGCTAAATAATGTAAATGTATTTTGTCTATGGATAATATCATGTAAAATTAAATATTTTTTTTAAATTTACTATGTCCAGTATTCTTAAATGACATCAAATTACCAACTTTTATTAAACTAATTCAATATGTCATATATATTTGATTGTAGTTATAAAAATACGTTGTGCTGGTTTTTTTTTAGTTTCATGCTGTATTCCGCACTAATGTTATGACACTCTGTTCTATTTGCCACTTTCAGCCAAATTTGAGGTTTTCCGGTGTGTGTTCCGCCGCTCAGGCGGAACTCAACGCCGCGCTTTGCCTTGTCACCAGAGCGAAGAAATGAATTAATTAAATATTTAATTCAAAAATATTAAATATTTCATTTCATCAAACGGAGATCAGAACCACAAGTTGTAGGTGTAAAAGCGTGTGATTGTAAACGCGACAATCACACGTTATTACACCTGGACCACGACAATCCTTAACCTTAATATATAATATTTAGAAATAATTTAGTTACTGTGCAAAAATTCTTGCTGGTAAAACCCGCCTAAATAAATGGCAGGTTTTATTTTTTATATTATCACGTATGCAGAATACACTCATATACAAATATCCATATGGTACAAAACATAACTTTGTTAGCTATTTCCCTTTATTTTCAATACATGTTAAAAGAACCGGAGAGCGTGAAAGATCATTTCTCATGCTAGCCGTAGTGAGATCTAAATCCCCTTTTGTTTTTACTTCTACACATCAATTTACGTCAGTTAACGTTTTTGTGATCTTAGCGCTTTTCAAAGTGAGGAAATTGTGATCATACATATATGCTTTCTCAGTCTGAATTTTTTTTGTGAGGTAACTTTTCACTTTTATTATATAATTTGCAATCATATAACAAGTCATTTTTAGATAATCTAAGTATTTTATTAGTTATTTGAAGTTTCAGGGTGTCATTTAAATCTATAGGGTAGTAAAGATTATAAGCTTCACGCTATATCCCGCATATGACTGGGTAGGAAGAAGGAATTTGGGAGCCTACTGTTAATTATATAGCCGAATTTGAGGCACTGCGTGGTGAGTAGTGGAACTCAACACGGCGCTTTGCCTTGTTACTCGAGTGAAGAATTGAAAATAATAATTATTCCATTTCTTTGAGAGGGGATTGAATCTACATCCTATCACGTTTACAGCCAGTCACACACGTGACGTGACCCTATGCCACGACGGCCATACTAAGAGTAGTAATGTTCTAAATATATTTTACATTTTTATGATACAAATTACAGTATTGAGCTTCACGATCCAATATGTTTAGATGCGGCAAAAGATGCAAAAAATAAGCATATTAATATACTTAATGGAACTCCTGTATATTGTGTAAACCGTACTAATTCACAATTTAACGTATGTAAATCTTTAAAATAAAATAAAATCAGAACTTCCTAACAGATATTTAAAGTTGTTAATAGAATAAATCGCTGTATAGATAACGCTACTTCCATTTAAAGCTTTCCATTTAAACGGATCATGAATAGCGATTTGTGATACGCTTCATATTGCCTTCTCCATTATTCGAGGCTCGAGGCCAGTCCTTTGTTTAATCGTATTTATTTTATCATTGCTAAGAAGTTAGCACTAGTTGTTAACATTTATAAATAAATTATGATATAAAATACATACTTTAAACTTCTAGGGATAATTAACTGTTTAATATAATATATTTAACCGGATGTTATTTTGTTTCTATATTGAATATATATACTTCCACCAGTTACACTAAGACATCAATCAATATGCATGTATTTAAATTTATAAATGATATTCAGCAATACGGGGCCGAATTAATTTTACCACCTGGGTATCTACAGTTATTAAAATAGGCTTTCATATCCATAACTTAAAATTTACTTAGGTTAGAATAGTTTATGATTTCCATAAACTATTGTGCTTTACTGAAATTGGGCCTTGTTGCCTAAATCCTAATCCCAGAAGATCAGCTTGTACTTATTTAATATTTTTTAGAGATAAAGGGAACTTTGTTTGATTGGTCAAACTTTATGAGGCGATATCAGTTCAGATAAAGCCTTACAAAAGAAAAAAAAAATAGGTAAAGAACTTATTCTTCTTAATTCTTAATTTCAATACAATCCAACAAAACCATAGAACATGAATATTCATGAAATATTTTTTTTATTCAATTAAATTATGCTGATTATAAACGGTCATTATTCATCAATCTTTAAGCTTTAAGCTTTTTTTATTCAGTTTACAGTTTTATCATAACTTACTAAGTTATAACACCTAAATTATATTTTAAGTAATAAAAAAAAACTATTCAATTTCATAGTATACTTACGTAATTAATAATATCGTTTTCTACGTTTATGCTTGTAACAAGGAAGAAGGAAGGAAAAGATACACGATATTAGTAAAATTGCATTAGACTTTGACAATGCTCATTATTGGTTGTGTTTCTAGAGTGAGAACGCGATAGAACCCTCTTTATTGTCTCCAGTAATTGAAAGGTCGGAGGTATTTCCCTCGGAACGTTTAAATTGGTCACAGCTGGGCTTTTTACTGTAGAATTACACATATTTCACTTTAATTGTAAATATAAATATATGCGAATTAAATATAAAATAATATTACTTTGGTTACAAATATAATGTAAAAAAAATAATAAATGAAACAATAAACTATAGCCATGCTGAGTAATAAGAAACGCTTCTAACGATGTTTACTACATACAACACAAGACCTTAGGACTTAAATTCCACTCCAGGGAGGTATTTATATTAAAAATGCAGATATTTGTTGTGGTCGGGTCGAATAAAGGTTGAATTCTGCCACTTATATATTGTGTAATTTATTTATTAAACTCCCAAGTTACTCTGTTTCATAGTGCCTGTTTTAAATTAGACATGATCTTATATTAAATCTTCATCAACATAAAAGTTATTTATGCTTCAAATTAAAATTCAAAGCCACTGTAGACTTACAGGACCTACGTTGTAATAAGCAGTGATGAAAAAGCCTGACGTAATATCAGCGCGAAAGATCCTCTAGATAAAATATGTCCCCATTTAATAAGATGCCACGTTCATTCAGTTTTTTTCTTTGTATCCATTTTAATTATTACATTTTACTCTCTACTTAATACCTAAACTTATATAGTTGTCAAGACTTGTACTCACTTTTGGTGATTAAATATTAATCACAGGTCACACAAACAGATCGGTAATATTAATATGATTATCTTTACTATATGTATAGTATATAGTAAGGATAACCATATTAATATTACCGACTTGTTCGTGTGACCTGTGATTAATATTTTATTCGTAATTTAAATCCTTTGAACGTATCTAATAGAAAAATATACAGCTATTTCATTTTCAGGTACGCGAACGGCCTTTGCTATTTTTTCTAATTGAAAGACAGATACGCTAATCTTATAAAAATCTTTGTTTGTATTTTAGTATCGTGTGAATATTAACATATTAATAACATTATCACTCAAAAAATGTGAAAATATATTTTCTATTTCTGTATATTCTTATATATATTCTATTTCGATTTTTATATATTCTATTTTACTATTAACAACATTTTGAAATTCTAGTAACCTATTTGATGGATTCGCCTTTTATTTAATAGAATTCATTTTACTTAATTTTATTATTAGTAAATGCAAGAATAAATACATATAAAATTATAATAATTCATTTAAAAGAATTAGGTTAGTATCTGTAGTAGGTAATTGTATATTAATTATTATGTTATATTTCAGCCAGTGACCTCGAGTCAATACGAGCACTTTTCAATGAAAAAGAAAAAGAGCTATCAGTTGCGGTGGCGAAAGTGGAAGAGTTGACGCGGCAACTCGAAGAGTTAAGGCGAGGTAGAGTACAGCCGGCACCACCTTCAGCCCATGAATTAGATAAACTGAGACGAGAACTTATGGTAAGTGCAATATATATATACATATTTATATATATATATATATATATATATATATATATATATATATATATATATATATATATATATATATATATATATATATATATATATATATATATATATATATATATATATATATATATACATATTTAAGACAATTTTGATTTTGCGAAATTAGATTGATTTAATAAAACTAAATTAATAAATAATTGCACTGTCACTCACTCAACTATACGCTGTATCGCGCTCATAGTAGGGTCAGGCAGAGAGAACTTGAAATCCTAGTGTCAACACTCTTTTCCGGTCCGTTCACCATTTTCCGTCGACTTTAAGGCATTCCGTGACCGCGCTATGCCTTGTTACCAGAGCGATGAAATAAAAACATTAAATATTGAAATTGAAAATACTATAATATTTTATGTCCTCGAGTATTGGATCGAACTCACAAACTGTCACGTTTACTGTCACATGCTTATGCCCCTGTACCACGACATACCTGAGATGGTTGTGATTTAAAAAAAAATGTTTATTTGTGTTTTATACTTGACCTTTTGTGTATTATACTAGTACGTGGTAATAAGTAAGTACACGCTAATGTATTTGAAAAGGTGGCTTCAAAATATGTGCTGTTATAAATATTATTCGCAATATATGAATGTATACTTAAACAATTTATACCATTACAACCAACGGCTAAAATACTTTAAAATTAATGATGTAAGAAAATATACCATTATTGCTATCAATTAAGTTATAATATATTTTTAATTTGAAGTACTCATTGTTGCAATAAAAAATAAAGTAAAGATAATTTAAAAACACACTTAAAAGAATTTCTATAATATAATTATGTTATAAAAAGAGGATTTATTTTATATTTTTTTTTTTCAAGTAGTACGAAATAGACATAAATAAAAAATAAACAAAAAGCGTTTTCTCTGGTTTACATTGTTGGCACTAGGCTTGGAAGGTCATCGTGAAAGTCGATTCTATCTCGATGGAATGAAATACTTAATATTTTTATTTCATAGTTCTTCTAACAAAGCAGCGTCGCGGTAAGTTCTGCAACTCGATTCCTCGAGAATTCAGAAAATGGAGAGCAGAACAAATTAATTTAATAAAAAAATATTTCGATATAGTATAAATTAGTTTTTAAAATGCAAATTTGATATTAAAATTAAAATATGCAAATAAAATATAATAACATTTTATTGATACAATACCTCGTATATAACTTGCTACGATTACAAGGATAATACTTTCATAGAACAATTGAAGAAGATTAAAACTAAATTGCTCCGGGCGATATTATCCATTAGGATCGAGGTCTGCCTTGTTATAAAATGATGTCATAGGTGCTAAAATTTCTTTAATGTATTTCACATTTGAATATTATCTAATTTAAAGGGTCTAGCTCCTGCAGAATAAGTATTGATTGCAAGAGCTTCTAATGATTTATTTTCCAAAATAGCGACAAATCAATTTTTTGCCTCTAGCCTTTACAGTAAGATAATTGAGATTTCAACTCTTTACGTTAGAGTTTATTTCCTCGATACTTATTGACAACATTTTTATGAAATTTATACTAATATTCGAAATTATAAAGCATATCTCAAAATATTTGAAACTATCATGTAAAATATTTGAAACTATCAGGAGTATAACAAACTTTCATAGAAATATGCCTGTCATGATCTGTCTGATGAAACATACGATCTTATAAAATCTATATTTTATCCGTGTTTCCTGTGTGATTCCGACTTAGAATAGTATCATCCTGGTACTGATGGTGTCGTACTAAAGACTAAAGTACGTGTGGGAGAGTCACGTTGTCAGCAATGGCAACACACAGGCATGGGCAGACTTGACCGGATTATTACCACCCCCGGCATTAAAAACCGGCGTTAAGTAGTGGTTTCGGCCACTGCGTTTCGCATTGATAATGCCAGGCCCCGGTGCCCGTCCATCTTAAACACCAGCAACGCTCCTGTAGCTCCTCTGGAGTTACACAGGACAGTGGGCGACGGTGATCACTTACCATCAGGTGACCCGTACGCTCGTTTGCCGTGTCTTGTCCATAAAAAAAATATGAACGGGAAAAGAAAATATGGCATAAGATAGGAAAAATTAAGTTAAGTAGTTGGAGCATCATACGGTGGCTAATAACAAACCAGTCGAATCGCATTTGATTGCAAAGACATGCTTGTTAACCTCTGCTGTTCCTATTACAAAATTAAGAGAAAAGAGGCGAGGCTTAGTTGCAGAATTGAATTGTAACAATACAATCAATAATGAATAATATTTTAAGAATATAAAGCACTGATTGGTAAAGTACTAAGTTCTCCACTAACTATACGACTTCATAAAATTGCGTGTAGAAAAGAGAGCCAGGAAAATTAAAATATTTATTATTTAATTTCCGAGTTAAAATGGAGTTAACTATTATACGTATGAACAGACAAAATGCTAATAAGTGTTGTTAATTTATTTCTTATTTTTTTCTTTTTATTTTGATAAAAATGTGTTCGTATGTACGTATTTAAGTATGTATATATGCTGTGTTTATATATGATTATATGTATATATACAATTATTGTATACTTAAATTTGTATTTACTCCTGCTTCGTTCAAAATTTTTATACGCTTTTTAAATTTAAGTTTAGTATTTTCTGTCCTAAGTGTGGAATAACACTTTAAAACATAGTAAAAATATTAAAGTAAATAGTATTCTCTCTTGCCAAACGATAATTCTTACGAGTTGTCTTTGGGTAGCGGAAATTTGTAAAAATCTCCCTACAGAGATGCTAACAACATAAATAAGTTGTAACAAGCGTATAAGAATTTTGACGGAGCTCGGTGAGAACGAATGGCTTAGTTGGTCAGAGCGCTGGAACGGTATTCCAGAGGCGCGGGTTCAAATCCTGCTTCGTTCAAAATTTTTATACGCTTTTTAAATTTAAGTTAAGTATTTGTTGTCCTAAGTGTGGAATAACACTTTAAAACATAGCAAAAAATTGTATTTACTTTTTATGATTTTGTTATAAAACAACGCATTTTACATATTTCTGCACTCTTTTATAACATTCAACCTTTCTTCTTTTTTGCCTGTAAGAAGTCGCTTATATTGATAAGGTCACCATCATTGCAAAAGTTCTTATCTTTAAATTATAATAATGAACAGTATTTTTTGTGTGTATATATTTTCGTAATTTATTTTCGTAATTAAATTTCAGTATAATTAGATAACGTAAATGAACTTGAAGTAAATAATGTTTTATATTTTTCTCCTTGTAATACTAAATATAATATTACGTTATAGACTTACTTTTAAATTATACTGTCATAATATTATTGTTCACAATTTATTTGAGTTTCGGATTTAGTTTCGAAACTAAATTTAGGTTAGTTTTTGTTGAAACGTA
This sequence comes from Eueides isabella, assembly GCA_019049475.1. Lineage (NCBI taxonomy): Eukaryota > Metazoa > Arthropoda > Insecta > Lepidoptera > Nymphalidae > Eueides > Eueides isabella. The sequence continues at coordinate 8,992,556 of CM032389.1, read as the reverse complement.
AAATGCTGATTTTCAATTAAATTATGCTTCGTTACCTAATATTGAATCTTTTACTGAATAAATACATTACAGAATACTTTTACAGTTCTTTGGTTTTAAACGAATGCGTAAATTATATATTAGACAACTCACTATGTATTGTATAAACATTTTTATATTGATTGTATATTATAGATTCGTGTAGCTTTTGAATACACTACCTTCGTGGTGATGCTATAGGTGTTTATAACGGTGTCACAAATGTTAAGATATAATAAGAAATTAATTTAACCACCAAGCGCACTAAATAGTTTCTCTACATTCGCGGCCAAGTAGGTTGCGGACAATAGGTCGTGCTCTACCAATATTACTTAAGCTTTACAACTATTGACGATTTATATAGCTAGTATTAAATAATATATTCTTTGAGAATCTATAAAATTTACAAAAAGGGAATATCATCAGACAAATCAAGTAAAAATCTGGTGTTTCAGTTTGAATCATGATTCATTTTGTAAAATAATTATTAATTATTTAAGAATTAATAATTTAGTCATATATATATATATATATATATATATATATATATATATATATATATATATATATATATATATATATATATATATATATATATATATATATATATATATATATATATATATATATATATATATATATATATATATATATATATATATATATATATATATATATATATATTAAACGTCACTTCCGCTTCGTTGTCTACAATTAAAACAAACTAAAAGATATTCATATTATATTATTGAACTTATGCGATAAAAATTTGTAAAATATAATAAACTAAAATACTATTTAAACTCCACACTTGGACGTTGTGTACTTTGCACACATAGTAGAGTTGGCACAGTTTAATATAATCAAATTCTGCTTCAAGCAGAAGAAAATATTTGATGACTACTATCACAACTGCTTTGTAAGAAATTAATACTTTAATCTATTATGTCATCAAATATTAGTAATAATAATTTGAATTTGAATATCATTTTTCCTAAGTGAGGATCGAGCCCACAACCGTTACGTTTATAGTCAGATGCTACTCGTATCTTACTATACCACGTTGGAATAACCGCAAATAAATTACCTACTTCATTATAGTTTAAAGTTAATTTTCTTCTTTATGTACATTGGTATAAAGAAATGTTTCAGCTACAAGGTAGGATATACCATCGCAAATAATTAAAAATTAATATATTATAACAAAGAAGCGGTATTTCACAGTAGAACGATGAATAAAGTAATATTTTTCCATTTGCTGTATTCTTCATACATAGTTTGCGATTCCATCTAGAGTATATTTTATTAAATCTTCTTATTATCTTATCAAGGTTTTCTTAGAATATGTCTAACTTATACTTATTGGGTATGTTTACAATTTATAAATTCACTAAGCAAAATATATATTATGTAATTTTTTATTAATTAGTTATTAATAATAACTTTTCTTCACGCTGTATCCCGCACGAGGCAGGGTAGGCAGAGGGAACCCGGGAACCTAGTGTTAAGACACTCCGTTCCACTTCCGTTCCCCACTTTCCGCCGAATTTGAGGCATTGTGTGTTGAGTGGCGGAATTTAACGCCGCGCTTTGCCTTATTACCAGAGCGAAGAAATGAGACATTAAATATTTAAATCGAAAATATTAAATATTTCATTTCTTCGACTGGGGATCGAACCCAGAACCTGTCGGTTACAGTCACTCTCAATTCCATTACCTATTTCAGATATCGTAACTTAATTTGCGAGCTGTATTTCGGGCTAATAAGGTGAAATTTAGTCGTCTGTAAAATTTCAATTCCTTTTATAGATCCCGAGATTCGTCTGGGGAGTTTAATAGCGTGTGGTACGTTCAGTGCCTTTGATTCAGATTCTAATTTGACAATTTAGTTATAGCTCGCGTCTCGCGTGGTGCTCCGTCCAATAATACTACTGACCTTACACGCCGACGGATAAACAAACGTTCAAAGTGTAGTGTTTATTTAGATACGGTGACGGTAGTAAAGTGCAGTACGCTATTTTTGGATTTCTCTTGGAAGTGTATGTATAAATCTGGAAGTTTATTGTGAAAGTGTATTAACAATTGTAGGACTGTGGAGATGTATGTACTTGAAGTTAGCATTACCACTTACTATATTTGCATACTTAGAAATACATTTTTTTTAATCCTATATTAAAATTTAATTACTGATTCTATTATATCGTTGAATGTTTTATTTTGCTGATTTATATATGTACTCGTATATATAAGTCAGCATAACGCTAAATTTATTTAAATTATTATTACTAGAGTTAATATCTTTGTTTTATCAATTTTTTTCACTCTTCTTTAGGTAAAACATAAACAAAGTCTAAGTTTAATAGAAATTCATATTAATAAATAAACATTTTAGAGCGTTACTAACGATACTTTAATCATGAGCTTAATGAATACTTCATAAGCTCATATGTTCTATAAATATATCTCTTTATGTTGGATCTAGAAAGCCAGTATGAATCGCATATAATGAATAGGCAAAAAAAAGGTCATTTGGCATGACGTGAATGTCGTGAAAGTGGTTACTTTTAGTGAGAAAACCTTTGGTTGCCTTCACTAAGTCAATTGTCCAGTGACATACACGGTAGAGTCCCTCATTAATGAATCTGTTTGATCAATAACAAATTATATGTATACAAACCACTAACACATTGACGTTGAACAAATATTTCGATAACTCAGTTGTTAAATTATTTATATCTAGGTATCTAGATTTATATCTATCTAGATCTAGTAAATATTTGTAATGCTTACCCCAGTGACATTTTGTATGAAACATGAAAAAGCTTCTAACTTAAGAGAAAACTTAGGAACAAAACCATTTAAGTTTTATAATGCTTATGTAAGTTAGTGGAGTATCTGCAATGGCATTAACGTGGAGGTCAGACATTTTATACATTTAAGTGTTTGACATATTGTAAATGTAGCTAAAAACAAAATTATTCAGTAATGGATATACCTTTATGAAAGTGAAGTTTTAATAATCGTTGTATAAAGTATGTTTAAAATTATCTTTTTCTTTTAGAACATGACCTATGATGTAGACTTTAATAGTTATTTTTAAATAATTCTTTTATAGTTTGGTTATAAATAATTCGAATATTTATGAAAATTTGTCAAAAGAAAAATAATAATATTTTTCATAATACTATATATTTAATTCATGCAAATATGATTAAAATTACTTTAAAACTGTATATTTATTTTTGTTATTTATTATTATTAGCTGTGCGTGTGGAGGTTGATATCATTGTTATACTCTTTAATTCTTTTAATTCAAAGCTTTAATTATCGAAATTTATGATGGCAATCTAACGATACGCCTTCTAAATAAAATTTGTCTCGAGAATTCCTATCTTGACAGACTTCGACAAAAGATTTCGTGAACTCGTTATAAAATAGTACTTAAAAAATCCTGTTTTTATTAAATATACTTTTAGGGAATTCCCCGGACTGTCCGGATATTACGTTAATAAAATACCTAATATTATATTTTGAATAAAATCGTATACGCTAGAGAATAAAATTTGTTGCCTACCTGACACATTTTTTAATATTTATTATACCTATATACAACTGCAATGAAGCCTGTCGTGGCGCAGGAGCAACAAAAAACAACGAGCGAATGTAAATGCGACTGGTTGTGGGTTCGATCCCCACTCAAGAACATGAAATACCCTACTATCTACATGTGCGGGATACAGCGTGAATCTGAAAATACAACTAAAAACATTGTGACCCATGTAGATTATGTAATTATACAAACTAAGGGAAAGCTGATGCGGTGGGAGCTTCATTTGCTTGCGTTGTGTTCCGGCACCCTTACTAAATATCTCGGAAACTTAGCAGAAAGTGGAAACAGAGTGTCTTAACACTAGGTTCACTTTGCCTACTTTGTTAGATACGGTAAAAATCCTGAAGCTGATGCACATTATTAAGTTGATTAATTTATCTTGTTCTCAAAATTAATGCTAAACTATTTGTGCTCAACTAATTTTCTAATAATGAACTACGCTTGAAAAAATATTAAAATAGCTATTGGGCATGAAATGAGTTCAAACAAATTCACGTTAACTCATGCGATCGTATCATATAATTGCTATTACGGAGGTTCCAAAGCCTCATTAATACAAGTGATTTTGCGAACGATGCAATCACAAACGAATATTCTATGTACACAACTTATAAAAAGTCTACAGCCCGTTTGGATTTTGCAATATAAATAGGTTAATGCTTTTCACTTTGATCAAAATAATATTTTCAAGAAATCTGGAAACTAAATATTTGTAGGATCTTGCTATGGTTTCTATATGGAGATTTTTTATTCTGAAACTAATTTTAGGCTAATTCTTACATTAATGTGAAATATGCTATTAATTTATATCCTATTATTCCATGGTATGTTTATCCAGTATTTTTAAATAAAATATTGCTTTTATCATCTGAAATATACTTGTCAACATTGTTCGGCCCTTACCTTCTGCCTTAATTAATTCTCTATGCCTAACCGTCAAATCTTTCTTCAGATGTCCCGTCAAAATTACAACTGTAACTTATCAAAAGCATCATCTATATTTCATAACATTATTGTTTTCAGTTAATTTAACGTCGCAACTTGCTGACGGAAACTCTATAAATTTCAGTGTCATGAATACTTAAAATGTAATTTAAAATCTGTCATTATTCTCGTAATTAGTTAAAACGCTTTTATCATTGCGTGACAAATTAATTTCACGGTACGCTATCCCAACTTTCTTTTATAAAAACGACTTTTAAATGCATGAATATACATAATATAAACAATTTTTTTTTCTTGTAAAAAATACATACGTTTGGCTAATAATATTGAAGTATAACATTATACCTATTACATATTATCATCTACACAACAATATTAAATGTATAAGTAATTTCATTAATAATAATTTAGTTTTTAATTAAGAAATATTTATCAAAGTCTAAGTTTATCTCACATGGCGTCCGAAACCAACAAACTTCAAACATTTAAAGTTTAAAAATTATTGACACTTATGTATATCGAATTCAAGTATATGTATACATTTATTAATATAGATAAAAGCTTCGTCAGGTCTATTTTAAATTGTTTTTGATATTCGATTTGTACCGACCAAAAATTTTCAATTTCTTTGACAAGGAAAAATATGGAAACTCAATGTTGTTGGGTGAATTCGTTGACGTGGAAAAAGTCATTCAGTCGGAATGGATACGGGAACGGATTGGTGGTCAGATAAATCGCCGATATAATAATGGGTTTCCGATTAAATTGAACTAGTTTATATTACTGCAAATCGATTTACTTTTTCATTGTGGTCACATTATAAACTTATTGTCCACCCCCAAACATTTTTCTTTTATTATATTGGTATTTTTAATATGAAATATCGTATATACTACTAAACATAATGTTCGTAATATCTATCTGTCTAATAATAAAATCTATATATTGGTATAGAATCGATATACTGATATTTTGTTCTCAATTTTATATATAAATTATAACATAGACGCTTTTTTAATTAATCAATTTTGACCGGATTAGTAGTCTGTGGTCGACTCATGACCACATACTACTGCAATGTTCGAAATGTCTGGTTGCAAAAATGTACAATATTAAATATATGCGAGTATTTTAAACGAAACACTTTTAACAAGATTAATCGCGTATATTGATTTAAAATGTGTAACAATCGCGAAAATCAAAGACATTATTATATATGCGAGTAATTCGGTTGAATTTAATCCATTTTAAATGTCTAATAATCGCGATCATCACAGATTTCATAACCTAGATACCGTTGTATTTTTACAGTTTCAGGTGTATCTTTTTACTTAAAATAAACTAAAATTCTGTTGATGTATTTATCAAATAAGAATATTGAATTTGATAGTAGCAAAAAATTAAGTTACACTGGTTAAACCTTATTAGATACGATACACTCTAGAAAACCTTGCTTATTGACAAAATATCAATCGTTATAAACGATAGCCACATCCAACCCAAGTTCTATTTCGATACTATTTCATTTGACACTTTTCAGCGGTATATCTGTGGTGCCTTAATAAAGTATGAAATAAAAAAGCAACCATATTCCGTACATTCGGTATAAACTGTGTCGTATCGATAGGTTGGTGTGATCTTGGTAGACAACATGAAAAAAATTACATTCAACCACAGATTTCATGATAAATATTTTCATGGAATGTTTGCAACAATTAATTATAAAATTTTCATCGATGTATCAAATTATGTGTCAAAAATAAGATAGAGTATAATAATATAAAAACAGCCAAATATAATTTATACGCAATTAAATAAATAATCCAGTTATAAGTTGGTTTAGTCCAGAGTAAAATGTAATAAAATACAGTTTGTCAAACTCAATAACACAGTTGCAAATTTTATATCCCTTCTTAATAGACTATCCATTTACTTTTCTTCGCATTTATAACTTTACATCAAAGACTTGCAGACTTTTTTAATGTTTCGTCCTTGGAGAAAATTCATTCGAGAGAGATTATTAAGTAACTTTTCTTAACTTCTTTTGTAATTGTTATGAATTTTATTATGAATTTAAAATGATGCCGTAGTGTCAGGTATACACATGTAACGGCATTGAGTACCTACATTTATTTACGACTTTATAAATAATTTCGCATTACGAAGATATTTTTGAACTTAAATAAAATTATAACAAAAGTAGATACAGTTATTTAATTCATTTTTTCATAATTTTTCTGACGAAATTACAAAAGTGATTCTAAATTCTTTAAAAACAATATTTCTTTCTGCTACAGTACCGTAACAAACTGAACGAGCAGCAGAATGGTAGGCTATCAGCGCAGCGGGCAGCGCTAGGTGCGCGCCAAGAAGAGATGCGTAGTATAGATCGACGAGTTTCAGAACTGCAAGCCAGGTTGCTGAGGAAGAGAGCGCTCAACCGACAACTTGCGACCGCACATCGACAGCCGCAACCGCGGTAAGGGAACAATTTTAAAATTACGATAGTGATATTTATTAAGATATCTTAATCTTTCATATAAAAAAAGGAATTGACAAGTAATCTCTAAGGTATTCTTAAAAGATCTTACTTAGGCCGATCTTAAAAGATTAAGAACGTAATTAGTTATTTTTGTTATTTTGTCAGTGTATAAAGTAAATCAAAAGATATAGTAAAATAGAGGATCGCTCCACAAAAAATGAGCAAAATAACTAGATTTTTCTGTATAATTGAATTTTTCGTTCTCATTAATGTTTTCTTCCACTTGGCAATGTCTAAAAGCTGTATTATAAAACACTTATTTAAGTATTCGTGAGATGTCTTAAAAGAAAATAAACTCAATAAGCCTGCTTAACTTGAGCGTCCCTTTACTAACAATGCCGAGAGAAAAGCATCATTTGTAACTAAGTCGTCTTGTTTATCTTGCGCTTTTAACTTTGAGTTAACTGTATCTGTTTAGTTCTATTTAATTTTAACCTTAATTTAATTTAGGTGTTAGGTACATAGGAATTTTAAATTATGCAATAATTATATTATTATAATGTCACGTTGATTATATTATTTAAATTCAAAAAAAGATTCTGAGCTTAAAAAAATATTTTAGGTCAAATAATCCTACGCCAATGCAACAGCTGCCAAATTATCCAGCCGGCAGTAATCCAGTGAATAGTCAACCAAAGAATCAACAAGCTAGAGGAAATGTAGCAGCCGTGGAACCCTACAATCATGTTCCACACGCGCAAAGCATTCATAATAATAACTTTCAAGTAAGTTATAATAAAATAAATCTACTTTTTAATGTGGTCTGTTGTGCCGCAGCGGCACAAGCTTGTAACTGTAACCGATAGGTTGTGGGTTCGATCCTCACTCGAGGAAATTAAATATTTAATATTTTCAATTAAAATATTCAATGTATGTAAATAAAATGATTTTTTTTCGCTCTGGTACAAGGCAAAACGCGGCGTTGAGTTCCGCCATTCAACACGCAATGTTTTAAATTCGGCGGAAAATGGAGAACAGGAGTGGAACGAACACTACGTTCCCAAGTTTCCCCTGCCTACCCTGCCATGGGCGGGATACAGCGTGAACCTGAGTAGAGAGAGTAGTTTTTAATGTAAAATTAAAACCTAAAAAGGAAAAATAAAATGTATTTTAAAATATATTCAAGAAAAAGTTAACATAATTTTGTATAAATATAATATTCATTTGTTCGTAAATTTTCAGGCTCTAAAACAAAATGCTATTCAAAATAACATGCCGTTAAAACAGCTGACACAAAGTGACAATATACAAAGCCACCTAACCCAACAAGAAGCTCATTTCTTACAACAAAAGCAAATGTTGAATCCTATTTACAATGGTAACTATCCTCACATGCCAAACGTACAAGATAATCAATATCAAGGCCAATATTTAAGCAAATTAGAAAACAATGGATTCAATCATGTACAGCAAGGTATCACAAATATCTATGATCAAAAAGCAATGTTTGATCATATAAATAAATGTTCTGATTATTCCAAGCAACCTCAGTATAGCCCAAATAGTACTAGCAGTTCAAACAGCAACCAAACTGGTAAAGATCAAAAAATTAACGAACAAGAATTTCCTCCCGAGTTTGCAGCAAGCAAGTCTGATCCTAAATATCAAACATTGCCATATAATACTAAGTTCCCACAAAACAATAACGTCAAGTTAAAACAGCCGGAAATTAATGGGAAAGGTAATGAACAAGAGTTGAAGAATCCTAATGCGACAAACATTAATCACATGACGGTCCACTCGACTCCATTATCAGCTGTAAATAAAAGTTTGGCTACTCCCTTAAGCCAGAATGAAACGACATATCAACTACAAAAATCCGATTCATCAAGTAGATGTAATCAAGAGGGTAAAGAAAACCATGCATATCCTCAGAATTCTAGGTTAAGTCAAAATAATAGCCAGAATAACGACAATTCTAGAAATAATGGCAGCAAAAATCAGCAGAGTACAACAACTTCCGCCAGCAGTTCTATAGGATTTGGGGTAAGAAATTCTGTATTATACAATATCATTCAATCATTAAAACTCATCCTAAGTTATTTTATCATTAACACCTACATTTGTAAATATCATCACCAATCATTCATTACAGAAGCCTGTATCGAGTGTAGCACCAACATCAGTTCAGGTCTCGAGCGGCAAACCATCACCCATTTATCATCAGACATCTTCTACAAAAATCCAACCAGTTCAACCACAAACTGTCCAGGCTCAAAGCATAACTGTAAATTCATCGAATCATGTAGCTAGTAATGTGGTAAATTCTCAACCTCAGATGGTAAGGAACACGGCGTCAGGGTTGTCTGCTAGCACTCCAAGCTCAAACTTCAGCAGCCAGAATGCATCATCGCAAAGTATATTGCTATCTCCACCTCAAAGTGCTAGTACTCCCCTTTCAACGCCGGATGTTAGCAGTACCGACAAATCACCTAAGCCAGCTTTACCACCTAAGCCTACAATTAAAGTAAGTTTTGAACAAACATATAATATAACCACAATTAATCCCACATTAACACTCATTTAATTTACAAACTACTACAAATAGATAATTGCAACTAATGTGTTATTTTCAAGCAATATGATAAGTTTTAGTATTATTTTTGGAAAATATTTGATTGGGAGAAAGATATCTCAATAAGGCTTATAAATCAATATATAATTTATTATATTCTATTTCCAGACTCCACCACGACAGTCAATCAATCATGATGCAGTTTTTACACAATCGACGGACAATATAAATATGCCCACAATAAGTATTCCAGATTCGTCTAATGAAAGCGAATTGAATATGAAAGAAAATACCAATGGTAGCAATGAAATGATAATTAAAGCACGACCCTTGACTATCAGAAAACCTCCCCTCAGTGAGCAACCCAAGTTAAGAAATATAAATAGCATTAAAAATGGCATTAACGTTAATATGAATCGGCGTATAGAGATGTATCTATTCCCCGAAATGGAGCTTGTGAATCACGACCAGAATGAACAAAATGGTCAAAAAGATAAAACAAAGCAAAAAGATGAAGTAGATAGATCATTAACTAACAACATATCTTTAAATCACGAAAAATTTGAAGATAGTAAAGATAATGTTGTTGATATAACGGAACAGATAAGCTCCGTCGATTTGAACGGTCAGGATTCTCAGAGATCTGAGAATGTTCTGAGGCGGTCAAAGAAAGGGAACTTAAAACAAGGAGGCAAGGCGCCATTGGCGAGGCGTGTGAGCTTTGACCCTCTTGCTTTACTTCTAGATGCAAGTTTGGAGGGTGAATTAGAACTTGTCAAGAAGACTGCAACCCAGGTAAGAAAAATGATACCTACGTTTACTTATAAGCTAGATTTTACTTATGGAAAAAAGCAAGTACTTTTTATCTTATATAAATTTAACGAATTTAATGCTGAATAATATTATTTCAGGTGCAAAATGCAAGCGCTGCGAACGATGAGGGTATAACTGCTCTTCACAATGCTATCTGCGCCGGCCATTTCGAAATAGTAAAGTAAGTATTTAATACTTTCACGTTTATTTCACGTTTATAAACAATTTATCAAGTTTATTTATGGGGACCTTACAATATATTTTTATCAAAATAAGCATTTTTAAAATAAAATATTAATTTGAATAAGGTTATTTTTTTTCATTTCTGTGAATATAACATATATTTAACATATGATTGTTTTTCATACTAGAGCAATGTTTCTTAAATGTATTTTATTGTAGGAGAAAACAATAGACATACGCCGCTAACATGACTTGAGAGAAGTCTCCTCATTAATGTCTAATCCGAATTAATGATATTAAAAATATATATTTGTAGAAAATGCTTATAATCATAAGCAATGAATTATAAATTTATGTAATGTATAACATTTTATAGGTTTTTAGTAGAGCTTGGTTGTGATGTAAACGCGCAGGACTCTGATGGGTGGACGCCATTACACTGTGCTGCATCGTGCAACAATCTGCCGATGGTGCGATTCCTTGTCGATAATGGTAATATTCAAGATTTATCAACTATATATTATGATGCGTATATGATATAATTCATCAATTTAGATATGACTAGTTTATCTCTTATACTAAGCTAAATTATGTTACAATTTATTGTTAAGCTAATTATGTTACTTTATATAATTAAAAAGAAAACAGGTAGCCTTCTGAAACTCCGAAATGAGTAGGAACGCTATCAATATTTAAAACTATTTATATGTTATTAATACAGGCGCTTGTATATTTGCTACTACACTGTCGGATCATGAAACCGCTGCGGAAAAATGTGAGGAAGACGAAGAAGGTTACGATGGCTGTTCTGAATACCTCTACAGTAAGTTCTAATGATTTTTTGATACATTGTTTTTCTATTTTTTTATTATATTTAAATAAAATTTTTAAACTTAAATAAATATTAAAAAGTCAAACTTTTTTTTATTTGTATTTAACTGTTAAGCCCCACAATTGACGGACAATGCCACGCTTGCTACTAAAGCTTACAAATTAAATAATTCATTTCTTAGAGTGGCAAATGAATCCAAGAGCATATGTCCCGCTTAACTACGAGGTCCTTAAATAAGACATAAATAGATTACATCATGATAAAATATTTAAACCAATTTATTCCAAACTTACAGGTGTCCAAGAAAAACTGGGTATAATGAACAACGGGCTAGTATACTCAGTGTTTTCATACACGGCGTCGCGTACAGACGAACTGAGTTTCGACTCCGGCGCTCGTCTGCACGTGCTGAGGAAGGGCGATGACAATGAAAGGGAATGGTGGTGGTGTAGAGACGACACGGGGACCGAGGGCTATGTGCCTAGAAACTTGCTTGGGGTAAATTGTTATTTTTTACTTAAATTGTATTTTTAAAATCATCATTGTGTCATAATTCTGTCAATCATGTTTTTATGTCTATACATGTATGCACATACATATTCTGTGTGAGAAGCGCATTTATATATTTTTTAATAATTTTTATTTGCTATTGTTTTTGTATGAGGTCGTCGCGTCGAGGTGCAGTCGGACAGCATATTACAGACGCGACGGCTTTGGATTCAATTCCTACTTAGGAAGAATCTAATTCAGCTTATTCCTTTGTTTATGCTATTATTATCATTATTAAAAATGTCGAACTTGTAAGAGTTGTAAATTATATAATTTAAAAAAATGTAGGTGCCAAATACTTGAATTATTTTTAACATGTATGACGATTGGTGGTTTTAAATCTCAGTTTAACACAATAAAAATTGTTTTGTTGTTTTTTGCAGTTATATCCAAGAGTAACCCCACAGCAGGAATAAGAAGATATTAACAGATTAAATTATGAAGTTATCATTGTGTATATATTGGGTAATTCTTTATTTTTTATGTATTTATATAATTGTAAACTTTAAATCTATACATATATATATTGTATACAATTTTAACAGATTAATATTTTGTAAATATTTAAATAAGCAATTAAAGTTCAAAACTAATGAGATTATATTGTACATTTTATAAATACGAGTCATCATTTTAATTGGTAATAAAATTTGTATTATTCTTAGGGTTTCTGAAAATATTGTGAAATATTATAAATTGACAATACAAATTAAATATTACAAAGAAATTGTCGTATTATTTTACTACCTTTTTTATAACTTATAAATAGCACAATATTCATAACAATATATGGTCTTTGCTACTGAAGAAAGCTCTCAATTTTTCGTTAACACTGTACTTTTTATTGAAAGATTCGATGTCGTAACTATGTAATAAGTCAAATTTACTGTATAAGATTTATTAAATTATTATTATGACTAAAGAAATAGTAAAATGTTTGAATATCATATTAATGTCTTTAATAAAGTTAGTCTACGAAGAAAAATCGGTTAGGGTGCATGTTAAACAATATAAGGTACATTTTTATTAAAAAAAGTGAAAATGCAGATTTTTACAAAATTTGTGCTCACAAATCAATATCTTCATACATTTGATTTAGCAGTGAAAGATATGACCAAGACGAACTCATTATCTGAAAGTAAAATTTAATTTCAAATTATGATCTCAAAGCGATTTCATACGAGATTAGCAATATAACCTTAAATGGTTACACATTTTAAATATTACTTAAAATCAACATACTTTAGTGAACATTGTTAGCGTTACGTTCGTAAATCCCAATGCTGATAAATAACAGGGCGATTGTGATCTGAAAGATTGTAAAAGTTATTTAAGTTTTGTAAAATTTATTACATATTATTGTAATTAATAAAACCATAGTTATAATTATAAAATAATGAGAGAAATTACAATATACCCACAATAATATTCTAGTCAACACTAATATTTGTAGCTGAAAGTAAAATAGACTGGTTAATTTTTAGGAATGGATCCAATGACAAAACATTTTTTATATTTCGTTAAAAGATCAAATTTTGTTATTATGGGTTCGATTATAACTTTTATGCAGTTGTCCTAAGACCATAAAGTAACTAGTAGCAATTTTATATCTAGAAAATTTAAGACCTCGATGACGATATATTAAGTACGATTACAACGAATGTAATCATGTTTATAAATTAAATATAGGCTGGTAAGCTTTCTATTTATATGAGAAATAGAAAAGTAGAGCCAAAAAAAATGTTAAAAAAATAAGTTTTTTATAAGATTTATCAATAAACATTTCAACTATAATAATAGTATATCGATTCTTCGATGTTGGATTGGAGCATCTCTCTCGTCTAGTGTGTCGCTTGAGGTAGAAATTAATCGTTCTCTTATATGATAAAGAAACGACGCTGCGTTTACAATATTTATTTTAATTTTAATTGCGTATTTTTTTATTCATGTGCAGTGATAGTGCAAATTTCTTCTTGATTTAATAAATCGAAGACAGAAGGAAAATATTAGGAATCAATATGCGACGCCGATATCAGTACAAGAGGTGTAGACTGGTTGGCATAAGGCAGCAACTCGTTATAAACCTACGTCATATTTACACTATATACGAAAAGTTGTACAAATGCAAAGCTCAGGTTAAACCTCGTAGACTGTACCTCACTATAATCAAGGCGATATATTGCCTAAATTTTTTGCCCTTGTTGTACCATTGGCATTCATATGCTGTATCTGCTATTTCAACACTCTGAAAATGTTTAAAGTTCAATGTAAATTTTTTGCTAAATATCAAATCACTTGGGGTATTAGAGTAGGTGTAGGTGGTAGGTTGTGGATTCAATCTTCACTCCAAGAAATATATTATATTTTCATTTCTTCACTCTAATAGCAGGAAACGTGCGACGTTGAGTTGCGCCACTCAATACGCAATGCCTCCAATTAGGCAAAAGTGTCATGGAGTGTCTTGACACTAGGTACCCAAGTTACCTCTGCGTACAGCCTGCCTACCATATGGGGGATCCAATGTGAAGATGAAAAAAAAACACTTGGACCATGTGGACCGAACGCTTCGATAGTAAGTTTTGTCTACTTTAGAATATTATGAATATTTGTTTCAACTCCTTTTGTATCGTTACAATTATTAAACTTTCTCTTATACTTTTAACATACCTTTTTACAGTTCTTTAATTTATTACTAGATATCACCGAGACCATTGGAAGAATGAATTGTTCTCTTTTCTCGTTTTAGAATGTAAGTTCCACTTTCCGCTTTTTTCACTTAATTCGGGTGTGAGGTGAAGAAAGGAATTGTATTAGATTGGCCTACCCTGCCTAATATGGGGTGATGCAACTAAGAGCTGGAAAAAAAAATTACGAACTTACTGTATCTGCCAGTCGTTGTCCTGGCCAACACAATATAAATATACCAAATAATATTCCCAATGACGCTGTTAAAAAATTTAAAAATACACCGTCAGCTGTCTACAAAAAATAAAAAAAATATATCAAATAATTTTTTTAAGTAATAAATAATTGTTCAAAAATAGTACTATTAATATATATTTTTTTATTTAAATTTCTTTTTTATTTAAATTTCCTTTATTAGTTTTGTACAGCTAAGAAATTTAGTGGATTATACAGGATGTTTTATGGGAAATTACCATTTCTTGCTTAGACGAAAGTAGAAAAATTTCTAATTTAATAGTAACCAGAATTATTTTAATTGTGTAGTGACACAATTAATTAATTTTTATATAAGTGAATAGTGATTCACTTATATAAAAAAGAAACAATATACGTTTTGTTTCTTATATTTAATTACATTCATGCACATAAACACAATTCTTATCAAAGCCATAAATCCATAACAACAAATAATAACTGATGAGAAAGTAACGTGAGTAAAAATGATGATTCCAAAAATAGCATTTAAATCTGATACAATACTGAAAAACGGTAAATAGATAAATTTTAAAATATATTTAAAGTACGACAGGTAGTCTATATACTATATTAGTCCCTCTTAACTTAAATTACTCATACAAAGATTGGAAACATTGCGCATAGTGTAGCATTGTTTAATTTCTCGTAAGGAAAATAAAAATATCACTCCCTGAGTGGAGATCGAATCCATCAGCTATTAAGTCATCTTATTGCCCCAATAAAAGGGGTGTTATAAATTTGTACTGTCTGTCTGCGTGTCTGTCTACGGTGACAAACCGTCGCTCGTGAACGATTGATTTTTCTTAATTATTTTTTATCAAATTCGGATTTGCAGTATAAGAGCTGCACTTTGCCATGACAAGGGAGTGATATTTTTGGGTTGAATATTTTTTTTTTTAATTTTAAACTTACTAAATTACTTGTATGCTGTAGTACACACATAACATATTTAATACAAACCTTAAAAATGTTTGATGTAATACGACGAAAGCTCTAATGTCATCACAAGTGTCATTTTCCTTAAAGGAAAAATTCAACGGAGAATCTCGTAGTAAGTTTTTAAGATCAATTTTAAGTAAGGCTAGTAATGCACTTAAATCACACGTTAGATCCACTAGAAGCAATGAACATGGTATGTACACAGACATGTGTATTACTGTTACTGTAACAAGAAATACATGTATAATAAGGAAACGTGGTGGCACACAAAGTATTTTTTTTTTGTTTAACTCACAATGCCTCAAAATTCGCGTAAAGTGGAGAACGGAACAGGGTATCCGTTTTAAGGGCGGAACTATATCTACATACCAGAGCAAAGAAATATAAATGTTAAATATTTCATTTCTGAACTGGGACTGAACCCACAACCTGTCGCGTTTACAGTCACACGCTTGTTTTACGCTACGACAGGCTCCAAAGTGAATAGTTACTTTTAGCCAAGATACCTATTTAAATAAAAGCCGGCCTAGCAACTATGTCGGACGCAAGTGCCTTGATATGTCTGTCCCTGGAGTGAGACCTCCCGGATGCCCAAGAAAGCGCTGGTTGGATGTCGTGGTACAGGACATGAGGGCCAATGGTCTAACCACCGAGGACATTAAAGATCGTGCAAAGTGGAGTAAGTTTAGTATGAAGGCAGACCCTGACACAGCAAGCCGGGATTAATGCCAGGAGGAAGAACACCTATTTAAATAAATATTTATCATAGTCATTAAATATTATAACAATATTTTTTTTAATAAATTTCCTAATATGGCGGGACTGTGGTGAAAAATTTTACAACGTATTCGGTCAATGGAGTGGGGTGATTGCCTGTATACTATTGTTATTATTAAAATTGTATTAAATTATTATATTTTGAATTTATTTGCCCATTATGGTAATAAAAAATGGTATTTTATTTTTTTTCTAACATTTTTTAAATATCTAAGTTAGGATATCTTAGTATTCGAGCTAATGATGATGAAATATGATGTCTTAAATAGAATAAACAAAATTAAAGTAAGTTTACACTTAAAGAACACTTAAGAAATATATTTTCTAAAGAAAATGGATTGTTCTCTTCTCTTTTGTCAAAAAATTGAACAAAAAGTTCCACATAATTTTAATTAAACTAAACTTAGCCCCAAAGAACGCAGCAATTATGTTTAATTTATAGTTTTGTTACAGTTTAGGTTTTAATTTTGTATCTTCTTGTACCATTTTGATCGTCTTTTAAGATGCATTTACTAGGGTTTAAGCAGATAATCAAAGAGTCACATAAAATAAAAAAAATATTTATGGAAACAAACAATCACAGGGTATGGCATACTCCACCAGACTTCCGTCGGGTTTATTCCGTGATAGCAATATGGAAGAACCTTATTTCACACAAAAATAGTGGCACATTTTTTTCTTTCTATTAGCTTAAATGCTTTAATAGTTGTACATAAATTGGAGTACTGAATCTTAACACCAGGTTTTGGGCTGAAAAAAAGATATTAAAACAAGGATAACTATTATATAAATCATATTTTTAAATCGTATTGTAATAACTTACTGATTCCACATTGGTAAATATATATGAAAGCATATGTGTATGGTGAGCGTACGGTGAGGAAAATATACATTTGCAAAGGAAACTCATATTGTACAATATTATTTTTGTAAATGCCGTAAAGAGTTATCACCAGAGGTTCCAATTCAAAAAATATCAAGCTCATTACTCCCGCTCTAAAAAATGCTATCAGAATGAAAACAATAGGTATTAAAAATTATAAAAACTGAAAGTTATTAAATACAATTCAACAAATAATTATGAGCAAATGAGATCTTAAATATATAATTATTATTATGTTATCGTTTTGTACCTCCACAGGAAAACACAGAACCTTTATAGGAAATGGGAATTACGATAATTGTGTATCAACTTTCATAAGTCACAATTGCCCAATTGCACTTTTTATTGTTTTATTTTAAAATGACAAATTTTAGTTAAGTGGTTGTTCTATCTAACTGTGAACGTAATGGTTGTTGATACGGTTCTCAATCAAAGTATTCTTTATTCAAATAGGCCTTAGTGTCGCCAAGTTGAGCATAAAGTGTGTGGGTGTTTTAACACTTAGTTTTTGCCTGCAAAATTAACTTACAAGTATGGATCAAGTTGGAATACCACGTCCAATAATTCAATAATTCAAATTTATTATCCTCCAGACGTTCCGGCCACACTTTACCCATTTTGATGATTACTCTATTTATTTTATTCCTATTCAAGAGCAATACTACTCCCCAAATACAATCTGAAAATTGCATGAACAAATATTCAGTTCGTTTGATTTTTTTTAATATTGTCCGACTGTCTCAGTAGGTTTTTAAATTAACTTTTGATTTTAATGAATATTAAAATTGTTGTTCGGTGAATTAACAGCGTCATTATAATTTTATGTTACTTTGTGTAGGAAAATTGTGTATTGAAATAAAAGATATTACCAAAACCCAAATTTATACATATTTTAAACATTTTGATTTTAAACTTTTATTAAAATTGGTCATAGTAGGGCAAAAGGTCAGCGCGGCTTCACTCGCTTCTTTTTTTAAATATTAATAAATCACTTAAATGTATTTAGTAAAAATGGTTCGTTTTTTTAGTATAGTTACCTATACTATTGTACACGTAATAAATCTTAATTTAAGAGATTTTAGTCTGGGTAACGTTAAAGTCTTTGTCACTGTCGTGTCCCATAATTTTCGTGACTGCACGCTGTTTGTGGCGACAGTGATGATATTTCCTTTCACTCAGTAAGATAGATTTTGAGAAGACGGTTGAAAAAAATATATATTCCTAACATGATAATAGGAATATGATATGAATAAGGATGGAAATGCCGATAAGTGAAAAATTCTTTATGTTTGTCAACCAGATATACAAATAAACTAAGTAGGTGGAGTCAACAGCAAAAGATACTTTCGTGATAAGCAGTATCATGAAAATATTTTTAAGTTGCTTCTCAATTAATAATACATTTTTTTCATGGAATAGACAGCAAACGAGCGTACGGGTCACCTGATGGTAAGTGATCACCGTCGCCCACGGCCCCGAGTAACTCCAGAGGAGCTACAGGAGCGTTGCCGTCCTTTAAGGTGGATGGGCACCGGGGCCCGACATTACCTAATGCGAAACGCAGTGGCCAAAGCCACTACTTAACGCCGGTCTTAAATGCCGGGGGTGGTAATAATCCGGTCGAGTCTGCCCATGCGTGTTGCCATTACTGGCAATGTGACTCTACCACACGCAAATCCATACATTATAACTAAAAAATATCTAAGAATTCACTTCTCAATATATGTACTTTTTCAATGTTCAGTAATTAACCATTGAAAAATGTTAAGTTATATAATGTAATTTATGGCAGAGTTCTCTCTGTCTACAGATAGAACTTTTGGAAGGGAGAATTTGTTCTGCTCCAAACTTTTCAAAGAATTTGAGGCTACGTGTCAAATGGCGGACAAAATACCGTCTTCCGTAATAGTCTGGCTAGATTTGAGAGAACAATAATGATACTAGTCCGCCAAACGTTTACAAATAACTTAATTATATCAACTTTTGCTCGGGGCAAGATTTGGCTTGATTGCCTGCTATTACAATGAGCGCTTCTGATTGTCATTGAGAATATACTTTTCATCACAGGTAGCTTTAAAAACCCTTCCGTACTGTGCCGGTTAAATAATGTAAATGTAACGCAGCAGCCGACGTGTGATTGCCTGTTTGCTTTACTCTGCCTGCAGATAACTTGGACTTGGTTTGTTAACTTATTTTTTTTAACTTTTAACTTTAACGGGTCTCTGGCTGTTCACGAGGTTGGTTCTGCAGGACAAAATTTCCAAAACGCAAACGTTGAAACCATAACCCGGTGTGGTTTTTTCTTTTGTGACACAACATTAACCTTTCAAGCCGTTTCTTACCCCACGACGAAAAAAGTGTTTTATGTTTTTGTGTAAATAACTGTATAAATTTGAATTTGGAGTTCCTAACCAAAGACGAGAAATTTGTGATTTGTGAAAGTGGCCAGATTTTATTTTCTTAGTACGAGAAAACGGCAATTTCACATGTAAGGACCTAATATTAAATCTTTATTTTATACAGTAAGTTAGTTCACATTCAGACGAAAAATCCAATATATGTATTGTTGATGTGTCGGAAATTGCATGTGTGGTTTGTAGAAATGGCAAAAGTTACGAATGATGAGAAACAAAAAAAAAGACGAATCGGACTCTTCCACGTAGAGTTTCGTATCAATTTCAAGATAACAATGCCTGATCATTTGAAATTTATAAAAGTTAATAAACTTAACTTTGCCTGAATATGCACTAATTTTGTTGAAAAATGAAATACAAATATAACAGTATTTTTTTTCTAACTATTTTTATTATCGCGCTCATTTCTTGTCAAAGTAGTTTTGATGTATGTTATGATTACGTGTCGAATTCACATATTGCAAGGGACCGTAAACTTGGATATTAGATTGATTTTAGCTTTGACTTTCCGCCTCAAATTCGGCGGAAGTGGGGAACAGAAGTGGAACGGAGTGTAAACACTAGGTTCCCGCATTTCCTCTGCCTACCCTGCCTCGTGCGGAATACAGCGTGAAGCTATTAAGCTGAAATTAACATGAAATATTAAGTTCACTTCCTCGCTATTTTAAAATAAATCTTGTATTGACAGACGTATAGACAGGATTGCAGAGAGACGGTCAACGACGACTTTATTTTACCCTAACGGATTTAAATATTTGTAATAATACACAAAATTATATATATATATATATATATATATATATATATATATATATATATATATATATATATATATATATATATATATACATATATATATATATATATATATATATATATATATATATATATATATATATATATATATATATATATATATATATATATTAACTTACCTTGTAAAGAAATAAGGATACTGGGAATGGCACATACAATCAAATCAAAAGTTTGCATTTGTTGCGTTTCTTTTTAATACATAAAGAATTTGACCAAACAACAAGAGAAATAGAAGCGTTATATATACAAAGAATTTTATAAGCTTCTTCCTGTTTATAGCAACAGAATCATCTAAAACATCTAATCCTATAAAATTTATCATTTTTGTATGCCGAAAGAATGTTTTAACATAACTCGGTGGAAGTTTGCTTATCTGCGACATTATACTAACTTATATAACAAAGTTTCTCTTTTATTGAAACGGGTACAAATGTTTATCATGCTGTTCATATCTGCATTATATATAGAATATGTGTACTGTAGTCCATCTATAGGGTGTTTTTATGAGGCATAAGTAAGGATTTAAAAATTACAACTTTCGCATTTTGCTGAGTTCATGGACTGACCCTTGCGTTTGGTGTTTTACACGACAAAGACCTTAATATTCATTTATATAAATTATTTATTGATGCAATAAAAAGATATCGATGTCCTGTTCAATGTGCTACACAACAAGTCAATTATATCTTTATAAACTATCATTTTTTAAGAAACAAAGAAGAAAATCTATTTAGATCAAACATTTTTTATAAAAAATAACATTGCCAAAAAATTACTATTCTAATCACCCTAGAAATGCATCCTTCTTATATTAGAATAATTCATTGTATAATATTATAAGTGTCTTAAATGATGAAATTATTTCATAAAACATGCAAATAGTAAGTCATTTATTCTTTCCATTTTATTATGAAATTATATACTTTTGATAACAAGATCTTATTTAAAATTACAAGTAAGTATAGGATTATTACGGGTTCAAATAATATAGCAATTTAATAAGTATTTTATTTTTTATAGTACCTACAACGTATTTTTTATGTTTTGTATTTCTTATATGAATTTAATCTACCTTTTAAGGTATTACTTACTTACTTACTTACAGATGGCATTTGGGAACCTATTGTTATGACACTCCGATCCCTTCCCCCTTTTCCGCTGAAATTGACACATTGTGGTTTGAGTGGCAAAACTCAACACCGCGTATTGCTTTGTTACCAGAGCGTATAAATGAAAATATTGAATATTTTATTTCCTCGAGAGGGAATCAAACTCATAACCTGTCGCGTTTACGATCACACGTTTGTGCCCTATCATCATACTACCTAATAGGGCTAACTTTTTAAGATATAATGTTACCATTTAAGAGTCATCTTTTACTACTATAATAGTTATATATTTTAAAACTAAACTATATGAGTACTTAATAAAAGAAATTGACATAAAGCTTTTCTTATCACATTAAACAACGTAATAATTAATATCATGAAACTGATTGTGATTTATTAATTTCCATACATCTGATTCAAAAGCGAAAGATACGACCACGATGTGCTCATCGCCTGAAAATTAAAACTATATTTTAAGCAGTTCTGATCATAAAATATAAACAATAAAAAAAATGTACATAAGTTATTTTTGGAAGAATAAACTAAATGTGTTCAGTATCTCAATTTAATAAAACTTACTTTTGAAAACATATTGAGGTTTACGTCAGAAAACCCTAATGCAGACAGTTGACAAGGTTTTTGGGATCTAAAAATATTTTTTACATGTTATATACATTTTAATTATACGATTATTACGTACATATGTTCTCAATATATATGTGATTGAATCGATTGTAAACGCTAAAAGTACAAGTACCTACCTCGTTATAATTATTGAAATATATTTTCTAAACTTTAGGCTTCTCCTATACCACTGACAATGATATGCCTCGTCCGCTATATCTAAACTCTAAAAAATATGAGAAATAATATAAACCATGCCAGTTATTGTATGTGGGTAAGAAGAATTTATTTTAAAATGCGAACATCATGTAAGCTTACCGTGTCAACTAGCATTTGTCCAGGATAGGATAAAACGAAAATTTCAAGCATTACTCCAAGAGAAGCCACAATATAAATTAGGAACATTCCGTCTGCTATCTAAAAAATAGACTATTACTTAAATCAAATATATTTACATACCTTACATTTCTTTAACTTTATTTTATTTCATAGTTTTATTTGTTACTTGTCATTACAATACATATGTCATTACATTTTCGTAGATATTTTCATTTGTAGGTTTTTCTTACATACATAGAAAACGTAACACCTAATTAATCTAAAAGAATAAAAATAAATGTACATACCATTGCCATAAACCCGTAACAACCGATCACTACTGATGATGATGACATTTGACTTAAAATCATCTTTCCAAAAACTCCATTAATATCATCAACAATACTGGAATAGAAATAATTCACAAATGAAAGCTTGGAAAATTTATTAAAGACAAATGAAAAAATATATATTTATTTAATATATCAACTATAAGTCTGTTAGAACCTTAACAGTATTTGATGCGAGATAACAATATTTTTGATATCATCACAATTTTCTTCCTCCTCAAATTTTGTGAGAGGATCTGAAGGCAGGATAATATTCGCGAGGTCGATCTTAAGAAGATTCAAAAGTGCACTAACGTCTAGAACGAGTGCTACTAGTAATAATTCACTTGAAATATATATGCAAATATAAAGCATTATACCTGCAATGTAAAAATGAGAATTAGACACCCTCTCGTCCCAGGTTTCATTGTAACCAAAATAAAAAATAAACTGTTTAAAAATATCTTAATAGATTTCAATTTTTTGTGTTGGCTATATATTATATAATTATTCAAGTACCTATGTTTTTTTTTGTAGAATACAAAAGTATTTGTGTTTATATATAAATGTCCAGATGTGTAACGAAATATATTCAAAATTTAATACCTGGAGATATCTCGAGGTATTTAATTTCAATATCTTTACATAGTCTTAAATGTACCTATTACTTAAATGTAAGAATAAAAAATTAGTATCTAACTTAAATTAATTTAATGATGTCACCACTTACATGTTATTGCCTGATATATGTACGCCATCATATAAAAATAATGTGAATCTATATTGTGAAAAAAGTATATTTCTGTCGTAAATTTGTAATTCGCTACAGTTTTGGTGTTAAAATCGTAAACTGTCATTGCAAGGGGTATAATTTCATAAACTGCCAACGTACCAATGGCTGCTTTTAAAAACACTGAAAAAAATATTAACATGTAATATGTATTCAAAAGGTAGGTATCATTTAATAATTTGTCGATATGCAATATAGTATTGAAATACACTCAGAAGATTTGAGAGACAGTTTTACTTAGGAGAGCCGGCAAGAAGCACACAAAAAAATAACGATTTAAAAAATAAAACAATATTCATAGCTATCTTAAAAGAAAATCAAATGATGCTGTTTTAACATATTTTTAATGATTTTTTTTTTTTTGTATACAAAACATTTTGCAAAAATATGAACTAAAATAAGTTTTAATAAGAACTGTAAAAGGAATATTTTATTAACCAAAAAAAAATCATAACAATTTGTACCTTCCCCAATAAAAAATAATCGGCGTGTCCAAAATCTCATGCGTTGCAATTTTTCCTCATCTTCAATATTATTTGGCCATATTTGTCCTATCTTATTTATAATATCCCTTATTTCTCTTCTATTAAAAAACAAGACCGACAGCTTAACTAAGGCTGAAATAAAATAAATATAACAATGAATTATAATATGTGTTGAAGTCATAAGGCAGATCGCGGATCCGGATCTCAAAAAAAAATGCGCCTTAGACTGAGTTTTTTTTTAAATATACAGGTGCTTAGATAGTATTTGAATACAAAGAGTAACACGTAATCACGAAAACACACTCACATATTTTTAATTTAACTTTGAGTTGACAAGTTGACAGTTCTCATAAATATAAACTTGCAAAGTAAGCTGCTGTCGTCGCGGGTGCCTGTGCAGTGTGTACCTGCCAAGTGTATGACTGTACTGATTGTGGGATTGGGATACAATCGCAGCGTTTACAGTTATACACTTGGCAGATACACACTGCACAGCCACGGCCCACTTAGGTGGGAATGAAATTTTAAACTTTTAAATTTCTTAGTTCTGGTAATGAAATAAAACGTGGCGTTTAGTTTCGCCGTTTTCAATACGGTGTGCCTCAAAAATTTGACAGAAAGTGGAAACAGCAGAACTTTAATTAAAGTTCTGCTGTTTCCACTTTCTGTCAAACTGTCTAGTATAACTCTATCTTATTAGATTTATATTACTCTATCTTAGACAGTCCTAATTTGGTTGCCAGGTTCCTTTTACATAAGGAAAATAAACGTTACAAATTAGGTATCAATTTTAGGCAAATTTAATATTTAGTGGAGTCTCAATATAATGCAAAATACAATTTTTAACACATTCAATATTACCTTGCATCATACTCACAATGACAGAAATTGAATTGACGACGTCGAAGAATTGAGCACCAATTTCATCTTTTCTAACGACATATAAAATCATTCCAGCTAACATATATAACGAGAAAATTAAAATGATCATTGTTTTAAACAAATTAAAGAAATAATTTTTAGATTCGTCCAATATATCTATTCCAAGTATTTTTATCATATTTACTGGACGAATGAAAGTTTTAACAAATGTTTGTGGTAAACTATTTAGGGTCGTCATTTGTGATTTTTCCTTCATGAAAATCTTAGTTTAAATGAACATATATGGCAGCAGTAATAGTTAATAGTTATATTGACAACGGGAATCGCCTAAAGCATTTCTATGTGTTTAGCAGTAGTTTCGTATGGTTAGTGGATTAAATAAACTTCTTTGTCAATTTTATTTTAATTAATATGAAAAGAAATAAGCATATTTTAATTTGACCATAATTATGGAATGCACAAGAGGAAGGAAACGTACAAGTATTAAGTAAGTATAATAAATTTGTGTTTCTTTTTGAAGGTAACCAAGTCGTATCGACCTGGAAATTATACACAAGTATAGTTTCCAGGTCGATATGACATGGGAACTTTTAAAAAGCACGTCTATCTCTACCGGCAACACACCTGTAGCTGCTCTGGACGCGGGTACGTGGACGACAGTGATCACTAACTATCAATCTAATTTTAATAGATTTATTATGTAGTTTTTTAACATTTCTAAACGTGTCAGATGTAACCTAATAAAGTTTATATTAATTGAAATGTTTTCATTTTTAATACATTTTAATATAAATATAAAGTTCATTTTAGATTTTTATATTCTTGAACTTTATATTATTTTCCTACAAAAAAAATAATTCCAACCGTACAACAAATTAACAAAATTATAACCTATGCAAATATAACGTTGCAAAATTCAAATATATTATTTGTGGATGCTCACAATTGTCTTTTTAAACCCTACAGGCAACGTAATTTGCTAGCATGCAATTTTCTTGGAAAGATACATTAAGTTTTCTTTTGCTATGTTGGGTCTATGTTTAATTTAATTTCAATTGAAGGTCATATGGGAATTATTTGAATATAATTCCTATATGATATTATATTTTTTATTTGGATTTATTTTATTTATTAATAACTATTTTTATTACATTTTACGCTGTAGTCCGCATATATGCGGAGGCGGCAGAGGGAACTTAGGTCAGAGGAGGCAGAGGGAACTTAGGAACCTAGTATTAAGACATTCCGTTCCATTGCCCACTTTACGTCGAGGTTGAGGCATTGCGTGTTGACTGAATCAACCCAACGCTTATTTAATATTTATTACAAGTTTGCACTAAATAAAATAAATTGATGTACCGCTATATCGGCTTAAATTTTAAAACAAATTCAACATTTACATGTAAAGATACAGAGAACTTAAAGATATATAATTTGACACAACAAAATGAATGTTATAATTGTTGGGATTTTTTTCAAATTATTTATTATTAGGACAATAACATTGACCATAAATTTATACTAAAGTATTTTTTTAAAATTTGTTCCGCCAACGTCCATACTACGTTGAACACACCGGTTCTCGTCCGATCACCGAAGTTAAGCAACGTCGGGCGCGGTCAGTACTTGGATGGGTGACCGCCTGGGAACACCGCGTGACGTTGGCTTTTTGTTTTTTTTGTTTTGATGAGAAAATCTCAATATTATTAAGTTTTATTTTTTTTGTGGTCATGAATTGGGTTACCGTTGTATAATTTGGTTAATAAACATTAAATAATACACTGAATATGTTTAACATATTATGTGAACAATTTCATTATTTCATTCTTTTTAATCTTACGTATTAATAACGATGTCTGTAATATGTACGCATTTTAAATTAAATAACAATAGAAATAAAAGAAGATAAAGTAACAATGGATTTTAAGAAAACCGTGCCACGCTAAACGGAAGCAGTGATAATTTCAAAATACTAGAAACAACGTGTTAATTGTTGTAAAACCTTACACACATTTTATAAGAAAGAATAAACCCGACTTTTCTGAACAAGCAACGCATATATCGATTTTAGATTTGATAATGACAATCTACCTTTAAGAATTTAAATTCTGGTTATACATTTATCGAAATGTTCAGCAGGACGGATATTATTCTTTCAAATGAAACAAACAGATTAATCGTGTATCCCGATTGAATTTTAAATGAAACCCGACGTTTCGAAAACTAAAAACTTTAGTCCGTGGTCACGGGTAGACTGAGCGAGTATGTAGTCAAATAACATTTTAGAAAACAAAAAATAATATAATCATTATCATTTATCACTACAGCCGTTTTTACATCCACTGCCAGAAATAGACTGATCGTATGCCAAGCGTGGCAGTTATAGCACATTAGGTACCTCCAATGCAAATATAATATAAAAATGACTAATATAATCACAATTTGACGTGTACAATCTTTATCAATATGTATTTGTAATTTTATTACCTTTATACATTTTATTTTACGAAACAATAAACATGCATGATAAGAAAAACAATCAGTGGGAGTATATTATAGGTTTCTCCTTAATAGAACCTGTTTCATATCAATCTATAAATAAAAACGTTATGTCAATATTTGTTTGACAATATAACTGTTTTATTGAATTGGCTGCGAGTTTAGTTTCCAATGAAATAGATTACCTGTTAAATGATAAGGACGTGAAAACACGAAAGTTGTACATCTTAGTAAAAAATGTATTTCAAGTAGTCAATCAACTTGTTCAAGTTGTACAAAGCCCCGAACGGGTTGCTATTTATATAAATATAAGACTTTCAAATTGTCTGATCCATATATAATAAACTTTATAAATATAATATACTAATATACATATAATAGATATGTTATCCAAAATTTCCAAAATAAAAAACAACATATTTCTTAAGAAGATAAAGTTCCCATAGTTAACTAAAACAAAACACAAACACAGTAAATAAAATTCATTTATTATCTATTCACATTTCACCATCATCTGAATCTTCAATATCAGCAAGCGCTTGTTTTGCTTGGTTCTCTGCTTCGGCAGCCATTTCCCTGGGCACGAGTTGGTGTCGACCGTTAGTCTCCTTTGACACCCAGGACAGTTCTAGTTCAAATTGCTTATCTTTCAGCTCATCGTGGACGACGTAGATACTGGAAATGATAGAAAATACAATAAGGAACAATTTAATGATTAAAAACAACATTAGATATATCTAACATTTATAATATCATCAACTGGAATATTTACAACTTTCATTTCTTTGTGAAGCATATGATAAAAAAACAAAATGCTGCATTGAGTCCGGCCACTCAACATGCAATGCCTCAAATTCAGTGGAAAGTGGGGAACAGAATGTAGTGTCTTAACACTGGGGTCCCAGGTTCCCTTTTTGACATGTGCGGGATACAGTATGAAGCTGACAAGATAATTTCCAGTTAAACAATTGTTAATGAAACTCTTGTGTCAATACACTGTCCTACACATGCCCGAGTTTGAGGCTTTGTTTGTTGATTAGCGGAACTCAACACCACACTAAGTCTTATTACAGAGTATACTTGATAAACAATATTATTAAAGTCAAATAATTTTATTCAAAATAAGAATTAACAAGGTTAATTAAAAACACAACAAATCATTTACCATCATTAGGCGACAGAAACATATATCATGTGGATGTCTAAATTAACTTTAATTTTTATTTTATTTATATCTTACCTTACCTAGGGGCCGCGAAATGAAAAAAAGCTTAGACAGAAATAAGCTGAATGTATTAAGTACAGGTGAACCATCATACTGGCCAACAGACCCGAAGAAAACACCGGATCTGCTAGATTTCTTTGTGTACAAAGGACTGTCACATCATTATTTAAGTGTGCAGACCTCTCTGGATAGCAGCTCAGATCACATGCCAGTAATTGCCACAATAAGTACCACGATAATTGAAAGACCACATAAAGAACGACTTTACACCAAAAATACCGATTGGGAAGCATTCAGGCAATATATAAACGAAAATCTCAACTTAAAAGTGTCTCTGAAATCAAAAACTGACATTGAAAAGTATGCAACGATCCTAACAAACCTAATACAAGTAGGCGCGTGGAAATCCACACCTCCAGTAAAAATAAAACAAGGAAATAGAAATGTAACCCAAGAAACAGAGACAAAGATCCTAGAAAAGAGACGACTCCGAAGAGTTTGGCATCTTAGCCAACATCCTGAGGATAAAAGGGCGTTCAATAAAGCAGCTGCAGACCTTAAACAGTACCTTAAGAATATAAAAGATGAAACCCTACAAAATAAATTACGAAACTTGAATCCCCAATCTAAAAATGAGAACTCACTCTGGAATGCAGTAAAAAGTAACATGTTAACGCCCCTGCTTGCACAACATCCAATTAAAAACCATAAAAACACCTGGGCTAGACCTGACAAAGATAAGGCTGAGGATTTTGAGGATTTTTTGCACGAGGTCTTTACACCAAATGGCAAAGATTTGGAAACTGAAAAAGAAATACAAGACTACCTAGAAACCGATTTGCAACTATGTTTTCCTATACCAAGCTGCTCGCCTCGAGAAGTCCAAAAAGAAATTCAAGGTCTGGAATTGAATAAGGCTCCTGGCTTCTGCTTGGTAACAGCTGAAGTCTTACGTCAGCTGCCTAAAACAGCTATAGTCGGCATAACACACTTATTTAACTCCATAATTACGATCGGATATGTCCCAATGGTATGGAAAATATCAGAAATAATAATGGTTGGCAAGCCTGGAAAATCCCAGAATCTTGTGTCTTCTTATAGACCAATCAGTCTACTACCAACTTTATCGAAATTGTTTGAGAAGATCATCTTGCGCAGATTAACACGAGTTCTAAACGAAAACAACATCATCCCTCAGCATCAGTTTGGCTTCAGAATTGTCTATTCGACCATAGAACAAGTTCATCGAGTTGCTGATAAAATAAGGGAAGCACTTGAGAAAAAGCAATACTGTTCTGCTGTTTTTCTTGACGTACAACAAGCGTTTGATAAGGTTTGGCATTTGGGCCTGCTATTCAAAATGAAGAAAGAACTTCCACATAATTTCTATCTGCTCCAAAAATCTTACCTGGAGGATAGAATATTCAGAGTCAGAATAAATGAGACCTATTCTGCCTTTCACGACATAAAAAAGCCGGGGTACCACAGGGTTCCATATTGGGCCCTACTCTATATCTTCTCTACACCGCAGACATACCTACAACAGGTAACATCTTATCCGCAACTTTTGCTGACGACACGGCTGCGCTCTGCAATCACGGAAAAGCCAGTGAAGCCTCCCTACTGCTGCAAAATCATCTGAACAAAGTCCACAAATGGATGGAAAAGTGGCGTATCAAAGCCAGCTCAAATAAATCAGTCCAGGTTACGTTTACATTGAGACAGGGTAACTGTCCCCCTATTAAACTTGGCAATGACGTTCTACCTCAGCAAGGTTCAGTTAAATATTTAGGCATGCATCTTGATCGAAGGCAGACTTGGAAAACTCATATCAATAAAAAACGCGAAGAGTTAAATATACGTCTCCGTAACCTGAACTGGTTGATAGGAAGAAGGTCACACTTATCTCTGGAAAATAAGATACTAATCTATAAGGCCATAATTAAGCCAATATGGACATATGGCATAGAGCTATGGGGATCAGCTAAGGATTCTAATGTGGAGATCTTACAACGTTTCCAGAACAAAGCGCTCAAAATGATAACCGATGCACCACTCTTCATCAGAAACAGTGAACTACATAAATACACAGAAGTGAAGACTGTTAAGGAGGAAGTCAAGCGTAGAACAAAAGCCTATAAAGACCGAATAGAGGCTCATAGTAACACCTTAGCCACAGCTTTATGTAAACGAATAAATGTTAGAAGGCTGAAAAGACAACATATCTGGGACATCACCTAGTCGATAGGACTCAACATAATAAGAGACAGCTTTGTCACTGGACGAACAGTCTTTCCTGCCATTGAACTTCCACCAAAAAATCTGTTAAAGGCTGCTGCTAAGCCGATTGCAAGATAAAATAATATAAAAAAAAAAAAAAAAAAAAAAAAAAAAAAATATATCTAATCATTTTGTAAAAGTCTAAAAAGGATATATTATATGTATACACCATGTGTCGGCAGTGTTTAGTTAAAATACGTTAAAAAAAACTGTGGAAATATAGTTGACTATTGACCCAATGTGACCCACTTTAAGTCAATTAAAATTTTATTTATCCTCAGTAAATAAATTATCCAACCCTTTTTTTATTTGAATGAGTAGTTCCAAAGATAAATGTGTTCAACCAAACATTTTCATCATATAATATTTTAAAACCAGAGAAACATAAAGTTGTGTAATTTGATGGCGCTGAAAATTTACTTTTTTGTTTGTTTCACACTGTATCCCGCGCATGGTTGGGTAGGCCGAGGGAACTTGGGAACCTAGTATTATTAAGACACTCAGTTCCTTTTCCCACTTATTACTGAATTTAAGCTGTTGCACGGTTGAAATCAACACCACACATTTCCTTGTTGCCAGAGTGAAGAAATGAAACATTAAATATTTCATTACTACAAGTTGGCATCAAACTCACAGCCTGTCATTTATAGTACATGTTTATGCAAGTATTTTAAAGGTATAGAAAGTTATCTAATGTTTGCAATGTACTTGTTAATTGAGAAAGCTTCTATTATGTTCAATAATGTTATATACATATACTTAGCAACTAGATAGCCTGAAAGCTAAAAAACTATTATTTTTAAACAAATAAAGAAAAAAAAATATAACTGGGTAAAATCAAGCTACATGAATTTTATTCTATAGTCATAAAGGTATATTTTTAAGGAGAAGAAGATACACTTTTGTATTTAGACGGAACACAAAACATACCAAATCTTTACATAAATAGTTATTCTGTAGTGTAATTGTATAAAGTACATTACTTTAAAGTATCAATTATATTTAAAAGGTTTCTGCAAGAAAGTGGAACAAATAAACCTCCATCCTTACAAACTTTCAAATTTACTATATTAATAATAGGAACTTACATTCTGGCAGCTTCTTTAACTAATTCTTTAACAGTCATGTCAGCAAGCTTTAGCTTTTCAATTTCAGTTTTGGCAGCCTGTTTTGCTTTTCCGACAGCACAACCAAAATATGACTAGAATTGTAAAATGTTTACATATTAAAGTAAGTTTGTACTTGTATTACTTACATGAATTATCAATATAGATTCAATAACATAGTATAGAGATAGTATGATTTTATGACTCTATTTCATATATTAAAGATTTTTACCTCTTTCCATCTAAATTGAAATATAGTTTGTAAAGTGTTCTAGTCAGAGCAGGGAAATTCAAGTTATTTATTCCCCCTGTGGGAGAAAATAAACGCCACATCTTTGATTTTACAAACAAATATTAGCTTACTCCATTACAATGACCTCAAAATAATAATTATGAGCTACTTACAAAAGAAACACCACTAGGTTCGAGCATGTACATTTGAGGTCCTTCATGTTCTGACCAAGTTCCCATAATAGCTGCACAGCCATATGGACGGACTGCACTGTACAAAGTGTATGCATGCATGTACATAGATACTCTCTCATTTAAGTACTTTAACGGTACAGGTACACCATATTGGGATCTATAGTTGGAAGCTTCTGTTCTTGCTGTTTCCACTATTTGTCTTGCATCTGAGATTAAGCCAGAAACTGCCTGTAACAGTAGTCAAAAAGAAATTTTACTTGGGAAGAGTATAATAAACAAAAAAAAATCATGGACAATGTTTTGTAGTCTGGTTTTGGAAATGTAATTTAGTAAGTGTTCAATAAAAAGTTAAATGGACAAAGTATTTTATTCACCTTCCAGAGGTTTTGTTTGCTAAATTTAGATTGTGTTTGTCATGTACTTGAGTGTGAAATAATTATTAACTAAAAGCTATTATTATTGGTATACTTGACTGTTAATCTGTAGAGATTTCTATAGCCCCCACTGTAGGGTATACAGAAAACCTGTGTCTTTACAGACTTGACTTGATACTTGACATATGTCTGAATTCAATATTGTGTGTGAGATGAGGGATGTTAGTCAACATATGTCATATTTTAGAATGAGACATGATTCACAGTGCTATGCCAGGATAATCCCATGCATGATGTCAAGATTTTTTTTAAGATTTATTTCTAAAAATATGTTAACATAATAATAAAACTGTATACCATGCCAACATGTTGATCAACATGGAAAATTCTCTTATTCGCACCAGGTTCGTAAAGTTTTGAAGTCACAAGTTTTTCTACAGCAAACACAACACCATCTTTTCCTCTCAAGCCAATGACTGTACCAGAATTTTCCACAGCTTTCGCCGCATATTCCACTTGAAATACTCGGCCGTCAGGTGAAAATTGAGATGCAGAAAGATCATACTAAAAAAAATTAAAAATGCAGTGAATAAGCATTTTTGAAAAATAACCTGTATAAATTATATGCAAAAGTGAAACTAATTTCAGATATGACTTTATTATTATCATTAGCAATAAATAAAGTAATAGTAGTACAATTTTACAATATAAATAAAATCACTCGAAATTATGGTGGTATATTCATTTAGAAAATAAAGAAACGGCTTGATATATATATATACTTACACCTGTTCCTATAGAACTCATTTTTTCTTTAGTTAGACTGACTTACTATTATAATATTCCTGCAAAAGTTTAAAAAATATGACTTTGTAATTTTTTAAAATAAAATAATCAAATTCTTTCAAAGCGACCTAGCGGTAACAATAATGACAAGTAGACAAGCAACTCATGTTCACCACAGATAGCATCAAACCGTATGCAGTATTATAGTCTGTATTTAATATAAATGATTTGCATTTTATTTTTTTAATTCCTCTCAATTATTTTGATTTAATATTTTTATGCAGTTATTTTATTTGTATAGATTTACAATGGAAGTATACAACTACCATACATAAATATTGTTTTTTAAAATTGTCTTATTCGCACCAGGTTCGTAAAGAACAAAATTCGAACTTCTAAAGTACCAAGAGATTCTCTATATTTCTTAAAGATGGCGTTAATTCAGTAAAACTAAATAGGTACATACAGAAATTATGCTTCATATTCAAGGATATTAAATATATAAACAATATATATTAAATAAATATATAAACAATATATATTAAATATATTAAATAAATAATATTAAATATATAAACAATAACTATTGGCTAAAACATTGTACGCTATTCTTAATATATTGTTTCGATTCAATATTTTCATATTCAGGAATAAAATAAGTAGTTAAATTTTCTTATTTTATTCCTGAATATGAAAATACCGATGACTGGTTGCTAGCAATTGAACGATAAACAAACATATTTAATCACGTGTTGTATGTTGTTGTACACATATTTATTTAAAATATAGAATCATATTCAATCTTTGGTTTTTGTTCTTTAAATATGTTTTAATTTCTTTGCACTGGTATAAGACAAAACGCGGCGTTGGGTTTCGCTACTTAACACGCAATGCCCCAAATTCGGCGAAAAATGGGGAACGGAAGTGGATCGGAGTGTCTTACTAGGTTCCCAAGTTCCCTCAGCCTACCCTGCCATGTAAGGGATACCGTAAGGTGCCCCTTAGTGAGTGAAGCTGAGTTTATATTAATGTAATAGGGTTTAAATTAGAGAAATTAAAATTTCAAAGTTAAATGCAGTATTTATTGTTCCATTTATTCAACTTTCCTTCAATATATATGTTTGTTATTTAAAATGGTTAATAAATTTACCTCAATTTAAAATATGTCAATGTATAGATATTGTATTAAAAGTGATAATGTTATAAGAACAAGAAAATATTGAGATTAGTAAATAAAATAGTTTAATTTAAGCGGGTGGAGTCGCGGGTGGGTTGCTAGTAATTAATATTTTTATAAATATTATAAATTTATTTTTTTCCGCTAGTAAAAATAAGTGAATACACCACTTATTGTTTTTATATTAATGCGTTTGTGTCTTATTCTTTTTACACTTTTAACGAGATCTTCGAGTAGATAACATGTAAAACCTTAATGTAATATAAGGCTGGCATACAACACTAACTCATACAAAGGAAAAACACTACGACGTTTCGAGAAGCAAAAGCAGATTACCATGTCAAAAGAATTTACGGGCACCCTTGTTTACACGTTTTCGCCAGCCGTCATAAACGCCGAAAATTTTCCTGAAACTTTATTATCGCGAAATCCACACGACACTTAGGGACCTGCAAAGTAGGTAGGTACCGAGCGGCGGTAAAATCTTTTAAAGCGCGTCTAAATTTTCCACCAATACTTATAACTCATGTGAAAAAATCCTCTGTAAGCATTTCAACCAGAGGCCTTGTGAACAACTTTTATACGAAATTTGTTTCTCGTAACTTAAAAAATAATCTTAAAATTTATTTTAAGAAAGTAGTAGTAGAAATGGAAGAAATGTCATTATTTTCTTAACTTAACGAAATACCAAATGAAATACCAGATGAGGTCATGATTTTTTACCAGACAAGCAAATATCTTTAAAAAATCTTGAGTTAATTGTTTATGGTAAAAGGTAACTTTTATCATGTGTTACCACATTTATATATGGATAATCCATTGAGAAGCTAGATAGTCCATACCTTAAAATGGACTTTGTTTCATATCGGCGTTTGAATTTCCCTTCGGATGTATTTTGCATATATATATATATGGGGAAACATATATACATCGAAGTATTGTAACTGGTATGCACTTCTGGCTGAAATATTTGGGCCGACCTCACATAATAACTTTCAATTCAACTTTTTAATAATCATTTTGATGTGAAACATCTATAGGCTCACTTGTAAACCGAATTGTTGGCGTGGCGACGCTTGCCGTGGCGACGGGTCTCCACGCTATCTATACTAATATTATAAAGAGGAAAATTTGTATTTTTGTATTTTTGTATGTTTGTATTGAATAGGATCAAAATCTACTGGACCGATTTCAAAATTTCTTTTACGATTACTTAGAGGGACTCTTCCGAATCCGTATAGGCTATATTTTATCCCGGAAAATAGATAGGATTTTTCGTGGTAGTGAAAATTGTGGAGTAAGCCGACGAAAAAACTGCCGTATGTTAACGATTCTCGCGAACGCTGCCTAAATGGTTAGAGATGTAAGGTTGATTTGTATAGAAAAGTTGTAGAACTCAATAATGCCTACAAAAAAGTCCGCGATAGTATAAACCAAACATTTATATTTTAGCCATTATAACCAATTTTCCATAGAATAAAAGTAATTAAAATTATTAGCCTAAGTTTATTGATCATATTATCGTCAAATATTAATCCTTATCCAAATAAACTATTTATTGAGCAAGATTGTTTCAATAGCTATAAGTTACTTTTTATTTTATTCTAATCGGACAATCCATTCAAAAGATATTACGAATTTAAAATTGTAATTAAAATGAATGATGGCCGCCGGCCGATATATGTCGCACGGCGAAACAGCAAGGGGAGGGTGGTGCACATCTATGAAGCAGGTTGCTTCAGCGCGACACGTCGTCACTCTATACTGAGGTATACATATATATATATATTATTTTCTCATTAGGCTATATTTAATTCCTGTAATAATATTATCTTTTATGCATATTACTTGTACATACACGATGTTTCACATCTGCCAGGCGTCCCATGACGGCTATTTTCTTATTTTTTTTTATTTTAATTATTTTTAATTTTAATTATTTTAAAATATATTACTAAATTTGCTAGAGATATTATTTTGTGTTTTATCTATATTTGAATATTTTTATTCTATACTCTATGGCTTATGATATTCATATTTGTGAGTTATTTTTCTGGGTATTGTACCATATTTCGTGGGATAATAAGTTTTTATTTTTGAATGTTTTGAGGTGTCGCACCTCAAACGGAAGATGTGTTCCATTTTCTACAATCACTTTGTTATCTGTCTGTTTAGCTTTATTTTCAGATGTCCTGGAGGTATCAAGCTGAAATTATTATTAAATGATTAGCTCTACGTTCCCTTAAAACAGCAAAAAGCAAGGCAGCATACAATTAAAGCATAATCAACACAAACAAAATACAGGAGCATTTTTTTGCTGAATTTGGCAGTGTCCCGTGAGAAATGTAGTTTTGTTTAGTAAACGTCCCGTGGTACCTACAATTGTAAAATATGGCACGAGAAGTAAAAAAAATATATTAGAAGAATGTGGAGGCCTGTCGTGGCGCAGCGGCACAAGCGTGTGACTGTAACCGAGAGGTTCTGAGTTTGATCCCCAGTGGAGGAAATAAAATATTTAATATTTTCAATTCAAATATTTAACGTTTCATCTTTTCGCTCTGATAATAAGGCAAAGCGCGGCGTTGAGTTCCGCCACTCAACAAGCAATGCCTCAAATTCGGTGGAAAGTGGAGAACGGAAGTGGAACGGAGTGTCTTAACACTAAGTTCCCGGGTTCTCTCTGCCTACCCTGCCTCGTGCGGGACACAGCGTGAAGTTAAAGGTTAAAAAAAAAGAAAAATATATATTATAGGTTTTGTTAAAAAATCACTAAAAAGTGCATATGCAAGCAAATTTACGATTGTCAACTATACTCGCCGCGTAAGAAAATTGAAAAGTCTGTCATCCAGTCCTGGGGGGCTGGGAAACGGCACCAGGGTTTAATACCTTTGACCGTTGTTTCTAGCGGCACCCATTAAGATGGGTGCGTCTTTGGAGCGGGCCGATGGCCCTTGGGAAAATTATTAAATGCCTATTTGGCATGAAAATGGGGTGAGGTATTAAATCTGGGTTAGGTGAGCTTGGTGACACCTGGGCGGTCAGCTCAGCAGGGTGAGACCCTCGGTGACCCGAGAGAGGCCCAGCTTAAGTGGCTGCTCACGAGTCATTATAGAGATCTGAGTGGAGAAGATCTCGAGAACGCAATGAAATCTAATATAGATACAGATAAAAATCGGAAGTAAATTTGAATATTTGTAATTCATTTCATATAAAATAGGTGTGTACGCCCGCAAATTTTAATTTGTGAACTTTTATATATTGTACTTTCCTTTAATGTGCAATACTGAAATTGATACAGAATACTTGCACGTGCACAAGATTGTATCGCACTTGACCGAGTTTTTAAATGTAGGCTATATCTAAAATATACATATACAAGTTAAATTGGTATATTTAATCAATATTATTTTGCAGATACAAA
Source organism: Eueides isabella (assembly GCA_019049475.1). Lineage (NCBI taxonomy): Eukaryota > Metazoa > Arthropoda > Insecta > Lepidoptera > Nymphalidae > Eueides > Eueides isabella. The sequence goes on along the minus strand of CM032389.1, from coordinate 8,953,949 downwards.
ATGTGTAATGCAGATGTAATAAATATCTCGACTATTTATTACACTTTACGATACCTTCTCAACCATTGAAGCAATTCCTTGTGTAAGGATTCAGAAGCCTTTGCAAACTGATTGTTTATCTGAAGCTCCGGAGTAATACAGTCGTAATTCCAGCGAACAGTCGATAGTGAAATGTAAGTAAATATCGTCCTTAAAAGGGTTGGGCGTTTACATCGAGAGCTATAAAACAAAATGAGCTTTTGTGAGGCAAGCCTACACTATAGATATGCGAATAGAAATGGAAATTAGGTATACTTTTATAAAAATATTTCGGATTCAAGTTTTTCGTAAACATATTTAAACTAAAATTATTTCTTCTCTCAGGAGTAATATAAAAAAATGGAAATTTATATTTATATAAATTTGTCAACTTTTATAAATTGAACTTACTGTTGACTTGTAATCTTGCGGCTGGAACGAAACTCGGTGGACAAGTACGATTCACTTCACTTCATTGTACTTCTCCGGTTTTTCTATTACAATCAGGAAATATAAATAAGGGACATATTTATATATTGTATCAAATTCAAATTCAAAATATTCTTTATTCAAATAGACTATGGTTAGCACTTTTCAATCGTCTAATGAACATAAAGATACCACTGACTCGGAAGAAGAGCCGGCTTGAAACTCAACAGTTACTCTTTTCAATGTCAATGGTACAATTATTACATATATTGACAGTTATCACAAATCATGGAATTTATGTGTATTGAATCAAATGCAATACACATTAATTCCATGCATTTTTATCCTGTAAATATTGTTGACAGTCTAATATAATAAGCTTTTTAAAGTGAATTTAAATTTATGCAGCGGCAAGCTTAGAATATATATTTTTATTTTAGGTTCACGCTGTATCCCGCACATGGCAGGGTAGGCAGATTGAACTTGGAAACTCCTCTCCATTTTTTCGTTCCATTTCCGTTCCCCACTTTTCACCGAATTTGAGCCATTGTGTGTTGAGTGGCGGAAGTCAACGCCGCGTTTTGCCTTGTTACCAGAGCGAAGAAATGAAAACATTAAATATTAAATTTGAAAATATTAAATATTTCATTTCCTCGAATGGGGATCGAACCCTCAACCTAAATATATACCTAACTTTTACGGATATATGTTTTAAGTAAATAACTTGGTCATAATTATTAAATATTTTTTTTGAAGTGAAACTTCTTTAGGCGCATGAGGGTAAAATTTTTACAGATGAAACGTCACGCCGGTATGCAATGGAAGTGTCGGAAAAGAGAGAGAGAGTGATCGAGACCGATTGAGAGAGAGTAAGACAGGGCGAACGTAGCATGAGCAACTAGCCGTGGAGTGACTTTGTGAATAAAGGACAATGACATGCAATTTATAAACATAAATATTCACGTGTATATTATCCTATTAAGCCCGCCGGCCATTGTAAATAAATAAAAACAAAATAAACGTTTCAGCGCTTTAGTGAAACTGCGATTTATTGCCCGTTTAATGCTAACAAAATGTATGCAGCGCTAAAGCGCTTGGCAATACTACATTGACTTGCTTTTTTGACATGTCAAAATCAAATGTCAATCATTCGTCTCTCTCACTCTTGTTGTTGCTTGTTGCAGCGTCCGATTGTTTTCGATTTCCATTTTTTTTTGGTTTTTTTATAAATAAAGTCTAAATAACAACTTCACTAGAACAGCGGATTTACTCCTGAAATAATGACTTCTGGCAGTGATTTACAGACCTACAGATGACAACTTACACTAATAACAAACACATTACAACAGGTGAATATTATTTTGGAAAAACTTAATCCTGTGGAGGAATTTAATACTAATAATTATTATATTTTTTAAAAATAAACAATGTTTAAGTATTATTTTCATTTCTAGGTTCGTGCATCACATTATATTTGCCATTCATGTTGGCATCAAGGTGATTGTGCTACTTAGCTTTATTCATCAGCTTCAACTTCTAGAGCTAATTTTGTTCATATTTTAAAATGTGTTCATAGTAATATTGATATTAATAGGATGAGAAGACACTTTATATGATGATTCCATTTTTAATACAACAACACCACTATTGGTGTGTTCATTTTTATTTAAACTGATATGCCATTACTTCCAAATATTTACATTATTTTAATTAAATTAGATTCATGTACATCAGAAACATAGCAAAGATTGAATTCAACCTCTAGGTATGCTTCCTCTATATGGCATACACAAGTATATTGACTTTTTAGGTGCAGGTATATAATCACAATTTAACCATTATTTCCTTTTAGATACAAACACTAGATGTCATATGCTACAGAAGAGCAAAGATGCAAAATAGCTATCAGAAAATATTATATTTTAATAGATGCTACTCTGAATGGCAGATGTGCTATAAAAAATATTGATGTAATTGTATTGTTGGGTGCAAAACCATTGGTTGCTGCGCTCATATAATGGCTAATATAGTACATAATTAAGCAATGCACGAGACATATCATTGAACCTCCTGCACAGTTTTTGGATGATAAAGATGATGACAACCATAATTTAATTATAAAAGGAACTACTGTAATGTTTAATGTAATGATTTTTAGAAATAAAGATCTTCTTCTGAAGTATTTATTGTTTTATTTCATTTTCATAGGTAAATTACTTATTTTAAACAAAAGCTGCCTTATGAGCTAATTAGAAATAAGGCTAAAATGATGATGATTAAAAACTTTAACTGGCAATTTATTGACAGAACACTAGAGGTTCCCTTGTCTTATAATCAAGCTCCTCAAGTGTTCTGTTAATAAATTGACAGCTAAAGTTTTCAACCATCATCATTTTAGCCCTATTTCGAACTTTTATATATTGAGATCGAATTTTTAGTATGACCAAACATGGTTGAACATTTTCAAAGCAATAATGATATTCTTAGGCTAGACCATTTGACAGTTTAATTTGATGTTTTTGATCCTCTTAATGGTTATTATAGACTAGTGTTTAGATAGACACGAGATCACATGCATGGCAGTCTACCGGTCTTGGCTATTTAATTTCATGAAGCCGAGGCATTTAAGGGATTTAGTTGAGCCAGAGTGAATGTGAGTTTTTCAATATATAGACTAACAAACCTATACCTATTTTGATATCACTGACATAATGGTATGAATCGCTAATCTGTATTTAGTAAGCGACTATTAAATTAAATCAATATATTTTATTTTAATGACAATTAAATTCCTAACCTATCTTCCTTTTTCCCTTCCTCTTAATCTTGGAAATTTAAAGTTTTATATTTGTATAAATATAAACAAGATTTATAAATTAGTTCGCCAAAGAAGTTTCACTTCTGACATGTGTACTTTGTACGCACGCGTATTTTTTTATTTTATTTTCCGAAAAAAATCATTGTCATTGTCATGTTCAATCACCATTTTTAGTTAAGACAATTTTTTTTACATTGGTTAGTTTCTAAACAATTTTTAGGGTTCGTACCCAAAGTGTTAATCAGGTGTCAGACTCCGGTGTGCGTTTGTCCGTCTGTCTCCAAGTATTATATGAATCGAGAGAGACAGTTAAAATTTTCACAGATTAAGTTTTCTGTTGAATTTTAACCATCAATAGAAAATGTAAAAAAAATATATTTGAATTTGAATAGTTGTAGTTATAATTAAAAACATAAAATGAATGGTTTTGCTCCTATTATTATTAATTCTTTATAAATTTTATCATTAAAAATATTTTACTGGTTATCTAGATTATTAGTACCTATAACTAATGACTATAACCTATGTTACAATTATAATGAAATATAAAATTTTAAATAGTTTTATTCAATATGAAGTAAGAAGATCATATTATATCGTTCCATATTTTGCCTAAAATTAAATATTATATAATATCTTGGCATAATGTAATGCAAAATAAATAGGTAGAACAAAAGAGCTGTAGTTCTATACATTCAGTAAGTCAGTATAGTCATTCCCAGGCCTGTTTACGTCCGGATGTTAAGGCCGCATTAAGTAAATATTCCTGTAATTGTGTTGTATAAAAACGCAGAGATAAATTTTTGGGGCAGCCGTATCCCGCATACAAAATGAGGCTCGGGATTATTATTTGCGTAGCTGACATCCTAATTAACGTGACTTTCGTTTTTTCTTCGTTGCTTTTCAAATAAGGCACGCTATAAAACGGACTTACGTTAAGCCTTTAAAGCTGTAAAATTTGATGCGGACGTACACATTGCTGTTGTGATTGTTTTAGGTATAATGAAAAAAATATATAATATCAAAATTAAACTTTAATATTGCTGCTTGTACTCTGCGTAAAATATTTATTGGAGAAATAAATAATCTATCTAACACATAGATATAAAATAAAGTAAATAGTATTGTATAACAAATAAAATATAACTATTGCAAACATCGCTGGGAGGGACGCTGGAGGCTATCCAACGATGATAATTAACTTCGTAATAATACCTAATCAGTAATGCAATTATCATACAATAATAAACATTTATTAACGTTAATGGTTTGTGCAAATTATGTTTGGTGGCTTTTTTACCTTAAATAATAGTTTAAGTACGTCGACTGTTCATTGTGCATTATGCAAATGTTTTCAAAATGCGGATCGTATAGTTTTTATTTCATTTTATAATTATGTATCCAGCATGGATAAGTGTGCTGCATTTTAAAATATAATTTTATATTATTTTTTCTTGTTTTCATATTATTTATAATACATCTCGATTGAACTAGGTGTGTAATATTGCCTGCTATGTCCTTTCTTTGAAAGAAGAATATGGTTGAACATAACTAGGAATCTGTTTACTTTGAAAGCTTAGCCAGATATAAATCAAGAGTCAACATAAGAATCTAAATGAAATAGAACTGTTTATTGTACAGCGTCTAGCGTCTAGCGTCATCTAGCGTGTTTGCGATGAAGTCATAGAAGTCCTGAAGGATTCATCATTTCTTGTTAATTCAATAACACGTTGCATGTCGGTCGCAATTAGGTTATTGTTTAATATATATTGAGGCATGTCGTGGCGCAGCGGCACAAGAGTGTGACTGTAACCGACAAATTCTGGGTTCGATCCCCTGTCGAGGAAATGAAGTCGAAGAAATATTTACTATTTTCAATTTAAATATTTAATGTTTCATTTCTTCGCTCTGATATTAAGGCAAAGCGCGGCGTCGAGTTCCGCCACTCAACACGCAATGCCTCAAATTCGGCGGAAAGTAGGGAACGGAAGTGGAACGGAGTGTCTTAACACTAGGTTCCCTTCCCTCTGCCTACCCTGCCTCGTGCGGGATACAGCGTGAAGCTGAGAGTGAGAGATGTAATATATGTAGTTTATTATTCAAATGACAAGAAGCAATTCAATTGCGCCTAGAATTTAATGAAATATTTAATATCACTTTTACTCAATATTAAAACTATATACTATGAACGTAGTATGTAGTTCCATTTCTCTGTATACAATGTCGATCCAATAATTGGAATGTTAAAAATTCAAGGGTCGTGACACAAAAACTGAAAATAATCATCAAACGATCTTTATTGTATGACAATTTTTAAACGAATATATATACAGTAAACTAACATATTGTCTTCTGGCGAAATTATATTAAATTGTAAAAACCTGATGAAATATTTTTTTCTATTTATTTAAGAACCTTCAAGTGCTCCAACTTCTTGGTTGATTAAGATCCTATTTCCTTTTTAGTCCCGTCGTCTTGTTTAAAGAAAGATATATTTCGAGACAAATTCTCAACTTTTGTAACAATTAAACTTTAGTGCCAAAGGAAGAGTCGAAGTTTGAGCGGAAAAGTCTGAAACTTGAAGCCGGACACTTGGCCTTATAATTCAGGTGGGAGAAACGTTTAACTAAGTTCTCTTTGGAATACACTTACGTAAATATTGCACAACGCTGTGGACTACATTGTAAAGTGTAAATCTAGTTACCCGTTATTCGCTTTTAGTAGGAAAGTTTGCGCTTTAGTGACCCGCCCGCAATTTCGCCTGCTTGAATAACACTATTTTATTTACTAATAATAAATAGTTACTAATAAATAGTTTTCAATGTGTAGATATTGGCGTAAAAATAATTGAGTTACTTTTACGCCAATATCTATCTACACATTGAAAACTAAAGTTTTACCTAAATTAATGTTTTTACTAATTTTGTCGAACTAAATATTTTAAATTTTACGTATTTTTTTTTATTATTAATCGAATTAAAGAAAGGTTGCAATTAAAGAAAGGTTGAAAAATTAATAATGAAAACTGAATCTAAATCTGGTTAGCCATTTCTGAGATTACAAACGCCGACAAACAGACAAAAAAAAATAGTATTTTGAACCTTATCATATTATTAAGGTACTTCCGTCATTTGAATGTTCAGTCATAACTTTCAGATTTATTATAAGTATTAATATCTGAAAAATATATACTATAAAGGTTATATTATAAAAATAAAAAAAAAACTAAAAATAGCTATGTATTATACGGGACATTGGAATTATTTTTCGTCCTTATTTCTCTTAGAATTGAATGGCTACGACTCGACCATTTCGTAATAATATGATCTTCAAGTTGTAAAACACAAGTATTACCTACTTACTACTATATATATTAATTATTAATTACTTATACTTCTATAATATCGGTTGCCTGTAATAGATCGCTTTTAGCGATAAGGCCGGTGTTGCACATTTACCGTATGTATAAAATATTTAAATGTCCAAACGTAATGTTATTCTATAGGTACTAATTGTAAAGTGCAATAAGGTATTATTATTATATTATATATTTAATGTGTTATATATGTTGTATATTAATAAAATAGTTGCTAAGTTTAATATATAAAAAGTATTTCCATGAAAATGAGGGAATAATATGAGATGGCATATTTTTAAAATTTAATATAATTAAATTTCATACTTAATTCTTGTTGTGGTAAAAATCTTACGACAATTCACTTTGTAATTATAAAATATACATACACACGTAAAATATTATACTTAATATTATAAAATAGTAACATTTCCTAGTCCAGGTACAGCTATTAGCTTAATAAAGCCAAAGTAAAAGAATAAATTCCTGAAATTGGAGCTAAAATCACGGAGGCGGCTATAAAATTTTATATAGGAATTCACATACATTGTGGGTAAAAGAGGCCACTAAGAATAATCTATGTGTCATGAAAAGCGAACTTTTCTTTCATTACTCTCCGTAGTCTGCGGTAAAATGGGGCAATTTAAGCCCCGGATATTTCAAATTCTTATTTTCAATGTAGAAATACGCAGTCTAATGCGATTGCTTTAAGCTAAATGCTTGCGATATGAAGTGGAAATGTTATTTTGGTTATTTTTATTAGTTAATATGTGATTTGAGAAAATATTGATAGGTTTAGGTATATAATTTGTAATGTTTTGTGTAGTTATATTTCTTTTTCAAGCTTGTATTACACAAATCGCAGGGTTACCAGAGGGAACATGGGAACCTAGTGCTAAGACACTTCATTGTTGCTGCATAAGTGAATAAATAAAATACATTTATTTAGTAGTGCGGTAACAGAAGATTTTACGATACTTTAAAAGAAATTAAAACCAAAAACACACCATGTATTACACCATGCATGTGAGAGAAAAAAAAATGTACATTTCACATACTCATGCGTCAATGAAAATGTTTGAATACGTTTAAATGATTTTCGATTACATCACAAGCAATTTAACCTCGAACGCAATAAAATATCCATTAATTTCGAAGATGGCCATTTTCCAGTTCGCTGAGTATTGATTCAGAATTTTAGGGAGGGATTTTATATGGGGATGTGATTTTTTGCATAATAATGCTCAAAATATTTTTTTTGATATTTTTATTTAAGACTAGTATAAATAAGATAAGAACAACATTAACAATACAGCGGTAGGTGGGGGCGAAGTATTCACACTAGGCGCCCTTCGCCTATACTGTTATATGCGGGATACAGCGTGAAGATAAATATTATATAATACAACAAAGACAAAAAAAAATCAACATCAGGCATTTAAACCGTAAAAAATTATAAGGTACGTACGTTCTGTTTAATTAATTACTTTGATATTATACAATTCGGTTCATAACATATCCTTATAATATAAGATATATATTATATCTAAGTCTATCTCTGCTATGGTCTAAATAGATCTTGCCTTATACGTGTCGTGTAAAATAAAAATACGCTTACACAATTTATACACGTTTGAATCAGTCAACGTAGAGCTGTAGTATAAACATACAACATATACATACATAAATGAATTAAAAATAACACATAAATAAATATGTAACAACATTTTAATAAGATATTTGAGTTTCACAATTGTTAGTCATTATAATGAAACAAATAGTTTCATTTGTTAGCTTAACACGATTTTTTTAGCTTCACGCTGTATCCCGCACATGGCAGGGTTGGAAGGCACATGGAATTAGGGAACCTAGTGGTACTCCGTTTCCGTTTCCTGCTTTCCGTTGCGCCGCTGCGCTTTGACTTTTTAGCGGAGCTGAGAAATGAAAACAATAAATACTTCATTTCCTCGAATTAAGATCGAACCCACAACGCACACAAGCCGGCGCCTTTAACTGTATAAATATAGTTTCTACTCATATATTGTAATATTATACTTTTTTGTATTTTACTATTATTACACATTTTTTGTGAAGACTTTTTTTTTAAAAAAATTGGATGTTTCAAATATTTTCCAGTAGACCATGGTCCTGAGACTGACCAGTAGTTACAAACAGTCTACCAGCTAGTTTCAATGTACCGTTTTGAAAACTAAAATGATTATTTATCAATAATAATAATGGATATAGTTAGAAACTTTAATTTTGTTAAGTAATGGATTTGCAAAGAAATAATAAACAAATGAAATATAGTCGGAAACACTCAAGGAGAGTACTTTTGGAACTAATATCAGTGTTTGCCAAGCAGTCCGCTTCGTGAACTGGGGTGACAAAGAGAGTAATACCATAAAAGCGGACATGACTATTTTAGATGAATTTACGAGTATGTAACGATTTCAACAAATTTCTATTCATTAATAATGAAGGTACATGTTATTTTGTATATTACACCCATATTTTTTAATATTTTTGGAATTGTCCAAAATAATAAAGTGCAAAAAAAAACATTTATTAAGACATGTCATTTTTTCTTCAACAAAGTACAATTTATTGAAATAAATAACAAGATCTTTGATTTTGTTACTTATTTCAATAAATTTATTAATGTTACTTATTTCAATATATTAATTTATTTTTGAGATTAATCGCGCGTGTTTAGTATTTTACACATTTTACATTTCGAACATTTTACAGCAGTAGGTAACGAGTAGGCTACTTATGATTACGTATAATAAATTAGATAAATATATTAGACAATAAAGTATTATAGTCTTATATATTGTGTGTAATACTAAATATACGCGATGAATCCTGTTAAAACATTTCTATTTATAATGTTTAATAATCGCTAAAATCAAAGATCTTGTTACTTATTTCATTAAATTGTATTTTGTTGATTTAAAACATGTAGTAATCGCGATAATCAAAGATCTTATTACTTATTTCATTAAATTATATTTTGTTGAAAAATTACAAAACCGGGATGTATTTTTTTAAACATTTAAATGTTTTAATATAAATATTTATTATTAATATATTTCTAGTAAGATATACTTGTCTAATTTACCTTGAAAATAATGAAGCACTGAGCAACATAAAATGTCAGAATAATATGTTTAAATAAAATAAACGTTTTGTAGAGAAAGGTTTAAATGTGTTGCTTTTTCTGTTTTTCTCTAGCTTGTAAAACTCATGACAAAAAGGACCGCTGTTCTAAATGAAATTTTTAATATCCCACCTAGTCTAAGGATATAATACGACTTCACAGGATTTGTACAATGGCATCTCTTATCGCGACGGCACAACGTTATTAAATAAACAGAAGCCCTTGCCTTGTATTACTATCTGAGGATTACAGCACTAGCTCTTCAGTAAATCATTGAATACTTGTTTATATGCCGTTTCGAATACCTAACTAAACCGATTGAAACTGTGCTATCAATGAAATTAAAATACACACAAATTGAATTGCATTGCGGCGAAATCCTATATTTATAATACGAGTAAGTATGACAAAAAGTAAATATAAAACTAAGACCAAATGGAAAATAAATATTCACGGATAATAGCATTGTGTTAGTCAGAGTACTATTTATTTTGATTAAACAGCGAGATACTTGATGTTTAAAGCGAAGTGGAAATTGAAATAAAATTTCTCTATAGAAAAACTTGTTCTTTTCTCGCGGTGTTACGTTTAATACCTTTATAAGACTGATACCACAAAGATATTTTGTTCAAAAAATAAAAAAGGAACTGTTTTTCAAAGTGGATTCTGAACATTTAAGTCTTGGTTTATTTAAAAAGGTAGCATTGAACTATAGGCACGCCTCAATAGTGGCAAATGAGGCGCTCGCCTGCAGTTTTAAGAAAATTTCTTTAAAGAAGCTTTAATTCAACGTCTTTAGAAAATGCACGCGGATTTACTTTTAATGAGTTTCGAGGGTTCAACTTGGGGTTTACTTTGTAGATGAATGGTGAAGTTAGTCCTCGCTGCCCTGCTCTGAAATCATCGCATTTTATATCGCCTTTATTTTTGAAACGAAATTGTTGCTGAAGGGAGAAAATGCCTTTACCGTGAAAGCGTAATTATTTTTGTGAGTGTAAGTTTTTTCAATCTGTACTGAAATGTACATTATATTTTTACAGCTTTTGTTTTATAAAGATATAAATAAGAGTAAAGCCGTAAAGCTAAGTGAATGTTTTCAGAATTTTATGTTGCAGACACTTTTAAGATTGACAGGAGTCATCACGTTTGACGTGCAAGTACGTGGGGGCAGATTTCGCTCATAAATCTTTCCTTAAGGTGAGTTTATATGTTGTGTTTTAATACCTAATTACTCAATCACATTATAATAAAAAATAAAAGCTTTTGATCACTACTTTTGCTTGCTACGTTAAAAATCCCGTATTCAAATAGGACTCATGACTTATATTTTCAATATCAAATTATGCTCTGGCTTGAGTATAATATTAGTTAATTCATCGTGTATTCGATATTACATTTATTTCATTAGGAACTGAAATTACTATTTAACACAAAATATTTTTGCATTTCGAAGTAGTAGTTCCTGAAGTTTATACGTATAGATAGAGAAAAACGATTTATATTATATAAATGAAAAAATCAAAACATAGTTATATTCCATATATCAAATAACAATCCATTAAGATATTAATATCCTCATCCTCATGTAATACAAGGTTAGGCAACTACGGTTAAGTGTTGACATTTACGTCAATTGAGTCAACCCTGTGATGGATGAAATGCTTGTAATAGGGTTCACTTCAACCCTTTAAATTGCCAATATATTGAACGGTGGAAGTATACTTATGTTGTATGAAAAACATTATAAATGTTAAAGTCTATGATCAAATTTAGTCACCTTTTGTGCTGTATACTGATGACGCAATGCGTAATCGGAACTGAAGCAATTTATTTGAATATATATATATATATATATATATATATATATATATATATATATATATATATATATATATATATATATATATATATATATATATATATATACATATATATATATATATATATATATATATATATATATATATATATATATATATATATATATATATATATATATATATATATATATATATGAGATTAAGTGATTACCGACACCCATGGCCCGGTGTAAATCCAGAGTAGCTACAGGAGCGTTGCCGGCTTTAAAGTGGATGAACACTGGGACCCGGCATTACCAAATGCGAAACGCAGTGGCCAAAGGCACCACTTAACGCGAGTTACACTGAGGGTGGTAATGATCCGGTCGAGTCTGCCCATGTGTATTGCCATTGCCAACAGCGTGACTCTCCCACACGTATCACACCTATCACTATTCTAAGCCAGAATCACACGGCAAATACAATTTGTAAGTCTATGTAAAAAGTTCTAAACCAACGAAAAATACAATTTATAAGATTTACAAATTTGAGATTGTGGGTACTTGCAGTCATTTGAAATTGTAAAAAATTAAGAACAAAAAAATTGTAATGATTTTTTATACAAAATATATATACATTTTAACTTTACAAGTGTTTCCTAGAAACTACCCGGAAACGTACATTTGAATATTTTATATAATTAATATCTTAATTCCTCCACATGATCTGGAGATAAATGGTCTTGATAGACGGACAGATGGACGGATGGATGATCCTGTAAAGGTTCTATTTTATCTTTTGAGGTACGAAGTTCTAAATAAAAATAATTAAACCAGTAGAAATTTTATCGTACGATCAAAATAAGTAGAGTATACATACAGTTTGATATCTATCCCTTCAATATTGTACCATATTTTCCTAAGTTTAGATACCTATGTATTCATTTCTATATCTATTTATATATTAAATTAAAACAAAAGCATAGAAGCAAAGTAAATACATATCGCAAGGTAAGGAGTAAAAATGAAATTGTCTACGTGAGACTTCAAACACCGACTGAGTTTGCTTAGTGTATATCGATACTACGTAACGTTGCATTGCGAGTCATTCTTATTCCACCTACGTCCCTACCCTAACGTCGACAAGCTAATATTGGTTGTGAACGTTGATTCTGGCAACGAATCTCCCTCACTGGAGATCTCATATGAACCCTGTCTAGCCTTAACTACCTTATATTCAATGTAGACAAAAAACGATCATTAGGTTTTTTATAATCTCAGCTTCACACTGTATTCCGACTTGGGTACCTAGTGTTATGACACTCCGTTCTGTTACCCACTTTTTTATAATATATGTTAAGTATCCAATATGATCTTTGAAAATGCCATATCAAAATTTATAAGGATTCCAAAATTTTTTGTTTGTCGTTCATTTTTTGTTCGTTTGTATTATTTATAGCATCTATAACAATACAAATAAAAATTACACGAGGGAAGATGCTGAAATTGCAACACAAAATAAAGCTGTCGAATATTAAGAACTTCCTTGACTTTAGAACATGAAATGTAAGTTTTTTTATTTGAACTAACTAATTTAGATCGGTACGCAATATTACTCAATTTGTTAACTGAACACGTTAAGAGCGTTTTATACTGAAGTTTAACAATTAAAGTATAGTATATCTATATACTGAATGGGTATTGGCTAGACCTTAAATTTATAAAAGTACCTACTAGTCTGTAATGATTCCTTCGTATTTAAGAGAAACGAAAAAGTTTTTAAACCATGGATGAGGCCGATCTTTGGTAATGCGAGCGTACTTTTTCTCTTAGGAAAACTTGGTTAGGAACAGTTCCCCATTAGGGACCATCCAACCGTGTGCGTTACGAGGAAAAAGTTAGCGACTAATGTTCAAGTTTCTGAAGAGCCTCAAATACAATTGCTGTAAGACCGTCGCATGCTATAATTCTATAGGAGATTGCGTCGTTCTATAAAATATTATTGTACAGTAAAATATAAAATGATGCTTTCACTTTTGTGACTATATCTTACTTGAATAAAAGCGATAAAGATGACATATTTTTTTATAGCGCTTGTAAACAAATATCGTTGAGCGATAAAGTTGAAGGGACATCATGTAAGTGTACTACCAATATGAAATTAAAATTGACGTGAGAGCTTTTCAGTTACACGTCTCGTATTTATTTATAATATAAATAAATAAATTTGTATATATATTCAGAAATTCGATTGCAAGTTACGAACTTCGTGACATAGTTGATAATGTATTTAATAAATTTTACTTACCTCTAAGCATCTCCAAGCTTTATCATAGAAATTATCTAATATATTAATAGATCTAATATATTAATAGAGGCCTGTCATGGCGAAGGAAAACAAGCGTGTAAACGCGATTATGGCGATGTGAATGATTATGGGTTCGATCCCCACTCGGGGAATGAAGTATTTCGTATTTTAACAAATAACAAGTCTAAAAGCGGCGTTAACTTTCACTCAAGTTGGGTTCAAGGCATTGCCTGTTGAGTGACTCGACAGGCAATGCTCCAACTTCGTCGTAAACGTTATTCGAAATCACGACTACTTGCGGCAATGGCGGCAATTTTCAAAAACACATAAGAATATTGATCCTTCTAAACTATAAATATGAAAATATGTGAGAATGGATATGTGCTCCATTTTCGCTCAAACTTCTACTTTACAGTAATATAGTATATACATTAGAATAATACATAGGTAACAAATTATAAAGACATTTTCTATAACTTGTCTTTAACTCTCTCTCTCTCTCTCTCTCAGCTTCACGCCGTATCCCGCACGAGGCAGGGTAGATAGAGGGAACCCGGGAATCTAGTGTACACTCCGTTCCACTTCCGGTCCCCACTTTCCGCCGAATTTGAGGCATTGCGTGTTGAGTGGCGGAAAACAACGCCGCGCTTTGCCTTGTTACCAGAGCGAAGAACTGAAACATTAAATATTTAAATATTAAATATTTCATTTCCTCGACTGGGGATCGAACCCCGAACCTGTCGGTTACAGTCACACGCTTGTGTCGCTGCGCCACGACAGTAAATACGACACTTTAACTTAACCATAAGCCAAAGTCAGCAAAGCCGCGCTGGAATGGCTAGTAATTTAATAAAATATTATTTTATATATTGAAAGATAACTTGAAAGGAGTCAGCTATTAGGACTATGAATTCCATTACAGTATTGGAATTCAAAACAATTACGAAGTAAAAGTATATATCGCGGGGTAAATCGTTTTAATACGAAGTTTATCTAAATCGTCGATGTTGAGTAAATCGAAATTGCTCGCCGGATGTAATTGCTTTCAACCGATCCAATTATTTTTCTCAGCCCTAAAAAGATTTACCAATACGGGCAAAGTTTCTATTTTCATCGCAACCGATATTATACAGAGTAAATGGGCTGTTATGAGTTTCAACTAATATAACCGAAGGCACACGTATCGTTTTGCCAAATTACATTTAAATGGATACGTATTCTAATGGATTCAACATTTAATTGGTTGTAGAAAGAAAATTTCACTGGGACATATGTATATTGAAAAGTAATTTTAAATTATTTTCTATTTCCTGTTCAGTAGACTCTGTGATCTGACTTTACACTGACGACTCAGATGACTCCGTAAGATTGAACCTGTACGTTTACATATGTACGAGGTACAAGCTCTACCTCGTGCATACGAGTCTATACAATCGTTTAAGTCTAGGCAACAAAATATTATATTGAGATCTATCGTGGCGCACGGAAAAAAAATATGACTGTAAACGTGACAGGTTGGGGGATTAAAGAAATTAAATATTTAATAGTTTAATTTCCCCGCTCTAATAACAAGGCAATGCGCGTCGTAGGGTTCCACCAAATTTAAAACTAAAGCGTTTCAATAACGGGTAACGGACTGTCTTATGAGAAGGTTCCCGAGTTCTCACAACAGGATTAGGTAAAGCTAAAAAAATTAAGTTAAATTACATTATTATAATATATTGACATTTCTGTAATTCACTGGTAACAGTTTCTTGGATGATTTTACGCTAACAACTATTTAAATTTCACATAAATATGAACAATGCTCGTATTTGATATCAAAATTGTTGCATGCATCAATGCACCACGCCCACGATGCTGTTTTTTGTGTAAAATAATTATAAAAAAGGTTAAATAGTCTGAACTACTTCGAGTACAAGATGCACCATTGTTATACAATCCGATCATTAGGAATGTCGCCAACGACTTGCTCTCCTTGTGAGTGCTTGTTAGAACATCGAGATTTCGAACGATTTTAGTTTAATACTTTTATACATGTTACGATAAAAGCCTTTTATATTTTTAACGAACTAAAAATATTACAACTTATTTTCAACTGAAAATTCAAAATTAATATTTATATCACGAAATTGTACCTGATATTATTTTTTATCAGGAATAATAAGAATATTATTTTAAATATCGATGTTGATGAAAATATATAGTACAATTTAAAATTAATAAATTATGAGAAAAGTTTGATAAAAAATATTTCGTATTACAGACCTCATTTTACGGGATATGCATTTTTCATGATATATATATTTTACGTCATCGATCTCAGTCGTCATATAAATAACATAGAAAAGGTGATAAATTGTTTCAAAATTGTCAGAGGAGAAATGAAAAATGTGTTCGGACGGTGTTACGCTATGTACATAGTGAATGAAATGCAAGGAACTTGGGAAATAAAGGCGGTAGAACGCTTTGCCGAGACAAAGGTGGGGCTTATTGCAAATTCCTACGCTCACCTTGCGTTGCTATTAAGCTTCCTTCTGATACTATGCAATATTTTAATGTTTCCTAAACCTCTGGAGTGTTGAGGGATTCTCGTTTACGAAATCGTTTGTGTTTTATTAAAATTCTTTACGGACCGACGCAAAGATGAAAGTCAAAGATTCTTTTTTTTTTTTTAGTTTACGTTCCTGACTCTCTTGTTTATCAACTTTAAAAAAATAGCAATTAAGCAGTAATTTATGATTAAATAAACAAATATATGTATATTTGTATATTTTATCATTAAATTACACTGTATAAAATTGTAGCTACACAACGAAACTAAAACAATTTTTTTCAGATCTAGCTAGATCTATGTTGGAAAACGTTAAAAAATGTACAACATATAAAAAATATTCATATGAAGCGGAATTTTCACAATCAGAAAAAGCAGTCCCCCGCGGCATATTGCGGTACAGAGTTTTCATTAAACACAGCAACGTTTGTGGCCGAAAAAATGCCTATGCCCTCAAGCGTCTCGCATATAAGGAATGTCACAACGAAATTAGTTCATAAAATAAATTCTTCCCCATCTCAATTTACCCTTTCTAACGTATGCTTTTCCTTGAATTGCATTAATTTTTCATAAATTTCAGGTATTTCTTTTAATAGTACATTTGTTCGTTTGATTTTTGTTTGAAAAACAATTTTGTTTTGTATTATTTGCTATATTATTCATGTTTTTTCCATGGCACGTTAAGAAATTGCCAATATGCCTTGGAAAGAAGCGTGCTAGGGTAAAAAATCAAAGACTGAGTCAGGAACGTAGACATGAGAACAAAAATAAAAGTCACAGATATTCTTCTCTTGCAACCAAAAGACGGCAAGAGAGGCAGGGGTCTTCAAGCCAGGAGATGGGAAGATGATTTGAAACAGTCAGCCGACTTATTAATAGTAATTATATACTTTTAAATGTAATATATTAAATAGGATAGCAAGAGCAGCATCTTAGTAGTAACATAACTAATATTCAAATAAAACTTTTACAATTTTTGGTATAACTGACAAGTAATATAAACGATGTATCCACTATTTACTTTCGGGTAACCAGTTGCATTTGGGATTTGTTACCTATAAACAATAAGTCGCTCAGCGCCTGCAGAAAAAATGACAGTTTCAGCTATTACCTATAGCATTTGCGTTACACATAGATTGATTTATTCTTAACAGAAATCTAACTTAATATCTATAAAACAGCATAAGTTTATTATAATGCTTATAATTGATATCACTTAAAAGTAAATCAAAATGAATGTATGTAACATATATATTTATATCATTGTGTACTACATACATATGTTACTGCCGTGATACTGGTCAAGTTTTGCAACAATTTTCAACGCGTCGACGCGTTTTTATTAAGATTCAATAAACGCCACGTGGTATCAAAGCCAACAGAGTTAGGGCCGCATTACGTACGAATAACAGAGGACACTTACCAAAATTGCTTACACAGAAAACTAATATCAGTGTTTGCCAGCTTGCCGCGATTTTGTGTGGTCCAAAATGATAGTCATAATCAGCTGTACTATATTATACTTGCTAAATTCTTTACTAAAGAAGATGTAGATGATCCATATATCGTTGGACAATATAATCTGTTATTTTACTTTCTGGATAATGATCACTACCTTTTTTTTAAACTATTATTAAACCTTGGGTTTTTGCAAGCAGGACATTGAAAAATACAATGAGATCGATTAGTCTTTTATCCAGAGTTAGAAAGAAACATATTTTTGTCTATTTACTCAACTTGAAAATGAGTCCTATCTAAGTAACTGACTAGCCTTTATTAAATGCTAAATGTCATTGCGTTTAGCAAAAGAGCAAACGTAGCTTGTCACGATAATGTAACTGCTAACGCTTATAATTTGGAACATGTTTTGCGAAACCGCTCGTGTTATTAGACGTGGGATCGGCAGATAGAGTTGGTGGGGATTGACCATTCATGATTCTTTTATTAGTTTCTCCAATAATCTGTCGTGAAGTAACATATTGCGACATTTTATTCACCAGCACATTGAGACGATTTATATTAAGAAGTGTTGTATGTTTTTGTAGTCTGTAGTAAGAGAACCGTATTGTATTATATTTATAACCAACTTATTCAAATTATTTATAGCTTTATAAAAAGTTTATTGCCTTACTTTATCTTAAGGATGTAGTAAGATTATTAAGATTATTTATTTAATTTTAATTTATAGGTTAATGATTTAATTTATAGGTTAATGATATTAAAAATAGGCTATCAAAGACAATAAATACTTCGATCGCTTACAAATAAAAAAAAAATAAGGTGTAATCTATAAAGTTCTATATTCGGTGAGAGTATTTCAACGGCTATGATGATTATTCTAAGCTTCGATATTTGATATATACCTACACTACAGACAATTGGTCCGTCACCTTTTTTATCTAATTTTCTTATAGTACATGTTGATTTTATTATTTAATAATAATACCTTTATTATTATCTTTACGTTATAAATTAGTAACTCAACAACTAACGTGTATTTTAAATGATTTTTTTTATTACTATTAGGCATATCTAAATTAGCTTTCTAGTATTGCAACACTCCATTACACCTTAAAAAAATATAAAAATTGCAAATTGATGGCTATACTCAGCTTGTGATGCAAACTTTTGCTATGATTTCTTCTATAAAATTTATCTTTAGTATTTAAATAGTAAGCTTAAAAGGGATTTTAAATAGAACTTATAAATGGAGTTAGTTTCAGTTAGGTTTGTTGTTAAACTTCCTCAGTGTCCGCCGTTCAGAGCGCTTACACTAATATGGGTTTTTAATTAAGTTCACTTTAATTACTTATCACTTTGCGTAATTCCTATTGTAGCATGTGAAATAAATTATTTTTATTCCCTTGTTTTGGTACTGACGAAACGCGTGGCGTTGAGTTCCGCTACTGAACACGCACACACTACCATTTCAGCTTTTTTCTGCTTAAATTGCTATGTGCGTTTGCTATTGCATTTTTTAACTTTGTGTGTGTGCAAAGTTAAAAAATGCTTAAAAAATGTATTTCATAAATAGCAGTCTCTCTTATCAAGTGTCTTATAAGGAATTATTTTTTGGTACCGGATATATTGAAACATTTATTGAAACAACATAAATAAATAAATTCGACATATCTCAACGAGAACGTGTGCTTGGTGATCAAATGAAACAAAAAAAATACCTGTTCAAATGTCACTACTTCTGCTTCTTATATTATAATTTATTTTACAATTCTCAATGGTTAATTTTCAGAATTTTAACGTCAAAAATAGAGTAAAATAAAATACTTGAAGTTGCTGACATAATATGAAAAAAAAATATGAAAAATGTTATAAATATGAACAAGTTTGCTCTTCGAAAGTTCTTCAGTAACGTTGAAACAAGTCGGGTCGTGACTGATATTAGTAGTTTTATCGTAAAGCTGCGTAAAGTTTCCGACACACACAAAGCTTAACTTGGATGTGTTAATCAATTTTATTTTCGTACAGATCTTCTTTGTTAAATTCATCAACATTAAGGGTATAAAGAGATAATACCATGGGATTACACTATGAGTAAGTTCATAAAGTATAATTTTTTAAAAAATAAAATATATAACTAAAGCCTTTACGTATTAATTTTAGTCTATTATTGTCTATATTAAACCCTTAAATAATATAATAATGCTATAATACAACAAACAAACAACAAATAATGCAAACTAACAATCCATTTTACTTATGTTATGTAAATATTTAAAAGCCGATTTAGGGCAACGGAAAATCAAATTTATCGTCGTAGCCAACACCTGCTTGCAATGTGCACGGAGTCTAAGGTAGCTGGTAAAATATTCAGACTCCTTCATACCGGCTCTATTATATAAAACAGCGAGGTGCTTTAATCCTGTAAAATGGAGATTTGTTGCCTGCGGCTCCTTCCATACTTCTTTCTTTTCGCTAGTTACCCTCTACAAAATTTATTCACTTCCTTTTAAATAATATTGAAGTCGTATCTTAAGTAGAAATTGTGGTTGTTAAAATTTGTAAAGTTTTCTTTTATTAAAAGAATTACAGTTTACTAATAAGAATACTTTATCAAGACAGGCTCTTTGTTCTTTTGAATAAAATACAGGCATGAAAGCAAAATGCATTGAGGTTGAAAAATTGTTAGGTTCGTTTTACTGTTTTTTTTTTTTTAAGAAAATTTAGCGGAATATTTTAATGTTATCTAAGGCTCCAATGAAGTTTATTGTTAGATTGAGTCAACAAAAAATATTGAATCTCAAGTGGCTTGAATCTATAATAATTGCGTTTATTCTCAATAGTCTTATGTGTAACATAAATATTTTCTTAATGTATTTGTATATCATTTTGATGTTTTTTATAGCGAAGGAGCAAAGTTTAATCTCGGACAGGGGCAATAAAATAAGGGCGCAAATTCTGTGAGAAGTCGACGCCTAACCTGCCAGTTGCAGACGGCTATTGATAGGGTTCGGTACGCTTAAAGTATATATGTGGAGAGGTTATTACTTAAAGTTATTGTAACATTTATACTTATGTATTATTAAATATACTCGTCTTCTATTGGAGGCTACTAATGAAATATATTAAAGAACTTCGACAATTTCAGCATATATATGTAAATAATTAATAGTTGAAGCTTATCGTGGCGCAGGAGTACAAGGGTGTGACTGTAAACGAAAAATTGTGGGTTCGATCCCCACTTGAAGAAGTGAAATATTTAATATTTTTAAATGAAATAGTTAATATTTTCAAATTAAATATTTAATATTTTGAAACGAAATATATAATATTTTCAAGCGAAATATTTAAAATTTTTATTTCTAGGCTCTGACAACAAGGGAAAGCGCGGCGTAGAGTTCCTCCTTTCCACACAATATCATAAACTTCTTGTATAAAAGGTCTATCGAATAAAAAAAAATCGAAACACTAATTTTGCAATTAGTACGTTTTGAATAAATCAACTTTTTAGAAAACCCTCTCTTTGTGAAAAGAACCACTAATCGAAAAAAGCAGTAAGAAGCAGTAATCTAAATAAACTCTTTTCATACAAGTGGAATGTACAAGAACAACTCTATTACTTTCTGATTATATAAGTTTATATGGATTTTCTTTTCTCTTTCACACGTTGATTTTATTGCTACAATAAAATGTATCGCGACTTATTCCTTACACGTAACGGTGAGATACATTACCAAAAAACATTCTTTAGTTATATATTAAAACGTATTAATGACATAATAAATATTTTGTGTTTACTAATATTTCACATTACTTGTAATATTTTATTGTACAAAAACAAAAAAGCAAAACCATAATATTACGTAGTATACAACTCTATATTCTATATCCCAACCGTTATTCTCTGTCATAAATTTGAATAGAATCGATTGCTGTCTGCGCCTCCGGGAAAGTTAGATTTCCCCCAGGATTTCCACGACACCTGACCGGATGTAAAATATATTCCCAATTTTTTTATTCTGACGTTCTCGTTCGCATATAAGATTATTTTATTATTAGAAAGAGTATTGTAAGGCTTTATACGTTTTTTCCTTTCTCCGTTTCCCCTAAGTGTTGTTTAAATGTAAATACACGCATAATATGTATCTATTCCCTTTTGTAGTACCTTTAGTAGCTTATACGTATTTTCATAAATAAATAAATCATATTAATTTAAACATAATTTATCTAACTACTTTAATATATTAAACATATTTATCGAATACCTACTCACATATGTTATACCTTTTGTATTTTGCATTGTTAAGGCTGTCTGGTAAAAAAATTGTTGAAGTCACAAATTAATTCTATAAAAAGCATCTTATGAAATTTAAATATTAACAAGTTGATAACAATGAAATATAAAAACAATAATTTCGTGTAATTTTTCCACATAATATATTATGCCAATACTCATATTACTTGTAATACATGTAGATTTTTATACCCTATATTGCGGTTTCTGTACGTGATACCCGATTATATTCTCTGAAGTTAAGCGAAGAATTTTAATAGAAAAGAAATTGTGGAGCGGTTCGTAGCGAGTCAAAGCCGTCTGAACTCCCAACAATACTCATTATATTCTTGCTTGTCTAAGTTCCAGTATAACCGCTTTTGCTGTTTAAGTAAAGACCTTTTAAATTATTCATTCCTTTAAATAATGATCAAATTATTTCTTAGCAAATGACAAACTTCAAGTTGTTGCTATTCAGAGTCACTTCGATGGACGAGCGGCATGAATGAGTTATCTGCGAGACAACATAATTGCTTCGGCGTAAGATAAGCAATCTTTCTGCGTATGTATGTATACTCGTGGATGTCGGGATCTGATATAGCCACATGTCTTAAATTAGTACAGTTAAGTGTCTCATGGTCAGAATTTCCTTATAAAAAATAAATTAATTTATTTG
Source organism: Eueides isabella (assembly GCA_019049475.1). NCBI lineage: Eukaryota > Metazoa > Arthropoda > Insecta > Lepidoptera > Nymphalidae > Eueides > Eueides isabella. The sequence continues at coordinate 8,931,099 of CM032389.1, read as the reverse complement.
CTATTGAATTGAAATAGTGCAATTTTTTTGAAGAACAATGTAGGTATTACATTTTTTTAGTAAATCAGTCCTTTAGTTTATATAATTTATATGTAATATATACTTTGCCTGCACAATTGCTATTGTTTTTTTAATTTATTAATATTTGCAGGCCGGTTGAAGAAATGACTCATTATTACACTAAAAATAAATAAGGGTACACATTAGTAGGTATATATTGACTCAATAATCATATTACCAAACGTGACTACAGCCTCAAAATACGTAAAGTATTAGTTGAAAACACTGCACCGCTAATCTTCTAGGATTATTCCAGTACGGAGAACACATATTACAGCGCAGAATTAGTGTATATGTGTGTAAGTAAGTATATGAATCTTATAATCTACTCGATGTGCCAATATAAGTCTAAGAGGTATTTGGTTCACTTGCATTTATACGTTTTTGATTTTAACATTTTATTAGGGTTCTCTTAAAAAGTAAAACCCTAATATGAAACGTTTGCCCCTCTCTTATTTATTAAGACTATTTAACCAAAGTAAATTAAAATAAGTATCAAATATTTAAGATACTAAGCATGAAGTGAAACTTACAATATTACACACAAATAAAGCAAAGATCTGAAAAGTGAACATTTATAGGTTTTTTATAGAAATAATATATTACACAGTAGTCATTGCACTTTATTTCATACAAAATTTGAGTAAACGACCGCAGAATCAGATTTGTCAAATTTATTCACCTTGTAGTTAAAATCTTTAGGAGTTCTAGTTGACTTACACCCCTGAAATTGTTACGGAATTCTCGGTAGACGAGTGTGATTGGCATTTATAATGATAATAAGGTTCGACCACTCGAGGAAATGAAATGTGTAATATTTACATTTCTTCGCTTTGGTTGGCAAAGCGCGTCGAGTTACGCTACTCAATACACAGTGTCACATATGCCGCGAAAAGTGTCAAGCTGAACCGAGTGTCAACACTAGGTTCCCAAGTTTCCTCTGCTAACCTTGTAATTTACGGGATATTGCGTGAAGCTGACAAATTTTCACAAAAACTTAGTAATTCTTAAACTATTGAGGCCGGATACAGATATCTTAAACTTCTTAATTTTACTCTCAGAACCAGAACAAGGTCATGTACCCAACCTTTACATTTTAAGCTTGTCATATTTTCTTCGCGATCTTTTATCCATCCATAGTTGACATTAGCACAATTATTAAGTTGTTAATTTATGTTTCATCTGTATTTTTCTCTTCTTGCTTTCAATTTTGCTAAGTGTTCGTTTCCATACTTCTTACCTGATATAATTATGATATTTTTTTTTTGAAAATATATGATTTGAGCTACAGGGTCTTCCTAGTTTTAATTATAAAATCAGACAAAGTCTTTAAGACAACTGAACTGCAAATAAGCTTTTCAAACCAATCAAACGATTAGTTTGAAAAGTATTACACACACAAAAAAATATATTAATATCATGTTTCTGACAAAGACGTGTTATCACAAAAAATATATAAACATCATTTTCGTGACATACAAATCTTACAAACGTGACACCATTTTATTGAAAATACTGTAAATACTTTCTTTTCAATAATCTATGCTGTACGCATTGAGCTGCCCCTCCGTTTGTTTATGTCCGCGGTAGTACGACAAAAACAACCTTCCTCTACGTTCCCGTATCTAAGATTGAGAAAAATTATTTAAAGCTAAGTAAGAAATATGCTTTCGCCTTGGCGATGTTAGTGCAACCGCATTAGGTACTAGATAAGTCTACTGTCACTACTAATACTTTATTAACTTCTACTCTTACTTACTATATCTCATGTGTATGTGAATACACATTTTAGCTTTGTTTTGTTTTTTCACCTAAATCTAAAAATGAAAATATTAATTTATCTTATAATAGATAATCGAACCTACAGCCCTTGCTTTTACATAACGTCACATGCTATTTGCTAATATGATTTTTTTCACTTTACTTTTTTTTCTTACAATTAATTGTACCTGTCTATATTTTATAACATCTTCTCGTAATATATTATTAGCCCGTAAGGAATTAAATGAATGGACAACATATATAATATTTATGTAGAAAAAAAAATAGATATATGAAAATATTGTATTATGTAAAAGCCATTATAATGTTACTTTCATCTTAACATACTTTTTATATGAATCATATTTTCATAGACTTTATGAGCATGTTCACATATATATGATTTGATTTTTCACTTCAATCTAAAAAAAAAAACTTTTCATTTACATAAACAAATCCTTGCATTTACGTAATGTAATATTCTATTTACTAATTATATTTTCTATACTTTCATTTTTTTCTGACAAGTGTATCTATATATAATATTGGTTTATTTTATTGTAACACATTATTAGCACGTAAGGAATAAAATACAACGAGAAAAGATATAATATTTATGTTGAATAAAAAGATGAATATTTATTATATTTTTATGAAAGGTCGCTTGAACTGTTATTTTTAAGTTAGCCTACGTGTAATAAATAATACGTGTACAAGTATGCTACATCAATCACTGTCTACTAATAGAAATAGATTAAGAATTCGCGATATGTTATAGAGAAAATTTCGAAGTAATAAAAAGCTTTACACGCTCCTTATGTGATCCTCGAGGCTGGTCTTTTGGAGAATGTTTTACTAAATTGACGTTGAACACGGGATTATACGTTCTTTTGATATTGTAATCTGGGTACCCTCTGGCAATAATCGATTATATTAAACAGGCAAAAATTGAGATCAAACCCCTTCCATTTAAGGTGACTTAAGAGGATTCTCTATGTTGGCAATGCCCCAATTTTCGTACCTTTAAAATAGATTGTAAAAGAGATCCTTTTACAAAGTAGGCGATTGTTGAACGATATATTGTAACTTGAATACAATGACTATCCAGAAGGATATTGGAATAGCCAATATTCTATTTGACGTATTTTTATTCAATGTTTGAAAAGCTAATGATAAAAAATACTTATTTAGAATTTGCTATATGCAATAGTTAGTTATAAAAATATTTAATTAATAAGTAAATGGATTTTATAAAAATAATAAGCTTTATAATATGTATTTGTGTGTAAACTATATATCAATTTTATATATGAAAGATGTAAAAAAAGCGGGACCAGTCGTAGAGCAGGGGCACTAGCGTCTGACTGTAAACGACAGGTTGTAGGTTCGATCCCCACTCGAGTGTGTGTGACTTCCATGTTTTCATTTTTTCGCTCTGGTTACAAGGCAAAGCGCGGCGTTGAGTTCCCGCCACTCAACACGCAATTCTTTAAATTCGGATGGAACTTCTTTTTAAATAGTCCACTTTCATATAATATAAGTCATCTGTATATCTTATACCTCTCCAAACCATATCTACTTCACAAAAGCTAAGTCGGAGATATCTATTAAAATATTCAGATTTCACCCCGCTATAGATTGGGAAAGTGTCAAAACCCAAAGGCGTCCGTACCATCTTTGCGACGATCGTACTTCGAGGTTATATTAGTTTTCGATATCAAATCATTATAATAAGAATTCGATATTTATTCAAGGTTAGATTATATTTCGCTGATATGACATTGAATTAATGTAAATCTGAGCATAACAGATATAGAATATTCTGCTTGTTGAAGTGGTCGTTGATTCAATTCTTATACGACACCATTTCTTTTTTATGCCGTCCGTCCGTCAAATAATATTATCACTTCAAATAATGCTTTTTGCCTTCCTTACGCTGAAAATTATTGTTTCGGTTCCGCAAAATGTTAAAACTTTAACAATATGCAAATCTATGTATAGAAATTTTTGAATTTTATTTTTCATACATACCAGAAAAGAGTCGTGTTTTTAATTTTTAATTTATAATATCTACTATTACTATTCCCCTTTATACAAATGGAATGATAATAAACTTAGAAAGTTAAATAAAGCTACATACGTAATAAAATTAAATTTTTAATACTATCTAAAACACAGTTTATCTCTCAGTAATAATCTGTTTGTTATAGGACGTGCTTAATATTGTATCTTGGGTATTGCCTTCGTCTAAGCCATCCTTTACGTAGGCAGTGCTTTGTGTTAAATGGATAATGGTTATGTATCACAGCATTAGTAAGTTAAATTATTCATGGCGCTACTCGAGTGTATTGTCCGATCTAATTGCTTTGATACACTTAAGCCAAAAGTACATGTATTGTATAGCTAAGGACGAGTATGTAAGCATCTTAGTCTTAACTACGCTTTCGGTATTGTTCACGTTATCATATATCTTTTATTCAAGCCAAATTTTATGGCAGTGCTAGGAATTACTTTAGTGCGTGTATAATTTAAGGTAATATCATTTTATAACATAACTATTTAATAAGAATATTATCGAATTACATATTTCTGTTCAGAGATTTGGTAGTAACAATCCTAAAGTGCGCAAGATTTCCCTCATAAATCTCTATACAGTCTTTGATAGCTAAAACAGTATGAGAAAATATTAATAATGTCGCTAAAACAAAAATACTTTGTACCAACGGGTAACATACAGAATCCCTAATAAGAGAGGCTTATGGAGAATAACATCTGGGGCTCGGATGGTAAACACTTGGCAGTAAACACGAGGTTACAGTAAGAAAAATGTTTTTGTTATACCAAGCTTTCTTATATTTTGTAGCATTTTATGTAATGTCACTGCCTGGGGCATTATTGTTTTCATTTTTTCTAGCTTACATAGCCTTTATTCACTACACTTCATTATGCCTTTCTAATATATGAATTAAAAACTAGCAACTGAAACGCGGATCCGCTCGCTTTTTTTAGCCAAATTGTATCAATAGTTTATATAAATGTTAATTGTAGTATATGAGTTATTCTGGTGTATAAGCAATACTGAAGATTTCATCGTTTTTTATTTGTTTTTGTGTGAAAGTAAAACAAACGGTCTTCCTCATTCCCATTTTTAATATTTGTTTTTTTTTTATGGAAAAGACAAGGCAAACGAGCGTACGGGTCACCTGATGGTGAGTGATCACCGTCGTCCACGGCCCCGTGTAACGCCAGGGGAGCTACAAGGGCGTTGCCGGCCTTTAAGGTGGAGGTAGACGCGCTTTTTGAAGGTACCCATGTCGTATCGACCTGGAAATACTGCCGCGGGTAGGTCGTTCCACAGATGTGTGGCGCGTGGAAGAAAATTCCTACGAAACCGCACAGTAGTCGAATGCCACGTGTCCAGATGATGTGGATGGTACTTTAGTTTGTGACGTACTGTGCGGTTGGAAAATTCGGCGGCAGGTATCAAGTCAAACAGTTCTCCAGAACACTCCCCGTGATAAATGCGGTAGAGAACGCACAGGGAGGATACGTCTCTACGCAAAGCCAAAGTATCAAGCCTCACACAGATCACTGGGTTCCCAACGATTCGAACGGCTCTACGTTGTATGCGATCAAATGGTTCAAGCTGATACTGGGGTGCACCAGCCCAAAGGTGAGAACAGTATTCCATATGAGGCCGCACCTGGGCCCTATACAGGGCTAAACGGTGTTTTGGCGTGAAATACTGTCTCGCTCTGCTGATGACCCCCAGTTTCTTCGAGGCCAACTTGGCCTTGCTTTCCAGATGATCGCGATACTGGCAGTCGTTCGAAAAGCTGAGACCCAATATACTGATACAGGGCGCGGCTTTAAGGGGAGTGTTCTCGAAAACTGGTGATACGACAAATGGGGTTTTTTTAGTGGTTAACGCGCAGACTTGTGTCTTCTGGGGGTTGAAGTGAACAAGGTTCTTTTCACCCCATGCGGAGACATTCTCGAGGGATGCCTCAACGCAGGACACAAGTTGATTTCGGCACTGGTCGACGTTTTCCCGAGAAAGACTTGCATGGCCGGAGTATACAGCGTCCACAGTGCTATCATCTGCATAACAATGTATGTTAGAGTCCTCTAACATGTCATTGATATGCAGAAGAAATAGCGTAGGGGACAGCACGCAGCCTTGGGGGACGCCGGCGTTCACGGGCATGTATTTGGAGCAAAAACCGTCGACAGCGACCTTGATGCTGCGCCCAGTGAGAAAGCTAGCAATCCACTTGCATAAATTCTCGGGAAGCCCGTAAGATGGAAGTTTCGCAAGGAGCGCTCCGTGCCACACACGATCGAAGGCCTTTGCCATGTCCAAACTAACTGCCAGGCCCTCTCCCTTGCTATCAATAGCCGCAGCCCAGCGGTGGGTTAGGCAAACCAGAAGATCACCGGTTGAGCGACCCCGACGAAAGCCATATTGGCGGTCGTTAATCAGTCGGTGATCCTCCAGGTAAACCAAGAGCTGGCTATTAATTATGCTCTCCATAATTTTTGAGAGCAGGGAGGTAATAGCAATAGGCCTGTAGTTAGTTGGATCGGCACCATCGCCTTTTTTCGGAATTGGGTGGATAAGAGCGCCCTTCCACGAATCTGGGACTACGCCAACTGAGTAAGAGTGCCGAAATAGACGCGTTAGCACCGGTGTCAGCTCAGGAGCACACGAACGGAGCACAAGAGGAGAAATGCCATCTGGCCCACTCGACTTGTGGATGTCCAAGGAAGACAGAGCTCGCCTAATAGCTTTCTGACTAAATTTAATGTCAGGCATTGAGCTCTGACACCGCGGGATGGTCGGCGGCGTTGTTCCTCGGTCATCCATAGTCGAGTTTGAGGCAAAGAGAGCGCCCAGGAGATCGGCTTTCTCTTTCGCCGTATGGACCAGGATGTCATTTTCTGTGCGTAGCGGCGGAAGCGATGGCCGGCTAAAGTTGCCAAGCGCAGCCTTTGAGAGGGCCCAAAACTGGCGAGTTCCCGACGGGTAACTCTCAAGCTTCTCGCCGATTTTAGCGATGTGCTCGGACCTTGCTCTGGCAATTTGCCACTTAAAGTACCTAGAGGCACGGTTGTACTTTCTTTTTAAGGTTTTCACCTTCGGATCCTTAGTGGCAAGTGCCTTGGCCCAGATTCGATATGCCTCGCGCTTGCCAGAAGCTGCAAGTTTGCAAGACGTATCAAACCAAGGCTGTGACTTGCCACCGATTGGCACTACAGAGCTAGGAATGTAAAGTTCCATACCCTGCAGAAGCACGTCGGCGACAGCAGCGGCACTAGCACTAGGATCATCAGAAGAGAAGCAAACCGGCCCCCAGGGATAGGATGAGTAAAACGTACGCATCCCATCCCAATCTGCTGACTTGTAGTGCCAGACGCGACGAGTCGCTGGTGTTCTGCGACTGACGCGGTTAATGGGCACAGCACTCCGTACCAGGCAGTGGTCTGAAGACCCTAGGGGGGGATCGACGACAACCTGGTACTGTTCAGGGTGTGAAGTCAGCAGAAGGTCCAATAAAGAGGCGTTGTGGTTGTCCGCGTCCGGGATTCGCGTAGGCGACTCAACCAATTGGGACAATTCATTCGCCATAGCAAAGTCAAATACAGCCCTCCCCGCGTGGTCAGTGGTGCGTGACCCAAGCCAACTGGCATTATGCGCATTAAAATCGCCAAGTATCACGACCTCTGCGGTGGGCATCTGTGAGAGCGCATCGTCAATAGCCGATTGCATGTGCTCCATGAGCCGATCCGTTTCTGCATTACCACTGTGGGACCTGTACAGGCATGCGTAGATTCGGACACGATCGTCCATGTCCACACGGAGCCAGATGGTGGACAGGTCCCGACCCTCAAAATTGACAAGACGACGGAAACTCAGGTCCTCCCTCACATACACAGCAACCCCGGCATGAGGTATGAAATTATGTTCTATTTTGTAGCCGGGGTATTGAAGATAGGCTGTGTCGCTCGGTCGGGTAATCTGGGTCTCCGTCAGAAATAACAAGGCCGGCCGTGCTGTCTCAAGATGGTGGTGGACGGCATTCAGGTTTGAGTGTAGTCCCCTGATATTGGAAAATTCCACGTTAAGAGTGGCAGGGGCTGCCGTGGAGCGTACGCCTCGTTTGCCTTGTGTAGTGCGCGGTACTGTGCCCTCCCCAGAATTCGACGGGCAGCCTGAGGTTAAAGACTCAGGGAGGGATTCTCCAGCACCAGAGATGCTGGTACCCTCCTGGGGTAAATTCTTCTTTAGTGCCGCTTTCATATTCTAGAGAGGGATTGGGGATGGGGATGGGCACCGGGGCCCGGCATTACCCAATGCGAAACGCAGTGTCCGAAGCCACTACTTAACGCCGGTTTTAAATGCCGGGGGTGGTAATGATCCGGTCGAGTCTGCCCATGCGTGTTGCCATTACTGACAACGTGACTCTCCCACACGTACTTTAGTCGCCTCTTACGACACCGTCAGTACCAGGGTGATCCTATTCTAAGCCGGAATCACACAGCTAAAATTTTATTTGTGGTTAGGTTAAAATAGATATTCTATATAGAAAGCAAGTTAAGATTTTTATTTTTTTTTAAAGTGTTATTCCATACTCAGGACAGAAAATAGTATATATACAAATTGATCTTCTAACTTGTTGTTTTAAATTACTTGACATTTTACTAAATCAAAACAAGAAAAGGAATATAACAATTAAACGTTAAACACAATTTAATAGAATAAATGAGAAATCGTTTCCTGAATTATTATGCAATTTTTATAATTTTGTTTATAATTTAAAATCATCAAGAGAATAATTTGAAACGAAGAAACATTCTCTTCAATTTTGAATATTAATTGTCTTTTTTATTTACAATTTGTACGAAATTTAGCATGAAATTAATTTGTAGATATATTATACCTTTATACTGCTTCGATTCTATAAGTTTTATGAGATATGAGAATGATAATACCAGACCAGAGAGACCTCCTATTCTTACAAGTAGCGTTCTTTACCGAATTAATTTTTAAATATCTACATTTACTCAGGTCATCATATTATTTTAAAGAGATTATTAGATTTTTACGAAGGTAATATTAGTAAATATATTATATATTACGAATTTTAATAGAAATAAACAGAAAAAGTAAAAATATTTTTATCTTTTTAATTGTTGTGTTTTTTGATACATACCCTCTGTTTCGTCATTCTAGAGAAAAAAATATATTATAAAATTCTGAATTACAAGGAGAGTGAAATGGAAGTTTACAAGTCATTCTAAAATAAAAACATCAAATTTTACAAATATAACTTAAGTCCTACTACATATTACCACGATACGCTTATATTGTATCAAGTACTATTAAGTTGAAGATGCAGTATTTGTATTAAACAATAGTGATCATATTAGCAGCTGTCATATAAATTATTACTCAATAAAGTTCTAAGTAATATCTTAGTATATTTCTTCGTACACTTCAGTCGATTCGAAGCACGTCCCGCGCCTAGGGAGTGTAATTCTTCTCCTAATTTCGTACCTTATTGTCTGAGAAATGCAGGCAAATGGAAGTTTTTCATAAGAATTCAAGACCATGCTTTTGGGGTTCTCGTTTTAAATGGATATTGTAATATTTTAAAGAAATCAATGAAACGGCCAATGAACTTTTATTATGTCTTTATTGGTGTTTTGCAATAGAAAACAATTTCATATTTCTATTTCACTTTTATTATTTTAATTTTAATAAATATATTTTCTATGTTCGATACCGATGTACATAGTTTGGCCATATATACCTTCGTATGTATGCAGGTATACAAAATCAATCATCTTGTTTCAAAATAAACATGTTATTTAATTAAGTTTAAATAACTAATTTAAACGTAAACGTTAAACGTTTAAATGCTAATAACATGGTAAAATATAATTTATTTTGTAATAATAGCATAAAGAATTTCCTTTCATTCCATTTCTTTCCTGAAAACATGATAAGTATGCGATTGTCAATTTTGTTACATTCAGAAAATATCGTGTCCCAAGTAAAAACACTCTATTATTTGCGGCATCCACAAAATGAAGTACGTAAAATATCTTAGACATTTGTCAGTCGATTACCTGAGAGGGGCGGCCCCGATAATATCCCAACACCATTCCCTACAACGTCTCACTCTTCTTATGAATATAAATTTGTCTTGTCAACCTCATTCTATGGAAGAGTGCATACGAGGAAATAAGATGGTGTACTTGAGGAAATTGTATTTGGAAAGTTTTTCAATTAAATATGATATTTTTGAAGTGTTTAGATATAGGAAAATGCATTTAGTTATCTGTATCAGAAAAATATTTCTTTGTGTCTGTTTAATACGTCAAAAGTAAAATTTAAGAAGTTATAATATAGTTTACTCTGCGTATATATATTATGTATATATCACTTCTGTTTATATCACTTCCGTTTGTTCTAAAGACAATATATCATTTATTATTTTTAGGATTGGCAACAATAATCAAAACGGACACTCCGTCCTTCGTCTTTCACTCTAAATGCGTTACAGCGGAAAAACTAGTATTAGAGTATTAAGCGCACTATCAATTCATTCGCAGTCGGATCCCATACATTACACCATGGTAACCTAGAATATAATTGCATTTTTAATCAGATTTAACTACGAAGTATAGATAATGCTTATTCTTACTTCTCATTACCTCCTTTTATTTGTTCATATAGATAACTTTATCAAATTTCATATTTACATACACGGTAAAAATATAACATACACGTACAGCGTTTTTCAAATGCTCAACTTATAAATAGGATATATTGCGAATTACATATTGGAATTTGTAGAATATACAATTAACATATATTGTATAAATGTTAAAGTCAATCAATTTTAATTTGCATTGCACATATAAATAGCCTTGAATTTTGTATGTGACCTACCTTTTTACCGATCCGTAGCTAATATATTAGATTGCGGTTCCCGTACGTGATATCCGATTAAATTTTCTGAAAGTAAGCAAAGAATTTTAATTGGATAGAAATTGTAAAGGAAAATGGCGTAAATGAAAGCGTTCTAAGCATTATTTAGATGTCTCGTGTCTTCGGTTAAATATTCTTATGTTGTTTTTTATTTGTGTTTTAGGTACAATTTGATATTTCAGTAAACAATTTCATTTCGTTTTGTAATGTCACAAAATAATGTCTGTTATGTTTTATCGACAGTTTGTACCAAAAACAAAAATGATACGATTATTTTAGGCGACACTCAATGTGAAACGACTAATATCAAGAATATTAGTCAGAAACCAACTACTTAACCAAGTATCTTAACAATAGATTTTGTTTCCTTACATCACTATTTGTTGAAATAACAAAAAGCTTTAACCATAATAAAATGGACAGAAACTTTCATACTGATTTATCAATTTTAGTTACACAATATTCAGGCACCATTCCGAACGTTATTTAATAATATCTTTCCATAAACTTCTTGTGTATACAACCTTGCGTATCCCTTCCATAAGGGCTACCACATCCTTTGTGCGTTAGAAATTTGGCTCTAAGCCGTCTACGGGGCGATGCGCCGGATGTGACATCTTAGGATATGCGCATATGAAACTTAAATGTTATAAGCTCTAATAATATTTAAGATACATTTAGAAACTCTTTTTTCGATCTTAAATCATGTAGCGATTCTAAGGGGTACAGTTAATGTAAGTACATACATATATAAAAGGTAACGGCAATGTTTCCTTATTTATTATTTTAGATTCTATGTAAACTTATAAAGTTTTTGAAATTAATGAAAAGTAGTTCCATGTTTATTTCCGCATAACAAAGCAGGTAGTGCTAATCTAGTGTTAAGACAATTTGATCGCCACTTTTGGGCTAGACGTTGTGTGTTGAATTTACTGAAACGTTTACTCTTACTGAAGTAAAGAAAGAAAAATAAAGCATTTCCTCAAGTGAAAGCCAAACCCATAACCGTTGCTTTTATACCTGCTTGATTGCGGTTTGAATAATCATTATATATTAAATAAAATAGTAAACGACCAAAAAGTTGTTCTAAATTTATTGTTACTATGAACACATCCGTAGGTTCTCTTGCGGCCGGATGCGTCAACCTGTAAGTATTCCACGAGCATTCTACACATATAATCTTCCTACATTATTTCAGAAGGGAGAATTCGTATTACCGACCGGGCTATTAACGTTAATATCCTACGATGTACTTATGTAATACATATCTAACCTTATCCTGTTCTCCGCCTTTTGGATTAAATGAGGGTTAATAAGCATACTATACTTATAGTATATTCACATAAATAGGTAGTTTCTTTACAATGTTAAAACTTAATGCCGTTTGGTATCTAATCTTAACCATTTTTTTTTTGTAAAACATGTGTATATAAAATGCTAAGTTAGGTAATATGAAGTGAATGCTGGAATAGTTTCTACGAATATTTCCTTTAAACCGAAACACGTTGCTTATGTATACAAAATCAAACTTCCTTTTGACTCATGTGTGAAGATTTATTATTGTTATTGTTATATAAATGCCATCGATTCTTAAAATAATTAAAATTAATAAAGTATAGTTAATTTACTAGATCCCCAATTTAAAAAGCGTATAAAAATTTTGAACGAAGCAGGATTTGAACCCGCGCCTCTGGAATACCGTTCCAGCGCTCTGACCAACTAAGCCATTCGTTCTCACCGAGCTCCGTCGAAATTCTTATACGCTTGTTACAACGGCGAGGCGTGGGTTCAAATCCTGCTTCGTTCAAAATTTGTATACGCTTTTTAAATTTAAGTTTAGTATTTTCTGTCCTAAGTGTAGAATAACACTTTAAAAAACATAGTAAAAATATTAAAATAAATAGTATTCTCTCTTGCCAAACGATAATTCTTACGAGTTGTCTTTGGGTAGCGGAAATTTGTAAAAATCTTCCTACAGAGATGCTAACAACGTAAATAAGTTGTAACAAGCGTATAAGAATTTCGACGGAGCTTGGTGAGAACGAATGGATTTGGTGGTCAGAGCGCTGGAACAGATTTCCAGAGGCGCGGGTTCAAATCCTGCTTCGTTCACAAAATTTTTATACGCTTTTTAAATTTAAGTTAAGTATTTTCTGTCCTAAGTGTGAACTAACACTTTAAAAAATATAGTAAATATATAGTTAATTTGCTTTAATTTAGGAAGATTAAATAATAATCAGCATTCATTTATTTATTTTATTAGTGTCTACGTATTAAAACATTATCGAAATATATCGTATTAGCGTTATTATCTAAATATATCAATGGCAATTTAAAAGTGAGTTCGACAATCAGTTCACTATTACACTTAGACCTCATTGAACCGGTCGATGTGTATATTTATATAGATGTAAAAGTGAAAAGACGTGTGATTAAGAATTATATGGAATAGCTACGTGAATACAACTAGACAAAAAAAATATTTTATGATTTTACGTTTTTTTATTTAACTAACCAAACTATGCAAGCCAATTGTTAATTTGCCAAGTACGAAAACTAAATAATAAATAAACTCAGAATTTAATAATGAACACCTTTCTAATTTAAACTAAACTTTAACTAAAATTGAAAGGCCATTCGTCTCTAATTACATTAATTTATTTTAGAGTTACGCCACTTATAAAGTTATTTTCTCCAAAGTGTGAAAGTTTTCTAAGTAATTTTCTTGGAAGCTTATAATTAAAATACATGTATAATATATTTGAATGTAGTGTTAGTTAACTCAATTATATTATAAAAATATAATATTTTGAAATTTGAGAGGCTTCAAATATTATATATTCTATTCTCCACAAATGAGAAAAAATTAAAATAAAAAAGAGAACTAATACATACGTGTATTGTACTAGTTATTTGAAAAACATAAAATTAACATTGAAAAATATTTTCAATGTAAGTTAAGAGACTATTACTTCCCTGATAACTACAGCCCCGTAGACGGTTATTGGTAATCAGTATGTCTCGGTAGTTATATAAACTTGTTGTCGTAGATGATATATATATTCATATTTTCCATGATTATTGGAATTATGTAATCAGTTTTTGATTATAAGTAGTTTTGTAGTTTCTTAGCTTTAGCACTGCTTCTGGATTCCCTTTTTTAAACTCCAATGAAAGCTTTTTTTTTAGGTTCACGCTGCCTAGGTTATGGTAGAGTAGATAGAGGAAACCTGAGGAGCTGTTGAGTGGCGGACCATATTGCTCTGATTTCCTCGAGTGAGGATTGAACTGAAAACCTATCCCTTATTAAGTCGCATGCTTGTGCCTCTGCGCCACGACAGACCTCAAAAACTTAAAGTAATAACAATAAAAAGAAAGATATTCATTAATAAATTAATAATAATTAATAAAATAATAATTTTAAGAAAAATAATAATTCAAAATATTAGTAATGTGAATAATAAATAGATTTGTTATACAAAATGTGAACGTCAGGTCACTGGCCACTCGAGAGCTTGTCAGCTGGTATCTCAGACGGATACGATTTTACTTTTTGTACTCCCGAAAAGCCTGAAGAGCGCGCGACGGCGCCGAGCAAAATGCATCGAGGGAATAATTATTTTTGTAAATTATGAAGTATGCTTCAAAGTATAAAATGTAAACAGTTAGTCCCGAAATGTTAGTTGAAATTAATTGAAGTGCACTGTTTCGGCAGTTTTAAACATATTTATGTGTTTTATATGAGGCGGTCTCGGCCTTCGAGGGGAGTTTCTTTATGGATGCCCGAACACTTTCAGTCTTGCAAATTTTACTAAAAGCTTATATTTAAAATTAAGGCGAGTTTTACCGGTGTAGAAAAAGAGATGGTTGGTAAGTCTATTTTGGGTTACTTTTTAAAATTATTTCTCATAAGATGCATTTAAGAGCATTATAGGTTTAATTTAAAATACAGTAATGAAATCGCAACATACATAAATAACAAAGTAAACTCAAAAAAATAGTGTTACATTTGTATAACAACTTAAAACATTTACAGCCCAGAGTGCCTTTTTCAAAATTTTCTACTAGCTTCTACGTGCAGCTTCGGCTCGGTAAACTATAAAAAAACTACGAATATATCACTAAACTAAGCTATATTAGAGGTATAGTGGATTAATCAAAATGACTAACGTAAAATAGTTTAAGCTCTCCATATACTTGATACAAGGACTTTGAATTTGAATTATTTTTTCTAGAGATTAAGGTATTATTGTGTAGATTAATAAAGTTAAATAAGTTATATATTACATAGAACTGAATGAAGTCACAACTAAAGAAACATTACGTATCTGTTTCAGATTTAGAAAATATTTTTGTATTTTTATTTTAATCGTAAAATGTTATAAAATATTGAATAAACTTCGCTGAAATAAAGAAAACGCGTAAGCAAAGATAGAAGAAGCATCCCTGATTGAAAATTCTGTTATCCGCAGAGGGAATGGAATAGTAGAAATGTTTGTACAGTGTACCTTTCGATTTATAGAAATGTTAAAATAGCCTTTATATCTTTAAGAATAAGGGTCAAGTTAAAAATATTGGTGATTTCCTTTAGATGAGTGTACGTTTGAGCTCTGCAAGTTTGCTATCGTGGTATCGGACGCTATACTTCACCAAACTGCATGTGATTGGATTCCGTATAAAAGTTTACCTATAAAGAGCATACTTTAGATACTGGTTACGAAGCCAAATCAGAAATGCTAGTGGCCTGCTAGTTTTGAAGTTTGTTCTTAAAGTTTATCCTTCACATATAAAAATAATATTTTTATATTAAAAAAAGTGTTGTAAAAATTAAATAAATAAGTGTTATTTATGTGTGTATAACATATTTTATTGTATTTTTACATACATATTTGTAATATAATTATGTAATTATTTATAATATAGGGGGATAGAAATGATAAATAATGATACTCTACATATAATTTACAAAAACAAAATGAAAAACACGTAGAATGAAAAAGATACGATGAAATTTGACCAGTTAAATTACAAAAGAAGTCACTGTGAGTACTGTATAGAGAAAGATCTTGTATGTACTGTATGAAGAAAGATGCTTCTTCATCATGCTGTACTTTATTTTTAATTAGAAATCTACGAATATTTTATCAAGTACATTTAAACATAAACAACATTTCTCTCTTCAATAAAGATGTATAATTTGTCTCTACTTTTTGTTTTGGACTACTTATTAAATATTTATTTTCTTAGTTTCACGCTGTATCACATAGCACACATCAGGGTCGACAGAGGGCACATAAATAAAGCATAAACTTTGTTCATATTAGGACATTTCCATGCCTCTTTTCGTGGCAGTAATTTTCGAAGTATTGCGAATTGAATGGTGGAACTCAACGTCGCTCTTAGCCTACCAGAGCGTGGAAACGGAAATATTATCTATTTGATTACCCTGATTCACATCTGTCGCGCTTACCATGACATACTTGTCCTTCCGCGCCATAACGAGCTTAACTTAAATATTTGCTTGACTGAAAAATTAAGAATCTTATATACGATATAGGTATATACATATATGTGTGAAATAAACTGCGAAAAATTAAATTACATGTTAATAGAAGCGGATCAAGCCTGGCTATAATAAATATAAACGGTTATCTGTTTCATTTAATCCTATTGTATACAAATACCTATACAAAATACCGTCTTAAACTGAAAGCAGCTTAAATTTACAACTTTAGTCAAAGTTTAGTAATCGAAACTTTACAAGTATCTCCTAAGCCGTCCCCATTCTGCCGCTTCTACGTTATAAAAAGTATGATAATATTATTTTCTAGTACATATTAATTTTTAGTTTATTTGGAACATTTTCTTATTTAATCTTATCTAAGTTGGCTGGTTTCATAATTTACAACGAAACCTCTATAGTGTGGCTAACCGGTAAGTAGCGGTTAGACGAATTATCAGAATTACACAGGCTTCTGACTGCCACTCACGACTGTTGTTGACGTTATACCTTGACGTGTCCTCAATAGCTCTGAGGTCAGATGTACATTTACTAGCTTTTAATTAAAATATCTAATATAACTGTTATAAAAAAATATTAAATTATTTCTTCACAGAGGGAATCTAGCCTTGTTTTCCACTTTTCGCTTAAGTTTATTGACGTGTTGAGCGGCGGGCTGCCTTTTGTGTTGTTACCGAAGCGATGAAATGAAAATATTAAATTTTTAATTCCTCTGCATGGAAATCGAACCCAAAACCTGTACCGCATTATAAGTCAAACAGAAGAATGGATAAAGAGAAGGTGAAAAAGTACAAGATTTCTTAGTAGGACCATACAGTCAAACGCAAAATAAAAAAAAAACACAAAAAATAAAATAGATACCTCAGGGTCAAATAGAATACCATTTATTTTCAGAAGTTATATAAAATTACTATATCGATAGTTATCTATCATCAAGTCCTAAATACTTTTTTATGTTTTCAATATTTAGCAAGTTAGACAGAGAAAAAAAAAAATATATATATCTTTGCTATCTTTAAAGTGTTATTCCACACCAAAGGAAGAAAAATACTAATTTTTAAAAACGTTTAAAAAATTGAACGTAGTGGGATTTGAACCCGCCCGCCCCTTTTGGAAATCGTGCAAGCGCTTTGACCAACTAAGCCAACTTTTTTTTTTCATCAAGCTACGTCAACAATCTTATACGCTTGTTAACTTATATTACTTATATTGCCAAAAAAATAAGTAAATTTAAAATATTTTTTAAGTTTACATTAGTATCAACTGATATTCAAGAGATGAGCTATGAAATGATCAATTGTGCTTACAATTCATGTTATACAAAAAATATTATTATTATTATAAACAATAATGAGGCTTGTCGTGGCGCAGCGCCACAAACGTGTGACTGTAAACTAACCACAACCAACCAAGGTTGTGTGTTCGCTCCCACTCAAGGAAATTAAATATTTAATATTTTTAAATTAATCATTTAATGTTTTCATTTCTTCGCTCTGGTAACAAGGCAAAGCGTGGGACACACAATGCCTCAAGTTGGAAGGAAAGTGGGAAACGGAAGTGGAACGGAGTATCTTAACACTAGGTTCCCAAGTTTCCTCTGTCTACTCTGCCATGTGCTAAAAATAATTACTAACAATGAAAACAAAAGCAAAAGCAATTTGTGAGTTACAAACTTTAATAAAAACCATTTTATAGAGCACTTTACATAATTTCTCGTTTACTACGTAGGTACAAAGGGGTAAATTTTTTTATCAGCAATAAATATTGAAGTAATGAAAAGTTAATAGATCAATAACTTACTCTGACTAGTCATTACGTGGTTTACGGTGTAAGTCACGCTTGACCTCTCCTTTCTGATTGAGCAATTTGCCTCGACAACTACTCTTTGAGCGATAACTTAGTTAGATTAACACGTCACTACACGGCCATTGAAACCGAACACGCTAAGCTTTTCTTGGAAACTCGACATCAGCTTAATGCGAAATGCTTATTAAATATAACCTAGCTTTCTTTTAAATTATAAGCAGTTATTGATCTTATAATATAATTATGTAACAATTTATGTATTAATTATTATCTTTTTAATTATAAGATGATCGTAGCCATTATCACAATTAATTACTTTAGATAGTGAAAAAAGTCGTTGCGTAATGTGCGTGTTTTAATTTTGGAACATTTTTCATTGTAATCGTGAAACATAGAAATCTGACATTTGACAAGCTTTTCGGGGTGGACGTTAAAAATTTCTTGTTTAAAGCAAAATGTGTCATGTTAATAATGAAAGATTAATTAAAAGTAATAGAATCGTTTTAGGATAAAAAAAAATAAAAACGTTTCAAAGAATTATTTAGCTACGTTAAGCACTTTTTGGTAGGGGACAATTTTAAGCACACATCTTGTATAATGACTAGAGCCGAAACGTCATAATTTTTTCATGAAATCATTACAAATTTATATTTATAGTTCATTTTATACAAAATCAATAGATTCGGCTGCAAATTTCATTTTGTCAAATTTAGTTGCCGATTGATCAATACCTACAGTGTTTGTACAAGTTTTATAGTTGTGGAATTAACAATTATAATATTTGGCTGGAAGTGACAACTAACAAATAAAAATACTAAGAAAATATATATTATATAAGTATTCCATTTCATATAAAATTAATGCACAATTGAGTTTGTAAATTTTCATCATTTGGTACCAAAGGTTCAACCATCAGTGGGTGAGTCTGACTCGCACTTAAAATGTGTTTTAAATATTATTTTTTTTAAAATTAATAAATTCAATGTATTATTTACCTGTAACAATTATTCTAAACTCTATTTCTACCTTAAAAATGTCATATGCAATTTACATTCGTATGCACTGTAGAATTGAGCATAAAACATGAATTTGTATAAATAATTGGTAGGTTATAAGTTTTTTTATAGTTATAGTGAGTATTTAAAGTTATAGTGAGTGCATAGAAAGAAAGAAACAAAGAAAGAAAGAAGATAATAAAAAAGAAACAGAAATGAAGCTTAAAACCAAGATTTCTAAAGAAGTTACTCTTTGACCGCAAAAGTTTTCGCTCGCACGGATCAAACCTTTGCGTCTTTCTATTCTGATGGTCTATATGATACTTAGATATGTAGGGGCCCTTACATTTATAGTCAAGAGCTAACGTTATTAACTTATCTATCCAAATATATATAAAACAGAAGAAGGAGAACTACCTCACTGAGGCAACTTTCCGAGTTTTGCCACATAGCGTCGTCGGTCGAACAAAAATTGACCCAAATTGTTATTTGGCCGTAATTACACAACGCGCCCGGAAATTGTTTACTAAAAACAACAAACAAACAATATGTTGCAAAAAATATTTAATTTGAACGTCATTAAACAGATTAAATAACTTTGTGTTTGTGTCTGTTGTGTCATACGCGTCATAAGAATAGAATAACATGTCATAAGAAAGAATGTAATACAAAAAATGTTTCATACATTTATATGTATTATGTATGTTCTTTCTTAATGTTTCATACATTAAGAAAGAACGTTATACAAAAAAAAAATGTAAAATTGAAAACATTTAATATTTTGATAATTGCAATGTGAGATTAGTGTGCGAAGCGAGCAGGTCTTTATAGTTCTAATTCTTTTATATAAAATACTTTTAAGGAAATATTTTGTCAGTTAAAAATTAGAAGTAATTTATACATTCGTTTTTTAATACTTTAGTACCAAATTACAATGTTAAAATAGGTTTTGGGTCATGTGGATTGATTGGCTAAACCGATTTCAAATATCACACAAAGCCAAGAACCACCGCGATGAATAAGGCTTTACTTAACATAAAAATTACATTCAAATCTGTTTATTTATTAAGAAGATACCGTGCCACTGACATGCAGACGAAGAGACAGACAGGTCAAATTTATAATACTCATCTTTTTGCGTTTAAAAACGTATTTAATATAACACAAAACATTTAGAAATTATTAATATATATGAAAAAGAATAGTTAATTATATATTACGCCATGTTTAAAAAAAATATATTATCACGTACTAATAAGATGTAACGGCGCAGATATACAAAACTTTATCACTTACATTACACTGAAAATAATATAAGCAGCTAATGCTTCATTAAGGTTACTTAACTGATGGCAAAGTTGAGTAATAAGAGATGGTTCTCCATAACAATTACGCTCCTCGGAAGTAATAAAGGCTCTCTTTTCTGCGTACGTGACGCAGAATCGGGCAACGTACGTGTTCCGTATACACAAGCTTTCGCTTTTACTTTTCCTCTTTATATTTTTATTAAGTTGCCACCCGCTTGTTTTAATGTGGGAGCGAAATCAGTGCTTTTAATGAACCGAGCGGTCGTTGCGTTTGCTCATTGGCATTGGTATAATTTTGTTGAGGCTTTGATAAAGAGAAAACATGTGTGTTATATAAATAAAGTATACAAGTATAAACTTATTATATATTTTTTTTGCAAAATATATAAGATTTATGAGAGAGCCTTGTCGTGGTGCAGAGGCACAAGATGAACAAGCATGTATCTGTAAATGACAGTTTGTGGGTTCGATCCTCATTCGAATATATATATATATATTTTAATAAAATATTCTATATTTTCAAATATAAAATTTTTGATACTTTAATTTTTTCCCAGTGGTAATAACGCTAATCGCGGCGTTGAGTTCCGTCTCTCAATACGCAATGTCTCAAATTCGGCGAAATGTGAGCAACGGGTCTGATTGACCTAACACTAGGTTACCAACTTTCCTCTGCCTAGCCCGCATGTGCGGGATACAACGTAAAGCTAAAAAAATTTAGTGTTTAAAAATGTTTTGATTGTTTTTCTTAGGTAATAATATAACTTCTTTGAATTTCATGTTCTAGTTACATAATATTCAAAAGCTCGTATGCTAAAATGACATAAATTGTAAGGTCAAGGGTTTGTGGACTAGGCTTTTGTAGACGACGTACGTATTTTATAACTTTATTTAGATTGTTGATATACAAGCAACTTCAAACCTGATAAGCAATACTGAGTCTCATCATAAATAAGGCTCACTATCTACACTGGGGCAAAAGTAACGTAAGCGGTTCTTCCGGAATTCAATTTAGAATTGAGAATTACCGAGACAAATGTCGTCTTTTGTTTAAACAAACGCGATCACCAAAACGGGGTAACGAGTTGTTTCCCTTCGCACGTGCAAATCGGATTTGTCTAATTTATTGCTCTGTCTGGAAGCATTGCGAGATGCTACGGTTACTTAGCTCTCGACACCTTAAGTTTGGTGTAGAGTGTAGACTAAATTTCGGTTAAATGTTATAAATAAATAAATAAATGCAAATATTTTTTGATGCTGTGGACCGTTATAGGAGCTTACCGATGAAACATTTTTTTAATTAATTAATGTAATTTATTATTAATATGTACTTTATTGTTAATAAAATTATGCTATTTTCAATGCAGGATATAATATTAAGGAAAAGAAATGATAACTTAATATTTATTAATAATAGATACTAAAATATATAAAATGTCGGCTATTAATAGGAAATGTTAAATAATGTGTTAATGTATATTTTTACTTTCCTTTTTCCATTGTTTTACATTGTGTTCCACACATAGCTGGGTAGGGTGAGAATATATGTGAAACTAGTGTAAAGTCTCTTCGTTTCCATTAAAATATTTCCATACCTACTCTCCGCCAAGTTCTTGAGGCATTGTATGTTTAGCGGCGGAACTCAACGTCACGCTATGCATAATTAACGGGGTGAGAAAATAAAAAAATGTAATGAGAAAATAAAATAATCTATGTTTAATTTCACTGAGTGGGAACCTATAACGGTATTTATAGTCTCTCGCTTGTGCCCCTGCGTAACAACAGCTTCGATGAAATGTTAGTACAAAAAAATAAAAGATAAGTAGTATATTTGCTTCAGGAACATAGTACTTACATATATATATATATATATATATATATATATATATATATATATATATATATATATATATATATATATATATATATATATATATATAATATATATATATATATATATATATATATATATATATATATATATATATATATATATATATATATATATATATATATATATATATATATATATATATATGTATATATATATATATATATATATATATATATATATATATATATATATATATATATATATATATATATATATATATATATATATATATATATATATATATATATATATATATATATATATATATATATATATATATATATATATATATATATATATATATATATATATATATATATATACATATATATACTATGGTTAAGAAAAATACGATGTTTCAAAAATATACGTATAGCATTTTAACATTAACAAAATCAATTTATCATTACGTTTCAGTTTCACGTAAGTCTGCGCTGATACTAACTGTAATAATAGGATTTCTAGGAGGATTTAAATTGAATCCCTCTGCAGCGCCGAGATGTATTTAAGTCGAAGTAGAGTCGCGATGGAAAATGTTTTGATACTGAATTTGGTTGGATGCTATCGCGCTTATTTTCGTATCGGACCAAATAATTTCGGCAGCGACCTGGCAAATTGTGTTATTATTTTATTAAGGAGGTAAAGGTTTATTTGATCTTAGCTTAAAAGCTAAGCTTCTTGCCTAAATATACAGTGACATCTATTAAGAGTCCCAGTGAAACAACAAACTATCTAAAATATATATCGAGATATTTCTAAACACTATCGCAACGCACACGATAATTACTTATTAATAAGTAACACTTACATAAAATTATTATGTTTTATAAAGGCAGAAATATCCACAAAAAACAAAATTAATTTTTAAATCAGTTCCTGGCTTGGGTCACAAGTCTCAGGCATTACTCTGATTCCGTGACTCATCAAAATACTAATCTAGTTTTATCTCTAATAATATATATAAAAGAATATGACGAATTCTTCCAAAAGTAAAAAACCGTAAAAAGTAAAAAACTGTTGTAACATAAGCAGTGGTAAATAAATAATTCATAATAAACTAAGAGTAATAATTTCTGAGTATTTTTATTTTAAAAAAAATCAGCGTTGATTGTTTATTCTCTATATAGTATTTCATTTACTTTGGTTGTTTTCCCAAAATTATCTTACATTCAACTTGTACATTTGTTGAACTGTTGCAATTTAACTTCAATTCCTGTTCAGCTATGGTATAATACTCGTATTTCAAAACTATGATATTTAAGCAAGTCAGCCAAGAAGTCACTCATAGATATACTATCTATTATATAAAAAGCCTTGTTTAACTTTATATTTTTCAGAAGTAGCCCCCCATTCTTTATAAGCTTTTGTTTTAACAAAAAGCAAATAAAGGTATATTTCATTTACTCTGCAACAATGTATCAAGGGAAGACAAGGGTGAAAAAGGGCAACGACGAAATGAAAATAAACGTTGAACAATCGTTTAGACCCTTCACTTTCGGCCGACGTGTAAAATAAAGCCAATATTAACTGCAAAAATGAGATGTAACATATTAAAGTTATCCATTTTGTTATTGTTAGTAACGTAAAAAAGTAAATAATAGATATTTACTATTTTTAAAGAGTAACGAATGACTTAGTTGGTCTGAGCGCTTGGACAGTTTCTAAAAGGCGCAGGTTCAAATTTCGTTTCAATTTTTAATATGTTTTTTGAATTAGTAAATGATAAATTTTACCATTAGCTACTTTACATATATAACTTAATCTAGTTTTAATTAATATAATGATGTAACATAAGCAAAAGTAAAATAAGTCTGGTTTTAAGTTATTAATTAAACTGGTTTTAATTAATATAATGATGTAACATAAGCAAAAGTAAAATAACTTATAATAAATCAATAATAATTACTTAACTTAATTTTGAAAGTTGTTATTATTGATAACTTAAAACTATTATAGCCGTAAGATTAACTAAGGTATACTTGTAAAATACAATTGATATTTCAGTAAAATATTATTTCACATGTAATACTAAATCATTTTCTGACGGAAATTGCATCGGTAAATGGATTTTTATACCTCATATCATATCTATATCCGGCCTCGCTTAGTTCGTCTTCTACAACCTAGAGCCCCAAGTGTTTAAATATTGGAAGTATAATTTTTTTATCATTACACATATTATAAAACTGTATAAGCGTTTATTTGATTCAACGAGATTTGGTTCGCGGTGATTTATTTTATGAATATTGTTCGATTAACTGAAAAAGGCTTTTCGTTAATCATGCTTATATAGTAGGTACATTGAATCTGTGACTGCGATATTTCATTAGATTCTTAGTTATTGCCACCAGATTATTTGGGTGAAATCACAGGTCTTTACCTATGATGATCTAGCTTTTAATAAACAATGCGTTTTAGCTCTCTGAAAATATCAATTTATGATAAAGTTATAACCTATTTTGGTAGCAAATGTGTCAACCTTTTTTAAGCAGATGCAGTAATAAGTGATTAGAAACTATAATATTTGAAGCTACATTGTACGTGCCTCTTTTTATTAGTTTCCAGCTGTACTTTAAGGCAGAGAAATAGGTTTTTGGTTCCATCCCCATATGTTAAAATAAAACATTTGAATTTTTTATGTCTTTGGTTACAAGGCGAAACACGGTATCAAATTCAGAGGAAAATAGGGAACATAATAGTGTAGTAACTCTAGGTTCCCAAGTTCCTACTGCTTCCCTTACTATGTGCGCAGTACAGTGTAAACCTAAAAAAATATGTTATACCTACTACTACGCTTTATTAGTTATAAAATCAATCCATGGTGTATAAAATCAAAGCATTAGAAAAAACATAATTCGCTCAATTTCACTTTTCTTGTTAAAATTTTATATTACGCTATAATGAATATTTTATACTGAAAACGTAAAACACGGAGTTTCCATTTCCTTTTTTTACCTTATAAATTCACATCCAAATCTAAATTAGGATAAGGGGTCACGAATTTCAAATAAAAGGTCGTGCTAATCGTCCATAATAACTACGCCAGCTTCGGACCGACAGGATATAGAGTGATTTGAGTTCGTTGGCACTAAATTGGCCTCAATTTATTCTTGTCGCCTTTATCACGTATTTCTGTCTTAATTGAGACATTTGCACAGTAATAACCTACTGTTATAATAAATATTGGGTAATAATGCTATTAAGTTTTCGTGTCGAGGAAAACTTGAACTTCATGTAATGTGTACTTAATACTTGCTTATAATGCGGTCTATTGTTTTTTTAGCTTGACGCCGTATCGCGGGATACATGCATGGCAAGATAGGTAAGTTGGGAAACTAGTGCTAAGACACTCCGTTTCACTTCTATTCTCCACATTCCACCGAATTTGAGGCATTCCCTGCAGTTTGAAGAAATGAAAACATTAATTATTTAATTTGAAAGTATCAAATGTTTCCTTGAGTGGGTATTAATCTCACAACCTGGAATTTACAGTCACACACTTGTAATAAGAGTTATAAGCATTATTCGTGTATCTATTTTTTAATGAAGGTATGCCATATTGGCATATCAATCACCATAATTTTAATTCTTTCTCTGAAGTGAAAATTTTAATATTGTTGTCAGGGAAACAAACGTGCAGTTATTGTTGTTCATTTGAAACTAATGTTTCGCTGATATTGCTACATTCCGAAAATGTATAGATAAGAATGTCCTTCGGTTATTTTAAACAATAACTTTATCAACAATAATCATTGTTGTGTGAAATTGTAACTATAATATTTGATTTCAAGCACAAAGCCGGAGATATCGTTTAACGTTCTCACTATATACTTTATTTTTATTAAATAAATCGTTACTTAATTATTTACACAGAATGAAAAGCTTCGAAAAACACCCGTAAAATATATATTTTTCTCAATCTCACGTTGTATTCTATACATGGCAGGGTGGGCAGAGGGAACTTGGGAACCTAGTGTTAAGACACTCCGGCCCTTTTCCCATTTTTTGCCGAATTTGGGGGCTTTGCTTGTTGAGTGTTGGAACTTAACGCTGCAATTAACCAAAGCTAAGAAATGAAAACATCAAACATTTTATTTAAAAATATTAAGGTATCGAATCCATAGCCTCACACGCTTGTGCCGCTGCGCCACGACAGGCTTTAAATTTTACTTTACTTTATTTATAACGTATATTACGTTTATGTTAATTTTTATATGTATTATAAAGATACAAAAATAGGGCGTATATCAAGCATATAAATATGCCGTAAGTATATAAATAAAATGAAACAAATAAATTTCGTAATGTCGATTTGTACATTCGTATATGTTACTAAAACAACGTAGCTGGCTACGGAACTGCAGTTTATCCGAGATCGTAGCGCAATCTCAAGAGCCAATTCAGAGCATCGTCAAGCCATAATGGGTGCGGACAAATGGCGCTATTTATCGTAAAATAGACACTTAAAACTGTAATACATCGTTATAAAGAACAC
Source organism: Eueides isabella (assembly GCA_019049475.1). Classification (NCBI taxonomy): domain Eukaryota; kingdom Metazoa; phylum Arthropoda; class Insecta; order Lepidoptera; family Nymphalidae; genus Eueides; species Eueides isabella. Next base: position 8,904,262 of record CM032389.1, on the reverse strand, counting down.
GCTGTAAATTTTGTTGTATTTGGTGGGGGGGCAATGTTTTATTTGATTTTTTATTAGTCAACTTGTTTTTGGCACAATAGTGTGCTAGTTAATTTTTCATGGATATATTACGGACTTTCTTGTTTATTGTTTATTTCCTTAACTTAAAATATATATCTCGTGTTTTAGAGGAAAGCGGAGAGTAGTCCTAATACTGAAAAAAGTATATTTCTTTGCACTTGTAATTTCACCTATACATTACATTACTTTTACATGTTATAACATTCATATTACTCAAAAAATACTTTTTAAATGTTAGCCGCATATTTAACTATAATTCGCAAATCTTTTCAGTACGCTTATAGAACAATTAACACATAGTAAGGATTTGCATGAAACATTAAAATGTCACTGTATGGCGCCTGTAATATTATTAAAGGGCGTGCGGGATCAACAATTTTCAATTATTTCATAGCCTTTAAAGTAGCAGGTGTTTTTTATTTTGTAAATCACCCCTAGAGTAGAGAATTCAGTAAATTATTTCTCGATTATTATTTATATTTTTTTGTAAAGAACACAGGCACAGGCACATTCTATAAAATAATATATCTTAATTTATAAAAGAGCTCGTAACCATAAATATATTTTGCCAGTATATAATTAACAAGCTACTCAATAATAAGATAATTAACTGTAGTACGTTCTAACTATGTCGAGGAAACATTTTTCACAAACAAGTCACGCCCCGTTGTAATCAAGTGAGGTGTTTGTCACCCTAACAGCTATAGGATCTCATTCGATAAGAAGAAAATTTACTGTTTCTGTACACACAAGAACAAAAGTGTTATAAAAATAAAAACTAAAAGCAAAATTGTGCCAAACAACGTTCAAAGCATTATTGGCTACTCCTCAACTTCATAAAATTTTATTAGAACGTGTAGAAGATTCTTTTGTTGCTGGTTGTACCTAAATTTCTTTAGGCGTATGGTCTAGCCAAATGGTTACTTAATAATTTATAGTGGCTTTGTGTTGGAAGAAAATGTACTGGAAATACCTGCACGAGCAAAAATTTTAAGTCTTGTACTGCTCGCCAAATGAAATTGCTTTTAAAGATTTCATACGTAGCTTTATAGGTCAGGTTGGAATAAAGATTAGATTTTTGCTTGACAGAAGTAGAACAATGTACATAATAAAATATATACGCTAAAATTTTGTTTCCACTTACAATGTTGTATACAAGATTGTATGTGGAAACAGAATTTAGCATCATTCTATAGTCTGAATAGTTCAAAAACTTGAAAAGAGTCTAGTTATTGAACTTTGTCAGATCTGTGGAAACTGAAACAAATCTGCTCCATATTTACTATAAAATAATTTATTAAGACAGTTTCCAAATTTTTCAGTTCCAACACAGATGATAACAGGGTAGCTGCAGTGGTTTATGGTTATTAAAAATTGAAACAGAATTCTCGCTACGAAAATCTCATCGTGCATTTACGAAATGCAAACGAAACCGCACACAGAAAAATCCAACAAAATCTTCTTTTCCAAATTGTATTTGAAATATCCAAAACGTGAGATGAAAGCGAGCTGTCCGAATCTAGATAATGCAAATATGAACGTGGTGTTCTTCAAAGAGTTAAAATCATGGCATAGAATTTTGGTATTAAAACCACTTAAGAAATAGGACTTACAATCGCCTGCATCATTTTCAAATGATGATCTTTGCGTTGAGTCGCTGTATCATTAATGCGTTTACCAAACCTTTGATCTATGCATGAGTTTTGAATAGCATTTTGCTTTATTAAATACCTGATAATCTATACGTGCAATGTTTACATTGTGTTGCATACTTACGCTCAAATTTATAGCTTAACATAGGTAAAAAATATTAATTCTTCTACGGAAAAAGAGTGAATGTTATTTGTTATATTACTAAAAAATATATATGTTATCAAGTAAAGGTCTAATATAAAAGTTTTCTTAAAAAAGTAATTGGAAATTTTATCTTTCGAAAATAATTTAAGATCTAGTTAAATAGCGGTCGTGTAAAAATACGTTAATTTAGTATGTTTATTATTTTATAATACTAACTCCTTTTTTAATTTTCAATTATATCTGATATTACGCTAAACAGAAAATATTAATACGCTAAATCTAATTAAAATGTATGTAGATTAAAGAACAATATCTGAATTATAAAGTTAGGACGTCATTTAAAAACTGTGAGGTACAAGTTACAAGTTTAAAATTCATTAGTTATAAAGTTGTAGTAGTTTATAATATTTTTTATCCTTAAGTATTAAAAGATATGTGATACGAGATTGAAAATGGAACAAGTGCGATTATAATTGATTGCATATAATATTTGTATATACAGAACTGCCTGCCACACACAATTCATAGCTTATAGCAATACTAAAATAAATTGACATTCTCTCTGACTCTTGTCGTACTCAAAGGAAAAATAACATTTATTTCGATATTAATTTGATTACTTTATCTGAAAATGTGATGAAATGTATATGACTTTTGCATTTAAGCCGAGCACAATAAGGGTAATCGGTCCGTGTCAGTGCACAAAAGCAATATCGCCAATGAAAACTATTCGTTAAGCAGCCTTTATAAAAGTATTGGAAATATTGGCAAACATTTTTATGAGATTTGGAAAAATTGAGTTTTGTTTTAAAGGATTATGAAACATGACACTGCTAATATATGTTTTTATAAAATTAAATTGTAAATAAACATATTGAAGATATTTCTACTTAGCATAATACGGTTATTAAAGATATATTTATACATCTATAACCGTACCTATACATACATAAATGTTTAAGTATGAACATAGTATTATTTCTAAAGGCGACCGTTTCGAGGTCAAATTGAATTTTATTATAGTAGAATATAGAATATTTATTGAATATCTTAGAGCGATTTAATACCCGAAGTATATTCAATGAGTTAAAATACTTTAAGTTCACAAGCGCAAGTATTTTGTAACTTATAAGATATTTAATTAAAACTTGTCAGTTCTGTTCGCAAGTTATGTGAGGAAATATGTAGTTTGCATAATGGTATATACTTTACTTATTACATTTAATGTTATATAATATTGGCTGAAATTTTATTCACTTTTTAAGGCGACAAAAAATTAATTATAAAATTCAAGGATCATTATATTTTTTTTATTAAAGATAACGTCATCTATCAGTCTGATCACCGATCGTTACGGGACGAATAAGGTTTTGTTTCTTGTCTATATTCAAATATTCAACTCAACTCAACTCTACTTCACGCTGTATCCCACACAGGGCAGGGTAGGCAGAGGGAACTTGGGAACCTAGAGTTAAGACACTCCGTTCCACTTCCGTTCCCCATTTACCCCTATTATTCAAATATTAATCCAAGATTTTTATCTGACAAGATTTTTCTAAGTAATCTTAGGATTAAACTTAGTTAGTTCTCAAAGAATGGCGATATAGTAACATTTTTATTATTATTCTATTGTTAATAAAAAATTGATTAAAATTTTACGACGGACATTAAATTCTATATACATAGGCTTTAGAAAGTGAAAAATATACATAAAGAAACGTGTTTAAGAAATATTTATATTAAGTAAATGCATTGTATGTCTAAAAGTCTATAATATCTACTGGCATTTATACCCCGGCTTTATACCACTTTGTAGCAAGATACTTAAACTTGCTGTGGTACATATATTACAATTTTGACATTGCATTGGATAAAGTTACTTAGTATAAATAAATCACGGTGTATGAGTATGTTAGTTTATTATACCTTATTTAGCTTAGTTAGCAGCTTTAGAGCGTTTTGCTTGAAGAATGAAACTCTTGTTAATATGAAAATTATTGTGAAACCAAGAATAAAGCATCTGGTACTATTTTCGTTGGCTAAAAATCCAGAAAGAAAGACTAAAAAGATTTTGCTACCATTTGTTCTAACTTAGCAAAGTGTTTTTCATTATATTCTTTTTTTTTAAATCTATTTTATATATATTTTTTTTAATTTATTTAACTCTCTTTCAATTATACCTATATCATACAATTTTATTACATTTTAAAATTTGTGTATATGAATACTTTTATATGTTGACAGGAAGCTATAGACTACAGGGGTAACCCAAATAAAATGTGAATATTAAACAGGAAAACTTTGAGCAAATGAAATTATATATTATTAACTGTAAGCTCAGCATCATTCAAATCCAAAGTAAAAGTCACGAGTGGCCAATAAATAACAAATCAGTCACAAGCATAATGGAACCATTCCTCAGTGCCATGAAGTTAAACTTGGCTGTAGTTCAAACTTAGTTCCGTATAGACCGGTGGCATAATTGTATGTAACGAGTAATAGTAATTACGTCACTTGAATATTGTTAATTTTTTAAATTATAAAACGTTATTATAGAATCATAATATATTTTGAAAGGAAATAGTACCTATAATTATTTTTTTCCAGCTTCATGCTGTGTCCCGCACACGTCATGGTAGGTACAGAGAACTTGGAAACATAGTTTTAGGAGACGGCGTCCCGTTTTCAACTTTCATAGTTTGAGGCATAGCATGTTAAATGGCAGGTCTCAACGCCGCCCTTTGCATTGTTACTAGAGCAAAGAAATGATAATATTAAAAATTCAGGTTGAAAATATTAAATATTATATTTTTTAGAGTGGGTGGTTAAACCCTCCCTTGTGCCCCTGCGCCACGTCAGACCTCATAATAATACTCAGCTTCACGCTATATCCTGCACATGGTAGGGTAAGCAGAGGGAACATGGGAACCTAGTGTTATAACACTCCGTTTCCACATCCGTCCCCACTTCTCGTCAAATTTGAGGGATTGCGTGTTGAATGGCGGAACTCAACGCCGCGTTTGCCTAGTACCAGAGCAAGAATAATAAGACTCGATGTTAATAATATTTAGTAACAAGATATTTAACATTTTTGTCACTTCAGCGGAAAGACGCACATTGAGAAATGAAATATTCAACCAAATATTGAAGCTGTGCTATACGCTGCAGAAATTTAAAATTGTTTCTCTGGAAAGAGTTGGAAAATTCGATACGGACATAACAATGTCGTTGAAAACGAGCAAATTGGAATCAATTGATATGCAAATAAACTAATGAATGTTGACACCGCTACACCATTTTCGATAAAATTATAATTGGGGTTATTGTTATTCGATGGGATTTTCATATAAATTGTAAATTTCTTTAGGTATATTTTCCTATATTTTGACAAGTATCAATACAGTTTTTTATATTTACGACAAAGCCAGTATTTTCTAAATTGTTAGTCGTATTTATGTTTATTAAGATACGCAACGCAATCAAAGTTCGACATTCAGTTCTCTCTAACTATCCTATATATTTTTTAACTTCACGTTGTATAGCTGTAAAGTTAAAAAATACTACATTTTGTATGTCATAGGTATGCTACGATTTTATAGTTTATAAGTTGCTGATTATAATAGAAAATTATTATATTACGCAATAAAAGTACGAAAATTATTATAGATTAAATTAAAAGCTTTTACAAGAGACTATAAGTATATATATTTTAAAAAATGAATATCTGTATAAAATAACTTTCTACTTAAATAATCTCATACCTTCTTTTTTACAACGATGTCTCGTAAAGGTCAAAGACGTTGGTTGCTACGTAGTCTTTACGATGTAGACTGTAGCTTCTAAGCTACGATTCATTTATTTTTCTTTCTCTCTCTTGCATATATTCATATTTATTTTACTCATGCCTGACGTAGTTACGTATATAAATATGTATGAATTTTCTCAAAGCTTTTCGAAGGTTTAAAAATTTTATATATCTGAGTAAAAATATACATAAAGATAAAATATGCATTTAGATTTAAATTTGAGTATATATAGTTGTATTGCGTTCCAGTTTTTAAATGATAAACGGCACAAATACTAAATTTGAATAATCATTATTCAACGTAAGGTAGAGTCGATATTACCTATTTTTAATGATTTTCTTTCATTGATCCTGCTTGTGTTAGTAACACACAATATAAGAGCCTAACGTTGAAACATTTCTACCCAACCCGCGTAATGCTACGAAAAATCAAATAAAAAAAATTAAATGTGCATTCGATTTAAAATTGTCATACATTATACATAGCTATAGTAGTAACTTACATTATACATGAAAAGGAAGTATTTGAATCAAAATATACTTTAAGTCTTGAGATATCACAAAATTTTACAATTCGCCTGTAAAGAAAGACGGAGTGCGCTGACCTTACCTCGCTACGTCTTCAAGATGCAGAACGTAGCTTCTCAAGTCCGCAATTTATTTTTGCATCTACGTGAGGGTCGGACGGCACCCGAAAGATATGATCAATTCCGTACATGTCGTGCTTCTAAAAAAAAGTTAACTTTTTTAAAAATGAAAGGGTTGAGAAATTAATACTTTTAAGTATATAATTCGTTGAAGTAATCTGTAGTACTTTAAAAATACTTTAAATATAATCAGTTTAACAAATATTTTATTTTTTCAATTAAAGTATTTCATTAAAAAAAGTTGTGTATGTATTTATTAAAAATGTATGTTAATCAATTTGGAAACGAGTCCTATGGCGTGGTGATAATGAAATAATTAATTATACTTAGTTATTAAATATTTATGGAAATTAGAGATTAAAAAGCCACAAAATTCATAAAATATATATGAATAGATTTAAAGTTATTTATCAAGAATAAAACTTACCATATTGAGCAAATATTTTGAAATCAATTTATGAAAAAATATCTCAATTAAAAATATATATTTTAAACAACAATCTAATCCAGACAATAAAAAAATAAAAAATCTATCCTTGTATAATTTAACAGTTGAATGACGATGAAGGGCCCTCCTCGTTCTAACTCGTTTGGAATGCATGAAAATGACGTCATTGGTTGAATGCGCACCCTAACTCTCGTCTAGGCGTAACTGGCTAAGAGTACTTGCTAGACTGTATGCTCTTTAAAACTACCGCCAGTATATTAACCAACTAGCTTTCACTATCGTCGTCATAAGAATAATTACATGTTTAACAAGTACTTCACTAAGAGCTGACTAGGGAAATTATATTTTTCATATGAAATTTTCCTTTCATTTTCTTTTTGGAATGCTATTCTGGTTATTAATTTTGCTCTTATAAAATTAATTTGGTTTTTTTTTTCTTTTTGATGTCATGCGTGTATGTGTAATTTAAAATGTCAAATGCTTACTAGATATTGAAAAATATATATTTGAAGTAAAAAAATTAAACTTATAAATATATCTATAAATTGTAAATATAAAGATATACTCCACGCAGAAAAACGTTGCCTATTGTTTAATTTTGTTAAATTTTAATATAGTAAACACACGCGTATGAAAGTTTTAAATAGAGAAACTGGGTCCCTTGTCTATATGTGAATAGTGCCGCCATATTTTAGAAAAGGGCGGGAACTCTTTGACGAAACAATGCTTTTTGAAATCAAAATGGCGGCGTTAGAAAACTAGACGTTTGAGTGGCATTCCTTAATTTTCGTTGTAGTGAGGAAAAAGTCTATAGGAGGAGTTTCTATTAGGTATATAAATAAATTTAATTATCAAACACACAATCACTTTGATTATTTGATTGACTTCATTAATTGTTACAATAATTTTATAGCTATTTTTTTTTAAATTTATTAAGACATTTATTTGTATATTTATTCATTATTTTTAAATTTATTGAGACATTTATTTTCCATTTACTTTAGTTACATTTGTATACTACTTACATCGCTCGATGTCATTCTATTCTCTTTGCACTTAATCTAAAAATTATAATTCAATCCACAAAAATATATATTCTGTAGGATGTGTTGATATTATTACATTCGGTGTGTAGTCTTGAGTATTTTTTTATTAAACATTAAAGAAGTGTGTATTTAAAATTACTTATAAACTCATTCAATTATTTACTCCATTCACATGGGTAGTAATCTGCGCCTAAAACATAGCCACAATCCTCCTACTTACACAACACCCAAAAAAAAAATCATCACCACAAGCTTTTTTCCACTGAATATAACCGAGATTGCATGCGAAGAGAAACGAAAAGCGATAAAAAAACATGATACTTGATTCGAGACAGACGGCTCTTCAGACAATGGCAGCACTTTGTATTATACCATACTACACCTTACGTATTCACATAAATAGAACGCTAATGAGTATATCAGATCGATATAATGATTTAAAAGTTGTGACGTCTAACTAATAAATGCAAATTATAAAATATAAATTCACGTTTATGTCAATAGTAGCTATTACTAAAAAGTAGCCAAACTTATATGATAATTTCTTAGTGATTTGATTCGAAAAATTATTTCTGTGCCATATTACCTTAAATATGTTACGTAATAAACGGGTTCTCATCAATTGCAAATGTACATGTCATATGCTGAATGCTTTGCACTAATTTTATTTATGGTTTTATCTTGCTTTTAGGTACATATAATAGTGACCTAAAATGAAAAAAACTAAATTTCATTTTAAGTACACGAGTATTTCAAAATTAAAGCTAGAATTTTTTCCACATGTTCTGAATTTTAGTTGAATTCTAAATAAAGCACCAACTTACGGAATTTTTTGTAGAATAAAGCAAATGGCGTGAATAATACGATTTCTCGAACAATGAATAAGACTTCTCATTTATCTTTGTACGGTGAAAACAAAAATTTTACTTTTCATGACGCTTTCGTCAAAGTAATGTTCTAACTTCAGGTTTGATGTAGTTTTTATTTGCCTCTTTTGTTACTTACATTTATTTATATTTTTACAATGTATACAATATTAAAATAAAAATTAAGAGTTAATTATTGTTTGTAATGTTAACTTTTTTTGCTTACATAGTAAGTGAGCTAGAGGGAACCTAGGAACCTAAGGTGCTAAGACGCTTCGTTCCCTTTAAAACACTACCATTTTCCACTTTCCGTCCAATTTTTGGGGCATTGCGAAACTTAACGCCGCGCTTCCCATTTCTTCGAGCCGGAATCGAATCTCCAACATGTCGCTTTTGCAGTCTCATGCTTGTGACCCCTGCAACGAATAGCCTCAAGATTTAAAATTTTATTTATTATGTTGAAAATTACACTCTAATTTACATGACGTAGGGGTTGGTGGGCAGTCTTAATTGGTTCAATCCTCCATACCGTCAGATGAAGTCTCAGCATAATCGTTCAGTATGCCACTAAAAGGAAAAGTCCGTTCATATCGCTAATTTTCACTATTTTAGGATGTGTGTGTTCATCCACTACTCTACCAACCGACTGCCATCCTCTGATTACACCCAAGTCCAATAAATTTGATGTTCAGTATTCATACTCTGCGACATATCTGTACTTAATATAATTTTAAAGTCTATCTATACTGCAAATATTTAAAAATTTCAGCCAACTCAGTAAAACGGTCTTTTTCTAGCAATTTTATTAAACTAAATGTTTTATCAAGAACCGACAGAAATCAAAGAAATACTAAATGTTACGGATTTTTTTCTGAAATCAGTACTAATATTATAAAACTGAAGAGTATGTTTATTTCTTAGAACATACCAATTTCTAGAGCTAGTAATTCGATTTAAAAAATCTTTTTGCGTTGGATAGCCTGTTTATCGAGGAAGGCTAGGAATAATAAGGATAAAAGCTATATGAGTGTGCTAAGTAAAAAATGTTGAAAATCCGGCGAATTTCGTTCCGTGCATACGCTGTGTTATTGAAGCTATGGAGTAATCATGCATGATCGAATTGTTTTGCTTAAAAATAAAAAAAAAAAGTCCGTGAGAGAATATGCTCAGGTTATTTAAAACCTTTACCTTAGCATATTCTTAGTTTATTCTATGTTTCTTTTTCAAGGGCAGTGAACGCATTACCGAAGCGCGTAGCATGTACCTATAATACTTATCATCCTTATTAATTATTATTTTTATTTTCTTCAGTCGGTCCCTCAATGCTGGATGGTGTGTATAGTCTCTTTCCATTTATCGCGGTTAGGTGTATGATGGATAGCCGCAATTACCTCTAGGTGTTGGGAAACTTGGTCTGACCATCTTTCTGTCGCAAGTAAATGTTAGCACAAATTTGCTCGTTCGCGCTAATCTCAGGAACTAGTGCCTCAATTTGCCAAATTCAAAAAATCTTAAAACTAACCCTTAAGTAAAACTTGAATATCCCATCCGTAGCTATGAACTTTCATAAAAACCATCAACCCAATAAACATACCCTTAGGTATCGAATTCTGTAAAATCCCGTTTTAGGTAGCACGTACCTATGTTCCAAAGAGAATAATTATGCAAAATTGGACACTCCAAGCACTGTAAACGACAAGTGGGTTCGATCCCCGATTTCGACGTTTTTAATCTCTGAATCCCTGAAAGATTTTGGGTTACTCACTGTATACGGGAAATCGAACTTTTTTTGGATATTGAACTATTATATATCAAATATTAATTAAAATAATTATAATAAAACAGACATTATTATAAAGTATTTTAGTGAAAGCGATACGTATGTTCATTTGTTCACAATCTTATTTAATATATTGTGTTTAGCTGAAGTTGAGCGATCGGTAATAGTGAAATATGGTTAAATAACAGCCCGTGGGGTCTAATTAAACCTTGCCCTCGTTGTTAAAGGTTGATAATATCATTAATGTGTCATAGATGAACAGAAAGTGGTGCCTTTGCTATACGCAGGATGATGAGTTAAACTTAAAATCATTATCATTATTAACTAAGCAGCTAGGACGTGTCGGATAATTCTGATTTTTTCCCGATCATACATATTGTGACTGATAAAATAATTAAGGAATCTTTTTATACATGTATGTAAATAGATGTTGTTCAATGTGTTCTGTATTTTACGTCAAGATGGAGAAAAGCCGTGATGTAGCAAGAAGTTCTTGGACACTTTTGACCAGCAGTGGGCGTAAAAATAAATAAATATCATATATTATTGTACGTATGGAATTTGTTTATATTCATCGGTGTATGGGTCTGACATTTTTAAATGTTTTTTTTTCATCAATCTATATTTCATCAGTGATATGAATTAAAATTTCGCAAATTATATATTAAATGTTTTTTTTTTTCAACAATCATTATTTTATCAGTAATATGAATGAAAAATTGGGTAAATTATAAATTATATGATTTTTATTGTTCATCAATCTATATTTAATCAGTGATTTGAATTATAATTTAGATAAATTATATATTTAATGTATTTATTGTTCAATAATATTTAAATAATCAGTGATATGATTTAAAATGTATTTATTTATTATAGCTTATTATTGCACATTTATGTCTAACCGTTTAATAGAATCAAGTTATCTTGCAAAGTACATTATATAAATATAATTACTGAAAACTGTTATTGTTGATATATCTAACGTTAATTGAATTTGTGGTAAAGTTTATTCAGACGAGGTTAGTAAAGTCAATTGGGGTTCTTGACTAAACAATGCCGGTATTAAAGGTTAGTTAGCTTAACAATTTCAGGGTTAATTTTTGAAATAATTAAATTTCTTTATTATTTTGTACGTAGCGTAAGATATAATATAATTGGAAGTTTCTTTATTTGAAAAATAATTCAATTCTAAACTATAAAATAAAATTAAACTAACATTATAAAAATACTAAACTTAAATTTAAAAAGCGTATAAAAATTTTGAACGAAGCAGGATTTGAACCCGCGCCTCTGGAATACCGTTCCAGCGCTCTGACCAACTAAGCCATCCGTTCTCACCAAGCTCCGTCGAAATTCTTATACGCTTGTTACAACTTATTTATGTTGTTAGCATTTTAGTAGGGAGATTTTTACAAATTTCCGCTACCCAAAGACAACTCGTAAGAATTATCATTTGGCAAGAGAGAATACTATTTATTTTTTTAATATTTTTACTATGTTTTAAAGTGTTATTCCACACTTAGGACAGAAAATACTAAACTTAAATTTAAAAAGCGTATAAAAATTTTGAACGAAGCAGGATTTGAACCCGCGCCTCTGGAATACCGTTCCAGCGCTCTGACCAACTAAGCCATTCGTTCTCACCGAGCTCCGTCGAAATTTTTATACGCTTGTTACAACTTATTTATGTTGTTAGCATCTCTGTAGGGAGATTTTTACAAATTTCCGCTACCCAAAGACAACTCGTAAGAATTATCATTTGGCAAGAGAGAATACTATTTATTTTTTTAATATTTTTACTATGTTTTAAAGTGTTATTCCACACTTAGGACAGAAAATACTAAACTTAAATTTAAAAAGCGTATAAAAATTTTGAACGAAGCAGGATTTGAACCCGCGCCTCTGGAATACCGTTCCAGCGCTCTGACCAACTAAGCCATTCGTTCTCACCGAGCTCCGTCGAAATTTTTATACGCTTGTTACAACTTATTTATGTTGTTAGCATCTCTGTAGGGAGATTTTTACAAATTTCCGCTACCCAAAGACAACTCGTAAGAATTATCATTTGGCAAGAGAGAATACTATTTATTTTTTTAATATTTTTACTATGTTTTAAAGTGTTATTCCACACTTAGGACAGAAAATACTAAACTTAAATTTAAAAAGCGTATAAAAATTTTGAACGAAGCAGGATTTGAACCCGCGCCTCTGGAATACCGTTCCAGCGCTCTGACCAACTAAGCCATTCGTTCTCACCGAGCTCCGTCGAAATTTTTATACGCTTGTTACAACTTATTTATGTTGTTAGCATCTCTGTAGGGAGATTTTTACAAATTTCCGCTACCCAAAGACAACTCGTAAGAATTATCATTTGGCAAGAGAGAATACTATTTATTTTTTTAATATTTTTACTATGTTTTAAAGTGTTATTCCACACTTAGGACAGAAAATACTAAACTTAAATTTAAAAAGCGTATAAAAATCCTGCTTCGTTCAAAATTTTTATACGCTTTTTAAATTTAAGTTTAGTATTTTCTGTCCTAAGTGTGGAATAACACTTTAAAACATAGTAAAAATATTAAAAAAATAAATAGTATTCTCTCTTGCCAAATGATAATTCTTACGAGTTGTCTTTGGGTAGCGGAAATTTGTAAAAATCTCCCTACAGAGATGCTAACAACATAAATAAGTTGTAACAAGCGTATAAGAGTTTCGACGGAGCTCGGTGAGAACGTATGGCTTAGTTGGTCAGAGCGCTGGAACGGTATTCCAGAGGCGCGGGTTCAAATCCTGCTTCGTTCAAAATTTTTATACGCTTTTTAAAAATTTAAGTTTAGTATTTTCTGTCCTAAGTGTGGAATAACACTTTAAAACATAGTAAAAATATTAACATTATAAAAAATTAGCCTCTCGTTTGAATAAGCTGATTTCACAGTGAGGATGCCGGCTTGTCAATGTTTCAGAGAAATATTTACATACAGTGTTTGATCAGCAAAATCCGAATGCAGGCACAAAAATCTTCTGAAAAACGTTGATTGATTTCAACGTCGACTCTATTTCACTATTCCTAAAGAGAGATTATTTAAAAATAATGTTTCTTTTTCAGCTACTACAAGCTAAAAATAATGTTTCTTTTTCAGCTACATACGCTGTATGTCCCGCACACGGCAGTAATTGGGCCAAAAGATGAATGAAATATATAATTATTTTATTTTGTTTTGCTCACTAGGTATACAAGGCAAAGCGCCTCCAGAATTGGGCGAGAAATGTGGTACAGGAAGTGTCTTAAAGGGGCCAGTGTGTCTTAACATTTGGTTCTCAAGTTCCATTTGCCTACCAGGGGGAGCAGCGTGAAGTTGAAAAAAAAATCATGGCCCCAACACGGTCTTAGTATGACTCTTCTGGAGTAAAGTCAAAGACTATATAAGGTTTTATTTGAATATTTTTGATATTTTGGGCGATAGATAGAGAATTTCGATGGAATTTTCTTCATTCCATTCTAGTTAAAGTCTCTATATGCTTAATATAAATTTACCGATAAACTTGCGTTATTATAAAGTTTTTTTTTAAATTATAATGTTATTTATATGTTTGATATATTATTATAAACCATCCAAAACTATTACACTTTTAAATAATTATATCGCTTTTGCTATCATGTTTTTAAGTAGTATAAAAGTTGGCTTATAGTATAAGCATACTGTAAAGTCGCAAAAAGCAATAGCTCTTATCCAAGTGTTTTTGAATCGCGAACGCTATAGCCTGTCAAGTGCATCTGCTTGCGAGAGATATTTGCAGACGCTGTTTAACTTGTGAAATACGAATTCTGGTGTGAATCACAATCACAAATTCTAGAAAAATCTAATAGTTAAGATTGGTTTACGGCTTTGGGTATATATTTGGTCTTTTAAACATATTAAACATCTATTGGTAAATGCAGGTTAATTTCCTATAAAAAGTAGCAGCACGATCAAAGGTTAACCTTTTTGAAAACACTTCTAAACACTGTACTCCTATAAACTATCAATTTTGTGTAAGAATTATAGAGGTTCTGTTATTATCTTTTGCACACAGTGGCCGTTTAGTCAGGGCCGTCATTCATGGATCCTTTTTTAATTTTAAATTCTCAACGTACAATCGATATGAACAGAATCAATATTTTGCAATGAATACAGATGATGACTGAGTTAACATAAAATTATATAAAAATAATTAGACTTCTGTATAATTTTTAGTCTGTAAAAGCCTATAAAATTAATGTGAATTTTATTTGAAAATCAAAAAATCATTTAGAAATTTAAATAATAATAAAACGTTTATTCTGTAAAAGTACAAACGACACGAAAAATTATACAGCCAGGATTATTTTCTTTAAATTTATTGTGCGGGGGTAATCTACGCTGTTAATTTACGAAATGAGGTTAAATGAGTATTTCTGTTCAAATATTTATTCAATGTGGAAGATGAAACGTGTGCCCGCCGCGTTTGTTGAATAATTTATGTTATATTTCTCATAAGTAAATACTCCAGCCTCGGCCTAAATATGCAGACATGTCCCTAGACGTTCTTTCTAAGGGGCCTTATAATATTCTCATAATTGTAGAATACATTAAAATATGATAATTTTTTGGGGTCACATTATTATGTCTTATAAATAGAATACTTTTGGCGTATTATATAATGTACAATTAGGTAATTTTGGATAAAACAATATTAAATACAGAAATAAATAAAAATATTATAAACACGAAATCAATAATCTGTATCATTTCTTAACTATTTATTATACAAGCCTAATCTCCAAAACTAAACCAAAACCAAAGTAACTATTAATTAAACAAATTATAATTTTATACATTTAAATTTTAATGTAGGAGCAGAAGCTATGTTACATAAATATTCTAGATAGACAGCAAAAATAAAAAGATACATTGTTATTTTCTATATTTCTTTTCTCTAAACTTTATATGCTTGACGTGTATGAAATTAATTACTATTGAAAGACTTTTTTTATAATTACTTAGATGAGAGTATAGAAAAAGAAATATACTCTCATCTAAGTAATTATAAAAAAAAATCTTCCAATAGTAATTAATTTCATACACGTCAAGCATATAAAGTTTAGAGATATATTCTGAAGATAAGAGTTTTGGATTTTAAAATCATATGAAGGAGGGTAATTTGAAAATATAATAAAATTGTAACTGATCATTGTCTATAGAAGATACTTGAAAAAATCTACTATAAGAGACATTATGTTTATCCGTTTGTCGGTTTGTCTTTTCATTTATGCACGCTAATTTCAGAAACTTACTCTTTAACTTTTATTTTAGAAAATTTTCCTTAAGATTTCAAGGAAAAGTTCTTAATATAAAGTATTTTGTTACAACAGTTGTTTTGTGTGTGCTAAAAAAATCGAGATGCCAAAGTAAAATTATATATTTTTGTACATACAATTAGTTGAAATAGTGTATTTCTTAAATTTCAATTTGTTTCTCAACAAGGGTTGAGGAGAGCAGACGGTTCATAATGCCGCTCTCGACACAAGTGCCTGACCGCGGTTACTTCGACAGCTTAACATTTAAACGCTTGGTCTAATTTATAAGCGAATTAAATAGTTTTATTTTATAACTCATTCTAGAAAATATGCTATATTTTAAAAAGTTGAGAGTAACATAAATAAAATTAAATCATCTTGACAGGATTTATATCCTTTGTTCCTTAACACTGGGATTCGTAATTGACATGTGCGGGAGACAGTGTGAAACTGAGTGTAAAATTTGTATAGAGTCTTAAGTGATATTTGTAAACATATTTGATAACACAAATATAACCAAAAGATAAACGAGATGATAGATTATTCTCTTCTATTACTGTTGTCGTGGCGCAGAGGCATAAACATGTGACTGTTAACAAGCGGGGGAATAAAAAATGTATATTTCTCTCCTGTAACGGGAAAAGTTAGATGTTGAGTTCCACGATATCGCAGCACGTAATATCTAGCCGAGAGGTCGGTGTAAAATGGTGAACAGAAGTGAACAGTAATGAGAACGGAATGTCTTAACACTAGCTTCCCAAGTTCGCTCTGCCTAACTCGCTATGTGTTGAATACTGTGTGAAGCTCTGTAAAATATGTAAAATAAAGTAAAAATATAATTAAATTATAATTGTACATGTTTTAGACGAAATAAAAAATCTGAACTAGTTGCGATAAATACTTACCGTGGTAGTTTTCAAAATTGAACCAATTCCTAAGACTTATTCATTCAACCTCTTGCCACTGGGTAGTGAATAAAAGGTCATTTAAGCTCAAAATAGCCCTCAAAAAGTCGAGAACATTTTATTTGCCATGTTCATTTTGGCAATTCACAACAGAAGTCATTACTGTAAAAGAGATGTTTAATTGAATTTTTTTTACTACGCAAAGCTTACTCACTCTCTCTCAGCTTTACGCTGTATCCCGGGCTGTACTAGGCAGGGTAGGCAGAGGGAACGGAAGTGAAACCTAGTGTTATGACACTCCGTTCCACTTCTGTTCCCCACTTTCCGCCGAAATTTGAGGCATTGGGTGTTGAGTGGTGGAACTCAACGCCGCGCTGTGCCTTATTACCAGAGCGAAAAAATGAAACATTAAATATTTAAATTAAAAATATTAAATATTTTATTTCCTCGACTGGGGATCGAACCTAGAACCTGTCGGTTACAGTCACACTCTTGTGCCGCTGCGCCACGACAGGCCTTACTATACAATGAAATCATAATAGTTGAAACTACATTTATTGAAAACGGTTTAACTTTTTAAATTCTTTGTATGTTATTATTGATAAGTTTATGGCTATATCGATATTAGACGTTATCCAAGTTAAATAGGATAATAAACGAGATAAATGTAATAATAAAAAAATATATAATTTTTTAACAGTTTATTTTTTAATTTGTAACGAAAATGCGACACACAGGTTCGAACTCTACTAGAGTAAATAAAATATTTAATATTTTCAAATTAAATATTTAATGTTTTTATTACTTTACTCTGGCAATAAGGCAAAACCCAGAGATCCGCTACTCAACACGCAATACCTAAAATTCGATAGTGTCTTAGCACTAGGTTTCCAAATTCCCTATGCTTATCCTGTCTTGTGAAGCTGAATCATTTTGATAAAGAATATGGCATAAAAGGCGATAGTACTCGACTAACAGTTATAATAATTATTTGATTTATTACAGATACGGATGAGGTAACAAAATAATTATTAGATAAAAAGTATTTGTAGTAAAAAAAACAATTTAAAATTTATATTATAAAAAAAAAACGTTACCTTTATTTATAAAAGCACACAGTCATTTATTTCAAAAATATATACAGGTTCATTTTGCAACTTTTAAATTACATACACAATACATTCAAGAATGAATGGCCTACAAATCCATTGAAATGGCTATACTTTTGAAATATTGCACACATTTTATGAAACACGAAAAACAATGTCGGGTAAAAAACTATATAACGTAAATAATCTTGCAAATTACTGGCACTATGGGGATCCATTTTTATTGTGCGAAAAAATCATTCAATAGAGAAAATATGAAAATTGCGGCGCATACACTGCCAATAACGGAAGACCCTTTGGTCGTTTGACCTTTTTTATTGTAATTTATATTAAGAGTTCCTCAAGGCCTTGTCGGACAAGATTAAATAAGTATGAGTATGTGAAGTGTCGGCGTTAATACGGGATAGCGTACGGTCAGAGCCATTGTATCGATGTAGACAGTATTCAGGCAAAGCATCGTAAAAGTGAACGAGCGATGGAGTTCGTCGCACTGAAGGGTCATCGAAATCTTTCCCGTGGCGATTTAGTGCCCGAACATTTTTAATTCCTTGGTTCGGTTGTTTGGAGGAGTGAGACTAGCGGTTTAATAGCTGCCTCTTCTAGTTTTTATTTTTGTTCAGTTACTACTTTACGGAGCGTAAATTTATGTAATTATCTATAGTTTCGATAATTTTATTATCTTTTTAAAAAAATAGGTAGTTTATTGATTATATTTTAAAAGTGATAAATAACTTTATTCGAACAAGAATGTAATTAAGATTAGAAAATTAAATAATGTAATTCAAGCGAGCGGGTCGCTAGTGACGAAATATATTAAAACACGATAAATCTTTGTACATTTCTACAATTCTAGTAGCATTAAATCAAAATTTCGGAATTAAAAGCAAACTCGAGCGAGAGCTCTCATAGAATATATCAACCGGACAATACAATTTCCTTCTAGCCTTCCTTTTAACCTATTTAACTTCATATAAAATAATCAGACCGGAATGATTGAGGACAGTTCCAAGAGCGTTGAAATAGCCAAGCGGTAACTAAGCCTACATAGCTATCAAAATTCAATTAGTACGTGCCGAGCTTGGAGGCCGATTTGTACTTCGTCCACGTCTTGAATAATCCATTACTGACACATAGGCTTAACTCTTCATGAGATATTAACATCTTAGATACCATTAACACGTAATCCTTCAACCCGCCCGTTCATATGCTAATGGTGACCTATTAAAACGTCACGTAATCTAGCAGGATGACACTTGAAATAGAGATAAATGCTGGACTCATTTATTACGAAAATTTGATGGAGTATATTCCGTGATTAAGATCTTCAAAGAGAATTTATTTCAATAATTAATTATTTAATTAGAGAAATTATATATTTTTTGTTTAAAATCAATTTTAAAATAAAAATTGAGTGAACTTGAAATACTTATTTTACGTATAAATTTTATTTCTTAAATTTTATTTCTTAATAATTAATTGTGTGTATGGTCAAAATGTGAAACATCTTGTATTTATTACAAAATACTAATGGCCGCCCGAAATCTCAATTCCTTGAACTATAAAACATAAAATGCTGCTTTTCACGCTCCGGTAGGAGTTTTATGAAATATTTTACACTCCTAATCCTTTCTTTCATACAAATTTCAGCATTCTATGCCGCGTAATATAGAAGTAATTTGGTAACGGAAGTTTTAAATAAACGTATCTCCATTAATGAATTAATCATAACAGAGTTGTTGGATATATATTTATAGTGAAACAAGAAGAATTCTTTGACAGTGACTGTGCAGATCATTTTATTTCATGACAAGTATATTTTCAATTGACTTACGTCAAATAACAATTGGGGCCTGTCGTAGAGCAAAACCGTGTAAACTGGAGAAAGTAAATATTTAATATTTTAAAGTAAAAAAAAAACATATTTTCATTTCTTCACTCAAACTTCATCTGACAGCTAGGATAAGTGCGACACCGAGTTCTGCCACTCAACACGCAATGCCTAATATTAGGTGGAAAGTGTGGATCGGAACGGAGTCTGTTAACACTAGGTTCCCAAGTTCTCTCTGCCTACACGTATATGAATTATCGTTTTATCTTAATAAGATTTCGACAAACTTACGCACCAGCTTCTCATTTACTGCTAAATAAAATTCACGACATCCAAAATATCTTAATATATTTTTAATAGCAAACATCATTTTTAAAAATCATTAACTCCATACACTTATATCCATAATCCTGAATGATATTAAAATATAATGTCTATTTGATACACCTCTAGTTTTTATTTCAGAAACCTTTTACCTCTCGGTGAATAAACTCGTAAAATATTGGCGGATAAGTCAATGGCCGGTGGACATTTATCCACTTAATCCGATTAACAAATACTTACTGTTCCCCGCAACTACATTCTGGGATTATGCTATAAAATCACGTCAACTACCCGTCATCACTATTGATGAAACGTGAAGCTATAAATTTATAACACTTTATAAAACAGAGAGCAGATTAATTGGTTTGGAAATACAGTTTTTTGTTTATGTTTAAGTTGAGGACTTTTAGCTAGCATTATAGAAGATAACACGTTATCAATTAAATCGAACATGATTTTGTTAAAATGTTTTTCTTTGTAACGATTTAAATAAAATGAACGTTACAATTTTTTTAGTCCTTTCAATATAATATTGTTTGTAAATAAATGTAATAATTCTAATTTGCTTTTATAATTAGATTTTTTTATATACAAGACACGGAAAACGAGCGTACGGGTCACCTAACGGTAAGGAAACACAGTCGCCCACGGACCTGTGTAACTCCAGAGGAGCCACAGGATCGTTGCCGGTCTTTAAAGTGGATGGGCTCCGGGGCCCGGCATTACCTAATGCGAAACGCAGTAGCCGAAGCCACTTCTTAACGCCGGTTTTAAATGCCAGGGGTGGTAATGATCCAGCTAGAGCCCATGCGTGTTGTCATTGCTGACAACGTGACTCTCCTACACGTGTAGGAGGGCGACTTTAGTCGCCTCTTACGACACCATCAGCACCAGGGTGATCCTATTCTAAGCCGGAATCACAGGTATGAATAAAATTATAGTGTTCATTTTATAATGTGAAGGTATTCTATGACTATATATATCATCAATATATATATATATATACATTTTCATTATTATTTACATCGTAAAATAGATATTCAAGCTAGTTATTATAATATACATTTTTTAGAATATTATTTTAAATATATATTACATTAAAATATATGGTTTCAGAAATCTGTCACTAAATGCGCTAATCTCATTAGCAGTTGGCAAAGTTAATTTAATGAATATCAAAATTTAAAATAAATTTACATAGGAGTTCAATAAAGTGTACGATATTGAAAACCAAACAAACAGTGCAATGTAATTCGAGTCCAAGTCATAAAGTCTTTCATAGTTCCATGTTAATGTCCATTATACAAAATGGAATCAGGATTTCAAGTTCATTAGACCCGCATCTCGTTAGCGCATAGTCGAGTGCTTTTCCAATATTGGCCTTCTGGACAATTCATAGGCACCAACATAATTCGCATTACTATGCGCAGCTCAATTTTAAACGATTGCGCTTTTAAGTCAATTTTATAGATAATTATTCGGTGTTTAAAGACTTTAGATCATACAATCCATTAATTCATGGCTTCGTCTGCTTATACATATTATAGCCAAATTATACAAAATATATCATCACATAATTTATGTGTTATTATATATAAGCTGTACTACTGTACTGTGTAGTTTTAAGTGATCCAAATCCATTGAGTAGTTTTAACACTAGCTTTTACTTCTATATTAATAGAAGACATTTCTACTACAAATTACTCAAAATACATATCAATAATCTGTTTGAATATCTTACTAAGTACAAAGATTTATTTTTATTTGTTATAAAATAATTTGACCTAATTAGTTTTTTAAATTTCTTTTTCAATTTATCTAAATGGGTTTAGATACATGTAATCAAGTTGTAAATATTAACGTTTTAAATTATCTATTCGTCTAGAGATATTAATTGTATATTGCTTTACTAAATTGGGTTCCGTAAAAAATAATTATTGATAATGGTAAACGTAACATCATCTTTTACCAACCAAATGTCGCTTAATGTTCAGTATGAATTATTGATAAATTATAATATAAATATAAATTCGATTTTGGTGTTTCAATAACCTTTTAAAATGGAATAAAATATATCACTAAAGTGTTTTCCTTAAAGGGATGCTTACTGGTGTTTTAAAACCATTAGTTATGGAATCTTCATATATATCTTTCTAGAAAAATATAAGCCGTCGTTATATGTGAAAGTTAAGGTCAATTATTAGGCTAGAGCGCTTGGACGAGATATTTGAGATGAACGGTCCCATGAGCATCATATTACCTTCCAAATTTTTACTCGCCACTTTAGTTTAATTACAACTCCAAGTGTATAAAAATGCTTTAAAAGAATTATACATACACCTTATTGTTCCCAAAGCCTTTACGTAACTTGTTTTCTTTATCACATCATTTTTGTATTCTATTTATTTCACGACGTTAGACGACTGATAGATTAAGCACTGATAAAAATATTTCGCCAATTCGAATATATTATTCCAGACGAGCTCTACGGACAAAAGAAATTCCTCGAAATTCTGCTACAAGATTACACACACAAGTTATTCGTTGTATTTTATTTTCAATTACGTCCATAAATATTAGCATTTTCTGGACGGTCTTTAATGAGCATGTTTGCGTTGTTCACGGGCCGCGGGTCAAAGTGGCCTCAAGTTAGAAGCTTGAAACAATCTCAGCCATGCTCGTTATCTCACGAGAAAATTGAAGTTCCCAACATTGTCATCATAATGAAATTCTTGCTGGGAAACGCCACATTATAAGCCTGTTTTCCTTCTAACTTAAGCCCGCAAATTCTTAATTTGTTGTAAGCTTAAATATTTATAATGAGATTGGTAAATTAGGGTCGTCGCTGGCCAATTTAATTTATTTTCTTGATCCGTATTACGTATTAAATGTAGGTACCTAATGGGTAGATTATAATTAGCCTTGCGTGGCTATTGCAATTAAACTAGAAAAGGACTTTAAAAATCTGTATACATACTAGTACATACTAGTGTACTATGTAACATAGTAGATCTTTGAATCTTCCACGGACAAAGTATTCGGTACGTCAGGTTTCCAAAGATATATATAAACATAAAAATATGCAATTTTCCAGTTACATTTATTTTATTTAAAATATGTAACGTAGTGTTCCATGTGTATGGGCTCAAAAATAATAAATAAAAATCATATTCTTATGTTATCATACTTTATTTAACTTCACTCTCTATCTACCTACATTAGGTAGAGAGAACTTGGGAAACTAGTGTCAAGACACTTGTTCCCCACTTTATCGTAAGACCGTCGTGGCGCAAAAGCGCGAGCACTAAACAGTAAATGCAACGGATATGGTTTCAATTCTCTATTAAATGTTTTTATATCCTAGCAGGAAACGAGACAAATCGCGTCAATTGAATACCGCTATTCAACACGTGCAACATTGCTCCGAGTATTTGGCGGGAAATGGCAAAAATTTATACAGTATTTTTTTTAGCTTCACGCTGTATCCCGCACGAAGCAGTGTAGTCAGAGGAAACCCGGCAACCTAGTGTTAAGACACTCTGTTTCACTTCCGTTCCTCACTTTCCGCCGAATTCAAGGCATTGTGTGTTGAGTGGCGGAACTCAACGCCGCGCTTTACCTTGCGCGCCGCGCTTGCTTAAGTACGAGAGCGAAGAAATGAAACATTAAATATTTTAAAATGAAAATATTAAATTCTTCATTTCCTCGACTGGGGATCGAACCCAGAACCTGCCGGTTACAGTCATACACTTGTGCCTCTGCGCCACGATAGGCCTTACAGTAATTTAATATAATAATAATGTTACAACTTAATTATTAACATATTTGCATTACTGCATATATAATTAAAATCAATAGTATCAGTGCAAATATGTATGAAGTTGTTTTTTTATAATATATGTAATTAAATATACCCACCAGAACGACTGCTTGCTGCTTTTCTACAACAGTTATCAATTAATTTCTAGAACGCATCGAAAAAATATTTCGTACTCTCTCGCTCTAGTAGTTCATGGTTAATTTAGTCAGGAAGACAAGGCCCCGGCACCCGTACAGTGTATCTATCCATGGAATGCTTAGTAGTCTACTTTTCTTCTTTTGGGCTAGTAAGATTAAAAGATCCCAATTTAAAAAAAAAGATTTAATTAAAAAATAAGACCATTTATGACCATCAAACTGAAAAAGTTCTAGTTACCCAACTAAAAACAAATATACTAAGCTTAAGTTTAAAAACAAATATGTTATTTTATGATTTATACTAAATGCACATAATATAAAAAATCGTCATTAATATCATTTTAATCAATCTGTGGTCCAAATTATGTGAAACTATACACTTTATGTATATATGAAATTGTCCTCAGTATGGCAAATGATTGATCACCTCAACAACTGTGAGGGGACGCTAAATTCATTTGAAGCAATTCGTCATTTAATATTTGTGTGCCTATATTGAAATCTTATTAATTTTGAACGACCGACGTTTGGATTAATGGGAAATGGTGGTCTACTTATTGCAATTATGAGGTCGATTTGTTACTTTGTCAATTACAACAAATGCTACTATTATTAATGTATAAAATGATTTATTTATAATAAAATAGATATTTTGTAGAAATATTTTTTTAAAAAAATATATCGATTTCATTCTTATTATGTTGATGAATTATCTTTCAGTTTCGTCCCTTTTGGAAAAATAGAGACAGCTAAGAGTTGAAAATAGCACATGTTAAGTACTTAAGGTAACTTTTATCTTAGCTTTATGCTATATCCAGCACATGGCTGGGTAGGTAGAGGGAAATTCGAGAACAAAGTGTTAGACACACCGTTCTTTTTGCCAAATTTGAGGCATTATGTGTTGTGTGGTCAATGTTGAGTTGTTTATTTCCTCAAGTGGAGATCGAACGCACAAACCATCGCGTTTACAATTACACTCTTGTGCAGTTGCGTCACGACTGGCCTCAAGGACAGGTAGGTAT
Organism: Eueides isabella; assembly: GCA_019049475.1. NCBI lineage: Eukaryota > Metazoa > Arthropoda > Insecta > Lepidoptera > Nymphalidae > Eueides > Eueides isabella. Next base: position 8,879,348 of record CM032389.1, on the reverse strand, counting down.
ATCGAAACTATGTATGCAATGTAAAATGCCTTTCTGGATAAATGGACTCCTTTCCAAGATAAAAAAAATATAATTTAGACTACCTTCGTCTGCAATTAGCGCATCAACTTTAAAAGTATAGAAGCATAAATAAATGTATCTTCAAACACTCTTCGTAGCAAGTTTATAGGGCTTGTGGTAGTAACAAATACGTCTCACTTAACCCTTAATTTTCTCTTTTCTATTCACATTTTACATAATAAACAACAAAACACAATAAATTATTTAACTTCGGTGCGCTTTTCCCACCCTTAAGACGTGGTTTATTAAAATTAAAATAAATCGCATTAAACTTTAATTGTATTTGAGGATAATTTTCCAAGCGTCTGAATCCTGGTCGCGTCTGAAGGTATAGAGATGTTTTGTTCCTGAACTCCATAGAAAGGTTTCGCTAAAAATGAAATTTTATATCTATTTATATAATTTCTAATTGAATTTTTGAATTTTAATTGAAATTAAATTTAGTAAATTAATATACTAGTTTTTACTCACAGCTTCGTTCGCATTGTCACATGGAAGTAAGTACTCTGGCAGCAGTATATGTCATATAATGACAATGGACTGACTGGCATGCACATGTATATCGTTCTACACCTGTAATAAGTAGTGAAATGCAGCTTTCTAGTCGGACCATGCCGATAACTTCCAGATGTTCTCTTGCGACGTTGAAACGGCTTTTATACACTGGGTTACCTTCAAGTATAAAAAGGTATGGCAGTAGTATATTTTAAAAATCTCTGGAATTGGCTCAGGGCGAGAGCGGGAGCAATATTAAGAGGTTCTACATACTATATCGTCTACTAAAGTAACTAACTAACATAGAAAGAAAGACACAAATGACCACGTCTATGTAAGTATGCAAAGATGCATAAACGTGTTAAAGGCGATTTTGGACGCGATATTCGCAATATAAAAGGAGAAAATATTATAAAAACTTGATCTGACTGTAATAAGTACATTATTCCAAAAGAATCCTCACCACCTTATAGTGTATAAGAGTGGTATCATAACTATAATATATTTCTAGCAAAATCCTGACGACCCAACACCGTCTTCTTGTAAAAATATTATCTCTAAGTAAAGTTGTTTCCAAAAAAGCTGAAGCTTACTTGATTAATAAGAAATCACACTAAATGTAAATAGACAATTCAAATTACCAAACACCTGATTTATTTATAAAACATTTCTTTACTCTTTAAATATCTTGGTCATAATAAAAAATAGATTACTATTACAAACAATATTGGATTAATTTGTGATTGCTGCAAATATATCCCATTATTATTTTTTTAGTTATTGCTTATCATCTACAATAATTCGTGAAGTCTCCACGTATTTCAGTTTCCATTAGGTATATTCTAAATTTCATTAGTCAGAGTCGAGCTACCGCAACCGTGTAATTGCTCATTTTCCTTCTCATCTCCAAAAAAATAACCCACGACATTGTACAAAGGCTTTCAGATTTATGCCAGCATTATAGTTGAGCGTCAAAATTGTTTTAATGGCTATTATAATTCGGCACTTCAGTTCTTGAACCATTTTATTTTTTAAAATCTTTTAAAAATATTCCAGTATTCATTTAGCATTTTGCAAACTTCATCTATTACATATTTATTATTAGTATTCGTCACTCGTCACTTCTTCTATTACATATTTATTAATAGTACAAAACAAAACTTACATATTTATTATTGTTTATGTTTTTTTACAATAGCAGTGACTAATGAAGGGTAGTCATTTGCAACGTTGCGCTATTTAAACAAAATAAAAACACGGGTCATTTGAAACGAAGCTCTGGAATTGTAAGCTTAGGGTTACATTGAAAAATAACGAATGTAGTAACCATTGCACAGAAATGAGCTAATATTATAACTCATATACAATTGAAAAAAAAAAACCTCATTACTTTATAGCGATATCAATGAAGTACATTCCGACTTTACCAAAGCCGACAGGAATTGAATTAAAAAAAGTGCACTTGCAATTACTCTATTGAAATGCCCCTCTCACGTTTCAATCTTTTATGGCGGCCTCTATGAATCCGAATGAAGTGCAATATGAGTCGAGAGGGCCAATAATGAAATATAAAAACAGAAATAAGCACTCATTTCTACGGGCATGGCCCGTTGAGTATTCTCCATTATTCCTATTCAGTACATTTACTTTGACGAGCTTAGCAAGCGTTTAAAATATACAACTTATGCGCTTGTTACGGGCGGCGTCATGTATTGTTTCGAAGCATGACATGTTCTTAATTAGTATATTTTGTTACATGTTCTATCTCTTCTATTATTGGAAAGAAAATTCTTGAAGGTAAGACGTAACGCCTCGATTCTTTGTTAATATCAAGGTGATCTAATATAATTTAAGTTAGAGATATAAATTGTATATTATAATTTAAATTTTCAATTTATCAAATTAAGTAAAAAGTATTCAATGTGGGTATAATTACAATCATGTGGAATTTCTCACTTCATACATATTATTAATTATGAAAACGAATAAATACAAAATATTAATCAGAATATTTACATATGTAAATTGCGTTTCATTATATTATTGAAGTAAGCAAAGGGGATTATAGAAAGCTTTTACTGAATGAAGCAAACTCATATTGAATGTCGCTATAGGTAGAATGCAAGTGAATGAAAAAGGTAAAACGAAAAGAAATATGTCTCCAAATGCTTACCTAGTAGAGCAAATAAAACGGTTTCCTGTATGCAGTTATTCTATAATGTAGTCAAAAATTAAATTCCATAATATATTTAAAAATAAGAGGAAAAGTGAGTGTGTGGGAAGAGATGAAGGGGGAGACCACGTGGACGAGGCGAGCGGTAGGTATGCTGAGACTGTAGCGTTTGGCGCTCCGTTCTCGCTGGTTAAATATTTCAAATAGTTTATCCATTGTCGATACAATTTATCCTGCATATAGCCGGGTGGACAAACGTCAACTAATTATAACACACTGTTTCTCACTAGCTAGAATATCAGACATATGTGTTGTATAACGCAACACGCTCTGTCTTTACTGGAAATCAAAATAATCCATTCCTCAACAAGAGATCGAACCTGGCATTATCGGTTACAGATGCTATGTCACTGCGTTTTGAGGGCCTCAACTCACGATAATGTAGAAAAAAAAATATTTATACGTATGCATACAACCATTGTAGACACACCATGCTAACGAATCACAGTGACATTATGGACACAAAATAAGTACACAACAGTACGTCACTCATTGCCTTTATTGAGATTCCAGCCAACGTGGTTGAGATAATTTGCGAACTATTGGCAGTACTATCGATCTTTACAAGGCATTTGATGCTCGATTTGCTTGTAGTTTGGCAATTTGTTTCAATGGAGAAGATTAAATCGTACCCGTTTGATGACGACTTCGCCTCAAGAATTTAAAGCGTTTCAGTAAGATATATGGATACTCAAATTAAAAATATGTCTTATAGTTAGTTACATAAGTAACGATTTATAAATCATAGAAATAACTTAAAAAAATATTTTCAATTTTAAATAACTTGTTTAATTAATAAATTTAATAAGTATTAAATTGAAAGATTATTTTTTAAACTTGGAAATTGTTTTACGTTTAATCCCGTCTGATATTACTATTATACTGATACTACTATTATTTAAATTGTTACAATAAAAAATATATCTATATGTAATTGATAAAATACTCAAAATATAGGTGGTACTCATTTTAAAATATTTTTTTACATAATTTAAAAATTATATGTTTAATAAAATAAATGCTCCATATGTTCATACAACTCTAGTGTTGCTAGTATAAACTCTCTCTATAGCAGTAACAGAGTATAAGTTTGAATGTTTTTTTTTCCTTCAATAGTTCAATTCTTGTAGTTCAATGAGAAGTCCTCTAAAGGCTTGATTACGCGGTAAATTTCATACCAAATGCAGCAAAACCAATACATAAATAATCATATCTTTTGATATTCATTTCAGATACATATACTAAATGGAAACAATTCTCGTGGTTCCCCCACGTGAAAATCGAACTGACACACGTCACGTTTACAGTCAGCTGTGCCGCTGTTCCGTTGCGGCTTCATATAATAAATTTATGCCTTTATTATACAAAAGTAGCTTCATAACACAAAATAGTATTTTCGTACAAAATACTGACGCAAAGCAAAAGCAAGTTTTAATAAAACGAGCAAGAAACTCAATTATACACCAAAATTTTGTTCCTAGTTGAAATGAAATGGAAGTCATTAGTGGTTTGCAGAGCTTAGTGTCTCATAATTATTACTCGCCTAATTTCAGTCGAATTCAAAGCTCATGTCAGCAATACTTAAGTTGCGGTGTAATAAACTGATATTTCTTTAAAGTTTCTACCTTACGAATTTAGTTTGTTAAATATTTGATATAAATCAAAAAAACAAAATTAATTTAAATAGCAATAAGAACATTTGTTAACTATAATAATAATACAGGAAAATGTTAGTAAATTCAATAATGTCTCTAATTCATATAGCGTGTTCATTTTATGAATGCATTTAATTTGTAAAATGCCTATATTCTAATATAAACGAATTTTGTCAAGCAATTTAGAACATTTAGAAAACAAAGACACTTTAAAATTTGTTGGCTTTTTGATATCAACTATTTTGTAATCTTATTAATTTAAATTATAACTATTTCACTAATAAAATAAAGTACATCTCAAAATGTAATCAAATAAATTATGTAGATATACATGATAAAGTATTATATACATACTATATATAGAAATTATAGTATTTACGTTGAAGATTTCTATCGAGCTATCGTGAAACTTTTTTAGAAATGTTTCTTATTTCGTTCATATCACAATAGCTACAATAGACATTCGACCTTTATCTCAAACACTGCGATCATCAAGGAAATAAATCTTTGGTGTCCACAAAGGTCGAGTTGGGATACCTCTTTTTGTGCGAAGGGTCAAGTGGAGCTACAAAAAGATGCTGTCATCAAGGTTCTATCAATAATGGTCTGTTCTAAGGGCCTCCAGATAAGGAAATATCATAGATGTGGCATAAATCTGTATGTTGTATATTATGATAGTCTAATTCTTTAATATTAGTTTTAACTGGCAATGTTGGTTTTTAGATTACCTATTAACATTTAAATTATATAAAAGATAAAAAGAATTATAAACAAAGACGTTTACGTTTTACGGAAGAGGAAACCGAAGAACCGAATGTTTTTAAAATCAAAATTATAATATAATTAATATGTAATAAAATTAATATAATATGTTTTTGTTGCGTTACAAACATATACCACATCTCCTTTCTTTACATTATATATACTTTAAGATCTATGACTTGTCTCGTTATGGCCACTCTCGTTGTCATTAGAGCCTGTGGTATTGTGTGATCTGATTTAGTTATCAAACATTTCATTACTGCGTTCTAAAGAATATTGTTCTTTCATATATTATATATTTGAAAAAAATATACTTCGAAAACATTTACACACGTATCTTTATATATTACTCGTAATAGACACAAAAATATTGCTGGGTAACATCACTTTCTATTTTTTAAATTTTAAAACACTGTGCACATATAATATTCAGCTTGACGCTGTAGCCCTCACATCAGTCAGTCAGTCAGGTCCCTAGCAGAGTGAACTTGGAAACCTTATGTTCAGACACTCCGATACGTTTAGTTTCTGCCGAATTTAATGTATAGCGGCGGAGGTTAAAGTGAATAGAGTGGCGGAACTTAACGCCGCGCTTTGCCTTGTTACTAGAGCGAAGAAATTAAATATTTAAATTGAAAATATGAAATATTTCCTCGAGTCGGGTTCGAATCCGCAACCTACCCATTATCCAAACCAATTTACAGTCACACGGTGTGCCCCTGCTTTACATTATAATACCAACTATAAATAACTATTATTTATTATTCGACTTCACGGTGAACCTGAACATAGTATCCTACTATGTTCGGGTAGGCAGTGGGAACTTGGTAACCTAGAGTTAAGACACTTCATTCCGTCCCAAATTATTATTTTTTTAGCTTCACGCTGTATCTCGCACGAGGCAGGGTAGGCAGAGGGAACTCGGTAACCTAGTGTTAGGACACTCCGTTCCACTTCCGTTCCCCACTTTCCACCGAATTTGAGGCATTGCGTGTTCAGTGGCGGAACTCAACGCCGCGTTTTGCCTTATTACCAGAGCGAAGAAATGAAACATTAAAATTATTCTTTTATGAATATGAATATTTGTAGCAAACAAGGTACAAATATCTTTTATGCAGTATGCATATTTTTGTATACGAACATAAACAAATATCCATACTAATTCGTCCCAATTTCGAATATGGAAGTTATATTTTTTAAGTAAATCTAACGAGACGAGTAGGCTGTTTGGATACTGTGTCCGCGTTTTGCACTGCATCTTGTTTAGACGATGACAATATTGTCGATTTTTTTTATTCGACGCGTATATTTCATATATCTATTTAAATTTATACTTTTCGTCTTTTTCAGTTATAATACCTTACTTCTTTATTTAGATGCTTACGATAGTTTTAGTAGCTTAGATTTTTTATAAAATTAGTTTCTTTTGGTTTATTCAGTACTTATTACATAACCATACAGTACTAAACCGTGAACTGTATGTATAGTGGTCAGTTGTATGTTTAAGTTTTCTGAACTTTTGCACATATTGTACAAATGAGGAACGCAAAAATGTCAAACGTAAACAAAATACATAGATGATGTTTTGGCTTGTTAATATTTATATTGAGGAGTATAAAATTCTGATTGCAAGTAATTATGAGAGCCGTCATAATATTTGTCTATTAATACGTGTTTGACCATATTATAATTAATATTATACAGAGAACCTATTGTGGCATTTAAAGTTTTTAGTGTCGTAAATAGGTAAAACGCGGCGTTAAGTTCCGCCACTCAATACGCATTGCAAAACATTTCAAATTCAGCGAAAAGTTTACAACGAAAGTGGAACAGAGTGTCTTAATATTAAGTTCCCAAATTCCCTCTGCCTACCTTCCCATGTGCAAAATACAGCAGCGCAAAAAAATTAAAAATCTAAAACTGAAAACTGTAATACATAATTGTGGGTTCACGTATACAAAAGCAAGACTTTAATTATTTATGCTGTTTCCCTTACAAAGCAGAATACATAGATACATTTATTTTTAAGATACGTTATTATTTCATTTCCTCGAGTGATGACTAAACCCACAATACCTCACACCACAGCCTGTCTGTCACATGCTTGTTGACTTGAGTCACGATAAGAAACTGCAGCAATAAATAAAAAAAATGTCGCGACGCCGTCCAAAACTTTCTTGCTTTATTTTAAGAACGAAAGTATTAAAACGGAACGCGGTGTTTTATCTCCAAGTTCCCAAGATTTCTCCACCTATCCGCGATAAAGCGTAAAGATAAAAAAAATATAAACCCATTCATTAAATATGCTGTACTTATTTAGAGTAAGTGTATTTTGATTTAGTATTAGTTAGTAGTTTAGCATTCATTTTGCTATCCTGAAATGCGCTGGTTATTCGTAGTTTCCAAAATGTGTTTCAAATTAAATTATTTTCAAATTTAATTAAGTGTGTAGTGAAAGTGTTGGACCAGAGTAATTCTGTTGCAGCGCCGCTTCCTTTGGGACTTAAATAAATAGGTGTTTCGCAAACACAAATACCGGCCTGTATTGACTCAACACAGTAGCTAGACAGAGCGAAAATATATTTATTCGTTGCAATATTAATGAAATGCAGTAAAACAAAATCAAAAATAGATATATAATATTATTACACAATATCTTAAAGTAATATATTGTTGGAAAGGTAGGCAGTAAGTAAGTGAGAAATGAGATCTATATAAAAATGGTGCGGGAAGTATATACATATATATCAAAACAGAATGATGTCTAATGACGACACGACACAATGATTTTTTTAATAATGGTGAATTCTTTTTTATACAAGAAATAAAGTATAAGTGTCCTGTACATTCCTCTCCAGATCCAGAGGGGAAGTGATCACCGCCGCCCTCGATACGTTGCATTGATGCCAATGTCATATTGGAACCACTGCCTCGAGTATGCCATTCACAGTTGCATAGTGTGAGGAAGTTCGACTTATGACACTATTAAGTAGGAGCAGCGCTTATCAAGTTTTGGAAAACAATTCCCATTATAATTACAACCAAAAACCTCTCTACGCAAAACCAAAGGGTCAAACCTTTCATAGATGATTGGGTCTTTAAAATTTCGAATGCATCTATATTGTATGCGATCCAAGCTGAAACTACGGTAAACCAGCCCAAAGACAGTACTCTATATGGAGCTGAACCTGGGTCCAATTTATGTATTGACGTGAATTACTGTCGCACCATACCGATGATTCCCAATTTCTTAGAGGCCAACTTGGCCTTACCTCGATAGCAACTGGTAGATGATGATAAAATTTTAATCTAAAGTCAAATTTGCTGGTGCTGATGATATTGGGCACGGCTATAAGTTTTGAAGTATTCTGGAAAACTGGTAAAACGATAAATTATTTTTTATGAGTTGTGAACTTGTGTTTTTTGGGGCTGAATTTAGCCGGTTTGTTGCATTTCAATTTCGCGCTGTATCCCGCACTAGGCAGGGTAGGCAGAGGGAACGGAAGTGGAACCTAGTGTTATGACACTCCGTTCTACTTCCATTCCCCACTTTCCGCCGAATGAAATATTTAATATTTTCAATTTAAATATTTAATGTTTCATTTCTTTGCTCTGTTAACAAGGCAAAGCGCGGCGTTGAGTTCCGCCACTCAACACGCAATGCCTCAAGCGTGTTGAGTGGCGGAACTCAACGCCGCGCTTTGCCTTGTTAACAGAGCAAAGAAATGAAACATTAAATATTTAAATTGAAAATATTAAATATTTCATTTCCTCGACTGGGGATCAAACCCAGAACCTGTCGGTTACAGTCACATTCTTGTGCCGCTGCGCCACGACAGGCGCATTTCAATTTCGAAAACATTCTCGAGGGCTACCTCAACAAAAGATATAAGTTTAATTTGACACCGGTCATAGTTTTCCCGTCTTAATTTTTTTTACGATTCATAACGTAAAACATCCTAATAGATTAAAAACGAAATGCTTGTGATTTAGTTAATGCTTCCCGTATTCAAATCACACTTTACGTTAATTTGTCTACATAACATAGAATTTTCTTAAATAGGCTTCTCTAATCATTGAGAATATTCAAAATATGTTTTCAGACAGTTTATATTCAGGCATCCAATCTGTATAGATATCACATTCCATCCATATAATAAATTTTCATAAATAATTTCCACAAAATGAATTTCGTTTCCCTATTATTCTGGTATAATTAGAAGATAACGTTACAAATTCTTCTCTGTCATTATTTAAGTCTATTTATTGTGTTTCTTTAATATTACACGATAATTAATACCTATCAAGTTATATTAAATTGTTAATGCTTGTAATAAATATATTATAGTCTTTATTGTTGTTCTAAGAATTATCCAGATGATCTTAGCGAAGCGGTCGTGGTGTAAATTTGACGGTTGTTGGTTCGATTCAGGAAAGGAACTTTTTTATATTGTCACGCCCTGGCCGTAACGAGCCAGGAATAGGAGTGCTATGTGTAGGATACATTTCATATTTACCACTTATAATCTGAATAATTTATATAGCTATAGAATTATTAACAGTGCTAAGATAGTGTGTTACTCAATTTTTGCTGTAGTACGTTTAAAAATATGTTAGTTGTAGTTTTGTAACGGCGAAACGGATCTTCTTTTGTTAGTGTTCCCGTGTGTCATGACTTATTTCACTTGTATTAATATTCTCTAGATGGAGCAGAACACAATTCCTTTCACAAAGGACGTTAGCTTTTAAGGGAATTTAAGATGGCTACATTTTTTTTCTCGTAATGTTCATAACAAATCTTGTCTTGGAATGTGATCAGGAACTGTTTTTGAAGAACCTAAGATGGGCTCAGCCCATCTTAGACTCATTGAGTCTTATTTGGAAACCAATTGGCGTCTCGGAGCAATTGTCCTACAACTTTTCGTTAGCGTTTATCGGGCCGGTGGGAAGCGAGTATTTGTTGAATAATACGGCATCGGTCATCGAAGACCTGGATGCATTGCGTATTGTCCTTAGTAACCTGAACATGACTCCACTTTGATACATGATACATGCACAGGTGTTAGGGTGAAGGAACACATCTCCGATGTCAAGAATGGGCATGTATCAAAGTCAGCTGTGTGTGAGCATACATCGAACAAATCCAACCATTACATCAGGTTTGATAAACCCCACATACTCGCTAGGGAGAATAGATATATCCCTAGAATGATCCGCGAGGCTATTGAAATATAAAAACATCCTAATTACAATAGAGAAGATGGTTGGAAACTTTCCACCACCTGGGACCCACTATTAAAAAATTTATAATCCCCTGCACACCACACTAGAGGACCAGATACAGAAGTTAGTTAGTTAGTAGAAGTTAGTAGTAGAAGTAGAAGTTAGTAGTAGAAGTTAGTAGTAGTTAGTAGAAGTTAGTTAGTAGTAGAAGTTAGTTAGTTAGTTCTGCAAGAATCCAGGGTAGTACGCGAGGCAATTAAGGAATCGTTGGCGGTAGTTTGATATAATATAATTATATCAACTGACAGACAAATGCCGCCTCAGTCTACCCGTGACCACGGACTACTGTAAAGTGTTCGAAACGTCGGGTTTCCCAAAAATGTTTACCATTCAATATACGCGATTAATCAGTTTAAAAGTGTTTCATTTAAAATGTATAACAATCGCGAAAATCAAAGAGACTAATATATACCTACATTATCTAGAAAAGATAAGTTTAATATTCTGATCGGAAAGTGTCTGTTTGTCTTTTTAATATTCATCTAAACAACAAATTGGAACGGGCGACCCCGCAAAATTAGCTTATTATCGCTTATTAGATTTCCCCAATACTCGTACACGTAGCGCTGTTGTTGAGTCAATTTACCGCTGGCAAGTTAGCGAGGGGGACGGAACGTTCACTCAATTAGTTAATTTTGTTAAATATCCTTGATTGAGCAACGGACGGCAATCAGCCATGCAAATTCTCAGTGTCATTTCAGACTTTATGCGGAATTTTGTTGAATGCCAACCATTATAATACAGCAACATAACAAACTTGTAACTGTTGAATGCTGTAGCAATTTTAACTAATGATTGCTTTTGTCCGTACAGTTGCTATTATTATTGTTTGTATTTTACAATTTAGGTACACAATCCTTAATACAAAACTGGTATAGATTTTCTTTTTCTCAGCCTATTCCACTAAATACATTATATTTATTTCTTAGTTCAAAAAAAAAATCCTTCTAAAATATTCTATTTCTTGCTTATGTTTATATTCTTGTAAGCCTTTAATGGACGGATGAAAGCTGATGCACTACGCAATATCCTTAAGGATGCTTCGTTATGAGACGAGTGCGCATTTCTTTGTAGTGCTTAAGATTAAAAGGTTTTGTTTACATTTGTTGAAAATATTTTTCTGCAAACTGGTGCCCAATTTTGTAGCGAATAACACGATTGTTTAAATGTTCGTTGAAGTATTTACATTGACAATTTCTATCTGTATCGGTGAAATTTCAACGACACTATCATACTCGTATCAACGCTTAAACTTTTAAATACTCAACTCAATTTGTTAAATTATGAACAACAAATTCACTTTCAATTATATAGTTAAAATAATATAATATTTGTTATATAACTATATTGTGTATGGAAATTATATTTGATGCAAATAATGCAGTGTGACGAGCGAATTTAAACTATTCTGCTAGCTAGGAGTTCCACTTCTGCATAACTTTAATTGATGCATTAAACGCTTAGGTATTTATCAGATAACTGGGAGAAATGTAGAAAGTAGTGATTAGGGCCCTTAACCCTCATGTTTACCGTCATGGTAAAAAAAATCCGTGCTTTGTCGATCTAATCGAGGAATAATTTAAATAATATAATAACTTCACAAATGATGAGTGAACCCATCTCCATCTCTGTTATAATCAGATGCTAAATTAAATAATACAATTGAATTAAAAAGAAATAATAATAGCATATTCATAAGATATAAAATAATTTATTTAAAGTAATACCATAGGTATTGTACACAAGATGTTGACAAACCACGGACTGAGCAATGCTAACACAGATGCAAATGTTATATCAACAAAGGCACCGTCCCAAGTTTATATATGAGATAGAATGGATGTAATTACAATAATGCATGTAGACAGTACTTTGAAAATTATAATAATAAAATTACTGAATCGTAAAATGCCATTTCCCAATAAATTTCTTTTATTAATTAGTTCTTACGTTATCAGTCAAAGGGTACTCATGTATGATTTATTATATGTTATTTTCTTAAGACTTAACTAAAATACAAAAATGACTACCTTAAATTTGTGGTTGAGATATTTTGATTGACTTATAGTCAATCAAATTATGGAATTATATCAACATATAGAATAACGCAGATTTTTTTCAGTATCATTATTAAAGAGAGAAATTTTGTTAGTTCCGATATTGTTTTTAGCCTGTGGCACAGCGGCACAAGCGTGTGACTGTAAACGACAAATTATGGTTCGATCCTCACTCGAGGCAATGAAATATATATTATTTTAAAATTAAATATTTTATGTTTTAATTTCTTCGCTCTAGTACAGCATGAGAAAGCGCGGCGTTGAGTTCCCCCATTCAACACGCGCCTCAAATTAGGCACAAAGTCAAGAGCGTAAGTGGAACAGAGTGTCTTAAAACTAGGTTTCTTAAGTTTCCTCTGTCTACAATGTCATGTGTGGGATACAGCGTGAAGTTGATTGAGTGAGTGAGTACTATTTTAGAAAGCATCTTAACAAACGAGATTAATTATATACATAGTTAAAAAATTCAAAGTAAGTTTATTAAAATTATAAAAACCAAAAACTTCTGTTCCCATAAACAATGTAACTTCTTTAATAACGTTTATTCATATAACAAACTTGTGTAGAGTTACATATATGATGTAAATTTTGAAAGGGCAACCGAAAAAGCAAAATATAATGCAAAAATGCAAAATGTTTAATCTTTTTATGTAAAGATTTCAACTGGTCTACTAGTATTTTACGTAGTAAGCGGTATTATCCTGCTCAAATAATAAAATATGAGGCTTGTCGTGGCGCAGCGGCACAAGAGTGTGACTGTAACCGACAGGCTCTGGGTTCGATCCCCAGTCGAGGAAATGATATATTTAATATTTACAATTCAAATATTTAATTTTTCATTTCTTCGCTCTGGTAATAAGGCAAAGCGCGGCGTTGAGTTCCGCCACTCAACACGCAATGCCTCAAATTCGGCGGAAAGTGGGGAACGGAAGTGGAACGGAGTGTCTTGATACTAGGTTACCGAGTTCCCTTTGCCTACCCTGCCTCGTGCGGGATACAGCGTGAAGCTAAGTAAATAATAAGATGTCACACAATCGGATTTAATTTTTAATAAAGTATTCTTGTCTTATGTCTTAGCATCACGCTATGCCTCGCACATGGCAGGGTAGGCAGAGGGTCTGACCTGACGGATTTAACGTCTTGAGCGCTTTGCCTTGTTACAAGAACAAAGAAATGAAAATATAAAATATTCCATTTCCTTGTATTGGGATTGAACCTACAACCTATCGCGTGTACAGTCGCACCTTTGTGTCTCTACGCCACACCAAGCGATATGATAAAGATAAATGTACAATAGATACCAAAGGACCTTACAACTGTTTCGCAGGTACAGTAATACTTATTGACTGACAAATTGTATGTGACCCAAGATTTTTTACCCTCTTTGTTAACATATAAAACTAATTTGGGAAACTTATAGATTTCTTTTAACTTAAATTCTAGTTGTATTGTAAAAATAAAGTATTAAAATGACATTAATAAGTACCACACTGTTTCATCGTTCAGAATTCAGAGAATTCATCGTCGTATCTAATGAGCTACGTGCGCAATTAGTTTTCTTACATTTCGAAAATATTACTACAATATGCTAACGCATGTTTAATATTGGCATAAGCATATTCTCGAGGAATTTTATGGTATTGAGAAATGATCTATATTTAGTGTGTCGCTGTCAATACAATCATATAAAAATCAACTAATTAGAAGCCAGGAAGCTTTTCCATGCTTATACGAGTGATGTTTCTTTTAAAAATAATCAGTAAGCCACGGTATTCGCCACAGACCATGCCTTATCAACTCTCTAATTATGCATTTAATACCAACGGCCCCTTTCATTAATAAGAAACTTCATCGTGACAACGCAAAATTCATTCTAATGCTGTATAATAGAGTGCTATAAATTCTCTTATCTGGATTTCATCGTGTTTTATTGTGACAAACTTTGGGCGACATTGTTAGGTTTGTTTGTATTTTTTATTGTCTACTTTACTTCAATTAACATCTGAAAGTAAGTATGTTAAAAACTATGAATATAAGTAGTAAATATCATTTTTAGGAAGTATAAAAAATCGTAAATTCGTGCGAAAACGAGAAATAACGATTTTCTAAACTTTAATTTTATTTTTAGTTTACACAAGCAAGGAAATTGAAAAAATTGTGAAATGGAAAAAACATTGTGAAATGAAAAAAGCCTACCCATCAATTTAGATAAACAATACAATGTAAATATTGTGACTACAAGAAATAAGAAAAGTGTTGTAGAAAAAAAATTCAATTTTGTAACAGTAGTAGATATGTATGTAAAAATATTTTAAATAGCGTATTAAATATTAAGTGTATACATTTAAATCATTGGTGTTCACAATATCTTATAAACGTTGGTGAAATTAAAAAGATTGAAACTGATATAAATTAATGAATATTAATTACATTTCTACTTATCTTTTTTTCTACGTTTACCGTAGAATTCATTGAAAACGGTTTAACGGGGCCTAATTAATAAAACCGCGGCTTCCCAATTTCACGATACAACGATATCACAAAGGTTTAGGTAGTTATAACTTTGTCGTTATCTACGGCATTTCCGCAATTAATCCTATCTCAACGATAAGGCTGTTTCAAGTTAAGGGCCAGTCGCTGGGGATCCAAGCAATCTTTACGGGTGACTTGTCAAAGTGAGAAAGGGTCGGAAGCTCAGGAGACTTTCAACAATGCTTGTTATCTAAGAAATAAACTAAGAACCTAATGATAGCATTTTAAGCAAATACATCTCGGAATTCTACATCCACTCTCTAGAGACAGCTCGCGTTGTCCTTTTGTAGATAGGCCATTCATGAAACTTATCCTCTATTCACAGTTTCTGAAGAACAATCCGAAATACATTTAGTATTTATGTATTCGAATATTCCCTTTAACTTTGCTAGTAAAAGATTCCTTCGTATGTAACAAAGAATGTACAATAGACTTAAAATTGGATATTTTATATTCTTTAAAATATTTGTGTATTAGATTGTTATCTAGTTATTTATATAAATAATTGTGACTTACCACATTATTGTTTTGTCTTGGCACTCATCTTTCTATGGTCCTACTTTGCGAAGTATTGATTCAGTGATAAGCGCTTAATTTTTGCCTTTGTACTTAGAGACGTTTCGTATTTCGATACGCAACCAAACTCAGCCTCAGTAAACCATAATAATTGTTTTTTTTTAGCTTCACGATGTATATCGCACTTAACAGCGTAGGCTGAGGGAATTTAATAAGTTCTTAAGTGTTAAGACTGTACTTTGTTTCTATTAAGGCACTGCTATTCTCCATTCTCCACTATCTTTTAGATTGAAGCATTTTATTTCGGTACTAGAGCGAGTAGAATAAAAATATTTTATTTTTCTCGAGTGGATATCGAATTTATCACCTATCGCGTTCACAGTCACACGCTTGTGCCCCTGTGGCACAATTAGCATTGACCATTATTGTTATTTTTTAATTTGACGAATCAAAACGAATCAAAATATTTATTTCAACATTATATTACAAGTCTTTGATATTCACAGCTTTTTGTTTTTTACTTTTCGCTATTCTTCAAATGGCAGGATAAGCAGATGGAGATTAGGTACCTAGTGTTAAAGTGCGACGTGCTGTCCCCCATTTTCTACCAAATTTAAGACATTGTATATTGATTGACGGATATCAACGCCGCTTTGCTTTGAATGGAATTCATAAAAAAAATGTGGCCAGGGAATTCCCGCCAGGAATGAAGTTGCCTACCTTTTTTCTTCTACTCAACATTGTAATATGACTTCAAGAGTGCAATTCAAAGGTATATCTGTATTTATCTGTTTCATTTTATATTATTTTTATTGAAATAATTGTAAAGAAAAATATTTGTTACAAAAAAAATATATACAAAAACGTCAATTACAAATATAAATACTAAATGAAACGATTTTTTAATATTACTCTATTGTCATTCTGCTGCAAATTTCATTTCTCAAAATTAAATACTAATAATTCAACAATATTTATGTAGCATTAAATTTTTATTATTTTACATAAATAGTACATGACGTTGAGTGTCTTGCACATATTTTGGGCTATAAATTGCATAATATTCTTAGGCTATCTTTACAATAGATACGAAGTATCGATTAAAGTACTTACAACATGCATCTACAAATGTATTGTATTATTTTAGACACCTGTTCTTGACAGTTTTATGTTATATAAAAATAAACA
This sequence comes from Eueides isabella, assembly GCA_019049475.1. Taxonomy (NCBI): domain Eukaryota; kingdom Metazoa; phylum Arthropoda; class Insecta; order Lepidoptera; family Nymphalidae; genus Eueides; species Eueides isabella. The sequence continues at coordinate 8,862,567 of CM032389.1, read as the reverse complement.
AGAATTAGTTTAAATTTTACATAAGTTTTCAATTTAATATTAATAAGAAAAACCGATACCAAACTTACAATAATTTATAAAAAAATGTAATTGCTATGAAGTTTGAACAAATAACCTGTAGAAAGCCCAAAAGACTATGGAAAGCGCATGCGTCAGAATATAATAAAAATATACAAGGAAAAAATCAAAAAAACAACAATAATATCAGCAACACTACGAGTATATACATATAACACTACATTTATCTTATTTTAGTTATAATAAGCCTATAATTTATATGACAGAACAGAATTTAAAATAATTTACTATGTATATATACAACATAGTAAATTATTTTAAATTCTATTATAATATGTTATAATATATTTAGCTTTGCAAATTATAATTGTAAAGCTAAATATATTATAACATATTATAACAGAATTTTAAAAAATTGTAAAGCTAAATAATTATATTAAATATATACCCTTGAATTATTATGTTTATACATATATTAAAAACAACAAAAGAGTGAGAAGTCATTTTGTTTCATTCTACATATTGATGAAGAAGTTATAATATTTTGTCAGAAAAAAATATCCACTATTGCTTTCGAGCTATTTTTTTCTTTTACGTACTAGTGACGATACATCACCAATTTTATACAAAATTATGATTTTTTTATGTAAACTCTAATAAAATGTCACCGTGTTTGTCCTACGATGATTTTATTTGTATATGCTTAATGCATTATGCTATTTAAATACACATAAACTACATGTTCAACTAGATTTACGAATTATTATCAAGCTAATTTAAATTTTATTGTAAAATAAAACAGTATAACTATAAATGAAAAATCCAGTCTTAATACAATTATAGCAGCTATATCTTACCTACATCATATAATATTAAATGAAAAATATACAAAGTACACATAATATTTTAGGTCAGGGTCAGTTTGCTAACGTTTTCACCGGCGTTAATATGGTTGACTCGGGCGACTTCAATAAACGATTCGTGTTCGTGACGGATGACGACAGGGGTTGTGAATATTTGGTCTTATTTTGTCGTGCAACTCGTTTAGCACATGCCGACTGACTATCAATCTCAGTCAATATGTAGGACAAAGGATCGTTGTTACTGTACTGTCCCTGCCTAATGAAATTTTTAGGCGACGTTTTATTCAATATTCTCCAACATTCTGTTAGAAAACAAAATTTAGTGCTCTCAATAAAGAGAAAATTTTAAATATTGACATGGAAATTTGTATGTTTCTAGTTCAAAGATTGGTATAAAATTTAAGCAGGATGCTTTTGATGTTATTAAGTTATTCATATGTGCTTCGTTACTGTTTACTTATTCTCTGGTAATAAGGCAAAGCGGGAAACTAAGTTTTGAAGTAGTAAAGTTCTGCAGTAGAAAATGAAATAACCTTCACGAGAATAGTGTTTTAACACTAGGTTTCCAAATTTCCTCTGTCTATCCTGCTATGTGTGGCATACCTAAATGTTCTGCCGTTTAACAGTGACATGTTAATTACAATGATATGAAGGAAAATTGATCATCTTATAAGTTAAGCATATTGAATCATCTTGCTTAATTGTGGGTTCGATCCTTACTCGAGGAAATTAAATATTTAATATTTTCAATTTAAATATTGAAAGATTTCACTTTTTCGCTTTGGTACAAGGTAAAAACGTGACGTTCCGCCACTCAACACGTAGTGCCTCAAATTTGGTAGTGCCCCTCTGCCATGTGAGGGATTTATTTATAGTAGTTTTATACTTACTACATTAGTCATTGTTTTACTATATTAAGATTTATTAATCTTTAATCGTTCTATTACAAAAGTTTTTAACTAACTTCTACAAATAAAGATTCTATAGTATCTAACTACTTGCTATTTTATATGAATTAGATAATTAAAATGATTACCGTTTTCTAATTTCACTAAAGAAACTCTATATAAATATTTCATTAGAATAACTAATCAGAAACTTTAACAAAGTACACTATCGTCATTTAGAGTCGAGACATAATAAATTCAGGTTCCCCCAGGAAGCGAAATCCTCAACCGTCTGGCAGACAAATTAAATTTTCTACACATTGATTTTCAGCAGAGTAATTACTTAATTTGCCGATTAGTTTACACAGGCGCTGCAGGTAATGGGGGAGGAGATAAACGACTTTTATTTCACTAAGAACGGCAGAATTTAATTATCTTTTGTTTCACAGAGTAGACTGAGTATCCGTTGTAGTCGGTCTAGCAAACTTAGTTTTCTAAAGTACTTGAGTTGCACCTTCATTTGAATATTGTGAGAGAGCTCTAATACCATACTTTCTTCAATTATTTTATAATAAAGTTACTGATATATGCTTCAGATTTTTATTCACATGAATAAATGTATAGAAAGCAATTTTATTGCTTGTGATATGATGTGAATGGATCATGATAAGCGATTTTTTGTAATTAAACATTATGTCTATTTTTAAAAACATCAGCAGGAACATATTTCAAACTCTTTTAAATTACCATTTTTTTTTATAACAAACTCCGTTGTCCCAAAATTATTTAGATTTTTGTAATTAAGAAACGAAGAAAGAGAGATTATCAATTATGTTACCTTTTATTTCTGCTGGAAATATTGCACATTTATAATATAAATATAAAATAACATTATTTACTTCAAAGGGCTCTATTTTATTTATATTGTCCATATATCTTCCTTCCGTGGTGTGACATTATTATTTGGGGAGAGACAATGTTTAACAACAGAAGCAGTTGTGCAAATACACGTGTGGTGATGACGAAGAATGACCTGATTTATTTAGCATAATGTATTTTGTTCAAGTATATAGGGGCATATTCAAGGTTAAAAATTAATTGTTACGATGTTTCTTTAGGGTTAACAATAGGATGTTTTAGAACATATTTTTGACCGAGATAAAATTTTATTTACTTTCAATGACCTTATTAGTACCTATCAGTTTCAATTAGGTTTTAAATTATAAGATTTCAAAACAAGTGAAATTTCACAATATATAGTGTAGACTAAAGCAATACTTCTTCGAGAAAAATAAAATACAACACTTAAAATGTATTAAGTTTATCTTAAAGTTAGTAAGTTAACAAAAATATGCATAATTATAGTTGCAATTTAGATAAATTAATTAAATTTTATTCAACTGAATAAAATAAGAAACTTATTCCAAACAAAAATACAGATCAAAATACAGTTATATTATTATCCCGAAAAATTCTATAACAGCAATTAAGTTACATACACATCAAAAGAATGGAGAGCACCTTCAACTCAAACAGAAGGCAATTTTTATTTTTTCATATAGGACATTGAAAGCACTTGTGTATTTCATACGTCGGTGCTTTGATGGTCAAATGACCGGTCCTCCGGCTGAGGGCTCTCGCCAGGCAGTTCAATATTACACACCCCTGGCTTTGCGTGCAGATGCGTGGCTGGAGTTAGTACGTGCGCTTTAATTAAATTTCTGTAAGCCTACTTCTGGGTACTACAGAGATATTAGAATATTGCAGTCTAAAAATTATAATATAACATTTTTGTTATCAAATATTTATAATTAAGTTCTTAGTAATCTTGTAAAAATGTAAATTATAAAAATATTACTTCTTAGTTTTAACGACATATGCTAGTTCCTTTTATACTATAAATTAACCAAAATCGTTAGAAAGGAATATCTTCCTTAAATGTAAGATAAGTAATAATTACACCATCATGTGTATGTATTTGTTTTTTTTTCTATTACACGGGAAAACAGTGAGATTTCTAGAGTACACAAAGATATTGTGCTAATGACCCGTTCACCTTTATGTATAGTATAACCTGCCTACATATCTTAATTATTAAGGATGTATAAATTCGTATGAGAAGATAAGCTCACAGGTTTCAGTCCATTAAATCTTTCACTAATCTAACTTATATATAGATGTTTTGATGCTTTGACACAGAATTCGTCGTTCCATGTCAAGAACTGTATAATTCAAATTAACTAATTTATTATAAACTAATAACGAATAAATTTCTGTAACAAACATGTCATTAGATTATTACATTTTATTTACACCTTGATGTAGTGTCAAAAAATTCTCGGTTATTTTTGCAAGATGAAAGAAGCTCTAATATATATAACATTTTTCATGTTCATCGCTGTAACGAACTCGGGGAATAACTAAATTCGTATCTAGCAGAGAAATATTAAAGGGAACATTAAATATGTTAAGTAAAATCTTCAAAATAAAAGGAATGTTTTAAGATTAACTGACATTTCCTTTCTGAGATAACCAACCGTAAAGCTGGGGCTATGAGTGGGTAGAACAAACACTCAACTAACTCACTAAACTAGATCACACCTGCGTAGTTCATTAGGATATGAAAGTTCATATTTTAAGTTCGCTTTCACTATTCTACGCTATAATGAAAATATCCTTTCGTGTTACTTTAACAGTAATACTTTATTATAATACATAAATTTACTATCAAGTTAATAACAAATAAAATTAGCAAATAACTTAGAGTGAGTATTTTTTTTATATTTTATTAAAAGACTGGTCAACTTGATTGGACTCGCCGTAGGACTGTTGAATGCCGGAACTCAACGTCGCGATTTGCGTTATTACTGAAGAGGACGAAGGTATTAAAATATTTAATACTTCATATGAGAATATTAAATATATTTTTTTAGAGTGGGGTTCGAACCTACAACCTGTTGCTTTTACAATTACACGCTTGTGCCTTTGCACCACGACAGGCTTCAACGACAAAGTTAAATACTTCCTCATTTTATGTAAAATGAACTACAGTTATAAATCAGTAATACTTTTTGTGTTCTCTAAGGAACTATAATATTTGAAATTATTTTAATTTTCAACTTGGTAGCCTACATCCATCTTGACAGGCAGACAAATAAAATGATGCTATAAAGGTTTGTAGGTTTGGTTTGTAGTGGCCTATTTAAAACTAATTGATTAATAATAAATATTAAGACTGCCTACAATTTATAAAACAATTTTGCTCTTCGTTTTAATATTTATTTACCCTGGCGCTAATTATAATATCTCAACACGTCTACGTGTTACACAAAACTTCATTACCACGCTAACTATTGAGTTTCCTTGCTCGGCGACTAATAAATACATAAAGAGATTAACTACAATGACATCTTAATCTATCACTCACATTTTCCGTAACAGTTCAGATAATAATATAATGAGTAATGTAACTCAATTTCTATAATATGTATTAAATATTATAATTAAATTTCCTTTTCTATTTAATAAATGAACTAACTTAGAATTGAAGTTGTGACTAAATTTGTAACTTCTTTTATTTATTTTCAAGAACACTGTTTCAGACTTACTTATTCCGTATGCAGTAGTCATTTAAATGTAGGTTGCACCGAACAAGAACATGTCGCCGCTCTTCCCAGTAATAGAATTCACTTACACATAGAGTCTTGTGTGCTGTTTCCACGAAGATTTTGAGATATATACAAGATTTTGCTATTTGCAAATACTCGGATATTCACTGTATGCCAAATTCAATGTGAGATTTATAATTATGAATCGTATAACTTTTTTTTTACTTTTAGTCGTTTGTTCTACTCCTGAATTTCAGTAAAGCATTTAAACAATGTTTCTTACATTTTTTCCCGAAATCGGATTGAAATTGAGCATTTACGTCGAAATGTATAGCAAACAAATACTATGCAAGCGACTTTATACGTATTAAACACAACAATATAATAAATCCTTCTTGACGAATAACTCTCAATTAGTCAACTTACTTTCATTTATACAATGAAAATACTTGCATATTTTCTCTTAGAATTAAGTAGTGTCATACACATTAGCATACTTTGACTGATCGTGTTCTCTTTGTAATTTTTGAACAAGTTGCAACAAAGTGCGCCAATAAAAGTGTCTTCTACAAACGCTCATCAAAGTTTGTCCTATGACTAAACTCAAGCTTTGAATCTAAAATGGAGCACGCCAAAATGCTACGTGTATGGAATCCTATTATACTTATCTTATAACAGCGTCAGTTTGGTAAAAAATTTAGAGGGATATTTTTTTAAAATTTTGCGTTAAACAAACTGTAAAAACTAAATTGAATGATGTTAACGCCTTTTTTTAACTTTTTGATATACAATTTTTTATTTTAAATAATAAGCAAATCTAATCACTATAGTTACCTAAATGTACAGATATCGGATAGAGAAATAGATTCAGAATCAGAATTCGACTTTTTGCTGTAAAACTGACTTTGCTTTGTACTAGAGCGAAGAAATGAAAATGTTAAATACTTCATTTCTTCGAGATCGAACCCACAACTGATCACAGTCAAGGTACTTGAAGCTTTGTTTGCTACAGTCAACGTATTAACCTACCCACGTACATACATACCATACAAAAATAACACTTAAGTACAAATATTAATATCTAATATTCTAAATTCAATATGTGAGAAGTAAATAAAATATTGATACCGAGTCTACATTAAGATTACAAACAACAAAAGAGCATAGTTTAATATTTCTTTAATAAAACACACATCTTGTTTTCCCATATAATATCCATTCAGCATCCAAGATTGAAAAAGACATCAAGGTAGAGAGGTTATTGTTTTATAAAATATAAATTTCCTCATAACCTGGGCTAAGTATATTTTTAAGAGCACGATTGCCACATAACTCTAGTAGCGAGGACGGAACCGCTGCTCCTTGCGGGACGGAATACAGATTGTTTACTCAAGTAAATTGCTTTGTAAGTCTTGAGGCGGTTTAAAAAATGTTTCTATATCTGTCGGGGCCCTGGAACACAATCATCTTACGTCAGCGCAGTTATTTAACAACGGTACGTACTATTTATCTTTCCTTATTTATTTTATAAGCAAAACTGCTGAAATAGATTAGTTTGCTTTAGCCTCAGACGAAGCCTGAGGCGAGCAAAAAATTATAATGATTTCTTTTTACTTTATACTTTGCTTATTTTTAATAGAGTTTGAAATTCTTAGAAAATTAAAAGTTTTTTAATTGTACAAAGAATTTCAGAGTAATAATACAAAAGATTTAATATTTTACAAATTTCAGTATATAACGTACCAAATCAAATTCAATTAACTTTTTTTGAATCGTCAACTTATATAAATGTCAATGGTGTCATTCCTACGACAAAGAAATAAAGCATGCTTTTATCTATGACTAATACTAACAGTCAAATGTATTTTTAATTTTAATATTTAACTCGATGTCTTTATACGAACGAAATATGATAATATTTGTATAACAATTTCCCAAAGACGTACACAATTTTCACTAATTGATCGAGTTATTCGAGAAAAACGTGATATTGGTGTAATCCGAGTTTACGAAACCGCGGCGAAATACTTGTGCACTATAAATTTTAGAATAAATGCTCATGTTACTTTCATTTGCAGGTGTATATTTTGGTGCCATATGTAGCTATAAATTTGTAGTAAAGATCTCAAAGCAGTAATTTACGAAGCTGCAAGGCAAAATTGCAGATGAGTAGTCTTCTTTTGGACCGGACTTTAAGAGAGACTCCTTTCCTTTGACAAAATAACGACTAAGAGATGAAAAGTCGCCAAAGACGACAATATCTAAGATTAGGTAGGACGCCCACTTTCTCATTTTCTTAAATAGTCTCGTAGGGAGTGCTTTTGTAAAAAATTAAAGATTAAGTTTGTTCCTTTATATAATATTTATTTATTTGTGATTGTTATTATAATGAGTTGGTAATCATGAGTAACTCTAATATAATTTAAAAATACGATATATGAAAAGGTAACGACAGTAAAAAATATATATATTTCGATGTTAGTGATTTTTTTATACTTATATATAAAAGTGAAAATATGAATTTCACATTTTCTACTAGAAAGTTATCTCGACCGAAATAAAAAAATCGTAGCCAGCGGTCGTTGAGTGCATATGGAATCCAATTAGGTGCATTTTACTATGACCACTTGGACATAACTTCACAAGTGTAGCCGATTTATTTACAAATATAATATTCCCAGACTAAGCATGTATTTAAAATGTGTCATTGCCAGCTTATTAGTATTTTTTATTCTTATTTTATATAGTACAGTAAGTCTTATGTAAGCTACATAAAATCAAAAATATATCCTTGATGAGATTTTTGATTTAATAGAAGAAAATCTCCAATAATTAAAATTCTACTGCAATAATATAATAATTATAAAATTTTACAAAAACATCGTTTTGAGAATATTATTTCCACTTAAACGATTGTGTTCCGCACCTAATCGCTCAGTTCATAATTAAAGTTCGGTCAAGTCTTAGTTGACTTAGTAGTTGAACAGTTCCTCGGAACTCGTTGTTTATCCACTACCGCAAGTTGTAGAGCAAAATAATAAACAACTTTTTAATTGACAATCAATCCAGCAAGTTTGCTAAACACTTGTTAGGTTAAGCAAACTATTTGCCCCGCAGCAATAATTGATGAGAAAATATTTGTATATTTATATGAAAAATTTTAACTTATATTTTGCTTATTTTTAATAGGCATAGAAATTTTACGAAATCTAACATTTAATGGTACAACGAGTTTCAGAGTTATAAAATAATAGATTCTTTTTTTTCTTGAATGAATCAGATTGTCAGTAGATGCAGCAATGGGATGCATCTTCTGATTGCGTACAACTTAATAAATTAACATTTCACTTACTTTTTGCCTTATCCATTTGTTCCAGCAATTGATGTTCTGACATAACAAAACAAAAGTGAACCCATTGGGAGTCGCCACAGAGCGTGAAATTGCCAAAAAAACTTGAAAATCCATCACGAATCAAATGACACTTTGAAATTGTAAAGCTAACTGAAGAATCGGATGGACTGGCAAAACAATTAACGGGAGCGGACGATGCGAAAAATTGGTATAATCAACGGAAACAGCGTTCAATAACATGAAAGAATTCATAAAAGCAATATCAAAATGGTATATTAAATTTATTCTGTGCCTCCATGCCGACCCACTAACTATGTAAAAACATTCATTTATTTTTTTAACGTTTTCGGCGTTTTTAAGTTAGAGTTTGGAATGGTACCGATTGACTTTCAATACGAATTTTAATAGTTTTTCTGTATAAAAATTGTGTATGTATACTACATGTTTTGGCAACTTTCTATCAACATTTAGTGTTTGTTATAAATTGGCTAATGGCGTAAATTTAAAATATTTTTTTCGGCAAAACTGCTTAATTTATATTCAATTGACTAAATATTTTTTTTTAGTGTATAGATAGGGTTTAAAATACGATAATGTTATTAAAACAAGAAAGTTATTGATATAAGTAAATGAACAGAGTAATTCAAACGGGCGAAGCCGCGGACGAGCCGTTTGTGTACTAAAAAGTAGAACCTAGTTATAGAAATACAATTTACAATGACAATTTTTAATGTCGCTACAAATGATGTTATGACACAGTTGAGATATATGTATGTAAGTATATATATTTTGTTTTGCGTGGTAGACGACATGGGGAAAAGTGAGGTGATAAAGATGTCTTAATTTAGTTGCCTTTACACTAAAATGACTTAATTGATTAGTCATTCCGTTACCTAATTTAGGTTAGAATTTGAAATTTAGGCCGCTTTAAATTTCGTCTCTTGAACCCAAAAGCGTCGCATTTAGAGTGTTTTTGTATATATTTTGTTTATTTTTTATGTTCTAATTTAAAACACGGAAAATGTAAATAGGCCTACATAAATATAAATAGATAAATTAATTATTTTTATTTTCAACCATGTACAAAACATGTAAAAAATGTGAAAACGTTAAAAGGTAACAATTAAAAGCGCCCCGATTATTTTTTTCAACACTAGTAAGTCGTGAATGGAACTAGAACTTCGCAGCATTATCTGGACACATGTCAACTGCGCCATGAGGCGTCACTGAAACACAATAGAAGCCATTAATTTGAAGCCTTGCTTAAAAATTATCGGATTGTCTGTCTAATCTCTCTGATAAATTCACTTGATGGAGTGTGCTATTCTGCACACAAAACAATTTATTTTTCACCCCTTTGTTTGTTATCCAAAGCACTTATTAACAGCTTAATCGCTTAAAATTGAGTATTCAACTCAGTAACTCTCTGAAGGCTAGAAGATATCTACATTTAAGGCGGCGAATAAATCCTTTACGCTCTTGATGTTTTGTTAATTGAGTAATTTTCTATCCACAATTGTACCTATGTGAGTTAAACCCTTCTAGAGGATTAATGGTATTCTTATTAAAGACTTTACAGCCGCTATTCTCGAAAATCAGCTTATGTGTTATTTTGGTCTATGTTTTATTATCGTTATTTGTGAAAATGTATGTAATTCAAAAGGAAAGTCTATTTTAATCTTATAATATAAAAGGGTTCATGAGCTACTTTTAATTATATAAATAATTTTAGTGCTAAATTTATTAAGTTAATCTTAACGATGCAAACATATATAACGAAATAATATATATAACGAAAGAGGATAATTATCAAAATGGGTTAAAATCACAGAATATAACGTCACTACATATTACATATATGCCTAAGTGATTGTACGACAACATATTGTTTAAGATGTGTAGCCTCACCACAATCTTTGGCAGTTTCACAAAAGACGTGTATCACACAGGAGCGCTATGGTATGCTGAAGGCTAAAAACATTAGCATATTGCGGGTCGGATCGTAATCATTCGCTAAGCGAAATTAGCCCCTAAGGTGTACTACTCAGCAACTACTAGCACTTTATTATCCTCAAACGTGCTCACTTATGCAAATTCGGTACCCTTTGAGGTACAGTATCGCCCTAAAATTAATACAGTAATGCGATACTGCTTATTAGAAATGGATGCTGATAATGATTGCTTATGCATCGAAATTTCCTTATTTTTTTATTTTATGTTTTTATGTATGAGTTTGTTGAAAGTCTGTGTTCAATGAATTTGAATAATTGGTTACCTCTACTTATATGAATGGTATGGTGCCTCAAAATTATAGGGCCTATAAAATTTCCTCTCTATATATATATGTTACACAGATGTAAAGAAATATATGAAAAAAATGTTGTAAATATTGATACTGTCGTGGCGTAGCGGCACAAACGGGTGACTTTAACCGACAGGTTGTGGGTTCGATCGAAATTAAATACGCGACGCTACTACGCTACGCCACTCAACACGCAATGCCTCAAATTCGGCGAAAAGTGGGACACGAAAGTGGAACGGGGTGTCTTAACACTAGGCTCCCAAGTTCCCTCTGCCTACCCCGAAATATGCGGGCGAAAAACAGCGTGAAGCTGAGTAATATTGTAAATATTCATATGTCTTTGGTAAAATACAAACTTCTGGAATTCTACTTCAAAGCAAGCTAAGCAAAATCGACAAACTTTTTTTTTACAACAAATAACTTACATAGATTTACTACATTGGAGTATCTCTTAGCGCAAAATTGGTGTTCCATATTTAATCACAAAAACATTTTTTTTACTATCTCAACGATATTACATTAATATTGAATAAAAATTGTACATTCATGTATTCATAACTGTCTGTATAATAGGAACTATGGGGAACCGAAGCCTCCCTTTCTCTTTTTATTTATATTTACACATTAAACTCACATACGTACTTAAACTATTTCGGAAAAATAAATACCGTATATGGTCTATAAAGTCTGATTGTTTTTATCAATCGTAAGGTGCTGAGCTAAATTACATATTTACATATTTATGTTAACTTTCTATATGTTTATAAATATTAACAGCCAAGGAAGCTGTAATTTAATATTTAGGGTAAGTATTCCCATTATTATGAGTAAACTTTTACAAGATTATACTTTGTTGGAAAACTGCTGATACTCAAACTTAGAGCTGAAGTTTTAATATTACTTTTATATAAAAATGCACTTCGTATGTAAGAGACAATTTAAAGTTTAATGTATGGAAATCTGGTGTTTGCAATGTGTGCATACTCTTTGTAAAAACTTCTCCGACTTCAAAATGCACCATTTGCTTCCCGCATTTGCCGACTTTTTAATCTGTTGATCAAACAACCGAGCAGCTGACGACAAATTTATTCTTGAACACAAAGATTCTAATCGTGATGTTAGCTTTGAAGAGAATTTTTTAGACAGCTCAGTTTTTTTGACTGAGCAAATTCTTCAAAGACATCTATCGTGTGGTATATCTCATGTTATTTCGCGCCGTTAATGAGTCAAAACTCTTATGAGAATAGAAAAAAAATCAAAAGCATTTTATTTTTTTACATAATTATTATATGAAAAATATTTATATTAACAATTTGGTATCCATTTTGACTACCACTAATATACATTATGGCGGATATCTTAAATTTATAGACCCGATATTTGTTTCGAGACCTTCGTGAAACAGGGATACTGGCGATAGGGTTGTAAATGCGAGGGTTATGGGTTCAAATCTAACCTGGGGGGATGAAATTTTTAATATTTTTAATTCCTCGCTCTGGTAATTCCAACATTCAACACGCAATGGCTCAATAATTAATTTATACTGAAACTGGGGAACGAAATGGCCCAGCACTAAGTTCTCAGTAGTTTTCTCTGCCAAACCCGTTGTGCGCAGGGTACAGCGTGAAGCTAAAACATACATATATATTACGGATGTCTCGCCAAAACTTATAATAAAGTTTATATTGTGTGGGTACAACATTTCGACGTTAAAAACTAGCCGATCTCATCCCCTGAAACGTTTCTCATTGTATAAACAAGAACATAAAATAAATAGAGTAAGTTTTGAGAAAGATTGTTCGTTTCTTGTTTACGTTGTGCTTTGCACAAATCCACGTCCGTAGTCCACGTAAAATATGTCAGGTGGATTTAATTTTTTACTTGGCCCCAAGCCAAGCTGTTGTTATTTTAGGCCATTCTCACACGGTAACCGATCCTGTGTTGCCAGTTGACTGCTCCTGTCATTACATTGCTATTATACCTCTGAACCAGACAACAAACTAAAAACCAACGTTCAGCTTGAACGCCTGCGCTAATGTGTATGTAGAAGGAGTTATTCGTAATTTTTAATATTTACTTCAATACGAACAAAGTTACATTTGTTTAAAAAATATGTGAAAACAAATGAATTAATCTGCTGTATTTTGATCTATTTATTTATAGTAAAATTATAAATAACATTTAAAAACTTAGTTTCCATACGATAGCCCGATAATAATGAGGAACCAACACTTATATATCTTCAAATGTTATTATTTTATAAGTAATTTTATTAATATAGCACATATTACAAAGTCCTAAAACAGGAAAAAAAAATCAAGAGAAAGGAAACACTGCAAACACGCTATACCTGTATGTTAAAGAAAACATCCACAATCATCATTTAAACCTTTTTGTAACAGATCATTCAGATCTAAACGATTTGTACGTGATCGGTACTAAATGCTTAGAATAAAATATTAAAACATAATATCTTAAAAATATTTTATTTAATATTTGTTACATGTACACTTAACTTTAATAAAAAATAACAGTTATAAAGATGCAAATTATGGTGAAAAAAAGTATTGAGCAGTATATGTTTGCAAATTGCTGGGAATTAAGCAAATTCTGTCTAATTAGCGAGAGTATAACTTACAATATTTAAAATTGAAGATTTACCCCGCGGCTGGGAACGATCGCAGTATATTGGAACAATGAAGATTTATTATTTGGTTTTAAATAATATGATAACGAACGAACGAAACGAACGAAGTATAAAAATACCCACCCTCTCTCACTCAGCTTCACGCTGTATCCCGCACATGGCTGGGTAGAGAAGCCGCAGCCGCAAAGGGAACTTGGGAACCTAGTGTTAAGACACACACTTCCGTTCCCCATTTGCGTGCTGAGTGGTGAAACTCAACGCCGTGCTTTGCTTTGTAACTAGAGCGAAGAAAAGAAAACATTACATATTTGAAAATATTAAAAATTTAATTTCCTCGAGTGGGGATCGAACTCAAAACCTGTAAACGTCACACGCTTGTGTCACTGCGCCACGACAGGACTCAGATACAAATATAAATTTGCTTATGTTAAATAAATGAGCCGTGAGTTATGTAGTTAATAAATAGGGTATGTAGTATTTTAAAACTATTGTTTGGTTATATTTCTCTTAGCGTGCATAATATTTTATAACATTAAAAGTTAACCATATTGCCATATTCATAAGTCAATGCCATTTACAGAAAAAATCTGAAATAAAAACAACATATGAAATTGATACAAAAGAAAAAAAGAATGAATTAATACAGCACCTTATGTTGGTCATAAGATTTTTTTAGATCGGCAAAATAGACAGGGGGAAGTTAGGATAGCCAGTGTTAAATTAAGTGTTAGTAACTATTAAGGCACATTCCCCAATTTTCGCCTAATTTGGGATTACGTGTTGAACATAAGAAATATATACATATACATAAATTTAACAGTAGCCGTATAGATGTACCCATATGAAATATTGCGATATTAGTTATTTAAAAATTGCATATATCGATTCCAGTTTTACTTTTTTGAAAAGTTAAATAACTGTGGAACATTTTACAAAAAATAAATCCTCATAAATCCCTGTGCGGTTTTCAGGAAGGCTTTGGGGACGGGCAGTTTCATTCCTACATGTTGTAATCCCGGATTAAATAGAACAAGCAAAAAATATTTTGAAACGGCCTTTTATAACTATGGAATGCGATTAATGGCTATACAATATTTATGATGTTAAATATTGTATGGTCATGTATAAAAATAATACATACATAGTATAAAAATAATACGTACATAGGTACGTAATAGGTGATAAAAATAATACGTACGACGAGGATAGGTGAGGATAGGTGTATAAAAATAATACGTACATAGGTACATATATAAAAATAATATAACTATATTTAACAAAATTGCATTCTTAACAAGTAACAAAAAAAAATATAATTATGTAATTATGACTACATATTTTGATAATGTACACAAAATATTTATATAATATATAATATACGTTATTAAATAAAGTACATGAATCATTCAGACTTTGTTTGAACTACATTCCCTTTCCCCCACAAGCACTACAAGCACTACTCAAAAACTAATCCAGCCTAGTGCTGTTAAGAACACTACGCCCTGACATGCCCTTATTGGTCGTTGTATTCGTGTAAAGGACCCCAAGCATCTCATTAGAGCCCCTAGTCTTTTATGGATCCCTTCGTTCTTATGTGCCATGATTGAATTTTCAAGAAAATTTCACCAAGTAGTTTAAAGTACGGTTAGTTTTAATTGTTTGATGTTGCGGTCCTTTAGGTACTTTTAGTTTGAAGTAGAAGTTTAAAACAGGAAATTGAAAGTGTTTTAATATCATTTTCAGTTTTAATAAAATTGACGTAAATAAATTGATTGTCTAAATTTATTACTCTGTGTCATTTCATATTAAAGTTACAATTTTTTTTTGATATGACATGCATTAAACGATAAAGAAAAAAAATTGTAATCAGCCATCTTATAAAATAAAAAGCACTGACCGCAGATTTCCGTTAAATGATACGTCGATATGTACGTGAAGAGTTTCTCAACCACAATATCTTTCAAGTCTTTTATGTCGACACATATGAAAATAATCTTTATTGTAAAATTGATCTTTATTATCAAGTAAATAATGTTGTTTGTATTATTAGTTTTGTTATAAGCAGTCGACTTGTGCAGCGGCCATTTTGGTTAATTGATATCCATGCTCCATGACTGCAATTCGATATCACGATAGGGTTGACGCTATTATCCAATTTCTGGCCAATCAGAACGTTTTGTTTGTTATTCATACTTCTTTGTTTTAAAAAGCAATATGACTATTTAGACAGCCATTACGTAAAAAGTATTTATATTGAAACCAAATATTAACATATATTTATATTTTATATAATGAATATTAATCACATGAAATAAAGGTTTAATAATTTGTCACTGTAACATAATTAATTATAATTCAGATAAAAAAAAATATAGTATTATACAAGTGATACAGAAAAATAGACTAAAATGAATTCTATAATATGATATTTCAATTTCCATATATATTATGTGTTAGTTAAATTGAAACACAAACACAACCAGACTTGCTAAAAACTATAATTTTCCAATGAACTAATCTAAAATATATGTATTTTGAATAAAATAAGGTGTTAATTTGATACAGTTCGATATATAAATAAAGAAAATGTATATATTAATCTATTTTCTATCTATAACAACATTAACAACGTTAGTTCAAACATAACTTTCACACATAAAAATCATTTTAGTGCAAGGATATGATCTGATAGCATCATAAATTGATAAACGACAACAAAACTGTAGTTTTATTGCTTCCCGTTTCAGATCATTTAACTCGCACGTGACCGACTAGATAGGGTTGTCTAAATGTTTGCTATGATTTTATTTATAGTTAATATTTTTTTAAAGGGAGAATACCGCAGCGTTATTGTTTACTTAATAAAATACTTTATGGACTTATTCATGGTATATTAGTTGTACGAGCTCTTACCGTTGATTTATAAATGTATAAATCTTCAGATATTATTAATGGTGTGTTTATAGACGTAACAGACCTATTCTGTAACTTGCAGGGTAAACAAAATGTAGGTACCTATTCCCAAATATACCTCAAAGAGTATATATTTTATAGAGTCAAGTTAGGATATTTTAAATATATTTTTATTAAAAATGCATTTTGTTTTTGATTTCTTTTGAATTAAAGCATAACTTAAATAAATTAATGAAAAAAAAAACCATTTAAAAATATTTTTCTATGTCTTTGAACATACAGACAGTAATATTAATTAAACACGTTTTTAACTTCAACGTCTGTTGTTCCATAAAAGCGTAATGTTATCAAAGTGATGTTAATGAATTAATATTAAAGTAAATGATATTATTACTCAGCTGTCAGTTTAATTTGAATGTAAATTTTAACATCAAAAGGGAAACTAAAATTTAAGCAAATTACATTACTTGATGTAAATTTTGTAACTATATTAAATATGAGTAGTAAGCTAATAGTGGACTCTTTAAGTGAGGAAAATTACAAGTACGAGCCTTTCAACGAGTTACCTTTTGAATCTATTATGAATATGAATACGTCTATATAATTATTATTGAAAATTAAACAGAAGAATATGATACCAACTACAAAATCAGGTGATGTAAGTATGTATTTATTATCAATATGTATTATGTATATTAAGATTTGGTATAATAATGTACGTGCGTTCCGTCACTCAATACGCAATGCCTTAAATTCGGCGGAAAGTGGGGAACAGAACGGTCTTAATACTAGGTTCCAAAGTTTCCTCTGCCTAACCTGCCATATGCGGGATATAGCGTGAAGCTGAGCTTATATAGGTAATTAAGTTATAGTGCTCATTTTTGTATATAAAAAATATTATAATTGTATAAAAGTATAAGTAAAGATCAGAATATATTATAATAGTATAAATAAAGATCAGTTATAAAATATTTTATATTAGCAAAAAAATTTTAAAAATGTTTGTTATTCCAATGAAAAATAAATTTATTTTATATGAAATATTGGCATACCATGATATTCTAGGTCTAGTAGTCGTTTATGTAAGCGCTATATTAGTTATTAATGAAGTAGTACAGTAGAAATTATTGCCGGTTCATCGACTATTTTGTTTAGTTTGGCCCGGTTAGTTTACAACACTGAGGGCTATTTGTTTTACCTATAGCATGAATAAATAATTCAAAGTCCTTAATTAAATATTAAAACATATTGTTTAGAGTTTAAATTCATAAGAGTTTTGCAATATTAGCGAATATTTTATGTACCCCTGATGCCGGTCCTAGAGCACACTGGACTAAAAGGGATTTCTAACAAGGCTAAGCGCGAAATTCCGCCGAAAGTTGGGAAAGAAACGGGAAGTCTTAATGCTAGGTTCTCAAATTCCCTCTGCTATGAGCAAGATATAGTTGAAACTTTAGGTTTCTAACTTTAGTCAAATGACATTTTCTTAATAACATCGAAATAATTAACGTTATGTACTTCAGCCACCTAAATAAATGGAAAATAGAAATTACTAGAATATTTTTTTCTTTACTTCCTGAGATTATCGCGCTAAGCAAATAATATTTGCAACTTTATAATATATGAAGACTTTAAATTATCTTAATTATTTAAATAGAATCTACATACATATATTAAATATTTTTATCAACCTGTCGCGTTAATTTAGTTTAGTTACACGTGTGCGTATGAATGTTTCCTCTAATTTTATTGTGAATTTGTAGTACTAATTCCATAACTTGACTATGCACGAAGGCTTACCTTTCAGACTGAAGTACTAATTAATTACTGACTTGTTGGTGAGGCGATAAATAATATATTTTAATTAATACATAGAACTCGCGCAAGATTTTCCAGTCCATATTTTATAAAGAAAGGTGATAATATAATTTATACTTACTTTTTTTCTCTCATTTGACTTTCCACGCAGAGAAAATCTATTGATCCATCGTTAATTCGGTATACTTTTGATATTTGTTTACGATGCTCACGCCATCGTTAAAGTGGCGGCGGAAAAGGTGTGACTGTAAAAGCGAAAGTTTCTTTTCCATCCTCACTCGGGGAAAGTGTTCTGAAGGGACCGGATTATATTAACAAGAGGTTCCCGGGCTACTCAGGCTACCTCTGCTTACCCTGCTTGAACTCCTTCTATATGCGGGATACAGCGTGAAGTACATCTATATGCGGGAAACAGCGTGAAGCACATGATGGTGAAACATTGAATTTTGCCTTTACAAATTACTTTTACGACTATACGTAAAAACTTAAATATTTTGTTCTAATAACTATACAATACTAATTCTTCCCTCAAGAAAAATTTTAACTTTTTACTCAATTTTTATTAAAATAATATATGTATATATCTGAATATCAGCTTCCGCTTCACGCTGTATCCCGCACGAGGCAGGGTATGCTGAATATCAGACAACAAATATATATAGCTATATATCAGCTACAGCTAATTCATAACAGAACAATATAAGGATGTAATTATTTTCAAATATAAAACATGTTTAAAAATGAAAACTAAATATTATGTTTCTATTCCAAACAAGGGTAAAATTATCAAGCCTAATATGGGACCAAATAAATTTTATTGTTTTCATAAGGGGTTGTTTAAACGTTAACATACGAATATGTTTATACAGCAAATAGGTAAGATATTATAGAGAATATGCTGCAACACTTTCATTATTTTTGTTGGTGCCCAAACACCGCAATCGACTGTGATCCCCTCTATTTACATATGCGAATGTGCGGTTTTGTTTCTATTTGCGGGTAGGGTGTACACTCGTAATTACAGCGTCGGGACAAGTCCCGAGGCGAGACCACATTTCCAGAGATAAAAGTTTCATAGCATCTCTAGATATGTTTGGACGAATTTGGCTTTAAGACGTACTGAAATTCATACTGTATTACAGAATTATTTTGAAACATATTTTAGATGCCACAATTTTCTATGTTCAAATATATAATTAATACAGAAACGTTTTAAATTTTTGCTCTTCAAAGTCTAGCTCAAATGCTATATATAATTGGTTCTGTATATAGGTTAAATTTATTATAACCTTGCTGAGATGAAATATCAGATTGTTTAATGATCGATATTATTAAAAAAAAATGCTGTCGCATTTTAAAAAAAATATAACTATGGCATGTCAATTCTCTGTATACCTAAATAAACTTACTACTTACTTTAGAAGTGACATTATTATTTGTTATATTTTTCTTCATATTCATAAATAGTAACAAATACTACATTTAAACCAATTTTAGGTTTTTATTCCAAAAAATAGAATAGTATCTAAATTCGACCAATTGCTGAGTGATTTGAATTCATTACCGGGCTTTGTCTTACAACCGCGTGGATATTAAAATATATATTTCATTCTCCTGATTAAGTATTGTATTAAGCCCATAACAATCTATCTTTACTACACTAATTAATGATACTCTAGATATTACTTTGTAAGCAGTAACCCTAATGTTAACAAGAAAAAATTGACAAAACTATTTTTTCCCTAAATTTTTAGTGCCAAAGCACTTCTAGTTTTTATTTAACCATGTTTGTCTGCCTATTCTAAATGAACTAGGCCCATATTCATGGTAATACTTTGTCTCACCTAAATAACGATGCGACCCCTGGAGAATTTAATTTATATCTATAAGTAAAAGGTAAAATACATATACATATATATGTACATTGTATTTTACCTTTTACTTATAAGTATAAATAATAATGATTTCTAAGGTTTTAATTATACATTTGTTCCTTAATAAACATAAAAGCTAGGTATTATATTAAAAATTTAAAGAATATAACAATATGCGATAATTTTTAAAAAATATCTAGATTATGAATAAAAAATGTATTTATATGTATGTATATAGAAACTCGTGCACAAGTTTATATGATATCATCGAACATTTCATGAAATGACCAACTAAAATTTACCATGTCATTGAATGTTTTATGCTTTTGTCGTTGACGTTTGTTGATATCGTAGAATAGGATGTCCATAAAATCTATACATGTGATGAACACTAATAATTGGAAGGAATAAAAGAGATGTATTATTTATCAACATAATATGGGCTAAAAATATATTTCTAATTTGTCCTTGCGAGCACGTTTAGAAACAGCTTAATCGCTTTTAATGCTGTATTCAAAATTATTAAAAAAATCAGTAAAAAACGATCTCAAAGCTCACTTAAGAACACACTCACGCTTAAACTTATGTAGAAAACAATATTGTTTACTTTATGATAAAGAAAATAAATATAATTATTATATTATGATATTAGTTACGTTATGTACATATGTCACTCTTTAAAATCTTTTTTCTTATAATTTTTTCACAAAGTTATTCCTAGTGTGAAAATAACACTCTGAAATTTACCATTTTTATTATATTACTTTATACACTTAGTGAAATGGCATTTTCTTCTGCTAAATGATCATTTATTCTGACTAAGTATAATTCTTTACTGTAAAAATTCTCAGTTTCACTCTAGCGACAATTTTTAGAGTAGTTTAATTTTATATATGTATTTAATTTCGTACGAAACTTACGAATTTCGTAATTTCGTACGAAACGAATACATACGCGCAAATTTTAGTTTAGAATGATAAAAAAATGATTTAGTGAGTGATGATTTAGATTAAAATCGGTAGAACTGCTAGCTGTAAATATTGGTCCTCAATAATAGAATTAGGCTTTCCAACTTCGAAAGCTTAAGTAACATCAATCAATTTTATTCAAAGAGTATTGCAAATACTTAGAAAATTAAAATAAAGGATAAGGATTCGTAGAAAGCGGACCCTTAATCGTATTTCTGTCAAA
Organism: Eueides isabella; assembly: GCA_019049475.1. Classification (NCBI taxonomy): domain Eukaryota; kingdom Metazoa; phylum Arthropoda; class Insecta; order Lepidoptera; family Nymphalidae; genus Eueides; species Eueides isabella. The sequence continues at coordinate 8,841,094 of CM032389.1, read as the reverse complement.
GTCCCTATAAGTGGAATTTCATCCGCTTGTTTTTTGTATCGAATGTTGCTCAATTTATTAAAGGTTTTTCTTTGAATCTACTTAAAAATCAATCCTGTCCCGGAGCACTCGTTTCAATCAATCACAGACCGATTGAAAATTCAATCGCAATAAGAGACTGAAGGATTACGTGACTACATTACGATATCTCAAAATAAGAAACATTTTATCATTTTTATTAAGGTCTTAGTAAGCGAGTGGTTGAAATATCCCGGCCTAACGTTATTAACGTGAACGTGACTGTATCTAGTTTTCATTTTCCTATTTTTTATATAGAAAACGTTACCTTTAAATATGAGTTTCGTACTTTGAAGAGGTAAAAACGAAACCCTTATAGGAACACTTTGTTGTCCATGTGTCCGTCTGTCAAGATCATTTATCTCGAGATAGAGCAGAGATATCAAATTAAAATTAATATTAAAATCTCAATTTTGCAGCTCCTTAGTATAAAAAATTAAGCTTATATGTCAATGCAATCAAAAGATACGAGCATTTGTGCACCGTTTTTCCTACATTTTGCTTTAGCTTCGTGGCATAGTCAAAATCTGTAGGATCCTTGAAGTGAGTCATCAATACAAATTAAGAAAAAAAAATAGAAAAGGAAAATTCATAGAAAAAATATTACAACTATATATTTGTAGTTAATTTGGTATAAAATGAATGGCAACCATACAAACGTAACTTTGTCAACGATATTCGCCGCGTAATCAAACCTATAGGATGATTGTTGTACCAATTTAGTAACTGTAGAGCGTGGGATAGCAGCGCAAGTTCACTTCACCCCAACACAGAAATAATTATTGTGTTGAGCTTCACCACTACGTAATGTCATAAAATTTCGACGATAAACGTGGTTCTAAATGGTAAATTTTCTTGACACTGGGTCTTCTGTCTATCCATGCGTAGATACGGGGAAAATAAAGCATGAAGCTAATAGATTGATATATTTGAATATAGCAGTTGCCAATTCTGAAATTAACGGTCATTAAGCAGATTTATAGCATGTAAAACATATATTTTTATTTAAAAACAAGATTTGGTATTGAACTTTAATACTAAATAACGCAGTCGTCTCCTTTGTTTCTTTAGCTTAGGCGAATTATGTGAATTATGTATGATAGTAAATACTCATAATACTGAAGATAAAATAAATATTAAATTCAGACGAGCATGTTTGTAATAAAGAATAAATAGCAATAGATCGCTGTCTCTAATGATGTGATATATTATATCAAACAAAGAAATAGTGTTCTATGAAAACAATCTTGGATATTTTGAAAATAAGCTAAGATGAAATCAATGTTTTAATGGCTAAAAGATAAAACTTATGAGTGTGCAATGTTTTATGAGCGTTTCCAACAGTGTTACTATAAGGGCCGGTCCAGACGATGCGTTTTACGCGCGTATTTTACCTGGTTCGAGTTAAATTATCTGCGTTTTAACGACAGCAACAAACGCCCGTATGCGTATGGATATAATGTATGAGTCTCTAGTACCTCAAGGTCTCATGATTCGAAACACGTGTGCAATGTGTCATCTGGACAGGCTTTTACAACGGATATATAAAATGTAAAATTCACACGAATTGTTGGTCTCATAATTACCTATGGACCTGTTAGTACCTACCTAATTGCATATGGAGTAGTAAATACCATGTGTTTTGGTGAAAGTTATTTAGAAACATCTAATTTGTTCCATAATATTTTGTGGTATAATGGTAAAATAATAAAAATTTACATCTACGAATAAAAGAAGTCCAAGAGGCTAAAAACGCTGCAAATTTTGTAACTTAGTTCATTTGTTTTTATAATGTAATCAATTGAGCAAAAAAGGTAATTTATTAAACATAAAAATATTAAAAAGATTTTCAGACAATCAACAAAGATTTTAAGATCATATCTCTTTATAGCTCCACTCTATACCCTGCATGACAGAGTAGGCAGAGAAAAGCTGCAAATTTGGAGTGCTTAAACGCTCCGTTGCTATCATGATACTTTCGTGCCCGTTCTGGGAAAAAATTAAACAAAAGAGAGTTTGAACACACAACTTGTAGCATATTGTGTGTGTGACCTTGCGCCACGAGAGGACTCTAATACGATAGTAATTTGATAAAATTCATTCTATATCTTCACTTTAAGCACAAAATATTTAAAATATGTATATTATACATGTACGTTCACTAAAATACGCTCCAATCAACGTATAAATATTAATTTGACGTATCGTATTTGCAAATGGATTCACATTCAACACGATCGCAATCTCACTCGAAAGCGCGTGCAACTCGCTGTGTAGTGCACACGATAGCCATCTTAGACCGATATGCAGTTAATAATGTAACGCGATAAATAATGCAGGTGGAATACCACTCGACTCCTACATGTACTAGGAAACGCACACACTAAGTCACGATTGTCTTACGAAAGTGGAATTTTAATATGTAACGGTTTTTGTTAAATTTACCGGAATAGCCAAATTTGGTTTTTTAAATGTATTGTCGAAAAAAAACATTGTCACTAAATTCTTATTTTGTCATCCTATTCGTGCTCATACTATACACTATATTTATTGTTTTGGGTCAAATACATTTTCTATGATAAAATTTTGTCTAGTGAGTTATGCAACGTTATAACTATGTAGTATAGGTATATAATATTAACAATATTTATGACAAATCAATCATGGCTTGGAAAAATTTAAATTTTCACTACTTATTGTTACAGTCATTCTAGCACTTTAACTGCTGATCTCATTTTTATATAATAAAGTAAACTATACTAAAGTGTTCTAAAAAACCACCGCAATGTCTTCGTTATTTGATTAAAAAACCACTCAAATAATAAATAAATACATATTAATAAGTAAAATTTTAATAAAAAGTTAAAATGTTTTAAGATATTTGTCGTTCCTACGCGCGAGTATTAGCTTGTTAAGTATTAAACGCAATGCACTTCCTAAACGTTAAGTAATGTTGTATTAGAAATGAATTAAGATAAATTGCTGTGTGGGTATATTGTTGCAGCCCGTTCGCTGTGTCGAGAAGAATTATGGGAACTTCCTTAAAATTTATCTGTTAGTTAGTTTCATTTATGATATACTTGCGTTATTAATTATTGCAGTAAACAGTATAAGATGTATATATTTTAAAGATAGAAATATTACAATAAAAATATTTAAGTATAAAGAAGTACTTTCGGTAGTGGAAGTATAAGAATATGTTACTGTGTTCTCCACTCACTAAAAATAATTAAGAAAAGAATAAAAATATTATTTTTTTAAGTAAGGCTTTGTTTGTTATTACGTGTACAGTTTGCTAGCACATGCTGTTTTATTCACTATGACGTCAATTCTTGAATTGTTCAATTTGAACTCTAATTAAAGTGTTTAAGATTTATTTACATAACAATTTTTTTTAAGATTTTATGTAGATACGTAAGGAGAAAAGATAGAACTCATTATATCCAGGATAACCAGGGAGAAAATCTAGTATTAAAACTCTCCGTTCTCGACTTTCCACCTGATTTCCGGATACTGTGTGTTTACTGACGAAACTCGACTCCACACTTGTCAGTCTGAGTGGGGAAATAAAACAATAATAAAGTCATAGCCATAAAGGCTCTATAAAACATTTTAAATTATATCTTATCATAATAACGATAACATTAGAAAGATTTATAATAAAGATTAAATAAAATATGCTATCACTACTTTATATAGCCTTTGTTTCATTTAAAATATAGCCGCAAGCAAAAGTTAATTTAGTTTTAACTTGACTACTAATTTATAAAATGGTTGGGTCTTTAAAGAAATTACTTGAGTAGCAAAAATTTATTTATATTTTTAACTGTTTTAACAAAATGTTCCTGGCGCTTCCAGTATCTGTGGTCTAGACAAGAAAGTGCTGAAAAAAGTAGAGCCATCATTGCGCTATAATGAATTTTTGAGTGGGCACTCAAACTTCAACTCGAGTACCTCTGCTTTAGAGATGAGGCAGTAAATTATTGTTTTTACTATCTTTTAAAATATTAAAAAATACAAATTTATGTTTATAACGCCGCGCCGTCGTTGCTTAGTTAGGGTTTGAGTTTAGGTCTGAGAAAACATATTTTAAAATCGATAATGATACTATAAATCAAATAATATGTCAATATTTATAATATTAGCATATATACTACAAGTAAAAGCTAAAAAAGCTTTCCATAAAAAAAATATTCATAAATTCGTATATGTGCCATATTCTCCTCATTGGTGATTCACATTTATGCATCATAATAAAATAGTTAAACACCATAAAATTATTTTTATTGGCCATCATCCACGCACGAGTAGTGCACTAAATTAAATTATTCAATGTTTATTAAATTTTAGTTGGCTACAAAAACATATTTTGAAACTGTTACACACTATAATGAACTGAACCAGCCTCCGCCAAATGACCCGCTTGTAATTGAAAGCAAATTGTTAATGGGGTTTTATTTTTCCTTCGCATTTTATAGACTTTGTGGGTGGCGTTGGATAAAAGAAACTTTGATGACATGAATATGACTTAAGTTTCTACTATTCACTCAGTAATAGCGCCACGTTGTGCTTTGAAAGAAATTAAGAAATGACGGCACACGAGATCAGCGTAAATGATAAAATAATAGAACAAGCGAATGAAGGGGTATATTTGGGAAGTTTGTTTAGTAGAAATGGGACGTACGAAATGAATATGGAAAGGCGTATTGCTGTCGGTAGCAGAGTTAACGATACCTTAGCTGAATTGATGAGTCGGGAGTCGGTGAAACGTCAGCACAGTTGTATGTGTGGCAGTACAGAACACTGTGTTGGCATTGACGTTGTTTTTTCATTCTTTTACAACACAGGTTACAATAGTATATCTCTTGTCAAGATAAGTGGAGTCAGATTAGGTCATCGAATTTACAATTAAGCTATACCTATTGGGTAAGAAGCAATTTTGAGTATGAGTCAAATGATGCTCAGAAAGGTAGGTACTAGTTATATGCAAAAGGCGAAAAGCATAAGCGAACACCGTAGCATTTGGCACTCTCTGGTTTTCTCGCTAGGCGTGAAACTAAGACAAAAAAGCTTCATACTGTAACCAATATAAATCAGAGCAAGCAGAGAAAACTAAGTGTTTATCTTAAGAAACTTTGTTTCCCTTTTCTCGCCTAATTTTCAAGACATTGCGTGTTTATTGTTGGAATTCAACCCTTCGGTTAGTCTTGATATCGAGGAAATGAAAACAATTAATTTCCTCGATATTTATTAAGCTGCGGATCTTCTAATCCAGTCATCGTGTTTACACTTACAAGCTTTACTATTGCCTGCCTGCCCTGCGTTGCTCTACTCTGAAAAGAAAGATATCATTACTAAAATTTTGTTACACAGTTCACTGTAATGTGTGTATGTTTAAATAAATAAATAAAGCATTTTTTTTCCTAACTATTAAATTGCTTATTTAATCAAACAAATCATGGTATCATGTCATTCCACTGTTCATATCGTTATATATTTGTAAATTTAAGCTTACTTTATGAAATTCAATATTATTTATGAAGTATTTTTAATTAAATTTTATAACTGGATGTTATTTTTCACTTATATAAATAATAATTAAATTACCAAATTAAAGCTTTGCGTCTTTTTGGAAACATTTCGGTTAAAATGCTTCATTTAACTCTTATTGATTCTCGCGGTTCGTTACGAATGCAAAAACTCCTATTAGACATTCCTTGAGGAGCTTTGATATGCAAATCGCGGAATGGACTCCAAACTGAAACAATAGATTCACTGTTACATTAATCATGAAAAAGGGATTTCTTTCTGACATTATAAAATATTACCCAAGTCTGCCTCCTTGGTACAGATATAGCGATTTTTTATTTTTTGTAAGTAAACGGAAAAGGGTCTATTGTTGAGTAATAATTTTGTTCACTTAATTCTTTTAGTGTTGGATTATATACAATATTATAATTACGATAAAACCGCGCAATTAGACATGATAAGGCAAATCAAGAGAAAGTATCAAAATCATAAAAAAGGCAAATGTAATTTAAATATATATTTACCCAAAAATAAACATCAGCCAAAACTAAATATTTTTGTAGCTTTTAATGAAGCTTTATCTAATCAACTTCGATGATTTAAATACTAATGGTAGCCTAAAATATTTTTGTCAGCTTTAAAATTATGAACGGAATGTTTATCATTTTTATCCGATCAAACTTATTATACATTTTTTTCCTGTTTAGTATTTGTAATACAGCTCAGCTAACAATAAAATTAAATAACAAGAACTGACTTCTGAGATTATACATTACGGGTGTCCAGTCATATCGAGTGTCCCGTGGGAAGCGTGAAAGAAGTGTCGATTGTCGAATGTCGCGTGATCCCGATCCAGATTCCAATGTCGAGTACCGAGTGTTATGTACCAAGTGTCGAAATATGGATGTCGAGTGACGATAGATATAATATCTTGATACATGCAAGATTCGAGACTTGATGTAGTTGGAATCCCAAGTTGCAAGAGCCGAGTTCCGAGTGACTAGAGTCGAATAATAACATGCAAATATTGCCGAGTGTCGTGCTGACCGGTGTCAAGTATTATGTGTAGTATCGAGTGTGTGACCATGTTCAGTTCCATCACCAAACAAGAAATGCATACAGAAATCAGTGCAAAGTAGCAAGAGAATAAAAACGGACTGTCTTAACACTCAACAAGATTTCTTACGCAGAAAATTATACACAGATAGTACTTTAAGTAATTAATGGTGCCCAATCTATAGTGTAAGGGATTTTTTTTTTTATGGACGAGACTTGGCAAACGAGCGTACGGGTCACCTGATGGTAAGTGATCACCGTCGCCCACGGCCCCGTATAGCACCAGACGAGCTACAGGAGCGTTGCCGGTCTGTAAGGTGGATGGGCAACTTGGCCCGGCATTACCCAATGCGAAACGCAGTGGCCGATGCCACTACTTAACGCCGGTTTTAAATGCCGGGGTGGTAATGATCCGGTTGAGTCTGCCCATGCGTGTTGCCATTGCTGACTACGTGACTCTCCCACACGTAAAAGGGGTATTCTCCGTCAAGCCCTGTTTATTTTCCTTTATCCAAGTATTCTTTGTCCGTCTGGCTTAGAATACAGCAAACTTTTGGGTGCTCTGGTTACGTCCACGTCCAATTTGAATAGTTTCAATTATATTTGCTCATGGCTATACCGATTACACCTTTTTTTAACACTGCACTAACAATTCTTAGCAGTATAGAGTTAGATTTAATTTTAACTTAAGTTATTGCAGAAGGTACATTGTTGTCTTACTAAAATTGAACAGAAAGTATATTTAGTTCTTTTGAAACTTTTAGATATTTTGTTTTCGTTGCATTTTCTTATAACCTAGCTTTTTAAGGTGACTTTCACTGCGATGGCTAAATATTTTCCAAGAAAGACACATTTTTTTCCTATCGAGTCCACTTCATCTGTATATCCTTACACTTTACTTGTTTGTAATGTATGTTACCAACAGTTTTGATTTTAACATCGCGGATTTTTTGACAATAGAACATCTTCTTATCTGAGGTGAGCCGATTTCAAAGAGCAGTGAAAAGTAAATTAAGTCGAAATAAAGAAACTAATTGTGTGTGTGTGTGTGATTATATGTTGTTTTTTCTATAAAAGTCATGTAATTTTTGTCTACTCCTATATTTTTACACAATCACCTTATGATTAAATAGCAACAACGCAACTCTTAAAACGCATTTCATACAAATTGTAGCATCTAGTATTTTTTTATTAAAATCCACGCCAGGGTAAATAGAAGAAATTTGGGAACCTACTGTTGAGAAACTACGTTCCGTTTCCCACTTTCTGCCGAATTTGAGGCATTGCGTGTTTAATTTGGAGAAAGATTTGGAGTGGAACTAAACCTCGCGTTTTTTCCTGTTACCAGAGCAAACATATATAAAGATATATCAAAATAAAGAAAGAGATATAATAAAAATATATAAGAAACATTTTAAAATTAATGATTTTTAAAATTAAAGTTTCAACATTTTCATAAAACTCAAAGGTTCAGTGAACACTTACAATTGTGAAATATTCAAGCCTAGTAGATATAATTCCAGTAGATGACTTAAAAGAGAGATTTATTTATAGATATTTTAAATTGATTCTTTATTATTGAAAACAGATTTAAGATGTTTAGTTTAATTTATTTATCGTTTTAATTTTTTTACAGAAGAAATTATAAAAAATCTTACACAAAAACCTTCTCAAAGTATGTTACGATAATTAAACCCAATTTCAAAACCAATATACTTGATGATTGTGCTTTTTGTGTCAAACGTTTAAACCTAAAATCTTAATTTAATCGAATGAGATAATTTCTGTTTTTGTTTTGGTTAAAGGCCGTCAAAATGTTCTTAGAGCTCGTTATCTAGTAAAAATAGCGTTCTGCATGTGAGAACTGCAAAATTACCACGTGTGTCCAGAAAACAACTTTCTGTGCCAAACACTATAATGCAATCATAATTATTTATATAATGTTTTTTTATACTTGATTTTAAGATTTAATTTATTTCATTTTTAAAATTTAATTTATTTCATTTTTAAAAGTTCCAATAAAAAAATAAAAGCTTGTTATTTTCATATCCTATTTACATTGCTAAATAACGCCTCATTCTTTGTTTTTTACAATATTTAACTTTATATACCTGTCGTGGCGCAGCGTCACAAACGTGTGACTGCAAACAACAAGTTCTGGGTTCGAGGAAATGAAATATTTAATATTTTCAAATTAAATATTTAATGTTTTCATTTCTTCGCTCTGGTAACAAGAAAGAGCGCGTCGTTAAGTCCCGTCACTCAACATGAAATGCCTCAATTTCGGCAGAAAGTTAAGAACAGAAGGGGAACGGAGTGTTTTATCACTAGGTTCTCAAGTTCCCTCTGCCTACCCTGCCATATGCGGGATACAACGTGAAGCTGAGTAAAACTTTATATTTCATTATATTTTTGGTAAAATATTATATTTTTTTATAGTATTACAATAACAGAAGCAACAAACAACATTAACATCTTTAAATATATACTTACGTTCCAATCTCGATAATAATGACCCAGCCCACACGTCCATGTAATAATTTTCTACCCTCATGACGCCGGGTTAATATTGTATTTTATTGTCGAACTCAAGATTCGGTGACCGTTGTTTATACTTCGAAGTTTACTCTCATGTCGTACATTTTTGTAAAGCAAATTTTTATTTAAATTGTAACAATGTTCCTTAGCCGTAAAAGTAAGCCGAAATTTATAAAGCATATAATACAATTAAATGCCCTTTTTAATATAATGCTATTTTTTTTAGCTTTACGCTGTATCCCGCACGAGATAGGGTAAGCAGAGGGAACCCGGGAACCTAGTGTAAATAAAAACACTCCGTTCCCCACTTTCCACCTAATTTGAGGAATTGTGTGTTGAGTGGAGGAACTCAACGCCGCGCTTTTGCCTTATTTCCAGAGCGAAGAAATGAAACATTAAATATTTTAAATTGAAAATATTAAATATTTCATTTCCTCGACTGGGGATCGAACCCAGAACCTGTCGGTTACAGTCGCACTCTTGTGCTGCTGCGCCACGACAGGCCTCTATTATCTATATAATGCTATTAATTATATTTTGTTATTTTTCTTACTTATAATAGAATAAAATGTTATCTATATTTAAGATAAATTCTCGTTTGATTAAAACAATTTATATAAATAATTGTCTATATTAAAAAAAATATAATCAGAGTGCAATGTATCAACATTTTAAAATAAACACCAAAAATATACATGCTAGTTTTAAAACTACATTAGTTTTGTTAGTGGTAGTAAATTAGTGATGTATAACTTGATTTTATATTTTCAAGTTTTGCATTATTACCTTATGTATTTTTCGCACTAAAAATATAAGGTACAGTAGACCTCAATATTTGATGTTAATTTTAGCTTGATATTTCTTGGAGTTTACGTAGCTCTAGTTATTTTTTTTTGAACGAAAGACAATTTTAAAAATATAATATAATTAAAATTTTCTGTCTTTGTATCTAATGGCGGTTTTTGCTGGATTATATGTTTATAACATTACAATCCAAGATCTATTGAATGAATTGAAGTAATTCAGCTGTCTTGAATTTTAACTCTATTGTGAAAGCACTCTTACCATTCATGCGACATCGAACGAAGGTATGCTTCCTGTTTCGGGCAGGGTACAAATAATTCCACTTAGCGCGGTCACCTTTGTATTTTGATAATTGAATGCCGGTACACTAATGCGTGACAAAAGCCCAAAGGAAACTATAATGTGAGCAACCGTTGCCACATTTGTTTTATCGTTGAATATGTTTTGTTTTTGATGGGCTTTTTGGGTATTTTATATTATCTTATAGGCCGTTTGCTGGTAGTCCCTCGATCTATATGTAAAGCTTCCTGTTAATGTTCTTTTTGGTGATCTAATATATGGATTAATGTATTTTCACTATACTTTCTAAACAAAATATATTGTTATGATAGAGAGAGGAAATCTTTAATGTTATGATTAGGGTTCAGTAGCTTAATAGCAAAAATTGGACCCGTAATGTGCTGTACGAAAATACTAACAAGTGTCTAATGTGATAGTTATTTTTTACATGAATATTTATACAATTTATTATACTATCACTTGGAAAAGTATACAGCAATTTTCAAACATAAAGTAAGGCAATTCTTGTAAAAGCAGTAACGGGGCCACACACGATCAAAGGAAGAAATAAAAATGTTTAACTATAAAAGTGCTGTTTTTAGGAATAGCGTTCGATTCTTCTGTTTTCACCGTTGTGATAATAAATACATCTGCGGCTAACAATTCATTTGGATACTTGGAAGTGACTATTAAAAGTGTAGTTGAAACGTTTATAGCTTGTATTATCATTAAATAGTATTATAAAATTCATTTAACGATATTATTTATTTTTTATTACTACTTAATTATGTATTTACAAAAACTTTGGATTTTGGAGGTTTTAAGTAAATCACGTTGCCGTTTAAAACTTTTAATTATTTTTTTTTCTCCATTTTTGATATAAAACAATTATTTATATATAATTCAAAAGAGAAACGAACCCATAACTATCGCGATTACAATCAGAAGCTATTCCATCGCACAATAATGCCCACAGTATCATCAGCCCATGAAATTGTTTCCATGTTCTATGTATGTACATATGTAGACAATTTTATCGATATCATATGACAATGCTATCAAATAAAGAATGGGTTTTCAATCTGATACGATCACGCGATGTTGTTTATCTCCCTATATACTAAAAACTTTATGTCTTTGTACGTGGCATGTGGTGGTTTTACAAGTGTATATAGTATTTATATTACTATTCAAATTATTCATTGAATTTTGATGAACTCGTAGTTGAAATATATATGTTTTTTTGAACTAATTATAATCACACGACCATTAATACCAATAACATAAGCAAAAATAAATTATCGAGATTAAATGGTTAAATATATTTGATCGATATGGTAACAAAATATCGAAGATAATTTACAATTGCCAAATATTTTTTACATTGTCGTATATCGTTATTGAAATACGTGCGTGAATATTCAGTACGTGAACAATTACCTTTTAAATAATAAATTACGCTTATTGTATAAAAGAACTACGAATCTCACGTAACATTACTACAGAACTCTTTTATGTTCGAGAAACAACGGTACGGGGCAGCTTCATTTCCATTGCTCACATCCGACATTTATATTATTGTACTATCTGGATAGAATTGGAGAAATTTAAACTATTATCTTCATGTAAACCAATACATATTTCTGTTTCAGAAATGTCATACCAGTCAACGGCCAAGCCACATAAAATTTTACTTTATTGATCAAAAAAATCGAACCTAGCTAGGCTTTACTTAGAGACTACTTTTAAAGAGTAAATCCTACTGTGAGCATAATAGTGAAATCCATCTCAACTCTGGATTTTATTATTTGGATTTTCATGTTGTGGTAAGATTATCGTCACATTAGGTTCTCTATATCGACCAAAGTATCTATGTATATGTAAAATGAAGTGCGAAAAAAATATTTCAAGGTTGAAAGTCAAAATAATGTTTGATATTACTTTTATTTTTTTAAACATATATTATATTAATTAATAACAATAAAGAATAGAGTTATTTCTTAGAATATCGGTTGCATAATTGAGGTGTGGGTATTTTTATTAAAGTGATACAATAGCGAAAGCAATTTTGAGATTTTAAATATGAATTGTTTTCAATTATTTCGTATAATGATTATAATGATAATAAAATCTTTTATAACTAAGAGGCAGGTAATAAAGTATAAAGAACATTAACATTCATAGTTGAAATATTGCCAAATGGACAACGGACGGTAAATTAGAAAATTAAACTAAATTTTCGTCTAGTCACAACGAGAACGCACCTTAAGGCGCCAGGAAATAAGGTCCACTGTCCCCACCCCCAGGCATGCTGAGATTAATTCACTGAATAAATAAAAGTCAGCGGATTAGGCCAAAGTCGTTTCCTCCCTCTTAAGCTGACCTCGCGTGCTTTGTGGAAAAATGTCCACATAAATAAAATTTGTACGAATCAAAGTGGCGGTCCAATGAATAATTAGGTAATTGTTAGATTTCTCTGAATAAATGGCTACAATAAGATCTAAATTACTGATAGCTATTTGGTAGTTATTTACTACTCGTGAAATTATATAATACGTATAAAAGTGAATAGAAAAGTAAATGATAAGCCATAATTATTACAAACAAAGTTCATCATTGTCGTAACCATTTTATAGGTAGGTACGCAACGTGCAATCAACTGTATTTAACTTATATGATGTAGAATCTCTATTGTAAAGTTTCTATGAAAAGGGACTAATCACTATATAAAACATTAATTTTCTAGCTTTAAAAGGGTCATATCTAGTTAGAAATACTATGAAAGCTAACAGATTGTAATTACAACTGCGGGATTATGGGACGTACTCGTATATTATAACGTAGCGTGGTAATCTGTGTCTGATTAGTAACTTAAATGTTACTTATTGTTTCTTTTTTTTTCTGACGTTACAGATTTATTTTAATTAATATAATTAAATAGTATTATATATTAAAGCCTATATGTAATAAATACTCTTATTATATAATAATATGAAGTAAATCGTGCAATGGGATTTTATATCACACGTGTTTTGATCTGAGGAAGTGTGTTGGTAGTTTTTTAACGTTAAATATCCATTTATTATTACTTCACAAATTATTAAAATAATTTTTATCCTATTTTAATATTTTGGAAGAAAGTACACAGTGAATTGTCACTTAGTTATGTCGGATACTAGAAACATTATTACTTTAGGCTGGTAACCACACAAAGCTTAACGGTATTATAAATAGACTCACAACTTTAAGCACTACAGACCACCTTCAATCTAACGGCTTAAGAATAGAGGCATTTAGAATTTTTATAGCTAATACTTACTTTAGTTGATATTCTTTAATGGTGTTATCTGTTTTCCTTTTATAAGTTTGAATAACAATTATAGATAATAAATCAAAAATTAATGATAAAATTTTACTAATGTAATTAATCCGAGTACAGACAAAACATTATAGAAAAGAAAATTATTTTCGTTAGGATTAATGGAAAATTGTTAGCGTGTAATTCAACAAGCGAACTTCGAAAGTTATATTTAAGAAATTTCTTTGATCTTTAATCTTTGATAGTCTTTTACATCTTATAATTTTTGAACAACTGTAAAATAAAGAAATCTTAAGAATATTTTATACGCAAAATTCGTTCGTTTTCTACTCACGTTAAACCAATCTCATTTAGCATTCCGTTTGTAAATAATTGACGAAAGATAGTATAGTGAAAGAAAGAAGTAAAAGATTGTCGCCGCTTTAGTTTTATACTTTACATATCCTGTATTTAGCAAAACAGTCAGAGAAACACTAGTAATAAAATACTGCAGTTCCCTTCTTCCAATTCAGGAAATTATTAGATACTTATTATATTATGGGTGTAGCTCACCGCTACGCTACGAATAATCAGTTACCTGCGTCCACGTATGTCGATATCCAGATCGAACCCACGTTTATCTAGTTCACAATTAGTTTCTTCGTCACTGTGCCACATTAGACTTACAAAATGATTTGCTTTATAATATTTAAAATGTTGCTTTATAGGGAGCTTCTGATATTTGCCTGATATGATTACACACTTCAGTTCCTTTTCCGCTGAGCGGCCAATTCATTAACGGTTAGATCAACTGTAAAGTGGCGGATGCATTTGTAAACTTTTTTTAATAATTTTAGACAATAGTATATTTTTCTATCACAATTTAATATAAGTGATCTTGCAATGTTTTAATAATCATAATATAAATACTAATAGATATATATATATATATATATATATATATATATATATATATATATATATATATATATATATATATATATATATATATATATATATATATATATATATATATATATATATATATATATATATATATATATATATATATATATATATATATATATATTACAATAAAACATTATTACAATAATTAATTAAATTTTAATTTAAAACAAATTTGCTTAGACGAAACACTGTACTTTCCTCTTTTTTTAACAAAAGAATGGTCTGTCACGGAATCCTAATTGTAAAGCTTTGGTTTTTTACTCATTAGGGAGTAGAATACCGGATTAAAAAAAGGCTTTTAAAAATTCCACAACATCCGACTACGAGAGCGTCATTAAGATTTCAGCTTAGGGCATGTATGAAACAATTATTCTACACGTTATAAACTGGGTAAATTAATTATTTATATGTTGTTTGCCGTTTATGTTTGCTTTGATTTATATTTGTATAATTAAAACATTCTTTTATATTAGCACGTTGTAGTCGGAACCTATTATATATACTTTTTGCTAAATTGGAGGCTATGCGTGTTGAGTGGCGGAACTCAACGCCGTGCTTTGCCTTGTTACGAGAGCGAAGAAATGAAAATATAATATGTTAAATTTCGTTGATTGGGAATTGAACCCACAGCTTATCGCGTTAACGGTCGCACGTTTGGGTCCCTGCGCCAAGACGGCCTGTCTGCAGGATAATTAATATACCTAAATATAAAAATAACCCTAAAAATGTTAAAGAAATTAATTGAACAATAAAAATAGTGCTATTTTTTTTATCACACAAAAAATACGAGTAGAACTTCGACTTTTGCCAAGCAAATTCCAATTGCATTTAAGCACATTTCATGGTGGATCCAAAGCCGTGAGATGTTTAACCAGCTAGGAATTAAATTATGTTATTTTTTTTTCGCTCCATATACAACTCCAATAATTCTAGACCTGCTGAATAGAGAAATTCAACGCCACGTTTTGTAATCTTAGAAGAGTGATAAAATGAAGAAATATAAACTATTTAAATAAAAACATTGCATAACATTTAATAGAAAAGTAGAAGCTAAATAGTCATTAGGACTGAAATATATAAATAGGTAATAAATTCTCTAAATAATGATAAATTTCACATTAAAACAACATGTACTTTAGAGCGACGCAAATATCGTCTGGCTGATGGGCATGAAAACATTTTGGCCCTTTTAGACTTTGGTACCCACTGGATTAAAAAAGAAAGCAGTCAGTCAGTCAGTTATACTTTGGCAATAATACTTGAGAAATAAAAACTATATAATACTTTATTTGTAATGAATATAGAATTTTCAATGCTAGAAGCATCGAAAATAATATTCAGTCACGTGTAATTCAGTTCACTTTCGAATAGAAATCAAAATTGTTGTGACGTGGTCTGTCGGCACGCAGTCGTACACCGGTGGTCTAGATCGTTGCATTATCACAAATTGCATTAAGGCCACGTTTTACGGCCATGGGCTGTAGAATATGATAATATTTCAGATGAAGTTGTTATTTCCTATTATTTAGATGTGCTAAAAATATTTTATTGGTTAAAAAAAAGTTGAACGCTGAGTATATAGGTTTAAAGAAGTAGTTTTTAAACCTATATACTCAGCTTCACGCTGTATCCCGCACATGGCAGGGTAGGCATATGGAACTTGGTAGCCTAGTATTAAGACACGCTGTTCCACTTCCGTTCCTCACTTTTCGCCGAATTTGAGGCTTTGCGTTCGAGGCTTGTCGTGGCAACGGCATAAGCGTGTGACTGTAACCGACAGGTTATGGGTTCGATCCCCACTCGGGGAAATGAAATATTTAATATTTTCCATTTAAATATTTAATGCTTTCATTTCTTCGCTCTGGTACAGGGCAAATCGCGGCGTTGAGTTACGCCACTTAACACGAAATGCCTTAAACCTATATATTAAAGGGGATCCATTCTTAACGTAGATGGGATAATTTCCATGGCACTTTACAGGGAACCTGTATGAGGCTGACGCTCTCTCCGCAAACAAAAAATCTCAATTGTAAGCAGCATAGCGGATTGTAGCAGTAGGAGCTATGCGGGAAAACCATATATTGTCGTCACACTCTTGCGGGCGATCCATTATGGGAGTGCTCGCCAGAGTTCACAGGTTTTGTGTGAGTGGTCACGACGTCGGCAACCATTGAAAGAGACTATTATGCGGAAAGAAGAAGTGTGGATGAAGCCCTGATTTGGCAATGGAAAGAGGACCTTGGAAGTAGGAAAATGCGCTATCGGATTCAACTTTCATTTTATATACTCGTCTGTTAATTTGTTTCCCCCAGCATTTAGTGTTTGTTTTATTTACATAATTCATTTAATAAAAAGTGTCTATTACAAGTATTTTAATTTTACTTCCTTCCTTTTTTGCCGATTTTTACAACATTTTCATTAACTTTACTGAAGTTTTACATATTGAGATATTGTCTTAAAAGTAATCATGATATTAGAACTAGAAAGTATTTGAGATTAGTACACAAAATTATATAATACAAACGGGCAGAACGCTAGTATAAATTTTAACATAACATTTGGTAAAACAAATTTTAATATAAACTTTGTTAAACTTTTTAGTATGGGATTCTCTGTGACCTTCAAATTAAATAGAAAAAAAAACTTCAATCAAATAATGATGTTGTTTCATCTTCTCTTCCCTTATATTTAACTCCACGTGAATACACTTTAATAATCACTGTAGTATACTTAACAAATATTTTCTGTACCGCAGTACCGCATTTCATTTCTTTCGCTTGACAATAATATCGACCGAAGAAGCAGAACCGATCATAAAATGCACGACGTTCGGAAGACAAGTCTCTTCAATCAATCACAGACTAATCGAAAATTCCAACTCAATAAGTCGAGAGGCGATCTGGGGCGGCTTATGTGTCTCATTATTAGATATTACCCGGATAAATGTAAGCGTTCGCGAGTAGATCCTTTTATTTCTCCACGATCAAAGGCAACTACAGATGACTACATTAAAGGATCTAGCAGTAACGATGGCGGAACGGAACGGGATTCTATTTCGTATTGTCGATTGAAAACTTAATGTTCCATTTCGCGATTACAAACTGAGAAATATATAGCACTAATCCAATGTTCAAAAGTGCTAAGTAAACATTGCAAGCAGGTACTCCTTTATCGCATTAAATATATCTTCCATTGGGAAATAAACTTGAAATAAACGTATCTGGTTTATTGAGTGTCCTTATGTGCATTTTATCTTGAGTTACAATACATTTTTAAATAGCATTTGAATGTTCGCATACATATTAATCAGTCGTTCGCCAAGCTTTTGCCTGTAAAGCTTATGTTGTTTTATTTCAGTGATAAGCATTTTCTTATTAGTTCATGTTTAAACATTTTGGTCATGTTGAGTCTCCTTTTTTTTTATTTATTCAAATAATCTTGAAAAAAATAGTTTACTTAGTTTTAATTTAATGATAATGGCTCCATGGCTATGTAATTATAGTACATTATATAAGCTGACTTATATGACGTGGTTTATATTCATTTTAGATAAAGAATTATTAATTAACGAATAAAAGGGCGAAGATAAGAAATTGTATCCTCAATTATAATAATGAATGTTGACTGCTCAAAGTCACCGTGACTTGACTAGTGCCCCCAAATTATCACACGTGTGTTTCTGTAAGATATTACGTTAATACATGTCAGGGTGTGACCCAAGGGGTGCCATTTTATTGAAGGAAGAGCGTCGAGAGGTCGGAAACGATAAGAAATGTGGAAATAAAGGATTTTTCTAGTAACTTTCTTATTTGACACCAGTTGATTATCAGAATATGTCGAAATTTGTTCTATATTTTTGTTCTACATGTTTATTTTTTTATATATTTTAACCATATTTTTTGTCTCTTTTATACATAAAAAATATGTTATATATTTTTAATGTATTTAATTAAATACTTTATTTTTAATACGCGTACACAGGTTCAATTAAAGTAAAACAGCTATTTAAAAAGTTTTAAGGTCGTTAATGAACCATAAAATGTATTTAATCTTCCATAACTATTTGTTTAAGGGAGAGGGTTAACAACCCCTTTGATTCTAATTAGATCCCCTATGCACATTTACTGTTAGAACAGTGTAACACGTACATATATGCTGAAAATTTAAATTTAAATTAGTAAAGACAATTTGAAATGGGAATGGGACCCACAACCTATAGCATTTACAGTGAGACGCTTATTCCATACGCTACGACAGGCTTCTGGATATTTCATACTGTAAAAAACTTAACATGATAGTAATACATCACATACTCAAGAAATGTCGATGTTAAGTGAGAATGAAACCAGTAATCATTACGTTCGACTCCGAACGACAGCAGCATTTCATTATTTTGTTTATATTTACATTATAAGGGAAGAGGGGTTTGCAATTAGTATGAATTCAACAATTCTCTTTTTTGAATAGTAAATGGCTATTTAAATGGAATGCAAAGGGATATCTTAGAAGATATCATAGTCTAACAATACTGGAACAGAGTGTCCGTCGCGCCGGCATCGTAGCGGGAAGGGGCGACTGGCGAAGGGCGCGATACCAACGATTAATACGATATTATGAAACACGTTCATCTCAGTAGTGACTAGTTTAGATTGACAAACATGTGAAGTGTCAGATAAAGTGCGGTCAGAATTACCAGGCTTTTAGAATCTGTCATGTGTGTGTCATATCTTTGTTTCTTCTACGAGACTATGCCGGCAAAGCCGCATGTAAAAACAAGCGTACTACATAGTTATTAAAAGAAACTGTAAGAGTAGACCCTATAGTCTTGAATTTAAAAAAATATATACAATCAAAAAAATTACAATATAAAATAACTACACCTAAAACGAACGGAAATGCGCATTATAATTTTTGTAATAATTATAATCTTCCGCTCTGAAGATTCGACACAAAGGAAAAATTTACATATTTCTTTATGCAAAGTCTATTGTCCCAGCAAATTAGATATTGAACGAGCTTAATCATTACGGTGAAATTGCTTTAAATAATTATAGGTCTCTCGTCTAATCTTCAAATGCAACGTTACGTTACATAATTTTTGTATTCACCTTTTAAAATAAGGATAAGTGTTAATTTGAACTATGATTGATAATTATTTGACTCAACTATAATCATATCTATATATGTATGATCTTGAAGTAATATATTAATATATTTTATTCTCTTACGTAGATAATTTTAGGGATGAGTTGGATATATATATATATAAATAATAGTATTATACGATTTTTGTATATATATATATATATATATACATATATATATATATATATATATATATATATATATATATATATATATATATATATATATATATATATATATATATATATATATATATATATATATATATATATATATATATATATATATATATATATATATATATATAAAATTGACTTCGCAGCTATTAACTGGTTTTAATTATCTTTTACTTCCAAAAGTACATTATCGAAGTACAAAAGTATTGATTAACTTTCTATAGATTTGTAATGAAATTTAATTTTATTGTAATTGCTTTACGATTAATCTGAAATCTTAGAATTGGATGAATGGATTTATTTTAACGAGGATTGAAGGTAACAAGCCTTCTTCAGATTACATTTACAAAACAAAAAAGCAAAAAGAAATGTAAAAAAGATAAGTTACGACGAATTTTACAGATTGTATAACATGGTCGATTCTTGTATGACTGTGAATTGTATAATTTTGTCAATGGGTATAGTAAATATATAAATTTAGTACAAAACTAGATATAATTCTTCAGAATATCCAATAGAAATTATATCTGTATTCATAAGCGTAACAGAGTGCTGTCACATATTGCAAATATACCAACCGTATTAACAAAGAGATTCGCCGAACCCCATTTTCTCTATTGCTAATGTTAAAGAGCAGTCATAAAGCATATTAATGCGGGACAATTTAAACCGAGTCAAATTTTATTTATCCCTGAGGACAATTTCCTCTCGTCAAGTGACGGCCACCCGGCATTTAGTATAATGAGAAAACGACCAAATCAACACCGACTAAATTAGACGCAAGCAGTGTAAGGCTTACATGTAACTGAAAATAAATATTTAAACTTAGAAGTTAAAATATTTTAGTGAAAAAAAGAATAATAACTTTCGGCAATGTATTGAATTTACTTTGTATAAATATTAGCACTAATGTGGATTAATTTATTATAATGTTTCTTTGAAATTATTGGGTATAAGGTTTTTAAACTTTACATTGCATTTCGTATTTGGTATGGTAAGCACGTCTTCTTCGATTACCTCTAATCTAGTGTTAAGAACATATACTTGTCGTACATAACATGCAAATATTACGCGTTGAGAGGTAGAACTTAACGTAGCGTTTTATCTTGTTACCTGAGCAAAAAAAAGAAATAACTCATTCCCTCTAGTAGTACTCAAACTTATGACCGCCGTGTTTTCAGACAGACGTTGTGACTGCGTCACAACGACAATAAATAACGAAATATTTTTTTATCCCTATATTATGTGTGTATTTTATCCGTATGTTTGTATTTTGCCGATACTCTACATATATTATAATGCTTACATACGCATACTTATATTAACAATAAAAAAAAATACTAATTATATTCTATAGTAAACTAAAAGTAATTAATTCCATCCATAATAAACGTCAGTATTATTTAGCATTATAATAGCGTTATACGATACGAGTTATTATTTTAACGGTAGTTAGCTAAATAGGCCTTATATAAGGTATGCAAGGATCAAATTGAACGAGTCAAGTATGGAACTTAATGGACGTATCAGGTGTGAATTAAATAACTATTTTTATGACTTAAATTGATTATGCCTATAGTCTAATAACTTTAATAAAATAAAAATATCCATCATATTATGTAAGACTGTCCCTGTCTTTCTCTGTCATATATAATCAACCGAATTAAAATTGAACCATATTAGTATTAATGTAATATGCTAAAATTCAAAACAGCTGACGCTATAGACATACGCGTTGCTTTTTATTCAGCTTCATGCTGTATCCTTCACATGCCAGCGCAGGTAAATGAAGGTGAGGAACTAGTGCTTTGACCCTTAGTTTCGTTCGTCCCTTTTCACCAAATTTGATGCGTTGCGTGTTGAGTGGCAATGTAAAGTAAACAATCTTGTTTACAAAAATATTTATTATAAAATCTAAATATATATAACACAGAGGTGACTGACTGACATAGTGAACTATCACTGGATAGACGAGGCTGAAATTGTGCATCCAGGTAGATGTAGGCATCTGCTAGGGGATAAAATCGGAGATGAACGTTTGTATGAAACTTAGTTAATTTTAAACTGATCGGGCTGAGAATTTGCATGCATAAAGCTACTATGACGTAGGCACCCCCTTAACCCCATGGGGTTACAATAAGGGATGATGGAGGATGTAAATGTATTAATTTGAACCAATAAGTACCTAATGGAACGAATCAATTAAGACGAACAAAATAATTTTTAATTCTAAATGTTGATTTATGATGCTTGCTTGCTCAAGAGTAAGTTAACCCAATAGCTCGACAGTTTAAGCGCCTAATGGCTGATTAGTTAAGAATATTGTATAAAAGAAGTTTTGTCCCTAATTTTTTATACACGCTAAATAAAAGTAAAGCCGCAAAAACTGTACTAACTTGTACTTAATAATAATAGTAGTTCTTAACGTGAACAAAAGCTAGTTATTATCTATACATACATTTACATTTATTATGTTAGTATAAAGTATCTAACTGAGCTATACTTAGTAAGTAATTGTTATTTATTTTCATGTTGATAACATACGTATTTAGTCGCACCCTTTTTTTAATTTACTTCCTCTGTTAAATCGTCCATGACGCAAAGTAATAAAATTGATGTTTTGAAAATTTCCTCAAATTACACAAGTTTATCATCATTAAAAGATAGGAATTAATTAAATGAAACTAATTTGACGTTTAAAACATGTGAACGTATTTTAGTCTAGAAATTAAAAGCTGAAAGGAGATATGCTATGATTAGTTATTCATTTTAAAAATAAGTGAAAAAAGAAATATTTATATTGTTTCCATATTCGCACTCTATACATGGCTTTTCAATATAAATTCTTTGCTGATTTTATTTGTTTTACCATAAATATTAACTGTTTTAACAACAGTATATTTATAACATTTTTTTTGTGAAAGATAAATAAAAAATAAATAATAATATAAATAAAAAATATAAATACTAACATTATATTACGTACATGTGTATTTTTTTTGGTTAATCTGTTACGTTAAAAAAGTTACAAATATTTTGTCTATGGTAGGTAGTATGACAACTGTACAAACAAAATCTAAATGGAGCCATGTAAGCCAACCACAGACCACTTGAAGATGAAACGTTGCGTTAGCGCCACGTACAATTAAAGTCATGATCTGTATCTGTTCGTCGAAAGCCTAACCCTTAGCCCATAATGTCGTCAGACGAAAATAATTGTTGACGGGCGACGACGAAGAACACCGAATGTTAAGAGGATTCTTAAACAATAATGATGTTCTGGTGGACCGCTTTCACATTAAAGTAATTGCGCTGTTTAAACAAGACTGCTTTGTAATGTAAAGTCGCCTAGAACGTTGTAGACAAAGAAAAAGTAGTTTTTTGTAAAAAATGTTTTAATTATTAACATTAATTTGATGCCAGAGTTTCTTTGCTTTTAAACAAATTATTGTTATACAATTAAAAAGTTACATTTTGCTAGTATTAAGCATATATATAAATATGTGTCTTCGCTTAAATCTATTTCATATTTGTACAGTACATGATATTCTATAAAGTTAAATATTTACCATTTCTATTTAATGCTACGGGGAAAAGCCAAAAGGGTTAGACTAGACTGCACTATACCGGTTTAAATTTATTCTGAGCCAACTCCCTAGAGCAATCACCGAAAAATGTATCAATGCATTATTTATGTATTCAATATAAATATTTTTACATACAGTTCTTTGATGTTGGCTGTGAAAATAAAACGCATACGCTTAGGGACATTTAGAATATTGCTGGTTACATTTAGAGTATTTCAATATCGTTGTAAATTGTATTTTGATACATTTAAAAACTATACTCTTAGTAATTTATTAACATAATATAATCAAAAATTATTGATATATTTTTAGCTTCACGCTGTATCCCACACGGGGCATCAGTTCGTTCCCCACTTTCCGCAGAATTTGAGTCATTGCGTGTTGAGTGGCGGAATCTCTTTAATTATTATTAAAGTTCTAAAACATAGGATCGTACGAAAAAGTCGCCATAGCCATATCTCTCCGTCATCGCTGTTAACCTAGCCAGGAAAAACGCTTGTTTACAAATTACTGATTAAATTGAATAATAAGTAGGTATATTATGGGAATTTAAAAATGTTAGAATTACTTATAAAAATCAAAATAGCATTTTTTCCCTTTTGCCTCAATTCTTCTGACGTAGACATTACAGTCTTGCTGTGTTTTTGTTTCTATTCTTATTCACAGTTTCAGCTGCTATGGATCTATCAGGAGTATAAATCGTTAAGTATTTATGAAATAATTTAAACTTTACATAAAATCTGGTATCGCTGGTAATTTTTAATTCTTTCCCAGGCCTTTCGTGCCGCAGCAGCACAAACTTATGGCTGTAAACGACAGGTTGTGGGTTCGATCCCCACTCGAGGAAATGAAATCATTAATATTCCCAAATTAAATATTTAATATTTTCATTTCATCCCTCTGGTTACAAGGCAAAGCGCGGCGTTGAGTTCCGCCACTTAACACGCAGTGTCTCAAATTCAGCGGAAAGTGGGTAACGGAGTGTCTTAACACTAGGTTCCCAGGTTCCCTCTGGCTACCCTGCCGTGTGCGGGATACAACTTGAAGCTAAGTAAGTAAGAGCGATTTCCTGAATTTTCTTGTATTCACAATACTTTAAACTATGTGCTTTTCTTATAAATTTTCTATTTCTTCTCCTATATGCTACAACACCAAGAAGATTTGATTTTGGTTGACGATTCGAAGGAGCTGGAGCTGGATTATATTTATATATACGATCCTTCTTCCATTATCAAGAGAAGATTATTATTTTGTTGATGTTGAGCTTTAATTCGTTTAAAAACAACTTTCAGGTCCAGACATAAATAAACTTCATTCACACTCATATTCTCCTCATTTTTTCCTTACTTTTTGGTACCACACTATATCAAGCACTTGGTAGTTTAGGCAGAGGAAACTTGGGAAACTAGCGTTAAGACACTCCGTCCCGTTCCCCGTAAAATTGTTCGATTAGAAACTCGATAATAAAGTATGATTTTTAGCAACACACTGAATTTTGCACACAGTCACCGCATTCAAAATTTGCGTAAAACTAAACGCCAAATACATGTCTGTATTCATAATGTTAATACCGGGCCCTGAAGCTCATCTACCTTAAAGGCCGGCAACGCTCCTGTAGCACCTCTAGAGTTACACGGGGCCGTGGGCGATGGTGACGAGTTACCATCAGGTGACTCATACGTTCGTTTGCCGCCTTTTCCATAAAAAAAACATTTAAGATTTAGGCAATATTAGTGCATTTTTTTTAACTACTGTCATGATATGAAAAAATAGATCAAAAAGCAAAGAAATAACCAACATAACGTAAAATCCAAACTATCCAACTATCCAAACTTCAGCGTAATTGTAATCAAACAGGAAAAACTACGAAAACTAACAAAGAAAAAGATACTAAAAGTACAACGTGAATTTATCCAGCAGATGTTATCTCGGCCTAAGAATAATATCCCCATGAGCGATTTCTTTAATTCCGTGAGTCGAATCAAGCCATCGTTCCGCCCCGATCTTCGCCCAGCGATAGCGTTTATGGCACAACGTCGGTTCGCAAAGGCTGAGGATCTCCTTAGTTTCGATCACGACTCTGGTATTATTGGTATTCCTATCTGGATGTCAATGGGCAATGGGCCTTCAAAGTTTTGTAATGCATAGTATATCTTATTTTACTGTTTTTACCTATTGATTTATGGTGGACCTATGGTATACCTATGTGTGATACTTAAGTGACATTAGGTCGGAGATTATTTACAGATCTGAGTCTCAATTAAATAGAATATTGGTATAATAAATAAGAGTATACTTTCTTTGTATCGATATAAGTAATATAAACTATACAAACCTTTCTGTATTCTTCTACATATAATGCAGGTTTGAAGGCTGCTTAGTTTAAAATCGCATCGAAACTATATTTAAGTGGTCTAAATATATACATTTGGAACAAATTATTACAATAAATGATAATAAAAAATCAACGAAACTCGACAATCAAACAAAGATGTTGCTTGTTTTATTATTAAATACAAAAGAATCATCGTCTTACGTTTTCCATTGTATAAACATAATGTAAAATTTTGTACGTAACTTGGTATATGAAACTTCAACTAACATGTACATACCTCAAGGTTGACTATTTTTTTTTTTCATCCAATACCAGTTTGTTCCAATCCATCTGCCTAAGCACTGAGTG
Source organism: Eueides isabella (assembly GCA_019049475.1). Classification (NCBI taxonomy): domain Eukaryota; kingdom Metazoa; phylum Arthropoda; class Insecta; order Lepidoptera; family Nymphalidae; genus Eueides; species Eueides isabella. The sequence continues at coordinate 8,814,973 of CM032389.1, read as the reverse complement.
CATTCTGTAGTCATACTGCGATTCAAATAGTGCGTTGAAACCCTACACGAAAAGAATCGGGGAGAATCAGCCAATCAGCTTTTAGAAGGCTTACGTTAGGGGGAAGCTTAACGCACGTGTCATACACGAAATTCGACACTATGTAGTAGAAAAGTGGCTTCCACCGTTTCAGTGTTCAAACTTTACGTATAGGTATTACCATGAACCTAAAACTAGAACAAACTTTTATACGTCTAAAGTTTCATGTGTTAATTTTATATGCAGGAGCTGAGAATTGGAAGTTAATTGACACTTGAAATTATCTAATTGTCTATTACTGTAGCGTAATATATTCCGTGTTTGATAATATATCATAGAAACCAATAGTTTTTTTTTTTTTTATTTTATAACTTTATTTGAACACCACATATATGGCTAAATAGCCATCTCTTCCAGATAACCTTTGGGGCGAAAAGATACCGATATTAAAATTAACAGGTAAGTGGTTGAAGTAAAGAATGTAAGATAGTAACAAAATTAATAATATTAATATACAGTATACAGTTATTAATGATGCATACAAAAGATTATCTTTAGTATAATATATAAAGAGAAAAATACACTACAATACTTATTACATACATATAAGTCCTTTTGATCCAAAATTATAGTTACGTATTGTAAAGAGACACAAGATTTGCTATTATAAAATGTAATATACTGACTGGAGACTTACAGAGATAACATGCTTAAAAATAATCCGGAATTTATGGTCATAATAACTATATTAAAAAAAAACGTACAGGCATAAGAAAAAATAAATTAAAGACTGTACAATATTTTGGCTGGATAGCACTCTACAGTATTTTAAGTGATTTGAACATAAATACAAACCGTTACAATTAACGTTCCACGGGTCAATTATCGTCATGCGATAAAAGTTGACGGTTGACATTGTCAAAGCCTCATTTCTTATTTTTCCTTAGTCATTCTGTAAATGAGCCCACCCATAAATAAAAATTCTAAGCTATAATTGTCAGGATGTAGGTAAGAGACAGAAAGACATTCCGGCAGTAGGATGTTTTTAACCTGTTGTGTATAGAATGTCTCAATTTGTGCTATATTTGCAGTTTTTAAATATAAGTTATTTTACTTTGTAATTGTAACATGTTTAAATATTTTACTTTAAGAAAGCGTTGCTATTTATCTTTAAAAAAGACAGGATGTTATAGTTTTTGCCTATTGTATTTTTTTTATGAGAAAAGATTTCTTATCTCGCTTTTTGTGCAAAATGAAAGTTTAGATAAACTAATTTTTGAGGACAAACCTTATTAATATAAAAAAACTATACCTGACACAAACACATTTCTTTTTTCGAGTATTTTTTTGTGTGCTGGATCATATCAACATATAACAGGTATTTGGAACCATTCTGTATATTAAAAAAGAAACTACATAATACTATGCCAATTTTATTATTTTAAAATTCCAAATATTAAGGATCCCGGGATACAATCTCGGCGCCCGAAATCTGTCACTTTCAATTTAAGGCAACCGCTACACCGCGATCTGGAACATAAATTTATTTTATCAACATTATTTAAAATAGCTTTAAAATAAATCAAATACTATCTTGATTTATCCTGAATAAAACTTAATGTAGTTGGGTATATAATTTAAAAGGGTCACATAATATTTATAAAGGTTTATCTTTATTATTATTCTTTTCTGCCACCTTGCTCGTTATAAGGCAGATCGCAGAGAATAGCACTCACTCAATATGCTGTCTCATATTACCCTGTTATTTTTTTTATGGACCAGACACGGCGAACGAGCGTACGGGTCACTTGATGGTAAGTGATCACACTGCCCTGTGTAACTCCAGAGGAGCTACAGGAGCATTGCCGGCCTTTAAAGTGGATAGGCACCGGGGCCCGACATTACCCAATGCGAAACGCAGTGGCCGAAGCTACTACTTAACGCCGGTTTTCAATGCCGGGGGTAGAAATAATCCAGTCGAGCCTGCCCATTGCTGACAACGTGACTCTCCCACACGTACTTTAGTCGCCTCTTACGACACCATCAGTACCAGGGTGATCCCATTCTAAGCCGGAATCACATTGCATTGCTTAATATTAAGCTATATTGTGTATAGGTACCTAATCATAATACATAAATATTTTGGTATGTTGGCCCAAAAGCTATTTATTGTAATTAATATATTCTTTAGAAAGAGACAGAGTCATGGCGCAGAGGCATAAGTGTGTGACTGTAAACGCGACAAGTTGCTGATTCTATCCCTACTCGAAAATAAAAAATAATCATTAAACATAATAGTTTCGTTACGTTAAATATTTAATATTTTCATTTCTTGGCTCTGGTAACAAGGTGGCGTTGGAGTCCGTCGTTCAACACGCAAAAATTTATATATACTTTACAGAAACAAACACAAAATTTGTATATATTTTACAGAACTTTAAAACTTTAAAGACGGTATACAATATTTTAAAAATACAATGTTTTAATCTTCAATACTAAGATTAAACATAAATCAACAAAACAAGCTTTTTAATTTAAAAGCTAAACTACAATTCTAAAAGAATACGATGAATCAAAAAACCTCATCAACAGTGTCAGAGCGTATTACAAACGAAACACTGAGTATGGTTTTTACGAGATTGGACGGGAATACGAAATGCATTCGCGTAACGCGTTACCAACTATATGTACTATTGCTAAACATATTTACTAACATTTTTCAAACGAATGTTTGATCCATAAGTTTTTATATATATTTACAAGAAGACCGACATTATTGTATCTATACTTATATTGTTGTTGAGTACGTCGAAGACATACGACTCATTTGTTCGCTTTATATCGATTTACTGATATATTGTGATAGGTGAAATTTAGTAGTCCCTCGAGTAGGCTTTGAATACAAAAATAAACATTAATGGCATGATTTCAGAGACGTAACATTAAAAAAAGAACTGATTTTAAGTATGTGTTATTTTCTTATAAACAGTAATTCACTTTGTATTTGTACTTACAACTATGGATATATGAAAAGAATTTCAAAGGCGACCCGATGGCGTATCTCAATTTTTCATAAAAATTCAATTTTATTTCTAATCCAATACAATGGGAGGCTACGTGAGAGATTTCGAATAAAGCTCTGCTTCACGCGTTATCAGCCTGAATAAACTTCCAAATCGATTTTGCATCTGAGAGTGACACTCCTGGATAACATTTACACGCGCAGCTGTTTCTAGATTTGCATAAAGAAAAGCGACAGCTTTAATATACTATTATACATATATAATTTAAAACATATTTCATTTGAATTAATGGACCTAGAAAAAAAAAAGAAAGAAATCGTAATGAAATTAGTGAAAAACGTATTTAATATAACAAAACGTATTTGCCTTTTCTGAGAAAATATATGCACTCACATATACATATATGAATATACATATATGATAATACGTTATTTTAAAAAGGGTAGCCAAATAAAACGGTGGCGATGTGCAAAATACCGTACACTGTCAGTGTCCAGCATCAATAATCAAATCAAGTAGTCAACACTAGTATGTAATTAAAGATTTTTTAAGCAGAATATTATTTTTTTTTCTGTGTTTCAGAACGTATGATGCATGACAAAGAAAGACTTAAACCAGCAACATAGTCATTTCCAAACAGTAGCTTGTCAATTTCGCAAGTTTATTTTTTAAAGGTAAATTTTATTTGCCATTGCGCTTTTATCAACGGAGTCCAATATCGATCAAGCAGTTGGTATCGAGGCCATGTAATATGATACACATTGGTATGTGGACACAAATAAAATCACTTAGCTGTAGAGTGGCGCCCCGGAGAGAACACAGTACCGAGATATATTGATGCTGGAACGGATATGATTAATGTGAATTTTTATTTCCGCAACTTGGGTTTAAAGCTTTTGAAAGCTGACAACGACACTTCCGAACGACTTAAGCTTGTTAGCGGCGACTTTGCTTCGGTAAAAGTTTGCACATCGTTAAATATTTTTGTCTCCTTACATAAAAACGTTTTAATAATCTTATTTTGGTGAAATCATGAAAAAACATATAAAAAATGTCTGTAACATGCATTTATATATTTTTTCTATATTTAAGACACCAATAAAACTGAATTACACCACATCACCTGATTGTAAAGATAAGCTCTTTAGTGTACAGTATAAACTATGGTGAAAAATAGACGTATGATAAAAAATTCTAGAAAATTAAATAGATTCAGTCTATTCAATCTGAGAAATTGCTACTTGCAAATGGAATAGAAGATATAAATATTTAATACAAAGCTATTTTTCAATCTTCACAACGTTTGGCAACGCTACAATATTGAATAAAGAATGAATATAATTTATCAACAAAATACTAAAATAGTTGCAATATAACTCAGCGTACAAAGGCCTTGACACTTTTACGGTCGATTTTCAATTGTGAAAAATTCGTAGGAATAAAATAGGGCGTGAAATTGTACCACGTATAGGTTGAATTTGTTTGCAGAAGCCGTTGTGTAAAATTCAGATGTACCTTTGCGACGTTTAAGTTAAAGTTAAAATAATATGTATGGTTGTATTTTTGCTTGGATGATATGTTATTTTCGTCTATATTAATAGAATTTTCTAAAAAAGGTATATTTATTTTTTTTTTTTTTTTAAATGTTATGTTAAGCATAACATGAAAAAAAAATAGTCGCTGAAAGCATATCTATCAAATAGGACAAAAAGTTACTCCGTTCTCCAAAATATTCCTTCACATTTTAGAACTTTTAAAATAAAATAGGCAACGGTAGTACAAATAATTGAAGTCGAATGTAAACGATACAACTCTATATAGAGCTTTAAGCAATCTAAATAAGCGTGGGTTACATTTTTTTTCCACACAAGTATTTATAATATTTCTACATAAGAATTTATAGTATATATAGCAAAGTTCAAATTAAAATATTTAGAAAGTAATAATATTAAATATACGAGTAGATACAAAACGTTAAAATATATGATGTTGAGTACTAAAGTAAAGAGCTTTTTGCTTATTAGCTATTTGTGCCTTTGAAATGTTAAAACAATATGAGACGAAATTCTTAGCATTCCATTGACTTGCGGGTGCCAGGTCCATTGTTGGGCAGAGAGAGTACCAACTCCGGGACTTGTGATTCCGGGTGTAGGCTTAAGTTGCCAACGTTGTGACATATGTCAATACTTAAACAAAGTTCATAAGAACCTGGCAGTGCAGCCTTAGACACTCGTTCAAAAATAGAATTTGCTGCATTTCTTGATAGGCCTAGATATTTTAGTAGGTTCTTTTGGTAGGTAGTAAAAACACTCTTTTATGACATACAATTTAGTAAAAGTTCATTTACTTAATTATCCTTCTTTCATTATCAAACCATTGTTAGTTTTGTTTTAGTATGATACTATAAAATAGATCCTGATTGCTTGATCTTTTGAATCTTCTGATTTTGAAGGTGGAAGAAGGGAAGGAAAACAAGGCGATTATTCAAGTTCTTATTAGATAAAAAAAAATTAAACCATCAATAGGGAGTAATAGAAGTGTGAATGTGTACATTCAAAATATTTTCATTCATAGTTTTGGAAATCCTAAGTGTAGGACTTAGGATTTCCATTTCATTGAATTAGATAAAGGCCCTTTCATTGTGTATCTAGGGAAGTTCCTGATGCGATTTTTATTAAAACTATCTGGTTTGGGCAGTTTCTGCACAAGATTGAAATTATCGATGAACATATTAAAAACTGTGGCATTGGGCATAAAGTTCAATTCTCATCTACTACTCCAACGAATTCATTTTCAACTAACCCAATATTAAGCTTTTGTAAGTATGCTGTTCTAATTCCAACCTTTAACGTTTTGTATAATGAATATAGTAAGTATTCCCGTGGGCTTCTGTTTCGATAAAATTGTGGTAGTCTATAGTATTCAGGTCTGGGGATAGACAGGTATTAAAAGTAAAAAAAAAAATGAAAAGAATGTATATAAGAATGTAAGTACATGGGTTCCAACAAAGTCATTTACAGATATACATATTGCCTGATAAGGTATTGTCCTCTTACATTTTCCTTCTAATTACTACTACTATTCGGGGAAAAATTGCTATGGTTTTGGCTATGTTAGAATACAAAATAGATCTACGTCTAGGTATATAATTAGAAACCAAAGATACACACGAACGGACGAACGGACGACATTTGAAAATGGAGGAATGGAGAGCTCTAGCGCTTCTCTCTATTCTCTTTTTCTTCTTAGTTTCGCTAAAAAAAGATAATATCTCTAATATGATCTTCATAAATATTTATACAAATCGGTAATTTAAAAATTTACGTTTAGGCCCAAGGGTAATATTGTAAGTAATATTCAAATAAAAAATATTTTTACTTCAAATATAAATTAGGCGATGGGTTCATGTCATATGTTCGGTTTATAAAATAAATAAGCTTATAGTTTAAGCAGGCAAAGACGTTAATTTCTGATTAAAGGGCCTGTCTATGTTATAAAATTATTTACAGGCGTAGCCGCGTAAAGCCGCGATTGCGTAAAAAAACAATCAGTTTGTCCGTTCGTCCGTTCTTCCGTTCGTCCGTTAGTCCGTTCGTCCGTTCGTCCGTTCTTCCGTTCTTCCGTTCGTCCGTTCGTCCGTTCGTCCGTTCGTCCGTTCGTCCGTTCGTCCGTTCGTCCGTTCGTCCGTTCGTCCGTTCGTCCGTTCGTCCGTTCGTCCGTTCGTCCGTTCGTCCGTTCGTCCGTTCGTCCGTTCGTCCGTTCGTCCGTTCGTCCGTTCGTCCGTTCGTCCGTTCGTCCGTTCGTCCGTTCGTCCGTTCGTCCGTTCGTCCGTTCGTCCGTTCGTCCGTTCGTCCGTTCGTCCGTTCGTCCGTTCGTCCGTTCGTCCGTTCGTCCGTTCGTCCGTTCGTCCGTTCGTCCGTTCGTCCGTTCGTCCGTTCGTCCGTTCGTCCGTTCGTCCGTTCGTCCGTTCGTCCGTTCGTCCGTTCGTCCGTTCGTCCGTTCGTCCGTTCGTCCGTTCGTCCGTTCGTCCGTTCGTCCGTTCGTCCGTTCGTCCGTTCGTCCGTTCGTCCGTTCGTCCGTTCGTCCGTTCGTCCGTTCGTCCGTTCGTCCGTTCGTCCGTTCGTCCGTTCGTCCGTTCGTCCGTTCGTCCGTTCGTCCGTTCGTCCGTTCGTCCGTTCGTCCGTTCGTCCGTTCGTCCGTTCGTCCGTTCGTCCGTTCGTCCGTTCGTCCGTTCGTCCGTTCGTCCGTTCGTCCGTTCGTCCGTTCGTCCGTTCGTCCGTTCGTCCGTTCGTCCGTTCGTCCGTTCGTCCGTTCGTCCGTTCGTCCGTTCGTCCGTTCGTCCGTTCGTCCGTTCGTCCGTTCGTCCGTTCGTCCGTTCGTCCGTTCGTCCGTTCGTCCGTTCGTCCGTTCGTCCGTTCGTCCGTTCGTCCGTTCGTCCGTTCGTCCGTTCGTCCGTTCGTCCGTTCGTCCGTTCGTCCGTTCGTCCGTTCGTCCGTTCGTCCGTTCGTCCGTTCGTCCGTTCGTCCGTTCGTCCGTTCGTCCGTTCGTCCGTTCGTCCGTTCGTCCGTTCGTCCGTTCGTCCGTTCGTCCGTTCGTCCGTTGCAACAAAATGGAATAAGTTTAGATTTTATTAAATAGCTAAAAAGGTACATTCAGATTCAAGTTAATCCAGTAAAAAAAAATATAGACACTGTTCTCCATTTTCTGCTGAACTTGAGGCATTACGTCTTGAGTGGCGGAACACAACCCCTTCGAGTTATAAATAATAATATAAAAATTTCACTCAGTCACTAGAATACACATGCACGTTGACATATTATAGCTGTAATTCGTTTTAAGTGGATTTTCGTTCCAACAGAAAACGCTTATTGAATAGCTAAATAGGAATTTATAAACTGGAACAGTACACGATGCTGCATTTATATATGTTTATCTTGTAAATAATTTGAATCAAAATTGTAATACATGATACTTTATTTAGGCAGCCATTAACATATTAGATTTAAATATATAGGAAAAGAAAACCTTGATCTATCTGAATCTGTTATTTAAAATCTTCTTTCTTAATATATTTTATTATGGAAAAAAGATCGATTTGTAATTTTTTTATATGAAAAATTGTAAGTTACAGCAACTTAACTTTAGGTTTACTTAACAATATATTTTGTTACTTAAAACTCTGTTGAAATATAATTCTGTACGCAAAACACATCGCATCAAAATTTATTGAAGTTCAATTGAATCGTAATAAGATAATTTATTTAATGCCTTTTTGTTCTAATTAGAAATTCTAAATACGTATAATGTATTTCTAAATAACGGTATTCTTTGTTTCCTATCATGTCACGTCAGTACTAACAACATACCTGCTATATATTTGTCAACATAATATCAGAATATGTATTCAACCGTAGTGCTTAGTCCGACTCAGATTTACAAATATATATAATTTATAAGTGTTCAAATTTTAAACCTTATTTCTTTGGTATTAAGTATAATAAAAAGGTTTGTACAACTTTGTTCAAACATCAAAATGTTCTCACGTCCCTTTCTAGTGGCGCCACATGGTGGCGTATTGTAATAACTCCTTCTAAGGATGGGCTTCCTTGTCACAGTACAAACGATATTCATTAAATTTCATCATAAATATTTGATATACTAAATTTTATTGTTATATTATAAATCTGCTTAACTTAAAAAAGTTTTAAACTCATAACGTTACTTTGACTTATTTTTAATGTAGATGTGCAACATTATTATTATATATTTATTTCTGATTACATATCAGATACTGAGTTCTTAAAATATCGGAATTGAACTTACAGCTCGCGTTAACTTTCCCGTACACTCACTCGATCAGTTTCACGCTGTATCCCACGCATGGCAGTGTAGGTAGAGGGAACGTGGGAACCTAGTGTTACAACACTCCGTACCCCACTTACACTGACCATTATATCATTTAAGAGTCGATTATGTTGAATGCACCTGTAATCAGTTACGTACATTTAACTAAGTAAATACATAGTAATAGTAGCGTATTAGGTTAGTTCCACCACTCAACTCGAAATGCTTCAATTCGGCGGAGAGTAGGCACCGGAACGGAGTGTCTAAACACTGAACTCCTAAATTCCTTCCTATCCTGCTATATCCGGCGATGGGATACGGCGAGAAGCTGAAAAAAAAGATAAGTAGATACAGGTGGAGCAGTATGTTAAAATATTCTTATTATTTCATACTTAAAGAGTTTAATTTTTATTATATTGTTTGTATATTCAATTAGTTTTTGAATAAAGTAATTTATATTTATATAAAAAGTAGAAAAAAAGAATGCATTACTCAGTAGCTTATATATAATTTCTCATATGAACTTTCCGTACAAGTTAATAACGAGTTGCACTAACAAAAGTTATTTACGATCGGCGATGCACTACACATAAAACCTTTAGTACAGTAGTCGTAATTCTAAATATATCATACTTTACAAGCTACATGATAGATATTTATTACAGTGTTATCTCTCAACCACAATTCTGCCTAAAGCATATTTATAAGGCATTGTTTAAATCGTTAACAAAAACTTGCTGAGGACAACCGTTTTTATTCCTCAAAAGTCCTGTACAATAGCACATAATATATGAAGTAAAAAATGTAATAATGAAAAGAAGTTTATGGTATGAAATGCTTCATACATTTCAATGAGAGTAGTCTTTTTCTATATAAAAGTTTAATATTTTTTATTTTGCTTTAGAGTAATTATTATTTCATTTAGCTTCACTTTGATTGCCGCACACGGCAGGGTAGGCAGAGGTCAGTTCCCATTAAAACAGTTCCATTCAGTCAAATTTGAGGCATTGCGTGTTGAATGGCGGAAATAAACGCCGCACTTATCAATGTTATTAGAGCGAAGAAATTAAAATATATATTTAATATTTAATTTCCTTGAGTGGGATTCGAACTTACCACCTTTCACGCTTGCAATCTCACGTGCCCCACACTACAAGAGGTGTCACTAGTATCATCAATAAAAATAAATAAATATCGCAACTTTTCTTTGCTCTAGTAACAAGGCAAAGCGCAGCGTTGAGTTCCGCACTCGATACGCAATACGTTATGAATTCTGCGCCTTAATGGAAACTGAATGTCTTCACTCTAGGTTTCTGTCTCCCCTATGTGCGGGACATAGCGTGAAGCTACATATATAAATCATTTTAAATAAAAATTAAAACAAATACAAATAAGTAAGTAAGTCTCTTCAATCCTGTTTATTTAACAAGACAGGCATAAAATAAGTCGCCAGTTGAGATGCTGCGATTATCATCTGGCATATCGCTAACAGTGAGAGACAACTCGCTAAATGTTCAACGTCTTAATATGTCGGGTCATGTAGCCCAGCAGGACGTAAACTCAACACTCATAATTATTTTTCAAAAGCCAAGTGACAACGCTTGTTAAGTTTTTGTGTACAGAATATAAAGCAGCTTTAATTTATAACTAACTTTAAATTAATTTTCATTAATTATTTTTGATTGAACATGAATGTTAAATTACTAGGAAATGTATGTGACCTTCAAATTTATGAGAAGAAGCCATTTAGTGCAAAATATGATATGAGGCTGTAAAAAACTGACACACAAAATATGGTACTCATCAACATCCTGTCCTTTAATAGACCATATCGATGGCCTTTTAAATTCTTAGTACCTGTCCCAGTATGTCGAGTTGACATTGACAGGACCTCAAGTTTAACGTAATTTACCCAGACATCACGTCAATGCGCGTAAAAAGTCAACCTTTACGATGGTCGAATGAACAGAACAAAACAAGTAAGACATGTCAATGCCCACGCCTTTGGTACAGTAACCTGATACAAGCAGACGGATACATTTAACACCAAGTAGAGGTTCGCAAGCGGTTGGATCGCGTGAGATCAGAGCATTAAGCGAAGCGATGAGCGATGCGCGGCCAAACGACACCGATTCAGCTCACGTAACTTATACCGGCTATAATCTTAAAGACTACTAGATGTCACGCACTTGTCCTCCAACTGATAGTAAGCCTGCTTGCTGATAAAATATCGCCACCAATTACTGCCTTATCCGATTGAAATATCGATATTCTCGAGCTAAATGAAAGACATGTACGATTTATAAGATTGTAATATTTCATGTATTAAATTTTTCTTTATAATATCCTTTTAAGCATGGAATTATTGTAATAATTCACGTGGGATTTTTAAATATTAATCATTTCTATATAGGTTATGTCACTATGACCTGCCCCTAAGCATCCCATCCGCTCGCCCGTGTCATGAAAGGAGATACTTTAATATCCGATTCATTGTTCTGTTACAAATTTGTCAGTGATCTTTACATTAAACTTTTTCCCTTTCAAAACTCGAGATGCTCATAATCCCTTGATCGGTACTTGTAAGTAAATATTCTAGGAGACCACACAAATAAAACTATTCGATATAGTTTAAATATATTTGTATTTGATAGTGATGTAAATGTGGCTATTGATTCTGGTTTCCTACTACCCACCGGCGGGCCAATCTAACAACTGCATGAGCGTTCGTGCTTATGATGTTATATATTATAAAATTACAATTACAATATGTACAGTTACAATTTCTATTCATATTCTTTAAAAATATAATGTATTAATATAATGTACGTACATTTTAATGAAGTACTTGACCAAATTATGATTGAATAAAACAAAATGAGGACTTTTAATAAAATTCAAAAACTATTACGAAATAACTGGAAATAACATTTTCGCATTTTCTATAAAATTCGAGAATTAATCTCAATTCCAGGACTTGTTATATTTCCGATAAATACTTAATACTCGCATCGATTATACTTACATTTTCTTTGTATTTACGGCCTATATATAATTTTCGATATAAAAAACGGCTTAGCATAAGACAAAGATTTATTGCGTGTAAAAGTCAGAAGCATCGCAATTACTTATTATAATTATTAATATTTTTCCATGTCACGCGATGTTGGCCTGCGGGCGAGCCGTAATGTTCCCCTGACGAGTAGTCGTATCTCCGATAATTTGAGCTAATTTAATTCGGTTATTCATAATTCCGTACAATTTTCTTTCGAAGTGCATGTTATGCTCAAGTTAAGTTCATTATAAGTTTTTGGAAATACGCTCCTGATTCTATGTTGAGTGCCCTTAAGCGAAATCGCATACTTTGCTTTGCTGCTATTTAAGTAATATACACAGATAACATATATGTTCGACATTTTTAAAATAAACGATCTTTGCGAACATTTTTATTATCTAAAATATTTTTTAAAAAATATTTACAAAAATATCTTTTAATATTGTTATTATAATTTTATACTTTAGATTGTCTTCGCTTTTCTTGATCCCTAAAGTAATAATAATATATGTAGTAACTAACTGTTTTGATCATAGCAATTTTATTTTATTTAAAAAAAATACATAAAGTACCAATCACTTTCCAAGTATATCAATGTTACATTTACTATTGAGTATTATTTTGAATTAAAGTTTGCTTACTAACAAAATCATTTAAAGGGCAGTATTGCTCGGAATAGTGTAAGCCACGCAAGGGAATCAAAATAATTATGTCTAGAGGCAAGTCTATTGCATATTGGACTTCTAAATCTACATCGAAATGGTTGTTGATGAATATTTACGAATACATTAGAATTTATTATATTTTACATTTATTTATTATTATCATTACCACAATATAAATATCGTGATGAGGCCGTCGTGGTGCAGTGGTTTTACGTTTGATTGTAAACGCGACGGTTGTCGATTCGATTTTCACTTAGGACAATAAACTATTTTTATTTACCGTATTGTTGGGTGCTCCGTTCTCTCTGGCTACCCCGCTTAGGATACGCCGTGAAGGTAAGTGAGGTAAAGTAATTAAAAATTAATTTTTAGTTATGTTCTAAAAAGTAATTATATAATTAAAAAATATAAATTAAAAGTAGAAATAACAAAAAATCTCGTTTACAATGAAACTAACAAAATAACTAAAATAATTAATTACCTTACAAAACAAAAAAAAGAAAATCTCAAGGACATATAAACATATATATTTCTTATTAGCAATATTACTTACAATAACATTATCTCGGGCATAAGTACTAAGGATCTTTATATAAAGATAGGCCGCCCAGCCGGCGCACTTGGCAAAGTTCATCAGATATTGAGTACATTTGTTGCGTGTGAAACTAGAATTCCATTTTGCACGAAGCAATGTTTCGTGTAAGCATCAAAGGCGAGGACTGGCTCAAACCGAACCGACTCGATAAATCATGCTTCGTTTAAAACATTCTAGCGCTTCATTTTACAGATTTAGCCCTTCGATGCCTAAAGTACTTTCTTAACAGCTCTTTTGTAATAAATCCTTTGGAATGTTGCGTTACGACTGCAATAATAGGAATCAGATTAAGCGAGTGTATTAACTTTTGTTTATCGCCCGTGCTGTTCCTTTTTCCCATAATTAATGTCAGTGGTGTAACCACGCTAATTGTCGGACATAAAACTAAAATACTTGAAGCGCTTCAATATTGGTGTTAAAAATGTGTAATTGAAATACCAACTTAAGTAAAAGAGACAGTAAATTCCGTTATTAACTAAGAAATAAGTGGAGAAGCGTGTATCTATATATAGGTTATAAATCAATTTCCTATTTTAATCTCAACTGAAGTCGTATTTTATAACTAGTTTACTTTTAATCAACATGCTATTCACGAATAAATCGAAATATTAATTAAATTTACCACCACAGTTGTTAGCAACTAATAAACTTTTTTCTCACAAAATAAAATAGTAAAATTTGAAAGGCAGGGTTAACTAGGTAAGCTATAAAACTGTATATTTGTTTTAGAATTAGATACAAGGCATCTTTACAACATGGACTTCCAAAAACATTCGATAGACACCGACCGGACAGCTAATAAATAACATCTAAAACTATCACGCGCACGCTCCAATAAGGGCATGTAAACGGATATCTTAAGCTTAGACGTTTGAAATTTATATTCTTCTAATAACTGTTGAATTCCACTTGCAACAGATTACAAAGGCGCGTTGAGTTACTGAATGGACGAAGGGAACAAATAGCATAGTGATTCCAAAGAGTTTTGAATACTGTCCAACACTATTTTGGTCGCCGAGTGCTGATCTTTAGGTCTTATTTTGTGTTGTTTTTCAGCTACTATAGAATGGCGATTCACTAACGTTTAGGATAATGGAAGTTATTTGAATTCATCTCGTAAATCATATATAGCTTATAGTAGGGTGTTTATAGCTAGTATTGTAGATATGTAGAGTAACTATAGTGCAGGCTGTTAGCATGCATCTGCGGAAGCATGAAGTGATTAAAAGCTCTCGTATTCGCTAACAAACATTTATAACCCAAAATTGAAAACCTTGTTTCTGTACTGAAAATCGGGGGAAGCGAAAAATAAAATTAAAATCAATCAATACCTCACGAACTGGTGCACTTTTGTTACGGCAAATCTTTTTTCTTCTAAATAACTGGCGTCGAAATTCCAAAATTTGGCGCAGTTTTAATAAAATTGCACATACTCCCATACGTTCTCTTAAATCCGCTTAAAGCTATGCATATATTTCCGTAGTCACGTTTTTTACAACAGACCGCTTCCAGGCGGGTTCCTCCACACTCAACTGCCAGTTTTATTTTTACTTAACGGTATGTTTAATTAAATTTATTAAATATCGAGAATTCGTCAACAACAAATACATGAGAAGGATAAACCATATTGTTTAAAAAACTAAAATCCGTGTATATTATTAAATAAAAATTAAGATTTTGCTCTTTTCTTGTCATCTTAGATTTCGTTTCCTTTATTTCAGACTTAACGGGTTAGTTATAACTTGTTTGACAAATGCCCTGGATCTGGTTCTCGATTTGATTTCCTTTATATGTTATATATTTATATTCACTGAATAAACATTTTAACATTTTTATATTATTTGAGTCGTAAAGGCTTTTTTGGCGAACGGGGAAGAAACCCTTTTAATTTTTCATCCTGATGAGTGGGGACTATAACTTTTTATTGCAAGCGCCTGGCCGGTATCTAGGTGCACAGATGCGCGTGTCTCAATAATGAACGCATTGTACGTCAGTCTACCAATTGCACTTAAGACTGTTTTTAATCAAGCCCGTCCACGTCTGTCATACAGTAGCCCATTGAAAGTGTAATAGAGATGCCTACTTTACCATAGGCTTATTGTTGATTTTTTATTGTTCAAGAGTAACTACCGCTCTTCTATTTTTTGATTGTTCATTATTTATCTTTCTATAGCTGCAAATAAGGTTGCTAATTAAATACTTTCTCGTTAATTAAATCTTGTTTCGAGAAAATTTAAAGGTTTTCCTTTCTTCTACACGTCGAAATAAAAACCATTTAAATAAGCCAGATACATAATATATATATTGTAACAGATCGCTTTCTATACATGGAATGTATCAATATGAAAAAAAAATGTTATTGGAATCTATTATCGTAATATATTGCAACCTTTTTTACGATTTTGTGTTTGTATTATTTCATTCAATCAAACCATAAATAAAAAAGTAATATCAATATATTATAATTGTTTAGTATTTTGTTTTACAAAATTTCTTCACTAGTAAATTTGTACATGTAGCAGGTGAAGCCACGAACGGTCAAATAATTTAAAATAAAAAGCTATGAGACTTAGATGCTAAACAGCCAATTACAATATACATAGCTGAATATATGGGGGTCGTCGTGGCGCAGAGGCACAAGCGTGTTGTAGTAAACGTCACAGATTGTAGATTCGATTATCACTTGGGAAAATAGAATATTTAATATTTTTACTACCCCGCTCAAGTAAAGAGACATAGCACGATGTTGAGTTCCGCTACTGAATACGCAATACCTCTAGAATTCGGTGGGGAAAGAAGTGTCTTTATGGAATGGGAATATAAAATAACACTAAGTTCCCACCACCTACCCTGTTGTGTGCAGAGTACAGCATAAAACTACATGAAAATAGCCAAATATATAAAGCATCTTCAATACAAAAATGTATTTGACAGACGTAGATAGTTTAAATGTATCAAAAGACAAAACATATATTTAAGATGTAAATAAATACTACAACTTTTCTCTAGAGACATCTATCTACCTTAAATACTTCAACATAATTCATCAAAACAAATGAAATGTAAATGTTTTCTAATTTTTGTTTTGGCTAAACGTTTACTATCGTGACATCGTCACTCGACATCGACAGTTCCTTTTAGTACTCCTAGTCTGTTGCTGATAGGTGTATTTCATTGAATGCAGTGTCCATCAGTCGGTAGCGTTAGTACTGAAAGACTATTTTTACTCAAACCTGTCCACGTCTGTCATGAAGAACAATGGAATACAGAGTGGCCTTTGTCTGCATCTGTTTTTTATCAATCATTTTATTTCACGTTCATTATTGAAACTTACGATCAATGCATAATTTATAAAATAAGTTTTATAATTAGAGTTGAATACAAAAAAATATGAATAAGAATTGAAAATATTTCATTAAAATTATTAATGCCTAGTACAAATAAAACGAGTTCCAATAACGATGTATTGTGCGTCGGCTTCCTACTAAATCTAGCGTAGACTATTTTTAGTTAAACCTGTTCACGTCCGTCAAGACCATATTGTATTTTATTTCTCTTTATATGGACTTATAAATTTTCATTCCATTTAATATTACTACTTAAGGGATTAAATTATTTAGTATGAAACAGTCATAAAAAATAATAATTTCTTATTTCTTTGTTATTTTAATTAATAAATGTTAATTATTACTCTTAAAGCAATCAATATATCTGACACTCGAAAGTAGTTTTAAGTTTTTATTGCTTGTATACCGAAAAAAGCTGTATGGAGAATATATGGTATATATTTTTATATAAATATTATACTATTTATTGTAGCTTTTCAATTTTAAAATACAAATACTCTATAGGTTTGCAGTCCTATAGAGCGCCATCATGAATGAAGACACATTTGCCAGCGACAGCAAATGCAGAGTTATTCGATTTATTCCGAGCGCACAATTGAAAAGTTGCATCAAGATTTTTATTTATAACATTTAATCTATTTATATTGAAGATGTTGAGAGTATCTTGCAATTCGTAAAGTTTGTGTTTGTATTGATTTTCGTAGTAAATATTACCCAGATTTTTGTAAATTTTTATAATATTTTTATCTTTAGCTAAACGACATATATGTGGAAGATTTATAATGTTGAGGCCATTCGTGGCGCTGGGACGCAAGGGTGTGACTTTAAGCCGACAGGTTGTGGGTTCAAACCTCAATCGAGGAAATTGAAATTTATAATATTTTTAAATTAAATATTTAATATTTTCTTGCTCTGGTAACAAGGCAAAACGCAGCGTTGAGTTCCGCCACTCAACATGTACTGCCTTAAATTCGGCGGTAAATGAGGAACACTAGGTTCCTAAGTTCCTTCTGTATACTCTGCCATGTGTGGGATACAGCGTGAAGCTTAGTGAATTTATATGGTTGAGAGTGATTCAACAAATCTGATCTGCACTGAAAATTATAAATGTAATGAATTTTACAACATTTACCATTGCTCTTACCGTTTTTCATTTTTCCTAATTGCGTCATAAGACTAAGATATAGATAATAAGACTAGATTAGAATTAAATATTTTATTAAATACACATTTTTTTTTCATATACCAAAGAATTGTCATTATGTAACTGTGTGTGAATATATCTTGTTTTTAAAATTAGAGCCCACGCTTCATTGAATTGATAATTACTAGACTTTTATAAAGGACGTTTGTTAACTGAAGCATTCACTGATGATTAAAAGATTGGGTCAATTAACTAATTATTGACAATGTTTACGTTGTGACAATCATTAAGAAAACATGCTATAAAGCAAAAGTTTCAGAAGCATACTTATTTCAAGTTCTATCATAATTTAAATTATTTGTGTGTTCGTATTTAGTTCCGTCACTTCAAACGCAATGCCTCAAAGTATAGAATAGAGTATGTTAACAGTAGGTTCCTAAGTTTCCTCTGCCTACTCTGTCATGTGCAGAATACAACGTGAAACTAAAAAAAATGTGTTTATGTGGTATTTATCACCAACTTTTCCGCTAAACACTCTTTAATGTCTTGAATATGAGCAAAAAGCGAAGAGGGGTACGCTGAGTTCTCTCTAGTTAACTAATATGTGAAATTGAAAAAAATATATAAACATCCCCAAATAAATTTAAACCTTTCAACGCGGTTAGTCAGGCATATCAACTACGCCAGTGTGGCGTCAAACTTCAATTAACTTTCTGTATATAAGCAATATTGGATATGAAAATTTATCGAGAAATTTGTAAACTTTCTATGAAAATTTCATCACTTTATATTTCATAACAACGTAATAGCAATATCTAAGTCAATAAAAGAAAAAAAAAAATTTTTTTTACAGTATTTTTAAGAGACTGTCGTGGTGAATAACACAGTTTGTGACTGTAATCACTAACGGCTATAAGTTCGATTCTCATTCAGAGTTAAATATTATATACATATTTTCACAGCATATTTGTGTAGTACAGCATAAAAAATTACAAAAAAAGAAGGTCAAACAAATTTATTCAATATTTTCATTTTAATTTTATACGCAAGTTTACTAATTCCAGCAAAAACTGATTAATGAGTGAACGACTTACTGAGAATCGATCTATCGTTATTCGTTATCGTCGATGTCGCGTCGTGTTCCCAACAATTCTGCAATTTGTAAAATATTTGAAATAGTCTCTTCAAAGCCCACCAACGTTCCCTAGGCAATACAGACGATTCGAATGTTAAACAGTCTGTACATAGATGTCATTTATTATCTTTATCATTAACCACGATAACGGTTTAACAATAAAAATAAATCTGTGTATTTTCCGTATTTATAAATGAAAGAGGTGCCTTTTTATAATTGTTTTTTGCTTCACGCTGTATCTACATATTGCAAGGGAATTTGGGAACCTTGTGTGTACTTCCCGTCAGATTTGGGAGGCGAAACTCAACGCCATGCTTTGCCTTGTTACTAGAACGTAGAAATGAAAATATTAAATATTTTATTTCCTTAAGAAGGGATCGAACCTGCAACCTGTCATGTTTGTACTCCTGCGCCACGACAGCCAAATTAATTATAACATATAACTAAAATACTTAAAATACTGAAATTTATATATATAATAAAATCTCTTATATAAATATGTCGTTGTATAAATTATTAGTATTTATGTTAATACTTAACAAAATTTTAAAGTAATCGCTAATAGCACGATGAGTCATTTTTCAAGCTCCTTATCTATTCGGCCTGTGTGTATAGCTCTGGATTACTACAAAAAATGCTGCTACAACTACTTATCTGTATGTCGCGGGTGGTCTCAAGACAGACATTTCAATAATGACGGCTGCCTGACGCAATGTAGCCGCTCTTTGCAGAAAAAAAAACGACTGCAGTAATCAGTTTTAACACAATAAAAGCCTGAATCGTCCAAATATGCTCAACTATTGTGTTTCCTGGAACTGGTTACGTAATCCTATTGAATATTGACGAAGAATTGTAAATATTACTTCTTTGAATGCAGGCGGCTTGCGTGCTTAAATCTACAGAATTTAATTATATTTGTGTACACAAAAGAGACCGCCTCATACGGAACGATATTTATAGTTAAAGTTAAAGTTATTCGTATTGTCTGAAATCGAAAGATTACAGTGAATACAATTGTCAATTATATAATATTCATTGGACACTCAAAGTATTATGAATTTGCTAGAATTCTTGTTTGTATCTTTTTAATAGGAAAAGATAAATGTTATTTTATATTTTTTTTATTGAAATTTGAAATACTCTTATTGTTAACCATATACAAGAAATGTAAAAAGAATTTTATATTTTTTATAAATTAAGCATAATAATTATTTTCTCACTACTTTCCTATTTAAGATGGCATGTATCTGTTACACTTTAACTTTTTTTAATGACATAAATGTCTAGCTTAGTCTTGCGTATATAGTTAATGGCTCAAGAGTAGAACTTAGTCGGACCCTGGTTATGTTATGATAGTTTTTTACGTATACTCAACACCTGTAAACACTTGTAAATTTGGATGGTCGTCACTTTGGCAGTTATAAAGTAAATAAGATTTTTTTACAAGGTGCATATATCTGATAACTGCCATGTAACCACCGTTTCATTCTTATATCATTTGATAGTACTTACCGGCGGGTGTATACGGAGAGAAACTTTCAGGCTTTAATACTTAACTCTTATTAAAACATAAATATTATCTTAATTATCTTTGCTCCTTAAGTATTAAATATATTAAATATATTTTTTAAAATAACTCCACTTCCGCTGAGCTGTCCACTTTTGGTGTATAGGTCCTCAAAGATTCTAAATAAATATTTTATTTCACAGTGTGTAAATATTTTTTCAAAAATATAGAATTTATTTCTGTATATTTATTTAGTCCCACGTCCCAGGCTTACCTGCTTATTATTATATCTCAATATATCCAAATATCTACGGAAATTCTACGTAGATGCTCGGATATATTCAGATATAATACGTAAAATCTAAAATCTATATACGTAAATTGTAGCTATTGTTTTACTTCTATGTATATATTGTAGTAAATTAGAAAGAAAGAACATTGTTATGTCGAGAGGCGGGCTCATACTATACTCAACTATCATACCCAGGAACTCTTTAAAACCTCTTTAGAATATTACATTTAGGCACGTAAGTATAGCAACATTTTTTTTTAATTCAAGCTCTCAATATTGACTTTGCGGTAGGTAGCAGCAATAACTTGCCAACTCACTGAGCCGTGTAATTGACAGATGTACAAAATAATAACAAAGTTTCTTAAGTCTTAAACAAAGCATAATAATTACTTTAAAAGTGCGGTTATTATCTTGAATATTATTATTTTTAGGGTTCTGTACTTCTAAAGAAAAAAATAAACGCTTGTAATATAACCCGTGTGCTAAGACCATTTATCTCTTGTTCATGTGAAGATATAAAACTGTAATTAGTATCAAATACTCAGGTCTCCGTCCCTTGGAGCACACTGGACTGTATCTTATGATTGCGTAAACGTAAAATCAAGCTTTTAATTTTACGTAATCAAAAGATACAATTGCATTTATGCATTTTTTAATATTTAAGTTTTTAAATAAAGGAAATAATATGAAAAATAAAAATATAAGTTAATGATAGAAAAATATTATTAATATTATTAATTTTATATTATATAAAGACACAACAGGCTTACTTCAGAAGTGCATTTTATACAATATGAGTAACATACATGATCGTATGTTCAAGCATAAGTTTACCTCCAATTATAACCTCGCACTTAAATGGATTTTATAATAAAAACGGAATATGTAAAATTTTATGTGCAAATGTAGGGTATAGAGTTATGACACTCAATGCGTGATCTTTTGAACCTAGGCAAAAATCAGACAGCAGGTCCCCGGCACTACTTGATTGTACATATTTCTAAATAAACAATATATACCATATAGCAATATTTATATATTTCATCAGAAGTTGCTCGAAAATTTGCTTAAATAAATCATTAAAAGGATACATTTCTTTATTATAATAATTTCGCACAATTCTGTATTTAATATACTTTTTATTCAAAAAGTATAAGTATTATATATAAGTATTATAGGATTATTAATATTGATATACATAGAAATGCGCTAATCTGTTGATCGACGTGCAAACGATATGAATTTGCATATTTAATAAAATTTATTTTGTGTGATAAAAATCTATTGGCCAATGAATATTATAATATATTGATAATAAATAATTCATTGTTCATGAATAATTTAATTTATTACAGCTCAGTGTTTAGGCTTTCAGAATTTTCAAATTATTATCTACTTAAATTAAATTACACTGTTGTTAAATAATAAATCTTAAATGTATACATAAAAAGACATTGGATTAAGGTACAATAGTACACAATGCTTGAGGGTAATTTCCACTCAGTTAAATTTCATTTCCCGGCTCCAGTAACGTGAAACGTGACTTGGACATCCAGGAGTGTCCTGACACTAAGTTCTATCTAAGCGTTAGATAAAAAGTAAGGTTACGTGTACGTAACGATTTATCCATGCATTTGTAAAGTACGACTGAAACTTCTATTGCTATCATATGTATATGATAGCAATAGATGTTTCAGTACATTACAAATGTATGGTTAAATCATTTTACATACCTTTTGATATATATGTATGTATATTCCTATTATGCAGATACTCTACACTACTTTATTCTCAAGAAATATTAGCCCATAAGATTGAAAATATACACTATATTGAAAATATATATATTCATATTTAAAAAAATATATTTCTTTTTAATTTGAAATTAATATAATCTCACTAATTATAATATTATGAATTATAAATGTACATAATTTATACAACGCTTAATATTCATATAAAATTTTATCAATTCCTATTTGTGAGCTACGCTTTAACAGTCTATATATAGTATAATAAGCTTTTATAATATTCTAAATCCTTTAATATAAAAGACGTAAACATAGCGGGCTTAGTACTGGAAAGATTTTATAGGAATTCTTTATTGTTTGGATCAAAATAGATCAAAAAGCCTCAGTATTATTCCTTTGTAACAAAAGATTTGAAGTTGAAAGTTCCAATAAGAATAAGCTAGTAAATTCCAGGCCGGATAAACGTAATGTATGTTAATAAAGCGTAAATGGTAAAGCAAACGATTTTCTATTTAAGTTTATCAATCTTATTAGAGTTTTTACGACTTTAGCGGTGAGAAAGTACCCACAGATTTTCTGGTCGTATTTGCTTGTGTAGGTTAATTTAATTGTTTTGTTAAAAGTAATTGGGTTTCTAGTATTGGCAAATACTATAAAATCGAATATTTTTTATTTAAAATCTTTAACGGTACGGCTAAGCTTATATGGCTTATAAAATCTATGGCTTATTTGGTCTGTAACTCTTAAACACGGTGTTCTCGAGAATTTTGTAGTGTATACTTTATATACCTACAAAATGAATTAATAATAGAAAGTGTAATCTACACAAATTATTTTAGGATACGTTACAGTCCAGGACTTAGTGAAATTTAAAAATAAAATGATAATATTCAAGTTTTTTTTTAGAAAAAAATAGAAAATGGAATTACATCGAAATATCTGACCAAAAGAATAGAACTACTAGCAAAACATCGTCAAATCCAAGCTTTCTCTAAACTCAAATGAGAAATCTTGTTACAAAAGTTCAGCAAAGCAATTTAGTTTTTCTAGAAGGAATTAAAGTGTGGTAGCGGGTACCCATAAATCCGTGGATTAAACTAACCTAAAGGAGATTGCGATCTGCCATCCGCAATCGTTCGATAATTGTAACGATATAGATAATTGAGGAAATGGGAAAAATATAGGACATTTTAGATAAAAACATAATTGAATTTAAAATTGAATTTCAATCTGATTTAAGTTTCATTCGCCTTTTCATTCGTATTTGGATTGTGGTAATTAAAGTTAGGACTATTGTAAATTAGTATTGGACGTGCTTATGGGACAATGATAACTGTATCTGGATAAATGCTTACTGATCTATTTATCTCATCATTCATATGCTTTATCTCATCATTTAATAAGACAAATGTGAAATAAGAAGAATAGAATAGGTTTTATTTTAAACAAAATTTTATACATTTTTATAAATTTGTATAAAAATACTAACTATCCCACTTTCATACATTTGAATATATTTTATATTACTATGAGATCTTTCGTAGCGTAGAGGCACAAGCGTGTGATTGTAAATGACTGGTTGTGGTTTCAATCTGCATGGGAAGAAATGAAATATTTAATATTTTCATTTCTTCACTCTAGGCAAAGCACGGCGTTGAGTTCCGCCACTCGACACCTCAAGTTCAGCGGAAGGTGTGGAACGGAACAAAGTATCTGAACACTACATTCACAAGTTCTCCCTGCCTGCCATGTGCGGGAAAATAAAATGTATTCGTTAGAAATTGTTTAATTTAGATATTTATTGCCTTAGAGTAGTCAATCAATCCATAATCATTAACCATAGACATTAAAAATCTTAAGATACACATATAAATTATAGAACACATATAATAAATTTCTAGCTGCAGCAGCCTACGCACGTACTTGTTCGTACGAGTATCTATTACAGAATGCGAAACAATATTGACTCGTATTAAAGCGATTGCGAGTAAATAAAATACAAAGGACTATAAAATTCGCTTAAACTGTTTGAGAGCAGTTCGTAAATTCAATTGCCATATTGAAATAAATTGCTTGTAATCTTATACCCAAACAGCCGGAAAACAACCGAATGAGCAATATCAAGTTACACTCAAGAATGGTCTGATTCTTGGGTTTTTTTGGTCTCTCATATAATTTCTTTAGAATTTTAAACATATAGAGATCCGATAATATCTCTACAAACTCATATATCTAAACAGTTTGCGATCATAAATTATAAAAACCCCAAAGCAGACTAATCAATTTAAAATGTAAATTGATATGATTGTTACAAAAAACTTTAATGATTTTGTATTCAGTATAGAAGTAATTTGGTTTCATTAATTACGACATTTTACAACTACAATTTAATTTTATTACTATTGAAACATTTTCTGTTAGACTGAAGCAAGGCCCCGACAGATCGTAAAGAAATTATTACTCTATCCCATAATTTTACATCATAAACGGCGGGCCAAAGTAAACGTTAAGTTTGTGTTGAATCTTAGTAATTTTAGAAATAGACGCCTATAATTAAATTTGGTTAGCAAATAGAATAATATTGTTGTAGTAGTCGATAGTTCTTCTTATTTACTTGGGAAATTGAAATCGTATTATGATATTTAGCCAAGCTAAAATTTCATACAAACAAACTGCTCATTACCAAGTATTGCTACGCAAATATTTAAATAAAAAAAATCCTAAATGTTTGAATAAGGTAAACCGTGGGCGTTCTGACAATAAGCACGTCACCGAGTGCCCTTTGAGCTGTCAGCCTCTTGAAGGAACCGGGGCAATTACATTGAAATCTCCCGCAATGCTATCTTTTAGAAAAATAATACTGGCCTTGCTAACTGACGTAAGAAGCTTATTAGCACGCCTTCCGTGACGGACAGTAGGGTACTTTTTGTTTTACTTGCTGCTTAGATAAGATGTTTTAAACGTAAAAACTTAAAATAAAACAAGATTCAATGTTATGTTTTCTATTGTACTTGTACAAAGTATTACTTCAATTGTTTTAATATAATGTTTTTTTTTAATAATAAAAAAAAACAATCTGTAAATTGGCAAAGCTAATGATTATTACAATATTCATAACACAATTTCTTGTTATACAACTAATGTCATCAACTAGTTCGTGTATTTTGCCAAGATTAAAATACATCTTTTAACACAGGGCAGTGCCAAAATGCCATATTCTAATATTAGAACTTTCTTAGACTATAAATAAATACATACTAGAATTTTACTAGCAGTATTGTATTTTGTAAAAAATTAGGAATTTTATGTACACATTTACACATTACATTAAATAAGTTTATATACTATAATGTGGTATGGGAGAAAAGCCGGAATCACAACAAGTGAGCAATATATGATGAGTCAGTGAAGCCATTAAAGCACTGCATTTGAATCTGATTGGCCGTTCTAGAGTAGGAGGTATTCCAAAGCCGCCGTAAACCCATTAAGATATCAAATTACCCACTACGCCCAAACCACGGATTGTGTGACTAATTGCTATTAAACGTGACGTTATGTCTTAATTAAATTATATTCATAATTCCACAGTGAGTTTGTCGCGGTCCAGCAATTTTAATATGTTACAAATTTTAGACAATAGAGCAATTTCTGAGGCGAATGGGAAATATACGTTAATTAGGGTGTTGCTCAAGAGATTACGTTTTACGGGCTCTCTAGTGAGGTTTCTTTATATTTTAAATAGAAGTGTTATAAGTATTTTTAGTGAATTTTACACAAACTAAAATAAAATGTAACTTAGGACTATTATTCTTATATTGATTTATTTCGATTATAACAAAAAAAAAAAAAAAAAGATGATTCTTAATTATTCTTTCTTTCTTAGTTTCACGCTGTATCCCGCACAATGCAGGGTAGGCAGCCCTCTACCTTGTGAACTTAGTGTTAAAAAGTGTCCAAAACCTAATCCCATCTCCATCCCACTCTTGTTCCCCATTTTCCATCAAATTGGAGACATTGCGTGTAAAGTGGCGGAACTCAAAGCCACGTGGCCTTGTTGCTTGCAAGGTTGCAGATCGAAGGAATAAAAACATTGAAAATTTAATTGGAAAATATTAAATATTTCATTTCCTCGAGTGAGGATCGAATCCACGACCTGTCGTTTAAAGTCACATGCTTTTGCCGCTGCACCTCGATTAGCTTTATTATTATACATTTCATATTAATAATATTGTTTAACATTTATAAAGTATGATAATTTGTAAATGGCAGTACTCATAAAAGGACTAAAAGCAGTTTGAAGCGTCTAGACTAAATATATTGTCATTAGGCCGTTAAAGTGAAATTTGTAACTTTAACTTAATAATAAGTACTTTCAAATTGTAGTAGCGACGCCATTTTAGTGTAGATACAAATTGCCTAACTGATTATGGGAAAGATAATCGTAGGTTCAGTTGGTGATTTTTTAAAGTTATTTCGTAAAGCAATATAAGTTTATCTTCATTTCAATTAGATTTTTTAATATGTAAAAAAAAAATTATATGACTAAAATGTTATGAGATAGCTATGCCTGATATTACCATATATAGCCAAAGCTTGGACTAACAGGTAGCGAGTAAAATTATGTACATTAGAAGCAAAACTTTTCTTGCTACAAAGCAAATTTAAAGTATCAAAATACCTTGTACATTACCGTTTTTTACCAAAGCAATAGAGAAAAAATTGATGTTGTTTGATCAAAATTTTACTGTTAGCCATAAACAGGGATAGTTTGCTAACACAACCACGGACAGCAGAAAATAAGGATTTCTTCGACCGTTAAATTTACGACTTGTCCCAAGAAAAGCCTTGTCTCATACCCGAGATCTCTTTTTATAATTTATTTGGTTTGTTACGACCGCACGTCCTTGTTGCTTCCATGAAAGTAATATATGTCCTCGCGGATGGTCGCTGCGAAATTTCTATTCATACTTGAAAATAATTTTTGCTATCTCCTAAATTATTTCACGTCATTTCACATACCGTCGTTTATCTACAATATGGTTTTAATATAGGATATTTTAAAATATGTATTCTATTCTCATAATATTCAAATATACATATACACATATTTTTTTTTTATTATATCAAATAGTTTATACTATTTTAATACGTAATCATCTCTTTGGTCAGCATATCTGGGTATCGATTTTGTCCCTCTAATGTATAAATTATATGTATATATATTTAAATTAATATAACTGATGGTTTTAGCAACTTCTGCGCAACCATTCATGATTTCAAGTAAAAATTAAACTAAAAATTCACGATTCAATTAGCGTATTACAGTATATAATAAAAGTACTCAACCGACAACACGGCAATCTTTGTCATAATCATGTGGTCACGTCCAATCTTTTCGGATGGGGACTATGCTCACAGTGTGTAAAATTTATGGAAATTGCATTTCCGCATTATATCCAATAGGAGGGTAAAATGGTATGAAGGTTTTGAAAAGTATGACAGTGCTTCATGCAAAAATTTTATTTGCGATGCGTATTTTTGGCTTAATTTTTTATATTATGTTCTTATGGTTCCTAAGATTTTGTGGTACAAAAAAGGTACAAAGCAAATCACAAAATTTCTAAACTATTCTAAATGTTCTTCGTACGAATTGAAAAAGTACTTAAAGCTGCTCAACGCCGCGTTGTTATATAAGAGCCAAAAAAATAGTATAATTAAAAAATATTAATTCTTAACAAATAAATGACTGATTTCCTACCATCGTGTTTGTAATCAGATACTCTTCCATTGCTTTACTCGGTTAGGTTGTTTTATGTAAATCATATAATTTATCTGTTGTGTTTAAAATACATTTCATTATATTTGAGTCTGCGTCATCAATTTCTATCGTAGATAATGGACATTGAGATCGCAATTTTAAAGTAGGTGAAAGTTGAAAAGATTTTGCAAATTCAGCTGTTAATACAACACTCTTTAGTTTCAGACCTAGGTGGTCTATATCTCAAAAGAGCGCGCTTCACTGACTTACCGGGCTTAAAGTGTTATAAAACCTTTTAAACTAAACAGTGAATTTTAGTAAGATATTTTTAGAAGTAAATTAAATTTGGCTATTGAATTTCAAACTAGAAAGTGCCGAAAGAAAAGGTACCTGAACCATTAAGTATATTATATTTTAGGTTATAATGATTTTGGGGTTCTAATCTATATATAATTGGTTCTAAACACATTTTAATAACTAAATATGTTTTTATTTTGTACTTTTATTAGGTAATTCATCGCCGATATGTTGAAAATGCCAACATTTTCATATAAGAAATTTTTGTGACTATATTTACTCTCGTAATTTTGTATAACATTTGATATCTTTTTTTATCATTGAATTATTTTAAATATGTTCATATCGTTTATTATTAATTTAACAAAATATCTGTAATATGAGTCAATATAAAGAATATACTAAGATTTTACTTTTTTATTTGACTAATAAATATTTTTTTAGAGGTCTTACTTTAGCTTAACTTCGTATATATAATATATCGCACAAGTTAGTAGTGAATAGGCCACAAGAACTTTCCGACAGTAAGTAGATAAGAAAATTTGTTACTTTTAGTTTAATATTATAAAGTAAAACTGAGATTTTCAGCGTTTAAATACAAAAATAAACGTGAAAGTTGTAATCTCTTTAAAATTGTAAAAGAATCATAAACACAATGATGCCTTGACTCAACTCTCTACTCCCGGGGTAATAAAAGGAAACTCATTTAAGTTAGCCAAAGATACCGAGCAAGTACAACGGCTACCGACGGCCATCGTGCTCTGAACAATCTATAAACGATGAGTTCAACGTATTGTTGAGCATTATCTAAGTGTTAATACAACTGGTCTGAGTTCAGCGAAGTTGCTGTTGAATACCTCTTATATTCATCGTTTTAGAAGTGGCGTGGGAAAGTATTATATTATTAATTTAAAATCGTTTCATTAAACTCATTATGATATATAGTATTGATTCAATATTTATTGAATCTGTCATTGCTCAGGGGCATGCCAATATAAAAAAGACAGGTTGTGGGTTTTCGCCACTCGCTATTGAATAAACATGAACTACGTAACTAAGTAGGTTCCATTATCATTTGGTTTAATGAATTTTTCATTTCTCCGCTCAGGCATCTCTAAAATACACAATTTTAAGTAAGAAAATGAAAGTTTAAGTAAGAAAATGAGTGTCTTAACACTGTGTTCTCTTTGCCTTGCGTTAAATACAGTTTAACACTAAAAAATATTTAATTATATTTTGATATTATATTTCTTAGCATTTTAAGTATTCTAATGCGGCAGTTTTGAATCCCACTACGTATCAATTTTATACGCTTTCTAAATATTTTGCTTTTAGACGTGGGTTCTAATCGCACTACGTACAAATTTTAAACATTATTTAAATAAGTATTTTTCTTTCCTAAATGTCGAGTTTTAAATCTTAAATAATATTTATATATAGATATAAATATAATGTTTCACGTTTTTTTTGTTTTATGCTTATTCTGCGTATTGCAGAGTAGGTAGAAGGAATTTAACGTTCGAAGACATTTCGATCTTTGCTTTCGGCACTGATTTAAGTCATTGCATATTGGCAATGAATGGACATTCATTGCCAATATGCAATGACTTAAATCAGGGACTCAAAAAATTTAATTTATCATTTAATTTTTAAATACAATAATAATTAATAAATATAAAAATGAAATAATCCGATTAAATATGTTCTAGGTGTATTTCCATTTTTATATTAAATTCTCAATATCAAATTATTCGTAGAAACTTTATCAAAAAACCTACGCAAAAAGTTTAACATCCGCTATACAGAAGCCAAACTAATATTTTTGGCATTAAAACAAAAGATACTGCAATTTTATGCTTTAACTATAAAGCTAAAGGCTCGAAATAGCGTGCAACTCTTACTTATCCTGTGGTCAAACTTACACCGTCCAGACCAAGAAACTTCTAATCGAAGTAACGACGTGCGCTCATCGCGTTTGTACCAGAAACTCTTCTATCTTCAAACAATAGTGGCTAGGCGGTGAAACTTCGCAACGAGAAGTTAATTTTTACGCTAGTAAATTCTGAGCTTATTTTTTATTTACTCATGTATAATAAACTTTTTCCAGCAACTACAGTTATTTTTAATACTATATTATCTTTGTATTTTTGCAAATACACCTTTTGAATAGTACAATACGTAGAGAGTGTTAAAAATCGCAACTGTAAACAAACCGTTACTTTACGGTATAATATGTATTTGCGAAACTAAACACGGACTATTGTACGTTTACAAAACGACACAATGAAATAACAAAGCAAACTTTCTTTTAAGATGAGATGCAAAATATAAAAGAGCTTGTTTTGTTTTAGTTATGAATATGAAAAATTCAAAACTCATCTCAGTAAAAAATAATAACATAAAAAATGTTAAATAAGGAGATGGCTGTATCCTTCTCTTAGTGTCACGGTACCATCTTTTCAGCTGTGTATTTAACATACAGAGTAAGCAAGTACGGATAGCGTGTATTCTTAAAAAATATAAGATTCATTGTTATGTAATCATTAATGTAATATAAATGTATTGCTTTTGGAAGAAATAAAATCAAACCCAATTTACTTAATTTCTTTTTTCTCTCAATATTTTTTATGATATACATATATATTTTTTGGCCTGTCATGGCGCAGCGGCGCTAACGTGTGACTGTAACCGACAGGTTATGGGTTACGTCCCCACTCGAGGAAATGACATTTTTCATATTTTCAATTTAAACATTTAATGTTTTCACTTCTTCGCGTTGGGTCAATGCAAAACGCGGCGTTGAGTTCCGCCTCAAAATTAGGCGGGGAGTGGGGAACGGAAGTGGAACGTCTTAACACTACGTTTCCAAGTTCCCTCTGCCTACCGTGTCATGTGCGGGATACAGCATTAAGCTGAGTGAGTGAGTATTTTTTATTTTAAAATAATAACAGATAGTATAACACATTACATTGAAAGACATTGAATATATATGCATAGTCAACTTAACGGCATTTGAATGTAAATATCGGAAGTCTCTGTAATGAAGTTATCTGTAGCTGCATAGTAGAAAGAATGAGTAAAATAAAAATGCCGAGACTGAAGAAATAAACGAAAGTATGCATTATTATGATGACGATTTAAGGCAGAAATACCGTGGAATTTAATTTTTTTCCAAGGCAAATTTGTATCTAAACAGTATATTTTTGTCAATGTCATCTGGAAGAAATCTTATAAATTTGATTCAAATTGTTTTTATAATATTAAATTAACATCTTCGCTGTTACACAAACAATTTAAAGTTCCTTGACATGGATCAAATAAAGTAATAAGCTTATAAATACTTACTTATCTCGATCTAAATCGAACCTGTTATTACAATTTTAATATCTATAACCCTTGTCACTGTAAAGATATGAAAATAATTTAAAACATCGTGTAGTCAGCGGCGTTTTAAAATAATGATTATTTAAAAAATATATTGGTAAGTTTTGGTTAATAGGAATAATTAATTAAGAACAAAATATCACTATCGTTTTTTCTTTAAGAAAATCTTCCTCTACTATCTATCTAAAGTAGATCTTATTATACATTAACAAAATTTTTAACTGCTTGTAATTTTTATACATGATTTTCCGAGATTAATATGTAACGATGATTAAACTCTTATTTTATGTGATAAATATAGAAGACGAAGGTTCTGGTATTTGAAAGAAATGAAGAAAGAACAGTTTGCAAGGTCAGTGTAAATGATAAGATATTAGAACAAGTGAATGAGGTAGTATATCTGGAAAGTATGTTTAGCAGAGGCGGTAGATACGAAATGGATGTGGAAAGGCGTATTGCTGCCGGTAACAGAGTTAACGGTGCCTTAGCTGCATTGTTAAGACGGCGAAACGTCAGCATAGCTGCGCGTTTGGCCGTACACAATGCAGTGTTGGTATCGACACTGTTATACGGCAGCGAAACGTGGGTATTACAGAAGAAGAATGTAAGAAAGATGATTGCTGTAGAGATGCGATCTCTTCGTCGGATATGCGGAGTCAGTTTATCTGATCGCATGTCCAATGAAAAAATACACAGAATGGCAGGTACTAGCGTGGATGTCACAGTGAGAATGAAGAAGAACGTGCTCAGGTGGTTTGGGCACGTCGAGCGAATGAGTGAAGAAAGAATGGTAAAAAAGATTTATGAAGGAAAAGTGAGTGGTAAGAGAGGGAGGGGGAGACCTCGGTTGACCTTCGAAAACACAGTATCGACGATACTGGAGCAAGGTCACGTAAAAAGCATGAGGACCCCCCGGAGGGCATGTATGAAGAGGTTGATGACAGTGGACGAGGCGAAAGAGGTATGCCGAGACCGTAGCGTTTGGCGCTCCGTTCTCTCTGCCTACCCCGCTAGGGATATAGCGTGAAGCTAAGTAAAGTAAAGTAAAGTATAAATATTTTGTTATTTTTATTTTTTATTATAATTATTTTGTATAAAAATGCATGTATGTTTTTATTTTTTTTGTCCAATAAAGATCCATTAAGATACTTTAGATAATTATCAGTGTATATCTAATACAAATGATAAACAAAGCGTATATATATAAATTTAAATGTTTCATGAGTCAATTCTGTACTTAAAATACATAAAAACAGTGTTATTTGGGTCCTAATGGACCCAAATAATATTGTTTTCAATATATTGTTTAGTAATTATTAATATTATTCAGTAATATATAAATATATGAGGCCTGTCGTGGCGCAGCGGCACAAGCGTGTGACTGTAACCGACAGGTTCTGGGTTCAATCCCCAGTCGAAGAAATGAAATATTTAATATTTTCAATTTAAATATTTAATGTTTCATTACTTCGCTCTGGTAATAAGGCAAAGCGCGGCGTTGAGTTCCGCCACTCAACACGCAATGCCTCAAATTCGGCGGAAAGTAGGGAACGGAAGTGAAACGGAGTGTCATAACACTAGGTTTCACTTCCGTTCCCTCTGCCTACCATGCCTAGTGCGGGATACAGCGTGAAGCTGAAAAAAAAAAATGAAAAATATATATATATATATATATATATATATATATATATATATATATATATATATATATATATATATATATATATATATATATATATATATATATATATATATATATATATATATATATATATATATATATATATATAAATAATAGGCTTTGAGGCCTGTCATGGACCTAGTAGCACTCTGCTTACCAGGCAGAGCGTGGCGTTGAATTCTGCTACATAATACATATTATTTCAAATTCGGCGGAAAGTAACGAAGTATCTTAATTTCAGGTTCCCAAGTTTTCTCTATCTACCCTGCTATGTGAGGGATACTGTGCGAAGCTGAAAAGAAAATGTAACTTTAAATACTAAAACTACTCAAAGCAAATAAGTGAATATTGATAAAGCAATAGCTTAAAGTCACATATGGAGATATTAGAGTCTTGGGATAAACATAAGCCACTTATTCTTTCCACGAATTTTAATATTTCCGAAATGATTGCCAAAAATGAGCTTCCTGTACGCTTACATGGCCTGCGCTGGCTTAACCTTATGAGACACATAAAACAATGTTTTATAAATAACTGTTTTTTTAAATAATCTATAAGAAAGTGTGGTATGTTACATGTGTATCTCTGGAGATGAATCCGCATTAAATAACCATTTGAATATATTTGATTTATATTTAAAGACATCGAGTTATTGTTGATATGTTGTTTCCAAAATAAATTTAGCAGTCACGTTTTTAAAATTGCCTTTATGTCTACGAGCGGTGTGGCGTAAGGGGGTGCTTGTTTTCAAAATGACCAGTCCGAATGAGCAGACACGTGTATGTAGACGACGTTGACGTTTGTATCAAGTTTCATACATTTTCGATATATTATTAATATTTATATTATTTGCTATTCGTTATTAATTATTTTTTTGTTTTGTTCTATGCCGTATGGATCTTATTTAGTAAGTGAATCCATTACATTTTTGTAAGATTTTGCCTTGTATTTGGTGTCTTTATTCCGATATTATTTTGGTGTTTTTATTCCGATATTATTATTATTATTTGGATTATATTTAATTTTAAAATGTAAATATTTACTTTAATATTAAATAATCGTATAGATAGAGCGGGCGACGTCGCGAGCTGGTCGCTAGTACAGAAATGTACAATAAGATCAAAACAGCTCAGATATCCTTTTTAGGCAGAAAGAATCTGGGTCAATACACACTTTTCTACTCTTGTTCTAGTGGAAAAATAAATTTAT
Organism: Eueides isabella; assembly: GCA_019049475.1. Classification (NCBI taxonomy): domain Eukaryota; kingdom Metazoa; phylum Arthropoda; class Insecta; order Lepidoptera; family Nymphalidae; genus Eueides; species Eueides isabella. The sequence continues at coordinate 8,780,268 of CM032389.1, read as the reverse complement.
ATATAAGCCTGTCCCTCAACCCAGATTCGAACCAGCATGTTTACAGCTAGTCGCTGTCAGCACTATGAAGTCCTAAAAATATTTTTAAACTATGAAAATGTTCTTATTCAACAAAAGACAGTCATGTTTCTTCACGTTGCTAATCCTCTTATCTTTTTCTGTTTCGTTTTATTGGTCACGTGGATATATTTGAGCGACAACTTACAAGTGTAATATGTAATATGAGTTTCTTCCTTCTATTCATTGATGATATGTAATATAGGTAATATTTTATGTTATTACGCAATAATTTATGATATAGCACAATCATTTTATAAACTAAAATAACATAGAGGCTAGCATCACGCAGTGGACCTGTTTTTTCTCGGAGATCTTTACGCCAGTGGCAGAACTTAACGCCGTGCTTCAACAAAGTGATGAAAATGAACATTTTAAATATTTCATTTTGTTGAGAGAAGATCGAACCCACAACTGTAGCAATTACCGTCGCTTACTTGTACCCCTCCACAAGCCTATTTAAATACATAATAATGCTATCAAAATGATAGTTCTTTTAAAATAGACAATATATGTACATACATAATTTAAACAAAATAGGTATGCTAATATATTTAGTTTTACACGACGACGCTACCGCACTGTAGAATTTTAAATTGTCATTTAAATGAAACTTTATGAGAAAAAGGACTGTTCTCGTACAATTTAGTGGGAAGAGATAAAATTATCATTTATTAAATATATACATCTGTTAAATTATTGAGAATATAAATGTGATGTCTTAAGAATATATACATATATTATTAAAATCTTTAACTGTGAATATTTTTTGCTTATTGATTCATATCATTACATATGACCAACAAGTTTTAAAAGTTAAAAAAAAATGAGAAACTCAAAATGGAAATGATTAAAATGACATTTTTAATTGTATTCCAACAAAAAACATTATTTTTTTCACATTTCACTATTAATAACATAAATATTATATGCAGGTTAATAATAATATTTGTAAGAAAAAATCACGTACCATCGACATTAACATGTGATATTGGAAATCGAATCCCCACTCATCTACTTAATCAGAACAGCATATAACCCTAGAATTCTAGAAATAAGAATGCAAGTATCTAAAGAAATTACTTACATAAAAACTAAATAAATACTAAAATTTCCTCTTCGTTGCTTTTACATGTTGCTAACAACTAGTAGCCTATAAACTTGGCTCTCGGACCGCCTCTTACTACTGCTAATTAACTTCCTTGTTCTTCTAAACAACCCCCTCTCAGCTTCTTCGTTTAAACTTAGATACAAATTGATGGTAGCTTGTTTTGTTTTTATATTTTTTGTCTAGTCTCTTGGAATTTTATAAAAATGTACAAAGATAGAAGATTAAAGTATGACATTTTTATAAGACATTATTGCAGATTATAGAAGGCTTCGAGGTATTGACAGCTCAAAATTATATCAATGTCTTCTACACAGGCTTTGTTATATATATCAAGGATATTATATAACAAGGACAAGGACACCAAATTGACGCTACAAAAAACGTTCTGTTTTAACTAATATTCTTAGCAGGATATTCATAATTCAATTTGAAATTTATAACTGCTTCACGTTTTATAAAAAAAATAGAGCGTAAACATAAAATAGAGAACGGAAAGCTGTCTCCATTTTACGTCCAGGTTTATAATATTGTATTTTGAGTAGCGGAACTCAACGCCGCGCTTTATCGTGTGCTCTTAACAATGTGAAAATTAAATTAAATAATTTTCCAAAACGGTGGTCGAATCCACGTCAGTCCCGTTTATAGTCAAACAATAGCGGTGCGGCACAGTGGCCACTTAATATTATTATTTTTTGTGTTCACTTCACAGAATCTAAAATCCGATAAATATTTATTTAAAAATGAAGGAGAGCAAATGAAATACAATCCCTCTAATTACTATATAACTATATAATATATAACTTTTTCTGTTGTCAATCAATATATTTAACAGTAGTTGAGCCCTGATGTCACCAGATATTTCAAATATTAATTTTGTTATACATATCTTAACAAAAACTACCCATCATCCTAAATAACTTTTGTTAACAACTCTATTCTATATTTTTAATGTTTAGCTGGTCCCTTAAGGTTCTACATCAGATGTTCCAGTGTCCAGAACAAAGTACATACTTTTTTGTCCAAGCCATTAAATATATAACAAAAAAATCATTCTAATTCGTCCACTAGTTCTGGAGATGGCAAACAGACAACGTACAGACAGATGTTTTTTTTATTCAAATATTTTCTTTTTTGCCACCTTTTTTTTTAACGGAAAGTATTTAATGTACAGACACCTTTTTTACTGTTTAATTATATGTATTGATTAAGCAAGTGTCTAACCTGTATTTTTACACGAAGGGGGTAATATTGATATATCTTTGTTTTACAATTTGCATAGTATTGATTGTACTAACATAACTAAACTATTATAAACATTAATGAAGTAACTTTCTCTATAAACAGTAATTAGTTAAGTAGTTTATAATCTAATATTAATGAAATGTGCCTTGTAAACCAATATTGTTTTGGTAAAACACAAACTACGAACCTTACTGTGTAAACATTGCGATGGGATGGACACATCTTTAAGCTCTCAGCGCTAGTTGTTCATCCTCTCTCACTTCTAATTAACTCTTGTCCTTTGTAACAAATTGCCTTTCTCAAATCCTATTGTTTTACATTTTTTATTACAGCTTATTTAAGAGATAAGTAGTCATTATGTTGAAAGATGTTAAATCCCGTCAAAGAAACAAAGAAAATGAATTCATTATAAAGCTTTATGAAATTAAACATCGTTGCCTAATGGATTAGCACTGTATCTAAATTTTCTCTCTCTCTCTCTTAATTTTTGATGAAATGTGTTAGGCTATTAATAAGAAATACAAATATTAAGCGTTGAGTAATTGCTTCATTTGTATTCTGTGTACTTTCAAATGTATTCTGTACGTGGCAGAATATAGCGGTAACTTAGTGTTAAAACGGTAAACGGGAACCTAGTGTTAAACATCCCGCTCCGTTCCCAGTATCCGTCGAATTTGAGGTCATGTGTGATGACGCGCTTTGACTTGTTACCAGAGCGAAGAAATGAAAGTATTATACATATTTTATTTCCTCTGTCTCGTTATATCCCTCATGTGACAGAATAGACAGACGAAACTCCATTTTATGTTGAATTTAAGGCAATGTATGATGGGGGACGAAACGTAAGAGAGCGAAGAACTAAAAATATTAAATTTCCTAGAGTAGGAATCGAAGTCACAACCTGCCGCGTTAACAGAGGCACACACCTGTGACCCGACGGGCCTTCGTTTTAAGTATAAAATGACAGAAGATATTCACTATAAGTCTAATGTTTTATCATTTAAATTGACACTCGTGTCGCATTTGTAGCGTACCTGGTACGCGTGGATTTACCGATTGTAGGCAGTAGTAAAATGTAAGCGATGTTTACATAAAAAAATAAACAAGTGCCATTATTAGGCATACATGTGTATAGCTAATTAAAAATTTATAGTTTTAAATATTAATAATTGTGTTTAATTTTTATATTTGCGGTGCATTTTCCAGAGGAATATTTATATCATCTATATCTAAAATCTGTGTTGCATAGACAATTAAGTAATAAAAATTAACCAGTAATCAAATAAAAGCCAAGCTTTTAAAAAAACATTTTTGGCAATGAAGTAAGCACTGGCCGTCACTGTCGTCTTTATGAGACATAAACCTGTCATCGCCTTCTGCAATGAAGTCTGTGTAAAGACACCGACGAGACCGTTGATGATAGAAGCTAGATATATATATATATATATATATATATATATATATATATATATATATATATATATATATATATATATATATATATATATATATATATATATATATATATATATATATATATATATATATATATATATATATATATATATATATATATATATATATATATATATATATATATATATATATAACGAAGAAATTTTACATAACTACATTACCATCAAATGAAGATGTTACTAGTTGTAACATCTTCATTTGATGGTAATGTAGTTATGTAAAATTTCATCGTTATATATATATATATATATATATATATATATATATATATATATATATATATATATATATATATATATATATATAACGAAGAAATTTTACATAACTACATTACCATCAAATGAAGATGTTACTAGTTGTAACATCTTCATTTGATGGTAATGTAAAAGGTTATATCTTCACATTCATTTGATGGTAATGTAAAAGGTTATATCAAGTAATGTAAAAGGTTATATCTTCACAAATAAACGTCAATCAAGGTTCAAGATATGAAAATCGGTATAATTTGCAAAACCAATACGTTTGTATGATTTAATGTCAGTCAAACGCTAATTGACATTTCCAACATATTGAAATTCTAATATGACATTTACTATGTTACTAAAATAAACATTATTCTGACATTTGAAACTAATGCACTCTATTTATCGATTATCAAGCTTTACACAGCTTTTTGTATCGACATTTTAAGACAAAGGACGGCATTTTCGTTGAGCAAACAAAAACGTTGAAAGTATCAATTTACGATCGCCGATGTAGGTCTGATAGATATTTGTATCAAAATTGTGTGCAGTCGTCCGCAGACTTGTCTAGACAAAGTTGGGAATTAAAGACGGCGAGATGAATACAGTCCAAGATGCTGCAGAAAACGAAAAATGGCTTTACTTATAAAAGCTCGATGTGTCACGTACTCTGTGTTATTATATTGGCCCTTATAAAACTTACAAATGGATTAAGATGCATGTTTTTTTATCGTACTATTTTATTCTTTTACTGTCGTAAAAACCATCAGAGGGTTAGTTACATTTGACATATTGTACATCAATCATTATATAATTTTAAAAACATTTAAAATTCATAAAGCCCGACATGAAAATAGCATTATTGTTGATACGACAGCCATTAATATTATTAATACGGCTTCGCGACGCGAGAACCATAAACTTGAACAAACGAGAGAGGCGGGATACTTTTTACCGCCCGAACTTCCATAAAAACGCAAGCCCTGAATTAGTTCGATTCTTTGTCACCCCTTTGAACAACCCTAAAATTTCTACTACCACCGTCTTTGTCTAACAATAACTACCACATTCCCATCCGTTAAACTGCATCAAGGAAAAACAACGTGAAACCGCCCGAGATGAAACGAGATAGAATAAAATATATGCACTAATAGAGAGGACAGAGAGAGCGATACGCGTAGTATGAGCGTGTATATCGCGGCGAGTGCGAAAGAGATGAGGGGTACCCTTGTGAGTGAGCGAGAGAGGTGCAAAAATTAACTATCAGAGGGGAGAGGAACAGAGCTTCTTCAAGCGGGGTGGTTAGTCCGCTTTCGACCGCGCTCGCGGTAGCGTCGGCTCTCGGGAATGTTCTAACGCGACCGACTCAACTTGTGGAAATATTTTTTCTTGTGCGTTTTCGTTATTAATAACAATTATTTCGTTCGTTTTTATCAAAGCTTTGCTACGTTGGATACATACGGGGTCACGTTTGCTGTAGACAATTATAAAACTTTGACGTTTTAACTGTAATGTTCAACGTGGTATTAAAGTTACAGGACTAACAAAGTTTATTATTTGACTGAAAACTTTATTATGACAATATATTTGCTTGGATTTATGTGTTGGTTATGATAAGAGAAGAATTTGAATAAACATTATCATTATTAGACAAGAAATACCAAAGAAAATGTGTGCCAAAATGTTATTATATAATTTTTCGTTGTTTTCCGCGATTATAACCTGGATTGGAGTGGTAGCTGAGGAGGAAGTGTCTTCTCCTTTACGGGTAGCTCAATGTAGAGCCACTTGCTTGCAAAAGGTAAGCTAATCTATACTATGTCTAAGAACTAAACCAATGCAAACATGTAAAAAAATATATTTTACCAATAAAAATAATAAATGCAGAATGACGTTAAACAAAAAAAAAAACAATATATGTTATTTTAGAATAAATATTCAATATACCTATTACTTATTTCACTAAAACAATAAAATTATAAAAATGTAAAATCTCATGAAAATGCAAATGCAATTTCACACGCAGATGCAAATTTGGTGCTGTAGATTGTTCATTTGGCCTCCAATCAATCACTGGTGGGCTGCAATCCTCCGACGGCCGACAAAATAAATTTCACTATGTAGAGTAAGCCCCATAAACGGAGCGTTTTTCCTATTACGCTTCCTTCAATAAAAAATATTTGATGAAACTATTCTGCTTTATAAAATATTTTATCCACTTGTTCTATATGGGTTTAAAATGCAATGTGAAGGAGGTGAAATATTTTTTAAGCGAAAATCCCTGCAAGTGTATTATAGAAATGGTACATAGTATAGACTTATGTGTGACACATTAAGCAGTTATTATTTTAAAAAAATAAGTTTACGTATAATAGTAGACAAAAATTTTAAAGCTATATTGAAAATTTATGTATAATAAATCTGTAGGAAAGTAATTTTATACAATTTTCGATTATGAAAATAACATGTTAATGACGACTTTATTTTATTTTAGAGTAATATTACATATTAAATGAAATGGCTATTCATGTTAAGAAATTCTACGAACATACATTGCTGGACTGTCTCTGACGAGGAAGCCTTAAGAATTTATAAAATTCAAATCTCTTAATGAGCACCAAATAAAAATGTAAAGCTTCTAAATTATTACAAAATTCCACTATAGACGTTCAGAAGTAAACTCAATTATATAAGTAAGAAATGTTTATCGGTGCACTGTAAACGATAAGCTCTACAATTTATATCTACCAATATTTACAGATAGAGTTTATCTAAACGGGTTATGCTATTTATTTGAATCGTTTGGAACAGGTTGTCCGGTCACTGCATTGGAACTGTGCCTCCATAAATGTAATTTGTATCGGTTATCCCTCCTATCCTCTATGACTAGCGGCCGCCCGTGTCCTCGCCCACGTTGTCCTTTAACAGAGCTTCTTTATTGTATCCGAGATAAAATATGTTGGATAATCTCAAACTACGTATTTATTTTATGTCAGTAATATTCTAATATGTATTTTAAATTGTACAACTAGAAAAAGGGCAGATAAAACAAAAAAGAAAATCTATTTATTTGTTGACTGGTGTGCCGTAATTGTGTTATGAGTGTTTTTTTTTATCTTTACATTGTGTCCCGCACATGGCAGGGTAGGCAAAGGAAATTTGGAAACCTAGTGTTGAGACACTCCATTTCGTTCCCCACATTCTACCGGATTTGAGGCATAGCACAACCTGCCACGCTTATAGAGGCTAACACGCTGGCGCCCCTGCGCCGCGACAGGCCTCAAGTGTAAGTATAATACATAGAAAATAATAAATACAACTGTTTAGCGCAAATGTACCTATAGTATAATTCATATCTAATAGTATTAAAAAAGCATCAGATAACGATAAAATATGTTTTATTTGTAAACTTTAAACAAAATATAAATATGTATATATGGATATAAGATGTATAGATAATGATTTCAAGTTCTATTATGTAGATAAAGTGTACTAATGTAACAAGTTGCGTTATCTTACATAGGAAATGGTAAAAATCACGTAATCAAATTCCATTACTTTAATGCCATACAAAGTTATATCTTTCAGCTTCCAGCCTAGAGATTAATGTATTATTCTACCGACTTAATAAGATTCTTGATTGAGTTTTAATTAACTTTTAAAATTTTACGATGATACTTAAGTAAAAGAATTTAACTTTTTATGTCACTACAGTCGTAACTCTAATTTACTATGGAGCATTCGTTTACAAAAAAAAAAAACATTTTAATGTAGAAGTTTATATAAAAATGCAAATGTACACTCCCATTATATAAGTGAATGTGAACATTGTAAGTGTATATTAAAATTGATATTTTTTTTTACAAAAAATATGAATAATTAATTTAATAAAAATCATTACTAATAAGTATTTGTATTATATACCAGAAATATTTAAAATATGTTATTTAAGTTATATTTTCTTTACTCTACATACATAATTTTTGTCATTTCCAGATATGAGCATCTATTTATAACCAAAAATACTCGCTATGATCACGCTCCGTACTATTTTTTGCATAACGCCTCGCTTTTAGCTGACCGTTTTTTGTTCCTTCTACCTGCCTTAAACACAATGAGCTCGGCAATATTTTTTATTTTATTACCGAGGGATGTTCGTGATTCTTACAAAGGCGATAGGATACTACCTCCGCCTATTCACATGATTAGTGTAGTCAGGAAGTACCAAAATTATGGTGACAAAAACTAGGATGCTGCGATACCATCAGAATTTGTTAATGTTACCAACCGATAATGTGTTTATAAATGGCATTAAAACACATTTTTACTGAACTAATTAGAAACTGGATTTTTTTATGATTTAATTAATCAATGATAGCTATCTAATAGTTACGATAAAACTGGATTATTTTTAAACTACTTTGAATATCAAGTAACATATTTAATATAGTAAAAATGTCCGCAGTATAAAGAACTAGTTAATGTAATGTTAATATAATATTTTAATTATTTAAAGTAAACAGTTAGGTAACATTAAAGCCTTTGAGGTAATTCTTATTAATTATTTCTATCTTTTTTGGGTTTCTTACCTCAACAACAAACATAAAACCAATTTCATGATTGCGTAGAGATATCAAGGTTAAATTACCATAAAAAAACTGTAAAGTAAAAATTATCCTTAATTCATGGAAAAACATCCTTTACAAACATATCTATAATTGTAGAAAAAAACATACTTCATACAAAATGCTTAACTTCATACAAAATGAGTGCATACACCAGCAAACATAAATATGTCAAATTTCTCGTAGACCGTGAAATTTTGAATTTTTAGAATATAGTTTACTGTTATAAGTGATTACTAACTCATAATTATGAATTACATTTCGTACAAAAAAGTGTATACAATCCGCAAACTTAAGTTTGTCATCTTCTGTAGTTTGTATTGCCCTAGAATTCCGAAATTGGTACGGAACCCTTGGCGGCAAGCAGGACTCGCAATTGTTTATTTAATTACTTGACCTCAATCTGAAGAGACATAATAAGTAGATAATATTATAGTGCTTTAAATGATCAAAAAAAATTATGAACCACTACAAGAGGCTTACAAAATTAGTAACTATGTTAGTAAAAATAAGTATGTTAAAGTTATTATCCATGCCTCAAGGCTTGTTAACATTTTGTTATGAGAATTGGAAAATTTTTCTGTATTATAAATATAGAAATAACCTAAAATGTGGAGAAGAGAGATATGAAACACATTGTAAATATTAAAAAAGAACTATTCTTGGCATATAAACAGCCAATGCAAATTTACCTTATTTTGATTATACCTCGATCATATCGATTATATCAAACTTATTTTATATTTGCTTTTAAATTTTCCTATCATACAAAATATATTAATTTAAATATTTATAAGTTATATTTGTGTGTAAGGGGAAAACTCACTGACTTGACGCTATATTCCCTACCCTGCTATGTTTGGGATACAGCTTGAAGGTGAAAAAAATGTCTATGCTTAACTTTTTACTTAAAGTATCTATGTTTTCTAAAGTAGTTTAAATACTAGTTCAAACAATACAACAAAAACGACCAAAACTTAAAAAAATGGGGCCCACATTGTGTTATTGTCGTACTGTCGCCAGAAACTATTTTTTCCATTGTACACCATTGTAGCTGCGTCCTTTTAAAATATATCGATTTTTGTTTTTTTTTTCATTTGGTCGTTTTACTTTGATGGTCGTGTACATTAAATAATACGACTTTCTAAATCTTTTTACATATACAAATTAATAAATATACATTTAACTTTAACTTGGTATATTAAAAAAAAAAATTAAGATGTTTTTGCTTTTTAAACAAGTCACGTTTGACTTTATTTTTTATCTTAATTTTTTTGAAGCGTAGCTTTGGTCGAGTACGCGGTCTTTGTATACATGTGATGAATTTAAAGAAGCCCTTTAAAGTTCTAAGTTTGAGATAATATGGCTCTCAATTTTTATGGATACTAAGTGACTTGTCATGTAAAACATATCTGTTTAAACATTTAAAGCAGCCAAAGGTGGACGGAATTTAAATTACTTTGCTTCAAAATTTTCTATTCTTTAGCTCCTCCGTTATTCTTTTGTGGAAGTCAAATGAGTAAACTCATAATATATTATCTAAAGAATACATATTTGTTAGTTTAAATTTATATTTTTACTACATATATGAAGTAGTCGTGGCGTAGTTTGATAGGATCTAATTAGAAACACGATAACTATGGGTTCAATCCGTCTTCCAAGGTATTTCTCTACTTTATTATTTCTCTTGCTCCCGTATACTAAGCGTGGCGTTGAGATCCGCTACTGTATTGTTTCGAAAGTTAGCAACTTGTTTTAATAATAGGTACCCTCTTTTCTGAGCTGCTTTTTATACATATTAAAGGTATCATTTCTTTTACAAAAATATACCTCTAATAATATCTAATTTCTTCTAGACTCCTTGATGGCAAGATAAAGTGGCCTTAACATATTCACCAAGGTATTAAATATTAAGTTAGAGATTTCAATTTCCTCGCTCTAGGTATGTATGAAGCAAAGAGCAGCGTTGTGTTCCACCACTCATCACGCAATGCTTGAAGCATTATTCGGCAGAAAGTAGGAAACGGAAGTACTTTTTGAAAACAGAAAGTCTTACCACTAGATTAAAATAATAAAGAAATGGAATACAAATTAAAAATTAAAAAGTGTTCAAATACTTGCGGCCCTTCTTATTCTGTCTTAGCATTATTATTTTATCGTTACGCAGGTTTAGTAAGAATTTTTAAAGAAAAAAAAAACCCTTCTGAGGTTTTCAATGCACGTCCTCACTGAGAAAAAATAAACGACAGGCCAAGCCGAAATGACCCGCGTTTTTGTTCCTGATTTGTTTTCGTTTTTGTTACGTTTGAGTTCATTTGGAAGTAGCCATGTCTTTTGCTTACTGAATTAACTTAAATTGTTGAACGTTTTGTGTTCGAGATATTACTGTTTCTTTGTTGGTCGTAGATTTGCGGTCGGTATTGGTGATAAGAAAACAATAAAAATATCTAAATTATTGTTTTTTAGAACTGTAATGGCTCAGGGGTACAAGCGTGTGAAAACTTAAAAAATGTGACACATTATGGGTTCGATTCCGCCACTCGAGGAAGTAGAATATTTAACGTTTTCAAATTAAATATTTGATGGTTTCATTGGCTCTGGTAACAATGCAGCTGAGTCCCACCTCTCAACAAGCAATGCCTCAACTTTTGTCTTTAGTTAACGAAACAGAATTTCTTAACACTAAGTTCTTAAGTTCCCTCTACCTACCCTGCTATGGGCGGGATACAGCGTTAAGCTAAGGCTATATTGTCTTTTAAAATACTTGAAATGAAATTACCCGACTGAATTATATTATTATTACAAATAACATTATAGTTTTCATACAAATAACTTTTTTATATATATTTTTTTTAATTAGTAAAAAAGTCACTTTCCACAGATAGACGCATCAATTTGATTTATATATCTCTTATATCTCCTAAATTATGAAACAAATTTTAATTCAGTTTTCACTAATAATTACATTGTTTCAAGAGACAGTATGTGTATATGTTATGAAAATATTTAAATCGAAAATATCGAAGCTTTTGTTTTTGAGGCTTTAAAAATATTTTTTGCAATTAACTTTCGAAAGCGGATATAACCAGATAGAATTGTAAAGTTCACAAGGGTAATGCCGCGAGCGGAACACTGTGCATTATTAATTTGTAACAACAATACAGTAATTGTTTTAATAAACTTTTGCTTTAAAAAGTTTGTTCATATAAATGTGACAATTATCTGCCTATTCAGTGAAGGCTGGACTTCATATCATAAAGCGCGAAAGCTTAATTTATGAAAAAGGCAAGCGTAAGCGGCATATCTTGCGACCTCACCTTGTGAAGGGTGGCTTATCCAACAAGGTAGTCGTAATAGAGCCGTAGACGAGAGCGAACGATTAATGATTCATGACCCCTCGTAGCGCAGTGTCATCAATATTATTCTGTTTGTATCCCGCGCTTGGCCCACCCTCGCCCGCGCCCCGTTCATACATAAATAAACGCGACACGTCGTCTTCTCTGATTACATCGCACCGAAGTAGTGAGAAATAGTGTAGTCGGATGCTGAACTCGTCTTTTGTTCAATATATTCTCCAGAGACGCCGAATGAATAGTTAACACTGTGTGCTCAGCGTGCATGTTTACGGTTTCGGATTTCTCCTAAAGATTCTTGATAACGAAGGTGATGGAATTTATTTGTCTCGCGGTAATAAGCTGATGTTACAATCGGGTTTAGTGTGAAGTTGTAACGAGTTGATGCCTATCGCTCGTAAAACCGACGGATCTTGTTTACACTTTCTTTGTCTATTCCTGACGTAGCCAATATATGCCAACGACTTCATATATGAATATATCTATGTAGAAATTGTATTATATTATTAATTATTTATGAAATTCTTTTTATTTATATTTTTATAAAGCTCAAATATCACAAAAAGTCAACTTAAATAAATGAAGCTGATGTAATCTTTAATATTTATGGTTGTTCATTTAAAACATAAAAGAATTGTAAACGAGGTGATATTTTAATCCAAATGCGACGTGAACATTACTTATTTGATAGAGTTAGCATTTCGGAGATTGACAATAAAAAAACACGTCGTTACTGGAAATTACATGACATGCAGTTAGTTCAAAACTTAAAATAGTATTTCTTGTCACGCAATCCAGCAATAAAACTCATTTTGAACGAAATCAAAATTTTTGTTATGTAAAGAAATTTGAAAGAGCTGACACAATTTTGTCTTTTAAAATCACCAGCATAATTTTATTTTTATTTAAAATAGGACAAAAATATTATATTTTTCCTGTTTAGTTACAATTGTTTCTTTTTATCTTACATCTGACTAAAGGAAAGCATTAATATTAATAACAGATTTCCTCATAATCTCTTCCTATTTCTCTTCTTATAAGAAATATTACTAAGTATGATGTCCATTAGAGACATAGTGTAGTCATAGTAAGTCTATTTAACATTTTAAAAGTAACATTTCATCAAATTTCGAAAATATTAAAATAATAAGAATGATGTCAACTCATATAATTTTTATGACAATATTAAAATATTTGAATTCCAAAAATACTTTAAAAATATTTTTTATATAAGTTAATAATTTTAGCCACAAATATTACTAATAAATATAAATATGCATATTTCAATTCACAATATTTATCCTGATAAATGATGCTTGGCTACCGGTACATAGCTTCGCTTTTAATCCTGGACCATTGTGTATCTGTCCGACTTGTGACACCACGGTCTCCCAACACCTACAGGCCGTGTTGGTAAATAACAAATTAATGGGTCTTTCCTCTTTATCTTATACAACGATCAATCAAGACTACGCTATCTAATGGTGTGTCGTTGGAAGTTATCGTCATATAGAAGTTTTAATACTAATAAAATCTAACCATCATCTAATCAAGTTTTTGACCCTATATTGTTTGTTCTCGCTTTCAATCTATTAATATATAAATCACTGTTTGATATCTTTTAAATAGCTATAACGATACTCTTTATTATGTCACGTTATTGGTAACTATTGCTTTTATTTTTTTTTCAACTTCACGCTGAATCCCACATAGGTAGGTGGGTAGAGGTAAATTGGGAACCTAGTGTTATGACACTCCGTTCTGTTCCCCACCTTCCGCCAAATTTGAGACCTAGTGTGTTGAGTAGCGGAACTCGAAGAAATGAGAACATTAAATATTTTATTTGAAAATATAAAATATTTCATTTCCTCGAGTGGAAATAGAACCCGCAACCTGTCGTGTTTACGGTCACATGCTTGTGTCCCTGCTCCACAGTAGGTTTTTTCATTAGGTACTACATTTATAGTTGGTATTAACAATAGGTTAAGAATAATTATGCTTGAAAGATATGAGAAGTGATATATGCTTTGCTTAGTAATCAACGCAAATGTGGGACTCTATAACAATATTTTATAGAAAAATATGTGAAATGAAAAAGCTCATTTCATTTCGATGGTACAATCATATGTTTAAGCTATAACAAAATGAACTTGAAACTTGTGTAACAGTCGCGGCGGCAGTTGATTATACAATATTTAATACTCTAGTAAACTATTTAATATCATTGAGACTTGATTGGGATTCGATTAAAAGCAGCTGCCTCCCATAGTCATACTGAACCCTGCACGATGAAATGAAGATAGTTTTAACACTCGTAAATTTTCGAGGCTCGAACGTTCTATCTACTAATTGTTCGATGGCCAACTTTGTTACTTAAATTTTGTAACAAATAACCACCAGTTATGATAATAGTTAAATTTAACTGCTAATAACATATTGATATTTGAAAGGCAACGTTTGTTGTTTTATCACATTGTAAATATAAATATGAATAAATTTTTAGAGTAAGTAAAAGAAATTATAGTTTGCATACATTTTTATTACATTGATTTGTATTCTCATTTATACATAGATAATGGCTACTGAGCTTAAAACAAAGAGTAGGACGTCCATTATAGGCGGAGCTAACTATGCGTAAACGCAGCTATGAAGGGGCTGGCAAATGAAAAAAGTGGGGCATATTTACTCCTTTATAAATCTTCTTCATTCACACGTTATAAAAACAATACCCACATCAAGTTTTATAAAGAACAAAGCAAATAAGGTGTTAAATTTTATAGTCTATATCGTTTCGTCTTAGTAAGGTCGATACTTTATCACGACTTTGATCTTTCATCTACAAGGAATCTTAAAGCTTACCAAATATTTGAATGATATTGATGGAGGGACCGCCAGTTATCGGGTGCTCAAATCTAATGTGCCACGATAAAAATTCCTAGACGTGTCGATACAATGTAAAAGTATGTCACAAACTTAAATAATCGTTATTTCAATTTAAAATAACTTATTTTGAACGATTACAGGCCAAGGAGTCAATTTGAATTATTTACTTATTTATACGTGATGTATTTAACTAAACAAACTTCAAAGGTGTATAATTTTATATAGAGTTTGAAACTTAAATAATAATTTATAATACAACATATTGAAAAGTTAGTTTTTGTCGAAAGCTTTCGTAGAAATTCTAATAATATTTTGAGTAGGTATATATCACTACTGTACAGCCACTTAAAGTGTGAACGATCATGGGGGCTCGCGTGGGCTGCGACACAGTTGGTATTCCTAACAAAAAACACGAGGCACCCCGTTGTTTTACAGAAAAAATAATGAAATATGCCTCTATATAACGTTTTTTTTTATGTTAAACGCCGAGAGTTTAAGTGTTGTATTTAAAATGAAGACGGCAGTAAAAAACAAAATTTAGGTACACTGTTGTTTTAAATTGAAAGGTAAATTCTGTGAAATAAAAATTTGATGATCTCTGCATACATAATTATGTTGTAATATGTTGTGATACGGTTGTTAATATCACAGGGTATTTATGTTTGAAAGGAGTTTTAAACAAAATTTTATATAGGATCACAATCTTTTTAAATAACATTGGTGCAATGGTTACAAATTAGTTACAAATGACTCTTAATAACATTTAAAATAAGAGTCAAAATTTCATTTATATTCGTATCTTTTTATAACATGCAAATTTCTAAGCGTACATATTTTTAAAATTAACACAATATAACTGTAGATAATAACGAAGTATGAACTACTCATGGTAATAGAACGGCCATTAGTCAATTGTTTTATAAACTATACTTTATGTGTCACATGTTTTTATTGATTATAAACAAATAACGATTTGTATGTCGGACATAGCTTACTTTATGAGTGATCAAAATTATTAATGACGACGAACTTTTATGTTTTAAATAAATCTATTTATTACATAGTTAGGCAACTTCGTTCTTGGAATTTCTGAAGTTCAACAAAAGTTTAAGTTTGAGATTTCGAGTCATCTGAGTAAACATAAGAGCATTGGGTACACAGTCTATGTCAATAATGGGGACAAAAATACCAAAGACGTTGAACCAAAACCACCTACTGTGTTGTCTTAATTGAAATTTTGCTACCGGCTAGTTATATATATATTTGTATTGCTATTCTTATTTAATTTTGATTAATTATGTGACATTTAAACGCATGAGTTTAACGTAACTCATGCGTTTAAATGTAATAAAGCATCTATGCAGTAAATGCAGTTATCATTAAAATGTTATAATAGATATTTTCTTAAATGTACTTTTTTAAATATAAATAAAAAAAAACTGATTTCAGTTTACTTGAACTTTAACAGTTGACCTCGTTACTGTACCGTAACTGTGATATTTATAAAAATAGAGATGTAAAAAAGAAAATATATTTTTTAAAAAAAATATTATATTGTATGTATTCTGTTTTAAGTTACACTTAAGTGCTTTAATATTTTATTTTATATCTCAACACATAATTTCAAGATAGTTTAACGTTTAACTAATATTGTAGCTTTGTTCGCTTACTCTAAATGCATCCTAAGGGTGCGATATATTCGACTCGTAAACTTAGCTGTCATGGCCAATAGCGTTTCAATGTTGCGTACGTTTCACCGTGCCACTCCAAATACTAATTTTAGTATTGCCACTAATTCAGTACATTCCCTCTTGAAAAATATTTACTTGGTTTAAAACAAAGAAGGTGCATAAAGGGAAAATAAATTTATTTCGCTTCATGATCTATCTTGTACATAGCAAGGTAAGCAACCCTCTGGCTTCTTGGGAACCTAGTGTTAAAACACTCTATTCTGTTCCATATTTTTCACCGTAATTAAGACATAGCGTATTTAGTGGCGGAACTCATCGCTGCATTTTGGCTTATATATAACCAGAGCAAAGAAATGAAAATATTTTATATTTAATTTCCTCGAGTAGGGGTCAAACCCACAACCTGTCGCGCGCTTGTGTCTCGGCGCCACAACACACTTCCAAATATTTATTATTTTAATTACCTACTAGTAATTTAAGATGAAATTTAACCTTTAATAAAAAAAAGTAATTGAGTTATGCATTTATTTAACTCTCGATCTTATTGACTGATAAAAATTCTCAAATTACATTCCTCAAATAAGATTCCATAAATCTTTATTACATATTCTGAAACAAAATTATCCTAATCTTAATCCTCGATATTTGCAAGGGTCATCTTTTTGTGAGCATCTCGTTTGTTTCAAAATAACGAGGCAATAAAATGGAAACCCACGCGAATGAACGATGATAAAATTTTAAATTGTTTTTTTGACGCCCGTACTCTTATAAGTAGTTTCAAAATATTTATGTGCGTTGTATAGCTCCATCAACCTCCTTCGATCTTGTTCATATTATAATAAGCTTCAATTTCTTACGAAAATATGAAAGCGATACGAGAAGTAAACGTGAGTGGCCTTTAACTCAAACATTTAATTACCTATATCAATACAATCTACTTCAGTGCTATTTAGACGATGAGTACCTACTAACGATGGATTTATTATCTGTAGCCAGATATTTTAACGAAGCCATAGTATATATAAAAAGCGGGATACGTATTTTTTGTCCATCGGAAACACCGTTTTAGTCACAATCGTAAATTTTATTGAAATGTCGCAACAACGATCGCCGCACGAGATTTTTTGTCTCCTGGGACGAATTTATGCGTAATTCGTAAACAAATTGACGTATTCGGATATGTTCTTTGAAGGGGACGCCCGCTTCATGATTTGACACGTCTTTTGATTCTTTTTTTAAGTATTTACGAGACAGTACGTTCTCAACAAGTCTGTTTCGAGATGTATTTGTCACATTTTATATAGTACTGTTTTAGTTTATTTTTTTACCTTCGCGTTGTATCTCGCATGGTGAGTAGGTAGAGAGTATTTCGGAACTCAGTGCCAAGACACTCAGTTCGTTTACCAAAGTAAGTACGTACTAGAACGGAGTGCCAAAAAAAGTAACAAAATCCAGATTATATTATGAATTAATATTCAAAATCCAAATTTTGATACTTTTTTTACTGTTTTTGCAAATATACCCTATATTAGTAAATATAGGGTATTTGTTATATATAGATATGTTTACCCTATTTTATGTAAGGACTCCAGGACTTTAATTAGTTACCGAATCGAAAATGAATAATTTAAGGATAGACTCAGTCATTCGTATAAATGAGTCACCACAGAACATTTCATGTATTGTTCGCAGTTTTAAAAACGACACCTCAATGCATTGTCGGATTCATACGGCTTCTTAAGTCGTAAAAATATCGAATAACACAATAGCTACTGATAAGTTTCATTTGAATTTATTTATTCCTTTGTGAACTTAATTTATACTTACACATAATTTTTCTCATCAATTTAATAGAAATTTATTGTTTAGTATTGTTTTATAATTAGAACTTATTGTCTTCAAATTTCACATTGTTTTAATTTTATTGAAATATAACAATACTCTTTATACAATAAGGTTAGCTATAAATATATTTGAATACATATATATCTAAAGAATATTATTATATACAGATATGTTTCAATGTCTCCTTCCCTATTGAGCATGTTAGAAGTAAAATTTAAATAAATAATTGAAAATAAATATTCTATGCCGTATTGTAAAAACACTGCGTTATTGTTGTCTGCAGTTGTGACACAGCGACATCAAAAAATATAAAACATGTTTAGAACATCACCATATGGAAATGACAAGAAGGTAATGTAGAATTCAGGTAATAAAATATTCAATTTATGATAAATTCAATTACAAGAAACAAATTAAGTGTCGTAAAAGGGGCCAAAGCCAGTCGCCCGTGGCGTGAGTACCACAGGTCTACGACAAAATTTCCCGCTGTTAAGTATTGCCGTCTAAACGGCTATTAGCCTCACTTTATACGAGACGCGCCGGGCATCTATACTTGTTTATGTATAATTGACTCTTAAATATTGTTCTTTCGGCCGTTTATCGTGTTAATCGGACATATTTATTCTTGAGAAAGAGTACAGAAATGGCGTAAGCGGGTGCGGAAAGAAAACGGACTGACAATAAATATTAGGAACACTTCAGATGTAGATTCTGGTTTATAGCAGTGTTTTGTTACACTAAGGTGCTATCAAATACTATATTGGTATTTGATATATTTTACGTATAGATTATTCTGCGTATCATGTAGCTAAAGGATCGCGTAAAAATATACAAAAAGTAAGAGAGGTCCTTTAAAGCATTTTATTAACGTAAAGGTGTTTGGTCCATATCTTTTTTTTTGTAAATTATTTAATTTACAAAAAAAGAGATATGGACCGGCTTTAATTATTATTCTATTTTATAAAATTTTAAAACTTTCTTGTTTTAATAACATTATTAATAATAAGACAATAACTATTCATTGAAAGTAAAAAAATCATTAAAAACATTATAGCAATATTGTTGAATTTAATATTCATGTTGACGTGACATTTTTAAACCGATTTAAATAAAACACTCTAAATGTTGAGGGAAGGTTGCTAAAGTATAGTAATGAAACCTGTATTTAAATCTGTCCATTTCAAAACGATAAGCGAGTACAGACGCACATATCTGTGCGACGAATAAAAATTACTATCTTTGGCCAAATTACAAAAAAAAACGTCCCCTATAAGATTACATTACATCTTGCATGTACAGACAGTGATAGATTACAGATTTATTACAAATTATCAAATAAAACCTGAAATTAAATTAAATTAAATTTCTAGATCAATAGATCATGATAATCAGTATCACCATATCTAGAGCTCGTCAAAGAACAATGTTTAAGACGTTTCCGTTCCTTGTTAATTAAGGACTCGTGGCCAATGTTTATGGTAGGCAATAGTCACAACAATAATACGTCTTGAACGGTACGTTTCCTTTCGGAGGAGATAACTTATCTGGTATCTCGTGTATCGCAATCTGATTGTCGACTGTTCGTAATTTATGTAGTTAGGACAAAAAGTACATCTTATATGTTCAAATATATATACCTTCAAAATAGTTTTTAAATCTGAATTACTTTTGATATCAATTTGAAACATCTAAATTATAATTATTTCGTGTTACCAATGTTAACTTTACTGTATAGTAAAAAAATGGCGAACTAATTGAATCTGAATATTTTTAACAAATGTGTATATAACTCTTCAATAAAACGGTTATAGGATTTTTGAATTAAATGTATTTTTAGGAAAATTAAGTAGCGCAATAACTAAAAAAGGGAAGACACAGTGATTGAAACATTAATGAATGGCCTAAATAAAACTATATTTATATCAATTTTAAATAATACACACGTTTTTTTATGAAAACAAACATTAAACGAATTATATTACTTTCATTCAAATAAAAAGAAACATTTTACCAAAGAATCGTTACATTCTTACAATATTTTATTCATTGTAGTAACCGAAAAACGCGAAGGCGAAATAAATTGCTTAAGAAATCAATGTTTCACTTTAGGTAGTTGCGCTTAACATGTGGGTTCCTTCTCTTACATTGTTTTGCATTCCGCCAGCTGTGTTTGTTCACTGTCTGTTGCTTAAATTAAAAAAAAGCTTTTCTTTTTATTCGAGCTGTCCCCTCGCCCACGACTTTATGGGACGTTTAGTTCGGAACGAATTATTCGTATTGTCTACGCCATTATAAATTAAACTACAGTTTTGCTTTAATTAAAGAACCAAACGACCACCATTAAAGTATTGTTGTTTATTTTTTAAATTAAAAATATAAAATACACTATTGCTATCTTATAGGATACAAATTGTTAAATTTGTAAGTATAGAGGGTAGTAGTAGTAGTTGTAATTAGACTATGTAACCACCACAAAAAATAAAAAATAAAATAATTTTGGCATATAACTATAATTCTTCTTCTTCGCGATTTATTTTCTTTAATAGTAAGTAGGCAGAAAGAATCTAATAAAAAGATATTATATTCTACCCTTATCGCTAAAACTTGAGATACTGCGTGTACATCGTCACTCTTTTCCAGAGCAAGGAAATAAAATTTTCTACGAGTGTATATCGAACCCAAACTATCTCGTTTCAATAGGACGCTGCATCAGTGTAATTGGTATATTACAACGTTCCTGTAACAAAAAATTAAAACTACGTTTCATTATTGATCAGCA
This sequence comes from Eueides isabella, assembly GCA_019049475.1. Lineage (NCBI taxonomy): Eukaryota > Metazoa > Arthropoda > Insecta > Lepidoptera > Nymphalidae > Eueides > Eueides isabella. The sequence continues at coordinate 8,758,964 of CM032389.1, read as the reverse complement.
TAATGTTTTCCCTCAAACAGGGTCTTGGTATCACTTCACGCATTATTTAAGATAAAAATAATAAAAACAGAAAACATTTTATATGTAAGCGATACTACACAAAACAAAATAAAGTTATATTTTTATATCTAACTTCACAAATCTAGATTTATTTTAGGTTTAATTTGACTAGCTTACAATGATATACTGTATTAATCTTTCTGTTCTACACCACGTTGAGCAAATAGCGGCTTTATTAAAAAGGTTGGAGTTTTATCCGAATTGATGGCATCCATTACGTTTTATGTCCACTGCCGTATGATCACAGTACCAGCTGACCAGTTTAGACCAAGCTTACCAATTTGTCTTGTAATTTCGAACAAATATATAAAAAGGTAAAGATAAAATGTGACATTATGAAAAGGATCACGTTTATTATTATTAATGTATGGAGGTGTTCATAAAAACTAAATTGGTATACCAATAATATAGTATACCAATGGTATACTTATAATAAACAGAAAAAAATCTTTATTTTGTTAAATCCTATAATACAAAATAAATAATTTAGAACGACTGAAACACGGCATTTGAGTTTACTTTTGGGAGTGGGTCATTCTGGGTTTTGAATAGGTTAGATCTGTAAATATTTCAGGTTCTCAATGAACTTCAAATATTTTGGAGAAGAGATTGGCATTGGCAATGAATTATTAAGTGGTAAAATCGTAAAAAAAATGTATCTAAAAAAATCATTTGTTTTCTCACGTACTCAGCATTTGGTTTATATCTATAAAGGTTTAAATATACCGTGATATTGTTTTCCACTTTCCACCCTAAAGACATGTCCATGTTTGAAGTAGGAATATTAATCAGTATAAAATTAAGATTAAAAGCCATGTACAGATATACACGCACTAAAATTTGTTGTAAAGTAATTTTAATATTATGAAATATATATAATACTATATAATTAAACAAGCCAAAACATTCCTTGACCTGACATAACGGTAGACAAGGTTCGAAGAACTCTATCATCGCTGAATGAACACCAATAGTTATTACACAGTATATATACATACAATATAATGATCGGGCCACTACGAGTTATGGCTGGTAACCGCTTCCTAAGTACTTACGCTGTATGCATGTTAATTATTATTTGTCAATAAACGTGCACAATCCTAGGACGTCATGCTTTGAATACCTTTGCGATATCGATTTACCTAAGAGATGCTAGAGGGCTAGGGTTAGGCTCTTGTTTAGATTGTTTGTATAGGTTATCTATGAAATGGCTTTAACATTAATATTTAGTAATTTATATTATTGAATGTTATTGTAAATACGCGATTTTGGTAAAAACAATTTATAAGCAAGATTTTTTTGTAAATATTGTTATTTTTTTTTTGCTGTATCCCTCACGAGGCAGTGTAGGCAGAGGGAACCCGGGAACATAATGTTAAGACACTCTGTTGCACTTCCGTTACCCACTTTCCGCCGAATTTGAAGCATTGCGTATGGAGTGGCGGAACCCAACGCCGCGGTTTGCCTGAACCTGAAAATTAATCATAGTTTATATGAAACTAGTGATTTAAATGTCTATTGAGTATTAATAATACCCTGATCAATTTCATGTGTGTTAATTGTAAGATTTTTTTTATCATTAAAATGACTATTTATTATCAATATGACACTTATTCTTTTTGTTGCAGGTATAAATGACTTCCGCAGTGACACCACAATATATATATACAATAGTTAAGTTAACCACGGTATGCTTACTATAGGATAGCGTACATTTGTCACGGCATAATCGATTGTAGGCTTTGTAACGTATTCAAGTTTAGCATTCGCAAATATTTCGTCGACATCCGTACCGTCCTTTTGATATAAACGGAAATAGCCGTAATTGAAATTGTGTACGACAATGTGGCACGGACCCACAAATAAAATGGCCTATTCTCGTGCAATGCCACGTTCTAGGATCATTTCAATAAAAACTTATTGTATGTATTGAAAACTGACAATGAATGCCACAGGAAGTGATGCGAGTCCACGTATTGAGGCAAGTGGACTGTTTATAATTTGTACATTGTGTGCGGACTGGAACGCGAGTTGCTTCACCATTGTGCTAACGGTTGAATACACTTTTTCTAATTGACTTTTAAAGTAAATATAAATGTTAATAGAAACATGGTAAAAATGTATGCTACAGATATACTGCAGCATATCTTTTTATAATTTATCCATCTTTTGGAATAATATATAATATTATAATAAACACAATAAATAAATAAACAGTTTGTAGTTAATTCCGTTATAGATATTATAAGTTCGATATTCGTGCATAGAGCAACAATTCTTGTCAATTGTATAATTTGCAATAATGATACTTTATAAATAATATACAAAAAAAGTGCAAAAAGGTTGTTTTAAAGGGAATTTGAAACTTAGTGTTAAGACACTCCCAATATAAATTTGTGGCATTTCGGGTTGACAGTCCTTTTTAATTATTTGTAGCAAAATATCACCATCGTTTTAGATTTTTTATCAAATCTCTTAAAAATATTCCAAATCCCTCGAAATTAAATATTCTGCGTGTTAAGTATTCTTTTAAACAATTTTTAAAATCTACTATGCGAACAAGTACAAAAGCCAAATTGAAACTACCCTAAAAGCGTAATTGTATTCCCTAATTGCATATTACAAATACACGTAGCAAAATCACAATCACTATCAGAAGTTGCTTCTGCTGTTCGGAGCTTGCTAATGAATTAAAATACGAAATAAAGCGAGGTCACCCAGGTTAGACTAACATAGCCTGGTCGTGTAGTAACCCGCTATGTATCTTGGGAAAACATTGCACGAGAAGCCTGTACTAACTTCCCGCTTATTATAAGACATCAATATTATATACAAGATACAACAATAATTAATATTTGTTGTATCACAATTTAATTTGAAATTTAAATTATTTTGAATTGAGGTACTAAATATAAATATATGTATGTAGATTGTTAATTATCATAAAAATCTTTAAAGTAAATATTTATATAGAACAAACTATGTTAGGTACACATAGTAGTCGTAGAGGCAGAAAGCTATCTTTTATGGTATTCATTTAGACAAATACAAGTTATTCCAACTCAAGTCACGCGATACATAGGTACTGGCATTGTCACAACGTTGTGTAATAAACTAGAAAATTAAACCTTGTAGTAATTTATCACATATTTTAATTTATAATATAAAAAACGTATCTGAAAATATTTTAAGGACGTTACACGATTGCAACATTTGAACATCTACCATTATTATTTCCATGCCCAAATAAAACAAATTATATTAGAAAATAAACAAAGATCGCAATATATCAAAAGATCGCAATATATCCTTATAATATTTATTTACACTTATTATTTTACAACCTTTTTTGTAGTATTTAAATAGAAAATGTCATTTTAAGGATTCCGTATCTTAGAAACAAAAAGGTGAACATCTGTCAGAATGTTGACTAAAAACAGTCAATACCCTCAGAGCAAAGAAAGAATTCAACTTCTCATTCACAACCAAAAGGTACGATCGTTTTTCATCGTTGTTCTCATATAGTATGTAATTCGCTACGTTAGCAAAACCAGTAGAGTACGTCCCGTTGACCTTGATTTACGAAATTTAAAAGTAAATGTTGTAATATAAAACAGAAAAGTACCAGAAAATAGGTTTTTATTGGTATATAAAAGTAAAAAAACTATTATTTGCACTTCATTTTATTCAAAAATAAATAATGCTAAATTTGTCTATTTTATAAATTGTATTTTAAGTTGACTTATAATTATTAAAAATGGAAACATTTCTTACTCAAAATCGCTTAACAATCCTACTTTATAAAAATAAGTTCAGCTCTTCGTATAAGCACTATTAAAAGAAATTATCTAACATATTTAATAATTACTGACGAGCCCACTACAGACTACGTTTAAAACATTACGCAGAAGCTTTTAAACTTTAAGTGGTTGTCACAAAAACTAGAAAATTATCCGAGATTAAAACAATTTAAAGATTAACTTTAATAGTGCTATCAAGAGCTAAAGCTCTTTAGCTTTATTTCCATCCAAGTATGCGAAGAGTCTACGTCGCAGTCATGACCTCATAGACGCAACCATTTGTCAGGCGAACCCTTGAGCTCGTCTTATCTAAGAAAGCAGGATTTGTATCAAATCAACTAATATCTCAAGATACTCCACCAAGGCTTCATATCTTTTTGTATTGTATTGAGTCTCGACGTCTTTTGTGGTACGCTGTTTGATCAAATCATTATTAAAATATATACAATTTGAAATATGAAACATACATTTGATTGCATTCTGATTTGCTACATAGTATTATGAGATTTTAGTTGTTTATAGGATATAAGTATAAAGTTAAGATTTGGTAAACGTAGTTCGTTTGTCAAACTAAGCTGCAGTCATCTCCTTATCTAAAAAGGGACTTACTTACGGCTTTTAAGTCACGTCGTTTTGGTAGAGCCACAAACTAATAGTCTTTTAAATATCCATATGATTGGTACTATCTCACTGATAAGACAACAATTGTTACATTAATTGTTATTCAGAGTGGCTGTATTAAAACGGCCTTCTGTGTAAGTAGGCCTCCAATAGCAAGGGTTCTGTACCAATTTCAAGATTGTAATTCAACGTAAAAATGTTAAAGCTAAATTTCGAAAGTATGGATTCCCGATTTTCATAACGCGGTTCATACAAAATCCAGGCTAGATTATGCACAAATACTCGTATCTTTCGATTATATTGTTTTAGAATCTTGATTTTTCTTATATATTTGATAATTATTTCAGCTTGATACCTAAACTCCATCTCGAGATAAATGGTCTTGACAGACGGACAAGAAAATTATGCTATGAAGGTATTTTCCGTTTGAGGTACTGGACTGTAATGAATATATAATGCTTTTAGCTTATGTTTATTTTTTACGTATTTACCTGTTGCCTTATCAACTCAGATTGAGATTAAATAAACACTACTCCATTATATCAAAAAAACAATGTTACTGTAAAATCAATATACTAACCATATTCATCTGCATATATGTATTTACTATATATTATATATCATTATACACAAAAACAGAGCTCCCTAAAAGGAGCAACCTATAACAGAGAAAGTCCGCTAAGTAACTCAGATAAGTAGGCAAGCTATAGCAAGTAGCTGTGTGGAACGTTAACTTGCCATTGTTTTTGCTGTATTAAGCAGTGTTGTTCTAAGTGGCCGTACTGACTGGATACGTATGTTAATATTCTGGAGTGCTTATTCAGTCGTTGATTGTTTAAAGATTAAGGTAACTATTAAGGTTTATTATAATTGATTTCTTACAACCTTTTTTAGAGCTTATCTCAGGAGATTTCTGATTTTATATTACAATTTTTTTTATAAAAAATATAAATGTATATATGACACTACCATTCTGGAGTATTTATAACTAGACTACCTGTTTAAAAGGCTAGTTATAAAGATGTTTAATTTATAACCAGACGATGGTTATATGTGACAATAGGTTTAACGCATTAAAAGAAAATTGCATTTGTCTAAATTGTGAAATGTTTAATACAAATAAAAGGATGAAATATAAAGGCTTATAAAGGCTAAAAAAAACTTATAAAGTCATAAAATGTGAATTAAGGTATGTTAGGGCTCAAAAACTTTGAATCATCGACTAAAATCATGAAATCGCTCTAAGTATTTATCGCGTAGTGTCGCGCTACTTATACAATCATATATTTTTTCAAACTTATATTATTTATCGCTTCAATTTTAAATTTATATTATTTTTGAATTATTATTTTTCTATCGTGATTAATCTTTTTTCTCAATTATAACGTGATATTTATGCCTGTCATCGCGGAGCACAAGCTGTGTGACTGTAAACTCAACAAGTTGTGGGTACGATCTCTACTCGAGGAAATGAAATATTTAATATATTCAAATTAAATATTTTTTCTTTTTTTTCTTCGCACTGATAACAAGTCAAAGTGCGGCGTTAAGTTCCGCCACTTAACACTCACACACTTTGTTTACCCTGGAATGATATAAAATGTAAAAAAATCATTTTATTATTCTATACTATTCCTTAATTATAATCAAAACTCTAAAGCCAGAAGGTAATGTTCCTATAAACTCAATAATAACATTTCTAATGTATGCTCGCTTTTAATTATAAAGTAAACAAATAAAACTAATACGTGTACAAACGGATTTTCAATACGAGCGTGACCGTGCGACAAAGAGTCAGGTATGGGACGGTGGCCTCTTCTAAGTAAATTGGATACCGATCGAAGCGTAACGATTTTATCTAACAAAAAATGTAACCCTTCCTTTCATATCTTTAGGTAATTTTATGTACACAATAGAGTTTTCTACCTCGCCTTATCTGTATATCGTTTAAGTGATAGAATATTCGAGTTAATTGAAAAAATCTCTATCTAATTTAAAAATTGATATGAATGTTTTCATAATGTTCGTGCTCTATTTTATTATCTAGATGACCTACTTACATGAAGAAATTACTTTTAGTTTATGAATCAAGGGATCCAAAAATATCGAGCAATTACACATGTATAGTTTTCGCTGCATTTTGTATGAAATTCACCCCGAGCAAATTAACTGTAAATTTATAAAAACATCAATACAAATTTATATTTGTAGTTAATTTCATACATAAGTAAGTGCATACGCCCGAAAATTTAAGCTTGTCAACTTTTATTTGTAATTGTGTTTAAGTTTTGATTCCTGTTGACCTACAATCTTAAAAATGGAATAAAGTGGTGAGCGAGTCGGACTCGGTTTTGACCAGTTCTTTTGTTAATGCCATAACTACGATTGCTTTTTTTATAATATGTCATAGAGTAAGAGTGAGGAATAGAATATGGAGTATCTTAACACTAATGTCATGTGTGGGATACAGCGTGATGCTGAGTAGAGTAGAGTACGTAAAGTAATATTTTATTAATTTAATAATTAATTAATTTTATTAACTATTGGAAGAAAATCATTACAATTTTATTATGTAATGATAAAACTCAAGTAAAAATTGTAATAATTTGCTTTCATCAGAATGATATAATGATGTATTTAACAATAATAATAATTTAATAATATTTAATAGTCATTTTCAACTGCAATATTATATATACTGCGCATAATATCTATATATTTTATATCTGTGTTATGAGTTTTGTTTCAAATTTATGATCCTGAAATACGATTTAAATAGATATATTTTCTTAGAATGTTTAATACTGCCATATGCATTTTGTAAATTATTATAAATTTACTTTCTTAATGTTCGTTTTGACCTTACATTAGGTGATTAGCGTTCTAAAATTTACAATAAAGCTAAACTATCTTCACAGATTATCACGAGACTAGAAAGGGCCGTCGCCGTAAATTTCCGCGTAGCGCTTCCTATAAACTTTTTATTGATTTATAGCTTTGTTTTAAAAGATAACTTTTTATACAACAACTCAAAGCCAGTTGTTTCCAACTGTCTGCGGCATCTGCGCTCTTTACTCAGTTTTTGGTTGTTACGAAAACTTTGTCGTTTTAAAACAGGCGCCCGAAATATCATATAATTTTATTTAATGTAGCTATTTTATACATTTTCTGTATATTTTTCTCATAACATAATACGAAAGTAATTGAGAACGTGAAAGATGGACATGTGTATCGCAGGACTTGTCATTATTCAAACGTAATGGCAATGATGAATCAATAGAAAGTTATCTCCGACATAAGTCCTTATTAGTCCTTATTTCTACAAAGCAGCTTTCGTTCCTTCTATACAAAATATAGTTAAACAAATATTTTAACTACCCTGTCTTTGATTGGCTGTTTTAGTCATGCTGTATTTATAAATTAATTTCTTAATTTACACATTTAAAAAGCGAAATACTTATTGTAGACGCTAAGGATACCCAAAAAGCGTATTCAAAATGACTATGCGAGAGATCTAAATGTTTTTCAATATTTTTAAGATCTAAGTTATCCTGATTTGATTCAATACAGCAAGCACATCGTTGAGCAAAACTAACTACCGGAATCATGAAATGGAAAACGACGGGTCGTTTAAAATATAAGAGAGTTATAAAAATAAAACATATAAATTGTACCTACTTTGCCTCTATGCGTAACTTTATTATTGCGATGGTATCACAATCAAGAATTTTTCTTTTATTTATTATATAGATTATTGTTCGCTGGAGCTTAAAGATAATTTGTTACTTAGCGTGCACTTTATACGTCAAGTGTACTTTAGTAACTTAGAACGAACATAATTGGCAATAAATTAACTTCTTACTAGTTGGTTAGCTTCTGGCCTTACTGTAGTTGTTCGTTTTAGATAAACTTTTACTGCGATAAGAAGAAAATTTACATTGCTTATCTAATAATGGTACTACGTTCGATAACTTTTATAGCTCTCGACTAATCCAGCGACCTCACCGAGTTGAATGAGTTAACATGGGAACACGTTTGTATAATTAAAATATATTTTCTTGGTACTGAGTTTAGTTTCATCGACATTTGTACTACTTTTCAATGTAATGAATAATAAATAATCGTATAATTTATCTATAGGGTTAATGTTATTTTTAAGTAAATAGCAAAGGAAATGTATAATTTATATATATGTGCTCCAATATTATATAATATTATTATGTAGATTGTGTATAGAGTATAAGATTTCAATAATCATACATCGATATCAAATCAGCATGAACATCAAAATTCAAATTCAAATATTTTTATTCAAAATAAGAAGTTACAAGCTTCGTTTCTTGAACGTCAAACAATTTACCACCAGTTCAAAAATATCTAGCTTTGTACCTTGATGGGCATTTAAAACGTTTTTTCATAGATAACACTTAGAGAAAGTATTCCCCAGTAACAGTTTATGATATCATACATATGCAGATTACAACTTAATCCAGTTGAGAGTTTCTAAGCAAGTCATTTACATTTTGAGCTGCGGTGCGTCGCGTCGTCTTAATGCCGTAGTGCGGTCTGAGCTAGGAGGATTACCTCGCTTTGCCCGCCTTACTCGCTTGCTTGTTTACCCTCACGGTACGAGAGTCCTTTTTAGTGTTTGTGTCCCTCTCGCGTAATTCTTTCAGAATGTTTATCATAGATTAAACGCATGTCTTTGCTTTTAACGCTACTGTTTGCTCGTTCGCCTATATAAATATTTGAAAGAGATTGCGGCCATTTACTTTTTCTGTTATGATCATTTTAATTGCTCTTGCAGTTAGTGCCGGTGCGACGGCGCACTACATTAAGGTAAATCTTATATATATTGGTACTCTGTACATACGTACATGTAATTTATTTATTTATATATTGTATAATATATAAAAAAACTATACATTTTATGCGTTTAATATAAACTATTACTAAGTTACTTAACTAGCAACATATGAAATATGTATTTTGCGAGAATTAAAATATTTTTAACTTGATATACTTAATAAGGTTTTAGGTTGAAATAAATATATCTTGAAAATTAAAGAAAATTGAATTCTATATAGATATATGTACATATATGCTTCATATTCTAACATTGAACCTTATCTTATATCGCTATGCTCTTCCTATGACAGTTATATTCTACTTTAAGCATCGTTCGTGATAAGTCGCTACGACACAGCCATTTGTGTGCATTAGCCCCCATATAATACATTTAAAATACTACCGTGATAAAATTAAGCTCGCTGCGGTCATAAACTCGGTCATAAAAAAATATGCGTCCGAGATTAACTTTAAAATAAAAAGTATTTTTAATGAATTACGATCGATACGATGTTTGATTTGATATGGGTCTCTTAACCAACCTCATACGATTGTCCACGTCGATAACGATACAGAAACAAGAAAACAAGGAAATACTAAGATTGATATAAGTGCTTCGTGCAACCGTACATTCGGTTAAGAATATTATTGTTCACGTTTTAGATCGATAGGCAAGGTAGTAAGGTAGACTAGGCCGTAACGGAAACCACAATTAAGCTGTATTGAATAAGAATAGAAGCACGACGCCGTTAGCTCCCGCCTAGCTGTACTCGTATATAATAAGATTCAATAAAATTTCTGCATGTACAAAATTGCATTGTAAATTTCACATGCAGAAGCTATATAGCTATTTTGTGAATATTTCCTTTTTTTATTTTGTTATGCATATTATATAATCTATATTGATTTAATAATATATTTTAATAGTTTCCAATTAAAAATAAATGCACGAGTCAACTACCACTATAATATTATTCACAAGTTATTTGTGGACTGCAATATATTTAGATTCATCGATTAAGTGAACACATACGTTTTATACCATAATAAACAAGAATAAATCGATCGCATCTAAGCTTTCATGAAACCGTAAGCAGAATAAACGATGTGTCACTTAAATCTGATACATACAGAAACATAACCATTTCTATGTCGTCTTTACGCCTTCGATCTGAGCTGTGAGCGGACAAGGTGTTTTCTTTGTAAGGTGGTCTATTACGTTGCGAGACTATATACCAGATAGTCAATATATATTTGATTGTTTATTTACGACCTCTATGTGGGCTGCTTGACTTTGCTTGACTTGGCAAAACTTAATCAAAATATGAAGAATTCTTATTTTGTTAATATGAGAGTCAGTTTCACGTAAGATACCTTTACTAAAATGCTATTACTTTTTATTAATCAGAGAATTAAATAAAACAGATTTTTGGAAATTTAAAACACATTCATACGATATTTGATTTAGATCTAAAATCAAAAACGTCACAGAACAAGAAAAGATGGATCAGTAAAGATAATATAGCAATAAATAAAAATATTCCACCACCCAACTCGCTCGCTGTTTATGTTTGGTTGAAAAGTGAATATCGAAGTGATATATGGAAAATAGCGTTTTATACACAATGTCACAAAATACTTTTGTTTGAGAATTACTAGCACCAATTTCAGATATATAAAATAACTATAATGTTTACATGTACAAGTAAATGTAAATTTGACAAATATACCATAGAAAGAAAAAAGTATAATCAACGTAGACTTACTTCAAGCCGACCGTACGAAAGCGCACCCGAGCTATTAGGCAGGGAACTAGGCGGCTTAAGTAGTGGTTAATAAATGACTAAAAATAAAATTCAACTTAATTGCGTAAAGCATATGGGCTATATTTAGTCACCACGTAATTCTAACCATCAACCGGCCATCAGAACCGAGAAGGAGATTGTGATACATGCAAGTATGATTCTTATGTATAAAAAATTAAGTTTATTTTAAGATATAACAATTTAACTACCTGCGGCATGAACACTCGGTTCGATAATGGCTTTAGTTGGATTGCGAACAAAAAGTGTTACTACGAATCTGCATATTACTGTACAAACTGTAGTTTTAAGCCACTGGCTTAGTATAACCTAATTCTAGGCTGTGGAGTGTGGTTAATATTCGCAATGCGGCCATCGGATTCGGTTGTCGATATCGCTTTGTAACGGTCTTCCTATCTGACTGCATTCTGAGCATTTCCTTCGCTTGTATCGTGATTACGATATCTTGGTAAGATATTATTTATACTTAATATACGTATGTTGGGAATAATATTGAGGATACGCTTCTCAGGTACACTAAGGTTGTAAAGGTTGTAATGTAACTTGTATTGAAATTTAATTTTATATTTTGAGTAATGAACGCACAATTTGATTGATGACCTTCTGGTACAATAGTAGAATGACTGGTTGTCGCTGTTTGTGGTAGTAACAGGATCGGGTCTTGATTTACAGAATTAGTTATTCGCTTTACTTTTGCGTTGATAATAGTCAAGCGGTTATCGGATTCGAATATTTTATTTTCTAACAGAAAAATTGATGACGTAAATATAATTTAACAATATGACTGAATAATATTTACATCTCGAAATAAAATGACAGTTATACAAATATTGATAGTAGATAGTAGCAATATTGATAGTATATATACCAATATTTATATAATACCAATATTTATTAAGTATGTAGGTAGTAATTGCAACATTTTTTTAAAAATTTCCCTTTTTATAACTATGCTACCAAAAGAAAGATCGCTTATTTAATCATATCATACCATCAAAGATTAAAAATCACATCAGGGATTCAATACCTACTTAGCATCCAAAATATATGTATACGTAGAACCGTATCAGATATAACTTTCGAAATCAAAGATCACCGGTCAAACAATCAAAGATATGATTGATTATCCCGATTGAAATACGCTTCGTTAGGGACTGCAGCCAAGCGCGCATCTGTCGCATGCTCCACGGAACTTCTGAGACTTACAAAAACCGACGGATAGACAGAGATAGATATATGCCCGTTTCACATGCGTAAATGGGATGCAAGATAAATTAATCCCTAACCAGGGGTACTGTCCTTCAACTTCGACGGATTTCGAAGATTTATGTTCTATAAAAAACTAAGGTTAATCAGTGCTTTTTATTCATAGTTGTTTTAAAAAAGTTGAATAGTTATCGTTTATACTTTTTTTTCTTAATTAAGCCGTTGCTGTGAGGGTTGTAAGAGATAACATTTGTTTATTTGTAATTTAAAATATATTTTTTATAGTTTTTAATAGTAGAGAAAATTGGTGACCACTTAGCACATTTATGTCTAGTTTTTACTTACTCTACTCAGCTTCATGCTGTATCCCGCACATGGCAGGGTAGGCAGAGGGAACTTGGGAACCTAGTGTTAAGACACTCCGTTCTCCCCTTTCTGCCGAGTTTGAGGCATTGTGCGTTGAGTGGCGGAATTCAACGCCGCGTTTTGCCTTGTACCAGAGCGAAGAAATTAAATAATTAAATATTTCAATTGAAAATGTTAAATATTTCTTTCCTCGAGTGAGGATCTAACCCAGAACCTGTCGGTTACAGTCATACGCTTGTGCCACTGCGCCACGACAGGCTAGGATAGGATGTCTAGTTTTTATTATAAACTTTTAGTAGAATTTAATTTGATCATAAGAGCATCCCATTAAATACTATATTTATCCTTTACTAACTTGTGACTTTTGGGGTACCGACGTTGATATTTAGCTGGTACTGTATAACCACTTAACGTATGAATCAAGTTTTCTTATTGGGAATGTAAGCTATTGTCTCCATGGAGATATAAAATACCGATATGACCATACGACGTCTTCGTCGCAAGAAATATTCAGGGATACAACCCACACTTTTAATAGCGGTTACATCATTTCCACACAATGAGAGCGCCGTCCACACCCATTCTCTGTCCGTATGATTTGAAATTATAGCACCATTTTATTTGCTCTCAACGCATTTATATGCGGTCGTCGAGTGCCACAATGTGCCACAATATTATATGTTAAGCCACCTTCATACATAGCGCTTCGGAGCGAATGTATTCCTGTTCGCGATGTCGCGCGTCCTCTGTCGTGTGGGAGGCAGAATGAAGTAGTAATTTAATCCGTGATTGTGTTCTCATTTAATTTATACGTGGTATAATCAAATTTTGTATCATGTTTGTATCATTTATATAAACGGAGTGACAACTTGATTTATTTCCGCAAGCAATGTGAACATTCAATATAATGACGATACGTATTTTATTCAAATGTTGTTTGGGTTTGGCTGGGGATTTTTATATGCTTTTATGAAGAGATAAATAATAGAAACAAAACGTTTCAACTGTTGTGGCTTAGGAGTACAAGTGTGTTAATGTAAACGTAATAGATTGTGGATTCGATCCCGATGGAAGTGAAATATTTAATATTTTCATTTCTCTGCTACACACAATGTCCAAAGTTGGCGGAAAGTGGGGAACAGAATGAAGTGTTTTTTTTTTATGGAAAAGACGGCAAACGACCATACGGGTCACCTGATGGTAAGTTGCCGTCCTTTGAGGTGGAAGGGCACCGGGGCTCGGCATTACCTAATGCGAAACGCAGTGGCCAAAGCCACTACTTAACGCCGGTCTTAAATGTCGGGGGTGGTAATATTCTGGTCGAGTCTGCCCATGCGTGTTGCCATTACTGGCAACGTGACTCTACCACACGTACTTTAGTCGCCTCTTACGACACCATCAGTACCAGGGTGATCCTATTCTAAGCCGGAATCACACGGCAAAAAGTGTTTTAACACTAAGTTCTCATGGATACTGTGTAAAACTGAAAACAAGGGGAAATTAATGTTTTATCTTCTTCTTATCTATTCGAGATAATAAAAAAATATTAAACATTAAAAAAAAGTAGTATAAACAAATAAAAAAACATATTTTAAAAATTTACAATGTTGATACCATAATTACTTAATTATAATTTTATGAAAACGTTTTAGTTATAAAGTTAAGTCCTGTGGATACCAATTACCTATTGTAGGTCTATTAGCGGTACCGATTATCCCTTTATTACAATAATAGATTTTTGACGTAGCGGTGCAATTTAAAAATAGCTTAAGGATTGTTCAAAATTGTAATAATTATAGACTCTAAGCCGGCAACAGTAATAAAAACTAAATGATGTTACGTCAATAAAGTAAATTGGCAGGATACAACGGCTATACGTATAATAAGAAAATGGGTCAACGCTTTGGCTTATAACGGTGAAGAACACAAAAACACTTGTTAGTTTCCAATTATATATAGTTTATATAAAACACTTGGGTCATTAAACTAAATGTACCTCTATTTTATAGTATGTAATGTTATGTAGACGTTGTGACGAATATAAAATATTTCTAATTATTTCAGCTTTTGGTTCAAAGTTTCTAACTTTTAAATAAAAGCTCAAATATCAAACAGTCAAATTATTTGTGAACATAATTAGACGGCTATAAATATTATTATTCATAAAGTTTTTATGAGTAAATTTAGCCAGTTTATTATCTTAATAAGATTTCAAATTATATTTTATACTACCTGCAATAATAGAAAATAATTCAGCAATAATATTTTCAATGTAAGTAGCGGGGAACGGCTTAGAGTGCCTTAACATTAGGTTCCCAGTGTCAATCTGTCTAACCTACGCCAGCTGCTGCTTACAGAGTGTAGCTGAAAAAACGAAATACCTTCTTAATTAATTCCTGTCCACGATTTTGACTATATCAGATAAAATTTTATAGTCTTGTTCACAAGACGAGATAAAATCATTAGGTAATTTCACACGAAAGAAAAAAGTTGAATAAGGAAAAGAATCGATGGATTTCATAATGCCGCTCTGTAAGTTGTACTCGCAGCAATAAACGCGAGCTGTACCAGTCCATATTTCATGAAAAATTCATATCGTAGCCGCGCCCTAATGATGCCGATGCCATCTTTTATTGCCAGCGGGTATATATCTTTCATTAATCGTTTGTTTCAAATGTTGACACGTATTTAATGTAACGAATGTGCGAGAACGTCACATGATGAATGTTACATATATTTTATAGATATTTTTTTTTCATATAAAACACATTTTTTATGACATTTAAAATGGGAAATGAAAAAGGTGGAATCTCATAAGTACTATAAGAAACTGTAGAGTATAAGATTAATAACTTTAGATATTCATATCAAGTATCAAATGAAGCCAACGTGACGGAGTTTTGATTGTGTATAGGTACTGATGCGCTTTTGGTTCGCTCTAACTAATAAAGATATTATAAAATTCAATAACTTTTTGTGATCTGAATAACATTAGTTACCAGCATAAAGGAAAGTGAAGACTAGCATTTTATAAGTAGGTATTTTTTACCCACTTCACGTGAAGCGATAGACTTAATATAAGACATAAAAAGAAATAAAATCAGCTTAAATTGCAAAGAAAATAAACTAAGCAATTCTATTTATTTTATATTGAAAATTTCAATGCAAACAGTATAAAGTTGTTTACGTAGAAACAAGTTCAGTTAATTTTTATCTTCCATGTCCAATAACCTAGTTTCTACTAAGAACACGCCGTTGAAATTGAATTTCTACTTGTAAAAACGGTCCGGTAATAGAGTTTACCTTCAGATCAAATAAAATAACAGCCAGCGTACGGGAGACATTGCACACATTCGAGCACCATTCACTTCCTTTGCTTTCTCGTGATTTATCTAGAAATCCTTTTAAAAGGGTATTTTATTAGATGCGGTTAATGAATTTGAATTACGATTTTATATATTTTTTGTTTAATAAGAGAGAAACGTGTCGGCGTTTCAGTATTATGAACACGGATTCAATACCCATTTGAGGGATTCTTGGCTCTTTTAGAAGCGCGACGTTGAACTTTCAATAACGGAGTAGTAAGTAGAAAACGCAGTTTTAACTCAAGGTTCTCTCTACTTAGGCTGTTATATAGAAAAAAATAACTAGATAAAGATACTTATCTGGCGACAGTAAAAGTAAAATAATTGTACTATAACAATTTTATTTCATGCTTATTAAGCGATTGTATGTATGAAATATGGTGATTAAAATTTGACTTTACAAAATACTAATGCAGAGATGTAACTGGATCATATAAATACCATTTGCATATAAATTATTATTCCACTACTCCTGGCTCACTTCATCTAAGCCTATTGTAATCAGACAAAGGTATAAAGGTAAGTCATTTAATGAATATAATGAAGCTTAAACGTAAAAATAAATGGGTGCATATAGAATTATTGCTTAGAAACTACATATTGTATGGAAAGTATTCATTGTAAAATTAATCAAAAGATGATAGTGAAAAAAGAATTTTGTCGTGTGTCGAAATTGCTTTAGTAAATACACAATTTTTCACTTTACTCTTCAGAAAAATGCTCAGAATAATTTTCTTACAAAATGCTTTTCTTTCTAAAATAGTAGATTTTAGAAAGTTATAAAAAATTATGAAGCTGTAATATTTACATTAATAATATAAATTTTAAATCTAAAGTATCTGTAGAGACTCAATATTTTTGTCTTGATCGCGGTCATACCTCTGAAAAGAAAATTACGTTTTCTTTCCACAATTTGGCGAGCTAGCTTAGGTTGTTTATTTATTATGCGTGATCATAATTCATGCTACTTTGTTACTTTCTTCAAAAAAATGGCTACGTGCTTGAATTCGTCCTCCTTCCATCTCCTTCCTTGTAAATGTGGCAGTTACTATTGTTTATTAAACTTTTACATTTCAGCTCACGATATCTTTTCGTATAGTGGAATTCTCTGATTTTATGCTGTATCAGAAGAAATTACTATTCTCTTTTATTTTGTCAGATAACCTTGCGACGTTGGGCAAGTGCCATATTCTTTAAATAGAATAAAATGAAATTATTCCAATTCTGTGCTGCAGTAGTTTATTTCGTAATACTAGCGTTTACTTGTGGACCTTCGGTATGACCCCCAAGAGCGTATGCTTGCTACTCACAAACAAAATGATAAATGAAGATAGTCGGTAGTTATGGTAACATAAACGCTGATAGATTGATTGTAAACGGGCGTGTGTGCTCTTCGATCGATTAGTTCATACCTCGAACATCGCCCTAGGCATCACTTATGTATGATTTTATTTATTAACCTTAAAAATTAAAGTGTTACGGTATTCTCCTATTTTAAAGCATTATTTTTCCTTATTCTCTGTAATAATGTATTACGATCTAATCGTGTAAGCTTTAATTCTATTCTTATACCTTCTGTTTCTTTCTTATTGTTTGTTTTTCCCTTTCTTTATCTATTCATAACAAATGAAATATTCAAAAGCCTCTTGATTTCCCTCTTAACAATTCATTTTTCATACGCTTTCTATGACGGCGTCTGAAGTCAAATACGAAAGATTAATTAAATAATATTCAATAAGCGTTGTTTGATTAACAAAAGAGTAATCTGTGGCGGCATCTAGTACAAATACGAAGCACTCGTCGGGCTGATTTCAATCACCGTCATTCATTATCCACTCACTTCCCTTTGCATTTGCCGAAGTATATTCGCCAGTTTTGTTTTGTTTTACTTTCATATTTCAAAGTTCGAGAGGAAGTCGTGCGATACAATACTTTTAATAATTGAATTGGTTAAAAGTTCGTGCGCTTGGAAAGTGGCTCGATTGATTGGCATCTCTCCTAAGTTGGATTTAATTAGATGAACCGAATTTATATTATTTAATGATAATAATAATTATCAGTAGTGTAAATAATAAAAAATGTAAAACGGAAATAATTCCAAGCTTGATTTTCCATTGGCATCTAAATTGCCTAAAGCATAGCAATTTTAATAATATTTTTTGTTGTCATTAGTTGACGTGAAATAACATTTCTGCGGTGTTGTATCACGATAGGAAAAAATAAATTGTGTGAAAAATTACGATGATTACATCTAATAATAGCGGATGTCGGACTTGTTTGATATTGGCGTCATTATTTGTTCATTAGCCGCAATGATAGTGACCTGAGGAGGATTTTATTTCGTTTTATGATTTACTTTATACTTATTATACGTTAATTTTATTATAAAATTATAGTCCATTATCATTTATTTGCGATTAATAAATGCAAATTGCCATTTGTAATTACTTTACTCCAGCTGTCTGACATTCAAATTATCTTTATGTGTTTATTTTATTATAGGCGAGTTTTAATATTCTTATGTACTTGATATTTATTTAAAATATTGTTAGTATTTTATTACTATTTAATATCTGTACTCAAAGTAATGCGATATTTTCTTATCAAGCTGATATAAAAAAGTAATAAGAAATATTTTTATCGTAGCTATAACTTGAAATGTTAAAGGTCTTAGTGCTTAATTCAAACTACTTCAAAAAGAGATAGCAGATGATTTTTTTATAAAGGTATATTACTATATTATACAACATTGTATACATTATTCAATAATACTAAGTTTTATTTTTATTATATTTTTAAGATATAATATAAAGAAAGATAAAATAAGATTACAACGTTTTATAAAGTTCTCATTTTTATACCGTACACTTTATATTTTTGTATCACCTTTATTTTATAGCCTGATTATTTGTTCATAATATTACACGTACCAAAGTACCTATTTATGTTTATAATTGCTAAAGCAATACTTAATTAAAAAAACTAAATTAATTTTACACAAGGGTTACGTTCCTTATAAACGAAATAAAATTCAATATCTAATTAATTTATATGGCTTTAAGCAAATATGCCAGTCAATGCTTTGACCTTTGAATTCTAAAATAACTCCTCATCGAGTCACGAAATATTCTGACGTCTTCGTGCCACTGTATATATGTCCTTTTTGCCATATCATGCAATTAAGGCAATCTATAGCCAGTAAGCAGATGCCGATCACTCTTATCAAATACATTAAACTGAGAGCTCGCTCAGACATTTCGTTTGTCGTTTTTCGCTTACATAAACTCTCTTTTAGCTTAGATAACAAGTAATGTAGTTTAGTTTCTGAGGAATAATTATAAGTCCATATTTAATTAAGAATTCGAATGTTCATTACGGCAACAAAAAAAGGATTCCGAATAAATATCGTCGCAAGAACGGGTTGATTACATATTGAATTACGTCGAAATATTTTTCGGCCAATATGGTCGAATACTTACAACGATTCGTATGTTGAGACAAACTTGTATGTCGGTTGCGTTATCTTCAAGACAATATAATGTTGGAAACGAATTTAAAATATGTTCCTCGTAGCTTTTTTACTCCGCCTGGTGAAAAATGTCCGGATGTTTGTAGTGGTACCCCGTTCAAATATTATTATTTTCTAGTTTCACGCCATTTCCTCACATAGCAGGGTAGGGTGGGGAAATTAAGAATCTAGCGTTTAAAAACTCAGTTCTACACTTTCTGACAAACTCTATAGGCGTTGAATGTTGAGTGCGGTAACTCAACCCCGCACTTTGCCTCGTTATCAAAGCGAATTTAGTTTTTATTTACTAAGTACTCAAAATAATAGATTTTTATAAAACCATAACATGTACAAATATTTTGGGTACTAATTTAAGCACATTAGGCACCTATCGGTTTTCCTTAAACTTTAAAAATAAATATTTGGTCTTTATCTTTTGTTAGCTACACCTACGTGTATTATTTACATGTATAATTTATATAAGGTATAAATGTACAAATTTCAAGCAAGAGCACTAAATGAAACCTCAAAATAGAGGCTAACTTTAGTAGTGTTTTGTGGTAACAACAGCTTCTTCTAGCGGAAACTATAGCCTAAATGTTTCAGAGTATCTCTTACCGTCTTTGTGTATATTTCAGGGTAGAAATATATTATGTACACTTCTTATTTCAATCATATGTGTATTAATATATGTATTAATAAAGTAAACTTATTTTAAATATAGTTATGTTTATAACATTAAAAAAATGCTTGGGCAGTTTGAATTTTACGATTTGACTCTAAAAAGAGCAATAGCCACATCATATGTTAAATAATAAATTTCACTAAAGTTGAAAGAAACGAATATAAAATGTTTCATGTTCAAGTTGGAACCGAACTTGCAACAATAACATCACAATACAACGACGTTAAATGATTATTCCGTTTAAGTTTGTTTTGTAGAAAATTTGTTGTAAGATTACCAATAGAATATACATGTAGAAAAAAACAAAATGAAATAGAGATAAAAGCTGTAAAATACTTTAAGTTATTAAAGTTCAAAGTATCAGAGAACCCTCTGAGACAAGTAATATAAACTAGCAATTGCTATGGAAGAAGCTAAAATATGCAAATATGGTAACGTACTTTTGTACTTTGATTATTTTAGGTTGTGAGAAGAGACGCTTATGACCACTAAAATAAAATTTCTTGATTGAATAATTATCTTGTCGATTTGAGGCAGTTCGCGTTAAGTGGCGGAACTCAACGCCGCCCAAAAGTCAAACATTAAATATTTAATTTGAAAATATATATTTCCGCGAATGGAAATCGAATCGACAACCTATCATGTTTACAGTCGCACGTTTGTGCCCCGGCGCCAAAACACGCCATAGGACACGGGTTATTGTAATTATTTTTATAAATTATCTAATTTAAGTATAAAAAGGTGATAAACTAACCTTGATTGAATTTAAGAAATCTTCTAGACAAAGACAAAGCAACAGAACTAAATAAAAATATAAAACTCAATTGCGTTATCAATAATGTGTATTGGAATGTGGTGATCGTGTATCGTATATGATTTATCGCACTTTTTTATATGTACTTTTACTTATATTTATTTTTTGTTCACAGTTTGCACCACCTCGACCTGGCGGGGAGTCATCGTGTTTGCAGGGCCCCGACTGTTTTATGGTAAGCGTACGATTTTTCTGATCCCATACGCTTCACAAAGTAATAAATCAGTTTTAGAATCAATTAATTTTAGTGTATAATTTTCATATCATCTTGTAATTACTTTGCCAATTGCTTTATAATAGTAGTAAATCGATTTACCGCCAAAAAACTAATGTGGGCGGTTATAAAAATTAACTAAATTCTTTAATATCCCCATACTATGTTTATTGGATTTTAAAATGTCAAAACATAAAGCCATAATTACTTAATTTATAGTGGGTATATAATATAATAGACTGGTTAATTATGACCAGTCTGGTGATGAATTTATAAAAATATCCCACAAATTCAAAATACAATACGAAATGTTAAAGGAAGTTTGTTTTTTATCATTATTTATCGTAATAATGGGAAATATAAAAGAACACTAATTAATACTTCTAGCTGATGTTGCTCGGGTTTTTGTAGTCAACGACGGCATTGAAATTCAGGACTCAGTAATGATATAGCTTCAGAAGAAAAGGCACTTAATTAAAATCGTATATATAATGAAATATAATTAATCGTAAATATAGATATTATTTTATGAATGAAACGTGGAAAAAGCTAAATTCTTTTATATATTAAAAATTAATGAGCAGATTGATTAAGAGAAATTATTTTTTGTGAGTCTTTCCGGTTACTTCTTTGAACTGGAAGAAAAAATTAAGGCATATTAAATAAATTTTAAAACAGTACTGGAGACAGATAATGAAGGCATATTTATATAGACAGGTAAAATTCCTTGCCGAATAGGTAATTATTTGAGTAAAAATTTATACCAATATAGCTTAATGATACGACAAATTACTTATGTTAATAATAAAATCCTATATTGAATTGTCGAATCGACTCAACCGAGCATGAAACCTTGAAATACTAATGAAATTACTTGTTAAAATCAATAAAATTGCCACTTCAAAGGCTCCACGGATTCCAGGCGACAGGACATTTTGTCAATACCAGTAATTAATAACCGCGGCTCAGCTCGTTCTCATAATTATTAAAGCTTACCAAGGCAAGAGTGGGCGTCAAGTTAACGTCAACTCCAACTAATGAGTGTTTCAAATGACAAATGCTGCGTTTGTGTCGGCCATCGAATGTATTTGTCTAGATGTGTCATTTATTAAATATAATTTTATTTCTATAAATTGATTATTGTTATTAAATACCAATGATATATACGCATTTTAAGATATTTTTTTATTTTATTATCCTTATAAAGCTAGCAAAAATTATAAACTATTTTTTCTTTGCAGTGTTGGGAAAATTGTGAACTACTTCAATCCAACTATGAAGTTTGGGGCGCAGTATGTGATGAGAAGGACATTTGTGTAAGTGTTATTTATGTTTATCAAAAAAACGTATTAATATAATATTTAGTAATTAAATAAATTTATTGATAAATTATTTTTGTTATAGTTTCCTGGCTGCAAAGTAGCTTGTGAGTTCCACACGGAAGTGGCAAGGGCATCTCAAACACAACCAGTAATTCACACAAAAGGTGAAGGGGTAATGAGAGTTAGTGGAGCACTCGCTCGCTGGCCCCCACCAGCACCAAGAGCTGCTTCTCGTCCTGCACCTCTCGTTTATGTAGTAATGCGCCGAGCTGCAGAAGGACCATGGAGACAAATTATTCAAACACAAGCTCTAGCCACAAGAGTTCCTTCGAATAACGAAGGTGCCCTTCTTAGGGTGCTGGTTGTTGATCCACTAGGCTTAGTTACAATTTATAGTCCAGATGAAACTTGGGTAGCACATGATGCAAACAGCTCAAATCATGACGAACATAAATGGACACTAAAAGAAATATCTCTTATACATCAAAAAGTACTAGTGATTGGTGAAATTGCTTGGGAGCCCAGAATAGCCCGTGGTGTATATCTTGTTACATGGGAAGTTGATGGAGGTGGCCTAAAAGGAAATCTCTTCACCGATTCAACTCGTGTTACTTTGTCTTTGTGGCCTGACACAATTTATCACATTCAGGTAGAACTGGTATCTCGGACGCCAGGCGTCGACAATGAAAAATCTGAAACAATGACAATAGACACCAGCCGAGCACAACGTGTCTCTACAGAAAGTGTACAAGATGTAGAAGTCAGTGAAGGAGATCGACTCATGTCAGTTCTTGTTAGTTCTATGAGGGGTGAGCGCGTTCCAGAACGTACACCAGATTCAGAACTTGTATTGGGTTGTTTGTCGGCTATGATCGCTTTTGGATTAGGAGGTCTTGCTGCCATTATTTGGAGGCGGAGACGACGAGGCACTTTTCCAGGGACTAACGTATATGTTGGATCTTCTTCTGTGCTAAAACGTAAATTAGTAGAAGACTTTGTCCCAACACCACATTGTTTCCAACCTGTAATTGCTCCAAAATCTCCTATTAATGGAGCCACAGCGAGAGATGTAGTTGTGTGACGTCATAGTTTTGACATGCTGTCATTTGAAGACCGCGTTATGAGTTCCTAAAATTACTGGACGATGTATTCGCAAAGGAATAATTGATATGTGAAGAGTGAGGTGAAAATGGATTTAAGATTGTGATAAAGTTATTTAAGTTATGCCAGTGAAAGGAAGTTCGGCAATAGATTTCATAAACTATTCTGTTAAATTGTTTATATTTCCTTTGGTACTCATGAACTCTCGAAGTCAGTGTATATGCTATAAAGAAATTATCTATATTATCGAATGAAAATTACCTATATGACATTGGTATGTAGTTCTAGGCAAATTGTATATTGAAAAATGTACTTATAAGTGTATTTATGAATCACAGTAAGATTAACACCAGACAAGCATAGAATAGCAATGTAAATATTATAAGACATGGTAAACCATCATTTCTTAAAGTTATCTATAATAAATGTGCTGTAAATATACATGTTGTAAGAGCAATTTCTCAATTAGCGATAAGGTATTTTTATCTCTCGGGATATTAAAAATGTACTCTTAAATATGTTTGCAGTCTTCTAAAACATAAATTATTGTATTCGTAATGATAATTTCGTGATAGCGCAATAAACTAAATAAATTGCCAAAACAATTCATTTATCGGATCACATTTCATAGACACTTAAAATAAGAAAACTATTTTTACAGCTAGTCCTTACTATCCTTTAGTTATAGTTCTTAGATAATATATTTTACTTCTAATTGTGAATCTTAATTACACTAGTAAATTTACGACTTCTTCAGCAATAAAATTACATGTATGTATTTGTAAATATTTGAAACATTTATTGTATAAACTGACAGAGAAATTATATTTTTCGTGGAAATAAACAGATATTTCTAAATGTAATGGAGGTTATAAATTAACTGTATTTTTATTCGGAATTTGCGTCGATTTCGTTCTATAACTAGATATTAGTCAAGCAAAAATAAATTGTCTTGTAATAATTGTTAAATGATGATGTAGTCAGATTTGTTTCAAGTTGATGTTAGCTTTAAAAATGTACTTAAAACTTTAATTTCTCTTAGGGCATAACATAATAAGCCAAAATTACTTTGTGCTGTTAACGAATATTGTTTGGTGACCAAATTTATTATAGTATAAGTTAAGTACTTAGTTAAATTTATTTATTTTGATATTACATTCGTACCTTCATTGGAATTTGTAAATAAACATTATTGCTATATTGATGCAGCTAAAATTTAACAAGTATAAATAAATATGTCTGCCAAATTAAACTAAGTTTTATTTTAATCTCAAATGCCTATGTATTTCTAAACCAAACATACTAACTACAGTAGAAAAAACTTCCATTACTGTATAAGTCATTTCAATTTCAAGGGATTTATTGCACCGACGGTTTTAATAAAAATGATAATTCCAAGAAAGCTTTTAAATAAACATTAACTTTGATTCAACATAATTCAAAGGGCTCGTTGTTTGCCTCGTGATTTGGCTGAGTTACGGATAAAACGTTACCATTGTCTAGGGATTAACGTCAACGAAATTGTTGTCACAAACGGCCGATCAAACAAAAAGATTTGAATGTCACGCTACCCCAAGGCTCCAGTTGTGTACAAACCTTGCATAGAAACTAACGGCTAGAAGAAAAAAAACTTATGTTTCGATATTTAGAAATGCTTGAGCAGTTTAATTTTTAGATCGATTAAAGAGTTTCATAAAGCTAATCTTGTGAGCTACTCAGTAAATGACATTAATAAGAACGTAACAAAAAACATGCAAATGTAGAGGAGGTCTATGTAAATTAGTTGTAAATGGGAGATAATGTCAGAATTTCAGCTATAATAGCCCGTATTCATGCTCGCCTCATCATAAATCAGACCTCTAGATTAGATATGGGCTTTTTGTTTTCACGTCGTTAGAATCGTATTGAAATAAAATATTTCTCCGGGACACTTTAGATAACATTCATTAGTAGGACTTCTAGTTTCCTCATAAGTTTTCATTACCGAAGATACTTTTGGTTTCGAGCATACGGTTGTTGTTAGATGAGGCAATTTATTTTATTTACTTACTTTATTCTGGCTCGCGGTTCCAGTATAAAGCATAGGCTCATAAATAACAGGGAAAATAGAAGGTGAACGCTTCCACGAGTATCCTTTTGGGAACGGCCAAGCATTCTTTTAAGATTTATTACAAAACTTGGGCACATTTCTTATTCCTTATGGGCTTTACGTCCAATACTCTTAAATTTGGTAATTTTACTACACCAGCGTACTTTTTTAATTTTTTAACGAAAAAATATACTATTGGTTAAGGTTGAATAATATAAAAATGCTTCATAGTTTTGAGTTTTTTTCTTACTAAGAGTATAGTTTAAATTTATAATATAGACACGTACGGACAATGGGTTAAACTTGGTAATTACGTGTTACCTAAGAAATATATTGTGCATTCTCTAGTCAGCTACATTTTTTTTTATATAAATTATATTTATAAATAAATTTATAAATATAATTTATATAAAAAAAAATGTAGCTGACTGCTGTATATGCGGATAAAAGCTATATAAAAAATATGAATATTGTGAACATTTTTGTTTGTCTATGTTTTTGGTTACGTTAATCTTATAAACAGTTTTTACTAACATATTTTGTGAAACTTTCCTCGAAGCTGCTTGTGTTATTAAGAGCGATTCATAAATTAAGTTACATTGGTATAAAGTATATTTACCTGAAACTTTAGTTTTCGATATATTTTTGAATATTATCTTTAAAAATATATTATAATCATAACACGACAGTAATTTAAATTAGTGAATAATTTAGTAGTTCAAGCGGGCGAAGCCACAAGCGGTTCGCTACAAAATTATATAAAGTTATAAAGATTAATATTTTATACATTAAAGAATTTTGCTAAACTTCATTTTAAAAAGCATATAACAATTTTGAACGAAGCAGGATTTGAACCCGCGCCTCTTGAAAGGCGAACGAGGCGCGGGTTCAAATCCTGCTTAGTTCAAAATTTTTATATGCTTTATCAATTTAACTTTAGTATTTTCTGTCCTAAGTGTGGAATAACACTTTAAAAAATATTAAAGATTTTTGTTTTACAAACGACATATATATTAAGATTTTTAATTTATACTACTCGTTAATATAAGAAGTATGCAATTATATAAACAGATTAAAGTAATATTTCATAATCCACCTCCATATTTAGCTAGACCGTTTCTCAGGCAATCTCCAGACGGTAACAACTAAAGCCGTCTGTACCATGCACCAGCAATTAAGATAAAATTGACATAAAATATATCGATTGCATTTTATATCTGCCTTATCTTAGGACCAGGTTCGTAATCGTCGGAATCCTTGTGGCTGCTAGTGAGAGTACCTATCTTATTACCAATCTAATACGTTTTGTGGAAAATTCTGATATCGTATTTATTATATCAAGTGAAATATAATATCTATATCGTATATCTATATCATAACTATAAAGCTCTTTAATTATAAAAGTGAAAGGTCTAATTTGTTGATCCAAAGGCAGGTTCTTACTAAACAAACGAGGATAAAGTACGTGTACTGCAACAGGTTTTGATTCGAGAGGTTGAATACTTAATCTAACGTCATCTCAGCATTCTTATTGGTCAACGGAAATTCAGGTTACGCAATTAAAGCATGAAATAGCCACTGTCTATATAAACGTTTTTAAATGACAGGCCCTTTAAAGGCCGTCTAAAACCGTATAAAATGCCTGGGGACCGTGTAGAAAACAACGTAATGTTCTTACAAATCGTATACTGCGACTTTTGGACTCTATTCAAGAAAGCCCATTGCTGAAAAGTATATTTTATTTCGTTTTATGGTGACATTATAAAATCATGTACAAAATAATATTAGAACATATTATTTGAATAAACTAATTTTATAATATAATTACCACAAATTAACCTATAATTAAATAAAACTTACCATAAATTGCAATACCTGTCAAAGATAAAAACAGACAAGGTAAACTTTAAGTCTACAATGTAGTATTTTACCAGAAAGCACCTAATTACTTTCACGAAGTTTAATTTAATCTCCGCTATCAAGTATGAAACGGCCGATCCCCGAGGGAGCCTTGCGCCTGCGCAGGTAATGGCCGGCTGTCAGCGTGTAGGCGATCGCTAAACATCACGTTGTAAATACTGGTAAATATTTGTCTTCAAATAATTACTTTAATTGTTCACCGTGCTTTCCGTGAGATGTTGATACGTGGGCAGTTTGAAAGGTTTATTGAATGAGTTTAAAGGGGATTATTTTTTGTTTTCGAAAACGTTGTTTGTTATAACGTTAATTATTATAGTATAGTGTATACAAAATATACACCTACATTTTAGAAATGTATTAAATTTTTGTAGCTAGAACAGAGGTATTGAACATTATAGTTTGAGGCCTATCATGGCGCAGGGTCACAGGCGTGCCTACACATTACAGGTTGTGGGTTCGATACCTACTTTAAATTTCTTCATTTTAAAGTAAAATGCTGCGTTGAATTCCGCTCAACAGGCAGTACCCCGAATTTTGCGCAAAGTAGAGAACGAAATAGAGTGTCTTAACACTAGGTTTCCATGTTCCGTCCGCCTATACTGCCATACCATGCGGAATAGAGCGTAAAGTTAAAAAAAAATACTTATATTTTATGTACCTATTATGTACATATGAAATCGTCTATTTAATGTTTATTTATTACGAATATACTCGTACAACATAAATATACAACATAGTCTTTAATAATGTAACTCAATCTAAAAGTGAGCTGTAAATCTACAAGTTACTGGAGCAGAATGTAAGCTTATGAATAAACACTTAACATTATTGAACGTAACCTGTTTCGACTGTACATTTAATTTGTGTTGCTCGTAAGATTTACTCCAGAATAATTATTGCGTGTACACGCAACTGTCGAGTTTTTGTGAATTTACATTTATTTAAATTTATCATTACAAATATCATTGTAGACATTACCACTGAATTCCTTGGTTATTAAATAAATTTCACAGCTTTCATTTATTGAAGCTGAAGTCAAAGTTATTAAGGTCTTACTTAACTTTACCATTCTATAAATAAAAATATTTTTATCTTTAACAAAAATTCATTAATAGCTCTCGCTTATAACATGTTAAAATGCTTTTGTTTCTACATATCTAATGTGACACAGTAGTTAATTATGAATTTTTAATTAGTAGCATTTTAAATTACATTATGGCTAACAGGTGGCGCTGATTGCTAATTACATCGGTTACAAATAACTGGTTATAATAATTAGAGATGGGCGGTGTGGGCGGTGCTCCTTGGTGTTGAGGCGTGGTCGCTTTTCGGCGATGCCAATTCATGATTAATTTAACAAGCAATTCAATATCGCGATAACCCTTTTACTTATTTAGATTATCAGTGAAATTGAACACTTGATTATGGGATATTACACTCAATTTTTATTGAAAAAAAAAATATTACACTGAAAGTTATCTATGAAAATGAAAAACATTTATTTTGTTTATTAAAAATACTATAATTAAATATATAAAATACTACGTTAATGTAATATAATCTTGGGCCGATACAAAAGCTTAATTTACTTGCAATGCGCGAGCGCATGTCGTGCTCAATCGGCGTGTGACCGTAGCTGGTTGAATTATACAGTTACAGCAACATGCTTACTTATAACATTCAATTTAAATTATTAAATCCATAAGGTAATAATTATGTATAGTAATTATAAAATAATGTTTGGATTATTAATTTAAAATATATTTTTTGTGGGGTAAAATTAACTACTTTAATGTAAAATATAATTATTGTTACATGTTACATTAATAATATTTTATTTTAGTAACATAAAATTAATGTACCTACTTTTTTACTGTAATAATAATATTTCTTTTCTTCTCATGATATTTTATCATGTTGAATAAAAAGTGCTGCTTTTAACAGATTCAGATCGTTGATTTACAGAAATATGAAGAAATTAGTGTCTCAGAAGTAGTTTGAATATTTTTTTATTAACTAAATAATAAAACGAGCAGAGTAACATTCTAATAATTGTATTCTATTATAAATAGTCCAACAAATTTTTTCTTTTTTCTAATTTTGATAATGGCATCAATTGGTAAACTTCTTCATATTAAATTTTTGAATGTGTTATTCGTGTATAATTAAATTTAAAATTGAAATAATTGACATATGTTTAAATAAGAGTTCTGTAATAGAAAATGATATGATTTTATAAAGCGTTGTTAGTGCTACTTAAAAATACGCTCTGACCACCTAAGCCATTCGTTCTTAACAAGCTCCGTCAAAATTCTTATACGCTTGTTACAACTTATTTATGTTGTTAGCATCTCTGTAGGGAGATTTTTACAAATTTCCGTTACCCAAAGACAACTCGTAACAATTATCGTTTGGCAAGAGAGAATACTATTTACTTTAATATTTTATTATGTTTTTTAAAGTGTTATTCCACACTTAGGACAGAAAATACTAAACTTAAATTTTTTGAAAAGCGTATAAAAATTTTGAATGAAGCAGGATTTGAACCCGCGCCTCTGGAAAACCGTTCCAGCGCTTTGAACTTAAAATACTTTTAAATATTAATTATTTCTACAATATATATAGTTGATGAATCTACTTATTTATTATGTGCAAATTAAAGTATTGTTATTTACTATATATTATTATGTTTAATTAAATTGACAATAACATACTTTTTTACTCATTACTCGTAGTGTTGATAGTGCTGTTTAACATATCACATGATCATACATGATCTAATAAAGATAATTTGTGTAATATAAACTTTTTGAAGTAGAAATATTATGTCGGCACTCAAAAGACTAGCTAATTTACTTTCAGGTCTCATCACAGTCTTTTTTTTGTTATGCTCGTGAAGTTGTGAGTTTTATTGCCTACGTGAGGAGTTACTAGATGACCCGTAAACAGCCGCATTTTGTAAACTGAATGTAGAATTAAATTAACTGCTTATGAATATATTTTTTGGTTACAACGCTTTAAATCCCTAAAAAGAACGCCCACGATGTTGCTTCTTTGTATGTTAAGTAATTTTAATTGACATTACTTACCCTGAATCTGTCAATTAGCGCATGATAGAGAAGTCGATCTTTGGAATATCGTCAATAAAAATATGTCTCATACACTAAAAATATGTCTCATACATACTCATAAATATATCTCATAAAGTGGATAGCCAACATTGTAAATTTACTTCATAATTCAGAATTTAATCGGTTTAGATATCAATATAAGAAAACAACGATTTCGATTTAAATACACATTTATTATAATATTATGAAAATTATGACAGATTTTAATCTTTTAAAAGGTTTTATATTTCATTAATTAGAAATAATAGAAATTCTTAAAAATTAAAAAGAAAACATTTGTATCTTTATTTGTTTGTAAAAAAGAAGCTAAAAAACTTTAAAGAGTTAATCTACACTTGAATACAGAAAGAAAAATATTTATTTAGAAAACGTATAAAAAATTAACGCTATTTTTGGAATCCGCGCTGTTTGGAATTTGTTTGACTCTTGGAGCTTTCCATTACATTCAATTTAGTATACGTTTCCTAAATAAGTATTAGACAAGAAAAAAAATAAGATAGCAAAAGAGCAACTGCTAAGGTCGGCTTTTCTCACCACCAATGCCTTCCGAGGCGGTGGTACCTTTTTTCTACATTTACTTACGATTTAAAAGTGCTTACAATGACCTAAAACTCGTACCAAACTTGATCAATCGGCGATAACTTGCGACGGTGCGCGTCTTTATAACAAGCTACCCTCAGAAATAAAAATATAAACTCGATAAAAATATTCAAAAAGCAATTGTCTCGTTATATTTTAACTAAAATATCTATCTGATTTAGTTAACGGGGAGTGGTTGGTTTTATAATTGTAGTAATATTTTGTGTAGTAATATTTTGTGTATTGTTTTATTTACCTCAAAGTAATTTTATTTTTTATTTATTAGTTCTTAATCACAAAGAATCTCATGTATTGTTGTATGTATAACGTTAACCTAAGAATGTCTGTATAAGTACGACAAAGAATATATATTTCACTAACGTTTATAATTATGTTCTCATGTAAGTGATGTAATGTCTTTTTTGAGAATAAATGTCTTTAAACCTAAACGTTACAATAGTATATTTTTATAAAGGATATTTCTAATTTAAATTTATGTTTAATCGACACACAAATTGCATGAATAGCCAAGTCACAGGGATATAATCAGCATAATGCATAATGTCTAGCTTATTATAAAATAGAAAAATATTATTCTCTCATAGATAAATCTAACATTATTTTCATTACTATCCTAGCATATCACATATATATTTAAATATAAATTGAAATCAATTACCATTAGCGCCAAAAGCAAAGATGGAAATATCGATAAAACACATAACTAAATCGCGATTTACATCTCATCCTGCCCACGTATTTTTCACTATTCCAGGCAGATCGAATCAATTTTAGAACTGACGATATTCTAGAAATGGCAAACATCATGTTATTCTACTAAATTATTTTATTTTTTTTTATTCTCAGCTTCACGCTGTATCCTGCACATGTCAGGGTAGGCAGAGGGACCTTTGGAACGGAACCTAGTGTTAAAACACTTCGTTTCGTAATGAACCAAGAAACTATAACAAGTATTTAAATGTTCATTTGTATCATTTCACGCCGTATCCCGATCATGGGAAGGGCTTGGGAAGCTAGTGTTATGATACTCCGTTCCGTTTCTCACTTTTCGCCTAACTTGAGGCATTGCGTGTTGCGAACTCAACGCCACAATAATCTATACTTATAGTAAATTTGTAGCTTTCTGTGTTATGGAAAATATATTAAATAAATCTTATTAATGTAATGGGGCCAACAATAGAGACCTAACATTTTTGACTGTTTGTCTGTGCGTTTGTACGCTCTTAATTCAAAAACAGCAAACTAGATTTAAATACCGCTTTCACTTTTATATTTCGGGAACTTTCCTTCAATATTCAGTGCTTGTTTTATTTAATATGGTTCATAAATAAAAAAAAATAAAGTGAATATAAAATATTTTTTTTTTATTCGAGAAAATTGATATTTTTTTTATTCATTTAAGTGACCATTTTGTTAGAACTAAAAAGTAATTGAAATTAGTAAAAAAAAAATCTTAATTCAATATTTCAATTATGAGGCTATAAAATAGATAAATATTGGAAATATTTATTTTATATAAATATTAGTAATTAAATTAGGAAGTTTTCACATCATAACAAAAATCACTCTAATTTATAATGCAACCAACACAAACATAAAAAAGATTAAACGTTTTATGATATTCTGATCTCAGGCAGTTATTCCTAGGTATCAATAATTGGCATATCTGTAAACCAGTATACGGTAGATCATTTATTTTAATTTTCTTAATAATTTTGTATCTGAATGGCCTGAGGCGTTCTATGCCGGTCCAGCACGGTATCGTTTTATGCTTTTTACCTATACCTTATAATCAATCTTTCTATAAAGATACTGGGGACTGAATGTAGTAAGCTATAAATTGAGTTTATAGTTTTCGTTTGAAATTTTTTAAATTACATTTATTATAAAAAGTTATAAGTATTATTTTTCCAATTACTATTAAAACATAAAGCAATTATTTACAAATAAAAAAAATGCCCTTTTTTTGGGTATACAATTCTCATTTACATAAATTTATGTATAAAATAGCAATGACTAAATAATTATAAACAATAAGGAAATATTTCTCTCTTACGACTTTTAAATATAATGATATTTAAAAAAATCTTATTGATATGAAATTAAATAACATTTGTTAAAGGTAAATATAAAAACCTCGTTCGTTTTCTTAAGCGTCATAAAATAAGTAAAACAATGTAGATACCCCTTGGGTATATACTGCTTCCATAATCTGAATCAGTTGCAGCTATGGTGATTTATAGGCCATTGCCTACGCACTAACTAACATTCTGTCTCTCTACTAATATAGGCCTTGCTGTTGCCATAGCATTTGCTATTGTGTTTATATAAAATGATTGTTACAGTTGCATTTAGTGAAAGAATAGTTTTCCATTATTTTAAGAAAGTAGATATTATTATCATTTAATAATTTTGCTTAAAGTTTTCACAAGTAGTTTAATTTTTCAGATTAGGTAATATATTCTTACTATTCATTGAAAATCACATAAAATACCCTTTTCATATATTTCATCTAAAAAACATTTTAATTAATTTTAAATCTTCATTTATTACATGCTTAATATATATTTAAAAACTAAAATCCTTTTCTAATAGTTTACTTAAACACGCTACCGCTATTATTTAGTGGTTTACCACATGTTTTCTATCAGGCACATTAATCAAATATTTAGTATACTTCAAATTACAGTTAGATTAAATAATTCGTTTAAACAACTAGATTAATCAATTAGTCACTCTCGTGGTTATTTTTGTACGAAAATAAATATCCATGAGGCCTCTCGTGGCTCAAAGGCACATGCATGCGACTGTTAACATCAGGTTGTGAGTGCGATCCCAAGTCGAGAAATTGAAATATTTAATATTTGAATTTTTCGCTCCGATAATTCGGCAAACCGCGGTGATAGGTTCCGCCAATCAAAACACGATGCCAATTAATCATAAATTCCTATGTTCCCTCGGCCTTCCCTGCCATATATGAGATACAATGTGTAGCTATAAAAAACTCCTTGATTAGTATAAATATTTGGTTTGATTTAAATATGAATAACTAATTTAATTCTGTACATATAACAAATTACAGATGCTTGATTAAACGCCAATATTGATATACTACTTAATTAACATATTTGATGAAATTAGGTCTGTAGATAAATTAAAGTTATTGCTGAATTATAATGCTTGTTATATATATGTTAATACCAGAATTAATTACTATATGTTTTAGTTACGGCAATAGGTTTGAAATAAAATTGTCGACACTGATTTTCTTTATTGTCTTTTATATATGTAAACCTGAACGCTTAATTTTTTAATAATTCGGACCAAATTCAGCCACACAAAAAATATATATTTGTCTATTTTTCTAAGCTTACCTGAAATAACAAAATAGCGAGAAGTTGTGGAGCAACATATAAGCTAATTATTATTCCGGCATTACAAGCATGTTTGTCGCACCTATGGTTGGTAAGTGGTTGGTTGGTACTTGATAGATATGAAAGAGCAAAAGATTTTTCTATTAAAAACGACAATTTTACGAATAAAAATAAATAAAATCCTTAAAGATTAAAATTTCTATTATATTTTTATTATGTGAGTGACAGACAGATACATAATTATACTGAAATAATCATTCTTTTTTTAAATAATATTAAATAAATATTTGTACACTTCA
The DNA here is from genome assembly GCA_019049475.1 of Eueides isabella. Taxonomy (NCBI): domain Eukaryota; kingdom Metazoa; phylum Arthropoda; class Insecta; order Lepidoptera; family Nymphalidae; genus Eueides; species Eueides isabella. The sequence goes on along the minus strand of CM032389.1, from coordinate 8,723,818 downwards.
AACGAGTTTCAATAGCTAATATGAAAAAGCTCCATGAAAATAAAAAAATAGTGTTACTTCTAACTGTTTGCTTAAACTCAATATTTTTTATCTAATTACAATTGTTAGGGCTATGTCAAAGAATATAGGGCTATATTAATGTGTAAGGTCAGGCAAAAATAAATATTTCATAAATGAAGAATAAAATCGAACTTACAGACTCACTCTAGTATGGTCTTCATAAAAGAATGTATCTATTAAAATTATAACATTTAATGAAAAAAATCTTTTTATAGTTCCCAAATATCAACAAAAGCACCATAGCAAAAACTAAAGCAAGTTGCTTAAACAATTTCAGTAATTTATATAGTAAACAGTTTTAATAATGAATTGTATTATGTATTAATATACATACATTAGGTATCTCTGAAACGTGATAAATACATTATGCATCGCGGTGATGGGATTAACGCGATTTGAATTGCTTATTACGTTGATTGATGTGTAACTTTATACTAATTATGAATTCGTAATGGAACAATTCTGTTGGACAAAAACTTATGTAGTTCAGTTCTGTAATATTTGTAGCCTTTTGATGGTTTTTAGCGTTGAACTGATGTTCCAATTAAAGGAAACCTGGAAACAATTCGTTCCACGTTAACATTCCGTTTCTCACTTTGTTAGGGTTGGATCATTTCATGTTGAATGTCATTTTGGTGGTACACAACGCCGTGGTTTGTCTGGTTTGTCTGTTACCAGAGCAAGGAAATGAAAATATTAAGTTATATTGCGTTTTTAGTCTAACGGTTATATCTTTGTGTCCCAATGGCCTCGAATTTACAGCTTAGTTTTTTTTTTTCATTAAGTTGGGTATTGTATTTTTTCTAGCCGTTCCTTGTGCAATGGGACAGTGTATGTCTATGGCTAATATGATATTTTGTTTTATTCCTTCGAAAATTTAAATGTTGTATACACTGAAATATATAAATAATGCGTGGCGTTGTGTTTCGCTACTCCACATGTCTCGACTTCAGTAAATAACAGAATACGGAGGGCTTCAACACTATATCGTCTCGTTTTTTTTTTGTGAAAACGACAACATGAAGCTGTCAATTACTTTATTATTATTAATTTAAAAAAAAGTTAGTTAACCGTAAATTAGATTTGATACAATATTGTCAATATTCCAATAATTCAGCAAAGCCAGCTATGTGTATATATTAGATAATGTGTCGAAGTTTAGGTCAATATATTATAGTGAAGCATGACCTAAATATTACAAAGTTTATGTACATAGAGTAATCCGACTCACAAACTATGTTATACGGGATATTCCAGTAGTTTTAGATACGGCACGGGATTAAGGACAGAGGCGGTATTAGTGAGGATTTCGCGAGTGACCATCGAATAGCTTAATAATTGTGAGATTTAAACGCTTTCATTAACGACAGTAAATTGGAAATGAAAACTTGGTGTATATCTTTATTAATTGAAGAAAACTGACAACAATATTTCAATAGGAGAAAAGTATACAAGAAAATGGTCCAATATGTTTAAATTTTAAGATTCGCTTTAACTTTTACAATAAGACTACATAGTTCTTATGAAATATTTATCATAATAATTATTTTGTTTAATGTAATGTAATATGAAGCTTATCTATAATAGTAGGTCTTGCTTTATTTTAGTTATTTGTGTTACTATAAATTACACGTTTATGATAACGGATGAGATGATGTGACGATACTTTATAAAATATTAAATATATTTAAAATATTGCTGCTGAGACGCAGTGGCACAAGCTTGTGACTGTTACCGACAGGTTGTGGGTTCGATTCCCACTCGAGGAAATAAAATATTTAATATTTTCTATTTAAATATTTAATTTGTTCATTTCTTCGCTCTGGTAACAAGGCAAAGCGCGGCGTTGACTTACGTCACTCAACATGGAATGCCTCAAATTCGGCGGAAAGAGGTGAAAGAAACGAAATATCTTAACATTAGGTTCCCAAGTTCCCTTTGCCTAACCTGATATGTGCGAGATACAGTGCTAACCTGAGTAAAATATTATAAGCAAGATGTATTGAAACTATAAGTTAAACATAGGAAATTGCTTCTGTTGCCGAAATATAAAACTATTTTAATTCACATTTTTCTTAAATTTTCCATGTGTTACACTAAGAAAGTATTAGTTTAATACTATTAGAACAAGAAAAAGCTTGGCCTCATACGGCCTCAGAGGCCTAGAGGCATATTGGTTTAAAAAATAGTGGTCTCGGTGCTGAACATCATGCATTGCCTCAGGACGTGAAATAGAAGCAAAATGTAAATGAATTAAATATTAATGAGATTACTGATAAACTCATATGGTCGACGGCTTGTGAGCATTTACTTTTATTCGAGTCAAGTTATTTATAAAGAACTTTACGTTAAGAATAATAAGTAAAATAATTCAAAAAGCTTCAAAGCATTTGATTCATATAATTGATGTAATTGTGACATATTTTTTTTTATATTTTATTTTTCAGCTTCACTTTTTTCAGAGGGAACCTGGGATCTCAAAGTTATGTCAGATTGTTAAGATGAACATATGAAATGTTTCATTTTCTCGGGCTTTTAAGGGATTTTGCCCGTGCGACATGACTGGCTCAAACCTAGACGCGCGATACTCAAGACCTTTTACAAATAATCATTCAAAAATAATTATTTTCATTGCTCCGAGTTCAGAATTATAAATTTATTGTAAAATGACTACTAACTGATAATTCTGTATTGACAGCCTTGTTTGGCACAGTATGTACTACTAGTTATAACTTTTGATTCGGAATATTGTAGTTAGAGCATACACGTAAAGTCGCAGGTAAGCACTTTTAACGCTTTACATTGTTATGCAAATGTATAAAGATTTTAAAATAGATCAAAAGTAATACTATCAAAGAAAATGTTTACGTATAAATTAGCTAAATCCCGCCGCGTGGATGGTTTCCAAGAGGCGCGAGTTCAAATCCCACTACGTTCAAATTGTTAATATTAGTGTTAAATATGGTCCATGAAAGACTATTATTTGTTCTTGGTTGGAGAATTCTTCTTCTCCGCTCTCTAGTTTTATCCATTTTAAGACATTATACAACGCGAAAATTAAAAATACACCCTCACATACTTATATAATCGAAGAAACTTGTCATTTCTTATAAGTTCTACTTCTGTGGTCTTGATTTCGTTCGTTTATTATTGCGGTTAGTCACACACATCCTTGCCACGACACGTTAAGCCCTATTTTCTTCAAGTTTATATTATAAAAAATATTAATATTTACAAATCTAATTAACTGTTATATTGTATTTATTATACATTAGTTTATTTATTTCAATCCTTCTTGCACCTCTGCATTCTTATTATATATCCCTTGTCCATATGGGCGCCTGTAAGAGATCACTTTTAGTGATAAGATCGCCATTACGACAGAAGAGGTAGATGTGCATCTACTTCTTCTGTCATATCTGTGTTATAATTCTGTTATTTTTTTTCTGTTTTCATTTGTGCAATAATGTATTATTATTATTATAAAATCCACTTTCATTAGGTCTCAAAAAGCTACCTAGGAATATATATCTACTATAATACTTGTACTAAAATGATTACTTAAGTTAAGCTTTACATTGTTCGCGTAGATCTCGTCAATTTGTTTCATTAGTAAAACGGATTCAAAAATTCAATACGTTTACATATATGTAGATGCAATTATACGCTTGACACAATTTGTTTTTCTTTTTATTGAATCCTGACAATGCAGTCGCAAAATAAAATAAACGAAGCTTGCCACGTACCTACGCTATGTCGCCAGAAGTGATTTTTTATATTTGTATAAAACTAACAATGTAAATAAAAAATGATGGTGATATACGATCAATGATGGTGATATACGATCAATCTATATTCTATATTCAGATATAATGAATTTAATAACAATTAACTATTTGGTAGGCGCCAACGCAGCGCAGTGGGGCAGCATTTCAGACGAAAACGCGGCGATGATTGGTTCGATCCCCAGTCACAGGAATAAATTATATATTTATTAAGTTACTAGCAACCTGCTTACTGCTTTGCCCACTTCAAGTACATAATTATTTATATTAATCTGAATACTTTTGTGTTTAATAACAATATTATTTGCAAGATAATAACGTACAGACCACATAAAAAATAATGTTTTACAGCAAATTAGTTGAGCAAACAATTTTATTGTGATATGTTTTTTAATATTTATGAAGAGAAGCAAACTCTGTATCAACTTTTAACTATATTGTTGTTGTTACTAGTCAAAATGCAATAGCAAAAAGTAAGTTTAAAACGATTTTTAACAAAAAAAAATGGTTCTATTACATACTTAGGTACATGCCCCCAATAATACTAAAGATAGTTTTTCATATATATCTTTTATGTTTTGCGATTACTCACAATTTTATTATATTGATTTATACAGATTGAAGTGCGGAAATTAAAAAAACTCATTCCCCCGTGTGGGATTGAACCCGTTTTTAATATATTCAGAAGCTGTGTTAAATCATGATCATTTGGGAATAACATTACTTTTATAAATATGTAAAATGTTGTAAAATAGTATATGTACGTATAGTAATATGTTCTTTAGTTCACCACAATCTACAGTAAAAGTAATAGTTTTTTTAAGAAAAAACATTCCTTAGAAAATGACACTTTTCCAACAGAAACTGTTAAGATTGTAACGCGTGCCAGAGCTTTCTTTCTTTTGTTTGTTGTAAATTCGTTTCCCATTTTAAAAATAAAGGTGGAAATAGTCCAGTGGGAGACGTGACGAGGCGACAAAAGATCGAGCAGGTTGTCGGCTTGGAATTGGTTAGTAATCGATGCGTGAAGCGTCGCGTACCCGCTGCGATGTACTGGTACTGTTAGTCAAGGTACGCTATTTGTATTAAAATATAGATTCACATTTTTCATAAGACATATAAATTAGTTATTTCTTTATGTGATTTTATTTTAACTATAAAATAAATAGTACAGACTTAATTTTTTTAAGGTAAATTGTTGCTAGATAACACTTGTTAAAATGTGTATATAAAAAATAAGTGTAATAAAATAAGTAAGTGTAGATAAAAAATAAGTATTTTTCTGTGTAAAATAGATTGCTCATTTACGTGCGTTCGCATACTCCGTTCTTCATTTTCTGTTGAAATTCAAAACAATGTGTCTAGTGACAAAACTTAAAACCGTTTTTCTATTAAGCAAGTCAGGGAAATTAATAAATATATAGAATTCCCCCAAGTGAGGGATTTGAAGCAAGAACCATCACACTTGCAGACACTTCCATACTATGCCACAGTGCCCTTTTATTATTCTATATATAATTCTCTGGTTTTAACGAAACCCAACGCCACATTTTACATAATCGCGGAAACATATGTATATTTTAAATACACACTTTCCACTGAGTGGAATTTGAACTCGACTGTCGTATATACTCGTAGTGAACAGTGAAAGACAAACACGTTCCAACTGTACTATAACGGCATCATATTACCTAGTATTTAAATCGTGCATTAGGATTTAGTTGTCGGCGCATAAATGAGATGTACTAAAATGTCGCCGTTGAGTCCTATAATAAAACATCCTTTTTCACGCGTAAAAAAGTAAGTAAGTAAGTACAGCAAAAACAGTGAAATAGAAAACAAAATGATTTTTCATTTTCTTTAGAGAAAACGAAACATTTAAATTGCATAACTGCGGCAAAGAAGTAAGTTTACAGTAAAATGTGATGTTTTAATTTAAATATAAACTATTCATTTAAATACACTTTGACCTAGAAAGTGTAACAAAAGAAGCATTTGCAAATTACGCTGTTACGAACTTAAGTAAAGAATTTAATTTGCCGTTTTAAACAGTTTATATCGTTTCCCTCAAATGTACTTTTAAACGTATAAAATTACAAATTATCTTTTGAATAATATATTTTTTAAATGATACAAACAATTTTAGTTTTTTGTGTAATGATAAAATTTTTGTTACGGACATTTTCGTTGAAATAAATTCTTTAATTTAACCTTAAGTTCCCATTACTTATATTAGAAACAGAGCAAGTATTTTCCTTTTAAAAGAATAATTGTATAACTGTAATTGTAATTATGGTATAACTGTATCCTTATCATTTCAGTTAACGCTTAATAGCAAAAAACCTAGACGAACATTTTAAAAGGTTATCGCTTAGTTGAACGTTGGATCAAGAACCGGATGTTGACGGGTAGTATTGCTTGAGACAAGGAAGGAAAGAATTTCTCACTCTGTAACCTTGGCTAACTGATGGCTTGGAACCTTACACCAGCATTCATTGAGTTTATATATGTTTTCTATTTAACTAGCAAACCGCTTGAACATCACGTTAATTTATTTCATACACTAAATTACATATTTTGTCACAGTTAGTCTTCTATAAATAAATTTTATATACGTAATGATGATGATACTTGCTTGATCCTTGCGCATCATTTAGTATATACAATAAAATGTAACCACAAGGTTTTAGTAATTGTAACAACTATAAATCACTAGAAAATACTGTAAACTTATATAGTTTACAGTATTTTCTAATGATTTCTAGTTGTTACAATTACTAAAACCTTATGGTTACATTCTATTATATATACTATATGATGCGCAAGGATGAAGCAAGTATCATCATCATTACGTATATAAAATTTATTTATTTAACATATTACCTACACTACTACTACTACTTTACAACTACGTGGAATAGACTTAACGATTTAATGATTAATTTAAAGAAAATTCGTTCTTAACCTTACTCACTCATTCACTTAGCTTCATGCTGTATCCCACACATTGCAGAGTAGGCAGAGTGAACTTGGAAACCTGGTGTTAAGACAATTCGTTTCGTTCCCACTTTCCACCAAGGTTTTCCATCCATTTTACTTGATTGCATGTTGAGTGGCGGAACTCGACGCTGCATTGCATGTTCAGTGGAGGAATTCGATGTTGCATTGCATGTTTAGTAGCGGAACTCAACGCTGCTCTTTTGCCTTGTTATCAGAGTGAATAAATGAAATTATTAAATAATAAAATTTAAAATGGTAAATATTTCCTTATATATTTTCATTGAGTGGGGATCACAATCTGTCGCGTTTACAGTCACATGCTTGTGCCTCTGTACCACGATGGGCCAGGCAGATGATATGGTATGTTGTTTTTATTTTAGAGACTAGCGGGCTCCCCCCAGCTTCGCCCGATTGAATTGCACTATTTTATTGACTAATCTCACTGACGTCAACCGATAGACGGATGCAACCTCAGTCTCTCCATGACCACGGAAAACTGCAAAGTATTTGAAACGTCGGGTAACGTATACGTAAACGTCGGCAAAAAAATTCTGACAAGTCTCGGCAAAATATTCACTTTTTTATATTTTCTGAAGTTACCACCACATTATTATTGCTGCTTAAAATATTATTATTGCTATACTAAAGCACTATTAATTGAGTAAATAGAATGAAAATTAAATAACTTTGAGAAAAATGATTCACTCAAATGTACTTTTTTGTCATACGAAACTATCGATTTTAAATTTTTGTACTAAACCAAAAACGGTGTATTTCCAGGCTTAAAACTATTACACCATAACTCAATTCTGTTCAGTTATTTTTGAGTGATCCACGAGAAAACTGACAGACGGTAAAAAATCTGGTCAGTACCTAATTGTTTAACTTCTTTATATACAGAATACAAGGGCGATCTGAAAAGTTTCCAACCTAAAGAAGATAAAAGACATTATTTCTAATGTATTTTTTTATTTTTTGTCATTGCCTTTTCATTTGAAGAAAATCTTTGTCCTAGATGTGTTGAGTAGGAAAAAACAGAAGGAACTTATTGTTAACACATTCCGTTCTCAATTTTTTGCCAATTTCTAATAGCGTGTTTAGTGATGACATAGTCACAGAGGAAAGTTATAAAATTATTCAGCTTCACGCTGTATCCTGCACATATCAGGGTAGGCAGAGGAAACTTGGGAACTTAGTGTTAAGACACTCCGTTCCACCTTCGTTCCCCACTTTATTAAATAGTTTATTCCTCGAGTGTGCATAGAACTCACATCACGTTTACGGTCTCGCAGTACCGCTACACCACAAAAGTTTAAATTTGCCAATGCTACAAAAGTAAATAAAATCTTGTATTAAATTACACATGAACGTCTTACTTCTAGGCCATCATGCTAATGGCATAACAATGCGGCCAGAGCTAGCTTCACGCTCTATTCTAGCATGGCAGGGAAGGCAGAGGGAACCTAAGAATTTAATGTTAAGACACCCTGTTACGTCTCTTCCAACACTCAGTGCATCAAATCTCCGAATTTGATGCACTGTGTGTTTGGAGAGACGGATCTCAACGCCGCATTTTAACTTGTTACCAGAGCAAAAAGAAATTAAATTTTAAATATTTCATTTTCTCGAGTGTGCATCGAACCCACAAGTTGGCGCCTTCACAGTCACACGCTTGTGCCTTTGCACCACGAAAGCCTCAAGTCAGGTGGTTGTTAAATAAATTTGTTTTTTTATAATGTCAATCCAAGGTATCAATAGAATATATTTAATACCATAAAAGCTTATGATGTTCGTGGACACAAAATGAATCGAAGATTTGTTGATCGATGTGTCAGCAGCAACTAATTTTAGTATACAGTCAATTCACACACGTTACAGTCGTGTTTTATTTGATGTTTTTTGTATAGTATATACATAGGTGTATGTATCTAATTCGATTCAATTAGGTTAAAAAAATCTATACAGTTATATTTTTCTAAATGATAACGATTAATATTATCAGTTAATAATTATAAACTATCAAAAAATAGCGTATTAATTTTTTTTATTTAATATGTAACTAGGTAATTTAATATTACTTATATTTTTCCGTTATTTGGTAGAGCTAACGTGGTATCGCTTGTATGAAATAAAATAAATAAATTAAAAAATATCCAAAAAATATTTTCTTTTCAACTATTGTCAGGTGTGGGGTTCGAACCCACGCTCCCTCTCGGGAACCAGAGCTTAAATCTGGCGCCTTAGACCACTCGGCCAACCTGACGGGTGCAATGTTTATGAAAATTTGTAACTATACAAAGAATATGTGACAGTTAATAATAGTTTAAAGTAAAGGTAAATTATTAAACAGGGATTGTATTGAGTTCGGTCGTAATCATCATAATCATGATTTAGTAAATAGATTTTTTTTAATATTTTATTGTTCTATTTAGCCAAAGGGCATTGTTAAGTTTCGTCCCACAAGCTTTCTTAAATTAGAACAGACAAAAACAGAGTATTTTTTCATTAATTTTTTTTTCTATGTATGTTATACTGAAAAAGTACGAAATAATATGCAGTTAGTTAAGTAAAGTTTATAACACATGACTAACTACTACAAGATAACTACTCAATTTGAGTGCACTTGATAAATTATTTAAGCCGAACAATTTAGTACAATTCTTTTATGTAGTGTAATATTCTATTAAAATCTTAGCACAATAAATTTTGCGAAGATCTCAGAAAACCTACTTTACTTTTTCATTATTCTCTCAATGCAAGCTCTTTTAAGGACGCTCAAGTTTTTTATATTACATTTCACTTAACCTGATATTGTTGAAGAAAGAAAGAAAGATAAAAAATATATAAAACATTCACTCTAAAAAAATCAAACTAAAAGCTTATACTGCTATGTGTAGGATGACACTGGAAAAAAAAGACAATATTAATATAAATAGAATTCTTCTGTTACTGAGTAGCTGATTGATTGTTAAAGTACAGCCATAAGGAAATATTGACAGAGGTTTTTCTACATTTTCTGCGTAAACAAAAATTGAAATAAAATTCTATGTTTCTAGTCTACTATGAATAAAAATAACTAGCTTGTTATTTTCATAAAATAAGTATATATTTGTTTTATTCTGCATCACGTTAAAAGTTGTGAATAAATTGAAAATAATTACTTAAAAAATGTTATTAACCTGTTTTACGGGAGATATAAATAATGGTTATTAATAACGTTATTTCGTTTCACATCGTATTGTTCAAAGATAAGGTCTTCTATATCAAACTCAGAACAAAGCCGCATTAATTCAGTTGTCCTTATCGAAGAAATATGTCGTAATAATGCGCATATTTTCAGTTGTCTTGTCATAACCAGTTAAATGCCATCCATAGAAAAAATTGACGTGTTCCTAGTATAATGTCAAGATCAGGGCGCGTAGCTGGAAAAAAATATTAGCAAGCGTTTTATAAAACAGTTTTTTTTTGTATCTAATGGAAACTAAATAAGGAACAGAAATGAAACATAGTTATAATACGATCTCTACATGAAAATACAAAATTTATGACATATCACCTTCCATGGTATTAGAACTTACATCCAATGAATAGTATATCTATGTATGTATATCGATTCCTTTTAAAGTCTTATTTAAAACCAGCAATAAAATATCTAATTCTTTAGTAGTGCTTCTGCTTTCTGTTCTATTGGGTATCAAACATTTATGTTATGAAACCAATCGCGGCGTTAAGTTCCATAGGTTCACAGAATATCTTGATTTTTGGATCAAATCTATTTAATATATCTTGTGAAATATAGTACTTCAATACAATTGAGTCTGTATAATATTTTGTGGTATACTATTGTTATCGATATATAGCTGTACATTGTAAAGCCACCCATACCAACCATATGTAATTGTCGACGTAGCAACAAAGACAATTCATATTTCATGCATAAGGCGCGATCGATATGCTCTCTTTACGACCATTACACATGCAGTGTTACGAAACAACTCAATTGTAAATAATTCATGTATTTCTTCTTATGTTTATGTATCCTTTCTTTTTATTTGACATGTTATTAAAATATTTTTATAAATATATGTATGGCAGTTCCAGGCAAAGAGAGTCAAAGAGAAAATTGAGTGCCACAAATACGTTGAATTGGAAAAGTGTGAATCATGTATGAAATTCTGTGGGGCCTGTCGTGGCTCCCGGCTCAAGCGTGTGACTGTAACCGACAGGTTCTGGGTTCGATCCCTAGTCGAGGAAATGAAATATTTAATATTTTCAATTTAAATATTTAATGTTTCATTTCTTCTCTCTGATAATAAGGCAAAGCGCGGCGTTGAGTTCCGCCACTCAACACGTAATGCCTCAAATTTGGTGGAAAGAGCTGAACAGAAGTGGAACGAAGTGTCTTAACAATAGGTTCCCTGGTTCCTTCTGCCTATCCTGCCTCGAGCGGGATACGGCGTGAAACTGAAAAAAAAAACGTATGAAGTTGACGCCGTCGTGATTCAAGGGCACAAGCATGGAATTGTAATCGTGACAGCTTGTGGGTCTTATTTCCACCCGAAAAAATGAAATGTTTCATATTTTCATTCTTCTCTCCTCTAGTAACAAGGCAAAGCGACGTTAAATCCCGCCACTCAACACGCAATGCCTCAAATTCGGCGGAAAGTGGGCAACAAAACAGAGTGTCTTAATACTAGATTCCCAAGTTTCCTCTGCCATGTGCGTGAAGCTGAGTGAGAGTGAGTGAATGTATGAAGTTATTATCTTTTTTTATTACCACGTTCCATGGTTGTGATCAAATCCAGAACTATCCAGTATACAGTCAGGCAATATGCTGCTGCGTCACGATCGTCTCAAGTTCGGTATTTCATTCATCATTCATTATTTTTGTTTATTTATGGACTATATATGACTTAAAAGTAATAAGTTTGTTTATCACTTATTATGTTTATAACGAAATTACGTCGGTTAATATTGGCATTCATCAGATACTAATGACAAATCAACAAGCAATACGGGAGAACGCTAAGTAAACGCAAACCGTTCTGTCAAAGTTTCTAAGTCTGACTTTGGCTTTCAATTGACTTTATATATTAAGAATTTTCGATAATAATACTTACTACAATGTTTTAAAATAATCAAAACTTTTTTATTACCATGACATAGAATATATGTATTTCAGAATTAACCAACTAATAAGAAAAAAAATTGTCAAAATATAATAAAACTGGAAATAGCAAATAGTATAATATCCAAACCTTATTAAAGATTAAAAAATATATCATAATGACAATATTTTCTGGACATTAGTCAGATGTGGCTCATACTTAGACTTTCGAAGATAAGGTAGAAATATTAAGACGATATCGATTGGTAGTATAGTAATTAAATAAAGTTCAAAACCGCAAATTGTAATTTTAGTTATTAATACAAAATAGAAGCTTATCAATTTAAAAAAAAACAATTTCTTATACTTATTTACATATACGAGCCATAAATAACAAAAAATGAAACAAAAGGCAGGCTACTTGAGCAATAACTATTATTAATAACAAAATATCTTCACAAGCAAACTATCAAAAACAATAAATCGTACGATGGTAAATGAAAAAATTGATACATGTCTAAATGGAAGATTCCAAACGAGATAATAATTTTTATTTATCACCCAAGTAACATTGAACAGAAGTTGCACGAACCGTCAATATACGAAATAGAGTTGCAGATACGATTGAAATATGATATTTCTTTGAAGCGGGACTTGTGAGTCACTTATCAAAATCATCATTTATCATGACTATCGCGCGATCGACGCTCCGGTGCCAGTTGAAGGAGTCAATTCTCGAATTGAAATATTTATTTAAAAATATTAGATCATAATATAAATAGTTTTAGTGTGATGTTAATCATAGACCAAATCTAGTGGTTTGTTAAGTGTCAAATGTTCTGTCTTCCTTACAATTAAAAGGTCTAGATTTGAGGTCAGTCAAGCGTGCGCATGTGAATGCAGAAACGCGTTATGGGTATAACCCCAACGATTAAATATTGAATATTTTCTTAGCTTAGTTCTGATACTAGACAAAGTGCGGCGGTGAGTTTCGCCACTCAACACGCAATGTCTCAACTTTGCGGAAAGTGGGGAACGGAACGGAGTGTCTTAACACTTGGGTTCCAAGTTTCTTCTGCCTGGCATTTCTTCTGCAAGGCATGTGCGGAATACAGCATAAAACCAAAAACTGAAGTTACTGTGTAAATGGTTATCGTTAAATATATCTATATGTACGTTAATAACACTAAACGTTTGATTTTGTATGTAAATAACACTAAATGTATGATTTAAAAAAAACTTTCACTTTGACTTTTTATACGATAGGAAACACAATGCAGCTGTTCATTGTTTCCGAAATAATCAAAGAATTTACGAATGATTATAATTTGGCTTCATTCGACGTGGCAATAAAGACCCACTCACGTAGGGTTGAGACGGCGAACGGCACGTATTTTTCGCATTATCGGCTAAAATTATTATAAAAGGTAGAGACGTGTGGCTGCTAGTAGCTCTAGAGAAATTGTAATAGAAAACAATTGACTGGAAATGGCATATTCGGTGTTGCAGACCTATGGACGTAGTTAAAATAATTCTCCAATTATCACATTTTTTTTCCTTAAAACACATATTTTTTTACTTTTCTATAACAGTTTGTTTTTGTTAAGAATCGTTTAAATGCTCTTAATACTAATATGTTTTTCAAAATTATAATAAACAAAATTCAAACTTCAATAATTTCCAAATTATAACAATAAAAAACCAATAATCGCTTGATATTTTCCTTATTTATTATTAATATATCGAAAGTATGTAGCTTTTTATTTAAAATAATATACTGCGTAAGAGTAAATTAAAGTCTAGTTACAAAATACATATATTGTATTAAACTACTTTACTGACTGACTGACTATTATTCTACATAAAATTAGGAAGTAAAATAATAAACGTATATTTAAAAAAAATCCTGAGGCCTGTAGAATATTCAAGAACTTACCAGATAAAATTACCGTTACATTATTTAAATAACATCTTATTAATAATTTAACGTCAATGAAATACATTAATAATGCAAATTATATAAATTTATAATGTACTGGATGAGTGCATTTTAATATATGAACAAGATTTTAAATAATAATGTTCGAGATTATCATTTCCTTTTCTTATTACATAAATGAGACATGATTAAATAAATATTTCGTGTTCTTCATCAGACAACACGGACAATGTTGTAGACACGTTTGAAACTTGTAGATCATCGGGGAACAATGAGTGTCTAGTTTGAATAATTTGTTTTGATTCGACATGTACAATCTTTATTCGTAACAAACCATCGACACACATATATTCTATAAAATAAACAAACGGAGGTATAATAGAATTTCAAATAAATTTTCACTTACTGTGCTCGAGTTAATATTTATGGCTGCACACAACAAAACTAACCTGCATTAGCATTCGATCGCGCTTTAAATTTTAGATTTGTTTAAACCGCTTTATCAAAGCAATATCGGGTATGTATTAAACATTAGATACCTACCGCCCTAACTTTTTAATGCGAGCAGCGGAGAAACATTTTACTTTAAAACTTTGAAAGATTCGGAAGATGGAGGATTCTGGAAATTTTTGTGACTAATAAGTGTCGTCTCAGGTCCTGCATACTAAGGAGACGTCCCGTGCATAGCAAGTAGAACTCGGAGTGAATATAAAATATCCTCGAATCTCTTCAGACTTTTTTAGATTTAAGAGCAAATGCTCCTTCTTACGAGTATAACATTCCTTCCTGAGTGACCACCTTCTATCCAATGCACGTCACTTAAAGAGCAATTTTATGCGTCTTATGACTTTTGTAAACAAATCGCTTATTTAATAGAATGGGAGTTTGGCTTGGACCAGAATTTGATTCGATCCGAGATCGAGCAGAGCACGTTTGACCTTTTGATAAAGGCAATTACAGAAAAGCCTTTGGCCAACAGCAGGCAGTAACGGACTTTGTACAGCTGTCTTTTATAAACTTAGAACTAATCTGAAAGTCTCATCATACCATTAACTAATTCATTAATTCCTTACCTAAATTACGAACCGAAAACATCCAAAAATTCTACGAAATGACGATTCGATTTTAAACAAAAAAACAGACAGTGTACAATAATGGGATCTTATCATTTGCGCTGATTACACGTTGCGTCTCACGACAGAAGGCCGTGCTATTAAAATGTCATTAAAGTCGCCACAGTGTCATCTGAGGTTCCATTTTAGTGGGACACAATTTTTTTGCTGTAGTTTTAGTTTACGGTGGTTTAAATCGCTTCTCTTGAAGATGCTGATACAAAGTTTAATTTAGACTTTATTACAATGATAAAAGAGGATACTATTGCTTCGGAGTTAACAAAAAGTTATGAGAATGCGTTAATGACATATGATGTAATTTGATGTAAATTGAACACCGTCCGACAGGAGCGAGCACGCAACATGTCAACTATGAAATTGTTACCCTAAGTATAGTTTAATTTTGAGATGATTGATGTTCTGTATATTTTATAGCACTGCAATATAGTATATGGTCATCGGACCGTGCGAAGATATTTTATTTATTTTTTATTATTTTCAGGTATAGTAATTACTAATGCATGTAATTATATCTTTTTAAAATTTTTACGTTCGCTAATTCATTATCTTTTGATATTTATACCTTATAACAACAGTTTTCGATGTTGAATATCATGCCATAAATCTTGTGATAGAGATTAAATTGGCTGATAGTCTTTTGGAGAACTCGCGAACGGTAAAGTTATTGATGACTGTCACGGTAATTCCGAAGGCAGGCATTACGGGAGAAATTACCCGGTCAGCCCTTCCCTTACGTAATGGCCGATGTGACCGCGATATCTTAATAAGTGGTTCTTGATCAAGTTGAGAAGAAGCCTTAGGCTTTGCATAATTGTTAAGTCATAGCATCTTCCATCACAAATATTTTTATAGAATCTTTAGGTACGAAAGGTGGCTTATAATTTAATGGTCTATATTTAGAGTTACAAACAACAAGAAGTACAACAATATTTGAAAGAATACGTAAATGCCGTAACAATAGATTAATTTGCTCAAGATTATACATACCGTAGCCAAGCAAAAGCTACATTTTTTTCTTTAAATTGCACTTATTTTTGTACTAGAATATACTAAAAGTAAATTATTTATACATTCAAACACTTACAGGTATTTATTTGCAGTATAGGAATAAATTAAAAAAGGTCCTTTGTATACGAAGTTCCATTCTCCTAAAAGACGCGATTGTGTTCTCAAGTAGTCTCGAAGTAATTTGAATTTCAGAATTTCAAGCAGGTTGCCCTATCTCTAGGCTACATAATTTCAGTTTTATCTAAATTTCAATATCCGTTGTTATTTTCTCTCCATTAAAATAAGAATAATATTTTTTCCAGTGACTTTATCGCTCGTCACTTCATCATCGTGGACTTTACACTTTCCGGATTTATTATAATATAATGATTTCATATTATAAATATAATTACCGCATTAACGTCTAAGAATTCTATGTGTATATAAGTACAAAGCAATTTGGTTTTATATTAAGTAAAAGTTGAGGTCTATCGTGGCACAGGGGCACAAGCGTCACTTCAAACGCGACCTGGTTGTAGGTTTCATCTCCACTCGAGGAATGTAATATTTAATATTTCAAATAATCTGGTGACAAAATGAAGCGTGGCGTTGAGTGTCGTAACCCAACAACAATGCCTCAAATTTGGCGGAAGTTGAGAACGTAATGGAGTGTCTGAAAGTAACTGGATTCTTGCGTTTCCTCTGCCTGTCTACGCTACTATGTTAGCTGGAAAAAAGATATAGTAAAGGTCCAAATTTTTTAAATTAAAATGTTTCACAAAAAGGAAGTATAATCACATAGTTATGCATAGCATAAAAAGCTTTTGTTTATTAATAGACTAAACTCGAAATTCATTAAAATAAATAACTGAAGTATTGAAACGAAACAACTCTATAGCATAATAAATCGATGTCATTAGCACAGAAGAAAAGAAAAGAATTTTTTAATGCTTATATCGATGATATATGAACAATTGCATGTTTTTTTGTCGTAAAGGGATCTTCGAAGATATTCCTTTGGTATGGCGCCTGAGGACATTAGTATGGAGACCGTGGTCTCATAATTCTATAAATACTAGATGAGTAATGAACCTAAGTAGTCATAAAAATATTACATTACATCTTTTTTTAATATGTGCCTATAAATGGAACTGTACTGTTTATAACTAAAGATAATAACAATAAATAGTCTGTACTTCACTCGGTGTAAAAATGACACCATAGGTAAATGTATTACAAATATAATTATGATACATTTAACTAAAATCAAAAATATACAATTGCAGATTTGTACTTAAATATCAATAATTCTCATTTAATATTCATTGTCTTTGATATAATTAGCGATACAAGGGACTTATTCGTTTACTAAATAGAATTATTGTGAGAGTCAACTACTACTTCACGCTGTATTCCGCACATGGCAGGATAGGCAGAGGGAATTTGGGAACCTAGTGTCAAGACACTCCGTTCTACTTTCGTTCACCACTTTCTGCTGAATGCCTCACATTGTGAAATTCAAATATATATCTAAAAAAATAATTTTAATAAATTGATTAAATATATTAGTGAAATATTTAATGTTTTCATTTCTATGCTCAGGTATTCATTCAGGCTTCATTTCTATAAAGACAAAACGCGGCGTTGTGTTCCGCCACTCAACACGCAAATGCCTCAAATTCGGCGGAAATCGGGGAATAGAAGTGGAACGAGATTGAATATAGTTATATAGTTATATATAACTAAGAGAAGAGATTGTATATAGTTATATATAACTAAGAGAAGAGAGATTGAATATAGTTTTTCTTTGACGAAGGACAAATAATATTTATTGTGAAGTACACTATTACAAAGAACCTTTCTTGTTCCACAGTACTTGTATTTTCCCTCGAGGCGAAACTGTTGATGAAAGATTTTAATCTTAGAGTATCGTGATCACTTGCAATTTTATACAGATCCCAATATTTTTATGTATTTTTATTCACTAAAAACTACAGTTATATTTTAAAGTTACTAAATATTAAAATTATAGAGGTCGTTTTGGTACAGCGGCTCAGGTGTTTGTGGCGGTTAAAGGTTTGATTTCTACTTGAAAGAATTACTTACTTTCATTATCCTTGCTTTCTCAACACTCAATATTTCGAAGAGTTGGTTGTAACTATAGATTCTCTGTGCCTTCCTACTATAGATATAAGAAACATAAAATATATTAAAGACAACTTATAACTACTTAACTTAACTTATAAATATATTTAATAAATTTACGACAACTAAAAAAGTAAAAAGTGAAGTTTGATATATCGAACAGAAAAAAAAAATTTTACACAAACATGTCACATGTTGGGACAGTTGCTTTATATATTTTATTTTTAACTTTGAAGTTGTAGATTCGCTTAGTGAAAATTATTTGTGTGAATATACCTACGTATCTTTTGTTTTTTGGTTCAGGTACGTGGTAACTTAGGCGGAGGGAACTTAAGAATCTAGTGTTAAGTCACTCCGTCCCGATCCCCGCTTGCATTCAAATTTGAAGCATTGAGTGTTGAAGGGCGGAAGTAAACGCCGCGCTTTGTCTTGTTGCTAGAGCGAAGAAACTAAAATATTAAGTATTTCATTTCCTCGAGTGGAGATCGAACCCACAGTCTATTGCGTTTAATGCTGGTCCCGTTTCGCTTCGATACTCGTATCTTTTTTATTAAACACGTTCATAAATTTCATAAATTTTATAAATTTACAACTTCTATCTTGTTTTAGAATTTATATAATTTAATTGTAATTGCATTACCTACCAGATATTCCTTAATAGTAGTAATTCGGCACAAGGAGGAACGAGGTAGCTCGCGCTATATTGTTATTACCTGCTTGGAAGCTCTGTTATTTACTGAATATTGAACAACCTCTTTACCTTATCTTCATTTTGCTAGAAATTTCATATTATGTATATGAATATCTTATTTAATGAAATGTTATTTTATAGTGTATAATAATATACAACTGGTTTCAATTGATTACAATACAATTAATTCAATAGGCTAATATAGCTTTTCTAGTTTTCCGTTATATAAATATAAAAGGCCAAATTAATACATATTTACTTAAATAATTAAAAAAAAATAAAGATTGATTAAAAAAATCTTAATACCAATATTCTATTATTAAAATTATAACAATAGTGTTGACATATAAACATCGTTACGATTATTATATTATTATTAATGTTAAAAGTGTGTAACCTCTAAGTTATCCTCAAGAGCCTAACAGTAGCAAGACCGGTTTGAAATGAAGAAGATCGTGTGATCCTAACCGCGTGAATATCACTATATAATAACTAAATATACGTTCATGAATTTAGGTTAAAATAAACGATGTAGTACTCAAGATACTTACGATAAATTGTACTGCCAACACTCACAATAGTAATAAAGTAGCATTTAAAACAAATGAAAATTACTCAGTTCCAACCTAAAACTGTGTTCGCATTGAAACTTATTTACATACAAAATTATTATAAGGATACTCGTAATAATATACCAGCAATGTTTGTGTAAAATAAACTTCTATAATAACCTCAAACAGTAAAATGGAGTTTACTTAGCAAGTATTTAATTATAAATTTAATTAAATATGAATACTTTTACAAAGTTTATAGATATAAATATGGAAATAACTTGTTAAAATAATAATTTGTTACTATAATAGAATATGCCAATCAAATTTTATTTATTCATAAATCAGTATTGTGATGGCTATAAACGTTTATAACGGAACTAATACATATGGTATCGAAATTAAAAAAGTCTATGTTCATTTCGATATCGAGAATTTAGATTTAATGTCGTTAAGTTCTTCCGAATCAGACAAAAAAATCTTTTCATACTACTATTTATGAATAGAAAAATTTATATATTAATAATCCCATACATCGTCAGGCATGAATGCAGCAAACAAAACGCATCGTGATTGGCAAAACTTACTGCATAGTGTCCTTAACTTGTAGGAATAGCTTGATAAATCTTATTTATACATAGACTTCATATTAATTTCTAAGTAGAGCTGATTTAAAAAACAGTAATGATGTACATACTTACTAATAATATTTATTATTATAAAAAAATATGTAAGTTATATGACACTTGCCCTCCAAATCCTTTTCTTATAAATCATTTTGAACCTTTGTAGCTTGCCACTGTGTGATATAGGATGGTAGTGTGTTTGTGTGGCTATCTAGAGACAGCTTGATTATAGGTAATATTTATTTGGTTCGGTTTTTCTGTCATAAAAAAAGACAGATATATCATACACATGTATTAAAGATAGCTTTATCTGGCTTTAGATGCGATGTTTACAACCATAAGAAAAATATTCGCTTATAGGGTAACTTATACAGGTAACAATTTACCGACTTAAAATGTATATTATTAGGAGAAGATTGCTAAATACTTATATATCAGAAAATATAATAGATCAGACACATATACCTATAAACTATTCACATGTTTTTCCATAACACTTCGCTTACACATCGAATTCGCGATTCAAAGTCGTTTCTCTACTATAACAAGAAGATTAAAAATAATTAACATATATAGTATACATTCCTCATAGCTGGGATCAACCCACAACCATAGCGTTTACAGTCAACCTCGATACATATTATAGTATTATCAAAATTGTGAAACTCATTCTATTAATAATACAAGAATAGATAGTCCATATAAAATGAAAGGGTAACAGTGATACACCCCACTGTTTTCTTTATGTTTAATATCATTGGACAGAAATGGGTGAATGGCTTTGTCATTGTAAAGCAAATGATTATGGTTACGATCGGACTTCACGTTGCGTTCTGCTGTAAATCACAGAATCAAAGCGAATAAAAGGGGTTTAAATGATGCATTAGATAATATTATAATAACACAACTGTTTTATTTTTTACCTAATTTCATATATACATATTTATATTGTATCTCTCGACCTTTTTTTCTACATCAGAGGGTTAGGGCGAATCTACTGATCCGTATAAATCACAAAGAGAATCACTGCGTCTTTTAATCTATATAGGTTATAGTTTAAGATCATTTGTGTGCGTTTTACGTTAAATATTAACTTAAAAGTAGGATCAAGAGTCACTCACCGAAAGTCCCTGGTGTTTATATCGAATACGGGTTGGCAAGCTTGCGCATGTATTCATTTTGTATATGTAAAATGAACAATTATAGTTTTTATTTTGAATATAAATATATTTTTTTTTTTCTACATTTTTCGTTTTATTATTAGCTTCATCGCACTTCTTCATAAATGCAAAGTTATAATTCTACGGGAAATATCCTATATATGTATTATATTTACTCGGCTAATAATGTTGACAATCTTAGACTTCCGGGGCTAATTTAATAATTCTAGATCCTACTTTACGAGGGACCAGTGTTATTATATGGAGCATTCAAAAGTCAGCAAAAAATATATATCTAGTGCTTGAATCTAGAGACAGTGACTAAGAAGCTTGATTATTTTTAGTTTTAAAAGAATATCAACAAACAAAAAACAAAGTATTTGGTATAAATTTCAGCTAAAATAAAATGTTATGACAAGTTACGTAAATTTAAGTATCTATTCATACATATTGATTCGAAATATTAACTGAATAACTAATATGAACATGATCTCACACAATTGAATAATCTTTGACACATAATGGGTCTTCCGCATATTTTTTATATGAACAACAGGGTTCCTTGCAACATTGTTAATTATATTTAGACTTGGTAATTCAAATTCAATTAAAAATGTTAATATATCTATCTATATGTTAATATATTTGTTTTCATACATTTTATTTAATGTTATTATTATCGTGTATTTGATAAGAAGAAAATAATCTTTTATGAAATTAATAAGACAATACTCCGGTAAGTATTTGCTCAAAAGCCAAGTTTATTAGTAAAACCTTTCCTAGATATATTTTTACAGCACAATTTCGGGAAAAATAAAAACAAACTGACTGTTTGATACAGAAATTCATATATTTTTTTACTTTTAGCTTAGATATATTGTATACAGGTAATTTTAAAGTATTTAGTTTTCTCTGTGATGTGTGTTTTAGTGTTTTAATCTATATCTGAAGCATATTAGCAACTACTTGACGATTTCTTTTAGATTCGTATGAATGAAATATTTTTTGTTACATTCATGGCTTTGCCCTTTTAGATTAAAGTGATTTAATATGCATTCATTTTTATATACATATAATTATCTTGAATCATTCTGTCTATTAGAGGAAACCGGATTAAATTTTGTTGCGTAGTTTGGAAGATTACTGAAGCTTACACCTAGCTGGGAAATGGATTTATTTATAATTATAAATAGTAATGATTCTACGTACCTACTACTGAAAATTCAAATTGTTACTAGCTATAGGTAATTAGTATATTGCATTTTACTAAATATAGAGACCTGTCGTGGCGCAGTGACACATGTGTGCGACTGTAAACGCGACCGGTTCGATTCTCACTCTAGAAAATGTTATTGGTAAAATTTATATATTTAATGTATTCTTGTCTCATATTCGGCTAAAAGTAGAGATCGAAAAGGAGTTAATACTCAGTTCCCAAGCCCCCTTTGCCCACCCTACCATACACGGAGTACAATGTGAAGTTGTTATAAAAGCATGAATAAAATAACTGCTAATTGCTCCCACAAATCACTTAATTAAATTATGAATCCATCGAAGTTCTTTATTATTGCGAAACAAAAGCGAAATTATAGCAACTCATACATATTCCTTAAGCAGGGCTTCGCGTGATAGGAAAGATTTATAGCCTTGCAAATTACACGCGATTAAATTATATGTCGAAACTTTTGGCACAAATGGATAGAGTGTAGTGCGGTGAATTAAAAATAAATTAAAAGGCTTAAACTTTAAAGTGCTACAGTATTTTTTTAATAAATAGTACTACAAGCTTAGATTTACGCATTGTGTCGAATCTCAATAAATTCTTTAAATTATCTACGTTTTACGCTACTGTTTTTTTAATTATATGTAAAAAAGTAAATGCGTATAAAAAGATGAATATCTTTATATACGTTTAGAAACTGAAAATTTTATTCATCTATGTTAATCATTAACATATTTTAAGCATATAGGAATGTGTTTCCAACATCAATAAGTTTTATTTTTAACAACATTTTAAAATGTTGCCCAAATATTTAAGAATATTAAACTGTACAAAAATACGTTTTATTTCATAAAACGTAATAAAATTTTATATATATATATTATCGGATCGTATTGATACATTTCCATACGAGCTGATAGTATTTGTAAATAATAATTTTGTCGAAATTAAATTTTATAATTGTACAAAATACAATAGATACTTTAAAAGTTTTCTGGAACTGACATACGTATGTTGTGGTAAACCGATGTGCTGTAGACGTGACACTCGAGCCACGTTCACACTATTAAATTTGACACAACTTACTAATGTAAAAAAAGTATTATCTCTTTTAAGTTATGTACATATATATTGGAGATCCATAAAACAATCCGTATCCACATGTAAGTAATAATATAATAATGTATTTGGTTTTTTAGATGATCAATTGTTGATTATTCAATTTGTAATCGTAAAAATTGTAACATATAATACAAAATTTATTTCATCTTCCTTATCTTTTCTATTTTTTTTTTATTTATATTATAATAAATTTATTTGATTTTATTTTATACGCCTACTGATCCTTAAAACTGTCATTCGGCAAATACGAATAAAATGTAATTAGTGATAAAAGTCTTTCTAAAAATATTTATAACCCCATTGTTATTTAGTTATAACAACAGGCAACACCGGTCTTCAATGTGGCAGTTCTCCAAGATCCCGCATTGCTTGCATCCCGCAGCCCAAACCGCAAATATATTCAAGTCTGTCATTTCTACAAGTCACAAGTTGAAAAATAATAAAAACAGTAGATAATATATCAAAAGCTGCACTTAGTTGCAGTTGGAAATCGGAAACAGATGCATTGCGGCTGTTGTATCCTATATAATAATAATACAAAATCATTTTCAAACTATTTTAATTTTAACGTAAGCTAATATGGTTGTGAATTCGGCACGTGCGATTTATTTAAATCCTATCCATCGTTAAAATGTTCATATAATTATTTTTAAACAAGCATTTAATGTATTTTTTAATAATAAAAACAAAAAAGGCAGCCATAGTTAAATTATTGAACATTTGCCTGGGACATCTAGGTCTAATTTATATATTAATGACGTAGATACATAATGCCATTGGCGAAATTGTCTGGTTTTGACGCGTGTCAGTTGTAGCCCACCGATGCGCAGTAAACGTGACGTCACGTTCATACTACAACTTGGAGAATCTACCATATACCTATACTATACTGCCTATTTAATAATACTGTGCGGTCAACGTACCGTATGTTAAGTGCAGCAGTAATTTTTATTTGAATCGAAATTTATATATTTTTTAAACTATTTTAGGATTTTAGAACTATTAATTTAACTTTATATGTTGAATATATACAAAAAATAAATAAAATATCATTCTGTTAAAACGTACAGAAACTTATTGTAACAGATTGATCGAGTTCCACACTAAAACTAAACGACTAAGATATTTTCCGGAAACTTTTAAAAATGTTGCACTAGAGAGGTCTGTGAGCGATTGTTAGGAAGGTTGGGTTCAAGCAAAATGGATAGCTCCCACCCAACCTCCAGTTAAATAAATAACCGCAAAATTCAATTCAACAAACCGTTATAAAATAAGCTTCAGGCAACAAAGTCAAATCGTTTTGAGCGGTTAACCACAGCGCTTTCTGTCAGGTAAACCGTGTATTTGAAAGTTTATACTCAAAGTCGTAGGTTTCAATACTTCAATATTTCAAATTGTGCTCAGCTCATATTTTTAACACGCTATTTGCATACCTGTTGATCTTTGGTAGAATTTACGCTACACGCTCTGCCGCGTAGAAGCAATCACTTTAGCTCATAATACTTTCCACTTTCTATAAAGAACATAAACATTTTTACTGAGAACCAATAACACAGCAAACAAAATGTAAATATTAATATTTTAGTCTTTAAATATTTTAAAATATATCAAAGTAAAACTTACAAATTGTATATTTATTTACAGTGTGAGTTTCAATACGCAATATTTAAATAATAAATATTAAATGATAAGCAATGTGTTTATACTAATACTAGACTTTCTTTGTCGTCGTAATAAATGCAGGTATATGTTGGGAAAAAAGAATGATCGTAACAACTGACTCAGTATACTATAAAATAATAAATATTAAAACCTTACAGAATATTTAATATTGTAAGCTGGTCCAAATTCGACGAAGAAATGCTTTTGAATAACTAACAGTATTTGATATAGATCTCTGCATAATAAACCGCAAGTTAATAAGCCGAGGGTTCCAGAATGTAACTTTTTGCATTAACTTTGACATTCTTAGTCCTAAGTTAGGTCATTCTAATGAATAAATGAAATGGCGTGCTATATATTTGGCTAAGTGCTAAATATTTATTTTTAGAGTAAGTTTTGTGTGTGTGTGAGTATTTATGTAGTGTAAATCTAACAAACGTATGGGTATTGTATTTGTCAATATGATGTTTTTAACTCCTGAAATTAGGTTCACTCCAAATATTTTCCAAAAATTAAATTGATCTGAATTTAAATTAATATAAAAATTAATTTTGTACCTAAAGGAATTATTATTATTATTATAAAAGATAATAATATATTTGTAAATTAAGTAGTATTTCCAATAATAAAGGGAAAGTTATCGATATTGACTTCAACAAGTAGTAATGTAAAGTAGAACCATTTTAAAAATGTTACTATTCAGTTTTTAAATGGAACCATCTAATTATTAATTCTTTTGAAAGCTCCATTTGTTACACGTTTTGAATAATGTGTTATTCGATCTCATCACCTTTGTATGTTATCGTTCTCCGTCTACCACTTCACAACAAAAAGCAATGTCAAATCGTGTGCCTGTGCGTCTTTAAAATCTCCCCCGGCTATCCCTAATACCCGACGAAATCAATTTGAATTCAATTTAGCTTTTTTTCGTACAAGCTTTTGTTGCCTCTCAGTTGTGTTTACTTTATTCGATTTCTGTAATTTCATTCATAACAAACTGGATTTGGGGTTTGGAGCCCATCAGGGTTGACAGGGGCGTTTGAAATAATATTCTCTTTGATAAGAGCCGGTTTGGCGCGTAGTAAGTGGTAGGGTCCGTGCAATCACCATAGATGTTGAACGAGATTTGTCAATGTGAAGTGACAAAAACTAATTATGGTTCACAATGATCCATGGGGCTCACCCCATCCCTCAGGATGAGATTGTATCCTTTTATCGATCATCCTCACTCGATCACATTCGTTTAAAATTATTAAATTACAAAAACAATCACCATTAGAAAATGTAGAGAGGCATAAAGACTTAAAACT
Organism: Eueides isabella; assembly: GCA_019049475.1. NCBI lineage: Eukaryota > Metazoa > Arthropoda > Insecta > Lepidoptera > Nymphalidae > Eueides > Eueides isabella. The sequence goes on along the minus strand of CM032389.1, from coordinate 8,697,318 downwards.
TAAGAAAAATATCGCCAACGAATCATACACCCATTGTTATCTATATAAATAAATTAAATTATTTTCAATGTTTGTGTTTACAAAATTGTCAGCTTATTAGCTTTATAAAGCCTTGCATAATTTTAATATTGAATTGCAAAATATTGTGGATTATAACTATGAATGCTACAATTTCATATTATACAAGGCCGTTTTACGCTCTACATAGACTTCCTATTATAGATTCCAGTACTTTAAATCGGCGTTGCATTGTATAGATACTGGGAGTATTCCATTTAAGTCTAGAATACTATAGTCCGTGACCAAATCGCAAGCGTCTATCCATCGATTTAGCATTGCGTAGCTGCCAAATGGTCGCACAGAACATTTATGTCATAAATAGTTGAACATTTTCTTCAATTTGTTGGTACAGAGCGGCACCCAACTGTGATTGCAAGACAAACAATAACACGACTCCCCGTCGTTAGTTATTGTCTCGAAACGATTACTTGACTGGTGCTAATAGGGCTTTGACTATCTATTAATTGTATTTTATTTGATAATCTGTCTAGTTACTTGCGGAACTATCTCATTCGTATTTAAAGTAGATTTTCATCAATAATTCGTGTGCGAGCCATTTGGATTATAAAGCGATGCCCAGCTGTTTAATAAATTGATTCGCTTTTATATTATTGTACGTTGAATACTAACGATTAAGTTTCTATCAGCTTAACATTTGGTAAGCGTAATTTCTTTACTTGATATTTAATAAATTTAAAACCAAGTATTAAGTATTTTCCTTACGACACCAAACTTTTTTTATATATTGTACAACTTTTGTATATATTTTTTAAATAAGTCATTATGATCGATATTTACTGTATATAATGAGAAGTCTGAACACTGCTAGCGGCAACTTTGTAAGTAATATATTTAAAATAACAAATAAAAAACCTCGTTTGATTACAATAACCCGGGCGAAACAAAACACAATTATTTCCATTTGATTTATAATGTTTGCTTTTAATAGGTATCTAGCGTATCGTTCATTTAGGTATTTAGTTCAACATACATAATAAATAATGCTGTAGGTACTTATTGCTATAATTCACTAAAGTATGATTTTTATCATCTAATATATTATACTGACTTTCATAGATAGTGAGTATGACTTTGTATCTTACTGTCATAATTTACTTTATTGATGTCGTAGATTCTACTTTTGCGTTTTGTTAGTTTTTTTATGAGCAAATATAACATTTCTCTAACTTTAGATATTACTCTCTTATTAAATATCTTTTATAATGTAAACGAAAATATATTTTATAAAATATTTGCTTCCCACTTGTGTTTTACTGAAGACTTGCTTATTATAACTTTTATCGTTGCAATTTTAAATGAATAACAATACAATATGGTAATAGAAGAGCGTCTGGTTTTAAACACCGTCCCTTCCCCATTCTGAAGGTAGAAAATACGAAGTTGGGTTCCGCCATTCAATGCTTAACACAAAAAAGACAATAATTATATAAAAAATATATTTTTTATAATTAATAAAGATAAATTTTAATAAATAAATTAATATATTAATTTACTAATATATTTAATTCAAGTAAAATTTGTTACAATGTATACACGAATGAGGAGGCCATCGTGACGCTAGGTTTCGAGCGTGCAATTGTAAACTCGACGGTAGTGAATTCAATTCCCAATTGGGGAAATGAATATTCGAATATTCTATTTCACCTCTCTGGTAACTAGACAAAGAGCGATGATAATTTCCGCCATGTGTTAATGAGAATGGAGACTTAACAGTGGGTTCCCATGTTCCCTCTGCTTTCCTTGTTATGATACAGGGTGAAACTAATAACTTCCAAGAATATGCATATGTAGGTATAATATTCTAATTTATACCTAGTTAATTTGAAATAAAACACCAATTGTCACCATAGCAATATGATTCTCAAAATTAAACTAACATTTAAAGGGTTAATCTCTGACGAATAAAAAAGCAAATTTAAAATGTTACATTATAGAAAGCGGATTTTATTTTTAATATTAAATAACTTCCATTAAGAACCCTTCGGAATTCGCATTTAACTGGCTCGAGTTGGGGTCTTTAATAATAAAGAGTACAATGGGGCAAGGGCAACTGCGAGGGCATTTGCCCACTCGGATTAGCCTTAAATTAGACGAGTAAGGGAGAAAGGAATGTCTAGGTAATTAAAAACCAATTTGTAAGATACATTGGCCGTTCTAAAGAAAAGAACAACGCAGAAGCGCTTGTGATATTCTAGAATTGCATAGCTTTTTAAGGATTAAAAGGGTTTTTTTTTTTCTTTATCTTATGTTTTGTATAAGTAGTGGATATATAGTGGAAGAATTACTTAAGAACCATATAAAACAAAATAAAGTAATGAAATATTTTAAAAACATATGTTTGCACATAAGTACTGATATGTACAAGACTTAAAAGTGTAATCAAAAACTTTAATGAAATCTAATATTCAAATTAATATTTTCATAAACAGGTTTTCTAATAAGAAATTCTATATCATATTTTTTGATATAGATTATACCCGCATACTAATAAAATTTAAGAACATTTGATAATAATATTACGTTTTTATGTTCTCAGTATTTCATTGATAGGACTTCTTTGTAAGTAAATTTGTCTATTTCATGATAATGTGAATGTTTTGGTAAGAAACAAACTGGGCAAGTGCTAGTCGTACTCATCCACCAATAATTCCGTACTAATTTCAATAAATTTTGTATGAAATATACAAATACGAGTAGCGGAACTCAACGCCGCGCTTTACCTTGCCAAAACGAATACACAACCTATAGTTTACAATCACACGCTTGTGCTCCTACGCCACGACAGGCCTGTTACACGTATATTAATAGGTATAGGTAATCAATATTCCTAGCACGTAAATATTTTTCAACAAAAGCTCTATTTATATAATAAGTAAAAAAACCACAAGTTTGTTTAAAGAAATACAAAGTTTAATTTCCGACTACAGTTAACTCAAATTGTCGTTTAATTAATCCAAACTAATCCGACGTATTGATGGACGTTATCCGACGTCTAATCTATCCGCATATCGATATTGTTTGTTGTGCTCCAGTATGTATATAAAGGATGAATTGTATCCCGGTTACTGTATATCTTACATACATATTTAATGCCATATTTTGGTATTATTTTTTATTGTAATAACAGTTTCAATGGAAAAATATGTATAATTATTGAATTAAAAATATAAAAATTGAAATTTTTACGCTCACAAGCACGTGCGCTAAATTTATAAGTGTATGTTCGTCCACAAATTTGTACAGAATCAAAATCGAGAAGATCTATGTATTTAAATGAGGTATATTCCTACTTTTAATATGGCACTAAGTAATTGAATGATATTCAATATAGACTTATTTCTGTAAATACAGTTTCTTTTTTTCTTATGGCATTTTTTATATAACAGTTTTTTGTCATACACAAAAAAAAGTTAATCAAAGAAACTTCATTAAACACAAGTTTACAGTATTGTGACTAGTGGAAAGAAAGGTTATTTCTTCGGTATGAGAAAGGTGATGCCCTAAGTGATGCGAGGGTGTAGGTCAATACGATTAAAGCTTCAAAGAAGAAAATTGATATTGTATAGGTAGTATATCTAATAATACTTTAAACTAATCTATGCATAATTTAATACAAAGTAATTACTATTTTATTTTAAGTACTCAAAGTTATCTTCTCTCTCCCTCAGCTTCACGCTCTATCCCGCACGAGGCAGGGTAGGCTGAGGGAACCCGGGAACCTTCCGTTTCCCACTTTCTGCCGAATTTTTAGGCATTGCGTGTGGAGTGGCGGAACTCAACTCCGCACTTTGCCTTATTACCAGAGCGAAAAAATGAAACATTAAATATTTAAATTGAAAATATTAAATATTTTATTTCCTCAACTGGGGATCGAACCCAGAACGTGTCGGTTACAGTCACACTCTTGTGCCGCTGCGCCACGACAGGCCTAAAAAAATGTACTCAAAGTAAATAACAAAAATGATTATGGCTAATTAACTATACTATAGCTGTGTTACAAATATTATTTAATCATTTGTTTTGCTAACTTACTTCATCACGCGATGTTGGAGTGCTTATTTATTAGTCACTGCTCTCTCTCTCTCTCTCTCTCTCTCTACATTTCAACACCTCTCTTTGTGCATGTGGGGTTACCCCATGCAAAAAGAGAGGTGAACTTTATCGAGATGGGGTAATGATATTTTGTGAATTAAGTTCTTAAATTTTGTATTTTTATCATTTATTCTGAAGAAATCGTGCGTTAGGGTAAAATTCCCCCGAGCTGGAATTGAATCCACGTGTTATAAGTGCAAACATGCAACGAATTCTCCTGCTCAGATGTTTTCTAAGAAACATTAATAAGTCACAAATAATAAAAAAGTATAAAAATAAAAATAAAACCCCTTTTATTCGTAGGTAATAAATAAACAACATTCCTAAAACAGTAGTCCATCCAAGACATATCTGAATGTCGCCTTTGTTTTACTTAACACCAGGTTAATTGGCCATAAATTGAGCCATAACTTAAAAGTCTCAAGCCCGCTGCTGTATCAAGTCAGACATTTTGCACGAATTTCATTTAAAAAACAACACTGTACCCTAATTACATTTTGAATTCAGGTTTATTTCTTTTTATATCGGTTTTCACAGTTTTTCTTGGAAGCACGAATGGTGTTCGTGGTATTGTAAGTATTAAAAGCGCTATGAATAATGTGCATTTATAATTACACTGATTTAACTTTTGTTTGGGTATACAGCGTTTTTATATTATTATTGTTATGTGATGTGATTTCGGCAACAGGGCAAAGCGTGGTTCAGGCGAGTCAGCACACGCAATGCTTCAAATTCAGTGAAAAGTGGGAAACATAACGGAGAGGCTTAATACTAGATTCCTGTCTCTGCTTATTCTGCCGTGCGGGATACAGCGTGAAGCAGATATGATTTGGATATTTAATAAAATATAAATAATCTTATATAAAATAATATAAAAAGTAAAAAAATCTAAATTAGTTTTTTTCTTTTTTTATACATAAAATTAATTTGTCGATACGTATCATACAATACAATTTTGCATTATGTGCTGAACATATAAATTCAATATTTCAACTAGCCGTTACAGCTACATGGTACTTTTAAATTGGTATATTAATAAATATTTGATGACTTTTACTAAAAAAATTACGCTATAAATCCACTAAACGACCCCTCAAAGCGGTTTTTACACAAATAGGTTTTAGCTTCATATCCCATAGGAACGTGAACCAGTCATGCATGCAAATGCAAAAATCAACTATTAAAACGCAGAAATCACATTGATTAAATATATAATTGTTTTATTATTGGGAATCTCATAAAAATAAATGAGTAATGGGTTTGTATGGGGAGTATGGACTATTTTTATTTTCTCCTTCTAGTAATAAAAAGCGGCTACTGTGGAAAGCTTATAACAATAAAACCATAGTTTATTTATCATGCTATAAGCGTGCGACTGTAAACGCAACAAGTGGTAGGTTCGATCCCCACTTGAGGAAATCAAATATTCAATATTTTCATTTCCACGCTATGGTGACGAAAAAAAACGTCAAAGCGCTGTGTTGAGTTCCGCACCGAATCCGGCGGCAAGTGGGGAACGGAAATGTCGAAATGAAAACGGTATGTCTTAACTCTAGGTTCCCATATTCCCTCTGCCTATTCTGCTATGTGCAAGGTACAATATAATAAGTTAATAAATCTATACATATGTCGATAAAGGACCTAAATTAAACATATTTATACCAGTGCCGTAGTCCCTATTTATAAGCTTTTTGTTTTTAAATTAAAATACATCATTAGTTATTAAAAGTTTATACAAAATAACGTAGGTATATATATATATATATATATATATATATATAAAATAATGTAGGTATATTGTAGGTATATTGATTGTATATACATTTATTCATATCCAAAATACCTTAGTTGCTAAGTAATTAATCTTTAGAACAGAAGCAATTCTATAACAAAACAGCAAATACATATATTACGTTTAATTCAATGGCCGGATTAGCTTTTCTTAGAGGCAATGTGTCTTAGTGTTATCTACGGGCGCACCTGTCGCTCGGAACTTTGTTGGTACTCTTTAATTAGCCCTGATGACTTGCGACAGTTTATTAATTATATCACGACTTGTGTATGAACAATCTTATAAAAGAAAAAAAGTTACTAAAATAAGTCGGGCTTATTTCTAGCACTGAGTGAACCTTGGTCTATTTTTGCTTTAATTGGCATGCAGTTTAGAATTTGTAATTTTTCACACAAATGTTGTATATTAATTATTTTCTTCAGCATTTTTATTAAGGATAGTCAGGAATTAATGATGATTGTAAATTAAACATTTTTGTTATATTAATATTTGATATGAAAATTGTAGTAAGAATATGAAAAAAATCTTTTAAATAATTAATAATATATTCTAAATTAGGTATATAATGTTTACTTTATAAGCAGTAGTTAGGAACAAATACAGCATTAGTATTAGTAGAATCTCAACAAGACACCCTTTTTATTACATTTATACTCATTTTAAAAACGCAACTTTATTTGTATCATTAAAAAGTATAGCAAAATGTAAAAAATAATTTAGGCTCGTCTTTGAAACATACATTCGTGTAATTATTTAAACCTTGACATTTTTCGACTCTGAGCTCAAATTGAAACTTATCCGGGTCGCAGTTATATCAAACTGCTTTTCATAGTGCTTTTACCTGAAAGGAAAATCGTTACGCTACAATTGTGGGTACCTATTAATGACTGTTTCAACATTTTTCAAAAGCTTAGGGTTAATTCTCACATACATACTTGGCAGCATTGAGTTTAACACTAAGTGGAGAACTAACCGGAGTGTCTTAACACTAGGTTCCCAAGTTCCCTTGTCCTCCCCTGCTATGTGCGGGATATAGTGTGAAACTGAGAAAGAGAACACACATGTTTAAATTACTCGTTTGGATGATTTTGTATTATAAATCCATCAGACGGCCACTATCATAACTAATGTTACCACATAGCGTGTCCATACGTCAATTTTAATTACGATATTAAAACGATCACTCTAGCATAAAAAATGCTTCATTACGAACTCTTCGAAAGTTTATTGACACATCACCGTGAGTCAGCTTCGAACACGGACCACTTTTAAAACGTAATAGAGTTGATTATTTTCTTCAAAGTCATCAACAAAACTCATCAATCAGTTCATTAATAACGTTAAATATTATACAATTATATTTGTCTAAACTTGTGAACTTTGGATGGAGTATAAAATAATAAATATAATATAAATCAAATAAAAAAAATGCCTTGATATATTAACAATAATTATATTAACAAAACATTCAATATGACAATTCATGTAAAATTATTAAATTGTGATTTCATATATATTAGTAGCTTCACAGTTTTGTCCCCCGTTAAAGCACCGATTATTAAGATACGTAATTCTTGGTAGTTGCAGAAATTAACGCCGTTTTATCTTACCAAAGTGAAATTGTGTCTCGTGGTATAGATCAAACCTAGTAACCTACTACTATAATTATTTTTTTAAATTAATAAAGTAACTTACTAGTATAATTTGACAATAGAGTCTAGCGTACAAAACTCGATCATTATTCGGACAAGGAGGGCTCGCAATATGAATTTACATATAAGAAATGCATAATTTTGCCATTAATAAAAAATACCCTAAAACAAACTTACTTAATGATTAAGAAATATCCTCCACGAGAAATGATTTAAATAATTATAATTTGTATACTATACAAACACTATATTTTATTACAATAATAATATTTCACAAACGAATCTTATATATTTCCTAATATAGAGCAAAAAAGTACTTCTATGGTTACAATCTATTTAATACTTTTGTCAGAATGATTTACGGGAATCCACATGAATCATAGGCGAAGATGTTAACAATACAACTTTCTCCAGCGCAAGCTGTAGGCGTCTAGATACGAACACGAAGAGCTAAATATATGAAATACTTATAATTTTATATTTATGATTATATTTTTTGGTATTACATTTGATTTTCAAGAGTTTTAATTCTTTACTCGGGGTAATGAAAATTAATTATATTCAAATTGTTCACATATTTTCCATCTGGTGAAGGATAACTCAACGGCGTTGAATTCGTCAATTCAACACACAGCATTATCTTGACACTATTTATATTCTGCATAGTGCTAAATAAAATGCAATATTTTAATGTACTAAAAATTTTACTTTTATTAAAAAATAAATCAAACGTACATTTATACGTAAGTATATAAAAACAATTTAATAAAAGAAAATTTACGACACCTACCTACAGCATCTACGATAGAGTAAGATTATGATAGATGGAGTTGCTATAGCAATTTTGTCGAACGTGTTCTGAAAACGAAATAAATTGGAATTTTAGTTATAAGAGACCATTCATTATTTGGTTATATCAATTTTGTGAAAATATATTACAATATTACACCAATTTCAATATAGATAAGATCTTGCCTGAGAAAAGAAAGAAATCACCTAAGAACAGTGTTTGGTTTGCCCAAAATCACTTAATGATTCTATAAATTAAATAGATAAATTGAATTGATTATAGGGCTGTGGCACACTACATATAATGACTGTAAGCACGTTGGATGTGGGTTCGATTACCGATCGAAAATAAATATTATTTTTCCACGCTCATACGATTTTGAACTAGAGACCGAAATTTAAATTTCACCATAAGTACTGTAAAATCAAACAATAGTACAATTATTGCCATTTTCAAAATAAGTATATATTAATGTTGGGATATTTGACAAACTAGATATTATATTATAGTCACTACTGTAATCTCTAATTTACAGCTAGTAAATTATTATTTTCAAAACATCTTCAACTTCGTGCCACTCATCTAATGAATGCAAAGTTACGAAAAAACTCATAACAAAATTAATTCAATGATCTATCTATCCTTATTCTGTAATCTCCTACACAATCGCGTTCGATCTGTAATGCAGCGACACGTCGCGTTTGACGTTTGATATCCAAAACAATAATAAGATGCTTTTTATTTTTTATAATAAATTATTCATATCATAATCCGAGTGATGGGAACGTTCCGTCGACTCATCCGACAGGTTTAATTTAATGCGCGCATTTTATATTGGTAATGGAATTAACTGCCTCCGATTATCATATGATTTGATGGACGCGCTATCTACCGATCGCCTCTATGCGCCGCCTACTACACTTGAAAAAAGCGACGGGCTACAATCTACCCATTATGACTAATTATTGTTATCTTTATGGTAGCAATCGGCCTGCCTTGTTCGTTTAGTGCCATCTTCCATAAAGCGCTACCTTAAAACGCAATTCCTTTGTCATTTTCTGTCCCCGAAAAGTTATGGACATTTTTTTGTTACTTTTGTTTTTTTATTTGATAGATATAATAACAGAGCGGCGCCGGTGAGCGGCTCGGTTTGATTACGCTTCTTGGGTTGCCTTCATTATTTGCGATGATACGGATTTTCTTTTCTTTTTTTATCTCGAACTTGTTTAATATCCTGTCGGCGCACTATTTCCAGGTTTTATAAAAAAATAATATGTGGTCGCGTCTATGACGAGCAATTTTTGTTCTTAGAAAGTAAATTACTAGGCTATGTTGATTCTTACTTTGTTGTTTATGCCGAGAAGCTATATTTCATTTTAAATGTACAGCGTTTCAAATGTAGTCACACAAATACGTTTTGCAATTCTGCCGTTCAAATTAGTTACTCGTGCTTGTGGAGTCACGTTCTGCTTTTTTTTAGCTTAAGGTAAGCTTAAAGCAACAAAGTTAAACACGTACAATCAGTCAAATGACTTGCCAAATAGAGTAATTTAATTTTGACTCCTGCCGTTCTTAGATGTTTATAAGTATGTATAACTGTTGTAGCATACATATTGAGAGTCCTGTTTTCTTACATGTTAAAATATTAAAAAATATTTTTTGTCATTTGCCAACAAAAATTAAACAATGGATTAATTTTATAATTTACAAAAAGTAATATTCTTATTCTATAACAGTTATATAACTTAGAAAATTTGCGTATACAAAACTGGAAATAACAGCTGAAACAAAAGTGCTTTATTTTCTTTTGTTAAACTATATATAATACAGATATAACTTTTCATTTCTTTTCATGCTATTAAGACACTCATATCAAATGAAGACGTTACTAAAGTACAATAAAACCTAAGACAGTAAAGATATCGTAAAGAAAGGAAATATATATTTTTTCCAAAGAATTTTGTTAAGATCCAAGTGTGAAGAGATTAATCGACGATCCTGAGGAACACATGGTGTTATTTCGGAAAGAATGTCAGGAACGTGCTTCCACGCTGACCCCCTGCGAGTAACAAATACGCGCTACGGGGGACGGATGTCGCACATTCGTTATAATACCTCATTTGAATTTCGTATCGGCTCACTTGCTAATAGTGTCCTAATTTATAGTCTTTTGAAGTAGGTATTAGTTCTGAAGTTTGGTTTTATCATTTCATAACTTTCGTGGATCATTTGTGTCTACTTTATTTAATGTATTTGACAAACTTTATTAGATTTACGCTGTATCTCGCGTATAGCAGGGTAAACAAAATATTAAAATTCAAGTATCAAAATTCACTTTCGTCAGTTTTATTTTTGAGACATTGAGCAGTGAAACTCAAAGCCGTGCTTTACCAGAGCAAAGAAACGAAAATGTATCATACCAATATCTAAAATCGAATTCGCAACCTTCACGTTAATACTAAGACCTGATATGTTTATATTATTTAACTGTATCCCGCACATGGCAAGATAGGCAGAGGGAAGTTAGGACCTAATTTTAAGAAACTCCGTTCCGTTCCCCACTTTCCGACGAATTTGAGGCATTTGGGGTTGGGTGGCGAAACTCAACGCCGCGCTATGTCTTGTAGCCAGGGCGAAAGAAATAAGAATATTAAATATTTAAATTGTAAATATTAAATACTTCATTAGCTCGAATGGAGATCGAACCCACGACCTATCGCGTATGAAGAGATATTATTTTAAAATATTATGAGAATAGAAATACAAGATTTGCATTTTAAATTAAAAAAACTAAAATAAATCAGCCAAATGTACATACATACACACTCGTAAATGTTTAATTTCAGTGCCTACCACAGCTATTATTCAACAGCCTCGTTAGTTTTTTTGGGGTTTCATCTGTTCATATTTTCGTCACGAGACAGCATTGTGCAGATTTAAGGAAACGGGAAACCATTACTGCTTCATATGCACGACGTCACAGAGATTTTGGATGATAGCGTACATCGTTTATGTATTTTGTGTGTACTCGTAGCTCTTTCTATAACGTTTTTATTATACTCACAGAACACTAGGATATTAAAAAAAATGTCATAAAATGTTATAACAAAATATTAGTATGAAATGTTAGCGAGGCAATGTTATAAATTTTTTGTAGAATATTTAAAATAATGCCACGAAAATCGTTAAAATAGAAATAATAAGATAATTTAAAATATTATTCAAATATTTAAAGTAAATCAAAGATAATTTAAAAACTGTGTAATGCTTGAATTCTGCCAATAAGTTAATTTTAAATATACATTCTATTAATATCGATTTGTGATTATCGAGCATAAGTTATATAGTTAAAAGGAATGGAACAGTGAAAGACGATGTTTTTTTTAGCTTCATGCTGTATCCCGCACGAGGCAGGGTATGCAAAGGGAACCGGGAACCTAGTGTCAAGACACTCCGTTCCACTTTCATCCCCACTTTCCGCCGAATTTGAGGCATGGCGTGTTGAGTGGCGGAACTTAAAGCCGCGCTTTGCCTTATTACCAGAGCGAAGAAATAAAACATTAAATATTTAAATTGAAAACATTAAATATTTCATTTCCTCGACTGGGGATCGAACCCAAAACCTATCGGTTACAGTCACACGCTTGTGCCGCTGCGCCACGACAGGCCTCAATATTATTTTTAAGGCTAGTAACAATTCAATTGTAAGCAGCTCGTAAATCAATCAAAAACGTTTTTATTACTTCTTTCTATTTTTAATTGCGTTCCCCAGCAATTAATGATCTTTCTAGCAAGATCTTAAATAATTCTGTCATCACGTAGATATTCTTTATAAATCGCCATCTTAACGACGTCCACACTTAATAAAATTATTTTTTAATAGTTTATGAGGTGGGATTGTTTGTTTCATTGTTATATTTACACATAACCCTATTTTTATATTTCAATGATATAATTTTATATAAACTAATATTTTATATAATATACCTAATTTTTTCATTATCTAAAAAACAGCTTGGTTCAATTTGTTAAAATTAGTTCAATCCATACTTACACAAAATTTTAAGAGAATTGTGTGGTAACTTGGCCTGTGTGACTATAAGCGCTATTGGTTGGGGTTTGATCCCCACTCGAGTTAATGAACATTTTTAAATTGTCATTTCTTTGCTCTGGTAATAATGCACAAAGCGGCGTAAGTTGCGCCACACAACAGGCAAGGCGGTTGAAAGTAGAGAGAACAGAAGGTCTTAATGGGATCAGAGTGTTTCCTTTCATGTGCAGGAAACAGCATTAAGCTGAATTTTAAGAAGTTGTTATTTTTAAAGATAACATAAATAATAAAAAAAACATTACAATAACAAAAAATAAACAATAACAACAACAATGTCCGTTGATGAAATAGGACAAAATGCAAGATACAACTGTATAACATAAGAAAGATGAGCTATTATGTCAACTTACCTACTTTCATGGAATGTAGCTGCGTCTATTTGTGGAAACCGCATCTCAATATCGATTTGTGGTTATCGAGATATTTGCAAACAAACCTATAGGCTCTAATACAGGTCGATCTAAGAGGAATACTAGACTACAATATTGCTTTCAATAATTCAATTAATAAAGTGTAAAATAAGTTCATAATTTGGGTTTTTTTTTTATTCAGTGGCATATATGATGGCTTTCTGGTACTTATTAACGTATAATATTTTTAATAAGAGACCGTGAACTTTTTGTACCTTTAACAAAAAACTGTTTGATTTTTTTCCAGCTAACTAACGGAACACTAGTGCTAGATAGATATTTAACATTTAAATTAAATACACAAGAATAGAAAAAAAATGTCAGTAAATTGTCAAGCTAATGCTTCATTTTTATTTATTTTTCTTATATTCCCATATATTATTATGCTAAAAAAATACATTACTAATTTACACACTGAATGCTATGGAGCAAAACATCAGGGCGTACTTCCGGCAATGGAACAATGGTGTAAAATGACTCATTACCGCAATATAAGTTGTATAACCCTTGAAAATTACACTATTTACGCCTAAGTATAGAGTCTCACACACATTGAATATTTTTTAAATATAATGTATATTATTTTAATTATAAATATTAATTAGATACTTGTTTGGAACGTTTTAACTATTGACTCGGTTTGCCCTCATATATAATAACTATTTGTTTGTATACAATTTTGCTTACAGAGCTCTAAAATTATAAAATAGTTTTGATTGTTTTATTGTAATTTAAACCTTGTAACAATTGATTATTAAGTGAAAAAAGTCAAACATTAATAATTTTTAATGTAATGAGTCGAAAAAAATGACAATCAGTTAACGATATAAAGATGAACAGCGTTTTAGAATGCGTGTGGTGTTATATAAATGCAACAACTAAATTCGCATATTGTATTACATTACGACCAAGTAGACTTGCTTGCTACGTAAACAATCTCATATGAACAAAATTATTTTTTAAAATATCGACAGCCTATAATTCCATTCAAATTCCAAATCCTCCATGTGATGCTCCCAAGGTCGCCTGTAAATAACTACCTTCAACTTCCGTTACCAATCGTGACGGACTAAGCCTAATTTATCACCCGCTTCATGCGATATACTTGCAGTTCGTGTGACGAATAGTTCTATTAGTGGTACGATTAATTTACCCCAGTTGGTACGCAACGCTGGATTAATGATTATTTGTTTAATGACAGCTAGAAACGCTTAATCCTTTTAGTTCCATATATTAAATATTTAATGTTTTCATTTCTTCGCTCTGGCAAAACAAAACGCGGCGTGAGGTTCCGCCCATCAACACGTAATGCCTCAAATCCGGTGGAAAGTGGGAACGGAGTATCTAACATTAGGTTCCCAAGTTCCTCTGCCTTTACATAGAGATACAGCGTGAAGCTGAGTAATTGTTAATACTATTTTGAGAAATATAAAAACGGAGAATTCTAATGTACATCACTGCTTTTTACATACTTGGTATTTGTTTTAATGTTTTATGCAGCATGCTCTGTAATCTGATAAAAACTTCTTGCCTGATTAATAATAGTGATATATGCTAACTCAAAATGTCATGTAGAGTTTTTTGATTTGACTATTAGATTTCGAATGATTAAACCCAATTTTAATAAAGAATAAAATACAGTATAATGTTATTCTATAATTTCTACTAAATTAAAAAAATAGTAAAAGGCAAAGCGCGGCGTTGAGTTCCACCACGCATTATCTCAAAATCGGTTTTAAGTGGGAAACGCAACGGAAATACAACACAAGGGACAAGGAAATTGGGCAAAGTTCCTTTGCCTGGTCACAGGGTGCCACGTGTAGCTGCAAATATATTTTGTAGCTATATTATTCATATTTCACGCCAACCGACAACAAAAGTAAATAATAGTTGGTTCACAATTTCAAAACAAATATTCTGAATGTTTGTATTAAACACACTGATATTTGTACTAGTCTACGGAGAACGTAACAATGTCTCGACCTGTCAATAAGAGGTTTCCTCTTGAGACGTCACTGGACCTGATTTTCCATAAAAGCTGAATATGAAACTATTTCTAAGTATTCAAATATGTTGCCTATTAAGAAAAAATATGTATGCGTTACTACGCCATACCATACTACTGTAGTATGGTATGGTTCTTGATTTTTGATTATGGCGTTCCGAGCGTGTTGAAGAAGCATATTCTTATGTCTCATTTACGAAATGTAAACAATCGTTTTACAGATGGGTATTTACTGATAAATAACGAGATGAGCGGAATCTGAAAATTAAATTTTAAATGTTCTTAATAATATAACTTATTATTTTATAATATCATAATTACTCATGATCTTAAATCAATTCGAATCTGAAACGCAGAAGGATTCAACTCGATGAGGCAAAATAATGGAATAAACTGTTAAATCAATTGCATTAATACAACTGAATAAATATCAGCCAATTATTCAAATACAAGTGCCGTGAACCGAAGTCCGTATCGAGGAATATTTAATTGTTTTTTCATATGAAAAATGTAAAACAAAGGCTTAGTTTATATCAGCTACTAATTACTTTCGAGGTGTTGAAACTCGAAATGTTGTGAACCGGAAAATCAATATTAATGACCTGAGTTCTTTATGTCAGTTTATAATGTATAAAGAAATTAAAATGAAATATTCACAATTCACATTCAAATTCATATATTTTTTTATACAAAAATAAGAAGTTACACGCTTCGTTTTTTGAACGTCACAACAATTTAACATCAGTTCACTAAAATTACTGCCCAGACCTAGGCAAACACTTCGTTCCACTTCCGTTCCCCACTTTCTGCCGAATTTGAGGCATTGCGTGTTTAGAAGTGGAACTCACGCGCGCTTTGCCTTGTAACCAGAACGAGAAATATCGAAAATCGAATGGGGATCAAATCCATAACATGTCGTTTACAGTCTATGGGTTCGATCCCCACTTCAAGCCGTCGTGGCTGTGCCACGACAGGGCTCGTCGGCAGACATGGTGAGGCATATGACATTTAGAATTGCACAATACGTGAGACTTATATATATATAATATATATATATATATATAAGATATATATATATATCTATATATATATATACATATATATACACATATATATACATATATATATATATATATATATTATAATATATATATATATAATATATATATATGCGGCATTCATTTTATGTTAGTTATTATTGTCAAAATAAAATGAAAGTTTATTTTTAATTACTTTATGCATATTTTTTTTAAACTGTTAAAGTTGTTGACTTCTGCGTCGGAATTATAAACTTTATTATTTCTTAAAATGTAGAGACTATAGATAGATTTAACTATTTTAACTGAATTTATCACGTTATTAATTATACTTATTTTGGAGAACCTGACATTTTAAATACCTTTGCTGTAGTCTGTCGTTAACGCGATATCAAACTCATCCTTCAAAGTAGGGGTGCTTGTGAACAGAAATGTTGAAAACAAACCCTTTATTTTGAATATGTTTAAAATAAAAGATTAAAATCAGTACTGACTTCGATCTTATGATGAGATGCCGTATAGTAATACCAAACTGACCTAAGTTATCCAAATTGTGCTCGTCATCGTTACTACCACACTCATTTGTTGGCACAACTCGTAGCTACTAACTGCGTGAGCCTTGTCTACACTACGTAAAGTTTAATTATCTTTATCAGCTTCATTTAACTTTTTATTACAACATCAAATGTATATACAAAATTATATTATTTTATAAAAATATAGATTAAATATATGTATAAATTCTAAGGTCTACTCTCTATCCCGCACATGGGGGATTCCTTCATTAACCGCTGATCTGCGGTATTGGGTTTTGAGTGGCGGACGGAACTCAACGCCATCCTTTGCCATAAATCAAAGAGTGGTGGTGAGTTTTACCTTTGGTTATAAAACCAGTGGTAAAAAATTACAATAACAAGAAGACGGGTTCCTTGCCCGATTAGAAATATTTAATATTTATATTTCTGATCGGGCAAGGAACCCACAACCTGTCGCTTGACAATCGCACACTTGTGCCCAATTTATCCTAATTTATCCTACATATATCATTACTAATGTAATTTCATTAACTAAAACTACTGTTTCCATTAGCCAATATAACCAACTATGAAGGGAACAATGATTCCACGTCCATCAGATCAGTCTCAGCGGAAGGGTGCATATCAAATCGGTCGGTGTGTCAGGCCAGCTGCCACGGATGCATTCGCAGATTGCGTTGCAAGATTAATCGTAGTGTACTACTGTACCTATTTGACCATATACGTATATTGTATGTGTATATCATAATTCAATTTGTAATTGTATGTTGAGGCTCGCACGCTTGTAACCGAACACTACAGTGTTCGGTTACAAGCGTGCGACAGTAAACGCGACTTGTGGGTTTGATTCTCACTCAGGGAAATGAAATATTTTTTAATCCATTTCTTTGCTCTGGAAATAAGACAACACCCAGCGTTGAGTTCTCCCACTCAAAAGGCCACTCAAAACTTATATTATTGAAACAATGTTATAATCGAAACTCATAGAGAAATTGTACTTCGTTAATGAGAAGGATATGAATGGTTGATGAATAGTCTGCAATTGTAATATTTTGCAAAATGTATAGCTTGTTTATGTTTTTTTTCTATAATTGACCCAACACAACTACTAGCCCTCCTACTTACTTTCTCAATATATATACATATATATGAAAATATAATACCAAATTAATAGTACACGTAATCGTCTTACGAGATGACATTTTTTACATATGACACAATATTTTGCATAAATTCTATGTAAGTATTCAAAAAAACTAACAAAATCAATACAAATAGCGCATATATTTAAATAAAGTAAACTGTACGTGCGCTGTGGATAGGCTGGTTATTAAAATCCTTTATGGACGACACAATTGCGACTGCGAGAATTGAAAAACACTAAAACGTAATTACTCGTTTAATTTTCACTGACATTGAGTTGGAATTGAAAATTTCATTTAAAATAGTTTCCGACAGCATCAGTACGACTGTAAATATAACTTTCGTGAAAAATAACAATATATTTTATTTAAAATATTCGTTAATATTTAACAAGTCGAGCTTTAGTGTTTAGTGTTTTAATTCAGAGGGACCCCTCACTTCCGTAGGATAGGTAATATCACCCATAATTATCTAAATAGGAATTGAATCCACAATCAACGCGTTTAAAGTCCGATGATTATATAATGAGCAACACTATAGTTCAAAACAGTCTTTTTCGAAAGTTTCTTTGAGGTGTTTACTTTACGCTTCAGCATCAATGAATGCTATATCATCGGTATACTTGATTAGGAGGTCATAGAGGCTGGTTCTGATCTTCTGTTTGTCTCTACAGTAACAAGTTTATCTGATATATCTGATATCGATTCGCGAAAAGAATTCACAAATCACCTCCTACACTTTATCATTACACAATCGTGTTTTATTTTCTAATAATATGCTATTTTCAATTATATCCTTCCATAAAAATTCTAAGGACTCGCTTGTCCGCTGTAATGATCACTAATTGCAACCTAAGCATTCAGTATTAGTCGAGAGATTCTGACAGACATCTGCGTCGGTCTATTCAGAAACTGGATGAAAAAATATAGGCTCACGTTTACCAGCGATTTTTTTCACAGGAACTCAATGAGAATGACCTTACAGTTAGTCACTCTGCCCATGTGACATTGACTACTCAACAAGTATCCATTTTTTTTATTAAAATAATGACTATTATAGAAATAAATTAAAGATATTTTTAACTATTAATCTTATAGTAGTACTTAATAAAATATGATTATTTTTTTTTAAAAATCATATTGTATGAAATGTCATACAATATGAGTACATATACCTGTAACTCTTGTGCCGCTGCGCCACGACAGGCCTCTATTAAAAGTATTAAAATACTAATTTTGGCTACATATATTTTTCATCACTCTAGTCAATTCTCCACAATTTTTTATGTGTATAGATAGCCATTTTGTTAAAGTCAGGTGAAAATTCAATTGTACGCCAGCGTCGGCACGTTCTCGTATATGCCTCTAGAGATCGTCCCGACAGTATCTTGTTTTATCTATTTTTAATGACTAGAGCAAGTTTAATAATCAGATTGAATATTGCGCCATTTGCACAATAAAATTACAAATATCAGTTTCGTTATTTAATATTGATAATGGGGGAAGCTTTTATTACTTATTAAATATGTCAAAAAGTCAATTTTGGCGGATTTAAAATATATTCATTTTTTAGTGCCACGCTTAAACCCTATTAAAGTAAAGTTAAAGTAGCTAAAGAAGATGAAGCGCCTACGCTGCCGTTTCTACATACCTCTTTGACTTCGTTAATTATCGTCAACCTCTTTATAAATGTCCTGCAGGTTGGTTTTCACGGTTTTTACATTATCTTTATCCAGCATCATAAATATTGTGTAGTATCATTAGCTCAACCGAGATGTATCCCTGCCTCTCTTACAGTTAAATCAATTCTACGCTTTATGTTAATATATTACATAGAAGAACCAAAACATTAAGTAAATACTATGTCAGTCGTAGCATTTTACTTCATTTTCTTTTGAGCTGCAAGGTTTTAATGCATAGTAAGGTAGGTAGAAAGTAATCTACAGTCAAAATATTTTATTTCTCCATTTTTAGGCTAATTTGAAACATCACGTGTTAGTGGAAGCAGAAGTCAAGCTATACTTTACCAAAGCGGTATTTTTTTTATGGAAAAGACAAGGCAAACGAGCGTATGGGTCACCTGATGGTGAGTAATCACCGTCGTTTATACTAAATAGTCGTTTAAATACTATATTGAAATGTTCACATACAAATTTAAAATGTGTAGAAATAAATATTCAAATTGATATAAAAAATTGATGTTAGTATGAACCAACTGAAGTATCATTAATTCTGGTGTAACTTCTTTAAAGTACCATAGAGCTAATTAATTTTCCATGACAAGAAAAGGATTTGCTCTCGCAATCTATTTCTTTAATGTAATCTGAGATAAGTCACTTTTCTAATAGAATTTAATTCCTAAAAATCAATATCAGTGCAATGTAATCCAATTAGTGGCAATGATATCACACCGAAGCGTTAGTTCTATTTCCAGTTTTGCTAAACATACATGTATTCCTTTGTCATTTAATATAATAAGGTGGAAAACAGTAAGGAAGGTTTACAATTTATAATAATGAATATCATGTATATTTATATTTACACACACACACACACACACACACACACACACACACAACTTGCTATATATGTAGTGTTAACAATGAGCAGTATGTTCTGGAAAATACACTTGTATTTGTACAATAATTGGTAAAGTTTATGAGACTACTTACACGAGCTTACGGTAAACCATTGTTGTCTTGCTAAGATTTATTTTATTTAAATACTTCAATTTAACTTGAACACGATAACTTAAGTTAATATACTACTATTCGTTTTCTTGAATAAATTGAGCTTGACTTAACTTTACTCACTATATATATATGATGACATTATATCGTAAATATACAAAGATTAAACAGAATTGCAGGTGGAATAGAATTGAATTGTAGCTTTGTCTACATTAAAAAAATTCTAATCAGCTGAAACATAATACTTGGAAGTTTCATACATTAATATTACTATTTTATTTATTCCAAACAATTGATATTGAAACACATCACGAAAGTCGTAATAAGCATGTACAACGTATCCTTTTAAAGTAGCAATCGATCAGAACTGACCTGATCATATCTATGCAATAATATTTATTTATTCGGTATCGCAGTAGAAACGACACTCATTTATAAAGACTATCGAAGTAAATCGTCAACTTGTCGAAACGTTAAAGTTACGACCCAGTTACGAGCTACCTTTTGTGACAATAGACGCCATAACAAATTGTAAAGCCCTGTCATTACCAATACACGACTGGCCCGATGCCAGGATGCGCTGCTATAATTTAGATTGTTTCGTGTATCATTTCAGCATCGAAAACGATAAAATTTTACGGTTATAGCGTACCATATGCTGGCATAGCGTGTAACATGTTACTGATAAAGCACCTACCCCATAGATAGCACCAGGTGAATTTAATTAACTTAAAAGTTGATAAAAAGTGTTATCACTAACTGAGTCAATTTTTTTTTTAAGTTTATCTTTATTCAGCTTCTCGCAGTGGCAGGTTAGACAAAGGAAACTTTGGAACCTAGTGTACAGACACTCCGTTCCATGACCCAACTTTGATTTACACAACGCTGAACTTTGCCCTGTTACCAGCAGAAAAAAACTGTTAAATATTTAATTTTAATATATTAAATATTTTAGTTTCTTGAGTGGGGATCGAACTCACAATCTGTTCTCCTTCACACGTGTGCCTCTGCGCAACAACAGGCCTAAATAAGTTCAACTTTAATTAGATAATTAATGTAATATTAAAAATAATTAAATTTTATTTTGCCCTCTACTAACCACAGCTCAGAAGTGAGTTGAGTTTGCAACTATTTAATAAATATTCGAAATTTCGTTAACTTGACCCCTAACAAAATTGAACATTTGTTTTTGGTATCATACGTGAAATTAATAGAACAAAATACATTGATAGTGCATGTTAACACTACCTGTGTATGTTATAATAATATGTGAATGTATGTAAAGATAATGAGTGTTAGATAACTTAATATATAAACCGAGAACAAGTGAAACTTGCCAAGGGTAGGCAGTAGCAGGTAATAACTATTCGTGGACGTAACTCCAACATAGTGGAGTAAGGCAAATATTGAGTCAAACTAAGTTTCTGACAAGACAAGTCTGCTCCTTGATGTTAATAATTAACTTACACTTGAAATTCCATTTATATCTATGAAATTTTGGAGTTAACTGGATACCATAAAACTAATTTACATTTAGGTTGAAAGGGAACGATATTTGTTTTTCACAGACTAAACGAGGTTATCAGCACATTTTTCTGAAATGAATACTAGTTTCTCAATGTATTAATATTCTTGATTTTAAAACCAAAATATTCCATTATCAAGCAGAAAGTAGAGAGCAAAAACTAAAAGATTTTGCCTGTTAACCTGCAATGTCAATAGTAACCGATACTCAAATGTTTTTCATTTATTTATAACGAGTCTAGTCGTAGGATCACAAGCGTACTATAAACGGTATAGGTTCTGGATTCAATCATCATATTTATATTTTTCATCTCTTCGCCCTAGTAACGAGGAAAGCACATAGTTTGCTTCCGCCATTCAACACACTATGTCGCCAAAATTCGGCAGAAAACAGAAACAGATTTTTTTAATACTATATTTCTAGATTCCCTGCCTTCCTGCCTGCTCTGCTATGTGAAGCATACAGCGTGACCCTCAAAAAAGAAATGCTTTTAATATAGATCTTCTATGCAACACATAAAATAACTTTATGTAAGCTTTTACCGTAATTGTCATAAAAAGTCCACAGTAATATCTAATGTAAAGTTATTTATTTGCCAGCACGCATTTGCGCAAAGTGTTAACTAAAATTTGCATAGTTCGACGAAACTTCGCAATGGAAGTTGTAGATCAATGTCCCAAAGCGACTGTTTCACAACGACTGCGAATTTTAATGTACGAGCTGTATATAAAATAAATAGGTTTTCGGTTTGTAGCAAAATTTTTCACCGATGCGGACTGTTGGAACTGTACGACGAATGTTCGCGAATTTGTACCTTTTTGATGTTGAATATGTATGAGGCAAGTGGAACGTTCAATATTTTTGTACCGGACCAGCCTGAAAATAATCACTTAAATTTCTACATTTGTTTTTGCTGTTTAGAATGGGAATTGAAAAGAATAATACGCAAAAATACAATGCTTTCACAATACCCTCGTGAGCATCAAAATATTATTTGTATATGACAGAGTATTATTTCGAGTAGGTATTTATAAACTTAGATTTAATTAACATTAAATTTAAATCGTCTAATTAAATTTTGAAACACAGTTTAAGACCTTATTTATTATCGCCGGTACTATCATCTTTTGTTAAGTGGCCAATAAAACAGAAGCTGCTTTCATTAGCCCGCCTGATATAAAACCAAGTTAAGCCTTGCTAACTCCAAATGTAACCTTCAATTTTATGATAGATATAAAATTTCAAATTACGCTGCTCAATTTTCCAGCTCACTTTTTGTTTTTTTACCTAATGACAGTTTATTTATATTTCAAATTTAATAAATATGCAAAGATAATGGGATACGAAAGACATGTATAGAGAAAGTAAGCAGCTGTACAAATTTATTAAATGAGTAAGACTATTTTAGCCCCACATTAACCGTATCTGGCAGATAATACGCCTTAGCTTTGTTATCAGAGCGAGAAAATTACAATATTACATACCAATTATGTGAAATAATTATTATTATCATTAGCTAGCCTCACGCTGTATCCCGCTTGAGGAAGGGTAGGCAGAGGAAACCCGAGAACCTAGTGTTAAGACACTACGTTCCACTTCCGTTCCCCCCTTTCCGCCAAATTTGAGGCATTGCGTGTTGAGTGGCGGAACTCAACGCCGCGCTTGGCCTTATTACCAGAGCGATGAAATGAAACATTAAATATTTAAATTGAAAATATTAAATATTTCCTTGACTGGGGATCGAACCTGTCGGTTACAGTCACAGACTTGTGCCGCTGCGCCACGACAGGCCTCAATATATGCAATACAATATATAGATACAATTAAATTAATTAATTTATAATACAATTAAATTAGGCAATATACGAGTATAATACAATTAAATAAGGTAATATATAATTAAGAACACGCATGTCTTACATTTGATGGACAGTGCAACGGAATGAAGTGTCTTAGCACTGGGTTCCCAAGTTCCCTATGCCTACCTTACCATATGCGGGATGCATCGTAAAGGTAGAAAAAATATTTAAATATATAATTGGAACGCTTGGTATCTATTAATGGTAAGTTGGTTTTTATAATAGCAATTTATAATATTTTATTTAACATTTAATATTGTGTTTAAGTACCCTAAACACATCGCAACGAAAACTCAACACAAACGTTGATATTAATATTAAACTCCTTAAAAACAAGAACTCCCCAAATATTAATAAAGCATTTAAAAAAATCTCTTGAGAATATGTTCGGAACTACATATCGATTGTACGCTTACATTGTTCGCAACTTTTTAACAAGTTCAGTAAATCATTCTTATTCGTTTATAACGACAATCAAACTTCCGGTTTATGTTATCACGATAAAGAACTTTTTTATTTGACGCAACAATAGCACCAGATATGTTGTCAAAGTTTTTATTGCTGATATATCTCTTATTGATATTTGTTTACGTTATATTTTGTACATTGAATTATTGACTTATTTTGACCAAAATCAATGTAACATGCTTATCCAATCATATACTATAGTCATAGTATAGAAAATAATAATATTATAAAAAAGCCTATCGTAGCGCAAGGTCACCAGTGTACATATGGAATGGAAGTGTCATAATGAGAATGGAGTGTTTTATTACTAGAGTCCCTTTGCCTACTCTACCATGTGCAGGATAGTATGATACTGAAAAAAACAGTTTTGATGTGAAATAATGTTGTAACATATGTAACTAATACACTCACTCAAAAGGCAAAGTAAGCAGAGGGAACCTTTGGAACCTAGAATTAAGACATTCCGTTCCCACGTTGTTACTAAACTACATATTCTTGAATTCAAATTAAAATTCATTTGTGTTATATAACAGTAAGGGTATTTAATAAACATCCCAGAATGGCTTATGTAGGGTCGTCACATGCCACGTCAGCCTTGCGGTAGCCGCGCTATGGTCGCTACATTGCTCCACTGTACAATGATAATACGTACAATTTATAAGCTTAAAGCGGATTCTGTGGATTAAAAATAATAATTACTTAACTAAGATTTAACTTAGCTACTTTATTTTTATTTCAAAATAAGACATAACAACATAATATGTAGATTGAAAGATTAAAAATCGAAATATATTTGGTATATAAATGTTTAAAACTAAATATTTATATGCTAAATATTTGCTAATATTTTAAGTGTGTATTCACTATTTTAAAAACAGCGAAATTAAATATTAGTAAAATATTTTTCCTCAGTAATGTATTGAAATGCTATTTTACAAGATAAAATAAGCATTACAAATTCGAGTGAAAACCAAAAACGGAATTCTCCTAACAAGTTTCTCTTTGTCTACTTTGCCATATTCAGAATTCAGCGTGAAAAATACTAAGTATTTATTAACTTGTGACTTGTGCCAAACGCACCCTAAATACGAGGGCGTGAGCACACAGACCAATGTATCACGAGATTATATGTGTGCAGACCGAGATATATGTTGTGGTCTGCACGAATGTGCTTATGTCTATAGCTCCATGGATCGAGCCTATAGCATTTGTTCCTAGTTCCATTGATCTCACCTCAGCTTTTTGGTATATAAAGAGATTATATTGGCATTTCGAATTTACTTTGAACGTTATTTGTTTTTTAATTCAATAAATTTGAGGCCTGTCATGGCGCAGCGGCACCAGCGTGTGACTGTAACTGACAGGTTGTGGGTTCGATTCCCACTTGAGGAAATGAAATATTTAATATTTTTTATTTAAATATTTAATGTTTTCATTTCTTCGCTCTGGTACAAGGCAAAATGCGGCGTTAAATTCTGCCAATCAACACGCAACGCCTCAAATTTGGCCGAAAGTGGAGAATGAGAGTGGAACGGAGTGTCTTAACTCTAGGTTCCCAAGTTCCCTCCGCCTAACCTGCCATGTGCGGGATACAGCGTGAAGCTGAGTAGAGTGAGTAATTCAATAAATATTAAGAAAAATAGATAAATCAGTTACATATTTATTTGTATACAGTATTTTTTGGGTGTTGGGCAAATAATATTAGTATAGAAGTTAATAGTTCATATTCAGCTTAGACTTTTATTTGTTTGTTTATATGTACGTATGCTGTACGCTGCTATCTCAAACGACAGAAAATACGATTAAATTCAAGGAAAGCATACTGTCATCATACATACTCGTATCTTCCTTTTTTTACTCGTTAGGTGTACCAATGGGAACAACAAATCATATTAATTGTATTTAAAATAAATAATTGTAATAAACAGGATGAAAATATATTTTATTGCTTTGTATATTAAATTAACTACTTAGAAAATTTCTGGATTATTTTTACTATGTTTTAAAGTGTTATTCCACACTTAGGACAGAAAATACTAAACTTAAATTTAAAACGCGTATAAAAATTTCGAACGAAGCAGGATTTGAACCCGCGCCTCTGGAATACCTGGAACGGTATTCCAGAGGCGCGGGTTCAAATCCTGCTTCGTTCGAAATTTTTATACGCGTTTTAAATTTAAGTTTAGTATTTTCTAGATTATGTTTTTGTAGAAGTGATTTTACATAGTCTATTAGATAATATATACGATCTTTATATATTTATGCAACTGATGACGCAGATTTTATATTTAAGGTATATGTGTTTCCTACTCTAATATAAATGTATTGTTTTTTTTTTCAATAAAAGACTATATATGTTTAATAAATTTTTTAAAGGACTGCTGCCTATTAATTCTAGTGGAGTCTCATATACACGCTAACCTGTTAATACAATTAATTGAAGTAACTCTGTTAGTGGTTAACTAATTGGTAGAATTAAATTAGAAACCACTCAATTAGGCGACATACGGTTAATGGAGGCTTAATTAAAAGTAATTCCTTACGTTTTGACTTACATTTATCTTCATTCTTTATAAAACAAATACCTACATACATGTCATGTCAGGTCTTTCCTTACATTCCAGCTACGTTGTGTTGTATCTCTCACATGGCAGGGTAGACAGATATAATTTAAAAAACTAGTGTTAAGACACTCCGTCCCGTCCCTCACTTTCGCCGAAATCGATTCATTGCGTGTTGAGTGCCAGAACTCAACGTTGCGCTTTGCCTTGTTGCCAGAGCGAAGAAATTTGAACATCATATATTTAATTTGAAAATATTAAAATATTCCATTTTCTCTAGTGGTGATTGAATTCACAACCTTTGTTGACTAACACTGCGTCACGACAAGCCTCAAATAGATACTTTCCAAACTGCAAATATTTTTTTTGTTAAATGTATTAATTAATCAAATAACTAACAAGAATAAGTAAGTATCTCGTTAAAACTTGTCCACTGAATAATAATCCAGTGTTTCTTCAATGAATAAAAACGTTATTATCATCTTCACACCCTGTGAATATCCAATTCATTTTACAATCTAGCTGACTCGATAATTGCTCGTGATAATTGGTTTTCCTCTCATAAAAATGTAAAGGTTCACCCTTCGGCAAGTTTTCAGGGGTGTCGCTTATTTATATGCAAATGTCGAAATACCACGCACGTAGTAAGGTGCAGCTGTCCAATTATAAGAACAACATTTCGCCTTGTGCATTTTCATAGAATTTTCTGCATGGAAATTGAGCTAAACATCCCCCTATTTTCCACGTTTCCACGTTGCACTGCCACCTATGTTATTTAACGAGTACCACGCTAGCAAAGAGCCGTAGTGTAAATATTAACTTGAATGCAAAGTACACGTGCTCGAAATATATGTACAAATTTATTTTACTGTTTCTCTCATTTGAATGTGTCAGATATTACCATTTAAATAAATATTTTTATACTTATCTTAAAGCGTAAATCGAAGGGCCATTACACTTACTCGCTGCATTAAATGGGCAATTTAAAGTCCTGAAAGAAACCATCTGCCATTTCTATGCAGATAACAAAGTACGTTTTATCTCAAACGCATTATCCGTAACACCATTACACACCGAACATTACCCGTAGTTCCATTTGTGCCCCAAACATTAGTATTCATAGGAGTCAGTCGATTGAGAAAAGAATTTTCACGCGGCCGATCTTGACGGAACGGACACTGAGTGGTCCCATTTCCTTGCTGCTTTTATTTTCCCCTAACAACTTAATGGAAACGTAAAAAATGGTCCAATGTTTCGTAATAATGTATTAAGTGAGATGAAGCTGTTACAGTCGAAAGAATATTTTAATTGCGTTGTAAGATTTAATATCAAAAATATTTTCCAATGTATACATAACATATCTGTAAATGATCAGTGTTTGTACATGGAAGATATAATAAAAAATAATGTAATTCAAGCAGGCAAAGCCGCGGACGGGTCACTATTAGTTAATAAAAAACAAACTTCTAAGAATTGAAGTGTAACTCTATTTAAATTTTATAAAATAAAATACAGAATAATTTTTCCTATCAACTTACTACTACTTTATATGAAGAGTAGTAAAAAAATATATAAATGCAGACGTTAAGATAAAATTAAACACTTAACGCTGAACTAAAGCAAGAATGTTGAAAGAGCAAATCTCATTGTTGAATCCTGGAAACGTGAGCAGAACTCGCAAAGACAAATTTCCATTGCCTTGATTAAACTTGTCAGTTTTGAACGCAAGATGCAATTTGCCATTACCTACAAATATAATCCGTTGTTGATTAGTTTGGATTAAGTTTTTAATATTGCTGTCACTGCATCGAATTGTGAGCTTTTGCTACTCTATTATCTCGTGAGTTGAATAAATATGAATTCATTTTATTTCCTTTACAGTGTATACCACATATAGAAGGACAAGCACAGGTAACTAACACATTTTATTCCCCGCGCACCATGCAATTTTCAAGACATTGTATGTTTAGTTTTTAAGATAATGATTACTTCAATTGAAAATAATTCATTCTAATAGTCGTTAGATTCCAAGTGAAAATCGATCCAACAACCGGAAGGACCACGAAATCTTTGTATAAAGAAGGTATTACGATTGTTTTTAAATGTATCGTTAAAACCTCGTAACATTAGCATAGTCACACAATATACATTTATCGATTTTTTCGGCCAATTAACATATATAGGCAATATAGTGTACCAGACAGGCTTGAAACAATTACTATCGTTAAGGCCAAATCAATAGCTGAAAAAACAGACGTTCGATGGTAAACCCAAACAGTGACGTTCATCGGTGATTGCAGTCACGTTGCAATAACGAAGCAATTGAGTGACAGACCCTACACTGCAAGACCTATAATAATGTTACGGCCACCCCTCTAAACCCTCATCATACCGTTTCAGTTCCTATATAAGGCAAAATAAAGGCCACAATTGAACAAAGTAGTATATTTCAGAATATATTGCATTGTACACAACACGTATGTCGGGTGAACGTATAGATATAGAATTTACTCTGCGGAAAATATATTACAATTTTGCAGGAACTTGAAATTAAGTTAAGAGTTGGTAAAATATTACGCAATAACTGTCTTTTCTTTTAAGACCCACATATTTATAGAAATTGTTCTACTTATTTTATTTATTGCTAGTACTTATCTCGTGGGGTGAAGTGGGTAACGTAAGTGGAAAAGCCTGTCTTAACATTAGATTCCCAAGTTCCCTCTGCCTACCCTGCCATGTGCGGGCATACAGCGTGAAGATGAGTGAGTGAGTGTAACTTGTCTCAACGTTTTATAATAAAAATTACAGCTGAGTTTATTCAAAAACATTAGTCTCACTATATACCGTTATTATTATATGACTATATGCCGTTAATATACGCTATATGAAAATTATAATATTTAATGTTTTGAAATTAGATATTAAATATTTTCTTACTTCTGCTCTGGTAACTAAAATGTGCGGAGATCAGTTCCGCCATTCAGCGCGCAAATTCGGCGGAAGATTAAAAACGAAAGGGAGAGTCTTAGCACTAACTTCTCAAGTTCCCTTTGCCTACCCTCTCATATGCGGGATACATCGTGAAAGAGATAAAAATCTATTTATTAATTAATTTAACTTCTTACTAATTTAAATATGAGTAATTTTGCTCTAAAGGTTATAGCCAAAATTATAAAGTAATTATTATTGTAATATTAAACAAATATTGAATTTAAACTGAAATAAATCAATTTCTCTTGCAAACTTCCAACTCAAATCAAAACGATGCCATATTTACAAAGGCCATTTGATTGACAGCTCATCCCCTCGCTCTTCAATCGCTTGAAAAATGTATACAATAAACGTCCTTTACTGATAGTTGAACTAATTAATACTCAAGAGAATACTTCTAATATAATGATATGATAGAAGCTAGTGTAGCGTAGTGCTAAGCTGATAATCAGAGTGCTCGTTGAAATCCTCTCAAATAATTATATTTTTTACTAAAATTGTAGAATATTTTTTAATAAAATTATAGAATTTGAACCTGAACTATGCAACTAGCGCTATGATATAACCTAAAATAAACAATTTTTTTTTGGCTTCACGCCATATCCCGCACATGGCAGGGTAGGCAGAGGCAACTTCGGAATCTAGTGTTAAGATATCCGCCGTATTTGAGGCATTGTATGTTACCACTTAGTATTGTTGTTGTAAATAAAATATATATATATATTTCATTTCCTCGAGTTGAGATCGAACTCATACCTGTCTCACCTGTGTCACTTATAGTCACACACTTGTGACCCTGAACCACGACAGGCCTGTATTAATATTTATAAAATAACTACATTAAACTAATTGTGCATAGTTTAAAAAGAGTTCGCTTCGATTCCAGCGAAGGGCAACAACATGTACGTACGTACATTTGCATCGTTGTTGCTATTCTGGCTGATGGCCATGTAAATACTCAGTCCCCTTTTCTCTTTCCCCGAACGCGTCACATTTGTACCCAACCGAATTCAAAAAATAAAGTAAAAAACATATTTTTAAACGTACGTGTTGAATTAGTTTTGTTATTATTATGGTAACAATAATCAAGATAAACAATATGTTAAATTTTTGTAACGTCTCTTATCTAATAACACCTGGGTTGCTAAGACAAAGCTATCGATAAGTCAATTCCGTCAGAGGTTCCAAAAAATATTACCTTTCCTTGGTAGTACGGTAAAAGTAGTAAATAGAGAAAAATACGAGAATGAACCTCTAAGGCCTAATTATTCTTTAATTAAAGACATTCTGTTCCGGATAGCTACTGCAATTTGTCCCTAATTGTGGATTTTATGTTGCACCTAACTTTTATAGAACGCTGTAGTAGCTTTATTTACGCTGTTTTTAGTAAAAAAAAATCAGTTAATTGTATAAAACTTTATAGAAAATAGTTGTCATGTGGATTGATGTGGATTGTACAGGATTGTGGCCACGCCACTGTAAGTAATATAAATCCTTTACGCTGAAACTATTTTTTAACAATTATGAAAAATCTATCTTATAAATAGACTTTATATCTATTATTATTGATATTATGCTGTAACCGGAACCTAATGTTAAGATACTTCATTCTAAATAAATTACTGCCATTCCCCATTTTTCGCAAAATTCTAGAAATATTGCATGTGTTGAGTGGCAGAATTGAACGTCGCGATTTGCCTCATTACCAAAACGAGTAAAAGAGTGGAAATCGAGCCCCCAAGTCAACCCTTAATAATGTTCATAATATTTTGAACGAAATAACTTTTTATTACACTAAAAAATTACACAAAAAAATATAAAACCAAGACAAGTAACAAAAAAATTAAATGTTAAACGCGGTCGCTAGCGTATATCGAGAAGAAAAAAAACTGGACGTAAACAAATTTAGCAGTTTACTCAAGGTTTTTACGTAAGACTCAATTTCGCTAGCGAAAATATAAGCGAATCACATTAATTAACCTTGTATCTGGTCTCTGATTAAGAGTGCAGTAGCGGAACGGAGTGTGGGGTCAACTTTAATTGGGCCGCTGTTGTATTTTAGATGTGCGATACGGCACTCGAGGGTTAATGAATAGACTCATGTGGACATATGTTGATGTTGCTTTAAGCATTATTTTCTATAATTACCCACTCGTGTTTATGAGACTAAAAAAAGTTTATTATTATTTTTTTAATTTTAGGTTTTTACGTTTTGTACGGTTTTAGTTATGACCAATATTTTTGTCAGAATATAACTGAATAAATAAATAAATATTAAATCTCAATATCTATTTCATATAATGTTTCGAATCGTGTAGATACTAAAGAGTAAGTGTATACAGAATAAAACGAAATATTATCAAATTTACCTACATTCAACCAAAAAACCCACGTAAAAACAACGTACTAAAAACTTATTGGATACGTATCGTTATAAAAAAACTGTTCAAAGATTTTCATAATAAATATTGTTAACTTCAGATATCTTTATATGGGGAGATAAATCATTTTTTTTTTTACAGACAACATAGGAATAAACAAGCTTAAATGAACCTCCTAGATTACTTTACTTCCTCTATGTAAGGAAATATATATTTTTTAATATCGGCTTTCACCTTGTTAGTCCACAACTCATGTGAACCATATAATTTTAAATACTTTTTTACGGTCTAACGTTGTATTTTACAGCACTATTTCAGTTTTTGACTAACACTGCATTTTAAAACGTAGGTATCAAAATTTAAAATATATATTTTTTAATTGTTAGCACTACCGTACCGAGTGTGAAGTAATGACTCGAGCTGGAAATTTCATCTAAAATCTAAAAAGCGATTAACAAAAAAGACAGTAATTTGTGTGGCAAATTAAATTTTAACTGAAAACAGTCAAAACGAGTACCTACGGTTCTCGTCGGGTTGTGTATTTAATGCGGATGTGAATTTTCCCGCATCCGGCCAAAAATAAATGAGCTTTCTTCCGCTTACTTAATTTACTGCTATAGCCGCAGCGGGCTTACAGTCTGAATAAATTAAAATTAATATTTTACACGTTTAATGTCGCTTTCCGCTGGCATGATTTGTTAACACTTACTTATGATTGCTAAAGAATATTCAGATTTGAGCGTTTAGCACATATAAAACAAATTTCTAAATTGTGGGCTTTACCACAGCAATTCTATATTTTACTTAAATAATTTTATATTAACCAAAAAGTTCTCTCATATAATATTGCATGGAATTGTAACAATACGACATTAAATTTGCACAAATTATCATAAAATGAATTTAATCTGATCAAGTGACTAGCGCTTAAGTTATAATAATAAATCACGATAATCAATACATTTGCAACGGACCAATAATTTCTGATTCGTTAGCGAAATGTAATAACGGCTATTAATTCGTATTGCCGTATTGGTCGTATGGCCGGTGTCATTATGTTGTTATGCACACACTCTCGATTTAATGAAATATTGAAGAATAGCATTTCATTTTATAAAAAATGTTTTAAAATAGGATTTAATCACATTTTATTTTATGACCATATCAGTTTGGATTTATTTCTTGTTTCTGGTTGAAATTTAATGCAATAAATCAATTCATCTACCCAATATTCAATTAATAGCCACTCCATATACAATATCTTACTAATAAACAGAGAAAGTTCACTAGTTTTTTTATTAGTCAGATATTTGTATTCTCTCTGCATATTTCAATGAATAAAGAAGAAAACAAAAGAAAATCAGTCACCAGAATATTTAAAACAATGATATTGAAATCAATGGACTATTACATAACAATGCTCCAATTAACGTTATCTGCCGTGTCGATGGGATATTGCTCGTAAATTAATGAGTGCCGTTGTAAGACAAACGTTCAGCTACCGGACACGAGCGCAAGTGGCGCATATAAACTCTGGATGTGGCTAAACTAATTATGCAAATTAAACACTAAAATATTGCTTGTTTGGATTCAGTAAATTAAAATACATGTTGCTTAACTTCTTGTAAGCAATTTTTTTCAGCTTCACGCTATAACAAAAGGAACTTAGAACCTAATGTTAAGGCACTCCGTTTAATTTTCCTACTTTTCGTTGAATTTGAGCTTTTGAGTCTAAATGGCGGAAACCGCGCTTTGCCTTATTACCAAAGACTTAAAATATTAAATATTTAATTTGAAAATATTAAATATTTTAGCTCCTCGAGGTAAGATATAATCCACAACTTGTCCCGAATACATTAATACGCTTGTGCTCCTGTGCCATAACAAGCTTCAAGTAGGCTGGAATGTAAATTCAAATAATATTATTTTATATTTTTTTATAATACATTTTTAATAGTGTAACGTTAATTTTAATATTCTAAATTTGTGTAGTACAAAGTGTTCATGTATTTTATCATAAATAAGATTTTAAACTAGAAGGTGTTGCTGATGTTATTATAATTTATCAAATTTACCATTTTAAAAATGTACACACGAAAAGCCACAGCCACAAAATAGTATTATATAAAATTAGCTTAAACGCTCCTTTATAAGTTACAACACTGCTCGAATTATTAATGAACACAATCTAGTTACAAATTCAATTTAAGGCTACGCTGTTTTAAGGCTGTACATAAAATAAATGACCTTAATTCATAAATCTATTCCAGCGAAATCAATTTATGTATCGTTCGGAGTAGAGCAAGTTTTAATTAAGGTAAATATCTCGCACGGGATTGCAATGTGGACATTCCCTAATAGTGTTTAGTTGAGGATAATGAAAATCGTGTTACATATTGTCGCCGAGATTATGAAACTGACATTTAATTACGTAATTTATATTTACTCTGAATATATTTACTCTATTTATATTAAAATTTATAATAAAGTCTTTGATTCTCAAAACTTTTATACATTTAAAATGTAATTTTAACCGAATCGTCTAAAATTATAACTTTTCTCAACTCAGCTCAAGTCACTTACACGTTATACATGGACACGACATGGTAGCCAGAGGAACCTATTGTTAAGACACTGCGTTCCACTTCTGCTCCCTACTTTCCACC
Organism: Eueides isabella; assembly: GCA_019049475.1. Taxonomy (NCBI): domain Eukaryota; kingdom Metazoa; phylum Arthropoda; class Insecta; order Lepidoptera; family Nymphalidae; genus Eueides; species Eueides isabella. The sequence goes on along the minus strand of CM032389.1, from coordinate 8,662,529 downwards.
AGGCATATAACTGTTAACGTGACAGGTTCAATTCCCACTCGAAAAAATTACTTACTATTTTCAATTTCAAATTAAATATTAAATTCATTTCATTACTTCGCTCTGGTAACAAGGTAACGGAGCGTCGAATTCCACCACTCAAGACGCAATCGCCTCAAATTTGGTGGAAGGTGGGAACGGAACAAACGGTTTCATAACACTAGTTTCTTAAGTGCTCTCTGTCTACCGTATGTAGTGTGAAGTTGAAAAAAAAATACCTTTCTAAACTCACAAACATAACTCATACAAATTTTGAAGTCTCATACCACCACACTAAAAGAAAATGTAATCAGCTCGTAGCAAGAACCTAGGAGTATAATACCATTACGTGAAACAATTAAACTATTGTTGGTGTATTTATCTTCAGACAGGGTGAATCAAGCAAATGTAGCAAACATTTGCTTTTTAGCCATTTTTTTAGCCATTTATATACTACTTCTTACTCAAAGTCCTTTGGTATTGGTAAGTTGCGCATACGTGAAATATGATTTAATAGGTTTCAATTTCAATTCTTATAACCATAACCATCATAAGCTGTACTAGTGTCAAGTATGAAACGATACTATGGTAACATGATAACGATCATGATCATGATTTTGTATAATTAGCATAAAATATATTTAAATATTTTATATAGTATAAATAAAGAAGACAAATGAAATACAATCGTTGCACTAAAGTACTCGCACATTCAGTGACAGTGTGTATACACACTATTTATTAAAATACAGGCATTTGGTTATACATACTTATACTTATACTAGAAAATTCAATCTTTAAAACAAATTAAACTGGGCGGAACAATACTGCAAAAATTTAAAAACACGTTTTTAAAATAGTTATTCATCACAAATCATTATTAAAATACTTTTGTTGAAATTGTATCAAAATAAATAGATTACAATCGCTTTTCATAATTACAATATGATAAAACATGTTTAATAGTAAATTTAATATATAAAAAGGTTAGGGGCCGTCGTTGACCAATGGCAGAAAAATTATATCGCAACGGTTGTGGATTCGATTCCCACTTTTGTAACGAGGCGCGGCGAGGATACAACGTGAAGCAAAAAAAAACTACTACTTATACATGTTCTATCAGAAAGTGGAGCATCTATGGTGCATCTAGTGACCACAACACTGTTTTCCACTTTACCATTATAGCACAATGTTGCCTGTTCAGTTCAATCTATTCTAAGATTTCTTATTAAAATGCACTCAAGAAATAAAAATATTAAAGAAAACTTTTGTTTTATATAAATTAACTATTGCTATTATAAGGTCTGAATATTTAAGCATTCTTGCAAAGTTACAAATTTTATTTATATAGTAAAATTTATTCTCTTCAGTATTGAAGGTTTAACAATACTTACAATATACATTTTCATAAATTTCATTGTAATTAATAAAAATGTAATGAAAATAACATTAGGCTAATATTGTTCATCATAAAACCAAAATTGGCCTCTGATAGAATGAAAATAAACTGGTATTCCATACTCGGTACATTTCTCCCTCAAATTCAAGTAACCCCCTCTTCTCATCATTAGGAGCGGGCACGCAAAGGGAAATTATCCTCACTTAACCCTCCTGGAGGCGTTAACTGGCACCTCGCAGGAGAGCACTCGGCGCCGATTACTTTATTATACGAATTGAAACAATTTTTCTTTAGGAAATATTTAAATGGTTCTATCTCGGTACGAATGTTCAATATCCTTATCAGTGAAATACATATGAGATTATGTTCACATAAATTCTTCCTTCGTTTAATTTTTTTTTAAGAATTGAGATATGTACGCTTCGATTGTAATGGTGAGATACTGGGTAAATTTGTAGATTGTAAATTTTGAATATAAAAAGTAATTATCTTTTTCATGGCAAACATAAAAACAGATTTTGTAAAATATTTCCCTCGTCTTTAAACGCAAAATCAGCGTGAACCGTAACAAACCTTTAATTTGGTCCCTTCTATTCACGAACTCTGCGAATAATTGTTTTTCCAAATGAACGCCTCAAAATAACAAATTGGTTTGTCGCCAACCCTCGCCGCCGCCTGGAGTGCTAATGCAACAATTATTTTTTCTTGTTTCTTCCACAGATATGCTATCTATCGTGTAATAAATCTTCTTTAAGAGCCTGCATTGTATAATGAATGCAGTAATAATAATTTCCACGGCACGTTTATCGTTTATCTATGTAACTATCTGATTAAATGTTATATCACGTTTCAAATGTTTATATCTACTGGCTAAAACAAGGTATTATTTAATAAATTTATTTTTTAATATTTTTATGTATGTATTTAACAGAAATAAAATAAAGTAGTTGAAATATGAAAATATTGATTTGATTAGTCTCTCTTGATACCAATAAATATTTACAATTATTAAGTTTTACCACATAACGAATAAACAATAAAGCTGAGAGGCTGAAATCAGCATGCCGACCAGCAATCCCATTGACTGCGGTTTCGTCATTATGCCCGTGTTAATATTTGCATGCGCGATCGATTGTTATGCTACGCGCAATAACGTCCCGCTATTCCCTCATTATTAGATACTCTGCGTAATTTGGAAATTCCACCGCGTTGATGCTTATATTAAACTAGAAACACGTACGTAAATATTTTGAAAAATCATTGTTTTTAATTTCTATATGAGCTTTGGAGAAGATAAACCTGATAAGCTTATGTTTGCGTATGCAAGCTTGTTTTGTTTTTTTTTTAAAATCATACACTTATGTTTTTTTTAATATTTTCAGATCATTCCCTAAATCTATATTGTAAGGAGAACCTAGAAGGTAATTCTTGTAAATCCACTCTACAGCTATGAGAACACAGCTGTAGATTTACAAGAATTACCTTATAGGTTTTAAATACGCGACCAATTTCTGAACAAAATGCTCGTTATTTTTATTGCTTTAATTTAGATGTTTCGTTTTTTCCATTCCCTAAACGACTGTACACATAAATACTTTGTGTTAATTTCAACTTGATATCTCTTACGTGATCTGATATTAAATAACATAAGTATACTACGAACATATCCTGATTTTCGATTATTAGATGAACTAACTAACTTAAATATTTAACCGTCATGGTTTATTTGACTAATATCAAAACGTCGATTAGAACTCATATCGATTTGGACTACCATTGATGATATTTAAAAGAACGGCAGATTGTGAATTCACATACATGCAAACGTTGAATTTTGCTCGGCAAAGTTATAAAAGATCGACGTAGTATTTATAATTCTACGCTGAAGTTGCTTAGTTTTTTTGTTTGAAAAGTCTCTTTTTCGAAAACAGGAAAAAAAATCCGGTAAAAATAATGTAATTAATTACCATTTAGGTCTACCATGGCGTAGGGGTACAAGCGTGTGACTGTAAACTCGACAGGTAGTGGGTTCGATCCCCACTCGAGAAAATGAATTATTCAACACTTCATAAATAAATATTTAATATATTTATATCTTCACTCTGGCAGTAGAAGACAAAGCGCAGCTTTATATTCTGCCATTTAACACGCAATTCCTCAAATTCGAAAGAAAGTGGGAAATAGAACGGAATGTCTTAACATTAGTTCCTAAGTTTCCTCTGTCTACCCTGCCATGTGTAAGATACAGCGTGATAGCTTCTGGCTGTATCCAAAAATACTATATTGTAAAAATATTTAAACACGTTTTTTAAAAAATACCTATTTTACAAACACTAAGAACGTCAATAACTCCGGCACTAGGGTACGTGGCTCGTTACTGAAAACAAGTTCACAGTTAATTAAATTTATTTTTAGAAAAGAGATATCTGACTTCTCTTTAAATTACGGAAGCTACTAAGTAGGTAGTTGCTATGAACCGTACGATATAGTGTAAAAAATTAATACAATAAAATATGGCTTAATTTTCTAAAGTGATACAACATTCTTTCAATTCACTTTCGTCTCGAGAGGACATCTACCGATCTTTATACCCTCGCATTTTTGCTCATTCGTCACGCGTTACGTCTCAGTACCTCTCTCACGTACGCCGCCTTAGAAACTTTTATTACTTTACGTTCAGTAATTGTGCTTTCCAATATAAACTATCCGAATAGAAAACAGGGTAATAAAACATTTTCAATGCTTTCAACTTCTAGAATATTATTAAGCCAAACGTTATTTTTTTCGCCTAGAAGCTTTTTCGCATTGATCTAAATCTAAATACTGCAATAGTTGTTTCGATTTGATAAATGAACTTTTTTATTTTTCGCTCTGGTAATGCAAAAAAAATCATTAGATTTCTTTTTTTCTACTCTACCATATACAGAAAACAATATTATTATTTTATAAATTTATTATATTAATAATATTATAAAAATCTTATCAATAAATTTATTATATAAAAAACTAATGTAGCAAAATAAAGAAGAATTGGCAACGAAATTGGCATTCACAGTATTGATTTTATTTAAAGAAGCCTTAGATTACTTTATTAGAATAGTGACGAATATCAGTCGTCGATCAAATAAATGAAAAGCCTAATGACTCAGAGGCCTAAGAAATTTTGTTAGAAGTGATAAATAGGTTTGAATTACCTAAAATACTTCTTTTATGATCTAAGAAAAACAGCTTTCCTTCGTTACTGAAGACATTTTGGACCAACTGACTTAAAATTTGTCTTTGTTTCGTTATAAATTTGGATGCGCTACATTAACTATAGAAATCAACTCGTTAAGACGGTGCAATGGAAACAGGACCGTAGTCAGTAAGAGAATTGCCTACAATCGCAAATACAAGTCCTGTATAGAACAAAAGGGACTAATAATTGCTCCTTTGTTGGACTGATATTGCCACTCGCATTACGCCTAGAAGTATGTAAAAATTTTCTGATAAAATTAATTTCTAACATTATAGCAAATAATTGCCGTAAACAGCTAGAGCTATCACTGACGCAAGATCCATCAAAACTGTGGCCCCAGCAGATATCGTCTTCAAGAAGCCAGAGTACCCTGCAAATTGCTTGAAATTAAGGACGTTCTACACTACGAGTAGTTTTTAAAAATAAAAAAAAATCAACTAATATTTTATAAGCTACTGATAGATTCTGAGACCTCCGAGTCCAAAGTTGTACTAACTTAATTAGGAATCTTTATACGCTTGAAAATGACCACAATATGGCGGCGTTTACCCCTCCCTTGCGTAGGATGCGACGCTTACGTTTGTCATGTTCTATTACATTGTTTTATTACTCTATCTTTTTTAAATAAACATTTAATACCTTTTAAAATTAAAAATATTTTTGATTTACGTAAATTGGAATGAAACTCATTTGTAATAAAACAAATTTAACCAGTTTTATTAGGGATTGATGTTTAAAAATCGACATATGAGATTAAACTGTTTGAATTTGCCTCATTTAAAATCTTTTTTTCTGTTTTAACACAGTAAAAAACATAAAAATTGTCCATCATATTAATGAATTTCATCTTAGATGATTTTTTTATATTATTTGTTTTTTTTTATATTTTTTATATTCTTCATAAAGATTTTAAAAAAATATAAGTGATAACATCAACTTTTAACATACACCTATATATCAGATACAACCATACCCAATTTATCATTCTATCACTTAATTATGTTCACTATCACTACAGTGGGATGGTGTTACATATAAAATAAATAGATTTAAATGACAGCCTAACTTAAATTAAAACTTAAATGAAAATCGTCACTTTTCGCTCTAATTCTATTTAATATAGCAATTAAATTTAAATTGACCCATTACAATGAATACCTTTAGATATATTTTTTTAAAGATTTTATTGTCTATTATTATAATTTATATTTCTTTACCGTATTCTTCTATATCTTTATTTTGTAAGTTTTTAAACACAGTTTGTGGGTTCGATCCCTACTCTAGGAAATGAAATATTTAAAATTTTCAATTTAAATATTTAATGTTTTTATTCCTTCGCTCTGGTAAAAGGCAAAACGGGGCGTTGAGTTCAGCCACTCAACACTCAGAGGAGGTGGAACGGAATATATTAACACTAGATTCCCAAGTTTCCTCTGCCCACCCTGCCATGTGCGGGATACAACGTGAAGCTGAGTATATTTTATTATTTACCTGATGTATCATATCCTCGATTTAAATATGTCAGTGTAAAACGCTCACCACGCTCAATAACTTTTGTTAAGACATTATTTCATTACTTCTTATACTTTAGCTATTAGAAGTTTAGTTATTAGAAGATGTGCTGGTACAAACAGACCAACAGGCAGACAAGAATTAAAAATATTGTAAGTTCGTGTTCTATTGGTTATTGTAAGCCTCCTTACATTGTTTATCGTTAATAGATTCAAGGTACCGACACGACTTTTTTACTGTTTTATTATAATATAGATTATTTATTATACCAACTTTATTAAACTTTTTATCGGAAATTAAACGTAACTTGATAAAGATAATATTTTAATAGTAAGACTTAAAGCGCCATTTGATCTTGAGTAGGAGCAAAACGTAAGATTTTCATTTTAGAAACAATAATATAACTGAAATTTGTAATAATACTGTTAAAGTTTCTTCCCACCGCCATCTGTCTATACCTAATATAAGTAGTATAATAACATACCGTCACCAATCTGGTTGAGCTACGGCGTATTCTTTCGAATAAGATGGCAAGTAATTTTGTGAAAACGCGGTTCTAAAATAAATTATTCATCGGCGACGAAACGCCTGAAGCCGTATTCATTTCATTTCTCAATCTGAATTCTACTTTTCTTCTGCGCCTTTTTCTTTATCGAGCCTTTTCGATAAATTTTTGATAAGTGCACGAATTAAACTTTGTTTTGTAAGTGGATTCGTCGTCGTTTGCAGATTTTTATTGTTCGCTTACCATAAATTTTATATGCGTCACCATGACCAGCAAATTTCGCTTTTCTACGTAAATTATAAGAGCTATAATAGCGACGTTCTTAACATTTTGTAGCTTATAACTCAAGAGTTGACGAACACGATATAAAGTTAAGTACTGCGAAGATTTATTACGTGAATTAGCTCAGAACCATTAAATGCGACCTGAATTAGTCACCTAAAATACAAATATATTTTGATAGAAGTTACACATTTGAAGCGCCTAAACTTTAGTCGTAAGTGTTATCAGCGGTCTCCTAATAGCTAGCGATTGGTTCTCGAACTGAAGTTGCTCACAGCGTCACGAAATACGAAGGCCTGAACGTCGGATAAGATAACAGTATGAGAAATGTTAATCGCTGTTTTGAATTGCTTTTATGTACCGACGGCTATGGAAACATATTGCTGGGTTTAAAGTCGAATCATATCATATTGTATTATATACTATATCCGTAAATTTTACGTATTTTGCTTTTCCGCACAGAAAATATTAGACTTATAACATTTAATATTTTAAATAATAAATTTCAATTGCAACTGGCAAAGAATGAATTTAACAGGTAAATTTCACTGCGGTATGCAGAAGGCATTCTTAGTAAAACGTGGGTAGTTTTAGAAAACTCTACGTCAACTTTACGGCTTTGTAGCTTGGCTTGGGCGCAAATTAGGTTGTTTAAAACCTTGTTTTCGCCTACACTCCAACTTAGTATATGTGATACAATTTAACTATATGCATTGTACATATATCATATCAAAGTCCGCCTTTGATTTATCCGATTGGTGGAGGATCTGAAAGAGCGATGTTATGATGCGTAATAAATATATGTCACATATGTATACATATGTGACATCATATTTTGATATCTCTTCTCAATTATAATGTAATTATTATAAATTTATAGTTACGATAGGTATTAGCAATAAATTTATTATAAAAATTGACATGTTTGTTTAATTAAGAGATATATTTCTTAAATAAGTTACTAGAACTACGACTACCTAGTCGTAATGGCACTTGCACTGCAAGAGAAACGCTTCGTGAGGCCGAGTAAAAAGGAAAGAGTTCCTCTAGAATAACATATTGTATTAAAGAACCATAGAAGTTCGAAAGTCTTATAAGTTCGACAAAAGTCTTCAGGTGTGTGATTTCATCCCATCAATATAATTTTCTTGTAACATTAAACTAAAAATTATTCAAACAAAAAAATATATATCTTTGGCATAGTGAATAAATTTAGTATTTAATATTAATATAATTTAGTATTTAATATTAATAAATTCTCAATGATTTTCACAAAAAAAATATAATCAAAGGGTTAATATTCATACTTCCATAAATCAGAGTAATAACTGTCGTTCCACAACGTCTATCTTTAAAACATCAAACTTGACGACATCACTTGAATAACGTGTCTCTCGCGATAACTTCGTTAACTCACAACGAGCCTTCAATGACTAAAGTTTAATTAGGGTAAAACAAAATAGCGCTTTGGGTTACAGCCTATAGTGTTTACACTCTTCACTCTTTTACAACGTTGTTTTAAATAAGCCGGGGTATATTCTGTATACGAATAATGTAATGGTTTTGTTTACATTCAAAGTAAAAATTGCCTCTTTATTTAAATTGTGGATTTTATTTACATTGCTATTGTATGAAAATGTTTTGTATGTTGATTTATTCTGATGTAAATGAATATATGATTTATTAATTATATGTCTTTTACGCTGTCCCCTGCACATGGCAAGGTAGGCATGGAACTTGAGAATCTAGTGCTAATACACTCTGTTCCAATAGCTCTGTTCCACCTGCCGGTTGCCTGTTCGCGAACTAGCGCGAGCTGTGAGCGAATCTGAGCAACACGGGTCCTGGCTGTTCAGATACCCACGGATAGTTAGGACGCAGCTGGAACTACGGGTCCGGTTGTTTGCCCTCCGGTGCCGCGGGGACCGGATGTTCCCAAAGACTTGTCCGGTCATTTGAGGTTGGACTCGCGGTGGTTGTAGTTGGCTGCAGAGGTTGGACATGTTCGTCTGCCCGGTACAATTGTCACCAGGTCGTTTGACCTCGCGCGCAGCAAGTTAGTGTCTTAACCGGCTCAAGGTGAAGGGCTGCCTGGTGGACCTAGCACGGCTTGGAGCGACCGATAGCGGCGGCAGCCGCAGCTCGGATTCATACCTGCTTAGCATGAGAGCCGAAAGCTAGACCCGGATCCAAAGTAGCCGATTGTAAGTTCAGACGATCGCGGGACGCGTGTCGGGAAGTGAGTGTGCATTACAACGCCGGTATCAACTACTACCACGAAAGTGGTAGGAGCCTCCTGGTATGATCTAAAGGTTGGTACAGGAGGACAGTATAACATAAATAATAAGTCTAGAAAGAGAAAGAGGGCATTGTCTGCTTACAGTCACACACTTACGCATGTAATATGGTTGTAGGTTAATTTTTAAGTAATAAATTGATCTTATCTATCTTACTACGTCTTTCTTACATCAGGGTAATAATATGAAAAATTATGTCGTCAGCAGATGCAAATCTTAACCCAAATCGAAGAATATAAAATAAATCATAAAATTGGTTTACTTGATTATTGACTGATTGAAAAAACAGACTTCTAAAAGCTAAATTATGGATTGATAGATTACTTTTTGGTATAAAATTAGCTAATTATTTATGATTATATTAAAAGCTCATTCTACATACACTATCACAATATAAAATTAAACAAAAACAAAAACTGCAAAACTGGAATAAAACAATAAGAAAAAACAATAAGGCATAAATTTAATTATGTATATTTCAATTCTATGTCAACATTTTGTAACCATCGTGCGCAAGACAAATTAAGTTATCAATCCCACATTTTGTGCACCGTTTCATATGTAATGAAGTAAGTGCTAACTACGATCAATCAAAATACTATTATTTAGGATAAACTTTGTCGCGTGACTTGCGTGCTACCCGCATTCGCCGTCGCTATCGAACAAACCACCAATGGGTAATATGAAAAGCTTGCAGCTCACGAAAATATACGAATATGAAAATACCATTGATTATGCAAGTAAATGAATGGAATATAAAAACACATGAGTGGCATTCACGCAATACACAATGTTACATTTAGAAAAAAGACTAATTAGCTCGCGTTACAAAAAAGAAATATGCTGTCAGAAGGTTTCCGTGTCTCCGTTTGATGTATTAAGATTTTATTTTCACGGCGCATAGCAGTCTAGCAACGACACTTAAAGACAAAAATTATTGTACCAATGTGTATTTGTTTTTAGACAATAATATTTGTTTCCTTATAAACTTATAAACAAGTTAATCGTTTTAGTTTATAGTTTTTTTAAGCTTAAATTTTAATTTTTAGCACTAATCAATTAGATTCATCGTGAAGAGATAATAAATATTAGTTGTATTATAAAAGTACTTATTTAATTTTTCCTCGTGCCAAATAGTTGTTGTAGCTGTTATTGCTGTAAAATATAACTATTCTTATATTTAAGGCCTGTCACAGGGATCTCTACTTCCGAAGAAATAAGATATTTAATATTTTAATTTCTTGACTCTATTTATAAAGCAAAGCGCGTTGAGTTACCACTCAACTCGGAATGGCTTAAATTCAGCCGCAAGTGGAGAACGCCACCGTCTTAATAGGAACAGAGTGGTTTAACTCTAGATCTCAGGTTTACTCTGTGTATTCTGCCACGTGCGGGATAAGCTCGTCGCCACCTGTAACTTAGTTTGTGTGTACTTTAAGACGTAAAATGTATTATCAATTTTCGTTCATTTTCCCCGAAAGTCTTACTTTCGGGAAATCCTTTATTTGTGCTTTCGTACAGTTAGTTCCATTTTCTAAACCATGCTAAAGTAGGATTTTCGTCCTGTCGTGAGTTGTCCGTTAGTCACTCAGAGGTATATAAATTTACGTATATATAGATTTATATTGTAAAACAAAAAAAGATTAGTAATAAATTAAGTGATAGAGTCCTTGTTGGCACCGCCGCAAATAAATATTCCAAGAGGGACTAATTGGTTGCCATTGGATTCGACAGGCGTCCGGATGGGACTAGGTATGCGGTACGCCACATAATTTATTTGAGTTTACCCACTGACTTACTTACGAGCCTTATTGATTATAAATTAACTTGATTTGTTTTAAATAAATAAACGAAATTACTTTTTTAAAATAAAAAGTACGTAATATAGTGATAAAATTTACTATGTGTTATGTACCCAAAGAATATATTAAAATTATATTTAAACTATAAATATAAGAAATAAACCCATTTTTTTATTAAGTGTGCTCAGTGTGACTTTTTTTTCTTGCTTCACGCTGTATCCCGCACGAGGCAGGGTAGGCAGAGAGAACCCGGGAACCTAATGTTAAGACACTCCGTTCCACTTCCGTTCACCACTTTCCGCCGAATTTGAGGCACTGCGTGTTGAGTGGCGGAACTCAACGACGCGCTTTGCCTTATTACCAGAGCGAAGAAATAAAACATGAAATATTTAAATTGAAAATATTAAATATTTAATCGATTGGGGATCGAACCCAGAACTTATCGGCTACAATCACACGCTTGTGCCGATGCGCCACGATAGGCCTCTGTGACTTTTACATTTATATATAATATTTAAATATAAATTGAGGCCTGTCGTGGCGCAGTGGCACAAGCGTGTGACTGTAACCGACAGGTTCTGGGTTCGATCCCCAGTCTAGGAAATGAAATATTTAATATTTTTAATTTAAAATATTTAACGTTTCATTTCTTCGCTCTGGTAATAAGGCAAAGCGCGGCGTTGAGTTCCGCCACTTAACACGCAATGCCTCAAATTCGGCGGAAAGTGGGGAACGGAAGTGGAACGGAGTGTCATAACACTAGGTTTGACTTCCGTTCCCCCTGCCTACCCTGCCTAGTGCGAGATACAGCGTGAAGCTGAATTTAATTTATAAATATAAATTATAAAAAATATTTAATTTAACTTTCGCTTGTAGCTAATATTCGCTTCACTTGAAATTGGAAATATCAACGTACCACAAAGTTGTGTTAAATAATATAATATTAATATAACATCATTCAATCATCGTGCCTCCGTGAATTTTAATTTATTGAGAAAATTACATAACAAATTGCTTTACAATATTTAACCATTTCTTAGCTACCTAGGACTAATTAATTTCCTTTAGATTCGATAAGCGTCTGGATGAGACGGCTTGGTTCACCGAGTTTATTGAATTCACTGTTACTAATTGGGCGCTGGTAGTTTGGTTGAACGTGGCGGAAATTTTTAACAATAGTTCGATTTTTTATTTGAGTAACGATATATGAAACGTATAAAAAATGTATTAACAACTAACAAACAACATATCATCTATAGTTGAATATATGCAAAAAAATATATAGATTAAATACATTTTTAAACGTTTTCTATAGTTTTTTGTTTTTTTTTCTTTGCAGAATATTAAAAACGTATATCTTAAGCACCAAAGTGCAAAAACTTATAAATATATCTTATTTGAAATATATCTCAAGTGCAAAAGCGTACCAACATCTTGGCACTCAGACGGTTTTCTAGAATCCAGGCTGCTATGTTTAAAAGAAATTACCGTACCTACTACCGTTTCTAACAATTATTAATGGTGTAGCTTAGGCCCTCAAACAAGTATATAAAGTAGGCAGACATCTTAACTACGAAATCAAATATACCTTAACATATAAAAGTGTACTTAATAGTAAAGTTCTTATAGAAGTGCACTATATAAACCTACTTGTTGCTCAGTTACTACATGAACTATAAATTAGACTTTGAATGTTTCACAGTGCACTCATTCTTCAGTAATCCCACAACAGAACGCTAACTCGTGAAACATTAAATTGATCTTGAATAATTCCACTCGCAGCCAATTTTAGATCCGTTTTTCACTTCTTTACCAACATTTTTGCCCATTTGGATTCCGGACGGTATCCAACTGAGCCTGTTATCCTCAACTTTGCGTTCTCGCTGAAAAACTCCGGCTATTACCGTAAATATCAATTTGTATGAAACTAGAGGGTGAAGCTGCACGCCCGTCTACGTACACAAATTGAAACAGCTACTTATAAGAATATGTTGCTCAAAATATTAGGGAGGTTTAAAACATAATATTTCACTTTATATTATAATGCTTCTGACATTTTTGCTTCTTCACATTTCTTTTGAATTTTGGTTGGAGAATTTGAGTAATATAAAACTTTGTGCTCACGTGTTGAGTGTCAGAATAACTGACGACTTAATTTGTCTGCGAGATATCTGTAAAAATAAATATATATTTAAAATTGGAAATATTACTGCTATTATTTCTTAGTAAGCTCACACGTTATAATTATTATTGCATTTAGGTATACATCGTTTAATCGAACTTCAAAGACATTAAAGAAAAAATATACAAAGTAATGACAACGATACTTGCTACATGCATTTCTAAATTGGAATTACATTTAAAATGATACCACATTTACTTCTACACTGTGATTATTTTAATTGCGCAGCCATCGTAAATATAGCGCGAATGGTGAACTATGCCTTTACGTAACAAAGTACTCATGTAGTTTCACAACATTGTATGAAAGAATATCATTTTATGTACACTTTATAGAAAAACAAGTTATAACCGAGGAATACTTTGACTATTTTTACCTGTAAAGTTAGCAAAGTGAATTGTAATATTATTTTGTTTTTATGTTACGTCAAGATAATATGGTTCAGTTACAAATATAACACATTTCAGTCTAAATATTTAGAAAAGCATATGTTACTGTAACAGAAGTCGAAGCTGGAATATTCAAACAGTTTAAACAGTACGGAGTAGTAAAAGAATAACAAGTTTTATAAGGAAAAATGAAACGAAAATTTAAGAAGAGTAAAGATAAGTGGTTATACCTTAACCCCCTCGTTAATTGCGCCGTTGGAACGGCACGCGGTCAACTTTTCCACTTAATTTAAGTTCTGTACTTTAAGTGCAAAATGTTAAAAACTTAGGGGTTTCAAAAAGAAATAACAGTATTTGTTGTTAGCTGTCTTACACTCTGGTCTTTTTAGATAATCGTATATTTTTAGATATTGGGTACTGTCTTACAACCAAATTTATTTTTTTCTATTTCTCTTTTGTTTATATAAATAAATAAAAATAAATATAATAAATTATAAATAAGTTGCCTTGTTTATAGAAATAGTTACAAAACATTGTATAACCAACCAGTGACTAAGACTTGAAATGAGAGTTATGAATCCGATTCAGACTTGAACGAAGTTCTTCGTTATGTCCCACTTAACATAGAATTCCTTTATAATGGATGAAAAGGGGAAACAATGTATTACACAAAATTTTCTCCATCTATGAAGATTGTAACGTCTCCACTAATGTACACAAGAGCAATCCACTACTGCTAGTCGTATTATTTAGTAATAATAATAATACTAATATAAAACCAAATTTAATAATAATATCGACGAACATAATTTTAACAGTAATAATATAATAAGGTGAAGATTGCCAAGTTTAATTATCAAGTTAATCAGAGCGGTAAATGAAAAATTTTAATCCTACTCAAGTTAATTTCCTCAAAATCTTGAGATCCACCTTTCACGTACAACTTTAATTCAAGCGCAATTTCATAGAATTCATTATTAAGCAATTAACAATTCACAGTTACATTGTACCAGAGATGACGAGGCTTATATATCTACAATATGATATTAGGCCGATGTGTTAATGAAAAAGGCGCAACAAAATAGGTATATAACCAACACAGTTTTATTGATTTACGCTGCATTCTTTCATTCTGCATCTTCACATTCTTTCTGTCTATATTGCGATAACAGATTTGTTTTATTTTGTAACATTTATGATTTTGCACAAAGAACAAAGTTTATTTCTTTTATTTATTTTTAGTAAAATCTTACACTTATCACATGTTAGAAGAAATAATAAAGACTTGTATACGCAATGGTTTAATTTGTATATACTTGCTAACCTAAAGTGGGATGGTTAGCAAGTCTAACGAGATGTCAAGACGTGTTTAACTGTGAATATTGTCTCAACCATAAGAATTATAAAAACTATTTAAGTAATAAGAATCCAAATAAATAAGTTAAATATATAAAGTCGAAAGATTTTTTTTAACGCACTAACTTGAACACAATACAATAGACTAATGCTATTTATTTTTGAGAACAATATTATTTCCTTTAGACAATTACCTTACCTAATTATTTTATAAAAAAATATTTTCTAATGGAGCATCAGGGCTGAATAATTAAATTCTCACTCACTCAGCTTTACGCTGCATCATGCATATGGCAGGGTATACTGAGGATACTTGGGAACCTAGAGAAGAGACACTCCGTTCCGTTCCCTACTTTCCGTCGTATTTCAGGCGTTGTTTATTGAGTGCTGGAGCTAAATGCCACGCTTTGCCTTGTTGCCAGAGCGAAGTAATGAAAACATTAAATATTTAAATGAAAATATTAATTACATTTCCTCGAGTCGGATCGAAACCACAACCTTCGCGTTTGAAGTCACATGCTTGTGTTTCTGCGCGACGACAAGCCTCTAATACCAATAATTTTGCTAAACAATAATAATTAACAAATATCAGTATCACCATAATGAATTAGGGCGATACTGATATACCATTTATTGTTGATACTATTGTCTTTTAATCCAGTCATTACATAATAAGACATAATTTTAACATAATGCTGAGCAAATGCAGTGGATCTAGTATTTAGCATATAAACGAGCAATTCTGCGCTTCATGGATTTTCATGTAAGCCAGGTACATTAGACAATGGAATCTATGCTACTGTAACCTTTAACCTAAATAAAGTGATATTTTGAAACTGTTTTTCTCTGTTTTAGATACAACAAGAACTTTAAAATGCACATTTACAATTTTTCCTATTAGAAATGTAAATAATTTAAGATAATTAAAGAATATATTTGTAGGCAATTTAATACTGTCACTTACTTTAGTCTTGATTTAGAATAATTCATCATTAACAGCCTCCAATAATAAGGAATGTAAAAATAAACCAAGTCTCACGCTCAGCTAAAAATTCTACGTACGTACTATATATCTTCATCATTGTCACCAAAAAATAGAACGGCCATTCAAAAACGGGTTATTACTCGAAATTAATTCATCTGTAGTTCATTTTAATGCTGTATAACGACATCTTTATGAGCTGTGACTCAATGTAGGACGTGGATACGAAGAATAAATCTGTCAGAAACGTTAACGCCCGGTCACAAATTGGAATTTACCGTCACGTGTTCACGAATCGTTAACGTTTGAATTGTTGCACTATTAGATATTAAATGACATTAGCTGCTATCTGTTTCTGATTATAATTGGGTGGTTTATTTTTAGCGTGTTTTATTTATTATTTTGTGCTTAAATAATCGAAGGAAGTAGTAGTAGTGAAAGTTAAAATTTTATAATGTATTTATTTCATTAACTTAACAAGCCTGTCGTGGCGCAGCGGCACAAGCGTGTGACTGTAACCGACAGGTTGTGGGTTCGATACCCATCTGTGGAAATGAAATACTTAATATTTTCAATTTGACTATTTAATGCAAAACGCAGCGTTGAGTTCCGCCACTCAACACGCAATACCTCAAATTCGGCGGAAAGTGGGGAGCGGATGTGGAACGGAAGTGGAACGAAGTGTCTTAACACTAGGTTCCAAAGTTCCCTCTGCCTACCCTGCCATGTGCGGGATACAGTATAAAGCTGAGTATAATACAAAGTAATGCTTCGGTCAGCTTTTGATACATCTAATTTTCTGAATAAATATTTTGTAATTCTTTGGTTTTTATATATTATTATTTTTGTCTAAATATATAGAAAAGAAAAGAGAAATTATTTTTCAAGAGAAGAAAAGTATTGAACGTAAAGATAGTTTTCAAACAAACCATGTATATCACGTCTTTTCATCGCAATTGGTAAAAGAACGTCGGTATCCACAACTTCGACGCCCACTACACTTTGATTGTAGTTTGTCAACTTCAATATTTAACTTGTCCCTTGCAGTTGCAAAGTTTCTGCTATCTGAACATAACAGTTTGGTGAGTCGTCCGTCTTTTATTGAACTTTCAAGAGCTAAAGGTTCTGAATTAGTAGATCCGGAACAATAATAAAAAAAATACAATAGCCCGATGTATGTATAAAACATACGTTATATGTAAGAAAACAACTTATTAAGATTATAATTCAATAGCTTGTATTATATATAAAGTGTTATATTAATGATTTTTAATATTAATTTTACCTTAACGTTTTATTCTGCCTAGCAGGGTATGCGTAGACATAGTGTCAACACTCATTCTCCACTTTCTGTCATTCGCTACCTTCCTTGGCTGACAAGTTTACTAACGGGAGTTAAACATAAACACTTTAACTTGTCATACACTATAAGATCTCAAAAAAAATATACTCCTTTTAATAATCGAAGTTCCCCTATTCAATTTGAAATCGATGCAATAGAACCCGTGCAGTCCCGCGCGGTATCTAATGAGCTCTCTAGAGATACGACGCTGCCAATTTTGAGGACATTGACACTTTTATTTTAAAAGTGTACAAGATTTTCTTATTAATATTTGAATAGTTCATACAATTGATAAACACTATCATGGCACAGTGGGATTATGCGTGACTGTACAAGCGGTGGTTATGGATTTGTATTCTACTAAAATTAGAGGATTAAATATGTTTAAAATTTATATTTGATAAGGCACATTAGCACACGTTGTGTCATTGAAGACTGTGTTGCTCTTGTATTTTCATAGTATTTATTTATAACATAAATGTCTAAGAATGATAAAACAGTTTGTTAATTAAATTATATGTTCTTTAAGAGGCAAGATTATCAGTGAAACAAACAAATGAATTACATGATGATAGAAAAGTCCTTATCAAACCTTTATCCTATCGATAAATCCATCTAAAAAAACCATTTTACTTTTAATCTCAATTTTGTATACAAATATGAGCTGGTAGACAACTCTTATTGTTTTTAATAACAGTGATCAAGGAAATTTCAATCCAGCATTAACAAATCGATACGAATGCTGATATTACTCCGCCATTGTTTTCTTAGGAATTCATTTCGAATCCTTTGTTACATAGAAAGCGAGTATTTAAACAAAAGAGTGTAGATTTTCATCTAGCCGTTTTGTATTATAATAAAAATAAACAAGACCCTGCCCTGTTCTCTTATCCGGCATCGAGTATAAATATTATATATGGGGCTATTAACAAAATTCACGAGTCAGTCGCTGTATACATATATATAGAAAGGCGCGAATATAACAGTAATAATTATAATATATCTTTATATAAATTATTTTTGTCCTTAACACACAAGTTTTTTTTGTTTACAAGTACTAATATAACAATACAGCTTCAATGAAATAATTGCCTTGGATAACATTGTTTTATTTTTTTTTTTTTATCTGTTTATAAATCTTACTCTTTCCTAGAATCGGTCGTATCTAAGTATTTTTTACCTATTCTTTTGTTTTTCACTAACAGAGTTTAAAAGAAAAGATTTAACGTGGGCTAATTATTCTCGTACATTTTTTATGGATAATAAATCCATTATTTTAGTAAGCTAATTAAAATAAGTTTTAGATCTGTCTAGAATTATAGTTTTATAAGTATTGTTTTCATTTAAATAAATTAACTGTCATTTGTTTTAAGTATTTAACGTTTTGACTTATATTTTTCAACCATTTAAAAAAGGTTTTATCTATCTACGAGTATACTAACTACGAAAAAGCTTTCCAAAACGAGGATGCCGTTGTAAATTTCAAAATTCAATAAAAGTTTGGTATATCAATGAAAAAAGAAAGGGAAACAAAACCCTTGTGTCCCAGCACGGTCAAAATATACATGAAATCAATTCAGCGTTCTGTACGAGATCAGAATGAATTGGCACTCCATTTCCCCGGAGGTTTTGCTGCGACGGAAGTGCTCACCTTCTCTATCATTCGTAGTCAGTGATAAAAACTGCATGACATAATAAAAAAAAATGGATTTTTCATTCTTAGATATTTCTACAGTCATTATAACTTAAAAGAGAAACAATTGTTTTATTAATTACCTATAAACATTGAGATTTTTTTTTTTTCAACTTCACGATGTATTCAGCACTTGTCAGGGTAGGCAGTGAGAATTTAGGAACCTAGTGTGAACACACTCCCTTCCATTTCCCACTTTCCGCTGAATTTGAGGTTTTGCGTGTTACCAGGTGGACTACTAATACATTGCCTTGTTACCAGAGCGAGGAAACAAAAATATTTAATCGAGATCTTTAAAACACATTTTACTAATAACGCATGTATTATAGTCTATAAATGTAAGGTAAATAACATCCTGAAATGTCCCGTTACAAAAATATCGTACGCCTAAGCATATTTCCTTTAGTATCGTAGAAACTTCTTACAAAAAATATGGTTATACTCACTGTATATTTAAGTTTTACGACATTTCTTTTGTATGTATATTACATATCGTCAATAGATCTTTAACTTTTACTGCCAAATATCGTCCATATAAAAGGCGAATTCTTGGCATCGTCGCTTTTATCCTTTTTTACCTCAAAACCTTAGAATATAACACCTCTCTAGGGTGCGGTAATATTTGCATTTAGAGCGAATGATGGTATTCTGACCTTATCAGAGGAAGATTGTATTTGGGGGACGAATTCTGATGACGTAAGTGGAGTGAATCCCGCAAAATGAAATGAAATAATTTAGACTATTTAAAAAGAATGTGACGGATTTTCCCTTTTATTGGAAATTACATTGACTTTTAATTCGCAACGCAATTCATTTACGATATAGATATTCAATTACTGGTGGTTACTGTAAAACTGTTGTATACATCCTTTCCACTAAAGTAAATAAAAATGAAATATAAATATTTTTTTTTACATATTTTTATTTTGTCTCATATTTTAATTGATTTATAGTGTTAGACGGTAAATATTACTACTTCTGACTTATTTTATTGAAATCAAATCAATCTTTATAATATTGTTTACGAAAAACTTTATTAATTGAAATATTTATAAAAGCGGCATAATTATTATCTTGTATTATTACCTAATTTTAAAATATATTATTTATAACATATATGTTAATTACAAAGCCATGAAATTCACTAATTAATGGCCTCAATTTACGTAAATTGTTTTAAATTCCACAATCAAATTACTCGTGGTAATTTCTATACAAAAGCCAGGGATGGGCATCCAATTATGTTTTGCAAATTAATTGATATTTTTTGTTCCAGAAGTAACTATAATAAAGTGTGTATATATATATATATATATATATATATATATATATATATATATATATATATATATATATATATATATATATATATATATATATATACCTACCGCGTATATTACTTTTTTGGAAGGCTGTTTAGTTCTTTTTTTAATGGAAAAGACGGCAAACGAGCGTACGGGTCACCTGGTGGTAAGTGATCACCGTCACCCACGGCCCCGTGTAACTCCAGATGAATTACAGGAGCGTTGCCGTCCTTTAAGGTGGAAGGGCACCGGGGCCCGGCATTGCCTAATGCGAAACGCAGTGGCCAAAGCCACTACTTAACGCCGGTCTTAAATGCCGGGGGTGGTAATAATCCGGTCGAGTCTGCCCATGCGTATTGCCATTACTGGCAACGTGACTCTACCACACGCACTTTAGTCGCCTCTTACGACACCATCAGTACCAGGGTGATTCTATTCTAAGCCGGAATCACACGGTTCACAAATTCAGTAATCTTTGTTCAGTATATTTTTGTGTGTAATTAAGCAAATGATGGATGAAGTAAGGGCATATCACTGTTATATTATCTCAACAGAAATTGTGCGATAATAACAATAATATAATGGAAATTAACTACATAACCCTTGCTATAAAACTCTTCCAACTGAAATATAAGTTAATATTATATTTTTAGTATAAATGGGAAACAATGACAAAAAATCTGTGAGCAAATTTCTAGCAACAAAACACGCATTCAAATTAACCGCGAAACAGGATGCTCGTTACGTAGGGAACAAAACAAAAATATATAACAGGTGAGGGTGGAAATTTGGTAAAATGTTATATCCATTTTTGGTTCCATCTTGTTTATGTCAGATATTACTATGTGTATTACTATTAATTTTTTATAGTTTAGTCATAATTTAAAATCAATAACAGCTGTCACTTTGAAAATCAATTAAGAAGTGGGCGTTCGTGTCGCACTGGGATGAAGTCTGGCCGAAAAAGTTGTGAATTCATTATTACTTAAAGAATATTTCTTGGTCTATGGTAATAAAGCAAAGCGCGGCGTTGAGTTCCGCCACCCAACACGCAATGCCTCAAATTCGGCTGAAAGTGAGGAACGGAAGTGGAATGGAGTGTCTTAACACTAGGTTCCCGGGTTCCCTCCGCTTACCCTGCCTCGTGCAGCATACAGCGTGAAGCTAAAAAAAAGAATATTTCTTCTTATCTCTGGTAAAGAAAAACTGCGGTGTTAAGTACCGTCAAACACACAATAACTCCATCGAGTTCCGGTGGAAATGTAATTCTTGAAAAAGTAGAACTGCGAGATACAAACTACTTGTATATATTTTTCAATGCCTCTTATAAAATCTGTACAGGTACGAATAAAGAGAAACGTCGTAAACATTTAATACCTTATTACCATAGAAAAGAGTAGTAATAAAATTAAAATTTATTGCTCCAGTATTGTTTCAAATATCATAAATTTATTTATAAGCCAATAAGTAATTTATGATGTCATTACAGTTTTTATTATGAGTCTAAGAATATTACAGAAAGAACCTTTATCATATTGTTTAAAGATATGGATTACTTCTAATGTTAATAGTTTTTGGATTTTTTCAATTGCTCAACAAATAATTTCATTACAAATCAATAGGTAGAATTTTACCGTTTGTATTTTTCCAACGCTTATATATACATGTACGTATATGGCTTCATGCTGAATCCCGCACATAGCAGGATAGGCATATGGAACCTAATGTTAATACACTCCGTGTCCCTCTTTCTGCCAAATTATCAAGGCATGATTTTCGAGCGGTGGAACAAAAAGCCGTGTTTTGCCTTGTTACCCTATTGAGAAAATGAAAATATTAGACAATATATAGCCAAACACAAACGTCAAGATGCCAAGATAGTCTTAATACATATAAGGAAAGTATAAAAACTTAATTTCATGGAAAAGTCTTATAAATATTTATTAAAGATAATTGAACTACTGTCCAAAACCATTTTCACCGATGCAAACTCGACTAAAGTCTAATATAATTTCAGTTTGCTAGCGAAACGAATCCTGAATTTCATCCTCTACAAAATGTTGTTAAACTAAAACTGCATTCAACTCCATAAATGCAGTTTAAAATAAAACACATTATTAAATTTACACATGTAATATGGCTTATCTGAAATAGTTAGACTTTTGTTAACGTAAAAATCTAATTCAATAAATTTTACTCAATCAGATCTAACAGCATTACTTAGATTGTATCCATTACTTAAGTAGAAATCTGGCTTACGGTTTTTTATTTAAATATTATCTAAGAAACAAGTCATATCTATTGCAAGTTACCTAAAAATGATTTACAATAAGAAGCACGCACGCAATATACATATACACAACATTGCTATATATATATTTGTTTAGTCACTCCACGAAGCAAACCACTTTAGTTGCAAGTTAAAAAAAACGTTTTCAAATCCAAAAATTTTCTTACCCTCTCGTAAAAGAGCTCACGCTACATACAAAATCAGTATGCAGTAATAGTCTACTTTGTATTCCACTCTCACACTTATAAGAACTTTTCACACTAAATTGTAAATAAAAAAAAAGAAAACAAGCATATTAGCATTTATTTTCTTTAGTTTTAAAATCCTACTTGTCTTGAAAATTACGTGAACTACATTTTCTTAATTATTACAAAATATAAATATACTGTTAAATCAATAGTGTGATAGGCACTTGAAATATATTACATATTTTGATATTTATTCAGCTCACAATCTAACATTTATAGAGTTGATGCCATAGAAGAGGTTGCATTAGAATACTTTGCCGTCATCTTGGCACTTTAAGGACTCTAAGGACTCTTATTTTTAATTTATATAATATATTCAGAAGTTGATAGGTTGAATTCATCAGAGCTTAACACTTTAAAACTATTTTTTATTAAAGAATGTTAAGACATTCTGTCAAATCACAGTGTAGATCAAAGCCAAGGTGCTATAGGTGCTGTGATGTCAAATCACAGTGTAGATCAAAGCCAAGGTGCTATAGGTGCTCCCAGGATCATACTGGGGAGACATGTGACACCCTAAAGGAAAATTCTACCTGCATCCATTGCACATCGAAACATTTCGCAACCGATAAAGGGTGCCCTGAGTATGTAAGACAACAGAACATTAAGGCTATTATGTCGCAGGAGTGTATATCCTATATGGAAGCATCTTCTCGGTTTGCGTCAGTTCAACGTTCCTATGCAGATGTTGCTAAGGAAATGTTCTCCCCACCTAGTTTTCCACTCTCCCAAACCCAGCAAAACAGATCCCTTATAACTCCTACTAAATCTTAACGTAAGACAGTGTTCCAATCTCCCCGTCCCCGCACTTCTTTGGCAAAGGGATTTGATAAACAAGTTCACAAATCTATCATAAGTAGTTGCCCCTCTCCCCTTCCTAATGGTTGTTGCCTTAATCAAGAGGCTGCCATTTCAACAGAATCCACAAAAGATCTGTTAATGGCTCTTACCGACACTCTCATGAGCATTATCTCAACTGCTGATGAACTCCCAATACCGTCCAACGTTGCCCAAAAACTACTTAAAATTTTCCAAATCCTTAACAATGGCCCCACTAAGCTTCCTACAGTGGAATAGTAAAAGTATTCGTGCTAAAAAGCATGAATTACTTCATATTATTTCACTGTATAATCCTGTCATTATTGCCCTCTCGGAAACATGATAGGTGCCTGAATCCTCTTTCAGGGTGTCAGGTTTCGCCTGTTTAAGGGAGGACAGAAATGATGGGTATGGAGGTAGTGCTATCCTTATCCAGCACTCCTCTCCTTATTCCCGTGTTTCTCTTCCTACGCACAGTCAACAGATTAATGCTGTTGCTGTGAGGGTCCTTGGTATTTCCTTTCTTTCTGTTTATATCCCTCATCCTTCTACCCCCACCTTCCTAGAGCTTAAGGCTATTATTTCCTCACTCCCAAGTCCAGTGCTGGTCCTGGGTGATTTTAACACGCATCACACTTTGTGGGGGTGTTATTACTGTGATGGATTTTCTCCTTCGTTGGTGGACATGATTGATGATGTCGATCTCTGCATTCTCAATGATGGCTCACCGACTCGTAGGGTTAATCCTAATCAGAATCCTAGGACAGCTATCGACCTTTCCTTATCATCTCCCTCTCTTGCTTCCCAGCTCTCATGGTCGGTACTCCCATCCACCTATGGTAGTGATCATTTTCCTATTTTGCTTTCTTTAAATAACAGACTTCCTCCGACTCCCACTCCTCCTTCTTATCGTAAATATAATTTAAAAAAGGCCCACTGGAATGAGTTCGCCGACTCTGTGGATTGCATGTTGGGCAATCTTCCTGAGTCTGGTAATTATGAGAATGTAATAGTTTACTATGATCGGTTTGTCTCTGCCCTTTTATCTGCGGCTGACTTACATATCCCTAAAAAACACTCCATTCAGAATTGGAAGCATTCCAATCCCTGGTGGGATCAGGAATGCTCTGATTCTGTCGATCGGCGAACATCTGCCGAGGCGTCATACGCAGCCTGTATGACGATGGAGAAGTATGTTGAGTATAAACGCAGTTATGCGAAATTTAGGAAGTGCATTTGGAAAAAGAAAAAACTTGGTTGGTTAAATTTTTGTGAATCCCTCAGTCCTCGCTCCTCTTCCTCTCTTGTGTGGACAAATGTTAAGAGATTTCGCCGATCGCTTAACATTGTTCATACTCCCAACTCCAACAATTCCTCAATATGGCTTAGCGATTTTGCGAACAAATTGGCTCCTCCCTCTGTACCGTCCCTCGACCTTTTTATATCCGTGCCGGTTGATTCGTCGGAGGAAATGGATCTGCCTTTTTAATCTGATGAGCTTAATATCATCTTAACAGGTTTAAAGGACACCAGCCCAGGTGAAGACGGTGTCTCTTACTCATTTATCTTCAAATTGAATCAAAAATCCAAACAATATTTCTTAAATTTAGTCAATATTATGTTTCAATCAGGCACCATCCCTAGTTCATGGAAGTCCCAAATTGTTATTCCAATTCTCAAACCTGGAAAATGTCCTTCTGATCCGAACTCTTATAGACCCATTGCCCTAGCATCTGCATTATCAAAGATTGTTGAACGGCTTTTGAAAAACCGCCTGGAATGGATAGTGGAAAGCAGAAATATCTTAGCACCGTCTCAGTTTGGATTTAGAAAGGGGTTAAGTACTATAGATAGTCTCAGCGTTTTTACTACAGATATTCGACGAGCTTTTGCCAAAGGAAAGTATCTAGTTGGTGTTTTTCTAGATATTGCATCTGCTTATGATAATGTCCTTCTTCCGGTGCTCAGGCAGAAAATGCATCAGCTGAGTATTCCACCGAAGTTGTCACATTACATTTGTAACTTGCTGACCGGTCGTTCGGTATCTGTAAAACACTCACTCCTTACTGCCTCTCCCAGACTTGTCTGGAAGGGCGTACCTCAAGGTTCAGCTCTTAGTCCGCTGCTACATAATATATATACTCATGACCTCGAATTATCTGTAAATAATTTTTGTAACATCCTCCAGTATGCTGATGACATCGTCCTCTATTACAGCTCAAATTCGGTAGAGGACATAAACTTTCGTTTAAATACTGCCTTGCACTATCTTAACCAGTGGCTTTCTAATCATGGCTTGGCGTTATCTATTGATAAATGTCAAGCTGTAGTATTTACTAAAAGAAGGTTATTCCAAATTTTAATATTCTGTGTAATAACATTCCTATACACTTAACGGATAATGTAAAATTTCTTAGTATGATTCTCGATAAACGACTGAACGGAGTTGCCCATGCTGAATATCTCGGCAGGAAGTGTGAAAAAGTCATTAATGCTCTGAGAGCTGTGTCTGGTGTGTGGTGGGGTGCACACCCGTATACTCTTAAACTACTGTATAACGCTATAGTTCGTAGTCACATAGACTATGGACTATTTGCTTTAGACCCTTTTAATAAAATAGCTTCTGAAAAATTGAACCAAGTCCAATATAAATGCCTTCGGATTATACTAGGTGCAATGAAGTCTACGCCCACCAACGCATTGCAGGTGGAGTGCGTTGACCCTCCCCTTCCTATTCGCCGACAATTCCTTGCTGACCGATTTGTGAGTAAAATGTTGCAGCTGTCTTCCCATCCTTTATGGTCTAAGCTATCTAAGCTAGCTGGTCTTATCCCCCAAGGCAAACCGTTGCCCTATCTGCTGGATAGCTTCCTTAGATTTACCTCTCTCCCTAACCCCCTATCTTGCCATCCATCTAATCCCCTTTTTATGACGCCTTATAAAGCCCTGGTCCATTTTCCACACATTGTCACAAATCTTGGCCTAATCAAAGGTGATCCTGGCACCAACACAAAATTTAAGGAATTAGCTCACTTACATTGGCCAAACCATATTCTCATCTTCACGGATGCATCAAAGCTTTCCAAAGAGAGCTGTGTTGGTGCGGCTTGTTGGATATCAAAATTCAAAATTATTTTACAATTTAAATGTCCCCCTGAATCATCGGTGTTCACAGGCGAGGCTGTTGCTTTGTTAGAAGCAGTCCTGTTTACACGCTCCCACGACTTTAAGCAAACTGTTATTTTTACTGACTCACTAAGCTGCTTAATGGCATTGAAGGGAAATCCGTTTCATAGTAGATTAAGATCTTCCATTGTTTTAAGGATTCGTGAAGAATTGTATTCATGTCATCTTAAGGGCCTGGAAGTTACTCTGGTTTGGATTCCGGGTCATTCTGGAATCAGTGGGAATGAATCTGCAGACTCTTGCGCCAAGTTAGCCATCCAGTGTGGCACACTTGAACATTTTTCTAACTCTGCTCATGATCTGCAGTCCCTTGCGGTTGCTCATCTGTGTAAGTCCTGGTGTGATTCCTGGAATTTATCAAAGTCCCAAAAAGGTAAATTCTATGCCCTTATCCAATCTGATATCCCTAGACGACCGTGGTTCTACTCTCAAAGATATATTGAACGGAGGATTATTACTACAATCTGTCGCTTACGCCTTGGGCATGCTTGTACGCCTGTGCATCTGGCTAAGATCAGGGTCAGGGACCATTCGCTGTGCGAATGTGGCCTGGACGACGGTTCCCCTTCCCACATCCTTTTTTCTTGCCCCAACTTAACTCGTTATATGATGTTCTTCCCTACAAAGTCCCTCGTCCTCTGAATGTTCAATGTTTATTAATGTTTGTGTTTGGTCCTTTATGTAATTTTTTGTGTAAATATATTAGACGTAACAAAATTAGACTATAAACTAACATCTATGTAAAATATTATTTATTACTAACATAATGTGTTGTGTGTATATTTTGTAAATATTTATATGTTTTGTTATAGGTGAAGGCAGTAATTTTACTGGATCCCTTTTTTACATGTATTATATTATTGTGTTCAATTATTCCTTTTGTACTGAGTAATTCCTCCTGTGAGGCTTCCATACAACGTGACATTGGCGAAGTGAACTGTGCTCAACTGGCGCGCTCGAAACGCCATAATTGAAGAAATTAATGTATGAATGAACTTCTGAAAAATGTCCGGAAGGTCGAGTTTCAAAAATGTAAAATAATTAATATACGCGATTAATCTGGCATTGTTTAATTATTTTAATTTAAAAAAATTAAACATTTATAGAGTTTTTGTTAAAAGCTATTTTTCAAGTTTATCTTGAGCAAAATTATCACGATATCATTGAAATATATTATAATATTAAATCTATTTAGCAAATATACATACATAATTACATATATCTTAACAGTAACCGCCGACCGATAACTACCGCAGTCTAAACTATAAAATATTATATAGGACCAGAGTGTAATAATGTTACTAATATCATAAACCGAATAACATACGAAATACTTATATATTTTCAATTTACGGAGGTTTTGCTGTATTCGTCGTCTACGAAAAGTTGATTAAGAGAGAAAGACGTAAGATTCGAAGTTTCGATTTCGACATTAATTTAGTGGCTTGATTTTTTCGTGCTCCAAGAGACCGTAAACCAAAAGTAAAATAATAGTAAATTCGATACTAATTTCAGCTAAATGTCATCCATGTCATCTCGAGATAAATGCTCTTACAAGCGGAACGATGGACAACAGAGATCTTAAGATGGTTTCGTTTTCTCTTTATGACGTACAGAACCATAAGAATGACAAAATTAAAGAAGTACATTTTTCACCAGATTTATAAATATCTGAAACTATTATATTTATTTTGAGTTTGTTTCATTTATTAATGAAAGTAAAATGTTTTATTTAAATTGTAACTGTTCCAATTCATTATTTAAATATACCTTTGTATTCAATATTTTCAAGTTATATTAATATAAAGCTTTTATTCCAATGTCTTTCTCCAGAGACTTTATAGTCAAACATTTTTTATTTAAAAAGTCTTTACTAAACTGAATTTACATTTACAGTGTTCATTCAGATTATGAAAATATATTAATGTATTTTCTTCTTAGTAACATTGAAGTTATATTTGAAATTTATTAAATTATGCAGCATTTATTTAACAAATAAATACTGCTAAATATTAATTCAGATAAAATAAAGTTTTGTAAGCACTTTTGAATCGTCGAATGAACATACCCAACAGTCTCTGATATAAATTTTATAACTGTTTAATTATTGTGACAAAATGGTTGTATCCTACACGAGAATCTAATTATACTAATTTCATACTTTTTTATTCAATAACTATTTTTTTAATGGCCTTAGTGGCATAAGTATTATCTTTACTGTGACTTTAAATTGTGTCTGTGGCAAATGTTAAATATTTTGCGTTTTTTTTAACTACAGTAGACATGTATACTTAGACAGTACACACGTAGACTCATAATAGAAAATGTTTTTTTTTATTTAATCTTTGTTGTACCAACTTGATTACGTTTTGTGCTGTGATGGATAGTGATTACCTTTAATAAAGAAATTTCGTTTAAATTATTAGGCGTTATTATGGTTCATATACGTGGAAGCGATAGGCAAAACACTTACATTATTTCTGTACTTCCCAAAAGTGCTACAAAGGTATAGTAGGACAATACATTTATTTAAAATTGAATGCAATTTTTATACATTTTTTGTAATGTAGCCGTAGATTTATATTTTAAACTCATAAAATATCGTTCAATAGAAAAACAAATGAATATAGACTAAACTAAAGCACGGCCGCTTTATCCTTCGAGAGTAAAATGCAAATTTGAATCAATAGAATAAACCTGGAAGTGCCACTAATATTGACTCCTACATTTCTACCTACTTACTAACTTTTACTTTAAAATTTGACATTTTATTTTGTTGTTAGGGGCAATGGCCCTTTCATTGCGTATGTGTAAAGGAAAACTCTAGACCCCGCTGCGGGATGCCTCCATCAAAGCCCTTAAGTTTCCCGCCAGTTCTTACATAGGAATAAGGTAACTAGTGTCACTAACGATGATATTAAGAACATTGGACGCAAAAAAATAAATGTCCAATTCTCAACTCCTACTGCAGAGAATAATTTTATTTCTAATCCCGTACTGAGTCTTTGCAAATATATAGCCATCATTCCTATATTTAATATCACCCGACTGGGTATGATAAAAGATGGCCCTGTGGACTTTTCTTTAAATGAGCTTGTGGAGTCAATGGTATTTCCCTCTAATAGTGGACTAGTGTTGAAAGCAAGGAGATTAAACAGAAAAAAGGTCAGTGAGGGGGTAACTTAATGGATCCCGACTCAGTCGGTTGTGGTCACTTTCCGTTGCCTTTTCATATGATAGGGTCTTTTCCTATTCTTCGCTTCCTGTGGAACCCTATAAATTTCCAACAATCCAATGTCTTAACTGCTGTCGTTTTGGACATCAAAACCCAGGTGTCACAGGTGTTCCCAGGATCACTCTAGTGATTCATGTAACACAATCAAGGAATGTTCAAAGTGCTTGTACTATGAGGTCCTTTAATATTTCCTTTATGTTTATTTATATCCCTCACCCTTCTTCCCCCATAGTTTTAGAGTTTAAGTTATTGTCTCTTCGCTTTCTAGCCCTGTGCTGGTCCTGGGTAATTTAAACACTCATTACACTCTGTGGGGGTGTTATTACTGTGTTAATACTGGGATTTACTCCTTCGTTGCTGGACATGATTGATTTGATGTGTTGATTTCTGCATTCTCAATGACAGATCGCCGACACGTAGAGTTAATCCCAATCAGAATCCCAAGACTGCTGTTGATCTTTATCTTCCTTATCTTCCTTCTCTTGCCTCCCAACTATCATGATCTGTACTCTCTTCCACCCATGGTAGTGATCATTTCCCAATTCTGATATCTCTTAATAATAGATTTTCCCCTACATCTAACTCTTACCCGCTTCTTAAATTGAATTTAAAAAAAGCTAACTGGATTGAGTATGCTGACTCATGTTGTGCAATCTTCCTGAGTCTGCTAATTATGAGAATATCTTTATTTCCTATGATTGGTTTGTCTTTGCCATGTTGTCTGCGGCTGACTCATATATCCCTAAGAAACACTCCATTCAGAATTTTAAGCATTTCCATCCATGGTGGGATCAGGAATGCTCTGATTCTGTCAATCGGTGGTGTGAAACATCTATAGGCTCACTTGTAAACCGAATTGTTGGCGTGGCGACGCTTGCCGTGGCGACGGCTCGCCACTCTATCTATACTAATATTATAAAGAGGAAACCTTTGTATTTTTGTATGTTTGTATTGAAAAGGCTGAAAAACTACTGGACCGATTTCAAAATTTCTTTTACGATTACTTAGAGGGACTCTTCCGAATCCGTATAGGCTATATTTTATCCCGGAAAATAGATAGGATTTTTCGTGGTAGTGAAAATTGTGGAGTAAGTCGACGAAAAAACTGCCGTATGTTAGCGATTCTCGCGAAAGCTGCCTAAATGGTTAGAGATGTATGGTTGATTTGTATATAAAAGTTGTAGAACTCAATAATGCCCACAAAAAAGTCCGCGATAGTATAAACCAAACATTTATATTTTAGCCATTATAACCAATTTTCCATAGAATAAAAGTAATTAAAATTGTTAGCCTAAGTTTATTGATCATATTATCGTCAAATATTAATCCTTATCCAAATAAACTATTTATTGAGCAAGATTGTTTTAATAGCTATAAGTAACTTTTTATTTTATTCTAATCGGACAATCCATTCAAAAGATATTACAAATTTAAAATTGTAATTGGTATTAAAATGAATGATGGCCGCAGGCCGATATATGTCGCACGGCGAAACAGCAAGGGGAGGGGGGTGCACATCTATGAAGCAGGTTGCCTCGGCGCGACACGTCGCCACGCTATACTGAGGTATACATATACATATATATATATATATGTATATATATATATATATATATATATATATATATATATATATATATATATATATATATATATATATATATATATATATATATATATATATATATATATATATATATATATATATAAAATATAAAATATAAAATAAAAGATAATATTATTACAGGAATTAAATATAGCCTAATGAGAAAATAATATATATATATATATATATATATATATATATATATATATATATATATATATATATATATATATATATATATATATATATATATATATATCTGGTGTTTTACGCAGCCTGTACGATAATGGAGAATTACATACAAACTCTGTGATGCGAAATTTAGAATTTGATCTGAAAAAGAAAAAACTTGGTTGGGTCAATTTTTGTGAGTCCCTTAATCCACGCTCCTCTTCTTCCCTTATCTGGACAAATGTTAAGAGATTTCGCCGGTCACTTAATAGTGTCGTCAGCCCCAACTCTTATAACCCTTCTATTTGGCTTAATGATTTTGCTGACAAATTGGCTCTTCACTCTGTTCCATCCCAAGATCACCTTATATCCACGTCGGTAGAATCCTCAGAGGAAATGGACGCTCCCTTTTCCCTTGAAGAGTGTAAAAACGTTTTAGCTAATTTAAGGACACTAGTTCACGTGAAGATGGTGTAAATTATTCATTAATTACTAGACTTAATGAAAAGTCTAGCACCACTTTTTAAATCTACTTTATTATATATTTCTATCAGGCTATATCCCGAATTCATGGAAATCCCAAATTATTATTCCTATTCTTAAAACTGGTAAAATTTTATCTGATACTAGCTCTTATTGCCCTATTTCAACACTATCAAAAATCATTGAACGGCTTCTCAAAAATCGACTGGAATGGATAGTGGAAAGCAGAAGCATCTTAGCTTCCTCTTAGTTTGCATTTAGAAAGGGGTTGAGTACTACAGATAGAGTATTTGCCAAGATAGAATATTTGGTGGGCGTTTTTCTGGATTGCATCTGCATATGATAATGTTCTTCTTTCCGTACTAAGGCAAAAGATGCACCAGCTGAGTATACTGCCGAGGTTGAATCATTTTATATGCAATTTGCTAACAGGTAGAACGGTATCTGTTAAACATCCGCTACTTACAGTACCTTCAAGATAAGTCTGGAAAGGTCTTCCTCAGGGTTTCTTTTAATCCTTTGTTGTACAACATCAACTCATGACTTAGAATTGTCTGTTAATAACTTTTGTAATATCCTTCAGTATGCTGATGATATCGTCCTCTATTACAGCTCAAATCCTGTGGGTCCTCCACAGAATTTGAGCTGATTTCTTATAGATTAAATACTGCTTTGCACTATGTTAACCAGTGGCTCTTTAATCATGATCCGGTATTATCCGTAGCGAAGTGTCAGGCGGCAGTGTTTACTAAAAAGAGAGTTATTCCAAATTTTGAAATTTTTTATGATAATGAATCCATAAATTTTGCAGAAAATGTTAAATTTTTAGGCATGATTCTCGATAAATGATTGAACAGTCGAGAACTCAATATCTCACTGTCAATGTGAAAAAAGTATTAACGCTTTAAGAGCTGTATCTGGTATGTGGTGAGGTGCACAGCCTTATACTTAAAAACTACTGTACAATGCTATAATCCGTAGTCATATTGATTATGGATTACTTGTTTTAGAATCCTTCAATAAAGTTGCTACGGAAAAGCTTAATAGAATCCAATACAAGTGTTTAAGAATTATTTAAGGTGCAATAAAGTCTTCCCCAACCAATGTACTGCAAGTGGAATGTGTACCCGCATTTTACTACTCGCTGACAATTGCTGTCCGACCGATTTGTAGGTAAAATGTTACAGCTGTCCTCTCATCTCTTATGATATAAGCTATCTGACTTAGCCCACCTTATCCCTCGGGGCAAGCCTTACCTGCTTTTTAGTTTCCTTAAATTTATCTCTCTCCCTCACCCTTTATCTAAATATCCATCTAACCTGTTATTTTTTACACGTTTTAAAGCTTTGGTATTTAACCCTCCTGTCATCACTAATCTTGGCCTAACCAAGGGAGCTGGTAACACCAACACAAAATTTTAGTCCATAATAATTGAAAATTGTTCAAATCATGTCCTCATCTATACAGATGCATCGAAGCTTTCTAAGAAAAGCTGTGTTGGTGCAGCTAGCTGGATACCAAAATTCAAAATTATTTTACAATTTAAATGCTCCCCCGAATCGACTGTGTTTACAGGAGAGGCTGTTGCGTTATTAGAAGCAATCCTGTTCACATCCTCCCACAACTTAACTTATCCGTTTTATAGTTAATTAAGATCTTTAATTATTTTAAAAATTCTAGAAAAACTGTACGTATGTCATCTAAAGGGCTTGGATTTTATTTTGTCACGGATTCTAGGTCATTTTGGCATCTGTGGAAATGAATCCGCAGACTCTTGCGCAAAATTAGCCATCCAGTGTTTCAGGTAACTTTTCTTTTTCGGCTCAAGATATGTTGTCTCTTGCAACTACTCATATGGATATGTCTAAATTCTGGGATCTGTCAAAATCTCAGGAGGGTAAGTATTTTGCTTCTATTCAATCTAATATTCCAAGGCGCCCTTGCTTTTTTCTCAAAAATTTGCTGAACGGAGTATTATATCGACTATTTGTCGCTTGCGCCTTGGACATGCATGTACTCCTATTCACCTAGCTAAGATCAGGATCAGGGACCATCCATTGTGTGACTGTGACCTGGACGATGGTTCTACCCTCTCACATTCTTTTCACATGTCCTAAGTTAACCCACCCCTTATATGATGTTCTTGCTTATAAAGTTCCCCGTCCCCTTAATGTTCAATGTTTGTTAATGTTGGTGTTTGGGCCTTTATGTATTTTTTTATGTAAATATATTAAGTATAATAAAATGAAATTGTAAGCTAACATTATTGTAAA
The DNA here is from genome assembly GCA_019049475.1 of Eueides isabella. NCBI lineage: Eukaryota > Metazoa > Arthropoda > Insecta > Lepidoptera > Nymphalidae > Eueides > Eueides isabella. Next base: position 8,627,917 of record CM032389.1, on the reverse strand, counting down.
ATATCATGTACTACTAACCGTCTATGTTTACATTTTGTATAAATTTATTATTTTGTTTTAGGTGATGGCAATATTATTAGTTGATCTTTTTATTACATGCATTCTCTTATCGTTCAATTTTTAAATTTCTTTTTTTATTATTTTTTCCGTACAATCCGTTTCTTGTGTTATCCCTTCAACATGACATTGGCGAAGTAATTATGTGCTCAACTGGCACACGCGGAAGGCCATAATGAAAGAACTGAACTGACCTGATCTTATAAGCCAAAGATAGGCATTGAGTCAAATTTAAGCGGAAAAAATAGGCTATATAAATAGCCTCTTCCAGTATGATTAAAATAGCTTATTTGTCATCACGACTCGGACGTCTCGCTTGTCTCAATTCAATATGGCTCATATGCAAATTGTGTTGATTGTCGTCTCGATCGGGAAATAATCGGCTTTCCAACGATACCTATAATTGTATAAATGGAAGCTATAATGTTGAAATACATAATACACGTGGACATTAATATTTAATACAGAAATGTTTCACAGCCAACATAGTATAATAAAATATATTTGATTGAATATCCGCATAATTTTAAATCCTTTATTTTTTTTAAGTTTTAATATCTTATTTAATTCTCTATTTCGTCATAATGGAGAATAAAATAAGACATTGTAATAATCCAACATCACGCTCTCACAGACATGACTCGACTCACGACAAAGTGCGGCGTTGAGTTGCTCCATTGGGTGAAATGGAAAGAGAAGAAATTAATTTATATTTAAATTAATTTCTTCCCTCTGATAGAAACAAAGAGAAAGAGCTTTAGGTTCCACAACGACACATTACTGGGTTCCCTCTACGTACCCTGAAAGCGAAAGACATAAAGCTGTTTTTATTTGTAAAATATTTTAATAGTACATTTTAAACCGAAATAATATTTTTTGCAAAAGAAACTAGTTATTTTTAAAAGTATTTTGAGTAGTAATAATAGTAGTCTATTTTTTACTTCTGTTTTTCCGCACGTGTACGTACATGCATGTTTTCACAGACCTGCGAGCTCAGTGAATAACACAGTAGTTAGCGTTGATTTCATTCATATGTAAATATTATTTCTCCTATTCATTCCTTTTCGCGTTACATTTACATTATGTTATATTTTAATTATTAAAATAATACATTTATTCATTTTTAAATAATACATATTACTAAAAAGTAAGTATTTAATATACTTACTTTTTACTAATATGTTCTGACCTAATACGAAATGTGTTTGCCATTTCCTGAAAAAGTTCAAAAGCTTTTGCTTTAAAAACAAATAAAGCAAATGAGTTTCAGTACTCAATTATATTTTTTTTTATTTTAAAATTTATAATAAAATAGACAAACTATGATTGCATTATTTATTAAATAATTCAACTAGACAGAGACTCTACTCTTAGAACTATATCATACAAAAAATCATTTATTTACAGTGAAACTGTATAATAAAACAAGATTTATCCTTGTAATCAAAATGGCGTGTGTGTAACGAAGAGTATTATGCAACAACTTAAGTCCCAGCTTGCTTGTTCGCGACACGTATCTCTTATGAAAAGGATCAAAATTTTCATTGGGTCCAAGTAATAAGAAATTGGTTTTTTAAACATATATAATTCATTACCTATTACTAAATTAAATGATTTGTAACTTCTATTTACCATTTAAGTATATAATTTTTAATATTCAAATTTTGTTATAACGGCTATTATTCAAATTACGTACTAAAAATATTGTTTTAATACAGAAATGAAATATTTTTTAGCTGTCATCTACCGCTTTACGGATACAAGATAATTCATTCGCTTGCGAACATTAAAACCCATACATATGTAGAGTTTATTCGAGTAATCATGAGTATTTGTGTTTATGAAAGCTAAATTTCAACCATTTACCAATATTGGTTTTGAAATTCAGACTAATATTAAGTCGTAGTGACAATAAATTTACATATAACAAACACATTTTGTACAACCCACCTTATATGAGTATAAAATGAAACGGCGATACAAACAATACGAATTAAAACATAAAATAACAGTCTATAGAAAACGAAATACAAAAACATTCTAATCTAAATAAAGAAGACGGTTAGAAACTTTCATTCACTTGGAACTCATTCATAAAAATTTTGAAATATCAAGCTCAATTGCGAAATAATAAGAAATCGTTAGCGTTAGCTGTAGTTAGATAGATACACTAATCTTGATAACTGAAGAGAAGAACTTACTCGTGACTACAGACTCTTGGAATGTGTTCGCAACGTCGGGTTTCCAAAAATATATTAAATATAATTTAATATACTAGTCAGATTCTACCACTGAGGATTACGTATCAATTATAGAATTGTAGGTCACCGAGACGTACAACTTTTAAAAGCTGACAAACTTAAGTGCGCGGGCATATGCAGTCCTTTTGTATAAAATATACTAATAAGATTGTAGTTATTAGTAATTTTTCCATGAAATACCTATAAATGGTCTCACTTGTGCCGTAAACTGGAAATCTATGAGAAGAGATCTATCTATAGGTGATATAATCATCACTGCGAATTTCATACATTTTATACAAAATACAGTAATAATAATCCATAAATGTTTGTTTTCATTGACTTAGATGCCTAATTTTTTAATGCTCCAAGGTACTATTGAACATTCTTTTTTAAATTTATATTTGATCCCACGCGATCACTAGATATACAATTTTGACAGACTGATGGTGAACAAAGTCTATATCACTTTGGTGTCCGTCTTCTCTTAATCTATGAAAGTCACATTTTGTACTTTTAAGGTACAGAACCTTGAAAAGATAAATAGCTGAAAATAAGCTTATATCTTACACCTACATATAAAGGGTATTCAGTTTTAAACGGGCTTATGCATCCTGCATTGTTGTTTATCTCATTATTCTTAATAGAATACCAAAACGTTACGTCGATTAATTTAAACGTGTATTCAACAGCAGTATATTAATATACTTTAAAATGAAAACTGTGATATACTCGATGAGTTCAATTAACTAAATGAGCATTACAATACATTTATTTTATAGTAAATGTTTACAAAAATGGACATATTTTTTTTAAAAGCTTTTAGATCTTGATCAATTAATATTTCTTCAATTCTAATTTTGTTTTGCCTTTTTATTCCCAGTCATTAAAACTTAGTGTTAGCTTATGTTTACGTCATTTATAGTAAATATAAAAATATTTATGTACATTTCTAGTACATATATAATGTACAAAAATACAATAAAGTGGAAAAGCTTCTAACAGTATGGATTATAAGTTTGATCCTTATTTGGTGAATAATCGAATTATTTTATTTTTTTCACACTGGTAAAACAAAAAAAATGGCAATATAATTCAACACGCATGATTTTAGAAACTGGTAAGGGCTTAAGATTTTACTGTCCACATCCCCAGTCGGCAGAAGCTTGACACTGACCAAGAACGCGTAAAAAATCGTACTAAATGGTAATCAAGATAAATCATACAGGAAAATCTCTGTACTTAATCAGTCAAAAAACTTGTCAAATTTTGATTAATTTCTTTTCAGTATACTTTCTAACTAAAAATTCACTTCTTTTTGATACTCTTCAGTGCGATTAGAGTTTTATGATATGTAACTTTAATAACAGGCGATAATTTGATGGTGATATTGTGTAAAAGATGTATAATTTAAAATTCTTCACCGCCTTTCAAATTTATGAAGGAGATAAAAATTAAATAAACCAATCCGAAAAGTTTTTAAGCATACGTTAAATGGTGAATGTTTTATAATAAACTTATGTGGAGATTTAATTGACTCCTCAAGCGCATCCATGAACTTAGTTCATAATTGGATGCCAAGTGTACGCTAACGAGGGCCATGCATGCCAAAACGCGAGTCGAATTTTCTAGAAATTTTAGTGAATGCAAACATGGATCGTGATATAAGGATACTATTAAACATCCGTCCCACTTGAAGCGTTTTCAATAGGAGATATATCTACATATATCTAGTGCATATAATGTTTATTCTGACTCTATTTAAAAATATATAATAACATGACATTTTAAAATATTTTACTATATGGATTTGTAATTGACAAAAAATCAATGGTTGAATTATATTATTATATATTAATTATATAATTTAACTCAACAGAAATAGCATTTAACTAGTATTTGTAATACAACGGAAGGTAACTTATATAATTTTATATTAAAAGGAATAAACGTTTCAAGACTATACCACCAAACGAAACCTAGGGTTGGAATACCAAATCAAACAAGCTATCTAATAGCAACAATTATTAACAATTTGTTTCAGTTCTGTTATAATATTAACAAACGTTAATACTATAACAGAACTGAAACAAATTAATATCCACTTACTTCTTTGAATCCCTTGGCGTAAAAAATATCCAATCAAATATTTTTCCACTTGCAGTCGGCAAAATATTTTATAGACTTAGTAAGGCCGGCATGTAAAAAAGGCAAAAAAAGTTTTGCATTCATCCGCTACCGGAGCTTAGCCTAGTTAACTTTGAGTGGTTTAACTTTAATCTACTTTAAGTTGAGATCAACCTGGATCACCTTTATTTTTTATTTCAATTTTCCTTTACTTCTCTAGTTAATAAGTAGCCTTTGATCTACAAAGAATTACTTGTAGTTCGCTACAGAGAAGCAGAGGTAGAAAACTTCTACTTGTTGTGTTGAGTTCGCTTGAGTTTGTTTTTAATGTAGAAGTTACATTTATTACTACAACTAAATGTTATATTATTTATTACGTATACGTATATTTCTCATTGAAATAGTAAAAAGAGCACAAAGTATTTTTTATTAATCCATAAGTATACTTATAACATTCTCAGTTTTTTTTTTTAGCTTTACGTTGTATCCCACGAGTACCATGCACGAGGCAGGGTAGGCAGAGGGAACCTGGGAACCTAGTGTTAAGACACTACGTTCCACTTCCGTTCCCCACTTTCCGCCGAATTTGAGGCATTGCGTGTTGAGAGGCGAAACTCAACGCCCGGCTTGGCTTATTACCAAAGCGAAGAAATGAAACATTAAATATTTAAATTGAAAATATTAAATATTTCATTCTCCGACTGGGGATCGAACCCAGAACCTGTCGGTTATAGTCACACGCTTGTGCCGCTGCGCCACGACAGGCCTCATTTTTTTATTAATCCATAAGCATACTTATAACATTCTCAGTATTTAAAAAAAATATTTATTAAACTTATTATTTTTCTACGTTAAATTCGTTGTTTAAAATTACTCAATACATCAAATTATGTATTCCTTCCAAGACAACCACTGTCTCCGACAAAAACGAGAAATCTTTTGTTTCATAAAAAAGTAATTATTTTATTAGAAGACAAAAAGCAAATAGGTTCTGCAAAGTTAGCCTTCATTAAGACGTTAAGCGAAGTCGAAACTTGGGTCAGGAAATTGAGCAATTTTGGCATTATATAGCGTGAGCCTCTGATAGCATTTGCGAGCAAAAACAAATGATTTTCAATCTAATTACGCAACAAAGGAACATTAATGATGTTCCATTTTATCATGTGGGTCGTTATTTCTTATTATATTTTTCGTTATTATAATATTTTCTCTACTCGTTAATAAATTACAAATTAATATGTTATTAATTGTTGCTTATAATTAAAATTAAAATAACATACTGTTTAAATATGTATATTAAAATAAAAGTTATAAAATACATTATAGTATGATTCTATACAGTATTGCTAGTGCAATACTGTATAGAATCATACTATATTGTATTACCACTACTTTTTATATATTAATTATTTAGATAACATATTCAGTTAATAAATCTGAATCATTATTTATTATGTTTATTTAAAAAAAATACAGTAACGTGATCATTAAATGTATTAAAATAAATAAAAGTTAAATGAATAGTTAAGTAAATAGAACGATTCCATATGGAGTCGCTAGTACTGTTTAACAGACAATTATACATTATGTGTAAATTTGTCTGTGTTTTATACTATACACAATGCAGATCCACAATATAATAATACCTCGTATACAAAATGAAAAACTTAACTTAGCTTCACGCTGTAGCCCGCTCATGGCAGGGTAGGCAGAGGGAACTTGGTAACCTAGTGTTAAGACACTCCGCTCCACCGTTTCCGCCGAATTTGAGGCATTTCGTGGTGAGTGGCGGAACTCAACGCCTCACTTTACCATGTTACAAGAGCGAAGAAATAAACATAAAATATTTAATTTGAAAATATTACATATTTCATTACCTCGAGTGGGGATCGAATCCACAACCTGTCGATTTCAGTCACGACAGGCGCGTAGAGACAGGAAAAAAACAACTATTCAACAACAGTAAAAGAAATTGTTCATAGCAACTAGTTCTAGTTTTATATGATATACAAAATTAGTAATCAGCCAAAACCAAAGTTAAGTCACAAGGGTATGAGTGTAACCGACGGGATGTGGGTTCGATTCCCACTCGAAGAAGTGAAATATTTAATGTTTTCTATTTAAATAGTTAATGTTTTCATTTCTTCGTTCTGGTAAAAAGGCAAAACGCGGCGTTGAGTTCCGCCACTGAACACGCAATACCTCAAATTCGGCGGAAAGTAGGGAACGGAAGTGGAACGGAGTATCTTGACACTAGACTTATAAGTTCCCTTTGCCTGATGTGCGGGATACAGCATGAAGCTGAGCCAAAATTAAGTCCAAATATTATACTTATATTGTTGTTTATACGAGTACTTAATTAAAATACAAAAGTAAATTAACCGTCAAACTCTATTTGGGGTGCGCGGTGGACTACATCAGCCGTGCATCTACTATAAAAGCAAATATACGCAGTAATTGCAATAATAAAGGCGAAATTAATTAGAATATTCTCGTGAAAACATAAATAATGGGACAGATAGCAGTATTGCGTTGAACAAAATTTCAATTATATCAGCGTAGCGCGAAGCAACGCTCCCGCCTTCAGTTTCTGTTTACATTTTGTTAAGGGAATGAGAATTTAAAACGAAATTTCTCAGCTGCAAAGGTAATGTAATGTCGCGACATCTGTTTTAGGCTGTACTTTCGTAACGAATAGTAATCACGCAAGCGTAATATTAATTAATATTTACGTAAAACATGGCATTTATTTAATACATTAGTCGTACGATGCCGATGGTTGAACTAACTGAACTGAAAACAGTAGTCAATTCAACCTTTTGCCCAATACATTGTTGAATATTGATTTTATTAAATAGTGCCTATCCAGACCAGAACAGATTACTAGACGTTTAATAAATATAGATAAAAATAAGGCTTTTGTGTTCCTCTGACTGACATGAACATATAATTTTATACTCAAATTAAATGCGTATAAAAATTCTGGGCGTAGCAGGATTTGAATCCGCGCCTCTTGGTCCGACCGTCCAACTAAGCTATACGTTCTTATCAAGCTACGTTGAAATTCATATACGCTTGTTACAACTTATTTATGTTGTTAGCATCCCTCGCGGGTTCAAATTCTACAACGAGTACGTTCAAATTTTTTATACGCTTTTAAATTTAGTATTTTTTTCCTAATTTCGGAATAACACTTCAAAAATATTAAAAATATTGTTTCTTAATGTGGTATAAGCTGAAATTATCACTATTTTAGCTCATATTCGTATCACATTAGTAACTAGGCCATAACCACTTAGTTGATTCCTGCTTAGAATAGCCTGGCGGTGTCGTAAGAGGCGACTAAAGTACGTGTAAGAGAGTATTTTTCCCATCGCCAAAGCACAAGCTAAATAATGTTTAATTTTATCCATTTAATCTATTCAGAACTGTGTTATAGAAACAAACTCCACTTAAACAAATAAAAAAGTGGTATTTGATATTCATCATCTTGCCACATCGTAAAACCTTTTCCTGCCTTTCCATATAAAAATATTAGATACATTGCATGTTTCGTGAGATACTACGTCTCCTACGACAGAGGAAATAAAAATTATTATTAAGATTTATCGCCTGATGATTTAAATTTAATGCCTTTGAGTCCTGTCATGGGACTGAGGCACAAGTATGCCATTGTAAACGTGAAAATTGTGACTTCATATGCTTACACGAGGAAATGAATTGTTTTTATGAAAAAAACAAGGCTAACGAGCGTATAGAATACCTGATGGCAAGTGATTACAGCTGCTCACGGCCCCGTATAATGGCAGAAGAGCTGCAGGTACCAGGTTTTAAAAAAGGAGGTAGATATGCTATTTGAGTCCATGTTATATCGACTCAGAAACACTGCCGCAGTAGGTTATTCCACGGTTATGTGGCGCATGGAATAAATCTAGTGCGCATCCCACCGTAGTAGAATGCCACGTATTCAGGTGACATGGATGGTATTTGAGGTTTTGATGTTCTGTATGGTTAAAAAATTCGACTACTGGCATCAGGTCAAATATTTCTCCAGACGATTCTCCACTCTTCACGATTAATGCGGTAGATACGTACAGCGAGAAAAGTGGGCATCTTTCAGAAGTGAGTAAATCTTAATGAGAATATAGTGTCTTAGTACTAGCTTCCCAATTTTCTTCTGCCTACATTCGCGGGATAAAGCGCATTTGCGGGACGGGCTGCGAACCGCAGCAGCTAAAAAAAATATACACTGAAGCATTAAGTTGGAACTTAATCTACAAACATTCAAATTCAAAACAACCTGTTACTTATTAAATTTGTCATTATGATATACCAATTCTGAACCATGATCAAACAAAAACAATTACATTTATATAGCTAGTTCCGTAAATAAGTTATAATAAACTAAGTTTATTTACTTGTTTCTCCTGAAAAAGGGATTCAATTAAAGGGGACAATGAAAGTGATGACGAGAGTTTTCCGATGTCACGTCCGTAGATCGTTAAAAGTTTTTCCCAAAGCTGTTACACTTTTTTGTTTCAAATCAAATCTAAAAGTTACTAGGTTTATTTGTGAAATATCAGATATATTTATAGATACAAATTGTGTGCAAGTATTACTAGATGGTGAATTTAATTTATAAAGCCAAGGCGCAATAGTACATCTTGTGACTGTAAGTTAGATGAATGATTCCTTATCTCTATTAATAAAATAAAAAAATATACATTAAATAGGTTTCTACATTCTTAAAGTGCACAACTGTAGAAACCTGTAGAAATAACTACTTGAGATTGTGATTTTCATTACACCTATTGTACGAAGTAAAAATTAAGAACCATTTCAATAACTAGCAGTTACTAGATTATTCTTATAAGCAATAATTTTAAGTGACTAAGGATGTAATGCATTGTTTAAAGTACTACTACTAGAATTTTATATCTAAACAAAAATATGATAGCCTATGATACTTGTTTCCAATTACTTTACTAACTAATTAATTACTTGTTTTTCTCTAACGTAACATCAGCATACTTTTTACTTAATGAAGCGAATAAAGTACGACCACTTATAAGTCTAGGGTTGGCACAAAATTTAGATTCCTGATATTGAAACTAATAAGATATTAGTTCTTAATCAATATAACATAACATATAGCTCACAGCTTAATTTTATTTATACTTATTAGTTTAAAAAGTTGTTAAAAGGGTTCATAATATCACAGAAAATCTAATTTCTTTTTCACATATCTATTAAAAAAATATTCATGTAGGTATATAAAAAAATATTTGTCATTTAATTGGAATCAACCGCAGCACTTTAGTTGAATTTCGTATATGAGAAATATTTTTCCAAATATATAGTGTAAAATTTTGTTTTATTCACTTTTGTATCATTTACTTTGGCATAGATAGGATTTATATATGAAATAGTTCTTCAGCTTTATTTATTTAATGATAGTCTCTTTACTAAATAATATTTAATAAATAATTAATATACAAATTATAAACTACTTACTAAATAATTATTGTATTATCATCCAAATTGTAAATGTTGTGGGTTTGATGCCCATTCGGGGGACGAAATTTTCAACATTTTCAGGTCCTTGCTCTGATAAAAAGGTAAAGCGCCAAATTAAGTTCCGCCGCTCAACAGGCAAAGCCTCGAAAATACAGCAGAAAGTGTGGAATGGATTGTCTTCACACTAGGTGCCCAGGTTTCCTCTGCCTACTTTGCTATGTGCTTGATACTGCGTGATATCAATACATCTTATTTTCGTATATTATATACTAATTTCCCTGTATTGCCAGCCCTGCTTCGAATACCAATTTCTAAATGAGCTGTTTTCTCGTGAGTCCCACTGTTTTTCTACCATTTTAACGTAAAAATCCTGATAATTCGGCCGATTTGGCAATATCAATGCATGAAAGTCGTTTCTTGCCAATTCGCATGAAAAGAATCTATATATGTGTAAATTTAGTGGTGGCTTGCTCATAAAATTAAATTGAAGTTTTATTTATTTTATTTACATTACAGAAATTATTCGTGAATACTTATTTTATGAAAAAGTATTTTTATGTATGTGTATTTTGTGGAAACTTAGTACATACGCTTGTATTTAAACAAAAAAACATATTTTTTACATAACATCTTAAGCCTTTTATATTTTTATAATTTCTTATGCGTAGGAAAACTTAATCATAAATACCTGGATGTCCGAACTTTGATCAGTGGTTTTAATGGTAAATCATGTTTTATTTGGAAATTATATAAAATAATCAGACTGGAGACGTCTGGACTCGAACCTAGTACTTCTGTGACTGAAACCGTCCGATTTCCCTCCGGAGCTGCTATAACTTTGTGTTTGTATTTCCTGAAAACTCGAAGAATACAACATTTTCTGAAAACGATCCCTAGGTAGATCAATTTATCGCCCCGAAACACCCTACCAACCAAATTTTATGAAAATTGTTGGAGCCATTTCCGAGATTCAGAAACTCTTACATTATATGTTCAGAATTGCTCATTTAAAGTAAAAAAATAAGATAAAATTAACTTAAGACTTTTGTTGTAACTAGGCAATGTTTAATAATTTGCTTGCTCTAAATATACTCAGAGTCGATCAAATTAGAATCAATCGACGTAGCCTACTTTTTTGTTATATCGATAAGTTACAAAAGATAAACGGATAGCTATCAATACGTGTATAGCACACTTTATTTTCTGGACACTTATCTCTTCACAGATGAACCAATACATAAAGACATAAGTAAAACTAAGTTGTAAAATTTTACATTATTTTAGTATTTGCATCTATAAAGCAAACTCAAATTTGGTAGCATCACATTTGGTTTAAATTACAAACTTCCAACTTTTTATAAGCGTTGTTAAATAAATTTATAACAAGGTCTCGCCCAAGGACAAATGCAAACCGCCATGAAATTAACAAAGCTACACGGCTCTCGTTTCACCGGACAGCGTTTAACGGTTGATGACAGCCCACGGGCAATGCTTTCAAACAAAGGACTACTGTAAACTGGACCGCAAGGGAGACAACGTGTGGTACAAGCAATAACGTAGAAGAAAATCACGTTATAATATTTTCTCTAATATTGTTCGGAATATGTTGTATTAAATAAATATATAATTTAATAGTCCTTTATAAAACACTCTAAAATAGAAGTTCATTATCATTAAAGAATATTGTTTATTTATATAATCCAAACACGAGTGAAGAATATACATATTATTAGTTATAGAATAAAAAGTTGTGCCGCTTCACTATCACTAGTACTTGCAGCATGGCACAACTTAGGAGCCTAGTGTTAAAACACTCCGTTCTCATTACGACTTTTGTTTCCCACTTTTCACTGATTTCGAAGCATTGTATATTAATTAGCGAAACTTAGCGCCGCGCTTTACCTTTTTTGCATAGCAAAGTATTGAAAATATGACTCGAGTGGGGATCGAACCTACAAACTACCGCGCTTACAACGCACGCTTGTGTTCATCCGTCACGATGGACTTCTTTTAATTTTATTTCACATTTTCAGTGCTTATGATAATATTGTCACATCTTAAACTTCCGCTTCCGCTTCCGCTTGTACACCGGGCAGCTTGACACCACAACGACGAAGCCACACCTGGTGGAATTTTACCGCGGTCATGAGAAAGTTTTATGAGTAAAAGCTGTATTGTTAGGGAAATTAATGTTTTACGACGTATAAATACTTCTCTATATCCTTTCCTAAAGTTCTTTTAATTGGTGATTTCTCTGAAATAATGATTTTACTCTGAAATAACGACGTTTTTAAATATACATATATGTCCTTGTTATCCACAATTTGATAATTAATTTAATTGAAATAAATTTAGTACAAACTGATCTTTTTACTATTTAACGAACCTCCACAGGCTATTGCAACGTGACAATTCAAATTAAAAAGTTCATTTTGTACAAATAACAGTTTTAACGTTAAATTGCCTTTAATATAGGTCAACTGAAACATTCATTAATTACAGTGTCATAATGGCGATTAAATTTCACGGATGAGGAATGACACGACGAGTCGCCTCGTAAATACATCAGCGGCACACCGCAGCTCACAAACTTATGCGCCACAATATACAATAAATTATAACGTAACACTAAATAACATATTAACTTCAGTGTATTACCATAATTCCCAAAAAAATATAGGATGTCTATACTTTTGTTCAAAAATGTCACAAATATGTAGACTTACTCACACACTCATTTTCACATTGTATCCCGCCCAGCAGGGTAGGCAGAGGAACTTAGGAACCTAGTGTTAAGACCCTCCGTTCCACTTCCGTTCCCCACCTTCCGCCGAATTTGAGGCATTGCGTGTTGATTTGCGGAATTCAACACCGTGTTTTTGCCCTGTACTAGAGCGAAGAAAAGAAAACATTAAATATTTAAATTGAAAATGTTGTGAGGAACGAAACGGAGTGTCTTAACATTAGGTTCCCAAGTTCCCTCTGTGTACCTTTTTCATTTTAATATGTTTTATTGTTTCATAGCAATAAACTTCTTTATGTAAGAAAAAAAGATATTACATATTTTGTATGTAATGTAAAACGCCATTTACGAATGGTTTAAAGATGATATCAGATGTTAAATTCATATCAACAATTTTATAATAACGTAATATCATTTATTCAATAAGATAAGTTTTTATATAACCAATTTTCTATAACTAACAAGAATTCCAATTACAATTTTAACATGGTTAAAGCTTGCCGCGTAAAATAAAATCGTTAAATATTTATACCCTCATTGAACAGTTGGACAGTGGACATTGCCAGATCGATATCTTTGAAGCAAAAAATCTTTCAAAACTTATTAATAAGCAATGTTTAATGTATAAAAATATAAAATCGAGCTATCTCAGCGATAGCTTATATTATTCCACTATAAATAGAAGGGTAGTAAGCGAATTAAGTTAGAATAAATCTGTACGACTTACTCTTTTCAGGATACTTAAACGCAGTATTATTGGCAAAGCAGGTGGCAGCATGATCTTTCAATATGGCACCGTTGTGTCGTTATTGGCAATAGCAACACATTTCGTTCATGTGTTATAGAATTTATTACAAATCGAAAGTATTCCGATTATTGGAAGCGTTTGTAAAAGTATGTATCAAGTCACTTACTTTTAAATTTGCTTTTTGCTCTTGAAAGGGCCTTAACAAATTCGACCTACGTAGTCAGATAAGTTCCAGTTACTTTTTATATTTAAAAATGAGAAATTACATGTAGACACCATAAAAAATATTTTCTTTATAAAAATGCCGTAGTAACTCGATTTAAACACTTGTATGCTACTAAAATCAACGTAAGTAAACCAAAAAACCGAAGCCGAATAAATTATAAACATTCACTTTAACTAGTACAATCTTTTTTTTCCATTCCAAAGCAAAAGAATCTACTTGAATCTGTTAAGCAAAGTCTATTCGACGAATTATACAATAAGTAATTCCCACTTCGCATTTCAAATTGCTAGAGCCATGTAAAATACTTATTTGAAACGTTACCCACTTTTAAATTACTTAACGACTATACTAGTGTGTTTTAAGATATTTCATAACACCTAGCTTTTCTTAAGGTGTTTAACTTTTAAGTTACCTTAGCGCTAAGTACTTACTTTAAATGTGCTTAGTACAATATTATATATCCTGCTATAATATACACTTCATATATTACGTTTGAAAAACATAAAAGGTTTTGAATAAGGTTATGATGTATAGAATGATTCATAAATATTGGGGCAAAATTATATTTCATAAAAAAATAAATGTTCCAACTAAAATAATGGTAATTTATTCAATTAATAACAGTATTAAATAAATACTGAAAATTACAATGCATAGATTAAAGATAAAATAACTTCCTTATATTCTAAGAAATTATGACTCGACCTCATTGTGCATTTTTATACCTTAAAGGGCAGTGGATATTTTGTTTAATATTGTCGCTTGTAATAAGTAAATAGCTGTACGGACGCGAAAAAAGGAATATTTTAACACTGCATTCCCTATGCTTCCTCTAAAGTACAGAATTCCTTGAAAACATTACTTAATCAGTACATAATGTATTGTAAAACATAAGCAGTATAAAGCTAACATGCTAATTAGTGTTTCTTATAGTAATTGAATTGTCGTGAAACAATAGAAGTAACCGAGTATTTGCATACAGAGGCTCATTGCAGTCGTGTAATTACATCTTATAAGTTTATTAAGTTAATTGCGAGTGGACAAGCAAGTTGCTATCATTGTAAACATTAAAAGTTATTTTTATTTATTTAATTACGCTGACGGAGCTTAAACTATGTCTGAACTATTAAGATGTCTGTGTAATATCGTCGCAAGCAATTCGTAGGAACTTCACTAATTGATATTAAATTATCTGAACTTGGGAACCTGATGTATCAGTACCAGCCGACGTTTGTGGCGTTATTAGGCTTATCCAAGCACAAGGTGCACTGCTTGGATGGACTGTTTTTCCCCCTAGTTCGTAGAAAGTTAGAGGATGGTCGTCGTACAGAATTTAAATGCTAAAGCTTATGAGTTTGATTCTTACTAGAGGAACTGAATTATTTAAAATTTTTATTTAATTAGTGTTCATTTCTTAGCTCTAGTAACGAGGCAAAGCACGGCGTTGATTCAACACTAGTCTAGTAGCCGAGGACTTTACGTGTACGTTTAACCGTTGACACCCTAACCTCCTCGTACCTCGAAACTCAGGCGTTGGCCTGAGGGAGATCTTCTCTACTAACGACAGTTAATGCCTTCCGTCCGAGACATTGGGACAGGCACTTCGTTGCCATGGTCTGCCTATCTATCTCCGGTGGCTATTAAACTTGACTACTTGCAAGATAGAGTGGCCCTATGGACGGAGAAAGACAGATACATCTATCATCAAATAATGAGAAAGGGATGGGGCACTCTGTGCATTTAGGGGCAGAAAGTGGAAATACAAGCGCAGTTGATTTCATCCGAGATAGTATTTCTATCGGTGCCTATTCCTGAATAATTGATGGTCTTACTTATCTTTTATCACATCACACTTATCTTTTATTGAAGTTCCTGAATACCGCTGAAACCCTCGGTAGGCTACTCACAAATGCCGGAGGCACTTTCCATTGGGTAAGCATTGCATGTCGAGTAACGGATCTCAACGCCACGCTTTGCCTTTTATCAAAGAAATTAAAATATTTAATAAAAAAACATAAAGCCTGTAGTGGCGCGGCGGCACAAGCGTGTGACTGTAAATGACAGGTTGTGGGTTCGATCCCCACTAGAGAATATGAAATATTTAATATTTTTAAATTAAATATTTTATACCTACTAAACATATTGTCGGAATTGTCTTCGCGTTTAAATAAGTGTTGTTTATCGAAGCAGTAGTCAAACTCTAATTAAATATAATGCAATTTTAATTATAAATTTATAACCAAAAATATTCAATTACTTTTTTGGACCATAGGAAACATATTAATGTCACGTGAATTAGAATTTTAATTTGATTAAATAAATCATTAGATGTTACAATACCCACGAGAGTATCTGTTGATCAACAAGAAGCTCAGTCAACTATTCGCTAGCGTTGAACAAAGGACAAAAATAAAATATGAGCCACAAAGCGTTCTTGTGGTCGCTTTGTATCGCTTTCAATCTACGTTATGAAAGCATGTAACCGGCCTTCAAAGCAATACGCTGAAAGCATAATAAGTATTAAGTAATCATATATTTATAGTATGTATATTTATCTTTATGTAATGTAAAGCAATTATTATTTCAATATTTTTAAATCACGATGTGACATAAAGGCGATGGTCGTAGGTTCATTTCCTACTCAGAATATTTTTTTTTTTCAACAAACTAAAACGCAGAAGGTGAACTTCGAGAACACAGCATCGATGGGGATAGAGGAATGTCTTGTAAAACATATAAGGTTAACCCAGAGAGCTTATATAAAATCGTTGATGATAGTGGCGAGATACTGAGAGACTGTGGCGGTAAACGCTCCGTTCTCTTTGGCTACCCCACTAAGAACTAAGCGTAAATCCAACAACAACTGTTTTTGTTCACGTTTATTCAAGTATACCATTACTTTTTCTCCTTATAAATTATAGTATCGTAATAGTAGATACTCTTGACGTACAATCACAAACCGGTGAAAATGAAAGTGTCTCTCTGTCAAGTTATCTTCGTCTATCTTCAAGTAAGAGTTAAACATTAAAGATAATGAATCAAGTTCAATAAACAATTTACTAAGCACATGTTACGAACATCTTTGCTCAAAATTAAACCATTATAATATTTTGTAAGTCACTATTTTGTAATATATATAAGGCTACTCGGGCGATGGATATATATTCTTGGCTAGCGCGGCTATGTACACTGTTCATACTCTACCTTGACTATTTGAATAAATAATTGTTTAATCAAATATAATTAATTTAATTTTAATTATAAATGTGGTTAAGACTTATTTAACATTGCATGTGCCATATATTGGGCTGGAGCAGTCAAGGCGAATGTATATGCATTAAAGCCTACACCTGTGGTCGCAAAATGAAAGTGTCTCTCTTTCAAGTTATCTTCGTCTATCTTCAAGTAAGAGTTAAACATTAAAGATAATGAATCAAGTTCAATAAACAATTTACTAAGCACATGTTACGTCCAACTTTCCAATGAACAAAACTAAACTATTTTGTAAGTCACAGTCAAGTCAGTATATATATATATATATATATATATATATATATATATATTATATATATATATATATATATATATATATATATATATATATATATATATATATATATATATATATGTAAACTTCGAGAACACAGCATCGATGATGCTAGAGGAATGTCTTGTAAAAAATATAAGGTTAACCCAGACAGCTTATATACAATCGTTGATGATAGTGGCGAGATACTAAGAGACTGTGGCAGTAAACGCTCCGTTCTCTTTGGCTACCCCACTAAGAACTAAGCGTAAATCCAACAACAACTGCTTTTGTTCACGTTTATTCAAGTATACCATTAGTTATTCTCCTTATAAATTATAGTATGGTAATAGTAGATACTCTTGACATACAATCACAAACCGGTGAAAATGAAAGTGTTTCTCTTTCAAGTTATCTTCGTCTATTTTCAAGTAAGAGTTAAACATTAAAGATAATGAATCAAGTTCAATAAACAATTTACTAAGCACATGTTACGAACATCTTTGCTCAAAATTAAACCATTATAATATTTTGTAAGTCACTATTTTGTAATATATATAAGGCTACTCGGGCGATGGATATATATTCTTGGCTAGCGCGGCTATGTACACTGTTCATACTCTACCTTGACTATTTGAATAAATAATTGTTTAATCAAATATAATTAATTTAATTTTAATTATAAATGTGGTTAAGACTTATTTAACATTGCATGTGCCATATATTGGGCTGGAGCAGTCAAGGCGAATGTATATGCATTAAAGCCTACACCTGTGGTCGCAAAATGAAAGTGTCTCTCTTTCAAGTTATCTTCGTCTATCTTCAAGTAAGAGTTAAACATTAAAGATAATGAATCAAGTTCAATAAACAATTTACTAAGCACATGTTACGTCCAACTTTCCAATGAACAAAACTAAACTATTTTGTAAGTCACAGTCAAGTCAGTATATATATATATATATATATATATATATATATATATATATATATATATATATATATATATATATATATATATATATATATATATATATATATATATATATATATATATATATATATATATATATATATATATATATATATATATATAATATATATATATATATATATATATATATATATATATATATATATATATATATATATATATATATATATATATATATATATATATATATATATATATATATATATATATATATATATATATATATATATATATATATATATATATATATATATATATATATATATATATATATATATATATATATATATATATATATATATATATATATATATATATATATATATATATATATTTATATATATATATATATATATATATATATATATAAAGAAAATATGCAAATATATTGCACTTAAATTATACTTATGCAACCTATTGTTTTTATAAAACCCTTTAATTTAGAAATATAAATAATATGTATTTGAAAAAAACATTTCATAATATTTAATTCTTATATAATTTTAATATTATGATTTTAAATGGATTGAGTTCATATTCGCTAATGAATATCAGCTATGACTAGAATGCGTAAACTAGAACTAGGCTTTATATGTGATATGCCACTTTTAACTTTTGTTCTGTACTTTAATAAAAAAGTATAGCTGCAAAATAGTGACTTACAAAATATTATAGTTTAGTTTTATTCATTGCAAATATATATATATATATATATATATATATATATATATATATATATATATATATATATATATATATATATATATATATATATATATATATATATATATATATATATATATATATATATATACATGTATATTATTAAAACACAAGACAGTGACTTTTGTTCGTTATAATAAATGAATGAAGTCTATCGAGTCTCCTTAAAGCAGGCAAATACTACTTCTACGAAACACGCTGTCTAAATAGAAAACATATAAATGATAAATATGTTTTTATATCAATAGATATTTATGTTTTTGTTGCAGGTATACTTTTTATGACAAGCTACGTTGCTACTTCATTATTTATACCTAGAGGCGCTACTAGAGCAACTGAAAGTAAAAATTAATAAAGATAATGAGCACCATCAAAGTAAATTTGCCCTTTATACTAAACTGTCTTGCGGCTATTTAACTAACACGCGCTTAGACTGACGACTCACAAAGAAAATTAGTGAAATCTTTGTAGTCCACAACAATTATAATTTCTAATAATAAATCTTTTAAATTAAAAAATAATAATTAAGTTTTTAGATGTTTTATTTTTATATCTTTATTTAAACATATATTGCAAAATAACAGTTAATAATCTGTTACTACACTTGCTACACTAATGATTTGAATCTACACTTAAGTAGTAAGCACTGCTCTGAGCTGCAACTTTAAACGCAACGCAGTGAAACCGGTACCTGCAAAGTGGAATGTTAAATAGTATAACAATAAAACAAAAGTATAATAAAATAGGCCTTTATAATTTTTTATTTATTAATTACTCTACCAAGTTATTGAGACAATTAAAATTAACACCATTTTAAAAACATTTCTCATAAAATTCGTATGATTTAGAAAATAAAAAGTAAAACGTCTTATTTTAAGTAATTAAAAAATAACAATTCTGTAAAATATATTTATTTTTTCTAATTTGTAAATCTACCTTCAACTGTGAAGCAACTTAGAAAGTAATTTCCCTTACACAAAGTAGTTTGCTCGTAGAATTAAAGTAAAATAATAACACGCTACAAACATGCAATTTAAAATATATTAAGTAAACAAAAGACTCGTATAAGTCTTCACGTTAGGTTCTTCAAAGTTTTACCTACAGTTCACCGTCTACCGTCAACCTTTTCAAATAATCCCTGAAACGCAACACAAAGTATTTAAAAATGTTACGAACATTTAATTATATTTTAGCAGATCGAGTTAAAACTTTTCAAACTCATTTTTTCGTTATGAGTTTTTGAGGGAGGTGCGGAGGGCATCAAAGTGAATTAGCGAATGTTGTCTAGGGGCTTCCGTTTGTAAGCCGCTTTGAACTTTGACTTGCAGGAACTCCGTGAATTGTGCCAAAACGTTAGGCGTTTTATTTTGATTTTACTTTAAATGTGTGCCGCTTTTTAATATATTATTATGAATAAAAAGTGTCATGAGCATACAAATACATTGCAGGTACATTTTTTAGAATCGAGAGTCCGCTGAGGCTTTCAAATCATTAAAATTATTATGTATATACAATTATAATAAAACTTTAGAACATAACAATTTTGTAATGGAACATACAAGTCGGAAACCTCCATGTTACAAATGGATCACTGTTAGCCGTGTCATCAATTCCTAATCATTCTACTCTAGAACTTATTTGTGACGGTTATATATAATACTGCACGGGCGATGGATATATAATCTAGGCTAGCGCGGCTCTGTACATTTTTCGTACTCTACCTTGACTATTTGAATAACTAATTGTTTAGTCAAATAATCATTATTTTAATTTTAATTATAAATGTGGTTAAGATTTATTTATAATTACTTATTTTTTAAATTATATACTTATTTATTAAATTATTCATTAAATTATATTGGGCTGGAGCAGTGAAGGCGAATGTTTATGCATTGTAAAGCCTACACCTGTGGTCCCAGACACTGGTCCAAGCTATAATGTAAGATCATGAATGAAGAAACTTTTAAGTACCAGAACTTTATTCTTTATTCTATTATATATATTTTTATTATTATTATAACAAATCTGACCTACTTAGTTTGTAGAAAAAGGCTAAAAAAACCACGTGGGGTCTTATAAATGCTGTTTCTGTTATATCATCTAAATCTAAATTAATATTATAGAACATTATAAGACATCAGTTGTAGAACAACATCTAGACGTAAATTTTAAAAGCTGTAAATTACTAATACTTACCTACTAATATTTTCTGGCAATTTATATTATAGAAATTTACAAACTTTAAGTAATTTAAGATTAGGCGATTTCAAAGAGGTACATAATAAAATCCCGTTAGGATAAAATATATTTTTTAGCTTCACGCTGTACTCACATGTGCCCGGAGGTAGGCAGAGGGAAGATAGGAATGTTCTGACATTGCGTTGTGTTCCACACTTGGAGGTGTTTTGTTTTGAGTGGCGAAACTCGACGCCGCGCTTTATCTTGTTGAAAGAGTGAAGAAATAAAATATTAAATACTTGGTTTCCACGAAAGGGGACCGAACCCACAACCTGTTGGCTTTACAATTACACGGTGATGCTCCACGATATACGTTTCTATTTTTTTTTTCTTTTTTTGATTATATTTCGACATGTATGCATGGGAATGGAGACCTCCCTCTACCACATATTCGGGAACGAACAGCTACAGTTGTAGATCAAAAAATAGAATTGTAGTATAATATTAAAAAAAATATTGAGTACTCTTATCTCTTTATAACATATAAGCTTCTATTGTTAAATATGCTTTTTGTATCTTTACGTGCTTATTAACTGAATGCTTCATTTATTTTATCTTTCTCTACGTTAGATAATGTACAGTCAACTAACTTACAGTATGTAAACTCCGCGCGGTAGCTGAATTTCACAATTTTCATTTTGATTGCTTCACGTAAGCATCAACAATGGTTTATTTATAACTAAACTAAAAAAACCTTTAAAAAGTAAATATTAAAACTTTCCAGTTTATAAAGCAACTAACCCATTTTTGTGACAATTCAGTGAGTGTACTACTTAAAGGGGAAAAGGTGCGTGCATGCGTACTAGCACGCGTCTCAGTCAATGCAAATATAAATATTTGCCTTGGTACTTAGCAAGCTGTGAGCAATACAAATTGTTTTAAATATACAAGTATATTATGATATCTTCCAGATATATTGTAATATATCTCTCAGATATATTGCATCTATACAAAAAAAAAAAACAGTAAAAACGGAACCCATAAAAGATTTGACTGCTATATTTTGTTCGTCTGTTAAAACTATTTATCTTGATATTGCGTGAAAAATTAAAACTGAAATTAAGATTAAATAGATATTTTATATTAAGAGAAAAAAATAAATTAAGATCTACGATC
This sequence comes from Eueides isabella, assembly GCA_019049475.1. Classification (NCBI taxonomy): domain Eukaryota; kingdom Metazoa; phylum Arthropoda; class Insecta; order Lepidoptera; family Nymphalidae; genus Eueides; species Eueides isabella. The sequence continues at coordinate 8,605,665 of CM032389.1, read as the reverse complement.
ATTTGGAGCAGAGAAAAGATCAAACTTCTAAATCAACGTATTTTTTTTAGCTTCACGCTGTGTCCTGCACATGGCAGGGTAGGCGGAAGGAGCTTGTAAGCCTATTGTTAAGTCAGTCACTCCAGTCCGTTACCTATTTTTCACTGAATTTGAAGCATTTCGTGTTGAGTGATGGAACTCAACGCCGCGCTTTGCCTTGTTACTAGAGCGAAGAAATGTAAATATGTACTATTTATTTTAAAATATTTAATATTCTAAACCCACAGTCTATCGTTTACAGTCTCACGCTTGTGCCCCCGTGCCAAAACAAGTCCAAAAGTCACAATCAAATATTTATCATTTTTGCTGCGCTTTGTGCTGTTGACCAGTTTTTTTTTCGTATAAATTTATCTATATTAACCATTGTATAAAATGTGAAAATGATAAAACTATTAACACAATATACCTACTTTAGATTTCTTTTAATTATTAGTATAATGAAACGCCTGACAATTTGATTCGTTACTTTAACATGCAGTCGGCTGATGTAAACGGGTGGTTGCAAATCCGACCGATCTTCCGAATGGGCCGTATCATGTATAGTACGATACCACATAACAGCTATAGTTGTTTCTGATAAATTGGCCTGATTTATCTTAAAACCAAAGAGCACGTATCGAGCTCAACACGGATACATTGAGTAGTTATCAGATTTACAACTTAGTCATGTTCGGATTGTCTTTATGCTGTAATAAATTAAGCATTTAAATGATGTAAACGAAACATGTAACATATTGTATATTGCATAATATATAATACATTAATAACTATTGTATCAGGCCTGTCGTGGCGCAGAGGTACATACGACTATAAGTACGACAGATTTTGGATTCGATTCCCGGTCGAGTAAATGAAACTTTTATATTTTAATTTCTTCGCTCTGGTAACATCGCAAAACGCCGTGTCACTCAATATGTAACGCCTGAAATTCAGCGGAAAATGAGTAACGGAACTTCATAAAAGGAACCGAGTATAACCTGATCCTGATGACCCTGCCATATATGTGAGATATATCGTGGTGCTGAAAATTATATATAAGTGATTTATATGAAGTGATTTTTTTATTTTTTTCGGCCTATCGCAGTGCGCTACTGAATGTGGGTCTGCTTAGATCTTTACAGAGTGCCAACCATCCAGATTTTGGTCTAATCGAAAGCATCCACTAGTTACATTTTTTAATATGGTCTGCGATATCATCGGCCCAGTCCACCTGAGTATAATTTCAACTCCAAGTACTTCGCATTTCATCGTTCACTGAGCAACTATTTGTTTGTAGATTAACCCAACAGTAAGTCCCAACGTTTCGACTCCGAAGCTGATCAGTAGTAGGATGCCCCGATTAAGCACCCTAGTGTTTATATACTGTGATAGACAACTAAATGAATACGACGTATATATAAACGTATAACAACACTAATACTATTAAATGCATAGTTAATATTTGTAAGTATAATAAAAGATTCAATTGAACTAAAGAAATGATAAACTCAAGCTTACAATTTTGTTAGAACTGCGTTCTAGTGTTAGATTATGAAGCTTTTATCGCTTCTACAGTACCTTTTATAGAACTAACTGGTGGTGTTTTTACTTTTTTCAGCTTCACGCTGTATCCCGCACATGGCAGGCAATGGAAGCTTGGAAAACTAGAGTAAAGACGTTCTGTTCCCTTCCTCTTCGCTGAATTTGTGTTATTAACAATTCGACTTTGCGTGTTGAGCGGCGGAACTCAACGCCAGTTACCTTTTATTTGCCGTCATACTATTGAGATATTGTTTTTATTTTCATATTGTTACTATAATACTGTTTTATCTAGTAGTATCAAAATTGTATGTAACACATCAATATTATACTCCTCTGTCATCAACGTTGGTTGAGTGAGAGATTTTTATTAAAAATATTCATAGCCCAATTTGAATAGAAAAGACTTTGAATACATAATTTTTTGTCGATTTGGAGCTATAGAACTTTAATAATAAAATAATTTAAAACCACTGATTGTAGCAGCTGATTGTCATATAATCATAATGTACAGAAAAATCATAAAAAAATATTTGGCTCGGTTTAGACATTTTGAAAATAACAAATTTACAGGTTTATTAAGCTCAAAATATTTTTTTAACATTAAAAATAATTATCATTCACGTTTTCTTGTTACATTTTCTTAGAAATAATAAAATCACGTTAAAATTTTCCTTAATTAATAACATAGTAAGTAAGCTTAATTAAAAATTAATGAGCTTTTACGGTACAATAAGACCGAAATTAACTCACAAAATATAATGAAGTAATTAATAACATATTCATTATATTATGGGGGTTGGGGTCTATAAACATACTCGTAGATATCCTGAGAGACCTACTTGTATGAAATTTAACGAGAGTACAAATAAAGCAACAAATTTAAAACGATTTTAATTGAAGAGTCCGATAATTAAGCATGAATGTTTAAATTAATTAATGAATTTCGTGGAATCGGCGCTCCGAGAGCCCGATCTGTAGTGCTCGCAAATAACATTCTTAATTAATGTGAACAAGAACAAACGTTTTGCTATTGTGGATGTTCAAAATCGCTCGCCTTTTAAGTCTCCACTTTATTCGATCATTTAGATTGATCAAATTGAATAGAACAATGATATAACAGAAGTGAGCGCTTTATTGGTTAGACAATTTGTTTAAGAGAGCTTTATTAGATTGAGTTATTATCATACTTAATATTTTAAAAGTTATTTTACAAATGATATAACAGCAAAATATTACATAAATTACTATTACACAAAAAAAAATATATTTTGCGAATTTCTTTCTATATACAAATCAAGAAAATATTTTTAAAAAACTTATGGTAGCAACAATATATACAGTACCTTCTTAAATCTATTGACAGAATGGGAGAGTGGAGTTTTAATAATTTTAAGTTGAATTAATAGTGTTCTTTTCGGTACAGTTACTTATTGCAAAGTAAAAAAAAAATAGTCCATTAGTAAATAAATATTTATCTCATACTTTATACTCATATATTTTTAATAAATATTCATCAGACAATCTTTTAAATCACAATTACAAGATTATAAAATATACTTAAATTTAAATTATTATGATATTTTTAAGATATCTATACATCTAATGATAAAAAGTAATTTAACCAAAATCTTTACAATATATGTACGTAGGTACTTAAAAATGCGTCCTAAACACTTATCTTGTGTCTAATCACGATGTCATCGTCTTCGCGCACGCATGCATGACACGCATATTGCCATTTTATTTCATTATATCTAATAATAAAAACAACACTCTGATTTTGCACGCATGCGTAACGTGTTTTTATCATAATTATTCTCAATATCGATCGATATTTAAGATTTTCATAAGTAAACAAAAGAATAAGCGCTAAATTTACTTAAAATGCTGTCGGAAAATGATTCTATTTTTATTTATTTTTATTCATTATCAGATAAACTTTATATATACAAAGTGGACATTTATAGGATATATTCTATTTAATACCGCTGTCATCTCGTTTCTCGCATAAATTGACCCCAAAATTTCAGTGAGTGAAAAGAGAAAGTAATTCAGTCGGATATGCGTCAGCTGGGCAACATTAGTCAAGCGATGTGAGAAAATTTAATAAAAGCATTGCGTATCATTTTGTAGAGACTACTGCGCCCATACAACTTCCGAAATCATATAAGCAGAATATATATAAATATCTTCTGCTTATACGATTTTGGAAGTCATATATATTTAAAGGGATTTCATCCATGTTTCCATAAGGAAATATGGATGAAATCCCTTTAAATATATATAGATAGCCTCGCAATACGGAATTAATAATTTGGGAAGAAAGTAGAGAACGGAGTACTTTAACACTAGGTGCTTTTAACACACCTAAACATGTAGCAAAATACGTGAAACTACAAGAAGAATTGAATATATAAATAATTGAATTTAAATTTTAATAAAAAAATATGTTCCCAAAGGGCTTGTCCGGTCACTTAAGATTGCATTCCCGGTGGTTGTGGTTGGCTGCAAAGTTTGGGCGTTGGACTAGGCGCGGAGCAAGTTATTGTCTTCCCGGCTCAAGACGAGGGGCTGCCTGGTGGACCTAGCGCGGTTTAGGGCGACCGATAGTGGCGGCCGAAGTACACATTGTCTACTGCGACTCAGGTACATGCCTGCTGAGCGTGACAGTCGGGTACTGGAATCAGATCCAATCTAGCCGAGAGGCTGAGATAGACCGCAGGTCGCGTGTCGGCAAGTGAGTGCGCCTTATACAACTCCGGTGCCAACTGCAATTTGGAGTCGCTAGAATGCTGGATGGCATGCGGGTGAGCGAGCCTTACAGCTCCAGCAGCTATCTGGAATATGAGGTAGTGTGATCAAAGATTGTATTTCATCTGATTGGCGGTTGGCGGTTACGTGGGACCACTTCCCCTCGAAATACTACCACGAAAGTGGTAGGAGGTCACATTTGCCTAATGGTCCCTGCCGCTGAGATAAAACCTACCTGGTGTGACCAAAAGGTTGATACAGGGGGATAGTATAGCATACACTGTTAGTCTCGAAAGAGAAAAGAGGAGCTAGTATATATGCAAATGAATTATATAGGCACTTTGTTTTGAATGAACTATCCCAAGCTGTCTCTTACTTAAACTCTGATATTGTTGCGGTCAACACCTTGGCTAAATATTTCGTACTTTTGGTTAACCCAAATAAATCTCAAGCCATTATTATCGGTAGTAACAGGCTGAGATATATAATAAACTGGAAATTAGTATGAAGGTGTTAAAATTGAATATTATGACAAGGTACGGAACTTAGGTTTGATTATGGACAGCAGGATGTCTTGGGATGCTCATGTTAACGACGTTAGCAAACTTATACACTTCTCTGTCCATTCTCTCAAGCGTCTTCATTTTTACTTCTTCTTTTTTATTTTGCACTTACCTCGACTACGCCGATATTTGTTGTAAATGAGGAGCGACAAAATCTCCAAATATAACAAATGCTCAATATATAAAATCTTTTTTAAGTACTGTTATATATAAAACAGTTTTTGTATTTGAAACATTACTGAAAATACCGAGGTTGTCAATATGTAAGGAAGCTTAAATAATGAATTTTGGATGCAAATGCTATCAGAAATAAGAAAACGAAGAAATATGCTTTATTTCTGTATTATACCAATGGGAATTCTAAACTAAGTCGGTATGGCCCACTCACCCTCTGGGAATGTCAATAAAAATAACGACCTTGACTTTATTTATTCTGAATACATTATGCATTAACATCGTTCGTTTTAGACAAAACACAATAATAACCTTTTGATGTTTTTGTATATATTTTATACATAAAGGTATATATTATTTGTTACAAAATAGAATAAGTGTTATTGGATTCAATATAAATATATAAATAGATGTATTTGTACAAATATTTCGTTACATAGAAAGCTTACAATTGTTCTATGTACTAAGATTTCATTAGTATTATGTCATAACTTACCGTTCCGTAACACGGGTGCGATCGTGAATTTTATATAGTTTGCGAAGTACTAGGTACATCATGACTTCCACTATAAAGCAACTTTGTAGAGAAACTAGAACCTATAAATTTGAATCTACTCCATCGTATCCAATTAATCGTATTAACCATTCTATATCCTAGTTTGCATTTCAATTTTATTATTTAAGATGTTACTCATTTAAGCATTTTTATATATAATTTCACTTTATTAAATTTAAATGAAATATATATTTATATATTATACATAATTTTAAAATTCAATCGGTAAAATCAAAGGAAAAATATAAATGATAAATATAATAGTTTGCCTTAATGATTTTATCAAGTCGTCAACGATCATGCAATATTACAAGGTAACTGACGACTAAAAGCGGGCGATCGTTCAAAAACTTGAGATATGCAAATAAACCTGGCTGTCGCATCTTATGCAAATCTATAACGTCTTAAGTACTAACAGCTTTTCGTATCAGTAATTACACTTTACGCTGTTTTATTATTATTCTATAGTGCTTATGCCTTGTCGCCTGTGAGTGCAGCCAGTCATTAGTATTCAAAATGCAAATTGCTCGCTCCCAGGGCAATGCACCCGTCTCAGATCTTACTTTCCCAGAAATAATTTCATTAACATCTGCATACCCCATATTCTTGCAAAATTTCCTTGGTGCTAGAGAAAACCTGATGAGCATATAAAATCTACCGTATAAACGTACTTTAAACACTACTTATATACTGAATCCATTAAAAATTTAAGAGGTCTATTTATATTTTAAGTCTATAATAAACTTCTAATACCCATTCAATTAAAAACAGATTACTTATAGATCATTAATAAAATAAATGTCTTAATAGTTAAATAAAGAAAGAAATCTGCCAAAATAACAAATGAAATGACGAAAATATGGCTCGAATCAAATGTTTCGTCAAAATAGTGACATAACAATTTCCTAGAGGTCTTCAGTTGGCAAGGATCCGATCATCTCTAATCGGCAATCTCCAATCCGGAAAATTTGCTCCCACGTAACTAGGTTGTTGCCTGCAGAACGGTGTAGCTACGCAAGTTTTGTTTTATATTATTTTATTATACTTTGCGTATCATATTTAATTCAATATAATTAATTTATATGGGGAATTTAAGTGGGAAATGGAAGTGGAACGGAGAGTCTTAACACTAGGTTTCCAAGTTACCCCTGGTTTACTGTGGGTTACAGCGTGAAGCTAAGTATCACATTTAATTCAATATTATTAATTTATTACTGTAAAGGCGTATACTGTTGAAAATTATTCAGTGTTGAGCTCTATATGAAAATATTAATAAACCACCATAGATCGCAATCATCGTACAATCAGAAATTAAAATAAAATATATAACTAGGTTACTTATATGCTATTTATTTTTACTTTTCCTTTAGTTAAGTTCGTCGATCGTGTTTTGCTATTAGTAACAATATAAAAATATAATTTTAGCTATTTTACAATAGAAAAACAATTTAATTACGTTAACTCTTCAGTGACAGGTCTTTTATGAATAACTCACAGCATTAACAGTATATTAGTATCAAAAGCTCTTTGTTAAAGGCGAAACAATGAATACACTATTATACATTTAGCATTTCATCTCGTAACTGTCGTCAGACTTGTAACACAGAACCTCTCCCCTCGGGTCTCATGTCATCGTCAAAAGATGTATTACTTGACATATACTCGCTAAACTGTCAAGAGATAGACAAAGCAAGTATGTATAGTACTAGTTACAAGATTTGTAATTGCCTTTCATTGTTATATATTGTTAAAAATAATAAATTATGTTTAAAACTAACTCTAAGTCATTACAGAACAATTTTGATGTTCTTATTTAATATATATTTTTTACTTATTAAGGTTTATATAAAAAATAACAAATAGTTCCAACTTCTAAAAGTAACGTAGAAAACAACATAAGAAAAATATAAAAGTTTTAGACATTTTCGTATCATCAAAACTTTGAATAAATTAAGGCTTATGCCTAAATATTACAATTTGTTTGCTAAGTATCCATTTTGTGAATTGAATTTCGTATTCAAAGTTTGCGAAAGAGAATGCTTAAACTGTTTATCAGAATCCTTTGGGACAGCATCCCTTTCGTTATATCGAGCAATTCAGGCGTTCTTCCAGTCCACTCAAAATATTTGTTGAGAGCTCACTTGAGTGGAATTAATACTTTCTATTGTCACAATATGCTCTTTAAACAAAACTCTTTAAAGCTATCTATCGTCATGGTTGTTATGATGAATTGTGCAAAATGTTATGTTCTGTGGCTTGAATTTGTAACTTGATTATAAAGTTGAAGTAAATCATTAATATAGAAATTATAAAATATACTAAAAGTCTAACTGGATTTGCACAACATGAAAACTGTACGGGTTTCAGACAAATGGATTTTGATTGTATTGGTAAATATATATTATTCTAAAAATAAATTATTCGGTTTTATCAATTATTTATTTTGACTACTAGACTTTCCTTTATAGAAATAAAAAAGTGCCATTATATTTCTATTATCTTGATAATTGACCGTTATTTTATATTTTATTTCCACAGGAAGAAATTGTCAAAGCAATGACACGTACAATATATAAATTGAGGCCTGTCGAGGCGCAGCGGCACAAGCGTATAACTATAACCGACAGGTTGTGGGCTTCGATCCCTACTCGAGGAAACGAAATATTTAATATTATCAAATTAAAAAATAAATATTTAATGTTTTCATTTCTTCGCTCTGGTACAAGGCAAAACGCGGCGTTAAGTTCCGTCACTCAACACGCAATGCTTAAAATTCGGCAGGAAGTGTGGAAAGGAAGTGGAACGGAGTGTCTTACCACTAGGTTCCCAAGTTCGCTCTGCCTACCCTGCCATTTTTTTGTTTAATTTTTGACTTTGTTTTAGTTATTCGCTAGAACCCCAGGTTGGGTGAAGGCCTCCTCCAGCGATGCCCATTTGTCTCTGTCTTGGGCTAGTTGGCTCCAGTTTGAACCTACAAATTTTCGTATCTCGTCTTCCCATCGTGCCACTGGTCTTCCTCTACTTCTTTTGCTTTGTGGTCCATCCCATGAAGTATTTCTTATAGTCCATCTTTTATCTTTGAGTCTTGCCACATGTCCAGCCTATTTCCATTTAAGTTTTTGTGCATATTTTAAAGCATTTGTTGCTTTGATTACTGTGTGTTTTTTATTTTATGTATTCTTTTTATTTTGAGCATACTGCGCTCCATTCCTCTTTGACAGGTGGTAATTTTGTTTCTGGTTTTGGTGTTAAACTTCCATGTTTGGCAATCATATGTTAGACACGGGATAAGACTTGTGTTCATCACTTTAGTTTTTATTTTTGTTGGCACATTACTTTTGAAAATTGATACCATGTTCCAATATTTGTTCCATGTATGTTGCACTCTACGTTCTATTTCAAGCTCATTATTCTTCTTATCAAAACTGATTCTCTTTCCCAAATAGATATAGCTTTCAGTATTTTCTAGTGGTTTGTTGCTTACATAAATCTGTCTCTTGGTGCTGTTTGTCATTGTCATTGTTTTTGTTTGATTCATTTCTAGACTAACTTTTACGCTAGCCTGATGCAAGGAGCTTATCATCGACTGTAATTCTGAGCTTGTTTCTGATAATAATAGTAGGTCTGCGAATCTTAAGTTCTCGTTTTGCTCCTATCGAGTTTATATATATATATATATATATATATATATATATATATATATATATATATATATATATATATATATATATATATATATATATATATGTACATATATATATATATATATATATATATATATATATATATATATATATATATATATATATATATATATATATATATATATATATAGATATGGCAATTCTTGGAATGACAGTAGTAAAGAGCCGCTTACAATTTATAAATGAACCGGAATGACAGCCAGACAGATAGGGATGATATGACTATTTGTAGTCCGAAAGGTAAATTTTTTTGAATATCAATTAGACGACTCAAAAAGTATAATTGTGCATAGACTACTAGTACTATGAAAAAAACATTACTTATCTGATATACATACATATATGAATAAACACGTTCTTAAATATTCTTACTACTCCTTCTCTATAATAAGCAAAACAATATCATGAATGGAAAGACATAAGTTTTTTGTTTATCGTGATTCCATTTATTCACCTAATAAAGGAAAATCGCACATGTGTTTAGATTTGATGACAATTAATGAATTAATGAAAAATTAATGAATGTATATACAAAAATAATAATAAAAAATAATGATTTATCTATGTATAATGTGAGTGAGGGATATACTGATTACAAAAGCTCGCGTGCGTCAAAAGCGTAGGTCTTCTAGGTGTAATGTAATGAGTTGTTCGACGATCGCTCGCTGCGAGATGTGATTGATTTTGTGATAAATTGCCGTGTTTGTTTGCACTTTGCTTTAGTATCACTATGTGTGTTTATTACTTAGAATATTTGATGTATTTATTTATTTTCTTAGAACTTAATTTATAGCTTAACTAACGTTTCTTTTAAGATTAGTGTAGCCAAAATAGTTCTGTAATATGGTTCCAAAATAGTTAATATTTGTATACACAGAAGTAATAGCTGATTTTTTAAAACTTAACTTTTATTATAAATAATATTATAAATATATTGTTGCTTCGATTTTTTATCTTTGGTTAAAAGAAGTGAAATATCTTCTGTAATATCAAATAAGAAGGAAGTTCTTTATATATTCTCAGCTTCTGTTGTATCCCGTGCATGGTTTTTGCCGTGTGATTCCGGCTTAGAATAGGATCACCCTGGTACTGATGGTGTCGTAAGAGGCGACTAAAGTGCGTGTAGTAGAGTCATGTTGCAACACAGAGCAACACGCATGGGCAGACTCGACCGGATTATTACCACCCCCGGCATTTAAGACCGGCGTTAAGTAGTGGCTTTGGCCACTTAATTATATATATATATATATATATATATATATATATATATATATATATATATATATATATATATATATATATATATATATATATATATATATATATATATATATATATATATATATATATATATATATATATATATATATATATATATATATATATATATATATATATATATATATATATATATATATATATATATATATACATTGACTTGTGGCCTTTTTTTTTTCATAATTAATCATTCAAAGTCGACTTTTATAGGAAGATAAACTACCACGAAATAAAAAGGTGAAATATAATTGTGCCGTTTAGAACATAGATAATTTCACTGAGCAAATATAATGTACACTAAAAGTACGCAAGGATCATCCGTGGGGTATTGCGAATATATTACGATCTTTATCACTGAAAAACACGATTATTTTCATGAAGTAGTAGTAGTGCTATAATTTAAAATAAAAATAACGCAAAATTTCTTATGTAGAAAAAAAAGTGTCTCTATTTCTGTCCCTACCTTCACACTTCTTATATATTATGCTTTGTCTAGTGTTGTAATTTTTTCAAAAAATATTGTTATTCGTAAAGACCTTTGAATTGTCTAAGCACTTTTGAATCGTTGAATAAGCATACAATAAAAGCTACCACCGGCTTGAAGGCAAAGCTGCTGAAAAGAATCGGCTAGAACTCAATAGTTGCTCTTTTCAAATTCAACAGTTGTTCATTGTACCTGCTCTTCAAAAATTCCTCATGTTTTTCCTAACTATTTTTTTTTATGGAAAGATACGGCAAACGTGAGTACGGTCACCTGATGGTAAATGATCGCCACCACCCACGGCCCAATTTAACTCCAGAGGAGCTGCAGGAGCGTTGCCGGTCTGTACGGTGGACGTGCACCGAAGCCCGGCATTACCGAAACACAATTGCCGAAGCCACTACTTAACGCCAGTTTTAAATGCCGGGGGTAGTAATGATCCGCTCGAGTCTGCCCATGCGTGTTGCCATTGCCGACAATGTAACTCTCCCGACAATGTAACTATAATTCTACGCGGTACGGCATTGTGCGTGCATGACAACGGGATTAAAATTTTATTAAATTCGTATTATAGCGCTCAGTTGGAATCGCCTCTTTTAAAAAGTTATGAAACGACAGATCTTGTGTGTAATTCTCATTATTCTCCCTACAAATAACTTTCTGAATAGACTGCTGAGTGAAATTACGAGTACATAAAAATTGTGCTTATTAAGTTCGACGTTCGTACTTTTGACGCCGTTTTTGTAGGGGAACATCTTTAAAATGTAATGTGCTCTACTTCACGTGCAAATCATATGGTCAATCCCATCGAAGGAGTTTAACCACAGTTAAATTTATTGCTACGTTAGACAAGTATTAAACATGTTTTTATTTTGTAATATTAGCTTCAGTTATAGAACATTAAAAGAATTACAATGCATATTTAGTATACTTCAAGTCAATAAAATTTAAATAAATACCAATCGTTTCTAGATTCTTATTTCATTCAAATTAATCATGCTACATGCCTTTGTGACTCAAATGTAATATTAAATATTTTAGTACTGTATTTTGCCATTGCACTATCTTTCTATAATTTAAAATCAATTGTTGGTTTTACCGTTTCTCTGACATATTGACAGTATGAAAAGCTCTGTCAAGAAAATAAAAAATATTTAAAACTATGTGAATGTACCTTGGGTTGTACAGGGTGGGCCTCGGACTTTTGCGAATTTGAAATCGCCATAGCGTTGGAACGGGTGAGGGGGGCGGAGCGCGGGAGGTGGGGATCTGTAACTCGGGCCTTGGAAATTTAGTCGCAATGGAGCACTTCACGGGTGAACAGCGTGCGTTCTGTGTAAAAAATTATTACAAAAATGCTGATTCGTGCGTTATTGTTCGACGTTCATTTCGCTCCCACTATGGATTGCATGATTTAAAACAGTGTCCGAGTGAAAGTTTGATTAGGGCGTGGGTCAGAAAGTTCGAGGCTACCGGTTCGACCCTTAATCAGAAACCTAAGGGGCCCGAAAGGACGAAAAGGTCAGATAAAAACATAAACGAAGTCGGAGCTTCCGTACTACGCAATCCTGGGCAATCAACTCGCAAGCGATCAGCAGAGCTATCTGTATCAAGAACGACTTTGCGTCGTATTTTGAAGGAAGATTTAAAATTTCACCCGTATAAACTTCAACTAGTGCAAGATTTGAAGCCAAATGATCACAATTTACGACGTGATTTCGTCGAAACAATGTTTGAGCGGTTTCGGAGCTTCAACAATATTCTTTTTTCAGACGAAGCCCATTTTCACTTAAATGGGCACGTAAATAAACAAAATAGTCGTTATTGGGCCTCAGAAAATCCACAATTCAAACACCAAAAGCCTTTGCATTCGCCAAAAGTGACAGTTTGGGCGGCTATTTCAGCACACGGAATCATCGGACCCTTTTTCATTGAAGACCAGCGAGGGAATTCTGTGACAGTTAATACTGAGCGATACACAGCCATGTTGCGCGATTTCTTTTACCCACAGCTGTCAGAATTTCGAGGGTACAATAGTTCGACATGGTTTCAACAAGATGGCGCCACTTGCCATACCTCTAACGAGAGTTTGGCAGCCGCAAAGGAGATGTTTGCTGGAAAACTCATTTCGCGCCGAGGTGACATTCCATGGCCACCGAGGAGTCCGGATTTAACTCCACCCGATTTTTTCTTGTGGGGCTACATGAAAAGTAGAGTCTACAGTAATAATCCGACCACGATTGCAAAGTTGAAGGCCAATATCCGCGAAGAAATGGCCGCTATTCCGCGTGCAATGTGCGAACGAGTTTTTGTCAATTTGAGGTCGAGATTCGAAGAATGTTTGCAGCGGGATGGTGCGCATCTGGATGATGTTATTTTTAAGAAATGATTTTCCCAAATGTTAACTTTAATTTAAAAATAAATTGGTTTTAATATTACTTTTGTTTTTTTTTTTATGAATTTTTCAAATTCGCAAAACTCCGGGGCCCACCCTGTATAATCTTTCATAAAATACTGTGATATAAAAGGAGCACAAACAAATATAAAGGTAAGGTAAAGTATTATCTTTTTGTACTCCTTTTTATATCTATACATTTAGTATTGTTTAAAATTATTTTAAAGATGTAAATTTTAATTAAGTTGTGAAACCAAATCTTTTTCATGATTTATAATACTGCTATATATCAATTTAATGTGCTATATTTTTAATATGTTTTAAATCAATTCTGCTCATTCTATTTACAACACGATTAATAAATATAACCTATTATTTAAATAATATTACTGAACTGCTGATATCAACAGCTTTACGGTACGATTGTAGGATTTATGATGTATTGTTCATAGGCAAACTATTATTCTCATTAACGTCTGACCCGCATTATTGAAAGCAATGCAAGCAAAAACTATATAAACATATTTTATATTAGATTTGCAATCTACTGAATATTAAGGATTAGACTATAATATAAAGTAGATGAAACTAAGACGAGAAAAGTAATATAACTTGAATATGTAGATTATTATAGAAAATTTATACATTTTTTAATCTTTACTTTCGTGTAATAGGAAAATTACAATATCATGGAAATAGTTTAATGAAATACTTCAATACTTTTAAACAAAATATTAGTAGTCTTTTATTAGCATTAATCGTTTCTTTTATGTCACACGTAGTTCTAGACAGAGGGAACTTGGGAACGTAGTTTTAAGACACTCCGTTCCCACTGAGACATTTCTGTTATCGTTATCTACTTATCGCTGAATTCTACCGGATTGCTCGCTAAGTCGCGGCTCAACGCCGCGCGTGGCCTCATGTTATCAGAACGAATGTTTCATTCCCTCGAGTCTAAATAGAACCACAAGCTGTCGTCTTCACAGTCACAATCTTATATCCCTCCGAGAAAAGACCAAGGCTAGCACGTTTATTTTTGCAAAATTCTACTGTTTCCATTTTTACAACATTTTATAACAAATGATGGTACAAAAGTCGCATAAGTTGATGTTACAAATAACAGTATATACTTATGATTTTTTTTTTTCAAAAACAAAATATGATGAATAAACCTAGCTAATAAATACTCCTGAGAGGCCTGTCGTGGAGCACAAGCGTGACTGTAAATACGACAGGTTGTGGGGATCGACCTCACTTAAAGATACAATATTTAAGATTTTCAAATAAACTATTTAATATTTTTAAATACATACTCAACTCAACTCAGCTTCACGCTGTATCCCGCACTAGGCAGGGTAGGCAGAGGGAACGAAAGTGAAACCTAGTGTTATGACACTCCGTTCCACTTCCGTTCCCCACTTTCCGCCGAATTTGAGGCATTTCGTGTTGAGTGGCGGAACTCAACGCCGCGCTTTTGCCTTATTACCAATTAAATACATACAATATTTCATATTAAAAATTTAATATTTTTATTTCTTGGCTCTGGTATCAAGGCAATGCGCACCATTGAGTTCCGCCCCTTGACACGCAATGCCTCAAATTCGGCGAAAAATAGGACACAGAAAGGAGTGTACTAGCAAGACGTTCCTAGGTTCCCTTTGCTGACTCTGCCATGTGCAGCATGTAGCTGAAATATATATTTTCATTTTTTTTAATTTATGAATTAGCACAATTATGTGGTGCTGCTGTAATAAGAATGTTATATAAAAGCAAAATTCGTAAATGTCCAGTAGCTGATAGATCGGTATGGATGCCGATTCAATGACTACAACGTGACATTGGCCTCCAAATAATTTGTACTTCACTAGCTCACTTAAACGCTATACTTCTAGAACTAAACCGATTTAATGTTATTTAAAGGCTAATCAGCATCTCTGAGTAAAAGCATACGTGAAATTTCAACCTCTTTTGACTACCTTAAGCGGACAGGTGTAAAACTGGGTAAAATATCACGTTAACGGGTACTTAGTAAATTGCATTGCATCCATTGCTGGGGCTCGAGCCGGGAGCAATGCAGTTACGACGTCATTAGCACGTTATGTGACGTCATAACTCCGCAGCTATCTCCCGGCTGTCGGCAATTACGGGGATGGATGGAGCTACACGTGCCCTAAATGTGCGTTATTATTTTATTCTGCCTCAAACTATTACTTTAGGTAAATTATTGTAATTAGCAAGTCAAACATATTTAGGCACTTTAAATGTTAATGTTGTTTAGTTTTCCATAAGCAGTACCAGTGAGTGATTTTATTATTTTTTTTGTTGTATTTTTGACATATATGGATAATTCTTTTTCACAGCTAAATTTTTTTTAGGGTTCTATATTAAAAAGAAACGAGTAAAAACCAGTCATTTTTTAAAATGAATTTATTAGGCTGAAATATTACGAAAGTCTCAAATTTTCAACGAAATGTCCCTTTATTTAAAAAAAAAAATAAACTAAAAAAACATGTATTTTTTTTTTTCGATATAGAACCCGTATAAAGGTTTTAGCGAAATTAAATATAAATGTATGTCGGACAGGTTTTGCCGAGTAACCCATATATACAGTTTGGCTCGCTGTGTACGAGTACATGGGTAATTTGGCAAAATCTATTTAAATAAAACCAACATTTGATATTATAAAAGGTATGTAAATGTAATTTTTAAAACTTAAACGTTTGACATATATTAGAAAAAAAACAATTTAAATTTTGCACAGTCTTTACGCTTTCTTCCACTTTGTCAAAGCATTTTGTATTGAATGGAGTGCTAAATATTTAAATTATAAATATCATTATTCAACTCATTCATTAATTCACTCACTATCATAAAAAAATATCGAGCATTTACAAAATATTCCACAAATGTTCATACATATATGAAATATATGAATCATAATATTTCTAATCTCAATTCCATTTAGTTATACAATTTTGAAATTCATAGCATACATGCAATTATGTAGTTAATGGTCGCCACTTATCACAGGTATTTGGCGCGTCACACGTCACAGGAACCACTATAAATCTACGGAAGTCTCCGTCCGCCTTCATGAATCACTCCGATGGAATTTCGACCTTCATTGTATAAAGATTGAAGAAAGTTCCTATTTTAAATTCTGTTTGTACTAGTTAAATAAATATATGTAGATAATAACAATGGATAATATGTATTTTCTATAAGTAATAGAAAATACTTTAGAAATAACTAACAGCAATTAGTTTAATTAGGTTGCAAAAACATCATTCTATTTAAAAATTGAAATAATTATAATTATAAGGAACAGTCAATTGGATATATGTATATATGCATGTAGGTACTGAAGTTAAGTAGTGTAAGCTACGAATACGAATACTTTCAAAAGTGAAAGAGAGACATTGCTGCTGTAAATACTTAGATGGAACTGTTACAAAAAAATATAATTTCTGAAAAAATAAAGTATAATTTCTATTTAACAGTACGAAGCTGGACCTAAGATATCTAGTTAAAATACATAAATATTCAAAACAAAACCACGCCTTAATCAACAGGGATGATTTAATTAAAGCCCATGTAAGTTCATTAGGTTTAATTTAAAATTTTATTTGCATTCAAGCTTATACATGCAAACGGCAACTAGTAAACTTCATACCAAATAAAACGAGTGAACAATACGCGTTGCGTGCGTTAATGACCCCTAAACTGGTTAAATCCGTTTCATGCTCGGTTTGCCTCATTCATGATATTTTGATAATGGCGTAAATTTATGCGGCACTACCTCGAAATCCGAGACTGCATAATGACTTGGTGTCGGGCTTGTTTTATGCTAAGTGCGAGAATGAAAGAGCCTGGAAATGTATGCAGATCGCTCGCGTGGGAAGTGGCAACAAGTGGCCGAGACGTTGATTCCTCGACAAACAAAAAACGAAATCCCTTTTAATAGCCGAAATTAACTGATGTTTAATTAAAACGTCGGCGTGCAAGAATTTGTAGCGGCACGAGAACTACTCACAATGTATGTACCTACTTAGCGTAAAACACAAGTAAATGTTCGCAGTTAAAATATTGAACATACGATTTAAAGTGAAATATGGAGGTTTTTGAATGTTTCGATTAACACAAAGCGTATTTTAACTTTTTTAAAGTCGTCATGTTACAGTTTACATTACTATATACTAATGATTTCTAATCTTACCGTAGAGAATGTGATTTAAATCTTGTTATATCAGTATATAAAGGCGGCGTTGAAACAGAAATGTATTTATGGAAAACAGAGTGTCTGACCACTAGGTTAGGTTCTCTCTGCCTCCACTGCTATATGCAGGATACAGTGCAAGTATGATGACTTATGACATGCGTTAAATAAAAAAATGAGTGACTAAAATTTCTTAGTGACAAATGACTAGATTAGATTTATATCTAATTTCGCAAAATAAAGAGCAATAAATGCTAAAAACCGTTAACAAATATTTCACTTCTTTTTTAATTTCATATTTTTATCTTTTTATCTACTTTTTAAGACCTGTCACTGAAAATTCCATGAATATTTAGGATAAGGAATCAAAATTTAGGTGCAGCTATAGTGATTAGACCAGCATGTATATATATATATATATATATATATATATATATATATATATATATATATATATATATATATATATATATATATATATATATATATATATATATATATATATATATATATATACATATATATATATATATATACATATATATATATATATACATATATATATATATATATATATATATATATATATATATATATATATATATATATATATATATATATATATATATATATATATATATATATATATATTTATATATATATATATGAAGTAAAGATGAAACACGATACGATGGCCCGAAGGCGTGTCCTCGTGATTTTATCACCGGCCTGTAATTACACACTATACACTAAATTTTACAAAACACTCTTATCTGATGACTGTCAGTATGTTAATAGCACATATCCCGAATACCTGCAGCGAGTTCTTTTTTCTTTTGCAAAATTTATACCATGTATTGTATGCAGGCAGTTTGAATTTAATTATTTTATGCAAATCGATTACTTATTTATATATAAAATGATAAAAACGATTTCAATTTCATTGTTTTATTTAACTCAATTAAATATAACATCTAGTGTTCATAAAAGTATTCAACAACTATTGTCTTTTTTGATTAACAAATAATAGGGCCGCTACATTAGGATCTAGTATATTGAAGATTTAATCGTTTTTATTTTATTCTCGCTCTATTACAGATTAACAACATTCAACTTTTTTTAGCTTTTCGCTGTATTGAGCATATACAAAAATAGTCGAAATATAGTGTTAAAATCTTAAACCCCACACTTCGCCGAATTTCCGAAATAAAAATATTCGGTCGAGAATAGCAGTGAGCAACAGCGGTAAAAAAGAGTGAGTTTGTCTCAAATAAATATATATTGTTTTATCTTTTAATATAAATAAATGACTTAATAATTATTTAGACCCATTAAAAATCCCAAATAATATTTGGAAAATGAAAAACAGCCAAGGTCAATTCAATTTTGCCAAACGTTTTGACTAATGATGGCACTATTGGTCAAATCTAAAATGACGTCAACGGACACAAATTTGGATTTATCGGCGTCGATAGTTTTTTTTTTTGTTGTTAGAAAAATAATTTAAATTCTAAATTTAAATAGTTATTTTTTCTATCATGGACATAAATTTATACTAAATCTAGGAAGAATACTGATTTTCTTTTTGAAAGCTAAATAAAAATTTTAAAGCCTGTTGTGGCGTAGGATATCAAGCCTGTAATTATCAATGTGACGCGTTATGGGTTCGATCCCACTCGAGGAAATTAAATATTAAAAAAAAAGTATCAATGTTGCTCTACCACTTCTTCTATGTTTCAGTGAAAGTCTCTTAATAATCGATTCATCTGTTGTGGAGAATAGCCTGGATAAACAGAAAGAGGAATGTTTATTGTTATTTTAGTATACTACAAATAATTATATACACTTGAAAAAACTCGGTTATTTAAAAAAAACAGACACTTTATTTTGATTTATACTAGTAGATGAAAAGCAAATAAGTTATTTGATATTGTAAATGTATAATTCAACAATTATAGTATACTTCGTTAACAACGTAATTGCTTTGTAGTTTTGACTCTAAATATTTGATCTTGTATCTTTAAGGTGGTCAACGAACTCTCATAGTCATAAAGGGTCTAGTCATAATAAAGGGCAATCCACCTCAAATATTTGACGGCACCCTCTGCAGACAGATCAAAGAGCGGTGAGCGCATCAAACGCTCTCATTGTTATCTCCCCTAAAACCTTGGATATGAAGCAAAATTTATGGTATTTAATGCCTACTCTTAATGAGAAAATTTAACAACTCTTATAAAAAAAAATATCATCTAGTTTTTATAATTCATTAACAAATTTTCCTATAACTTTTCTTTATTTTATGTATATATAATTTATTAGAACATTATAAGATATATCCAGCCAAAAAAGCCCAAAAAAAAATATCATAGAATTTGTAGTCTAATGTTCCTCGCTATACAGAGAAAAGATGTGTTTCTTGGTACGAACAAGCTATTAATAATATCAATTACTTATAGTTCGCATCTGAATTGAGTGCCCGGTCGATTGGTTTACTCAACAACACGGTCAGCCAATTAATTTAATAAACACAGCATGAATACTATTTAGGTATTAGTACTCCAGAACACATAATAAATGAACAACAATAAATTAATAAAATAATAAATGAATATATAATAAAAGAACACATAATAAAAATAAACCGTTTTACACGTCTGTATTATGTGGTTGCAATTATTATGAAAAATTGCCCCTAAAAATATTTATCACTCACTCAGTCACTTAGCTTCACGCTTTCATCCTGTATCCCGCACATGGCAGGATAGGCAGAGGGAATTTGGGAATGTATTATTAATACAGTTCGTCCCATTTGCGTTTCCCACTTTCGGCCAAATTTGTGGCATTGGGTGTTGACGCCTGCCTCGCTTTGCCTTACCAGAACAATGCAAAGCTCCATTCGTTTTCAGTTTTAAAACAATCTGAAATTCTTAAAATCTATTAATCATCAATTAATAAAACTTAGAATGCTAAGCAAAAATCATTAAAAGTAAATATGAAAATATTACATTGACTTCATGTCCTGTTTCCGAATATAAGGTAAGTTGGTAAAACAATATAAACAGTATGTATATTTCGTTTTCAAAGTCATACATAATAAAGTAAATAATAATCACAATATAAAACAGAAACAACTAAGATTATCCCGTGAAATATGTTCATTATGCTTTACAAAAGCATTACCGTAATGCTCTAAACGATCTCACCTACAGCTAAATGTAAAATATTGTTTTACAAATAATAATTACGAAAGGACATTTTGTCCTCAGGGACCTTGTTATGATTTGTTTATTTGCCCATGTCCAATTTAAATGTTTGCGCTCACTTCTACTTGCCCTCAATACTATTCTGTCACCAAACTTCATTAATAGGTGCTCACTATTAAACCCCTCTTTTCAGAAGATTTATTAACCGACTTCAAAATTAAAATGGTAGTCAGCCTGATAGGAATTATAGATTTAGCTTTGATTATTTAATTTAATAGTTCATAAAAAAGTACATTTTATTCTAGGTGTACAATGTTTTATACGTGTGAGTTTGTGTGTAAGTTCAATACATATGTAAATTCTAAGCGAAAGATATTAAAAAGATGTGATTTATTTATAAATGTCATAATGCTTTGTTATTTTAACAACAATTTTAGCATAATTAAAAACATATATACATATACATACCTTTCTAGGATGTTGTAATTTTAAAATGAATGAAAAAATTCGAACATTATCAATTAATTGTTAATACTAATAGACAAATTTTGTACCGTGCATTTAAAGAGTCCACCGCGGTAAAAATTATATCGCCCTCGTACAAATAATACAAACAGCTCTATTTTACAACAATATACCCGAATTACGTGAAAAATATGTAAGCCCCGTATCCCGTTAAGGTCACGGTGAAGTTCGTTTATTAGAATTTTGGTCTTCATCAAGACACGATTAGCCTATCATCAATCTTAGGACAACAATGATCCCCTAACTAAGAGCCGACGACACAGAATCAGTCAGGCAGACAGGCTGCATACATCAAGTGCCTTTTCGAGGATGCTTTCATTAAGCCGATCGTGACTTTGGTATACGAAAATATACAGCAAGAAAAAACACTAATACATATTGCTACTATCTACTCTTTATAGTTTTCAAAGAGAAGTATAGTTTGAAAGCTTGAATGTGAAATATTTATTATTTTTTGTTTTACTTTTTTATATCTTATTTACCAATAAAGTAAGAAATTAAAAGTATTCAATATCACGAATGTTTGTATTGGTTTAATAATTTGAACCTGTGCCTCCTGGAAACCGTCCAAGCGCTCTGACCGCTTAAACCAAACGGTCTTATCAAGCTACGTCAAAATTCTTATACGCTTATCACAACTTATTAATGTTGCTAGCATCGCATTGTATCTCTGTAGGGATACTTTTATAAAATTACGTTAACCAAAGACAATTCTTTAGAATTATCGTTTAGCAAGAGAGAATGCTATTTATGTATTGTACTATATTTAAAGTGTTGTTCCATACTTAGGAATGAAAAATATGTTTTTAAATTTACTATTTTTTCTTTCCTAAGTGTCGAATAACACTTTAAACATGTTAAAAATATTAATAATATTTTATTTGAAAATCTGTAACGAGGTATAAAAATGTTCTTTGTTTAGTTATTTTTGCTACAGGTAAAATTTTCTACCATAAAAAAATCAATTCTGGAAGCTCCTAAAATAAAAATGGGTTATACTTTCAGTAAATAAATATATTAGCCAATTATGTTAGTTTGATTCTTTAAATGCAATATGCAATAATACGCAAGGGTAATTAATACCTCATCACAACTTTATTTGCTTTTATTTCAGCTACACTGGGAACAAAGGAAACCTCGGACCCTAGAGTTAAGACACTTCGTTCCCATTGAGCTATTTCGGATTCCCACTTTCTGCCGAATTTTAAGCCATTAGGTGTTGATTGGCGTTGCCTTGTTACCAGAACGAAGAAATTAACACATAAAATATTTCATTTTCCCGGGTGGTGATCGAACCCACAATCTGTCACTATAACTATGGCGGTGTACTTGTGCTGTTGCGTCACGACAGGCCAGACCAATTTTACTTATAATAATGAGTAATTAATAAATTGATGTAGAACAGATATTCAACGCAATAATATTACTCATGATATTAACAATGCCGATTACGAATTAATGTGTTCCATTTTGTTTCACTGCAAAATTGGCAAGGGTTGGCAAAAAATATATGCTATGGCACAAAGGATCTTTAATGAATTTACAGTTCTGCAAAAGTGTACTATGCATGTTTCCTATGAAATATGTACGAGTATATGTATAATATGCAATAAATGCCTGATTTATTACTTATATAAGTAAATCCTATTTATATATGCAATTAGTATTTTTTAAAATAGTGAATAAATAATAAGCCCATCTGAAAACGGGAAAACTCGTTAAATTTGCAAAATTTTTAATGAGCTCAACCAAAGTCAGAGACGAAAACACTCGGAATGAATCTTTCCTGTGAATTATAAACAGGAATTAATTAGGAAATGGCCTTCATTGGAAACTTTAGATTTGTCGCCACCTGGCATTCGCGGTACGAAACAAAAGCCTCGAAATTATCTCAGTCGGAAATTATTCCATGTTTTGCAAATTACGCGTTCATCGAATATTAATTTGTATTCTTGATGTTTATTCATATGTACCTATTGAAGTTTTGTTCTGTAAAATTAAATTAATATTTTACTCTATTTATTTCCATAATATGTTTATAGTTAGTTCTATTTTTATAATATTTATGAATAAAAAATTATACCGACCTTTAACATTAAGAAATAATATTTTTTTGAGTCGATGCTCAACTGAAGTTATTACATTTTGAAAAGTAAACGAAAATACTCCTTCAGTTCAGCTTATATATTATATAATTATGCATCATTTTATATCGATCTTTGTGCAATAGTGTACACTAATGCCGTATGATTCCGGCTTAGAATAGGATCACCTTGGTACTGATGATGTCGTAAGAGGCGACTAAAGTACGTGTGGGAGAGTCACGTTGTCAGCAATGACAACACGCATGGGCAGACTCGACCGGATTATTACCACCTCCGGCATTGAAAACTGGCGTTAAGTAGTGGCTTCGGCCACTGCATTTCGCATTGGGTAATGCCGGGCCCCGGTGCCCATTCACTTTAAAAGCCAGCCACCGTCTGGTCCATAAAAAACACTTATGTAGGTATTGTTTCAATAAGACATACCTGTATTCTAATATTCACAATTGCTTCACTTAAATAACTAACTTTTAATGTCGTGGCGCAGCAGCACAAGCGTGTGACTGTAACCGACAGGTTGTGGGTTCGATCGTCACGGCAAAACGCGGCATTGAGTTCCGCCACTTAACATGCAATACCTCACATTCGGCGGAAAATAGGGAACGGAAGTTGAACGGAGTGTCTTAACATTAGGTTTATAAATTCCCTCTGCCTACCCTGCCATGTGCGGGATACGACGTGAAGCTGAGTAGTAAGTAAAGAAAATATGTCTACTTACATCTACCAAATATTCTCAGTTTTTTATTTTTATTTATTTTTTATTATTAAATCAATTTACATTATTTACTACAAAAAATTTAATCAAAGCCATACATTTATATAGAAATGGAGCATTCTTGATTAATGATAGGATGAAAAAAATCCAATATACACTCTTACACGATAGCGATATACCATTACACAGTGCGTGTAATCGTTCACATGAATATTTATTGTTAATTTGTAAACTCGATTGGCCGACAGTCCCATGACGTGAAACAATATTTTATACGATGTTATTATATCAGTGTTGTATGCTCGAGAGACGGACCCATATTTGCAGCGGAAATCAGGTCGTACTCAATTCTACGCCACGATAATTATATATTCAATGGAATTAATCATTCTATTTACATATTTAGATTAATAATTATCCCATATAATTAGTTGTAAACAATGAAATATAAAATATATTAATTGAAGCTGTTAGCGGTAACACATATTTATATTATTTTAGCTTTACTTGGAAACAGAGATCCTTCTTGTATTGTTAAGACACTTTGATCTTCACTTTCTGCCGAATGGTCGAGGCACGTATGTAGTGGCGGACTTTACGAACCGATACTTTGTCAATGTTTATGTATATAACTTCTATAAAAGCATTAATTACTACTAAATAAAACAATGTGAAAAGTAATTCGTCGAAATAGTTTAGACGATATGGACGGAATAGTTTGGAGCGCGATGAGAACGTATGGCTTAGTGGTCAGAGCATTTGGACTGTTTCTAAGAAAGTTTCTTTGAAGTAAACGTAGCAAGGCCGTAATTTCGAGCATTCTTCGTATATTTTAAGTTAATGTTACGTAACTGCCAATCACAACTTAACTACTTCGTACAGGGATAACATAGTCTAAATAGTAACAACTAACTACAACAGAGTTGTCCCAGAAAACAGTAGTTCATAAATACAAGTAAGCATAATCGTGGTTCCTCAGCCGGTGGATGTCATTGAGCCTGCACACAAACAGTCAATTTACATCTAGGCAATGTCCGAATTAACATTAATTAATCATAACGTACGAAAACAAAAGGCAAAGTCACGGGCCATCTTAAGTTAATATAATATAGCGATGGGTGCGTAGGTAGAATCGTTTTTGAATCGAGTCGCTGAGTCAATGGCTGAACATCGATACATCGATACCAATTGATTAAGGCCGAGATCAAAGATGTGCTTCCGCATGACAGCGGGCAATCGTATCCCTACCGATAGATTAACGAGATGCTACCTACAAGAATGTTAGGGTATAACGATCCATTTTGTATGGCTTACAACAATCTTGACATACAATAAGGGTCCCTATAGAAACTATATAAATGCGAAATTACTTTCACAACATATTCAAAATAGAGAATTGTGAATTTCTAATCTTTATGATAGATCTATGAGAGTGTTTTCTCGCGTCAATAAATATAGTGGATATTGAATTTTATTGCAGTTATCATTTTCGTAGGATATGATAGAACGGAAATTAACAGTGGGTATGTTTTGAATACTAACTATGAATGAATTAAATGTATATTCGTGTATTATTTTTGTACTTGGTTGTTTTACATTTGGAACGCGTCTAACGTCGTGTGTTGTCGTTGAAATATTTAAAAAAAATAGGCCTAAAATTTATTTGACCAAAAACTAAACTATAATTCTGATACTAAATCAGCATAGCTAATTACCTTGGATTACAAAGTCAGCATTACCGGAGCACACCCATATATCAGCCATGTAATAAATTGTACTGCACCCTCTGTCCTGTAATTTACAGTTCGAAAATTAGAGATGGTCTTTCCGTCAATATTGAATTGGCCATTTAAAATATAACAGCTTAGTGTATTAGAGTCAATTACTGGACAGATTTAAAAGCTATTAATTTATTAATAGCTTAAATTACAAAAAAAAAACCTAAATTTTAGGTACTTTGGAAGTAAAATTCATTTTCATAAATCTAGTAGGACGAAGGTAGAGGGCTGTCAACGTTTTATGGGGTTCGATTTACCATACATTATTAAAAAGTATATAAAATAAACCTAAGTCGTTTAAAAATATATAAATATATTCTTTCAAAAATAACTTGAACCAACCGGACAATATAATATGTAAACTTTTTATCTGGAGCAACGTGATAAATAAAAAAGTTTTTATACAATGAAAACAACTGCCGTAACTTAAAGTTAAGAAATGCTCAAAGTTATTTATGAAATTGTTGCCCAATCGGAAATATGCTAGGGCTTTGAATAAGGCTGTATAATATATTTTAATAAAAATACTTCTGATATTGTTATATTTTACTGTTAATATTTTTTTTTAAAATCCAAAAATATTTTATAGTCAGCTACTGAATTACAATACTATTATATCATAGTTTTTGTACCGAAAAACTAACCAAGTAAATGTACACTAGAAAACTAATGACTCAAATTCTATTCATAAATCATACAATCAACATTAATTTTAACGTTCTGTTTTCTTAAACATTAGAAATAATACGACTAAAGAGAACAAAACGATACACCAATACGATTTTGTATATAAATAAAAAAGGATTCCGTAACTAACGTGGTAGTTATAGGGGCATTAAGCTTATGAGTCACACCATGAAGCTCTTCGAGCGCATTATCGATATCAGGCTCCGCCGAGAGTGTACTGTCTCTGAGTCCCAATATGAATTTCAGCCTGGATCGGATACTATGGACGCCATTTTTGCCCTCAGAACTTTGATGGAGGCATACAGGGAAAAGAGGAGAGCTCTGCATGTGGCTTTTTTAGACCTGCAGAAGGCCTATGATTGTGTGCCTCGTCAGTGTATCTGGTGGGCATTGCGTTTGAAAGGGATCCCTGAGGCCTATATTGAGATTATCAAAGATATGTATCACAATTCCGCTTCCATGGTTAGGACTGCTGTTGGCGACACCATACCTTTCCAGATTACAGTAGGGGTTCACCAGGGCTCAGCTCTTAGCCCATTCTTATTCAACGTAGTGCTAGATACTGTCTCGGCTCACATCCAAGACCAGCCTCCGTGGCTAATGATGTATGCCGATGACATAGCACTCGTTGAAGAGAACCGGCTGAAGCTAGAGGGTAAAGTGAACCTATGGAATGGTACGCTTGAGAACAGTGGTCTTAATACTAAATGTGTCGAAGACCGAGTACATGGCTTGCGGGAGACCGGACTCGAGCACTATCCATATAGGTACTGAACCAGCCGTTAAGTCGGAAAAGTTCAGGTACCTCGGATCCGTTATGCACGAGTCTGGAGGCATCGATCACGACGTTCACGGTCGGATAAGCGCTGCCTGGGCCAAATGGCGGGAGGTCACTGGTGTGGTCTGCGATCGCAAAACACCAACCAAACTCAAGGGGCTGATATATAAGAGCATCTTTCGACCGGTTCTTTTATACGGCAGCGAATGCTGGCCAATATTATCTCGGCACACTCAGGAGCTTCATGTCACGGAAATGAAGATGCTGAGATGGATGTGCGGCGTAAAGCGGTCTGACCGCATACGTAACACATTCATTCGAGGTAGTCTTGGAGTCCGTGACATAGCGGATAAGCTCCAAGAGCGTCGCCTGAGGTAGTATGGTCACGTTGCGCGCCAGCCTAGGAACTATGTCGGACGCAAGTGCCTTGATATGTCTGTCCCTGGAGTGAGACCTCCCGGACGCCCAAGGAAGCGCTGGTTGGATGTCGTGATGCAGGACATGAGAGCCAATGGTCTAACCACTGAGGACGTAAAAGATCGTGCAAAGTGGAGTAAGCTCAGTAGGAAGGCAGACCCTGGCACAGCAAGCCGGGATTAATGCCAGGAAGAAGAAGAAGAAGGATTCCGTAACTCCAAATAATAAAATCATCACTGTGGTGTCCGTCTTTCTGTTTGTCCGTTATGTTAAGATCCTTTTGCTGAAAAGGATGCAATCACTTAAAGGGTTGAAATTCAAAAAAAATCAAGAGAGCATCGTTTATACTTCGTTTTTGCCGCATTTTGAATAAAATTGACCGCTTAAACAAAACTCACACTTGTTGACTTAGAATTATAAAATGTTGTAAAAAGTGAAGCCAATTATCTACCAATAAAGAAAACTAAAAAATCGGTATTAATATTGGCCATGAAACAGGTACGGACCCCTGAGTCTGGTCAAATGCTACTCGCTTTTGATTGTTTTTTTTTTATTCTAAATAAAGCTACAATTGAAACAAATTCAATTGAAATATACCGTAAATGTCAATAAATAGTAATATAGTGATAACAATATTTTTAAGGTGAATGGAATAAAATTGTAAAATTTATGTAATTTAAGATAAGTGCGAGTGAATATTGTGTGGGGAGGTTGTCGTGGATGAATTTGTACCAAAATTGCTTAAATTTCATATAGCAAATTACCTATTATAATATTTTTTTGGGTTTTTACGTTTATCGGTAATTGTCCAACCGCTTTGAAAACCGTTCTCAGGTTCGTCGTAAATCAATAAGTCCTCCATTATGTTTAATTATTTATATCACTTCTAAGGTTTTAGTTCACCCTTCACCAATTGTATGCAGCCATATAGATCAATAAATAAAGCTGGTATAATTTTATTAATTAGGGGTAGTTATTTAAAGTCTTAAAATTAATAATTGAAATTAAATTGAATCTAAAATTTCATTGACGTAATATTTTGAATAAGAAAATTCATTAAAAGTAACGACTTGTGACAATATTGTAACATTTTATAACTTTCTAACTTTGTGACCTTACAGAAAATTAAGTAGGAAACGGCAACCGTAATCGAAATCTTAAAGGAATTACCATATCTTTATTTCATATATAGAAATATATCGAAAAGTAATAAAATAATAAGTACGAGTAAAATTAAGTAAACATATTTAAAAGTTACAATTATTTTTGGTAACTTGAAAATATGTTCAGTTGTTTAATTTTTTTTATTATTTTTTACGGAAAATCATGACCATACGGGAAAGCTCGTATTAACCAAAACTAGAAAGAAATATCAGCTATCTAAATTGAAGTCCCAGTAATCGATATATAATAATCTATTGCGACAGAAGTAATGGATGCCGATTATAAATTGTCTCGTAATATATTTTTTATTGTATTGTTATGTAAATTAACTTTGTTAAGTAATTGTTTTTTTAGGTGTAGCTTTAAAAAATAATACTCAGCCTTTGCTCACGCTGTACTCTGCACACGGCAGGGTAGGCAGAGGGTACTTGGGAACCTAGTGTTAAGACACTCCGTTCCACTTCCATTCCCCACTTTCATCCGAATTTGAGGCATTGTGTGTTAAATGGTGGAACTCAACACCGCGTTTTGCCGTGTACCACAGCGAAGAAATAAAAACATTAAATATTTAAATAGAAAATATTAAATATTTCATTTCCTCGAGTGGGGATCAAACCCACAACCTGTCACATTTACATTCACACGCTTGTGCTGCTGCCACGACAGGCCTTAATAAGTAATAATGTAAATTAAAAAAAAACTATCCAGGTAACTATTCAAAATCAGTACCTGGCGCTTAACCTTTTGGCAATTAGCTTAAAAAAAGATATTTCATTGTATGCACATTTCAGTCGACCGACTTTAAATAAAATAACTGGAAAAGATTACGTGTGTCATCAGGAACTATATATGCATGTAGTTGACTAATAACAATTAAAAGAAGAAATTATATAAATTTATATCATTATTTTCTAAGGTACATTAAATTTCTAATATCTCCAAAACGGACGCACAGACCTCCTCTATCGACTCTTTCAAGTTATATTTAGTCATCTAATTAATATAATTTAGTATTAAAAAGTTTGGAATTGGTAAAATGCCAGTCTATTATTATAATAATAATTTATATTTCAAGCGATAAATCTTAAGTGATATCGCATGACCTCCATCTGCAATGAATAGTAATAATGAAAGTCATCTAGCTCCCACCCAATCGATTAGTTTTAAGATATGATCAAGATGCACGGTATCACTATTTATTTACGGTAGTCTAGAGATAAATGATAAATCGTTTGTAACACAAAAAGTCTACAGAATCGAATCTCTATCTCAAAGAGGTTAAAAAATTCCGCTAAGTAGCTATTGTCTTCTATCTTTAATATATTGGTATAAAAACAGTAAGAATGGTGTGGCTCTTGTAATGTTAATACAAACGAATACTGATGAACTATTTAAATTAATTTAAAAATTACAAATATTGAGTATTCTTTTTGTTCGGCTTGCTGATATTTTTTCGAAATATCATATAATGTAGCAGGATTTGAAACTGCGCCTTTTGGAAACCGTCCAAGCGCATTCCCGTAAAATTCCAGTTCATAAAAATTTTAACTTAACAGGATAAGAACTTATAGCTTAGTTGGTCAGAGCGCTTGGACGGCTTCCAAGACACGCGGGTTCAAATCCTGCTACGATATAATTTTTAATTTAAATTTAGTATTTTACTTCCTATGTGTGGAATTTTAAAAAATAGTAAAAAAATATCTTATAGTGTATATAATATGTTACTTAATCGTATACATTTAAAAATAAACTAGGAAAAGAAATTAAGCTTTTATGTTTTGGAAACCTAATAAAACATACTGCAAAAGGTAAATTAACTTGATTAATGAATTTAAAAAAATGCACAATAAAACACGTAAAATTTACAATAAACTCCAGAAAATTTTATCATTTTATGAAAAAATACAACCAAATGCCATGTTAAGAACATAACAGTACGATAACATTATTGATTGATTAATTCAAACAAACGTATCAATTGTTTATTTCTTGATATATTTAGAATTAACATAATACTTGAAAATTGGTCATGCCTGGATATATTTCATCATCACATCCACAGCAACAGTCGACGAAAATTACATCGGTGTCCCTAAGCAATAATCCTCTAACCTATCTTCTATTGAAACAATTTGCCTTACCACATTCCCCTGGATCTAAAACAATATACATACTATAATTATTATTAAATCAATAGGTTATTCATTTTACTAAATTTATATTTTTATATAAGATTTTTTGTATAATAATTTAATATTTTATTTCATATTTTATATGCGAAATATAAATCATAAGATATATTTATATTTATTCAATCGCAATCAGACAGAATCCACTTGAACATGAAACATATGAAATATTTTCAATTTCCCGCTTTGAAAGATAAATAAATAGAGATAAATTCATTCATCATATTAAACATATACATATTAAACATATGATGAGGATGTATGAGTCCAGCGCTAACGCAGATCTGATCCACCGCCGTAGACCAGGGGTTAGGGGAGGCGCTTTGCGCATCTCAAAGTTTTCCTACTTACGCATCTCAGAATTACCGTAACCCTCCCATAGTAGTATCTAGAGATATTACTATGGTTATGATAATTCTCCGGCAAGTAATCGAGGCTGCGGGTATCCTAGGAAAAATCCCAGGGCACCCTGAAGAAGACGGTGGCCTTCCACTGAGAAGTATGTTCAAGTGATTTGACGGGTCTCGTTTATACGAGATTCCATTTATATGGAGGTTTCCACTTGGTATTAGCGGGAAGACTCGTGTTCATCGGTGAATCTCACAGTACCGCTCGAACATAAGATGCTAACATACTTTCCGCTCAGGCGGTCTGCATATCCCAGCGGTAAGAAAAAATGGCCTAGATACCATCGTCTCAACACGCAATGTCTCTTTAATTTGACTTACAATGAGGGACGAAGTTTCTTATCCCTACTATATGCGGGGTCAAACTAAAACAGAATATAGAGAGGTAAATGAGATATTAAATCATCCTTCAAAATACAGTATTACAAATAATAAAAATAATGTTCAAAGGTTGTATAGCTTTATCCCTTAGGATATACTTCACTAACTGAGTTTATCGACAGAGAAAAATATTTTTCGATTTAACTTTGAAATTAATTTTGAAGTTTCTATCTGGACAGCGCGCATTTGAAGCGGGCTGTGACCCGTCTGAAAGTTAACATTTTATAGAGAATAAGAATTTATTTATTTTTTTTACATATATTCAATTCGTTTTGTTTTTTATGTTTTCTAGAAAAGATTTATAACGTAATCTGTTGATATCGTGACAGTCAAATAATGTGTAACAATCAAAATTGATAACAGACATATCATGCATGATCTCTAAAGCAAACAAATTCCGCAAAATATTTAGTAGATAAATAATATTTTATATAATCGCTTAATTAATAATTGTAAAATTGAGAACATTGAATAATTCCAATCGAAATATGGATTAACCCCTATCCATGTTAGTAACTAATATAATTAATATTATTATTTTATTTACCTATATAATATAGGCACAATTTATGTTCCTTGGAGCGGCTTGCCATTTGGAAACAATTTTTATTTTATTATATTTGTTCACAAATTTAAAATTAACATGACCATTTAAGTTATTGAAGTATTTTATTTTTGTGTTTATTTAAATATTTAAAGATCAATAAACAATAATTATAAATAACACGAAAACTATCAACCTGTGTAGATATTTGTAATGTAGTTTGAACCTTTTCACAGTATGGATCAAAGCTACATTATAAATATAAACATAGGTCGCGTGTTATTTTTTAAACGATAAAATATAAAGGCCTGGATGGAGGCCTCTCGTGGCGCAGCGGCACAAGAGTGTGACTGTAAACGACAGGATGTAGGTTTGCTCCCCGCTCGAGGAAATGAAATATCTAATATTTTCAAATTAAATATTTAATGTTTTTTATCTTTAACGTGGAAAAGCACGGCGTTGATTTGCCACTCAACAACACGCAATGACTCAACCCGGCGCAAAAGGGTGCCCAGTAGTGGAACGGAGTGCCTTGACACTAGGTTCTCAAGTTTCCTCTGCCTGCCTCAAGCTGAGTGAGTGAGCAATAAAAAATAACGTAACTTGTAAGTATTCAAAATGTTTAAATTATAAACCATTATAATTTCCCTGCAAACATACATTAGTTACTAGCAACCCGTCCGCGGCTTCGCCCGCTTGAATTACAGTGTTATATTTAGTAATATCAATTACTTTTTTGTTCTGGTAAAATTATCACTTCAATGAAAAAAATCTGTCTTTTTTTGTCGTTATGTGTATGTGTATGTTTTTTGTGTTTTATTTAAATAGGTTATTTAAATAAAACACAAAAAACCCTAAATGTTGAAGTAAAGTTTAAAAATAGTTTGACGTTTCAAACGCACAGACAAACATTTTAAAACAATTTTTTAAGTCAAAAATTTTCAAAATAACTGTATCGGATCCTTTTTTTTAAAAACATCTGCCATACATAAAGGGTGATCAGTTACAGATTAATTATGAGATTAGATAACACATACAAATAAATACTCAAATTGCTTAAGTGGATAAAACTGCTAGCGTGTCACTGTACACTGGTAAATAAAATAATTAGAAGATAAATACAAAATTCCAAAGATAGTAGAAAGTAGTTCTAGTTTCATAGATGTATATTATTATTTGTTTATCATTTTTATTATTATTGATAATAATCTCTGATTAGACTTGTAAAGTGCGTTAACGGTCATTAATTATAGGTTTTTTTTTTTATAAAAAAATAACAACGGCATATTCTTATGCTTCACGGTACTAAATTTATTCTAGTGAACAATCGATTTGCAATTAGTTTTATAAAACTCGTAAGACCACAGAGGGGAACGCCTACCTTTGGTTAGTCCCCTCCTTGTTGCTCTTTGGATGTATGTGTATATGTTGACAGAAACATAGAAATCATATTACAATAGATATTGTCGGCGATAAGCCCAGTATTTCACAATTTAAAACTACCATAATATTACTAAATTTATTTTCGTACTTTAGCTTGTGAAGTGGCCTGTTTTACAGAACTCAGAATTTTTTATATAACTTAACACAATTAATTTATAACCACAAATCCCGTTATAACAAAAAAATATCCGTTATAAATGTTTTTTTTAAATTCATTATAACAAATAATTTATTATTCGTATATAATATATAGAATTTTGTAGATATTATTTAAAATAAATTACCTAACTTTAACATACTACAATTTCACACGTACTATACAATTTAAAGCGAACTTTATTTATTGGTGAGAATAATTTAAAAATATAAATCTTAAGATATAGATTAAAACATATTTTATACCTTGAAAGGTATAAAATAGCATTTTTAAAAGCAATAAAAACATTACACATAATTATTTACGTCTTTACATTATATAATATTAAAAAAAAACATATAGCTCAATTGATATTGTTGTAAAATATTTTATATTTTTACATTCCTAACAATACATTTGTCGTCTCCTTTCATAACTCTTGTAGAAAGTGCGCAACAAAGGAAAGTTCTTAAGTGCTCCAATCTGAGATCCAACTGCAGTATAGGGCATGTATAAGTGAAATAAATGCCTTGCTTTAGCTAAAAAGCTACAAAGTAGTAAACACCCGTTTTATTTCCACTGGTAATAAATTACCTTCATCCACCCACACTCAAGTAGTTTCGCTTCAGGGTTCGCCCCATTTTCAGTTCCGTTTACAGAATATCGTATTACAGTCATAACGATACATTTATTTCTTAATCTAATGACAACGAAAAAAGTTTTAAAATAAAGTCAATTGGATAAAGTTTATTTTCAATGCAAATTACAAAATATATTTATTTAACACAACAATCCTTATTTAAAAAACGTGTATAAAAATAAACGCAGCGAGATTTAAACCCGCGCCTCTTGGAATCCGTCAAAGCGTTCTGACCACTAATCCGTACGTTCTCATCAAGCTACGTCGAAATTCTTATTACATTAAGGGTGAGAGATTCTAAAAAAATTCTGCTACTCAAAGGTAATTCCATAAAATTATCGCTTGGCAAAAGAGAATGTGTATCTATTTAAAACGAGTTCATTGATTTGTAAGTATGGCACAGATATAGCACAGAAGTGATAAAGAGTATAAAAGTGTAAGTATTATTAGTATATGAAGACAGATACGTTTTTTTACAATATTTTTTAAGGATTTCGAGTTCGAATAAAAAGAAAATAAAACCAGTGCAGTGCGAGGTAAGTTTGCGGAGGTATATACTCATTTTGTACGAAATCAACTACATTTAACACATATACATTTTTAAAATCTTTAATTAAGAATAATATGTATAACTAACTAGTTTCCTTGTGCCTTCTTATCTCCACCATATTCAACGCAATTATTAAAACCAGACAAAATGTAAACGAGTTGTTACAATTTTCAGTTCATAATTAACTACTTAATCATAGACGTACATCAGAGAAAGCTGTGAACGCACTATTAAACCTCGTATGGGGAAAATTAAACAAGGATTCGATTACGAGGCGTATATACACTTGAAAGTTAATTGGTAAATAAATTTTTGGCTTCGCCGAAATTATTTGGAGACATTAAGTGCCTTATATGGAATAGCAAAATTTGATTATGTTATATATATTTTTTGAACTCTTTCATTTATAGATTTTTTGTTTTTGTTTTTTATACTGAATTAAGTGAAAAAATAAAAATGTTTGTAGCATCTTTTGTAAACGTTGTGATGTATTATTAAATCTATATCCTTATTAAAATGTTATTCCACAAAAAAGAGGCGGAACAACATTTTATTTTATATTTTTTATACGCCTCATATAGTTCTTAGATAAGTTATATTCAAAAATAAAATCAAAAAACTTTTTTATTTAAGTTTTAAGAAGCTCTGGGTGACAAAATACGAGCATATCAGAATTGTAATAAACGTCACTGCTATAATATAATATTCGGCAAAATCCATTCTTTACTCATATGTAAATTTTTCTCATTTAATGGTGGAAAGAATGTAAGTGGGTTATGAATGTCTCGTAACAATGTACGAGTGTGCTTATCTTTGAATAATATTTTTAAAATTTAAACGTAAATTGTATATTCTAGGTACACTTAATGTAAGCATTTCTATTTGTCTTTTAGAAACATAGTTTACTCAACATGAAGTACGTATATTATATATGAAGTAGAAAGCTAATAAAATATATCATGATCTCATCCTTTATCAAATATTATGAAATTTATTGTTTGTTACTACCACTATAGTGTAAGTACTTTTGACCATGTAACCTAAGCTATATAGCACGTGCAATAACAACAGTATAGATATATATAGACAGGTTGTAGATTCGATCCCCAAGTGGAAATGAAATATTTAATATTTTCAATTTTTAATATTTGTTTTTTCATTTTTTGGCTCTGGTACAAGGCAAAAAAACGGCGTTGAGTTCTTCCACTCAACACACAATGCTTCAGATTCGGCGGAAAGTAAGAAACGGGACTGGAACGGAATTCTTAACACTAGGTTCCCAAGTTCCCTCTGCCTACCCTGTCATGTGCGGGATACAGCGTGAAGCTGAGTAGAGTAGAGAAGTAGTACAAAAAAACATTTATTTTAAATAAATAATTTATAAGGTTTTTTAAGAAGTAAAAAAATATAACAATATATGTGTGCGTTTATACCTATAGTACCTATGTATATCTATTATTCATATCACTATGAAATTATATTTTATTTTAACACCGTCGTAAATCTCGTCGCGTGGGTCATAAAATGAAAAGAAGCCCTCATTCACGAGTAGGTGTGCGAAAATAAATATGACACATAAATTTCACAATTTCAACAGTATCAGAGCATGGGCCTATATTTCACACCTGGAGACAAGTTCACTGATAATAAAACGCTACATGTAATATATAACCTATCTCTATTAAATTTCCTATATATTTTTACCAGTTCTAAATACTCAATTAAAATATAAATGTAAATTTATTATATATTATATAATATATCGAATAATGTTGGAAAATGTTTCTTCAGTTCGTTCGTTCGTTTCAGCATATTATGGAAGTAACAAGGAATACGGTAGGCGTAACAAATTCCTACTGCGGTTTACGATCTTTTTACGTTATCTCCTTAAAATATTATGGAGAAAGAAACTTATTACCGGTTTACATTGAGGCGTTCTCACTATTGTATATGTCACACGACTGCGTGACACAATTTCATACAAAATTGACTTAGAAGTTTACTTTTTAAAGCCTTACAGGAGCTCCAGTTGGCGTAAGTGTTTGATATTAATTTCAGCTTGATTCCAACACACGATCTTGACATAAATCATCGGATTTCATGTCTGATGATTTATGCCAAGATCGGTAAGACGGACAACAACGTAATCCTATTAGTGTTCCATTTTTTTTTTTGAGGTATTTGTACCCTAAAAAAGTAAAATTTGTAAAACGAATCCAATTACGAACTATAAATTAATTAACTAAACACGCACAGCAGAATTTTTCGATAAAATAATAATATTAACAATAACCTTCAAATTAAGAACCATTAATTTGGTACTGAATTAAACATATTGTACGTACCTTTACGTATATAAGCAGATTTCGAGTGGAAATTATTATCGACGACTGAGGAGCCTTTAAATTGAAGACACATTCAAAGCTCACGCACTAAGGTGGATTGAAAATAATCCATGTAGAAAATTAATCCTTGATTACGTCCTACTCCCACTGTGATTTAAGAAAACTCAAAATGTGAAGAGAAACTAGAAGTGATATCTTTTAATTTTAGCAGTGATTTTATACCAACAAAAAAGTTTTTTTTTAGGTTATATCATTATGTTGTTCTTTATTTAATATGGATATCAGGCTATTCTTCTTAAAGATTGTTTAAATTGTACCAACAAGATAACCATGGTATTTACAAGGAAAATCAATAAAATGAACTAGGATTAGTATTTTATCATTATATATTATGATAAATAATTGATTACAGACGATGTAATAACCAATGTAAACTCCATTACGTAATTTTGACTCATTTTGATAGTCTGATTGACTTTTGACTCATATGAAACACCAAAGGTGTGAAAATTTTTTGGCATATAAGATGTATATTAATTATCTTATTGTTTTACGTCAGCTTCACTGTTTTCAAGTTTTTGTTAAAATTACGTACGTTTAACGCCACGCCAGTACCTACGCCATGAAAATATATTGGACTTATAGCTTAAAAATATAATACTAATTAACTTTTTATTAAATTAATATTTTAAAAATAATGTATAATTTTTAACGATTGAATTTTAATATCAACTTTTGTACTCAAGTCGATAAATATTACTTCACTTATTACTTCTTATGATTATTATCATTATTTACAATGTTTTATGTATTCTGTGTATTTATATAATAAAGTAGTCACTTCTAGAAGTTTACTGGCAACTTTGTTAAGATGTTCACGAAAACGAAATATATTACCCCCTGCGTTAGATCCCCTCTCGCTACATCCGAGTTTGAAACCTTTGGATAAACAAAATTCCTTTATAGAAATAAAGTTTCTTATAAAAGAACCCCGCTTACTGTTTACGATTCAAAGGTTA
The DNA here is from genome assembly GCA_019049475.1 of Eueides isabella. Classification (NCBI taxonomy): domain Eukaryota; kingdom Metazoa; phylum Arthropoda; class Insecta; order Lepidoptera; family Nymphalidae; genus Eueides; species Eueides isabella. The sequence goes on along the minus strand of CM032389.1, from coordinate 8,566,964 downwards.
TGTTTTAACAAGATAAGATAATTAATTGAAATATTCACTTAATTCAAGCTTTTATATAAATTTTATGTTGCAGTCAAGGACAGAGTAACACAATGAGATTTTCTTTTTCTTAATGTAGAAACACAAAATGTATAAAAATAAAGTATAAGCATAATGAGTTCGATGAATTCGTATCTAACAATTTAATTTTTCGTATAAAAAGCGAAAATTAAAATTTTTAAATTTAAAATTTTTATATAAATAAATTAATGGTTCTTTATATATAAGACTAAGTAATAAATATTAAAGTTTAAACATTCATATAAAAGTGGGGGTAGAAAAACAAGCAATAAAATTAAACGAATTTCATAGATTGATGACCAGACACGTACGTTCAAAATATCAATTGCGTCACGTGGCAACTTACATTTTCGTTGGAGGCCCCTTTCTAAGAGATCAATTTCGCGCTTGGACAAGTTTAATGTAAACTTAAGTGCCTAGGGGAGACACCAAATGAAAGCCGGCCGCGTTGCCTTAACAAATGTCTCTGTTATTGAATTCTTCGTGGGTGTTCTAACAAATTTGTAAAATTTTCATTCTAAATGAACTCTTTACAAAGCCGAAAGTTTTGAAAAATAAATAAAACCATTTGTTTTGAATGTAAGCTTTTGTTTGACTTTAACATTTACTTTTTCTTTCTTTAAAAATTTTCTTTTGTTTTAAGGTTTATACAAATTACAATTTTGTTACATCGTATAGAAATAAATTTAAAATGTCTATGTTTTCAAAATAACCATGTTTTATTAAGTGTATAAGTTTCATTATCTACACGATACTAAAACAAAAGCAAACAATTTTTATCTTGCCTGTACCTGCACACTTACCTCTTCCTTTCTCCCTTTCTCTATTTCCGAGATAATATAAAGAACAATTAAATTTTAGTTTAACTGTTAAATTTCCAAAGAATTTAATTCTACAACCAAGCCATAGCAAAATGAGAAACCTTTTGAAATGATATTAAATACATGCATATTCGTATAGTCCAAGCGGGCAAGCCTCGTAGGGGGCAGCATGAGCCCAGATAAACTTTAAAAAATTTTAAATACGTCCATAACAAAAGTTGTAGAGGGTGATGAGCATTTTACAATGGTATGTTAAAATTCAAAATCTGGAACATCTGATGAACAACCATAACAGTCAAGCTAAACTATAAGAAATATTGAGATGTTGTCTTAACAAAAGAAAATAAGCGTGATGAGCATTTTACATTGACATATTAAAATCGAAGATATGGAACATCTCATGAACAATCATATTGGTACAGCTAAAGTATAAGAAATAATGAAATGCTATCTTAACAAAAGTAATTAAGCGTGATGAGCATTTTACATTGACATATTAAAATCAAACAACTGGAACATCTCATGTACAATCATAACGGTCCAGCTAAAGTATAAGAAATGATGAAATGATGTTTAAACAAAAGTTGTTGAACGTGAAGAGCATTTTACATTGACATATTAAAAACAAAGATATGGAACATCCCATGAACAACCATAAATAATAAAATATGACAATAATTAATGTGGTCCAATGACGCCTTAGTAACGAAACTGTTTTTCTTAGATGTTCCAGAAGACGCTGAAAAAAAATTGTCAGACAGTGCCCATGTCGCTGATCGCTCTTGAAGTGGCATCTTCAGGTATTGCTGCCATATTACTTCGTTTCTGTATGGATGTCTTATCGTAAGGGATGAACCGGCCATGTCTCATAAAAAGGTCACAGAGGCTGTTCATAGAACGTTGTGGGATAACATTCATCGAGATGACAGACCGATTATAATTTTATTCTCAAGTTATTTCAGACAAACTGTACCAGTTTTAAATCAAGTGACTAGAGCTAATAAAATTAACGCCTCTTTGAAATATACTTACTGGGGCCATACCCAAATTAAAAATCTAAAGTTACCAATCAATATGAGAGCACAACTTGGTAGTGGTTATTAAAAGTTAAAGAAGGTTTCCTTCTTGAAGAGAATGGTCAGATTAGAATTTCTGAATTACTTGGCAAAGTAGTCAGAACCGAGGTGGAACTTATTAATTCAATATTTCATAAGATACCAATTCTGGAAAATCTTATTTATGTGAACGCACTAATTTGACTCCTAAAACTAAACAAGCTGCTTTTTTCTTTGATAAGGTAGAGGAAGAAAATAACGCCATTAACGCCAATTTTAGTGTTTTATACTTTGTTAAGAAAGTTAAAAAATGTTTTAAATTAAAAAAAATATATAATCGGATTAATCACGTATATCGAGTGTTAAACGATTTTTCGGGTAATTCGAATTAATCTAGTTAAATTTGTTTAATTTAAAATGAGTAAAAATAGCAAAAATCAAAGATATTTTATTGTAAATAAGGGAGTTTGTATATTTTTTTTCCCAAAAGAAGTAGAGTAAAAAAAATATAATAGAACACGACAAACGTAAGCGACGCATACTACACAAGGCATAGAAGGGAAGCCCCGCCATATTATGATCATTTTCATGCATGTAAAGATTCTTAATTAGTACAGCTTTTGACTCAGAGGCGCTGCGCTCTGTTGTAGATTTTATTAAAAATTATCGTCAAAATATAACGTTTGTATATTAAGTATTAGTTGAAAGTGACTGATAAGACGATGTCAGAAGAAAAAAAACTTCTGTGGCCAGATGCTGCTATTGGCAGAGTATACTTATATTTATAATATTTTATATTAGTAGAATTATATTAGGATGCTAATAGTGAAGAATGTCACTGTTGCGCCTATTGTTTCACGTTGTGGGAGGACCGTTTATTATTTTATTATAACGTATTTAATTCCTTGTAAGAACTGGCTTTGCGATTGGTTGTTTCAGATCTGAATATATTTGCCCCCGAAAGAGAAACATTAGAGAAACATATAGTATACAAAAAATAATTTTATTTGTGAAAAATTTCTAACCAATATCTATAATTAAATACAAAAGTACATTGTATAAACGTGGCTCATTGGAAAATAATTACTAAAGTAAATCTAAAATTAAATGATTCTTATACTAAAAATTACTTTACAACTCATGTTAACATAATTGCGGGCAGCAACCAAATCTTTAAATAATGTCACTTATATTCTAAGACTATAAAAAAATCTAAACCTTAACAAACCTTCACGGTCAAATGATATCTTATGGTATCTATTTAATAAACTGTATGTCTTTATATTTTATAGAAGACCATTCAAAAAATAAACGGACATTTTATGAAGATATGGCTAAATATACGAGTATACTTATCAATAATCAGGTTAGCGTTAAATTATACAAAAAAAGTATTGTATTTCATCTTAGTAAAAAATTTTACTACAAAAATGTATAATATATCAATAATATAGAATTAACTTCTTCTAAAATATAGAAAATTCCATTCTCTGAAATCCTTTGCAGAGGCGGAGGCAAAGCCGCGGGCAACAGCTAGTATTAAAAATAAATTAGTTTATCCAAATTTGAAATGCAAAAATATCAAAGATCCTTAGCTGTTCTATCTGAATATATTTGATGTTTGTAATATTTTTCAGATACAAAATATATCTAGACCTCACAGGCTATTCTCATCTACAATCCAATAGGATGAAGATTGAGGCCATATCACAAACAGATAGGGGCCTTTAACATGCTTGTACGTTTTCAGTTCAGTTTTCAAACTCTTTACTTGGATTCATATTTGAATAAAAACTTTGATGGAAAGCACACAAGAATCGTTACTTGAGAAAATTTTCACCAAGAAAAGTTTTATTTTATCGAATATGCTGCACCTAGAACCCTCCAAGCCAAACAAGTTCAGAATACTTCGGAATCTTCATATATTTGAATTGAAATCCTGTTGGGACCTCATTTGATTGATTTTATCTACTAGTCCGTTTACTTTAACTAAAAGTTAAGACTATTGAAAATTAATCTATTGAAATAGTTAATTTTAATCTTTTAAGAATAATATTTATCATTGATCTTATATTTTAAAGGCAATTCTTGATTAATAATATTAACGAGACATGAATTCACAACTTTGACCTTTGGTCAAGTGTATCCTAAATTTAATGGACTGCAATATTCACGAATAGAAAAAATAATACTTATTTAGATGGGCGACAGTGTGTAGCTTTGGTACCCATTCGATGAAATGAAATATTTAATACGTTCATTTCTTCATTCTGGTAGCATGGCAAAGCGCGGCGTTGATTTCTGCTACTCTACACGCAATGTCTGAAATTTTGCAGAAAGTGGGAAACAGAAGTGTCTCAACAGGAAAGGAGTATCTTAACACTAAGTACCCCAGTTCCTTTTGCCTACCCGGCTATATACGGCATACAGCGTGAAGCTAAAAAAATAATAGATAAACCAACAAAGACAAATGTCTAATCTGAAACAGCAATATAAATTAATATTCAACAGAATAATCTAAACAGGTGCAAGTCGTTTCAGAATACCATTTGTTCACCGTCAGTAAACTTCACCTCGTAACCCTAAAATCTAATTGGATTTAATTCCATTAGCAAAGGCCCAAATGGGGCCTTTTAATTGTGCTGACCAACACCGGTTCATTATACCGGTCCCATAGCTCCGATGTTTGTACGGCGTATGATAGTGCAAAATATTCGCAACTGTCATTAAAATTGTTCTTAATGTATGCGATACCCTCGTAAATTTAGGTTAGTTTATATCTAAAACATTACTTTGCTTTCAGTTTGTGGGAAATATATGTATACAAATATATTTTTGACTGCGTACAAAATAAGCTTATAAATTTGTTGAGCTAGCATTTAAGTTATGATAATATTTAAATGTAAATTAGTACATAAATTGTTTGTAGGGTTCCATAAACAAAGGGTGAAACGGGAAACTGTGGCTTGGGTTCCACTGTTCGTCCGAATGCCCTCTACCCGTCTGATAACAGGCTGTAACACACAACATAATAATTGAATTTTTCACAGTCAACACATCATTATTTCGGAAAAACAGAATAAATATTGAAAGATATATATATATATATATATATATATATATATATATATATATATATATATATATATATATATATATATATATATATATATATATATATATATATATATATATATATATATATATATATATATATATATATATATGTTTAAGTATTTTAAAGATAAAATATATAACATTTTCTCTTATCTATAGTTGAACAGGATGACTCATGTCGGCTCATAAGTTACATATAATAAGAAATATGTTTTTCCCCTCAGAGTCATTAAGTCATTAAATATAATTAAAATTACATTGAGGTAATACATATATAACGTGACGTTTTGTCTATTTTATTTAGACTAATTCAATTCATTCATTCTACCCAGTCACGGTGCTTATCTTTAACACTTTGACTCAAAAGTGAGTGTTTGCACAGAAATGGTTAAGATATAATTTTCACTTTAAGAAATACCTTTCTCTAAGAAAAATATGAGTTAAATTACTTACTGAAAATATTTTAAATATCTCATGGGTTGGTCTAATAAGACAAAGTTTCTAATAAGATAAAAGATTTGTTAAACCTAGATCTTCCTCTTCAGCCAAAGCGTAATGGATTCGACTGTTAATATGTATTAAAAAGAAACATTTAACTCAGAAAAATGTAAATAAATAATAAAACTTAAATGGATAAAACAACTATAATGTTTCAATATATATTACAATCTTCGGTCGATAATGATAAGCTAGTCATCATTGATTATCTGCTCTTATATACGCTATAAATAAAACCTTACTCAATTTTTCCTTGCAATACTTAATCAACAAAGGTGAAGTTAGCAAGTCTGATAAAAAAGTGACAATGCCGCCAAACGCAATCGAGTCTCTGGAGGTTAACGTACAAGAAAATTCCAGTGATTTAAAAACGAATAATATTCCCCAAGTAGCGTCATCCAATAGTGATAATTATGGTCTGAAAGTGTTCCAATCTTCACTAAACCTACTGGCTCACATATTGATAGGAGCTACAGTTGGAATATCAATTACTTTTTCTTTACGAAATGGATTACCTTTGGGAGCAACTGATACACACATTATTTTGTGTGTGATTGGTGTGAGTATTTGATTTGTTTTCAAAATCCTAAAGTTGTTCAAATTCATTTAAATAATTTATTTAATACTATTATTATTATATATAAATATAATTTTATAATATATTATTTTCAGTACCATTTACTTATGGCACAAGCAATCCTCAGTTTATGTCCTCATAACGGTTGGTCAGCTAATCTTCGCTTGTTTGACAAAAAAGTGGCACACACGGTTTTGCAAGTTTTAGGGTCGGGTTTAGCAATTGCAGGAAGTTTTATCAAAATTATTGATAAGAGTATACATTGGAATACATTGCACGGTCAATTTGGTAAGCATTATTTATATTTAGTACATTATTTAAAATACGTTTATGAATTCCCCAATTGTTATTTTTGAAAAATATGTTCACCTTATGTTTAAAACCATTAAGAGCTACACACTGTATCCCGCACATGGCAAGGAAGGCGGAGAACTTGGAAACCTATTTTTAAGACAATCCGTTTCGGTCTCCACATTCCGCTGGCGGAAACGTTTTTAACTTTTAATTTGAAAATATTAATTAATTATATTATAAAAACAATAACCCTACAAAAGTATTTTAAATAGTATTGTGGCGTGGCGCAGCGGCACAAGCGTGTAACTGTAACCGATAGGTTCTGGGTTCGATCTCCAGTCGAGAAAATGAAATATTAAATATTTTCAATTTAAATATTTAATATTTCATTTCTTCGCTGTGGTAAAAAGGCAAAAGCGCGGCGTTGAGTTCCGCCACTAAACACGCAATGCCTCAAATTCGGCGGAAAGTAGGGAACGGAAGTGGAACGGAGTGTCTTAACACTAGGTTCCCGGGTTCCCTCTGCCTACCCTGCCTCGTGCGGGATACAGCGTGAAGCTAAAAAAAATAAAATAATAATTAAAAAATAAATCAAATAATATTTACATCAAATAGTATATACCAAGTAAATAGCCGCTTTTACCTAATCGTTATTATTAAATATTTATTTACATATTCTAAAGTGAGCAAAATTGTACCTATTATACAATTTCAATTTCTTGTTACCTTAAAGCAGGAGTATCACAGGGAGGAGTATTGTCTCCATTACTTTTTTCAATGTTTATTAATACCTTTACCAATTACTTAACGTACCGTTTCATCTACGCTACCTGCAAATATATGCATCGGCTCATATTGAAGATGTCTCAAAAGCTATTGAACGAATTAATCGTAATTTACAAACAATTTTTTTGTGGTGCAAATCTCACGGCTTAAGCTTAAATGCAAATAAATCCCAGTATATTATAATAGGTAGTCAAAGACAAATTGCTAAGCTTAACTCTCTACATTTGCCACCTGTTATACTTGATGGTATCCCTATTCCCTACAGTAATTCCATTAAAAATTTAATCATCACCATGGATGACACTTTATCTTGGGCTCCTCAAATTTCAAATATTCGCCGTAAAATATTCGTGACAATGGGATCTCTCAAGAAATGGAATAATTTTCTTCCAATAAAAACAAAAATATTACTTTCCACTTTCCTCCTTCTCCTTATTATTGACTACGCCGACACTTGTTACCTTGACTTATCAAAAGAACGCCTAGACAAGTTAGAACGTTTACAAAATCTCTGCATCAGATATATATTTGGACTGAAAAAGTTCGAACATATATCTGAATATCGTGATAAGCTTCAATGGCTAGCAGTGCGGCATCGGCGATATTTCCATACCCTATGTACTCTTTATTCCATTCTTTTTCACCCTAACACTCCTCGTTACCATAAAGAGCGCTTCACTTTCCTGGGTTCCGATCCTACGATTCAGCTGAACCTACGCTTTACAAGTGCCATAAATTAAAAATACCTGTTAGTAACACAGTTGGTTATAAAGAATCTTTTACAAAAGCGTTTTGTGGTGGAATGATTGGCCACCTTATATTCGGCAATCAGAATCTCTCGATACATTCAAAACATCCCTAAAGCGTTACTATTTGGCACAACAAAAATAATATATGGAATATTTATGTATATATCATCTATAAATATGATATATATTATGTATATGTGTGTATGTATGTGAGTATGTATGTGTATGTATGTATATATCTATATTATTTATTTATTTGTTTACTTAGTATGTATTTTTTCATATTTTAAATTAATTTAGTTTATGTTTATTTTTACTCTTTGTTATTTTATGCAAAACCAAGATTTCTTCTACTATTTTGTTTTTCTTAAAGGTTACCTATAAGACCGCCTTTGCATTCTATCTCTATGCGCAAAATGTTAATGTTTCATTTTTATTTCTTATTTTTTTTTTATTTCTTTCTTGTCATGTAACGGCTGTATTATTATTATTGTTATTTTTTGTATGCAATAAAGAGTTTTATCTATCTATCTATCTATTACCTATTCTTTTCACTTTGTAGTATATAATTGCATAATTTTTTGTTACAGGTTTGGTGGCTTTAGTGTTCAGTGTAGTTTGTCTATTTAATGGATTGGCTTCATTCTACGCTTATAATTTACGAAAGTGCCTCCCAAGTAACTTATCCAAGATAACTCATATCTGTTTCGGGATCGTCGCTTTCAGTGCATCGTGCATCTGCCTCTGCTACGGCTTTGATAAGAGTTTTTTCCAAAGCTGGGCAACACCTGCTATCGCTTACACATTGATGGGATTTACCGCTTGTTTTACTACTATTATAATAATAAATCCTGCGATCACTTTTTTTAACAAAACGTCGCGAGTGTTCAGAAAGTGATCGGATTATACTGAAAGTAATTGATATTTTCAAAACATAAAAATTTTGGAATCTCGGTTTTTGTTTGTGTTATGAACATACACATAAATATAATATTTACAATAGCAGTACAATATCACATCTCTACTTAAATACGTATAATCCAAAAATGATTAAATAAATTAGTATTCTTTTTTGACTATAGTTTTATTTACTTTTTCCCTAAAAACACATGCATAATAGGAAACATTTATAGAATTAAATTATGTTAACCATTAACGCATTACATAAATTTATTACGTAAATAATAATTGCAGTACAATGATTATAGGATTTAAATAACTTAAACAAAATGTATAGCCAAACCCGAAATATTTTAAATATTTTAGATATGAATATTTTCCCAAAATGAAATATTTAATATTTTCCCTTTTAAATGAAATATTAAATATTTTTAATTTAAATATTTAATGTTTAATTTCTTGCAGCTCGTGGCAGGAAACTTATCATTTGGCTCAAATTGGCTTTGATTCTGTTAGAAGTTGGCTAAATAGCAACTTGCTCACATTAAACTTAGATGATGAATTTTGCGTGGAGACTTTTTATTTTAGCTACCACGAGTAAACAACATTCTTTAACTACTTTCAACCCTAGCGTAAGTCGCAGAAATGATATAGTAGTGCCAACAACATTAACCAATACTTTTTTCAGTCATCATTTTTTTATCTTTCTTGGACCGCACATTTATAACAGTCTTAATAAATTTCTATCTTTGTATAATTTAAATAAGACTAGATTAAAAAAAGCTGTAACCAATTGGTTGCTAAAACAATCTTATACAGCGATTAAAAAACTATTTGAAATTCCTAGGTAACATTATATGCATAGATAAACACTCACACACACATATATACACACACACGCACTTCATACACACAGTCGATGCTCACTATTACAATTTCGCTTTTACTGTACCTACATAACTGGATTTATGGTGGAAAAACTTTAAATTACCTATATAATATGTATGTGGCCTTTTTTATTCAAATTCATAATGAGGTGGAGACCTGGTGACCCGTAACATGGGTTTCGAACCTATCACAAGCACCAGCAACCCACAACATGTTATTGTTACAATTGGCTTTCCGTATTGTATCTTTTTTTACCTTACAATGTTGTGGTTGAAATAAAGATTTTTTATTTATTTATTTATCTTCGCTCTGGTAATAAGGCAAAGCGCGGCGTGGACTTTCGCCACTCAACACGCAGTGCCTCAAATTCGACGGAAAGTGGGGAACGAAAGTGGAACGGAGTGTCTTAACACTAGGTTCCCGGGTTCTCTCTGCCTACCGTGCGTGATACAGCGTGAAGCTGAAAAAAAAATCCCAATCAGTGACTCAGCACGCAAAGATATTTCTGCCTATCTATATTTTTTTATGGAAAGACACGGCAAACGAGCGTACTGGTCACCTGATGGTAAGTGATCACCGCCGCCCACGGCCTAGGCACCAGAGGAGCTACAGGCGCGTTGCCGGTCTATAAGGTGGATGGGCTACGGGGCCCGGCATTACCCAATGCGAAACGCAGTGGCTGAAGCCACTACTTAACGCCGCTGTTAAATACCGGGGGTGGTAATAATCCGGTCGAGTCTGCCTATGCGTGTTGTCATTGCTAACAACGTGACTCTCCCACACGTACTTTAGTCGTCTCTTACGACACCATCAGTACCAGGGTGATCCCATTCTAAGCCGGGATCACACGGTGAAAAAAAATCTATTACTACAAAATATGCGAAAAGACAGTAAATATACATTATTTTATTTCAGTTATTATCAAAATACTATACGTAATACGTAAATATGTTTGAACATACATTTAAAAACATTCTCTTATAAAAAGAGGTATAACAGCAATTGCAGGTCTTTTAATGTTTAAATCTTTATGTTGCTAATAAAGTAAGCTACATTAAATCGTCATTGAAATATAACAAAACATAAATAATATATAGGTATATTCATAAAAAGACCGAGCAGACTCGTTCGGAAACGGGCAAGCGATCACAATAGATAACTGTCCCGTGTAGGAACAGCTTATCTTTATGGCATCTGTAGCTAAAGGAAACTGCAGAAAAGAGTAATAGCTATCGATACGCACATTCTGAAATATAGTATCGTTTCCAAAGCAAATATATGCACAAAACGTATACATACAACACTATGGATACCTGGAAATTTTTCTACGTAATTTAATTTATCATGGTTAGCTTGTGATTAGCTTTATGACAAATGGTAGAAAGATATATGGTTATTTCTTTCAACCATTTTTATTTTTATAATTAAAAAATGTCTTATTCTTTCATTATGTTTTGCTACTATATTACAAGGAGCAGGCATTGACCGATTATCATAAATTAAAAATGTATGTTATCTAAAATACTATGCGAATTTTTCATAGAACATTGATAAGATTGGGTCTAATATATATTATTTAGACTCAATCTTATCATAATTCGATAATATGATTTTTAAGAAACTCTATTGAGTCAGTTATTTTGAATTAATAATGAGAATTTAAAATAATCTTTAAAATAGATAAAGTGGATAACTTATAATATCATATCTATTTTTAGAAGCATTGGATATTTTATGTTTATTTAATATAAAAAAATCGGTGAAAATCTCTTATTTTTGTTAATCAAATTGATCTGAATACACAGATTATTAGGTCGAGTTATTAAATTATAACTAACGGTAAAACGCTGAAAAATAATCAAAGGCCATTAAATTAATTGATTACTCCTTTACATTGATTTTAGTAAGTAATTATACATACAATATGCAGTTATCTTAGTTTATATAGGATTAACCTATATTACATTTTGATAACGAATTTATTTCTTATACATTTCAAATAGTACTTTTTTAAATTTTATTACTTATGATATACAGGCTATGGATATAAAATGTTATGAATTTTTAATATAACATTAATAAGATTGGGTCTAATATATATTATTTAGACTCAATCTTATCATAATTCGATAATATGATTTTTAAGAAACTCTTGAGTCAGTTATTTTAAAATAATAATGAGAATTTAAAATAATCTTTAAAATAGATAAGGTGAATAATCTATAGCATCATACCTATTTTTAGCATTGGGTGGCATTGGGTGTTTTATGTTTATTTAATATAAAATAATCGGAGAAAATCTCTTATGTTTATCAAATGGATCTAAATATACAAATTATCAGGTCGAGTTATTAAATTATAAGTTACGTTAAACGCTAAAAAATAATCAAACGCCATTAAATTAATTGATTACTCCTTTGTATTAATTCTAGTAAGTAATTGTACACACAATACGAAGTTATCTTAGTTCATATAGGATGAAACTAAATTACATTTTGATAAGAAAATTAATTTCTAATACTTTCCAAAATGTACTTTTTTAATTCTATTACTTATAATATACAGGCTATGGATATAAAATGTTGTTACGAATTAATTTAAACAATGATATGTGACCTAAAATACACATATTAAGCTGTTCTAATTCACGTCGTGTTATTACTGTTATCAGCTAGAATCAAAAAAATATACAAAATGGAAAATGTATTACGATTAGTGATATCAATATTTAAAATAATATTTACTTAGCCTAATGATAACAAATAATATTACAATATTTTATCATCTGATGTGTATCGCATTTTGCGAGACATACATATCTAAGCGTATCAGACGGTAAAAATCTACCGACAAAATTGGAAATAAGACCACACTATATGTCATCTAAAATGAGTTCAGTTGCAATATTTTTGATGTTATAGAGAGATATCTTAAAGTAAACAACGGCAATCATACACCATCAGTTTCTTAAGAATAAAATATTTGAGATAACAAAAAACACATTTAGCAATTTTTTTTTTTACTATGTTTTAAAGTGTTATTCCACACTTAGGACAGAAAATACTAAACTTAAATTTAAAAAGCGTATAAAAATTTTGAACGAAGCAGGATTTTAACCCGCGCCTCTGGAATACCAAATAACTGGAACGGTATTCCAGAGGCGCGGGTTCAAATCCTGCTTCGTTCAAAATTTTTATACGCTTTTTAAATTTAAGTTTAGTACATTTAGCAATATCGGCAATGTTTGTCGCATTTTAAATACTATATACAAGTATCTATAAAGTGTACAAATCTAATATTTCATTTACAACATGGCTCAGTCAATAGTTTCATACTTACCAGACCACAAAATTAAGTACCTATAATATAAATATTAAGAACAATTTTACGAGACTTCGTTATATAATCGTAGCAAAATACAGTACATAATATATACTATATGTTGTAAAATATGCTTGTAATAATAAATAATTTCAACTTATCGTTCTCAGTAAAGTGTCCGTATTGTAAATATTCAGTAACCGTGACGATATCAATGATACCCATGCGGTACAAGCGTGTACAAATGTAAACACATAAACGTGTATATACTAAACCAGTGGACTTGTCCTCTGTCACTGTTCACTGTCTTTTTTAAAAATAAATAAATATTGAAGTTAAATTTAATAATCATTTTATTTATTTGATATAATTTTATAATATTTTATCACTTATTTACAAAAATGTAACCAAGTCTCATTGGATTTTTAAAAATATGATGTGGGCAGTTCAGATGTAGGACGCTACTAATACTCTGATTTTAGTTTACAGCTTCCAAAGTTAAATAAAACCACATAAATATGTTTTATAAAAACTTTATCATGAGGTGGTCTAATCGCTGCAACGGCTCAAGTTAAAACGCCACAAGCTGATTTTTTTTAAGAATGAAGTTGATGCTGTTAAGATATCGGTCTTTACAGTGACATAGGGTGGGGAGGGAAGAGGGTGGTATTCTTCGGCAAACTGCAAGCTGCATTACGTGTCTGCCTGAGAAGGTGAAGGATAGAGGTACCTTTACGGGACTCGAACCTCGATCGGACTGTGCCACGTGCCACCAAGCGCTTATCCTTTTATGCAAAAATTAGATCGGTGATTATAACATTTCATTCACACCTATACTAATTGAATAATTTACTTTACTTACTTATTAAAATAAATAAGAGTTTAAAGTTTAAATAAAACACTTGTTTATTGGCACTGCAAATAGCCCTCCGACCTATATATCTTAAAAAAATCATATCAATATAGATTGACGTAACATGAGAGCGCAATATATTTTCATTCAGAAATTAATGTGTAAACTATAAGCATTAACTTAAAGTTAAGTTAAGGACAATAAAGAATTCCTTTTTTTACACTATATGGTAGCGTAACCCCAAACTTTACCATAGACCAGGAAAGCTAAAAATCTAAATCCTCGAGCGTAACCCACATTCATCGCTCACATATCTGTAGGTACAAAAGAATTATAGGACTAGAGTATAAGGCTCTTTCAAAATTAAATATTTTATATAGAATATATCAGCTCTGAGTTGAAGGATAGGCGATCCAGGTGGTTCCGACATCTAGTAATTTTGAGGGTGGTTCTTCATTGTATAAAAATTGTGAAAAATGAAAAATATTATATTAATTAATTAAAGCCCAGACGTGGCGCAATAGCACAGGTGTGTGATTATAAACTCGTCAAATTGAAGTTTCGATCCCTACTCGGAAGTAAAATTTTTAATATATTAATTTATTCGCTCTGACAACAAGATACAGCGCAGCGCAGCTAAGTCCTCCAATCAACACGCAATGCTCAAATTTGGCAGAAAGTGGGGAATGGTATAGAGTATCTTAACACTAGCTTCCCAAGTCGCTTATCATAAAGGCATACACCGTGAAGACGTTACTGCATATAAAGTTAAGAATTGAACGATGAAGTGATTTTCTAAATCTATTTTTTTTTGTTCATAAAAGAGAAATAATTGACATGCGTAACAGATTGTGTTCCAAAAAATGTGTGCACATGTAACTAACGTATATGAAAGTGGACCGTCTATCCCAATGGGACATCTACCTCGGTTTTACTCTACATTAATAATAAGGAAAACTATGAAAAAAATAGGCCGATTAATTGATAAAATTTTGTAGATACACTAAAATATATTGATAAAGACAATCAGACAACATGATATAACATGATAATGATAAACCAGTACACATAATACTTTCAGTCCTAAATTTGACTTACAATCATAGCAAAATTTTAAATTGAGAATACCCTTAACCTTAAAAATTAACATCAAATTATCTCATTTTGGCAAAGTGCGTAGTTAGCTCATAAACTACTTATCCGATTTTAATAAAACAGCCAAGGACCACTGCGCTTAACAAGGAGTGATGAACATTGACTTAGGACTTAAGGTACCATAGACAGACTGTTTAAATTTATAACATTCTTCTTTTTGCAACACGGCTGAAAAGAAAGAACAGTACTTATGTAGGAAATGCAGCTTAATTCGATTTATATAGATATACAAAATAAAAAAAATCTATTCATTTAATTTTCTTTTACCCTTTCCCATTTCCTTTACGTATTGTTAGAGAAATGGTATCATAAATTTTTCTTTTAATTATGCGTTGCAATGTAATTTAATAATGGTTATAATGAAACTTTCAAATGTATTTTTTATCAATAAGATCTCAAATAACAATCTAATGTCATAAATCAATGTTAAAATCAACTACAATGTAAGGCAATTAAACGTATATTCTTAGGACATGATTATATATAACTTATTGAGGCATATCGATTTTATGCGATCAGTGTGCACTAACTATTATATCTTAATACGATTCAATAAGTAGTATAGCGGCTCTTACCCCAGTGAGAGACCGATATGCAGTTGAAAGGCACTTAGCGGAATTGACTGGAACGCGAAGCATAGCGTCACAAACACACTCACCACGATTAAGGAGTATACAATCGTATTCATACGATCTCTAAGCACAAACCGTGGATAATTGACTATACTGGAACTGTCACTAACGAGCTTGCTTGCCTATAATGCGCCCCACGCATATTTTTTTTATGATGAAAAACTATATATGGTAAATACATTTAATATTTATATAGATAGATAGATATTGGTACTACGTTAGCACTTACTTTGTTCAAGTAATATATATTTTTTTTAAATAAAAAAAAATATTAAAATTAACATATAATTACAATACAATTAAAATAACGCACCAGTTCTCATTTCATTAAAATAAACTACTTTCATACATGTCATTATTTTTCATCGTTATCAAAAAATTGGTGTATAGTGTTGCTCAATTTAATCATCGATACCAAAAATAGCATCCATTTTTTTTTTTTATATCAAGAGGGGACAAACGAGCTGAGGTCCAACTAATACAAATAGCATCCAACGTGCATGCTAAAAATGCATCTAGGCGGCGCGGATGGTATTTACTTCTGAGGCGGGAGGCACGATGGTAAAAAGAGGACAGTGGCGCTATGTCTAATAACACATGGGAACTCTCCCCACAGTAGAGACGGTAGAATACCGAGAGAGAGAAATAACGTTTCTCCATATATTTAAGGGTTCTAAGCCGTATGTTAGTTTGAGGTCATCGACAAGTCGAAGGGCCTGCCGTTAAATAGAGTCAAGAGGTTGCAGTTGACACTGAGGGGCGCCTGCCCATAGATGGTAGCAGTATTCAACATGAGAAAAAACCTGAGCCTTGTAAAGCTTAAGGTGATGCTCTGATGTGAAATACTGCTTCGCCATGTTCAGTGCTCCTAGTTTTTTTGAAGCCAATTTGGCTTTGCTCTCTAAATTATCCTTAAACTGGACTTTATTCGATCCCAAGAATCCCAATATTATTATGAGTGCATAGGAAAATGTCCGAGAATTTTAGGCTTGGGAAAAGGGGTATTTTTTGCAGTAAACGCGCAGACTTGAGTCTTTGGAGGATAAAAACTCAACAAGATTACGTCTACTCCATTCTGAAACTAGCTCCAAGGTAGGCTCAATATCGGACACAAGTTGTATTCTTCGTTCTTCCACTTCAGCGAGAGAGATATTAGCCTGGCCAAAGCTATTGCTCTTGCCGTCATCAGCATCACAATGAATGCTGTTGGAATGCAACATGTCATTGATGTGCACAACAATTAAAATAATGTACGTACTTGCTTACTTAGCTTCACGCTATATCCCTAGCGGGGTAGGCAGAGAGAACGGAGCGCCAAACGCTACGGTCTCGGCATACCTCTTTCGCCTCGTCCACTGTCATCAACCTCTTCATACATGCCCTTCGGGGGGTCCTCATGCTTTTTACGTGACCTTCCTCCAGTATCGTCGATACTGTGTTTTCGAAGGTAAAATAATGTATATATTATAAATAATGTACAATCTTTAATTTAGCTTTAATTTTATAACAAATATATTAAATTCTACAAGAAACATAAATAAGTAATTTTACCATTCTAAAATGATTGTATTACAAAAGCATACAAAATCTTAACGTATTTTTTTTAGTAATTCAGCAAATAATCTGATTCGTTGAGGCCTGTCGTGGCGCAGCGGCACAAGAGTGTGACTGTAACCGACAGGTTCTGGGTTCGATCCCCAGTCGAGGAAATGAAATATTTAATATTTTCAATTTATATATTTAATGTTTCATTTCTTCGCTCTGGTAATAAGGCAAAGCACCGCGTTGAGTTCCGCCACTCAACACGCAATGCCTCAAATTCGGCGGAAAGTGGGGAACGGAAGTGGAACGGAAGTGGAACGGAGTGTCATAACACTAGGTTTCACTTCCGTTTCCTCTGCCTACCCTGCCAAGTGCGGGATACAGCGTGAAGCTGGAAAAAAAAAAAAGTACTACAAGACTTTTCATGCAGCATACACCAATGGATAAATAGATTCTTAACGAAAATTTTCTTCTTTGCTTGCATTGTATTTGTAATTTTAAAATAAAAAAAACAATGCAAGCAAAGAAGAAATCCAAAAAGCTAAAATTTCATAAAAAAAAATACCACGAACTTATATTTGAAATTCATTTCATACAAAATGTATGCGAGTATGTTAATGGTAGGTTGTATGTACATGGTTGCGAGCGTAACCTTAAATTTGTCAACTTTTAAAATTGCTCTTCTTTCTCATTAATCCTAAAATTGATACAGAACTTTCGGAGGGTAGTCCCAGTCGCACTTCATTGGTTTTTCTTTTTTCATTTAATTTTTTGCCATGTTCTCTCAAACGTACACATATTAATGACAAAATCAATGCAACTGCGCTTTGTTTTAATGTCATTAGATATTTCATATGGACAATTCATGTTTACATTTCACAAATAAATATTTAAAATAAAATGGCAAAACACTATTATTAGGAAAATATTTAGCTACGCATCTCTTATCTTCGATAATATTTCTCACGTACTGGTAATAACTGATAAATATTATGCGATAAGTGCAACGGCAATTATAATATTTAACAATTTACGACTTACTTCACGAGTGCGGAGTTGTGCTCTTCAGAACACACATGTGAATTATAAGTACATTTTCATTAATAAGTGTGTCCAATTAATAAAGTAGGTAAAGGGAAAGGTATAATATAGAATTTGTATAATTCCCTTAAAACACCTAAAGCTACTGTACTATACGACATTTTCACAGAAGAGGAAAGAGGAATTTAAAAGAGACACGAGGCGTCATAGGCCTCCAGATTTATGCAAGTAACTACACTGAACTACTCTGAATAGTTTCCGACCTTAAACAGAAGAAGGCAGCAATCGTAAATAAAAGCACTGAATGAAAGCACTGAATTTCGTTTGCTCATCTGTTGACAGTTACTCACTAAAGTTTCAGCCATTTTAGACGCGGAGTTTTTATATAACAGTCATTTAAGTGAGTTGATATAAGTTCTTTTCTAAAAATGGACAAAATTAAATAATTTTGTCCATTTTAGGAAAGAACTTAAATCAAAATCAAACTGTCATTAGATATTTGTTTTTGAGAAGCAATACGCCTGCACAAATAAAAGAGACTCTACACATCATTTACCACAGTGAAATATCATGGAGGGGCTGCTGAATTTAATCATGGCCGTAAGAGCTTGGAAGACGGTGAAAGTTCGGGACGTCCAAAAACTGCAACTGCTGTCATAAACATCGCCAAGGTTCACGAAATAGTGCTAAACGACCGCCCAATAAAAGTGAGAGACATAGCAGAGGTTAAGAGCATATCAAAAGAACGTACTTGTCACATATTCAATCAACATTTAGACGTGAAAAAGTTGTCCGGGCGACGCCGCGCGCCGCGTTTGCTCGCGTTAGATCAGAAATGATTATTCAAACATAAACAATTCCGACGCTCTCTTAGCGTAGCTTAGGAATGATTATAATTATGAAATAAATACTATTTTAAATGAAACACTTTTAAACGGATTAATCGCGTATATTGAATGGTAAACATTTTTGGGAAACCCGACGTTTCGAACACTTTACAGTAGTCTGTGGTCACGGGTAGATTGAGGTGGCATTTGTCTGTCAGTTGATATAATTATTATATCAAACTACCGCCAACGATTCCTTAATTAATGTTATTATTATGTTTATATTCTTCTTTTTCAGTTTCACGCTGTATCTCGCACATGAAATGCAGAAGGAACTTGGAAACCTAATATTAACAGTCAGTAGTAACAGTCCTTTCCGTTTCCTTTCTGTCACATGCTTGCACCCCTTCGCCACGACAGGCCTTATCGTTTACATTCTTATTCGCTTCTTATATGCCCTACATATTAGATAGTAAACCTAAACAATCATTTACTACCTACAGTTTAGTTGTACTTGAAGAAATAAGTGTTATAGTTTCTTTAGGTAAAAAAAATGTTTTATTTAAAATTGTAAATAATGAAAACATTAGCTTTAATATAATCAGTGTATATACAGAAAGATTTAATCTCGAACATCTCATTATTACGAGATTACGGGTGGGTAAGTCTGGTACCAATTTTAATAACTTCTTATCGATAGAATCCGATCTTCACAAATTTTCGCATGTGAACTCAGCTTGGTGGAACGTATATTGTCAAAGCAAACATTAAATTGGTAATATATTAAATAGACCCTTGTCTATTGGAAACCTAACTAACGCTTTTGCTAATAAATCATGTTACATTTTTTCAATGGCAAAAGTAACACAATAGAAGATTTAAAAAATCCCATGCTTCAAGAAAAATATATAGTTAATAAGGTAAAATATATAGTTAGTAAGGCTTGTAGTTCTGTAACTAATCCGATCTTAAAATTTAGCTAAAATATACTTTGACGAAAAACGTTTTTATTTATAAAAATCATTCAGTTGTGATACCACAGACCATTACACAGACAGTCAGGTCAGATTTACAGCACTTCTTTCTTGCGTCGGTGCTAAATACTGAATTTTATCTACAATAGAATAATATAGTACAAAAAGCTAATATTATTGTAAACAGCTATAAAATATATTCTAAGATGACAAAAAAGATTATTATAAAAGTAGCAACAATCATAATGCAACAAATCGATTAATATCGATGATGATCTATATTTTAAGCTATAAAGCAGAGACTCGAATATTTTTATACTAAAACGATATCTACAAATTAAGCGTATTGAAGTTATGATTGTAATGTATATTTATTTGATACATTAAGGAAATTCCAATATATTTGATTTGCCCTTTAATTAACAATCTTGCATCTTCCCATGCGTTTTAACTGAATCATACAGTGTATATTGCGTTAGTTCCTTCCGAAAGAGATTAAGGTTTACGAGTGTTTTAAGAATTGAGGATCTCTATCACAAAAGGTTTATCGCAATATTACCTGATACGGGGTTAACGATATAACGCGAAAGGTAAATGAAGACTATTACATATTATTATATGTATTATTATTCTTGTATAGATAACTTGATATTTTTCCTTGTTTATTAAAATGAAACTTCTTCGCATACATTTTTATTTATATTTCTATCCTGCCTCCTATATACAATATATTAATACTTTCTCTATATACAATTAGACTATTCCAAATCAGCGGTCCTCATGGACTACATTATTACGTCTCATATGTATTTTTCCGTTTTAACGCATATATATATATATATATATATATATATATATATATATATATATATATATATATATATATATATATATATATATATATATATATATATATATATATATATATATATATACATTCCTTTTGAATTACGATGCGTACTCTTAGATCGCTGAGAAGCGACTTTTTTATAAAATGTTAAGATAAGGATGAGTGCGACATTTTTTATCTAATACGACATGGCTTTTTATCCCAATAATGACATGAAAATAATCCAAGCACAATCAGATTAAAATAATTCTTTTAATGGCTTGTATATAATAATAATCGTATAAAATATACAAAAAAATATTGATATATAATACATTTCTTCCAAAGGAAACCATTTCTTAAAAGGTAACAGTATGACTCCAGTAATAAAGCAAACAGAAGCTGCCAGAAATCCAAGTATTCCCAAAACGCGATGAATGAGGTAAACGTATCTGTCAAATACATCTAAATCTTCAGATGATATTGTATTGCCACAATATTTGTATATGAACAGGCCAGTAATTCCACACAGTGAAAAAATTCCATTTGCTGCAACGCCTGTCATGAGTTATTAATGTTAAAATTATATCTAAGAATAGATAAAATGCTTTAGGTAAAATATTTATAGACATCTAAGGAAGCTTCATGTTTCCTTTCATTTAATAGAGTTGGCACAGAGAACCTCTTGTAACCTAGACATTCCGTTGTCCATGTTGCGCTACCATTCAAGACTTTGCATGTTGGGTGAGCGAACTAACATAATGAAAAAATAGGTATTTTTCTAGTTATTAGTTCCACCACTCAACTCGCAATGCCTCAAGATTTCGTTAGAAAGTGGAGAACGGTGTGTCTTCGAATACTGGTTAATAAAATATTACATTAAATAACATTATTAAATCCGCATCATGCAAAATCAAAATCCTCTAAAACATTTTGACTATTAGATAACTATCCGCCACAATAGGCGACTGTATTTTCTTTGAGGGATCGAATAAAACGGGATTTACTCAAAATCGTTATTCATTTCTTATCAGAAAGAGCGAGGAAATGAAAAGAGAAATGAAATCGATCCCACAATCTGTCACGTTTACAGTAGCACACTTGTAACACTGCGCCATGACTGGCGTCTGGCTTTTGCTGTATTTTATAGGAAATTTGCCGCGTAATCAAAACATATACCTCTCGTGAAGTTTGAGTAATGAAATTTAACATTTACTAATATTTGTATTGAAACCTTATTGGGCAAGTCTGACTCGCATTTGATAGGTTTTTTTATTTTTAGATTAGCATTATCGAGTTTAAATGTCTTTTACGTTTTTCTTATCAGTATTTCATCATTTTCATTTTATTGTTAATATTATTATTTCAGTATTTTCCAGATCTATCAATTATTGTTTAATTTAAAGCAAATTTGGTTTTAGTATCCTGCTATAATACTTAATAACTATATGCAGAAATCCGTAAACATCGGGAAAAAAAATAACTTACCTGATAATGAATGCACAGTATGGAAAGTAGGAATATCTGAAAAAAATGATGCTAGCATTCCAAGTAATGCAAATATTAGTCCAACGCTTCCTAACATTACATGTTCAATCTGGCGATCGTGTATCTTCATTGGTGCAGCTGAACCATTTAAAACGTTAACGCTTAAAATACTTGAGGGTATACAACATTGAAACTATGAAAAGAAAATAAAAGAAATATGTAATTTTAATAACAAATATGTAATTGATTCCCATTTTTATATACTCTTTCTAAAAAAATTTGCAGGGGTTCTAGTTCTCTCATTTTTGTAATGATATACAAAATATATATTTTACAAGTACCACAAACTATCCAAAAGAAATTACAAATATTATTGATAAGCAACAAAAGCTCACCCCAATAGTACATAGAAATATATGTAAAGCTTTTAACCAATTTTCCTTTTTATATGTCAACGAGTAGAACATTGTCGTAAGAGTTATAAAAAACATCATCATTTGAGCAAAAACAATAGCCGCAGCGTGGCATTTCCTGCTTAAGTACACATTGCTTGGTTCATCTACTAAAACAATTTTAACTGGCCCTATAAATTCTCTTACATTATCATCTAGCTTGCCTTTCACACATTCTAAATTACAACCACGACCCGCCATTGATTTTTGACATTAAATAGACTATAAATATAAAAATATTTTTGTGAGACTTTGTGATCCAGATTTTGACAATTTTATAATTACTTTGACTTGGTGACAAATTTAAATATCGTAAACAGATAATATTACCAGAAGTTATTAATATTAAATCTTTTTGTTTTAAGAAATAAAATATTTTTTGTCATAGAATACATACATGTTTTGCAATAAACTATGGAACTTCGGTCTAAACCAATCTCAATATACTCGTAACAAGATACCTACTATTTTTTCTATAAAATAAGTGTTATTCACGTAATAAATCTTCTATAAAAAGATTGGATAGTTTAAAGATATACTATAAGCTCGTAAGTATCTTGTAATAGCGTTAAAAGCGGGTGAAACCACACCGTCGTCATCCCCTTGTCGATCACACCGTATGGATCTAGTTCATCTCATTTTTTTATTTGTAACTCCAACTTAAAAAAAATATATTTTTTACCAATTAAGTATTAAGAAAGCCAGAATCTATAAAAGATTTGTTTTAATTAGTAATTGAAATACAAAGCCTCCCCTCCTCCTCTCCTTCCTTCTAAAATATCGAGTATCCATTACGTTTTATTATAGCCAAGATACAAGGTTCTGGATTTTTAATACAAATACAGTAAATGAATGAGGCCGTTGTTATCTGTTATTATTATTATTTTTTATTAGGGTATATCATAAACTCCAATTATTATAATAATATTTTATTACTAAGATATGATATTGTAGCTTAACGGAGGGAATCTAGGAACCTACAACTACACTCCCGGCTAAGGTTATCTATCTCGGTTTTACCTCTATTGTTGAATGATAATCAGTTCTATTTTCTATGGGTTTTTTTGTAAAAGAAGCTGTTACTCGCACGAAATTTATGCCCTATTGCGAACTGCAGTAAGCGACTACGGCGATCGTTTTTGTCGCCTAGTCCATGAGGTCCAAGAATGTAGTTAATATCAAAAGGGTGCCGAATTGCTATTTTCGCGTTAAAGTTAAAATTAACCCGATATTATTGGCATGCTTTAGTCAGTTTCGTATAAAAATTTTCTAACTCAAAAATCGGCGTGTGCTTGCAGGAGCGTACGCTTGGGTTACGGACAAAACTTTGCTACCAATGTGACACAAATTCTGTTATATAAAATATTATATTATTACTTTGTTATATTCTATTATACAAAATCTTTTTTATTATTGTAGAAGTAAAATTTGATGTTATCAAAAAATGTATAAAACGAGCCAGTGGTAAAGTAAAGAAACCAAAGGAAAAACTTACAAAGCTAATAGCTCTAATAAGACGTCTAATATGTTTGATATATTGATGAACGATTTAACACAGATAGAATAAGATACCTCATTGCAGAAACAAAGATAGAGAAGTGAAAAGAAACATTAGAAAAGACGACGTTTATATAGATAAGCACAAACTTTAATAAAAATATTATATTCACAACCTCAATAGTAAATAGTACCGGAACTACAATAGACCTCAAGCTTGACAACTACTCATACCCTAACCAAATCCCTCCAATAACCCACTATGAAGTCCAGTTGGCAATAAAAATGTTGAAATACAACAAATCCCCCGGCGAGGATGAAATCCCAACTGAAGTTCTTAAAGCAGGCGAAATTACCTTTTTCACTTGTAACATATAACTCTATTTTACAAGTGAAAAAAGTGATTTCGCTTGCTTGTTGCAAGTTTATTTAATTCAATACCTACGACCGGCAAATTTCCGAAAAAAAATCCATTTGAATATCATATTACTGCACAAGAAAGGTGATAAATCTGCTATCAACAATTGTCATCCTATTAGTCTAGACAAAGAACAACCTCCCGCTCCGGTTTGTCAACTACTGACTCTCTTTGAAATCTCTGAATCTTCAAACCATCAAACCCAATTATTGAAAAACCTTACGAATTTAATCTTTCATTATATATAGCATTCGTTGACTTTAGCAAAGCGTTTGACAGCATTTTTCATACAATCCATAATTAAACATTAAAAACATCGATCTATTTTATATAAATTTGCTGCGCAATATTATATATATAGTAGAGCAGCAAAAAAATTTATATCTTCGGTCCGATATTCGACTTAAATAATGGTGTAAAGGTGGTGCAGGGTGATCCGTTGTCTCCAAAATCTTTCAACAGTGTTCTAGAGGAAGATTTTCGTAAGCAAACTGCCGGCTGGATAAGGGCATTGTGGTTGGTGGGAAACGACTAACAAACCTTCGATTTGCTGATGAGATTGCCCTTTTCTCTTCATCTGTATCAGAACTGCAAACTTTACTTGAAGACTTAACCAAAGCGTGCCTTGAGGTTGGACTAAAGATGAATATGTCAAAGATCACTGATGACCAACAGTACACAGCAAAAGGTGAAGAAAAAAGAGAAAGAAGAAATGCAATATGTTAGAAGAATATATTTATCTGGGTCAAATGGCAACCTTTCATTGACGACAAGACAGGGAAGTCGAAATACAAATTGAAAATACTTGAAAGAGCTACTGGTCTATGGGGCACCTGATGAAGATGGACATGTGCATCCTTCCTGTAGTAGTTCTCACGTATGGTGCCCATACTTTAATGTCTTTGAAAAATTCACAGAAATCCACAATTAAGGTTTGCCAACGTGAGATAGAGGGCAGCGAATTGGCTGTAAAATTAATTTAATGAGTAAATTTAATTTAATGAATAGATTAAACGATATATTATAGTTCTTAAGATACTTTCAAAGTAATAAATGAAAATAGTAAGATTTCGCAAAAGGAAAACCAACAACAATCTCCCACAGCGCAGCAAAATAAGAGGCACCTATAAACGTCGAGAAATATAGTGCATATAAAAAGATTTAAAAATTATTATTGATATCTCGAAGGAATCAATTTGAAAAACAGTACCATAAAATACTAACCGAAGAAATTAATTCGATTGGCAAAGCAATTACGAACAGTCACGACGCCTAGTGATTCATGACGTTTATTACTACATAAATCATCGAGCCAAGACGTGTGAATTTACATAGCGAGTTAAAACGATAAAATTATAAATTGTTTTTTTTTATTTTGTTTACTTTAGTTTTTTTCATATTCATACTGAAATTTGTGAGATCGATAGATGATATATTATTTTGCTCTTTAGAATCACCATCTCTTCGAATTATTAAATATAATATTTGCGAATATATTAATGACATATTTATACATACATTATGTGTCTATTTATACTAGTCTAACTTAATGATTATGAGTGTAAATTTCATTCTGATAATAGGTTCGCCCTGGTTCACAATGACAAGTAGAGAATAAATTGAATATATACAAATATAATAGAATTAAAAAGTTTCTTCGGTTGTTCATGCGAATTTCAGGAACTAGTTTTAACAAGAACATAAATATTTTTTGTTGGATATCAATTCATTGGCCCATTTCGTTATGGACTATGTATATAGTCAGAATAGTGAATAGTGTCTTTAGCACCCAAAACATCCCTTCTATAGTAAAATATATATTGATTGGATCACAACTATTTCTATTTTTTCAACACAATTTTTACACAATTATTTCTAATAAAACAGGTAAAGAAGTCACAGGTGCAATATAGTTACTATTAGATGTTAACCATTTATCCTACAAAACGTAAGTATATATACATAAATACATAAACATAAATACATAAACATAAAGAGCTATTATATAAGTATTGACACAAAAATATTTGAATAGTTAAATAAACTGGAGCAGACGTTTATTCTAGCTTACTCTTGTGTAACTAGTGGATACCTGCTATGAAAAAAAATGTCCGTCGAATATCTTTGTTTACTTTATCTGAAAAAGAAAAATGAGTCATAATGAACTCTTCCATTTTCCATATTGCTATAATATAGACATAATATCGCTTTTACTCCTTCGCTCGTCTCGCAATAAGGCAAAAAAGTGTATAGTCATAACAACGTGCGTACATGGAGAATAAACAAAAGCACCAATAAGTACCCGACAGATCACAAACCCAGACAAAATACCGAGAAGTCTCATATACAGGGGTGCATATTTATGAAATTCAACATAAAGGAGAAAGTTTGGAAAAATCTTCACATGTAACCCGTATTGTAAAATATGAGCTCTGGCCCCTTATACGATAGACGAATCGTTTAAAAGCATTGTCTTGTATTTCTCTCAAAATGAGATGTTCAAAACAGCTTTTTGAACATTTCTTGTTAGAAGCTACTGTTTAGTACCTCTTGTGGAGTTCCGTATACGTAGCTGTGCACTCATACAACGTACATACTTTACGCGTTAAAGTGTTTCGATGTGTAAATAATAAACGTATTCGAATTCTTCGTTGTTATTTGTCACAGTTTGTTTGCACTTTAAAATTCGAACTGTGAAGTTTGCACAGTTGCTCTCTGACAATAAAGTAATAATGAGATGAGGGAACTTGTTAAAGTTCCGTGTCGTATTGAAATAGTTACAACATTCCGAAAGCTAATAATATTATAAATATTATTTGATTTTAAAATATAAATAAACAATTTTATCAATAATTTGCTCAATCATGCTCTGTGTGAAAAAACATATGATGGAGCAATATTATGCATATTGTACAACATCCAATTTAGGTTCTCTTATAGCTTCACGCTGTATCCTGCACGAGGCAGGGTAGGCAGAGGAAACCCGGGAACCTAGTGTTAAGACACTGAGTTCCACTTTCGTTCCCCACTTTCCGCCGAAATTGAGACATTGCTTGTTGAGTGGCGGAGCTCAACGATGCGCCAATCCAATTTAGGTTCTCTTATAGCAATAGTTCAGGAACAGATAAATTCAAGTGTTTTTCAATTTTTTTTCGAAGGTATAAAAGTGTGAGGATATCAAAGATCAAGCAAGACATTTAACAGCAAAACTTATAATAAAATTAGGATTAATTTAGTTACTAACGCTGCCTTAGCAGCGTTAGTAAGTGAGGCTTACCTCACACGCTTACAACACTCGTTTTATAATTTATTAACATAAATTGAACAATATATTAATCAAAAATATTACTAAAAATTAAATAATTAAGCCATATACAAACAGCAAACCATCATTATTTGGACAACTTTTGATATATATACACATAAACTATGCAGAAATAATAAGCTCATTAATCGCCAATCGTATAACTGATTGGATATTAATTTCTGCTATCCACAATATTTGATAAAACAAAACGAGTAAAATGTGACCAAGTAACTTTTATTACTAAGTTAGGTGCATCTAGCACCTATCTTGTATATTGTATATCTTGTATTGACAAGAAAAACGAAAAGTAGGAACGTTCTAATTCAAATTATAGATGAAAATTACACATCTATTTTATTTTATGAAATTCTCATTTGTACGTATCTGTACATTTACATGCACAAATCCTTCCATGTTCCTATTCTTTATGTTAATATATAAATCAAAAAGCATAATCTCATACAATGTAAGTTAAATGCAAATATACACGATAGTTGCCACATAAAATTGAATTCGAGTTGTATAGACTGTATTACGGTAACAAACGGTAGATTGAAATTCTTTAAAATATTTATGGTCCACCAACATGCTACAAAACGCTCTCCTCAATTTATGCCTTACTCTGCACCGTTCTATATTGCACGATACACGCTGCCTAAATTACTGGCAACACCAGGAAGGAACATAACTCACACTATAGCATTATTAAAGCTGCCGTTCGCTTTCAATTTACAAACATTTTTCTCTCATTTTCCAAAGAGGTTTTGTTTCATTTAGTCTATATGAAATGTAGGTCCTGGCCTATTGTTGGCACACCGCATTGTGATATTCAGTAACAGTGGACGTACTATTTTCATTCACTATTATGCGCTTCTATTATTCTCATTGTGGGCGACACTTACATATAGCTTATTAACGTTTTAATCCATCAGAATGGTAGTATGTTAGTCTTACTAACATATAGATATGTTAGTCATTCCTTAATTACTTTATGGACCCTTAATTCTCATTTAAATAAAAAATAAAATGTATTTATAAAATTATTTTTTGAAATAAAACTTCTGAAGTTGAATATATTTACGCCAAACCTGTTAGTCGTGTTTTAAAGTTATCATTATAATAAGTAAGACTTTGTATAAAGCTGTCGTTTCGTTTATAACTATGGTTTCTCATTAACCTCAGCGAAATAAAGTCAACCTATGATTAATTAATTTAACCTGTGTCGATAACCCTCTTAGCGGGACTTAAAAGGTCAATTCGTATATACCAGCGATGGCCAAGTTGTGGCATAGTGATAATAATTAGTTAGCAGGCATGTTAACATAATTAATGTTTAAAAAGAACATTTACAGCATCATAATAAGTATCGCGGTTTCCAGAGTTCCGTACCAAAAGAAAAAACATTGTTGGCCGTCAGAGTGTCTATTTACTTTCCTTTTAAAACGTTTGATATTTATCTAACAAACTAAAAAACATATATTTGTATATCAAATACAAGCATATGTTTAATTTTCTATCCTCGGATTGTACAAATTGTTAACTTGGACTATATAACTTAAATATTAAACTTATCCTACTTCATAGAGCCGAATATGTTTCATAACTGCATAACTACATCACAACTTACTTCGATTATAGCTTTCACGTTTTCATCGGCTGCCAAAACTGCATTTACCATTACAACGATTGCCAAAAACTTTGTCCAAGTTATAATTTCGATATGCCGCTTTTCGTAACAGAAATGTCCGGACGCTCCAGATAGAAATGATACAAAGATTTTTCCGCTTATTATTTTTAACAGTTATTTCCCCCTGACACGTCGCGTCGTTAGTGGGGCGACCCCCAGGTGCCGCCCTTCATTAATCTTATTCCCCGCGCGCGGAACTCTAAGAATCTTAATTTGAAGTTTCGACGCTCCTCTTTACTAGAAGTATGCGAAAAGAATTTGCCAGTATTCATTAAAATGGGATAACGGCATTGTTTACCAATTTTATATATTGTATGAAACTGAAATAGGTTTTTTTTTTCGGTTTTATTTGGACGTTAGGAGCCCCGGCTTATTGATTCGAGTAAAGTTAATCATTATTAAGTCATTAGAATTCACATTAGACCAACATTAGAGAGTATCTATTCTATTCTTCCTATTTTATGTTTGTAAATGTAATTCTGCGTTTTGAAATATAAATCAAATGTCTTATTTATAAATATCTGGTTATTTTTATTTTCATTTATTAAATTAAATATATTGTTTGGCTTATGCTATGCTATGCTATGATGTAAAAAGCATATTAATGTTTTCCTTCAATTTTAGTAATAATATTATATACTGCTTGTATCCATTCTCCATTGAATTCTATGTTAAAAACAATACTAATAAAAGGTAAAAAATATATGAAAACTAAAGATACAAGTATTTAAATATAAAATATATTTTACGAACAATTCCCATTCTTTGATAGTAACTATAAATAAGTCTGAATAAGAGTTTATATTTTTCCAGATAACAATTTCCAAGAACAAAAGTTAAACATTTCACAATTCTTTTATTTGTTTCTAGAACGTTATAATAACTTAAATATATACTTAATTGAACTTTCCTCTGTTAGTTACAAGCGCGCTGCAACTTAAACAGAACTTGGCTTTAAGTGAGATTAAAGTTGTTCAGCTATGACACTACTTTTAGTTCCTTGCTCATGAAAATATGATTTATACTTTACAAAAACATACAAAACAAAAGCAGCTGCAGCAAAATTTTTTACGCCTTTATATTTATGTAAGTAAATCCTATATACTTCTATAAGTATGTTATGTAAGTGTTTTATAAAAAATTATACTTTTTGTGATTACACATTGCAATGCAAAATTTCAAGGTGATACTTCTTCTTGTTCACGAACTGAATAAATTAGTTATATAACGTTTATTTTTATAAAAAGCCTAAAAACTGGCATAAAATTATACAGATCATGTAGGTATTCCGTATACCGAGAAAAATATAATACGTATACTTTTTAGCAACATCAACTTAATCGTTTCAAATAAATACATAACACCTCAAATTATAGTATACTATAAATTAATATATGAACGTCAAGACATACGATCGGCCAATGTGCACATAAAGGGTTTCAAGTGTTACTCAGCGCACGACTTGCTGATGCAAGCCGTGAGTTGTTAATGAAGTTTAAAGTTCTCTTTATTGTTTCAAAGCCTAGAACATACCCAGTTACTATAAGTTTCATCATAATTTAATAAGTTTGAGTTCACTGCAGTATCGAATATCGTGGTCGATCTCTAAGAACATTGGACTTGCTCTGAATACATTTCTAAGAGTAAAAGGTAGTTAGTTAAATAAAAATGTATCTAAAATTTAAAGCCGCGTAGTGATATAAATTAAAGACATTAAAAAAATGATATTTCTTTTATCTTATGAATTAAAGAACATTGTCCCAATCCAAGGTGTTCATCATACACTTAGTAAATCTTTTGTAAATTAAAAAATAAGAAAATATAAATATACTCATACACTCTATTAGGCTCCATTATTATTTTTTGTTTCATATATAAATAATAATTATAAGCCATAAAACTTCACTCCCGTGCAATCAGCACATTATGGGGTAATGTTGTTAAATTTTTATTGGTGCCACTTATAGTAATGTGATATTTATGGCGTAGAAAAGGCCCCTGAAGTTTATTGTTTCATGCTTGAGGAGAGACGATGAATAAAGTTAGCAATTTATGCTAGCTGTAAACTGTGTCCGTAAACTGAGACTCGTTTAGCGTCTGCATATATTTTACATATTATTTATGTATGTAACATATATTTTTATTGTTATTTTAAATATACTTAAGTTTAGGAATTTTAATATTGGCGCAATTCTAAATCAACGCATTGTAAAGCATAGCATTGCAACAAAATATCATTAAAATTGCTAATTACACTTAATATAAAGTGAGGAACAGAAGTGGAACGGAGTGTCTTAACACTAGGTTCCCAAGTTCCTTCTGCCTACCCTGCCATGTGCGGGACACAGCGTGAAGTTGAGAGAGAGTACACTTAAGATATATAGAAAGTTCCTTAAAATATTATTTTAAAAGTGATCCCAGCCAAGTTCTAACTCTAATTAAGTCATTATCTACTCTACCTCGGTTTGAACCGCCACTGAAGAAGACAGCAGTGCTCACTATATTGTTCACTACTTTCTAATCCAATTAGAATGTTGCGTGCCGGGGGATGGTTGCCAAAACTATGTTTTCGACTTAATTAGAGCTTTACTAACAGACAGAACATGTGCTCTTGGTTTTCTAGTATTAATTATCAGCTCAACGTCGCGTCGCCTAATAAACTTTGCAAAGATACTTGATTAAGAAACCATTTTTATATTATAAAATAAGTAAAATATAAATATAATATTTTTATAAAATATTACAATACAATAGGGATTTTACTTTGGTCCTTGCTTTGACATTAATTGATAGATAGCTATATAAAATCACAGTACAAACAATGTATTGGTCAGACAGGTCAATGTCATCGTTATCCATCATGTCCAGGCTATGGAGAATGTCCATGTTTTTCCCGACTCGAATCATTAATTATGGAAATTTCAATATTTTGTAATAAAATTTTTGTAATATACATTCAATATTTTCGTTACAGCGAAATATAATACCTATAAAAACGAAACATTTTTACCAAGTTCTTTTTGCCAATATCATTCAGTAAAAAAAATAAAATACTCACTTACTTCACCCTATATCCTTAGCGTAGCGGGGTAGGCTGAGAGAACGGACCGCCAAACGCATACGTCTCGGCATACCGCTTTCGCCTCGTCCACCATCATCAACCTCTCATACATACCCTCCGGGGGGTTCTCATGCTTTTTACGAGACGATCATCCAGTATCGTCGATACTGTGATTTCGAAGGTCAACCGAGATCTTCCCCTTCCTCTCTTACCACTCACTTTTCCTTCATAAATCTTTCTTACCATTCTTTTTTCACTTTCGCTCGACGTGCACAAACCAGTTGAGCACGTTCTTCTTCATTCTCACTTTTAAAATTGTCCTACGTTGTACATTTTTAAAATTATTATACGTTTTCTAATTAAGTACAAATTTAAATAAATAGTATTTGTTTTAATATCTATTACCTGCGGCTCATGACCTATTGGAAATAACAAAAAACTGTATATGACACAAAACGAATTCTGAGAGCCCGTTTACTCCAAACTGAGATATGAGTAAAAACCGAAACCACTAAAATGAAGTAATATACGAGTAGCAAACAGCTTTCCCTGATAAATGGACCATCTAAAACAATAAAGTTTAAGCGTCGTGTGTACAGACACCTTTACGCTAAAGGCCGGCAACGCACCTACAACCTCAGGATGTAAGTGTTCATGGGCGAAGGTTTTGCTTACCATCAGGTGGACCTTCAGCTCGTTTGGCACCTCTTGAAAAACAAAAAGTATTTGAAAATACCAGTAGCTTAAATAATAAATTAATACCAGATTAACGGATTTTCTAGTATAAGAATAGAAAATATCTTTACATTTTCACAACATACAAATTGTGGCTGGAGCCTATTCGCGAATCTTCCCACATGCAATGCAACGACCGCTGCCCCGTATTTTAAAAGCGTAGTGTCTCGAAAAAAATTATGATGTCTTTTAAAATATTCCTTTTATTAACACTGCTTTAGGTCTTTTCGTAACGCAATATAACTTATAACAATCGTCGATAATTATTTTTTACAATAAATGAATTTTCTAATCGAACCAGTAACTCCCGAGATTACTGCGTTCCACGTAACAAATTCTTCCCTTAAATAATATTAATTTAGATATTAGATAAAGTGTTATACTCTAAAACTATAAATATATAATAGAGTTAGACGATCGAACGAAAATATCAATTTCACATAAATATTAAAGTGATATCCCATACTTGAGAAAGAAAAATACTCTTTAGAAAAAGTATAAAAATTTTGCTTGTATTGACGACAACTGTGTATCTCTATATATAACAATTACGTCCGTAGGGAGGCTCCTTACAATTATAGTGTAGCAATGACCTCACAACTTTTATAAAATAATATACTGAAGCAAAGGGTTGGGTAAGGTTAGTACTAGACATCCGGGTTTTACCACATAGAGATAGTACAGTATTTTAAAAAAAAATACATAAGAACGATACGCGAGACATTTGCTTACTTCAAAAAAATACGTGGAAAATAAACTTCGTTCAACTATTTATAGGTTAAGTGTCACAATCCAAAAAAATAAGAGCACGTTTTTTTTCTGAGTGACTCAATTGCTGTTGATCTGGGATGGTCTTTATAGCGTCTAATCTAAAACTGCGTAAATAAACACCGAAACACCAATAATAAGTACACGTCCAAATTAGTTTTATACCCGCGGCATTATTTCCAGGTTGATACGACATGGGTACCTTCAAAAAGCGCGTCTGCCTCAAAGGCCGGCAACGCTCCTGTAGCTGCCCTGGTGTTACGCAGGGCCTTGGGCGACGGTGACCACTCATCATCAGGTGACCCGTATCCACGTTTGCCTTGTCTTTTCCATAAAAAAAATCGTATTTTGAGTTGCACCTTCAACAATTTAAATTATACCATATTACCAAGCATAATCAAGAGGCTTTATTAGAGACTTTCATATACCAAACACTGAAAAGATTATTTTTTTCGTTGGAAACCAGAAGTTGGCGAGCGAAGCAGTCAGTCAACAGAACCCTTTGCAATTATAAAAAAAACAATCTTTAAATATAGTTGTAGTTCTAGAAACATAGTATTTTTTTACTAGTGGGACAAAGATAGGAAAGCACAAACAACGTGCACAAAGCAAGACTATGTGTAACTATATGTTTTATAGAAATAAATCTTTAATTTAACCTAAAAATCCTATATACGATCCAAATATCAAAATATCTGAGCAATTACCATAGGATGGAATAGCCAGCTGAATTCAATTAACCCAAAGTACACAAAGTAAATACATGAAGCATAGAAGGCAGCGTTTGTAATATTTACTCTGGGATTTAATATTGTCGGATATATAGGCGCTATAAGGTAACAGACCCTATTCATAACGTACAAGATAACGTTTGTCCTGTACTAATACACTATAACATATAATAAACCTACCTATAAATTGTTACCAGATGTATTTTTCTGAAAGAGTTTAGGCAGGGAAAATTGTATTGTAAATGGCACCTATATATAGGATCATTCAATTTAATTCAATTAGCCTTACGCTATATCCGGTACATGTCAGAGTAAACAGAGGGAACTTGGAAACCTCGCGAAAGACACTCCGTTCCGTTCCTTACTTTCCACCTAATTTGAGGTATTGCGTGTTGAGTGGCGGAATTTGCGCTGGCACTGCGATAAGATAATAATATTTTTAAAAGCAAAGCCATTTGAAATATTTTTATATATTTTCATTTGTAACAAATAAATTCAACAGCTAGAAGTCCATCGTGGCGAACACGTACGCACAAGTACGCGGCCGTAATCCTGTCGGATATTGGTTCATCAGCAAGCTTACGTTTATTAACTTTTTAAGTTATACTTACTGTTGACCTAATACTAATCCTGAAATTGATAAGAAGCCCTCCGTGGACAAATCTGACTCACACTTAACTGTTTTATTTACAGTAATGCGTAGTTCTATAATTTATCTAGAACTTTATGAACGTTTATTTTATTTTAATAGTTCGCTGTATAATTATAACTGATTAATTTAAAAGGTAAATCACATTAAGTCATATTATAATTTCATAGAAAACCCAATTGGTGTGAATTCAATCACTTAATACTGGACACTATAAAGTAATATAAAGAATGAAAGTATATACGTGTAGTGTAGGTAGTATCGATGATAAACGACTATGTTGGCGACCGTGGACTTTGTGCTATACTAAATATTGTTAGAAAAGATTTTTTTATGAAACAGGAATATATATTTGATGGATGTGCTAGTGACGTGTTGCATATACGAGATATGTCCGTAAACTTGACAAATTGCAGATTGACTTCACGTGAAAGTGATTTACTCGGAAAGGAAAAATAAATTCGTTTTACGTGTACAAAACACGTAACAGCTTCTAGTGTTCCCCGCTTAGTAGGATCGGCGGAGTGAATATTGTCTTAAGACCCTCTCCTTCCCACTTTCTGTTTTCGTAAAAGTTCTAGATGTATTGCACGGTGATTAGCGAAACTCAACACGAAGCCTATACGAGAGAGAAAAAGGAAAATAATTCGTTCCCCCGAGCGAGGACATACAATAATGGATCCCCTATAATCGCATCTACTGGACTTCGCGACATCCACTATAGCTTTTATAAATGATTTGCAAACAATAAAAATATTTAAGTCTACACTACATTTTTATCATCATTTTGGAACACAGAAATACAATAATAGACTATCTAACACAAATTTCGATTTATGGATATTGAATCTCCATATTTTATAAATATCATTCACATATTTATACAATATGTAGCGTATCCTACATATTTTTATAGAACAGCCTATTTATAATTTTATAATTTAAAAACATACAAATTAACGAATAATAATTTATTTCCTGTAATTTTAAAATTTTAACTAATGAATACGATCGATTTGTATAAATAAACTGTCTCATGGAGAATATATCTCACTGCAATGGCAATACTCATACTCACGGTTTAACGCCAGGGGCTGGGTGGTAATAGGACAAATGAGATTAGGGCTCTAATTCCTTGATTGATGCAAGAGCACCCCTGCCTACACGACAGTATGCATAGTAGACACATTTGAAACGGCGGAGGCCGTTGTTTCACTAGAAATGATTTTAAGTTTTAATTATATTTAATAATGTATCTGTGTGTATGTTAGTGAAAATTTGTTAAAAGTCATCTATATTGTGTACCATTTGACCAGTATGTCTTATAAAATTATATGAGTATAAAAATAGACGTTTTACTGTTCATATGTATAATTAGTCGTGTCGTGGCGCAGCGGGACGAGCGTGTGACTGTAACCGTGTGGCGTGTGGTTGTGGGTTCGATCCCCACTCGAGGAAATCAAACATTTAATATTTTCAATTTAAATATTGAATGTTTTCATTTCTTCGCTCTGGTACTAGGCAAAACGTGGCGTTGAATTCCGCCACTCAAAACGCAATGACTCAATTTCGTCGGAAAGTGGGGAACGGAAACGGAACGGAGTGTCTTATCGCTAGGTTCTCAAGTTTCCTCTGCCTACCCTGCCTTATGCGGGATACAGCGTGAAGCTGAAAAAAAATGTATAATTACGTGTCGCTGGTTCGTTAGTTGGTTTCTGCAATCTAGTTACAATATCACAATCACTCAACAATAAATTCCGCGTCCTAATACTATAATATAAATTTATATGTTCCATCTTTAAATTTTTCTAACAAATATGTGATATAAGAAGTTCTTCCAGTATTCTATTATTTATTCGCTGTCTAGGCCGAGCGTCAAAAGCGGTGCGCGGTTAATATTTCACAGCGCCGACGTTAAGTCGACGGAGATTTATGGAGCGGCAATAGCCTCTGTTCCACAATTAACAAGCCGGGACACGCCGTCCGATGGACCCTACTGGTAATTATGCGTAATTTGAGTATCGTTTCATAACATTTTAGTGTAAGACTAACTAAGAACTGTTTAACTTATTCACTTTTTAAGGTTTCGTTCCTCTAAAGGTAACCTTTATAGGATCACTTTGTTGTCTATCAAGATCTTGTATCTCGAGATCGCATGGAGGTATTAAGTTTTAATTTGTATGAAACATTCAAATCTATATTCCCCTGAAGCTTCTAAGTGAACGCAATCGAAAGATCAGAGCAATTATTCATGCATAGTTTTTGCTCCATATCCCAAGAAAAAGCTTATTGTTTTTTTTTTTAATTAATCCGTTATATTCAAGAACCAAAAAAAAATTAAGACATATTTATATTTTACATTTTAACATGCTAAACGACAACAGCTTAATCAAAATAAAGCAAACAAAAATATAAATAAAAGATAAATTAAAACGACCATTAGTCAATCGGGCGTACGACCCAAATACTGACAGCTGAACAAATGAGTTAGTTATACAAAATAAATACAAGCCCGAATTTTCAATGTAACTGAATTTTTGTTTAAATATTCATATAAATTTTCAGGTGGTAAATTTATTTATTATTATTTATTTATAACTTCAAAAGCTAGTACAATAAAAGCGTATTACAAGTTGCAGATGTAATTCAATGTAGGTACAATGCCGGCAGTAACATACTGTTTTACAGTTTCACCGCAATTCAGGATAGCTTCTGGGCGAGTACCGTTGGAAAAATAATAACATCAGTTCATAGATTAGCCGAAATGTAAATAGAATTATATAACTTAATATTAGCCGTAAGTATATTTGTGAGTTATATATTTTATTGTTTTAAGTACATTGTTAAACCATTCTGAGAATAATATATTTAATATCAAAAAACAAACCATATTATTTAAAAAAACGAAAGAATCGACGTTTTAAAACATAATAATGCTTAAATTTCTAAGCCTCGGTAAGCAATTTTAATATTATAGGTAACAAGAAGTGCAACTTATAAAAGTTGACAAACGTATGTTTAAAAAGACAATTTGTTTAGAATTATCGTTTGGCAAGTGGCTTCCTTTAAATTTTTTATACGTTTTCATATTTAGTATTTTTCTCTCCTAAGTGTGGAATAACACTTAAAAATAATGGTAAATTATTTTTATTTGGAAATTAAATGACTCCCTTAACCAGATCGTTTTATAAGATAAAGTCAGCTGTGAGCTGTACCTACAATTGTTAAACATAGTTCGTAATCTGTATACACGTCACGACAATTTTCATAACTTCACAACACTTGTTTTTTTGCTAAAGTGTTTAACCTAGTTTTTAGGTTAAGCTACGGTTTTAATGCGACCTACATATTTAATGTAGTTTTTTTTTTTTTGTTTCAATAATTTACTACTTTAGATCTTAATTTGTCATTCATATTAGAGTACTGCTTTTATAAAGCTTCATATAGCTAAGATCATATTTAATTTAAAAGATTTTTATGTTAGATATTAATGTTGAAATTGTAAATTGTGTAAATTAAGTCAAAGGTTTAAAAGTAGAACTTGTTAATTATTCGCTTCTTTACACGTTCAAAGCGCGCCCAATTTTGGAGAACTTTCAGCTGGTGAGGTCGAATCAGTGCAAACTAAACTTTCTTATAGTGCGGATATAATGAGACATTAGGCATTTTCTGACTCATGTTTGGTAAATGAGTTGTGACTTGATCAGGAATGTGATCCGATGTCTAGTTCATGTTAAAATTACTTATATGGTTTAGTTTATATATATATATATATATATATATATATATATATATATATATATATATATATATATATATATATATATATATATATATATATATATATATATATATATATATATATATATATATATATATATATATATATATATATATATATATATATTCCTCATTATTGGTGTTCTTACTATATCGATTAGTAGTGTCTTAACTTATACCTTCCTCCTACTTTAACATGAACACAAAACTTAGATAGTTTAAAAAGTTCAAATTAAAACAAAAAACGCTCCCAGATAAAATTCTATACAGCTTACACTAAACGTGTATATACGAAATATAGCCCACAATTTAAGGAAAACATCTTTTGCACCCAAATTGTCGCACTTTCATTGAGCTAAACTTTTCGTGAAAGCAAAGTGCAAATGCAAACTTAGTTTATTACTTTCCCCGTTCAGCTAGCAATAACTTCTTAACCCCAGTTGACGTAAGGGTGAATAACTGTGTTGACAGTTGTGAGGGTAGGAAAACTTCTACCCACAGTGTAGTTCCGAGTACGTGACGAAGAGTTTTCTTAAAAACTAAAAATCTCTTTATACTTACGTTTAATATTATTCATATTAATGCCAGGAAATCATTCATAGCACAAATTGTAGTATAATATATGGAGTCTGTCATAATGCAGGGGCACAAGCATGTGGCGACTATAAATGAGACTTTTTCGTTTCGTTTTGTTGTGGTTTCACATTAATTTAATATTTAATTTTCTCGGTTTAGTAACGAGGCCAAGAGCGGCGTCACTAGGTTCTCCAGTTCCCTCTGCCGCAATGTACTAGATACAGCATGAAACTCAAAAAAATGTATTTTTTGTAAAAAGAAGGGTAATTTTTCAGGCTTTATTCCGCATAGGCAGAGAAAATAAAGTATTAAGACACTGTTTTTATTACTTAATGTTATGTGTTAATCCACACATAGGAGATACTTAATAAAAACACTTTCTAAATGAGTTATTAAAAAACGCTTTTTTTTGGTTACGTTCATTCTAAATAAGTTAGTTACGTTTTCTGAATATGTTCAGACACTGTTACCGAGTCTCATTCATTTCGTGTTGAATGGCAAAATTCAACACCATTTCAGTCAAACTCTGTTCCACCAAGCCATAGTTTCTTCGTAGATATGTAATATATAATTTATAATATATTATCATACATTTCTATTTTTTGCAACATAAATGTGATGATTTTAATGAATTTATTGTGACATGTGACAGAAAAGTCTATATCTAAACTCGCAACCACAAAATAAACTTAAAAAAGCATATTTTGCGCTCTTTATGTTCACCGAATATAATTTTCCTACGCTAGGAATTCATATCACACTAAATGAATTTCAAAGAGATTTGGTGAACCCCAGAAAAAATGATGAAATTTTAAGGACGAAATGAAAGAAGAAACAAACGTTAGTTACAAAGCAAACACGGATCATTATAGGAGAGGGAAAGAAACTAACCAAAATCAGCCGCTGTATTAATTAAGCTAGCTGCAGTGAATGGTGGCTCTTGACCTGTTTTACGTCACTCGTAAATTTAAGCTGCTCCTGTCCCAAAAGCAACGTTGCTGTGAATGTGACATAAGTTGTTACACAAAGTACATGATGCATTGTTGAATATGTAACAGAAAAGTGTGGTGGTACTAAAATATTATTATTTTTTTTTAAATAATAAAAAATAATGATAATATTTAATTTTAAGTTAAAGATAAACGGCGAAGTCTGTATTTATTCCTTTTATTTAATATATATGTATTAGTTTTATGTGTTCTTGAGTTGATTGTGTATTGTTCAGTTTAGTACTTTAATTATGGCGTTTCGGGTATGCCAGTTAAATCACTTTGCCAATGTGGCGTTGGATGGAAATAGAATACACTAAAGAGTTTGGTTGTACAATAAAGAAAGATAAAATTACACAAGAGTCTCCTATTGTGCATATCAAAAAAGATCCAGTTTAAATATTGCCATCGTGAAGCATGAGTGCAAATTATAAATTAACTTTGAACTTGTAACACAAAGGGTTAGTAACCCTTTATGGGTTAGTAATACATAATATTTATAAAAATATTATATCACAATATTTTATTTAGTTATACATAAAACTTAAAACAGAGTTTACGTTTACATTAAACAGAGATTAGTCCTCTCACACGGACATTGAACATCAGGGTGACGGGGAACGGTGTAAGGAAGAACATCATATAAAGAAAAAGTGGAATAATTTAAATCAGGTGAAAAGGATGTGGGAATCCGTCTTCCAAGCCACATTCACACTGTGAATGGTCCCTGACTTTTATCTTAGCTAGACACTTAGGTGTACATTAGTGTCCAAAGAGCAAACGACAAATAAACGAAAAAAAACCAAGGCCGCCTTGGGATATTACAATTTATATTAGCAAACTACCAGAAATACCTACGTAATAATAAAGAGGCAACAAATTATGAGCTGAAATATGAGCGCAAAAGACTCTATTCCTGAATGACCTGAAATCCATGCCAGAGTAACATTCAAACCCTTTAAATGACATGAGTACAATTGAAGAATTGTACTCAAGAATCCTTAAAATAATTGAAGGTCTTAATTTACTATAGAATGGATTACAGTACAAATAACATTCTGCTAAAAACGAGGAAGAATGTGGACAGGACTGCTCTAACAAAGCAATAGCCTCTCCTGTAAACACAGATGATTCTGGATGGCATTTAAATGGTAATATAATTTTGAATTCTAGTATCCAGCAACTGCACCTTATATACCATAGCTTCCCCTGGAAAGCTTCGATGCATTTGTAAAGATGGGACACTATTTAACAAATTTTCATTTGTTATGGTCTGTAATTTTGTGTTGATCTCACCTGCTCCATGGTGAAACCAAGATTACTAAGGCTGTTATACAAAAGCTTTATAATGCAAACAGAAAAACAGATTATATGAATATTGAGACAAGGAGTGAGGAAAAGAGGTCAATTGTATGAAAATTATTGAGCAAGTATTGTAGGGGTTTACCTTGAGGAATGGCAACATCTAAAAATCACTCGCCAAATATTCTCCTTTGGCAAAAGCTTTTCGAATATCTATAGCAAAAATACTGAGACTATCTGTAGAGCTTAACCCTTTTCTAAGCTAGCTAAGATGTTTCTGCTTTCCACTATCCATTCCAGATGATTTTTAGCAACCGTTCAGCAATTTTTTATTATGTTGATTATAGGACGAAGAGTCTAAAAGAGCTATGATCAGACGAGCAGTTTCTAAGTTTAAGATTAGTCATAATAATTTGGGATTTCCATGAATTAAATTTAAGCCTGATCGAAATACATTAAATTAGATGTAGAAAGTCGAGTAGAAGGATAGTAATGAAGGAATAGTAAACAACATCTTCACCTAGACTAGTGTCATTTAAATCCGCTAAGAGGTTCCTGAGTTCTTCAAGGGAAAAGGAAGAATTTATTTTCTTTGTATATTCAACTGGCGTGGATATATATATCGAATCGTGTCGGTCTCGGTAGCGTATATTTTTTATTTTAAGAGAATAAATTTTAAAATTTCAAAAATTTTACTATTTTTGTTCACTATTTAGCTTTACTTCATTATTTACTGTATTATAAACACTATAACTTAAACCGAGGAAAATAAATACAAAAAAAAATGTTTTTAAACATATAATAATTGAGGAATCTAAATCTAAGCATATATATATTGAAAAGGCTTTCATTTACGTTTATGTCAGGACGTTTACGTCGTTTAAATTGCCCTGCGAATGAATACTGGCTCTTGGCCTGTTGACCTGTTTCAAATCCCACTTGCGAATTCACATACAGTGACCTCACCGAAATACGACTTATGATGACCAACAGTAAGCACGCATTATGCACTATAGACTTTACCCTCGGGAACATAAAGACTATTGAATCGCTTTAAAAGGTCACTTTATACGACAAATAGTAACTTTTGGAGTGACATTATTCAAAATATGTTTGAAAAGTTGTATTGAAAAGGTTATTTTTGTACGATTTGTATTCGTTGCTATTATTATTTGAACTATTTATGTGCTAACGATAGACTGGTTATACAGAATTCTTGTAATTTATCTTCTATATTATATACGGAATTCTTGTAATTTATTCTCCTTATTTTTTTTATCGTTAAATATCAAT
Organism: Eueides isabella; assembly: GCA_019049475.1. Lineage (NCBI taxonomy): Eukaryota > Metazoa > Arthropoda > Insecta > Lepidoptera > Nymphalidae > Eueides > Eueides isabella. The sequence goes on along the minus strand of CM032389.1, from coordinate 8,523,312 downwards.
ATATTTCTAACCATAGCTAAGAATTGACATTATAAAATATAATGCAATTTCATTTGGGTTATATAATTTTAAATATATAAATTGAAAATTTGTAGAGTTACTGAATGTGACCTAATTTGAAGAGCCTTCAGCCTCAGGATGGACAATCCTGGATTATTATGATCTTTCATATAGTAAATGTCCGTTTATATCACATATATAGAATAATATATATATATATATATATATATATATATATATATATATATATATATATATATATATATATATATATATATATATATATATATATATATATATATATATATATATATATATATATATAATATGTAATTGTGACAATATTAAATTTACAGTTTTAGAATACAAAAACAAAAATCAATAAACGAAGTTCAAAATTAATAATTCAACTATTTAATTTAAATACAAGATTTAATGTAATTGGAATATAAGATTTAATTCAATTTAGTAATAAGATTTAATTTAAATAAAGGAGTGTAAAATAAAGCGAAAAGATATATAATTTCAGTATATTTTGTTAAACATGGGCAATGCCTAAAAATATTAACGAATAATAATTATCGTAAAGTATAAATGATCCAAAACACCAACCAAAGTGCCTTTAAAGTGTTTTGTTGAAACTTGGCGCTAGCTTGCATTCTATGCTCGTTACATGCGCATGGAAGTCTTGAAGTGTGCCAGCTAACTCCGGTTTGTACGATGAATTTACTATAACATCTTGCGGCGCCGAAACATCTAAGGCAGTTGTAGTTTTACACATTTATGAATAAAATATTATAATGAGAATGGAACACATAATCAAAACACTTAACTTATTTGAATAGAAATTGCAAGTGAATTATATTTTCCTATTTAAATTGATTATTTAATCTATTAACAATGTGTATAGTAAAAAACAAATATGTATGATGTAATAATTATTTTCTAAATTTATGGTCACTTGTCGCAACACTTAAATATAAGAATGAATAAGGTGGTAAATACATTCGTCATAACTGGCTTCGCCATATTGAACTCCGGGCGGATCCCGATAGGGTATAAGCCTATTAGCTTGAATTTTGTCTAGACCATAAACTTCGTAAACAAATGTGCTAAGCGCACACTGGGGTATCACTGCGTGAACACTATTTCGACGTTACAGGACGTGGCCATGACTTCGTAGTAATGTATGATCGTATTGTGACTACAGCTATACTCCGCTTTACGATTGTATTATTTTTTTTACGTTTGCGTTAAAATATGGTTTTATTTCAATCTAAAGAGTCTCACTGAGTCTTTCAAATACTTATAGATTTCTGCCAGCTAGGTAAATGAGGCCTGTCGTGGCGCAGCGGCACAAGAGTGTGACTGTAACCGACAGGTTCTGGGTTCGATCCCCAGTCGAGGAAATGAAATATTTAATATTTTCAATTTAAATATTTAATGTTTCATTTCTTCGCTCTGGTAATAAGGCAAAGCGCGGCGTTGAGTTCCGCCACTCAACACGCAATGCCTCAAATTCGGCGGAAAGTGGGGAACGAAAGTGGAACGGAGTGTCATAACACTAGGCTTCACTTCCGTTCCCTCTGCCTACCCTGCCTAGAGCGGGATACAGCGTGAAGCTGAGTAACTGTCAAAAACTATTGCTATTGTTTATATTACAAATATTATGGTAAAATTTTAGAATAATTATTTATGTAGTAAAACCCTTAGTCCACTCCAAATACCTTATTTTATTTTATTCATAAATCAAATTAGATATAGAAGTAGTGACAATGAAAATCTTCGATAGTTTTGCTAGCGCGATCGCCACAAGTTTGATCGATGGCTAAACGTCATTTTTTTTTTGTAATTTTGATTTGACTTTTGACTTCTGGTACAATAGTTTTTTATTTAACATAAATCAAGTTTATATTGCAAAATAAGTGACAATGAAAACAATTACTTATTTTTATCAATTTTTGTATAATTCTATAGTAAAACTATTCTATAGTAAAATTATTAATTTCCAACGTTTCAACGATTAAAAATATATTTATTGAATGAAAGAAAAAAATAAAAGGCCCCCAATGTGTTACGAAATTGAATACACATACACATAGAATCATACGCAATACGCAATTCGATGCTTAGCCATGCATTACACACAAGTACATAATACGGATTTGGTAAATATTTTCAGTACGTAAATGTTTGTTTCGGTCATAATAATTCTTTTATTGGTGGGGTCAACGATGCGTTGCGGACTAATGCTTCGTAACGGGAGCTTGTAAAAGGGCGTTGTTAATTTTTATTTTATTAATTTTTTTTTGTCTTCCTATAACAAATGTATTTTACATTTATTTGTGTTTAAGTTTGCAGTTATTTTTGTTGGTTAATAATCGATGTAACATAATTGAACGATAAAATAAATGGTATACCTATTTGAGTATATGTGAAAAAAAATGTAAGGGGTGAAAAACCCAAAAAATAAATATTTTTATATCTATTTGTACACGTGCATCTTTCGAATAACTGGATAAATTGAAATGAAAAAAAAATGCCGTACAGCAGTTAGCCCTAATCAAGTACACACTTTTCATTGTGGTGTGCGGTTCAGTTTCAATGACAAAAATATACATAAATAGACAGACATTATTATATTTCATAAATATACAGAAAGAATCTGGAAACCTAGTATTTAGAAATTCTGTTTTCATAAAAACCACTTTCAGCCGAATTCAACATATTTTAATCGATTTCAGGTACCGAATAACCGTCATTACGAAAAAAAAAAGGAAAAAAATATATATTAAAACAGGAAATCATCTTGTCGCAGTGGTATAGCGTCTGATTGTAAACCGAACGGTTGTGGATTTGATTGATATTATCGAAATATATGTATAAATAAATTATTTTCATTTTCGTTTCTTACTATAAGATAAAGCCTGGCATTGATTGACCCTATTCAAAAAAAATGTCTCGAAGCCTTGACATTCAGTCAATTTTATTTGCCTATTCAACATATCCGTAAACTAGACTAAATTAGTTGCTTAATTGAAAACACAGATTAGGTCAATTTGGTGGACATTATCTTGAATAGTTTTTACGCAATAATGACGTTTTTTATCAAAAATTCAAATAGTGAAAGTAGAATGGAAAGTCATAAAGCCCATGGAAACAAAATTGCAAACTGCAACTAGTTCTTCAATGAATTATAATATTTTTACTTACTACTATAAATATCAAAGAAAATATGCACTATACGTGTACCTATATAGATTTTCTTTAATCAGGTTAGCAATTCCGTAAGGCATAAAAGAACATCACAAATAATAAGAAACGCTTACGTAAATAAAATGTAAGTGCTTGAACTTAGTTGTTGAAGAAACCCACAAACGCCACAGTTTTTCAATTTAAGAAAAGCTCTTTACTTGATTACCTTGTAAGTAGTAGTACTTTATAAATAAAAAAACAGGGCAAGTGCGAATATTTACTGAAAGGATTTTAACGTTTTTTCATGCAAAGTAACGAGTTATAGTAAGCTGGTATTCAATGTTGTATTACTTTAAAAATAGAATATATTATGCAATAGAACAATTCCGGAATCAATAAGGCATTATTATTTTTATTATTTAATTACTAGATAATATTATTATATTGTTTTCTCATTTTAGACCTTGTGTATCATTAGTTTGAATAAGCAGAATCATAGTAAATAAAACAAGTTTTATCCTTTATAACACATATATTCATGAAAACATTTTTAAAAATAAAATCATATCATGTATACTGGTTTATCTCTGTAAGGCAGAAATACATTTAGAGATATTTCGAATCGACTGAAACTGCAACGCAACGCAATAAACGGATTAATAACGGGAAAATTCAATCCAATATCATCGTTTAATCAGATACGATTCCAAATCAATTTTGGAAATATTTTGCTTGTTACATAACCTAGTGACCATTGCTAGTTTTACTATTCAATATAGTTTGGTCAGTATATTTTTTGTTAAAAAAATACCTTTAGGAAATCTAGTATAATGAATCTATAAATACGCTACAAGCATTTGCTTGAAATGTCATAAGCTTCTTATTCTCTTTTTAACACAACCCTTTTACCTTTTGAATAACCGCTTGTTTCTTAAAATGTTTTTTTAATAATTATTTTTTAAAAAAAAAACAAAAAGAACAGGAAACATAACCGTGTGACAATACCATACAAAAATATGCAAATACTTACCTTATTGAAATTTGTACTGACAATCTTGCAGAGAACAAAACTTTAAATACACACAACATAAATTAACAAAACAACGTAAACGTTTTTTTATGGCTTGTTATCGTGTAATATCATGAAAATAAGCCATAAAATCCTATCTAATTAATATATCTATAGTCCACAGACACTGCCATATTACATATAATGCGTATGGCCTACACACTAAAGGTATATTTATACATTATACCAGTCGTAAAAATAACAACCTTATAAAACCGCTACATAATCGCTATCCAAGTCCCCTTGGAACCATTCTCAGTAGCTCGCCCTAAAATTACTCGACCTTCGTAATTTGGAGCTTTTCTTTGTTATTCTTTGAGGCCTCCCGAGGATTGCGACATTATGATCTCATTTTGAGTTATGAGAAAAACTCCAGGACCTCCGCTCATGAAATTATTGTCCTCAAGATTAGCCTCTTTGGAAATAAGTGAGACTTGCAGTACAAAATAAAGAAATAACCAGAATTTTCTTTTATATTAATTTATTTATACATTATTGCACACAAAATAATAAAGACAAAAAATAAAAATAAAACAAATTTATTTATATATAATACCTAAAGACTTGTAATTGTACTTTCTTTTATACAAAATGAGTGCATATGTTTGAAAATTTGTCAACTGAAATTTTAACGGAAATCTCAGTAAGCAAGTTCGACTTGCACTACTGTTTAATACGACAATTTTAATGTCATAAAAATGTTACTATTGTGAGATGAAAATATTCATCTTACTAATTATTAACCAACGTTAGTGTACTTGGACTATTTTCAAGGGGTACATCCGAGGAAAAATTTTGAGTCTCATCATTTATGATGAAATCATGTTTACAGTGAAGTTTCTCAATTATTTTAAAAAATGTATTAACTTATAATTTAAATTTTCTCTGTAAGTCTGCAATATGTATCAATTTCAAAAAGGAACGCATCGGTTGCATGTAAAAATGTATGTGCAGTACTTGAAAATGGTTTTATGTAATGTTCGTACTTGTCAAAAATGGTTAAACAAAGTTCGTTCCGGGGATCTGAGCATCCAATAAAGTATTTTTTATGGTCTACCATATAAAAACTATAATAATGTTTACATTAGTGATCCATGTTAAAAATTATCTACATTTCCGAGAAATTGCAGAAGAGTTTGGCATTCATTTGTTGGAGATCACATTAAATCTTTTTGGTCTATGGGCAAAGCGTGTTACGAGTTGCTGAAACAGGTAACAATAGTCAACGCGGCTACTGCAATGAGCTTGAGAATTGGACATAGCTATTAAAAAAATGGCAGCATTAGAGTCCAGAAGAAGAATAGTGTTTCAACACGATAATGGTCGACCACACCCTATAATGGTGACACGACAAAAACTGAATACGTTAGGATAGGAAGTCTTAAGTCACTAACCATATTCACCTAACACTGCCCCATTTGATTAAATCCTTTTTAGATCTCTACTGACAAACTGTTGCTGAACAACCGTAATAATCCAGCTAAGCTATCAGAAATAAAAAAACGCCGCCTTAATGAAAAGTAATTATTCTGCTTGATGAGCATTTTTCATAGACAATAAATATCAGATATCAAATATATCACTGATGAACAACAACCTGTAAAGATTAATGAAATACCCCCTTAAAAAAATACCTTTGTGATGAGCTATTTGCATCGACAACAAAAACTGAAAATTGTTGAGATTAGGGAATAAGTTTAACAGAGTTTCTATGAAACTCTGTCAGCTTGCGATATATTTTGACATTTTGTATGGTGGGAGAAAAAGTGTCCTGATCAGTATCTATGAGAAGTAATTATTTTAAAGCTCTGAAGTCCGTCTGCCTACCTACCTGGCATGCAACACGAAGCATCACTTTAAAAATATACGCAAATGACTCTATTATAATAGTTTTTTATCTTCTGTTGGCGCATAAATATCACTTGGGGAGACGAAGTTCACGGACATCAGCTAGTCTTAAATAATAGCGCTTTGTCAAGTCCGTATTATAGTTATTAAGTTGATACTAAAACTATAAATTAAAAATAAATATTTAAATATTATAAAACCAACCAAACAAAAACCATCTCAAAAAACGACCTGTTTCGATTTCTTTAAAGGACCGTCGTTTGGCTAGAGACGAGCTTTTCCTTTTTAAAATAGTTAATAATTATATTGATACCTCTTACCTTTTAAGTAATATTAGTTTGAGATGTCCTCGTCTTCAAGCCCGTAATAAATCACAGTTCTATGTACCCCTTACAAAGACTAAATATGCCGGGAATATCTTTATTTATCGTGCTTGTAACTCTCATGACAATGTGTTTGGTGATTTTGACATGTTTGCTATAAATTTAAATAAGTTCAAATCACTTGTCATGGGAGCTGTCTCTAAAGGATTTTATTATGTTTTTGTTTGAAGTTCTGTTTGAATAAACTGCTCATCTAGCTATTTTTGTACAATTCTATGTGAAGACTTCATTGGTTAATGAAGCTAAATTTTTTATTTATTTCTTTTATGTATTTGTAAAACTGTATGTCTTCCTTAATAAATAAATAAAAAAATAAATAAATAAATATATAAATAAAAAAAATAAAAAAGGACAAATTAGCGCGGGCGCCACTGGTAAAATAAAAATTAAATAGTTTAGTTATCTCTCTTTTTTGTGACATAAACATTTTCATATGAAAATAAAACAAGAGTATTCTTTTACATTTATATTATTCTTTATTTATTTCATAATTTTCAATAAAAGTCATAGAGCACACCTGAAGCACATAATAATAATTATTATCTATATTTATTAAAATTGAAATTCATTATTTATCGAAAACTGACATATTAGTATATTTTGTTTTTAAATAGATTGTAGTAAAACAATGATATACGTATATGATACGCTAAAAATCCCCACAATCAAATTCATGTCAATGGGAAATACACGTAGAGCTGTAAATCTTGGTGGTCTTACTTCCAAATAGTCCAGGGTATCATATATTAATTCACGTAACATTCCATCTATAAAACAATTTACATTCTGTAATTAAATTGTTCAAGACATTATCTAAAATAAATCTAATTTGTATGTGTATCTAAAATAAATCTATAATTTATAATCTGTATATGTAAAATAATAATCTAAAAGTAAATATGTAAATATTTAAAGATTTTGTTGGAAAGTAATGGAAATTTGTACACTGGATTTAATATATATATACGTCACTACGAAACATTATAAATAGGTCTTATAATATTTTATCTATGATAAAAAATATAAACTTAACTGAACTTAGCTTCACGCTGTTCCCTTGCGGGGTAGCCAAATAGAACGAAGCGCCAATCGCGCTACAGTCTCCACATATTTCTTTCGCGACGTCCACTGTCATCAACCTCTTCATACATGCTCTTCAGGGAGTTCTCATGCTTTTTACTAAATATTGTGTTTTCGAAGGCCAATAATAATTTTACCTCTCTTACCACCTACTTTTCCTTCATTAATATTTTTTGTAACTCTTTCATCACTCATTCGCTCGTTGTGCCCAAACTACTTGAGCACGTTCTTTTTCATTCTAACCGTGATATCCACGCTAGTATCTACCTATCGTTTTTTGTATCTTTTTATTGTTGTTACCGACAGCAATACGCCTTTCCGATAGCGAAAGGCGTATTGCTGCCATTTCGTATCTTTCGTCTCTACTAAATATATTTTCCATATATACCACTTCATTCACTTGTTTCTAATATCTTATCATATACGTTAATCTTACATTCGCTTTTCTTTTATTCTTTCTAATATTAGAACCTTCAACTTATTCGCATTCAGGCGTAGATCCTTGTTTAGATTTTATTTATCTCTCTTATCACTTTTTCGTCACTAAAATACCTTAGAAGTATTCATTATTTCTATTGCAGTTTTGCTCACACTTGTCAAACTGTGTTCATTGTGTAATTAATAAATACTTTCACAAGGCGAAATTAAATTTTTATTATTATTGCTAAGCATTGACAAAAGATGTTGCTTTATTCTATGCTGTGTGGTTATTTTTTTTAACTTTCACGCTGAATCAGTGGGGAAAACCTAGAGTAAAAACACATCTGTTCCTCACCTTCTACCAAATTCACTTTACAGTACGCGATAACAGTCGCACTGTTGTGTCCCTGAGCCACCTTTGGCTTCAAATCTTTTTATCGATAATTATTAGATATTCTTTTGTACACTGGATTTAATTGTTTCAACGTTGTTAAAAATACGTAATTTCAATAACTAGTATTGAAGCTATTTATTGCAAATTAATCATACTGTCACAAAGAAGAAGTTGTTGTCCTAAAACTGCCTTCATCTGTTCATATTCCTCCTTAGCCATTTCAATGTATATGCTAGATAAAAATATATAAGCGATACCCAAAACACAATCAGGTACAAATATGAAAAAATATTCATCTTCTCCCTGAAACATAGTGGTACAAATGTTATTAAACACATTGTTGCTTTAGCGGTGAAGACATTCAAGCCACGACTGACACGTATATAATTCTAAAGCCTTTTATTTGCTTATTTACCCTCGTAGTCAAATGTAGTTCTGAACATATGAAATATTCTGTAAATCCGAAATTACTTATGACTTACGTTTCACATATCCATAGACTTTCTCAATAAAGCACTATACGATAAATATAAATTATTTCTCGTATCTCTTTACCACCACAGCGATGTACTTATATAATAGTCTTATTTATATACAATCAACATATAAAAGTAACTATTTAATTCTATTCTAATCAAATAAGATGTTAATAGATGTATAGGGTTTACGAATAGATTTTCATTTTGCTGACACGTGAGTTAGTTCATCACCGCAAATTGGCATCTAACTTTACCGTCTTTACTTCTTTAACTATCTTAGTAAACTATTGCTCGTTAATCTTGTGGTTCATATCAACGCAACTTAACCACGACTATGAACCATACAGCTTCATGCTGCATCCCGCATATAGCAAGATGTGCAGAGAGAGCTTGAGAAACTAACGTTAAGATACTTCGTTCCGTACATTCAGCCGAATTTGAGGCCTTGCCTGATGAGCGGAGGTTAATACCTTGTTGCCAGATCGAAGAAATAAGATATTTAATATTTCTTATTTTTAAGGGGAGATTGAACCCCCAAACTGTCACGTTTACAGTCACACGCTTGCTCATCTGCGCCACGATCGCCCTGCGCTCAAAAAAAATAACACAGTAATAGAGATAATTATCACTTTTAAAGTACTAAATAGGCTCTGTTAAACTTTAATCCTCTCTAACTTACGGAATATTTTATATCTATTATGGAGCTGGAGGTGTGTGCTATCAATTTACAGCAGTGAAAAATAATTCCATAAAACATCTGAAAAAACACCATACAAGTTATAAGATATATATATATATATATATATATATATATATATATATATATATATATATATATATATATATATATATATATATATATATATATATATATATAAGCGTGGGACTGCTGTGTGTATGTGTATATTGTACTTACAAACATCCTTGAAATCTTGCTGTTATTTTCAATGTTATCCATGTGAAATTTGTAAACATGTAAGTGCTTTTTTATAATTCTCATTTTCATATTAACCTTTACATCTACTGGTTTAAGTTTTATTTGTAATGATTTTCTAATTAACTTCATTCTGGACCAAAAAATATTGAACATAATTGTTGGAGTAAAGTTAGAGAAATAATTTGAAATTATAAAAATATTAAAAGTAATAGTAGACACGATAATATCAAAAACGTTATTTTGTAGACAAAAATAAGCAGCGTGAATGGTTTTAAGTGCGACAGCAACATATAAAATATAAAGGGACGATGCTTCGATTGGTCTCTGAGCGGCCATAAGCCTATCAATTGTTTGAACGCCTGCACAAAAGCCTGTAAGAAATCTTTCCTTGGTCCATATAGCAACCAATACATTGCACAAGCATTCAAGTACAGTCATTATAAAATTTGTAAGCGAAAGCACTCCATAATAGATGGCCGTTGACCAGCATATAATCAGAGTGCCACTAATCATAATTAAACAGTATAGCTTTGCTAAGAGACGAATTTTTTTTTTTGTTTTGTTCGTCTCGTAATATAATCCAAATAATATTCTTATTTTCAACAAGTTATACACGCAACACATCTCATTGAGAGAATATTTTAATATTTTCTTCATTTTACAAATCATTTTGTTAGAGTATCAGGTTAGAATAAAGTATTAGGTTAGAAGTATCAGGTTAGAATACAGACAAGATACTTTAAAATGTACATATGAGGTACATTTTAATATCGTAATGTACCATTATAATAATAAATGATCAACCTTCGTGATAAAGTTAATAAATAATTCAAAGATAAGTCTGTTTTTTATTTTATTTTGTTACATTTAGTTAAGTTTTAGTTACTAAGTATTATATTTGTTATTAGTTAATGAAAAAAAGTAATCAAGTGCAGTTAGTTTTTTATATCTTTCATATATACACAGATAGTGATCAGTTATAGATTTTAATAAGTATTGATGATAAAAAAACATTAAAAATATATGTAATTTTATACGAGATTAGTTTTTTTTGTAATTTGTTTTAATTTCCTTTTGACCTACAGTCCTAAAAATCATATGCTTATAGAAGTCTGTAACTAAACACTTTCTATATATGAAAGATTTATTAAAAAAACTTGTAATAAATAAGAAATACTTTATAGTGGATTTCTGTAGAATCTGTACATTGCCTGAGCCCATTTAGAAAACAAACCCCTATCTATATATTTATGAAAACCAAACTTGTAGTCCCGAAGTCATTCTGTTTCGTGGGCTTTAACGATTCCTTTGGGTCACACTTTCGTGTAGATTTTATATGTTACTTTAGTTACTTGGGGCCCATCCAAATAATAAACTTATACAGTAAATTCGCTATTTCTAAACTAAACTAAGAATGTTCAAAACCCCTAGCGGTAATAACATTTTATTACCAAAGAGAATAATATTACGTAATATGTTGTTACTTCACATTATAATAATGTTGTTACAAACAAAAAAGTCTAGGGAAAATGTATTATATAAAATACATTACATACGAGTATATATGAAAAATAAGAAAACCTTGTATTACCACCTGGTTACAAAACTTGTGCTAGAAAATATTTGTGTATAATGTAATTAATTAAATCAAAGAGCTCTTTACGAATTCCTGCAGTAGAAACTTAGGGGAAATTAAATTTAAATTACATGCTACATTATAACACCTACAAGTGTTTATGAATTCTACTTTACAAGATATGCTTTGAAATGGTATATTTACGAGCTTTCACTTTGTGAATATAAATGCTCGGATAAAATGCATTCCGTAATATGCATGGGTAAAAATCCTTTCAGTGAGGCGGCTTAGTTTTGAAATTCCGACCAAAACCTAGGCCCACGCACGCAATTATTGCAGATTGCGGCACACGCTCAAACAACGTGGTGCCGTCGCTGCGCATCTACAGTGAGGATGAAAGCGGCAAATCTGTTGTAACGTTGGCTTAACAGCTAGGTGATTGGTACTTGCTACAGGTTGCAAGCTAAAAGCATTTTAATTTTACATCATTTTTAATATCTTAAAAAATATTAGAAATTACAATAACATAGAGATACTTTCTATTGTAATTGTATAGCACTGCAAATTCAATAATTTTCCTGTCGTTTTTAAAAGAATATTTCAAATATAAATTGTTATTTATTACATACCACTATATAATATGGATGTATTTAAATAAGTATGGATGTTTCATTATGTGTTTGTATATATATTATAACCACACAGTAGTCCATTTTTATTGACTTTATTTCTGTAACTTTATTTCCATTGTTTACTGTTATTATTAGTACTTAGTAACGCTAATCTAACGTACTGGTGTCGATATATACTCTTGTGACTTAGAACTTTTAAAAGCACTCCGCTTCCATATCCAACCTGATTCGGACCTCTTAAATTACGTGCCACTTCAACGACGAAACTTTTGCTGACATCTTTGAAACAACTGCTAACTTTTAGCTCGGCGTACTAATTTTTGCAAATTTCCAAATTCAATCGCTAAAAGTTAACTGGTTAGTATTGCAGTAGCAAAGTCAGACGTAATAATAGTATTTAATTTTCTGTGTAGAAATGTAAAAAAAATAAAGAAGCCGTATTAGGTCGAGTTTTACTCTATAAAATTTTATAGGCAGTGGTCGGCTCCTTTTACACTAAATATTTTAACAACTGTTATTAAGAAGGCGAAGAAAAATCTATACCACGAAAGTCCAACTTCCCATCGCCTTCTTAAATAAATTTTTCAATTTCTCACATGTCAATGATTGTAAGATAGTTTTCATACACCACATACTCCACGTCTAACACTTATATTATAATTTTACTTATCAGCTTCACGCTGTATCTCGCAAATGGCTGAGTAGGCAGAAGGAACTTAGGAATTTAGCGTTAAAGCAGACCGTTTCGTTTCCCGCTTTCCGCTGAATTACAGCGGAAGTGGGAACAGGAAGACATTAATTTTATAAAGCAACTAAACACAATTTAAATATAAAAAATTTCACATGACATAGGTTTTTCACTCTAAATATTTAGTCTTTCACTTAAATACGAAAACGTACGAAAACTGCTATAAAAAACATTCAATACAAAATTATGTTTAATTAATTTCCCCACCCAATTTCCATAACCGTTGCTATAATAATATTGGCCATGAGCACTGGTCGGCTTCTTTAGGGGATAGGGCGACATACTTATTAGGGATTCATTTTGGGTCTTGAAGGGTAAATTTAAAATAATACGGTAACTAACGGTTGTAAAACTACCAATTAATATTTTTTTAATTGTTAAAACAGATATGTAATTTTTGTAATTATTTTTTGTAATGTTAAAACAGACATGTATAATGCTTTTATTATTTACATATTTGATATATGTAAGCGTGATACGTAAAAGGATATTCCGGAAAGAGATAAAAATTTATCATAAATTAATAATATAAAAAGAACCAAAAAAAATATTATATCTTAATTTGAACCGATAATTTACAATATTGTAAAATCTTGGTGTACTAATTTACAATGTTTCTAATATTAAAAGACAATACTACATATATATGTTTACACCTTTTCATATAGCAACATTGTAATTTAATATTGAATATTAGCGTGAAAAACTTGTTTTTAACGTTTAGCAACCAACGTGCGTTTGTGTTGTATTATATAACTTGTTTTCATCTTTTACATAGACAATTCTCTCCATAACTAGCTCGTATCGAGAGTGGTGTAGGTATTATTTGTTAGCCTCTAACATCACGGGAGACAGATTATCTGTTCTAATACGATGTAAATTAAAATTGAAATTTATAGTTATTGAATTTTGTTAAATTTGTAACATTAATGAATAATTTTTGATTTATAATTCTATTTTCTTTTCTAGGTTTTCGGAAAATTTTAAGTAATTTAATGTAATAAAAGATGTAGTATGAGTCAACAAAAGAGTATTAACAATTTTAGGAAATTCTAAAGAAAAAAATACCTTTAATATACTTCATGTAGTACTAAAATGTTTCAAAAATACTCTTCTTTTATATAGAATATAAAAAAAAATATATTTTTTCCTTAATACTTGTACTTTTTATTTTTATTTGAAGTATATTTATAATGAAGTTCATTTTTTAACAGGTATCATAAAATATCCACTCACTCGGCTTCACGCTGTATCCCGCACATGGCAGGGTAGGCAGAGGGAACTTAGGAACCTAATATTAAGACACTCCGTTTCCCACTTACATGTTGAGTGACGGAAATCAACGCCGCGTTTTACCTTGTACCAGAGCGAAGAAATGAAAACATTAAATATTTAAATGGATAGTATTAAATACTTAATTTCCTCGAGTCGAACCCACAACCTATAGGTTACAGTCACACGTTTGTGCCGCTGCGCCACGACAGGTCTTTTAATTTATATAATAGTTATATTTGTATTACTATAATTATTTTAGCTTCACGCTGTATCTCCCACACATGGCAGAGTAGGCATAGGGAACTTAGGAACCTAGAAGCAAGACAGTATGTTCCGTTCCCTACTTTCTGCAGAATTTGAGTCGTTGCGTGCTGAGTGGCGAAATTTAACGTCTCTCTTTGCTTTGTTACAAGAGCAAAGAAATGAAAATATTTAATATTTCATTTTCTACTGTGGGAATCGAACACAACAACTGTGTATTTAAGTTATACACTTGTGCCACTGCAACATCATTTATGTGATTTATTTGTAAATATTCGAATTAGTGTAAGTTTTTTAAGGACAGCCCTTAAAAAAGGAAAAATGTATTAAGAATGTACTCACCGTTGCAATCTTTTCTTAGCTTTTCATACTGAACAAGTTCAAAGCTTAAACGTAATAGCTGTGGACAGTAATGTGGAATCCATGCAATTTTACACCGGACGAGCATACAATCTGTAAAGAATCTCTTTGCGGACCATTCTCCGGTCAGGACTTTGTAGAATATTGCCCTGCATCGCTCCGTTATCTATGGATTTGTGAATGAACAGGACGTAAAGCTGACTTAAAAGAATATTGTTCGAGCTTTAAATATATTTTCAAGCATCATATAAATCCTAGAGCAATAATATTCAAAATGGGTTATTTGAAACGTGTTTCTTTAAAAACTAAAACATATTAATGATGATTTTGTTATATCTTTATTTAAAACACAAATACATTTGTGTTCCATCAAATCACTGACTCAAGCATTTACCATTAACAAGCGTCCATTTTATTTCCCTCATATAATATTAAAGAAAATGATTCCAACGTCTCGTTCGTTTCTTTACTGAAACTGGGATGACCCAAGTTAATATGTATGAATGCTCGAAGTAAGGGAGCCGTACAGGTCCTTGTTCGCCGAAATGTCGTCTTCCTTTATAATTCAAACATCCGCGCTGAATAAACAGACGTTGTCTAAAAGATTCAGGGACGCTATGTATTTTGTTACGTCTTTTCACTTTGCTACTCATTAAACATAAACATAATACAAGTCATATCATTTTGAATGTTTTGTTATGTTTAATATATTATGTAACAATCTAAAAACTATTGAATTATAATAGTATCTTTGATTTTCGCAATTATTACACATTCAATATAATTATTATTTATATGAGTTCTAAATAAATTATTGAATAGTTTATTTAGAACTCATATAAGTAACTTTGAATATAAAATATAGTTAAATTTGTATCAACAAGAATGAATGTTAATTGTGTGTTCACGTAACTTCACAATTTTCATCTTTGAACAAGCTATGGATAGCCGTAACAAATAACATAGAATCGATGATTATATACATCAATAATTAAGTAACGCATAAAACGAGTAAACTTTAACTTAGTACTTAAAAACTGCCATAAAATGTATACCGCGTATAAAAAGTATAAAACAAATGTTATTGCTCTACAACTCACAATGTATGCTAGGTTATTTGCGGTAAGTCCGCGATATCCTTTAAACTTACTTTTATGCAATCTCCTAAGGGCTTTTTCAGAGACAGCACAAAGCTCGTGAATAAATTCAGCCAATTTCGGCACACCTTTTACGATTCAAATGAAGTATGAAGTACGTGAGGAAAGCTCCGTTTTATTACGCAAAAAATAAAACTTCTAATGAACCGTGTTTATTGCGGTAATAAAATGCAAGCGCCGCGCTAGTTTTAGAATTCAATACTTTAATTTCTTGATTTTAAACTTCATCAAAAACTTCGTACGTATAAAATCAAATAACTCTGAGAATAAACAGGATATTATATTCGAACGTTGGTATTT
This sequence comes from Eueides isabella, assembly GCA_019049475.1. NCBI lineage: Eukaryota > Metazoa > Arthropoda > Insecta > Lepidoptera > Nymphalidae > Eueides > Eueides isabella. Next base: position 8,507,198 of record CM032389.1, on the reverse strand, counting down.
TTAATTACTGCATTGTTTTATACATTATATGTAGTTGCGCTGTTTTAGACAAGGTACTAACGTGCGACTGGAAACGCGACTATTGCAGATTCACTACGTAGTCGGTTGAATACTTTTTTAAAATATTTTTAAGTATATCCTCGGTCTAGACTTCATAGGAGTGAAACAAAGTGACAAGCGAGTGAAAGTAGGTATGTTTGAAAATAAATTGCCTGCTGTACGCAGATGATGCAGTGCTCATTGCATCATCACAAAGCCAGCCATAGGACTCTGAAAGAAGGGTATTCAAATAACGGTCTAAGCCTGAATGCGAATGATATGAATTTTGTAATATTTGTAAAAAAAAATACCATAGAAAGGACGGAATGCAACATAAATGATAAGATATTAGGACAAGTGAATGAGGAATATCTGGGAAATATGATTAGTAGAGATGGAATATACAAAATGGAAATTGATTTAGAAAGGCGTATTGCTGCAGGTAACAGAGTTAACGGTGACTTAGCTGCAATGATGAGACGGTGAAACGTCAGCACAACTGCATGTTTAACCGTACACAATGCAGTATTGGAACCGATGATATTAGGCTGCATCAAAGCGTGGGTTATTATCACAGAAGAAGAATGTAAAAACATAAATACTATAAAGATGTGATCTCTTCGTTGGATATGCGAAGTCAGCCTAGCTGATCGCATACCCTTTGAAGAGAGACACAGAATGGTAAGGACATCTGCGCTATGTCACGATGAGAATGAACAAGAACGTGCTTAGGTGGCTTGGGCCCATCGAGCGAATGTGTGAGAAAGAAAGGCAAAAAAAATGATACCTAGGTTGACCTTCGAAAACAGTGTTTATGCATGTACGAAGAGGTTGTAGACAGCGGACGAACTAAAAGAGGTATTCCGAGAAGGTAGCATTTAGCGCTCTGTTCTCTCTGGCTATACCGTGGCAAGTTATTCACGGGTAAGGTATCCCATATTCTTTCTGCCTAACCTACTATGTCCGAAATACAGCGTGAAAAGGTAGGTACAGACTATTACAATAGGACTTAAAGAAAACAGTACTGTATTTTAAATTGTGCTCACGAATATCAAATAATGATTCTTATTACAATCAAATAACGGTTTTCTTAATTTTTCCAGTATTTGAAAAGATCTTTTGTAAAATTATTTCCTTTGCGACTAGTGGAAGATAGATCGCTCAATAAATCTTCCCCGTGTCTAATTGACGGCCAGGAACTGCCGGCCTCCTACCTATAGTGAATCACCGACTCTGGAAAAGTCACTAAGCAACTTTGCTTTCAATGGATTTTTTTTTACGAGTATTTATATGTAAAACCTTTTAGTACTATAATTATATATAATGGTTATTGATTATCGTTTATACAGACATGGGCTGGCCTGTAGTTTAGTGTCACCAAAGCATTATTTAAGTTTTTATTTTTTTTACGTGCTGGATTTTACGAAACAGTTATAGATTTTTGTTTTTAATCATCATAATTATCATATGTTATTTAATATATTTTGGTTACGTCAGCAGACATCATCTTTATTTAGAAGGGGTATTAACTTCACCATAAAATTTTATGCAATGTCATACTTGATGGCTAGTGACATCTTTGCCAATGTCACATTTAATGAAGAATTCTCACTATCATATAACTTTAAAATCCTTTAAATGATTATAAAATTAATGAAATATCAATTAGTTAGTCAAATGTCAAATGAAGTCTATTTAAACATATTTCAACGATTATATCTTATGGAGTAAAAAGTGGGACCGTTGTAAACAGCATATTTTTCTTATCAATATTAAACATTTGAAATACAGTATCTTACTGGTCAAATTCATAAAATATATATTTATAAAATAAAATTTACAAAGTATCCTTTGGGAAACAACGTTCAGCGCGGGTAACGAAAGATAAACAGCCGTATAAATCTTCCCTCATGTCTAATTGACGCCTAGCCACTACCGGTCCCATACGTACAGGCTACATAGATTCACTGGCTTACGAAAAATGGTAATAAAATGAAGTAGGTATTTTATAAAATACTATATTTTGTGCCCTTCAAACAAATTCTGTTATTATATACTCGAAAAGTATCAAGAATATGCCATTACTAAACTACAAAATACTATCGAATAATTGGAACACAAAAAATAAGTACCTATGGGAAAATCGTATAAAATGATAAATTGAAGACAAGTTAATAAATGTGAACTAGCACGATATACAATTTATAAAGCAATCCCATTATAAACATCAACTAAAATAAATAACGAACTAGATTATTTGTGATTACGAAGTACTCATCTGTAATACCGATGTTTCTGAGACCATACATTACTCGATTTTAATGACGGCGGTCGCCATTTAATCATCGCAAAGGGGCCATAAATCCTAATTACAAGGCTTATTATTTCGAACTTGCCTCGAGATCTGAGTCTGAGCCGAGAAGTGAGCTTCGGCAGGACAATAGTACCGGTAACATATTGACTCAACGCCCGCAGTCTCGACTTGTCTGGTTATTAGAACGTAGCGTAAAAATAGATTTATGTATGTGGAATTAGATTTATGCTTTAAAATTCGGTGCTTTTACCATTAATAGTATGCATAATATGACAGACATCCATTTTTTATTTTAAGATCTAAATAAGGTATGTCGTAGCGCAGGAATTAAAGCGTATAACTGTAAACTCAAACTAGTGGGTTCGTTCCCCACTCTAGGATTTAAAAATTTAACATTTTCGCTCTGGTAACAATACAAAGCGGCATTAAGTTTCACCTGTCACCGTTCACGTTTCGCCTTGTTATCTTACCTTCAATTCGGGGGAAAGTGGGTAACTGAAGAATGGAACAAGTGTGTCAACACTACGTTCCTAAGTACCCATTGCCTCTTCTACAATGTGCTAGATACAGCGTTAAATGAAAAAAAAAAGTAAATGTGAATTTTAAAGGTCACCATGACGCTGTGGACGGCGTCTGCCTGAAATGCAAGGTGACTAGCACAAATTATTTTAATTTGGTCTCTGAGATTACAAATCGCAATATTGATTGTGGAGTGTCTTTTTAACACTAGATTCTCTAAGCCCTGTTATACGAAAATAAACGTAAAATTGTAAAAAAAATGTAAGTTAAATACATGTACCGATGTCTTAGTTTTTCTGAAAATCCATAATGTCTGTTCACAAGATTCTCCTGTCATCATTACAAGAAAATTGTGTTAAAAAACTAGTAACTACATAAATCGTCGCCTGACTATTGGGAACAGTATATAAAAACGAACGAAGTCACAGATATTGCTTCCCTTAACTATCACAGATAAATTGTCAGCGAAACACGACACTGTGCACGACATATTGGTTCCGATGACAGCTCATAGTGATTTTATTTTAAATTGCCTTTGTTTAATAATAAAAATAAATTATTTAAGGTTTTCTTCTGTAAGATTTGGATAATATGGTAGCCATTGAAAATAAAACAGCATCTAAAAATTTCAATATATGATCCTTGAAATCAAAATAAGAAACAATCATGCTATTTGATTAAAATAAGCAACAATCATGTAATTTCACTCGTTTATTACCATTTTATTTACTTTATAACTAAACGCTTGCCGCCTATATATGCCGTTTATCTATTTTTAATAATTGTTTTTTTATTTATATTATTCAAAACTCAGACTATATCCTACATGTAATATGTTAGGTAAAGGGGACCTAGTGTTAAGACACTCCTCGTTCTAGTTATTATTACACTTTAAATTCTATGGCTGTTTACTACATTTTTTTTAACTGACGCAGAACCCTAAAAATTGATACTCAATATTCCCGCAAGAAACCGCACTGATTGCACAAAGGCCTCCCGTGGGGCTGAATTACCGTCACGTACCGGACCCCACTTCGTTAGTCCACTGATGACGTATACTCAACACCTCAATATTTTTCAATTTAACGTATTTATACGTAGCATTTTGTAAAAATAAACAGATTCTGTCTCTCAGATTTCAGAATACACAATATTTCTGTGTTTTACACTACACAATAAGACAATACCAGGTATAAAAAGGTCACAACGAATTTACTTTTAATAAAATATAGCCAATTTGCAGCTGTAGGCAGGCATCTCTGTTGATTTAACTATGAGACACTAATATAATTGCCAATTACATAACTTCTCTTCTTAATTTTATAAGTAACCTTTTGTGCATAAAATGAATAATTCAAGTATTTGGAAAATATATAGACGGCAGGTTAATTATATTGACAGAAGCTCAACTGGTGTTATTGTGCGATGTTGTCAGTAATGAAACTCATTATATCGGTTATTGAATCACGCTACCGCCTTGAGCGCATACATCACGCCAATAATGAGATCTCCTTTATATTCCTATTTATTTTATCAGATTTTTCGCAAACAACCTGTGATCGAAATGAAAATAGGTATTTTCTATATTGCATCATATTATGTTGGATTTAATGTTTATAATGGAGTGGGAGTCTTGACCCTGCGTGCTTTCTGCCTACCCTACTAAAGCTTGTAAGTGAAAGAGAAGGATTAAACATTCGATTACATTACTTTATTTAACTCTGAAATTTTAGACTTAAAACATTAACTTCAGACTCGAGAGAAAAATTAACCCATTGGAGTTTTTATATTTGTATTTGAAGTGTACTTAATAGGTATAGAGACTACTAAAATTATTTTTTTATTATTTTGATTACAATGCAACTACTTGAGTGAACCACCGTTCACGCGCTCTGTCCAACTAAGCCGTACATAATACGTTCTCATCAAGTTACGTTAAAATTTTTATAGGTACGTTTTTTACGTATGCGACTTATTTGTGCTAGAGATACCGACAGAAATTGTCGGGAGATTTTTACAAATTCCAATGAATGATGAATGCAATTTATAAAATATATTTTCTATTTATTGATGTGGAAATAACACTTCAAAAATAAGTACTAAAAATAATCTCATCTAAAAGATTTTTATATATTACTAAGAGTATTTAATATAATGAAATAGTCATTAAGTATTACAGTGCACATAAAGAAACTATATTTCATATAACAGTCAACATTTTTAAGACTAATGAATTTATTTCTAAAATTAAAAAAAATACTATATTAAACTTTTTCTAAAATAAGGATAATGTTTGGAGGTTATCTCGATGATCGATGGTGGCCCTACATTAAATCTCCAACCTCCTAAATCTTAAGTATTGAAATTATGCACTATATTTTGCGATGCTTCTATCAATACAGAACTTTACTGATACAGCAGTATCCTTGTAAAAATATCTAGGTTCGAAACTTCAACTTCCCCATAATATGTCTTTCTTACGGGGAATCTGAGAGACTTATGAGTCTCGTGGGAGACGCAAATCCCCTGTTAAATTCAAAATTCAAATATTTCTATTCAAAATAAGAAGTCACAAGCTTCGTTCCTTAAACGTCAAACAATTTCCCACCAGTTCACTAAAGTTGCTGCCTCAGACCTAAGAAGAATCGGCGAAAGAAACTCAGCGTCACATTTCTTTTATTTTTATCAAAACTTTACATGATATTATTATAATTGACAATGATACATTTTAAATAGCCTGGAGCGAGCATTTTATTCCTAAGGAGTATTATCATTACTAAAACCGTTATTTTGATTAAACCTTTAACACATAAACGTCTTTTGACTAGTTTTTTAAATTTTGAAATACTCGGACGTTTTCTGGGATCCCAACGTAAAAGCATACGCACTGTCCCATAAAATAATTATGGACTCGGTACAACCGAGTTGTAGGTGCACTAAAATTAAACTTATTTCTAGTATTTATGAGAGACATATTTCTACTTTTCGTCTTTAAAAAGTTATTACATTTTTATATGGGTTGGTTGGTTGGTTATGTTTCTAATATAGGTTATAAATGATACATCTATTATAGATGATATTTTAAAAAGAGCAACTACTAAGTTTCTTGCTCTTCTCAGAAGACCTTCCTTCCGAGCCGGTGGTCGTGGCCGAGCTTCCCGTAGGACTGATACTACAGACATATCTATTACAGAGCTTCCCGTAGGACTTCCCGTCAAAAGTGCCTGTAAAGGCATTATGGAATAAAGGATATAATGATTTTACTAAATAAATTGATTATGTGCACATCGTATCTTGTACATTCAAGTATAGTTATTTTTACAAGTAAATTAAAGACTAATTGTATTATTTTTCCTAATATTATATTATTTCACAGAATTTCATAAATAAACTTTCCTTTTTTATTCGTAAGACATACGAGTGATTACTGTTAGTTATCCCTGGAAGAGAACCACATGATGTCCCTGTTTTTGATACATTTTAAAACTTATTAATGATACTCCACTTTCTTCCTGGATACATGGACTTGTAGCTCAAGAAATTAACACGTTAGATATTGGTTTTATTAAGTACTCGCTTTTCCGTTTTTGATATATGTTTTATTAATGTGGTCACAGTGAGATTTAATGTAACCTATAGATTTTCTTAGTAAATGAACTTCTTGAATAGATCCAGTAGTTCCTAAAATTAGTGCATTCAAACAAAGTATTCATAATATTGTTATAGTATATACTATCTATAATCCCGTCTATCTTTCTGTTTGTCCGGACTGATTTCGACAAGTACAGCTGAACTGATATTTATGAGACCATCACTAAGAGACAACAGAACCAGCCAACAACTAGTTTTATTCCGATTTTCAAAATGTTCACGGGGAAAAGCGCTTTCACTGTTAGTCGTTCATATCGTCTACCTTTGAGGCCTGTCGTGGCGCAACGGCACAAGCTTGTGACTGTAACCGACAGGTTCTAAGTTCGATCCCCTGTCGAGGAAATGTAACATTTAATATTTTCAATTTAAATATTTAATGTTTCATTTCTTCCAGAGCGAAGAAAATAAGGCAAAACGCGGCGTAGAGTTCCGCCACTCAACACGCAATGCCTCAAATTCGGCAGAAAATGGGGAACGAACGTGGAACGGATGTCTTAACACTAGGTTCCCGGGTTCCCTCTGCCTATGATCTGCTGTTATTATAATGATTTTCTTTCCGTTAAATGAAGTAAGATCCAAAAATGTGGAAATTACGACTTATTAAGTTGAACAACAGTATAGATAACCACACTAAAATAACCAATCAACATTCCCTAAATTCACTTAAATATTATTAAGCAACAAAAAAAAGCGGGCGAAACCAAGCGGGTGCCACTAGTATCTAATAAAAGCTAAATACACAATCATTTGAAATGGAAAATTCACCGGCTGGTTACCATTGTTCTGATTTTGCTAATTTCGCTATAACCGCAATGACAATCGTTGCGGATATGAACGGGAAATGAAGCTATGTTGATTTTTCTTTCTGAGCGGACATCCTATTCTCATTATACAGGACCATTATATTTCATATCAACCCAAAGGTTATTATATGATACAATGACTTTATGAGAAATAATGACTCAACTGTACAGATCTTGATATTTTATTATACTTATTATTGACATATTTTTTAGCTAATGTTTTTTTTCTTTTTCTGCTTTTCGCTGAACTCCGCACGGTAGGCAGAAGTAACTTAGAAAAATTTGTTGTTTTTCTTTTATTCTTTTAAGATACTCCGCTTTCGTTGCCCACTTTCCGTCGCATTTGAGGCACTGCGTGTTAAATGGCGGAATAGAACCCACAACGTGGGTATCACAAACGCAATTTAGAGTCACAAGCTTGTAACTATATTCCTCAATGAATTATGGTTAAAGATCATTTATGATTATTAATGATGGTTAAGTTATCAATTATATATTGTTATCAATTATGGTTAAGTTTAACAAGGATAATAAAACTACAAAATGTATCTTTCTCAACTCTGTCTTATTATTTAATTATTATACAGTTACAATGTTAAGTGTGCTGTGTCTAAACAAAACTATTTATTCAGTTTGACCATAGTTGTCTGAGGCATAGTTATGTACTCGTACCGTCTATCTAAAGTATTGCTATATGACAATTATTAACAATACTTTTGTGAGAATCCATCATAATTTTAAACATATTAAAATTATGTACGTTTAAATTTTGCAGCTTGGGATGGTCCATTTTTGAAATGTTACAATTGTTACCACAATTACAGGTCCAAGAAGTGCTCGGGCACGTCCGGGCATAAATCGCGCTGATTGCACAAAGATCCGTCGATCCCTCTCATTTCGTTATTGCAACTTGGTGCTTTGAACGATCTTAATAACAGAGAAAACGAATTACGATAGCCGCCGAAAAGAAGCGTCTTCTCGTTAAACAGTACTTGTAATGATCATATTTTATTAACATAATAATAATAATATGAGATATATTATTATATTTAAAAGAAATATTTCAGGACTTTTTAGATTTACGTAGGATTTTAAATGCAAGTACATAAATATGATTTTTTTTCGGCTTTACACAGTATACTGTACATGACAGGGTAGTAAGTAAATTCTTTATATGCATAGGGAACTTGGGAACCTAGAGTTAGGACACCTGTGCCGATACCCTGCTTTGCACTGATTTGAGTCATATGAGTCATTACTTGAGTCATTTGAGTTATTGTTGTTGGAGTGGGGAAACTCAACGCCACCCTTTGCCTGGTCACCAGAACGAACAAATGAAAATATTCAATATTTCTTTTTCTCCGCTGGATATTAACCCACAGCCTGTAACGGTTTCAAACACACGATAGAGCCTCTTTGACACCGTGGGAGGTTATAAAATATTTACAAATTCTTAAGTACCACATTTCCAACTACCAGTAATTTAGTTATTTTGAACATATCTATAAAAAATGTATTAAATAAAATTTTAAAATACATTCTATGAAACATTGGTTCAATATAAAAATAATAAACTTATTTTAATTATATCTCTCACATTTAGTCTACAAGAATCATAAATATTTAAATTTATAATTAAACTAAGAACGCTTAGCAAAAAATAAATAAAAAAACATCATTTCCATGTGATTTACTAAAATAACAAAATTTTATCGTTTATTTTCAATAAAAACTTAAACCATCCATTTTTCACTTTCATCTAGATTAGAAACATTACATTAAGAATACTAGACACAAAGCCACCATCCATTTTTTAATTTTCTCTTATCTATAGATATTATGTGTTAAGAGGTGAATATTGGAAATGAAAATGTTGTTGTATGTAGTTTCAGATTTACACTGTTACCCACAAGTCAATACTTGTGACCCACTGGTAGACTGAAAAAAAAATCGCGAGAGACATTGCATGAACGGCGGAACGCACGTAGAGTGACAGTGGAATAATTAAATTAACCTGCAATCGCTAAGGAATGGAGTGAAGTAGTTAAAAACATCGTTAAGCTCATTGTCAGAGGCGTTTAAGATGGCTGAAGTGAAAGTTTTCACGTTACGAATACTTGAAAAGTCCATTACACGCTTGACGGAGTCGACCTTACGACGCCAAGTTGTTTGTAATTACACAGACATAGCCCAGATTTCATTTAAACTTTGTGACATCCACAGCCGCTGACAGCTCTTTCCACGATTCATAGCCATGGAAAAAATATTGCCAACTAAAGTTAAACTGAAGTCAAAGTTGATAAATATTTTAGCAGGCGTTTTCCCTAAAAATTATGTCATGAGAACATAATTATATATATTGCATAGATGTCTACACCTGTATAAAGTAAAATATGCAAATTATATAATCAATATTCAATATGTGGTGTATGTAATTTTTTAAGAAAAGACAAGGAAAACGGGCGTACTGGTCACCTAATAGTAAATGATCACCGCTACCCACGTCCCGTGCAGAGATAATCGTGCTTTTTGAAAGTACCTATGTCGTGTTGACAATGTCGTGTTCATAGTACTACCGCAGGGTGGTTATTTCTCAGTTGCATGGTGAGAGAAAAGAAGTTCATATGAAAATGCACAGTAGTGGAATGCCAAGTTATGATGTACAGTATGATTAGTAAATTCGGAGGCAGGTACCATATCAAACAGCTTGATAGCTGATTGATATGGTACCATTTTTCTTGATAGAACATTTGTCATGAAAAATACAGAATATATAAAAAAGTAATTTTTAAAAGAGAATTACCAAACAGGAACGCTTAGTAACATAAAATTTTAGTCATCTAAAAGTTTTTTAAAATCTTCAATTCGTAATTCATTGTAAGTACTTACTGGTATATATAAAAATTGGAACGTCAATAGTTTGTAACTATGTATAAACAAAATCCAAAAAGAAACTTATTCCGTACAAACACTGTCCTATTCATCCGAAGGCTTTCATCGCGATCGACAAAGCGCAGCATTGTCCGATATTATAGAATATTTCACTGTCAACAGGCAAATGGTAAAGTAAACTGAGCGCGACTGGCAGCATACTAAGTGAATTCCCATGGTTGTACCATAGCTCTGTAGTGAATTAATAAGTTAGCAGTTCATGCATATTAAGATAGAGCGAAGCGACAACCGCGTCTCCATATTCATACAAGGTGGCATTCCTAAACCCTGACTAACTACGTTACAGAGATCGTAATTATATACAATGAAAATACACATTTCGACAACTGGAACATCCATCACACATGTGTGACGAACAACGAACGATGAAAGGGGAATTTTGGCTGAAAGTTACATTTTTATTTTAGGTTTATGTTGAACTTCGAATGTAACCTTAATAATAAATAATAATTATAAATTTTCTTAAACTTTTGTTGGATGTTTCAATAACCCAAAGTAAATATGGAATTTAATTTAAAACAGACTTTTAATATAGGTTATTGTACCCCCTGTGCAGTGAACTGGATTGATATAATATGTGAAGCGTCGAAATAGTTGATTAGCGTAATTAACAAAAAATAAGTAAATGCTACTAACCTGGGCGAGAATAATTAGGTATGTGCCTACGACCGGATTTTGCGGGTACCTGCTAGTACTCGTATAAATTAATTTTATATACATACTGAAACTGTAATAAATATATTTTTTTTTTACATACTCCATAATTATAATTAGGTGTGTAATATATCTTAAGTGCCACGTGAAAATACAATAAAAAATATATAATTAAAACACGATTCAGGTGTCAGTGATATTACCATTTCTCTACTATCTCAATTCTCATACTTATTCATTCAATGCTATCCTAAATTTAAATCTCACGATATTACTCCAATTAAAATTTTCCGCTGTGAAGTACATTTGCGGTTAGTGGCAAAATATAGGTATAATTTGCTAAGTCTATAATAAGCGAACTGAATTACCTTCAAACTCGTACGACCCTTATTTATTTTAGTCAAAATAGTGCAGCGCTCACATTAAAGTGGCCAAAACGACGGATAAAAAATTGTGTAATTAAACAAGAGTAGTTCGAGCAACCAGTATTCAGGGGCCTGCAGACAGAAAGTTTTTGTCCATCTGTCTATCCATGCATTACACCCTCATATTTTCAACAGGTTTATATATTTACATAAATGAGTAATTCACGTTAATATAGATATTTTTATATATTTTGCGATTCTATTTAGATTTTATACTACCGATCAGTTTGCAGCTTCTCCGGCATTACCTACATAAGCGGTTACTTAGGTAAAGGGCCCAGAGTTACAAGGCTCTTTTTCGTAATGAAGTCCAACGTAAACATATTAAAAATATTATTTCATATAATCAATGATTAAAAAAGTACAAAACAATGTTGACATTAGTATCTTAAAATTGACGCTTTCCGTTCGATAAGTAAAAAAATAGCAGACGTAGAAGAATATAAATGATGACACATATCATAATAATTTAGTTCTTAACCACATTTATAACTAAAATAATATTTAACTATCAAATAATCTAGGATAGCCAGCGCCAGAGTAGTGAACTGAATCCTAGAGCCTAGACTGCCCAATTCATTTACCTTTCAAATTCATGCCATAACTTTTTTTTTACTTTTTTAAACATATCGCCATTCACTAGTAACTACCGACAGAAATATCTATCCATTATTTCCAATTTATTTGGTCAAAGTTGATTTTTTTTTGTTTAAAATAATATTTATCTAACATTTCAAATATATTTTTTAATTTATTTAAACGTTAACTAATGTAACAAATTATTTAGTGTCCTGTCATGGTGCAGAGGCACAACCATGCGAATGGTAACCCGATTATGTGAGTTCGATCCCCAGTCTATCTCCTTATTATTTTCATTTCTTGACCTTGGTAATAAGGCAATACGTGACGTTGAGTTCCTTTTTATAAGACATAAATCAGCATCCATAGTTGAGCGAATATTAGTAAAATCTTACTGTTTATTATGCATAAGACAACTTGACAATGCAACTTTCAATAATATAGATTTATTATCTTTTCAAAAATTTCACTAAATTAAGGTATGTAACATGTAATGTATCTAACATGTCAGAATCTGTTGGTATCAGAGGTATATAAATAATTTACTTATTGCTACGATAACTGCACTGATTACAAGCAATGATATGAAAACTGCGGACAATAAGTTACTATAACATTTAAGCTCAGCTAAATATTTAAAATTTTTTACTTTATCGGTTAATGAAAACTACAATTGAACTAGGATAAGAGCCAATTATTTACTTGCAGACAAAATTATCACCATACTGAATGGACTCACGAACAGACCACTGACAGATAGACATAAATTCTTGTGAGCGGCTTTTGTCGTTATACTAACGGACCAAATTAATATATTCTTTAATTTACAAAATTAATTTTATTATTTATTAAATTGAAAGATAGATTATATATATATATATATATATATATATATATATATATATATATATATATATATATATATATATATATATATATATATATATATATATATATATATATATATATCAGTCTTGCTCTGTAAAATGGTTAAAACAAACAACCATCCAATCCTTCAATGTTACATAATTTAAAGGTCCCAACTCTCAATACATTAGAATTTCCAAAATCCCAATGCTAACTTTTTAAAAAGCTCCAGTCAATGAGTGATTGATGGCGCGGCCACATAATTGGACAAGGACGTCTGTGTAAAAACTTCTTTGGGAAGGGAAATGAACGACCTATTCTAAATAACCTTTTATTTTTAAGCTTTAATTTTTGTTGAAAAAAATACTAGTCTTTTGGTACGAACGGTACAGTACGTTTAAATTGACTCATAATGATATAATATTTAAAATCTCAAACAAAATGACTATTTATTGTTTTATATTCGTCTGTCTTTCTGTTTCAATACCATGTACATGCAACCCATGACGTGAAGCCAGAATAATATTCAAAAAAATATAAAATATTTTTATTAATATGAAAACATTAGCAAGCAAACATAAATCAACCAACACACTTACATTGTCATTTTTGTATGTTACTAACCAACTATCCTTAAATTGAACAGTGAATTGTCAATGATATTAAACAAATAACCATCACACACAACAGTGCATCCACGCCGATGTGTGATGTCGAATGATAGTTGACTCCAAGCCTTGAGAGTGACCTAAAATAAATAAATTCATATCAAATTCAAATATTTTTAATGGATTTTTTCCATTGTTCAAATCAATCAAAACTTTACATCATATTATTATAATTGACAATGATACATATGAAATAGCCTGGAGGAAGTATTTTATTCCCAAGGTGTGTTATCATTTATAAAATCGTTAATTTGATAATAGCCTTTAACACACAAACGTCTTTTCATAACTTTTTTAAATTGTGCAATAGAAAATTCTCGGACGTTTTCTGGGATCCTATTGTAAAAGCGTACACCCTGTCCCATAAAAGTATCACCGGATTCGATGCAATCGAGTTATAAGTGCACTAAGATTAAGGCTACGAGTAGGTATATCTTGTATTAATATTATGTTTATCCTCGATTTTGCTAAATTCATTACCATTTTTTAACATACACAATATTTTCAAAAATGTATTAAGATGCAACGGTCATTACATTAATTTCTTTAAATTTTTCCCTTTAAGAGCCTTTTTCCCTTTTTTCCCTTCTTTAGGGCCTAATTTATAAATTGCGCGAATAGCGCGCTTCTGCAAGATAAAAATTGAATACGGGCTGTATTACCTCAGAGTAAAATGCCGCAGGACAAAATATTATGAAAGTAGCTAAAATAAACGAGGCGAGCCGTTTCCATGTCTGTTAAATTAATTTTTTTAACTGCGAAATCTGCTAAGCTAAGTCTATTCACCAATCCATCAATATGATATCACCACTGTAATTTAGAGTCAATGGTGATACCAAGAAATATCATGGAATCAACAGGATCTAGGCTTCAACATTCAAGAGTTCTTTCATAATTTTACGTGTTAGATGTTTAGAATATCACACATTTAGTTTTTTTGCTATTCAAAAGTAGTCACTATTTTTGAGAGAGCATTGCATCGTCATATACTTTTTGTCTTCTTTTCATTTTAAAAATTAACGATGTGTCATACGCTAATAATCTGATGGTTCTTTTTAACTAAATATGGTAGGTCATTAATATATATTAAAAAGATTAATATATATTAGAAAGATTTCAATTGCACAACAAAAAACTAGTTAAATTCGAGTCGAGCCCTTACATCGAGAAACTTAAGTTTGCTATATGCACTATTTTTGTACCAAATGAACAACAAATATTCCATAGTTTTTTCCTTTAATATATTTATATATCTATAACTTCCCAAAATATGTAAATAAAACCCAATTACTTGAATTTTCCTTTATCAACGGTAAGTTCCGAAAATTACGCTGCGGTGAGGAGGGAGAGTGGGGAAACCTATTGTTTCGTATGTCCGTTAGTGTCACGCCACCTGCGTCAGTGTGTAAAGTTGCGTCGCTGTAAGTGCATCAATTGAAGAATCGTTTGGAGCCGTGTGTTGTGGTCAATGGCGAATACTTTTTGGGATAAGCCCCTAAGATAGATTTACTCCTGTATTCATTATTCATGGCAAGGAGTATTCGTGTGTGATGCCAATTTAACAAATAATGTCAATATTTTTTTAATTCAGTTTATATATTTAATGTGAAATAAGCCCGTAAGTGAATTATGCTCCAGTTGGCGTACTGGCCCTGACCAGTAGAGCGCCGAGTAAGTAATCGCTCCAAAACGTCCAAATTGCAGACGTTGATTTAATGTCGATTCACGATACGGGGAGTATAAAAGATTTATTTATTTAAATTAACATGTCAGAATAAAACTAAACATAGGTATTCTTATATTATAATAGAGACTGCAATATAAACGTAGTCAGTATATACGTCGATGTTGTACGTTATTTTCGTTTCAGATAAAACTGGTTTTAACTTTTGAATCCCTGAATATTCAAAGGTGACAAGAAGCAAATGCATTATTGCGTTATCACTAGCGAGGATGGTAAAAATCCGAATTTTGAGTGAGCATTTCATCCCGCTTGCGTTTGACATTTTTTATACTTTTTCCTGCACAAACATTCTATCACCTGCAAACACGATACAATTATGACATGTAGAGTTAACCAAATATTTGTATAGTCAGACTGTCTCAGTGACTTGAAACCCACAACGATGCATGCAAAACTCAAAAAAATGAGTACAGCTTCAAACTCGGCACTTATAATGTATTTTTATTTAAATCTAATACTAAAAATCATTTATTACAAAAGGGGCACAAAATTCGTCTGAATAATTCATAATATAAATTATATACCTATTACTTAATTCATAAATAACGTAGGACTTCGCTGCCGTTTGTTTTGGTTAACACACGTGTTTGTGAGGATTTCTTATTTAAGTGATATTTGTACATATATTTTAAGTGAAAAGTGCGATTTCTTAAAAAGGAGATCGGTTTTATTATCGGTGTTTGGTTGTTGTGAGTGTTTGTAGTGTTTTGCCCATTAGATTAGCTAATTATAAGGTAAGTTAGGTTAGTTTATTTTAAAATGGATGCTGATCCGCATCCGCCTGATCCCCCTGATCCTGGTGGTGGCAAATGCGACTCTCAGGCTACATCACGTAAAAGGCAAGGTGATAACCCACCTTCACATATTGCAGAGTCTGTAAAAAAAACAATAATTGACCCGTAGCTGGGTTACACCGTCAATTCAAAATTTATATATTCACCCTTCCCTGTCAGAAAGTCCTAAATCCTACCTCGATTCAGACAAAGGCCCTTTTATAGTATATGTGTATAAGTTTGGCCAATTTCTCCACATTAACAAAATAAGTAACATCGCCAGTGACGGAGTGAAAAATGTTGGTCGCAACAAAATCAGCGTGGAATTCTCAACAGCTACTGCAGCGAATTTATTTTTGTCCAATCCCATTTTAGGTCTATGTAAGTATGTGGCAGTTATCCCTACTTTTAATATTACTCGAATGGGTATTGTAAGAGATGTCCCAGTGGACTTCTCACTTGATGAGTTTGAAGGCTCTCTAGAATTTCCCTCAAGTGGTATACAAGTGATGAAAGCAAGACGACTTAATAGAAAGTGTGTAAGTGAGGGTGTGACTACATGGGTTCCAACCCAGTCGGTTGTAGTTACATTCCGTGGACAAAAGTTGCCTGAAAGGGTCTTTTCATACCATTCCTCTCTCCCAGTAGAACCATACAAATTTCCCACTATCCAGTGCCTAAATTGTTGTCGTTTTGGTCACATTAAATCACAGTGTAGATCGAAGCCAAGGTGTTACAAGTGTTCTCAGTCCCACACTGGTGAAGCATGTGACACTAATAGGGAAAATGCTTATTGTTTACATTGTGAAAGCAAACATTTCGCTACTGACAAGGACTGTCCTGAATTTGCAAAGCAACAGTCCATCAAAATTACCATGTCACAAGAGTGTATTTCGTATATAGAGGCTTCCGCTTGTTTTCCTCCTGTTCGCAAGTCCTATGCGGATATGGCTAAGGAAATGTTTTCCCCGCCCACCTATGCAGTTCCCTCTCCTTCTAAATTACCAGCCCCTGCCTCCCCTAACAGATCATATAAAAAGACTGTTTTTCAGTCTCCTCGTCCCCGAGCTCCTTTAGCAAAGGGATATAATAGTCAAGCTCATCAAGCCCTAACTGCCGCATGTCCGTCGTCCCTTCCTAATGGTTGCGCTCTAAACCAAGGTGTTGACAGTCCAATAGAATCTAGAAAAGATCTATTGGTTGCACTTACTGAAACCCTTGTGAGTATCTTCAGAACCGCTGATGAACCGTCCAACGTTGCCCAAAATTTACTAACAATTTTTAAAATACTAAACAATGGCAGCACTGAGCTTCCTACAATGGAATAGTAAAAGTATTCTTGCCAAAAAGCACGAATTACTTAATATTATTTCTTTGTACAACCCTGTCATTATTGCCCTCTCGGAAACATGGCTGGTGCCTGATTCCCGCTTTAGGGTATCAGGTTTCTCCTGTTTAAGGGAGGACAGAAATGACGAGTATGGAGGTTGTGCTATCCTCATCCAGCACTCCTCTCCTTATTCCCGTATTCCTCGCTCCCTCACAGCCAACAGATTAATGTTGTTGCTGTGAGGGCTCTCAATATCTCCTTCCTATCTGTTTATATTCCTCATCCTTCTTCCTCTGTTTTCCTTGAGCTAAAGTCTATTATCTCTCTGCTCCCTAGTCCTGTCTTGGTCCTAGGTGATTTTAACACTCATCACTCTTTGTGGGGGTGTTATTACTGTGATGGGTTATCTCCTTTGTTGGTAGACATGATTGATGATGTATCTCTTTGCATTATCAATGATGGCTCTCCGACTCGTAGGGTTAATCCAAATCAGAATCCTAGGACTACCCAGCTATCATGGTCTGTTCTACCTTCTACCCATGGTAGTGACCATTTTCCTATACTTATTTCAATGCATAATAGACCTCCTCCTTCTCCCTCTCTTTATTCTACATCAAAATTTAACCTAAAACAAACCAGCTGCAATAAGTACGCCTACTCTGTGGATTGCATGTTGGGCAATCTTCCTGAGTCTGCTAATTTTGAGAATATCATTCTTTGCTATGAACGTTTTGTCTCTACCATCTTGTCTGCGGCTGACTTACACATCCCTAGAAAACGCTCCATTCAGAATTGGATGCATTTCAATCCTTGGTGGGATCAGGAATGCTCTGATTCTGTCAATCGGCGAACAGCTGCCGAGGAGTCATATGCAGTCTATATGACTATGGAGAAATTTGTTGAGTACAAACGTAGTGATGCGAAGTTTAGAAAGTTGATAAGGAAAAAGAAAAGAATTGGATGGGCCAATTTTTGTGAATCCCTTAGCCCTCGCTCTCCTTCCTCACTCATATGGAAAAATGTTAGGAGATTTCGCCGTTCCCTTAACTATGATTCCAGTCCTAACTCCAATAATCCTTCTTTGTGGCTGTGTGATTTTGCTAACAAATTGGCTCCGCCTTTTGTACCATCTCATGACTTATTTATTTTCCCTCTGATTGAATCTTCGGATGAAATGGACGCTTGTTTTTCGTCTGAAGAACTCAAAAACGTCTTAACGGATTTAAGAGACACTAGCCCAGGTGAGGACAGTATCTCATACTCTTTTATTGCTAGACTAAATGAGAAGTCTAAGCTATTTTTTTTAAATTTAATCAACGCAATATTCCACTACCTTGGAAATCCCAAATTATCATTCCTATCCTTAAACCTGGAAAATGTCCTTCTGATTCTGATTCCTACAGACCCATTGCCCTAGCATCTGCTTTATAAAAAAATATGAAACGGCTTTTAAAAAATCGTCTGGAATGGATAGTGGAAAGCAGAAATATCTTAGCACCCTCTCAATTTGGCTTCAGAAATGGGTTAAGTACCACAGATAGTCTCAGTGTTTTTACCACAGACATTCAACGAGCTTCCGCCAAAGGAGAATATTTAGTGAGGTTTTTTCTAGATGTTACTTCTGCTTATGATAATGTCCTTCTTCCGGTACTCAGGCAGAAACTGCAACAGCTGAGTATCCCGCCGAAGTTGTCTCATTTCATTTGCAATCTGCTGACCGGCAGATCGATATCTGTGAAACATCCGCTTCTTACTGTGCCTTCCAGACTGGTCTAGAAGGGATTACCTCAAGGCTCAGCTCTTAGTCCTCTGTTGTATAACCTATATACTCATGACCTCGAATTGACTGTCAGTAGCTTTTGTAATATCCTTCAATACGCTGATGACATCGTCCTCTACTATAGCTTAAAATCTGTGGAGGACATAACTTATCGTTTAAATACTGCTTTACACTATCTAGACCAGTGGTTCTTTGGCCATGGCTTGGCATTATCAGTAGCGAAATGTCGGGCGGTAGTATTCTCCAAAAAGAGAGTAACACCTAATTTTGAAATTTACTGTGGTAATGATACCATACAATTAGCAGATAGTGTTAAATTCGTAGGCATAGCCTTTGATAAAAGACTGAACGGAATTGCTCATGCTGAACATGTCAGCAAAAAATGTGAAAAAGGCATCAATGCTTTAAGAGCTGTGTCTGGTGTGTGGTGGGGTGCACACCCTTTTACTCAAAAACTACTGTACAATGCAATAATTCGTAGTCATATTGACTACGGGTTATTTGTTTTCCACCTTTTCCTATTCGTCGTCAATTTTTATCTGATCGATTTGTTGGTAAAATGCTACAGTTTTCTTCCCATCCCTTGTGGTCTAAGCTATCTGAGTTAGCTGACCTTATTCCTCGTTGCAAGCCGCTTCTCTACTTGCTTGTTAGCTTCCTTAAATTTACCTCCCTTCCTCACCCTCTGTCCCGCTATCCTGCTAACCCTTTATTCTGTACGCCTTATAAAGCTTTAGTACACCATCCCTCTATCATCACAAATCTTGGCCTGACCAAGGGAGCTGACACCAACACAAAGTTCCAAGCCATAGTAAATGAAAACTGGTTAAATCATATCCTTATCTTTACAGATGCGTCAAAGCTTTCAAACGAAAGCTGTGTTGGTGCAGCGTGCTGGATACCAAAATTCAAAATTATTTTACAATTTAAATGTCCTCCCGAATCATCCGTGTTTACTGGAGAGGCTGTTGCTTTGTTAGAAGCAATCCGGTTCACGCTCTCCCATGACTTTAAACAGACTGTTATTTGTACTGACTCATTAAGCTGCATACTAGCTGTAAAGGGAAATCCCTTTCATAGTAAATTAAGGTCTTCATTTATTTTAAGGATTCGTGAAGAACTATACTCATGTTATTTAAAGGGTTTGGTTGTTACTTTGGCATGGATTCCAGGGCATTCTGGAATCAGTGGGAATGAATCTGCAGACTCTTGCGCAAAATTAGCCATCCAGTGTGGCAGTTTGGATTACTTTTCTATTTCGGCCCAGGATCTGTTGTCCCTTGCATTAACTCATTTGGATGTGTCATGGTCTGAATTTTGGAATATGTCAAAATCCCAGAAAGGTAAGTTCTATGCTGCGATTCAACCTAATATCCCCAGGCGGCCATGGTTTTATTCTCAAAAATTTATTGAACGGAGGATAATATCGACCATATGTCGCTTGCGCCTTGGACATGCGAGCACACCGGTACATCTAGCTAAGATCAGGGTCAGGGACCACTCACTGTGTGAATGTGGTCTAGACGATGGTTCCCCTTCTCACATTCTTTTTACATGCCCCAACTTAATCCATCCCTTATATGATGTCCTTCCTCACAAAGTTCCCCGTCCCCTTAATGTTCAATGTTTGTTAATGTTTGTGTTTAGTCCATTATGTAAATGTTTATGTAAATATATTAGATATAATAATATTAAATTGTAGACTAACACCTTTGTATTATATAGTTCTTGTTACTAACCCTGTGTGTAGATAATGTATATATTTATTTTAATATATGTATTTTTTTTTTGTTATAGATGAAGGCAATTTTTAACTTGATCTTCTTTTTTAATATGCATTCTCCTATTGTGTAATATTATTTTTTCTACCGTACATCCTCCTTCGTGTCTTCTCCATTCAACGTGATATTGGCGAAGTGATATGTGCTCAACTGGCACGCTCGGAACGCCATAATCAAAGATCCATACCATAAATAACGTAACCATGTTTAATCATTTCTTAATAATATCCAACAGTTAAAATAGCATTAGAATGCTGGTCTATTTCTGATGTACATACGTATTTTGAGCCTATAGTAGGTACCTAACACGACATTAATTTCGTGAATCCAATAGGGTTGTCTTTGCATATGCTTTGTACTTTGTGGTCGGCTCACAAACAATCCGGGCCATTATTGCATGGCTATGTGTCTAGAAATTTCAAGATTAATATGTACACTGTTCCCAAATTGATACTGCGTTTAATGAAAAGTAGATCCTAAGAACATGATTCTATGTGTTATTATGACGTGAATGAATAAATTATTCGCTTTGCATAGCTCCTTGCCCTGTTTATTAGAGAAACTATTTCTCACTGTAGACTTGATTAATCCTTACTTGAAATAGGATGCTTCCATTTCGTCAAATATATCCGTTTATATTACGCTATAGTACTGTATCAATTGTATATAAAATAAGGGCTTATATTAAACACAGCTTATTAATTTATAATCATATGAAACGAAATATTTTTTATGAATAGACTTTTTTATATCACCTGCGGCATTTCATAGCTGTTATACATTTTAAAGATTACGTGCCCATACGTGCTCTAAGAAATAATATAAATATTTTTGTAACATTACAATTTTATGTCAAGTTTTATTCTTTATCAGACATCAAATTTAGCGCAAAGTACAAAATTTATAAAATAATATCCTGCGAAATTATAATAGAGATATAAGGTTATCTTTGCCTCGCGACGATGTTTATTATAAACTTTGAATAAAAGCGTTAGCTGGTATGGCCTCGCTAAAAAGAAAGTTTTTCAATGAGGGCTTTAGTTATGCCTTTTACTCGTCCTTTCAGTTACCCATAAACGAAAGCTGTCAGCATTCGCCATTGAAATCGGTCTCCTTTAATTTTGAAGCCAATAAATTTTGTAATCCGCCAACAGAATTTATATCGGCTATTTAATGTCAATAAAAGCGAAGACGCCACTGCTTCTTGCCCGACTGGCCAAGTGTCTACAAAGCTCATTTTACATACAAAGGTAATGAATGTGGCAATAATTGTATTATGAGAACATAAATACATAATAAACCTGTTCAAGAATATATAGAAAATGCGAAAGAATCACAGTAACTGCAAAATATCTACTATAGAACTATACTACCTGATTCTAATATTTCTATATAGATCCTTAAAGTTAAAAATGAAAGTAAGTTGACAATTTACGGGCACATTAATGAAGTAAACTAACAACAAAACAAAACATGAAATTTAATGTTATTAAGAAACTCATATTCGGCGGAAAGTAAGGAACCGCTCCGTTCCTGTGTCATAACACTAGGTTCTCATGTTCAATCTGACTACCTTGCCATGTGTGGGATACAACGTGAAGCTTAAAAAAAAACCAAGAAAATTTTCATTATTCAAAATAGTCAACCCTATATAATTTTTACGCGGTAACTACTACGTACGTCACTTCCCATTGAGTTCAACGAGCGTCCATTGAGTTCGGTTGCGTATGACAGTATACTTGTTCGAATGTAATCGGGCGACGAGATACGTCGACTCGCAAATTACTGCGCTTGTTTACGACAATGTACCTACCTAACTCAATTTGCCAACTATTGTGACTACACCCCGTTAAGTCCGCTTTCATTGTAGCCCCCTTATAAAGATCTCGTTAGCGGTATACTTACTATAAACCATTATACTATATGGATAATAATTAAATAGATAATATGGTGGAAAGCTGGACGAAGCCAAGGAAGATGTAAATTAGATATGATTATGGGTTATTTAGGAATTTCCTCTAACGTGAGGAAAAAAATTAAGAAAAAGAGGTAGGGAGGACAGAGCTAACTTGAGAACCTAGTGTTAAGCCATTCCATTCTCTACTTTTCGCCATATTGAAGGCATTGCGTGATGAGTGGCGGAACTCATCGCCGCGTTTGCCTTGTTACCAGATCGAAGTAATAGAAACATTAAATATTAAAATTGAAAATATTAAATATTTCATTTTCTTGAGGGGGGATCGAACCCATAACCTTTGCCTTTACAGTCACACGCTTGTGCCATAATACAAAATTTAGAAATATATATATATATATATATATATATATATATATATATATATATATATATATATATATATATATATATATATATATATATATATATATATATATATATATATATAATTTCTTTAATTTATTTAAGCTTCACGGTACACATAGCACGCGAGCCAGAATGAAAATCTGTATCTGTAGATGTAATAAAAGAATAGAAAATTCGATTATTAAAAAAGTTGAATCCGTTATATATTTTTAATAGGCGCTAAACAACACTTAGTTGAAATTTTGTCTATCTTTATGTCTGCCTATTAATCTGTTTGTTAATTAGGCCAAAGTGACAGGACAGAAATCAATCTTTTGCAGTAATAGCAGAAAAAGTTGATTATAATTGAAATATTTTTGAAAATCATTATGAACTATAAATGTATGTATAAAACAACCTAAAATATTTTTAAAGGTTTTGTTTGTGTTGAGGTGAACATTTCTTAAACAACCAACGTTAAATATCGCAGACAAGCTTTAACATTTTTTTTATAATCAAAGATAATGAAATCGAAGATAAGTCAGTTTTCTCAGTTATATATATGAATAGAAAGATTTTTTTTTATTATTAACTTACAAATAAAAAACTACGTATAAAGAATTAAAAAAAACAGTATATTGAATTTCCGTATTAATTTTATTTATCTCATATGTATCACCATTGTGCCGAATTGGGAACCCCCTTCTAATTTCCTAAAAAAATCAAAATGACGGTGGAATGTCCTAAAAAGACTAAGAGGCGTGGGTTCAAATAATTCATTTTTTTATTACTATCAATAGATCTCGATGTAGATACTAATGCAGTATTAGTGTATAATTTGGATTGTTGCATCGCTTCAAGTGTAATCATTAAAAAAATATATGTATGACAATATGACAATGACTTGCAGTTATTTAAAAATAACGATTTTTATAAAAAGTACACACACACACACACACACATTTCTTTTATTAACATAATTATAAAGGTTTAGACTTATTAAATAAGCAATCCAAACATAGCATGAACAAAAATTTACATAACTATGAATATATTCTTGTAAGAAAATGGCAATTTCTCATTTCACTATGCATTGTAAGCAAAAGAGTATAAGCCACAAAGCAAGTTTTTAAAAGTTGAAAAATAAAACGTATAAAAACATAAGAACTCTATCGATGTTGGAGAACGATATGAAATGTTCAGACTTGAGGATAATCTTCTTTTTTGAGCTGAAAGGCTAAATGGCATTTCTATTGAGCAAATGGGGAAATCGTGCCGCTTTGTCGTCTATTCGCCTCCGATTGAAAGGGCTCGATTCGATATCGCATGAAGCAGCTAACTGCCGATCGCGAATGAATACCTACCGATACAAAGAACTTGTGAATATTAAAGCGCTCATGTCTTCCGACTGAGGATGCTAGTTGTTCCTACATTATGTATGAATTATTTACTAAAATAGAATGCATGAAACATCTTTATTCAAGAAAAATTAATAGTTCGTAATATTTTATGGAAATTATTTACAAATTGTCAATTATAATTTCCACTGTCACAACTTTGTTTGCATGGACTTTATGAAAATTCAAAAGCTATTGCCTTCCAGAGGTTTACTTTGCATCAGCATTGATGTCGTCAACAGCAGTCCTAACTATAGGCGTGGAATCGTATCTCTGATAACCTCAATATTGGCCTCAGGGATCTCTTTGAATCTCAATGCCCATCACATACTCTGATGAGGCACACTATCAAAAGGCACATTCTTCTACAGATCTAAAAAAAAGCCACTCATAGAGGTCTCCTTTTTTCCCTGTACGTCTCCATTAAAGTTTTGAGGGTGAAAATGGCGTCCTCTTACGAAGCCTGATGTCGATCATCCGCACGAAGATCTTAGATAATAAAAGTCATGCTATGACTGTTTAAAATACAATCATTTCAACTGTATATTATTTTTTTATGCTATGTACGATTGCGTTTATAGAAATTTAAGGGGTGCATATATATATATATATATATATATATATATATATATATATATATATATATATATATATATATATATATATATATATATATATATATATATATATATATATATATATATATATATATATATATATATATAAAAATCAAAATGACGGTGGAATGTCCGAAAAAGACTAAGAGGCGTGGGTTCAAATAATTCATTTTTTTATTACTATCAATAGATCTCGATGTAGATACTAATGCAGTATTAGTGTATAATTTGGATTGTTGCATCGCTTCAAGTGTAATCATTAAAAAAATATATGTATGACAATATGACAATGATTTGCAGTTATTTAAAAATAACTAATCTTTATAAAAAGCACACACACACACACATTTCTTTTATTAACATAATTTTAAAGGTTTAGACTTATTAAATAAGCAATTCAAACAAAGCTTGAGTAAAAATTTACATAACTACGATAAATTTTCTTGTAAGAAAATTGCAATTTCTCATTTCACTATGCATTGTAAGCAAAACAGTATAAGCCACAAAGCAAGTTTTTAAAAGTTGAAAAATAAAACGTATAAAAACATAAGAACTCTATCGATGTTGGAGAACGATATGAAATGTTCAGACTTGAGGATAATCATCTTTTTTGAGCTGAAAAGCTAAATGGCATTTCTATTGAGCAAATGGGGAAATCGTGCCGCTTTGTCGTCTATTCGCCTCCGATTGAAAGGGCTCGATTCGATATCGCATGAAGCAGCTAACTGCCGATCGCGAATGAATACATACCGATACAAAGAACTTGTGAATATTAAAGCGCTCATGTCTTCCGATTGAGGATGCTAGTTGTTCCTGCATTATGTATGAATTATTTACTAAAATACAATGCATGAAATATCTTTATACAACATAATTTAACAGTTCGTAATATTTTATTGAAATTATTTACAAATTGTCAATTATAATTTCCACTGTCACAACTTTGTTTGCATGGACTTTATGAAAATTCAAATGCTATTTCCTTCCAGAGGTTTACTTTGCATCAGCATTGATGTCGTCAACAGCAGTCCTAACTATAGGCGTGGAATCGTATCTCTGATAACCTCAATATTGGCCTCAGGGATCTCTTTGAATCTCAATGCCCATCACATACTCTGATGAGGCACACTATCAAAAGGCACATTCTTCTACAGATCTAAAAAAAAGCCACTCATAGAGGTCTCCTTTTTTCCCTGTACGTCTCCATTAAAGTTTTGAGGGTGAAAATGGCGTCCTCTTACGAAGCCTGATGTCGATCATCCGCACGAAGATCTTAGATAATAAAAGTCATGCTATGACTGTTTAAAATACAATCATTTCAACTGTATATTATTTTTTTATGCTATGTACGATTGCGTTTATAGAAATTTAAGGGGTGCATATATATATATATATATATATATATATATATATATATATATATATATATATATATATATATATATATATATATATATATATATATATATATATATATATATATATATATATATATATATATATATATATATATATATATATATATATAGTATATATATATATATATATATATATATATATATATATATATATATATATATATATATATATATATATATGAGTGTACGTATATATGTGTGTGTAATCGTGTAGGCATGCAATTATTATAAGGATATCTTTAAATTAAACATGGAAGTTGATGTTAACATAAAAATCTTCCGGTTTCTTCATACGAAAAGGTTAATAAGTAATCAAAGACTTTTTCTTACATCATTACATAATTATGTTTAAGACGATCCTGGGCCGTCACGCTTTCGTTATTATCGTATTTTTTTACTAATATTATTTAATTCAGCATAACATAATCACATCAATATTAATTGATCGCTATCGTACTTCGATCAACTATTCATAGATTAAAAGTGTCACAGTCCAAAAAACGAGCGAACGAAATAAGAGCACAAACAAAATTGTGTTCTTATTCGTTTCTAGAACGGTCTAACCATAGCCATCGGATATTTATTAGTATTTGTTTTATTTTATTTTTTCAAAATTGCAATAACTAATAATGGTATATATATATATATTTTATAAGTGTCAAACTCGCCCGTTTCGCTATAGAACTATCTGTTGTCGCCCAAAAAGAAGATAGAGGAGGAACTTGGAACAGGCGCAACAAAAGTTCTACAATATATTTAATGTTTTCCATACATTTTATTAACGTCGATATATCTGCTAATATTTTAACGCATTTAAAACTCTATAAGTAGGTACCTCTTTTGGAAAGAAACATACTTTTTGGAAAACGTATAATATTAATAAGATGAATTTGATGATTTAACGTAACCTATTACTACTAGTCAAGTTTCAAAACACGCGGGTTAAAATTCCGCAACAATCAAATTTTTTATACATTTATCAAAAAGAATATACTTATATGGAAATACTCATAGGCGCAGATTGGTATAAAAAAATATTCTAAAATTTCAACTACAAAATTATTTATTTATCACAAGTATCTCGAAATTCTAAATTTGGCGCAAGTAGATAAAATAAATGAACAATATATTTTTTTAAATACTAGATATTCATAATACCCCTGTAACAAAATGTAGAAATAAAGTTTAATTCATAAAGAAGTTAAGTACTTATATCATATACTCGTATTTAGGATTTACACCTTCAACAAATTTAAATGATACAAGAGGCTTTATTCGAGACTCTGACTACAATTAATCGCATCACATAAAATTAGAACGAAACAAATACATTATTTATATAAAGTTAATAAACGTCATAAGAAAAATAAATCTTCGTTTAAAATAGCAACTACATGACTAACCTATAATCCATTTTCTAACAGAGAATTTAAAAATAGATAAAGAAAAAATACTATATATTAAGCCTTATTCATATTAAAATAGTAATAAATACAGTTGATTTTCTTCCGTCCACATCGATGATCAAAAAGTATATGTAGCGTACGATCAAAAAGTTTTACAAGCTCTTCTTAACATCGTGTATATATTACTCGCTAGTTTAAACTAAACTTTAACCTACCCGAATAAGTTTATAATATGGTTCTATATCAAAAATTTGTGTGTAATAATATTTTGTATTTTTCAACACAAGTTGCATTAAAACCAGAACAAGACAAAAGTTCAACTTTCATTTGGATATCCCTTCTCTTTAATTATTTTAGTTATCGGCTTCTGTGTGGGCTATATGTTGGGTGTGGTGAACAATACAGTAGCGCCGCACCGACCGAGCGCCGTCGAACGAACGAACTAAGGAGCGACGAGTCTGCGAACTAGTTCTCGCAGTTCGTCCATAAGATCGCTCTTCCGAACTAGGTCGTTCGCGAACTACACAAGGCTAGTTGGGTGGCGATACAAAATGACGCATAAGCATTGGTCGCGACATTTTATTACAAGGGACGGAAGATTAGAGGCCTGTCGTGGCGCAGCGGCACAAACGTGTAACTGTAACAGACAGATTGTGGATGCGATCCGCACTCGAGGAAATGAAATATCTAATATTTTCAAATTAAATATTTAATGTTTTCATTTCTTCACTCTGGTACAAGGCAAAACGCGGCGTTAAGTTCCGCTGTCCAAAACACAATGCCTCAAATTCGGTGAAAAGTGGGGAATGGAAGTGGAACGGAGTGTCTTCACACTTGGTTCCCAAGTTCCCTCTGCCTACCCTGCCATGTGCGGGATGGCATAAGTGATACACCTTGAAGCTGATGACGGAAGATCAGTTCCCTAACATAATTTTTAGCAAACTGTATTTAACTACAAATAATTCGATTTTATATGTATAGACAATAAAAATTTTGAATTTAAAATATATTTTTAATTTGCCTTTAATAGATTTTTTTTATAATTGGAAAATTTATAATTATAAAATAATAATTTTAAAATTTCTAATTTAGTCCTTTATTTAAATCATAATATAGGAACGTTTTTAAATCTTTAAATGTAAACATACTATATTAGCTTTTGAAATGTAGTTGACGTTTTGATCTATCACTGTAGTTTGATTTTAATTAAAATGCTAAATTTTATAAATTACCATTCAAGATTATTTTGAACTCAAAATGCAGAAAAGTGAAAATTTTAAAAACAACTATATGCACACGTACTGTCCGGATAGTTATTTTAAATGTTTTTTAGGTTTAATAGTGGACCATCAAGAAAGTTCTCATGAATTATGCCCCAAATTTCATTGTCAGGAGAAATTAAAAGGTTATTATGTTAAAAAGGCATTATGTTAAAAAAAAATAGATTTCAGACGTCCCTGTAGCAGAGTAGAATGATTGGTTGTTGGTTTTCTCCCCATTTAAGTTAAAAAGTATACTTTTCAACTCACTACTACATCTAAACATCCTTTAATGAAAAGTGGAAAGTTAATTACACCAATAGTAAATTCTCTTTTACTACTCTTAACAAATAGGATACAAAGAAAATTCCAAGTTTTCCTTGTCTATTTTTTTTAAGTGGAAATGAAGCCCACGGCTGTCATCACTTATGGTTTAACTGCACAACAATGGCATCCATTTTATAAAATGCTTAGTAACATTATTACTTTAAATAGACATATTTTTCCAGTAATCACAGCGCAACCAAAGTAACAAGCAACAAATTCATCTGTGAATTGATAATAAAACTAGGTATTGATACATAAATAATTTCATATATTATAAACATCATGTAAACTGTTCTGATTTTCTTTTAACACTTGTCTTACATTAATATTAATCCTTGATTCATTAATATAACTGTCAATATAAGACCACATTTCTTTTGTTATTTTATTTATCTTAATGTCCTTATTTAAATATTTAAAGTTTGCTCCATTGTACACTACTAAATTAGTATTTAATTTTTCTATCTCGTTATATTGCCATGGTTGTGATAAAAGTGGTAATATTTTAGGTATTGCATGATAACAAAGTCTTGCTTCCTTTGACATCACAATTACGTCACCACTGTTTAGCAAAAGCGCAGATGGTTCCTCTGATTTGTCATGTCCACCTAGCAAAAAGATTGCTGACTGGCCAAAACTGAAAAATAAAATTTATTGGTATTATAAATTATGAGGTGGCTGTCATGGTGCAGCACCAGGTTCTAGCAGAGAAATGGTACTATATTATTATTATTTAAACTTCCTCACTCTAGTAACAAGCCAAAGCATAGGGATTAGGTTTAGGGTTGACTTCTGTCACTCTACACTACACATAATGAGATGAAAATTTGGTTTTTGATGATTATCTTAATAATAGCTTATGTTGCCCTAAAAAATGTAAATAAACTGTAAGTGGTACTTGAACGTGAATTCTTCCTAAGTGTTAAAATGCAGAACACATGTGTAAAAATACAATATATTTTTATATATAATGTAAGTTAGCGCTTACAATTAGGAATATGTAGTACTTAATAACATTTCATTTTTAAAAAACATAAATTTCAACCATAATAAAATTATATACAAACCTAAATGAAAATAAAGGTGCTTCTAAATTAACTTCTGAATGATCAGTGTGTGCTGATAATGTAGATCCCATGTGATAATAATTCACAATGGCAGCTTGGGCTTTAAAATTGGTGTATCCCAAATACTGTGCAAATACATCACATAATTCAGCTAAGTCTTCAGGAAAAGTAGTTTTATTTTCCTCACTGTAAATCTAAAATTTAAATAAGACATTATTTATAATGATCTTAATCTCTATGCTCTGGTGGAACAAAATATGGTGTCGAATTCCTCCACTCTTCTAATAATGTTCAAAATTTTGTCAGAAAGCAGATAAGCACTTCTAAACAAGCTTCTAATAATATATGTGTCCAGATAAGGACTGAGTGAAGAGATACAGAGGATAGATAGATAGATAGTAAAACCTAATGTTCCCAGTGCCTACTCTGCTATAGTTTATAAATATAACTTTTCTTTAAAAGGTACATTGCTGCACCTACAAGTCTTGTAATTGATTTTACGCATCTACAGATGATGTTAATACTGGTTAGGAACATTAAAATAAAAAAATAACTAATTTAACATAACCTTCCCTGAAATTAAAAGCCACTATGAATCTGTGGCCTTACTACATAAGTAAATTAAAACAATACTAGATCAGTACTTGAAAAAATAAAAAATAAGGGGTTCTTAACATTGTTTTGTAACATACAAGTATTTTTTACTTTTGTATCCCAATTATGATGATATCCAAGTGTAGTCCACCGCAACTTCTTTTGCAATTTAACATCACATCTATTGTTTTTATGACATTCTGCCCACCAATCATCAAAATTATGATTTATATCAAGATTTGTTTTATTAGGTCTTCTTGGATAATCTTTAAGACATTTTTGTATCCAATATCTCTGTCCTGAAGGGGTAAAAGGATTTCTTATAAAAATAAGGCCAGGATGCTTGTGAAATGTATATGGTTGCCAATTTTTTAAGCTAGTTAAACCGAGAATTTCTGCTCTTACATCCTCTACAATAATATTATTACGTACACTTGAAACCTAGAATATAAATTAAACAACATAAACAAGAAACAAATTTATATAATAAGAATAACATTAAAGTTGTAAATTAATCTAAACCTACCTCATCATAATGAGTCTCATTTTGTGGAGCTATAACTTCTTCGAGAGAAGGTTTGGGTTTATTTGATTTATAATACTTAAATCTTTTCATAAAATTATCTAGGTCTTTACTCATGTTTGTTTTACTTCATTAATAAAAATTGTCTAAAGGATTATCTTTCACTTTTTAGCTACAATATAAATTAAACATAACATAAATTATTTCTTTTTTGTTAATCACTTTTTCAAGATAACACTTTTGTTAACTCCATTCAATGCTACATAACCAATAAACATTATACTCTCAAGTATAGACATATTATAAAATAGTAAAAAAAAAATATATTTAAAAAATTAAAACGAGTAGTGACAATATCTGCATAATGTTTATATTTATAATTCATTATCAATTATTGCCATTAATGTTGTCATCAAAGAAATAGGAATTAAGCCAAAAGTCATAAAGCAAACGGCTTTTTACAAACTTCACAAGCGAATAAGTGACAAGCGAATAAATTACATGCACATTTTTATATGAGTATTTTTGTTTAATCATTTTATAAACTTAACATTTTTATAAATCGTTTCAGTCACCATGTTATTACAATACAAGACAAAAGAATCTATAAAGTACTCTTGCAAGAACTTGTTTGTCTGAACTTTTCTTTTTCTATTTAATCTATGTGAATTAAATTATTAATATGTCAAATTCAGATGCATCAAAGCAAAACAAGAATCACCTGAAAAAAATTAACAAATCATTTTATTTATCGTTGTGTTATAGAACCGGATCTATTAAAAAAAATAATATTGAGTAATGAGTACTTCAACTGTAAAACCAATAGAAGAATCGCAGGTAGAAAACAAACTTACATTAAATTGTAACTTTTAAATGACTTCTATGCAGTATAATAAACCAAAGCAAAACTAGACATTTTAAAAAATATCCTTATGAATATTAGGTATCTAATGGCTTTTAGTCACCAAACAATATAATAACGTCTCGTCTTACTGAACCATATATATACATTTTTTTTCTACAAATAACCATTCTAATTTATTGACATAAACAAATTAAATTCAGGAAATAGAAGAATTAGAAGGAAAACGTAAATTAAAAAAATGGCTTAATGTAAACTTTAGGATTGAGATGACTGATGGTCGGATTCTTATTGGAGTTTTTCTATGCACTGATCGAGATGCAAATGTTATATTAGGTGAGTTTCCTTTTAATGATAAAACTCACTTACAATAAGATTATTTCAGCAAATATGAACAAGTTATTACTATCTATTGGCTTCAAGGCTAGAAATGTGAAGAAAGTTGAGTTTATATTCACTATATTTGGAATTTATAAAAAAAAAAATAACATGCAGTTTTGCCTTAAGTTGCAAAATATGTGAATTAATGAGTAACATAATAATAATTTGTGGATGGTGATAATGTTGTAAAAAAGATGAATGTGTGAGATAATAAATAGACATACCATAATTAGCAGACAACTGTACATTGTATGTGAAGTGGTGTACTGAAGTACACCAGCTCAGAGATGTGAACAGTACTCTTTACAAGATAAGGACCTTTTAATGTTTCGGCATGAAATAGCACAATATGCAGATATTAGACGCAACTTTATGGGAAGTGTTCTCAAAATATGTGTGTGTTATATCAATTTATGTTTGCTTTGTTGTTAACATGTAAAACTGTACCTTTTGAGTTGCAAAGAGTATACCGCTGTATACTGTGCTGTGTACTCACTATTTTATCATCTATGTACCTGCTAGAATAGTAATATAATGAAGTCTAGGACAATAATAGATCAATAATTGTCTAATCTAACATAACAGTTATTGATATGCATAAGTAATAGTGTCGGGCTCAGCACACAGCCTTGGAAGCCAGCTTTCACAGGCATATAATCAGAGCAAACACCATCTGCTTTGATAATAAGAAGACAAAGTGCAATATTAAATACCACTACTTATAATGTAATATTGTTTAGCTTAGAATACATATATATATGAAATTTTATATATTATATTCAATTATTTAATTTGTTAAATGTATTATCACAAAAGGCGGATTTCAAAGCTTATTGCCTGGTTACCACAGTAAAGAACTTAAAATATGACATATTGTATTTCTTTGATAGGGCATTGTGTTGTGTTTAATTATTTTTTATGATTTGTTCTGTTTAGTTATTTTTTATGTAATAATTATTTACAAGCTTTTTTGACATTCCAGGTGCTTGTTCAGAATATCTCAAGGCAGTTGATGGTGAAACAGAAGAACCTAGAGTATTAGGACTAGTTATGGTACCTGGACGACACATTGTATCTATACAAATTGATGACACAACACCGCAACAAAAATATTACTATGATGAATAAAATAAAACACAATGTATATATTAGGTAAATGTATGTTTTATTTATTTTTTTTCAATAAGTTTTAAATAAATATAAATAGAGGGTAAGGAAGATTTTCATTTATACTCTTTGCTTAACATTTCCAATGATTGTCTTAATACATTCACTTCGAGATATATATTTTTTGAAATGTTAGTAAATGGATTGTAATCATCAATTTTACCTACATTTATTGAGTCAATAAAATTTAATATGTCTTCACAAATTTTAGGAATATGCATTTTAGGGTCCTGCAAAACAATTCTTAAAAAATCTTTTCTTAACATTTTGCTTAAACAGATATAGGGATGCTTCGGTGTATCACTTTTATTAATTTTTTTGTAAACAATCACACTTAAATTTCGTACATCATCATCTTCATCTTGCAAAAGAATAATGGCAGTTTTTATTATATTACTTTTGATATTATCTGGTAAATTTGCAAAGTTATTCATAAGTTCATTATTTGACAAAGAGGCTATATGTCTCATGTCAACATCATTATGTGCAGGATTACTTAACAAATATATACATTTTGAAAGTTGTATTAAAACATCGCTATTTCCTTGTTGAGCTAGGATTCTGGCTGCAAACGGAAGTATATATCGGCATTTATATGTCGGTTTTGTAATATAATCAAATAAGTTACTCTCATTTAAACCACTTAAATCAATTTTAAGTGAAATGTTATATAGTAATTCCCATATTATGGACGAATCTGTAGTTATTCCAGACATTAACACATTTGATATTGCTACTAATTCTTTTTCATATATTTTAGTACTAGTTTGTATTCTGTCAATACAGGTCTTACAATAGTTTTCAAAATTTTCTGAGACACTAAGTGTTTTCAATGCCTCTGCCATAATTTTCCAGTCCATATTTTTTAAATACCTTTGAATTTTCACATTTACCCACAAAGATATTCCTGGGTCATATCTATTATTTTTTTCTTCTATTAGGAGATTTTTTATCATGTCAACTGTAATTATTTCTTCAGAATTTATTTTCAAATTTGTAATCAATTCTTCTAAAGTCCATTTGCAGATATATGAATGTTTTGCATCTTCAATGATATTTCTATACTTTTCAATAAGTTCATTGAAATGCTCACAATTTGCCTTGTAATATAGTTTACAACAACTAGAAATTAATAAGACAATGCCATGTAGAAAATTTTCCGAAACATTTTCATTACTTATCATAGCTTCATATATAGTATCAAATGAATAAATATTTGTTATACATTGAGAAGTTAACCTTCGTACAGTGTAAATTGGAGACCCTAATAAATTAAACAAGCTGGATAATAAGTTCATATCACACATGTGGTTCGACAAATCATATGAAAATGTATATCTCCTTGCAATACTTGATAATACATTTAATATAGGGACTAAATTGGAATGAGCCTGGATTAAATCAGTTTGATTTTGGTTTTGAATTTGTTTTATAATGTATTCCCATAGTTTTGGTGAATGAGTCCTAAATTCGTCACAAGCTACTGTTGCTATTGTCTCGTCGTCTGTCCCTGATGCTTTTTTTTGACCAATTAGTTTTGGAATCAATGCACCATAGAGCTGGAGGGCTGCATTTCTGGAATTATGTATTTATTTATTAACACTTTATTGTATACAATATAATATTTAACATTAGTTATTTCACTTTCTTTAGAAAGTGAAAGAAGTGTTAATTAGTATAAAAGCGATTTCTTCTAGACATCTGTAGTATGTAAAATTTATATGTAATTAAAGCGTAAATATTATTAATTAGTTTAACAGAAAAACAAGAGTTAAGACACTCCACTTCCCAACTTACTTAGAAGTCGGGGAATAATAGGAATTTAAATATAAATTTTCCATTGAGCGAGAATTGAACCAGCACGTTTACAGTCAGACATTTTGCACTGTGCAACGACTGTCTCTTAAATACTGCTCACAATATCTCGGAGATAGGACTGAACGCGGGGATGGAGTGTATGAGGCGTGAAGCAATTTAAATTACCTTATTTGCCAATGACAATCAGTTAAATTATCAAATGCCAGTGCTGCCAGCTGTGCTGAGTAGTACATACAATCTGAGGCTATACTGCTATCTGTTACAATTCGTGTCAAGAAATGAATGTAAATAGCCTTTGGAAGATCTTTTTCGTTATCAATATCTGAAGTAGTGTCATTTCTTAAAGAGACTTCTGTATTACATGTCTTCAGTAAAGTTTTCATAAAATAGTGAAATAATGGCTGAAAAATATTAGCAAACTTAAAATATTTCGATTATATGTTGATGTATAAAAAACTCGTTGGTTACAAAGTCTTAAATTTGCAGTATTGCTTTTGTCACATATAAAAATAGAAGCCATTTTTAGTTTTTTTCAAGGAATTACAAAATCCCATTTAGCTTTATGAAATGTTTTTCAAAAGAGGGCTAAAGTTATATATAAATATAAGGCACCTATTGTTTTCAACAAAATTGTACTATATATGCAGCGCTAGCGAAATTTTTTTTTCAAAAAAATATTTTTTTTTAAATTAAACATAGAAAGAATTATACGTATGTATATAATTATATATGTGTTATTTTTTATTATCTCATATCTCTAGGAGCATTAAACGAATTTACATAATTTAGGTATCGTTAAATTTATCTTAGCAGCCCAAGTGTTGTACGCCGGATATGTATTAAAATATTCGATACCAGTTTCCCAGTAATGAATTGAAGCAACACCGTATTGAGAAAGTAAAAGAACAAAGTATTTAACACTAAACTTAATTATTATATCAAAATAAACTTTATTATTTTTATTATTATTGCGATAACGATACCCATATTGTAGTATACAAAGAAATAAAATGGACAAAGGCGTCATACTGTCGTGATAATTGTTTTTAGTTTATTTTAATATAATAATGAAGTATTTTGTAGTATTAAATATTTTGTTCTTATACTTTCTCAATACAGTGTTGTCCATGTGACATTACTGGGAAATGGTTATCGAATATTTTAATACATATCTGCGACACTAGGAACAACAACGCAAATTTTATTGTCCCTCACTGAAATCGAACTTAACTACTAAACTATGTATGCAATTGATTTTTATCATAGTTTAGAGAATTTATAGTGAAATGCGAAGATGGGGCCGGTAAGGTATATAATATATAATATGTGTACCGGTAAAGATTTCTAAAGCGTGCTTTTTGTTGCTGTACAAGGAGTCTTGTAAAATCTAAATAGGTCCCAGCTGTTAATCTTAATGACGGCCTGTTTTTCCCCTTTTAGTGTTATGTAGTCAGGTTATTGTTTTTTTATTTTATATTTTTTATGTATACACCTGTCATGAATTATGAGATTGCTTTATCAAGTAACATTAAGCATAAATAAGCGAAACTCCTCCAAATTTGGAACATAACAACTAATAATTTTGAAAAATAAAACACCTCATGCTTCTTTCCCCATAACAGTAAAATATATAGCGTGGTTGAGCGGTGGAACTAAACGCCGCTCTTATAATATTTTTTATAATAATTGACCTTGTTCACTTACTTTTCCTTTTTTGTTGTCATTACTAACTATTCTGTGAACCATTATTGAGAGACCAGCGCCTCTTCTTGTAACGGAAGACATTTTAGATGTTTCAAACAATAGGTCATTTAGCTTCATTTGAAGCAATGAAAATGGTAATTTGGAAGTTTCCGATTCATTTAATGAAGTCAAATGGTGAATTGCTTGCCCTGAAAAAGAATACGAAAATAAAAAATGGTTCAATTAAATTAATTAAATTCTTTAAAAGTATATGAAATATATTACCAAGTGAGTATCCTGCTGCTTCTATTGCACCTTTATGTCTGGATGTTTCTAGAACATCGCATATAATATTCAAACATTTTCCACTTATTTCTGTATCATTTTCATAGCTTTGAATTAATGCTTCTGCCAACTCACATGATGCCTACAAGTAATAAAATAATCATATATGTATATAAATATATACATTTATTACTTATATAAGTATACTTTTAAGTACCATTATTGTACATTTATATTTAAAATTATATAAGCATTTGAATCACAGCATTTAATTGTAAATATAACTGTCCCTTGTTTAATTTCGATTTATTTTTATCTCCTAACTCTAATAAACAAGACAAAGCATATTTTCTTACGCACTTCCCTATTTTTGTGTCTTAACATTAGGTTGTCTCAGTTACAGCGAGAAACTAATAAATGTTAGGGCCATTAAAATCATCAAATCAATTTGTACATTTGAAAAGTTCACATATTAAACTATTTACCTTAACATTAAGCCACAGGGAGTTTAGAACTATTTGATGCAATCCTGATATTTTAGTTTCATCTTCTGTATTACTTGTTAGACCAGAAGATTTTATTAAAGATTCCACCATAACATTCATTTTAGAGAAATCTGAGCTTGTCTGTGATTTATCTTTGCACACAAATTGTTTAGATATATTGTCCATTATATCAAGCAATTGTAAAATATTTTCTCTATTAATATTAAATTTGTATGATTTTTTAACAAATGTCACAAAAAGTATAGAAATTAAACTCAAAAAGGAATGTAACTGTTTTCCATTTTCTATGGATTGTACTATGTCATTTTGATTATTATATTCGTTTATTAGTTCTTTGTAAGCAAATTCAAATATATCCTCAACTTTTTTAAACTGACAATTAGCTTTATTATTCATGAATATTATATGTATAATAAGCTGAAATATATTGTGGCCACAGCTAATTTCGTAAAAAAATTTACTTCTAATGCATGTCAGGCCATCTTCGATTAACTGATTAATTATTATAGTATCACTCAATTCTTTCAAATAATATTCTGATAAGATTTGTAGTACACCTTGCTGTACATCATTTGCAGGATCTTTGAGCAAGCTGACAAGTTTTAGTATGAATGTGTTAGTGTCCAATATCCAACATTCATTTGCCTTTAAAAATGTTAATATATTTTTAATTTGTCCTTTCTGTTTCTTTTTAGGAATATCATTCATACATTTTAAAATTGTGTGGACTATTTTAATTGTCGTTGTTTTTCTTTGATAGTTGCCATCAAAATCTAAAGATTCAACAACTAATTTTTGTAATTTGAGGCAAAAATTCTTTAAAGTATTTGTATCATGCACATTTTCAGCTTTTATATTATTAAGATATAAACTGTGCAACTTATTAAGAAAGAAAGTTAAACTATTTGTCATACATATTCTTAAAACTGTACAATCTGAATTTATGTTGTTTTGCAAAAAAATTAAAATTTGTTGATACTCAATTTCTGTTGGAATATATTTGCCTTGAGATATACAAATTAACTCAAATGCTAGCATTCTAATAGATGTATTACAATGTTCAATGCTAAGAGGAACCTTAACCTTATCATCCTTTGTGGGCACATTCCAAGTTCTTTCAATTAAGCCAAGTTTATTGCCTTGTTTCATTATGCATATAGTGCTGTATAATGTATATTCTGAATCATCCGTTTTATTTAAGCCATTCATCAAAATATTAATTAAACCAGGAAACTTCTTTAAAGTGTTCAAACACCAATAATTAATAAAGTTTTCAATGGCTTTGAATGATGTTCCACTAAGTATTTCCATTACTTTAGATAAAAATATGGACATCCAAGTACTATCCGAGGAGATTTTCTTTAAAATAGAATTATACATATCAGTTCCAGCCGACACAAGGCCAGGTTTATATAAACTGTAAATGAGACCTTCAATCCAGTTATATTTTATTATTATTTCTTCAACATTTCCATTATGGTGTTCTATTGTTTCAGCAAGCATCAAAAATTTTGCCTTGTTCCAATAAAAAGTGTTTATTTCATATAAAATTGTTGTATACATATCAGAATCCAATACTGATATTAGTGTTTGAAATAATATTCTATTTAGGCTCCTAACTCCTGTAATTGGATTTTCCCAATTATGATTAATTAAATTCAAAAATTTTATTTGATACTT
This sequence comes from Eueides isabella, assembly GCA_019049475.1. Taxonomy (NCBI): domain Eukaryota; kingdom Metazoa; phylum Arthropoda; class Insecta; order Lepidoptera; family Nymphalidae; genus Eueides; species Eueides isabella. The sequence goes on along the minus strand of CM032389.1, from coordinate 8,467,027 downwards.
TTTATTAAACAATGTTTTTTGAAATTGTGTTCCTACAACTTTTTTAAAAGAACCCATAATTTTAAATATTATAAAAGTATATTGGGAGTACTCATAAGCCATTTGGGATGTTAGTGAATATATAGTATCTAAAACATTGTTCAATAATTCATTTTGTTTATTGTGTAGATATGATGATTGAAACATTCCATAGCTCAATGATACAGATAAGTATAGAGTTTGTCCATTTTCAGCACCATTATTTTTTAATTTTAGATCATGTTTAATTACTTTGTCAATTTCACTCAAGTAAAATTCTTGATTTTTGGAATGGTTTAAAAGTGAGTAAAAACATATGGACATCAACAACTGATCCTCAAATTCTGGAAGTTGCCTTTTTAAATGTAACCAAATTTTATTCAATATGGTGTTGATATAGTCATCATGGTTGTCAGCTATATTTATTTTCTTTGCTGTTAAAAGTATTTCCTGTAAATTAAGAAAATAATATATTTAATAAATGTATCTACACTTGTTTTTGTATAAAGCAGGAAAGATAGCCTCCTATAATATCCTATTTCATTACAGCTTATTAAATTCCAAAAAATTATACATGTCATGTGTATGTGACTCAAAATTATACATGTCATGTGTACTAGTTTATCAATAACTTTTAAAGATTTAAGTAATCTCATTGACATTCAAAGTGTTGCACACTAAGGTAAATAATTTTTTTTGATAAATATGTTTGGATTTCAGTTCATTACTTTAAATTATTTCTATTTTTATACAAATTGTAAAGTACATTTTTTTATTAGGATTTATTAACATTATTCATTGATTATTTTAAAGAATTATAAATGCACCTGGATTTTTTCAGTAGTGATTTCATTTGTGGGAAGATTAAGTATATGTAGAACAGATTCCAAAGGTTCCATCCTACTCCTGTTGACAAAAACACTTTTATATATTAACCTATTAATTTAAAATCAATATTTGAAAAATACTACAATAAAAGTACCTTAAAACATGCAGATGGGTTTTTGTTTTAAAATATGTATAATAATTATCTATAACAACATATTGTAATGATCACAGTAAAATAAAAGCCAATATTTTAAATTAACAATTTACTAAATAAACTATATTTACATAAATGGTAGAAATGAAAATTAATTACTTAAATAATTAATCACTGTCTTTAATTGGTTCAAAACCTTCTTTTTGCATTTTCTCCTTAAATACATTATAATCTCGTTTTCTATCAAAATGCGTAACCCATTTAGGTGGGCATGACTTTTCAAATATTCTCCTAAATTCAACACAAGCTTTCGATCTTTCAGTACTTTCTTTTATACTGTTACTGTCTAGGCACTCCCAGTATTTGTCTCTAGCATCCCAACATATCTTTCGTTGTTGCTTATCAGGAAATGACATCTTTCAAACTACCTTGCACCTAAAATACAAATTTTAACTAATATCACCAGTAACTATTAATTATTTTATACATAAATTAATTTTATTGATAAGTTGTTACGAGAGACTTGTACAAAAAATGTGAGAATATAATATTTAACACTATACAGTCTATGTAAATGCAAAACTAACTTACTTCTTTCAGGAAACTTATTCTTATGTAAGCCTCTGTATAAGTTAATTTTATATAAAAGAATAATTTAATCGCACAAAAAATAACCTCTAGTGCTTTTTAGAAGAAAATTGACGTTTCTGATTTGACAGTTAAGTATAGATAAATTATACTTAAATATGGCAAATTCGTACTTTCAATATTGTCCAAGTAAGATGACAATGGCAAAATTAAAAGAATTTCTAAATTATTTATATTTTATTTTTTAAACAGATTATATTTTACTATCACATTTTATTGTTGTGTCCTAAGAACATAAAACAAGTAGGTTAGAAAAAATATATTTTTTTATCTTCTTGAAAAAAGCAAGTGAAACAAAATTTTTCTTCGCCAAAACATATTTATTTCTTTAACATATTTTTAACGAATAACGTAATTAATATTGTAAATTACCTTATCAGCAATCTATTTCTTTTATAATTTTTGATGTCCTTTGAAACTTGTTTAAAGTAAAAAAATGGAAATGTGTAACGTTAGTTTTACGTTTAAGATTTTTAATTAAATTTAAAACAATTTCATTTCCTGATTTGAGATGTATTAAATCAGTTAAATCTGAAGTAAAGTGGATTTTGCATAAATTTAAAAAAATTTGCAATTCCTTTGGAGTGTCGAAAGGAAAAATTCCAGGTATGATAGGTATGTAAATATTCATAGCTGTACATTTCTCTGTAAATGTCTTGTAAATATTGTCGTCGAAAAATGCCTGTGTTATTAAAAAGTCGACCCCTGCATCAACTTTTTCTTTGAGCAGCAACAACTTTTCATCATCACCAGGAAATCCAGCAGAACCAATGCAAAAATATTCTCCATAACGATACTTTACATAAGCTATTAATTCTGTACTACTTTTAAAGTCCGATTCACTTGGAATGAAGTTTTCTGTAATATAAATCCCCAAAAACAAAGGCCTTATTAATCATGCAATAATGTATCTGTAATAAAAAAGTCACGAAAATTTGACTTACCTCCAGTAATAATAAATAGGTTACATATGTCCAATTGTTTCAATTTCAAGAGTAAATCATCTAGAAAATCGGTTCGTAAGCTCGTACAAGTAATATGCAGTAAAATATGTTTCTTTTTGGTTTTCAAATAATTAGCTAACCTTAAAGGCGCTATTTCAAAATTTTTACACTGGTATTGATGTGCGTGCCATGTTATAGAGAAGAATATGGGCTCAAATTCTAAATGATCTAATTCTTCTACATCTGCATCCGGAGTGACTTCATATGAATACGATAAACGATCGACACTTTTAATTAAATCGATTATTTTGCCGGCCATGTCTATAAACACGTAACCTCCAACGGAATAGTGACTTGCAATACCATTAAATTAAGTCACTAGATAATATTGATAAAAATCTTTAGTCAGATATCAATGACCGACACCAAAATTTAAACTTAGATAAAGGATTATGGTTTAGCTGTATTGTTCTTTAAAATAAGATTTTCTTGTAAAATTGTCTTACTCTGTAAAATAGTTTAATATGTTCTGTAAAACCAATTTTGGGTTAATTGATATTTTTCTTATAGGTCAAGGTAGGTTACAGAAGATTCTTAATAGATTCATTGTATAAAACTTTTGTATAGATACTTTTCTTTCAGCAGCTTGTCTCTTAAGTACAAATTACATATTTTTCTATATTTTTTTTCAGCTTCACGCTGTATCCCACACGTGGCAGAGTAGGCAGAGGGAACTTGGGAACCTAGTGTTAAGACACTCCGTTGCGCCTCCGTTCCCCACTTTTCGCCGAATTTGAGTCATGACATATTGAGTGGCGGACGCGGAACTCAATGCTGCGTTCGCCTCGTACTAGAGCAAAGATATGAAAACATTAAATATTTAAATTGAAAATATTAAATATTTCTTTTCCTGGAGTGGGGATCGAACTCAGAACCTATCGGTTACAGTCACACGCTTGTGCCGCTGCGCCACGACAGGCCTCAATTTTTTCTATAATATTTAATTTTTTATTGAAGAGTCTATTTGGCTTTAGCAATTATTTTAATTTAGCTTGCGTGTTCATTTTATATTTGGATAACTATCTCCTAAATAGGAAAACAAAGCAATATTGGAGTTTAAAAGGAAAATTTACTGCAAAAAAATATGAATTAATTAGTAAGTAATGCCTGATCATTTGACTAAGACAAAAAAATCGAAATTTAAGCGTTAATCGATACACATAAGAACAAGTCAATGAAATATCTAGATTGTATGTTTAGTATAAACAAAATATATGAAAAGGATGTGGATATGCCTATTCTTCGTGGGAGATGGAGATACCTAAAATAAGAAGCATTGGTTAAGATACCACATTGAGAATGTAGAGGGTGCTGACCGTAAAATAAATTTATAAAAATTTGCATTTTTTTTTTCAATTCTAATTAATGTACATAGTTTTTAATGATACCAAACAAAAACCTTAAATTGTGTGTAGTAAAAATTATATAAAACTTGGTGATTTTTTTTAATTTCGGTTTTATGGGGGCCCAGTCAAAGGGCCCGCCTACCTTATATCCATCCGGCCGTGTGTAGGGCAATAGTCTATAAAATTAAAAAATATAGAATATTTCTCATTTCGTCTCCCCCACTAGGCAGGGTAGACAGAGTAAACTTGGTGTAAGACATTCCGTCCGCATTGAGAAACCTCCATGCACCACTTTCCTCCGAAATTGAGACATTGCGTATTGATTACCTTTGTTGTTACCACAGCGAATTTAATTAATAGGTTGCCCCTGCGTTCTACTCTGAGTTGCGTACCCATGTACAGAGTTGAAAGACGCACTTTATTTAATCGGAGCGGAAAACAGTGGGGAAAAATAAATAATGTATTTTTCCCTCCCCATCGCTGATAAAACACATAATTTAATATGTTATTTCATGCATTTTAAGTAGACCTCAATTGACAGTTGACTAACGATGTCGTGCTCGTGATCCATATTTTGTATATTGATATAGGTATAGGAAAAAAATAACAAAAAATAAGATTTTGTATTGAAGTATTGTAATTGGATTTTTTCTATAGGTTATAAACAATCATTATCGTTTATGGCAGTATCACAACCGAAATGACAGTAACAAAATACAATAAAAACCACACATGGATGTAACTAGTAGTGAAAATTGAAATATATACATACAAATTATGATGTAAATTGATTCTTTTAACTGCACTTTCATAGTAAAATATCGCCCACAAGTAATACATAGAATGATGTACAAATAACAAAAAAATAAGAATACATATAGACAAAATATGTAAGTAATTGCCATTCAATTACTATCTATTATTAAATATATAGGTATTCAAAATTATTTCTGCGACTGAAGAGTCAAGAATATAGAAGTTGTCATTACTATTTATTGTGTTTGGCTTTTGTTGTTATGTAACTTACGGTTGGTATAGTTTAGAGTTTACCCGTTCAATGAATCAGCGAAATCGTCTACTTACATTATGAAATATATTAACAAAACGATATTCTCCTATGAAAGGATTTCAAGCAAAATAAAATGAAAAGAATTCGCACCAAATTCATGTTAAAAAATCTCAGGTTTAAACGTTATTTCATTACAACATAGAAATCACACTCAACTGCCCAATTTTATGAAACAGAAAAATAACAAATTATATGAAACTGACGAACGTGTTTTATCCAAACACGTTACCTATTTCTATGCTGGACGTTATAAACGGTCAGGTATTTCATAAGTTAGCTGTACAAGCGGAGTGTGATATGCCTTAATCCTCTACAATGCTCTCATTAAAGTATACAAAATGTCCTACAATTCTATGTACCTAAAAATAAATGCGTTTAACATGAAGATATTTTATTATAATAATGACGGAATATAATACAGTGGCAATATTACTATCGTGTAAAAGCTTCCAAACACCTATACTACGTCTGTCTAAATAAGTTATTAGAAACCTACTAAAATGTTTTTTTCTTACGTATGTAAGTTATTGTTATTGTTCAATAAAGCTTCATATACTTTTAATGGTTACATATTATCGTGAATTATAGCTACGTATGTCTTATGTGGAATCATGATGATGACGTGTGCAATCAGTTCAGATTGCACACGTTTAATTTAATGAGATTAAAATCCTGCAATTACTTTAACAACCTGCTTTACATGTACTACATTTTATTTTCAGTAATTATAAGATTTCTCTTCGTAAATATTAACGTGTAAACAATATGGCAATCTAAATATTTGCTAAAAACAAGTATAAATGCAAATTAAATCTATTATTGCTATACAAATTGATATGTCGTAATAAACGCCTAATCGTTTTAAAGTGTCTAAATGGGATAAAATGTTTATAGTCTAAGAAAATACACACAACTACTAGGTACAGTATTGTAAATATAACGGAATATTTGATGGAACAACTAAATTCAACTGATTAGTTAGCCCGAGGATGGTAGGGTTGCCACTGATCTGAATTGACACTGAATTCAGTCTTGTTTCACGAAAATTATTTATTAAGAGGTAGTTTATGTACAGGGACTTATCTATGCGTAATAGTCATCTGAATTTTATTCTTATAAATGAGAAAATATACCGATGAAAATTGTACCGTTTCCTTAGTATTTCACGGCATGGTCAATAAAATAAAAAATAACAGGAACACGCAGGCTTCTTTTATTCTTTATCTTCAAGAATTCACTTACGAATAACTTTTTACAGATGACTATTACGATTTCATAGATCACAATAAAAATATTTCAATCAGGATTAACAATTTAACCTATCATCATATTGTCGCATTGCTTACCACTATAAGATATTTAATTAACAAATACATATTAAACATTACCTAATCTTAGCTCCTCATTTGCTTGAAAAATTCATAAATCATCATCTAGACACTAACTCCTGGAATGTGTAAATTTATATCTAATGGATCGAAAATTAATGCTTTTTTACTTAATTTACAATTAATTGGTTCTTTAAATGCAATTTACGTCGTTATAACTTTTCTTAAAACGAAGCAAATATAGCTGTTAAATATAGCATAATTATATATTATATTTTTCTTTCATGAATTGATAGTTCTGAAAATGCTCATAAATTAAGTTATACGTAACAAATAATTTGCTTTAAACCCGTTCTTCTTATTACAATTAAATTATATAGATTCCATTTGTTCAGTTAATTCCAGAATAGGGCTTTCGCTTAGAGGCAGCATGTTGGCTGTAGGAGGCAAGCTATGGCCTTGCCAATTGGGCTGAAATTTATAATTTGTTTTTAAAGTCCGTACAGTTTTTAAGTTAAATAAGTAAAGGAGGTAAAATGTTAATAATATTAAATTGTAACTTACGTTTTATTAAAGTTAATATATTTGAAGAAAAAAAATATTAGCAATATTTCCATCTTCATGATACATCCCGCATATTGCAGAGTAGGCAGAGGGACTTGGAAACCTAGTGTTAAGACACTCCATTCCGGTCCCCACTTTCCGCCGAATTTGATACACAGCGTGTTGAGTGGCAGAACTCTACGCCGCGCTTTGCTTTGTATCAGAGCGAGAAAATAAAAATATTAAATATATCATTCCTCGTGCGGGGATCAAACCCAAAACCTGTGGCGCTTACAGTCACTAGCTTGTGCCTCTGCGCCACGACAGGCCTTAAGCCTCAGGGTTTGTTTTGTAATAATACCATATTATTCCATATTATACTTATCGTAGTTAAATTTTCATAAACTTAAGTTTGTTAATAAAAATCAAAGTAAATAACTTAATCGTCTAGTATATATTCCAAACGCAGGTTCAAAATCTGCTATAAATAATATATTTTTTTAAATGCATACCTCTATTCATGCTATTTGGAATATTCATCTATAGTTCATTACAATCAAATACTATTCCACTAAATTTGTAATACTCATGCATTCGTGTCATCTACGAAAAAAAGCCAAATAATAAGGTGATAAAATAAAACAAGAAACTATTATAAATGTTACATTTACTTGTATTTTAAATAAAACTTGCTACTAAGTAAAGCTATCACATCTTACATAGAACATTATAATATTATAGTTAGCAAATAATAAAAATTTTCTAAACAGACTTTTACATTGAAACAAACTACCGACTGACGATATTTATAATAAATAGTCACTTACAACTAATCGAATATACGCTTTGGGCTATGTACGAAGGTAGGAACATTTATAAACGCTTGCATTACAATAAAAAATGCAATATCATAATACAATTAATATAGTACAGTATTTGGCAAGCTTATTTATTTATTAGTTACATAATATATACAACAGCAATTATAAAAGGTTCTGATATACAATTTTAATTAGGGTTACCAAAGTAAATAATTATAAAAATACAACTGTACAGAAATACAGCGTAGTTTAGGTATATAATATAAAAAAGACGTTTTCATAATGAAATATTAGCCCTGAAATGAAAATTTTTGCGTGTGCCGAAATGGTCGGGTCTAGACCATTCGAATGTTTTTTTTTATTATTAAACGGATTATGGTAAGTAATTTAAAATATTTTAAAAAATATACACGCTACATATTTCTTCAACAGTAAATAGTGTAATAAATAAAAATTACATTACAATAATACAATATTACAATTGGCAGCCCTAACCCCTAATATTGAAATGTCAAACATATAACCGGTGTATATATATATATATATATATATATATATATATATATATATATATATATATATATATATGTACATATACATATATACATATATATATATACATATATACATATATACATACATATACATATATATATATATATATATATATATATATATATATATATATATATATATATATATATATATATATATATATATATATATATATATATATATTATATCGACAATATCGTGTGGCCTATAAATTTTTATTATCGTATCGGCAGTTTTATGGTGATCACGTGACTATTTTTTAAAGCACTAGTTATTGTCATGCATTCTAGATTCCATGCCTTTTGTTGAACTAATCTTATTCACAGTAACTATTAACATATGACTACTATGAGACCATTATCCTAGCTTGAGACTAATGACTTGTTATACATTAGCCGTTGTGCTCCGGACACACTTTCATGAAGTACACAATCATACGTGTAGCATAGCAAACCTTAAAATTTTGTCAAAAGAGGCCATTCATAAATTACGTCGCACGTTAAGGAAGGTGGGGAAGGTTAACAGTTCTAGTTGTAAGTGTAGTTGTAAAATTGCTAAATATTTGACGTCACACTAAGGAACCAAGGGGTTTTACAAATGTGACCACCTGCGACTTCGCAAAGTGTGGGTTAATGTACGAAAATAATGAAATTCGTTTGACGTAATTTATCAACAGCCTTTTATAACTAAGTGTTTCTATCGATTATTAACCTAACATTTTACAAAACTTTATTTCAGAATATTGACCAAAACATGAAAATCGTATACTACGAATGTGTTTCGTGCGTCTAAATACGTGTGTACGTGTACGTTTTTCATGTGTGATATGATGGTATTCAGAAAATATATTTGGTATAATGTATTAGATAGATAATAAGAGCCGTAAATAGTGAAATGATTGCAATTTTTTCACACACAATCTATTGTTAAGAGACTTTATTCCCCGAGCGGGATCGAACCAGCAATCGTTGAATTTAGTCTCAGGCATCTTATAAGTAAACTTTTGACAAAATTTTCTACTAATATAAATCTACGTGTACTAGTTTATCTGTTGGAATACCTGGTAGCAGGTCTGCGGCTGGAACAATATCTCCGATATCTGACAAGCACTTTGCAAACTAGACGGCAAATTCGACCAGTTCTCATTCCCCAGTCTCTCCTTGTGTATAATATCCACTGAGCCCTGATAAAACTTGGATTCTTCGTCATCTTTTGTTTTAACTCTATTCGGGTCCTCGACGATCGCTTGGAATGCCAACAAATCTCTATTTTCCGTTTCGGTCAACGGTAATGGCGGCAGTATTTGTTGTTGTTGCGCTATTTTATAGCTTTGTTGCCTCAGCATTTGGCGTCTACTGAGACCGACTTGCAAATTGTGGAGCGCATTCATATCGTGTAAGTTAGGTGGAGTCATTTGTTTTTGTAAAAGTTGTCGTTTCTGTTGGAAAAGCCTGTGCTGCATTAACTGCTGTTGGAGGGGAGGCTTGCTTACTTGAGACAAGGAGGAGTGAGATAATTCCGAATTATCTTGCAGGGTGATTTTAGGACTGGCAGGCATCGGTGGCGATGTGCTCGAATAGTTAAACGTCTCGGGTAAACTTATTCTTTTAGTGGGATTCTTCGAGTCTAAGTAATGGGGAGTGAAGTTAGCCGCGAATTGGTTGTGCTGTATCTGTCTTTGCGTCATTTCCTCGGCGGGGAGGGAGGACTGGTATTGTGTTTTTAGCTTCTGCGCTTCTTTTTGAACTAGGTGAAGCTCTAAAACACCTTTTGCCTTACAATTTTCATTTAACCTCTGGCTATTGAACGCGAGAGTCGTTTTCTGTGTGTCATTTGATTGTGCAGCTTGTTGCGCGACGAGTCCATCGCTTGCTCGCCTCCCTTCTCTAAAATCCACGGGACTTCGTGTTATGGCGCGAGTGCAATTTTTGTTTGCCGATTGGTAGTTAATGGGGTTATGCCTTGCAATAAATCCTGTGCCGGCTGTTTTATTGTTATACGATGATATATATACACAAGGGTGCATAGGACTAGTGTTGACAAGAGAAGAGTTCTCATATGCAAGCTTGTCTTCATTAGACGTACAGCTTGGCAAGCTGCTAGCCAATTCACTCGAACAATCGGAGAGCTGGTAATCAATGCTTTCGAAAGTCGAGAAATTGCTCTGTGATGAATCGCAACTTAAGTTTTGGCTGAGGCTTTTGTTGTTAAAAAAAGTGACCACTCCACTACTGGAACTTGAACTTGCGTAAGAGCTTAGTCGGTTTTGAACTCCACTCGTGTTAGTTTCCTCCATATCGGTTTCACAGCCTTCATCGGTTGACGAGGAATATTGTTGCTGAAATTTTGTCGGCTCAGAACTCGTTGGTAATACTTGATTATACGTCTGGCCCGTTGTATATCTATTTAAGGAAAACTTACTATCGGGTCTGTATAGCGTATTAGGAAATAAATCACCAGTAGCCGAGTTAGAGTAGTTCGCTTCGGAGGAAACCGGTTGTATACCAGTGTTTTGTAAGTACGAGTAACTTGGAATATTCATATATTCTTTAAAAGGAGGTGTGCTCGTTTGTAACCGTTCTTGTTGTTGTGCTTGTGAAACTAATCGACTAGATTCTAGCGCTTTCGGTTGTTCTAAAACGCTGGTCAACTTAGTATCTGTAAACTGACTCGGTATCGGACTGGTGCTAAGGTTAACTGTGCCCTTTAAGGGTAAGGGCGACTGTTGTAACGTATTCATAAGTTTCGCGGCTTCAGAACACATCGTAAACGTCGTGGAACTTGGTAACTTGATAGTTTCCGCATTAAAATTAGTTGCCGACGCGGAATTTTGAAGAAAAGTTGCGATAGCGTTTTGCTCAGTCGTCAAAGTGGACCGACCGCCTTCAATAGCACATTTCGAGTCAAAACTAGACGAAGTTAACAGCCTTGTATCTGTTTTATTTTGTGGCTCCGGGCCTACAGTTGTAGACTGCTGGAGCAACCTCCGACAGTCCTCACTCGATTGCTTCAAAATATTCTGCTGTTGTTCATACGTTGTGAGCCTATCGGGCCTTTGGTCCACATTCCGCATGGACAGCAGCTTGGAATCATCATGTTTATCAATATTAGCGACTAGAAAGCTCCGGTGTGTTTCCGAATCAGTGCTTCGTTGCAGAAGCCTCTGTTCGGTCATGTTGACGCCGGCGAGGGAGAGCAGCCTCTGTGTTTCCGCTGACGACGAGTCGGAACCAGTGGGTACTGATCTGCTGAAATCACGCTCTCCCGTGTGAAGCAATCTGGAAATAATCTGTAGTGTCATTATTTCAAGCCGAAAATAAAAAATAAAGAAAGGAGTGATTTATGTAACATTTTCTCGCTCTGGTAACAAAACTTCAAGAATTTAGTGAATAGAGTGTTTTAACATTTGTTCCATCTGCCTACCCTGCTAGATCCGGATACGCAGCGTGATACTAAAAACACCTCGTTAATATCAAACAAATGTAAGTAAAATCAGTATATTTGCGTTTGTGCAATCCTTATTGCTTTGATATTAATAACTATATAATGGTAATAAAAAGTACGGACGAGTTCTAATTATGAATTAATTATTTTTTAGTTTTATAAAATTTTACCATGTTAACCTTCGCCAAGTAAATTACAGTACCTCATTAGATCGTAAAAAGAGAATGGAGCAGTAAATTTAAACTTAAGCAATTTCCGTTTAAAAAATATTATGATTGCTTCAAATGCATGAAGGTTATGATGCAACAATAAACATTATCTTATACTAAAGTCATCGTTTCATATAAAAACTGAATATTGTAACAATAATGATCTAATTTTTTTGCGATTTTACTCGACAAACAGTTGGTTTATTATTTATTTACCCATCACTTCCACCTTTTATATAATCCTAACTTAATAAAACTCCTAACTTTTGAATGCTCAGGGAAATTACAATCTAGTCAGATACCATTAGTATTTTAATGTAAACTTAAACTGCCAATGTTTCCGACACAAACGCGATGGCTGTGGATTCAACATGGCTGTGGGTCCAACGTCCAGTATGAGTTATTTCTATCCAATCATATAAGGCCACTGAACACGTAATATCTCGAAATCTAGCGGTGCATTGAGAACGTTGTTTCTCTCTGTTTCTCTTACAATATAGATGAAAGAAGGACAGAATGGTATATAACTGACCTGTTATGTTCCCGCCTGTCATGTTCCTTGCGCGAGGGCCGGCGCGTGTCGGCGCGCGCGCGCAGGCGCTCCAGCAGCAGCAGGTAGATGGCCGCGTGGTGGTCGTAACTGTTCGAGCGAAGACTCTGTGGTGAAACACAGTGTGTCACACTCCTGCCGGAGCTACGATACTACTACTCGGTTCTACTTTCAAATGTGCTTTCTTATAACATCTAAAATATATGGATACGGAAAGGTGTGAACTTATGATTGATTCCACGTCTGTTAAATCCGAACGATGTTGCTTATTGATTGACTAACAAACTACGAACAGCTCGTCACAGTTTGAGGCTCTATGAACACACTCCTGCCGGAGCTTATGGATGCTGGCTACTTTAATCTACTTTATGTATTTTGAAATGTTTTACATTGTTGTCTACATATAGGTAACGTCGACTTACTATGTAAATGTATTTGCCGATTGTTTGGATTGAAATATACATTATAAGAATTAAATTTATACCTCAATGTCACCATACAGGACGATGATACAAGAAATAAGAAAATATGATGAAGTACTATATTAGAAGTGATCGTAAATTTGTACAAAGTTGTATTTTGCAAATATAAATAATGTAATAAGTGAACAACAAGGAATTAGTAACTAAAAAAAACACCACACAATTTAAAATACACTCACTTCTTTAGTTTTAACAGGATCGATTCCTAAACTTTGCATCAGTCTAAGGACTTGCTCGTTTGGTTCTTGAGTATGGTGCGTTACGTGCGCAGGACTTCGCATAGGATCTGCAGTAATTGCAGGCGCCGTGTAGGGCTCGGCGGCCATCCATCGATGCTTCTTTATTTGCTCTATTGTATACCTTTTCATTGGTTCTAGAACTAGCATCTTTCGTATTAAAGATTCACAATCTGAAATAATAATAAAAAATACGTCATCAAATTGGTTCTTGTATTTATTGTATTTCATTAAAAATCTAATAGTTAACAATAAAACTTAAATATATATGAAATATAAAATAAATTATACCTATCTAAGGATATATAAATAATATTGGTATAATTATTTTTAACTCTACTAATAATTTTAGTATAGCAATATTAATATAAATACAGTAATATTTTAGTAGATATATGACATAGTTACAGTTAAAGTAAAACTAGAATCGACTAAATTTAACAGCAAGCTTTAATAATTTACAGGCAAAAAAGAAACTCCGCTGACGTCATACAAAGGTAGATTTAACCCCATTGAAAAGGTCAGGGGACGGTATGACGGAAATGACGCCTTGGCATTGTATCAGAGCCGTCGAACCATGAAAATGGCTCGCCTTTACACTGAAATCATATTAGCCTTACATTATTCAACTAAAATGTATTTTTTGCGAAGTTTAAGTACAAGACTAAAAAATACTACATTAAATATTACGTTAAATAAATTAAAGAAAGTGAAAATATATATTATTAGTATAAAATAAATTTATTACGTAAATGTTTAATGTCCAGAAAGAAGGCTTTTGAAATCCAAGTTTTAGGTCGTTAGAACTATGCATTAAAATATTATATTTATAGTGAATAAGAAATATTAATTCTATTAGAATTCATTCTCAGATAGTGTACGTATATTGAAATTATGATAATTTATGTCTGTTAAAATATACTCTTGTCAACTATAGCGGAAGTGTTAGGCAAAATATTTCGTGGCAAACAAAAAATGCTCAGTGGAATAATATTTAAGCCAAATATTAAAAATGACTTGCAGCCTTCATGTTCATATAATTATACCATCATGTACAAACAAGATGCGCACTACTCATAAATTATGAGCTAGCTAATAGGAAAACCGTTGACGTTGCTTATGATGTATTAAAAAAGGGAAAAGAGTACGTGAAATTCGTTGATATAAAACTCACGACAGATTAACACGTTCAAGCAAATTAACTCTACATAATAGTAGTATAGAAGTATGGATTATTACACTATAGAAAATAAACGAAATGAAAGTGTCTAAGTGTCTTTTTCTTTACAACTTATGTATTTTTTTTGTGTGCGTTTGTTTATTCTATTTTCTTTCTAAATACTTTAGGTTCTTCAAATAACTGCATTCATAAATTTTCTGAAATCGTAAAATTTTTATTGATGCTATCTTGTCTAGCGTAATTGGAACGTGTCTAATTAATGTCATCTATTACACGCGATGGTAGTGGTAATTAATATATGCGGAAGATAGGTCTAAACAATTAGATTATTCTGTATATCCACAGCAACTAAGAAATTCACTTCCTTTTCTCATTTGCAAGAGTCATTTAAGTACATACCTCCCGGTAAAACACAAAATCTTTATTTGGTAAGTAACTACTATATTGCCAACAACTTTTTAGTACAATATTTGTGATCTGTAGGTTTTACGTTTACTTTGTGATAGATAATATGATTAAAAACGTCAAGATATAGAACAAATATTTGTGAAACGCTCAAGCTACTACGTTAAGTACATACCTAATTGCATAAAATGTTCTCGTCATTTCTAGCGTGACCATCATGTAATAATGAAATTTATCAAAGCTAAATTACAGAAGAGACGAGACGAGACGATCGCTTTGATTTCCTTCTTAAATTTTGAATTTTAACATGATTATTTCAAAACGTTCTATAAATGTTGCAAGTGGTGGTGGTTACCACGTGTATTTAAAACAAATTAATATTTGTATCATTCAAGTGCGTCATTCTGACTAAAATATTAGTAATGGCTTTCACACGCTATAAAAGAATGACGCTCATCGAGGAATAAATAACTCCATAATAAAATAATAATATGTACCGAAAATAATCTTATATAAATATTTCATTCGAAGCGATCTCTCTTTACTTATCTTAAAATATATATCCATCGAAATGACGAATTTGATTATAAATATTCATTAAACGTCATAGCGATATTTGAAATAGACTGTGCGTCCATTCTGCACTCCGCGAAAACAAAACACACCACGCATCAACTAGGAGTTATTTCATACTATTTTATTTACTTGGTTCATTTCCTTCTAAAATAAAACCGATGACTAGTTAAATTTTCGCCAGGCATTGCTATTAATAATCACTCAGACGCAAATATCGCATGCTCTATCCGAGCATTGACGCAATCGTTTGAAAAGTGCTCGGGTGTTATTTAATAAAAGCGTGGAAAGTCAGTGGGCGCAGGTAGCCGTGTCCCATGAACTTGGTGCGAGTTTACTATCGGAGCCGCCGCGCAGTCACCGTCCGTCGCCCGATGCCAGAAGTTAATCACTAGCCATTAAACAAATCATGTAAACACGCCGTATGTGACGCACTTTGAATCTTCTTACATATATATACTACTATTATTTAATTATAAACTTAACAAATAAAATGCAGAGTATTTCTTTAACATATTGTGTGTAGCTGTTTGGAAAGGGTTCTATATTTTAAAACAAAACTGCAATACAAAAATTTCAATAATTATGATGTAAATATGAAATGGAGCAAATATTTCATATCAATATTTCATATCATTACACTTTGTAATGCAAATGTCTCGTTTGTGGATATTTTGATATTAAAAGACGTTTCATATTTTTGCTTGCAACAATTGTAACCACTAATTTCTTATACTTTCAGCTTCACACTGTATCCCGTACATGGCAGGGTAGGCAGAGGAAACCCGGGAACCTAATGTTAAGACACTTCTTTCCACTTCCGTTCCCCACTTTCTGCCGAATTTGAGGCATTGCTTGTTGAGTGGCGGGACTCAACAGATCAGAGTAAAGAAATGAAAACATTAAATATTTAATTTGAAAATATTACTTCATTTCCTCGAGTGGTAATCGAATACACAACTTATCGTTTACAGTCACACGCTTGTGCCGCTGCGCCACGACAGGCTTCAATAATTATCTAATGTAACAATAAAATAATTAATTTATAATTATAGTTTACAATACAATAATTATCGTGACAAGTATGTTTATAAATAAAAGGAACTTCTTCCATATTACTCAATAACAAGTTTAAATATAAACTATATAAAGTGAATTCTACAGAATTGACTTTATACAAGTCGTTAAATGAAGAATTAGTGTTTTCCCGTTTCTGATATCTCCACAGAAATTCATAATAACATACTAATTGTTTACAAATACTATAGTGATCAGTTGAATTTGCATACATATCAAATAATTAACCTGGTTTAAAAAGTATCATTGTCAAGATTATGACGTTCTCTTTAAAATAAATACCCTGCTATTATACTTTGTAGCAAGTAGGTACAAGTACATGCATTGCGTGTTGACTGCTTCACTGACCAGTAATAAAGAATGTCTATCGATTTTCTCATTCTTATGCTAAGTGTTTATATTTTTTACCACATCTAAAGTAACGTTTCAGTAATCAGTAAATGGATTATTTAATTAATATTACGGTAGTTACAAGAATTCTAAAATTCTCTAATTCGTAGCAAAATTTTCCAAGGTGCGATGCGAGTTTTTTAGCGACATGAATTATGCAAAGATTACCTTACGTGTGAAAGTCAGGTAGCTTTGGCAAGAGGTGTTAACTTTTTTTACGTTTTGGACTTGAATTCTCATATAAATTGAAATATATTGAATTGTACGAAGAGATTAAAAAAATATAGAAAAAAATATTATCTGTCAATTTCGTAGTCTCTTATTGCATTCAGTTGTTATAACATAATTTAGTTCTTTTTATATGATTTAGTGTTATGTTTATGTGCAAACAAGGGAATCATTTCATTCCTTTCGTTGTGTTTTAATTATGTAATAAATATTGCTTTAGATATAAACAGAGAGACAGTAATTGAGTTTATTACAAGGATGTACTGAATTAAATAATTGTATGTGAACTATACTGACATTGGATATCAGTTCCGATATAATTTTTTCTTCCAGCGAACACGCTTATTAAGACAGAACTTTTGGTTATTGTAGTATCATTAGCCACATATAAATAAAGGTTATTGGGCCAAACCTATCACGTCTCAGGAGTAATTTAAGCAGCAGCTTGTTTTAATCATTTTTATAAACATTCTATATATCTATACCAGTCTTGTTTAGTTATTATTTCTAAAATATGCATTTCGTGTAATCGTTGCCTTCTTTATCCTTTTTTAGATGCAGAGCCTTGAAAGTTAGTTCGAGCAAGTTTCTAACTCTTGGGACTAATACGGTAAATATTCTGAAATGTATTCTATTTTGTTTGTAATTATTTTTATCATGAAGTAAAAATAATATAATTGATGAATTGGTACTGTTTTTTTATTAATATAATCAATTATATTTAAATTTCAAGTGAAAGCTGTATTGCATCCATAAATTCATTTATAAAATAGTTTGTAAAATTGTAATACACCAAATATGTACAACAAAAATCGAAAATCATATAATAACTACATATGATAAAGTACGTCACGAAAATATCTGTAGCTAAGTTACGTTCTGTTTTATTTTCGAGCACTTTAAAGACGTTCCTGTTAGCATTGTTCTAAGATTCAATGTTTATATAAAGTCATTAACATTTCTTGCGTCAAACCTATACTCGACGTTTCAGTATACGTAGAAGGCGTGAATAAGCCTATTTCTGGCACAGCCGTCATCACCATCAAGGTGTTTACTGAATAACAAAACCATGTGCACTGAATTTTTTCCATCATATTTTTCTGACCTTGACAATTACAGATAAAGAAATATGGTATAAAAATATTAGCTGGTCATAAATGAGTTCAGAATACAATGTTAGTATATAATTTTTCCCAAGTTAATTACATTCTATAAATGATCTAACAAATTAACTATGAGCATTCAAACATTACATTAAAGTACCGGTCACTAACTAAAAAGTAGTAAAGAGAAAGAAAACTAGATAATAAATTTACAGCTCTAAACACAGTCATAAATCTATAAAACTGTCACGTCTGATAAAATATTAATAAGAATAATTATTAAAGTAAAATAATAAAATCGAATATTGAATTTATTTTTAGATTAGTATCGAAGCCTGTCGAAGCGCAGGGGTACAAGCGTGTGACTGTATATTGTGATTGTGAGATCGATTCCCTTTCGAAGATATAAAAAATATTTAATATTTCCCCTCTGGTAACAATTCTAAAGCGCGGCGATTAGTTCAGCCATTTAACACGCAATACCTCAAATTCAACGGAGAGTGGGGACAGAACAGAGTGTCATACACACTACGACACCCTCTGCCTACTTTGTCAAATGCGGGATACCGCGTGAAGCTGATACTGATAATGATAATTTTTGATTAAGTACAGACGTCAAAGAAATAACATTATCTAATGCTGTTATCATATCGCAGACAATTTTGATAATATAAATTTACGTCAATGAAACTTAGACGGCAACAGTAGTTGGCACTTATAAATGAAAAGATATATAAGATCTCTATCATCGATCATTTCGATATTTCTTTTAAAGATTAGGTGCAAAAATATATATAGACACTGAAAATTGGTCAACAACCAAACTTTGTTGTTACAGACAAGAAAGCTTTTGTAGCTATTCTTTGCTCAAAAACGTATATTCAAAATGAATTATAAATACGTATAAAACTATCTATATGAAAACTTATTAGAAAAGGTAAAAAAATCTAAATACTGGAAAACCAGTTCTGAGTTGCGCGGGCTCAAATACTGGCAGTATTATTATTTTTTGTTAGAAAACTATAAAGTATTTTTTTGTTTGTATTATATATCCATTTGTTTGTATATCGCATTTGTATAAGTGGAAAAGCAATTATTTTTTTTCATTTTGAGTAACAATTTTTTTTTGTATTTTACAATTAACACTTTAGTAACTGGTGCATAATATAAAAATAAGTTAAGCGACATCGTCGTTAATTAACAAAAAAAGGCAGGGTTAAGATATCGTTGTGTAATAATATTTTATTGTTAGTGTAAAAATATTTTACGATGATAAGTAGTAGTCGTAATTATTATTTTTTAATTAAATTACGTGTAACAGTACGTGTACATCGGCCTTAATAAGAACATTGTATCATAGTTATTACGAATATCTGTCTCGGTATGTATTATATAGGAAAAGTTTTACTTATAATAACAGAAAGGCGTACTGATGGATCATCAGTATCATCGGTGATGACAATAGTCTATGCTTGCAACGGCGATTAAAAGATCATCGATCTTTGTAAATATCAATCAGTAAACAAATATGATGTGAATAACTATAACAATGCTAAATACGTAAATACGTAAAAATAAATAAATAATGAATACGCAATGTGTACAAATCCATATAGTTTAATGAATGATTGAACAAGGCGATAAGGCTTCATTAAGTTTAAACTTAAGCAATGTAATTACATACACTCTCATTAAAATGTGATCTGTAAATGTAATTATATCATGTAACAAGTAAGTTGTATTGTATGTTTATAACAAAACTTATCCATATATTCAACTGTACTGTAAATTGAATAAATCATTCTATTATATTAGATATTAAGTAGGTACTCATATCAGGCTTATGTATAAAGCAAGTGAAAAACATTCATATCGTACCGACAATAGAGAGATAAGATAATAAAGGCATAAACGTCACTAAGAGCCTAGAGAAATTTCTCAACGATGTACATCAATAAGTTAGGTACAACACTAGCCAAAGTACAACACTAGCCAAGTACTTAAGTCAATTTTATGTGCTCAAGTAGATTTCTAAGTAATAATGTTACTTTTATAAAATTTAATACTAATATTTCAATTTCTGTTATGACTGCAATATAAGATGTTAATCTAGATAAATGTAATTATTTTTATAATTAGCAGTTGGCGCTCACATTACATTAAATATGTACAATTCAAATGTTACGTAAATAGATCGTACATACGTTTTTTTAGACTAACGAAGCGGTATTCTAAGAGTGAGGAATATATATATATATATATATATATATATATATATATATATATATATATATATATATATATATATATATATATATATATATATATATATTTAAAATTATCTCCTTTCGCGTTTTACTTTTAGGTAATGCAGCTGGAATTAAGTGAACATTTTTCAAAACAAAAAGTTAAAGAAATTAGTATATTGATCTCAATACGTTTTTGAAAATCAATGTTAAAATATGTGAATGAATTTACGAAAAAATCGATGAAATACATAATAGAGTATTAACTCGAGAAATAGGCTTAAACTAAGTGCGGCTATAATTCGATTGCATTGAATCAGTAATCCTCTTATGAGACAGTGTATACGCCTTTACAATAGGATCCCAGAATTTTCTATATCACAATTTAAAAAAGTAAAACGAAAAAAACATTTGTGTGTGAAAAGTTATTATCAAATTAATGATTTTATATATGATAACACGCTTTGGGAACGCAATGCTCGCTCCAGTCTATTTCAAATGTATCGTCGTCACTAATAAATAGAGTGAATACTTCATATAAAAAAATGTTCCGCTGAGTTTATTGTTCAGTTCGGTTCAGCTGTTCTGGAGATGCTCTGCCCAACAATCAGAGAAAAGTTTTAAGAATGTTTGTGTTTTGGTATCGTGTCAATATTAAATAATACGCATTTGGAAAAACGTGGTTATTTTAAAATCACAGACAGACATGTTATTATTGTATTTATATGTTTATATTATATATAATATTTTGTGTTAGACGTTGTGTAAATTATACGCTAAAAGATTTTTATTTGACTATTTTAATTAAGTAACTCAAATTAATTAGATATTGAGTTAACTCAAGTCGAATAATTAACTATTCGTAAACATTAAGCAACCATGTAGGTACATAGATTACGTTTGAAATATTCGTGTCGTTTTTATTCTTGCAATAGCAATGAAACACCTTCGAGAGTAATCTACGAAAAAAAACGGATTTATGTTCTTAAGTTCTCAGATAACGACCATATTAGTCTTTTTCATTGGCTGATACCTTAAGTGACACTTTCTAACTACTAGATATTGCTATCAGAGACCTCTGAAATCTGTGTCTGGTATCATCCAGTGGTACGACCGACCCTATAAAGTAATATCTTATAAGTAACAAAGTATGTATTAGATATAAAATATTATAGGTTTATTAGATATTATATGAAATTATTTATTTTTACGTTCAATTTGATTACGAAAAATAAATATATTTATTTGTGAATCGAGGGAAGCCAATTTTTTTTAATTAAGAGCTATGTCCATAAAAAATGACATTGGTATGTAATTAAAAGTCGCCTTAAATTCCTTCTTATTAATATTCTTTTTGTATTCGAAATGATAAAAAAGTCATTGAATTTATATAAAGTGGTAATAAAAAGTTCGAAATATTCGAAATATCATTTATGTATGTGAAGGCTGCATTTGTGAGAACACATTCTTGTTAATAAAATATTACACGTTAAAGAACATGTACATTACACTGTACTCTGTTCAACATGTAGAACATGTAGGCATTTCTACTTTGACCTTTTATACGTAGCTTCATAACTTTTATAAATTTTATCCATTATAAATATATGTAAAGGTTTCTATTATTAAATTTAAATACATGTTCCTAAAGTGTATATTAATATATTTTTTTTATATTTTTCACGTATTAAGGAAGGTCATCTTTGGTACTATGTAACAAAATATTCGATTTTCTTTAGATCCAACTAATAAATGTTGCTAGTTTCTAAGAATGAAATTTCCAAAGAAGCGATAACAGTTAAGGTGACTCTACATGTTAAATAAGTGATAATCTTACTTAATTAAAAGTTTCAATGGAAATAACGAATACACGTTTCAGCGTCTACGTAGAAGTTTATAATAATAACAAGTCAATAACTTAAGCTTATAAATAGAATCATAAGTCATTGAAAATATAAAATTCATACTCTATAATAGATACTGAGAAGAAATAATAAATAATATATTATATAATAAATATCGTTGTATTAATTTGACATAGATATATTACTACATAGAGTGCAAATAATCAACTAAATTACACGAAATACTTCTATGAAGGTGAAGCTAATTCTATTCAGAGTAACGATGTTTAATTGATATTTTAATAACTATTTATTAAAACCAGAAACATCTTTTGTGATCAATTTATTTATGTAAGTCACGTAGCAGAAGGTAATTAAACTATGAGAACCTCGTTGCTTTTAGTAACACGCCTGTCAAGCCGATGAGCATTAAAAGTTAAAACCCCAAGAGTAAGACTTGCGAAGTAAATTATACAGAAATTGCTTAACTTGAAATTCGATTGGGAATTTCGAATTCATTTGATACCCGCGACATTTTCAGATACATTATCATGTATTATTTTTGTTACGTAGAGATAAAGAATTCCAAGGCAATATGTAAAAACAAAACATATTACTGTTCTTATTTAAAAATGGTACATAAATATAATGTTAATAGGTTTTATTATTGTGGACCGGCGGTGGCTTTTGTTTCGTCTTATTTTATAACACATATCAAATAAGGTAAGTCGGTTTAGTTAGACAAGTAAAGAAAGAAATGTCACAACAAATTTAAGTAAAAAGTTTGTATTATATTTATACGATAATATTGCACCTTCTTAAAAATATTCACCCAAAACAATAACACAACTTACCTTCACTCATAAAATAGGGTATTCTAAATCTTCCAGAAAGCACCCTGTCTCTTAACGACTGTAAGGTGGAGCCATCGAAAGGAAGGGCGCCGCACACCAACACGTAAAGCACGACCCCGAGGCTCTGCAATTCATATCATCTTTAAGAGGAAAGTGTAATGTACGAGCTAAAGATTTTTAAAGGTCGTCTACCTTAGATTATAAAACACCTTCGTAAAAATATACAAAAACAAATATAGAGCACCATAATATTACAATATTGTTGTATGTCGAAATCGTCTGAATGTGCCCTTATATTAATATAAAAGTATTCAGACGTTTGTAATTATAAGATTTCACTTTTGTCGGGTCAATGATTTGCGTGCGCAAAGGTTAACGGCCATGGATGTACGTACATACATATAAGAACAAGTGGATATGACATATATAATAAAAACTAACGTGACTTTTCTCCAGACGGCTCTCAATAAGTATTAGAAACAAGTTGCCAAAAACATCGTGCCAAATGTAGAATTCTTTGTAAGTAATCACAAGAGACTAGGTTACATGACAGATGTATTAAAGGATGCAATAGAAAAATATTATTCCCTTTTAAATATATTCAATATAATTCTCACAGTGATAAACAAAACGTTTAAGTAATTTTGTTCTCTTTAATATATATAGCCTCAGACGCCAAATTATAAGAGTTAAATATACGTATATTTCAATAACGTTTGGAAGGCATAGGAATCATGAAAGGAAATGAAGCTTCCGAGTTCTTTACTAAATTGCAACAACAATTTTACTTGAAAAACGAAGGAACGGTTTACTTGTCGACCAAATATTTCTATTTTTCTAATTTATTTCAAAGCCGTTTATTTGACAATATAATATATAATTTAATTTATACTTAGTTGTTAAGCTACAGTATAGTTTTGTTTTTTATTTTTCACTTTTATTTTTTTTATACGTATTGACAAATTACCTATATAGCAGAGTAGACTGACGGAATCTAAAGTCAAAGAACTCCGTTCTTCGTTTTCTGCTCATCCCTGCACTTGGTGTTACCAGTTTAGGAATATTCATAATTTATTTTCTGAAGTAGGGTTTAAGCTCGCAATTACTTTTATTCAGTAAGAAGCTGTCCCAGTGCGATATGACAATCATAAACTAAGATAAATTCGTTTAATTTAGTCAATCTGCGTCAAGCCGTTCATCATACAAAGTAATTTACAGTTTTCAAACATTTTATTTATCCACGCAAGAGACATAAAACATGCTATGCAAATGTCCTTAGTCTTATTATATGATATTTTTATGCGATTTCAAAAAACATATTAGTCACTTTAAAGAAACCTCAAAGAAAGCTGTATAGTTATTTTCCAATAATAAATAAATAGCAATGAAATTATTATAATTCATTACATAAAATAAACATACCCATATGTCTATTTCTGGTCCAGTATATCGTTTTCCTTCAAAGACTTCAGGAGCAGCATAGGGCGGAGATCCACACCACGTAGCTAGAAGTTCCCCAGCAGCATAATAATTACTGAAGCCAAAATCTGCTATCTTGATGTTCATGTTTGAATCCAATAATAAGTTTTCCGCCTAAATGAGACATGCTATGTATAAAAATTGCTCCGATTACGATATTAAGATTTATATTACTAATATATCATTATATATTTATGAGGCCTGTCGTCGTTAATATTTTTATTTCTTCGCTCTGGTTGCAGGGCAAAGCGCGGAGTTGAGTTCCGTCACTCAACGCGCAATGCCTCAAATTCAGCGGAAAGTGTGCAGGATACAGCGTGAAGCTGTGTAATTATATAAACACAAACACAACATTGAATTATTGATTGATTATTTAGCTAAGTTAAGCTTCTAGTTTTTTATTTTTATTCATTTTTTATCTATTACTATTATATTATAAATTAATTTGGTGAGGACCCATACACGACGGGGCGATAAATACTGGCGTACAACAAGATTACAAAGCAACCATGTCTTGAACTATTTGACATTTTGTTTTAGCTATCGATATTTCGTACTATTAAATATTTCGTAATAAACATATATACATATATCGAAAATTATAATTGTATCGATGTGCCACTACGTATTATGCAACAAATATTCATTATCATTATATATATATATATATATAAATATATATATATATATATATATATATATATATATATATATATATATATATATATAGAAGCTTACCTTGAGATCTCTATGTACAATCCGTCTTTCGTGACAATACTCCACAGCCGAAAGGATTTGCCAGAACTTTCTTCGCGCCGCCTGCTCTGCCATCCGACCGTATCTTGCTATGTAATCTAAAATGTTTTATTATAGACAAAATATGAAACTTGAAACTAAACTAAACATACTATTACTGCATATCGTTTTAGATTCGATATGAGATTCTTTTCATATTATAATACAAAGAATAAAGATGAAAATTCTACGAGTTCCTTGGTTTTCTTTCTTTGTCTTTACTATACGATCCCAACATACCTATTTATTAAAGCTGTCTTTTCTTGAAAAATGAAAACGGTTACGTAATAAACTTGCTAAATGCATTGCACATTTTGTTCTTTAAATGACATACATATGTGTCAGTTTCTATTTCTCTTAAAGATTTAATTTTATACAGCATTTACGTCGTAGGACCATAATAAATAATAACAGAGTACTATAAATCTGATTCATATATAGATACAGGAAAGCTATGAAAATATACTGTCCTTTTTGTTATTATGTTATGCAATTGATTTTTGTACTCACTTTACTAACTTTATAGTGATGTATATGTAACGTTATGTCAACATTTATGTTTAAATCTACATATAATAGACGTGTTGTTTTATTTTAATTTCTAGTATATACAGTCTAATAGAACAGAAAAGACAAAACAAAACTAGAAATAAAAATAAAATAACATGTCTATTGTTTGAACAAAAGCTCACAGGTGGTTATTTAATTACCCGTACAAAATGTTTGCCCGCATTTTATTTATAGAGGGAAAATTTTATTGAAAACACTAAGAATAATTTATTGAGAAATACCTTCATCACTTTATAATATTTGGCAAACCTTTGTTAATGTGCAATGAAATATTCGAATTAATACAATATAAGCAAGTTAGGTTGTCACAATAAAAAAAATATTTTAAATAGAGCTGAATATACAGGAAGTTTTTAAAGCACCATCTAATCTGCATTTACGAGACCGTGATGAATACGAAAAGCATCTGGAAAAGGTTTTATCCTATATTTTCAGATTTCTCTGTAAGTCAAAGTGAAGTTGAATAACAAGTTGCTATTAAAAATCTTGACATTTTATGAAACTGGAGAATATTTTTACAAAGTTATCTTTCGCTCATAAAATTATAATTTCCAATATGTCGCTTCAACAAAGTTTGAAATTAGATAATATCCATTAAAAAAATTACATCAATATGTTGATAATGATTGGTTTAATACGTCGCACCTAACATTCGTGTACCGTTGAATCTTTAAAAGTAATTTTATATACATTACAATAGGAGAAATAGTTCGATTATAACAGAAATATTATTTAATTAAAGTATTAATAGTAGAAACAAAATGTTACAACTCTGAAGAACAAATCGAAAGGGAGTCTAATACATCTCTGTCACGACGTTATAGTTCTGCTAATTAAAATGTACATCTTACAACATCTGTGCGAAATGTTATGACACAATTCATGTTTAGAATATTAACTAACATTAATTTCTCAGTTAGAAATCCCTCTTAGTAATTTAAGCATTTTGCCATTTCACCACCAGTAGTACGCAAAATCACTTCCCCCTCCCTATACTTGCACCCCCGACTGCCAGTGACGTCATTACAAGTTTGCTTACGTCATAGACGGAGCGGCAAAGAACTTACGTCTTTGGATGTCCTTAATCGAAGCCGAGATTATACAAGCGAAGCATCAAATTGCATTTTATATAAGGACTATGATGAAGAATTTACCTTAACTCCTACATAATTTAGTTAATGCCTAAGGCCACACTTTACATCAATATGAAATTATTGACATTATTTTTAATTATAGAACAATTAAATTAACAATATATGGTCAATAACAATAGTAAATATAAAGTACATAAATTCATAAAGCTTAGATTTAGTTATATGGTCACAAACATATAAGGCGCTTGGCAATGATACACCTACACTTTCCACATTTATGGTGGATCGTAGGTTGTATATTGATATATTGAAATTAATGCTATCATTAATGTTACTCATACAATCGTTCAATAATAATTTAAGAATGTTGACCGTTCCCTTAATTTATTTCACTAATTATATTTAAATTGAATAAATAAATATGTATCTTTCTTGTTTTAATAATAATTTTATTGAGTTAACGAGAAAGTAGAAACGTAGAATTGAAAAGTAATATATTTATAGTAAAATTATTATCTAAACTTATAATAAATCTGTTACTTTACATGGAAGGTATATTTAAAAAAATCTTGTATTCCTTTATTAACGTAATATAATAATAATAGTGCTATTTAGATTGTTTGTCTGTTTAACTAATTGTGTGTCCCTAGAACATAATATACTCAATTTATATCATAAAATTTGATAGGAACTTTTAGGCTCACTTGGCAAGTTTTAAAGTAAATATATCATTTAACGTAATTGCAAAAATACCCTAAATGTGTCCTGCGTGCGTGGTGTCTATATCCAGTGAGAAAGTGATAACTGGAAACGATGTGAGCTCGGTCCCTATTCATAAATAGGACAAGATCACGGGTCAGGAGTAAAGTAGAGACTAGAATATCTTTAAACTGAACTATTTCTACTTGGGCTATCCTACTATGCAGATTACGTATAGGGCAGAAAAATAAATTAAATAAACTTACCGAAAATTTCTCCTTTACTAGCATATTCTGAGACAATGTAGATCATGTTTTTTGTCTCCATGACCTAAAAAAACAGTCTTATACTATTATAAAAGATAAAGAAAACAAAAGATTAGATATTTATTATAATCTTAAATTAAGTAAATCATTACTCTACTGATTAAAGGCAAAACAGATTATTGTTGTATTATGATATTAGATTACGTATTCAATAAGTGTGTGCGTTGGTGAGTGAAATGTTCTTTTTACGCCCTGTGCTTTTAGATTTAAAAAAAAACCGAACTAATGAAAATCGTATTTAACTCCATAGAAACCTACTTTTTATATAAAAAAATATTTAATGTATGAATTTTATACAAATGAAAATTTCAAAAATGTTTTTTTATACCAAATCAGAAAAATTCAAAAAAGTAATATTTGATTAAATTAATATACCTAGGTAAAATTAAATGTCAACATTTTTATTTATCAAAAATGGTTACCATCTTCCACTGCATTGGAGGTCCATGAACTGGCAGTAGTACAAAATTAAAATCATCTATAAATATCCATTGACTCAACTCTTTTTATAGGACCTTGAAACTGATGTAAAGAACATATACATCAAAAAATAATTAAAAACGGTCTGAACACATTTACCTTAAAATGCTAAGTAAAAACATCAAAATTAATAAATAATAAACATCAATATAAAATGATCATTTGTAATTTTTGTCTATTAGAATGTGTTTATTAAAGTGTGCGTTAAAGTAGTTTTAAGTTTTAAATGCAACATTAATATATATAAATATAGTACATATATAGCTATATTACATATACAGCTAACTCATAAAAAGTGTGACAAGTTTTAATACATTACAGTGTCAATTGTTTTTCTTTCAACAACAAAGAGGTATTATTTGTAATTTCAATGTAGACTCAAATATATTCAACATGCTGACTTAATATTTTAATTTAGATACAGTAATTATATAAAATAGGCTTGTATATATGTAAGTAGGTATATTGTGCACTTATTATTATATTTTTTAATAACTGTTTATAGAAAAGAATGGAAAAATTTATAAATAAGCAAAAATATGTAAAGTCAGAAAATAAATCATTAGTGTTGGAATATATTCTCAGCCAATCAGCCTGTTTTGCTTTAACCATACATATTACATATAAATTCAAACAAATACATTGCAAATTGGATGTTGAAACTCTTCACCTTGCTATCAACAAGAATAATTATAATTAAATCAAAAACCTTTACTTTGTATTTAAAGCCACATTCATAACTGTGTAGAAGCATTTTAATTTTTGTAATATAATAGTAAATAATAGTTATGAAACAGATTTTTTATAAACATTTACAATACCAATTACAATATGACATATAAGCAACTACTTAAAATTTATTATTATAACTACTTAAAATATGTCATTTTTAAGAACAGTAACCAAAATAAATAAGTTAAATAAATTTCATATAGATATTTTCATCCTGAAATAATTGTTGCATTATAAATTATATTAATGTTTGAATATAATTTCTCATCAAATATAATGCAACAATTATTTCAGGATGAAAATATCTATACGGAATTTATTTAACTTATTTATTTTTGGTTACTGTTCTTAAAAAATAGAGACATCATTCATAATTAGAGACGTAGAAAATATTTAAGTTTCTATAAACTACAAAGTAGAGTTATTTCTAAATTTAATGTGTTTTGAAGTTACTCTGTTGATCAATTACCTGATAAAGTTTAATTATATGAGGGTGATCCAGTCTCTTCATGATGTCCACCTCACGATAAACTTTCTGAAGATTGCTGGCATCTAATTGTGATTTATCTATTATCTTAATTGCTACCTGCAACAAATGAAATTTCCATTATTAATAACGTAGAAGTAATGTGTAAGAAATAATAGTATTCTGTTCAAATTTAGGAGACAACATTAAATTCTTTTGATTATATTAAGAGATAATTTTATTATATATTTTATGAAAAACAGTGGAACATAATAATAAATATATGTATTGATAGTATAAATATTACAAAAAAGTACCAAAATTCTGCCCGCACTTAAATAAACTTATACTATTATTCGCTACTGCTTAACACCTAATTTAGATCCCTTTTTTATGTTGATCTCACATATTGTTACGTAAAGTACGCAGTAAAACAAAATAATTGTTTTTGTCCGATTATCTTCCGGTGATATGTAATATGTGTAATATATGGTGAACCATTTAGCGAAGTTATGTGAAAACAATCCTACAAATATCATGGTATTACATATGTTTGTGGCCGCATATTTTAACTTAGCTAGTTTTACGATCAAATTACTATCTATCAAACCATAACCCATGTAAAAGCAACAAGAAAGATGGGAAGGATTTATGTGGAACGGAACAAAACAGTTATTCGGTGATTTGCTGTTTCCATACAGACAAGAGACACTGACGTCAAACTAGCGTCACTTGCTGAGCTCCGATTGAGCCAATTGATGTGAATATACGTGATTGGACCTCTCGTCGATTCAATAGAAGAATGATATAGTAAAGAAAGGTATTTAAAATGTTTGTCTTATTTTAATTGTATAAATATTTAAAGTACGTGAATTTGTGTAAATAATAAAATTATGAATAAAATTATGCAAACAGTCGCGAAGTAATTATCTTAATCCGAGTTACTTACATATTAAAATCGTTATATTGTGATAGGAAATGACGTCAAAACTTAAATTCCTCTTTGAAGTTGATATAACCAAGGCCATAAGATAATTTAATAATTGTATCGCATTTCATTATTTATTTACACCACTGACAATCTTATCTCTAATTACACACAATATTATTATATAAGAAAAACGTCTGAAGAAAAAATAATACAATCTTAAAACAATTTATACTTTTATTAACAACCGTTGGACTTGTGTAAAACATATTTACTTCTATGTGCAAATACACAAAGCATGTCGAGTAAGACATTCATAATAAATGAAGTATAAATATTTATATACCAAGTAGAAAATTCCAGCTATGCATTCCATTTCGACATTTATAATCCCTGTTTTAGTTTCTATTTCTGAGCCACTATGGCCGTGTCTGCTTCAGTATTCAATAACCCATTTGCGAATGCTTTTTCAATAAACATTGCCGATTTTAAAATAGACCCAGTGTTGGAAAACGAAGATGTTTAGTGATGTGATGTCGGTCAGCAGCTGACATTGACCCGATTGTACTGATAGGACCATTACGCACGTATCTTTACGTCACAGAGGCCCTTGCTATCACATTGAGTTAAGTCAATACTGAACGATGTGTAGTCTTGTCTTAGAAAATATTTTTACACTGTAGAGTATACATTCTCTTTGTGTCAATAAATCATAAAATAAAGTATAAAATATTTTTCATACATATATACAGACGTATAATGTAGGTACACAAATTTCTGTAAATATTTATTTTCTTAATTGCTTTTCAGTATTTTAAATATTTTTTTTTCATATATTAAACTACAATGATGCATCATCTGACTTTCAAAATAATGGTTGTAGGTTCGAATGCCAAACATAACACGACGTTGAGTTGCTTACAACTCACAACGTAATGAATTCGAATTGAGAACGGTATGTCTCTACAGTAATTTCTCTCTACTTCTCTTTCACGCTGTATTCTGCTAATGGCAGAGTAGGCAGAGGAACTTGGGAACCTAGTGTGAAAACACTCCGTTCCACTTCCGTTTCCCACTTTCCGCCAAATTTGAGGCATTGCGTGTTGAGTGGCGGAACTCAACGCCGCGTTTTGTCTTGTACCTGAGCGAAAAAATGAAAACAATTAATATTTAAATTGATATTTCATTTCCTCGAGTGTAGATCGAAACCACAACCTATCGGTTACAGTCACACGCTTGAGCCGCTGCGCCACGACAGGCAGCCACTCTCTCTTACTCTCTCTACTTAGTTTGATAAATAGCGAAAATGAAAAATAAACTGGTTGCCTATAAAGTCGGTTTACGGACGATAATGTACTGTGAAGACGTCATTAGAAAACATTGATAAAATATTGCATACTCTTTTGAAATAAATTGAATTATTATCACTAAATTATCATTATTTTCTATAATATAAAGCAGGTGTTGATTAAAAATGTTTTCGCGCTCTCACTTGCACGCTTGGCTCAGTCGTAACTTAGCAATTTTCGTGCGTGCAGCCGGCGTTTTAAAATACATTATCAACTTAAAATATAACTTAAGGATGTGGCCCGTGTACAAACAAACAAAATCTCAGTTTTAGAAGTGTCATTACCTGCCAAACATATAACTGTACTTTAAAATAACATTATAATGTCATCTTAATCAAACATGTAGTTTCAATATATATATAAAATACATTTTAAAAAATATAAATATACCTACGAACGTAATATTATAGCCTGTAGGCTATAGTCATCATATGCTATTTAAATATTGCACTGACAAACATATGAATAAGTATTGTATTGGCTCACAGTACAAACACATACATATGTATTTGAAAATCTTGAACAAAAAGTAATCTTATCTCATTGTCATTGTCATGTAATGACAGCACAGAAGAAGAAGAAAGAAGAAGAAGAAAGATATATAGATCCTCCAGCATTAGCTCTATTTTCACCTAATATGAATAATATTTCATGTTATTTCCTAGTAAATAAAAATAATTTTATATACACAAAAATAATAACTCGTACTTATATCATTTTAAAATAATTAAGAATTAAAGTAATTACATTTTTACGTCAACGAATTTAGCGATGTATGAAAACTATTAAAACTATTAATTATATTCGTATTTTTTAGCTAGCCATTATATCTTCTTTCCAACATTTCAATATTTTATACAAATTAAAACTGTATTTTTATTTCTCAACAAGAAAACCCCGGCACGAACAAAACTTAAGCTGCTTTTTATTTTGGACGTAATGTACCTATATACTTTTTTTTTAAAGCACACGGTCACCTGTCAGTAGGTCAATAACCTAATGTTATTGAACCGCTGTGGAACAGTGACGTGTGCCGGGGTAGAATACAACGTAGATTATAGTATTCCCTGATTGGTTAAAATTTCAATTGAATATAATAATTAGTCTTTATTATTTTTTTTCGCTTCACGATATATCCCACACATAGGAGGGAACGCAGAGATAACCTGAAGACTTAGTGTCAAAACATTTCAATTTCTTTATATCGGCCAAACGTAGTGACGGAATTCACCTTCCTTGCTTTACGTCCACCAGTGCGAGGAAATGATAATATTTAATATTTAACTCTTTTGAGTGAACGAACGTTCGAGCCCTACGCCACAATAGGCCTCCTCAATTAAGGCCTCATCTTAATATCGTATTTATACAACATGTGAAACTTCAAAAGTTATTCATCTTTCACGATACGCGAAAAATGTAAAAGAAAAATATATAATTATATTATTTAGAAGAAAAATATATAAAAAACTAAAATAATAAAAGACAGAAGTATTAGCCTATATTATACGCCTCTACAATAATCATTATTTATTTGTATTTAAAAATAAAAGTAAGTAAGTAATTATCTAGTAAAATTAGATGTCTAGTAAAAAGAATTGCTCTTTAAAGTAAAGGTAGTAAGCTCTGGCTAATAAGTAGTAGAAGCGGAGCGGAATCTAATTATGAGTAATTAAGCATACAAGATGCAACACTCTAGGGAACCTGATCAATAACGAAGTAATTGAAATACAATTAAAATATTATATATATATGAGAAATTTAGAGGTTAATCTATATATGAGAAATTTAGAGGTTATCGTGGCGTGATTGCAATATAAAATCGTTTTACCTTAACAGGAATCGGACGTAAAGTCAATAGGACTCTTTTATTATTAACTATAATTTACAAAATTGCTATGATAACTTTGCAAAACAGCATTTAAATAAAGTGTTATTTGTTCTCTGAATGCTCTACTCATGTTTTATTGTTTTTATTAGGCTTTTAAAAATCCATTTTATTTACAATTATTTACAATATAAATTATTTAATTTACATATATTAAAATAGGTTATAATATAACTTCTTCATCTATTATATTAACAGCAGCAGCAGCAGTAAAAATCGATTTGTCACACAAGAATTTGATTACGTCATGTAAGATTAAGTTTATCTCAAATACTTTTTTGCACTCATGAGTGACTGATATTATTACTTTTACATATATGTACCTACATAAATATTAGTATCGTAATGGGATGAATGAACTGTATATGCGTTTTTAAGTCCCAGATAATGCGTCATTTATTTAAGAGAGACAGACAATTGCCATTTTTTTTTACTTTTCACTAAATCCACTAAATCTGCCCTTGAAATGTAAGCTTTATTAATGACTATTTAAGAACTATCTATAGCCTCTTCTATAGTCTAAAAATTACTGATTGGAAAAATAAAGCATTTATTAATAAAATTTTGCATTTATCTATTTAGGATATACATATTATTACTTTATTATGTTTCATTGTCACAAAGGTTAAATATGTGTTATTTAAATATCAGGAAATACTAGTAATTTGTTACACCCATTACGTGTATTTCCGGGCATGTTGTTCAAGGAGGCTGTGAAGTGTAATGTATGTATTTTGTAATATCCGTAGTTTTATCGTCCAAAAAATATAAAACTCCATATTATCAGTTATACAATTATTATAATATATACAACCACAACAAGTTTAGTTCTACAATATGATTACAAACAAATAAATATAAAGCGCTTAAATTTATTTAGATTTATGTACAACCATTTTTTAATGTAAGTTTTCTTATTTTTTCACGCTTTATGCTGTACATAGGGAGCGTCAAGCGCTACGGTCACAGCATACCTTTTAAGCATCGACCAATGCATGCTGCATCTTTCGCCTCATCCACTATCATCAACCTCATCATACATGCCCCAGGAGGTTTATTATGGTTTTTACACGACGTTATTCAATACCGAAGTTTTCGAAGATCAACTAAGATCACCGCCTACCTCTCTTACCACTCACGGTTCTTTTATAAATCTTTTTTGCCATTGTTTCATCGCTCATTCGTCGTGTCCAAACCACCTGAGCATGTTATTTTCCATTCTAACCATGATATCCTCACTAGTACTTCCATTCTGAATATCTCTTAGTGCGGCTAAACTGACTCCGCAAATCCTATGAAGAGATCACATTTCCTCGGCGTTTTTTTTTTCTTCTGGTATACTCCATCATTTACTTGTTCTAATATCTAGCAATCAATCTAACACTTCTGCTTATCAAGCTGACATGGCGTAGCCGACCGAATGTCGCAGATCCAATCTATATACTTTTTCTTTCTCTGAAATTACTATTTAACGCTTCATTCTCTATAATGTACGCGAAATATTTGCACATCATTATTCATTACCCAGACAGACAATTTTGACATGGTAATAATTTCTAGAGCTTACCATCAAGCTATCAAGTAAACGAACGTATTCGCTATCACGTACCAACACTCGATTCGTTAATAATCATTGCTTGCTTCGATAGCAATATTTAAATACAGGTTAAAAAAATTATAATATACAAGCTTTAATATAATCCTATCATACAATTTGTATATTTATAGCTACGAGTATTTAATGGTTAAAATATTTTATGCAATTATATACATAAAACAAAAAACTACTCAGACTAGCTCGGGTAGGGTAGAGGTCTGCTTAGAGGCGGCTTAGAGGTTTGTCATGGCGCTGGGACACAAGTTTGTGGCTGTAAACGCGACACGTTTTGGGGTCGATTCCCACTCGAGAAACTGAAATATTTAATATTTTCAGATTTAATATTTATATTTCTTTGGTCTGGTAACAAGGCAAAGTGCGAGGATGAGTTCAACCACTCAACAAGTAATGCCTCAAAGTCGGCGGAAGGTGGAGAACGGAACGATATATACCATAATTTTTATTTTTTAATTTTTTCTACCTTACCTAGAAAAGTAAACATAAAATTGTAAGTTTAATATCACTTAGTTTCCATTAAAAGGGACTAACATCTGTATGTATAAAGTATTAAAAAACATCTTTGTATACTTTTATATGTAATTGAAAATCTTTGCTTATAAGCTCGAGCCACAGACATTTACGTCAATTAATATCATTTACAATATCTGACAATTATTACGATAAGCCTTAAGACAATGTTGGATGTATGTAAGTATATATACTTGCTATTGACGCACCTGCGCCAAGTACTTTTTATAAAACATAAATCTCTCTATGACGTCAATACTTTTGTTAATGAGTAATAATCGACATTTATCAAACATCCGAGCGTCATCGCTATATTTTGGGCGACGATATTGGTTTTCTTACGTACATTATTAAGTTAGCACTGTCTGAAAATAATATTTAGTATGACCAATACATGGTAAAAAGTTTACTATAATTATATTCTTGTTGTTCTTAGGTCTGAAGCAGTAAACTTTAGTGAACTGGTGGTTAATTATTTAATGTTAAAAAATTAAACATGCAATATAAAAAAAAAACTATCTGAATTTTAATTTGATTAAACAGCATATTATGTACACAAGACGGCTGTAACACCGAGGAGTTGCCTTTTTATGTATCTATCGCCATCCAAATTCACTGTGATCAACAAGTCTAGACGACGATCAATAGAAACGAGGAAGCGGGAAAACGGGAAAGCGAATGAGTGACAAAGACAGATAAGGTTTCTCCCTCCCTCAAACCGCTCTACTTGAGATTACGCTGCACGTAGTATTTTTCTGAGTATAATGAAACATTGCTCTGCGTAGTACCAACTTATTCAAATCGTATGCGATGCTTGTGTTTCTTTGAGTAAATGGCGCCACTGCATCAGTTTTGTAACCGACATTGCAAATCCAGTAGGAATAACGAAATTCTACAGACGAGAGCCTCAAATTAATTATCATTGCATGAATTTTCATTGCATCAGAATACGCGTTGACTTACATTAAGTTATAATTTTAACATAACATTCATTTATTCTTTAGACCAAGAAAATATTTTATTTTCTTAATTTTCAATTTATAAATGTTTTGAAATAATTTTTATATGCATATATCTAGCCAAAATTTTGGACTTCATTTTAAAATTAAACTGAACTAAATATATTTCAATATATTTATATAAACATCCAGGCAAAACATGTTTAATATATGTAGATTTTTAAGAGCTTTGCTCGTATACGTCGAACGAAACCACAGTGGGAA
This sequence comes from Eueides isabella, assembly GCA_019049475.1. Lineage (NCBI taxonomy): Eukaryota > Metazoa > Arthropoda > Insecta > Lepidoptera > Nymphalidae > Eueides > Eueides isabella. Next base: position 8,429,741 of record CM032389.1, on the reverse strand, counting down.
GCGTAGTGCCCTCCATTCTAGTACCTCCCACCACTCGTTGTAGGCACGGAAAACCTTTTTCAAGGATTACTACCTACTCCCACTAGATTCAATTTGTTCTGTTCTGCCAGTGCAATGCTTTTCACACGAACTTCACATTTGCTGCATATTTCGTTTCATATCTATTTTTAAACATAAACAAAAGACACTATGAACATAAACATACATTTAACAAAAAATGACAATTTCTGTTTAGTTTCGTTGCATAAATACAAAAAGGTATGTTTCTATTTTATTTTATTAAATATTTTGCTTATTGTAATATTTAGTTACTTTAAAAATAATTGTCACCCTTGGGTAATATATGTTTTCTCATCAACCTAATTATTAAGAATTCACTTTACCTACATCATACTAACGTAAAATCATTTTTTTGTCAAATAAATTGATAACTGGTAATATAACAAAAAATAATAACTGGATAACGTATAAAAAATTTTAGGTCATTATTTGAAATTAAATAAATGTACAATTCTGAAAAGCACCTGAGAAAAACGTCATTTTAGCACTATCAGTGACCAAATCTTTAATACAATCCACTGAAACATAATATTTTTAACATATTTTTTTTAATTAATTGTAACTTCTTCCGATTCTTTATGTTATTACACTGGTCAACAACGGTTTTGTTGCCCTTGATGTGAAAGTAGTTTCGAATAATTTTATGCATACAATTTATAAATCTGTGAATGGTTTTGGAATATTGGCTCTAGTTTTTTTTTAATCTTTATTTTCCTATTTGACTACAAAACACAGAATGAAACAGTTAGTATATTTTTAATTTCATTTATTTATTACCAAAGTGTCACTATTTTTTGTTTAAGTTTTTAATTAATTAACGTAGAAATAAAAAGGGAGAACAAACTTTTAAACTTTATTTATTATTTAAAGAAACGCCTTTTATAAGCTTTGCGTCTATAGGTAATTTGGGGACAACAATCCTTCTTTAAGGACCAGCTGTAATCTGCCATCATGTGACAATCCCATCTGCCCTGATACTTTTCTTTCATCACTTATAGGTCTTGGTGGAAGCATTCTCACTTTTTTCACTGTAATCTCCCAGATTATTGGGAAATCTATCCAGATGGCTGTGAAGGAAGTGTAGCTTTATTCTCATATTTGCGTCTAAATTCTTAAAGCTTTCCAACATCTGTTGCACAATTTCTATATAATTTGGTGCTTTATAGTTACCTTAAAAGTTTGTTACTACTAACACAAAACCTTTCCATGCTTCACGTTCAGCATCAGTCATAGCTTTTGTGAAATTTTCGTCTTTTATGAATGTTCGTATTTGAGGACCGTCGAATATTCCAGCTTTTAACTTCTCCGTACTCAGCTTAGAAAATGTTGTACAAATATATTTAAAACATTCTCCTTCCTTGGCCAACGCTTTGACAAACTGTTTTATCATACAATTTATAAATCAACTTAATGTGTAATGGCGGGAGTATGATTTTTTTCACTACATATCAGTGGCTCATTTTATACATTGACCAACTTACGAAATTTGATCCATGCGTCCTCCGATGTTTTCGAATAACAAAGAAAAATGCAGGAAAGCATGCGTGGTAGTAAGAAGTTTGCTTTTTGCGCATGAATATGCGAAACCATTCGCAGAAAACATTTTTTTAATAATTCGTGTTCTAAACAACCGACGTAAACTGTTAAGAGTTTTAAATTTATGATAAACCAAATTAAAAAAAAACTAGAGCCAATGAAATATTTTTACCCAATATATTCGCAAACAGTGTACTTAAAATATATAAATCTGCAGAAATATCCAGGGCAACAAAAAAAAATATATTTTTGTTGAGCTGTGTTATTATTTATTATGCATAACATTGTTAGGATGAAAATTTGAGATAACTCTCCGACTCAAGTAATTAAGACATAGTTGAGGTGACCGCCAGACTGCAGAACAAAGATAAGAGTGAACTTCTGACGCAGGACTCCAAAATAGATAACGCATTTGCGTCAAACGGGCATTTTTCAACCGTCCCAATGTAAACTGAACGCGTGCCATACCAAATGATTTCCTGGCAAAATATTTGCCCGGGAATTATACGTTTTCGTCACGCAACGTGTTTATGATCACTTTCTTAACGTTTTTAATACTGAATTCAACTCGGGTGAGTTGCGTGAGATAAATATCGCTACAACAAATCACTTCGCAATATGCGCAGCATTTTATCAAATCGTGATAATGTAGCATCGATCACGATGAATGGAAACGTGTGAATATTTACAGTCGTTATTATTATACACGTATTGAACTGGTAAGGGTACTAAATACAAATATTGGCTGTTCATAAGACGGCCTCTGGCCATCACCTTGGCGCTAATGGTTCACACGGAAAAATGTTGAATAATAAAAACAACACGATGCGTGCATCCGAAGACAAGGTCGATGCCGTGGTATTTCGGGACGTGGCAACGCGCATTCGACCTCCTCAGCCGACTGCCTACACCGAATTGCTGATTGATACTTAATATGTTCACGGAAATATTTCCAACATTTTTAAAGAAAATAATAATATAAGGAATTCTTAATCGTATATGATGACAATCGTATGAATAATATATATTTTTCTGTACAGATTCACGTTGTTTTCCGTTCATAGCAGGGTAGGCAGAGGGAACCTAGATTTCAAATATTCCATTGTCCATTAAGACACTTTCGTAAAATTGGGGACTCTTCGGGGAAATAAGATATTGGAAGGTATAATATCATTGGTCTTATAAAAATAATAACAAAATATAACATGTTTTAAGGACATAATATTTTATCTGCGAATCTACATTCCTGCAGTCGATATTTGTAACAGGTATTAATAAATAATTCTTAAATCATCTATGCGAAATAAATTTACAAAAACAACTTTAGCTTAACTTAGCAACTAATTTTAATAAAAATAATGGACAGCACGTTTATAAATGTGACGAAAATAACAAAGTTTTGATATTCTAATCATCCTTTCAATGTAATGCATTAATAGTAAACTTTAGGCGAATGTTATTTCTTCACAGACAAACCTTTCTTGCCTATATATAATGTAACTATATCAAAACAATCAATTACAATAGATTTTAGCACACTGAGTCATGCCTAACGGTATTAGGGCAACGACCCACTTCAATGCACTCTTGCACTACTACTGTCCGTCTAATAATAAGATACATGTCGTTAATATACAATACAAAATATGAAACAAAAACTAGTTTTTGTTGAATAATAAAAACAACACGATGCGTGAATTGATCATAATTTTAATTTATATCTAGATATAAATTAAAATTATCATCAATATTTAGAAATTCTTTACTTTATTTAATGATGTCTAAAAAACATAAATTCAAAAGAGTTGTAATTTGAATATTAATATGCTTATGCATCCTACTAATATTATAAATAAGAAAATTTATGCGCATGGAAGTTGATTCCACTCTCACGCAAAAACTTCTATATGTATTTACATTAAACGTTGCAGTAATATAATTTATGTATCTAATAACGAATAAAATGAAGAAGGCGAAGTTGTATTTAGGTTGCTAGTATATTATGTAAGTCTGTCACCTACAAATAGTAACGTTTTTTAAAAAAATATAAAATGTTTCTTAAATGATATATACTCAACAGATTCATTATTTTTTTAATGAACCGCCGCGCACGTGATTCTTTAATTAAAGATCTATTAAGAACAGACCAGTCATATAAATTTAAAACATAATATACTATTAGTATGCGAGTGTCAAGTACGTCAATATATTATTGCGCCAAATTCTGCCTAGAAGTATTCATTAATAAAGACAAGACGAACTAATACACCATACCACAATTACTCTTAAATGTTAAAAATTAAGTAATCGAAAATTAAATTTGAAATGATAAATGACGTGAGACTGGTTATAAATATAAAGATTTGAATATGTATTTTTTTTCTTTTTAGTTTCTGTTGTTGCAGTTCAAAAGCCTGCATTTTTTAATACTTTTATAAACTTCCCAAGTTATTATAGTCTATAATAGATACATCGTCATCGTCGGAAAATAATCGATAACACGTAATTTCATTTTTCATTATTACGGTTACGTGTTATAGTTGTGCTTTAAATATGAACAATCATAAATTTAACCATAACAATTACAAATGTATTAATTAACAGCCCTGTAAATAATTAACAACCCACAGATAGACATTACTTTCATTCTTATTTTTAGAACATAGTAAAATCACATTCAAAATTTAACATTTAAAAAAAACCTCATGAGAGTATATTAATATATATTTTTAATAATTCTAACGAGCTATACGTTTTTAGACAAATTAAATATCGCGTACCATCTTGTATTAAGATTTATTATGGTATTATGATAAACTTTATTTTATTTTATGATAAAATTACTGCCAATTTTATGTTCGCAAATTATCGGATTTAATAGGAATATGTCTGTATTCCGGAATTCATTGTTGATACAAAACATAAATTTAAAACGACTTTTCTAATTTATAATAAGACTGGAAAGTAAAATAAAGCTTACATATAAATATATAGTTCTTTAACAAATTCTTACCTACTGCAGAAAGTGAAAATAAATTTTATTCCTGTTTGTAGTTTCGTTATACAATATCAAATTTTATCATGTAGAATATTTATTAAATAATTATGTGAGCGCAGTTGTTAGGTTTAACTTTAATGTTTAATTTAAGGAGCACAAAGTGTTTTTTCCATCAAAGACCGATACTTCATGTTCCAGTTTCTGACATTTTACCTCCTTACGCATTTTCACGTCATGAAGAGTATGTACTAGGATATGTAATATATTGCATATCTACGACGATATATAGCTATACTTAAAAAAACATTCGAGCTTATTTCCAATATAAAAATCTTTATTAATAGATATCATTTTCCTTGGAAATATGAATTCAGTGGAAATTTTATGCAAGATTTTAATAGGAAATTTGTAACATTCTTACCTCAGTCTTCGTTATTCGATGTCGGGCTAACTTAACAACGGCAAAATTTCCTTTGCCTATGGTCCTTTCTATATCATAAAAACCCACCCTGATGGGAGTTTTAGCAGGACGTTCGCGATCCGCCATTGCTGATTTGGAAATCATCAAACTAGACGATCAAATACACCTCACTAATTCTTATTATAATATTAATTATAACTCATACGATAACAGTCAGTCGTAACACTTAGTAATTATATTAGCAACACAACTCTATATCTGAACACTACCAAATTACCAACGTTTAATAATTAATATTATTGACTACACATAAATATTTGGCTATTAGTAATCAACATAATTATTTAACCAGTACTAAATTAAAAGTATATCAAATGTACTGTGCTCCAGCACAATGCAGTTAAATATACGCCTTAAGTCAATGATTTTAGGCTATCACTTGCACTCAGCTATTTAATTGCACAATTTTTAATAATCATGTACAAAATATATTTACAAATTAAAGAAATCGTGCAGAGGCGGCGCGCGTATCGTACGCGAAAAAAACATAACGCCGCCGCCTCACCGGCTGTCAACCGGATACTGAACTCGTGTCGAATTGTCGATGTCGAAGTCGAAGTCATATAACATGTTTTTAGAATTTAGTCGACTTCTCGTCTCTCGCTCGAATCGAGTAAGAAAGTTTCGAGTTGCGTGTTCAGTTTTACTTATAGTAGTCCTTAGCTACTGGCAAAAGCTCTAACGAATAACGAATAACGAATTTGACGCGAAACAAACGCGATTTAGCAGCCATATTAGTTTTCTGTGACGTCAGTATCAGTACTCATTGGAATCATGGAATTGGATGCCTATACCTCTACTCCACAACAGTTGGTATAATATACTTATCTAACTAAATAGTATAATAATCGTGTAGTAAACTCTATAAATCTTTAAAATATCACTATATTTTAATAGGTCGCGAGTACTATCGAAACAACGATTCTGTGACCTTAGTTCAACGAAATTTTTGCGATCATTACAACATACGACACAAAACATCAAGCTCCATCAGGTGTGTTAATTAAAAAATGGGTGCTCAAGTTTGAAAAGACAGGTTCAACATGGATTTACCTCGATCCGGCCGTTCTAGAACGTCGAGGGACCCCGAAAACGTGGAGCGAGTAAAATCATCTGTTCGTGACCAACCTGGACTTTCAACTAGAAAGCGGTCTGCTGTCCTTAACGTGCCAAGAACATCATTGAACCGCATTCTTAAGAAAGATTTACGTCTACATCCCTGTAAAATTCAAATGGTGCAAGAATTAAGCCCTCAGGACCATGCCACTAGTTTACAGTTTGCAAACGAAGTGGTAGAGCGGTTCACCAGCTTAACAAGCATTTTTTTCTCAGATGAGGCCCACTTCCACCGAAATGGGCATGTGAATAGACAAAATTGTCGTTATTGGAGTGACAGTAATCCAAAATTAAAGCATCAAAAACCCCTGCATTCACCCTATGTCACAGTATGGAGCTTGCTTTATCAGCAAGGCATTATTGGTCCATACTTTTTTGAGGACTCAGGAGTTCGTGCGGTTACGGTGAATTCCGAGCGGTATATCACCATGTTACAAAACTTTTTTGCTCCAGCGCTGCAGGATTTTGCTGGTTTTAATCAAGGCTCGTGGTTTCAGCAAGATGGAGCCACTTGTCATACACTTAACTCGTTAAGGGCAGCTCGAGACATTTTCGGGCCAAAAGTGATATCGAAAAGAGGGGACAATGAAGGATTGCATATGGATGATATGATTTTTAAAAAATAATTTTCCCTTTTGTTTACTATCGAAAACAATAAACAATTTTTATATACTGTGATAAGTTTTTTTTTTAATCATAATTTCAAATTTAAACGGACTTTTGATCCATCCTGTATAATAGTGTCGACTGAATATAAATTTTACCTCTTAAATGCACAAAGGTGTAAGTGTTACTAAACATTTACACTGTATCTCGCATATGGCAGGGTAGGCTGGAGCCTAGGAACCTAGTGTTAATAGGCCGTTACCGTTCCGTTTCCCACTTTCCACCAAATTTGTGGCATTACGTTTTGAGTAGCGGAATTCATCGACAAAGCAAAAAAACTAAAATATTGTACATATAATTTACGGTCAACTTTGGAAAAGACCGATGTTAATTCTACCTCTAAACACTTAACAAAATAAAATCGATTCATTTCATTTCTTTATTCACAATTTTTCGTATTTAGGAGCACAGCTTAGTTCTTGAATCGACTATTTAGATCGATTTCTATTTAATTTCCTTATAATCAAATAATATTTTTTTATAATGGCAAGTTAATTTTAGGTCATAAGAAATTAAGATAAATAATTTTGTTAAATTTAGTTGGATTAAGTTATAAAAAACTACTTTTATTATTGTTTCATTTATTAATAATAACTTTGATACGTTGGTTTTTTGTCCAATTATGATTTAAAAATATTATTAGTCACGAAAATCTTTGTTTACAATTAATTTTATAATATTTAAGGTGAATAAAGACGAGAAAGAGATACGCTATATATGGTGAATAGATACGGAACATTTATGTTGGTAGAAACAAGAGGTTTTATAGAAAACGGAACAGGTTGTATATAACAACTTTTATTAGCGTTGGACACAATTTTGTGTTTCATTAATATAATATTTTTAGCAAATATTTTAAGATATGTAATTTAAAATCATTTTATTAATATATTTTTATTTATGTAACTTTTGAAACATAAAGAGTCTTACTTCTGCTATATTTAGGAAAAAATATATGCTCGACCGACCGTGTGAAGATTTTGTAACAAGTTATTACGAAAGAGACATTTTTAAACCTTTAATGCATCATGACATTAGGCAGTTATTATTTAAATAAATATTACTATAACTGAAAATTATAAAACTTTGAATTGAACAAATAAGTGCTTTTTATAATAATCGATATAGGTACTCAACTTAAAAAAGTCAGTTTAGGTCAATTGTAGCTCAGGTACAAGAATGAGACTATAAACGTGGCAGAATTTGGGCTGTATTCCCAATAGAGGAAATTAAATAATTTTCATATGCTGGGTCTGATAACGAGGCAATGCGTGGCATTCATTAATGATACTCAACATGCAATGTCTACAAATCGAAAGGGGAGAACGGAAGTTGTGTTAACGAGAACGGGGTATCAACACTAGATTACAGGGTCCAGGATAGCAGTACAGGGGGTGGAGTTTAAAAAAAATATTATTTTTTTTACAAACCACAATGTTCACAAACATAATTCAACAATTACTAGGCGTAATATTTTTACAGTCTAATATTTTCTATTTACCCCTTATAGCGTAATCTGTTCTCCCATATGCTGTCTAAATAGAAATGACTTCATTATATTTATATTTGAATTTTATAATTTATAATGAGTATAAAAGCACATTTACTGAGCGATATATGTACTTTTAACTAAAACCTCAATATACATACATTTAAATTTAAACTCTGGAGCATTGTTAAAATGCAAAATAAATTGTCCAAACTTTTGGACTGGCATTACTGGTCGTTAATCAAAATACCATTTTTAACAAGAGCGACACTAAAATGTTCATCATTTTTGCAATGTGATTGTGGAGGGATTAAAGAACTTCTCGTAAATATATTTCTTTGAATGTCTTGATATACTTCGTTTTTAATTAATATTTTCCCTGTAGATATAAATTTTTACACGAGATCATAAAACAAATTTTCAACCAATGTTTTATATCGAAGTATGTAGGTAATACTTTTGTACCAAGATGTCGGTAATAATCTTCGACGTTTTTGACAAGAAAATGTTTGTATAACAATACAATGCTTTTGTGAAATTTATATGGGCCTTCGATTATTTATATGTGTACATAAAATAGAGTCACAGCAACATGAATCAAGTATCTGATGAAAATGTTCAAAATATGATGTGCAGCCAGAAAAATGCAAGCACTAAAAATAAAAGTAATAAATTATCCAAAGATCCTCCCGAAACGCCAGAGGAAATATGCAAATGGAGTGAAAAATTACATGAATCTTTAGCTAATACTCTTCATATTAACAAACTTAGTAGTAACCTAACAAATGGTATCAGTGACCATTCTAAAGATAATGGCAACGACTTAAATGAAGCACAAGACGCAACACCTAGTGAAGTCGAAAAAAATGTAAATAGTGTACAGTGTAGTGATGCCGTAACAAATAAAATTGTCGAAAATTGTGAAATCAATGCTGCCAATAAGGTCCGATGTAGTGAAAATGAAAGTCATGCGAATTGTTTTCCTGAGGAGCCTAGAGATGAGATTGAAATTTTCTCTTATGAATCTGAATTACAAATGCCTGAGATCATGAGACTAATCCAGAAAGATCTGTCTGAACCTTACTCTATCTATACATATAGATATTTTATTCATAATTGGCCTAAGCTTTGTTTCTTGGCGAGTCATGAGGGTAAATGTATTGGTGCCATTGTTTGTAAATTAGATATGCATCGTAACAATGTTAAAAGAGGGTATATAGCCATGTTGGCTGTTGATGAAAAATATAGGAAAAGGAAAATTGGCTCACGATTAGTTCAGAAAGCAATAAGGGTAAACTATTTTTACTTATTTTAATACTTACTATTGTGTTCAACAAATATCAAAACAGTACTATCTTACTAAACTGGTACTTTTAAAGATTTTTAAAATGTTTAGTTTACTGTATTGTATTACAGTGTTCTATTACTGTATTTCACAGAAAAGATACTGTAATACATTACAGTACACATTGTGAAATATTTTTATTTTCAATACAATCCAATGATCTTGAAGATCTACAGGATTTTTTATAATTAACATATATCACATAGTAAAAGTAATATAATTATGTTATTATAGTATTGTTATATAATTTTTAATCCTTTAAAAATTTCTTGTCACAAATTATATTTGTGGCTTACCTAATTATTTAATGTTCCAATCTAGTGTAATGCTTGATTAATGAGATATGATATATACTGTACAACAGGGTCTTATGGGAAGGCAGAGGAAGCCTACATCTGCCTTCCATAAATTACCTACAATATGATGATGTACAGTGTAAAGTTTAAAACAAAAATTATGTAGTGTTAAGTTTAAAAAAAATTGTATAAAATATTCCATATTTTCTATATACTAAAAAAAACCTACTTGATTTAATTGCATTATGTTTTATTTTTCAGGCAATGATAGAGGACAATGCTGATGAAGTGGTATTAGAAACTGAAATAACAAATAAACCTGCATTAAAACTTTATGAAAACCTCGGTTTTGTTAGAGATAAACGTTTATTTCGGTATTATCTTAATGGAGTTGATGCATTACGGTTGAAATTATGGTTAAGGTGAAATAAGTAGGTAACAAATGAGAAATTCTCATTGTTGTGTTTTGAAAGCTACCAAGTCTCACATATACATAAAGCATACTGTTGTTATGTGACTATATTAATACCAGAGCCATTTTGTACATCTTTTAAATAGGTAAATTATATTTTTTCTAGTTTTCAATAATATCAATATTAACATCTAAACAGTTTTATTATAAATGAAATGTTTGCTCATAGTTTAGATAAGTTAATGGAAAACAATCTAGTTTCCTTCTTTTTCTTAACCTGTTTTGAATTGTCTGTATGAGGATAACTTTATTTGACAAAAAGCTTTCAATTTCAAATTGTTTTTATAACAGACAAGAAACAAATATAGTTTACTTTTATAAAAATTAAATCTTGGGCAATAGCTAGATTTGGTATAACCTTATAAGCCTGCCATGAGAATTTTAGACAAATGTATAGTTTATTTGAAATAATGTTTTGATCATGTGATATGTTTATTTTATCTAATTTATGTGTTATAAATTGTTAATGAGTGTTTTCCAACAATTTCTTTTATGTTTCATCAATAACTGGTTAAACTTTCTGAAAATACACAACTATGAAGAATTTTATTGTAGCTAATTATTTAATCCCTTGTTAGCTTTTGCCTGTGCAATATTTTTACATCTTTAAGATATCAAATAATATCTGTCTTGACTATTCAGTGCAATGTTATTTGTTTTTAAAAAAAGGTAAATTGATAAACAATGATAATTGAGTCTTAATTTCTTATTAGATTCTAATAAAACTATTATATATTTAAAATGTAGTTTTTATTAAATATAAATGATTACTATTAAAATGTAAAAGTAGTAGTGTTTGTTGAAGCTCCATCATAAACAAATGTATTATTCACAGGTTTATATTGCTTCGTAACAATTTTAATTATTTCATGTGCTATGCATCCTCCTAGAAATGCAGAAACACTATGTATTTCTGCACCACCATATCTACACATTTCATGGATATGATCATCTTTTGAAAATGGTGAACAAGATATGTCACTTAATAGTTTAGTGACACATGTTTTTAATTTAGCGATATCACCTTCTGGTTCCCACTCTCCAGGTGCACGACAATGTTCAGATCTAAATTTTTCTGTGGCTCTCATCATTATGTAATGGACCATCATAACATCAGGTTCTTCTAGATATCTTGCTATATAAGAAGCAACAGGATTACCCAATTGATATTCTACAGCTATATTTGATCCTTTTATTAAAAATAAATTATGTGCATGTCTACAGAATAGTTTAACTTCATTTTCACTAATACTATCACAGTGAAGCTGAGCTACAATTTCCTGAACCTTTCTATATACTATTTCAGCTTCCATAGCTGCTTGAGCTCTATACATGCTTTGAAGTTTCACATAGTGCTCTGTAGATGCTGTCATATCTGGTAGTACACCTCTAAGGGGTAATTTACCTTTCCCTTCTGCTTCAACAAAATTTCTTAATGCTGAACACATAATCCAGAAAGGTGAACTTTCTTTAGTCAAATTTGTTGCTGAGCTGCAATAAATAAGGTCTTGGATGTATACTGGTAGAAATGTAGGGACCAAAGCAGTATTAACAGCTCTTAAAGCTTCTTTGAAATTTTCCAGTTCCATAGGAATACCATTTTCATCTTTAAATATAAACTCATTTATGATATCTTTAATTTCATTTTTTTCTTTTCTACTCATTGGCCATCTACTTTGATTAGTTGTTTGCCATTTTTGAATAGCTTTATATAAAATAACAATCCATGGAATATGACCAAAACCATCTAAATGTTCGTCTTCTACATTAAAAGCATCCAAGTATTCAGCTAGTAGTGGAAAAGGCACATCTAATCTTAAATCAATTTGTTCATTTTCTGGATGACTTTCAATAATAGCATGTTCATTTATTTGAATTCTGAAAGATCCTAAAAAGCCAATAGATGTACATAATACAAAAGGAATATTTATATCCCATAAATGCTGAGCTAATTTTTGGACAATTTTTTCTCTAAGTGATGTAGCTATAACGACACTAAAAGATTTGAAGAAATCTGGATTATCTTGAAGTATTTGTTCTGGTGTTTCTTGAACAGTATGACCCTGAACTGCGGGATTTAATTCCAGTAGAAGTCTTAGGGTTTCTGATCCCCTATTCAGTCCTTTACTCGAACATTCCAAAAAGAAATTGGTACCTATGTCTTCGTCACTGACAATAATATGATCAATAACCGTTATAGCTCCTACTCCAGGAAGAACAATGGATTTTAAAATTTCTGTACCTAATGCTGTAGCATTTATGAGGCAAACATGACTATGTTCTAGTGCAGCTTGTCCGTGATCACCCCATAATCTCAATTGCCGGTCGTACTGTTTATTTTTTTCACTTTGTTCTGGTGATTTTGGAGACGGCGAGGCCATAATGTATTAATTTATAAAAAAATACTGTTTATATAATAATGATACAGTTTGTCTATCTTGATCAGTAGTTGATATTTATAAGTTAATATTTATGATAAAGAAATGTAGTACTAAATCTACGATTTGACTTTTGTCCCTTCCTAATATCTTAAAAATTGAAAATTAAAATAATGTCAAATTTTATTTGACATTACAAACAAACTTCAACTTTTGTTATTTTTTATTTATGGTTATTAGGAGTGTCATTTAACAATGACTTTACGATTGTTGAGTAAAATGACAATTACATTATATTTAAGTTATTGCTTTTAAAGAACGGTTAGACGCTTGTGGTGGTCTATTATTTAACATAATTTAGTTTTTAAATAAAATAATTGTATGTGGACCAATCGCGTATGTTGATATTTATACATTTTTGAAAGCTCGACGTTTCTAACACTTTTCAGTATTCCGGACTGGTTCACATAATAATTAGTATTATTAATATTCTATAATCGATTAATAATCGTGAAAATCAAAGATATATAGGTAGACTGCTACCAATCGCGAAAATCTATGATATTATTATAAATATCTACTATTCAAGGTATAATTGTATATTCGTAGTGTTATTAAAAATTATTTCATGAGTTCACGAGAACCAACAAGGTTTGTATGTATCTTCAGAACCTAAAGATGTTTTGTTTTTAACACGCTTTTATTAGCTTGGGTTGTACGTATGTATGTATGTATGTCACTATGTAACGGAATCTTTGAGCTTGATTTTCGCCTTGATTTTGAGTGACATTTGAGGTGAAGGATAAAACGTCAAATAAACGGATTAAACGTCAAATAAACGTCAAAATAACATCAACGCTCACGGTGCTCACGCTCCGACTCCCGCTCCCCGTCAGCACTTGCCGTGGTCCGTAATTAGCTTACATCGCTCACAGCGCCCAAACGGTCGGTCCATATTGAGCTTTTATCGCTCACAGTTAGCGTTGTGAATAGTATGGCGTCACTTGTGACGTCACTGGCTAGTGCTTACAGTGCTGACGGGTCGGAGCGTGAGTACCGTGAGCGTTGATGGTATTTTGACGTTTATTTGACGTTTAATATATCCCTCACGTCCAATGTCACTATTGTCAATTTCCTCAATTGCGGAACATGCTTGAATACAACCATTTTCACAAGCAATTTATAATCTCCATCGGCTATAGCACATACTCCACTCATATTTATATCAAAAATGCTCTATTAGGTACTTACGATTTGACAAGTTAAACATATTAACTTGTCAAAGTCGTGAGCACGCTCACAAGTGATCCGTATTATTAGTACTGCTAACAGACGTTAGCGCGCTCACTAATATCGGACCGCCCGATAGCAGTGTAAGCGTTGTGAGCGATGTGAGCTAATTACGGACCACGGCATTAGATTTCGCGATGACTAAAATTTCAAAAATAAATAATAGTTAAAAAAACTAAAAAAACACGCTTTTATTGCTTGTACAACTAAAAACTAGAAAATAATTCTAAGTTATAAACAGTTCATGTTACAGGGGAAGAAAACCAAACAATCAGTCATATTATATCACCACAAAATAAAATTATAGGATAATTTAAGTTTTTAACAAAATAATTTAATTCAGAGTAAAAAGCGTGGGGTGCAATATACTATGGTTCATAACTAACCTCTAATATATAGTTGCCTATAGAATGATTATAATATTTTAAATAACAAGCACCCCACGCTTTTACTCTGAATTAAATTATTTTGTTAAAAACTTAAATTATCCTATAATTTTATTTTGTGGTGATATAATATGACTGATTGTTTGGTTTTCTTCCCCTGTAACATGAACTCTTTATAACTGAGAATTATTTTCTAGTTTTTAGTTGTACAAGGAATAAAAGCGTGTTTTTTTAGTTGTTTTTTGAGTGTTTTTTTATCTATATGAGTAATATCTTTTGGATTCCATAAGCACACAAGACTTTAACATGCGTCAAGGAAGGTCATAGTTTCATTATTTAACCAAATGTTCTTCGCTAAGACGTGGCTGCACAAATATGTCTCCTATAACACAGAGATACAGAGAAGCGAAACACATACCTTTGGTATGAAATCGTGAGCGAAACAGAATAGTGAATGGGATACAACGTGTAAGAGTAAACAGTAGGATTGATGACAAGCCATCGTAAACCTCGACAAACGCGGTGTTCATATATTAGGGCTTGTGAAGCTCGGCAAACCTTCACAGGCGTATAAACGCCCTTACATAAATATTTTCAGACCGTAGAGTATAATGTGCTATAGACTATAGAGTGTAATGTTCCTTGTCAAAAATTGTGCATTGACGTTCGACCCTGAAGTATTTGTGCTTCGTGAAATGTTATTAGATTTTGGTAACAAAAAGCTTAATGTGTATGGAAATGAATTTACAGACTCTTTTTCAGGATTTTAATCCTAGGTAAATTTTAAACATATGGCATTGTACGTTTTAATTGTTTCTATTTATATAATTATATTTGGAAATTATTATTTTTATTTTTCGCAGTAAATTTGTCGTGCATACTTGCTTGCTAGTGTTTACGGCTTTGTTGGCCTTAAAATTGGATAATACAATAACATGGTCGTACTGGGCAGTGTTTACACCAATATGGATATGGAAATTCTTAGTTGTTCTGGGTGCTACAGTAGGTACATATGTTTGGTGGCAATATCCTCATTTCAGGTAAGTTTCTTATATATTCTAAAATATTACAATTTTCTAAAGGTTACAATAAAACTTTATATACTATATATATGTGTTGTTACAGGCTGGAAGGTGAAGCATATATTCACTATAAAGCAATGTTAATTAGCCTAGCCATACATTTAATATTGCTTATGTTTGAACTTCTTGTATGTGATCAATTGACTACAGCTCGCCATTACTGGATACTAGTTTTCATACCACTTATTTTTATAAGTATTGTTTCCATTGCAATCTGTATATGGTGTGTAAAACATGATCGAAGCTATGAGGTAATCATAATTAATACAAAATTTTCATTATTATCATCACTCATCAAACTAATTTACAAAATAATCACAGGTGTGATTGAGTGATGAGTCCTAAAAGCACAGGAAAGCTGTGATTTGCACACATCCCAAATAGTGACACACCAGTTTGCCTCTGACCCTTACAGTTAGGAGCTATCCCCATAGCTCCTTACTATAAGGGTCAGAGGCAAACTGGAGGAGCTATGGGATACCTTTTTAAAGTTGAAATGTTTTTTTATATCAAATTTGAAGGATAAACAAATGTTATCCTCTCGCCTCCATGTTAAACTTTAATGAACATTAAAATTTTTAACAAAATCATTTTCAAATAGTCTAATAGTATTTAAAGCAGAAAGTGGTGCAATCCTGCTCAAATAGTATCATGTTGCAACAGAACATATTTATTTTTTATTAAAAGAACTCAAAACATGAATTCAAGCAACAGTCATCTAAACGTCTTTTCCAGAGACCAGAGTGTGATGGGGTGCAATGCCTTCAATATTCATGAAAGTTGGAAATGTAGTATTTTAATTATACATTTCTTCTGCCCACTATTCTATGCAAAGAAAACGATGAGACTGCCAAAAATCATTTATTCATATAGACACATTATATATAACAAATCAAAGGCCACCATTCAGTTCAGCCAATTAGCATGTAAGGTCTCAAATTTGGCAGCTGAGATTTGGCTAAGTTATGCCAAAGCATTTTAAGAGTGAAGCTGAAAAAGAAAGAAAAAAAAAGATTAGTCTAAAAAAAATTAGTGGGCTTCATTTTTTCTCGGCAGAAACATTTATTTAGATTTTTCTGCTGAGGGAAAACAGGCAGAGACAGACTAAAATAAGTTTTTAAATAATAAAATGGGGCACTTTGCCACAAAGGCACATTGTATGACTGTAAAATGCTTAGGTTGTTAATGAAAACAATCATTTTTTGGCCCTAGAACATAAACAAATTTTATCATTGAGAAGCTATATCTCAAAATTGAAGTAGAAACAGATACAGTGTCTTAAAAATAAATTTCCTCAGTCTACACTGGTTTATGTAGGATACTATGAATGAAGCTAACAAGAACTATAATAAAAGATTTGTATCTTTTCAGTTGGAGCTTTTTTGTGCTGTAAATATACTACAATTTATATTTTTGGCGTTGAAACTAGATGTCTTTATAAATTGGTCTTGGGAAGTTGTGTTTGTTCCGCTGTGGATCCTGATGTGTCTCAGCCTTGTAGGTGAGTGTATGTATTTTTTTTCATCTATTAACATTTTATATTTATAGATGTGTAGATTATATATTTTTTTTATTTATTGTAGTTGCAATAACCATAGCTTAAATTAGCTTTGATTTTTAGTCAGCTTTTCTTTTCCTAAAAGCATGGCTGGTAAAAAGAACAGTGTTAAGAAATATATGTTTTCCTTAATCTGCAAAAGTTTTCGGGACTTTATGCCTTAATAATAAGTTAATAATAATTTCTATTAATGGGAAAAAGTTTTTTTTTTTTTCTAATTTGATCTGCAATCAGTCGCAAGACTATAAGCAGATGTGTTGCATAAGGTGGCGGTTAGGCGAAGAGACCAGCGACTCTTCTGCCTTTTATAGCACATCCTTCCTTTTCAGCCTTCTAGTCGTAGTTAGGGGATTTAGGAGGTCATTAGCCAGAATGTTTGGATGAATGGAGAGCCGGAACGCGTATTTTATTTTGTATTTATCTATTTCAACCTGAACTGTGGGAACATTCAGATATTCGTGGATCTCGTCGTTCTTGGAGAACCACGGGGCATTTGTTAACTATAACAAATGCCCCGTGCGTACTAACGCAGAATATTGTTTTGAACTCGTTGTATGCACATGATGTTACTTTTGCTAGCAGTGCCCCAAAGGGGAATTCCATAGGTCCAAATGGGCTTCAGCACAGAGTTGTAGATGAGCAGCTTGTTGTCGACAGATAAGACAGAATTTCTACCCATAAGCCAGTACAGACTTCGGAACTTGTGGTTAATTTCATCTCGTTTTTTTCTTATGTGATAGGCCCAGGTTAGCCTTCTGTCTAAGTGAAAGCCGAGATACTTTACGTGGTCACAGTCTGGCAGGACATCATTGCCAAATCTAACAGGAGGGCAGTTACCAGATCTCAACGTAAAGGTAATGTGATTTGATTTATGAGCACTTGCCCGGATGCGCCATTTTCTCATCCATCTATAAGTTTCGTCGAGTACGTGTTGGAGCTTGTTACTGGCCGCTGTTGAAAGTTCGTCACTAGCGAGATAAGCTATGTCATCGGCGTATGTTGCAACGGTTACATTATCGTTATACTGCTGTAAATATATTGTAAAGCACAGGGCCGAGAACCGAACCCTGTGGGACACCGGCTTTTATTGGACGCAGTGTCGATCTGGCATCTCTCTGTTTTACATGAAAGAGCCTGTCTTCTAGGTAAGACTTGATGATAAGAAAGAACGAGTGTGGGAGTTTATCTTTTAATTTGCACAGGAGTCCCTTATGCCAAACTCGATCGAAGGCTTGCTGGACGTGCAGGAATGTCGCCGAACAATACAATTTCCTTTCAAAGCAGCGTCTGATTTCATTGTTGACTCGGTGCATTTGCTCTATTGTGGAATGCTGGTTTCGAAATCCAAACTGATGCGCAGGGATGATGTTGTAGAATTCTATGCTTTCTTTCAGGCGGATTAAGAAAATTTTTTCCCATAATTTTGAGAGTAGAGAGTTTGTGTAAGGCTAATAGGGCAATAAGATGAGGCCTCATAGGGAGATTTTCCAGGTTTATGGATCATAAGTATTTCCGACACTTTCCATATTTTTGGAAAATATGACAGCCTAAAAGTTGCATTAAAGATAGATGTAAGAAGTGTGACGCATTTTCGAGGTAGATTTCTTACTATTGTGGGAGTTATTAAATCAAATCCAGGGGCCTTGTTCAAATCCATTTGCCTAATTGTGATTGCAATTTCTTTTGGCGATGTGGGCTTGAGGGGCAAGCACAGCTGGAGATCCTGACTGAGTACACCATCGACGTCGTAATTGTCACCATCATCATTAGGTCGAAACACATTTTCCAGATGATTCGCAAACGCTTCTGCTTTTTCAGTATCGGTTCTCGCCCAGGAATTGGAATGTTTAAGAGGATGAATATGTTTTTGCGGCTTTTTAAGGGTTTTAGTAGCTTTCCATAAGAAAGTATCACCTTTTCCTTGAGGAGACATTTTCTCAAGGGTATAACGGAGCGAAGAGTTTGCTACATCTAGAAGTAGCAACTTCAGTTGTTTTGCAGCTTTATTAAAGGCTGTTTTGTCTGCCGGGTGCTGAGATTGGTGCCAGATTCTACGCAGTCGTCTTTTTTCGACGATATTCGCCCTGATGTCCGAAGATTGGAAGGTTATTTTCGAGGAAGATGGGCAAGGTGAGTTTTTCCAAGCAGACACTTGAATCAAATTTGTGAAAGACTCACACACTTTGTCAACATTTTCAGGGGTCTTCAAAGGAACATTTAAATTAATGTTTTCTTCTAGGTAGCTACGAAAACCGGGCCAGTCAGTTTTTCGATTACAAAGCATAGCAGAAGGTTCAGCAAAAACAACAGAAGTGCTCAACGTAAGGATTACCGGTGTATGATCAGATGAGCCATCAAGATATGATTCAACGGATGAATAAAGATGACTGATTCCTTTTGTTACGAAGAAGTCTAGTAAGTCTGGACACCGCTTATGATCCGTTGGCCAAATCGTCGGCTCACCGGTAGATATTGGCGTAAGATGAAGAGCGTCGAGGCTGCCTTTGAGAGATCGACCTCTAGGTAAAGTAATGCGCGAGCCCCAGAACGTGTGCTTGGCATTCCAATCACCTCCAGATACGAATTTGTTACCAAGTTGAGAAAAGTAATCGCAAAACATTTGGGTAGAAATTTTGTGTTTGGGCGGGCAGTAAATAGCAGACAATGTAATAGGGCCAGTTCGATCGATTAATCTGATTGTAGTAGCCTGTATGTGCTGCGTGGCGTAGTTGTCCATTATTGTGTGCTTAAGATTTGACCTTATTATTATTGCAGTACCCGCATGAGCTTTGCCATCGCCGGGATGGGGAGTAAAGTAAATGTTGTAATCTTTTAAGCGGTAGGAACTATTTTTAGTGGCATGGGACTCAGAAATCAGAACAATATCTAAATTATTACTAATGATCATTGCTTCAAGTTCTAGTATGTTCGATGACAGTCCATTTATGTTCCAGGTGGCAATGCGTAAAGGAATTATGAATGTAATTTTGCAACGACTGAGGTCAATAGGTTTAGAAGGGTACCTATCTGTTGAATTAGTTGATCTATCTTTTCAGATTGTTTTGTTAGAATAATTTCTATTCGACTTTGTTGAGAGTTCTTTTGCGAATCGAAGCTAGTTTCGTTTTGGTATCTATTTGCTGCTATATCAGAGTACTTAATTTTTTCATTTTTTGGTTGGGAGGGAATAGGTTCTACTGAGGACTTGTTAGGTAGGGCTTGCGTTTGATTTACTTTCTTCACATTCTTGGAAGGACCAGTAAGAGTATTTTTAGCCTGATTACCCTTTCTAGATAGGATTTCCAAGTACACCTGACAGCCTTTACAGTTAGCTGGATGGTCAAGCGAGCACAATGCGCACTTAGCAGGACTGTTACGATCTTTCTTTGCACAGTCTGCAGTTTTGTGTCCCTCGCCGCATTTGACACATCTATAAGGCCTCATGCAGTTGTTTTTTGAATGGCCATATTGTTGACAGCGCTGACATTGGACAATTGTTGTAGATTTGCGAGGATCTTCTATTTTGACTCTTTGGTGATAGATATATTCTATTTCCTTAACTGCTTTGTTGTTAACATTAGGTTCTAAGTTAACAAAGAATGTGAATGATGGAGTTTTGTCAGGTCCGTAACGGGCATTAATAATTTCTCCACGGACTTTGTTTCTTGTAGATTCTATCACATTGATGATTTCGCTGTGTGGAGTTGAGTAATGCAACTTTTTTATTACTTTACGATAGGCTTTTTTTTCTTTTGGCGTGAAGGTATGACCTATTAATCCTTTACTTCTTATGGTCGATATGACATTCTTATAGGTTTCAGAACAATCCACTAGGACACGAAGTAGGTTTTTGTTTATTATTCTTATTTTAAATAGTTTGGAATCGCATACTGACTTTATAAGTTTTGAGAGTTCGTTGACATCTTCTATTCCATAAAGAACAATAGGTGGGGGCTTATTAGACTGTAGGGTTACAGAATCATTATTCTGATTTTCAGTTTGATCTAGTGGTAGAGATCGAAACATGATTGATATAGACACGGAAGCGTTAGATGGGGAATGACTAGTTCTCTTACGTTTATTGGTGCAAGGCACCCGTTACCAAGATGGTGGTGATTGTTGGTTACCTACGTTATTAGTTACTTCTACACTCGTATTCACTTCACTTTGTTTGGTTTTTGGACTTGTCATATCAGTTAAGGAAGCTGAACGCGGTCTGTTGAAGAGTGCCGGATGGAAGACTTGCTGAGTTAGAGTTTTTTGATTTGTTTTGTTTAAGGTGGTTTGATAGGATTCATTCATATTTGTTCCCACGAGTAGGGTCGAATTAAACGGTCGCTTATAGGGTGACGCCCATTCCTATAAGAAGGCGCAGTTCAACGATGTTAGCCTGTCACATCGAGGTTGGTGCTAGAAACTGGAATCCCTCCAGCCATTCATCCTGTCGGCGCAGTCCTCACCTTAGGATTAGGGTAATTTTTTATTGAGATTTTCATCCTCTTGGTCCAGGCGATGAAGCCAAGACCCCCAGCCTCACGAGACATGACCGTAAGGACCGGGTTGTTGAGGTCATTTCCTACCGTCAACAAGAACATGCTTGTTAGGCATGTTGATTCAGGTTAATTACCGCCGCCCAAACCTCGGCGTTGTTGCTCATTTAGCACCACCCAGGGGATACGTGTAGGGTGGGTCTTAATGGACAAGATGGTAAGTCCTACGGACGCGAGCAACTTTATCCCCCTATATTTTGTTATTTTTTAAAGGCAATAAAAAATCATACACTAAGCTTAGGTAATGTGCCTTTGATTGTGTTCTGCCTACTAGATATCCTACAACGTTATAAAAACGATATGATTTGAAATTGTAACATTTATTCATTTTCATGACATTTGCTCATTACTATAATTATGGATATAATGAAAGACATGTTGGAAGAATTGACTGCTTGTATTAATATTAGGAAGTTGTAGGATTTCCAAAAAGAACTAAATGCTTCCACTTAATCCATAACAATAGAATTGTCTTTGACATTTCTTGTCTTTTTTATATTGAGGTCTACCCTCCATACTTTTTAAGAAGGAATTAAACCCGCCACTCTTACAATCACACGAAGTTCCATTGCGACACAACGACGTCATTATTATAACTTTTGTTTGTATTTTTAATAAATATGAAGTTTAAATGCTTTTCATTTTAATAATGTAAATTGGAATGGCGATTTATAAAATATTTTAAATGCTTATATATTTACCTAAAATTTACAAAAAGTATAAGATCTCCTCATGTTTCACTGAATAGTTAGTTCAGTCAAATATGAGAGATGTTAAGGATACATACTATAAACTTCATAAGTGTTCATTCTTTGATAAAAATCTGTATTATAGGCTAAAATAGATAATGACACAATATTTTCTTGGATTTTTTTCTTGAATATAAGTCTAAGTCAAAAATTGCTTGGTAATAAAATATCATCACAAATCCATCTAATTTTGGTTGGTTATTTATTGTTGCTTAAAAATAGAATTTCAGTCTTCTTTATTTATTATAAATTCATATTCTTTATAGAAATGATTCACTGCAATAAAAATATGCGACAATATAGTATTAAAGCCATTATTCTCGCAGACTACTGATACAGCATGCATATCAACACAGATTCCGATGATATAAAGTTGTGTTCATTGACATCACGTTTGGTTTGACCTAAATAGCAAATAAGTCAGTGTAATATCGTTTAGTTGAATTGTGAAAACCGTAAAGGCCAAAAAATTATAATTGAGACCAATTTAAACTTTATGCATATTCCCTTTTAAGTCAGAGCACTTCAATGTTTTCTTAGAAGAACCCTGATAGAGCCCTGCTAATGCTTTATTTTTCTTGTTCTTCTAATTTAATTTTAAAATTACTTTATATTATTATTATGTCAATTTATAATCCATTTTAAATGTTCATTTACCTTATTTTAGGGGTTGCGTATAGCATAGTATTTGCGGGTATATTACTGAGGACTCCAGATGCAAATATACAACAGAGGCAAACTAGTTTCAATTCGGCCCTGGCTTACACTTTTACTGTTATACCAATATTAGTGTTTCAGGTAAATAACTTAACAAATTTCAAATGGTTTATTTTATTTTCGTTTGTAATTAATTATTTTATTGGTGATAAGACAAAGCGGGTCATTATTCAGTATTGTGAAAATTATATTGACATTGCAAAATCAAAGATTTACTATAAAACTGACATTCATAATCAAATATGCACTATTAGTAAATAATTTATTTTGAATGTCAATTTTGTTTTTTGAAACTTGAATAAATTCAAAGTGTAAAGATTGCGATACTTATGATTGTGTGAATTTGGGGCATAAAACCTTTATGATATCACATACACTAATAATAATATTTTGTTCCAGGTGTTATTAACAAACAAGTTAGATGATGTTGATGAATTGTCGCTGTCCTATATAGTAGTTGTTAGTCCACTTTTTGTGACTTATGCAACTCTTATTATCATGTCATTTAGTTCTAAAGGGGGAAATAAATGTAAGTACTTGTTTTTTTTCTTTTTTAATAGTCCTTCAATATATATTTTACTATAGGTGATTGTAGTTATGACATACTACTCGACTGTGGGCCAAATAATATTCAATTTTTCATTTCCTTGCAAAGGAGACAAAGTGTGACGTTGAGTTGTCTTTTCCGTAGTAGAAAAACAAAAGAAAGATGGCTGTCTAAATGCATTATCTTTAAAGTATATTAAGAAAAGAGATACACAAGTTGGTAGGTACTAGTGTAGATGTCACAATAGGAACGAAAAAGAAATCTTAGGTGGTTTGGGTACATGGAAATATTGAGTCATGAAAGAATTTCAAAAAATATTTATTATGAAAAAGTGAGTGATGATAATAAAGGTAGGAGACATCTTTTTAACTTTCAAAAATAATATCATAGTAGGAAACAAACAAACAACCTATTTTACAGCCACAATTACAGATATAAATATGTAATAATTACATGTGTCCATAATAAATAAAAGTTACTTTACAGGGTGGTTTGGCATCAGAAAAGACTTTTGTCAGTTTCTTCTCTCAGTGTTTCCATTACTGCAGGAGTACGCTAATATTGCCTACAACAATAATAATATAAACCAATCAAATGCCATACCCACTGAGCCAATGAATCGTTTAGAGCCGTATAGAGATGAAGAACAAAAGAAAGTTAAAGAGAAGAAATCACATAAAAATCAAAAGAAAAATGAGGCCATGAAACCTGTAGTTCCTGTGACAAGTATAGATATGCCAGATTGATCTATTTTAAGTTGATTTACAAGTGCTAAAATGTGTGTTCATTGGTTTGCATTGCATTGCATTGCATTTGTCACTTTTTCAAAAGTGTTTACTTAAATGAAGTAGACAGAATTATATTATGCTAAATAAATTTTCATATTTATATATGACATATGAAATATATTTTCATATTTCTATATGAAAATTCATAAAGTTACAAAAAAATCTTGCAAAAGCCTTTTTTAATGCACATTTAAAATATCTGACCCTTTCAATGTTTTGTTCAAATTTTCAAATTAAATATTACTTCTTTTTTTTTAATTTTTAAGTCTCTGGATTTCAAAAATTAAAATTTCATACTCATTTTAAATAAGAAAATTTACTTCCTTTGCATAGTTTATTTATTAAAACATAGCACCCAGAGAGAGAGAGAGAGAGAGAGAGAGAGAGAGAGAGAAAGCTTATAAACGAAATCTTGCAAAAACTCCCCCATACAATAATATTTTTTAATTCATATTTAGGTTGTTTAAGTTATGGGCTTGAAACATTATTTCTCTTTCTGAATTTTAAATCGATCCGTTAGTAATAATTATTTACAATGTACAACTGATAGTTAAATGATATACCTAAGATTATAAATCGTGTTTCTAAACTTTAAAAATCAGTCCGTCGTGGCGCACAAGGGCACAGAATTTAAAAACGATAGGCCGTGGGTTAGATTCTCATTTAGAGAAAATAAATATTTAATATTTTCATTTTAACGAGCTCTGGTATCGACATTAAGTGCGGCGCAGAGATCCACCTCCAGTTCGGCAGAAAGTGTGGAAAAAGAAGTGTCTTAATATGAACAGAGTGTCTTAACATAATTTCCCTCTAATTACCCTGCTACATGCAGGATACAGCCTGAAGCTAATAAATATTGCGCAGTCTTGTAAATGAGCATCTGTAAAAACCAGCAGTCATAACAGATGGCTTGTAACTTTCATAAAAGTAAAATTTAGTTTTTCAATACATTTCGAGATATTTCGTGTTGAGTGGCGTAACTTAACCGTGCATTGTTTTTTTTACCACAGTAAATGAAAGTAATTCATAGCCTCGAGAAGGAATGGAGGTTGTTGTTAAACATTGCCACACTGCGCCACGACGGCCTAGAGAGGCCGTCGTGGCTTTATAGAGATAAGATATCATTACTGGATATTGAATAGATTTGTTGTTGTATAGTGATCAGTATTTACGAATGTTTCTGTTAATTCTTAGTTTATAGGTTATTAGTAATTTTTAACAATACTGTACTTAGTTATAAGATTGCTTTAAGAATGTATATTTTAATAGATTTGGTTTAATACTTATTTAGAAAAGTATACAAAATTAAACGTAGCAGGATTTGAACCTGCGCCTCTTGCGCTGTTTAATTGCTTTGACCACTAAGCCTTACGTTCAACTGTGAACTTTTATACTGTTTCTAAATAAGTATTTTTCTGTCCTAAATGTGGATTGAAAATATTTAAATACAATTGGTTTACTTTAATTCGTAATAGTTTCTATTGCTAAATAGGTACCGTTATAACTTTTGTACTAAGTTGTGATTCGTGGGCTTCTTTTTTATTCAATAATTTCACGTTATATCAATATTATTTGAAATGTTTATTAATAAAATGCATCTTCAACTATGCTCAAACAAATAAAAAATACTTATGATATTTTTGTACTGCAAGTGACTTCTTCCATTACTGTAGTAATTTTGTTTTTTTTTTTGTTATATAATTAGTTGTAGCATATTTTTGCACTTTTGTATATTTCATTAGAGAAATTATATAATGATGTTAAACTATTTAAAAGTCCGTTCCGTTTGAGGTATTGCTTGTTGAGTGGCAGAACTCAACGCCGCCCTTTGTCTTGTTTAAGACATAAATTGAAATAAATAAATTCCTCCGAAAGTGCCGCTGCTCCAGGCCCTTCTTATTACATAATGAATCTTTTACGTAATGCGAATGTATTTTATCGTCTTCTATTTTAATTTAAACTTCTCATTTACTACTAAAAGTAGGATATAAAATCTACTTTTTTTTTAGAAAACGTATAAAAATTTTCTTTCCTTTAATACTTTAAACATTATTTATTATTAATATTTAAAAAAAATATCTTGTTTTTATATTGAGAGCTATCATGATTTATTATTCAATTATAATTTAATAGTAAAATATTAATTATTGTTTTGTGTCAAGAACCATTTCTTATTTTTCGTTTGATTAATGCTTATTTAAAAGTCTTGTAAAAAATGCGTTTTCTTTTTAATAAATTATGTGTATATATATATATATATATATATATATATATATATATATATATATATATATATATATGTATATGTATATGTATATGTATATGTATATGTATATGTATATGTATATGTATATGTATATGTATATGTATATGTATATGTATATGTATATGTATATGTATATGTATATGTATATGTATATGTATATGTATATGTATATGTATATGTATATGTATATGTATATGTATATGTATATGTATATGTATATGTATATGTATATGTATATGTATATGTATATGTATATGTATATGTATATGTATATGTATATGTATATGTATATGTATATGTATATGTATATGTATATGTATATGTATATGTATATGTATATGTATATGTATATGTATATGTATATGTATATGTATATGTATATGTATATGTATATGTATATGTATATGTATTGTATATGTATATGTATATGTATATGTATATGTATATGTATATGTATATGTATATGTATATGTATATGTATATGTATATGTATATGTATATGTATATGTATATGTATATGTATATGTATATGTATATGTATATGTATATGTATATGTATATGTATATGTATATGTATATATATATATATATATATATATATATATATATATATATATATATATATATATATATATTTGCTGAAATTAAAATGAGCGCCCATTTATTATTTTATTTAATAAGGATACATATTTTTCTGTCATGTAATAAGGAAAATATTTTAAGGTTGCTTTATATATCTTTGATTAGTAAAAAAATTGAGCGACAAGATTAGAAATAGTGATACTTTTGTATAGTAGTAAATAAATTTGTTAACGTTGTAGTATAAAATTTGTGGGTTACGGAGATTGTGAGTTCAATGTTTGTTTGATTATAATATGTACCTACGTAATGTCATGTTCGTTTTCGTCAAAATTTAAAAGCAACTGTTTGCTTTAATCAGTTTATATATGTAATATTTATATTATTGTTTATACCTTACTATAAAGTTAAGATTATTTTAGTATGATTTTAAAAACGATAATTAGTTATATTGCGATTATACCGGCGATTATAACTGACGTGGTAAGCCGCTCAAGTGGCCGACTGTGAACATGGTTTGTGGGTTTGATTCTCACTTAGGGACATGAAATATTTGAAATGTTTATTTACCTCTCTCTGGTAAGGAAGCAAAGCGCGGCGTTGAGATACGCCACTCAGTACGCGTTGCCTCAAATTCGGCGGAACGTGGTCCCTGCCTACCCTGCTATGTGTGAGATACTGCATGAAGCTAAAAACAACTGTTGTAAATAACAAATGAAATTTATTAGACACACATTTTGAATGTATAAAATATCATTACCAAAATGTTAATAGTTTAAAATAAATGATATTCATTCTTTTTTTATTTTTATGTAGTTAAAATCAACTTATTTTAGTGCTAATAAATATTGTAAGCAAACATAAAAAACTGTGCAAAGAACAATTTGTATGAGAAATTTCTATGGGAGCCATTACCAAAAACTATTCTGCCGTCCACGTTTCTATTAATCTTGTAACTATCTATGTATATTTTTGTTTTCTTAAATCTGCCAAAAGTTCTATGCAAGTAATATTTTTTGTAATAAACTTCTTCAAGTATTATAAAAAGAGATTAGCTAAAAATATTTTCTTAGTATTTCAAAGACGACATCATTTACTTTATTGATAACCGAGCGCTTTGTACATGATAAAATATCCTATGTAGAGTATTGTATGTATGAGTTTATTATGTACATAATAAAGTTATACATAATGTTTCACTAACATAACTAGGCCAAAGAAAAAAACATTGCTTTCAACTCATTTATGGTTCCGTGTCCAAGTGCAATCTGTCTACTCGACGGAGGTTGTTAATACTATTTCGTTTGTACCTGAAAAATGAACACGAATGAATTATTTCTTTGCTTTGACGCTTCTCTTTCGTGCATCGAAAAAAATATTTTATGCATAGATTTACGACTTCAACTTTCACTTGCGTCACGCTACGTTATCAAGTACAGTAGAAAAGATCAGCTAACGATCGATATGCGATTTTTTCAAGGTTTATTTCAATTGATTAAAAAATCAATTGTTATGTGTCAAATAAACTGAAATTAATTTACTTAACTAAGCACCGGAAAAACATGTCGCAAAATTTATAACAGTAATAATATACTCAAATAATATGACATTTAACTTTACTTAAATTGGAAGAATTGAAACTAATATAAATAAGGTATCGGTTAAGTGTTTGTGTGTAGTTATAAAAAACGGTCACTATATATTTTGTATTGTATAGAAAATTGGTATTATTGCATAGGAAAAAATTAGCAATACTACTATTTTTTACTAAAATTATTTGTAATTTACACTTGCATATCGCTATTTCACGTGGTCATAAGATAGGTGCTTTTGTATTTTGTTTTTTACAATAAAGCTTCAACAAAAGTACAGTCGGAGAGCTCAAAGCTCGTAGGAATCAGAAATGAAACTAATTTAAATTATTGTAAAAATAGCTTTTGATGGATATGTGACTTGACTGTACTTTCCGAGCTTAATCGTTATGAAATTATGTAAGTACTAATTAGATATTAGACATCGCAATATAGGTATATTATACAAAGTAGAATGTTTTAACTGTTCAGTGAAAATTGTTATATTGTAACAATATATATATTGTTTACTGTGATATATTCTTCCTAATACAGCTTTGTAGTACTGTGTGGATAATTAGCTAATTATTTTGTTATATAGAATCGATTATTTATTGTCCGTGAATATAAAAAACATGTACAATGCATTCAGATCTTTTATTTGTCAACTATTGTATACTGTCTATGTTAAGTTATCAACCATGTCTCCTTTTTAATTCATGCAGCGATTCACTTACCCTTAAATTAGATTTTTTTTGTGTTATATAACATTGCGCTAACCCACCTGAGCTTGCCTTGACATTAATATCTATTGTCAAGAAGAACTTGTAGTATTTTTTATTTAATGAGTATTAAGATTATTTTAGTCCTTTTATATTTCAGAATAAAATATTATTTTTTAGATTTTTTGGAAATTCCCATGCAAAAATAAATACTTATCTATATTAGATATGAGACATTTCGTATCGGGACCTAATTCTGCACTTTCTTTAATCAGGTCAAATGAAAATATTTAAAATATGTTCTAGTCCAATACAAGGGCTAAAATCCGATATCACAATGTGCAACTGACTGCAACCCCAACTGCGTCAGTAGGGAGTGTGCCCAATAGTACGCAAGCATACGTATAATATTTTTTAACTAAACAAATCACTGCGGCACTAAACTTTGTTACCAAGTGTTTACATAATCATTAGAAACGTCGTTCATTTTGGAATTACTCCATTATCGTCAAGGTCATGGTTGAACAGCCATAAAAACTTCAACGATAGCAATTCTAACTTGTCCTACAAGAGCAACGACGCGAACTTTGTACTGAAAGCTGGTACCGACGTCTCTGAAAATCGATTTCTTTTATAAAATACGATAACACCACAGTCACTATGATGACTCCATGCAGTTAGCATTTTACAATACACTATTGTTTGTTTACTTTACAATATATATATTTCATAAATATGACGAAAATATCAAGCAATCGATGGATTAGTGAAGAAACAGCAGAAGAGGAAGAATTATTCAGTCACTGTCGAGAGATGGATTTAGTCTGTTACGCTATCACTAAACTTGTTTTAGAAGCTGACAATAAATGGAAAGACTGCGTTGGTAAAAAAAATAATCACTCATTATCAAATCGTAGTTATATTATGGAGCTAGTCAGTATTCAGGTACGTTCCTCCTTCCTTTATATGAAAGCTGATGCAAATGTAGCATGGCGCATTCAATAAAGTCCCTGTTTTCTTTGGTTTCTTCCCCAAAAAACGTTTATTTTTTCAGGTATTAGATCAAATAATAGAATATTTAACGAAAGTAGTAAAATCATTTTACAAATTAAACCCCAAATTAGCCAGATTAAAAAAAGATAATGGACTGCTAATAAGCAAACACGATCACATGTTTGATAGATTGTGCAACCGAAGGTTTATAATGTTACAAACCATATACAATCTTATAATGACCATATTGTCCACCTGTCTCCACAGAGAAGATTCCAGAAAGATGATTGAATCTTGTTTAAGGTAATTTTCGTTTGCTCAAATACTTAAGTAATTGTATTTTAGTTTATAAAATCTGTCAAAACATCTTATGTCTAATGAAAGTACATTATACATTTAGAATTTATATTTACCTAACTTTTTAATTTTATTTATAAGTATAAATTTATCAATTTTAATCAGAAACATAACGACTACTTACTTTTTATTAGATTTACCTGTAAAACTTAGTGTTATTATAAACTGTTCCCATTTAGATATTGACGTTTTCCACTTATTTTCTATTCTTTTTCGTAAAGCAGTGTAACTGAACGCCGCACTATACCCGGTTACCGGTGTGAGTAAATGAAAATAATAAATACATCTTAATATTTAGAGTAATTATTGGCATAAGTATTGAGTGGACATTGAAGACACAGCTGTCTAATTTACAGTCGTACGTTTGTGCCGTAGGGTACTTACTAATAGGCAATATTTGTTCCAGTCTAGTAGCCATTTATAATAACTTAATTGGGTTAAGTAACAAAATGTTTACATCTAAGTTCAACGTGTGCAGTAACACATATCCGAATACAATTAGTGAAACTAAACCGTTGACATTAACGAAAATTGTCCAAGTAAGTCTTTTAAAAAAATATTATTGTACTTTACTTATAATTTAGTACAAACTTCAATAAGTTTATTTATGACGTAAAAAGAGTTGTTTTATTTATTTTTCTCCGTTTCTGTTGCTTTCTCTCTTTTATTCCTACCTTGTTTGTTTTTAAACGAGCCGGCCCGTCGTGGCGCAACGGCACAACGTGTGACTATAAATGACAGGTTGTGGGTTCGATCTCCACTCGAGGAAATGAAATATTTAATATTTTCAAATTTAATATTTAATGTTTTAATTTCTTCGCTCTGGTAACGAGGCAAGTTCCGCCTCTCAACACGCAATGCGTCAAATTTGTCGGAAAATGAGGAACGGAGGTGGAACAGATTTTCTTAATACTAGGTACCCAAGTTCCCTCTGCCTACCCTGCCATGTTCGGCATACAATGTAAAGCTGAAAATAAGAATGATATTTTTTAAATGAAAAAAATATATCCCTATTTTATTCAAGACGACATTCTTTTTGTAACAATAGGTGCTAGCAAAAAGTCGCACGGAAATTAACTGTCAGCGTCTAATTAATTGTTTGGTGTTAATGTACAAACCCGATGATCACGTTGACAGCGCTTCTTGCTCCAGCAGTGCAGACAGCTTGGAGATATATCAGTACGTTCATGTTTTTTTTATAATTAGGTACTTTTTTTTGTCAAATTTAAATAAAAATAGGCCTGTCGTGGCGCAGCGGCACAAGAGTGTGACTGTAACCGACAGGTTCTGGGTTCGATCCCCAGTCGAGGAAATGAAATATTTAATATTTTCAATTTAAAATATTTAATGTTTCATTTCTTCGCTTTGGTAATAAGGCAAAAGCGCGGCGTTGAGTTCCGCCCCTCAACACGCAATGCCTCAAATTCGGCGGAAAGTGGGGAAAGGAAGTGGAACGGAGTGTCATAACACTAGGTTCCACTTCAGTTCCCTCTGCCTACTCTGCCTAGTGCGGGATACAGCGTGAAGCTGAGAGAGTGAGAGAGAGAAATAAAAATAATGCTACTTTTATAATACCACTAGGATACCATCGTGACGCAATCGAATAGCGTCTGACTTTCAACAATCATTATATATTTTTTTCACTTCTAACACTTTGGTAACTCACACTACGTAGTGTCTTCACGGAAAGCAGAGAACTCCATTGTTTTAGCATTAGGTTGTCTTATCTTGCAATATACAGGTTTATGAATTAAATTAGTAAGACAAACGTTACTGTTAAATAAAAAAAATATACATATTATAAAAAACTTAAATAATATCTCTCTCTAAATATAACAAAAAGAGTAGAAAAGTTATATACAATAATAGGAGTACAGCGATTATTGACAAACTTAAAATACGTAAAGAAACTAAGTACAATATAGTAAACTTGTCTATATATTATATCAAAAATGTATAAAATAGAGCATTTTTATAGAATATCAAAGTACTTACATAATATTATTTTAGTACGTTAACCAAGCATATAACCCCACCTACGTCGTCTGCATCTCGCCGTCATAGCTTGTCGAAGCGTCGACAAGCTTTTATCGATAATAAAAAAGCCAAAATGAAGCAAGCTCAAAGTCTCGTGGAACTAAAAAACGGACATAAAGTTACGGAAATGCTAAATCCGCAAAACTCAGATAGCGAAGTTCCTTACACTTCACTTTTGACTAACGAATGTGTGTTGGATAATGTCGTAAATAGTGACGGTAAGAATATTTCATATAATATGTAGGTACATATATATTTCAGCCAATTTTAAATACATCGTTGTCATTATTAAAAATAAATTTAATATTTTTAAAATTTCACGAGGCCCGTCGTGGCGCAGGGCACAAGCGTAATTGTGTTCCATCTCCTCTCGAGGAGAAGAAATATTTAATATTTTCAATACAAATATTTAATGTTTTCATTTATTCGTTTTGGTAAAAAGGGAAAGCGTTGAGTTTCGCCACTGAAAACGCATTGCCTTTAATTCATGGAAATTGTGGAATGGAACAGGATGTCTTATAACTAGGCTCCCGGGTATGGCATGCAGCTGAAAAAAAATATTTATTAAGTACGAGACTGTTGACATCGTGCCGCTAATATGATGCGTTTTGTTCATGATGAGTATGGATTATTTCTTGATATTCTTAGTTTGCCTTTGAATATAGATCTTAGTTTGCATCTGTAAAAAAATGTGTCTTGTATATTAGTAACACAAAAGTGGATAAAAAATTAATACATAATCCAAGGCTCTGTACTCAACATGACCCTGGAGAGGCAAATATAAAAAATATTTTTTTCGTTTTAAAATATATGTTTGATTTACTATCAGAAAACGTAAATGGAATACTTCAAAGTGAAGAAATATACATAGAAATTCTTTTGGACACCGTCGCTAATATGTCTCCGTTATTATTAGGAGCAAAGGGTGTTAAAAAGCTTAAATCAGGTAATTTCTTTTTATACGATCCCTAATAAATTAATTATTACAATATTTTAATATATTTATATATTGCTTTTTAATTTTTGTTATATCATTAATTTATTTATTATTATTTATTTTATTTTCAGGTAGAGTTCAAGCTAGTAAGAAATCTGCAAAGAAAGTGACAGAATATTATCAAAATTTGCTATGGGGTGATGTTGGTGGTTGTCTAGAACATCTAGTGCTGTGGTGGTCTTCTTTCCCTTTAGCTACACGGTATGTATAATATTTTATATTATAATCGCGATGTATCTGAATTTAAAATCTCCTGTGTTGGTTCGCGGAACTTAACGCTGCGCTTTAAATAAAAGTAATTTATCCATATCGAGTCGTGATTGAACAATTAATATACCACAATGACTTCTTAAATAATGTAAAATATAAATATTTAATATTAATTATTAATACAAATAATACCACTAACGCAGGTCACCAAGCACGAGTCAAAATCTAAGAGAATGGCTATTTGCTACTTTCAACGATAATAGTAAGTAACAATGGCAGTATCATTTTTTAACTACAGTCATACATAGTAGAGATAGAGTCCGCGAGGCGTAAGCTGAACTTTGCGTTTGTGTGAGTGTACACAGATAGAGTGTGACGACCTACAGAATCTTTAGATCGAGCTAGCCGCTGCCCAGTGCGGTCGCAGCCTTCTGGCATTATAATTGGTCTAACTCCTAAACTGCTTTCGGGCCCTTTATGAAACTTGGTATAGATTATCGGTATACCAAGATCTATTTGTAAAAAAAAAATAAAAAATAAACGGGTTCTTCTTTGAAAAAAAACAATTTAAAAACAAAAATCATTTTTTATAAAAAAAATGTTTTTTTGAACTTTCAAAAATGCTATTAGATAGTTCATTAAGTCGAGTACATATTTATTTAATTAGTTTTTAATTTTTAAAACTTAGTTTTTGCGTTTGAAATTATAAATACGCTTTAGTTAGTTAAGTCTTCAAATGTCCTACAACTTATTGACTATACATAATATTTCAAAAATATTGTATATCTAGCTTGAGCACATATATACCAATAACTTATTTAAACTTTACTTAAATCGGAAACATCAAAATTTTTTACCTGCCCGCTTGACGTGGGATGCCCCACTTTGTATATATTTAGTGGATTTTGGCCATTAAATGATATGAATGCAATAATAACTTTACTTAACTTTTTTCTTCTTTCAAAAGCTTTTGAGAAATTGTCATTCAGACATAAGATTTGAATTGATGTTTCTTTGTCAACTAAGTATAGTTTTATATTATTCATATACATATAACATATGTTTCGGTACACTCTATCGAATAGGAAGTTAAATTTGAAAATAAAATTAAATTAAGGCCTTTCGTGGTGCAGGGGCACTAGGCTGTGGCTCGAATGCCGTAGGTTGTGGGCTTGATCCCCACTCAAGGAAATTAAGTATTTAGTATGAACGGAGCTGAGTATATTCCTAAATTTCCTCTGCCTACCCTACCATGTCTCGAACACAGCGTTAAGCTGAGAAAACTTAACAGAAATATTAAACTGTAAGGTGTTTGTAATAGTCAAAATAAACGATATTGTTATTTACACAATAGATACTCCAGAGCTTGTGCTGTCTTCGTTAAGGATATTAGCAGATGCTTTAGGATGTCACGTTACTTCTACAGCGTGGGATAAGCATTTTGGGTAAATTCAACCACAGTACGGCCGACGAGCAGTGGACAACCTAAAGTTAGCTGCTTCCTAACCTCGTAGATTTATTCATAAGATCTTACAAACTTCATACTATGGCCGCCCACAACTCGTCGACCGCACTATATAATTTATTAATGTAGACAATGAATAAATAAATTCTTTATATTAATATGATTGATATATAAACATTTGCTATGTCTTATTTTTATTTTATTATAGAGCAACATTAACAACGAACTTGAAACGAGCGTCGTTACAGGATTATCCAGACCTTTTAGTGTATGTTACAGAAGTAAGCATTGTCAATTAAAATTGTTTATAAATATTAAATATTTATTAAAAATTAAATTAATTATTCTTATTAATAAATTTATTGCTGTGAAGACGATATTAAGGATCGAGTGTAATGATTGTAAATAGATTCATTGAGAGACTGTTTTGAAATGAAAATTATTAACGAACACACACAATACCTAATTTATAAATAACAAGACGTAGTCAGTAACATAAACGAACCATAATTAATATTATTTTCTAATCAATATGAATCATGATTGATCGTCAGGCAACAGTTTCTGGTGCCAATTTTGCAGTAATGCTCCAAGAATTAGTAACTCTCAACAACCACTGTGAAGTTACTTGGGATTACATATTAGGAGCGCCATTAGAAGACCTACCTATTGTGGAGCAAATACCTATATTGCATAGACTTGGTAAGTTTAGTTTATAAATAATGTGACACTTGCTAATTATAATACATATTTTTATTTCTTCGATGTTTCCTTAACACTTATCACTTTGGTATACTTAGTTATATATAGGGATATAATTTTTTATGTCATATA
Organism: Eueides isabella; assembly: GCA_019049475.1. Lineage (NCBI taxonomy): Eukaryota > Metazoa > Arthropoda > Insecta > Lepidoptera > Nymphalidae > Eueides > Eueides isabella. The sequence goes on along the minus strand of CM032389.1, from coordinate 8,393,206 downwards.
AAAGGGGCTGCCATGGCGTAGTGCGACAGCGTGTCATTGTAAAAGCGACAGTTGTGTGCCCGATTTCTATTCGGAGGAACATTTTTTTTCTATTTCCTTGGTGCGGTAAGAAGGTAGTATGTACTCATAGAAGTCTGTCGCAGACCACTCGGTGCACACGTGCCGGCTGTGGTGCGCGGGCGCGGCGCGCGCGCTGGCGGCGGCGTGGGCCGTGGACGACTTCGTGCGCGTGGCGCACTGCGACCTGCGCGCCTGCCTCGCCTGCCTCGCCGGCCTGCGCTTCGCGGACCACTCCGCCACCATCGACGCGGGTGAGGAAATATTTATGAGGCCCGCTCATTCATATTTATGTTGTTTACATTTAATAAATGCAAGAAACTTAATTTTAGACTACATTCTTATACTTTCTATTATGTTATATATTTCAGGTAAAATCGGTGTCCACGAAAATGTTTGCGCCAAAATGAGAGAAAAATTAGTATCAGAAGTAAAAGTTAATATTCAAAAATTAAAGGTATGTAGATAAATATAAAAAATCAGTATCATTTTTATAAAAATATCAATAAAATGAAAATTATAAATATTTTTTTTATAAATAAACAGTAAGTATTACTAATCAGATAAGCCTTCTCATACACCATTGTGTAGACTCCTTTTTTTTCGAGAAGTTATTAACTTACTAATTAGAAAACCACTAAAGACCTTCTGGTCTAATCAATTGAACAATGGGAGTTTTACTCCTTTTATTATATTTAAAATATAAACTTGAAATTCATAATATAACACATTAAACTAAACAAAGATACTATCTGAAAACTATGGTAAATAGAACGTGAAAAATTCTCAAACAATGTTTAAGACGCATTGGTAACACACTGAGAGTATGTAAAGTACTCTACGCTACTGCATACACGCTTTTAATGTTAAAAATATAATATTTTGAACCCATCCTTTTATTCAAAAAAAGCAACAAGCTTCATTTTTTGCGAGCATTTCATTTGTAAGGGGTGTCATAATTTATAATATCATCAATTTAGTAGATATATAATAACCTTGCACACTCAAAAGTCTTTTCATATTTTTTTTAAATTGCAAAATAAAAATTCTTGGACATTTTCTGAGAGACGTTTTAAAAGCATTCACCCTGTCTCATAAAAGAATAACGGATTCTACGCAATCGAGCATTTATCGCGCACTTAGTTTAAGCCTATTTCTAGTACTTATTTCTAGTACTTATTATGTAAGTACATCATCGGTAAATTTAATATTTTTTTACCACACATAAAATGTATTGAGATATAACGGTCAATATAATATTTCTTTTTTTCATTTTCTCTTAAAGAATGTTCAGGGTCTAACCTATAGATTGCCCGAATAGGTCGTTTCTACAGGACAAAGATATGTATGAATATCGGCTGCGTTACCCCTATGAAAATGCTATGAATGTAGCAAAATTAGACAACGCAAACCGTTTCCATATCAGTAATTGACCTGGTTTTACCTACAAAAACTGCTGAGCTTAGTCTATTCGCCAATCCATCAATATAATGTCCCCATTTTTCACAATTTTCGTGTTAGGTGTTCTGTAAATCATACATTTAGTTTTTTGGTATTCAATAGCAACGTATTAGCACTAAATCAGTGTGTACTATTTTTGAGAGAGCACGCATGCATGCATTTACATTGTTATATATTTTTTATCTTTTTTTTTTTTAAATTCCACGAAGTATGATCAGCAAACAATGCTATCTAATTGATTCTTCCAACTTATGATAAATCATTTATATATGTATGTTAAAAAGATAAAAAATCTCAGAAAAGACTCCTGTGGGACCCCTGTTCTGATTAATGATTTTTCTTCCTGTTAATATCAACCCTCTGAACCCAATTAATAGGGTTCAGAGGGTAATAAGTGATCAAAAGTTTCAGTGGACGTCCTCTTATGCCATAACGATAAGACTTCATGAGCAACGGTGAGCGCTGCACGCAATCAAATGCCTTGGACAAATCACAGAGCATTACACCAGCATCGGTAGTAGAAAGTACACTAGTAAAACCATACTGTTTATCATGAATGATAAATAGTATGGTTTTACATGACTCATATCCAATTAAAATACTATCCGTATTAATCTGTTAATATATTACAAAATGGAACACGTAATTGAGGTGAGGCTTTGTCAGGACGCCCTGGAGGACATAACGTGGGTGCTGTCGTCAGTGTGCGCCACGGCCAGCCTCGCGCACCTCACCATGATCTTCCCGAGCCACGCCGAGTGGCGGCGCATAGTGCGCGTTGATGTCACTCATTCCTTGTATGTACATGAATTTTTGAGTAAGTATTAACTACATTATATTTTACCTTCTTTTAGGATGTAGCCGGCAAAAGGTCCAAATTTCCTACAAAATTTTTGAAAACTTTAAATAATTCATTCGTCCGAGTGGAAATTCCGACTAATTATGTTATATGTTTATTGAAATTGATTTTAATTATAAGATGTTCGATGAGTAAACAAATTGGGCAAACTAAATGCAATCTATATACATATCTATCTAACTTATTTGTGTATATTTATTTTTCTCCTCGAGTTATCTTCACAAAAATTTCGCTCTTGGCTAATAAATAGTTAGTAATGCGAACCTAGTGTCGAGACACTCCAGTCTTTAATTTCCTTTTGGAGTCCTAAAGTTCCTTGGCATGTGGTGGGAACTTAACGCCACGCTTTGTCTTGCAAAGGGTGGGAAAATGAAGCAATTGTTTGCGTCGAGTAGAAAAGTTCTAAGTTTTAATATTGCTTAAACAATCAAATGCTGCTACATTGCTAAATTATATTTAGAAAATCTTTTAATTTCGAAAAAACCTTGAAAACTTAAATAAAAATCAACTTACATGATGAGAAAAAAGTCTAACTTTACGTCATAATTATTAGCGCCTAAAATTTTTAAATTTATTTACTAATTTAAAACATCTCAAATTCTCTTATTTGAGTGTTTGATCATGTTATTACTAATAAAAATAATTACCTTAGACAAGATGTTGCTACCAGTGATAAAGGCATCGCAAGACATTACAACATTAAATATGATCCTGCGGATAATGTGCGAGTCGTGGCTCCATCATATTTACGTCGCCAAAGTTAAATTTACGTAAGTTTTTATGTTATATTAAAACTTTTACGCTTTTATTAGTTGCCTCTTTATATGTCTATTTTTCAATTTAGATCAGCCATCATGGGTATATTCCATGGGCCTTGACGTTAGTATTTTTTTCCCCGCTATGACTGAAGCATATACAGAGTAAAAATAGTGTTAAGAAACTCCGTTCACATTGACATACTTCGGTTTGCTATTTTCCATTCACTTCTGGTTATATTTTGTGCTTTTGTGCTTTAGTGGAGGAACTGAACGTCGGGGTTGGTCTTTTTGCTATTTCCTCGAGTGGGGTCAAACCCGCAACCCTCTGCGCCACGACAAGCCTTAATTTTACTTTTAAACTGATCTTATGTAAAGACTTTTTTTAAGTTGTTTTAGGCGTCATTTTTAGTTGGCAATAATTTTTGGGTAGGTACTGATAGTCGGACCAGACTATTCATTCAAAGTTGGACATGATTAACCCGGCGTCATTGTGGTAGAAAAGAGTTACACGAACCTTGAGGTGGGTCAATATTACCCATATATTTAATGCATGGTAATTCCATTGTTATTAATATTTATTAGTAACCTGTGTTATTATTTAGTATTAGGGTATTTTGGTTTTAATAATAAAAAATAAATATAATAATTAAATAACCTTTTATTGAATTTAATCGACTTTTACATAAACTCACAAAAATAGGAACAAGATAAAGATCTCTTAGGTTTTCATGACAATACTACACTAATAACCAGTATTTTCTGTTACATTTGGCAGTTTTAAAAACCTAAATGTTATATTTTTGGAAAAAAATACAGTAAAGCTAATTAGAATCATCGTTATAAACGCAATCACCACTGAAAGATACGACGTGTTCAGGACAAATAAATTTATAGCAAGCTTGACAAGTATGTTTTGTTTTGCGATCCTTTTTTGCAGGACACACTTGGAATCTTTTGCGGGCATTGGGCATCTTTGAAGGTGGCTCTTCTAATGCTTCACCAACAGTTTCCCCGATTTTTTTTTGCGCATTTCTCGTGGCAAGCGATTCACATTCTGGTGGATTTTCAAATGATGACTAGACTAGAGCAAGACCTAAATTTTTCAAAAAAAGTGTCGCTTCTCGCTTGGTTTGTTATTATTTATGCGATATATTATAAGCCTATTAATTCCTGACATGTTCAACATGGCATAAAAAATTGTCAGGGGCCACCTTCTGGAGTTACGATACACATCATATGTGGCGCACAGCTTGTGCTAAATTGTGTTTATCTTACTTATTCTTTCGGAGAGCGGCATGTCGTCATCACTACTATCTGAACTATCATCCAAACATTCTTGCTCGGTATCACTTGGCTCACTGCGTACACTAACATGATCCTCTTCTTCCACATCATCATCACTATCAGGTAAGTCGTCCTCCGAATCAGACTTCTCTATAATCGCTCGAATACGTTGATTTTCTTTCTCCTTTTGGTTCATAATATTTTATAATAAGTACCTATTACAAAAAAAACTAAATGCAAAGCAAAAAGCAAAAAAAATGTTTACAATACACAAAGAATTAATAAACAACAGTCAAAATCGATTAGTTTAAAAAGGCGCATAATTGTTACGTCAATTGTGAGGATGGGTATTATTTACCTTTTTGAAAATTGCACTCTTGTAGCTCCTAGCGCAGTCGCCGCAGAACTGATTTTGCATCCAAAACGTTTAGAGTACACTATTAGCTGCAGCTACTGCAAAGAACGGCAACGTCGGGCACGTACTTACAAAGATATTTTAAATTAGAAACAAGCCGGGTAATTTTGACCCAACCTCAATGACGCCGGGTTAAAATAAAACGTTTTTTGTGTTAATAATTAATTGAGGATATTGTTACATAACGTAAATCTTTTCGATTATCATGTGGCATAAATTACAGGTAAAAATTTGTTGTTGTCATAAAAAAATAACGAAAATATATAGCTTTACATATTGATTTTGTACTAATTGCAGCAAAGACGCGGCCTTACAGCTCTTAGCTGATTTCAATGAAGTCAGGAATTGGTTGAACGAATGCAAACATCTGCAGGCCCCGGCTAAGAAGCAAATGTTGCAAAACGAAGTTCTTAGGTATGATCTTATTAAAGTTACGATTGTCATTTATATTATAAAATATAGGTTCAGGTTAAAACTCAAACCGAGAATCCTTTTAATATTTTCTTCTGAATTGCGATAATTTTTTTATGTTAAAGTCGATTTTTTTCCAAATTTAAGATAAGAAACAGATGATGCTATAAGGCTTCAAATTTTATTTACGTTATAATTCATGCGATTTTTTAAACGTTTTGGATATGGAAGTTGAGTCTAGTCTTTCATAGGGTGATCATTGCTTCTCAGTCACCAGTCAGAGGCCAAAGGCTAATATTTTGATAGAGACGCCTTTGCTTATGATATATTCATCACTTATACTATATAGTTATCTTTTTTGTTTGTTTATAAGTTTAACTGAAAGATAATTTACTATAGTAAATTAAAGTGAAATTGTATAATATTTTTGACAGACGGTGCGAGGGCGTGGGGCGTCTCCTGCTGCACGCGCCAGGAGACCTCATCTCCATGCAAGACTCCACCATGCAGTCCGCCAACATACGCAAGAATGGTAAATAATCATCTTTTATGTGCTATATTTACTTATGACATTTCCAAACACATTTATTTTCTTTGTAAAGATTTATAAATTAAAGTTTAACTTATATAATATAAACATATATTAACATTCATATATTATAGTGTATTGTCCAAACGCTTGTTAAAATTTTCCTTTTTAAATATTGTTTTAATAATTTATACAAAATTATTAAAACAATATTTAAATTTTTGAATGTAGCAGGATTTGAACCCGCGCCTCTTGAAAACTTATTTATCCAACACAAATAAGTTGTAACAAGCGTATAAAAATTTCGACGTAGCTTGATAAGAACGTATGGCTTAGTTGGTCAGAGCGCTTGGACGGTTTCCAAGAGGCGCGGGTTTAAATCCTGCTATGTTAATAATTTTTATACGCTTTTTAAATTTAATGTTAGTGTTTTCTGTCCTACGTGTGGAATAACACTAAATATAAAAGAAATGTATTCGTTAGTAAAATATTCGAAATAATTTTATAATTATCTTAATTCATTTTTTAATATTTTAAGAATGAAACATGTGACTGAATCATTACTTTAAGAATGAAAAAGTAATTTTCATGTCATAGTATAAAATAAACTACAGTTTCAGACAACGACACTCAAGAACAAATGATGCCGGCGGAGATGTACGTGCCGAACCAAAAACAATGGCTGACGTTACGCGCCAACGCCCTACGAGGGCCCGTCGCCTTCGCATTGTGCTGTATAGTTCTGCAGTGATTATTAAAGAATAAATTGACTAATTTTATGTTCATTGTAGTTTTCTTTTTGCTTCACGCAATTTCAACATTCACGCTATATCCTGCATATCCAATAGCAGAATAGACCCTGACCAAACTTTGAAATATTGAATTTAGTAATTTACTATTGAATTTAAAAACAAATTTAAATTTAAGTTTAGTATTTTCTGTCCTAAGTGTGGAATAACACTTTAAAACATAGTAAAAATTTTTACCGTTGTATGCTTGCTATGAAAAAAAAAGCCCATTCACTAGAATGTCGTATATAAAAAACCTGTTAGTTTTTTTTATTAATTGTGTTAGATAATAATTTGTGTCTCGTTTGCCGTCGATACCCTCTTAGAAAGTACTCAGCCACGTAGAGCTTGCAATTTCTTGGGGACAGAGCACCCTCTTCCCTCCTCACCCGATATCGCTTTAAAGGCCAATATGGCTTTGACAGCATTGACGTCAAAGTTAAAAAAAAGAGTGCCGTTTGTTTGGCAAAGGCTGTAACACTACTGGCTGTAACCATGAAAATATTTAAAACAATGCTGCTTATTAAAATTAGTGTTGGCCCAACTAGTTAAGTCCAATTTCAAATAAATAATCTAAATGGGCAACTTTCAGTATCACTTTGCACCAATGAGTGTTTTCAGTGACGATGTAGGTAAAGGAGCGAAACGTGGACGTTAAATATGTGTCTCATTAAAAGGCTCCGGATCACGCAGCGGGAATTGGAGAGAACAACGCTCGGTGTCTATTTCAGAACATCCGTAGGAGCACAAAAGTTACTACTTGCATTGCTCGGAGGATTGCTCACCAGAAGTGGCAGTGGGCAAGACGCATCACAAGGAGAATCGATCGCAGAAGCCGGTGGATGCGGACACCGTAGAATTAATCGGCGCGGGGATATTTTGGGGAGGTCGCTGGACGTCGAAATGTTGGTATGATGATGGTACGACGAACTAACATACGTATACGTTTGCATTAAAAATTGATTAGATTAACACCTTCTGTTACTTTTCGTACGACTGATTTATATTACAATAAAGGGACGCTACCAAAATCTTTCCCTAGGGCGCTGGTAGTACTAAAACCAGTACTGTCATTTGCGTATTTTAAAGTATTACTTATTAGTAATTACTTGTGTATAATAAAAGTATTATGAAAATAACCCATTTACCACCAAAATTAAACCAATAAAGTTATTTATGCGAAACTTTTATTTTACTATCATATTGACATGAAATAAACATAAACTCAAGAAAAAAATCAATAAATATTATTAGGGTCCATTATATCAGGGCGTACACAATTAAATACAGCGGCGTAATGTAGGTGAAAATTTTCCAAGCTTATTTTGTCTACACAATATTTTTTTAGACATTTTTTGCATTGCCAACGTACTCTTAAATGACATAAACCATCTTGAGATAATCTTGGTACCGACGAAGACGAAGGATCGATTCTTTAATTGTGTTTTCTGGCGCAAATATTACCTTGCGATAATGGAACGTCGAAACATAAGCTGATCCATGCTAACCAGTACACGTGTACGCGTACCTTATAACACACCATTACTTTACTAGTCCATGCGTATTTAATAACGCACCAGTCCCCCTTCACGCGTACCGAATAACGCCCGTTGCGTTACTAGTGCACCCATACCTAATAACAGTGCTGCACAGCATTACTAGTGCACGGGTATCTTATAATGCACCAGTACTAGTGCACTACTAGTGCATATTTGCTGTTATATATTATTTTTTTCGCTGTTTTATATATTTGTATTATTCTTTACTAATAACACGTTTCTTTTAGGCCAAGCATTGCTGCCATCTTAGTAGAAATAAATGGATTTCTTTTGACTTATTATATTATTACATTTACAGTCTGCCTTTGACAAATTGTGTAGCAAGGATCATAAATAAAAATATTTAACCCATTCGCAATTATACTTGAATATCATTTAATAAAAACTATAATCCTAATGAGAGCTCAAATTTGTTACACTAAAAATGTTTGATTGTCTGGGGGCACGGTAGTGCTCCCGCCAAGACGAACCAAGCGAAACGCAAGTGCACTACCTACCTTTTCTCGAAGTGTTTCGTCGTTTTTTTGAACCCTTATAGAGTTGGTGTCGGATGTAAGTTTAGTATACAATAAAAAAAAACCATAAACTTATAACTTTCGCCCCTCATCTCCTTAAATGGGGGGTTAATGTTTGTATGAGACTTCAATATGTTAGGGTACTTCATGAAGTGCTAGAAAGCCAAAATTTGGTATGTAAACAAAATTCTGTATACGAATGATATGTACTTACTTCAGAAAGCAAATATTCATATCACCTGCACAACTGTAGAGGAACGGCGAAACCATACATTTTTATTTTTACTCATATGTAGAATTTGCGAAGTTAGGGTGTGTAGATAGAAGCTTAGCTCTACATGAAGTTTGATATATTTTTCAAAGAGGAAACCTAATGTGGTCGTCTTGACCTGGAATGTTTTGGTGGGATTTTTTCATTTGGTAGTTTTTAGTATTTCTAGCATATTTTAGTATCAATTTTTCATTTCTTTTGCAAAAAATACATTGGGCACCAAAAGAAAAACCAAAAAAGATTGTGCGATTAACAAGAACACTAACGGACCAGACAAAAATTCTGCTAAGTGTTTTTTTAAACTTCTGTAGTCGATATATATCAACAAAAGAAATTAATATATTTTTTATTGCTTCTATTTAAACACTTGATTTTTCTTTTTAAGATATGAACAGATTCATATTATTTGTAATCACTTCTTATAAATGAATTAATATTTAAATCGATCTAATTTTTAAATTATTTTATAAGCTCAAGGTAAGGGGTAGAAATAAAAGTACATTATATATTAGATATTTATAAATGTATTTCATACATACCGTTAATGTATAATCTAACAGAGATTATAAACATGTCTAGATCATTCTGTGAAGGCTATTGCTATAGTATTTTATTAAGCTGTTTTCAAATTAGGCGAGTTAAAATTACACGAGATTTACGTTGGAGATGTCGGAGAATTTTATTAATACACTTTCCCACTACCAAATGTTTTTGAATACAAAAATCTTGTTCTAATATTTTTATATTTAGAATTTTTTTTTAATGGATTGGACCATTGGATTCTTAAAAAAAATAATATCATTTTTTTTTATATTTACATTGATGACATATTGATGTACAATCGAAAGACTTATTCATAAAAAAATATTTAGCCAAGGCATTGAGTTGAATTGAACTTTTAAGCATTCAATAAACCTTATTACTAGTTTCTGATGCCTTCAAAACGTCATAATATATTGTTGAAAAAGACTAACACTTCTATACATTAATTATATATATAAAAATAAATTGTCCACAGTTCATTTATTCAAAACAAAAATAGTTCAATGATTTTTGGCAAATATGAAATCTTCATCATCAGATTCGTTTCTGCGACATTTTTCTTTTAGCTTCTCATATTCATTTCGCTTAATGAGATCTTCTTTCAGCTTCTCCATGTCACTGAGGAGACTGCTTACTTGTATGTGCTCTAATTTGTTATCAGGTATGGAGTCCTTGTCACTGTCGAGGCCTGAGTCACTGCCGGAATTATCCTCCTCGAAATTTAATTCTTGTTCATTATCAGATTTTTCTCGAACACTTTCGTCGGAACTGTCCTCTTGAATGCCAATTCTGTATGCTTTGGGGGCATTGTCTTCGATTCTTTTTTGTTGTATGGAAACTTCTTTATCAGTATTGGGCGTCTTATCTTTGCCCTTTTGGCGATTTTTCTTTTTTCGTATGCTTTTAGCGATAATTCGTTTTTGGTGGTCAAGTTGTGGGAATAGTTCTGTAAAATTGTTTCATTTTAATATGTTGTATGTTAATGTTAGTAATTATTGTTAATATCATAATTTTGGACTTAAAATAAGAATAATATTTATTTATTATATCATAAATTTAAAAGTATTTATTATTTGTAACTATGGAATATAAAGTGCCACTACTGCTTTAATATCATACCATGTGCCGATGTAAGCGCGAGCTCCGCGGCGTTCATCTCCGCCTCTTGTATGGAGTGTCCACGCGCAGCTGCGAGGCGCGTGCCGCGGAAGTAAACCCCGACTGTATACACGCGAGTGTTTGTCGGGCCGAGGCATTCAATCACCCTGTACATAAAAAAAAACAAAAAACAATAAAAAAAAATAATATAAATTATATTACGCTTATAAATACTTTGATACATTAATAATTGAAGCGATGGACTTACTACAATAAATGACACAAAAGCAAACATACTTGTAAACAGGTATATCGGGCTCCCCGCCCTCCATGGACCTCAGCGTGAGGCAACATTGCTGCAGCTTAGACTTAGGGTCGTTCCAGTTCTGGTTCAGTATGAAGTCCTGAAGACGCGGGAAGAGACACGCGTTGCAGAACGCTTGGCAGTATTCTAGGTTCTGAAAGTGTTATCTTACAGTTAGGAAAGAAAAATACTTATTTTAGAAAGCGTATATGCCGCTAGAGATAAAGCGTGAATCTAAGGTAAGGTAAAAAAGCAAATAAAAAAATTTGACATAACGGTATTAAAAGCCCGCACCATTTTCAACTAAGGCCGTGGTCCGAAATGTGCTCACAGTCGTCACTATCCTGTGCTTACAGTGCTGACGGGTCGGAGCGTTAGCACCGTGAGCATTGATGTTATTTTGACGTTTAATATATCCAACACATCAATGTCACTTTCTTCGATTGCGAAAAATACTTGAATGCAAAAATTTTAACAAGCATTTTATAATCTTCATCGGCTACACATACTCCACTCATGTTTATATCAAAAAATGCTCTGTTAGTATATAGACAAGTTAAACATATTAATTTATCAAAGTCCGAATTATTAGTACTGCTAAAAACCGTTGGCGCGCTCACTAATATCGGACCGCACGTTAGCAGTGTAAGCGTCGTAAGCACTATTCGGACCATGGCTTAAGCTACGTCGAAATTCAACAGCAGCAGGGTAGGCAGAAGAGCCTGGGAAGTAAGTGTTAAGACACTTGGTTTTCCACCGTATTTTAAAGGCGTTGCGTTTTGAGTGACGAAACTCAACACCTCGGTGGTTTCAACATATAAACTAAAAATGTAAACGTATAATCCGTACCTTGTCAATATACAAAGCTCCCAAAAAAGCTTCAAGTAAATCAGCCCTATGCTTTTTCGTAGTGGGCTTCGCTTTAGGATTATTGTAAATGGCGTACGCCGACATGTTAAGATCATCGCATACCATTGCTTGCGTGCGATTATTTACTAGGGACGATCGTAGCAACTGTGAAAATAATTAAATAAAAAAAAATATTCAAGTTTCATTATTTCTAATTCAATCGGAAAGTTAAGAATAGGTCCTTTCTGTCTACCATACTGTTTGTAGAGGATATTTAAAGCTAAATACTAAATGGTAAATAGCTTCTATGACGTCATAAATTACAACTTAGAAAAATTAACCTCATCCTATTCATTTTATATTTTTATTTTATGATTATTATATTTTTACCACCATTATAATAAACAATTTAAATCAGACATGAACGAAATTAAATTGATTGTAATTATCAACCAAATTTGGCAAACTCTTAATATAAGCTAAAGTCCATGAAACAGTGGTAAAAGAACAAATTTTTAAGAAGATAAATCGGCGTCAAAGTAAAATGATTTTTAATAATATATATACTTGGCACCGGGTAGTCAGAGTGGACTTGGAAACTTAGTTGTAAGACACTACATTTTCAATAAAACACTTCCGTTCCCCACTTTCAGCTGATTTAAGTAGCCTAATTCAACAGCAAGAAAATTAAAATATTATATAATTAATTCCCCCAAATGGGAATCGAGCCCATATACAGCCATTGCATTTTCGTTGCTATAACGCAATATGTGAATATTTATACAGAAATATCATCATCAGATCCATACCGACAAGTGTCCCTCCTGGTGGTCGGGGAAGTGTCTATAAAGGCGATCAGACACAACCAGCTGTAGTACTGTATCTCCTAAAAATTCCAATCGTTGATTAGATCCGAGGGTTAAATGCGTAAAGCCCACGGAGCGGTCCGTAAACGCACGAGCTAAAAGTCTAATATGTTTGAATTTGACACCTGAAAGTAAATATTTAAAAATAAGGGCCAGGTCCGAATAGTGCTCATAGCGCTTACGACGCTAACACTGCTAACGTGCGGTCCGATATGAGTGAGCGCATCAACGTCTGTTAGCAGTACTAATAATTCGGACTTTGATAAGTTAATATGTTTAACTGGTCAAATTCTTAAGCACCTAACAGAGCATTTTTGATATAAATTTTAGTGGAGTACGTGGTGTAGCCGATGAAGATTATAAATTGCTTGTGAAAATGGTTGTATTCAAGCATTTCCGCATTTTTTGATTTTAATTCATTCTTTTTTTTATTTTAACGTTTTTTAACCATTTCATTTCATAGTACAAAAATATAATAGATAACGAAAATATTTTCTAAAAATAAATATAAAAATCGTACATTAATAATAATATTTAAAGACAAAAACAAACATACCAATAGACTCCTCAAACTCGGTTAGCTTCTGTAAAAATTCAAAGTTCTTTATATATTTTCTATCGCCAAGAGGTTCTTGGTCTTGTAGTGGGTGAGGACGCTCCTTTGTCCACACTTCAAGGAGATCAGCCTCGTGGTACCACAGTGCTAGCCCAAACACTCTGTCTGTAACCTGCAAAAGATAATATGTAGCTTAGATTGAGAAATACAAACATTCAAAGGTGGAACAAAACAGTGAGTTGCCTTGTTCATTTTTAATCACTAGTAAAGAAATCACTTCACTTATTCACTTACATAATCATAATAGCAAAATAGGCCGCGTTTAACTCAAGCCGAAATCAATGAAAGAAATGTCTTAATATTAGGTTCTTTTTGCTTTCAACTTATTTCATTTTCATGAAACAAGTTGAAAAATTGAATAAGTTCGTCCGTACCTGTACCCCGGCGTCCAGGAAGAGCGCGCCCATGAGCGCCTCGAAGCAGTTGGCCATGGCGTGGCGCATGACCACCTCGCGGCACAGGTCCGACCCGTGCGCGTACAGCATGTACTGCTCCAGGCCTATGTTCTGCAATTTAAACATTCATATTGTATATATAAATAAGGAAAAGAGGCCTGTCGTGACGGGGCACCAGAGTGTGGCTGTGCAGGCGACAGGTTGTGGGTACAATAAACAATATCTATTATTTTTAAATAACATAAAAATAAAATGTTGTTGAATGTTACTACAGTTTATTAGAAAGTAAAACTTTCAATATCGATCCGAGTGAGAATTGAACTCACGCACGCACTTGCACAAGCACACACACACACATATACACAAACAAAACCTAAAAAAAAATAAAAACAAAACCTACCTTAGCCAACTGTGCCAAATGTTGATTTTGCACAATGGAAGCTCTATAGGTGGCCAAGCCCCCCTCGGACAAGCCGGGGAACATGCGGAACAGGTGTATGCTGGATATGAACTCCACCACCGCGTCGCCGAGGAACTCGAGACGCTCGTTGTGCTTTATTTCCGACTCTGTTTCACTTATTTTACCGAAACGGGACATTATGTTGATTAGTGTTACTATACCTGGAAAATTAAATCGCATGTTGCTTTACAACACGTTTTAACTATAACTAACTAGTAAGTATTAAAAATTGTCTATTTTTTCTAAATTTCAATCTAGAACTATTTAAAATGTCGTCATTATCTAAATTTACATATCGTATTCAATTTACTAAATATAACACTTTTACGTGTGTCATAATAAAAATGTTCTGTCTCTATTGGAACTCTACGCCGCTTTTTGTCATCTTACTAGAGCGACAAAATGAAAATAATTCGTTCTCTCAAATAACTTTCACGTTTACAGACAGCTTACACTTTACTATTATAAATTTACATTGCTACACTAAAGTAATATTTTATTAAATCCAGTGACCTTTCATAACAACGAAGCAATCAAAACCTAGTAATTAAAAAAAAAAAAGTAAAAAATGTTACCCTTCTTCCTGGTATAATGTATCCGTCTGTCTCCATACTTGGGTTGTCTAATTCCACAGTTGGTCAAACTGTTCCGAGCGTGGTCGGGATTCGTACCAAAGTTCTCTCTATAGGAGGGATGTGTGAGCGCCGTTTGTAATAAAGCCCTTTGTTTGAATGTATAGCCGATTTTCTCTTCTAAACTGTCCAGGGACTTGTGGAAGCGTAGATGACGCACTAGCACTGGTATTAACATTGCGTGCTGGAATATTATGTAACAATAAATATTTTATTTAAAATTAATTCTAACCATATAATTTAACTGAAAACAAAACTCGATCGCTTGAACATTTTGTTATGAAGTACTGAATCGATCGTTATACTCCTTATAAATATCAAATTCAATGAAATAGAATTATCTAAATATAACTACTCAGTAAAATATTAATAGAGTTAAATATGAATACTATCAAGAGCTATACCGTCCTCTAATTGTTCGTCAATTATAAATTTTGATTGGGAATATCGTTACACAAAGGAAGCAATTCGGTAAATTTAATTATTTATGCTCTAGTAGCAGAATGAAGCTCGGCGTTTAGTTCCGCCTCTTATGCCATATCTGAAAAATTAGGCTGAAACGGTTAAACTAGCTTCAAACTAGCTTCCTTTCCCTGCTAAATGCAGATTATACCTTAAAGTTGAAAAAATGATATAACGCACCTGTACAACATCACACATAAGGCCCGTAGTATAAAATCCCTCCGACGAAATAGCAACAGTTACATCTCGTTTCATCTTACTTTGAGTCCTCATTTCCTGCAGGAGCGCCTCTTTCGCTGCAAGCTTTTGTCTTTCCATGGAAGACGGCTTCGCCATATTGGCTATTAGATGGCGATATTTAACATAGTAACGCCAAGCTTTTTGGTATCTGGAATTATTGTTTTTACTTGTATTATAGATGTTGATTATTTTTCATGTCATTGCGCTTTGTATACAAGAATAGGAAAATGATAATGTATATAAAGCTTCACGGTGTATTCCGCACGTGACAGGTTAGGCACAAGGTATTTATGAACCTAGTATCAACACATTCCATTCTATTCCTCAGTTTGCGCCGCATTTGAGGCATTACTTGCGCTTTTGCCTTTTCATGAAAAAATAAAAATATTATATCCACAATTTGTCTCATTAACATGCTGTGGCACAGTGGCTCAAGCGTGCTACACGCTTGAGCCACTGTGCCACAGCATGTAATACAACAGGTTTTTTTTAGCTTCACGCTGTATCCCGCACGAGGCATGGTAGGCAGAGGGAACCCGGGAACCTAGTGTTAAGACACTCCGTTCCACTTCCGTTCCCCACTTTACGCCGAATTTGAGGCATTGCGTGTCAAGTGGCGGAACTCAACGCCGCGCTTTGCTTTATTACCAGAGCAAAGAAATGAAACATTAAATATTTAAATTGAAAATATGAAATATTTCATTTCCTCGACTGGGTATCGAATCCAAAACCTGTCGGTTACAGACATACTATTGTGCCGCTGTGCCACGACAGGCCTCAACAGATAAATTTAGATACAATCATTTACATAATTTAAAACAAGGATATAATTAAGAATAACAAGAGTAAAAAAATATATAACTGAAAGATTATTGCAATAACTTACAGTAACTACTTAATTCAATATATAATGAGAATAGGTACAAAAATGTCACGTATTTACAAAAGTTTTACAGTTACTGTTACTGAACAAAATATAATTAGTAATATATAAAAATGATATACCTAGTAAAGAACTTATATAAAAATAAAAATAAGTTTCAACTCACTCAGGGTTGCCAGCGTAACTGAGCTGCGGGGGTCTAATGCCGAAGTGTACAATTTCCGGGTAGTAAGTGTTGACGTCCCTAGCGTCCTTCGGGTCCGGAGTGGGCGGAGTGCGGTCTATCTGATCCACGCGGACCGAACACGGCTTCTTGCCGGGATACGTCACTATCATGCCTGTGTTTCATCAAAACGAGAAAGAAAAAATCAATAATAAAACGGAAATTCTCAAAAAACTATTATAAATAGAGGTTTAAAGTTGAAGAATATTTTTTCATGTTACTCAATGCAACTCTAAGACTCTATGGAATCTGTATCGGTCGTGTGGCTGTTTAATTTTTCAGTTTTTTGTACTATTAAAGATATAAATATTTCTATACATTGTGTAAAATCAAATTTATATCTTTATAGTGTTGTTACAAATATACTTTAACGTACTGCTAGTTTAACATAGTTTCCTATTTTGAGATAATTTAGAAATCTTTTGCTTCTTTAGTTCACGCGGACCAAACACGGCATTTTTTCAGGATACGTTACTATTACGCCTGCATTATATAAAAAAATAGAAGAATCGAGTATAAACTAAAATTGAGTATTTCAAAAGACTTATTTAAATATTATCTTCTAATTAAATTAAATAAACAATAATTTAATTGTAATATAAAAATTAAATTCTAAATTATGATAATTTTTGATACTAATATTATAATAACCACACTTCATAACACATACAATTTTTGCGATTTTCACACATTTTACCGGAACTGTATCATCGGATTTATCGCGTACCTATATATAAATATACGAAAATGTTAAAATATTATACATATTTGGTAACCCGACGATTTAAATACTTTGTTAGTATTTACAGATATTTGTAAAACATTCTACCATAAAAAAATAATCATTGTTAATTTTATGACTAATCTGAAAGACGTTTATACTAAACTGATAATCATTAAAGTCATCAAAAATATATAAATTAAAAAACCTAAACACACCAAAATAATACGCAAAATATTTAAAGCTATCGACTACTATGAACTATAAGCGAACATTCTGGAAACTAATTTTGAAGACAGAAAGTATTTATACATTATTAGAAACCAAAATCAAGCAATGTTTAAAAGAATCCATATATCTAGTGGAGCATCAATGCCAATTTTTCACGTCGCTTGTAAGACAATTTTTAGTGTCCGATTTGAAAAACGTATGCATTTATTACTTGTTGCATTTAGAAGATGCGACACAAACATTGAAAAATATAAATGTAAAAAAAAAAGTTATATATGTAATGACCTTTAATCCTGTCGACAAATTTCTGCCAACTGTAATGATCCATGTCATGGAACTCCTCAAGACGCTCCGGAGGGATGAGATAGTCACTTTCATTTAACAAATATTTTAAAACTTCACACATTGATAGCACCTGTGGAGTATATAATTAATATTTTAAAAACGTAAACAAATTTTAACGAGTTACTCTTTAGTTATAATCTTTAGATCTTTGTAATTTCACAAAAAACTATATAAATAGAAAATTATAAATAAAAAAAACACCATATACAATTTTTTATCGTTTATGATTTATTCAAATAAATATACTAGCAAAAGTAAAAAAAAAGAGAATAAAAAACAAAACAAAATATAGATTAAAAATAATGATATATCATGTTCTAATGTCAACCAATTGTCCGTTACTATTAAACTAATAAATAAATTAATAAAATACCTCGCATCCTCCTTCAGGTAGATATCGTATGAAACGCGGCATAAAGTGGAACTGCGAACATGACTCCTCCGAACCTTTGCCTAGATCCAGATCTACTAATTCCATTAGTTCCTTAAAAAGATATTCCTCTGCAATACAATTATTTTATTACATTACTAAAAATGAATTTAATAATAAATTATCTCTTATTTACTTACAGACTAGCCTAATATATTTATAATTAAGAAAGTTGAATTTTTTTTAGCCTCACGCTTTTCCCGCGTATGGCATGGCAGAGGAAACTTGGTAACCTAATGTTATGACACTCCGTTCTATTCCTCACTTTCCGTCGAATTGCATGTTGACGCCGCACTTCATCTTTTTACCAAAGCGAAAGTTCGGCCACTCAACACGCAATGCCTCAAATTCAGTGAAAAGTGGGGAACGAAAGTGGAACAGAGTGTCTTAACACTAAGTTCCCAAGTTCCCTCTGTATACCCTGTCGGGTGCGGGATACAGCGTGAAGCTGACCATGACCAAAGCTTAAACTTATTTCTTCAATAAGAATATTTAATTTGAAAATATTAATTCTTTTATTTCTCAAATGAAAAGACATCGGGGATAGACCCCACAGCCTGCCACGTTTACAAATACACGCTTCTGTGGCACCCCAGAGGGACGCCATTATAAGTGGAAAAATATAACTTAAATTAAATGATAATCTATGTAAGCAAAAAAACTAATCACCGAATAGATCCAGCTCTTGTATAGTAAAATTCTGCGGTGGCGGTTCTTCCACGTATAATATCGTGTATTCAATGTTAAACCTGATGACTTTGCATTTAGGTAATTTTTTCAGTTTGTAATGGGAAAACATTGAAAATCCAGAAAAAAGGAACTCGTGCTCATCGTGCGCTATAATAGTTGGTGCTTTTATCAGGAAGTTAGTAGGCGGCGATACTGTTATACTGAAAAATATTTACATTTACAGTCATATTAAAACTAATATGGAAAGATAATTAAAATTGTAAACAAGTTATTTATTAAAAGGTAATAATTAAATAAATTTTCTGTCTAAATAGAATATGCAAATTTATGTGTAAAAACATTAAAATACACTGGATTTTAGTAAGCAAATGAAAATTTTAATATTTTTAAGTAAGTTTCGGTTTCGGCCGAAACTAAGAGCAAGGCCGAAAGTTAGTTTCGGTTTCGCCTAAAAAATCTGTTTCTGTCAGTCACTAAATAATATATCATTATAGAAACAGTTTTTTGACATGACTATTAGTTGAGTACTTATATAGGCCCCTAAGTAGTTTCAGCCCAGGGCCCGACAAATTCACGATCCGCCCCTGGTGATGGAAATTAACGCAGCGCTTTCTCCTTGCCACAAGTAGTATACACTAAAAGCAGTCATCAAACAACACAAGCTCACCAATAATGATATAATTGTCCAATGTTGCTTCTGTTGGGCACACACTTGGGGAAGGCCTGCTCGCCCGCGTACACGCCGTGGTGGATGCCGTGGCGGCGCGCGCGCGCGCTGCACCGGCACAGCGGCCCGCCGTTCATCTCACCGCTGTTGTTGAACCTGACAACGAGTATATTATACTTTTTACATTTTAATTTTAATTACGTTATAACTAGCGACCCGCCTGAGACCGATCACTTCAGTTACATTGTTTTATTTACTAAACCTCAATTAATAAAAAAATGTAGCAATTTATTTTTAAGGAAGGTTGCTAAAATATTATAGTGTACTGCCTATTAATTTGGTAAGTATAGACAAACAGACAAACAAACAAAAATATTAAAATCACTATTTTAGGCACATTGATAAAAATACAAGCACATTGATAAAAATATAGATTTAATAGATTTTCTACTCAGCTTTACGCTGTATCCCGCACATGGCTGGGTAGGCAGAGGGAACACGCTTGTGCCGCTGCGCCACGACAGGCCTCATTTAATTGAAAATATTAAATATTTCATTTAAATTGAAAACATTAAATATTTCATTTGCTCAAGTGGGAATCGAACCCACAACCCATCAATTACAGTTACGCACGGCACGTATGTGCCGCTGCGCCACGACAGGCCTCTATAGATTTTCCCCTATAAGTTTTTATAAATATATTGCCATCATCATTTAAGACGCGAGAATTTACATATAAGCAACAAATTTGACGCAGGCGAAGCTGAAAGTAAAAGCTTTTACTTATAAATAAAACTAAGCATAGCCTGACAAAAAATTAAATATTGTTTTTATCTTATAAATAAAGCTACATCCTGACTGACAAGAAGTTTATTAAATATCGGAGGTATGTGCTACACTAAAGTACAGGCCCCTCTCTTTTTCGAGACTAATGGTTTATGTTATACTGTCCCCCCGTACCAACCCGTAGGCTACTATGGGTCCAGTACTTTGGTCCCTGACTCCGGGTTTATCCCGGTAGCAGGGACCAAAGATAGGTCTGACCTTACCACTTACGTGGTAGTACTCCTTTGAGGTGAAGTCGCCCCGCGCATGGGCGAAAGCGGGCCATTGATCGCGTTACCTAATTTTCCAGACAGATTGGAATGCTCGCTCACTTCCCGCATGCAGTCCAGCACGCTTGCGACTCACTTCGCTGAGGATGCCAGAGACTGACAACTCACTTCCCGACGCGCGTCTCGCGGTCTAACTAAAGTACAGTAGAACGCGACGCTAATTATCATTTGATATTTGCAAGTTTGTGTGTATAACACAAAAACGTCCGCATATCGAACATTATGCACACGACTATAGCGGCCTGTCGTGGCGTAGCGGCACAAGCGTGTCTAACTACTTACCATAATTCCGGATGAAGGCGTCTCGGATGGCTCTGTTTCCTCTGCAGTTCCAACATGATTCGATCAGTATATCCTTGCAAACCTTCCTCGTCTAGGCTTTCATCACTTTCTGACGATGATGAACTCTTTTCTTCCCCTGTTACAGTTGAATTATATTGGATAATATATTTTAAATACTATAATTAAAGTTGTAGTTTTTAGTCGCTAATATAGTTGTAGTTTTTAGTCACCTACACTAAAAAAACTGTGGCTAATAAAGTCCTAATATTTCAACGACATCAGATAAACTTTACCTTTGTGGCTGCAAATTTTGGCTCTCTGAGTTTTTAATGGCGGCAGTTCGTCACCAACGGGTCTCGCGTGCCTACCTCTTTCTATGAGAGATTTAAAGAATTTTTCACATATTTTCTCTAGTTTTTTTGTCTGTTCAACACCTTCGCTATTTTCTACCTGAGAGTAATATAACTCCGCCGGAGAACTACGATACCACATTTTTGAAACCTGAAATAATTAAAGTAAATTAAAAATTTAAACTGCATATTATAAGGCTGTCAGAGCGCAGTGGCCAAGCGTGAGACTTTAAACGCGACAATTGTGGGTCTGATCTCCCTTCGGAGCATTAACTAATAAGTTAATTTTCTGGCTTTGGTTACAACACACGCTAGATAGAGTTCCGACACACGAAATATCTCAAAAAATTGGTACATAATTAAAAAAATATTTTAAAATATCCCATATACAGTGAAAACGTATGTATATGCACTTATAAATATTTAGAGGATGGTTCTCTTGGAAGGTTACCAAGAAGTGTGGGTAAAGAGTAAGTATTGTTAGCAAGATCTTACTTCTTCATCGTCTGAATTATGTTCTCTTGACCATTCCTCCATTTTCTTGATGAAATCCTCTGAAGTGCGACAGTAATTCTTTCTAAACGTCATAAATAAATAAAAATTAATACAAGGTATCATTCAATTCAAAGTGATAACAATTGCAAATAAATTCGTTAAAAAGTTTCAAAATACCATCATTAAGTAGAGGATATAGCATTGTTGTAGATCAATTACTAACTTTATATTTTATATTTTATATTTGATTATAAAAACATAAAATACTATTCTAAAAGTTAGAATATATATTCTATAAAATATAACTTGTTAAAATAATTTTATTGGCATTAATAAAGTGATCTTATTTTATTTTAACACCAATCCTATGAAGCAACATAAATGACTACACAGCTCCAAGATATATATCAAAACAGGTCAAAAGTTCATAATAAAAACTTCCTGTACATTTATATTATCAAGCTTAGTTATGTAAATAACATATTATTTTACCATAGTTAATGATAATTTACAACAAACAATACAAAGATTAATTTATTTAAAACAAGTGTTAATTGGATAGTGTTATAATTTATTATCTAAATAGATTTGCTATTTATAAAGGGTAGAAAGTTCTAGAATTAAAAAGTCTTGACAATGTACAAGATACTTTTCTTACTTGTGGTAACAATAGTGTCTACAAATTCCTTGACTAAATGGTCTAAAATTCCTGATTCTGTTACTGAATCGGAAACATGGGAATATCAAAATGTTGTATCATTTATTCTCAAAGCCAGCTGCCCAAGTGGATTTATCTTAAGAAATGAAGATTGTGTGAGAATTGTTCAAAAGCTACATAGTTCAAGGTTACACTAATATTTCATTAAGATTCTTTTTACCGTGAAATGTTTCCTCCATGACTAATTTAACAAAAAATGTATGTAAATAAATATTTTTGTAATTGTGTGTTATTTAATTATTTAGTAAGATTGACTATTAATAATTCAGAATTACTTGCACTCTTTTATAAGATTTGTATTTAATAATCTAAATCTGGTCAAAGAATTAGAAGTATTTTATGTAAAATATTGATTAAAAATGTGTTAATAAATAAATGCTCTATTGAAAAATGGTTGTCTTTTCACTTCATAGATAAATTGTGTTAGAATAATGAACATTAACAATAAGTGTTACAGACTTTTTATAATTTAAATTTTATATATAAATTATATATTTAAGATAAGCATAATTTTTGTGGAGTGTATCATGTTGGATTAATGTAATTGAAAGTCAATGTCATGTATCTACACATAAAATAAAATTGTAATCTAGTTTTAAGAGCAAACCAAATTTATGAAGCACATGGAGGTAATTATAGAATTTAGTGAACTTTTAAATAAGAAAATAATGCATAATTTTTTACTTAGATATCTATTTTTTTAACTTCTTAGGTACCTGTAATCATTTAATATTTTCTCTCTGTCCGTCAAAGGCTTTGATGTGGATGCAGTAGCTCGTGCTGATCTTGGTGATAATTCTCGCAATCGGCTACGAGATGTTTCTCTTCGATGTGAGGATTGATATCTGTCTGGACTTCTGTGTCCTTTTAAATCATATCGTCTATTACTTCGACTAATACTTCTATAATCTCTATATGAAGGACTTCTTTGTCTTTCATAATCATGTTTTCTATACTCTTCATATCTTTCTTTGGCATATTTTTCTCTCCTGTAATACTCTTCTTTTTCTTTGTATCGGTTCCTTGATGGACTTCGGCTGTGATGACTTTGATAACTTGGACTGTGACTTGATCTATATGATCTAGACGATTCCCGATCATATCTGCTACTTCTGTCATAACTTTGTTCTCTGTGAGGAGAATGTCGTGACTTAGACGAATCTCT
This sequence comes from Eueides isabella, assembly GCA_019049475.1. NCBI lineage: Eukaryota > Metazoa > Arthropoda > Insecta > Lepidoptera > Nymphalidae > Eueides > Eueides isabella. The sequence goes on along the minus strand of CM032389.1, from coordinate 8,369,519 downwards.
AGATCTACTGTAATGCCTTTCTTGTCCACTTGCACTAGTTCTACCATCTTTTCTATAGTAATAGTCTCCAGAAAAACTAGAACTTGGTTTTTCAGGAACCTTATAAGAAGACAATGAAGTTGAAGGTTTATCATAGTTGTGCCAATTTGAATCTGACTGATAATAATATGGAGATGGTTGAGAATAATTTTGAGATGTTGGTCCATATGGAGGTGGAACATTAACATTAGGTTGTAGATAAGGGGTCATCGGGGGAATTATATTGACCGATGAGGCTGTGGGTAAGTAAGAAGCCGGTAGTACGTCATGTTGAATTGGAGGCATAAAAGGTGGTGGCTGATTATACACAGACTGTGGTTGTTGATTAGGAATAACTGATGAGTTTACCGGAGGCGGTATACTGAAACGTGGTGGTGGTACACTAAAATCAACTGGAGGAATCGACATTTTGACGTCAAGAATAATTCAAAATTCAACTATATGATTTAATATTTACGACTCACAGAAACAATAACTATTTTATAATACTCTAGGTGATTGTCATACTGTTAAATGAATAAATTTTGTTCTGGCGATTCTGGATCGATGTTTTAGATAATATATAATAATCTAATAATATATAATAATCTCTTAATTTATCTATACTTTTATATACAATTAAATAACTTGCAAAGATACGGACATTCTTTAACCGAGTACAAATTTTTGACGTATCATATTATTAAATTAGAAAGTATACGGAATATGTAGACTTTAGGCCATTATAAGACATTTTGTATTTTATAGCATTATACATGCAGATGTCACTTTGAAGTTGTATATTTCAATTCGCGTAGTTTTGAAAATGTATAATAATTAATATAATAATAATATAATAAGATAAAATTATTTTTAAAATTATATTCACCACGAATAATTTGTTGTATAGTAAAAAAAAACCTGTTTCTCGCAAACCGTTCTTTATTGCTGTTATAATATGTAGGAAATATGAATGTATTCTGAAATTCGAGTACGTATGTGTTCTACAACTAGGCTTATTAATAAATATCGATATATCGATATTTTTAACTCAATATATCAATACAATATATGCAATATCGAAAATAATAAGCCGAATATTATGAGCGCGAGCTAACACTCTGTTAGAAGAGTCAACAACCACCGCCACGCCGACCCGTACCGCTTATCAGACAGATCAGAAGTGGACTCCGAAGTAGGAGGTTGCTGATGGACTTCGGTGGCACCGAATCGGTGCCCCCGACTGTCGAACCGATTCGTCTAACCGACATAGACGAAGTTAAGATCGTTTTGAAGGACCTTAATCCCAAAAAGGCCCCAAGGCCTGACAAAATTTCAATAGGGTCCTAGTTTCGCCACAATACGCAACATCTCGAAATTGGGCGAAAAATGGGTAACGAATATAAAACTCAACAGACATGCCCGTAGCTTCCCCCGTATAAATTTATGACTTTTAAGAACTTAAAAACTAAAATTTAAGCTAAATAAATAAAGTATTGTAATAAATATGTCGAAGTAAAACTATTTAAATCGGTTAATAAATAATCAAGATATGTCAATTTAAATTATTAAGTACGTTTGAATAACCATACTATATATCATCGGGAGAACCAACGTTCTTATCAACCGATCCAAAAAAGAGATCCAGATTTACTTGATTTTTTCATAATAATGGGACTCTCAACAAATTACATGACTCCTCCTCCTCCGCCTCCTGTGTAGACAGTACTTCTGACCTCACCCCTTTCCTTCTATCTATTAGTACGTCTGTCATTTACTACCTGATACTTTGTGCAGCTAAACTGAAAAAGGATTCAGAGAATTCATTTAGGAAAGCACTGATTTGAAAACCTCGTTAAAAGCGCCAGACGAGATCGATGACGCGGCCCATGACTACTAATCTACAAAAAGTTGCTGAGATTGCTTGTCTTAAAAAGACAACAAAAGGTTAGTTATCAAATTGTTCGGGTACCTCTTAAAATAAAACCTAAAGTACTAGAGAAGAGAAGAATTAAAGGAAATGGTGCTAAGGTGGTTGTAGAACTGATAAGACTGCAATTAATAAAGCTTTAATAGATCTAAATCATTCAATAGACATCATAAATAATGCCACAACACAAAATTAATTAGAAAATCTGACTACCACAAACAACGGAATACTCTCTGAAAATATACAAAGGTGTTAAATAGGCCACGGCAATAGGAAATGCTCCATTAATGCTCAAATATATTGGACAAAGACAAACAAAGAAAAAGCTTTAGCCGCGGTCGGGTCGGTATACTAAAATAAAACAATAAATTAGTGTTGGTTGGTTTATTGTTAGTAAATTAAATTGTGACAAACATTTATGATTTTTGCCCCACCAAGGCACTCTCCGTCTTTATATAGAACACCAAATTGCCCTTCAGTTAGGGCTCGCAATTTTTGTTGCAATATAATAGTCAATCCTTCAGAGTTATTCATAACTTGACAAGGTACTAGTGGCTTTGTATGCTGGAATCTAAATAAACAGGATAAAACATTATTGTCTTGTAATTCTAAAGGTTTGTTGTTAATCCAATGAGGTTTTTCTGTATTGCATATGTTATTCCATAAAGCTGGATGCTCAGTACCTGCTACCTGCAATAATCATTTTAAATTAAAAAAAAAAAACAGTCTCTTACAATATATTATTAAAATCACAAGGACCTTAAGGCAAATTGTCTACAACAGTATAAAAGTGATGATTGTGGATTTGCTAATAACTTGGCAGGAATTCATTACTTCATAATCTTCCTGTGGTAAACCCATAAGTAAAGTGTTGAGTTCTGCCACTCAACATGCCTCAAGAATTCTGCAGATGTGTCTCAATGGGAACAGAGTATCTTATCACTATGTTCCCAAGTCTGATAAAAAAATGGGTTGAAAATGAGGAATGTAATGTCTTGACGCTGGATTTCCTTTGCCTACATTGAAAATTTGATTAAACTAATAAAAACAATGGAAAACACACCACATAAATGTTATTAGATTCCAAATCTTTTTTAAATACAAAGTATGGATGTTTCCAATTGCATAGGCAGCACCTTTGTCCAACTGTCCATTTATGGATTCCAAAATGCTCCCCAACTACTTGGCCCGTGTCTATATCAATAAATTGTCCTTTCTTTATTTGAATGAACTAAAAATATATAAAAAAATATTTGAATTATTAAATAAGCAGGTTATTTTATCATATTCTTGCAATTAAAAATTCTATATATCATTTATAAGTTTCTAAATTATGTTAAATTGTCTATATTTATATTTAAAGATTTTATCATTTTATACCAATTTAAAATAAAGCTTACGAAAAGTTATAATGATTTAATGAAAACTTTTAATCTTTAGGGAATTTTTAAAAGTTAAAATTTCAAAGTTCCTTTATTCCCTCTCCCTAGGGCAGGCAGAACTTTGAAATTTTATGTCCATGTATCATCCACACTGTTTATAACATGCATTAAAAACTTACATCATCAATAAAGTTCTTAAACCTTTTTTTCCCTATGAAACAAATACCAGTGCTATCTCTTTTGTTAGCTACTTGAAGAAGTTCTTCTTTTTTTGCAATTTCTCTGACTTGACTTTTTAATAGATTTGCTATTGGAAACATACATTTTCTAAGAGAAAACTGTTTTACTTGAGATAAAAAGAATGTTTGATCCTTATGTTTATCTAAAGGTTGTAGCAATTTTGCACCTGGAAATATAATAATTAGTTGTTTTTATTAATGTCTTTAGGGTTCAGTATGTACACCTTGTCATGTCATGTCATAAAATAAATAAGCTTATTACCATCAGTGTCTTTGTAGTTTTCTAAAAAAGGCCCAAAGGAGGTATTAGCATAGTGACCGGTTGCTATAGCATCAACACCTAAATTGTTCCTGCAATGTTCAAAAAATCTATCAAATTTTATATATCTGTTGCACAAAATGTCAGGGTTTGGTGTGAGTCCTGTCTCATACTCCTTGATTAGGACAGTAAAAACATCATTCCAGTATTCCTTAATAAAGTGAACCCTATGCAAAGGAATATCAAGCTTACGGCATACAAACGATGCATCTTCAAAATCTCTTTCGTCTGAACAAAACCCCGACTCATAATTGCTGTCCCAATTTCGCATGAATACTCCTTCGACACAGTAGCCTAAAAAATATTATAATGTAATTATATACTTAAAACTATGAATGTTAGAACACATTTAAAAGAATTAAAAGAAAAACCACACCTGCCCTTTTCAGTAGCAATGCAGACACCGCACTATCTACTCCACCTGAAATACCTACAGCTATTCTCTTGAACATATTTTATTTATTATAAAACTTATTTACAAAAAAAGGCCAAATACATGTACATCATGTACGTTAATAGAAGTTAGCATATTCTTTTTTGTCTCATATGGTAAGGCAACATTTCCAGGTTTTACGTATATTATATAAGACATTCGGGATTTGGTTGTCAAGAAAGATGTAATGTGTCACTGTCAATTGTAACTCAGGCCGTGGTCCGTAATTAGCTCATATCGCTCACAGCACTCCAACGCTCGCTCCGTATTGAGCTTTTATTGCTAACAGCTGGCGTTGTGAATAGTATGACGTCACTTGTGACGTCACTGGCTAGTGCTTACAGTGCTGACGGGTCAGAACGTGAGCACCGTGTTTAATAAATCCCTCACGTCAATGTCACTATCGTCAATTTCCTCAATTGCGGAAAATACTTGAATACAACCATTTTCACAAGCAATTTATAATCTTCATCGGCTATAGCACATACTCCACTCATATTTATATCAAAAAATGCTCTATTAGGTACTTACGAATTTGACAAGTTAAACATATTAACTTGTCAAAGTCGTAACACGCTCACAAGTGGTCCGTATTATTAGTACAGCTAACAGACGTTGGCGCGCTCACTAATTTCGAACCGCCCGTTAACAGTGTAAGCATTGTGGGCAATGTGAATATAATTTGGACCACGGCCTCATTTTTGGAGGGTAGAGGTACTTCTAGACATTGCTTGTGAAAACGGTTGTATTCAAGAATTTTCCGCAATTGAGGAAATTGACGATAGTGACATTGACGTGAGGGATATATTAAACGTCAAATAAACGCCAAAATAACATCAACGCTCACGGTGCTCACGCTCCGACCCGTCAGCACTGGCTACGTTTCACTAAGCGTCCATAACGATCAAAACGCTCCTTTAGCCGTTCCACATATCGACCGCGGTCGTTGCGGTCGTCGCGAAAACGTCAATCATGACGTCATGACTAACGCTCACGCGACGCCCACGGTGAGCGTTAGGAAAATTAGTGGCACTTTCAAAACGAAACGCATCAAAATGTCTTCACAGGTAAATATAATTATATGAAACAAGCTTAAAAAATAATTACAGCTTATAATCAGTACAGTGATATACATTTTTCCTTGATTGCCGATAAGTTTTATTTAATGCGGAAAGACATATTTTAGTACATGTGATTTTTAATAATATTTTATCGTAGGATAAATTAATACACCACTAATTATCATTTTTTATTCAATATAAATCGATGTAATCAAATTCAATAATTAACAAATAATTATTTAAATTAATTTTTAAGGCTTACAGATATATATATATATATATATATATATATATATATATATATATATATATATATATATATATATATATATATATATATATATATATATACGCTCAAAACACACCAATGTCGCGCAAGCGAGCGTTACTGTCATAAATTCAAGTGGAACGCACTTGAATATATGACAGTAACGCTCACAGGTAAGTGGAACGCACCAACTGTGAGCACTAGCCAGTGACGTCATACTATTCACAACGCTAACTGAGAACGATAAAAGCTCAATACGGACCGAGCGTTGGCGCGCTGTGAGCGATGTGAGCTGATTACGGACCACGGCCCATATTCTTAATTTGCATTTAAGTCCCCAAATAAGTGATTTCTAAAACCATTGTCTGATTGTCTGTGCATTTGTACGCGCTTATCTCAGAAACGGCCAGACAGATTTAAACGAATTTTACTATTATATTTTGATACTTTTCCTCAACATTTGGTGTTTGTTTTATTTAAGTAAGTTATTAAATAAAAACAATTAAGTCAATTTAAAATATTCATTCCTAGGAAATTTTATTCATTTAGCTGAAATGTTAGTTTTCAATTTATAGATATTGTTGTATAAAAAGTTAAAATGTTATTAAATAAGAAAGTTCTTGACATAAGTAAAAAATAGAATAATTTAAACGGGCAAAGCCCCGTATGGGTCACTAGTTATAATATAAAATTTTCCTGGTTTTGTTTCTATTCACGCCAATGTTTTTTTATTCTGTCCAGTCTACCCGAAATAAATTTCTATGCTGTATTAACTACAGCTACACTGTATTTTATCTGTTCAATTTATACACAAAATGATTTGACAAGTTTTGCATTATAGGTTACTGTCGATTTGTGTTGTCATTGTTGCGGCTAACTAGCAGATTTTTTTGTGATTATTTCTGTAATTATTCTTCTAAAATGTCGAATATCAATTTGCAATGTTTATTAGGAATACAATGTGATGATTTTGTTATGATTGCCGCGGATCAAACAGCCGGCCATAGTATTATGGTGATGAAAGATGGTATATTTAAATTCGTAATAGATTCTCACTCTGTTTGCTTTTTTATATACTTATTAATAAATGTTATTTTGCAGACGAAGAAAAAATATATAAAATATCTGATAAATTGGTTATGGGTGTGATTGGCGACTCTGGTGATACTACACAATTTGCGGAATACATTGCGAAAAATATCCAGCTATATAAAATGCGAAACGGTTATGAACTAGGGCCTTCTGCTGCTTCAAACTTCACCCGAAAAAATCTTGCAGAGTATCTAAGAAGTAGTGTGAGTATAATGTTATGTATATATTTCGGACATATTAAATTATAAGCTGTATTTGAAACAATCATAATATTTACTTTTACAGTCTCCATATTTTGTTAATATCCTGATGGGAGGCTACGATAAGGAAAATGGTCCGGAACTATATTTTATGGACTATTTGGCATCTAGTATGAAAGTACCTTTTGCTGCCCATGGGTATGGTGGCTATTTAAGTTTGAGTATTATGGATCGCTATCATAAAAAAGGTAAATTCGTTATTCTCATATATTTTTTTTAATTTTGAGCAGCTGACTATCAAAACAAAGGTTGTGGGTCACTTGGTGAGAATGTAGCATTTTCTTACTTGTTGACTGTTGAGTTTCTCAATATGCAATCTCAGTTTCAGACCTATAGAAAATAATGCATTAATACTCTATTCTTACTAAGCGGTAAAGGGAGTCTGCTGAAAAAAGAAATAAAAAAATGATAATTTATATTGTTAAGTAATTAATAAGTAACTAACTTAAAAATATATATTTAAAGATGCAACAGAAGAAGAGGCATACAACATTCTGAAGAAATGTGTACAAGAAGTTCATAAGCGACTGTTTGTAAGTTTACCAAACTTCCAAGTAACAGTGGTTAACCGAGATGGAATTAAAGTACTGCCTGTAATCAACTCTGCATCCTTGAAGTGATTTTTTTGTATTTTAAGTATAAAATAAATAATTATGAAAGTTTATAATTTGTTGCATTTTTTAAGCATCCCATCAAATTAAAATAAGTTTTTGAAATTGATTTCAAATATGAGATATATTTAAAATTATAACGACTTTTTTTGTAAGCTTCCTTAGTATAAAGTTAAAGAATTCTTTAAATTACCAATTACGAAATAACTAGCGTGTCTCCTATAGGCTGCAAGTCCCTAAGTTATCTATGAAAATACCATTTTTACTTAATTAGTAAATTAATCATGTAGGTAACGCATGAGAAGCTGCATTCTTTTTTATTTTTTTATTTTTATGGAAAAGACGTTAAACGAGCGTACGGGTCACCTGATGGTAAGTGGTCACCGTCGCCCACGGCCCCGAGTAACTTCCTCTGGAGCTACGGGAGCGTTGCCGGCCTTTAAGGTGGATGGACACAAGTCATTACCCAATGCGAAACGGTGAACGTGGCCAAAGCCACTACTTAACGCCGGTCTTAAATGCCGGGGGTGGTATTAATCCGGTCGAGTCTGCCCTTGCGTGTTGCCATTACTGGCAACGTGACTCTACCGCGATGACGTGACACGCACTTTAGTCGCCTCTTACGACACCATCAGCATCAGGGTGATCCTATTCTAAGCCGGAATCACACGGCAAAAAGCAAGCTTATTTCTACTATATTAATCTATACAAATATTATAAAGCTGAAGAGTTTGTTCGCTTGAACGAGCTAATCTCAGGAGCTACTGGTTTGATTTGAAAAAAATCTCTTTGCTTTCTATGAAAAAAAAATTAAAAAGTTCGCGACAATATATGTCTATAATCTTTTAAACCTTAAAAGCTTTTTATGCTAACCAATTCTTTTAAAATAATGCTTTATTTGCGAAGGTGTATAAACAATTCTTATCCAAATAAATTCGTTATTTATCACAAGTATTTAATTTAAAACAATATTGCCCTTAACATCATTCGATTTAAAAAGCAGGATTTGAAACCGCGCCTCTTGAAAATCTCCCTATAGAGATAACACTTTAAAAAAATAGTAAAAATATTAAATAAAATAGCATTCTCTCTTGCCAAACGATAATTCTTACGAGTTTTCTTTGGGTAGTTTAGCTGTGGGTTCGAAAATTTGTAAAAATCTCCGTACAGAGATGCTAACAACATTAGTTGTAATAAACGTATAAGAATTTCAACATGCTGCTTGGTGAGAACGAATGGTTTAGTTGGTCAGAGCGCTGGAGGGATTTTCAAGAGGCGCGGGTTTAAATCCTGCTTCGTTCAAAAATTTTATACGTTTTTTAAATTTAAGTAATTGACACTTATTTGAAAACTGTCCGCCTAAACAGGTCAGCAGATCATTACAAGTAATGGTCAGCAAACGCAAAATTGTATCTAATACTGACAAAATTTGCTAAGATTTATCTATTGTCTCGTAGGTGTCATACAGCGAGCGTAATACCAGAAGGAATTTTTGTTTATAAAGAAAAGTGTAATCGCTTGCTATCAACAAATGCTGAAAAAAATGTTTTCTTTCATCTTATCTTACCTTTGACAGATTTTAAGCACTTAATTATGAATTTATGTATGAAAATGAACCATTTGTAATTTAAATAATATATGTTTTTGAATAATATCATTTTTACCATAATTAGGTATTCGGTATTCGGCCGAATACTGCATGCTATTCGGCCGAATACCGAATATTAAAAAAAGTAGCCGAATAGGCCGAATACCGAATAGTAGCCGAATATTCGTGGCATCTCTAATCTAAACCAGGATCATTAGAGTATATTTTTATGCTGTATACTTCTATTGACTCATAATTTTTAAACTATGTGCTAAATTAATTTCTGTCAAAGACAATTATTATATATATTAAATAACAAAAGTGACGAAAGTATTTATTTCGATAAGGATTCATTCCCAATAACATAAATATGCATTATAAGTATAATAATTATTTAAATGTTTTACGCAGGTACGATTCTGGTTGTATTTTGGCTTTCACGATAAACGAAAAGGAAAAAGATAAACTCATGCTATCGCGGACTCTTAGTGTGGAAATTATATGGCAAACAACCTCAACATATGTTGTTTCATATATCAGTAACGGTTCAGGCAGCGCAAGTTGACAAACTCCCAATTGGCGTAGTTCTTTCCGATCTCTTTAAAAAATACCGTGTATGCGTATACGTAGGGAAATTTTCGTAGTAGAGATCTGCGTTTAAAAATAAGTAAAATTGGTTAAGGTATTTTTAATATAAAGTATAAATATATTGATATAAAAATATTTTTCCAAGGCGAATGAAAAAACATAAAATTACAACAGGATACGAACCCGCGGCTCTTCGAAACCGTCAAGCTGCTTTGACCTCCGAATTATATGTTCTTACATTAGAAAGTCTGCCGTTACGTTTAAATTTTAATACCATTTCAAAAAATAAATTGTATTTATTTAATCACTCAAAAGGAGAAAGAGAGCCTTTTTTGTAAAGAGAAGTATTTTTTTTATTTACTTTACGTTGTATTGTTTATTTTACTTTACGCTCTTGATAAAGTAGGCAGAGGGAACCTGAACCTGTTACGATAGCTCCTTATTTTCTGCCGAATTTGCTATTGTGCGAAACTCAACGCGGCGTTTTGCCAAAGCGAGGTAATAAAAATATTAAATATCATATTTCCTTCAAGTGGAAATGGAATCCACAACCTGTCGCGTTTACAAAACAAAATTAAACTAAATCTGGATTTTAACTTTATTTTAAAATAAAATTTTGAGGAAATCAATTGAAAATGTCGTTTATTTGTGATTAATTAGTATTTCAAAATTACTTGTGATTAATTAGTGATTAATTAGTATTTCAAAATATTCTAACGTTGAGAACATCTGAAAAAAATACTTCCAGTTACTTAAAAAAAGTAACGTCGGCTTTGGCTAAAACCTTGTTTCAATCAGACACTTATAACTTATAGAAAGTAATATAAAATGTTTTAATAAAATCATCACTATGCTTAAACAATATTATACTTAACTCTTTGGTTTATCCTGTAACTAACGTATGTATTAAGTAAAAATGTAAGAAATAAAAGGCTTTTTATTTTATTTTTGTATTATTATCCTGTAAGGGAAAGGAAAGGAAAGAAAGAAAAGATTCAGTCTTCAAAGTATTTTCTCGCTGGCTGACCGCCCATAGCAGGGTAGGCAAGGGAAGTTGGGGACCTAATGTTAAGACACTGTCATTTTCCCCACTTTCCGCTAAATTTGAGGGATTGCGTGTTTAGTGGCGGAATTCAAAGCCACGCTTGTCCTGTTACAAGATTGAAGAAATGGAAATATTAAATATTTCATTTCACACGCTCGTGCCCCTGCGTCACGACAGGCCTAAGTGATTAAAAATAAAAATATTTATATATCTCCGAAATTGTTTGGGACTTATTAAATTAAATCAAATTTCCAAGTTTACGGAATAGTCTACAAGAAGCAGAACTGTTGAGAACATTAATTATTTACTAAAAATCAAGATTTTCTTTTTTTTTTCAACTTCACACTGTATCCCGCACGATGCAGGCCTCGACTAAAAATTAAGATGTTCCGCTAAAACCAACTAAATTGGCAATGCTGTTTTCACTATTCATTATTACTAGTTAAATATACACTTACAGACCAATAAAGTAAATGGGACTTAATAAAACAAATACTATGTGTATAAAGAGAATATATTTCTATGTACAATACAGATATGCAAAATAACATTATAATTATCCACCGGATTTACTCCTTTCAGGGCTGGATGCTGTTGGTGTGTCTTGGTTTTCAGATTGGGAATTATTTGCATTTTCATTGTCACCACCATTTTCTGCTTCATTGTCAGATTGATCTAAAATAAATAATTATTTCTATCAGATATAAAGTATAACATTACTAAAAAAAAGGTGGGCTCAATCTCCACTCGAAGAAATGAAATATTTAATATTTTCAATTTAAATATTTAATGTTTTCATTTCTTTGCTCTGGTATAAGGCTAAACGGCGTTGAGTCCGCCAATCAACACGCAATGCCTCAAATTCGGCGGAAAGTAGGGAACGGAAGTGGAACGGAGTGTCTTAATAATAGGTTCCCAAGATTCCTCTGCCTACCCTGCCCTGTGCGGGATACAACGTGAAGCTGAGTATGAGTATGAGTAGTGCCAAGAGTGGGGAAAAGAACGAAGTTCCCCACTTTCCACAGAATTTAAAGCATTGCATGTTTAGTGGTGGTACACAACTTCGCGCTTAGCCTTGTAAATATTAAATATTTCATTTCCTCCAGAGGGGACAAGCCAAGCTCTAGCTCTCAGCATGTCATTTACAATTGCACTATTCCTCATGCCGGAAGTTTTCTTGCTCTTGTAAAGTAGAGCACGCAATATTCAAGTAGAGAACAGAGAACACAGTGTCCTGACACATTTTTTTCTCTGCCTATCCTGCTATATTCAGTTTAAAGCATGAAGCTAAAAATACTCTCATTATAAGAAATGAGTAAGAAAAGATGGGTTACCTTTTTTATCCGTAGGCATGTCTTCAGTCCTATTTGCTACCTGGAAGTGATATTCCAGTTCATCAAAATCAAACACCTGGTCAGTCGGCAAAAGACATGGCAAATAAGCTGGGAATGTTGGTTTGCATGCTATCACTGTAAAATAAAATAATAACCATTTCTAGTATTATAATATGAATGAACATATAGATGGACATAGCAGGGGAAACTTGGGAACTTAGTGTTAAGACACTCCGTTCAGTCCCTACTTTCTGCAAAACTTGAGGCATTACGTGGTAAATGGCGGAGCTGAACGCAGCGCTTTGCCTTGTCACCAGAATGAAGGAACGAAAATATTAAATATTTAATTTCCTCGAGAGCGGATTGAACTCACTAATGTCGCGTTTACACGCTTGTGCCCTGCACCACAACAGGCCTCAATTGGTATTTTGAAATTATTGATCATAAAGGCACAGTATGACGGACACATATAGGATGACGTTTGTCTCATAATGAGAGTGAGTACATACATTTTTTTTACTCTAGTAGAAGAAGATTCTATTATAAAATATTTATACTTATAAAGTTTTGAAGTAATAACTATCTTATTAATCATATCATATCATAGCTTCTTGGCACTAGACTCAGAAATGACTTGGGCATTAGATGGTTGTGCCCCAACGTAAAAAGTTTTGTTACCCCACGCACTCCAACGTAAAAAAAATCTTATTCCCACGTACCCCAATGTAAAAATAGTTCTTCTATGGGCCGAGAACGCCCTATTTTAAGTTCCCTAATTTAGTGCACTACATAGTATAAGATAGGATATTAACTTGGTGTAATTACAATTTAACACTTACACGGAAAAACTTGATTATCCTCAGTATTAAAGAGATTGTGTGTTTCACTAGTCTTAGCAAGAAACTTTGTCAGTGCTTTTTCAATATCTCTCTTTTGATTTGCAGCTTTTTCTCTAATAGCTTCATATTCTGTGACTGGCTGCTTGTGAGTCTGTAGAGAAGGATTACAATGTATTAACACCATTTTACTGAATTCACACTAATGACAGGATGGACTCAAAATATTAATATAGTCTTAGATTTAAAACAATGTAAGAATAATAATTATTAAAATAAATGTCTATATTGTCCACCATATCAACAGAATATTGGACACCCTAGTGTCAATGTATGATAGAGACTCTAGTGGTATGAAATTAATGTTAAGATAATCTTTACCTCCCTGTTCGGCCAAATTAGAGATGTTGTATGATTAGAGACGGGCCTCAATTTAATAAAAACTAAATAAAAATAAATATTTAAGAAATAAATCAACTTCTTATCATTATATCTTTATTCTTTCAAACGATAATTATACCTGCAAATTCTAAGACGCTTTATAACTAGTTATGTTAAAATCCTTTGTTGCTAAAAATGGATAACTAAAAATCTAAATTATGTTAATATTTCACACTCACAGGTGTCCTTATATAAGCATGTGGATCTGGCAAGGGGGGTAAATGGAATGGTATATGCGGCGCAGGCTTAGCTTTAGAACCTGCAGACAGCATTGCTGGTGTTCGCGGTACTTGCGCTTGCTGTGGAGCCTGGATGACGTGCCTGTTTGGACGAGCTGCATACTGTTCTAGACCTTGGAGACTTATTCCTAATTGAAGAAGGATAAATAAAAGTAATTATGATAAATAAAATATAGAAATGTTAAAGAGTTCAATTTATCTAAGAAAATCAAAATAATTCTTCGAGTGAAAATTGAACCCATTTTACAATCAATATTTTTTTATTCAAAAGAAGGTACAAGCTTGATTTTTTTAAGTCAAACAATTAACCTTCGGTTCAATCTTTAGAGAAGGAATACGACGAATATGCTGCCTCAGATTTGTCGTCGAAGAACATCTGAGATAAACTGGCGTTAGAAACTCAGCAGGACATGTATTTCTTTTAATCAAATGTTTACATCATATTATTTACTACTTTTTACTTGAGGCTTCGCCTGCATAATAGAATGGAAATTTAAATTATTCTTTATTTAAATAGATTTTTGTAAGCACTTTTGAACCGTCAATGAAAATGGTAATTTACCACAAGCTTGGATTGCGGTTCTGCTGAGAAGAGCCGGCAAGGAACTCAACAGTTGACATTGTAACCTCATTCAATATTGAAAAGAGCTTTCAATATTGAATGAGGTTACAATGATATTATTTAATACAATAGTGACTATCTTGCATGAAATTCAAATGATCTTAATTAAATATTTTTTTATTAAACTGTTTCGGAATGTGTAATCCTTCATCTCAATGTAAATTGTAAAACGAAAAAATAGGTAATGTTGGCTGTTTTTACTAGAGCTAAACGCTAGTAAAAACAGCCAACATTAACTATTACAGAATAAGAATAAGCAAACTATTTAACTTTATAAATATAGATAAGTGACAATAATGAGTTTGAACCGCCTGGAGCGAGTATTTTATTTCTAGGCTTATTATGCTCGATTGTGATCGATATATATATAAAAAAAATATAGGGGACGTTTATTAATGAAGGAAGGCCAAAAATAGTGAAAGTGAAGTGAAAAATTTTTGTCTGTGCGTTTGTACACGCTATCCTCAAAAACGGCCAACCTGATTTAAATGCAGTTTTCATTTTATTTCGGCAACCTTCCTTCAACATTTAGTTTGTGAATTCATACAAACCAGTTAATAAACAAAAAAAAAATAAGTCAATTAACAATTTTTTTTTAATCAATTTAGCTAAAATGACAGTTTTCAATTCAATTATTTTCATTCAATGCATAGATATTGTTTAAAAAGTAATAATTTTATTAAAACAAGAAAGTAATTGAGATAAGTAAAATAAAATTTTGTATAATATTTACATATAGAAAGTAATTGAGATAAGTAAAATAACCTCTCTCAGCTTCATGCTGTATCCCGCACGAGGCAGGGTAGGCAGAGGGAACCCAGGAAACTAGTGTTAAGACACTCCGTTCCATTTCTGTTCCCCACTTTCCTGCCGAATTTGAAGCATTGCGTGTTGAGTGGCGGAACTCACTGCCGCGCTTTGCCTTATTACTAGAGCGAAGAAAATTAAACATTAAATATTTAAATTGAAAATATTAAATATTTCATTTCCTCGACTGGGGATCGAACCCAGAACCTGTCGGTTACAGTCACACTCTTGTGTCGCTGCGCCACGACAGGCTTCAATAACGTCTGTAATAACTTCTAAACATCTTTTCACACCTTTTAAATTAAGATATATAGAAAATTCTCCAACTTATGCGGGGATCCTATTGTAAAAAAAAGCACAAAAT
This sequence comes from Eueides isabella, assembly GCA_019049475.1. Lineage (NCBI taxonomy): Eukaryota > Metazoa > Arthropoda > Insecta > Lepidoptera > Nymphalidae > Eueides > Eueides isabella. The sequence goes on along the minus strand of CM032389.1, from coordinate 8,354,042 downwards.
ACATTGTCCCATAAAAGAATTACGGACTTAATTGAATTATAGGTACACTAAGTTTTAACTTATTTCTTTTTTTCTCCTATCATTTTTTTTTTGGGGCAAGACACGGCAAACGAGCCGTACGCTCGTCACCTGCTGATGGTAGTGATCACCGTCGCCCACGACCCCAAATAACTCCAGAGGAACTATAGGAGTGTTGCCGACCTTTAAGATGAATGGACACCAGGGCCCGGCATTACCCAATACGAAACGCAGTGGCTACAGTCATTACTTAACGCCGGTTTAACTGCCGGGGGGAGTAATGGTCCGGTCGAGGTTGGTCATATGAGGTCCCCACTGTTATTTGTATACAATGGTCAAGAGTACATGGGCTTTGACTGTTTTTATGTTAGGTGTTTAGAAATCATAAATTTTGGTTGTTTGCTATTCAATAGTCAATTATTAGAACTAAGCCAGTGTACTATTTTTGAGAAAGCACTCTTAACTCACACCCCCCGGTGCCAATCCACCTTAAAGGATGGCAACGATCCTGTAGCTCTTCTGGAGTTACTTGTGGCCGTGTGCAACTGTGATCACTTACCATCAGGTGCCCCATACGCTCCTTTGCTGTCTTTTCCATAAAAAAAATATACTTTTGTCTCCTTTTCATTTTATAAATCAACAAAGTATAATCAGCAAACAATACTATCTCACAGCTTTTTCCAAATAAACATGGTTAATTATTTATATATATTAAAAAGATAAAACAACTGTGGGACCCCCATATTAAATAATGAACTAGGTGGTTTCTTACCATTCATTTCAACCCTCTGAATCCTATTAGTTAAATAAGAGAAAAGAAGAGATTTTACAAAATTTCATTAGGTCAATAAAGACTTCCTATTCTATACAATGATTAAATATATTAGTGAGATAAGGAGCAACAGCATCTATTATATGACTAATTAACTTGACAGAAATATCCCATAGATCTGATATTTTTTTGATATCTAGGTTCTTAAAAGTTTTAATAATGGCACTAGATTTGATTGAATTTTAATTTAAAGTCCACATTACATTATAGATGCTCTCCTTAAGTAATGATTCAGTGAGAGTTGAAGGAGAAGCTATAAGGGTTTTAGTTGTAGAAAATGAAATATTAGCAAGGAATTTATAAAAATTCAAGCAACTTTTTGATCAGAGCTGGTTAGGATATTGTTAATTTTTTATATTAATTCAAAGTCACATAACAGTATGATTTTGATTTTCATGTCATCTTCCTTTTTACAATATGATATAACAACTGTGTGAGATATTTATAGGCTTAGTAGAATATACTTATGAAAGAATATAGTAGACTTAAGTAATATATGTTACTCAATATTGCCTCAATTATTAAATGTATTTACAATTTAAATATAAACATCCTAATATAAATAATACAATTAAAATTTTACTATAAGCTCAATAATTTATTAAATTATAAAAGGCAAAAGTAATAAATTATTATACGACCTGACAAGCAGTTTCAGTCTACAGTTAATACATAAATAAATTGTTGACTTACCCATATTCACTAAAGCCATTGAAATATCTCCAAGAACTGGTTCAACACGCCCAGATAATTCACAGAACCCTTTTGCAGAGTTACCTACTTCAGTTAAAACTACAAGAAAAAAGTTTATTATTAATTAAACGTGCATTTGCGTGCGTTGTTATTTTTTCAGCTTCAATATTTACTTACAACATTGCAATATTTCTGTGAGAGTTTCTAGTGACATTTTGTCAGTGGCATCAAATCCAGTCTCTAAAAGTACTGTTGAAACTGCTATATTTAATATTCGTCGTCTTGCATCACAAGAAAAATCAACCTTTTCAGTAACTTCTGACATATTTCTCCGATTTTGAGAATTTGATATTAATAATAAAGTCAAAGAGGTTTAATTTAAATAGTTATTTAATAACAATTATTTTGCCATTGTAAACATTACATGGGCACTTAAAGTTTTAACTTTGCTTTGCTTGCTACGAATGACATTTATAATTATTTCACTAAATAATAGACTAGACACTTCTAGGGATGTCGATGTTCATCGATGAATAACAAAAACATCGATGTTTAATAAATAAAATATCGGAACGTCAGTATATTTTTCTTCATCCGTCCAAAAAACGGCTCGAGAAACGAGAGCACAAACAAAATTGTATTAATATTCGATTTTAGTAATGCCGCAGACTCCTTTTAAAAACACCGATAGAGAATGATTTCATAAGAAATATTTTATTTGGTAAGTATATACAAATGTAATGTATGTAAAAATTATTAAACAATTAAATACAAATATTTCGTCGTTTGGCCAATATTCACCGCTACACTACAACCAATCTTGTCGAATATTGGTTGGTCTGTACAAAAAACTGCATAGAGTTGTTGAGTTTTATATAAAGTAATTATTAATATTGAAAACTGTATATTTTTAGTCAGGACATATTTATGTCCTGAAATTATTGCGAGTTTATCGAAGTTGTTAATAAGCCGTAAGTAGATCTAAAAAGGCTATATTCTAGATTCTGGCTACAATTAATCGCATCACTTATCAACAAAACTTTGGGTATGTACCTACAATAAATTTCTCGGTTTTGTGATTGTGACTACTTATCCCGCGACTTCTATTCAGAGTCGTGGCGCTGCGGCACAAGCGTGTGACTATTACTGACAGGTTGTGGATTCGATCCCCAATCGAGGAAATGAAATATTTAATATTTTCAATTTTAATATTTAATATTTTCATTTCTTCGCTCTGGTATAAGGTAAAACATGGCGTTGAGTTCCGCCACTCAACACGCAATGCCTCTAATTTGGCGGAAAGTGAGGAACGGAAGTGGAACGTCAACACTAGGTTCCCAAGTTCCCTCTGCCTACCCTGCCATGTGCGGCTTACAGCGTGATGCTGAGTAGAGTAGAGTAGAGTAGATTTCTATTCACCCCATTTTACCGGTACTCCGATTAGTGTGTGAGATTCTAATTATTTTTATACTACTGTATAAGAATATACAAAAAATGTCATTCGAATTTTTTAAATGTCATATAACATTTCACTTACGTCTACGTCGTGTCTACAAAGAAGTGCATTTTCTCTTTATATCTCCTCTTTATAAAAGATAATTTAAATTATAATAAACCGTGGATAACATTGTGCTAAATTAATATTCGTAACTTTACTTTATAATATAGTAATTATTAGAAGATTTCTAATTGGTAAGTTGATGTATAAATGTTAAGGGTTTAATTTACTCTAATTATTAGCTATTATTAATTATAAAACATTTTTAGGTATCCCTGATTTAACAACATCACGGAAAATGGTGAGACTGTACTCTTTATCTGTCCTTTATAAGGGCGTTAATAACGCTACAGTTTTAAAGGCATCGTACGACCTGCAAAGCTTTAGCTTTTTTCAAAAAGCATCTGTACAGGAATTTATGACTTTTGTTAGTAAGACAATGGTAGAAAGAACCCAACCAGCTTCAAGACAATCCGTCAAAGAAGGAGAATATATGCTACAAGTGTATGTAAGAGCTGACAATCTAGCAGGTGTTTTGATTTCTGATCATGAATACCCTAATAGAGTGGCACATACTTTGATTACAAAAATTTTGGATGAATTTTCTGCAAAGATACCTCCTAATAATTGGCCTACATCAGATGAATCTTCAATAGACTTTCCAATTTTGCCTCAATATTTAGCTAAATATCAAAATCCTAAGGAAGCAGATGCATTGACAAAGATTCAGAATGACTTGGATGAAACTAAAATTATTTTACATGATACTATAAAAGCAGTGTTAGATAGAGGTGAAAAGCTGGATGATTTGGTAGCAAAGTCAGATAGCCTCTCCATGCATAGTAAAGCTTTTTATAAGACTGCTCGCAAAACAAATAGCTGTTGTAATTTTTAAACTTAAACTTGGCCACAGAAATATTATATGTTTACATTTTCATACATTGAATTTGGATATATTATTAATCAAAGTTGTTTAAAGTGTTATAAGCTTTTGCTGTGTAAAGTATTAATGTTGGAAATGTATTCTGAATTTTATATAGTAGTAGTGCAGTGTGTTATGATGTTTGAGAAAACAGGCAGTTAATATTGTTTTATTTACATTTTAGAAAAATTATAATAATGTTGATTTGTTATTCTTAAGCAACATGCATAATACAAACAATAAAAGGTGCCCTATCCTGTACTAGGCAAAGAGCAGATTTGAGTTTCATCACTCGACATACAAAACCTCATATTGGGTAGAATTACGGGAATGGAATGGAGTGCCTTAACACTATGTTCCTAAGTTCCCTCTGCCAACCCTGCCATTTGCATTATACTATGTGAAGCTGAAAAAATAATAGTAAAAGTGCAATGGCACAAGCGTCTTTGACTATAAATAAGATGCGTTTGTGAAACGTGATTCAGCTACTCATATTTAATTAGATCTGTGTCTATATGACGAATAGTAAAAATATGTATTGTATACACTGTTTGCAGTGAACTTCAGAATTATCATAACATATTGCCTATATTGTATCTGTAACATCATTTTTATAATATATAAGTGTGATATAACTTAAGGCAATACCGCATAGTGTATTGAGTAATTAAAGTTTAAAGTTAATGATAGGCATATAGCATACTTACAATAGATTCCATTAGATGTTTAGGTTGAATTAGAAAGTTAAAACAATTGTTGATTTTTATACTAAAAGGGTGGATATTATGATAATATTTTCATATATGTATTATAACTACTTCCAACAAAATAACTTACTTAATACTTGGTATTTTTGTTGTACCAACTGAAATAATACAGTGATTGGGATATGTAGTGGTAAAACATTTTTTGTACTGTAAAATTTAAATTAGTTTTTAATTAAATATTAAATGAGAAGTTAAATAAGGTCATTTCGTAGCTATGACGAATGGTTATCAAACTAACAACAGATGCTGTGGGACAACAGTAGTTCAATTACCATTTGGAGGAACAAATTATTTTGATATTGTTCCTCTGGAATAAAGCATAGGGTTGAATTTTGCTACTTAACATGCAAAGTTTTAAAATAGCTCTCTTAACTCTCATATTGGCTCCAGACCCTGATGATGTGTGACCCTAATACAGTGATTTTCAGTTTATTTATTTATTTTGGCTTTATCTGGCTGGTTCAGTTAAACCGATAAATAGTAGAATGTTTTGATCTGAACACAGATATTATTGAATACCATACCAAATATTATTGAATATAAAAATAATACAATTATTTTATTCAGTAATGTTATAATAAAATATAATTCTATAAGTATAATATATTTAAAAACATTACATTTATCAGAATGTGTTTTAGCTGAGTTTGAGATTTCTTATTAAATGAGAAGAATATAATTTCTTATTTTTTTTATCAAATGTTTATAAAGTTGAATTTGTATACCAGAAAATAATATAAATTTTATTTATCAATAATACCCATTTGATAATGTATCAAACAACTAATTATTTTAAATGTAATTATTGTAAAGTAAATATTTGATCTAACGATCAAAATAAGCTTTTGATCGTTAGATCAAATGCTTAGCATTCACGAGTTATTTTTGTCATCACACATTAAGGGCAGTGGAGGGGGTTGACGAAAAGTGGTTTTGAATAATTGGAATAGAATTTTGTAACATTTATATAGAAGTATAATATCTAAATATTAAAATGTTAAATTTGAACAAATATCATTTCTAAATTCCTATTTTTTTTATAATTTCTTGGCACATTTGTGGTGTAAAATCATGAAATTTGTGGGAGTGAGATAATTTCTACGAGAGATGATTAAACAAAATTACGACAAATTGTAAAACTAATGTAATGGTAGGTGGAATAATAAAATATATAAATTAATTTGCAAATAACTGATATTATACAATTAGTTATTTCATTTTGACATTGTAATTGTTGTTATACAATTAGTTATATCATTGTATCACTAAACTGAGATTATTTTAATTTATATTATTATAAAGTATATTGTTATGAAGATTTAAAATATTTCATCATTGCATTTTCATAATAATGAATATCCATGATCATAAAAGTTGTTTTTTTTTAATTGTCTGAATAGTTTATTACAATTTTTCACTTTTTCTTTATAGGGTTGTTATCGACGTATTCCTTGTTAATCTTAATAAATGAAAAATAAAGTCTTGTGTTATGTGGTACTTAAATGGTACAAGTTTCAATAAACTTGCTTTTGGAACTTTACTTTTCAAATATGTTGGATGTGGATTCTGTCCAATTACAAGAAATTATTTATCTATAATATAGGCTTTTGTCATAAAAGTGAAGCTGTAGAAATTTGTGTGATAAAAGCTATTACATTACTAGACTTTATATTGATTGTTAGACAGATAATTATTTTATGGTATTGTCGACTAGTCAACAATCAGCTTCATAAAAAATCATCAAATCCAAAATATTCTTTATTCAGTTAGTGCCAGCTACCATCGGCTTGGAAGGTATTTCTGCTGAGAACAGCTACAAGAAACAAGTGTTCCTTTTAAAATATAATACAATAAATGTATAAGAGTAATTCCCTTACCAAATGAACATTACCAGCATTTAATCCCACGCACTATTATCATGAATTACTAGACATGATAACAATACCATACATTTTTACATTTCGACATGTATAAAATATTTTAATATTTTTCATTAATTTTATTTGTTTATATAATGTAAAATAAATATAATTTTATGTCATCACAATGTAAAATTTTTACAAAATGAATGAAGTTTTAGTTTAATTTTTAATTTATATTACTTGAACGTAGACTTAAATAAATGAAGACATTTTATTTTCATTTTCGATCTGCATCTATAAAATACGGAATTGAATATACTGAAATAAATTTGTTGGAGTGACATTTTGATTGTAAAATGCATTTACTTATAAAATAGAGGTAATTGAATACATACATTTATAAATAATGTCTGTTTAATATTTTAGTTTATAATTTGTGATAGTAAATTGTTTCCAAAATGTGAATATTTGTTACACAATAGGTATGTCCTTGCACAAGTTGTATACAAACAAATGAATGCTATAATTACGTGTTATGTTCATGTAGATTGGCTAGATGTAGTGTTGGTAATAAATAATAATGGTAAAAATAAGTTAAATTTGTGAACTGACTGTAAACTTTAGTTTTAAAATATATGGTTCTTTCATATTTGAATATCTTTTAATTATATATTATTTTCGTTAAAAAAAAACAGTTACTTGATGCCTCGTATGTTATATATAGAGAAAGATTAGGAACTCCTGTGACCAGTGTCGGTTTTAGTACTACCAGCGACCAATAATCAAATTATAATTAAAGTAATTAAAATTAAGTATATGTATAAAATAATTAGCTTCCTAAGTGAGTACCAACAGAATTAAATCCCACACACTCTTATCTTGATAAAAGTCATGAATTGAATGATAGACTACCCAATAATATATTTTTAACTTTCACTTTTAATTGTTGAAGTGGCAAATCTAAAATCACATGTAATTTTTTAATATCCATACTTGTATCATGTCTTATAAAAGATTTACTAACTTTTTGAAGAGGAAAACTAAGAGTGCTCAGGTTGTTTTTACATCTTGTATTAATATCATGTTTATGACTGTTCTTAAAGTAATTGTGAATATTTTTGCGATCAAATAATATATTGATATATATCTATATATATATATATATATATATATATATATATATATATATATATATATAAATATATATATATATATATATATATAAATATATATATATATATATATATATATATATATATATATATATATATATATATATATATATATATATATATATCGATCCCCAGTCGAGGAAATGAAATATTTAATTCTCTCTGCCTACCTTGCCTCGTGCGGGATACAGCGTGAAGCTGAAAAAAAAAGAAAAAAATATATATATATATATATACTGCGATGCAAACGTAAGAATGCCCGTTTTATTAAAACTTCTAAGGAATTCCCAAGCTGTAAATGGCCCGAACTGTTCTTTTTTGAATTAAAATTAAACATAGATTCAATATCTGCACTATGCCCCAATGTAATATTCCATAGCACAAAACGCTATAAAAATACATAGAGTACACTACCCAAGCAGTATATGCAACATCCGTAACCTGCCTTACTTTTTTAACGCGTAAGCAGCCAAGCTCAGTCTGTTCGTAAAAGAAGACAGATAGGGGCCACATTCTCATTAGTCCCCAGAATACTGCGGTGTCAATAAAAATGAGAATTTTACTATCAGATCTTAAAAGTTAAACTTCTGTTTCTTAACGTTTAGTGTAGTAAATTTATATTACATTTAGTTTTCTGGGCGTTAAATGCTATTTTTTTCTAGTTTAATAACATTGAATAAAATTCATTGAGATATAAATTAAACATATATATGACTCACACACTCACTCACTTAGCTTCACACTGTGTCTCGCACATGGCAGGGTAGCCACAGGAATCTTGGGAACCTAGTGATGAGAATCTCCGTTCCATTTCCATTCCTCACTTTCCGCCGAATTTGAGGCATAGCGTGTGGAGTGCTGGGATGAAGACTTACTGAGATGATTATATTATTGTGAGTTTTTTGAAGCGTCTATTTTCAATATTTTCTTTTAAATGTTTTCTTGAAACAAATTTAGCTTAATATTAACGACTGGCCTCTATATAATTAATCTTGTAGGTAGATAATTTTAGAAGAGGAAAATCTGTACTAGCTTCTTAAACGCGGCCCATCCAAGCTAACATAGCTGCACTGTTTGTCCCATGTCAACAACTTCGAGGGTAGGGTTCCCATTACTAACTGGAGCAGAACATTCAACATAGCTTTTATTTTATCCATGTTTATTTTAAGATCTTCAAGCATTGTGACCATTTCCCATGATCCTAACCAGTAGTGCTATGTAATTTATCGGCAAAACCAAGATGTGAAGAGTATGCGTCATTTATTTTGATTTTCTATTCTTTCCAACGTCATAGTGTACAATTTTAAAGAAATCACGTCTGCCTTCCTCATACCTAGTTGCAGTTGGATAAGATGAGAGCTCTGGTTCTGTAATCGGATCGACATTGGCACTTTCGTACAGAAAATTTCTGTAGGTAGTAGTTCCATTATTAATCACCGCCTTTTTGGTTTTTATTATTTTTTTGCTTTTTAGTTGTTTAGGAGCCATAACAATGATGTACTGGCTGACATCCACTTTATTTTCTGTTTAGTGTCAGGTAAGCTTGGATCTGGGATCTTGGAACCGTTCAACTGCCTAAATTCCCCAAAATTTCGTGACTTTTCCAATTTCGTTAATAACTCAGTAATTTTAATGATTAGCCAATTATTATTATCTTTTGAGTCCTGTGACATTATTAGACGTCTTCCTTCCATGAGTTAGAGTTTCTTTAATAATATATGGTAGGACTTAAAATATCTGCATAGTATTCACCGTTTTGATGTTAAGATCGTCTATATCTAAAGAGGCCGGTAGCGGTTCATAGCGGTTTTAAAGTATTGAATTCGGTTGAAGTTTTGGTCGGAGCGTAATTTTATCAATCGAAACCTTTCGAATGATGACGTTAATATTCAATCTGCCTTATACAAGTCAATGATCAGTCTCTTTTTTAGCGGCATTGTGGGGTATTGCCCTACCTTAAAAGTACCAAATACTAAGATAAATTATTATAACTTTTTTTTTGTTCGTATTTCATATTAACATAATTCTTTGCTCGAATATAGATTTAGACTTATAGTACTTAGAGTATAGATTTCATGACGAAGCGTCATCACGTGAAGCGATGGGTTTAATAATAATATCTATGATACACAGGGGAATCCGTGTACCATAGCTTGCAATATGGACTATATTAAAAAAAAGAAGAGTTGATAAACAAGTTATAATAATATATTAAGAACCTCACTGTCCTAAATAGGTCACAAAATTCAATCGCTACTCGTAGTTTCATAGCAACAGGTTGATCAACAAATATCAATGTTAGTATTCCTTCTGATATTGCACAAATCAGAGAACCAATGAAACAAGTTGTTTTAGACATATAATTGCTTAAAAAAGTATGTTCCATGGCAAAATCTTTACCTATAAAAAGAGTAATTTTTAAATAAAATAAATATACATACATAGAAGCTTACATCATAATAAACACATATATTCACAAACTACACATATACATACACCTGTTTACATAGAATTACAAATATACATAAATATATGTACATACCCGTATATGGTTTTAGTAAAAATAACGTTTTAAGCTGATGTTCAAAAGACTCGAGAAGGAGCTCTTCTAATAGTCTCAGCAAGTCGTTCCAGAGCCTGACCGCAGTGACAGAGAATGAGTTAGATAAACATGATGCCAGTGTTATGATTTGGAATGGACAGTGTAAGATTAGATTGTGAGCGCAGACATTTATTGTGAAAGGAAGAAAGGAAAGAGAAGTCAGAAGAAGTAAAATATTTAGTTAAGAAGGAGAATTTGGGATAAAAAGAACAGAATAAAGTAAGCATAGCAATTTGGAGTTTCTTCGATCAACCACTTTTAGTCAGCCATACTTAGCTTATGCTTTTAGCCTACTAGATGAAATTTTATCGAAATCATAAATTGATTAGTCAAACTTCAATAAGGTATTAGAAAGTCTTAGTTTGTTAAATTAGGTGTAACAAAAGGGTTTTTTTATTCTTAAGCTATTGTTGTTATCTTTGTGAAAGTTCGAATAAAAATAAATATCTTAATTCAGACATGGTGAGGCATTATGACGTTTAGAATTGGCCCCTGAATTTAGAATGGTTTGCATTGATTTCTCTTAGAGACAGCTTAACGTTGGGCACATCCTTGAAATTTAGAAAATTTTTATTGTATTCTTTTATTTGATTCCTTTAAAAAAGTGTGTTTCGTTGCGTGATTGGTATAAACTATAACCTGTTTCATTATTATACCTAAAACATTTCGCGACGCTTGAAATGTTTAGCTCGACCTTTAGCTCTGTCGAGGTATAGTTACAGTTTTTACAATCTTGATTGGCGGAAATTTTTATTCAGCGATAATTGTTTCATAGCATGAAGGTGTGTCTCAAGACAATACATACAATGCACATGGCAAGGTAGACAGAGAGAACTTGGGAACTACCGAATTTGAAGCATTTCATGTTTACTAGCGAAACTCAACGCTGCGCTTTGCCTGGTAAACAAAAAGAAAAAATGAAAATATTAAATATTTCACTTCTTCGAGAGGCTTAGAACTCACAACCTGTAGCTTACAGTCACACGCTCATGCCCCTGTGCCCCGACAGGCCTCTAGCTATTTCTTTATTTATTGTTCTAATTTCAGTCTGTGCACAACGCATCATGTTACTTTACTTCTGAAGCCTTATTTGTTTGATCAAGTCTACCAGTCGCTTTTAGAATCGATTAGGGAATCCCCAAACAGGTTATTTACTTTCGACGTTTGACTTAAAAGTTAGGAACTTCTGAAATTAGAATTTATTTCGGGGTTAGCCCGAAAGATTTGGTCAAAACTAGGATAAACATTCGTTCCGCAAAAGGACGACATATCCTTATCCATCCATACCTTTGACTATAATATATATACATAGAAAACTAAAATTTTAGTTTTCTAAAATAATTTAAGGTATTTAAATCGCCTAAATTGCTACAAAATGTTTATACATTTTGTAGCAATTTTAAATATCTTAAATTGACGAAACTTTTTAATTATTAACCGATTTAAATAAAAAAAAAATACTAAATTTTAAAGGAAAGTTGCTAAAATAGTGGAGTGGATTAAAATCTGTAAAACGTACAGACAAACAGATAATGAAACAAACAAACAAATACTTTAAAAATCATAATTTTGGGCCCTATTACATTAATAAGGACACAAGTTTTTTTTAATAGGTTGTTTTTATTTTGATGAAATTTTCAAATAAAACACAAAATGAAATAAAAATACATATATTACTTTTACATCAATATTAAATTACAGCCAACGTAACTATGTAGGTTACAATAATAAAAATATACCTATATAATTTCCATTGAAACAAATAAATAATAAAAACAAGGTATTCTTATTAGTAAACCTAAATCTAAAAATTATCATTGACTATAAGAAGTGTACAAGTGTGGAATCCAGGTAACATTCTTTTAAACATTCCATCTATAAGTGAAGGGATATCACTCATAGTAATAGTTCTATTATGGAATTTACTCTTTAACTCTACAATTAATAATGATCGAATGTTTACGAAGTGTGTGCTTATACCAAGATTTTTGCAATGTTCATTTTCCATGTTGTTGTTTACAAGGAAACATGTAAAAATGTTCACTTTAGTAAGCCCTTATTGTCAATTTTTTAGTGGCGGGCCAAGTTTACTCCCTTATAATGTTTACTAAGTAGTCAAGTCGCACACACTTCACTCACATTCGTAATAACCTAAATAAAAGAGAATGGTATTACATTTTAATTGAATAATAGATATTTTGCAGATTTTTTGGCATCAAGCAAAGAATTAGAAATAAGATAAGCTTTGGAATAGGCGCCAGTGAGATTTTCAATTAATATACAAAATAAAGAGAAAACTACATATATCAATTTACGCTTGTATAAACAATATACATAATTTTGGTCCTAAATTTTATAAAACTTATACAAAAAATAAGTATGATGACAAAATAAGTCTATGACACAAGTAATAATCTCACTGGACAAGTAAAAGTGATTAAGGCTAAAAGAAATATATACAACAAATTATCAAATAATTTATTGAATGACAGACAACAATGTAAACATTACAATACATTGTAGTAAATGAAAAAAGGAAAGTATGTAAACACAATTCGAAAGAACGTGTGTAAAATTGTAAATGCCCTTCACACTACCACCCCAAAGGGAACAATAATGCTAATAAATATACTCTATGTTTCGCACTACAGAATCATGGACATAATACATGTAAATACAAAGCAAATTTATACCATTTTGAATTCCACGTTCTAATCAAAAGAAAAACTGCGTTTCAGAGACAAGTCCTAATGATAAGAGATTTCGTTAAGTTTATTTATTAATAATAGTATAATATATCTCTTTTCGTCAGACACACTTTTGTTTATAACTATGCTCTAATATTATATATAATATGTTACAATGTTCCCATATGTTTTTTTATAAATGTAAAATCTTTTCAGTGGTTCCTTTTTAAAATTGGTATTCTGTTAATGTGCGTTTCGCTTTTGCATCATCAGTCTTTATCATTAATGTCGAATATGGGAAGCATTCTTTGTCCTGACAAGTTTAATTATAGCTTCGTGCTTGCACGTGATAATTTTTATTCAAAGATATAAGGTATAATGGGGTGCCTAAAAAATTTTTAAAAAATAAATAAATAATTTGTATACGGAATTAATACAATAAAAAAATTAATGTATATTATTTTTTTGTGGCATTAAAATGTACCACTACAAAGACTGATGCGAACACTATTTGTGGTGTAAGCCAAAATGGAAAAAAAAACAAAATAAACTTTTGTTTATTACAAACGGTATATTTCAATAAGTTATCACTTAGTTTTAATTCTATGTCTCAAGAAGTGGTCACTGAATTTATTTAATTAAATTTTCAAGGTGATATCTTAAATCTCTTATTAAAGATATTCATTAAACAAAGAAGTAGGATATAAATCCATTCACTAAAAACGCCTTATTTGCATTGTATTTAATGTATTAAATAATAATTTATTATAGACTCTACGTAGACAACAATGTAACAGTAAATTAAAAAAAAAATATATTTAAATCGTATAAATGCCTTTTCCGATTAGCCAAACAAAACTTAATGTTAGACCAAAACACCCCAGACGCAGTCACGCGACACCGAGAAAACATTTCATATTTATAAACGTCCCTTCAATTACCGCCAAGCAAGTATTATTGGCCAATCGCTTCACGCGAGTTGTTTGATCTTCGTAATTTCCTTTTCTTCCTGCACATAACGACTATTAAATCGAATATTGGCAAATTGTCCTATATAATAGATGTTCGGCCAACGTGCAATCGCCCCTGGCCAATCTTGACCAAATCAAATTTATTTCAAAAATATAAAAATATTTAAGGGACGTTCGTAAATACAGTCGAAGTCAGCTATCACACACACTACAGAAGTGAGAACGCGAGTCGTCAATCCCGAAGCAAAAATAAACTTATTCACAATTATGCATCCTTACAACTACTTATATTTTATAAAAAGGCATCCATTGTCAAAAACTTCCTCATAATACGCAAATAAATTGAATATACACGAAAATCTACGGTACACAAGCAAAATAACGTCCGATCGGCGAATTCGAAGGAAATGGCCACACACAATCTACTGGTATCGGGCTTTGTACTAATATAGAGGGGTCACTACGATGAAATATCAGTTCATATCCAAGCTTTGGTGTTCCGTACGCGCCCGCGTTACAAAAATCCGAAAGTATGACAGTCGTCCGTTCATTTGTTGGGGACTTGTATTTTCTTAGACCTGAAGTCGTATATTTTCCGGCAGAACAGAACAAGTTCGGGCGACACGGCCGGCGGCAGCTTGGTGTCGTTGGGCGCGAGCGCCGCGGGCACGTCGCCGGCGGGCAGCGCTGGAACTATCGAGGGCGCTATTGTAATGCCCTCCTCTGTGGCTTTAAGCCGCTTTTTATATCTGAAACAATATTGTTTAATTTATTGAACCCTGTTTGTTTGTTTAAAGATCATTCTTTAGTAGTGATCTTCACATTTATTTGTTATTCAGCAATAAATAGTCGCTTTATTCCAACTCTATCTATTTTCTTAACAAGAAGAAGCCATTACCTGCAATATTCATTAAACGTGAGCACATAACACTTGTCCTCAATGCAGGCGACGGAGTTGGCGTCCCTGTGTCGCGACGCGAACACCTCGTCGGGCGCGTCGGCCGCCTGCCGCCCGAGCTCCGTGTGCTCCGGCCGGTAGTACCACACTAGTGATACCATCATTTCTCCTGAAATACATATACAAATTATACATTATGTTATTCTTTTTGTTTGAGTGAGCTGTGTTGATTTTTAGATCCTATCCGGACAAATATTTAAATGCTCGGAGTGTACGGCATTTTTTAATCTTTTTGGTATCGTCACGCGTTGCGCTTTCAAAACAAATACTACACAAGAAACGCAAGACACTTTAAGGACGACAGGCTGGGGACTCTCTCCTCTTTAAGAGCCGCCGTCGTTATATATTGGCCGATTTATTGCAATTTATTTAGAAAAAATAATATTACTCTGACTTCGAAAGACCTGACATATCGAAATTGCTTATTTGTTAGGTTTGATAGGTAACAGTTTCCGAACATATTAAAATATCGATTCCAGTCTATAATGCTAATATTGAAAAATATTCATTCCTATATGAGCGAAACTTACGCATACGATGCAAATTATAATTTATTATTCACCTATATAATTGTCTACGTTTTCAAGACCAAGTAAGTTTTTGAAAACCTTGTTTCTTTGAGTATTTAATTAATCAGTCATTTGGATTTGTAAACACGTCTAGTGGGTATAGTTACGTGTATAGTTACTTATAATATTAAAAACCAACGTTTTGAATAATGTAGAAAAAAATTAAACATACCAAATTTAATGTAAGATTACTTATTAATGTGTCAGTAATAAATAACTTTATTATATGTGTTGTATTATTGTGTACGACTTAGGGCAAAATGTTCGGTCTTATACAGTCCAAAATTTTTTTAGAGCTTAGCTTTTTTATTTTAGAAGAACCCAAGACGGGAAGGAATATTTAATATTAAATGTTTATTTTCTTCGCTCTGGTAACAAGGTAAGCGCGCTGGGTTTCGCCACTAACTACGCAATGCCTCAAATTCGGCGGAAAATGGGAAACGGTAGTTGAACGTAGTGTCTTAACTCTAGGTTCCCAAGTTGCGTTTGCCTACCACATGTGCGGGATACAGCGTGAATCTGAGAGAAAACTATTGATTTTTTTAAATATTGTAATTAAGTACTTTTAATTTTAGCTATTGTAATCTAAAACTATTGGATAGCTAAGTACTTAGAACATTTATTTATAACATTAGCACGGGTGAGTATTGATAATAGATACTTTATTGTCGGCATAGACTTACTTTAAGCTTTGTGCAAAGATAACAATAAAGATAAAACTTTACAAGAGGTATAGATAAACTGACTTATTAATATATAAAATAGCTGAAAATAGTTTTTAGAAATTAAAAAACGAATGTTATGAGAACGCTATTCTGTTTATATCATGATTTAAAAGGCATTATGCCTCAAATTTAAATAATAAAGTAGTGTTGTACCGTCATCCGGATTCTCCCACAGGCTGGCTATCCTCGCCACGAAGGGCTGCGCGCGCGCCTGCGAGGCCCGCAGCAGCACGCAGTCGCCGCGCGCCACGCGGTCGCCGCTGGCGTGCGACATGCGCGGCCAGCAGCGCGCCGTGCGGTCCAGGCGGGAGTCGTTCTGTAAATAAATATTAACAAATGTTCATTAACGACTGAACGGTCAATGATTGATCTAGGTTGGTTGGTCAATTACTACTTCGGGGAAAGAAATATTTTTATAGAAAAAGAAATATTCTCAATACGCAAATGTCCTACGTGTCCAATTAGTCTTACGTTATGTGGGATATAGTGTCTAAACACTATGCTACGTACTGTTATTTTCGAGATACAGCGTGAAGTAAAATGTCAAGATACAAGTTTAGGTAGAATGTTCACTCACATTGAGGTACACCTTGGAGAGGTAATGATCGCCGTCCCACTTCCATCCATTGCTCCATCGCGGCGGCGCCTTTAGTTGAACATCGGGAGGCGCCAGAGGCGTAGTGGGCATTCGTCGTATTCGCCGTCCGCCACTTCGTCTTCTTTTAGTTTTCCTTACGTTCACTGGCGACGAACATGCATCCTCGACGACTAGCGATGCTTCGTCTGTCTTTATTACCGTCTTTTTAGAGACTAGCAATTTTACAACTTTCTCAGCTTTACATTTCTCACTATTTGTCTTTTCACTTGTTAATTTACATCGCTTCGTCGTAACTATTTCTTTGTCATCGAGATCTTGCTTGTCATCTTTATCCATGGTTTCATGATCTACAGATGTTGTATTGACTTGTTTCTTCGAAGCTAGTAACTTGACTAATTTCTCAACATTTTTACTTTTGCATTCCCCATTTGCTATCTCTGTTGCTTTACACCTTTTAGATATTGATTTTTCTGAAGCACAATCTATTATAATATCATCATTTAACGCGTTTTTTGTTAATGAACTTTCCTCTAAATCTGAGCTTTTCTCTATTATATCATCAGATTCATTGGTAATATAGTTTTTTTCTTTCTCAGAACATGTTTCTAAACTACTTGTCTGAGTTATCGATTTGGTACATTTTGATGTTCTCACAGATTTTGTATTATCGATATCAGTTTTTTTCTCTAGTAAGCTCATTATACTCTCTTTTATTTCATATTTTTCGTCAATATCAAGTTGCTTTCTGTCATTTTCAGAACATAATGGACTATGCTTTTCATTTTTTGTCACACTTTTAAGCAAACCATGATCAATGTCCTCTTTAATATTTAAATTTTCGGTGGGTGTTGGTAATACTGATTTCATACTGTGAGTAACCTTTGAATCTACTTTGTCTAATTTACAAGCATTTTTATAGGCTAACTTCTTTCCTATTAGTTGGCTGACAGCTGCTATGGTTTTTGGTCTGACACCATTCACAGGAACATTATTTTCTACAATATTATTATTTATATTTAATGTTTTCTTTATTTGCGAAACATTTTCATTTGGCGAAAGGAATAACTCAGCAGGGTTTAATTTTGTGTCTGATGCATACCCTTTAGCATCTGGCCTGTCTATACTATTTTTCTTTAAAAGATTGTCTAGTAAAAGAGCACTTTTAATTTTGGGTTTTATACAAATAGGGTCATCAGATACAGCCGCTATGTTAACATGACGCGGGTCTTCATTATTCACGGGTTCGATTAAGGTTTTCTTTGCTTTTGGTTCATTAAGAGCAGTATTAGATTTCCTCTTATGAGCTTTTTTATCACCAGATGAAATTTTCGGTGTCTTTTTGGCATTATTTGATTTCTTTTTTGATTCTTTTGTAACAGTTTCTGCTCGTGGAGTAAGTGTGTGTTCGCCAGAAACTTTTCTTCGTTTTTGCAATTTTACATGCTCCCCGATACCATTTGTTTTACAACTATCCTCGAGCTGCACGTCTTTCATTTCAATTTCTAATTTAGGCTTTGAATATCTCCGCTTAACAGCTTTTGCAGACTCTGTGGCATCTACTGCTTCTGTTAATGCTGTTGTACAATTGTGTTCTCTTAGTGCTTGCGTATCTGGTTTTCTTGCTGTAGCGTATGTGGGCCCTTCATTTTCTTTTTTAACATCAACTAAGGGTGTTGATCTCTCATCAGACGATGAGAGATCAATAGGGGCGCACACAGGCGGTGATATTGCCAGCACATCATCATCTGCTTCGATACTGACCACTGCTTGTTGAGGGGATAAAAGAAGGCCAGTGTCATCACCTGCCAAAGATCGTCTGGCCATGGCTTTGCCGAGCCTCGCTCGTCTTTGTGGTGGTTGAGGGGCGCACGCTCCTCTGGCTGGAGAAGGGGGACCTAAAGCTTCAGGCCCGGGGATGTCAGCATTCATAAGAATGTTATCTCGGACATCGAATATTTCACGCTTTGGAGACGCACCGCCGATGGTGGGCAGCGGACACGGGTGGGGGGCGTCTGCTGCTGTCGGCGGCTCGGGTGGTTCGGGCTCAAGCGGTGGATCCTGTAATGGAAAATATTGTATATTGGTACAGCTACTTAATAGCAAATATACATATAGCAAGCAAATAAAATAAAACATAAATTTATAAACTCCCGACAAATAAAATCACTACTTTACTTCAGCAATGTATTTATTTCTCTCAAATAATTGATTTGATTTTCAAAAGCAAAGGAACTACAGCCCCACAGATAAACATACGGACAGGTCAAACTTAAAACACCCGTCTTTTTGTATCAGGGGTTAAAAAGAGTAGAAATCTAATTTATCGCCATCTCAGCATCCGATTTTTTATAAGTATATATTATATATTATTATAGGCCTGTCGTGGCGCAGCGGCACAAGCGTGTGACTGTAACCGACAGGTTCTGGGTTCGATCCCCAGTCGAGGAAATAAAATATTTAATATTTTCAATTTAAATATTTAATGTTTCATTTCTTCGTTCTGGTAATAAGGCAAAGCGCGGCGTTGAGTTCCGCCACTCAATACGCAATGCCTGAAATTCGGCGGAAAGTGGGGAACGGAAGTGGAATGGAGTGTCTTTACACTAGGTTCCCTCTGCCTACCCTGCCTCGTGCGGGATACAGCGTGAAGCTAAGTTAAGTTAAAAAATCGGATGCTGAGATGATGATATATATTTAGTTGTCTTTCCAGATTTACAGATATTCTCGGATACTAAAAGTGACTACATCGTAGAAGTAGATAGATGTGCGTAAGTACCTTCCCGCTGCCGTGCGTGTCGGCGGCGTGGTCGAGCGCGGCCGCTCGCACCTTCGCTCGGAAGGCGGCCCCGGGCGGCGCGAGGGCTGAAATGACGTCCGGGCCGCCACCGGCTGGGGCTTTACCAGTAGCGGGCCCAATATGGACGTTTTTTGGACACGCGTTTAATGGGCACGGGCATCCTCGGTACTCTGTGGAATACCAAATTGGTTGTGTTAAGATTAGATCTTTCGAAACAGTAATTTGTTTTGTAGAAAGTAAATTTTTATTCATATTTTGTTATAGTCAGTTAAACATATGTATTTGTATTAAAAATAAAATAAAAAATATGTAAATATATTTTATTTATATTAGAAAGCTAATTAATTATAAAAATAAACATATCATACATATATTTACACTTTGAATTTGTTCTTGCACACAAAAACATTTATAACTAAATACTTTATGACAATATAATATAGAAAAATATTAATATGATGATTATAATAAATAGTTTATATACTAACCTACGTATGGTATCCTTTGAGGTGAATGTTGATAGCACGGTGGTGTTCCATAATATTGAGGCGGAGGGTAAGGATCGCCTGCTACGCTCACCATCTGTAAATAAATTTTAAAGTTACTTTAAAGTTACTTATAAAAAATTTACATACTTATTGTTATACAAATATTTTTAATTCGAAGGCATTTGATCTGGTAAAGTATAGTCATTTCTACTAATATTTAGATATACTCCCTTAGAAACGTCACCTACGAGTCAACATTTAAATAACAACAACAGTAAATCAACAATTGATGATCTATCAGTGTATCTCTTAAAAATTTTATTTATCTATTCCAAACCTTAGCCCGGACAAACGGAAAGGAAAAAAAAAAAGGTTTGTGTGTTTTGGTGACATGTAAATAGCTTAGTTATTTTGAAATTTCAGACAGAACCTTCACCTTTGCCTCACGCGCTCTTTGTCATCGTCACCCTTCAATCAATTATTTAAGTATTGATATGATATTAGTAAATCTTATTAGAAAGAATTGAAATATTTAATATTTTCAAATTGTTCATTTCGTTTCTTCGGTTTAGTAACAAGGCAAAGCACAGCGTTGAGTTCCACCAATCAACACGCAATGCCTCAAAGTCAGCGGAAAGTAGGGAACGGAGTGTCTTCAACACTAGGTTCCCAAGTTCTCTCTTAGCACAGTTATTAGTAGATAGAATGTGTGGTTGTAACTATTTTATATATTGTGGATTTCCTCCTGATTACTCCATTCAATAAATAACCTTAAGATGAAAGTTAAAAGCTTACCTGTGCATCAGGTTGTGGAGGTCCCATATGGTAGGGTCCTGGTGGTCTATAATAACGCCCGTAGCAAAGCTCCGCTTGGTAATAGGGCGGTCCGTATTGTGGGACCTAAATGACAAAATAAATAACGGTTTTAAATAATATTATTTAGTTAATAAAATGTCATAAAATTCAGAAAATTGTATTTTGTTACTTTAGTCAAAGTTCAAAACAGTTATTAGAAGCCGTTTGTAGAATAAATTTGGTGGTAAATGTTTTAGTCATTTCTAAAAGAAGTTAATGAATTTATGTATTTATTTACATTTACAAATTTAGTTAATAAATTTGTTGAATATTAAAATAATAATGTCCATTGCTAACCGAGAATACATTTAGTATATGCGAATATTCTCGTAGATTTATGGTATTTTTTGCGTAATTTGAACGTGAGGTACAATCTATCTAGCAGCAATTCAGTATATCCGTTTCAAGGACTTTTATTTATTCATAATAGTATTATGATTTGGTATAACTCCGTTTCTTGATATATTTTAATGAGTTGTAATTTTAAAATATTGTGTACAATATTTTAAAATTACAACTCATTAAAATCATCTCGTAATTGTAATTAGATTGATTTTCTATAATTAAAGAAAATATATATTTATAATTATAGAAAGGAAACTAAAATCTCTTAGTACTATTTCAATTGTAATTTTTAATTTGGTGTATATTTCGTATTCAACAAAAAAGCCGCGATTTTGTTATACATTTAATATCGAAATTGTCACACATTATCAAAACCAATATCTTAGAAGATATTACACTTTTAAAATGCGAAATTAATACGATAATATAGACCTATAATTTTCATGCACATATGCAATATTCAGAATAATCAAATAAAACACAGCAAGTTCATTTAATCAGATCTTAAAACCGTTTCGAACCTTAATTGACTCTATTTTACGAGAAATTCGGAATAAAAGAACTAGCTAATTAAAAAAAAAAAGACGAAAAGACAGTCTTAGTTTATGTTAATATTAAATCAAAACATGTTTTTTTTTATAATTCATTAAAAAATATACCTAAAATTTTGTTGAATGAAACGGTAACGTGAGGTAATGGTCTCTATAGAAGCAGTATTTTGGTAACTTAATAAAAATATATTAAAAAATATCACAAGCGGAAAAGCGACCACAAACTCTAGTAACATGTAATGCCATTAAATGAATTATTTAATATTTTCAGTTTTTTCTGATAGACAAAGCGCGGTGATGAGTTACGTCACTCAACACGCAAAGTCCCTAAATTTCAGAGGAAAATAGGGAACGTATTGTCTTACTTAATACTAAGGATCCTCGACCTCCCGTTTTTAATTTACTCATAAATGAAATAAAAGCTTACAGGTGGATGCGGCGCATGATAGTGGTGCGGCGGGGGGTGGTATCTGGCAAGCGCTCGTTCTGCCTCTGCGCTGGTTTCTTTTATCAACGGACCAGCTGGTTGATAGTATCCTGTTAACAAGAAAACAAAGCATTAAGTATTTTTAGATTTACATGTTATATACTACAACTATATAGATGAATGTCTATATAACTAGATAGATAAATATATGTCTAAATTATTTAAGATAATAAATACATACTCGTAAATACTTTATTTAATTTACAAGAACATATTACATTCTTTAATGGTATTTTAAGTAAACTATGCTCTTAAGTGATGTTTATTTAATTCATTGTCTAAGCACATCTACTCATTATAAAACTTTACGTTTTCCTTATTAAGAATTGCAATTAAAATTACGACCGATTAAGTTTACAACTGTGAATAAATTATAAGTAATAATATAATAAATTATAAAATAAGCTGTTACGTTCATTTACTTTGCCTTAACTTTTCGACAGTAGTAACAGAAAATATTTGTGACCTCTTATTCAATAACATTTAAATTTCATAATGGTACCATATTTAAAAAGTATTAACGAGTCAATGAGGCTTCGCCCGCTTAGCTTGTGATATGTTAGAGCTAAATTATATAACTTTTTTATCTAAAATTAGTTTTATATTACTTCCATGAACCTATAAGCTCATTTTATTCATGAACAGATTTTGAATAAATTTTACAACTGTGTAATTAACCTGTAAACCAAAATCGGCTCAGTAGTTTTTGCGTCAAAGTGGAACAAACATCCTTTTCACAAAATCTATTTAATATATGCTGAGACTATAATCAATTAGCTTTAAACTTATCGTGTTCATACGTTATCTTTATCCTTATCTATTCAATAGGGCAATTTATCGCTACAGCATGGCCTATCCAGCGTTAATTCATGCTAATTGACCCGGCATATGCTGACAGTCACTCGTTATATGAAATATAATGTCCATTCCATATTCGTTATATTCCTAAGCAATGATTATTTCATATGGACTATTAAGCTACGTGCAAATATTAAAATTTATGTACAGATATTGAAAAATACATATATCAATCAAAAGTTATATATATATATATATATATATATATATATATATATATATATATATATATATATATATATATATATATATATGTAAGTAAGCTTGTTTCTATATATGCTGGGTATGACCCCTGGTCATACCCAGCATATATAGAAACGGTGGTTTGATCCTCACTCGAAATATTTCTTATATTTAATATTTTTAAAAGAAATATTTTATTTTAAATTTTTCATTTCTCCCCTCTGATAACAAGGCCAAGCAAGGTGTTGAATTTTGCTACTGAACACGGAATGCTACAAATTCGGCGGAAAGCAAAGAATGGAAGGGAGTGTATAAACACTAGGTTCTCAAGTTCCCTCTGCCTACCACGCCATTTGCGGGATACAGCGTGAAGCTGGGAAAAAATATCAATATTTCTTGTTTTATTAATGCAAATAATACAACAAAAGAATATTTATTATTTTGTTTAACCTAAATTAAGAAAATGAACCTAACATAATAAAAAACCTTTGAAATACAAAGATCTTTTATAAGGGTACGTTAAAAATAAGGGAAGCAAATAAGATAAAAAAATATAGTAGCAATAAAATAATTTCAATGTTTAAGTTTTGAGGGCGGATGCGGTCTCCCACGTCCGTTTATATCGCAAAGAATGTTCTACAAACAATATGGTGGTCAGTAATACATACACCTACTTGCTTTATTCTATGTTTATTATATTTTCTCGTAGTCATATTTAAACCATATTATAATGTATAACATGTATTATATTTATTCAATTGTTTTAATAGTTTATTTAAATGCTCATTCATATGGAAATTATTGTTGACTGACCTTATATAGGCAAACATTTTTTATATTATTATAAGTATATATCTACAAACGTCACTCATTGAAAACTACAATAAATTAATATTTAATCCTTGAACAATTATTAGTGGAACTGATTTAGTTTACATACATTAATTATAATTCGTTTACAAGAAATAAAAATAAATGTTTAATATTACTTACAGACATGTTATTTCAGGTAGCTTCTAAAGTAATTTATAAAAGTATACAATCTAATATTTAGTTGCATATTAAATTCATGACAATTTGTGTCGCTTATGAGGATAACCGAGTCACATTTGCGGGATAAGTTTCAAATTGTATGAAAGATATTAAAGCATGACCTACCACGCTGCTCTACTTTGTATGAAAAGGCGCTATAGAATATCCTTGATGAGGAGTTCTAAAGAATTTCTTGCGCTGTATAGAAGTGGAATACATTTTTAATCTTTCTATTAGGTTTTCGAAAGAATGTTTCATGCAGATTTGGTATATGGACTTTGTTATTGTGAGCTTTTTCTTAAGAATACGAATACGTTAAAATTATTATAAGCCAATCTAATGGTGATTAAAATAGAATTGTTTTTACCATGTAGGTATAAGTACTTCATCTAATTGCCTAGAAAGATGCTAACAACATAAATAAGTTGTACGAGTAACAAGCGTATAACAATTTCGACGTAGCTCGATAAGAACGTATGGCGTAGTTAAGTCGGAGCGCTTCGATGGTCTCCAAGAGGCGTGGGTTCGAGTCCTGCTACATTCAAATTTTGTATTTTCTTTTAGTGTGGAATAACACTTTAAAATAGTAAAAGTGCAAAGATTATTAAGTTTATTAAAAATATTTTGAATTTCAATGGATGGAGGCCCGTTGTGGCACAGGGGTACTAGCGTGTGAATGTAAACGCGGCAAGTAGTGTTTGATCACCACTTGACATTTTCAAGTAAAATATTTAACATTTTCAAATGAAATATTTTATATATTTATTTCTTTTTGCTAACCAGGCCAAACGCGGCGTTGAGTTCCGCCACTCAACATGCAATGCTTGAGGCATTTGGCGGAGAGTTAAACCACTAGGTTTCAAAGTTCTCTCTGCCTATACTGCTATGTGGATATAATATATTGACATTTTTATAAATTTAATTTATTGAATATGCTCTACATATATATTATGGACAAAGCTGGTTTTATACTAACTCGAAGGTTGTAACCTCGTACCTATTAAATGTAACTAATAGAGAAGCCAAATCAAAACATTATTATACATATAAAATACATTTTGTTATTATCTAAAATTTTAATTCATTTGCTAAACTATGAATAATAAATAGACTTTAAATACTTGTGCTTATACTAAGTGTGATTTCCGTTGAATGCTAGTAAGCATCTATACCGTTATGTCAAGTAGCGAAAACACGAAAGTGCTTGTTTAGTTAAATACATTAAAATATTAATTTTACGCAGCTTTAGTTAAAAATACAGTTTTTTTAAATAAATTTCCTAACACAACATTATGTGATAAAAAGCATATATAAGTAATGTTATATCTATACAATTGTCAGTATAATATGCGACAAACGTTAATTTATTTCAAATAATTTGATATTATTTATTACACTCAAGTGTGTAGTAGTGTTTTTAATTCACAAACAACTTTTTGCTGCATTTCATTATAAGGAATACCAGTTATTATTTTCCGCGGCACTAGCCACCGTTAAACAAACGGCAGAAATGTACGAGCCTAAGCTTGAAATGTAACTATCCGACTTATTAATGCTTTAACATTATTAGCTTGAGTGTAAAGTTAGCTTAGTGTTTGTCTTTTTAGCAAATAATGAAGTTTGCATTCTAAAATATATGTTGAGAATATAACTATTTTGTTACAAATTGGTCTTTTGTATTGTTTTGTAATTAACAACAAGAACATAAGTTAATTGGTTAATTAAAATAGTTATCTCACAAATTTGATATGTATCTTAATTTATAAATGATGTAGACAAAACCGAGAGAAAAATATAGTGAAGTCTATTAATATGTATTCAGCTCAACTTGATTTACCTACACTTATGTATATTTAAAAAGGTCAATTGTAAATAAATCTTAAAGTTTAAAGGTAAGTATATTATAGCTTTGTACACGCGACATGTTATTTATTACTGTACTGGCAAATAATACATTTTATATCTCTTCAATGAGATACTTCAATTGCTAATTATTTAAAGAACATTTTTATTTAGAAACTCCTAAATAAACCTTATCTATAATTTATAACAATTGTATTGAAGTATTATACGTTTATTTTGTCTACTTTTACCTTTAATTTCAAGAATTTCGCAGATATAGATTTGCTATAGTAACATCCTCTAGATGCTTCTAGGTTTCGCGTATTAACGAAAAGATTAAGAGTTCATTTTCCATCTTCCCGTCCAAGGGCTATAGTATAGTTAGGTATGCGTTCTTAAAAACATGTAAATTTTAAATTTATTTTTCATATTTTGCGAAGAGTAACTAATAATTGACATACGGTTTGCTGTTTATCTTCTATTTGAAATAAAATACCATACTGCAATTGAACAGTCACACGAGACACTCAGGTTTCATATGACGAATCATGATATAATTACAATCACATTCTTTAAATACATTTGTAAGAAACGTACATACGTATACAAATCTACAGATTTTATAAAAAAATTGTTAATTAATATTTTCGTCGTTAACAATTTGACTTTTGCTTTGGTTAATAATGGTCAAATTGTTAATGATGGCTAATTATGACTTTATACGCGGAACTTTACGGGTCGGTTAAAGTGAAGTTACAAACTTAGACACGTAGAGCTTTTTTATGTCTGTCAACCTCGGCATTTATTTATTATGTTAAAAATGTACACAATATAGAATATATAAGTTTCCAACAAAACAGAGCTAATTTCCTTTGCTTTAAGTAGCCGCCACTACCGGTCTACATGGACTAATGACGTTGGTATTAAAATTTATTATGCCCATAAATTGCATATTGAAGAAGCTACAACTAAGATGCCAGTTTAAGTACTGTAATAACTTTAGCTATATTTTTATACTACTTGTTACATTTTCTTTAAGATTGTTCGATCCTCGTTGGCAAGTTCAATTAAGTTTATCATATTTTAGGAGAAGGCAGATAGAAAATCTAATGATAACTGCGTGCTATTGTCGATTTGTTATTCGTTTAGAAACACTGCGTGCTGCATGGTGGGACTCCAGACATTGCACCAATTGGAAGAAAAAAAAATGTTTGTGTAACATTGATTATAGTTAGTACTATAAACAGTTGTTTTAAGAAGAAGGAGGTCTTCTACAAACTCTTTGATTTTGCGCTGAGCGCTGTTTGGCCGGCAAAACGAGACGATTATTAAACATATCTAAATATTGACTTCAGCAGAAATTGAACCCCCTATGAATAGAGTCTACAACAAGAATTTATAGTTTTATGACATATTTGTATAAAAATATATAAAAAAATTTTGGAAAAGACTGTTATAAGCGTAGTATATTATATGGAAAACTACTTAATAAAATACTTTTGTAATAAAAGCAAACAAATTTAACAAAGTAAAAAATAAAATATGGATTATGTGTATATTTAAACAAACCACCAATGACACTGTACCATTAACTTTAAAATATAAATTATGTTACGATTCACACGACGCTTACAGCCCATAAGTTAGCTTTTTCAACGCATAACTATCAATACAAATTAAAACAGGCTACATTTTCTCCTGTACACTGGAGCTCTACTAAGCGTGTAAAAAGTAGAAAAAAAAACACATTTGAGTTGCAAAACACGGCCTAAAAGAAACGGGTGGTTTGCCTTGAGCCTGCATAGCAGCTGCTCGACTTCTTAAGGGGGGTTTTTAAAACTGCTTTTTGCACTTATTTATTTATTTACCGGTTTCATTGTAGTTACAGGATCGATTGCGGTGATATCTTAGCGGCTGCGACGCTTTATTGTGTACCATCGAGGCGCTATGGCTTCAACTTACATTTATTGCTCTATATTTTTGTCAAGACGAATGCTTTCACACGAAACAAACTCATTCTCGCCAAGATACGTATACCAGTAAATGTAACAAGAAATTCTTTGTTATATTGTTAGATATATATTAGGAGTCGGATTATAAACAATTAATATACGTATGTTATAAATATTTATTACAATAAATTTTGTTCTTGTTTATAAAACGTATTTATTAACTATGCCAATGCGCTTGGTTATTGAAGAAAACGAAATGGCATATCATTCATCTTTTACCTATCTTGTAACATAATGTCGGTCTAACAAATAATGCCAATAATTTAAAAGAGACTTTTTATATCAGAAAAATACACTCACGCTGTTTTATTGCTCAATAAGCTTTTTAACTTTATAATAAATCGGATTATAGCGTGGCTTCACTTAAAGAGAGAGTGCAGTGGTATTATATTATGTATGTTTACCTGTATCGGAAAATATAACAGTTATGCAAGTATAAAGTTACATGTTCTTTTTTTCGTTTATTTATTCTTTAATAATGTATTAATTTGATTCTTTTAGTTAATCCTTTTAGTTTTATTATATTTTTTAACTTACTTACTATTAAATATATAACACAAATATATACAATTTATTTGTAACTTTTTCCCTTTTTAAATCAATACGCTTTTAAATTATAACATAATTATAATTTTAAAGCGTATCCATAAATAGACAGACGCACACGCTGAGAGAAATTTAATTAAGCTTCGTGTTTAATATTTGTTTTTTCCTAAGTGTGGATTAACACTTGAAAATCAGTAAAGATAGCACAAAGCTTTTTTAGCTAATAGTAACTTTATAAAAAACTTATGAAACATTAAATGTTATGGACATTTGTTTCGTAAAATGAAGTAAGCCAATTCAATTACTTAAATAAAATAAACGTTTTAAATTCTAAGACTTCAATTCGATAATGTGTAATTTAAAATAGCTGGGATTAATAAAAAAAAAAAAAAACCAATTTTAGTTTACTTCTTCTTCTTCTACTTCAGCTTCACTCTGTATGTGTAACCTAGTGTTAAGACACTCCGTTCTGATCTCAATTTTCTATCAAAAACATTAGATATTAAATTTGAAAATATTAAAATGTTTCATTTTCTCGAGTCGGGATCAAACTCACAACCTGCTGCGACACAAAAGATTCATTAGTTTACTAATAAGTAATTTCTAAGTTATATAAAAGTTGAGCAGTTAATATACCGCATAATCGCCTAACAAACACCGAGACCGGTTACGGTTAACCGTTCAATTAGCAGCGTGTAGAGAGCTATATTACACGTGCCGCAAACTGTGCAAAAATTAAAATAATTGACAATAAATTTTAGAAATTTGGTATGTTTATATTATAAGCTAATGTTATAATATTTTAAATGAAACACTTTTAACGGGATTAATCGCGTATTATATCAACTGACAGACAAATGCCACCTCAGTCTACCCGTGACCACGGACTACTGTAAAGTGTTCGAAACGCCGGGTTTCCCAAAAATGTTTACCATTCAATATACGCGATTAATCCGATTAAAAGTGTTTCATTTATAATGTGTAACAATCGCGGAATCGATTTTGCCAACTATATACTCAACGACTAACCTGTACTCATAACATTAATTTACAATATGCACTGTAGATATAAAAAAAATGTTATTCACGTAACTGCAATTAATTACAGTACAGTGTATTTAAAATAAACAAATATGTATAAAACTTGATTGCACTAGTTGCACCGGTTTCATTCAATCAATTATCTGTAGGGTTAGAATAGATACGAAATGCATTTAGTTTGGGCACGCTGTTACATTGTTTGGAAATTTCATGAAACTTGATCCATCTATACTCGAGAAGTCCGCAGGCGGCAGTGGGTAATACAATAATTTATGTCTAAGGAGACCGATCTTAACTCAATTGTAGCTTAGTTGAGTGTATCTTTGTAACTAAATGTTTGATAACATTCGTTTTAAAGACGATTCGATTTACGGTACGATTCGAACGTATCAAAGTACTCTTCTATATGGAAGTTAAGTTTTTTTTTTAATATTATATATGTATCATATTCAGATATATTTTTTTTAATATTTGAATCATATTCAGAAAGCCGTAAGATAAAAGGTAAACAAATCAGAAAATGGTTAACTTGCAGGTTTAAGACTTGATAAAATATTATAAATGCCATAAGTCATTTTATTTAATAATTATTTATGGCATTATTTACACGTGACACCCAAACACTTTTAAAAACATTGGTATTATAATACCTATAAATTACAGAGCACAGATACTGCAAACATTTTACACTCAAAATGTGGTGTTTTGTCATCGGTCTGGTTATACCCGCTATTTTACAATGTATCGACTTGTTGATACATTGAGAGAACTGTTTTCAGATATAGATATTCGTGTAAATCTTGTTATTTCGTTGTTATTTTTGTTGTCTTTATTAAGTTTCTTGTTTTATTAAGCCTTAAGGTATTTGTTGTTTTGTTTATGATAATTTTCCATTTTCTTAAGCACGAAGCTTAAGACATGAGTAAATTTTAACCAGGCAACGCTTTCACTTTTGACCGCCGAAATAAAAGCAATCAAAAAAATCTCTAATACGGACAAAGGTATGTTAATGTATTTCAGCGAAGATACGTGTTGGATTCGTTTTAGTACAAATGTGATATTTTCAATAAAGGCTTAAGAAACTTTGTTTCGTTTGTTTAATACTAATTAATTGTACGTATGTATATATATATATATATATATATATATATATATATATATATATATATATATATATATATATATATATATATATATATATATATTCTTACGGTGGCATCACAGTACATTTATGATAATATAATACTTGTTCGGAAAAATAGCCACAAGCTGATAACTCCTAGACTTCGTCTTCAAAAAGTTAGTAAATCTTTTATGGGACATGGTACACGTATGTATAATAAAATTCCACAAGTAATTTTAAATTTGCCAAAATCTTAAAGTGAATGTTAAAAATATATTGTTAGGCAAAGCATATTATTCTATTCAAGAATACTACAACGATAAGAGTGCGTGGGATTAAATGCTGTTGGTGCTCACTCAGGAAGCTATGTTATATATTTACTTTAGTTGATTATATATTTACTTTAATTGATTGACCCGCCTTCCGAGCCGGTGGTAGCTTCCTGTAAGGACTGACACCACAGACACTTATATGTAACTTGACGATTCAAAAGTGCTTAAATGGCCTAATTGAATAAAGAATATTTTGATTTTGATTTTGATATATATAATATGAAGTTTTTGTTCGAAAATCGAACCCGTAAAATAGCAATATACTTCACGTTATTTTAGTTTAAATATAAAATACACAATCACTGTTTGATATCATAAGCCATGTTGTAATCGTTCGTTACGCTCGGTACTTTGTTTCAAAGGTAAGTACATAATACACTATTTAACTCTTATTAAAACGTACATACATCAAGTAAAAAGACTATTCTCTTAAACGATTGCTAAAGCTTATGTTTTAATTGTATTTGGTATTTAACAAGTAGGAGCAAAGTAGTAGTAGTAGCAAATATATGTAGGGATTTATTGGGAAAATTGAAAAATAGATGTTCAAGATAATTGTTTAAAATATTAGTAAAGACATTGATTAGAAAGATAAATATACGTCAATAAATATAGTGACTCCATCAAATAAACCAGTAGGAGCGTTACCAATATTTTTAAGAGGTAAATGGCGCCGAAGTCATAACCGAAACATAGATTCGTAACGGTAGTTAGTGTGGTAACTTAATGTGCGGACCACCGACACAGACAACACTGTAACTAATCGTAAAAATCTATTGTATTAGTACTCTCTATTATTACATAACCAAAGCTATTCATTGGCAATGCAATAAAAAAGCTTAGGAGTATTAGTAGAAACATTTCTACATATTTAAAACATTAAATTACATTTTAAAATTCCTATTATTTCAATGTAATAACTGAACGTAAATATGTTTGTATATTATTTGTTGTTCGTACGTATGTTCTTACCGAGATGTATTGTGAAATCTTATAAATTATTATTTTACCGTGAACATTTACTTTAATAATCATCGTGAAAAGTTTATTGATATAACAATTACGAGCGATTTGCAAATCACGTTATCATTATTTCGCTTTTAAATTTTAAGTCACGTAGAATTGTTATATAGAGACAAAAATATCTTAAATACAAGAGGTAAAAAAAAATAAGCAACGAAGTAAGGTTTAGTTAATGATATTATTAGTAAATTAGTTACAATTATTTTTACTTACTTATTATTTTCAGTAGATATATATTAGAATGTTTTATTTATTTAGATTTCAATTTAGATTAGTAGAAATAATAGAAAAGAGTAAAAATCACCTATTGGAGCTATTATATGGAGGTTTGGCCAAACTTAATTTTACGCGTAAAAATTTGCCTCTTACTAATTTCGCCGTGTGATTCCGGCTTAGAATAGGATTACCCTGGTACTGATGGTGTCGTAAGAGGCGACTAAAGTGCGTGTGGTAGAGTCACGTTGCCAGTAATGGCAACACGCATGGGCAGACTCGACCGGATTATTACCACCCCCGGCATTTAAGACCGGCGTTAAGTAGTGGCTTTGGCTACTGCGTTTCGCATTAGGTAATGCCGGGCCCCGGTGCCCTTCTACCTTAAAGGACGGCAACACTCCTGTAGCTCTTCTGGAGTTACACGGAGCCGTGGGCGACGGTGATCACTTACCACCAGGTGACCCGTACGCTCGTTTGCCGTTTTTTTCCATAAAAAAAAAAACAATGATGTCAACACTTAATATAGATTGTAGCTATTGAGTACTTTTTAAGAGAATAGTGCTTTTAAACTTTGTAATAATACTACTCGGTTACTTTAGACTGTTTGTATAGAGTATGTACTTTTCTTTTTAATCACGAATGTTGAATGAAAATAACACAACGTTGCCAGGCAACGAATGCAACATAAATACTGATGTCTAGACTGTCAATTTTTCACGTTGACTTTTTAAAAATACGTATGAGCTAGCAAGTGCTGCACATAGATATAATTTTAGCGCACTTACTTTTTATTTTAGTTACATTACTGATATGAAATGAATTTAAAAAATTAAACTTCACTGTAGGCTCTATGGTGTAAAATGAAATTTTAAATATTTTCTGAGCTTAATTTAATGGTGTTCATTGATCTCGTCGTAAATTCGTAGACATGTTATGAAATATACACAAGAACAGACTGGGCTACTATGGTGCTTATTACAATAGATACATATCACTAGTCTATTAAATTGCGGTACAAATAATACCGATTATGAGAACGCCATTGTAATATATAAGTAACTCAATAACGAAGGTGCATCACCTTTGTTAATAAAAAACTAGAATTATATCTTAATCCGTTAAAAATCATGTATATGTCTATTTTTAAATAATAGATTTAGCCAATAAATAAATAGTCTTATACACAGAGCATTGCTATAATTATGCTAATATAATAAATATTTGTAGTATGTAGTATGTATCGTATATGTATATACTTACTTATGATTTATTTTCAGCTAAAGCATGTAACTAAAATGTTATCGAATAATATTATCACTATTTAATTTGAGTTTAACTTAGGTATTCTATGTATTTTAAGATATTATAAATAAAATTTGTATTGTTTATTTTATTATGATTTTTTTTTTTATTGTATTGTTTATTTTATTATGATTTTTTTTTCAGTTTCACACTGTATCCCGCACAAGGCAGGGTAGGCAGAGGGAACTTGGGAACCTAGTATTAAGACACTCCGTTCTCCACTTTCCTTATTAAAAATATTATGCAGTTTACGTCAATAAAACATGTCTTTCTATAAAGTGATTAAATGGATTTTCAAAATACTTTTCGTACTCCTAATTTTATTTGCATAGTCTATGTAGGAGTCATGTTAAAATAATAGGCCACCTAAACATAAATGAATATAGCGAAAAGTCGGAGACCGCGTTTTGGACAGAGTCAATGGCCTCCGGTGACGTAATCGAAATAATGATTCGCTTACAGCGTTGAATGAGGCGTGCTTTTATTCACGGAAATCCCTTAATGAGATAAACAACAAATTGTTATAAGTATTTACCATAAGCTGTATTCTAAAGCTTTCCATTGCATATTGGTGACAGATTATATTATAATTCAAGAGAGTAGTGTGATAAAAATTATGCAAATTTTTTTTAGAAAGTTGTTATTTTAGAACATTTATAGGCAGGATTTTTTTAAAAGCATTATGAATACCAAAACTATTGATAAAGTAAGAATTACATACATTTTAAATAGGACGGATGGCGAATGACGTAATTTCGAACCATTTTGAATGAAAATTCATGTTTTTTTTTGCATTCGAGAATGCTAGAGTCAAAGATCGTGTTAGCGAGGTCGACGTCCTCAGATTAGTTAGACACGACGAATGTTCGTGTTTTTTTTATTCTACGGCTTTTTGCGGTGCTTGCGTGCATTACCCTTTCTTTTAGAATTGGTAATTTTACAAAACTACCTATCGCAGATTACTTTACCATTTAATATACTAATGGTTAATATTTTAAGAATGAGAAAATATAATTGTTTTTTTAAAAGATGCTAATTAAAAAAGTTTTTATTTTTTCAAACATGTATCAATGTTTTTATAATACATAGTTATGTAACATATACCAAATGAATTTATAAACATTTAAAGAAGACGTAAGCAAAAAGTCTGTCTAATCAACAAAACTTCGCATATGTAATGTAAACTGATAACATAAATCGGCACCGCTCGTAAAAACGATACGAATGATCGAGTTCGCGGAAAATTCTAATAAAAGTCGTTCTTTGAAGCGTTACTCCTACATATAAGTATATACTTTGATCTGTTATTCAATATTCACATATGTACACAATCTTATATATTGTTATGATTTCTGTTTGCGCACATATAAATTTACCTTTAAAGATACAATAATAAATGAGCCATAAATAAGCTCCTAAGCTATTAAAATTATCGTGACATACAATTTTTAATCGTGTCAAATATTTATTAAGACAACGTATACTATTAATAAATCCACAAGTGTATATAAACCTGATATGGTTACATAAATTAATTCCTGGACCTTGTTTGGGCGAAAAGTGCAAAAATTTTACAATACAATAAGTACATTAATAAACATTAGATACAGCTATTAAACACAAAAAAAAACACTTTTTAACTACAATCGACACATATTTTTTCTAGAATTTCAATTCAATAAAATTTTAAATAGTAGGTAAATATTGCCATTTACAAGTTAAATATAATTAAAACTACAAAAAGAAGCGGAATAAGTAGAATATTAAATATTTAAAAGCTGTTTAAATTTGTGAAATTACACAATAATTTAACAAGTATGATTTTTTAACAAAACAGGTAATTTAAGAATAGCTAACTCTATAATTACAGTTTGTAACACAATGTGGCCAACGGATGGATGCCTAATTTCACACGGTAAATACAAAGTACATACAGTACAGGTTGGATGCAATTTAAAAATGGCTAACAAAAATAAAAGCAGATTGAATTGTGCTCACCCTTGCGACCTTGAATGACGAGGGTTGGCCCCTATGTAAACTAAGTAACACGGGATATGAGACTTGTGTTGAAAACCCAATTGTAGTAAAAGAGACAGTTATAAAGTGAAATAAAAACAACGTTAAGTTGGCTTGAAGACTTACTTATAGTCTCGTATAAAGGGAAAAGCTCATAGCTTTATGATTCATATCACAAGCTCATGGTTTAAGAGATTTCCTTTTGTAGTTTTATTAGCATTCTGATAGTGATAACGCCCTTATGGAATTTCCTGTGTGCTTATCAGTTTAATATATTTATACATTAAAAATAAAATTATTGTATGATATTAATAAAGTAGTATAACGTAATATAATATGTAATTATATAGCGCTATTCTTTTATTAAAAAGTTAGGCACAATCGCACAGACCGGTCATTACAATCGTATGGTTGATATTTGTTATTGTACTGCGGTGAGTGAGGATTAACAGGGAATTGAAAATGAAGCGATAAATAAGATCTTTAATTTTCGTGACTATTACATATTTTAAATGAAACAAATTGAGCCGGTAAATTCGCTCTATAAAGAGATATGTCGCAAGCTACGTGTGTCCTTTTTAGAGTTGCGTACCTCGAAAGGAGAAATGGAACCCTTACAGGATCATTTTTGGTCAATTTGTCAAGATACTTTATCTTGAGTTCGTGGTGATATCGAGCTGAAATTAATACGATACTTACGGTACATCCCGTGTACCTACAGCTATGTGTTTTAAGTTAAAATAACTTAATAGGCGCATCATCTATTAATATATCAATTTATCTTCTTACTTTGTCTACTTATAAACATTGCAGGGAAAATAGAAAAAGCGAACGTCGCAATTTGTACAATCACATCGAAAGTTACGCGGTTAAATCTCCTTTTGTACCACATATACATTTAGATATTTCATAATGGAATTTATATTGGGACACTATCGACACGACGGCGTCAAATGCATTTACCTTATTAATTATGGCGTTTCGAGTCTCCTAATTGTTATTACTCTATTGTGCCTATAATATGTTAACGATCAAAATATAATTAATTAAAAAAAAAGGCTTCCTAGCTTTCATAGGTTTAGCCAAACAGTAATACTGTTTATTGCTAGACATTTCGCCGTTTATTTGTGCAAGAATAGAGTGACAAAGAAAACAAGTCGTATTACAGAGCAATTCTGAAAAAAGTATAACTCAATGAAATGCTGTAATATATATTATACTATGAGATTGGCTAATAACTTAAATTTAACGTTACGATATTTACTACGTTATGACATGTACCTATTTCCATGTCGTTTTATAGTAACAAAATAAATGATTGGCGCTCTTACTATGATTTATACATAGTATTTGGTTTGTTTCTATGCCGTTCTTATTAATTATTTATTTATTTTTTGTTTTATGGAAAAGACGGCAAACGAGCGTACGGGTCACCTGGTGGTAAGTGATCACCGTCGCCCACGGCTTCGAGTAACTCCAGAGGAGCTACAGGAGCGTTGCCGTCCTTTACGGTGGAAGGGCACCGGGGCCAAGCATTACCTAATGCGAAACGCAGTGGCCAAAGCCACTACTTAATGCCGGTCTTAAATGCCGGGGGTGGTAATAATCCGGTCGAGTCTTAAATCGAGTCTTTAAGTCCCTCTGCAAAAGAATAAGCAAAATTCTCCAATTCTGAAGTACCACATACGTTTTTTATACTGTCATTCTCATCATCCTGAAGGGGTCCTCTGGCGTTCAACTATCAGAAAACTTTTTATAATCTATCTTTACAGCAAAATCTTTGCAAGTTTTAATATTGAAGATATATATATATTTTATAACTGGACAAATCAATGCAAATATATAACAAATTTATTTCTAATAAACATTTAATTTTTTATGTGCCACTATTACATATTTAAATATATAATATAGTATTTACATAAAAGTTTCAAGATATTATTATTAAATTCACCGATTTCTAATGATAACATGACTTGTCAAACATTCAAAAATAGTCGTGAGACTTCAGTTAAAATAAGAGGCAATTGTAATTTGTTTTATTTTTCTTAACTCGAGTAGCGACTTGAGCGTGACTCATAACAATCACGAATTGATTATCGCTCCATCGACACATCATGTGCCAAGAATCATGGCCTAATTTTCTAAAATGTTTAGACATTTGCTCTTTCAAGACATAGTTGTGGTGAAAATTTTACTAATCAGACTAAATTTTATATTGCTATAACAACTTAGTAAACTACAACATTTATGCAGATTTATAAAAATACTGTATTATGTTAACTGTATGTAGATTAATGACCATACTATTTTCCAGTTGTATACTGTTATTACATATATTATATAAATTTGCCTACAGCCAGTTCTAATGCAATTTCATTGTTTGGAAGGCTAGTTATGACGTAAAATCTGTCTATCATAGACACGGACGCGGACGTTGACTAACGTAGCGGCTGCAACCTATTTTTAAATATTTTATAAATTCAAAACAGCATATCAAAGGTGATTTTTAAGCTTACAACAATCAGGTATTGCGTACAGAACGTACGAAAACTAGAGAGAATCTGTGATAAATCACTTAAAGTAAAAGAGTTACAGATACTCTCTGAATTTTGCCTATAAAAGGCAGAGACTGCGTTAAAATACAAGTGGGGCCGGCCATAAAACATAGAGTATCTCTATAATAATCAAATGGGAGGAACAGTTTCTACTGTTCACCGAGGTAGTTAAATGAAATACAAATACTGCTGAGAGTCGTTTGAATTCAACGCTTATTCGTACAAGCTATAAAGTGAAAAAGAAAAAAATATCAGAAGCATTTCCAAGCAACGGATATGAATAACTCACTTATATATGTGTTTAGCACTAGATTTTAACATTCAGGACTCTTTGAATGTAATTAAGATTGTGAGTATTGTTCTTCCATGTTGTTTTGTAAATAAAATTAACAATTAAAATTATTTTTGTGATAACATTGATAAGAAGTTTTAACTAGTTATTTATTTAGTTCTTGTGAATACTACATAATTATTTTACATATATATTTGAAATTATAATTATTTTATTACCTTTCACTGAATTACTTAATTATGTACATTTTTGTATATCTATAAACCGGACATGTTGGTATCTGATATTAGAAGTCCGTGCTTTTAAATAGTCTGCGGTATTCGGTAAGTAATAGTTGTCATAATTATTATTTTTACATACTATTATTGACTAAGTAATTATCTCGTTTTTGGCGTTTCATAAAATATTTAATGCCCCGATTTATTGACAAGAAAGTGTCAATTATATTAAGACTTATACTTTCTAGGAACCAATGAATCAGAACTTTGTCCCTTGGGCAAGATAAGCATCCAAAAAATTATTCGGAAAACATTCAAGAATATAAATACGTTTTGTCTAGCGTCGGACAGTCGCGACTACACGCAATGAGATCCCGGGGCGCCGACTTGTCCTACATCGCGCAAACCAGACGTTTGAGTGATCGGCCCACTGAATAATACCTACGTATGTATGTATCATATTAAATATGTAGGTCTTATGTCTCTCTACAATTTGTACATGTACAGTTGAACTTGTTACGTCGAATCTTTGTAATAATGTTTCACGTATCAACCAACCAATATAATATGATTTATATATTACCTACTTATGTTCTTTCCAATTGCAAGAGATATTTTCGTTTTGTGAATTTATTTCGAATATCGTAATTTATTATATTTGTTATCGCCAGAAACTAAAACATCTGTGTAAATAGTGCTGTGCTAAACAGTCTTAAATTTCGCAAAATTTTAGTCACACAATTAAAGATAGATATTTTATTCATTTAAACATTAAACTACATGTACTTTAACATGCAGGATTATCTTGAACAAAGGAAGGGTTCTTTCCACTTCGTAGTATTCGGAGTAATTAAGCAGCTTAAGTTACAAACAGTTACTAATTGGTGAGGAAGAAAATACATGATAACTTGTAGGGATCTCTCTAACATTGTCCAGATAATAAAGCATATTAGTAATAATATGCTTTATTATCTGGACACTTGTGAATGTTTATATTCGTCAATGTTAGAGAGACCCCTAGAGAACAAAATGTAGTACAAATTATAAAATAGTAATATTTTTTAATTTGTACTACATTTTGTTAGTGTTAATTTACGTTGTATATGTATAGAAAGTATAGTATTCTTTTTTTATGGGAAAGACGGCAAACGAGCGTACGGGTCACCTGATAGTATGTGATCACCGTCGCCCACGGCTCCGTGAAACTCCAGAGGAGCTACAGGAGCGTTGCCGTCTTTTAAAGTGGATAGGCACCGGGGCCCGGCATTACCTAATGCGAAACGCAGTGACCCAAGTCACTACTTAACGCCGATTTCAAATGGGGGTGGTAAGAATCCGGTCGAGTCTGCCCATGCGTGTCGCCATTGCTGACAACGTGACTCTCTCACACGTACTTTAGTCGCCTCTAACGACACCATCAGTACCAGGGTGATCCTATTCGAACTTTTAGTTTTAAATATTTATTTCTAACAATAAATATATTATGCATATTTAGTTTCTCAAGAATATTACAACAATATTGCATCATAAATTTATAAATATGCGTTATCTTCGTATCTAGAAGCTTGTTATTGAATATATTTATATTTCTTAATTTGTTTTAATATTTCGTAATGATTTGTGTAAATATAAAAAAAATCCTAAAGAGTAAGATTCATTAGAGGTATTATAAGAAAAGTAATTTTCGTGGTCAACCTAATTAATATATGTGTGTTTGTACCTATAGTGTTAGGGTGTAATGACGCGTACATCACAATTAGGTCGATAACAAACACTTTTAATTTTTAGTTAATAATATTTCTGTTATGCAAAGCAACAGTAAGAACGAATTTCATAAAATTAAATTTAAATTGACCCTAATATTTTGAAAAGCATTTAGAAGATTTATATTAAAATTCATCGGTTCGATAACAACTGCAGGAAAATATTTTATTTGAAATTCTATTTTTTTGGTGTTTAAATAAAGCCGATCAAATAAATTTGTCGGAAAATTGCACGGAGTTTTTTAACACTAGGTTGACCCTGGTATATACGGTACCCAGCTTGGAGCTAAAACAATATAAAATTTTATAAATAACATGATATTGTTTTCTAGAAAAGCAATACCTTTAAGTGGGCATTTATATTTTTGTAATGTTCGAGCGTTTAGTACCCCAATACTACATTTTAATAACAACCTTTATATAAACAGTAAAGATTCAGATTTTCAGCATTCCTCGTAGCAATTCTGAGGTCTAAATATGCCAACATCGAGGAAAAAAGGAACAAAGAGGCGCTTTAGGTACTCCAGCACGAAACTCTCGACTTTCAGTGCATGTACCGCACTGAAATATTAATTAGATGGTTAAGAATTTCGTAGACTACGTACATATTTATGTTTATATAATAGTTTTCGTAAAATTTCGTATAATTACATGTATTATGCATCATCCATGTTCAATTCGTTACTTATTATTTTTCACTTTACTAATTTTACATATTTGCACAGAAAACATATTTAATAAATCTATATTTTAGATAGTGATAGATAAATCTATATTTTAGTTTTCAAAAATAAAGATGTATCATATAAATAATTACTCTTTGTTAATAAGGTAGACATCATAACGAAGTAAATTGTAATGATCCATAATTTATAGGTCCTATATATAATTTTGTCTGCAAGTACACTTTGATTTTATATCTTCACACATAGTTTTATAGCTTTCTCCTCTACTTAACTTAAGCGCTAGAAAGTCAGTATAAATTATTAATATAATAAATATATTTTATACGCATATAAATGTTAATAAAAGGTCAAAGTTTATCTATTATTGGTATTGGCGTAACAAAAAGTAATTTGTTATGAATATGTACCTGGAAAATATGTTACGTACATACCTACCTATGTCATAAGTCAAATTCGTTCAAGCTTGCCATAAAAAGCATTATGAATTCCGAGTCCGCGTTGAAGTGCCAAATCCCTGACGAGCTGGGAATTTTAAACAACACAGCGGAGTTATTGATAGGTCGCCCGCAGTATTTTATTGAGGTTATGTTAACAGTGACCGCGCAAGGACACTCGGTATTATCGTATCGTGGAACAGGCGCGCGGCGGCGGGACTTCTGTCACGTGTCACAGTGATTTTTAAAAATAGAAACATTTACATGCCAAAATATAATATATATTATTGGAATCAGATTGTCTAAATGATACCTACTTTGTATCTAATATTTAGTTTAATTAGTATATTATTTAAAAAATGAGGTATTATTTAAAAAGCGATTATTTACTTGTGTAGTTATTAACGTTTTGTTAATAAAATATATATTTTATAGACACTTTTTATAATACGGTGCGACTATTCAACGTCATCCATAAAGTGATATAGATTATATCTGCACACTCAACAACTACTAATTAATCGCATAACTCGAATAAGGCAGGGAAGGCTAAAAGAACCTGGGAATCTAGTGTAAAGACACTCCGTTACCATTACCGTTGTAAGGCACTTCCATGGTTCACTTTTTGCCTGCTAGTGGCAGAACACAACGCAGCGCATTGCCTTATAACAGAAAGACCTACCTGCGGCTTCGACCGCTTAAATTACTCTATTTTATTTAGCTATTTCAACTACTTTCTTGTTCTAATAACATTATCCCTTTTAAGACAATATCTCTATATATTGAAAACTAAAATTTCAGCTAAATATATAAAAAATTTGTAGCATTTTTGTAGACCTAAATATATTTAATTTACGTAGCTTTTTTTTATTATTTATTAATTAATCGGTTTAAGTAAAACGAACACTAAATGTTGAAAGGAATGTTATCCAAACAACATAGCTAAAACTGAATTTGAATCTGGTTAGCCCTTTCTGAGATTAGCGCAGACAAACAGACAAAAAAAAAGAATATTTTGGGCTCTATTACACTCATAAACGTCCGCTACGCCACGACACGCCTTAAATATTTATTTTTGTTTACGAATTTTGGAGAAGATATAGTTACTGACGTTACCTATATTTAATTTTAAAGTTTTATGTTATGTAATAAAATATACCTAATTACGTGTATTTTTTAAAGAATGTTTTCATGATCAGAAAACAGATAATATGTATATAACTATTACAAACTATAAGTATATATTTAGTATGCACAAAGACAATAGACGACAAAAAAGTTATTTATGATACTATATTCAAACTAAACATACTTCCTCGTGTTCGCTACTACATATATTGAGTTGTGTTAGGTATAGCTCATATCCCAGTTAGCTCGTATAAGCTGAGTAGCATTTTGTTTATGCTGTAATCACTTTGGAGGCTAAATGAGATTAGGTCTTTGCCCTGAAGCCTCGCGCCTTACGATCCACTCCAGGATAATTACAAAAGGGGGAATCTTTTAAGCGAGTTTATGTTATGCGAAATGTTGTATATTGTTGTGCAAGAAGTATATACTATCAGTATTAATAATGTTATTGTTAAAATATTATTTGGTTTTACAATGTTTTGATGACATGGAATCAATAGTCCCATTTACATAATCTACTTAAAGGATAACAGGTGTACGGGTTATTCAAGGTGATCCAGACACTCCAACTTATTTCGCTTAAAGTATATACTTATTTATATGTCATCTCTATCTTATATTGATATGCCATCTAACATTTTGTTTTAGTTCAAAGAACACGGAAATATGTTTTAATAAATAAATAAAATAAAATAATGTGAATTTATAAAAAGTAAAACTCTTCAATATAATAAAAGTTTGTTACAATTATTACATAGTTTTGCATAATGATTTGTAAATTATAGGTATTAAAATTGTTTTATTAGTGTTTTTAATTATTAATAAAATATTTTTATTAAAAAATAATTATTTTTTATGACCTCATTATTTATCTTAAGCAAGCTTAATAAGCATGTACACAGACAAAACATATATTCATTAGAGCTACCGAGCTACACCAATTAAACACTCGCATATCTGATGAAAGATAATCCTCCCTTAGAATAATGAATGTATTAATATGCGTATTTAAAAAACAGTGCAGGTGAGAGCCAGCACGTTGCAAGCGCGGTGCACTTTGATTCATAAGTTTATTATTA
The DNA here is from genome assembly GCA_019049475.1 of Eueides isabella. Classification (NCBI taxonomy): domain Eukaryota; kingdom Metazoa; phylum Arthropoda; class Insecta; order Lepidoptera; family Nymphalidae; genus Eueides; species Eueides isabella. The sequence goes on along the minus strand of CM032389.1, from coordinate 8,309,961 downwards.
ACAAGCCGTTACTGCGGTTTTGAACGTTGGTGTGTTTAACTTGTCCGTTGAATCCACAAACTAAGGGTAAAGTGTATTATTACTAACAAGTAAGAGAGTGTTAATATAAGAAATTATTTTCATATTTGGCTTTAAGTTGATATATGTAGTTTAAAGATGTGTAAATTATAATGGCAGTAATATTTTACGCATTATACAAATATATAAGAACTTTATTAATTTAATAGTGTAAGCGTGTAAGGCGTCTTTAAATAAAGTAAAACAAAAAGCTTTGACATATTGTTAGCGGTTACAAAGAAAGAAGCAAACTTAAGAATGAAGTTCGATCATTCTTTCTCGAAATAATACACCGCGAGTATCATTGAGCCGGGATTATTTGTAGCGTCTATAAAAAGATTGTGCGCCAAAAATAACGCGTCCTCTAAACGGTATACCGTTTACAACCGTTATTAATTTGTATAAACATTTCATAAAGTGGTTCTTATGTTCTAAAACGATTAACAAATGCATAATGGGGTTATTATGAGGTAAGGAAATGATCTTGTGCTAAGCTTTATTAGATTAACAGTGTAAAGAGCACATACACGATACATTTGGCACGCTTTCGAATAGAGTGGCTAAATTGAAGAGTTATCAAGTGATTTATTTCGACAAGAAAATTAATATTAGAGAAGTAGTAGTGTTTACAGTTATGCATTATCGTATTTATTTTGTATGAGTGTTTAAAATATGGTTTTCACCCGCTTTACCACATTATTGAACATGTACGTATATTATTAATGTTTAATTAAAGTAAAATATTAGATTATAGATCCATAGTTAATCAAAATATGTCATAATTCAACTAAAAGCTTTTAAACAAGCGTTGGCCTGTAAAAGCGAAGGTTGTGAGTTCGATTCCCACTCAGTAAGGTTAACAAGGTAATTAGATAAAATGTGGCGTTGGGTTCCAACACTCGACTTGAAATGCTTCAAGAAATCAGCGGGAACTGGTAGACGTAAGTGTCCCGATGGATACAGAATATGTAAACACTAAGTTCTCATATAACGTGAAAATAAAAAAAAAAGCCTTTAATAATGTGTAAGTGGATTTTAATGAATTCCCGAGTCTTATCCCGAGTGCGAATAAATAGTGTAGACACTATGTTTAACTAACGAGCTTAGTTAGTTAGTTACGATATAGCTTTAATTACCTAATGCGAATTATTTACTTTACAATTAGCATTTACTATAGTTAAAATATAAAATGAATATATGAATGTATAATAATATATTAATTCTAAAATTATTCAAATGATTACAAAACTGACCTCTGTAACATGAATTTATGAATAAATATTTGACTAAATTACCAAATTAATTATTTTCGTGCCTTAAGATCATCGTCAACCTTTATAAATTTATAACGTATTCAGTATAATTGAGAGACTTACGAGCATAAAACTTCTTCCAAGACATAATACAGGCGTGTTGTGTTCACATCACAAAAAGAATTCAGCGTGAAATTGTGTTAATGGTACCGGCAATAGAAATCACAGACGTCAACGTTGGACAATAAGAAGACGGGTAAGTGACGAAAGACTATCATCAGTAAATTACTGCGCATATCACGATATCACGCCAATGATAAAAATGAGGACGAAACAGCTTTTCGCGGGGTTTCAAGGTAAAACCTTCGCAAAAATTAGCACGATTTACATAACCTACCGTGTTTATTTTATCTCGACCGCGGATATTGATAATATGCGCAGAGATAACAATCCGTGAGATCACTGCAGCGTATAAGGAAACGCCTTACCTAATATTGGCCTTGCTAGCTTATTTACATATCATAATGTAGAATCTATATTATAATATTTGTTTGTGAGTCTCAGGAAAAATTACAATGGCAAATCGAGCGGGGTCAAGAGTTTGCCTCTTTACGACGAGTATTTAATTGTACAACTAGGTATACAGATGTGACATTGGTCCCGTTTACGCTGACCTAAAATCTTTTAACAATAAATCGGTGTATATACGACCTACATTGGATCAAGGTCGTTGAATAAAAAATATGTATAAAATCTATTCGATAAGATATCGTAATATTTAAACAATTTGTGAAACTTTATTTCGCGATTATGAGAAGAACTATTAATAACGTTGAATTTTGGTTATGTGAATATTATTTCTTATCAACCTAGAAATAATTTTAAGTAAATACTTTTTTTCAGAACAATATCTAAGTCTTGAACTTCTATCATTTTTTTCAGCTTTACGCTGTATTCTGCCACGTGACAGGATAGACAGAGGAACTTAGGAGCCTAGTGTTAAAGCACTTCGTTCCGTTATCCACTGAAACTAAGCCTAACGCCGCACTCTGCCTTGTAACCAGAACTAAGAAATGAAAATATTAAATATTTCACATCTTCGAGTGGGGACAAGTGGCAGTGGGGATCGAACCCACGCTGTCGTGTTTGCAGACACATACTGCGAAACTGGAGGCCTCAATGATAATCTTATCTACAAATAACAATCAAAAATAATATTTGTAATATCGTTTTCTTGTTTGCCTTTTTAAGAAATTATATTGCGTTATTTCAATTTATAATAATTAAGAATTGGTTTGTTTTATTTTCACGTAAAAACAACTAAGAGGATTTAGATGAAACTTTACAATAACATAGCTATAGATTAACACATAGACTACCATTTATGTAAATATTTTGTGTAATTTTACTTTAATATAACAATAAGTTGTATGTGTAGGTGGGCGGGCCGCTAGTAGATAATAAAAATATTTAGTCATCAAATTCATTGGCCTCGTATGGATTAATTTCAGTGGACGTTAATAGACAAAGTGAAAATAACCGTTCAAACGATCAAAGAAAGTGGCATATTACTCATTCTTTTTAAAACAAAAAGGGACGTAGGCGGCAATTAGCCCGGCAGGGAATAGAGACAGCTTCCCTACAGCTAATTATACCGACAATCAATCGAGAGTGCCGTATGTACGACGTAAATAGAGCGCTTGAGATAATAGATTACGCCGGCTAGACCACGGTTTTCCTATACGTTTTGTTAATATTATTTATGGACGCCATGCGGGCCTACACCGAAGCAATACTTATTTTTATTTGACGTAAAGTGCTTGTCCTCATCACGCTATGACGAGTTTATGTTTTGTGTTTTTTTTTAATTATAGATGGCTTCCCTCTTTTTCATTCTTAGGGTATTCGTTAAGCTAGTCTGTACATAAAATCAAAAATAAAAAAGAAATATATAAATATTTGAACCGTAAAAATAATCTAGTGGGACCTAAAATAACTAACAGCAACACCAATCTTCAGGTTTTAGAATTTTAGTTTGTCTGATTGTAATTTTTTTTAACGACTGGAGCGATTTGAATAAAACTTTTTTTGTTGTGTAGCTATTAGGGTTGGTCAGGATCTATCTTATATTTCATTGTACTGAGTCCCAGGTTCGTAGGATTGGTCATTGTACTGTTGTACAGCTGATTAATCCAGAAAAGGCAAAATAGGCCTCAGTTAAATTATAAAAAACAAAAAAAAATGATAAATATTTTCTAGCAAAATATGAAAATCGAAGATCAGGAAAATCTCATGAACATAACAGGTTAGCTAACTATAAGAAATTATAAACTGCCGTTTTAAAAAAAAACAAAAAGTTATTGAGCGTAAAAAGCATTTCAATTGACATATTGAAATTTAAGATCTATTAGTGGCAGAATTCAACGCAGAGCTTTCCCTCGTTACGAGAGAAAAGAAATAAAAATATAAAATATCTTATTTTCCATTTACAGTTGCACGCTTGTGCCTCTGCACCACGACGGCCTAAATGACTAATACACTACAAAATTTTATTGGAAAGCTAACGGTACTTTCCGGGTTCGATATAGGACTCTACAAACGGTTGAAAGCCGAGTGAAGAGATTGAATTTAATTGCTGTCAAGATTCGAAGCCAGCAATTAGTGAGCGGTATTATTTGGACTGCTTTAATATCATTATTAATATAAATCTGAGAACGACGGGTTGATTTAGACGTGTAACTTGATCTTTTGAAGGTTAATCGGAAGCATTCATGCATGACAATGTGAAAGGGTGTTTAGAATACTAAATAAAAATCTTAGAGTTATTGACTAATTCATTATTAGTATTATTACGAAATAAATAAAATGTATACTAGAAAATGGTATTATCTAAAGTGATATAATAAATAGGTGAGATATAAAAAAAGTTTCATAATATTTTATAAAATATTTAAATTCATTCCACCCGCATAGTCCGCAAAGTAAACGACTAAAAAAAGTTCCCACACTTTTAAAGAGGCGTTCATTATAAGGGTGAAATGTTTATTGGTTGTTTTGTGAATAATACATGGATGTGCGGGTCTGGTAGGCTCCTATGGGACTCGCCGTGTGACCTAATAATTCTAAATATTTGTGGAATCACAGTGAGGTAATTTATTTCTTAACTAGTTGGTTTAATTATGTATACGCATACGGACACAGTACGATGTGGATACACAGAACGTAGTAAAGACAGCACCTTGGTAATAAGATAAAACTTGGACCACACTGACGTATTAAGATTCATGTCGCGTCAAAATTTATCTGTCAGTTTAAGTTTAATTTTGCAAAGAAACACTAGCAAATATAAAAGTTCTACGTAAATTTAAGTAAGCAAATCTTTTATATATAGATAAAATATGACTACGCTTTTATCATCAGCTTGATCACTATATTGGTTGTTGTTAAATAAATTTCTATAACGTTATATTTATAAAAAAGGCAGCCATTTTGTTTAGGTTAATATTATTTTCATTAAAGATGGGTATATTAGATGTGATACGACGAGGTAGACTCAGCCAACCCGATGGGATAGAGCAGTCGCGTGACCTAGTACTATTTGATTACTGCGTTAGACAAAAACACGGTTAATACAATTATGCTAGTTTGTCGGTTATTTTATGTAGGCGTTGCTATAATTTTTACGATCATTAGACTATGTTGCTGATAGGTGTATTCGCGAGTTCGTTTGCTCTTCGGATGGAACGGCCTAGTGACCCAGTCATATCCACTTGATTACGTTGGATTCAATTGAACAAATAAGAACGGTTAGTATAATTATGGTCGTTCATAATGTGAGATTTCGCAGGGGCATGACTTTTTTATTTAGCAACAACCGTATTCAACATTTTAGCATAAAAGTTTCAAACTAAATATTTTTTTTTCACTGATATACAATTTTCAATAAACAAACTTAACTCACCATAAGGCGATATAGGTTGCATAGAGTCACACAAACTGCATGGTGTCGTCTTACCTGTAACAAAGAATAATTTAATTACAAAACTTGAATAATAAAATAATAAATAAATCTGGAACTTAAATTTGAGAATACATTTGCATGAATAAACCCGACAAAGCGGTAAACAATTGCGAATTATGCATTAGGGCACATGGCGGATGTAACAATGTTTTCAAGTTGATTACATATTTTTAGCATTAATCAGGTACGCTATTTAAATAACATTTTTTATAAGAAAATGAAACGCTGACATACTTTACGTAGAATTGTACCGTTTTAATATAAGGGAAGTTTATTTAAAAGTAGAGTAAGCACAAAAGTTTTCTGATTTTATCCAAATAAATGATAAAATTGGGTCCCTGGGTCAATGTACAGAAAGGTTTGGAACGGTTTTTTCTATTGTCTGCGGCGTCTGCATATTATATAAATGTTGCTTGTTCTTATTGTGTTACGCGGTAGTCGTCTATTGTTTGCATTAACAAATCGTATATACAGATTTCTTATAATTAAACAGCACTGACGATAAATACACTTTAGTAAAAAGCTTTAAGTAAGCTGAATTAGAATTATTAAAATCTAATACGAGTTATGTTATAATTTTAAAAAATAACAATGATCATATAGCTATAAAATGTTATGTTTTAATTATTTTGTAAGGCACTATTATTATCTGCATTAAAACAGCTCTAGAGTTCAAAATGTTCTCTGTACCGACGATGTTCATGTCGAATTTGTTACGAAATCGAAAAGTATATAATTTGAGTATAATGTATTGAAAAAGAATATTTATATCGAATATTGCTCCTTAGTGTTTTGGTATGGTTATGCTATGTAAAGTCAAATTGTAAATAACAAAGAGACAGCATTTATTAAAAAATATTCAGCTAGACCCATTTTGATAAAAAAATGGAATTTAAAAAGAGTATATAAGAAGTATATTACTAAACATTTAAAGTTTTGTTTTAGGAATACTTTTTATAATGTACAAGTTTTTTCGTTTCAATATTTTTTTATTTTCTAATCAATAGTGAATGTTATGTTATGAACTTAATACTTTCCATTAAAGTAATTTTAACTTTCATATCTACTTTGAAAAGAGATATCAATTCTTATCATTGACAAAAAAAATATATCTAGACGTTTTATTATCACATTATCGCAATATATCAGTGTAATTTCTCCAAATAAATGATAATAACATTAAATCAAGAAAGTACTTAAAGACTATAATATTTACATTCTTTACGGAAGGAACAAGGGCAGAGTGTCTTATTTTGGAGAAAGAAAGGAGCAGGATTTTAGTAGAAGTCTTTTGGAAACTATCCTAGAGCTCGGTCTACTTAGATACTTATACTATACTTACTTACAAAAATAAAATCAAAAATCTTATTTGATTTTGATTTTGTTTTTGTAAGTAAGTACAGTATAAGTAGCTAAGTAGACCGCTTGCTTGCTACAACTTTATTTATATTGATTTGTAAAAAAAATCCCATATGAGACGTAGCATCACAATTGTCCCTAAAAAAACAGGGTTTTCTAAAATATTTTTCTACCCTAATAGAACATTTGGAAACATATATTTTTTAATTAATAGTATCCTCTCTTGCCATATGATCATATATATCAATATTCTTTGTGCACATCTAAAATATGTTGAACAGTAGTAGAGTTATAGTTGAACATAACAAAATAAGCGATTAGATAAACGATTAATATACAAAATTCCGCTCAAGCGATTCATTTATTATACTATCTTTCTTATTATATATAGCGTATACATAAAAGATAAATAGAAAGAGAAAACCAGTAAGAACTATTGTTTTGTGTAGAAAATATATCGGCGAGCATATGTGATATATTGTATGTGGCAACGTCTAATAATGTTTAACCCGATGTGATATACCGCGCCTGTGTACATTGAGTTATTCCTTCATTCTAACCTAAGCCTTTGTATATCGACTTAATAGTGTTGTGAATTAAAAATAATATTATACATATACTTTGATTCCATATGCAAATAATTAATAAATGCTGTTATTGCTTGATATAATATAAGTATGTTATTCGTGTTATATCCTCATTCTTATTGAAACAATTGTTATAATATTATTTATTTGGAAAGAAAATTATGAATACAATGACGCATCACTAATTTTCCAGTTAGTTAGCTCGGTGAATGCGGGAGATTTACAATAATATTAATAACTATGAAAGTTAAATAATATTTAAATAGGACAGTATTGATTTTATAAAAAAAAAAAAATGGACACCACATTTAGTAAATTTAATGTGTTTATTTTTAACGAAGCGAATGCTCACAGCTGCTTGCTTATACTACCTCTAGCAACTGTAAACACTTATTCAGCATCCTGTTAAATATAAAGAGGGCTTTGTTATCAATTATGCCTCAGTTGACTTATTTTAACTAATATAGCGTAAACTATTCGGTTTTAAACTGTATATAAATTCTAGTTAAGGCGTAAAAATTTGATTACTATTAGATAACAATTTTATATTATGGCGTAAATTCTGTATCTCGTTAAAACAACAGTAGCTTGAAGTTGTGTTTGTATAGCAGGGTCGCGCAGGGAACCTATTGAAAAAAGCATTCCATTCGTTTTCCGGACAATTTTCGAGACTTCTTGATAATATTACATCTTATAATATTCTTCTTGATAAGTTTAAATATAATTTCCCTTTCCCCGGATGGGGATGATACCTATAACCGTCGCTATTACAGTTAGACCATATGTGACGATGCCCAACGTCCTCTTTTTAATAATAACAATTTCAAATGTAACGATATGTGAATGTATTAAATGTTTGCAGGCTTGCGTAACAGGAAAGTCCTGATGAATCACAGCGCTATCGAAACAGGAAAACGAGATGCGAAAATATAATTATGTTTTTGTGAATTAGAACTTAGTTTACATTGACATTGTAGGAAAATGTTGAAGCATTTTTATTTTAACTTATCGTTGATTAAAAAAAAAAAAACAGATTGTCCAAAATTTCTTCTTTAAAGTTTAACTATATTACCATTTTAAAGTTGTTTTCCGCCACTTAACACGCAATGCCTCAAAAATTTGGCGGAAAGTGGGGACCGGAAGTGGAACAGAGTGTCTTGACACTAGGTTCCCAAGTTCCCTCTGCCTACCCTGCCATATGCGGGGATACAGCGTGAAGCTGAGTATAGTACTATTTTAAAAGTTACAATGACAAAAAATGCTTGAAATGATCAACAGGTTAGTTATAAAATATATTTATCAATATTCAATACATAACGTTTTATCCACTTCAGCCTGTCATCTGTCATGAAGTGACTTCTGAAAATGTTATGATTTTTTGGTCTATTATTGTTCCTTGCATATTATACATACATGATACGAGAATCACAATATAATAACGTTTTTGTATTTAGTTGTCGAAAATAACTTATATGTATAACACGATTACTTAGTAAAATTATAATTATTATAATAACACTTGATGACATTAAGTTTAACATGTTTAGATTTGTTAAGGCGGGACTGTCCGAGGAGAATATTGCACCTCAAAATTAGTTTCCATACACTTTGCGAGTAATTTGATAAACTTGTGCGTTGCTCTAAATTGTTCATATTGATATATTACCACTATTAAATTTAATGCCATCCTTTTTAATAGTAAGGTCAGAAGAACTCCCTTATTCGTATTAATTTTCTTTAGGTACATATTTATGTAATATTAAACGTTATTAAGCAATATTTCTAACATCATAAATTGAAGAAATAAAGATCGACGCAAATCACGTCAAAAAACAATAAAATCGCGGATGATTCATTAAGCAAAAATTAGTAACTAACGCGCGATAACGTATCTACTCGTACATTGTTTAACTTCCCTAAAATAAAATAATAAAGGCAAAATTTTACTAGGTACTTAAATATGATTTTATATTACTTACAAACTTTTTGTTTTTTTACGGTAATTAAGGCTTTTGTAGCTTTGAATGTTGCTATTGAGTATAATTATGTCATATAAATGTGAAGTTTACAATAATCTAATACTATGTACCTATATTATGACAAATACATGAATGTCCTATAAAAAAGTATAAATTAGTACGGATTGAGTTTTAAATACACTGATATTATAAATTACTTGTTAGTTCGAGATTAGAGGTGCAATTTCTACGGCTAAGTGCACGATACTCACCGACGTTGGAGTAGTAATCGTGAAGCGTATACAATGGATAGTCACCTAGTTTGAACAGGTAGGCAGAGAGGAGCACGGCGTCGTGCCTGGGTTCCATTTGCTCGGGATGCTGCGTGGCGGGCCTCATCAGTGAGTTAATAGAAAAATCTGTAGATCCCTGCGATCCGCACCATCCGTTTACACTACACAACTTACACTCTTCCTTCATTATTTCAATGTAAATATAAATATGCTAAATCCGTTTTTTTTGTACTCGGTTTGTACTGGGCACTGATAAATCACATATAAAAATATCCATATGCTCACACGCACATCACAGAAGATATCACAGCAGTGTTCGGCGTCTGCAATCCGTTATGTTTCCATCTCACACATCTTTGTAAAGGCACTACATTCCAAACGCAAACCGCCTGTCTCACATAAAAATGTTTCAGTATAAATACGTATGATCAATTTTTAAATGAATGGTTAATATGTACGATAAATTATGCGAGGCTTGTCGTGGCGCTGCGGCACAAGCGTGTGGCTGAAAACGACAGGTTGTGGGTTCGATCTCCACTCGAGCAAATGAAATATTTAATATTTTCATAATAAATATTAAATGTTTTCATTTCTTTGCTCTGGTTATAAGGCAAGGCACGTCGTTGAGTACCGACACTCAACACGCAATGCCTTAAATTTGGCGGAAAGCGAAAAACGGAAGTGGAACAGAGTGTCTTAACACTAGGTTCCTAAGTTCCCTCTGCCTACGCTTCCGTGTGCGGGAAACAGCGTGAAGCTGAGTAAATTATTATATTTATTTATAATATAAGTTGTTAGTCAATATGCTTAAAATCATTTTTGTTTTATATTTTTATCTATTACAAATTGACCTTTAACACCATAAATGGTGTGTCACGACATGAACTGAATCCATAATAACGTGTTCTTGTAATTGATTGCATCATGCAAACATATGGACTTGTAGGATTAATAATCAAAATATCAGTTTTGATAATTATGGTTAGTAAATATGAGATTAGCGGCATATTTATTGTATGTAAACCAAACGGTTTAGTGTAGTGTCAGCGAGCTGCAATGCGGCTTTACCGGGTCAGAAGGTGCAATGCCGTCGTTGTGCGATTTGCGTTTCGAGTAAACGATGCGCTATTGTTACCACTTTCAAATACCTGTAAAGACTTCCTTAACTGCAGGGACCGATAGAAGAAGTGTTTGAATATTGGCTGGATTTCAATTTACACGTTATCGTTGATTCCAGGTGTTGCTTAAAGTTTGAGTAAAATATATTATATTACTCAAAGAATCTACGTAATTATTAGTTTACTAAACTTAAATTTAAAAAGCGTATAAAAATTTTGAACGAAGCAGGATTTGAACCCGCGCCTCTGGAATACCGTTCCAGCACTCTGACCAACTAAGCCATTCGTTCTCACCGAGCTCCGTCGAAATTCTTATACGCTTGTTACAACATAAATAAGTTGTAACAAGCGTATAAGAATTTCGACGGAGCTCGGTGAGAACGAATGGCTTAGTTGGTCAGAGCGCTGGAACGGTATTCCAGAGGCGCGGGTTCAAATCCTGCTTCGTTCAAAATTTTTATACGCTTTTTAAATTTAAGTTTAGTATTTTCTGTCCTAAGTGTGGAATAACACTTTAAAACATAGTAAAAATATTTTTAATTTACTCTTTAATTTAAGATGTAATAGATTATTTTTTATTTTCTCTTTAGTGTACTAATTGTATTAAAGCCCTCGGTGAATAAGTCAAAATGTAACTTTTAGGTGTCACATTGGAGTATAACACTATCCTAGCTACCGACTAAGTAAATGTTTATTATTGGCAGTATTTGAAAAACAAGAGTTCAAATTTTATAGCGCAAGTGTTCAAAAAATATATTTGCTATTGGCTAGTGTTTATGAATATCGAACGTCGCAATATGCAATGGCCTTGAAATCACACATAAACAACCGTCACGTGTTCCGCTGGAATATGTCGGATCGTTGCAATAAAATTTCATTCATTATTATAGACCTATTATATTATTCTCAGCTTCACGCTGTATCCCGCACATAGCAAGGTTGACAGAGGGAACTTGGGAACTTAGTGTTAAGACACATTGTTCCGTTCCACCCTTTCCGTCAATTTTGAGGTATTGCGTATTTAGAAGCGGAACTCAACGACGTCCTTTGCCTTGTAACCAGAGCGAAGAAATGAAAACATTAAATATTTCATTTTCTCGAGTGTGGATGGACTCACAACTTCTTACGTTTACAGTAATCCGCTTGTGCCCTTTCGCCACGATAAACCTCCGACATTTATCGTGGCGGAAAAAATGATCATATTATTCGCAACTGTCATTATTAAAAATCGGTTAAACTTCCAATATTATATATTCCATTTAAATATTCCAGGTAATAAATCACTAAACATAACCGACATTGTGAGATAAGTATAATTGTAGAAATCCGTTGGTCAAAAAGGTGCACTGCAATCCCTTTTTTCCAGAGTCTTCCGTAACACTTCTCAAATTAAAAAAAGGTATTAATAATAGGTGTAGCCGCACGTGCGATCAAAAACCAGGCAGCTGCTATGACAGCTGTTGAAGTCGACGGAAGACCCCGCCCCCCTCCGCGCTAGCTACCTGCCCCACGACTTGACATAATCGAATCTAATATAATATTATTTATTTGTCGGCACATAACTTTCTCCGGGAGAAACATAAATAAAGATCCTTATTAATCAGGTACTTAATTACGCCCAATAAAGTGAACTACGCGATTAATCAAGATAGATTCGAGCACGTCGTGCTAAATATTCTAATACATATTCATACTGGTAGACTACTGGTTAGGTCGCAATTTGTGTGCTTTGATTGATCGAGGTAGTTTGATTATATTAACTATCTGTGAAATTTAGTGGATGTTCAAGTTTTTTATAAGTAACTTTTTAACTTAAAGAGTTTTTCTAATAATGTACGAATGAGTGTAATTATTTGGCAATATATTCGACAGACACCCGAAAAGAAAACCAGTGAAAAACATGATAAAATATCAAGTGTTTGTCATTTTTGCACAGGATAATTTTGTGGAAACGTTTTTGATTGTTAATATTTAACTTTGATTATGTTTGATTTACAGCTATATCTAGTGGTTTAAAATAATGTACTAGTTAAGAATCTTTTGGCAAGCATTCTTGGCGTCCACCCAGGTAGTTCTATTAACAATTTCCATATTGTAGCATTGTTTCTGTTTATGGGGACCAAGAACCGTTGCATAGATTTATTACTTATATTATAATTTATAATTAGTGTATATCAGATGGTATCAATATTTAATATTGATATCATCAAAAAAAAAGGGCATGGCACCTTTTGGTGTAATTAGCACATCATTGTGGCTTTAGATCCATTAGTTTCAAATACATATAGACAAAGTTAAGGTAAGTTATCGATTTCATTTTGTATAAATAATAAATCAAAAAACTGATCTGTTTTAATAATAAAGTGAATCAACACATATCATAGATATACTCGTATAATACATCAGCCATTTATATTCATTCATTATTATTTGTTTTTAGGGTTTTTATAATTGCAAAGTCCAATAGTATTTGTTTGTAGGTGTCCAAAGGTCCTAAATACAATCTGTATTTCCTTGTTATATTAAATAAAAATCTAAGTCAACATAATCAGAACAATATCTGAACGTTTAAGCATCGCTTTTGTCACATATTATATATGTACAATCCTGCCGCTTAACTAAAAGATTACTATAGAATTGTGACCCAGTATTATGAAATTTAATAAAGAAATCAGAAAGCAACAAAAATATAGTTAGGTATCGCAGAAAAATAAACATTGCGCAGAAAAACTATTATATGCGAATTGCGTTATCGCATTTTTTTATCAGTATCGATTACCATATCGTGACAGCCAGATAGTCTGACACGATAAATGATACTTTCGAATTCATTTTAACGGCGCTGAAAAATCGAAATATTTTTTTTTTCAATTAGGATGTAAATTAAAAGCTTTTTAATATATAAGCGATGAATAAATAATTGTTAATATTTAAGCGATACCGCCAATTAAAAATGTGTTAAACACAAGCATTGATCATTAATATTATTACAATTATTGTTAACGAAAGCACAACCTGGTTGCACAAGAATCACAAATTGCTTACATAAGCAAAGCTTGCATAAACTCCACTCAAGAGCTTGCTCGCTCATAGTTTGGCTTTAGGCCGGATATAGTATTCACATGAAAAATATGATTGAGTTAATGAGTATGTATAAAAGGATTTAATCATGTTTGAAAGACAACATCTTATCTTTTATGTTAATTAACTTGTTTCAATTGATGATGTATTAATTTTAATATATGCAAAACTGTTAGTTTTAAAAGTTTTATAATATGTAGAGGTGATACAAAAAATATACTGCTTAAGGACATAGTAATGTATAAAATGAGAAACTAAAATGCAATAAAACAAAAGTAATTTTCGTAACATTTCACAATTAAAACTTCATTTTTTAGTTAAGAAAAAATTACTTGTGTAGACTTGAGCTTGCTCGTTTAGCATTCTTTATATTTACAGTCAACATTTTGCGCGTACGTTACAACAGTTGTTTTTTTGTATAATGTAAGGGAATTCGGGTTCAAGCTATCCTACATTATTAGATGCCAGAAATATAGAGCAGATAAATATGAAAAGAATTACACGATTACCGCACATTAGGCGAATTAAAAATACAAAATACGAGAATTAAAAATTTATATTATACAAACATTGGAAGTATTATTTTGATGTTATTTTAATAATGACAATGAAAATTATACTTTTTTTTGGAATTAAGTCTATGTTATATCCCGAATCCGGTAACCAATGACTATAAGAAAATTATCATATAGCATCAATCGAAATGAAAAATATTAAAAAAAACTTTTATATTATATGATCATGCTATTGATAACGATTATTGTATTTAAAAAAATGTAAATAATAAGTGAAAATTATATCTAGAGTCGAAGTGCCGCGTAAATTTCTGCATTAAATATATCTTTCTCGAGGGCCTGAGGGCTAGAGAAAGTGCCTTTCACTCCGTTAGTTTACCACGACTTATAAGCTGATTCAAACAATCAATTTTAAATAAAACCATTTAATATATGTTTTTTTTTTTATATTTTATGTATCAACCGTATAATCCGATTATTAGAACAAAAAGTTATTCTATTTGATTGGAATCATTGGTCTAAAATATCTCTCTCTTTTGAGAAAGTTTACAAAGAAGTTTTCGAGACAGCGTCGTCGGTTATATTAAGTATGAAGTAGTCAAAAGATGAGCTAGAGAGATCCAAGCGATTTTAAAAGTTTTATTTTAACAAAACCGTATTGACAATGAAGAGTCAATGTTTATACGATTTTTTTATTATATTGTCCGGATTAATCTTGTTTAAAAAAATAATAAAATGCGATATTTTCAGATTTTCTACTTATACTTTTTTTTAAAGTTTAAAACTAAAATAAGATCCATTGAATTTCAGACCTTTAGAAAGTATTCGAAATTTCCGCATACAAACATACCGCTGGTAAAATTTATATATGGATACCGTATATTCTATGAATAAAAAAGAAAAAGAAGGTGAGAAAATATTAACAAACTAAATATATATTTGTTATGAAAATTAAAATAGGCTTAATTTGGTCGACTAAAGATAAGGTAAAAAATATTAGCAAAATAATCTATTTTTACTTATAATATACAACGTTAAACTTTCTTTTAGTTTGACATTATTTATTTTTAGCTTAATAATAAGTTTTCCTCTCCGGTGTAACAGTTTGGCGGGTTTCGTATAACTAGGACACCTCGATGGCATTAATTGATAGCGTTGACAAGCTCCGCCCGCCAGCTCACAGTTCTGATATTAGACTAATGCTTTGAATATTATTACACATTAGCTATTTAACAGTTCAAATAGTTCGTTTGGTGACAAATATATATATAGTATGCAAATGTTGATGATAAAAGCAAATCCCGCAAATAATAAGAAATTATCGTCTAGAATTTATTTCAAAAAGAGAATGAATGGTACTTTATGTTGAAATTTCTATTAATAGTTGAACTTTTCAGTGATATTTAAGAACGCAGTTCTTTATAATCATTATATAATAGTTTTTATGCTGTAACAATAAATAAAACAGTGATGTACGATAGTAGGTATGTGTATATGCTAAGACGTGACACTTGAATTAATAATTAGCCCGCGGTTTATACTTAATCGCGTAGGTATTTAATAAATCTGATATGATAATTTGGTATGACCAAAGCCGGTAGGCGATTGGTAGCCTCATGTAGATTCGGTAGCTTTACAGATAACCGGACGGAACCCGTTTCGCAGTTCGCACAATTTCTTTGCACAATCTGATCGACGCTCACCGGCACTACACTAAACGTTATACAAGTGACATTTATTTACATGTGTAAGAATTCCATTTGCACTTCACTTCGCTTGTTTTGGCACAACACGACACCGGCAGGAGGCTGGTTGGAGGTTATTTTGCGAGCGGAAGCGGTGCGCAGATAGTGCGTCGTGTTTACAGTTGGCGCGGCGCTTTTGTACGTGCGCGATACAACCACCCACCTCCGTAGCTAACAGTCGACTGGCGTGAAGCGGCGTGCTGAGGAAAGCTGCGTCGTAGAGCCGGCGCGAGGGGCGAGGCGGGGGGGCGCGGCACACCTGCGGCGGAGCGCCTCTGGCGACGCGGCGAAGCTTCCCGCTGAACTACGCAATAAACGCTCGATAACTTTCTCATTAGGCGCGCCTAACCGTGTGACCGTAAGCTCGTTTCTGTGCATTTTAATGCAATGCAATACGAAAACATGTATGTAGCCAATTTACACTTAGTAGCCCGAGTCGTTACCGAGATTTCGCATCGCACGAGCTTTCGCTTACGCTTGCGCATGCGCATGTGCACTGTTACGAGTGTTATTTGCAAATGTAATTAATAAAATAATCATATTTAAGAATATTATTACGATAGAACGTAATACTACATTAATTTTAAAATATAAACATAGAATATAGTAAGGGTAAAATAAGTGCTACAGAAACACTTAATTATTGCTGTGTAACATCCAACTAAAACTAAGTTTAATTAAGTTAATTAAATTGGATGGTATAAGATAGTTAAATACATATTATTTAATAAGAGTCCCTTATTGTTAGGGTGGGCAGTAAACCGGAAAGCTCAGTTACCGGAGGAGGTGAAAACTACCACTCATAAAAGCTTTATACGATTTCAGGTTTTCTATTATAAATCTAAAAAACTTGTTTTAATTTTAGATCATTGGAAGCTAAATTTTAATTAATGCGGTATAAAATAACCTTAATTTACACAAACAATTACAATTTTATAATAATAAACTAATTGTCATTATCATTATCTTATTAATAAGGAATATTTATTATCACAACACTATATTTTGTCGTGTGGGTTTCCCACTGACCATTCTGTAAATAAAATAATCTACCGTTCTTGGTATTCTATACCCTTTGTATGTTATTGTAAAAATACTTTTGTTGAGAGGCCTGTCATGGCACAGGGGTAATAGTGTGTGACTGTAAACGCGCCGGGTTGTGAGTTTGATCCTTACTCGAGAAAATTAAATATTTAATATTTTCAAAATAAATATTTAATATTTTCAAAATAAATATTTAATATTTTCGTTTCTTCGCTCTAGTACCAAAGCAAAGTGCGGTGTTGGGTTTCCAAATTCCCTCCGCCTTCATTGCCATGTGCGGGATACAGCATGATGCTTAAAAAATGCTTTTGTATCATTTCACAATATTTTACACATACCAGTGTAAGCAGTGGGAAAGCAGTGTTATAATACACTCAGTTCCCTGTTATATTGGTAACGCGAAGGTCGTGGATTTGGTTCCAACTTAAGGGAACCTAATTTTTAATTTAAAAAGGCAATAAACTTATTGTGACTAAGAAAACTTAAGCTACTAACTTTGCATTTCTGCTTTATTTCGTGTAGATTTTTATTGGTACTTATACTCGTATATTAACACAACCGACTACCTGAATTATTTAGATTACTGGTAACATATACATTGTACATGTAAATACTGTAAATTCGAATAGACAAAGAGCCGAACAACTTTAACAGTTGGCCACATCTGTTTGCTCAACAATTAAACGTTTCTCAGGAATGCATAATACAAATAAATTCGTTACACTATTGTTCTCATAATATTATGACATTGAAAGTTATAAAAACATATTTAAGTTTTATTTCGTACATAGGAAATCATATTTAATCACTCTGTATCCTGCACATAGGGTAGGCAGATGGAACAAGGAAACGTAGTGTTGAGACAGTCTGTTCTCATTAAGATACTTCTGTTCCTCATTTACCGCCAAATTTCAGGCATTGCGTTGATTGATTGAGTGACTGCACGACGCTGCGCTTTGTTAAGCCTAGTTCCCAGAGCGAAAAAATAAATTAAAATAAAATAATAAACTTTGTTTAAAATAATTTTGGTTAATTTTTATAAACAATTCGATTAACCATAGTAGGTAATAGCTACATAGTTAACATTACATAAATACTATCAGCTGTAAAGGTTTCAATAACTCCAATTAGTTCATAATCGTCAATGCCGAACTTGAGATTCTTGGACTAACTTGCCACAATTTTGCGTACGTAAAAGTATGTTAGAATGTTGGGAATTCTCAAAGTCATGTAGACAGGAGAATCTACAGTAATTACGCACTATATAATACGATAAATGCCTTTGATGGGCCATTTGTTTTATCTGATATGCATGCGTCCTTTTAAACTGGTGTTGAGTAGCTTACAGACTTACAATAGTTGAGGCTAATAGGCTTTAGACAAGACTACATTGGCACATTCAGAAGGCCATAATTAATTTTATTGCTTATTTGAAGAAATTGGATTTTTTAACCGCTTTAAGTAATAGTATAATTACAATTCGAGATTGTAAATAAAAATTATTTAAAAATTACAAGGTAACTGGTAAACTATTTTTTCAATCTGTTCAAATAAGAATTTTTGATCGTATCCTTTTTTATATAATTTTCAGAAAGACGGTTCCTTACTTTGTGTCCAAGTTTGAATGAGATATGTCTATTGAAGGCATTCAAAGCCGTACTTCGCCTCATAAAGGTGGGGAAATTAAAATACCCTATATATACTTATATACTAATTTATTTACTAAGGATTACATAGGATCGAACCCATAATCAATCCATTTACAGTCAGATATTGTCTCACTTTTTTTTTATGTCTCACTGCTCTACAATGACCTCTAGTAATAAGTGTCTTCATAAATCCTGTGCAATTTAGCAACACTAACACTTAAGTAATCATTTAACTGTACTCTAAAATAAAGATTATGTATTTAGAATTAATTACCAATATTAAAATATTGGTAATACGCTTTCAGTTTGACGCCTTTAAAAGTTAATTCATTGCACTCTGAAAAAATTTCTCACACATGTAGCCTATGGCAATAAGAGGAGTATAGACTACATATTTTTTATCCTCGCCCATCAAGTGTTTCCCGTGAGATACATTTATTAGACGTTAAAAATATTTAATACCAATAAAAATATATAGTATGATAATTTTGTGATATATAAAATTTAAATATATTTTATACCAATTTATCAAGCGATTTCTACTTAGTAATTAGTGGACATAAATACAAAAGATTTATGCGTCTCTCATATAGAACCCTACACTAAGCAACTCTGTTCTCCCTCCTGCATGACTCATGGCGAAATTTTACGGCGCAGTATGTCTGTATTTACAGAATATAGGACTTTTTAAGAAATACTGGTACATATAAAATTTAGGTAAATTTGGAATTTAGTACTTTTAAATTATGTCACATTATACAAATGATGATGGAATTAATCTTTATTATTTACTAAATTAACTCTTATAACATTTGTTAAGGCCTGTTGTAGCGACGGGGCACAATCCTTCGGCTGCAAATGCGACAGCTTGTGGGCTCGATTTTTACTCAAGGAAATGTTACATTTAATATTTTTATTTTTTTCTCTCTGGTTACAAGGTTAAGCGCGGCGTTGAACTCCACCACTCAGCATTCTAGGTTCCCAAGACCCCTCTGCCTACCCTGCCACGTGCGGGACACAGCGCGAAACTAAAAAAAAAAAACATTTATTTCAAATCAATCATGCGTGACAAATAACACTAAAATATTTAGAAAAAATACTAAGTCCTATTTTTTATTTCGTCTTTAACAATAATTGTTTTAATTAATAATTATTATGTTGATATCCTGTTCTGAACAAAGTTGTATATGAGAAATAGCTGTATAAATACCGTATAAATATTTTAAATTGAACAAACAAAAACAATATCAATATATTTACTTTTAATATTAATAGCTTATCATAATATTTCGTTTTGCGTATTAATACTGACCACTACTGCTGTTTAACGAGTTTAAATATTTCAATCTGTACTGAGATGTAATTCAAAAAGTTATTTTATATCAAATAACATTTGCTTTATTGCAGTATAAATGTTGTTACTTAAAAATGTGAAACTAATGATCATACATACTTTAGACACAATCTAAAAAAAAGTAATTGTATGAAATTTATAGTCGTATACCTATTATATATGATGATTGTTTCGCTTTTTACATCGCAAATGGAATTTCATGCCTCCAGCTATGAGACGCACGACACCACGTTATGGAAGACCGTTAATGTTTTCATTATCTGACATCGCTTCGAGAAAACTAGGGATGCTTGCTTGATTGAATTTAATTGCTTTTTAAACTAGCCATATTAAAGTCGATTGCGAGGGCGATGTTGTGTCAGCGCAGGCGGTCTATGATGACTTGAATTATGAAGAGGGTTTATATATTTATTATGTCATAAATATTCTCCAGTGTGCAACACGTAATTTTTGCAATTTTATGCAGATTTACGACGAATTTTGTAATATATCTGCAGTATGTTATTTATTATGAACTTTAATTAGACGTGTTGTATGCAAGTTACAATAGTTAAAATAATTATGAGCTCGCAATCGAAAACATAATTCTTTTAAATTATAGCCCTGAGTTGGTGCGAGCTAATATTTCAACACATACTGTCGAATGCTCATTAACATTTTCCCTTCCACATTATACGGAAACAAGCACGGGTCGTTCCAAGTTAAACCGCGCGAAACCAATCTTTTTTTTTTATAGAAAAGAAAGAATAAAAAACACAAAAGTTCCAGCCAGCTGCGCATGAGCATCCTGACTACGCCACCTCACCTTTTCTTTGAAGATAGCGACATGCGTTCATCCTTTACTGACAAGTCAGTTTGACGGGTAAAAAGAAAGAGACGACAGGTAGCTCTTATTGAGATAATAACGGCAATCTTCCGCGGGGCGCCGTGTTCCCTTGTTATGTTTTGTTGTAGGGACAAGCCTGTTGGTTTTTATCGGGTGTAAATGAGTCCCAACTGGGTCTCTGTAGGGCGGCCGATCATTAATAAGTTAAGATTGTTGTGACATAATTATTCGTAGGCATGATTTAACTCATTATATATACTTAATAATATTTTGATATATTTTACCAGTATAAGTACATTATATATTTTTGAATTTATGATTCGATTTGATTACTTATTATGTTATGGTTTATGATAGGGTCAAATGTTTAATAAGGTCTGTTCATCATTTTTAATCAAAATTATAAAAATAAAACTTTTAGTGCAAATAAAATTTTCTAAATTATTACTTAAATATTCATTAACAAAATTTTAACTTCCACTCCATCTTTTCAAATTCTATAATGTACACATATATTAAAATCTTATTTGTCAGCGTCGTTGCGCCGCTTTGTGAAATGATAATAGGGAAAGCCGATTTCACTTAGCGGCATCACTATCTTAGTGTATATTGTTTACTGATAAAATTCTTAAGCGCTATGGGTAAGGTCAAGTGTTATCTCTTCTTATCTATTACAACAAAATTTATAACGCGTTTCAGCTTTTTGTGTGATAGTTGTTTATTGTATAGTAGTTTTGATTTTTGTTTTCTGATAATAAGATCAGTTAGAATTATTATTTTAATACAAATTTCTAAGATTTTTTTTAATCACTGTCAATATATTTTGCTTGTATGTATGTATAATGTGCACATTTTGTCTTTTATCGTCATTGCAAAACTAAGGTAAGTCATAAAATTTTCCTCATTATTAGCTCATTAATGCCGCTATTTATATGAGATGAAATATCAATTAGAAACAATGTAAACACTCGACGATAATAACAATCAATGTCGACTAAGATAGATTAGGTTATAGGACGTCTTTATTCGTTTGCCCTCAACAAATTGTTGCGGGCAGATATATAAAGAACATATTTTTCATATGAAGTTTATTTGGATTATGATAATTATTTCTTCTATTAGTGACTGAACTGGGATATGTGGAATTTGCAATCAGTATATGGAAATATTATTTATATGGAGTGGGTTGGAGTTATTTTATATAACTCGAAATACCCAATGAGCATCTAAAATTCTATATAGTATTACAGGCTTATAATTAAATCTGAGACTTTTAATTATCGTATTATTTATTGAGGCGTTCGGTCACAACCGACTTTACCGGCCTCCGGAACTGAACTGTGTGTCTAATGCGCGGAATACAGCGTTAATATAACTTGCAAATGCAGTTTAGTGCGCGTTTTGCGTTTTGACCAGAACGAAGAAATGAAAATATAAAATAGTTAAGTTGAAAACATTACAATTTTTACTTTTTCAAGTGGGAATAGAACCCAAAATTTGTCGGTTACAGTCACATCCCTTGTGCCGCGCCACAACTGGCTTCCTATATAAAGTAATATTTAAAATATTTGTTACTGTCGTTCCTTTAATATACCATAGAGACTTATTTGTCCACCTTCGAATCTATTTTAGAAATATATTTATTAATTGTATTATGTTTTACCTACTTTTACCAAAATAAAAAAATAAATAAAAATATACACATTCAAATTAACAGAAATCTTTATAAGTATGCTTATAACTTCTGCGAGTAGTTTTACGCTTAGCATTATTTTTCAAAAATATATTTTAATTTAATTTTCGCAAACTTTTCCGCAAACGTTTTCTATATCGTAATATTACTATTTATTTTGTTTAATAAGATGTATGTGCTTTATTATTATATTTTTATATATAGCTTGGTAAATAAAATTATATAAGGGATATAGCGAGAATCCAAAAAAAATATATAGCCGTAGCCAAAAAGCTATAGCAACAAGTTTCTATATTTAGTTTCAAGCTGCATCTTACACGCAGCAATGCAGATAGAGGTAACCTGGGAACCTTGTTTTGAGATACTCCGTTCCAAATTAAGACATTTCTGTTGTTCATTCTCCGATGGATTCTTAAGAGGCATTGCGTGTTGTTGAGTGACGGAACTCGCCAGGTTTTGCCTCGGAGCGAGGAAATGAATGAATTGAATATTTTAGTCTTCTGTGTGGGAAAAGAACGTATAACCGTCGCTGATACCACGACGATTTCTAGTCTTTTAATGTAATATTTTTTTTAGCTTCACACTGTATCCCGCACGAGGCAGGGTAGGCAGAGGGAACCCGGGAACCTAGTGTTTAGACACTCTGTTCCACTTCCGTTTCCGTCGAATTTGAGGCATTGCGTGTTGAGTGGCAGGACTCAACGCCGCGTTTAGTCTTATTACCAGAGCGAAGAAATGAAACATTGAATATTTAAATTGAGTGGGGATCGAACCCAGAACCTGTCGGTTACAGTCACACGCTAGTGCCGCTGCGCCAAGACAGGCCTCATGTTATATTTTTTTGAAATTACATTTTATTAAATAGTTAATATTGTATATAATTATTATTCATATAATATATAGGTTCTATACACAAATAATAAAAGAGGTATATTGAAATAATATCAATAAACAACATTGTATTCTAATTTTGTAATACAACATGTATCGCCATTTAAGTATAAATTGAACGTTTCATAGAAATGAAATCAAGTATGTTTTTGCTTTATATTGTAAATAAAAAACCGGATTCGTTCGGCGGTAGTATCGCAGTTAATAGAGCTCATTAAATCATTATTGGTGGAGGTACTGGATAAATGGATTAAACTTAAATACGTGTTAAAATGTCATCTATAGGTATAGGCCGTAAATATTATAACGATACTTTAATTGTACAAATGATATGCGTAATATTCATGCTTTAATAAGTTATTATTAAAATGTATACATATATTTTCATTTCTTCGCTCTAGTACAAGGCGAACGAAGCGTTGAGTTCCGCCACTCAACACGCAATGCCCCAAATTCGGCGGAAAGCGGGGGAGCGGAATAGTGGAACGGAGTGTCTTAACTCTGCCTACCGGCAGGGTAGGCAGAGGGAACGTGCGGGATACAGCGTGAAGCTGGGATACAGCGAGAAAATGTATACTTATAATAAATCTGTATCCGATCTCAGCCTTTATATGTACTCGTAAGGTATACTAAAAAATGTTTATACGTTTCTTAATGTAATAGGGTTTAAAATAGAGTTTTTTTTATTTTTGTATTTGCATTTGTACGCGTTAATCTCAGAAACGGCTAATTTGATTTAAACTCCATAGGTGTCACTATTATATTTTGACAACCTTCCCATTCCCCCAACATTTAGCTTTTGTTTTTTTAATCGGTTAATAAACAAAAATTTACGTCCATTTAAAATATTTAGTTCGATATTTTATTTTATTAATTTAGCAGAAATTTATTTATTGTCTTAAAAGTGATAATATTATTAGAACAAGAAAGTAATTGAGATTAGTAACATAATTTTATTCAAAATGTATAACAATCGTGAAAATCAATGATCTTGTTACTATTTTTGCAACAATTTTTTGTAGTTATTTTAATTAAAAATAAATAACTTTTTATTTCTTTAAACTTTTGGCGATTAAGCTCACAAGACGTTCTTTTCTATGCAGGACAGATAGAAAGAATATTATATTAAGATACTTCGCTTTGCGCTTGAACCCAAGCCAAATGCTTGAGTGGCAAACTCTGCGCTACGCTCTGAGTAATCAAGTTGAAAAATTACAAAAATTACAAAATATTTTTCAAATACTTCCATGTCTTAAATTGCGACATATTCAAGTAAAAATACTATGTAAATCTGTAATAAAATCTAGCTATATATTATAGTTGCAATTTGTAAACGCGGAAGCCGGACATATCTCCACGACTCCATTATATCAGGTACAAATGGTTTAATACAGCTAGAACCAGTTTAACGGTTTGCAAGGACCGTTACTGTTGTACGTTCGACTTTAAGAATTTTGATACTTAACGTTAGCCACTTATGTTGATGTATTTTTGTTAAGGCTTAAAGATTTCTTTACAAAATCAAAACTTCATTATTAAATATATAGAAAACTTATGTAAATTTATGATAAATATGTGTTAAATAAATAAATATTACAAAATTCTTCTTAAAGAAATAATATTTTATTAACAAGTCTTTTATTAAAATTTACAGATACACACTAATGTTGTATAGTATTTATAATATTTAGGATTTCTTATAACTTGGGACAAGGTTTTAAAATAAAATCCGGTATCATATTCAAACTAGTTTTAGAAGAAATATTATTAAATGAATATAGAACCAAAGAAAAAGTGTACAAAATAAAAGTGCATCAAAATTCTATTTTTGGAAATATATTATTGATGCACTTTAATTTTGTACAATTTTTGGTTTTGGAAAATGAGATGAAGTAAAGTCAACTAAGATCAGCCTGCAATAGTCAACGCAACAAAGCAGATTTTTCTTTCTTATTGTATACCACAATGAGATCTAGTAATCGGGTATTCATTCATAACGAATAGGGATGACAAGATATTCACTTTATTTTTATTATGAAATATACATGAATTGATGTTAACAAGCAGTTGGCACCGTTTGTTTGATATAGCATCATACCATATTATACATACATCACCATATTTATCTAAATAAATATTTATGCTATTTAAAATTTAAATCTATATTAAATAGCATGCATAATGACTTTGTTTAATTATAATTGTGAAATAAAAATTACAATTCGAGCGGATTCGGAGCTTATCCAACTGTATAAACTCCTAAATATAGTTAAAATATGTAAGTAGGTACGCAACACTTTGTCTAAACCAAAAAGATATCAGCATTAACTGTCTGAAAAATATGGTCGACTAAGTTTATTTTATGATTCACTTCCCACTCACAATTTAAAGTACTAAACAAAATATTTTTATATTAATATAAAGCTAAAGAGTTTATTTGGTCGGACGCGTACTTTTTAGGAATTACTGGTTTGAATTGAAAAAATCTTCTTGAATTGGATAGTCCGTTTATTTAGGAAGATATAGTATAGGTTATGTTATTACACACACAATATCACATCAATCGATTTCTATGTAACCTACTGTAAACTTGCCTCGAGTATTAAGAGTGTATCATATGTCGTACACAGCTAATAGCTATTTCCATTTCTTTCATTATTTTTATAATTTATTTATTAATATATTTAATAATGTCTTTAAACTAAAATTCTTTTATATCGTTAATATAGCTATTTATATTTTTAATACAATTACACTTTAAATTGTTATACTATTAACACGACATTATTTCCAGCCATAAAATAAAGCACGAATATATAAAAAAATACTCACCCATAAGACTATGAATGGAGGGTTAATTAGGCGGTAGTAAAAGGGAGACACCAGAGGTTGCCACACCAATAAAAGGGTCGCATTTCCCTTTAATAATAATCGTTGATGCACATCCCTATGACATTTCTATAGCACGGGTTTCGGAGCGAAACGTCACGTCTTAGGCATTATAAAGGACGGATTCCCGAGCGCTTTCACAGGCCGGTGGTGACGATGATAAAATTTTCATGTGATAAAATGTGGTAATAATGGATGCTAGACGTGGTTAGATCGCGATTGACATCCCTAGTTAATTGCTTAAGTATTTTCTTAAGTTCTTCTCTAATAGGCTGGGTATGTGTGTAACCTTTACATTAATCGCATAATATTATCTTTGTATATACTACTTTAAAATGAAAATAAAATTTAAAAGTTATCATATACGATAGTTCAAGATCATTTTAATTGAAGCGAAGTCGAAGGCTTAAAAAGTTTATATGACGTTATTTAATATACTTAGAAGTAAAATCCGGAGCTAAAAAAAATATTGTTAGAAATAAATTTATCAAAGTTCCATTATGTATCTACCAGATTAATGAAAACGGTCGAATTTGTTTTGTATTTGTAATCTTAAGGGACGACAGTAAATAAACGATTTAAGCGAAAAAGAAGGCAGATATGATGAATATCTATCTAACTATATCATTTGTTACTCTTGATGCACAACTTACCGATGAGTCTGGTAAGGGAGTTCCCAGTGTAAGAAAAGTTGTCATTACCTATAACAAAAGATTTACATAAAATATCAATTATGTAATAAAATATCGTATGGTAATATATAATAATTTGCAGGTACATATTTTATGTAAAACGTTTAAATTTCATCAAAAAGTATCTCTGGACTGTTTCATACTCATAATTAATAAGCAATATGTATTGAATTTCTTATATTTCTATTAAATTTTCAATGTGTCACATGATATCAGTGGAAGGCGAGATTCTAAATGTAATATTATTTCTCTACGTTCAATAGATTAAAGCGTAGATAAGACCTGACTCATACAGCTATTTCTGTCCCACTGCCGCAACTCATATTTAATTTTATTATATTACATAGCTCTTGCTTGTAGCTTCGCTTGCGCTTATAGCTCCAATTAGTTTGTCATGAGGGCATCATTTCACACTCAGTCCATGCCAATTATATATAATATTTCATAAAGACATTAAATAAGAATAAATATATTGTTATAGTAACATTTAAAATATTTTTAGTTAAATCTGGGTTAATTTATTTAATAATGTTGTGTCTGTAGGCAAAAATATTTAGTTCTTGTAGTTTTGGTTTTAATAGTATTAAATAAACATTAAATTCCCCTGTTATTAATTGTAAAAAGTAATTTTTAAATACACTTGAATACAGGGTGTATTTAAATACACTTGAATACACCTTTACAAGTTGTAAATAACATTTTTATCGACAGCATTTTTTGCATCGTGCGAACCAGTGAAAGCCTAGTTATACTCTGTAGTCCAAGGATATATATGGCTGCGCAATTAATATAAAACCAGGTAGCAGAAGTCATTTAAACAAAAAATGTTTACATTGGAAAATAGTAGGTATCAATTTTTAACCTAGCTAATAAGGTACTATTCTCATAATAATAGCTTAGACTACATCGTTACATTTTTTAAATAATATTTAATATCTTTATGTTATGTATGCATGATTGAGATCCAAGTACAACTTTTCCAATTAATAAAATTCAACATGTTTATAAATGAAATGTTTAATGATTTAAATGAAATAACGAAAAATACTAATCATATTCGAACAAATTAGAAAAATCTGTGGCATTACAAAGGAAAGATTGCGGGCGCTAAGGGTTTGTCGTCGGCATTTCCACGTTCCTCGGGACTCCCCGGGATTCCGGCATGCTAGCTACCTGTCACAACCGACCCGAAAGACTGAACATCAGATTATTCGATAACACAGCGGGGAACGAGCTCTTTTGTAAACGCCATGTCGCATTTTGTCAGTCTTTTAAACCGCTGCAACAATCTGTTGGCGTAGTGCAACCTATACGAGTTTGTAAAGGATCAATTGCTTACATTTTTTCTTATATTTCTCTTCTGTACTATTTTTTAATCATGATTTCAAAAGTGCCAGTTGACAAAAATAACTTCGTCAATGGCACTTTATATAGAGGACACATAAACGGTAAGAAAAGGAAAAGAACGGAAGATAGTGGATTATAATAGAAGGGTGTCACATCGGATGGTTAATTTTCACAAGAGTCGGAAAATACCTACCATCCGCACTAACTCCAGCATAGCCTGGAATCCTTGCTAAAATAGCATGTAAACCCTTTAGTTAACGTTATGATACATAAGAAACGCACAAGAGTTTACGAATCTTTAAAACAAGTAGAGACCCTTATAAAGGTTAAAATGTATTACAGCCCTTTGAAGCCAATCTGCAGCATAATGAGTCAGTACAAACAGCAATTTATTTGAACTTGTAGGAAAATATTAACAGAATTTATTTTAATAAAGCAATATCTTCTTTTGTAAACACAGATGATTCCTTTAAAAACTTCGTTACGTTAACGATAAGATAGATGGTTTCACCAATTTTTATTTTCTATGGCTGGCTAAATTTTGTGTTGTTATGCCAAGGTTACTGATGACAAAGAGACAATGTACTCTTTACTTACCGATCTTACAAGGAGTGCGGAATAGCAGATTAGATGGATAATGGCACATGGGGAAGTAAGAGTAGTAAATATAACTAAAGATCGTTAACTATAACCAAATACCTTAACATAGTATTTTTAAAAATCAGCAAATTTTGCAAAAAAATATAAGGAAAATCACCACTAAAATAAGAAACCCCGGTTATCACGTGTGATAACCAAAACAAACATTAGCAAAGTGAATATATTTTTCTTAGTATAATTCATTTAAAATAAAACAATGATATATAGCATGACTTTTTTGATGACAAACTTATACGCTAAAAAAATTGCAGCCATATAACCGAAAAGCCATATAACCGAAAATCTTGAAATTAATTCCAGTTGGATTGAATAAACGGCGTTTTTATAGCATTATAAAATTAGCAAAGACGGGTTATTAATTTTATGTGAAAACATAGTTAATGCTGAAATTTGTATTATTTTTAATAAATATTAAGGCAAAATTAAAGTCCTCCTTTTAAAAATTCATAAAAGGGGAAATCATTTTTGTTTGTCAATAAACATATAAAAGTCTTTTTGTCTTCTTCATGGCGTGTGTTATAACTACAAGGCTAACCACCATCGGTGTTTACAGCCTATATATACCTAGTGTTACCATTTTAAAAGTAATCCTTTAACTGTTGGTATGCATTATTATTACAAGTACAACCAAGACTGCTCGCCAAATACAAACTACTCAGGAGATCCACATTATACTTGCATTTGATCGTTGCGCCTAATGTATAAATATTGTATACCAGCCAGACATTTCATATATTAATGAAACTCGATGCTATTACTGACATCGATGTTCTTAAATAAATTTCATAGATGAATCCCACAACTGATGGTTAATTATTTTCACACTTTTTTGATGAACCCAATTTGTGACGTGCATATATGCAGCTTGATAATTTTATTTTGTTTCAAAGTACCTACTGATTTGTTTCAAAGGCTGAGAACAATAATAATAAACTTCATCGTTATACGTAACAGACTGCATGTGACAGTTTTGAACGATACATAAAGCTTTAAGTAGACACATTCGAACTGAACAAAACAAAAATCTCAAATAGCTTGTCACATCTCCGACGAGGCGAAAATGAACAAGCTTGATTGATATGTTGATACATATGTTTTAAATACACTGTTCTCTTTTGTTTTATTGTTTATTTTTTTTAATTTTATTTTTATTATTTTTCATCTTAAAGCATTGTATTGCATGTATCCCGTACGTGGCAGGGTAGACAGGGGAGCCTTGGAACCTAGTGTTAAGACATCGTTCCGATTTATAAAACTTCCGTTTCTTACTTCCTGTCGAATTCTCGAGGCTTTGCGTGTTGATTTAACCTTAATAATTCTTATATATTTAACTAATAGATTAAATACACTAGACAATAACGCGACAACACGTGCCGTTTTAGTTTTAATCAGTTGCGGCTTGTTAACTGACAATAGCAAAATGTTTCTGTAGGTGAAACCTGTTGTGGCCCTTATTGTGACACTTCAATACAAAATAAGTTAATATATGTGTATAAAGAGTTATGCCTATTATTTTATAGCCATAGGTTTGCCTTTTATTTAGTAGGCATAATTAACATTCTTTTAATTTGTCTTTAAAATTTCAGTTATGAAAGACTTATAAATTATTTTTTAATGGTTATAAATAAAGTGGTGAAATTTGTTGTTATTATTAGTTCAATATGAATACATTACTTTATTTTAATATTTATAATTATTGCGTAATTTCAATCGATCATGCAATGACGTAAGAATGTGTGCCGATTACAGTAAATGTGTTTTAAATAAGTAGGTTTTATTTTTTAAATTGACAATTACTTTTAAATTCATTAATTTATTTTGTATTTATCACGCTCAAAAAAAATATTCTATTTGGTATTTTCCCCACTACGATATTACAATATAAACAAAGAAACATATCATAATTAATATTAGCTTTTTTAAAAATGTGAATTCACAATACTATGACTGTATATTGTGAGTCACAGTGTGCATTTTGTTAGCATTTGTGTAATTGTGTGGCATGCCAAAACTCATTTAAACTTGAATCACTGCAAAGGCAACATTATAACTATTATATCTTGTCTACCTACGTAGTCCGTTACGCATGTTGTTACTTAAAATATATTGTCTATAAATAATTGCAAAAATGGGATCAAATAAGTTTTAGATGGCTGGGAAAAACGATTTGTATACATATAAAACGTGTTTTTACTAGCATGTTTTATTTTATTTACTAATAGATATTAGTACTTATAACTTTTTTATCTTCACTATATGAATAAGGCTTAAGAGCAAAAGATTCATGATCCAATCGAAATCATTAAATAACCGACTTTTTTTAAAATGATATAGCACCAGAAATTCAACCGTGAACATAAACTTGTATTTAATACGCGTCCTACTTAATTTGTTAGTTATCTTGATCAGAAGTTCCAAACAACTTTATTACGAAGACACAACTTACTAAGAGATACTCGAAGGATTAGAAAATTAATGGTTTACCTTGGATATTGTGGCGTGCTACGAACGAATGAGAAACTAAAAAATGTATTTTATTTATGAGTGGAAACGTGGCAGACGTCTCTTCCTGCCAATTTATTATTTTTAACCGATTCTTGATCGACATAGATAAGAAGGAATGTCTGACTGCTAAATGAGTAAAACACGTGTATTATGTGTTCAAAGTAATTAGGATTTACTATCGTCGATAACTACCACTTTAGCATGTAAATATTTATGTTAGCGAATTATAAATTAATGATAAGTAATCAAAGTATATATATAGCATATTGCAATACGTATGGTTACAAAGAGTGGCGGGTGCATTGTTTTGTTATAGAGGAAAGAAGTTGTTAGAAAGCAAAATTAATAAAAACTACCAGAAAATTAATACTGCCACTACAAAAAAAAAGAAAAGTTAAGAAAGTGAAAAAATAATCTAAATAAATAAATAAAAAAAATAATCCAGTAAAGAAATAGTAAAGAATGAGATAACATAAACAAAGTAAACACTATTAGTGAAAATGAAGATGGTCCAGCAAGTACTGTATGTGATAAAAAAAAAAATTATTTAAAAGTAAATTAGATACCTACATTAATAAATAATCATCTATCAAAAATATGTTCTAGTCTTAAGTATTCTTAATTTCTTTTTCTTACATGAGAAACAATCTAGAGATTAAAATAAGTGCCAAACATTTGACTTTAACATTTTTTTATGTAAGTTGAGAGAGGAGGCAATTGTTGTCTAAGATACGAAAAGTTAAATTTTGTGATATCGTGAATCCGAAAATAATAAATCAAGAAAGCATATAATAATTAAAAACATAAAGGACAAAAAAATTAAAAACAAAAAAAACATAAAGGATTATACTATTCATATTTCGTTTTACTTTTTGCGTATTATAAAAATGTAGTTAGGTCGTGTCGTGGCACAAGTGAGTGATTGTAAACGCAGAGGGTTGTTAGTTCGATCCCCACTAGAGGATATGAAATATTTATTATTATCGTTTCTTCTCTATGGTAACAACTTAAATTGCGGCGTAGAATTCCTCCATTCAGCACGCAACGCCTCAAATTCGGCTGAATTTTTTTTAACTTCACGCTGTATCCCGCATATTGGATACAGCATGAAGCTAAAAAATAAAATAAAAAAGTATTAATGTGGTTAATTTGTTATAATCAAACACGTTCTCAAAAAGAAACATTAATTAAAAACCAAGCCCCATACAAAAAATATATATTTTGCGTATAATGCATACACCGATATTTTATATGTTAAAAATAAAAAAGCAAATAGTTCTCGTCAGAGCTGACAGACTGTAGTTATATAGCTCTTAGCTGGTCGTTCAGTGTTTGAACGCTGGAGTGTCGAGTGCCGCCGACAGTCGCCTCTACTCCAAAAGGTTCACTCACTAACGTAATTACTACTTTGATTTTTGCAGAATACAATTTAAAAAAAAACATTAAAGGGTATATACAAATGAGCATTGATTACTTGACTGTATAAATAAATTCTAACTTTCTTTATAATTTCTGTCGCATTCAACTTAAATATAGACGGTCAATTCGCATAAAAATATTGCACCTACAAGTATATGTAAAGTGTCTTTCTTTTCTATTTATGTTTATTAAATTTTATTTAAAAAAAAATCTAACACTTGTACAGTACTGAAATATTAGGCCTGCCTGGGTACTTACTGTAACAATAAATACTATGGTAAATGAAGGTTATAATTAAAACATATTAAGTATGAGTATAAAACACAGCGTGTGGCGCACGAGGCGTGTGACAAATTAACGACGTTCTGTCGACCGCCCGCCAACTATATGTAAGTTTCTTATTGCAATCGACTCTCAATTTCTATAATTTGGTCTTAAAATTATCTTACTATTAGGATTTTTTTAAATCCTTCTAATTGTTTTCGATTCTTCTAGTTATTCAAAGTGTCCACAACCCGGCTCTACCATTAAAGGAGTGGGCCCATTAGAGATTACGTTGAACTTGTATCGTCGGGCTTAAAGGAAAAAGAGTTGAAATTTACTCACTCAGTTCAAGAAATGGATTTTTAACAACACGATAGATATTGTATTAATTCACCAAGCAAACAAAATGTTTTCACGCTCACAAACGAATTACTTACAAAAACGTTTCTCTTTTTAAATAAAGGAGATCGTAGAAATATTGTTGCGTAAAACATTCGATGTAATACTTATCATTAGTTGGTTTGATTTCCGGGTTGGCAAATACTGACGAGATATTAAAGATTTTTTCCTATTCGCGTATTTGATTTGGCTTTCGATAAAAAATTTATCGCCTTTAAGTTATCAAGACTGCAATGCAGGCAAATACTGCAGCGATGACCTTATTCTACCAAAACATTTTTGTGTGTAAATATCGTTTTAAAGCGCCGTGCTGTTTTTAAAAAATCCGGTCTAAACCAAATATACATACGATTTATTAAAGGAGCATAATATATGTATGCTTAAATTCAAACAGTACCCTTTAGACAACTTTCTGCGTAACATAACGAAGCAACTCTAAGTACAACATCATATTAAGGAAATTTGTTCTGATGTCCAATATATAGTAGGTAGTTGGTACTACTATCCATTTATGGTTGACTGAAGACGAACCCAATGATACTATACATAAATATCCGAATAAAATCGTCTTATAAATATTATAAATGCACACTGGAGTTTTTTTTTAGAAAATTTTTCAAGATATTTTGTAGCTTATTTGAAAAAAAAAATGCTTATTGTAGTTATACAAATTTAATATCATCTTACTCGTT
Organism: Eueides isabella; assembly: GCA_019049475.1. Classification (NCBI taxonomy): domain Eukaryota; kingdom Metazoa; phylum Arthropoda; class Insecta; order Lepidoptera; family Nymphalidae; genus Eueides; species Eueides isabella. The sequence continues at coordinate 8,275,650 of CM032389.1, read as the reverse complement.
CGACGATCGACAATATGAAATATTTCTTCTAGAAGAAAGTATTGGTTTTTAGAACTACATAAAATGTGATCTAAAATAAAAAATATCTTTAATTTACATTTTATATTGGTCTAAAAACAAAGTAAGGGCACGTGCGTGTGGGCGAGGAAAAGTAATGTATAAAATGTTCATTTATTCACTTTACTTTCGTAACAAAGCAAAAAGAGGCGTTGAGTTCCACCACTCAACAAGCATTTCGCTAAATTCAGTGACAAGTGAGAGACGTAGTGTCTTAACACTACAAAGATCACTCTGCCTACCCTACCGTATGCAGGATACAACGCAAATGGCAGGATTTATATATTAACCGTGATAGGAAGGTTGTTTCTGTCTCATCTAATGTGACAAGATTAACTTCCAGAAAATTAAGTATAAAACTTCAATTGTATTGATTCTAACTTTAGATACCATCATACATCTCGAAAGACACACATACAGAGAGAGAGAGAGAGAGAGAGAGAGAATCCTTCCAATGTCAAGAATTGTGTTTGTTATATTTAAAAAATATGCTCTGTTTTGAGAGATCTATTTGAAATTTAGATACGAAATATTCAAAAGCAAGTCATGGTCGTCATGAGTATCATGAAGTAATTAAAACATTTTCATGTTTTATACACAAGTGTACTTGTGTTGTAGAATTCTACTCGAGCCGATGTCTCTCGCCAACCTAGTCTACTTTATACTATTAAGTTGTCTGGGTAGGTTTTAATCTTATGACAAAGCCTCTCACTTATAAAAATGGAAATTTAATAATACACTTTACAATGTGTAGTTATGACTTTTATGTAAATAATATCGCCAAATATTCGAATATATTTAGAGAAACTCCCATTTTCTATATTGATTAGATTTTTTTTAATTTGAAATAAAAATACTTTACTATTTAAACATTATTAATCATTTCGAGTTTCATGAACATTTTCAGCCACTAGTGTATTTTGTGTGTTTCAGTATAGTAAACATTGTTATGAAATTAAATTAAACGTCAGAACATGTTCGCTGTTTCTTAATAAATAGTAAACTTAGGCGCGAGGGTACTATAGGTACATACATGTAAGTCATTTGTTCTGGTCCTGGTAAACGTAGAAGCCATTATTACTAAATAATGGCTTGGAGAATAAAATACTTTTTATATTCTTAGACGGCCGTTTACGAGGCTGGTTATGCTCTCATCACATCTTTTATTACTACAAAAAGAATGTATGGAGCAATAGCCGAAATATGTATGTTTTATATAATATTAAAACTACTGGAAACATATAATGTGGACTGATTAAAAAATCAATTAGTTCAATACAAATAAAACGTTTTTGTTACGACTTAATATTAATACCTGCATAATACTCGAATTGTTCGAGTGAGTTTAGCCGCTAGTACGGAGAACTTTGATAAAAAATTCAACGTACTTAAATCAAAAGCCGTTTGTTGGAGCGAATCCCTCGTTGCATTTTACGATGCCATTTTGTTACAAGTTTGTTACTTTTGTTTTTAATCCTATTTACAGAGTGTGAATGCACAGTACTGATAAACGTCCGTTTAAATGCGCCAACTTTATTGTATAAACCGTCTAATGCTAGCGTAAACATATTTGAATGATCAAACATTAATGATGTTCTGTGTGAACTGTTTTTGTTGTGGTTAGTGTAATATGCTGGACTTTGAATAAATATTTAAACTAACATGTAATGTAAACATACTTTAATTTTAATATATTTTATACAATGAATATTGTAACTATTCATTTCTCTAAACTGTACTTTTAAAATTTAAAGTAAACACTATTTATAACACTTTAAAAGTAATGAAGCTTTGCAGTTACAAAAGCATCCACGAGTTACTATTTAAGTATAATAAGTTTTATAAATTAAGCACGTAGCTAAAGGTCGGAGCGATCGCGTGACCACACAGACAGGACAAAACCGCCATTACCAGTAACTCAGGAGCTAATATTTAAGCGGACTATTTATTGAAATCGATAGGGACGTTTACGCGGTCGCTTTCTCTTTGAAAAGCTAGATACCGACCGATAATTATGTAGGCCTTCTGCAAGATGGTCAGCAAATTATTTTTTTAATAAAGTTAATAATTAATTTAAAAATCCAGAATTATTATTTTCGTATAAAAATAAGTGGGAAGACTAAATAAATCTACGTGGTTGTGTTCATATTTCAAGTGCGCGAGTTAGTTTTATTGTAATGGCCATTCGCAACGTCATCGGCGTTGGCGTTTTGACCTTTCTACTACGGACTACTTCCATTTACTTCCTGTTATCATTGATCCAGAAACCACTTATGTCCAAATTTTTTGAAGAATTGCTTATTGAGTGGCAAAAATCAATACCGATTTTTATCTTAACGAAACGGGAAAATACTTTAAGTACAATAATTTCTCAGGATGACAATTGAACCATCAATATAGTTGATACAACATAACAATCATTGCACTAAAGCGGCGCCTTGTTTGTTAGCTGTACTACAAAGTTAGTTTAATTCAAATTAACTAGTTACAGTGGTTGTAAGGTTCCCAAAGTGGCGCGGTTTCAAATCCCGCTACGTTCAAATTTTGATACGTTTTCTAAAACATTTCTCTCAGACTTTTTTTTTAAATGAATTGAATTATTGAAATTTGAACATTTCTAATCTCTCCAGATTTTTGTGTCATCTGTACAAAACTTTAGTCTTACTAGCTTGACCGACGCAATTCATTGTTGGGGAAGTGGGAACGGCAAAATGGCTAAGAGCAAAATGAAAGTTATTTAGAACGTGCTTAAATAAAGAGTTTCTTGATGTTTATTCGAAATAATTATTACATAATATGATGTGTTATTTTTTTTATTTGTTAAGACACTCCGTTCCTCTTCCGTTCCCCACTTTCCGCCGAATTTGAGGCATTGCGTGTTGAGTGGTGGAACTCAACGCCGCGCTTAGCCTTATAACCAGAGCGAAACGCAACATTAATAAAAGGTACAGCCAATGTGTGTAATGGTTCTATTCCTAATTTCCTGTGGTTAAAAAACAAAACAAAAATAAAAATATGTTTAAATTTGTTGTACTGAGTAATTTGAGAGAACTTATTATTCGTGGCTTTGCCCAAGCCGTTTAGCCCCGGTAACTTCAAGGCCACAACTTGTCTAAACAGGACAGGAAAAAGAAAATAAAGAATATAGATATAATTACTGTCAAAGGCTGTCTTGTTGTGTCAATATGGAGAGCAGCTTAACGTTGTGTGCAGTAAATACTGCTAGTGATTTTTTTTTTAATATGAATGAATAATTTTATCATATCTTTGTCAAATAACATAATCAATTTACTTAACAGTAAGTAAATAAAAAAAGTAGTTTTAACATTTTTTAAATTAAGATATATATTCTATGATATATTCACGATTTCCATATTATTTTGCAACAAAGAAGCATAGCATGGATTAGAAGGTGCATTCACGAGAAATAATCGTACGCTGCTGTGTAAAGGGAAAGTTGAGTGACGCGAACGCGTTTCATTATTCCATTGTGATGGATAATAGTGGCCGTCCGTTTACAACAATATACAGGATACGCCCTTTGACGGTGAAAGTGATGAGATCATGCTCAAGTGTGTTTAATGAATAAGAGCACATTTATCTCTATATATAAAATAGTTGACATAGTGTAGAAACTTCCGATTGTCTCGTACTCCTTATTCAGTCTTAGAAGTTGTTCTGATGTTAATTTAATATGTTGACTTATGACCAATGCTGAGCTATCCATAACGTAAGTACGTTTACCGTATTGCATAAATTAGGTAAATATATAATTTAAAAATGTCTAATGGACATGCAGTAATTCTGTTGATTTGAACGTCAAAAATAAAATTGTACGAACTGCTGATTGTTGAAGTATTAACATTGCAGGCATTTAATAAAAGAATTAGTATTTATATAACGTTAAGATAAATTTTATTTTATTCCTTCTAAATATTCTCAATGTTAAGCTAATTGAAAAAAAAAAACTATTTTTTTAATTACGATAAATATATAATTGAAATAATGTTTAATTGACATACGCAGATAATTCAGTTCGTTTGAACGTAAAAAATCCATTGTTCCTCTCAAAAACGTAGCCACAAGTTTTAATTATACAGAGAAAGGTAAATTAAAAAGCATCCGCGCGGAGCAATCGCCATAATAAAGGCAGCTTCATCCCCTCATTCCACCTAATGTTTTGTTTGTTGCAGCTTTATTTCCGCCCCCCATTCTGACTCCTTTACAGACAATTGAGAACGGAGACGTTTATTTTTATGTGATTTGTTATTGGAAAACGGATAATGTGCTCAATATTTGTAAACGCAACTGCTATACAGTTGCGTATTCATTTTTATAGTCATTTAATTACTTTTTTGTAAATTTTCTTTATCGTGTATCTATATACTTTAAACTGAAGTTTTTTTTTGTTAATAAAAGCTATTAATCTTTCAGTTCTATATATATATGATAAGTATTCATAATTAAAAACACAATTATAAAACTTACTACTGTATTTGTGAAAAATTTGAGGTATAGGGCGAATCTCGCTTACCAAACGTCCCACAACAAGTTTAGGATTATATTTCAATAAACATATTTCCCTATATATTCTGCTAGTAAGCTTTTATAATTCTTAGGTGTTTGGGCTTTAGTATTTTGAATTCGATGACCCGGCGAGTAACATACAAAAAATGCAGCAAAAACTATGCATACACTTGTATCTTGTATCTTTTAATTGCGTTGATTTAGCTCTGATTAATTTTCTTTCCTTCTAGGAACCGTTAACCTTAATATTTGATTAATAAATTCACAGTTAGTACCCTTAAGCGATTTGTAGATAAATGGTGTTATAAGGCGAACAGACGGTAAAAATGCGATCTTATATTTGGTACTTTTATTTTTGAGGTACGGAACCCTATAACGACGAAATTAACAAAAATGTTAACGTAGGAAAAATAACAAGAAAATTAGCAAGGGAAACAGATTGTAAAATTCAATAGGCCAATAATGAAATAAACTGGCTGCTTTTCAAGGACGAGAAAGTGTTTTCGAATTATCGTAACATAGCAGTATGTTTTTATGGCTTGAAAAATATACGCTTGAGGATTTATTATAAATCTGGAACATTTAATAACTTAGGTTGTTTTAATAACTTTTACACTTATAACCCAATATTTTGATGTTTATACATAATTTTGTGAATTTATTTTACCTAAAATGGCACGATATTTTATTTTTTTGTATTTTGAAAATGAAAAAAAAAACTTTTATAAGCATATTTTATCAATATAGTTTAAACTGTTTAATGTTGTTGTCGAGGCCTGTCGTGGCGCAGCGGCACAAGCGTGTGACTGTAACAGATTGTGAGTTCGGTCCCCACTCGAAGAAATGAAATAGATATTTAACATTTTCAATTTAAATATTTAATGTTTAGTTTTTTTCGCTCTTTTCGCTCTGGCACAAGGCATAACGCGTCGTTGAGTTCCACCACTCAACATGCAATGATCAAATTCGGCGGAAAATTGGGAACGAAAGTGAAAAAGAGTGTTTTAACACTAGGTAACCATATCCCCTTTGTTTACACTGCCATGTGCGGGATACAGTGTGAAGCTAAGTGAGTGAATGTTTAATGTTGTATGTTACAAGTAACCCGTGTAAATAGTTATATCTTAACAGAAATTTGTTAATAAAATAGGAAATATTTATTATCTTTAAAAGCCTCATCCTTTGGAATTACCCGCGACTATGCTATCTTCAAATCCAAACAAATACTGCCTATAGAATTACAATCGTGAATATTTTGAGTGATATTAGCACAAAATCTATTATTATTTTACAGTTTTACAATATTCCTTAAAATCATTTAAATAAATTTTGTAAAGTGATATTACCATGTAATTGCAGCACGGCAAACCATAACGTACATGTATATGTATAAATGATCAAGTACTTTTGTATAAGCCGATAAGATAAGACTTACCTTGCTCTTCTTGGCTCGGAAACACCAAGCAGACAATCATATATAAATAAAAATATTGATATAAAGATGACTTAACATTTTTTAAATATATAAAGCCTAACAAACGTGTCATAATGTCTTTAGTAGTTTTAATATTACACGTACGTTTTGTGCTAAAAATATAACACTACGTATACAAAATAAAATTAGTTAACTTTTTTAAGATATAATTTAAACTTTTTATTGATATTATTTATAATGAACATCTTTATCATAATAGGTATAAAAATAATTCAGTGATGTAAATAATATATACAATGACATTTACAATGGATAAAATAAATGGTTTTCAGTACTAATATATTTGATAAGATTTGATAGGAAACCATAAAACCTTTAGCATCTTTCAATTATATCCATAGAATGTGAAATAAGTTATTAAAGCAATGAGGTACGAGAGGAAAGTTGCGTTGCCAAAATTTCGGCAGAACTTTTAGAAAGTTATCAGAGATTCACGAACTTTGAAGTCTGAAGATATTAAAGTGATTTGGCAAACTTGCGGACTCTTTAGAGTTGCTCTAGGGGTTATTTGGAAAAAATGTCAATTTTTTATATCCATTTAAGGTATTTGTTTGATTTTTATCAATACATTTCAAGTTCTGTGTTTGTAGCGAAAAAATAAAAATTAATCAAATCCATTATAAAATATCAGCAGGAGTTAAATAAGTTTGTAATATATAACTAGTTTGAATATTTTAGTTGCTGGAAATGTTAAGCACTTAAGTATTTTATTATTTACATTACAGTAAGCCTCTACATCTTTCCTGTTCATATTAAATATATGTAATTGTGTATACATATAAGTATGTCCGTAGTTATAAAGAAATAAATTGGTTTTTTAAATTACAAAATTACTTTACCTGTATTTTCTATATTCGAATGTATATTTTAAGACTTGGAAGACCTAAGGAAAGTGCTGAATCGTAACTGTACGCTTTGCTCTGATATGTTAATTTTACGTACTCAACTTTTGTATATGTATATATGTATATTTATATATGTATATTTATATATGTATATATGTATATATATATATATATATATATATATATATATATATATATATATATATATATATATATATATATATATATATATATATATATATATATATATATATATATATATATATATATATATACATATATATATATATATATATATATATATATATATATATATATATATATATATATATATATATATATATATATATATATATACAAAATATCATATACAAAACAAAACAAATTTCTGTGTTTGATGATCAACTAGACTAACAAAGGGTTTATTCATTGAAGTGTTATGTTCGGAGAGATTCAATATAACAAATATGCCACGCAACACACACACAATGCCTGAATATCGGTGGAAAGGGGGAGAGAGTCTTGGTGGGAATGGAGTGTCTTGGTACTCTGTTCCTAAGTTCCCGTTACCTACCCTACGATGTCCGGAATACAGCGTGAAGCTGAAAAAGAATTTTAAAACCTAAAATTGTTTTAACGCATTATCCGTAAATGTTTGCTATTTTATTAACTCAAATTCTATTTGCGACATTTTGAACATTAATAAAAAACATGGGACATTAAAATAAATATTTTGTCTTTATCAGTACTGTAAGTAATTTTTACATGTACATTTATATCTAAAACAATACAAACAAATAGTTAAGAAATAAATGTGGATATTTTTTTACACTAATTATGTATTATATATTTCTAGCATAAAATTTTAATATATCGACAATTAAATAATTAAATGATTCCATTTAATTACTTATTTTTTGAACGATCATTGGGCCGTTAATGGGTTTACCATTGAAGTCGTTGTGCCGGTTGACTGATTTTAAATTAACATAGGATACTTTTTACCTCTGACTCGTTTAAAATCTATTTACCACTTCAGAGCAACAGGTTTTCACGACAAACATATGTGACAGGGAATATAACAAAATAAGAAAAACGAAATAAATTTATTTATATAATTATATTTTTTTTGGACAAGACATTTCGTTCCATTCCCCATTTCCGCCGAATTTGATTGAGGCATTGTTCTTGAGTAGCGGAATTCAGCGCCGCGCTTTGCGTTGTTAGCAAAGAAATAACTTTAAATATTTAATTTAAAAATATGACATTTCATATCTTCGAGTGGGGATCGAACCTACAACTTGTCACGTTTAAAGTCACATGCTTGTGTCCCTGTGCCACGATGGGCCTTAAATATCATACTTATAAGTACATGTATATTATGGTAGAAATCTTATAAGCTATCAGTCGACGACACGAATGTAAAATTAACTTCGCATTAATTAGTCAGTGCACACAATGTCTATTCAATTCCGTATTCCGTATTGCTTATATATTCAATGAGCATTATACTAATTAATGTTTAGTCGAATAACGGAACATCGTAGCATCACAGCAAACGTATCATTCGCTATTAATTGAGACGTGACGAGGCATGCATAAAATATTTGGTTCTTATTACCACTACATAAGTTACCGTTTCCAAATGTGAAAGGGAAGATCTTGCAGATATCGTTGAAATAACTGTTATTTCGTTCACAAGCCCTCTTCGGACATGTTTTGGTTGTTCTACATTTTGGATTTATAATTTAGATTTATATCGTTCATCTGTTTAACAAGAAAAATTTGTATCGGTCGGTGAAAGGTCGGATCTTTGATAATATAATTGTAATTACGAGATGATCTTGTTTTAAGGTAACAAATTTAAAATAATAATTATTAAAAAAAGGTTTTGGATTTTAACATGATAAACGGAATAAATATTACTTAATACTTTATTAAAAAAAGGTTTTGGATTTTAACATGTTATACTGAATAATCTGGTACTAACTTATCAGAAAACATTGAAAGAGTAAGTAGTAGAGAGGTGAAGAGAATTCGGTTGACCTTTAGTAACGAACTGTTGAACAAGCTGACAGACAGACAATTTTTACACATATACATTGTAAATAAAACTGACCACGTCACGGATTTAAGAGGAATTTTACTCGGCGACGATATGATATAATAATCACAAATATGTTTCTGATATCAGTGAAGTCAGATAAAAAAAATGTAAAAGGTTGCCTGGGAACAAAAGCTAGCAGACTCGTCATTGTAACATGACTTTGCAACGAAGAGCATAAGTAGTAAGAAATTAAAGTCAATAATATTTTAATACATATTACCTACTGCCTAAGCAAATTTAGTTCTTATCATATTTGATCTATCCTATCTTTTAAGTACCTATCTTAAATAATACAAAGTGTATGTAATATGACGTATATGAGTATATGCATATTAGCAAAAGAACGTTCTTCTATAAAACTTTTCAAGAGTCATTAACTCAGCTATCCCTTTACTCGTTTATACTTAAAGTATATCTACTCAGCCTAGTTTTGCTTGGTCATTCTGACGCGAAAATGATAATATTAAACATTTTATTTATACATTATCGAACATATCAATATACGTACAAAAATGGTAAAAACATATAAATAATGACAACACTAAATAAATGTGTAATATTAATTTGTTAAGCCTGCCACGAGTGTGAATATTACCACACCAAAGTTACTATTTAACAATGTTTCACAATTTATATCATATAAATTCCTTCGACAGGTCGTATTGTCGTCGATATATCACGAAACACGAGCATCGGACTTTATTGATCTTGTTTTACTACGCTCTAAATAAACAGTGAAACACGTAGGCCTTTTAGTATTTGCTGGAGTCTAACGCGAGAGTGTATCACAGTCAATGTTTTGTTATTGAGTTCGCGAGCACCAAATAAATTACTACTCAGATTGACCCAGAAAGCTTTTACTACGGAAGAATGAGTACAGCTACACAAAATTCGCATGAATTGTCTTGTAGATCGGTTTACCAGGGCATCGTTATTATCGTTTATCAAAAGAGCTTCCGCATTAATTGTTTGTAACTGATATGGATTTTATTCAATTGAAATGTAGTCAGTCTGAGCGGCTGATTTAAGAGATGGTATCAAGAGGTATAATCATCTTGCTTTTCATCGGTACTTTTGTTTTTGGAGCTTTTAATAATTACTTTCCATTCACGAATGCTTTTAACTGCAGTTAAAGTGGTGAGATAAAATCAAATATTATTCTGTTCTTTTTTATGCTAAGTACTAATAAGGAATGTTGTTAAGAATTCAAGTTAATATTTGATTGAATTCTCTTAATAATTTATATAAATATTAGATGTTTATAGTAATGTACGTGAATACTTAAAGGTCAACAAGTCCAATATTTTTGTATTTAAATTAAATCTTCTTGAGGATTTCTGTAAATTTAAATATATTCTGAATGTTAATTCTAATAAACTATTGGACTTACTTTGTTATAATAACAGACCAACCTATACTTTGTTATGTATATAGTGTACAAAATTTAAATATTAAAATTTATATATACGTGTATTCGTAGAAATAATAAGTTGAAACTAACTTTAGAACATAAAATATTAATAAATGTTTCTACGTATGCAACCTTTAGAGAAACATTTAATTATGATACAAATGAACAAAAATTAATTGAAACTATACAATAATTAAAAGTGAAGTTTTGCAAGAACGCAATTCAATTATGGGCTTTTATCTAATTCATTACTCTCTTTCTTTCGACCGACCGCTTCTGTAATCGAATACATGATAACTTACATAAAAGAAATCGATATTACTACAACGATCAAGCTATTACTTTACTAGACACGTACCTGTACTAAAACATTGGTAATTAAAATGTTACATTAAACATAATTATTTAAAATTTATCAATTGTACTTATGCTTTTTTTCGTTTTAGTTTCACGTTTTGACCATAGGAGAGCAACCAGATAAATCGGAGCGCTAAACGTTACGATCTCTGCATACCTCTTTCACATCGTCCACTGTCATCAATTTCTTCGTACATGCCCTTCGGAGTATCTTATGCTTTTTTTGTGACCTTCATCCAGTATCATCAATATTGTGTTTTAATACTCAACATACGTCTTTGTTCTCTATTTCTGCTCACTTCTCTCATAAACTAAATATTATTTTTCTCAATGTCAGCTAAATTACTTTCGCATTCGTACAAAGAAAATCCACAACCTGTAGCGTTTACAGACACACGCTTGTGCCCCTGTGCCACGACATACCTTGACTGTCTAGCACAACATTTTTCATCTAAATGAAATAACTTGAGAGCCAATTAAATCAAATAATTTGAGAGCCAATTAAAAATAAATAGCTTATATGGTTTTTTTACTTCAATATTTTACAATTATTAAAAAAAAATTAGATTTTCAGCAAAAACATAGCAGAATAAGTGCATTATAAATATTGGTTGAGAAAATTTGTATTTAAATTTTTTAAATGTAGTCATTTAAAGCGACCTAAATAATTATATTTTTTTCGTTCGATATCTCTCTGGCTCAGTATCAGTATTACGTTGTAATAACAGAGGCCTGTCGTGGCGCAGCAGCGCAAGCGTGTGACTGTAACTGACAGGTTCTGGGTTCGGTCTCCACTCGAGGAAATGAAATATTTAATATTTTCAATTTAAATTTGTAATGTTTTCATTTCTTCCTTCTACTACAAGGCAAATTTACAGGAAGTAAAACGGAGTGTCTTAACACTAGGTTTCCAAGTTCCCTCTGCCTACCCTCTCCCTACCATGTGTGGGATACAGCGTGAAGCTGAGTATAACAGCATTTACATTGATATGATATTGAAAAAACAATATTTCATAAATAAATCAACCAGCCTCCTCATTGCCGACAGTTTAAAGGAATGAAACGTTTGAATAATGCATGTGTACGTCTGTTCGTCGACGCCGGGCAATATCGTTACGTCGTTACGACTACTTACGTAACTCAACTCTCCCATGCTAATACAAGATTGTTTGAGATTTGTGTTTTTTGTACATTGTAAAACCATGATTTCTTATGAAAGCTAATAGGTCAATGGAATTGAATAAAACTGTTATAGCCAATATGGCTGGTTGCAAAAATCTATGACTTTTACTCATGTGTGGGTGTTCTAAGGAATAATAATAATATAATTTCACTGCGAGCAAGCAACCAAATTGAAATATTCTATATAATATGACTACACATAGACGGTCATATAATTCCCTCATTTTTTGGTATAATTTTTATTTGAATAAATCTTGCATTCTGCAGGAGATATAAGAGAATATTTTTGAGTACGTAAATAATCTTTTGGGTGGGCAGAGGAAAATTTTGTAGCACATTATTTCGCTCTTTCCATTTTTAAGGTCATTCTCTTTCTATATACTTTAAAGACATAACATGCTTGTAACCTTAATTTTTAACATTTATTCCAAACTTAATAAATATATAGTGCTCGAATTTTGCTACACTAAATTCATATGTACGTTTTAAGCTTTTTGGGAAATCTTATATTTAAAGTAACGGAATATTTATAGTGTAAAATATTTATTGTAGATAGGTACGTAAAAGGGGTGGGGAGTTCCCTTTGTCATTCAGTTAATTTTTATAATAGCGGTATGCATTACGCAATTACTTACTTTAACAAGATTTTGAAACTTTGTTTTAATTAAAAATTATAAAAAACTTCAAACTTAGCTTTCATGTTGAAAGTTATAATGAATGCTGTAATAAGATACAAATTATTTTTCTTATTACAATTTTTATAAAGACTAGGTAGGTATCGTTAGCTTTGCCTTTTGGCAACTTGAACTGCGCTCATTGTCGTACACTTGACATTTCTGTTAGGTCCTCAAGACGTACTGAAAATTGAGGCTTCCTTTTAATATTTTTCTTCCATTGTTCTCTAAAATTTCAAAGAACATAGCTATATCTTCGCTGAGTTGTTTTAATTAAAAATGATAATATTATAGATAACAGTATTTTTTATTCAAAAATCAGTAAAGACAAACCTTTTTTTATGATGTTTATATAATGCATCTTTCCTTGACAAAAAAGAAACTACAATCATTCATATTTTTAATTATTTCGAATTAAGAGTATTGTAAAAATGCTGTTATTTGCGTTAAGCATGCTTTATTTTAAATATATCTTGTGTTTGACATATAACTATGCCTTAGAATAAAATGTTGAATGAGTTCATGATGGCGAAGTGGGCAAACGTGATGGTTTCTGGTTCAATATTCAAAAAGCGGTGTACAAAAAGAAATTCAATGAAAGTTAAACATATTTTAAGCAAGTACTGATTTAGTGAGCAACCAGACTGTAATGATCCGTATCAAAAGCTTTGAACAAAAATATCGACCATAGAAAAAACATTCTAACATTCTAATTCACTCTCTAAACAGTTTAAGCAATAGATCATGATTTCTAACGTAATAGAAATTCCAGTGTTGTTCCGCTTTTCTAATTGTAACTTTATATATTCTGGTTATTATTTTAAGTTTTGTTCACATATTTTTCTCTATATAGTCCAGATCTATTGGAGAATGCGTATAATGGGTAATTAACTACTAAATATGAAATACTTTTTACCTTTCTGATAATTAGAATTCAAAATAAAATTGTTTTGTGATATTATTAAATTAGTTTGAAAGGCAAATTGCTTAAATCAGAAGAATAAAATATACTTGAGGTAATCGTAATTGAACACTAAAATTAAACAATTTTTATAAGCTATGTTTTTTTTTTACGAAAAATGGTCACAGTTGCTATACGCAAAGCTTGAGAAGCTAGCTTAGTCGTCATTTGTAAACGTCCTTCACGCTTACAAATGGCGACTGACGGTTTTGGTCCATCCTATTTAATTAAAAGTGAATTAGAAGTTTATTAGGCAGAGGAATCTCCATTTCCGCCAAATTTGCGGCATTTGCGTGTTGAGTGGCATAATTCAACTTTAAATTATAAAATATTTCATTTCATCGACTGGTGATCGAACCCATAACCTGTCGATTTTATAGTCACACAACTGTAGCCCTGCGTCACCACAGGCATCAGTTAATCGCACATATAATCTGTATGATGATTTATTAAAAAGTACTTTATCTTCGAGAAATGAAAGCGACTGTGGGTTTATTATGGCTTAGAATCTCTATGGATGGAAAGGAATGAAAAAACTAAAGAGGACTTTGTCAAATTTAGACAAAAATATTGTAAATTAAATTGTACAAAAATCTGGAAAAAGACTTATTATTACGAGCTAAATAGTATTCTAGCTTATATATTTATAAGGTATGTTTTATATAATTAAGCTAATGAAACCTTGATTGAAGTGATTTTTACGATTGTTTAAAAACCAATATACGCGATTAATCCGTTTAAAATTGTTTCATTTAAAATGTATATCTAAGCTAAGAAAAAAATGTTATAAGGAAAATAATTTAAACAAATTCTGAAATATAAAAGAAAATAAATAAAAAAAAAAATAAATAAAACAAAGATTTGATATATCACGAGTACGATGCGGTGTGCGACGCGACGTGTGAATGGCTTTAGTAGGCGGGGGCGGGTCGCGGGGCGAATGACGTCCAACGCCCACCGGCCTTTTACAACGGGGTCTCTGAGTTTATATTTAAGAACTTTGTTAGTAATCATTATTGTTATAGAGCTTATTATTATATTAAATTGTGTTTATTATTAAGTGTAGTTTCTTTGTTTTAGGGACACGCTGTATCCCGCATGTAGAGAAATTAGTGTCAAGATACTCCGTTCCTGACTATGTGCTCAATTTTTGTGATTTTTATTATTTTTGTGATACATGCTGAGTTGTTTTGTCTTGTTAACAGAAGACCGCAATCGTCGCGACTATAGTCAGACGCTGCGCCATGACGGCCTTCGAAAGTACAATTTCTTTTACCAGAGCAAATCAATGAAATCGTTTAATATTTAATTTGTAAGTATTAAATATTTCATTTCTTCAAGGGGAGATCGAACCCCCAAAACGTATCTAATTATTCATCAGTAGTACATATTAAATAATTTAATATGTACTGTTCATTAGAAATCAGATACCTACGATTGTTTTTTTTTATATTATCAACGCCCGCTTTATCCGGTTATATTATACGAATATTTATAACTTTATTTAACACCTAAAAAGCCAATAATATTTAAATTGTTTGTATTTGTTTCAGTGTTGTGGGAATAACTATTAAAACGTAAAAAAGGGTTACTTCAGTTATTTTGGAATTACAGACAGACAATTATATTATGTTTATAAAGTTGTTGTTTTAATCATTTATATATTTAAAGTGCAGATAGTTTAATACAGCATTAAGTAAAATTAACTAGTTCGTCTAACAAAGAGGTAGCTTACTACATAAAACCAATCTTATATTTTAATAAAAAAAATGCCCGCAATCATTCATGAGTAACGAAAACGTGATAGAACATGGAAGATGATAGAAAAACGCGATAGAAGGTATTTATAACACTAACAAGCCTTTCAAAGGGTTTCTACGTAAACTTTGTTGGTACTTAGTAGGTATAAAAAGGCAAACTTCTTGAAAGTATTTGTAATTGAAAGGAGTATAAGATTTTTGTTAAACTTTCTGGACGTTTATTGATTTACGAAGTAAAACGTTTTTAAGATTAGTTTTTTTTCTATAAGTTATACCAGAAGAAAGCAGTGAACCCAAATCTGCTTGCCTGTTGCACGTGCTTGTCGAAACGTGCCCAACTCATAAAGTTCACATCACTTTCACTTCTCTAAAAAGATAGCGGCTTTTTTATGCTTGGCTTGGTACAAACTTATAAATATTAATTAGTACTTATTTTTTCAACAAAAAAAAAAAAAGTCGTCATTGCATCATCACTCATCACTCAGAGAGAAAGGTGAAAAAATGTTCACTCACTCACTCACTAAGCTTCCCGCCCATGGCAAGGTAGGCAAAGGGACTTGGGAACCTAGTGTTAAGACACTCTGTTCCTCTTTCGTTCCCCAGGAACTCAGCGCCGCCTTTTGAAAATGAAAACATTAAATATTAAAATTGAAAATATTAAATATTTAACTTCCTCGAGTGGGGATCGAGCACAACCTGTCAGCTACATTCACACGCTTGTGCCGCTGCGCCACGACAGGTTTCAAATGATCACGACAGGTAAAATTGATCTAAACCTCAATACAAGTAAGTCGAAAGTATTTGAAAACAAAAAAATGACAATGTATGGAATGCAAGACCAGCGTAAATGGTAAGATGTTAGAACAAGAGAACGAAATAGCGTTTTTGGGTACACGTTGTCATAGTATAATAGATTGATGACAGTGGACGAGGCCAAAGCTGTATGAAGATACCTTAGCGTTTGGCATTCCGTTCTCTCTTGTTAGGGAAAGCGTGATGTTAAAAAATAAATAAGTAGAAACCGCACAAATACACTTGCTAGACTATATGATCTTTATACTGTGATCCTATAACCTATAACCTATGTGTTCTTTATACTGTGATCAAAACTTAAGATAAATTTGTTTATAAATTGTTTATTCTATATTTATTTTCCTGAATCAATTTTATCACGTTCATAGTAATCCCCGTTCGATAAACGGATTTCCTAACGCTTTTTCAGTCCTCTCCATGATCGTCCAGAGCGCGGTTCATCTTCAACGTGTTTTTGGCTCGCTTTGAACTCGTTGTACCGTTTATAAACGTTTTTTGTGTCCTAGTTTAATCTCCAAAATCCGTCAACAATATTTTCAACGTCCGCACAAAAGTTTCGTATTAGTACTAGTTTCGTAGTATTCGTACTGAAACAAAATTAAATGCAACTTCTTTGCTCAACGAAAACCCTATCGTAAAAGTCGACATAATCATTTTTGTTTGTTTACAAAAACACGTGTTACTTGATGATAATTAAGCCTTTTGACGAACAGACGCTTAGCAAATATATAGAGAGTCCTACTGAATATAAAAATAATAAATGCCTTCCTAATGCCCGGACGTTTTATTAATTTATGATCATAAAACATAGTGAGATGTAAATAGATAGTGCTAATTGAAAATATTGTATAAGTAACATTTTTTATTACATGGGTAACAAGGCAAATGAAATATTTCAATAATTTAGCCTTCAATATATATTATGTAATCATGAGCTTTTTAAGAAAACATATCAACATAATTAATCTAAGGTGTGATCAGCGATCGAGAAATGACGATAGATCTCTATTATAAGCGTTAAATATAGAGCTTCCAGTACCGTAAGTGTGCACCCACACGCTAACGCTTTTATCGCTATTCTGAAACGCCCACCGCTTCTTGGTACGGGAGTCTTTTACAATGTAACACTTACAAATTAAATTTCCTTTAAATGTCAATAACAATAATGAAAAGTTTT
Source organism: Eueides isabella (assembly GCA_019049475.1). Classification (NCBI taxonomy): domain Eukaryota; kingdom Metazoa; phylum Arthropoda; class Insecta; order Lepidoptera; family Nymphalidae; genus Eueides; species Eueides isabella. The sequence continues at coordinate 8,258,284 of CM032389.1, read as the reverse complement.
ACTTGGAATCAATTATTGTTTGATCAGTATGGTTTTATAAGATTCTAGTAACGAACATGTAAGTTGTAAGTATTAAAGATTATTGCGTTCCATTTAAAATAAAGAGAAGAGAGATCCACAATATTCTTAAGAATTTCCAAATTCACTTTACAGTTTACACGAGTGAACTATTTAAACTATCCGATGATGTAACCCACATGCCACAGAAAGACATTATTAGAAAACTATTTTGATTATTGGCAAAAATATATTTTTTACATCGATTGAGATTTAAATTCATAGAATTGTACGATTGACTTCGTTTAATCTAGAAAACTATATATTATTAAAAAGAAGTAATGAAACTATTAAACAACATCATTCGAAGCTGCAATATTTATTACTTTCAATTTAAATATTAAATGTTTTCATTTGCTCGCTCTAGTAATAAGGCGACGACGTTGAGTTTGCCACCCAACACACAATGCCTCAAATTCAGCAGAAAGTGGAGAGCGGAACGAAGCTTCAACGAAGTTTCTTAACAAGGTTAGGTTTTCAAGTTCCCTCTGTCTACCCTGCCATGTGTGGGATACAGTGTGACAGCATTTATTCCCTCGACTGGAGATCGAACCCACCATCTTTCGCTCTTACAGTCTCATTATCTTGTGCCCCTGTGCCCTTAAATGAATTTCGCGTTGTACAATAGTTTATTGATATCTTTTATTCGACACAAGATGAATTCCCGTTGTGACATTTTACATAAATATATAAAAGAAAATAACAAGTGGTATGTATATATAATTTCATATTAATTCTTTACATTATTTCCTACATTCCATTACATGCATGGTTTAGGGCCTTTTTTAAAGTACTTAATCAATTCTTAATCTAATAAAAGTAATTAATATTTATTTAGGCGAAATATTGTACTACATTAGCAATAAGCATTCTCTAGTGTTTGGGATTCGTCAGTCAGATTATGATGCAAAAACTTCATTTATAAAACAGTGAAAAATCAAAACAAACATAAAAAGCTGCCCAAATTTTGTAAAACAGCCTTAACTTTACAAAATTCTTTTCAGTTGCATAGAAAAATAAACAAAAACAATTGTAGCACTTAAAACTCATGCGGCGCGAGCGTCGTTGAGTCGGCCACCGTCGAAAGTTCAAATGTACTGCACTCATCACCGCTATAATTGGTGCCACAATTACGCGTTAATGAGAGGATGTGATTATGCAATACGTGTGACGCATGTGTGTCTGATGCCATAGTTTATTGTATAGAAATAAAATAGAAATAACACTTGGTTGTATGTAGAGACCGTTAAGGTCAGCCTATAAATGTGGCGGTTGCAGATTCGTTTTTTGGCTCAAGGGAATGCATTTCGGTGACGTTGAGTTTAGCGACTGAATAGGCAATGGAAAATGAGTAGAGAGTGAAGAATGCAGTAGACAGAAATAGAACGCAGTAGATTGAAGTGAATGTGAAAAGTGTTTTATAAATTACTCAAGGAATTTGTTAATAAATGAACCAAAAAAAAAACAATATTTTTGTGAACAAAGAAAACATCGTAACAATGTTAAAGTTGTATAAAATTGCTTGGAATATAGCCAATTGTATTATTTTTAAAATTTTAATTTGTTTTAGAGTGTAGCAAACTTATCAACTTGTGTATAGAAAAAGAGCCTAAATCAGCAGAAAAAGAAACCTAACTGTCAGACACTCTTCTTCTCAATATATTCAGCTAAATATTCAAGACATTGCGGTTACAATTATGGAACAATATAAAAATGAAATCGAGCGCGATTACAGTCATATTTTATAATACGTAAAGATGTATGTATATACAGACTGATGTATGTATACACATTAACTGAAGTCTGAGAATTATGACTGGATAGGCTTTAATTAATTGTATATATATCACGATTTATCAGTTCCGATTTTTGCAGTGAAGTAATTTACATTTCTAGTAGATAAATAAGAAATCCATTATCTAATTGATAGAATAAGTATTGGCTTTAATTAACCATTGACATTGAATTAAGTAAAATATCTTACCACAAAGGTAAAAATAAAATTAAGCAATCAGATAAAATAATAGATTTTTAAAAGTCTATATTATTACATATATGTTTTTTTTTATAGAAAAGACAAGGCAAACGAGCGTACGGGTCACCTGATGGTGAGTGATCACCGTCGCCCACGGCCCCGTGTAACACCAGGGGAACTACGGGTGCGTTGCCGGCCTTTGAGGTGTAGGTAGACGCGCTTTTTGAAGGTACCCATGTCGTATTGACCTGGAAATACTGCCGCGGGTAGGTCGTTTCAGAGATGTGTGGTGCGTGGAAGGAAATTTCTACGAAACCGCACAGTAGTAGAGTGCCACGTGTCCAGATGATGTGGATGGTACAGTAACTTGTGGCGGACTGTGCGGTTAGAAAATTCGGCGGCAGGTACCAAGTCAAACAGTTCTCCAGAACACTCCCCGTGATAAATGCGGTAGAGAACGCACAGTGAAGATACGTTTCTACGCAAAGCCAAAGTGTCAAGCCCCTTACAGATCATTGGGTCCCCAACGATTCGAACGGCTCTACGTTGTACGCGATCAAATGGTTCAAGCTGATACTAGGGTGCACCAGCCCAGAGGTGAGAATAGTATTCCATATGAAGCCGAACCTGGACCCTGTACAGGGCCAAACGGTGTTTTGGCGTGAAATACTGTCTCGCTCTACTGATGACCCCCAGTTTCTTCGAGGCCAACTTGGCCTTGCTTTCCAGATGATCGTGATACTAGCAATCGCTCGAAAAACTGAGGCCTAATATACTGAGACAGGGCGCGGCTTTAAGGGGAGTGTTCTCGAAAACTGGTGATACGACAAATGGGGTTTTTTTAGTGGTTAACGCGCAGACTTGTGTCTTCCGGGGGTTGAATTGAACTAGGTTCTATTCACCCCATACGGAGACATTGTTGAGGGATGCCTCAACGGAAGACACAAGTTGATTTCGGCACTGGTCGACGTTTTCCCAAGAAAGACTTGCACGGCCGGAGTATACAGCGTCCACAGTGCTATCATCCGCATAACAATGTATGTTAGAGTCCTCCAACATATCATTGATATGCAGAAGAAATAGCGTTGGGGACAGCACGCATCCTTGGTGGACGCCAGCGTTCACGGGCATGTTTTCAGAGCAAAAACCGTCAACAGCGACCTTGATGCTGCGCCCAGTGAGAAAGCTAGCAATCCACTTCCATAAATTATCGGGAAGCCCGTAAGATGGAAGTTTCGCAAGGAGCGCCCCATGCCACACACGATCGAAGGCCTTCGCCATGTCCAGACTAACTGCCAGGCCCTCTCCCTTACTATCAATAGCTGCAGCCCAGCGGTGGGTTAGGTAAACCAGAAGATCACCGGTTGAGCGACCCTGACGAAAGCCATATTGGCGGTCGTTAATCAATCGGTGATCCTCTAGATAAACCAAGAGCTGGCTATTGATTAAGCTCTCCATAACTTTGGAGAGCAGGGAGGTGACAGCAATAGGCCTGTAGTTAGTTGGATCGGAACCATCGCCTTTTTACGGGAGGTGGATAAGAGCGCTCTTCCACGAATCTGGGACTACGCCGACTGAGTAAGAGTGCCGAAGAGACACGTTAGCACCGGAGTCAGCTCAGGAGCACATGAACGGAGCACAAGAGGAGAGATGCCATCTGGCCACTTGTGAATGTCCTGACTTGTGAATGTCTAAGGAAGAGAGAGCTCGCCTAACAGCTTTCTGACTGATTTTAACGTCAGGCATTGAGCTCTGACACCGCGGGATGGTTGGCGGCGTTGCTCTTTGGTCATCCATAGTCGAGTTTGAGGCGGCAAGAGAGCGCCCAGAAGATCGGCATTCTCTTTCGCCGTATGGACCAAGATGTCATTTTCCTTGCGCAGCGGCGGAAGCGAAGGCTGGTTGAAGTTGTTAAGTGCAGCTTTTGAGAGGGCCCAAAACTGGCAAGTTCCCGACGGGTAACTCTCAAGCTTCTCACCGATTTTAGCGATGTGCTCGGACCTTGCTCTGGCAATTTGCCACTTAAAGTACCTAGAGGCACGGTTGTACTTTCTTTTTAAGGTTTTCACCTTTTGATCCTTAGTGACAAGTGCCTTGGCCCAGGTTCGATATGCCTCGCGCTTGCCAGAAGCAGCAAGTTTGCAAGACGTATCAAACCAAGACTGTGACTTGCCACCGATTGGCACTACAGAGCTAGGAATGTAAAGTTCCATACAACAACAGTCGGCCACAGCAGCGGCACAAGCACTAGGATCATCAGAAGAGAAGCAAACCGGCCCCCAGGGATATGATGAATAAAATGTGCGCGTCCCATCCCAATCTGCTGACTTGTAGTGGCAGACACGACGAGTCACAGCACTTCGTACCAGGCAGTGGTCAGAAGACCCTAGGGGGGCATCGACAATAACCTGGTATTGTTCTGGATGTGAAGTCAGCAGAAGGTCCAGTAAGGAGGCGTTGTGGTTGTCCACGTCCGGGATTCGCGTAGGCGACTCAACCAATTAGGACAATCCATTCGCCATAGCAAGGTCGAATACAGCTCTCCCCGCGTGGTCGGTGGTGCGTTATCCGAGCCAACTGGCATTATGTGCATTAAAATCGCCCAGTATCACGACCTCTGCGGTGGGGATCTGTGAGAGCGCATCGTCAATAGCCGATTGCATGTGCTCCATGAGCCGATCCGTTTCTGCATTACCACTATGGGACCTGTACAGGCATGCGTAGATTCGGACACGATCGTCCATGTCCACACGGAGCCAGATGGTGGACAGGTCCCGACCTTCAAAATTGACAAGACGACGGAAACTCATGTCCTCCCTTACAAACACAGCAACCCCGGCATGAGGTATAAAATTATGCTCTATTTTGTAGCCGGGGTATTGAAGGTAGGCAGTGTCGCTCGGTCGGGCAATCTGGGTTTCCGTCAGAAATAACAAGGCCGGCTGTGCCGTCTCAAGATGGTGGTGGACGGCATTCAGATTTGAATGTAGGCCCCTGATGTTGGTAAAGTCAATGCTGAGAGTATCAGGGGCTGCCGTGGAACGTGCGCCTCGTTTGCCTTGTAAAATGCGCGGTACTGTGCCCTCCCCAGAATTCGAAGGGCGGCCTGAGTTTAAAGACTCAGGGAGGGATTCTCCAGCATCGAAGATGCAGGTATAGTATAATTATATTTTTAATGAATGATTTATTCGTTTATTAAAAATGTAAGTATATACACTCACTCACTCATTAAGCTTCACGCTGTATCCTGCACATGGCAGGGTAGGTATAGGGAACTTGGGAACTTAGTGTTAAGACACTACGTTCCACTTCCGTTCCCCACTTTCCGCCAATTTGTCATTGAGTATTGACGGCGGAACTCAACGCTTTATACGCGTTTTTTTTTGGTATTGATTTTGTAATAAGTTATTTTAACAAAGATAACAATTTGAATTCACCTTTATTAAACAAAAACGGAAAGGTCAGACTGAGCTTAGTTTAGAAATAACTTTTCATGATGAGGTAATACAATTTGAAATCCTGAAAAATGTGTACAGACTTTCGAAGACAGACATGCCTTTTCATTTTATGTCTAAAAATATGCTGGATGTTTAAGATCTTTTGCATGTTACATATCTAGGTCAATTATATCATACAGTACTACTTTCCTCATGTACTTTAATTTCTATATCAAGAAATAAGTGGTATATAGAGATTCGCTTGCATACCAGATGTAATAACTCAGCTACTTAAAATAAAATTACTTGAAGGAGCACGTTTAACACATTATAAAAATGTTAATCGCTACGTTATTATTTATTATCATTTTCAATGCAATGAACCGAGCACTTATTATCAGGTTCCATAATTCATTGTTACACCCGTAATAAAAGTTATACGCAGTGAGTGAAAGAACATTTCCTCAGAAATTAATTTATACGATAAAGGTAGTAAAATATTATAGTTTTTCTTTCTTTCAGCTTCACGCTGTATCCCGCACTAGGCAGGGTAGGCAGAGGGAACGGAAGTGAAACCTAGTGTTATGACACTCCGTTCCACTTCCGTTCCCCACTTTAAAGTAAAATATAATAGATTTTTTACTATTGTTAAAATAAAATAAATATTATAAAAAGTAAAGTAAATGCTATGTTTTAGTTTCGCTCTGTTTCCTGCAAACATTTTGCGCTGATTTCTTAAGGTGATGAATGGCGCAATTCAACGCCGCGTTTTATCTTGTTACCCGAGCGACAAAATGAAAATGATTAAATATTTTATTTCTTTGAGTGGGAATGGAATGCGCACTTTTCGCGTTTACAGTCGACGCGCCACAACAAAGTACTCGTACAATAAAAAATAACTTTATTATTTTAACAATAAAAATATTAAAGGTTAAAAAAATATCTCTATACAAATAAAAAAAAAAAAACTTTTTTTAGTAAAACAATATCCGCGGCAGCGAACGCGCTAGCAATAACTAGTGTAAAATAATTACTGTTACACTATATGAAACAAAAGGAATATAAGTATAAAACCGATGTTTCAGGAGATGTAGGCCAGCTAGAGTGTATTACGACTCTTGTTGAATTACTTTGCCTCTGTTAGGTTATTTCCCGGTAATAAAACTTTTTCAACTGACATTTTCGAAAGCTTTTCTTGTTCCATTCGCACCGAAATTATATTAGAAATAAGTAATTTATTTAAATCCCATTTTAATCAGTTTCTGAAGATTGTGGCGATGCTTATCTTTCTTTTCATTATTTTAAACCATTAAATAGGTACGTCTTGTTGCCTTAAAGGGACAAAAGGTCATAACATTTCACGATAATTATTTCTTATATGCTTTTAATTTAAAAATATTATAAAAAAGATCTCAATTTTACGCTGGGTTTAATTTAACTTTATATTTTTATTGTCGCTGAGCTCAAAACATAGTTTAATAAGTATTTGAGGCCTGTGTTAGCGTAGGAGCACAAGCGTAACCAAGACAGGACGTGGGGTCGATCGCCACTCGAAGAAGTAAAATATATAATAATTATATATAAAGCGCGGCGATGAGTTCCGCCACTTAGCACGCAATGCCTCAAATTTGGGGGAAATCGGGAAACGGAACGGAGTGTCTTAAAACTATGTTATCATGTTCTCTCTGTATACCCTGCCATGTGCAGAATACAGAGTTGAAGCCGAAAATAAGAATTTAAACCAAAATAATAAATATATATACCTGGTACAAAATACACCTTCCACACACTTCGTCTGGTTTCGTCGCTAGCTTGTTGGCGGTTGTTGAGATATGATATATAATCAACGGGAAATGCAACATTTAAAAGTTAACAAATGTTAAATGCAGGCGCACTTATCTTATATGAAATTAACAACTATATAATTACAAGTTTGTCACACAAATATTTATTCCCATTCGGTAAAAGTAAATTACGTGATGAACTAACGAGTGCTAAGCGACGGAGATTATTCATAGAATATTTGCGCATGTCAAAATAAGCAATTAAAGAGACAAAATATGTACATTTGAATACTTATACACGAACTGTCTCAAAGCTAGAGTTTATTCCATTGAATCAAAAATATAAACAATATGAATTGGTACAATGAATTAATTTACCAAATAAAAACATGATAATAAAGTGCTTATTACCGTGATACTAGATAAATATTATGTATGTTTTTTTTATCTGTATGATGTTGATAAGGGCGTTTCTACGACAAATAAACACAAGCTTAAAGTTTGCTGTATTTAGGTAAGTAAATAGTTATTTTATATTTTTAAATCTCTTGAATTTTTGCTTTCAGCTAAATGCAGAACGCTGATGGACATCAATGTCTGGCCAAATTATATTTGATGTACTTATATATTTGATTAACATATTATTTTAAATCACATAAAAGCATGTTATTTAAGAACTATAAGGTCAAAGAGGAGTACTTCTTCTCTTTATAGCGTCTAGCTCTTAACTATGATTGTGGTTCCTATCCTAATCTAGGAAAATGCTTTATTCTCATATCAATACTTTGAAAAGAAAAATCATTCAATTCCACCACTTAATACACTTGTCTCGAATTGGGGCTGAAAGTGGAGAAGGGAGACGCTAATATTTTTATGTTTATTCTACTATATAGGGGATGTTGTGAAGTAGTAAATCAGTAAAATCTAAATAACTACGTCATAAAAAACTTTTCATGAAAATATAGATTTAGAAACTTATTAATTATCAATGTCAAAAACATCTAATACAATATAATTATTTGTCCATTTAATATAGTTATTTGACTGTCTGTTATTATCACAAATGGTCGCAGGCTATGAGTGAGTACCGAGTAGACCGAGTAGCTGCAACGGACGCCTGTAGGTCACCGCGACCTATCTGACCTTACTAATGTTACTCACCTGCAAGTATTCATATTTTCCTACCCTAAACATTGGATATATATTTTTTTTAAATTAAAAGAATTAAATTTATTTCAAGTAAATAATTACGAATCAATATACATATCTGACATTATAGTCCCATAATCGAAAACGGTGTTGATGATCATTTTTATGTTTATTTGACATTACTTGAAGTATATCAAAGAAAAAAAAACTATAAATAAAAATATTTTCTATATAACGTACGTAAATGTACGTATAATACTAAAAAATATTACATCCATACATCCTTAAATCCATGTTTAATACATTAATTACTTTCGCAGAGCATTTCAATTCATTACTTTTGGTAAAAAGCAACTAAAGTATAAACAGAGCTCAGACGAAATAATTAGTCATATCCTAATAATAGAAAGATTATCCGTAAGGCCACGTTACGAGGATCGCTTATATATTATGACTCATCTGGCAAATGCGTCAACATAATCTGATATCAACAATCCTTCAGTCGGATGAACAGTAAATAATACGGTTCTCCTGTAACGCAACAAGTTGTCAGAGTGGATCTGGCGACGAAATCCCTTCGACCCTTTACGATCTTATTCATGTTGATTTGCGTTCATTCTCTATCTGCAATAGTTAATGATATTGACCTTTATTATGGAGGGATGAACGTATGACGTAGTAACTTGATTATTTATTTATTCAGAATGCCTTTCTAATCTTCTTAGGCTACAGTTGTTGTCTTATAACAACAATAAAAATATAATTCGAGCATAACGTGTCGGTCTTCTAAATTCATAACTAATCGTATTGATAAACAAATGTACGTATAATATGTAAGCAATGGCTTACTACGTCATACGCTTGCATACAACAAAAACAAACAGTTGTACCGTTTGTTGGCTCTTGCACAGGTTGGTAGTGGAAGTCTAGGTAGATTTGATGTTGCAGCGTTAAATCGGCGATCATTTTGTAATTGTTTTGATTGTGTCACGATAACGCGTTACGCGTTTCAATGCGCACTGAAGACTGCCGCGCAATTCACCAGAGAGGGATGGGCACGGACGACGCATGCGCTCGCAAAACGCGGGAAGTACGTTCTAGAAACGTTACATCGTGCATTGGATGAACTGCACAGTCTACGGCACTGGACGCCGCGCCGGAAGGCTGTTACATTGTATTCTTTGGCAGTATGTGATATTCGGGTTCTTTATTATTTATATTTTTATATTGGCAGCTTCACGCTGTGTCCCACACTTAACAGTGTAGTCAGAGGAAACTTGGGAACCTAGTGTTAAGACACTCCGTTCCACTTTCGTTCTCCATTTTCCGCCGAATTTGAGGCATTGCGTGTCGACGACGTGTTTTGCCTTGTACCACAGCAAATAAATGAAAATATAAAATATTTAAATTTAAATATTCAATATTTTGTTTCCTCGAGTGGGGACTGAACCCGCAACCTGCCGGTCAGAGTCACACGCATGTGCCGCTGCGCCACGACAGGTTGCAAAAATTAATTTACAAAACTATTTGCTATAAACTAATGTAATGTATTACACAAGAACAGGCCTTTCAAGAGATATAGAAAGGAAAGTAATTATTTTTACCTTGTGTGTGCCTGACGTGCAACAAAAATGAGAGGTGACAGGTGTAAATGTTTTTCTTTTTAAATGTTTGATATTGAAACATTGTACAAGTACGTTCTAGAAAGCGAGTCAATGCATAGAATAAATTCCTACAAAGTAACGTGATATTAATAAGTTATTCAAAAGTTTTTCATATATTACTTTCCTTTTAATGTTTTATTTCTTCGCTAAGGTAATAAGGCAAGGCGGCGTTGAGTTCCGCCACTCAACACGCAATGCCTCAAATTTGGCGGAAAGTGGGGAACGGAAGTGGAACGGAGTGTTTTGACACTAGGTTCCCGGGTTCCCTCTGCCTACCCTGTCTCGTGCGGGATACAGCGTGAAAATGAAAAAAAAAAATAGAACAAATAAGAATAGTAAACAAGGATATTTAACAATTATGATTTAATTATCATATATAGTATTTTTTTTTTGTTTCTTTACACCATATTAAATTATATGTTTATTTTTTTCAATATTATTACATATCTTGCAACATTGATCTAGGTTAGTTCTAAGGTATAAGATTAGGGTAAACACACTCTGTTGTTCAATTCAGATTTTTTTATTTTGATATCATTGTATAATTATTTAAATTTAAATAAAAAAAATAAAATATAAAATTTATATGTGACTAATATGTAGATCTTTTTTATTTCTTTTTAAAGTGTTATTCCATACTTAGGAACGTGGACGGTTGACTGCTACGTTCACAATTTATAAGTTTTTTAAATTTAAATTTAGTATGTAGGTCTTTAATAAGAATATTTGTTTATGTATAGACTAAATGATAAGCATTTTTCTGTAATCATATATTAAGACTTGTATTCGATAATCGATATTGAATTTATTTACCTATTTTCATTGAAAGCAATAGTACAGTAATATACTTAAAGTAATCAGAATTAATATTACAATAATTTAAGTGTTTAACTATATCAATTCCAGTCGTTCCGTGATATTCTTATCTGTTTAATATTCAATATATTTTTGGAAATGCGGCATTATTTCTAGGACGTTAAAGTTCAATATTCACTAACAGTATAAACGCCCACGTTCCCGACCACGCATACCTATAAAAGGTAAACAAATCTTCCTCTATTACTTCCCCTACACACAATTTAATATTGCTGAGATATTTTCTAACAGGTCCATCTATAGTAAAGTACTCGCAATTTGATTCGATAACGGCCATTTATTTCAAATATACATTATATAATATAAGTAAAATAAAACAAAGTGCAAGCAAATACAAATATGCGTCTCTTACAAATATGCAAGGTTACTTATTATTATCATTACATATTTAATTAATTGAAGTATACAGTAACAAGCGACAAAGTGGCTATAATTATGATTTAATAGAAAGCGGAAAGCATTAACCACCCTAGCACGTACGTAATTGAGTAATTTAAATAGGCACTTCTAATAGCAGATTAATGTTGGCAATCAAAGTAAATTTAAATGATTTGGAAAGTGGTTTAGAAAATAAATATAATAGTTACTTCAATATTAACGATGGTGACAAGGTATTTTAAGGAAAGGTAAATATTTTATGTAGGGCACATATGTAAATGTTATAAGTAGAATTTGTACGTCAAAGATATTTATAAAATCATATGAAACTTATTAAAAGCAGTTTTTATAATTTTTTTAAACAAAAAAAGTGTTAAGAAATATTATTTTATTATGTTTTTAATATAGAAATCACCTTTTAGAAGGTAGGTACATATATATATATATATATATATATATATATATATATATATATATATATATATATATATATATATATGTATATGTATATATATATATATATATATATATATATATATATATATATATATATATATATATATATATATATATATACAGATATATTAGTGCTATAATAATATTCACATCTCATATATGTATTATTATCACGTACAGCAAAGCGTTAAAAAGAGTTGTTATTCTCCTTTCTATATAAAAATAATGCTAACATGAAGACGTAGTGTCTTCATGTTTTTGTATGAAATATTAAGGATTTCATCATTATATTATTGCAAATTGATACAAATAATTATAATTTTCCCGACATTTGCTGTTAACCAATTCAGTAAGGGTGAAAACCGCTTAATTGATTATAGTTAGTGCGAAGGCTTTGTAAATAAGGAGTGAAGTAGGCCACGGGGTCAAGGATGTTTTCTAAGACAGGATCAGTTTACGAAAACAGGGTATTATTTTCATGAGTTTATTATAATTTGTTTGTTTTGGTGGTATTTATTGCTTACATTCATAATTACTTTATGGCATGCTTAGCAATTAGACGATTGATTGATCGATGAATATAGGTACTCGATGTTAATAATCGTTGTTTTTTAATTGGTAATTAGTTAATAATTATAGCACTAGTTTATATGCATATATGTATATATGTATATATGTATATATGTATATATGTATATGTATATATATATATATATATATATATATATATATATATATATATATATATATATATATATATATATATATATATCGAGAGAGAGAGAGAGAGAGAGAGAGAGAAAATATTAAATATTTCATTTGCTCTAGTTAAAATTGAACTCACAACCTGTCGCCTTTACACTTACACTTTTATGCTCACGGGCAGGCCTCTACAGATTTACTTTGACGGTTATATATAGATTTAAGTTATTTTTATTTATAGATTGCACCTATATAACGGTTACCGATATTTTTTTTTTTTTTTTTTATGGAAGAGACGGCAAACGAGCGTACGGGTCACCTGGTGGTAAGTGATCACCGTCGCCCACGGCCCCGAGTAACTCCAGAGGAGCTACAGGAGCGTTGCCATCCTTTAAGGTGGAAGGGCACCGGGGCCCGGCATTACCTAATGCGAAACACAGTGGCCAAAGCCACTACTTAACGCCGGTCTTAAATGCCGGGGGTGGTAACAATCCGGTCGAGTCTGCCCGTGCGTGTTGCCATTACTGGCAACGTGACTCTACCACACGCACTTTAGTCGCCTCTTACGACACCATCAGTACCAGGATGATCCTATTCTAAGCCGGGATCACTATTCTTTTTTTTTTACTTCAAAGAAGTGCAACGAGCGATGGTTTGATTTAAAATGTATACGTGTATATATTTAAGTTTTATTAGGTAAAAAAAAATCTTAACCATAATAAATTGTCACGATTAACGCTGAAATGATCTTATTGAAATCACGTTAAGTGCTCTCTTTCCTACTTTATAAACAATTAATTAAGTGTCATTCAGCTTTTGATTCGTTCGTATGCAAAGCATATAAAATTAAAAAATATTCAGATAACAGTCGCTATGAGGTGGTCGTAGTCAATGAATACTTTATCAGTTTTAATGAGCAGTAAATGCCACGTCAGAGTAATGTTACATGATTTTGTTTTAAATCGCATAATACCGTTTACCAACATGATTTACATATATTTACATATAAAACTACTTGATACTGAGTGACTTACAGACAACGTACAGAGGACATAACTGGGCATAGAACATTTAAATTTCGCATATAGGTAAGGTTAGAGTAAATTTACTTCGGACACAGAATAAATGGGGATGTTAAGTTCTAAAGGCTTTTATGCTTAAATATCCACACAAGCAAAGTTGCGATTGGTGGTTCATTAAGGAATAAATTTTTAATAAATCTTTTTATTTTGGCAATTTTATAACTTTTTTTTTTGGAGGAAAAGGCAAACGAGCGTAGGGATCCGCTGACGGTAAATGATCACCGTCACTCACGATTCCATATAACACCTGAGGAGCTACAGGTACATTGTTGGCCTTTAAGATGGAGATAGATATGTTTTTTGAGGAAACTCATGTCATTTCGATCTGAAAACATTTCCGCAGCCAGGTCATTCCAGAGTTGGAAGGGTGCTTCCGTACAACAGTGGAATGTCACTAATCCATATGATGAGAACGTTAGTTGAGCACGGATGTTGGACGTACTGTGCGGTTAATAAATTTGGTAGTAGGTACTAGGTTAGTCTTCTACAATACTTCCTGCTTCTTCTTCTACTTCCTGCCTTTCTACTTTCCTTCCACTTCCTTTGAAAAGTGCAAAATGATTCAAAATATAAAAAACAGTTCATTTGTTTTTCTAAATGCCTTATATGTAAGCTAATGATAGTAACTATGTAAGCTAAAAGATATACGCTTTAGTATTTTTAAAGTGATAAAATATCAGGTATTTTAGAAAATAAATAGGTCTCGATCACGGGATGTAAGAGTCTCATATTGGACGAAAGGTTCATTAGGTAATTTCATTATTTTTTTTCTTCGTAAAGTGGAAGTGTGTGAGCGCACTTTAAATAAAGTAAATAAAAAAATGTTACAAAGCTTGTAACATTTAAAATATTTACTGTAAATTACAATTTTTTTTATGGAAGAGACGGCAAACGAGCGTACGGGTCACCTGATGGTAAGTGATCACCGTCGCCCACGGCTCCGTGTAACTCTTTTAAGGTGGATGGGCACCGGGGCCCGGCATTACCTAATGCGAAACGCAGTAGCCAAAGCCACTACTTAACGCCGGTCTTAAATGCCGGGGGTGGTAACAATCCGGTCGAGTCTGCCCATGCGTGTTGCCATTGCAACGTGACTCTACCACACGCACTTTAGTCGCCTCTTACGACACCATCAGTACCAGGGTGATCCTATTCTAAGCCGGGATCACACGGCAAAAAAATAAAATAAAATTTGGGCACCGTGCACAGTAAGTTTTGCTTCAATATAAACCAAAAAACAGCTGCTTCCGAGAATATCAACTGCAATACACATTTTTTTTACCCTTTTGCTTAGCATTGTATAGATAGGATAATAAGGTTAATCGGCTTAACCCTGTAAGATTTTACCCTTATTATATATAAAACCAGGGCAAGCCTGTTAACAACTGTACTTTTTAATTATTATTAGACTACGAGCACTATTCTAGTGCTTGAAACATTAGACAGTTTATTCTTTTGAGCTTCTCTACCAAAATATAACGCAGGGAGAAGGTATTTCTATTTTATTTTGTGTTGCAGAACTCAACACAGCGCTTTGTGTTTTCACCAACTTTGTTTTAGCATTCCGTACTTCAAAAGAAAATAAAACGAAACGGCCAGGGCACTTATAGGATCACTTTGATGTTTGTCTGTTTGTCTGTCCCATTTACTCAAGAATGTGTTCGTGGAAATATCAAGTTGAAATTATAACTAATTAATGATTGTTTAATGAATTAATATCCATGTCTACTGCTTAAGTTTAAATTTCTTTGATAATTCAATAAAAACAGATACAAGCGTATCTACTTTATTTTTGCTGTAGATAGAACTTTTAGTACAAATAAACGATAGATAACATCTGAAAAATTAGTTATATATTTATTCACAGAAATAAACCTTACAACTTATATTTGTAGATATTTTTGCACAAAAATAGTACATACGCAGACAATGTACTTCCAATGACCTACAATAATGGATTTCGTAACATCGGTGGGCGAATCCGAATCGCCCTTGGTTAATTTTCTCATCATTAGTACATAACATAACATATTTTACGTGATAATGTAATTTAAAATAATAAAAATGGTATATTTTTAATATTTTAAGTTACATTATTACACATATATCATGTAGTTTCTCTTGAGTACTATGAATTATTAATTAATCGATTTGGCTATGCTGGCGAATAAATACTAAGTTTAAATAAAGACATTAATAATAATCGATCAAGTCACATAATAAAAAATCATTATTTATATGATTATGCTTATAGCTGTGTAGTAAATTAAAATAGTAAATAAGAGAAATCACACTACACTATATTATTTACTCTCAGCAATTTAAATAACGTCACTCTGATTATATATTTTGATACCCCGTTTAATACTATTTTATAATTTGAGCGCGATGCTATTAAAATATATCAAATCAATTAGGTCACCTATCTGTTTACTGACCATAATTTACGTTTAATATGTGCGTTTTGTTTTTCGTTAGAATCCGGTTAAATATCCCTATGAGGTATTACGGTGTTTTATAATATTCATCGACATAAAATAGACATATTCATTCCACAGCAGGATTATGTTACGAGCTAGGTAAAAGGTTACCGAGCTGACCCATTGTAGTATTCGGGCAATGTTTAAGTGGCGATTACAGTCACGGCCACATTAAACGTAATATTGTAAGTAGTAAATAATAGTACCAACTACAATTGTAATAAAGCTGACATCGCAGTAACAAGGGGCCTATTGTCGTTTAACGCTTCTGTTGACACCGCGTTACGTCCTTATATCATTTTGTCAGTTGTTGACCGCGATGTGAACTTCAACTGATGTTATCGCCTGTTCTGGTTTCATTTAGGTTCCATTGGGACACCGATTGGACAATACATATGTCAATTAAATAAAGAGGGTCCTCTTTTTGCACTGACTGACGCTGACATGTCATTTATCAATACGTACTGTTTATAAATAACATTTTTAAATTATTTTTTAAACTATATGTATAATAATAAATAAAATAAATTATACCTTAAATTTAATTAATTTGCAAAACGATATGGAACATTTTATAAACAAAGTCATAAATTTCGTTGGAAATAGAAAAATAAATAGTTGGGAGATCATTTTGATTAAAAATAATTATTTCAGCATCCTACAGTACGTGAACTTTTGTCGGCCAAAGTTTAGTGTTTTACTAACGCCAAAATGCATATTTTGGTATAATAATATACTTAAACTTTGTTATAATTATGTAGTGGCACTTGAAATTTCCTTAAGCAGTGTATTTTTTTAACTTTTTTGTAATGTGTTACACAGAGCAAATAAGATATTAAATAAAACATAGATACTTATCTTGAACTTAATAACTTAAAACATACTTATCTTGAACTTATCAAAAAACAGCGTTGGTAGGAATCTTACCTGCAAATAAAAATTAAATATTTTAATAATACATTTTGTTGCTAAAAAACCAAAAGCCCGGGGTTTCCATTAAATAAATCGTGAATCAAAAAAACAGTCCGTTTTTTGTTGGTCTGAGCAATAAAGCTGGCTAGAAAATGGCTGGTCCAAACAGTGAAATGTTATATTTGATTGAAAAACAGAACGTAAACGGAATATTTAATTGAAAAATCATCGAACACTGACTATTTTGTTAGACAAAATTGTCAGTGGCATATTTATTTATTTAACTGTGACGTTTATGAAACCTAGGCGTACTGTTTTTCTTATTTATAATATTGCTTTTTTAAAAACGTTTAACTCATTAATTTGAAAGCTTTAAAACTTTGATTTCATAATTTGTGGAACAAACTGACGAAGAAACAGAAGCTGGTGTAAGATATTTCAAATTAATTTAAAGTTAATTTGATGTAAACTGTCAAAAAATAATATAAATTATACTTATGTATGTTCTCAAATATAAATTGTAGTTGTAACGTGCGCAGTGAGATTTTATAATATAAATGTTATTACAGAAGAAATATGCTCAGTGCAGAAAATAATATTAATAAAGTCAGAACTAGTGATAGTTTATCTCATTTTTATTCTTAACTTTAATTTTAAAAATTCAAAAGCGACATGAAATTTACCTTAATTTCATCATATAACTCGCGAAAGCTGTACTGAGAGGTTAATCTAAAATTCATATTCCATCCAAAGAAATAAAATGATTTATAACAGTATTATATAGTATAAAGTAAGTATTTATTTATAAAGTTTATTATAAAAATATACCTATGTTAATGATTTAATTAATTTTACAAAAAAAAAAGAACAGGTGCAATTGCTTACAAACCTTTATATTTAATTATTTACACTACAAATATATACGTCATATTTAGAAGTACATTTTTTATTATTATTGTTTTTAGCGAGTGATATGATTTAAAAAAGAAGGCATTTTAAAAATACAAATACAGTAAGATGAAACTTGCGGGTGAAAGGTGTATAACGAAAGTTTAACTTGAAACAAAATTTAAAGTGCTTTTCAAGTAATATTATTATGTAATAAGGCAATGTAAGTTAGAGGTTGCATTTATAAAAAGAAATACTCTTTGCTTTACATTTTCTTCCAAACTATATCGTACGTATATATTTACTTACATATATACGTTTATATTTCAACATGGTTTTACATTCTTTACTCAAGGAAAGTAAATAAAGTTTTATTTTCTTTTTCAGATTTATTAGCCATCACTTTGTGCGATGTAGTGTAAGGAATATTTGTATTACGTAAGATATAGTCATACCAATTTTATCTGTCCGTAAATGGCGAAATATTTTATAAGACATAAACAAGTGAACGCTAAGCAAGCAGCATTCAAGTAGTAAATTCAAAGTTAAGTATGATACATTTTGGGTTAACTATCCGCGTGCATAATAGATGGCTAAATATAATACTGTAGTAAAATTAGAATTCTCTCCCATTGTAGTCAGCCCCTCAAAATTGATAATCGTGTTCAGCATCGGGGAGTTTTTATATCTACATCTGGAGCGGATGATCTGCCTTCACCGGTTTTTATCCAGCTTGTCGCTCACGATCATATAGAGCTTAGGCATTGATGATTCCGTGACTTGATCGGTCCATCGTAAACGACCATGCGATCTGTTGCATTCAGTATTTCCAGCAACAATATTTTTTTCGACATTATTGTCGCTTCTGCGCACTTTCTGGTCGAAGTGCCATACTTTTTTACCGAAACGTTTTATTCGTATATTGTGGACAAGTAAAATTTTATTTGGAGCTGAGTCAGAATCCATTCAATGCTGTGTGTGTGTGTTGCACAGGTCCAGGGTATTTTTAACATCCATCTTTACTACCACATCTCCTTCAGCGTCATATCTTGCTTGTAATTGCCCTTTTATATGTAAATTTTTATAGTAAGCTGTTAATTTTGAAATTCTAAGAAAATTTTGTTTTCCATACTTGTACATTATATGGCATATAAATACAAACATTGGTAATAAATTTTACTACATGATTATCCACAATAGAGAATATATCCATCTTAATACCACACAAGGAAGATGCGCTATAAAAGTTTACATAGTTAATTTTGTTGACCTAGAGCGTAAAAAGCGTAAAAGGAAAGCGAGTGAGATATATGTATATTTTAACTCATATTTCGTTATATGTTCTACTCTTAAAATGTGTGCCGTAGAATTATGATGTAATTAAAATTACAAATCTATTAGTATTCGAGCAATATTCATAAATAGACGAAAACATTTATAGTTATTTTCACGTAATTTTAAAGTAAATTCTAATAATCTTCCTTTATAAGGTGTCCATTGTGCTTAACCATAAATATACAAATAAATTAACGTGTGGGTGTCATAAGCCAGAAAGGTTTAGAAATCTGAGAGAGTTAACTTCATATTGAAGTAATTTGGAAACCATTAAACGGCAGCGTTTATTAGTTATTTTGAAATAACTATACGGCTAGCATACTAAAATCATTGGACTTTCTCTAATATCTTTAAATTATAATTTAAGATAACCCAGATTCAAGAAAATTAGTATAAACCGTAACCTACTTCATAGTTGTAAGTTCAATGAATAGGCATTTTATTTACTTCTTATATTCTATGGAAAAGTCCGACATACAGACAGCCTAGTTTTTAATTTTTTATTTATTTTCTGGCCATTGAACAATACTTAGCTACGATAGAGGTTATGTAGGTAGTACCTATTTATTATGTTATTAACAGAATATTTTTAAAATGTTTGTTTAACAAATGTATTTTACTTGTATATTATGATTTAAAAATACTCAAACAATGGCTAGAAAAATATCGATATAAATAAACTCATATCCGACTCTCCACTTTATCCCACTAGACAAGATAGTGGAATATAATGGAATGGCGTGTTAGTGTGCCAGAACTCAACGCCGCGTGTTGTCTTGCCACGGTGGGGAGATAAAGAAGAATTTATTCCGCAGAGTGAGATTTCAACTCACAATGTTGCAAAAACGTTTGTGTCACACTTTGTGTCAACGTGCCAGAATAGCCACAAGTGAGTTAAACTTTTCTAGAGAAAATTGCACTGGATTTTATTATGAAGACTGTATTATTATTAAGACAGGGCATTACGAGCATGATGACTAATGGCTTATCACTATAGGGATTATTACATAGTTCAATTCAGGTTCATATATTTTCATTTCGTACAAATGATTATATGAACAGTGTATATATAGTAGAGTTCATATCTATCTAAATGAACTTGTGTGTCATATTCAATTCAAATCCAATTTTATCATACATGTAACATTCTGAGAGACTTAAAACTTTATTAAATTAAATAAAACTACTGACATACGTTAATTAAAGCATCAAAGTAATTTTACATCCGTACACGGTAGATTTAATTACTGTTTCGTTCAGCATTTTTGATAAAAGTAATAGAGCGAATGATATGAATGGAAGCGACAGCCCAATTACAAAATCATTAATAAACGCCCGAAATATGAAGTGGGGAAATAATAAAGCTGAAACGGTCAGCTTGGTAGCGCAAATTGCTGGTTTGCAATGAAGGTGCCTACGACTTATTCATAACGGCAAATTGACCACGTGTACATAGTGAGTTAAATGGATATTGCGCCTATTCAAAAAGGTGCACTAGGCTATTTTTAGACCCGCTTTACTTTGTAAAACAGTATTCGTGACAAAGAGTAAATAAATGTATTTGAATTTTTACGTTATAATTTCTATTTAATAGACGTAATCTTTGTTAAGTTGAAACAAGAGAAGTGTCTGTATATTGAAATAGGAAAATATATATCGAGGTAATCGTTATTGTTATCGAATAAAAATAACTTTCTTACATAAAAGTTGACTTCTTAAAGAAAAAAAAGCCGATTTTAACAGAAAATACATTAAAAGAGCTGAAACGGTTATTTCTTTCTTACAGCAACAACTTTATGTTGTATGTGCATGACAGAAAATGAGCATTTCATATAAATTTGGTGAAAATCATGCAAGCTTAAAAATATTTTAAATGATATGTCAAAAATGAGTTTTGCTTGTGAACTGGTTGTTACGACGGCATTTTGTGAGCATCCAATTTTATTATACAAGTAAATATGCTTTACCACGATAAGATGAAAATGTTTAAGCATGCGGAAAAATATACTCACATTGAATTCGAGATGTTTTCCGTAATTAAAATCATGCTTCCGCTTTTATAATATACATCTTTATTATTTTGTATATATGAGATATATATACAAAATATGTTCATTCGAAATAAATTTAATATATTTTTATTCTTTTTAATACATTTACCATAACTTTAATGACTGATGGTAATAAAGTTGTATTTTCCATTAAATCTCACTTATAAGCTAGTATTAATATACCAATGTGGCTACACCTAAATGTATGCATTAAAGAAGACTACGCAAATTAGGTAGCGTACAAATCTTTGGGTCAATTGTAAAGTCAAATAACCAGACAAAGCTTACAAAGTAATGAAACTCCAAAAAAGCTTTTCATTTCCTCGTCTGAAGTGTAGAAATGGAAACAAGAAGGAAAAATAAATAATGGAGTCCAATTAACTGAGGAAAAAGAGACGATCTCACAAAAACTGAAATACGATTATAGGCACAAAGCGTCAGATCCCTATAATTAAATGTAATCTAACACCTGAACAAAGATTTACTTAATCGATATTTCTAACATATGTTACCTATTTTTGAAAGAAAATATTGGATTATATATCGTAATGTGTATGTCTATTAGTAAAGAGTACTTACGTACTAAAAACAACATTGCTAAGATACAAAAATTGATATCTAGAATTTCTTATAGGTTTAATTAAGCTTTTAAAATAAAGATTCCGTGAATGTTTAATTCCTGTGAAATACTTTGGCCTAGTGAAAGTTTCGTACACGTACTGTAAACGAATTCATTATATTCGCGAGCTAGCTGCGAACTACAAAGCACCTATTCAAAATAGCAAAGTTATAAAAAACATAACAAGTTAAATGTTACTAGTAGTTTAAGTTTAAGTATAAAATTTGAGTTACCATATGAATTTACGATGTATATTGACATATTTGTAAGGCTATATTTAAGTCTAGCTCAGGCTGTGATCTATTGAGTATATACGGCAAAATGGAACATTAAATTAACTTTTTTTTCTTTCTGGCTTTCCTTTATGGGGTATAAAAACTAAATAAGGTAAAAACTACATAAGGTAATATAGTATTCTGTAAAATATATATGAATAACATTTTTCTTATAAATATACAAACATTAAAAAGTAAAGCTTTCATTACATTGTTTTTTAAAGTACATATCTCGTAAAAGAGTTCGCCCGCAATGGACGTTGTTTTTAAAACACGTAGTTTTGAATTTCACGGAAGTTATTTCGCAAACTGAAATCGCAATTCGTTGCAAGGTAACTCTCACTTAAAAAATATTTTATTTTTAAGCTTTATAGAAAACATGGATTCATTGTGTTTGTAAAATATTATACGATGTTATGAAATGATATAAGCTATTATACAGGTCAATGTTTTGGGACATATTGTATATAATAAATTATTGGTTCAAATGATGTTATGGTGACGGAAACATTTACACTGAGTTTTTTTATAAGTTCCGTAACTACCTCAAAAGAAAAAATAACGGTTCCCTTATATTATCAGTTCCATTTCCATCTGAACGTTGGTCAAGACTATTTATCTCGAGATCAAGATTTCACCCTTTTTAAAGTTTAAGATCATTTATTTCTTATAAGAATAATACAATTCACTTACATAAGAATAATTAAAGTTTAAACATACAAAGGACAGTTACGTACAACCAAAAAAAAGAAAGAAAAAGGAGTTTTTATACCTCATTATAAGTGATACTTTAGAAAAAAGGAATCATTTAAATCTGTATCTATGTACTATTTCATACAAAATAATTGCATACGCCTACAAAATTAAATTTGTCAACTTTTACTAACTTACTTCTGTAAATATGTGTTACTAAATATTTTTTTTTTCCTTCGAAATGAAATGTAAAAGTTCCTCTATAGATACTATAAAAAGAAAGAGAATAAAAGAAGACCTATCGTTCTTACATTTATTATTATTAAACAGCCAAAAGAAATCTCAGAGCCATATTAGTCTACAATACAAATAGTTTTGACAAAATACTTAAATTAATTAATTATATACAGCTAAGAAAATAAAATATTACTAATCTGATTTTGCTTGTTCACAGCAAGATGTAATAGGGACGTACATATGTACGTATATTTTATACATTACTCGTTCGCGTTTTAATAAAACTTGTAAAGTCTCCTTAGTTAAGGGAGGGAATTCTTACTTTGGCTTCATAGCGTGAAGGATTACGTAGTTGAACAAGGTACTTATGTAAATGGTTTTGTGTAATGTCTTCGAAGTCAGAGTAGCGTAAGGGCGTGTTAAGAGTGAAGAACATTCACTGCCTACGACAACACGATAAAATATATTTTAACGATAAGAAAATAAGTAAGGAGTTAAGAAACTAGTCTGTTAATAGCATACGTTACTATATGTTCAAAAAGGTTCAAATCTAAATTACAGAAAAGATAAGTCGACAAAAAATATTTATAATGTAACGAACAAATAAGCTTCATGTTTTATCGTGAAATTAGTGGAGGGCTTAGTATTAAGACACTTGGTTCTCCGGTTTTTTACCGTCCTCACTATCAGGGCGGATAAAGGAAAATGATAGATTTTTTTAAGTTGCCTAGAAAATTAAATTTTGACATATAAGTAAATTAGGGATTGTACCGAAGCGCTAGAATTTCCCGAGACTTTTAAAAAGTCAGTATTACACATTTTACGTCTTAACAAAAACAAAATCGTGGGCGAAGACTATGGCTAATAATAATTAATTTATAAGATCATTAAGAAATAATTAAGCATAACTTAACAACGTAATGGCAAATCTTGCCCTTTTTGTAAAGCTGTAAGCAATTTGCAACAGAACAGGTTAAGTAGTTATTTCACTTGTTTAACGAAAGAAATATTTTACGAGTTAACAAGTGTATTCTTAACAAAGCTTTTTAATTAAGCAAACATTGTAGTACAGATTAAAATTTGCCGAATGGTTTAATCGTAAATACATTATTTATATCTTTATAGCTGTTTTATCATTACCATTAATGATAAAGTTCAGAACGTAAGTAGTAGTTTCATTTAAAGTGTTATTGTACTCAATGAAAATAAAACATGAAAAGGTTAGGTTGGAAATTAAGTATTTTACTGTGTAGTTTAAATAAATTAATTAAATCATTGCTATATTTTATTTGTCTAAACATTAAAAAGTATAGTTATTAAAAATATCATAAAAATATTTAGTATCCAAAGTATGATAATATGTAGATACTGCTTAAAAATAAGAATAAGTATTGGTTACCTATATATTATTTTACTTTTAAGCAATAATAATGATAGATATCTCTATATGATTTTATATTTAAAAAATAAAGTATTCTGTACATATTGTTGTTTTACCATAAAACTTTTAATCATACATACCTATTTATTTCAAAAGCTCAATATAAATGAAAAAATAACGCACGCTTGCGCCCCTTCGCAGTGCCGTGGCGGAATATTTTCAAATTAAAATACTATATAATGCTTTCATTTTTTCGCTCTGGTGACAAGAAAAGTGCGGCGTCGAGTTCCGCCAATCAACACACAATCCTTTAAATTTAGCGAAAAGTGGGGAACGGCCAAAGCTCCCTCTGCCTACCCTGTGCCATGTGCGGGATAAAGCTTAAAGATGAAAATAAAATTAGAGCTATTAAGAATTAATAGTGTATTATTTGCTAGATTAACTTTATAAAACAGCTTTGTTTCAGTTAAACTGGAAAATATTGATTAACACTGTTGCAGTACTTAGTTATTATTAACTTCGACTGTACTAGAACTGGTAGCAGAATTTATTGTCAATATTCAATTGTTTTTATACTTTTACAATATTTTCATCATCAGGCCATAATTGTTTAAAATGTAGATAGATTGATACCAATCTGCTTTAATTTTAGCCTCATACTCGTATGGAAGTAAATTTAACATTGCTTTTAGAGTAGCGGTGATATCAAATATTTATACCGCGATTCGCGTCTCGCAATGGCGTGGAAATAGCACAAACCGTGTTATACGCCAACAAATAATATTTCCACCGAAAAATAACATTCGAATAGCGACCGCTTATACCGATAGCTGTAAATCTGCTTCAAATGAATTGACTTGCACATATTGGATATTTGTTTTGGCAAATATATATTTTGTTTTGAATGTTATTCTCTAATTCTTTAACACTGAATAATATATGCATATATGTATTTTATTGTTTAAAGGAAGTTATACAATAACGGAAGCTGTCGTGGCGCAGGCGTACAAACATGCGACTCTAAACGCGATGGTTGCAAATTCAATTTTCACTTTTAATTTGTCGTTCTGGTACGAACTCAAGTGAATTGTTGAAGTCTTTCACTTAATAGCCATTGTTTGCTTATAGATTAGATGTTATTTAATTAAGATTACATGCAATTTAGGTATATTTAGTGTTTTAGCGTGGCGTTAAGTTCCGCCGCACTACACGCAATGCCCCAAACTCGGCGGAAAGTGGGTAACGGAAGTGGAACGGAGTGTCTTAACACTAGGTTCCCAAGTTCCCTCTGCCTACCCTGCCTTGTGCGGGATACAGCGTGAAGCTGAGTATTAAGTGTTTTACCGCAACAAACTTTCATTATTTTTGAAATTTATTCAGCTCGAACACTGAATAAAGAGATAAATGGAGATTAGGAAAAATATGACGGGATTCCTTTTTGTTTGCACTGCATAACGTGGAAGATGAGTTGAGGTAAAAAATGTATAAACGCTTTGATTGTAATTTTAATAAAAGTAATCCTAAAATCTATGAAATGACTGAGCGAAATTCTGTAATAATATAACTTATGTTATTCTGTAATATTATGAATTAAGTTAATAACATAAAATGGAGGTAATTCTATAGCTAGTTTCGGGGCTTCAATCACACACACTGGCGCAAATTGTTATATTCAAAATTTCATTTATTTAGCTCAGTAAGGTAAATCGTTAGATTTCGTCACTCAACATTTAAATTTCAGTTTTTATTCAGAATGAGAATGGTCTTTAACTAAATTCTCATTAGCCTTCCTACACCTAAGTAGGAATGCATATAAAGAAATATAAAGTTTAAAATATGTATTTTTTGTTTGTTTGAACTGTTATTAATATGTATGTACATGCTTATTTAAAGCAAGCATTCGTTCAAGCGAAAAAAGAACATAAAAATATAAACCGTAGGAGTACCCATATTAATGTTAGACAAAATCCCCCTCTAACATTTAAAATTATAATACTGAATGTTCTTTGGTCATAAAAATACGCCTTGTTTAACTAAACTGAAGCTCAACAGAGGCTGACATTTCAGCAGATGAATATGAATTCAGCTCGCGTAACAGAATATTGCCTTAATAATAGCCCTCTCGGCTATTTTTATTCAGGCCTCGTGCGTTAGTTTTATTTTTAGACAAACCCATGCATATCGAGTCGTCGCCAGTTTACTCGATTCATTGTCATTCAGTTTTCTAACAATGTAAATTTATAGCTTCAGTTTTTATAAAAGTAAATTGTTATAAAAAATCAGTAATTTTAAGGCATATAAACTAAACATTCATTTTATATGTAAATCTCTCTTCTGCACGCGCAGCAGAAATATTTATTCCACGAATGTCTCATTATATTATAACATCATCTCATCTCCAACTTACAAGGTATTCTAGAAACATTTTTTTTTAAATTATAATCAAAGGCACACCAGTATTAAACATTTTAGTTACTATATTGGTCGAGGTATTTAAACGTTATTTCTGATCCTAACTCGCACAATGTCAATAACATCTTATGTTGCTTTACGATGATCGTTGTGGTCCAATTTCTCACAAACCTCTGCTTTGGTATTGGATACCACAATTCAGAAATATAAATACATATTTTTCTATTCTATTTATAAAAAGTGATATTTTCATAAGCTATACCAAATAATTTAAGTTACTAGTATGGATTTATGAAGGGTTCCTACTTTTAAACTGTCGTTCTAAATTAAAGTTATACTTTAAAGGCGTTATTACGTCAAAAGACGCTAATTCTCTAAGTTCGTATTATTATTAATAAGTTAAGGATTAATACTTTATCACAATTATCTATTAAATATCTTTTGTATATATAAAATGACAAATATTATTTAAAAGATCTTAACATTAATTTAGGATAGTAAAAACACGCTAACGTATACAAACATCGGTAGTTCCACTATTGCAAATGTTAAACAAATCCAAAAGTAGTTCTTTAGTAGTACCGTCGAGACGTGTTTATTGCGAATGACTACGGATAAAGTAAAGGAAAGTACGCTGAGATTTGACGTTTACATTTATAACAAAATTTACCAGTTTGATGTTATTATTATCTATGTCCTTTTTCCTTCTCTTATTTTCTTCTGCAGCCGATATGATAAGTATAAATTAGTAACAAGTCATATTGAATTCGTTTTGGGGGTTCGATAAGTTTGAAGAAAACATCCTTTATTATATAGGATTGCTCAAATTCAAATTCAAATGTTTTTATTCAAAATAACAAAATAAGAAGTTACAAGTTTTGTTTTTTGAACGTCAAACAATTTACTACCAGTTCACTACAGTAACTGCCTCAGACCTGAGAAGAACTGGCGAAAAAAACTCAGCGGGACATGTCTTTGTTTTATCAAAACTTTACATCATATA
This sequence comes from Eueides isabella, assembly GCA_019049475.1. Classification (NCBI taxonomy): domain Eukaryota; kingdom Metazoa; phylum Arthropoda; class Insecta; order Lepidoptera; family Nymphalidae; genus Eueides; species Eueides isabella. The sequence goes on along the minus strand of CM032389.1, from coordinate 8,230,438 downwards.
ATTATGTGACAATGATACATTTGAAATAGCCTGGAGCGACCATTTTATTCCCAAGGCGTGTTATCATTTATAAAATCGTTAATATGGTAATAACCTTTAATAATATATGATAATAAAATGTGAAATAGAATTGCATATTATATTAGAACATTGCTATATAGTTTTGATGGAAAGTCCGTCTGTGAAGGCCTTTTAACGCGAAAATTATTTGCGTATAAGATGGTTATTAGTAATTTGTGAACGTTTAAAATTGAATTCGTTAAATATTCGTCTTTACGCATCCTGAATGATAGAGTTATATCATTGTTTCTGTAAAAACTGCCGATGCGAACAAAGTTCAAGATATCTTTTGCATAATAGAGTTATAAGTAACAAAAGCCGTTGCTGCCGTCGTAAAATAGAAGATGAAATTTGAAAAGATATCTTGAATCATTGAATACAGTATTTAAAATTTAAAAGACAACTTTTGTAATGTTCAAGTTGGCTGTGAAGTGATTTATTCAAAAGAGCCGGCAAAAGAATTAATTACTTAACCGACAGTCGACTGAGGGTAGAAAGAAGTTACAAGTCGGATATTAAAAAAATATTTCTTATAAATGTTACTATAACTTTTATTCTGCAGTTCACTTCTTTGATTAGACTGGTCTTTTTTAATTATATTTGCACAGTATCACGCACATGTCAGGGTAGGTAGTATATTTTGGTAACCTAGTGTTAAGACACTCCATTTTCCACCGAATATGAGGATAAAGAAGAGAAAAGTTACGTGATTCTAAGGTTTTGTGGGATATTCTTTGTTTTCTGTCCTATAAATCACATGCAAAAATAAACCTAAGCTTAAATTGCAAAAAGTTTATTTATTCCAATCGAACGCTCAAGACATATAATAAAAATTTAGTTTGAATAAAAAACTAAATAAATGTATATTTAAATTGTAGTTTATTGTTTATTGTATTTGTAAGTGGATAATAGATATCTACTTAAAGAGGTTATTACAAGTAGAACAGCAGCTTTGACATTGTCAAATGCTATTAAAAAATATCATTGAATATAGTACAAAAGTATATAGAATTTTGCAAGTACAGTAAAAATATACGTTTATTTTATTAATTTAACGAGTATTACGATTGTATTTATTTTAAACTGTAATTTATATATTTTATTTATTGACTTAGCTTTTAAGGTTACGAATATTTTTTAGTATCTTGAAATGTTGTTTATATTTTAATATATTAAAAGTTATTCGTAATTTATATTTTATGGTTAATATTTTTAAATGTATTTATTTCTTATTTAAGAGAAACCTTCCATTAATTTATTTTGATTTCATAGACATCGCTTGTAATGTCGGCTTAGAAACATCTATAGGTAGTTCGGTAGTGGTTTCAAAAATACAACATGAACGCTATTTTAAAATTAATACGGTTTTATCTTAGTCTACTTAGGACAAAATCCGGTAGATGGATAGAGACAGAGAGAGAGAGGGAGAGAGAGAGATAGAAAGAGAGAGAGATAGCTGTATGATAATAAACACTCATAAAGAAAAAATATAAAAACATCAAGGAAAAGCAAATAAACTGAGTATCAAATTTTCAAAGTAGAAATAGGTAGAATTCTTCTATTTAACCAGGAACAGCTCGATTAGATTTCGCCGTGTTAGGATATTCGATTACGATAAAAATTGCTGTCCACTGACGATAATTTGCTCTGAAATCTACGAGGGTCACATATGAAATGTGTGTCCGGGAGTTTTATTACTATATTTTCCCTTTTGTTATTTTTTTTCCATTTTATCTCTTAATTCGCCGACGTTCTTTGTTTGCACGGAAATCGTCATCTTTGTTTCAAAACAGTCGACCTTAGAATAACGATACTTTTTTTAAGGTTTACGTTAAATTATTATCTTACGTTCTCCTATATTTAATTTAATCTTGTAAATTACATTTAAATTTACCTGGATCATGATGTGCAGCTGGTGACGGTGCTGAGAATGCACTGGAGCAGCCCGCAGCGCGACGAGCAAGACCGCCCAATTCTGGCACTACAGCAAAACAATAAGTTTATATTTGAAATGTAGACTTTGTTTAGTATATGTTATTGTATTGTTAGCAATAAATCATATAAAACACAAGGCCGTAACAGTGCAGTGCCTAGTGTTTTTATCTCAACTAGAAATAGAAATCAGCATATTTACGTTTATGAACTACTAAAAAGTATTAAAAATGTTAGTGATAAATTTCTACAGATAAACAAAATGTAAATCGATAGAACAAATAATCTGAAATTAATTGATAAGTTACACTCTGAGTTTATTGCTAACTATTAATCTGACTGTGAATTCTTAATAATTACATATTTACTTTGTCGATATTATTATGTAAACCTAAAAACATTTTTTTATTTAAAGAAAATAAAAATATTTTTTGCCGCGAGAGAACTAATTATCTGACTTATGGCGTTTGGCTGAAGGATCAAATCTAATGTCTAGTTAGAAAACTTGAAAACAAACGTGTAACTTTTGGTGCCATATAACGTGGCTTGTCTTAAAGAGACACTGGGCGTAAAACTGAGACTGCCGAGTCTAAAACTACTGCAATACGTAAAAAAAGCTCAAACTTTACAAGATAGCTATAAAGCGCTGGCCAACTCAATTGATCAATTGATGAAATTGATTTTTGGATTATTGTTGTGATTTTTTTAAATTTGTTATTTCGGGTACAATGTCCTCAATGGAATATGAGATCTCTTTGTTGCTAACCTGTCCAACTGTTAAAAGCACAACAGAGACAATTTACATCACGATCACATGGAGGTATAATACTGAAATTAATATCGAATATTCAGGTCTACGGTCTAAGTCAACAAAATATTATAATACAATCGTTTATGCATCGATCAAATTTGCTGCGTTATCAAAAGAGAGTACTATAGAGTACTTCCCGTGGATCAATAATGAGTGAAAAATATTTGGTACGAATATACTTCAATATCTTGTAAAGATTTTGAATGTAAATAAAACAGTAATAAAAATATATAATATATAAATATTATACTTTGACATAAAAATATCAAGGCTTTGAAGTGACTGTTATTGCAAAAACAACTAGTAAAATGTAAGGTAGTCCATGCTCAGTTATTACTTCTAATTTCTCATTTAAAGATTATATTACGGTACTTTGAGCAGCGGGGATGTTGTGCTAAACTTAATTTAATTAAAACTTTATTTTAAAGAAGTACACCGTTTTTTTGTTAATATAGATACTTTTTATAATTAAGTATTTTGTGTAGTTTATATACAGTATTAAGTATCAAAATATGGAGGAAATATGAATGCTTTTGCTAGTAAGTAAGTGATATAGTAGATGAAGTTGAATGCTTTAAGTTTCATTAGTTTTCCCTAATAGCGTCACTGAATGCTGATGATTATAAATTTAGTACTTCTCGATACGTAGCTATGTACGTTGGAGCGATGAATTAAAGATGAACTACAGATATTTATACACCAATCGATTAAAGTTTATTTAAATTAATATAATTGTAACGCAGAGTTAAAAGAAAATATTGATCTTCAAAATGATTTTTTTTAATCCTACCTCTCATGATTATTGGTAATTAATAAACAGATTACCAAAATCTTACATTACCTACAAAATTCACCATTTTAACACACATCAATCTCAAAACTGATATTTATTTTGTGGTTATAGTAAAATAAATGTATATACGTACATTTAATTTTACCAGGATGTATATCATATTACACAATCTTTACCAATAGTAAATAGGTGACGTAACCAAAATCTGCCAGTAAATGTAATTTCGAGCATACATGATAAATAGCTAAACGTTTCTAAAATAAACACAGATGTGATACGTAAAGCGTATAGAATCCTTATAAATGTGAATATACATTTACATATTTCCGAATTGTCACACATTTATCCCTTAGGCAGACACAACACAAGAACGAGGGAGAGGAGACGAATCGCTTAGCGTTCGGCTTTTATGATTAACTCAACAACTTCTGTCTTTGCCGCGTTTTCATTTTCCTGATATTCCGTTGCTTTGTGTTTGTTAAAGTTGAAAATGTCAGGATGGTTTCCCTCGAGATGATAAATAGGCTACGCTGCTTAGATTTTAAGGGTGGTGGCATACAACGCGTTATTTAATCAACTTCAAGGCATTAAACGCATCTGCAAATATGTTAATTACTAACTATTTAAACTTTTACTACATATTATGTTTTCAAGATATTTACAACCTAGTCAACGAAAAGTGAATAGTAAATAGTTCTTTTTGACGTACAGAGTATAGACATTAGGCGCTACAGAAGTAAAATATATTGTCTGCAACGAATTCTAGCAATCAGAAATGTTAGGGGATATCGAACTATACCTTTGAGACGTTTAATTCACTTTCACGATTCTCTCTTTTGAATATTCTGGCACATGGATGCGAGAGTACTCATCAAAATTGACCAAGATCTATTTGGTCTCAACAACGCCATATTTTTGAACACATGCACACATAAATAATCATTAGATACTTTCTTTGCATCACGCTAAAAGTAAGACTACAGAACTAAACCAGTTTGTGTCACGCCATATGAATATCTTTTTTTTACACCTACAGGCATACTTAATATATAATATATAATGTATAATATATAATGTAAAATATATATTGAAACGTACTAATATTATATGTATGTAATTTCTATAATTTTCTTGATTATTATTATAGTACACAGAACTAAATAAAAATTTTTTTGTAGATATACAATCGAGCAAACTTTATCAATTTCTATTAAATTCAGATAATGGAACGACTCTCGAATTGTCTCTGAAATCTTTACACATATCTATATTTCCATATACTTTTCTTCTATTTTAATATAAAAATATGAAATTAAAAAACTTTTTAAATAATTAAATAATATATAATTTTATAGAAACAATAAAATGTCAAATCATACTTTGCTTTAAATAATGTAAGGTTTAGCTCGTTTGGGTAGATTTATTCATATACTCGATAAATGGCTTTCCAGCAGTCGCCCCTTACACTGGTATTTTAAGTGTGGTATAATGTACGTGAGAGGAAAATTGCTCTCAGTTTCGAGTTAACTTTCTACAGTTCTAATAAATCTTTTCACATGTTACTTAAGCTGTTCTGTGATCAGTTTTAATGTATGTGTACGCTATTAAATGTTGGTACTATCCAGATTTTATACTATTACTTAAAAAGACAAACGTTACTTGTAAATATTTGATTACATATAAATACAATGTAACCTTATTTAGTTCATTGTTTTTATGTTTAAATTGATCCTATTTACATTAGAAACCAATTCTATTTATATTTAATATTTAATTTGTTAAGACACTCCATTTTTTATAATTCATCCGAATTTAAAACATTCCATCTAGTGTTTTAAAGACACATGCCACGGTATTCCGTGACCATAGTGTTTTGATCTCTAAGTTTTCCTTTTTTAGCTTCACGATTCTATCCCCAATATAGCGAGATAGGTAGAGGGACCCTTCTATTAAAACACTCCACTTTAACTTTCCTCTGAATTATCGAGATATTACTTGTGGAGAGGCGAAGCTTAACGCCACGCTCGGTCCTTTTACCAGAGCAAAACCATAAAAATTCCTGCCGAGTGGGAATTGAACTCAAAATTATCTAACAAATTTATTATAGCTATTTTTGTAAAACATCTGCATTTTATGGAATCGACAAATTAGTTAATCTAAATGGAAGGCGCGGGACGTTAAATTAATAAATAATAATTAAACATATAAACATATATTTATGAATACAAATTTACTTTTTATTAAAGCTGAATTTAATGTTAGATTGAAATTGACTGTATTTAATAAAAAAATATAGTATAGTGTATCTTGGCAGCCTGCCATCACCGGACCTGCGCCAGAACGGAACATCCCCGTAATCGTAGATATATGTATCTTATAGCGAATGACCATAGTAAATTTAACTCATTACACTTTTATTATATTTTTATGTTTGTATTTCATTGTAAACAATGAAGTTACTTGAAGATTTTGTTATTACAAGTAAAAATGATATATAAATCAAAATGTACAAAAGTAAGCTCTATTCTTTGCGTTACTGCATTGTACGTTACACAGACAATGCGTGCCACTAGACATTTTAAACATTATACATTATATTTTTCTCTCCGGAAGCAAAAATAACAGTAGATTTAATCTTGCCGTAATAAGAATTAAAACGTCTACCATATCATATACAGTCTTACGCTGATACCATGCGTCACGCTGGTATTAACATTACGAATATGTATTAAGAATGAAACTGAAATCAAGTCAGTAAGATTTTAATTTAGAAAATTATCAATTCTTATTATATTTTTTATACATCAGCATGGAGTTTAACAGAGAATTAGCAAACTGCTTATAATGGTATTATACTTTTATTAAATAGATAAGCTTACGACAAGTTGAAAATATATTCGCTATCTAATAATTACATAAATTATTAACAGAGAAACTGTCTGTTGAGTCTTTATTTTTACAACAATAACGTCATTAAGTACATCTACCAGCATTTATCGAAATTTAAAAAAATATAAGAAATTTTTTTTTTATTTAATAAGGTCATTAAAAATTCTCAAACTATAAACTCTGTTGTTACAGTAATTAAGAAATTTTACATATTTCAGTAGCTTAGTCATTTGTACGACTTCAATATGTCTAACTTTATATTTTTAGGTCAAATCTGTTGTAAAATATTTTCAGACTAGGTTAGAATATTTTAATAAATCAGTTCAGGGTTGATGAAATGTTTTATCGTGTCTACAACACTATTAAATTAAACGTTACCTATTGCGTAAGAACTAAAATTGAGGCGGTACTAGGCAATATTAAAGATATGAGAGAATATTGTAAATACATGTTATGATATTCGAAGGAAGTTCTATTGAGACATTGCATCGACATCTGCACGTTTGGCATCAAGCCAGGGGCTTTATGAGTTTACCGCTAGAGTATAATTTTTACACACGTTATAATTGAAACAGTTTGCAATTATTATTTAATTATTTAACATTTTTTTTCTAATTATTCTGTTTTATAGATATATATGAAGGCAATGTGTTTAAGTATTTGTTAATATATTTATAATTATATTTACCTGGATGCGGATGGTTATGTGCGTGCTCAGCAGGAGGCTGCATTGATGATAAAGCTGAGAGGGGTGTATAACGAGATCCATCTTCTCGAGAACAGCCCTCCTAAAATAATAGTCTGAATAAATAATAATCTTCTCTATCTAACAAAATATTTAGTTAGAAAGAGAAATTAAATATTAATTTGAAGTATTTTTTTGTAACTGATGCTTAAAAATGTAAAAAGATATCTTGATATGAATGAAAGAAATAACTAAAGGGACTAAATATAATATTTGAATTCTCTGAATAATTTTCTTCTCTATATAATAGCTTATTACTAAATATAAAGTTTTCTATATACGCTCTCTGTGTTTATTGAGTTTATATATTACACTATATAAAGTTCACGAGCGTGTTTTAGTAGAACTTATTTCATTACCGGGTATTAATGAGATTCGAAACGTTTACAGTTATCATTGTTTTGTTAGGCTTAATTAAATAACAGATTGTTGTATCAAACTGTGTAGTACACAGTACACAAAATCTACTTTTTTAAAAAATATTGCTATGAAATTGTCAATTGTTGGTAATCGTTTCGCTTTGGAATTTGAATAAAATATTCTTCACGTTCATATGACAAGTGAAAGTATGGATAAAAAAAATTGTAATGTTTTTTAAATCTTTAATATTATACGCATATGAAATCTACAATAGCTAACGAATATTTTTTAGCATAATGGTATTGCTTTTCCGCGAAACGCACCAAATTATTTGTGTCCGTAATCATAACTTAAAAGTATATTTTTTTGATATCTCGTATTGTATTTTATTACCAAGAATGTACCAATTTACAGAGGGACGTATTAAAGCGTTTTAATAAAAATCCGAAAATTTCTGAAAAATTTAGCGTAAACTTCAGAAAAAATATTTTGATAGGGTATAAACGATTTATTAGAAGTGCAGTTTTTATATGTTTATTTTAGTGATTTCCTATCGATAATAGTTAGCAAGTAGTAGTCAAATATTACCTTTTCACAATTTGCTGTAGCAGTAGTTTGAGTATGGCTCGTAGAAGAGATACGATATTGCATTCCTGAAACGGTACAGAATCCTTCATGATGATGGGTTGAATATACACCAGTAATGGTTACATCTGTATCTTGGTTTACGATAACTTCAACTTTTTGCTTTCTATCACTCATTGTAGTTTCATCGTTTTCCTTTTTAGTTTCCTCATTTTTTAATTCCGACTTAACGCCGGAACTAATTACGTTTTTTGGCTTTTGAGAAAAAGACTCATCACTGCAAGAATCTGACGTTGTATCATCCTTGCTGGACTTTGGAGAACGCTTTTCATAGCTTGCTGCTAAAATAGCAGTAGCATTCAAACTAGCCATACGCTTTTGGACAACCATATCTTTTAAATCCATGACTACCTCGTTTCTATTACGTTTTTTCTTAACCGCAACTCCAGATGTTTTTTTCATTTTGGGAGGTGGTTTATCAGAATCAGATTTCACAGCAGATATCTTCTGTGTTGATTTCTTTTTATCTATCATAGAATTTTTTGGACGTGTCTCTAGTTCACTATCTTCACTAGATGAAGTCGATGATTTAGGATCCCAATACTTGCCAGCGCTTCTTATTCCCGGAACACCTCGCAAGGTCCTTTGAGGTGGATTTTCATCAGAACTTTCAGAACTTTCTTTATCCCTTTCAGTTTTATTTTCGTATTCTGATTCTGATGTACTACTGCTTTCTTGCTTTTCAGCTTCTTTTGATTTATTATCTTTCTTTTTGGGTATCGAACCTTTAGACGTGCTGGGTAGAACTTGTCTATCAACAGTTTTCATAAGACCTAGTTCCATATGAGTTCTGCTTTCATTTTCGTATAAGCAATGTACTTTTGCTAAAGCATTCAGAGACGCCATTCTATGCTTTTTAGGACCATTCCACATTGATAGTAATTTAAGACGTCTCTTGCTTGGCTTTTCATTACCTAATAATGCTGAAGTATCTTTTAGATCAATTAAAGAATCTTTTGAAAGTTCTTTTAGTTCTTTTGAAATAGATTTTTTTGCTCCATCAGTAATTTTTTTGTATTTTTTTGCTTTGACCTTTTTATATTTAGAAGAATCTGAGCCCGAAGACTCTTTACTGTCATTGTCGTCATTTGATTCACTAACACTTTCTTCAGAAGAAGTATAATTTACTTTGGTATTCAGAGAAAAAGTTGATGTATCAATTTCTTCGTCAGATAAGCAACCCTTTTTCGATTGTTTCTTTTTATTTATATTTTTCTTGGTACTGCTAGATTTAGTAGTAGGGTTTGCTTCAGTTTTCGAAGAAGACTCTTGATCAAGAAACTTTATGGGGCTAAAAGGCTTTCCGGTGATACTGGATTTTCTGGCAACCATTTTATACGATTTGCTTACTATTGGTGGTTTATCTTCAATTTCATTTTCTTCTGTAAACGCCCCGAAGTCTAGTCCAGAAGACACGTAATTTGTACTATTTTGATTGATATTTAAATCCTCTGAACGTTTATTAGCTTTGAGTTGTTTTACCACTTCTTCAATGGGTCGATGTGGGGAGTATTTTTTGCGTTCCATGTCAGCTTTTTTATCAATTACTGTTCCTTTTACTCTGGCAATTGGTCTCACACGTCCTACATTTTTATTCACAGGAGTCCTAAAATCTGAGAGAATGCTTTTAGGGGAATCAACTTTTTCTGTAAAGGTGTAAACGTCGATTTCTGAACCCTGTGATACAAGGTTATTAGCAGAACTTTTTTCTTTATTATTGTCATCAGGTTTCGTAGATAAAAACCGCTCAGAGACGCTTAAGTTTCCCTTAGAATTTTTACAACATTTAACATCAATATCAACGGTTCTTGGTGATCTACTCGATGTAAAAAATTTAGGCGGTCGTTCAGTTTCAGTTTTAGGTATTTCTGTTGAAACGTTTACATCTGTGGAATTTCGGAGAGAACATTTATTTTGTGGGTTCAACAAGTTCGACGTTTTTTCATGTTGAGTTTCTGTTTTTAAGCCAATAGTTTCACTTTGTGACTCATTATTTTTAACGTCTTTCATATCAATTTTATCGATATCATGTTGATTTTGAACATCATTATCTATTTCTTCGTCTGAATTGTTTTTATCTCTCTTCGTCTGTTCAGTGTCTCTAGAGGCGTTTGAGAGACTTTTCTTTTGGTTCTGTAAATTCCCTTTTTTAATATTAGACTTTAAAGTGGTTTTAGGTGATTTGGCTGAAACTTTTTTGGCTGCATCTATATTTAATTTGTACTTGATATCCTCGTTATCTTCCTTGTTCGACTTTTGGTTCGATTTACTTTTTTTCGTTACTTTTACAGCCTTTTTTGCTACAACTTTTTTAGTTAATACTTTAGCCTTTTCTTTGGTCTCTTTACGGTCTTTCTTGGGAGGTTTTGCTGGTGAATCCTCTTTAGATGTATTTGGTTTAGGAGACTCGATTTTTGATACTTCTGATGTTGATGGTTCATTTTTATCTTTAACTTGGCAATCTTCATTTTTATTTGTAGTAGCGTCATCGGTAGATTTCTTCTTAGACCCTTTAATTGAAGATTTTTGAGGTGACTTAGCTTTTTTCGATGCAGCTGCTTTTTTCTTTAACTCTTTAGCAGCTGAATTGGCTTTGAATGATGTTTTTCCTAAAGCTCCCTTCTTCGATAAAGGTTTAGTAGCTTGTGACCGCATTGTCCGTTGTAGTCATATGTAGTTTGTCATCGAATGACCGGTAAAGTTGTTCACATTCTGTAACAAAGAAAACCAAACGTTGAAAATATTTTACAATGTGCTTTTATTTTAGAAATATGAAATAATTATTATGTAATATAGATTAGTATGTAAAGAAAAATACTATTACAATATATTTTAATTCTAGTCACAAAGCTATGAGAATCAAAGCTGTTGTGGCACAGTTACACAGAGTGCAACTGTAAGCGCAACGTTGTGACTTGGATGCATGAAGGTAACGTTGCGAGATCGATTTGATCGATTTTAGTTTAGTTTAAAATTGGGGCCTGTCGTGGCGCAAGGGCACAAGCGTACAACTGTAAATACTACAGGTTGTAGGTTCGATATCCACTCGAGAAAATGAAATATTTAATATGGAAAATATGAAAAAGGGTTGTCTTACCACTAGGTTCTGAAGTTGCCTCTGACTACCCTCCCATGCATAGGACACATAGTGCAGTTAAAAAATGAATTAAAATGTTTTGTGTGACAATACTATGGAGCTTTGTCCCCCCTGTCCGACTTTGGTAGCTGTTGTGACGCATAATACAAGTGTATTTTTTTTTGTGTGGTATTATTCTTTACTTTATTAGCTCACATTAAAAAAAAAAACGGAATGCTATCAAAGTAAACTCTATAAATCACTTATGAAGAAAATTTTTAAGATCAAATTATCCATTGAAGCTGTAGTAAATAAAATTTTATTTTTCTTTTTATTTATTTTCATTTAAATTCATTTAAAGTACCCAGATGGCCAAGCAAAATCATGTTGGCACATCATACCTATCATATAGGTATTATATTTAGATAAAATAAGAAAAAAAAAAGAATAAAAGATAAATAATCCATTAGAGACATCTCAATCGGAAATTCGAACCAAAATCTCCAGCCTCTCACCGCCAAATTTTACTATATAACTTTTTATTCTAACAACATGGAAACTTTATTGGTTTCTGTTTGAATTTAAGTATGTAATGTACTGTTTGTTTCCCTTAAAAAAGAAATAAATAAATAAACATTTTACATATATAATATAATAATAAATATAAATGATATATATATATATATATATATATATATATATATATATATATATATATATATATATATATATATATATATATATATATATATATATATATATATATATATATATATATAAGTTATTATACGTAATGTAAATCATTTATTCATCTTAAAAGTTTTGTCCTAAAAATTTTTGAATCATATTGATGAATATATATACAATATATAGGGTAAATTCTAATGTACGTGTGTATTTTCTTACAATGTGTACAGTGAAAATTGTGTGAAAATACAGAGAAGAATGTTTATGCATATTCTCTGAATATTCTTCAAAGAATATGCATAAACATATTTGTACAATATGTTTCGTTCAGTAATTTTAGTTATAGTACCCGTATTTCAGCTTAAATGCTGTTTAACGTGAACAAAATTTTCAGTATAAGCTGCGACAGACTTTGGCATTCAACAATTTTGAGCCTAAAATAGAGCTGAGCTCCTTAACTTTGAGAAAAGGCCTCTTGTGGGTAAGCTTTAGGTATCGATCTTGTATCAAAGACTTTATAGGTTCATTTCCATATAAGTCTAGAGACATTATGTATCCACAGACACAAGACATTTGGTTTTAAAACAGTAATATATTTTAAAAAATACTAAATATGAAATTATCAGGTGATTTGTACATACATGTATAACAATAACGAAATAAACGACGTGGAACTTAAATTCTGTCAACATTTCAATAATTTTTTTAAAAATGTTTTTGTGAATTATTATGAACAAAATGATTATATTTCTGCAGGTTTACAGAAAATATAAGAAATGGTTCTGGTAGTGATAATATACCGTCAATATCTTTCAAAAATCATGCTAATGAGATTGCTTATTCTCTAATGCTTTTATGTAACAAGTCACCAAGTGAATATATATATTTTACTTGAATGGAAAGAAGCACACACAGATCCTATACAAAAAAAAGATCCGAATCTGAAATTTTGATCATTGTACATTGTGTATAGAATATAGTATCTTAACGTTGTTATTAAGCAATCGTCGTCTTTTGTTCTTTATGTCAAATAATATGTTAAGCAAATTATTTAATGTTCTATTGCTGAGTTTAAGCTAAGTTTAGATTTTTGTTAAGTAAATATTAAATTAAACAGATCGTGAATGCTGCTATCATTATAATATTTTCAATACGAAAACTTTGCTATTTGATGATAATGATAATAATCTATCCTCAAATTCATAGACCTTTATGATCAAGACAACGTCGTATATTTGAGAGTTCTACGTTAGGTCGACAATTATTTTCTTATCACTTCTTTAATGAAAATTATAATCAATAAAATAATAACATTTTAGACTAACATTTGACTTAAAGAATAACATTTTACTTATGTAGTTTTCAAATTAGTACTGAGAAGCTTTTATAAAATACACGAATAATAAATAGAGATGTTATTTCAATATTTCACATTTACGTTATATGAAATTTTAAGGCTAGTAACATTACGGGGAAATACGCTCACTATATTTTCCTATTATTACATAATCTTGTACATTTGCTCGCGTTTCATAGGATTTACTATGAGCAATTAGTTCTGCCTGTAAATGAACTTGCATGTTCATTTACCAAGTAGTAACATAATTTATCTGTTCAGTTAGGTTTCGGCGGTGCAAAATAGAATGTACAATTGAAGTTCTGGATTCCGCAGAGAGCATCAAAACGTCAGTGCCAACTGTCATCGCGACGTCGAATGACAACAGTTAATAGATTAGCTGAGGAAGGTTAGCTCAAATCGGAACAGTATTTTTTATTTTGTATGTGATAGTGTTCTATTTTTTATTTTGTATAAAAGAATAAACAATTTCAAAAATAGATACAGATCCAAAACTCCTTAAAATAATATCAAATAATGTATGGTGGGAATGTTACTATATAAAAATATATACCATTTTATTTATGAATTTATAATAACTAGATAGTCACATTATTATACTCTAAAATATTCACCACTTCATACACAGTCTCCACTCTTTACGCCAATATATCTATATGCAGTGCACATTATGCACCCATACCTTAAAATACCTACAGCAATTTATATTACAGTAGCTATTATAAATTAACATATCTTTTCGTTACAACATAATAAACTAAACGAATATAAATGAAAATTTTTGTTTATTATACTTCATGCTAAATTTAATTAAATCCTCCAATCTGTGCTCACCGTAACAATATTGAATTCAAGACCTTTAATGCCAAACGCAACGCTAATTGACACCACATGTACTCTAATAGCATCATAAAGCCAACCACCCACGTAGATCTAGTAGTTACGAGTACAACGCAACGTTATGACAGTGACTAACATATGAACAATGAGATTCTGATGTACGTAACTCGATATAATTTTAATATTGTTTAGTTTGTGCACATTATTCTGTTTGTCTCATTTGCACACGTGTTTAAGTTTGATAAAAATATGTTATTTTTGACCTGGATATATGACGTATATGGTTTTATTTTTAATTAATTGTAACATATTTTTAATTTGTTGTAATAAATGTGTACTTAAACTTCCTTTTGTGTAAAACAAACCAAAATTTATTAGGATACAAATATATGAATACGAAGACGGTGTATCCCGCAAATAGCAGGGTATACAGAGGGAACTTGGGGGCCTTGTGTTATGAAGCTCTGTTCTGTTTCCTTTTCACCGAATTTGAGGCATTATTTGTTGACTGGCGGAACTCAATAAATTAAAACATTAAATAAATATTTAAATTGAGAATAATACATATTTAATTTCCTCGAGTGAGGATCGAACCTACAACGTGTCGCTTGTACAGTCATTCGTTGTGCCACTGCGCCATTACAGTCCCTACCAATAAACTGTCAAAATACCTAAAGTAGAAATACAGACATTTTAATATATAAGCGATTTAGCATTCGTTTTAAACAAAAATCAATTATTAATTAAAGTTACATGTCCTTTCTTAAAGCATAAAGTTTAGAAATGGAAAAGTTCGAAGCTATAAAGAAAAGTGAATTAAATTAAGGTATGATTAATTATCATAATGTTTTATTTAAATTAATCACAGACGATCGGCTTCCCTAATATTACGGGGATGGATGTGTTACAGCCTCGAGCTATTTGGTAATTAAATTGTATAACAAGAGTGGATATACGTTTTGCTAAATACATGTTTATTATTATCTAATAATGGTAATTGAATATTACCTTTTGCCTTAAGAAATTATATTACCAAGCAAAACAAGTTATAGAAAGATAAATTCAAATAATAAATCCTGTTATAAAGCATGAAATTTTTATATTTTATTTAAAATTAATCATAATTCATTACCTAAAAAATAAATATGAACATCTTTATGTTCGTAATTTATCACATGAAAACACGTTTTAGGGTACTGTACCTCAAAGGTGAATTTGGGACCCTTATAGGATCACTTTAATGTCAAATCAGTGGAAGGTCAGAAAGTGTTGGAACCCTTAAAGGACCACTTTGTTATCAAATTCAAATATTTTTGTTCGAAATAAGAAGTTACAAGCTTCGTGTTTTGAACGTCAAACAATTTAGCACCAGTTCACAAAAGTTACTGCCAGACTTGAGAAGAATCGGCGAAAGAAATTCAGCGGGACATGTCCATTCTTTTTTTTTAATCAAAACTTTACATTATATAATTAAGTGACGATGATACACCTGAAACAGCATGAAGCGAGCATTTTATTCCCAAGGCGTGTTATCATTTATTAAATCATTTATATGGTAATAACCTATAACACACAAATGTCTTTCTTGTATTGTCTGCAAGACAATGATTGACCTAATACCGGCTGCATTACCCCAAAGTAGATGCCGTAAGACATAATACTATGGAAGTAGCTAAAGTAAACAAGGCGAGCCGTTTCCTCGTCAGTCAATAATCAAATTTGCAGAATAGACTGAGCTGAGTCTATTCGCCAATCTATCAATATGTGGTCCCCACTAATTTGGGGTCAATGGTGATACCGAGAAATATCGTAGAATCAACAGGCTCTACGGCTTCCCCATTCAAAAGTACATTGGCTTTCACAATTTTCGTTTGAGTAGTTCTGAATATTATACATTTTGTTTTTTTACTATTTTACAGTAAGTTATTAGCGCTAAACCAATATACTATTTTGGAGAGAGCATTGTTTACTTCGTCATATACTTTATGTCTTCTTTGCATTTTAAAAATCAACGAAGTATCATCAGCAAACACTACTCTTATGGCTACATTCAACTAAATAAGGTAAATAATTTATATATATTAAAAAGAGAAAAGGACCAAGAATAGACCCCTGTGGGACCCCCATACTGATTAGTGACCCAGGAGATTCCTTACCATTCACATCAACCTTCTGAACCCTGTTAGTTAAATAAGAGGTCAGAAGATCGAGAGCACGTCCTCTTAGTCGTCATCGTCAGGATCACATCTGATCGTGATAATATATAAAAAATTGTGTGGAGATATCAAGCTGAAATTAATATGAAAAAACGAAGTATATAGCCCAAACATCAAAATTCTAAGTTAACGCAATCAAAAGTTACAGAGCATTTATGCATTGATATTTTTCACGAAATTCACTGCGTTATTGAAATTTATAGGAAACTTTTCATGGAGCTTTAGTTGTACCAATACAATTTTACATTTGTAGTCCATTAAAAATAAAATTAAACTGATACATCCACTAATATAAGTTTATCAATGAATGAATGAAGTTTTAACTGTACTATGTGAAATACTCCATCGTTTTTGACGTACAAGACCTGTCGTGGCGCAGGGGAACAAACGTGCGATCTCTACTCGAGTAAATGAGCGAAGAAATCAAAATATTAAGCATTTAATATTATCATTTCTTCGCTCTAGAAACAAGACAAAGCGACGTTTATTTAAAACACTAAACACGTAATGCGTCAATTCGGAGGAAAATAGGGAAGTTTTTTAAAATCAGGTTTCCTAATTCACAAAGACCCTCGGCTTATCTTACCGTATACTCGATACAGTGAGAAACTAAAAAATACTACTTTCTTTAATACTTATTTCACAATTGTTTGTCTTTAACAATGTTGCAATACAAATAAATATATATTCAATATATATATAAATTTAATATAGCGGCGCGGCGGAATGTTAATGAGCACGGATTAAATAAGACTTGAGGCCTGTCGTGGCGCAGCGGCACAAATGTATGACTGTAATCGTATGTTTTCATTTCTTGGCTCTGGTACAAGACAAAGCGCGGCGTTGAATTCCGCCATTATACACGTAATGCTATTGCAAGGTAATAATAACGGTATATAAATTTAAATTTATATACCGTTATTATTACCTTGCAATAACAAAACTAAAATAATTAAACCTTGCAATAATTATATTAATATAATTATTGCAAGGTTATAATTTTAGTTTGTTCCCTACAAAAGAAACATAACTTTGAAACCTATGAACATAACTTTTTTTAATTTTTATTGGTTGTACTTCGTATCGACAGACCTAGAGTCCTGAAATTGTTACGGAAGCCACAGTGTGTAAGTACGACCCGTACTTGACTTAGTTTGGTTTTTAAATAATAGACTACTCAACGTATATCATCCATAACTATAAGTATGTATATATTAATGTATTTGGCTTTGATAAACAAATGATGTTGACTAACGCTTATGATATATGAGTAGGTTAACGTGGTATTCTAGTTATATTGTTTTTGAAGTTAATTTTATTTATTATTTTTAGCATCCTAAAGTTTAATTTAGTTATCATATTTGAGGCCTGTCGTGGCGCAGCGGCACAAGCATGTGACTGTAACCGGCAGGTTCTGGGTTTGATCCCCAGTCGAGGAATTGTGTGAAGTCAGATATAAGACGTGACGCTAGGATTCAAAAGATAACTCTTAATTAACATAGTTTGCTTTCTACATGAAATATTTTTTTTATATATTTTTTTGCCATCATTTATTATTCTAATCTACATACTATTATCGTAATCTAAATCTACTATTTCTAATCTATTACATGTATTTTTAAAAGTTAATAGTTTTATCTATTGAAAATACGTTTTTACAAAGTTTTATTAAAGTAAAATATCTAGTATAATTAATCTATAGACAATCTATAGACATATTAAAAATATTTAATAAACGCTTAAAAATATAAATAAAAGAACATTGGTCTTACTTTTATATCTCATTATTTAAAAATCTATAAATATATTTGGTAGTCCTTTAGGCTCATTGAAAGCCAATTCAATTGAAAGCGTTGCTATCATCCTTTACATCAGTTTCGATCATTATTTATTAATGTTTGTGTGAAATAAAATTATTATACATTTCAGTTTCTCCAATAATTGCAGCGTTGTGTGCGGTCGCGTCACTGCCGTAAGGGTAATTGTCCATCGTATATGGAGCACCAATAATTTATGTGCTATAGAAAACGTATCCTTTGTAAATTTTTATATATATTTTAGGACGTGTTAAATTATTTTTATATTAGTCTTGATGTCAAAAAGTATTTTTTGTCGATAAGTATTTATATTTGATACATTCAAAATTGTAAAATAATGGTGCTGCGTATTAACGGTAAAAATACAAACAACTATAATTTAATCCGGAAAACATGGATGCAAGCCATCATTAAAAGCGATATAATCTGCAAATTTGTATAGGATATTCATTTATTTTTTTATAATCAAGAGCTTTACGCTTAGAACTAAATTATATAACGGAGTTTCTTTAATACTTAGAAAGCAAACGTACACTTGATTATTTAATCTATTTACTACTCAATGGCCTGTCGTGGCGCAGCGGCACAAGAGTGTGACTGTAACCGACAGGTTCTGGGTTCGATCCCCAGTCGAGGAAAAGCAATATTTAATATTTTCAATTTAATTTAATGTTTCATTTCTTCGCTCTGGTAATAAGGCTAAGCGCGGCGTTGAGTTCCGCCACTCAACACGCAATGCCTCAAACTCGGCGGAAAGTGGGGAACCGAAGTGGAACGGAGTGTCTTTACACTAGGTTCCCGGGTTTCCTCTGCCTACCCTGCCTCGTGCGGGATACAGCGTGAAGCTGAGTAGTTGAGTACTACTCAATGTTACACACATTCAATTAATCAATTTTATGTTCTTATTTACAAATTTATGTTTGATTTATATTTTTGATGCTGACATTATGATAATAACTTAAACAAACAACACGATTATACGTTGCGATATTGTGCTTCATACATTCAGTGGACGTTTATCGCAACCGGTTGCGCGAGCCGGTGGTTACTTAATTGCGTCGAATTCATTTGCCCGCACTTGCTTTGTTTGCCAATATTGGATTCCGGAAAAATAGGCTGTATTTTTCCGACTTTGATTGGTAATGAATAATAAGCGATATTTACTAGTTCTTCTTAACGGTAATATATTTCAAAGAAAGATGAAATATTATGATTAAATAAACTAAATAAAAAAGAAGAGAGATAAATTTGTAGAGGTGTTAGAGGTCATTATCATATATTTCATTGTCAAAAATGGCAGCATCTATAAAAAGCTCATATATTTTAAAAGCGCAAAGATAAATTTTGGCCACGAGACAAGCATATTAATAATTTAAAAAGAAACAACGCTTACACGAAACAAG
Source organism: Eueides isabella (assembly GCA_019049475.1). Lineage (NCBI taxonomy): Eukaryota > Metazoa > Arthropoda > Insecta > Lepidoptera > Nymphalidae > Eueides > Eueides isabella. The sequence goes on along the minus strand of CM032389.1, from coordinate 8,210,807 downwards.
TTTTATATGAGCCTGTTGGTTGGTGAAGAAATTGCCAAATTACTTAACGTTATTATGAGTGATCTTTCATTATGTTTTAATCAAACGCAGCGGGCAGTCGCTATTTATGAGGGCCGAATAAAGAAATCAACTGTCAAAATTACAAGTCGCAGGCGCAAGTAATTCTGTCATTCATTCTTACTTTGATCGTCGTCTCTTCACAATTTGTCTCCCTTTATGCGAGGGTGAATCGGTACGGCACTCTACTTAACGACATTTCCTGCAATTATAGCCTTTGTGTTTACATTATTAAAGACGAATATAGCACAGAGTGATGCTTGAATGATCGGACGAAGGGCGATTTCACTGCACACTACATTATGTTTAAAATGACTTTTGTGAACTCTTTAGTGTGATGTTATAATATTAAATTTTCTCTTTGTAATGTTCTCTTTGAGGGATTTTACTTTCAGATGGTCCTTGATATATTGGTATAACTGCTTGTGCCATTTGGTCATGAACTTACTAATAACAGAGTACTATAAACGTAAGTAAAATTTATATTTATGTACATGTTTTTCATTTTGACTCTGCGTCTAAGTAATAGATAGCGTATATTGGTAACGTATCTTTTACGTAGGAGTTGTCAAATAATATGTATATACTTTCTGCTGATTTCTTCATACTTTCAAAAGGAAATAGACACAGTAATTAAAAATAATATTTGTACATAACAGGTTTTTTTAGCTTCGCGCTGTATCCCGCTTAACTTAGTGGTAACACACTAAGTTCCCATGATGATACCCGCATTTCGTGGCATTTCGTGGTGAGTGGTGGAACTGAAAGCCGCAGCTACTTCATTTTGGATTAATGGAATTTTAGTATATTAAATAACTTTTATGGTTGTCCTGTCATTGCTTTGCACATAAAATTAAATTTATATGAATAAACAAAAGAAGTTTTATTGCAGTTGGTATGTTGCCAATCTCCTAGAAATTTTAGCCTCCACAAACTTTTTAAGATACATAGCATCAGATATTTTATATGTAATTATAGTTGCAATGTTTTAATAATTCTTTAATATGTTATTCATATAAATATTTGAGAATTATTTTATTTCCTTATATACCAATAAGATGTATTATATATATGGAATACATGAGCAACGTAGCGTACTGATTGTAAAAACTAACAATGGCTTGTACTAAAAAACGTCGCCTCACTCTAGTGCACAAAACAAACGCTCTTCAAAAATCGAAACTTGCTGTTATGGAAAAAGCATCTGTATGGACTACAATATAAATATAACAATTGCATGAACTGGTGACGTATATATCTACCTACAAGAACATTTAAATGCACACATCAAAACGCGCTAGAACTTTGACGTTTTTACCGCTATTGCGAGACTAAACTTAGCGTCTAGGATGTTTAAGGAGAAAGAAATATGAATAAAAATATTTAAATCGTTGTAGGGCTTTAGTTGTAAAATTACATTATCATTTATATATGGGAACAAGAATGTTAGCATTTTAGTTATAATACTCGTATAGTATGTATCACGTTTGTTTGCTTGTGAAAATAAAAATGTTAAATATTTTTTCCCCCAAGTAGGAATTGGACCCACAAACGGCCTGTTAACAATCGCAGGTTTGCGCTTCTAAGCCTCGACATCGTTAAGGGTAGATATTCAATCATTTTTACTGATTCTATTGTTAATTCACACTTAGGAAAGAAAAACACTTGCAATTTTTTTTACCCATAGTGGGATTTCAACCCGCACCTCTTGGATCCTTGGACTGTTTTCAGAAGACGCGAGTTCAAATCCCGCTATGTTTAAATGTTTATATGTCTTCTAGATTTTCAATGAGTTTTTAAGCATACCAATAGTCAGTAAACATGATGCTTTTAACTCAAACTTATTACGATTCGAATTACGTCCGCCGTCAATCGATGCAATGGCGACGACACGTCCGGTGCCCGGAACTAAACATCTTATCTATTACGTATACACTGTATCTAATTATCTATATATAAATAGCACAAATATAAAAAAAATGATTTAAATGTTTTTGATAAAATTCATCGAGATTTTCAGTTACTTAATTTTTTCCATTGATTTTAAAATGAAAATATTTTAATATTATTCATGATATGATTCTTACCTGCTGTATTTTACTTCGTACTGTAAATAATTATTTACAAACTTAAAGTTAACTGAAATATTAAAAAAAAACACCTTTATAGTATATTGGTACATAGATATACTATTAATGATATATTATTTATTAATACGTAAACAAGTTACATAGAATTACATTTTTAAATAACAACACTTTAATATAGACACTGCAATTTTACGTATACATACATCAAACATTGGAACTGACGTTCACCGGTTATCGGAGCGTTGATGACGTCATATCCGGTCCCTAAGCATTCGTACTGTTTTATACCTTTACCCATTTTTTACTTTACTCATCACGCTACTTATTTTTCGATTATGTTCCTATAAATATAATCTATATATTTCGTTTATTTAATGATGCAGCTATTTTTGATTGGCTTTTAACAATAAGTGATATTTTTCGCAAGATATGTAACATGAGATTAGACAAATAATTAGTTTTTAGAAGTTATTCTCTAAGCTATATTAAAAACATTTTCCGGCTTAGAGAATTTATATTTATACTACACATAAAAACTAGTAGAAATTGTATTTCATTTCATATAAAATGTGTGCACGTCCGCAAAACTAAAATCCTCAGTGAGCGAGTAAGTACGACTTGCGCTTGACGACTTTTCTTTGAATATCTTAAATACATAATAAGTAATAGCATAGCATAGAACAAAATACATTAAGAAAAAGTTAGCATATCCATCTGTTTTTTTTAATTGCATATAATTAATAAATTCGTCCAAATTATAATTGGCTGTGTAGGATGTTGAGTTGCATTTTTACCTAATTAGCATCAAACAGGTCCCGCGGTAATTAGGAACAGTGTCATCGTTATCAACAAATGCAAAGCAACAGACATTAAACAAATCTCAAATTTATTTTTTATAATTTAGTTAGGTGGAGGATTTGAGAAAACAAAATTATAAAGCTAATGCTTTGGGTTCTATGTCATTGATAAAAGTAATTTGTATATATTTAATATTAGTTTTCTCGCATACTTTTCATTTATAGACAGTCTCCGGACACTATTTTATTATATGTTTATGATAGAATAATATAAATATTTATCAATATTATAAAAGGGGAAGAGTTTGTTTGCTTGAATGAGCTAATCTGATGAACCAATAATACGAATTGAAAAATTCTAAAATATCTTAAAAAAGAACCCCCGTGAATAATATATATGTATTGATATTTAAGATAAACTATAAACCTTATAAACTATAAGCTATACACGAGTACGTCGCAAATAGGATACTTATGGAAAATTTGCGACCCCTAGCACATTTTGTGACTAGGTATCATCCTATCAACCCCAGAAACACATTTTTTTTTGATGAGTGAGGGAATGATCTTTCGCTTTTATCTATACTTATAAATAATCTGTAACGGGTCACCATTTGTTTATGGAAGATGTATGGAAAAAAATCTTATGCTCTAATAAAAAAATCTTATCCTTTATTATTGTACTAGGGCCCAAATTAATATTTTTTTTTTCTTGATGGTCAGTGCGTTTGTACGCGCTAATCTCAGAAATGGCTAACAAGATTTAAATACAATTTACAGCATAATGTTTTGGCTACTTTTCTTCAACATTTAGTGTTTGTTTTATTTAAATCGGTTTGCAAATAAAAAGGTAAACAACGACAATATTGACCCATATTTTTTATTCATTTAGCTTTTTTTTTTAATGTATTAGATTAGATTAGAATGTTATTGAGTAAATCTTGTCTTAAAAGTGATATCGTTATTACACAACAATATAACAAAGTAATTGAAATTAGTAAACAAAATAATGTAATTCAAGCGGGTGAAGTCACGGGCGAAAATATAGTATATAGGTATATTTTTTAAAATAAGTAATGTATAGGTATATTTCTGTAAACAAATATTTAGATTTTTGTCTAAAGTTACATTAAATGCGAAGAAATGAATTTAATATAATATTTTCATACCGTTACAATATGTAAGAATATTTGAAATTTTCATATCCGTTTTACTCATTGCTTATCATTCCTTCGGAAATAAGATTGTTAATACTAACCTATAGATTGAATATCAGCTACGCTCATAATATGAATTTGCCGCGTAATCGTAGAAAAAACTGGATTATCTCTTCATTTTAATTCAATTTTAAACTCGTTTTACGTTAAATCTCACTACTACTAGACTAGATTAAATGTTATAAACTTTGATATAGGCACTGTAATAAGAATATTTAATTCTTTAAGTATACTGGATTGTATTTTTTCATTGTGCGTTTTTACAATCCATCTTCAATCATTGAATATAATTTCTGTTTCTAACTTTGCAGGGTAAAGTAAAATACGATAAGCTGCGTATGGTGCTGCTTTTATTTAATTCTTATATGTATCCTTTTAATTTTTTTTACGAAATACATACTAATCAATATAAAGAAATGTGTTATACAGCTTAATCAGAAGCTTTATCGTTAGGTCTACAAGAAGCAATTACTCAGCGACCTAGATACACGCTCGCCGAATGAAAGATGGCTAATGCAACAATACTAGCTTTAACATAATTGGATCGATCGGATTATCCTCATTGAACATATCAAAAGGTGAACCAGTCCTAAACCTAGGATTTGGTTTGTTTTATTAATATACTATTAAAATATATGTTGTATTTAATCAACGCTTTCAGCGTGTATTTATTATAATTTCATACACTATCCCAATAACTTTAAATTTATTTAATTTTTTTTTAATTATCATAACTTTTCGGTAACATTATCGTAACAATACATTTACTGAGTTTTAATTTGGCGTTTATAAAACAAAACAATAATTTAAATTCATTGAAAGTAAAAAGAAAAGAGAATAGAAAATAAAACAGTAATTAAGTGAACCTTTTTATATGTATAAAGATACTTACGATAAGTAAATCGTGAATATCGCTTATAAAAATAAAAAAATATATATTTTTACAAGCGTAATTAATTGCGCATTAAAGATCTTTGAATATTTTTTCTTTACTTGATTCTGTTATTAATAAGCACTAAAAATGACCAATTCTTATAATAATATAATAGAATACCATACGATTTTAATAGCATAATAGAATAACATCTCAACAAATAGAAAGTAAACAAGGCGTGGAAAACAAACAAAACTTAAGTCATCAAGTGAAATCCTTACGCAGCGGAGTTTTCATTAGCCTCGCGGAAAGTTAAATGTGGTTGCCGAAAAAAGAACAAATTATTTTATCTACAACGTAATAAATTATACGGACGGCGGGATTTTGACAATATTAAATTCCGCTTATTTGCAGATCTTAGTACTCTTCCAAAGTTTGAGATTCTCTTGTTCATTACAGTCGTTCTTATGTGCCCCCTTATAAATCTGTATTATGATTAATTAGCATTGTTGTATTGAAAAATATAAATATATTATATTTTTTTTTGTTTATACATAACAAAGACGCATGTGAAAATATAGATATTATAATTATTTCTATTAAACATAAGTATTAAAATACGTAAAATTATTTCTTTTAAACATATACAGCTATTCCCAATTTTTTGATTGAAACGCATGATAGCAATTTAAATTATTTTAATTCTTAATAGTAACAACTACATAACTCGTTATAGACGAAAAGCTAAGATACATAATATATATTATTATTGATGATTACCCATTAGTGTCATAACATTAAAACTTTTTAAGCTCCTTGTAAAATATTAAGCTATAAAATAAGAAACGGTATAAAACAGAAGTTTAAGTAAGTCATTATTTAAATATTCCCATAATTTACTTATGCTAAATGTTACATTAACACTTTAATGTTATGATATCCTAATCAGCCGAGCGTTAATATTGTATTATCTGAAATGAATTGCTTAGTCTTATCGGAATGTTATCCACGTGGCTGTCGAGATGATAAAACAACATACTCGTAGGTACATAATGTTATTACACTGAATACATTTGTAAGGTTCTATTTGTAAAAAAATTGATCAAGTGTAAAAGGGACCAATAATATATATTTTTTCCTATCCTTTCCTGAGGGTTCCGTAATAATTTCAGGATTATAGGTCGACGAGAAGTATAACTTATAAACACTGTCTAACTTAAAGTTCTGGGAATATGCAATTATTTTGTGTAAAATGAATTTCAGTTATAGTTTGCAATGATTTTCATATGAGATATATTTTTATTTTTGGGTTTTTTTTTGCAAAATCTCATTTTTGTCAAATTTTATAATTGTAGGTCTAAAGGAAATATGAATACTATAGACTTTAATTACGCGGTGAAAGTTTACAAGCTTACCTTTACGGGCAAATCCACTTATTAATTCAGATATAATTTGTATTATTTTTTCTAAATTCTTTTATTTTTTTTTGTTATTTTTATTAATATAAATTTCTTCATTTAATATAATTTTTTATAACTGTACATTCACAGGAGTACTTTCTTATAGGTGCTGATAAATGCAGCAAAAATCATACAAAAGTGCTCGTATTTTTCAGTTCGTTCGACTTGGACTCTAAAAACCTGAATATTTAATACATATTAATTTTAGCTTCTTACCTCTACGTGATCTCAAGATTTTTCTTTTTGAGGTATATAAACATTGTTTGCTTACTAAAATTTATAACGAATTGTAGGAATAATTGTTTTACTTTTAAGCGATATAACAAAAAGAACATTTTTTATTTGAGGTTAAATAAAACTTTAAATAAAAAGCCACTTTAGATTAATTACACATTTTTGAGATAATTATTTTAGATTTTTCTTTTGCCATATTTAATAAAACTTTCCTAAATTGTGAAATTGTAACGTAATCGAGTCCAAATAAGAATATTTTGTAACGTTTGGTTTTGTGGTGTACAGTTCTTCAATTTCCGAGGTTATAATGTTTATGTCTATACAAATATTATAAATGTAAAGTATTTGTTTTGTTAAGCGGGCGGTCTGCGGTCAGAGTTATCTCGGGCACTTAGAATGACTTATCAACTACTTTTAATTATTTTAGTGCGACCACCGGGACGAAGTTGTAGGTTAAACACAGCTTCAAATAAAAAGACAGGCTGGAGCAAATCCTTTTTATTTAAAATATTTTAAATAATATTCAATGTAATTTTTTGCAGAATACAAAATTATAGGTCTAAGACGTGGCTAAGGGGCACAAACGTGGGACTGTAAACGCGATAGGTTGTGGGTTCGAACCGCAACCGAGGGAATTATTTTTTTAAAATTTTTGTTTCGTCATTCCTGTCTACATATTTTGCTATATATGGCGTGAAGCTAAAATAAATAAATATATAAAGAAGCAAAATTCGGCTTGACTTACTTTATAACGAGTTAATATCAAATATTTTATTGTGTCTGTAACTTTTCTTTACAGCCAAACATATAAGCCAACAGAGTCACGCTAATGACGACCAATTTGCACTTCCCGACCGCAGTTAATTAACTCCTTTTTACTAAGCCTTGGGAGGTGTTAAATGTTACGATATTGAAAACATTCTACACTGAAAAAATATATGAAGTATATCGAGGGAAGCTAATGAGTGTGCCTGTCGAAACGGTCGTTGTGTGTTAAATGTTTAAGGTAAAATATTTAATAAGTGTAAAGAATATCTGTAAATTTTCTCGTGGTTAATTACAAAAAATATTAGTTTGTCTGTCATACTTGTCATTGCCATTAAACAGTAAACTCGTATCTATAATATAAAGTATGACTATGGGTTCAATTTGCCTAAATTAATAAATTTGTTGTATTTTTAATAATCAGCAAAGTCACATTGAGTTTATTCAAGTATGTATTTTAAATCATGGAAAGTAATAAAATAGACAAATACTTTTGACACTGAAGATATATATTCTAATTTTAATTGTAGGTATTATTATTTTTTGAGCTTCACGCTGTATCCCTCTCATGGCAGGGTAAACAGAGGGAAATTGGGAAGCTAATATTAAGACACTCCGTTGCATTTCCTAAGCCGAATTTGAGGCGTCGGGAATTTAACGGAAGAAATTGACGGCGATTTGAGGCGAGGAACTGAGCCAACTAATGAAAATGTTCAATATTCCATTTCCTTGGAGACCGAACCCAAAATCTGTCACGTTTTCAGTCCTACATTGATGACAGACATCACAATAATTAATACCACATTATTTGTAAATTATAAATGAGTAAGTATATTTACTTCATATTTTGTACAAATTTAGCATATGAAAAAGTAATCCAATTGATGGCAACTTTAAAAATATAAAAACTTGATTGATTAACACGTTTAGAGTTCTATATAATAATAATAATAGTATCGTGGCCCTCCTCGTTGTTTAATGCGACATTCAAGTCACTGAAACAACAAAAGATACGTTGCGATTATTGGCTATTGAATGTTATACCTATTTGACTTTTACAAAATATGATTTAAATTATATCTATGAAGATCTGTGATAGATATACGAGTAATACGGATACAGTGCCGCCATCGCGGCAATTTCGAAATTAACCTCGAATAAAGATTATAATAATTATGTTCATATTCTCTCATAAACAATGATTAAAGCATTGTATAACAGACATTCATTAATATTGTAACCATTTTATCAATTGCTTCGCACGGATGCAATATGAAGACAAGTTAAGGGGAAAAGAGATTTTTTTCTATATGAGAAATTTATTTACTAATACTAAAGAACGTTGAAAGTTATATAAATTAATACTTTTTGGAAATTATTTGTGTCCGCTGTGATAACTTTTATAATTATTACTTTATTTGTACCTACACCACAATATAATGAACAAATAAATATCATAAAACATACAAAATGTACAATAGGCGGTCTTATGGCTAAGCAGCCATATATTCCAGACAACGTTTAGAGCGAAAAGAAGCTGTCACACATATCAGCAGGTAGCTGGGTGATAAATATAATAAAAAAACACAAATAAATCAATAATATACAAAAGAAAATTAACATATATTATATATACTAATATATACTACGTGTGAAGACACTCCGTTCCAGTTCCGTTTCACACTTTCCGCCGAATTTGAGGCATTGCGTATTGAGTGGCGGAACTCAACGCCGTGAATATATTAATATTAAAATCAACGTCAACAGAAACAGATCTAAGATGTTGTTTATTATATTAAGTGATACTTGACAGCATTTTTACATGCCATCAACGATTTTGCCTGTTGGATGTTTAAAGGTAAATTATTCCATAGTTTTATTGATTATACTGTAAAGGACTGTTAGTAGAACTTTGTTTTATGTACGGAAACGCTCAATGTTAGGTTGTGCGTAGACCTAACTGGGTCAAATTTGTCTGTTAAGTAAGGAGGAGCAGTAAGACTAAATAATACACTGTACAGGAAGGCAAGAAAATGTAAAATTCTTGCGACAACGTATAGAGAGCCATTGAACTTTGAACGATACGAGACTGAAACATAATCATATTTTAGGAGACCAAATATGTAACGAATAGCTAGATTTTCAATTCTCTTAAATTTAGATGTTGGTCCTCGGATAAATTAATGAAGTTTGGATCTGCATAGTCAAGAATTGATCGTAGAATTTGCTAGCATAATTTTGGTGGGTATGTATAGAACAGATCCTAGTCGTCGCAATGCTTTCAATATCAAAAAAAGGTTTTTTTTTATTTCTTACTTATAAAAAACTACGATTTTTTTATTGTAGTTAGTAGTGAATTACTATAAATATTTTTTTGATCCTAATTAAACCTAAAAAACACGAATGCAAATAAATAATTTAATTGATCTTATTGAATTATTAAAAATTAAAAAATAAATTATAGTAAAAATAACCTTAAATAAATTATAGAAATCGACCTAAAAATATATATTAACATTATAAAATTCTCATGTATTTACATAACACTAGGTTCCCGGGTTCCCTCTGCCTACTCTGCCTCGTGCGGGATACAGCGTAAAGCTATGACATGAAATAACATATTTATATGTACCAAAACTGAATTGATTATATTATAACTATATTTCAATAATATAAGGTTGTAGGTTATGGTACGCATAGAGGTAGGTACGATAAATGCGAATGACAGGTTAAATCGACTATTGAACGTTCAATGCTTATTCGAGACCGGATATTTATATTTTACTACATATTCCGAGTCTATTTAGACAGCAAAAGGAAAATGTTCGTTTTCCCGTCATTGAGAATTTTCAACACAAAATTATCTACTCTCCAAGATACGCAAAGATTTAAATGACTGAATGGGAATTATCTGCTATAACAACATTAAAATTAATTATATGATTATCGTTGTACAGTTGAAAAGATAAGATTCTTTATCGGTTTTACTAATTTAAATAAATTGTACTTTTCGAAACAGTTTTTGGTAAAAAAATAATATAATAGATAGAGACTAAATGAATTAATAAAATGATTTTCTAATTATAAATTTTTGTAAGAATTGCACAAACATGTATATATAAGTGGTACATATATTTATACTAATATCTACATATGGGATATACAATTTGGTTTATATCATTTTTAGACATTACTTATATATTTTATTTTTAATATTATTAATGTTTTGAAGTATTTAATTTTTTTTTCAAATTTCCTTGCTTAAAGATTGCAAAGTACTGATTTAAGCTAAAAGTCCTAGGAGAGAATAGTATGACGTAAGTATATTTTATAAGCAAGAAAAATATTTATCTCTTACTTTTTTTTATGGAAAAGACGGCAAACGAGCGTACGGGTCACCTGATGGTAAGTGATCACCGTCGCCCACGCCCCCGAGTAACTCCAGAGGAGCTACAGGAGCGTTGCCGTCCTTTAAGGTTGAAGGGCTCCGGGGCCCGGCATTACCTAATGTGAAACGCAGTAGCCAAAGCCACTAGTTATCGCCGGTCTTAAATGCCGGGGGTGGTAATAATCCGGTCGAGTCTGCCCAGGCGTGTTGCCATTGCTGGCAACGTGACTACCACACGCACTTTAGTCGCCTCTTACGACACCATCAGTACCAGGGTGATCCTATTCTAAGCTGGAATCATACGGCTAAATAGTTTAATGAATCTGTAATTGATCACTGTCTGTACATGGAGGATATATTCAAAAATCTTGTAAGGACGTTTATTAATGAAGTCGGGTCCACAATAGTGATTTAACATTTTTGTCCTGTTTGTCTGTGCTCACGAATAACCATATTTAACTTTAATTTTCACTATTATATATTGGAAAAATATTTATTTGATTTAAATGTAACCGATTTATAAAAAGTAAAATCGTCGTTTAAAATATTTCGTTTGGAAAAATAGCTACGTCATTATTTTCTTTAGGCGAAATTTTCAATGCATGGATATTGTCTTAAAAGTGATATTATTTTTCTAAAAAGAAAGTACTGAGATTAAGTAAACAAAAAAGGGTAATTAAAAAAAAAGACACATCAAATATGAATTCTATTTAATTATGAATTATATCAAATAGGCAACTATTAATATTTCTTCAAAATCTACAACTAAACAATGTTTGTACATTGTTATAAATTGAAACGATTAAATGAGGTAATTTAGTCTTTTCGTTTATTACATATTTTACTTGAAAGGTTGTAAATAACTTACAGATTTATTCATATTAAACCATAAAATTTGTATAGTATAAAAATAAATTTCAAACACAAAAAGAAAAAGGAACTCTTATGGGGTAACTTTATGGCCCTCTGCCTATCTGCCTATCTGTCATTACTACTAATTCCAAAATTAATACGAATAAACTGCATACAACCACAATGTCAAGTATATCGATTTTTGTAAGTCACCGACAATCATAAATTGTAATTCAGTAAGTGAGGTCCCCTTGCATTTAACCAGTTTTTGTAGAATATATTTGCTAAAAGTAATACTAATGTAACTTTATTGGGAAATGGTATGGATAAAGAAATAGAATTATACATAGTAAGTTCGTATCGGAGCACTTTTATATCCAATTCTAACAAATTATTGTTTTTATTGCTTCATTACGTTTATAATGGCCCGTGATTGGCATTTTGAAATTGTAGTGCGTTTTGGTTACCCGCGTATACTTTCCTCAGGAAGATAAAATTCAAATTAATAGTGACGAAGCCCGAATGACTAAACAGACCACAAATTACAATAAAATCTAACGGTAGGGACATGTCTTATTAGTAATATGCGACTTACCTGTTAGTAAATAACGACTTTGCTATAAGCACAGTTTTCTAAAAGTCCAAAGAATGTCAAATTAATCAACAAAAACACATATTATTAAAAACTAAGCGTGGAAGCGCACGTGATATGGTTGTGTTGTCACACTGGCCAAACGAACTCCCGCATAGGGATTTTTAGATATAGACAGTGCGCTCACTTACCCATTGCATTTACTTGCTACGAATGACAGAATAGTAATATAAATGAATATTGTGTATATTATTTTGTTTTCTTCTACTTTTACGCGCTTTCATTAACATTCAGTTACATATTACTTTCTTCTCTTTGCACTTATACCTCTAAGTAGGCATTGAATCGACAACTATGACATATAAAATCAGAAAATGTGTTGTTATATAATTAATAATATAGTATTAAATAATAACCTGACCCTTGATCAGACCGAGCGGAACAAGCCTTGCAATTTAGATAAGCGTTAATGATATCAACGAACAACGGCCAATATTGTCAAACAGCGGTTATTCGCACGACAAACAATTAACTCAATAGCGGTATTAACGTTTCTTTACGTCATTGTTTGCTGTTGCATAGTTATAATTCATTAATATTATGCACTCGTTTTATTTTTATATGTGAGATACTACTGTTAATTGTAAAAGTATCAATTTAGCAAGACTTTGTGTTACTTATTTTTGTCATAACTATTAAGTAAAGAAATTATTTAATTTTATTGACATTTTTAAGTTGCATGCCTACAACAAATTAATGAATTTAAAATGAAATAGGACAAATAACACCTTACTATAGTCTATAGGTATATTATTAAGAATGCGTTAGATTAATTTATTTTCATTATTAAATAAGATGATTATATATTAAAAAAGACATTTATAAACATTTCCATAATGTAGCAATCTAAGATAGATGCACTCGTTTTGTTTTTCTATGTGAGATACTACTGTTAATTGTAAAAGTATCAATTTAGCAAGACTTTGTGTTACTTATTTTTGTCATAACTATTAAGTAAAGAAATTATATAATTTTATTGACATTTTTAAGTGGCATGCCTACAACAAATTAATGAATTTAAAATGAAATAGGACAAATAACACCTTACTATAGTTTATAGGTATATTATTAAGAATGTGTTAGATTAATTAATTTTCATTATTAAATAAGATGTTTGATTTAAATTTGAATTACATCATATTCACTTGAAATATGTATGTTTATTTGTATTAATGAGTAATATTAGGGTAGTTGAATGGTATAATAGAAAATAACGAACTGGGTGATCAATACAATATTTATGATTTTTTTAACTTCACGCTGTATCCCGAACCTGGTAATCTAGCCGATCCAAAATTCATAAGATATTTCGTAAAATAAAACACTTAAAAGCATACTCAATACTTAATGTTTAACCAAGAGGCAGTCTGCTATAACATACAAAGTTAAAATCTATTGAGAATATTTCATTTATTATTTACCCGTTTACCATGATAGGTATTACGTAACCGCAAATTGAGTATCCGATATACCAGAGCAAACAAAATTCACGCTACGTGGAAACAGAGCTAACTTCGCAATAAAATTACTGCTTCACCAATATTATGATACCCCGATGAAAATTACATTTAAATATGATTATTATAATTATTAATTTACGTGTATAACTTTAGTACTACAATATTTTACATTTATGAAATCATAAATAAAAGATAGTCAAGGGTTTGAGGTGATATAAATAAAATACATAAAAAATCAACCTTATATATTATGATCGACTTCGTTCGATTTACTTCGTTAGTAAAACATATAGTGCTAAGATTCGTCACCCATCCAGTTAATTTTCCACTTGGCAGAAATTAAAAAGTAGAATAATATGTCATTGGATTATGTAATATGCCAATTAAAATTTTTAGAGTAGCCTGAAAAAAAAATGCCAAGTTACCTCAATTATACTTTCAAGTACACAACGCTAATAGATAATTTATAAACATACAACTTTATATATATATATATATATATATATATATATATATATATATACATATATATATATATATACATATATATATATATATATATATATATATATATATATATATATATATATATATATATATATATATATGTAGTACACGTAATAAAACAAAATTCGAAATCTGATGCAACCCAAACAAGTAATTTCATTGCTCTACAACACGAATATATAAAGTAATTGAAACTGCAACTCCTGATTATAAGAGCTCAAGTATTCGCAAGTTTCGATACGATGGCCCGAACGCCTGTACTTTGTAATCTTGAACACTATCAAACTTAACTTGTTTCCGAACAAATTCCAAGTTGGCTAACTTTGTCGATGACGCGGTGACTTAACCGCTTTCTTAAACCATAAGTCAAAATGCCTCACGGTTAAATCTTAGTCTCAATTATACTAGTCTTTATACATAAAAACAACACAAGGAATTATTTTTTGTAGAAAAGATATTGAATTTTAGTTATTTCATTGTTTGTGGTTAAAGCGAAATTTATATCTAGTTATATGATCAAGGTATTATGTCTCATGTATAAGAAAAATGTTTGTCGAAAGTACATACGGTGCGTAAAGTTTTTTCAAAAAAGAAATATATTTTTTTTTTTATTATTTTTTTTTCGTAACTGTAGTTTATTTGCTTTAAAATTACATTTATAGCTATTTTGTATTGAACACTATCCTAACTACGGGTTGGTTAATTATGTAACGTTATCAAAAAGTATAATTTATATAATTTAAGTGTAAACATTTTGTGCTGGCAGGATAATATTGTTGATTTTTTTTAGCTTCACGATGCCGCACATGGCAGGGTAGGTGGAGGGAACTTAGGAACTAAGGGTTAAGACAGCTTTGCTAGCTAAGCTTTGTGACCAGAGCGAATAAAATAAAAAAAAAAAAACAATAAAAAATATAAAACATTTAATTTTCCCGAATGAACCCAAAACCTGTCGCCTTTACAGTCACACGCTTGTGCCCCTGCGCCACAAAAGACCTCAAATTAAATGCATTGACTGCGTCGTAATCGATTAAAGCAATGGAAAATATAAAGACATTTATAAACATTTCTATAATGTAGTAATCTAAGATATTTTGGCCGGTGTAAATATACTAGGGTAAGGGGTACAGTGTTACAAAAAAAAATATTGAAATATGGTGACAAAAATATTGTTTTAATTAGCTTGTTTTTGACGTGAACATAAACTTTACCAACCTCTCTTTACTTAAAATAAGTGAATCATTAACATTATTAGCAAATACTTACTTTAAAATGCACTTTAATTAAATCAGTCAACTGTAACACTTTGCCCCATATCTGGGGTAGTCTGTTACAGGGTATGGGGCACAATGTTACAATTATTTAAATTAATAAAATAAAAACCATAAGATTAAATTGTGCTTTTAAAAAATATTAAATTTCTTTATAACATTCTTTGGAAATGTATAGACATCTGTCTGACGTTTGGCCTTTCTTTTTGCAAAATTTAGTGGAGGGAGGACAATTTTAATATCCTCTAACGATACCGTTGCAATATCGGGCTTAATAGAAAAGTAGAAATGATTGTCAACTTTGGCACTTCTACGCTTATTTTTAGTAGCTTATTTTATATTCATTTTCCTCAATGTTCGCCAGTAATTTTCCTTCATAATGCTTGACTAGCTGTTTTCCTACAAATGGAACGAAATATAAAATCATCCTTTTTCGGTTTCACTATCAGAGGAAGATATCGAGATATCTGTGAAGACCTTTATTCGTCTTTCTTTCACGATTTCGCACCATTTTCTTATAAAATCTTAAAATAGTACAAAAATATGTTAATTGGAGCTAATTTTTACAGTGCCCTGTAACACAGTACCCCGGAGGGTAAAAACAAATTTAAAAAATGAAACGAGTATCTAAGGTATATATTTACAACAAGATATTTAACGGAAAATTGTAGCTCAATATACATTTAGTAAAGGAAAATTACTATCACTTACCTAAACACAATACTTCAGAAAATAAGTAAAAACAACTAAAATGATTTTTTCGACGTTTTATCATATGAAAACCTTTTTTATTTTATTTTTTTAACCACGAAATAAATTACGGCGAAGACGATTGTTTAAAGGTGGCTCCTTGTGAGCTTGACGAACGTGTATACGAACATCATAAAAATAAAAAGCAAAAAAAGAAATATGTGCATTGTAACATTGTATCCCGTGTAACACTGTTCCCCACCTTACCCTACTATTAATAAATACTTTAATTGGAATATCAATTTCGTGGCAACGCAAACTTTTAACCAGTTTAACTAGCTACTATAAATCATATTCTTCAAAAGTAAAAAACGAAGCATATAAAGTTCTTATATAACTAACAAAGGCTTTTCCCGAGTCGCTTGAAATAGACCACTTAAAAGTTTAACAACTCCTCTAACGATATTAGGAATTTGTTGAAATTAGAAGCATATAACCGAGCACTAGATGCCCTGAACTACTCACGATTTTCCGAATCCAATTTCTTGACAAATAACTTTACTTTGTCTTTTAAAGCATTTTTGTAAACTTTTTAGCCGTTCTAAAGAATATTTTTTTTAGTTGACCACATAAAATATAATAAACAGTACTCATTTTGTATGTAATTTAATAATATTTTCATTATCTTTTGTGGTAATGGAATTGTGAGAACTGAGCTTTATATAGAAAAGCTCTAGTTCTAAAAGAAAATCTTAATTTTCTGATGTATATTCCAAAATGCAAAACAATTAAATGTCACCGAAGATTTTGAAATTTAAATTACACAGTAGGATGACGAAAACTGTATTTTGGCACTACAATGACAAAAAATATTTACACGTACGTCTATTTTGAAGTGTGAAATAAACTGTGTTAAAAACCGATTTATATCCGTTAAGCTCGATGGGTATATGCGCTTTTGTAAAGCTTTTGTTTTTTTCTTAGTTGAACTGAATTATGATTTGCCCATGTTACATTTTTATAAACAAATTTTTCAGGCCTTAGTGCAAACAGATGATTTTAATCTGACTATTGATTGTCAAGACAATTATTTAATGTAATTTATCCGTTCTGACAAAGTGTGGCGTTGAGTTCATTCCCTCAATACGCTATGCCTTGAATTCGGAAGGAAAGATTAGAAAATTCTGTTCAAGATATTCGTGCTCTCAGCATATTCGTATGCGGAAGACGTACATAAATCTTATAATGGCAATATGTGTTAAAGAATATACCTTACATGTCTTAAGATACACGTTTATTTTGTTGAAAGAGGTAGAAATCGCATCGCTACAAAGGCTAAGGTTCACTCAGTTTATCTGACAATTAACTGTGTATATAACGACTGATAAATTGAACGTTTATAAGTTTAAACTTATCCAGACAAATAATATCTAAATAAACACCTAACCAGCTTATTATCGTTACGTTTACTCATTATTGTTACACTATCGTTACATTATTTTAACTTTTCATAAAATAACTAAGTATATAAATTAGGTGTGTGCCGACTATAACTTTAGCTGATCAGCCGACTAGCCGAATAATCAGTTGTAAAGCGGCCGACTAGCCGGCCAACTAGCCGGCCAAGCTCATGAACTGCAGTCCTACTGAGCCCTACCAGTACTAAAGCGCAATGATGCCCCATTTCAGTGCTGGAGCCGCAATAGTCTAGGTACCTTGAAATGTCACACATGGCCAAAGTATTTTGTCCCGTAAGTTTCGTTTTTAATGAGAGGCAAAATCATATATGAAAAAAAAGTAGTCGACTGCTGTTAGATAGGACCAAAGCTTTAGTCTTTCCACATACAAATTACCTTTGATTAGAGAATATAGAAGGTGGTATTTGGTATTTACGATTCATGTAGTTCGGGGTCAAAATTTTTACATCACGAATTTCATTTACAAACACAAATTAGTAATACTAGACTATTGCCATGCTATAGGTGCTTAAGAAAAAGCCTTCTATTGCACCAGTTCTTCTTAAATCGGCTTATGTATAAACAATAGAGACGTAATTTGGACTCAAATATAAAATTAAATAATAATATCATTACATTGGAATAACTACAATTAAGCTTAAAGTTTACTTTGTCATTTTATTGTTATCTATACTTTGGATTTATATCTAATACTTTTGCTTTGGATTATGAAATCCTAAGTCATAACTTACTTGCAAGACTTATAATTGATTGAAAGTATTCTCAAGTCTTTAGTAGGTGTTGAATTGCAAATGATTTTTGAACTTTGAAAACTAATTAACACTTGAATGTTATGTTACGTAAGAAACTCTACGTATAACGTAATACGTATAGAAGCCAGTACGTTCTCACACTCCTTTAAAACTGTTCTTATTTTGACAGGGGCTTATGTTGAATTCTGACAGCTTTTAGAGATGATGTAACACTCGACGTGCGACCTTGTCACAATGCAAACGAGAACATTAAGAGGAGGTTAGCATTGTTTACCGAAAGAAATATATATATATATATATATATATATATATATATATATATATATATATATATATATATATATATATATATATATATATATATATATATATAATTATTATGTTAAGGTTATGTTCATATTACTATAATTATTCAATAACTTAATAAGTTTGTGGGTTCAGTCCAGACTCACGGAAACGGTTCCATTTCTTTGCGTGACACGGCGTTGAATCCCACCACTCAGCAAATCCGGCAGGAAGTGGGGAATGGAACAGTGTCTTAACACTAGGTTTTCAAAGTGCCTCGACCTACCTAGCCATTAGTGTACTCTGTTTAGAACTGAATCGCTTGAAAACGCACTTATAAGTACATGACTTAAAGTAGAATGAGATAGAGAATGTATTATTATAATATCAACATAACTCCAAATAAGATGAGGTACTCGTATAGAGGTACAAAGCCTTCGGTCATCATGAAGTCGTAATTGCATCACGACGCAATTTGCTTAATTTAACTTGTTACACCGAGTGAAACTAAGCTGAATATTTTACTTTAGCGTACAGGTAGCGTAAAACACGTGCCCATATAGAACATAGGCGTGTCTATAGTGTTTTAAGATAATTTTAAAGAAATAAATAAAATTATATATTTATGTTGCTTAGTGGTAAACGTTTTTATTTAAAATGACAAACAATTCCAATGTTACATACATTGGAATTGTTTGACATTGGATAATACTTATATAATACGCTATATTGTAATTTTAATTTTTATTATATCAAATAAATTATACTTTTAAAGTATAAATATATATTTAAATGAATATATATATATATATATATATATATATATATATATATATATATATATATATATATATATATATATATATATATATATATATATATATACATATTAATTAAAATATATAATTATACTAACTTTTATGCTAGTGATTCGAGTATGGATTGTTGTGTGTGTTTTTGAAGCATTGTGCAAGTTAAGGAAATCAACTAGGGGCAAAGATCTTACCATTACGGCAAAACTTAAAAGGAAACATATATTCTATAAATCATATAATAATAACAAAAGCTTAACCAAAATACTAGCAATGCACAGATAATCGAGTATTAAGTACTTGGTCGGAACACCCGTAGCAAATCTCTCACTAGCTCGTTTGTCACTTCGGACTAGACTCGGACTTACTCTCGGTTAGCATTAACTGAGCAAATTTATCGCCACAGTAAACGTGTGCCGAGTCACTCTGACTCAATTCATGCATTACCAAGATCGATTAGGTGTTTTATTGTCAGATACAAACGTTCGATACGTAGCTTTGAGCAAACCTGACAAATAATCAAGAGGCCTGTCCTATCAAGTTGTAATCTTTTCAAAGGCTACTGGAGTAGCTATATCAGTTTATAGCGATTTCATTTTAATTGTAAAGTGCAGATTAATTAAATATTTAATGACATTTTCTCTAATTATCTTTAACTTAACTTAACCCGCTTGGTTAAGTATTAATTATAATGAACCGTATTAGCGTGTGTGTGTGTTAGACATATTTGTAATATCAAATATGTTTAACTTACATCATTTTATAATGTCTAAATAAAATATAAATGACAACGTGATAGTATTACGTTTTTTTTTTAAATACATTTTTTTAGCTTTATGTAGTTAGGAGGTAATGTTACAACATTGTTTCCCCAGTTATTGTCGAATATCGATTCGACACATTGCATTTTGAGTGGCGGAACATAATGCCACGCTTTGATTCGTTACAAAAGCTATCAAAAGAAAATAATTTGTTTTTATAGGTACTTAGATACTGTACCATTGCATTACGACGGCCACAACAATTCACTTCATTGTTATGTCAATTATATCATCTGAATTTGGAAGACAAATAGTTATACACTGAAATTTAACTAACTAAAATCTGTTCAAACAATATCTCTCACGACTACAGTAGCCGTAATAAATGTCCTGATGTCTCAGTGTTGATAGATTGCTCTAGCCTCTATTGGCCGCCACTTTATCGTTGCGCCCAGTCATTCGGATTCAATTGTTGCACTACCAAGATCAATTAACAATCGTTTTATTGTTGCTGCATACGTTTTCTATTTGCGAGCATGCAGTTTGTGATGCAAGGTGGATTAAACTTGTTACAAATGAAAAAGAACCATCAATACATTGAAATGTGCAAATATATATTAATATAAGAGAAATAGAATGAAGAAAATATAAAATAGAATATAAAGTATCCGTAAGAATCCGAAAGAGACACATTGATTAAAATTTTCTGAGATATTATTTGATATTTTACGTTTTTCATTTTATTATTTAGTGTTTATTTCTGATTGAAATAAGTTTTAAATGAATCAACTTAACATCAACATATAACATTTATTTTCGTTTAATATCCCTTCAGAATATGTATTGCTTTTTATCACAGTAGATACCGTTCGTTAAAAAACAATAAAATTGCTCACGTTATTTATATGCAAAATCAGAGAATCGCAAATCGCGATGAGACGTCCCTAGAGATTAAAACTAAAAAGTAGCCCTTTCATTTTCGGTCGTGAAAAATCACATTCAACACACTCCCACTTAACATATAAATATATGTTAATTGATTACTTGATTACTTACGTATAAAAGGTGGAATTTTGATAATATTTTACAACTACTCTCTCTAAATGTGTTGGGTTACGATTTAAATCGCTGCCGAGATGCGAGTCGGAATTGTTTGAAGTAAGCGAAATTATAAATGGTATTTTCCCGTTCCAGACCTGACCCGGCAAATTTTATAAATTGTCTAACGATTCCATTTTGACAGATTACTCTAACAATACGCAACACAATAAAACAGGTTCACAAAGTATACCTATAAATATCGATCGATTTCGATCAATGTCTATAAGTAAAGTAATTGACAAGACAATTGGAAGTAAGTATGGCGTAAGTTTTAAAGATCAATTTAATTAGCTGTCATTGGAAATCGTAAAAGAATATCGACATGGGAAAAACAACGTTTTTGCTAAGAGCGCAATGGCGTTTGAGCGTAAATTGGCGTATAATATCTCGAAAACCGCCTTGAAGCTGCGAGCTGTCAGTTGCTAAAAATATTTCCTCCGTTATCATCGATGAGATCTCATTATTGCTGGTTATTTATAGACGTTTGTTCAACGAACACTTCCTCTCCGCCGATCATATAATTACACAAGCTCTTGATATCGCCTTGTTTACCATAACGAGATTTGTTGAGGCCTTTAAAAGACGATTATAAATGTTTGCGAATAAGCCATTAATTATTGAAATACCTGTTGATGACGGAATTAATTCATTTAAGCGTTTGATCTAATCATTAAGTAATAGGTAATTGATAAAATATGCTCATTTATTTGTTATAGGTCCTCTAAAGATGCTTATTTATGTGATGGTTAGTCGTCTAAGTTAAGGTACCTACTTAATAATATAGCTATATATAATGGATTTAAAATGTCCGTTATATTTAGCTATGCCAAAAAAAAATATAAAAAAAAAGATAAATTTTAATATAGACGTAAATAAAAATATTCAACTAAATCAAGGGTTCTGTACGAATTTCAGTATTGTAGGCCAACAGGTAGCTCTATCTATAAAGGTTGAGAATTTTGCTGCTAATTTTCATAAGTTTAGGCCTACAGTAGTAGACAGTGACTGTTGACAAGCTTAGATTTGTATATGCATTTATTTTCTATGAAATAGTTTGGAATTATTTCTTTCTTTGAACTTTAAATCGTTGAGTTCCGCCACTCACCACACAATGCCTCAAATTAAACGGAAAATAGGGGCTAGAAGTGGTTTAATAGGAACTGCGTGTCTTAACACTAGACCCCCGAGTTCCCTTTGACTACCCTGCTATGAGCGACATATGTGCGTGAAGTAAAAAAAAACTAACTTCGTGCTGTAGGGCCCCGGGATGTATCCTATAAGTTTTGATTACGCGGCGAATTTCGTAAAAATTAAACATTCATATCTTTTCATTACGTTGACTTTGAAGCTTGACTTTTTTGTGTTTCAAAAGTTAAGTTTTAAGTTAAGTTGAGTATGCTAACCTAAACGCCGCGCTTTGCCTTGTTACGAGAGCGAAGAAATGAAAATAATAAATATTTCATTTTATAGAGTATGGATCATACCTACAATGATACAATCTGTCGCGTTTACTATCGCAGACTTGTGCCTCTGCGCACCGACAGGCTTCGCGAATAGATTTGAGAATAGAATATTTATCCACACAAGAGATATAATTTTCTCTTTAATCTTAAAAACTGATAATAAACAACTCCTATAAGTGTTACGTGTACCTTTTTAGGTACGTAACCTTAGCAACAACAATAGGAATAAAAATAAATTATTTACAAATAAACAAATTCACAAACAACAAATTTATATTTTATAAAAGAAAAGCAAATTAAAACTACTCGTTGACGTTACAGTGCAAGTACTATTTTACGCGTAATATATTACTTATAAGGTGTAAATCATTTTTTTACATTTATTATAATTGGTAATTTAAAAAGGCTTGAAGTTTTATAAACTCCGTAACTTTCTTAACGGCACCTCATAAATTTCAAAAACCTTGCAAATTTAAGTTCACTTTTTGAGATGAATAAAACGTGTCGAGAGTATACCATCAAGCTTCTGAATTAATTATTTAATAATTGCCCAGAGTCAGGATGAATTTTGCAGGTACTTTCTGTGATTTCATTCAAAAATTAAGTTTCAAAAACTGTTGTATAATGCATATGATTTTGACATTGTAAAATTTATTTATAAAGAGAAATAAAGAACATTAAGTAAAAACAACTCAGTTCATTTTTAGGTTTAAGTACCTCAAATGGTGAAAACGTAATACCAATTGGGTTACTTTATACCACTTTCCGTAGACCTACAGTTATGAAATTTGGCACGAAGTGATAACTTACAAAATACATAAAGGAAAGATCCGAAAAGTGAATATGTTTTAGTTTTCACTATAAAAATACTGCAAGTCTATACTTTATTTCATACAAAATGAGCGCATGAAAAATTTTATTACTCAACTTTTATTAGTTGTTTTTTCCCTTGGCCTACAATCCTGTTATTGGTAAAATCGCAAACCTCCAGTCCGACTGGAGTTCGATCATTTTTTTTTCCTTTTTTCGCAGTGGTTCAATGTAAATAAAAGAGGTCTTTGAGGCACGTAAACCATTAGCGGTTTCTACTTCTATTCTGCGTGCGACCGAACAATCGTGGTTATCAATTGTCATGATAGTTTAGAAAGTTACTAACACCTTTTTGCTATAATATTTAACAAAGTTTTGGATGTAAGTGGTTCTGTGTTTCCGCTTTTATATAGAAATACCAATAAACTCACTTAATAAGAGAACATGGTAAGCTTGCAATTTACAAATATTATATTGATGATCACAATATGATAAACATCTTTGTAATTTAAAAGCTGATAAAACAAAAATGCGATACACTAATTTATAAGATTTAACGTAGGATAAATGAAAATGGGATAGAAGGGAGTTTCTTATGTTTGTTTGTTTTAATCGAAAATGTAAGCTCTGAGTCTGAATAAATGAATGTAAATTTACAAATAATATGTGAAATAATTATATTAAACACTGTATTACTATGATCATTGCGAAGATCTACAATTACTCTCTTAAATTTATAACGAAATCAGTACATAGTGGCGACATCTATTTATATGTTCTAACTACCTATAAACTGCCTTTGTATTATCTATTGTAATTGATGTTGTATCTGTTGTCTTAAATAATAAAATAACCGTCATTCTCATCGTGTAAATCCAACGAGCGTTACTTCATTAGGTTATGGGCCCAGTCCCGCGTATTTTATAAAAAGTTATTAGTTTTGTGCTTTGAAATGGCGAGTAGTTATATCGTAAATGTTCCCAAGCTCAAGGGACGTGAGAATTACGACGAATGGGCGTTCGCCGTAGAAAATTTCTTAATTTTGGAAGGTGTCGATATCAACAAGAAAGATGACAAAACAGCAACTAGCGTTGAAGATCAGAAGGCAAAAGCGAAGTTAGTAATGACCATTGATTCATCATTGTACGTGCATATCAAGTGTGAAAAAACGGTGCATGGTGTTTGGACGAGGCTAAAATCGCTATTTGATGATTCCGGGTTCACACGCAGAATCAGTTTGTTGCGGAGTCTTATTTCAATTAGACTGGATAATTGTGAGTCAATGACGGCGTACATAACTCAGCTAATAGATACGGCGCATAAATTGAGAGGAACCGGCTTCGACATTAACGAAGAGTGGGTAGGATCATTATTGTTGGCAGGACTACCCGACAAATTTTCGCCAATGATAATGGCTATCGAGCACTCCGGTATCGCCATTTCTAGTGACGTCATAAAAACAAAGCTAATGGACATGAGTGACAATGTTGGCAGTACTGAAACGGAAAGCGCATTTTTATCGAACGGTTGGCGGCGGAAAAAGTTTAGCAAGGTTGGCAAAACAGATACGTCAAATCGACCTGTCACTGTCAAAGTGATTAAATGCTATAGATGTAAACAAACCGGCCACTATAAAAATCAGTGCCCACAATTAAAGGAAAAGCAAGTTAATGCGTTTAGTGCAGTCTTCCTTAACGGAAGTTTCAGTAAAGACGAGTGGTATATTGACTCGGGAGCCAGCAATCACATGATGATACGCCAGGAAAACGTAAAGAATACATCGCGTAACCTAACAACAAAGGAGATTATAGTTGCAAATCAAACAACTATGCCTGTGTTGTGCTCAGGAGATACACAGATTACGACTGTTGTTCAGGACTTAGAATATGATGTTGTCGTAAAGGATGTGTTATGTATACCAGATCTTACAACTAACCTTTTGTCTGTCAGCCAGCTGATAAAGCACGGTAACAAAGTAAATTTCCAAAAGGAACATTGTTACATAAGAAATCGGCAGAATGAGTTGATTGGCATAGCAGAGTTGGTGAATGGAGTGTACAGACTTAACACCAGGTCAATGTGTGTGTTAGCCGCTTCTACTAGAACAACCTCAGATATGGTGTGGCACAGAAGACTGGGCCACATCAACAGTGCAGATATGAATGCAATGAAGAATGGTGCTGTAGAAGGTTTAGTGTATGACAACAAAGCCGATATCAGCAAATACAATTGCACAGTGTGCTGTGAGGGTAAGCAGAGTCGACTACCTTTTCCAAGGAGCAGTCACAGAAGTACTAGGGTTCTTGAGATTGTACATGCAGATGTGTGTGGCCCTATGGAGAACAGGTCTATTGGTTCATCGAGATACTTCTTGTTATTCGTAGATGATTATAGCAGGATGTCATTTGTCCATTTTTTGAAAAGTAAAAGTGAAGTGTTTACTTGTTTTAAAGAGTTCAAGAATATGGTTGAAAAACAGATGAGTTCCAGTATTAAGACTTTAAGGACTGATAATGGCACAGAATTTTGTTCAAATGAAATTAAGAATTATTTGAAACAATGTGGCATAGTGCATCAGAGAACAAACACTTATAGTCCGGAACAGAATGGGATGTGTGAACGGTTCAACCGAACTATAGTTGAGAGAGCAAGATGTCTGCTGTATGATGCAAAACTAGAGAAAAAGTTCTGGGCAGAGGCAGTTCACACAGCTGTATATCTAAAGAATAGATCGCTGGCCTCGGGGTTGAATCAGAAAACACCTTTTGAACTATGGACTGGTAGAAAGCCAAATGTCAGTCACTTGCGGGTATTCGGGAGTGCAGTAATGGCACATGTCCCTAAGGAAAAACGTTTGAAATGGGACAAAAAGGCTGAAAAACATTATCTAGTTGGATATGCTGATAATGTGAAGGGTTATAGACTGTACAACCCTGTGACCAACAAAGTGATTACAAGCAGAGATGTTACCATCATGGAGTCTGATGATAACTCTGGAATGATGCAGTCAGTAGTTTGTGACTATCCAGAGACTCCAGTAAGTCCTATGGAGCAAGAAGCAGACTTAGATAGCTCGGACTTAGATCAATCTACTAGTACAGTAATATCAAAGCATGATAGTACCTATGTAGACGAAGAGGCAGATGCTAGCAGTTCTTCAGAAGAGTTTCTTGATGCTATACCATCGAAGGAGTTGAAGAATATTACTGAGATGTCTGAACTACCATCAGAAACGAGAATAAGAAAGAAGCCAGTAAGGTTTGGTTACAGTAATATGTGTGTGGAAGATTTTAATCTGTATGCAGACCAGATGACATATGAAGAGGCTGTAAATGGTCCAGAATCACAAGAATGGAGTAAAGCTATGGAGGAGGAGCTGGGATCCTTTGAGGAAAATAAAGCATGGGAAGTAGTGGATAAGCCTGATAAAGCAACAGTGGTTAAGTGCAAATGGGTGTTTAAAAAGAAACTAGACAAGTGTGAAAAAGTGAGATATCGTGCTCGTCTGGTGGCTAAGGGCTTCACCCAAAAAGCAGGTATAGACTACAAAGAAACTTTTTCTCCAGTGCTCCGTTACTCAACTCTCAGACTTTTGTTTGCGCTAAGTGTTAAGTATAACTTAGATATAACTCATCTTGATGTTACCACAGCATTCTTAAACGGTCATTTAGATGAAACTGTTTATATGAACCTACCTGAAAATTTTGTATGTCATGATAGAGAAAATAAAGTTCTAAAATTAAATAGAGCAATTTATGGCTTGAAGCAATCTGCTCGGGCTTGGTACAAGCGGGTAGATGATTGTTTAAAGAGCTTAGGGTTTATAAAGTCACTGTATGAGCCTTGTTTGTTTATTAAGCAGAATGATAAAGTTAAAATATTTGTTGCACTGTTTGTTGATGACTTTTTTATTTTTTCTGACTGTAAAAATGAAACAGAATGCCTAAAGACTGAGTTAAGTTCAAAATTTAAGTTGAAAGATTTAGGAGAAATTCGACATTGTTTAGGTATGAGGGTTAGGAAAGAAAATAATGTATTAATTGTAGATCAAGAACAGTTTGTTGAACAATTGTTAAAAAATTTAATATGAATAATTGTAACCCAGTAAGTACACCTATGGAGGTTAATTTGAAGCTTAAGAAGGAAAATGTTTGTTTGAATCAGTATCCTTATCAGCAATTGATAGGAAGTTTGCTTTATTTGTCTATACTTACCCGTCCAGATATATCTTATGCTGTGTGTTACCTTAGTCAATTTAATAATTGTTTCAGTGAAACTCACTGGAAACATGTAAAACGAATATTAAAGTATTTAAAAAAAACTAAACATTTTGCCTTGAAATATGTAAAAGATGATTTAGATTTAATAGGATTTGTAGATGCTGACTGGGCATCAGATAGTATAGATAGAAAATCATATACTGGTTTTATGTTTAAGATGTCCGGCAGTGTAATCTCTTTTGAATGTAAGAAACAATTGACAATAGCCTTGTCTAGCACAGAGGCAGAATATATGGCAATTTGTGAAGCAACTAAGGAAGCCATATATTTAAAAAATTTGTTATCAGAGTTAAAGTGTAGGAATGAGTCACCTGTATGTTTATTAAATGATAATCAAAGTGCTCAAAAATTAACTAAGAATTGTGTTTTCCATAAGAGAAGTAAACATATTGATGTGAGGTTTCACTTTGTCAGAACCGCTGTTGAAAATAATATTGTAAAAATAGATTATTTAAACACTAATGATATGCCTGCGGACATTTTGACAAAGAGTTTGAGTTCTCAGAAGCATTATAAATTTATTAGGCAATTTGGCATCACTGAATTGTAAGTTGAATTTGTTTGATGTTATGTAATATCAATATGTCTTAATTATTTAAAAATTAAGTGTTATTTCGTTAAGGGAGTGTGTTAAATTTATAACGAAATCAGTACATAGTGGCGACATCTATTTATATGTTCTAACTACCTATAAACTGCCTTTGTATTATCTATTGTAATTGATGTTGTATCTGTTGTCTTAAATAATAAAATAACCGTCATTCTCATCGTGTAAATCCAACGAGCGTTACT
Organism: Eueides isabella; assembly: GCA_019049475.1. Classification (NCBI taxonomy): domain Eukaryota; kingdom Metazoa; phylum Arthropoda; class Insecta; order Lepidoptera; family Nymphalidae; genus Eueides; species Eueides isabella. The sequence continues at coordinate 8,181,959 of CM032389.1, read as the reverse complement.
TCATTACGCTCTTACCGCAATTTTATTATTTTACATTCGCCTCATTATCTTGAAGGCAAAAATATTATCTCCAAAAGGTCCGAAACCACTTTTGTGTCAGACGCCCACTACATGTTTGATATAGCGTGAAGCTGAAAAATTTAGTTACAGACAATTTAATAAAATAATTCCTTATAACAATTTTTTGAAAATTATTTTTTAAAATGGCACATTTTTTTTATTTATACACTGATTAATATAAATCAAATATAACATTTTACGAGAAGCCTGCTGCTGAAATATAGCATATGAAAACTGAACTTAAATGTGAGATTGTCAAACAAACATAGATCAACAGGCAAACATCTAAATCAATAATACGATTTTATTAAAACCTTACCTTCGAACTTCCAATACTGGCCAATCTTTGTTAATTAAAATAAATTCTTTAAATTGTTATAGAGGATTTCAATCAATTTTTTTTTAATTGCATTGATTGTACGAATTATTCCAATAAATTAAGACAGTTACTTATCTTACTTCTTAGTTACTTATCAGTTTGAATGTAATCCGTAAATTGGTTAAAACGCCGTTTTAATAGTAATAATTATTATATATTTTATTATATATATATATATATATATATATATATATATATATATATATATATATATATATATATATATATATATATATATATATATATATATATATATATATATATATATATATATATATATATATATATATATATATATATATATATATATATATATATATATATATATATATATATATAATATTGCCATTAGCACAACTTTAAAGAATACATTCATGTTGTTTGTGGATAGTCTTTTGTATTTCTTCTTCTTGTCTATCACTAACAACGACGATTATTGAACAACTTTTTTTTTGAGTTAAAGGATCGATAATTTTTTGAATATTACATTTATTAAAAATGATAATTTAAAAAGGCTTGAAGTTTTATCAACGTCGAAACTTTCTTAACGGCACCTCATAAATTTCAACAACCTTGCATATTTTAAGTTCACTTTTCAGATGAATAAAACGTGTCGAGAGTATACTATCGAGCTTTTGAATTAACTTTTTAATAATTGAACCACGCTGGCAAAAAAGATATTTATATATAAACTGAGATGAACGCTTTTCCATTACTCTTATTAGATAGAGCTTGTTGACTTACTAAATAAATAGAGATATTAATGTTTATTAAAATAATGAAATAGTGTTGCCATTACTCATAGTAAGCTGCACTCGTGGTCACAGTCATAAAAATGTATGAATATTAATGTGGATGACATTTAATATTTTCTTATTAAATAGTTATATAAAAATTATGGAGTGAGACAAAGTGACATGGGAGTGAAAGTAGGTACCTCGAATATAAATTGCCTGCTGTACGCAGATGATGCAGTGCTTATTGCATCATCAGAAAGCGAGTTGTAGGCATTGGTTACCACTCTGAAAGAAGGATGCGCGAATAATGGTCTAAGCCTGAATGCGAATAAGACGAAGGTTCTGGTATTTGAAAGAAATGAAGAAAGAACAGTTTGCAAGGTCAGTGTAAATCATAAGATATTAGAACAAGTGAATGAGGTAGTATATCTGGGAAGTATGTTTAGCAGAGACGGTAGATACGAAATGGATGTGGAAAGGCGTATTGCTGCCGGTAACAGAGTTAACGGTGCCTTAGCTGCATTGTTGAGACGGCGAAACGTCAGCATAGCTGGGCCTTTGGCCGTACACAATGCTGAGTTGGTATCGCCACTGTTATACGGCAGCGAAACGTGGGTATTACAGAAGAAGAATGTAAGAAAGATGATTGCTGTAGAGATGCGATCTCTTCGTCGGATATGCGGAGTCAGTTTATCTGATCGCATGTCCTATGAAGAAATACACAGAATGGCAGGTACTAGCGTGGATGTCACAGTGAGAATGAAGAAGAACGTGCTCAGGTGGTTTGGGCACGTCGAGCGAATGAGTGAAGAAAGAATGGTAAAAAAGATTTATGAAGGAAAGTGAGTGGCAAGAGAGGGAGGGGGAGACCTCGGTTGCCCTTCGAAAACACGGTATCGACGATACTGGAGGAAGGTCACGTAAAAAGCATGAGGACCCCCCGGAGGGCATGTATGAAGAGGTTGATGACAGTGGACGAGGCGAAAGAGGTATGCCGAGACCGTAGCGTTTGGCGCTCCGTTCTCTCTGCCTACCCCGCTAGGGATATAGCGTGAAGCTAAGTAAAATAAAAATTACAATGTAGTTTTATCAACCTTTTACTATGTGTATTTATACATTTATAAATACATTAATTCGTGTTCATGCATTTCATATATAAAAGCTTTTGAAACTTGATATTTGACTGAACTTATAGAAAGTACCAAAAATTATTCCGACTCGGGGCAATTATTAAAAAGTTAATTCAAAAGCTCGATAGTATACTCTCGACACGTTTTATTCATCTGAAAAGTGAACTTAAAATATGCAAGGTTGTTGAAATTTATGAGGTGCCGTTAAGAAAGTTTCGACGTTGATAAAACTTCAAGCCTTTTTAAATTATCATTTTTAATAAATGTAATATTTCAAAAAATTATCGATCCTTTAACTCAAAAAAAAAGTTGTTCAATAATCGTCGTTGTTAGTGATAGACAAGAAGAAGAAATACAAAAGACTATCCACAAACAACATGAATGTATTCTTTAAAGTTGTGCTAATGGCAATATTATATATATATATATATATATATATATATATATATATATATATATATATATATATATATATATAATAAAATATATAATAATATATAATATATGTATATATATATATATATATATATATATATATATAATAAAATATATAATAATATATAATATATGTATATATATATATATATATATATATATATATATATATATATATATATATATATATATATATATATATATATATATATATATATATATAATATTGCCATTAGCACAACTTTAAAGAATACATTCATGTTGTTTGTGGATAGTCTTTTGTATTTCTTCTTCTTGTCTATCACTAACAACGACGATTATTGAACAACTTTTTTTTGAGTTAAAGGATCGATAATTTTTTGAAATATTACATTTATTAAAAATGATAATTTAAAAAGGCTTGAAGTTTTATCAACGTCGAAACTTTCTTAACGGCACCTCATAAATTTCAACAACCTTGCATATTTTAAGTTCACTTTTCAGATGAATAAAACGTGTCGAGAGTATACTATCGAGCTTTTGAATTAACTTTTTAATAATTGCCCCGAGTCGGAATAATTTTTGGTACTTTCTATAAGTTCAGTCAAATATCAAGTTTCAAAAGCTTTTATATATGAAATGCATGAACACGAATTAATGTATTTATAAATGTATAAATACACATAGTAAAAGGTTGATAAAACTACATTGTAATTTTTATATTACTTAGCTTCACGCTATATCCCTAGCGGGGTAGGCAGAGAGAACGGAGCGCCAAACGCTACGGTCTCGGCATACCTCTTTCGCCTCGTCCACTGTCATCAACCTCTTCATACATGCCCTCCGGGGGGTCCTCATGCTTTTTACGTGACCTTCCTCCAGTATCGTCGAAAATACAGTATATTTTCGAAGGTCAACCGAGGTCTCCCCCTCCCTCTCTTACCACTCACTTTTCCTTCATAAATCTTTTTTACCATTCTTTCTTCACTCATTCGCTCGACGTGCCCAAACCACCTGAGCACGTTCTTCTTCATTCTCACTGTGACATCCACGCTAGTACCTGCCATTCTGTGTATTTCTTCATTGGACATGCGATCAGATAAACTGACTCCGCATATCCGACGAAGAGATCGCATCTCTACAGCAATCATCTTTCTTACATTCTTCTTCTGTAATAACCACGTTTCGCTTCTGTATAACAGTGTCGATACCAACACTGCATTGTGTACGGCCAAACGCGCAGCTATGCTGACGTGTCGCCGTCTCAACAATGCAGCTAAGGCACCGTTAACTCTGTTACCGGCAGCAATACGCCTTTCCACATCCATTTCGTATCTACCGTCTCTGCTAAACATACTTCCCAGATATACTACCTCATTCACTTGTTCTAATATCTTATCATTTACACTGACCTTGCAAACTGTTCTTTCTTCATTTCTTTCAAATACCAGAACCTTCGTCTTATTCGCATTCAGGCTTAGACCATTATTCGCGCATCCTTCTTTCAGAGTGGTAACCAATGCCTACAACTCGCTTTCTGATGATGCAATAAGCACTGCATCATCTGCGTACAGCAGGCAATTTATATTCGAGGTACCTACTTTCACTCCCATGTCACTTTGTCTCACTCCATAATTTTTATATAACTATTTAATAAGAAAATATTAAATGTCATCCACATTAATATTCATACATTTTTATGACTGTGACCACGAGTGCAGCTTACTATGAGTAATGGCAACACTATTTCATTATTTTAATAAACATTAATATCTCTATTTATTTAGTAAGTCAACAAGCTCTATCTAATAAGAGTAATGGAAAAGCGTTCATCTCAGTTTATATATAAATATCTTTTTTGCCAGCGTGGTTCAACGTAAATAAAACACGTCCCAAGAGGCACATATACAATTAGCGGCTTACTTCTATTCTGTGTGTGACCAGACATTTGTGGTTATCAGTTTTCATGATAGTTGTTTAGAAAGTTGCAAACTTTAGGTTAGCAAAATTTTAGATGTAAAAAATTCTATGTTCCTACTACGTTACAACTTAAAAATATTCGATATTTTCATCCTCACAGGGGTAAGATATACTATTTATCATTTAAATAACATAAGTAATAATAAAAATGTTGATTATTTATAATGTTTACTATATTTGATTTCATTAAAGATATTTTTATTATAATACCTATACGACGAGTACTAATAACTTGACATTCCAACTATAGGCGAATGTGTCTATCAAGAAACAACTCAAGATAATATCTATTTAACCATTCTTCTTCCTTGATTTATATATAACAAGCAGCCTAAGCGCGGCGTCACCTGCTTATATTTATTACTATAGGTATTACTAGAGACCTAACCACGACTTCGCCCGCTTGAATATTTTATTTACTTATTTCAACTACCTTCTTGTTCTAATGACATTAACTATTTACTGTTTACATTTAAAACAAAAATTTTAGTTGAATCAATAAAAATGTTGTAGCAATTTTGTAGACATTAGTAATTTAAATAGGCGTAATATTTTATTTATTAATCGAAAAAATCAAATGTTAGGTGGAGGTTGCCATAATATAATGGTGAAAATTGCACTTAAATCGGTTTAGCCATTTTTGATATTACCTCGTACAAATGCACTGCCAAACAGGCAAAAATTTTAAATTTTTCCCTTTTGGATCCTAATTATTAATAAAGGAGACCATTTAGATTGTTTTTAATATTAATGGGTAACAGGTTTATTATAAGTATAGAAAACCAAGTTATACTAACCTAAGGTTTATTCTTAAATATATGCAAAGTGTCATGTATAATTTCCTTGGTAGTTATACAAGAGTGGAACTAATACCCATCCACACAAGCTTTCACATTTATTGTATTAGTAGGATTAATAAGTTTAATAAGTGTATTAAACGCTTTTAATGGAAGTTTAACGCAGACATAGACTGTTTTATAAGAATATTTTATTATTTCTTCTTATCTCTTGCTTATTTGTCGATTAGCAAGTGACACAATAAATTCAACCCCGAAAGGAAAAAATAAACCGAACAACTTCGTAGGTATTAGAGACGGAATTTGTTCAAGTTGAAAATATATAGGTTTTAGTGGAACTAAATTCCACTTCCAGTCTATTTCCAAAAACATTTTCTAGTTCATTAATTATTCACGTGTTCCAGTTTCAGGCAATTACCTAACTTATTTCAGAAAGAATGAACGACCACAGATGTTTTTTTTTTGTGTCATATAGAACGCTTACCTGATTTAAACAGATTTTGTTAATATAATATTAAAAACAAGTAACTACTATCATAACCTATAGCTTATTCATATAACTAATATTTAATTTTTATAAAATTTGTTAAAATATCATTTTAAACTAGCGTCCGACTCGCGACTTTGCCCGCTGAGCTACGTAATTGTTACTAAGTTTTGTTTTTTAGTAACAAACAAGATTTATAAAATATTTTGAAAAAAAAAAAATCACCCATTCAATAAAACAGTTACTAATAGCAATTTTATTTTCACGTTGTATCCTGCACGAACCAGGGTAGGCAGAGGGAACCTAGTGTTAAGACACTCCGTTCCACTTCCGTTTCCCACTTTCCGCCGAATGAGAGGCATTGCGTGTTGAGTGGCGGAACTCAACGCCGTGCTTTGCCTTATTGCGAAGAAATGAAACATTAAATATTTAAATTGAAAATATTAAATGTTTCATTTTCTCGACTAGGGATCGAACCCAGAACCTATAGGTTACAGTCACACGCGGCAGCGCCACGACAGGCCTCACGACAGATAATTATTATTATTAACTATTGTTCATATTGTTCATGGTATTATTATGAATTATTGTTTAAAAAGATTGAAAAACTTACGAGTATTATATATAATTTCACACTGTTGTAAACTAATCATCATATAAAACGTACTGAGCTAACTCTTTATTTACACAAAGGGTGGCGATTTAATACCCTTCTTATAAGCCTTTTAGTGAGGGTAAGTGAAGAGTACGTGTTTTATTAACAGGCGTTATTTTTCTGTAAAGAATAATAATATTTTTTTAATATACTGTTTCTCTTATTAGTAACTTAGTTCATATATATTTGTAAGCCTTAATTGTTTGGTGGTTAATTTAGTAATTATATCTTACTCGTAAATTATAAAGCCTTATAAATATTACTTTCAACAAAATGTAAAACAAAAATTTAAATCCTTTTCTATTTTAAGCGAAAGTTCAAATCCAACATTGAATAGTTAATTATTTTAAAATTTATTAAAATATAAGTCTCAAAAGTAGTATTTGAGTGTTAAATGAATGCGTTCTCCCCAGGCAATTGCGACGAAACGTCGACAATTTATTGTTTGCATTTCTATTGAAACAAGTCCTATTGGCACAAACCTATTTGCAGATATTTATAGCTTTTAAACTGGTGGTAAAGAAAACTTAAATGTAATATTATAGTTTATAACCCTTTAAAATATAATATACGATATATTTAAATTTGTATTATGGTAATAATAAAATAATAATAATAATAAGTGGGGAACGGAAGTGGAACGAAGTGTCTTTTCACTTGGTTCCCGGGTTCCCTCTGCCTACCCTGCCTCGTGCGGGATACAGCGTGAAGCTGAGAGAGAGCGAGAGAAATAATAAAAACAGCACAATGTTAAAATAGAGTAAATGTATAGTTTACCTTTGAATCGTTTGATTTAGGTCATTAAAACAAAAAATAATTGAAACCAATACACTGTAATCCCTAATGCCAGCTAATTTTATATAAAAAAAATAAATAATATTCAGTAATTCAATAGAACATAAAACTTAATAGAAGCAATTAAAGCCAAAACAAAACAAAACATTCTCTTAAAGCATTAATTTTGAATTCTTGTGCATTTATTTGAACTGTTTCAAGAAGGAAGAGAATTAAAGTTTATATTAAGTATAACAATTTACAAGTTTACTGCCAACGAGCCAAGATACTCGTAGTAACACGCAGCTGTTATCGCTTGTGCAAACAAAACCACTTTGAAAACATTGATTTATGAAATAAAATAAACTTTAAGCCCTTAAACAGTTTAGTTATACACTCGTCTCTTCACGTAAAATATTTATCTACACAAAGATTATGTTAGTATGTGCTCATTAAGCCGTCTACGTTAAATAGCATGTATTTTTTCTGTTGGCAAAAAATAAAGAAAATAAAATAACCAATTTTTTCAGCTTCGTAGGTCTTGACAGTAAACACTGTAGGATACTCAATTCAAAAATGCGACAAAGTTTCCCAAATGACACCCAGCCAAAGTTTATTCTTATCTGCCCCTCCCTCTTAGAGTTGTGCTGGCCAAATAGGATAGTTTAGCCAAGGTACACATATTCTTGCATAACTTCAAGGGAAGCGGAACTATGTCATCGGTAATCACGATTGTGAAATGTATTAGTCATTTATAATTATGCTCCGTCCTTTCCAATCTAGCGTTGGCAGGGGCAAACAGTTTCGAAGAAATGATATCTCTCTGTCTTACACCACGATGCGATTGGATAGGCCTTGAGATGTGGTTTACTACCCCGATGGTCATTGTCACGGCTTTGCACAAACGCAACATCAACGTACTGAAAATTCTATAAGGCATCTCTGGATATACATTTAACTGTTTCTTTGTATTACGTAAAATTATTTTATATATGTCAGTAATATTTCAATGATATTAAATTCATAAGAGTATGCAATTTTCCATCAATTTTATTTCCGACGTTATCCCTTAAAATTGTTGCCAGTATGCTGACTTTACAGACAACCAGTTTTTTTTTATTTACTTTAAAGCATCACCTTTTTTTACGGTCTCAATTTAAATTTAAATAAAAGTTGTACTACAGCTAGAACTTAGAACTTTGTAAAGTACAGCTGTAGTACAAGCCTCGCAAAGAATCACATGTATAATAATATCTAGGTCAATAGAAACATAATAGTCCATCTCAATTATATTTAACAACCAAATTGAACTCAAAGCGAGCACCACGTTTCCGAATAGTTTAATTTAATTAGTTAATACCTAATGATAGGTAAATGTTTACCAAGCCTGTATAACTTTTGGATGTTTCAATTAACAATTTAAATGATCTGAGTGTAACGGTACATAAGTTGATTTCAAATTAATAATTTACAGGCAACCAATTAAGAATTGAGATACCGCGTTAATAGCTTTGAAGTTACCTTCTCCAATCGTCTTAGTTATGCGTGCCTGCGCTCACTACAGATACAGATAGTTCTGTAACACGAAGTCTCACTACTGCTATCCAGAAACAAAACTTGCAACTATATTAATTTACCACCAGCTTGTACTTACAACAATATTGTTGAATTATATTAATGTACGTACTATTGTCTTACAAATATTCGTACAATAATGACAATGTAAATTATTTATTTATATTATAAATAATATTTAACTATTACTCACGCAATTTACATACTAATTACTTTGTTTTCATGACTGTTAAATTATTTAAATATTATTTTATAAAATGTAATTGAGTTACAATTTTTACAGAACTCAACATTTTCTCCATTAAAATCCTATGGTAGGCATTAGAAATTTTTAAAGAGCGTTAAGTAACTCAAAACTTTCTCTACTTTATATAAGCTTAAATTCAAAGTAAATTTTATTACTGACGATAGGAGTCGATAGATTATAATCTTGTTTTCGACTTACAAAGTGAACGTCGAAACCGATCGGAGATGGCCGATAAAAGCGTTTACTTCACAAATCCTATTAAACGAGGGACAGGTAGCAAAATATTTTTTGAAAGTAGATAAACCAATTGCTACTAGAGTAAATGAATCGATTTTAATCAAAATATTTTTGTTGAATGAAATCTGATTAAAAAAATCTATAGTTTCAGGACTTTTCTCAACTTTTCGAAGTATTTAATGTTTTTATCTCGGTTACTTTCTTATAGTTTATAATTTTATTTTTTTTTATAAAAAATACATATTTTCCCTCAAAATGTCATTTATTTATATCATTACAGTGAAATGAGTCTATGCAAGCGGATTGTTTATAAGAGAGGTGAACAGGGGGCGAAGCTCTCTATTACACAGTATACTTTTTGTTATACTGTCATATTTATATATTTACTATACAACATATAATAGCCTTTGCTTGTGGTTTCGCCTGCGTTGTGAAACGTAAATACCTTAGTGTTGTGTATTACATATGACACATCGTAAGTGCCCAAAGTAACGCTGCCTCTGGGATAAATCGAGACTATTGCGATAGGTAGACTACCTCGACAAATGGACAATCCATAACAAAAAGATTTCTTTTATTTCAAACCAGTAGATCCTGAGATAAGCAACCATTATAGTGGTTATCGTCTTTAAACTCAAGTGTAAAAAATAACATCAATTTTATATAAATGTATGTCATTAATAACACGACGTAACTACATCGATGAAATATAATTCATTTGATCACGATGTAACTTTAACCTTCATATATTCTCTATAGATTATTTGAATAGGAACTTTTTCATATAAACTTCTAAAAGTAACCCGCAATAAGGAATATGTGACAACAGTCCAACGTCAAATTCAGAGAGCCAATCCGCAGTTTGCGGCGTCCGAGAAGGGTCAAGTATTTGTTTGGAAATCAAACACTCATCATCTGTCCGCTGTCGGAATTGTTTTAGGATTCCATGGTTTCAGCGCAAGCTAAGATAAAGTTGTCTACAATTTACAAACAAAGTAAATAGCATTGCTTCTCTTCACCTATTATTCCATTCAAGTTATAATGCACCATTTTAAATGAAACAAATTTAAGCGGATTAATCGCGTATATTGAGTATTTTACAATTATTAATATTATTTCATAGTCGGATATAAGTAAAACGAATGCTATATTTTGATTTGGGAGTTTATATTTGTAAACAAAAAACAAAAAGCCGGTCTGTAATATTATTTTTCTATCAAATATTTGTATTTTTCCTTTATTTATATTGTATGATCTCCCTTCGTGTCTAATTTTATGTCTTTTCATTTTAATTTCTGTTTTACAAGTACTCGGAAAGGACCCTATAGATTTTTATTACGCGGTAAATTTTATATATATAAAATGCAGCAAAAATTATACATAAATCTTTAGACTGCGGTGATTTGATTTTTTTTCTTTACTTCAAAGGACCATAGGCCTGAATATTTCTTATTAATTTCAACTGTATACCTACACGGGGTGTCTAGATAAATGGTCTTGATCACCGGATAACAAAATAAAAAAAAAGTTTATTAAAATATATGATAACTTTCGGTAAAAAATATTACAATCAATATTTCGCGCATATCATTTGATATTATTTATATCGATACATATTAATGAAATGTAAATTGATGAAAACCTTTTATTTAACAGATCCTTTTATTAACTTAATCATCATTATTTTATAGATTTAAATGTATTTCGTAATGCAAGCATTGTACTTAAAATTTTAATCTTGCATTGAAATGAATTGCTTTAGGAAAAATGGTTAAAGAAATGAAAGTTACAATTCGCTCGAAATCTTATTTACTGTTATAGGAACACAAATTATATCTTTCATATCGATACGATATTCTATTCATGCCATTTCTTTTGCGTTTGGAAAAGCTGAGGCAATAAAGACTTGTAAATAGCGCTCGCAAGGAGAATTTATTATTTTTCAAAACAGTGCAATATTTCATTTCATTCTCCGAGTATTTGCGAAACAATTCGATTACAAGCTTATTGTAAAAAGTAATATATTAAATTGGCACTCACTTAAAAATAACGTTGATTTCGAATTTATAAAATCTTTTATATTTTTATTTATTGAGTAGTTTCGTTTAAAACTGTAAGTTTATTTAATATTAAAACAAAACTAAGAGTCACGTCACTGCTTTTATCACGAAGTACATTTTGAATTAAAGTTGATACTTTAATATTGATTAAAACATCTAGTATGCAATATAGAAATATGATTAGAAAAAAATATCCTCGAGGATTTAAATAAGTCATTGTTTATTTTGATATTAAGTTAAATAAAGAATTATTATGATATAGAAACAATTATCATACTACATATATATATATATATATATATATATATATATATATATATATATATATATATATATATATATATATATATATATATATATATATATATTTACTAATGATTTATCAATTGAAAATGTGAGTTGTAAGTTTCAATATATTTTGATTCTTAGGAATTGAAAATGTGCCATGATATCGTCTAGTCTAGTGATCTCGCGACCTCGGCAATCAGAGAACTACAAGGAATAGTATTAATTTCTAAATAAATAGGTAATTAAAGTGACATTCTTTTTTTTAACTACACGCAGAGTGGAGAGAATCTAGTGTCAAAACGGTTCTTTCGCCGGTACTCAATGCCGCTCTTTGTAAGAGATTAAAATTTTTAAAACCGCCATGGTGTTACCTAGAAGACCACAATACGCCAGTGTGGTCACATATTTTATTATTATAGACTTAACTTTTAAACGTTAAAGTTGTGTATGAAGTTTGACACTTTGATTCTTCTGTAAATGTAAATTTTAAGAAAGCTATTTGAGTTGTTTTAATGTTCGTTTGTGTTTTCAAAGGCTCGAGATGAATTTACTATATATTTCTGAAATTTTTGATAGTTTATATAAAAAATACATTTATTTTATTATAATTCTGGTCTAGATCTCCCGCTTTTTGCTCAGTTTACGGAAATAATCAAACCCGCAATCATCGCGTACCCAACTGTACCACGAATGGCGGCAAATGGTAGTTTTTAGTCAGCAGTTAAAACTTTGGTTAACAAAAAGGAACAGTTCTAATTAGTCAGATGTGCAATCACTAAGTTGCAATTCTCGCTTAGTGAGTTACTACGATCTTGGGACTGGTTTAACTGTAATATCATCTACAGCATACTTCTCATTCTTTACAAGCTCTTTGTTTTACCCCTAACATCATAATCCTTTATGTTAAAAATATATAATTTGAAAGATATTTAATATATTACTTTTTTTAAAGATTAAAAGCTACATAGAAAAATAAAAATGATATTACTAGAAATAACTTTGAGTCACATATTTCTTAAATATAAGTACACTTTATTATTTGTGTACTTATGTAAACATATATGGAATATTTTAATTTATTAACAAAAGTTAAGATCATAATTAACATTATTATATAATAACCAAGTCACGTTTTAACTCTGCTTAGAAGTAAATACGCTGCGAAGAACTATTTAAGTGTGGGAGACACTTACGATTTCCGCCTTCTGTCTCCACAGTGATATTATAATCCAGTCTCATTTGTCTCAAGCACTTGTCAACATAATAGAGTCGACGGCTCGTCCACAAGGTACCCACGTGCGACGCGGGCGGGTACTAAGTGTCTAACTGCGCGGTATGGATGCGCAAAGCCCTCGCAAACCCCTTGTTAGTGCTACCTACCGAACCCTTAAACAAAGAACTTTCAATCAATTAAGGTCGAATTCTCGCGTCACGGATGCTAAAAGTCCAGTTGTGATAAATTATAAGTATTAAATAGGCTCTATTTTTCATATATTTGAACTATGTTTACAGTTCTATACAGGCATATGACGCGGTAAAAGAAGAAAAACGCGCAATATGCGCCAAAAGGAGACGGTAATATACAGATTAGCTGCCCGTTGGAGTGAGATGGCTTCAGTCATTTTGTAAGCTGATAACCAGAGGCAGCGAACAGAGCTAGGGGAACCATATTCTGGCGCGGCTCTGCATGAATATAATGAATTAAGATTCATTTGTAAATGCAAGGCTCCGCAAGCTCCGCGCTTGGATCGTTCTTAATACAAAAGCTAAATGCATTAAGTCATTTATGTTACATCATGAGCTTGAGATTAATCAATTACGATATCATTCGCGTTTACTTGGAATGTTAGTATGATGATGTTGTTGAAAATGTATGACTATAGTTCATTCCAATAAGGAGTCATAACTTAAGGATAAAATACCACGATTGATTTACCTAAATGATTATTTTACTTATTTTTAAATTAAATATGTGCATGTATAACAATTATTGCGAAGGAAACTTATTTTGTAAGCAAGCCCATTCAAGGTCTCTATGACCTCCGACGTACTAAGAGGAAACTAGAAAAGTACAAAAGATTGTGGCCATCAATGTCGGGTTAGCTAGCGTACTTAAAGCTGGCTACATTATCCCTATCGATTCAAGGATACGTCTTTACATTAAAATACATGCGCTTCGATATAGAGATCTACAACAGCTTAAAACAAAGCAATCATAAATGAGAGCAAAGCGGAGTTCATTGTGTATGTAGTCGGGTGGCCGACTGCCATTACACACTCATCGAAGGTATAAGTGGTGAGTTTTACCTATACATTGGTGGAAATGCATCCATCATTGGATCCTCACGTATCCACGGCCGCGGCACGCACACACGGCGCCAGCGCGCACACTAGCGCACCACACCTCCTCACGCGAAGGGAAAATCTTCACACACGACACAGATAAACATGTCAACTGCTAGACATTGTTACCCTAAAGTCCTTGCACGTTATTCACCACTAAAACACCATTTTGCACAATTAATCACACAACCAGCTTGAATTAACACAGAAACACACGATAATTTCGCAATATCACTCGCGTTCGAGTCACGAAGACGTCGGTTATGTCGAAAATACGCGTAGATGTTAAAGAGGCGATTCGGCGACTGTTCTCCCCGCCCTGTTCCAGAGGCGAATGGCGTCGCCATATTGAATCTTACTACACGAGTGCACAGTAGAGCATCTAGCGGCGAGAAATGAAACGTAAATGCGACGTGCTTGTGACTCTACATTACAGTAAAATCGTTGTATGGTTGTATATTTACTTTTAGTTAATTATTCTAGTAGTTAACATATATTTTATTTAAAAATATTAATAAATTTTACCAATTTCTTGGTGATTTATATAAATATGTGTAATTTTTTTGAAAAGGTTAAAATTTGTATGACACAATGTATTATCGAAAACCGTCAATAGAGTGCGCTAGTTTAGTGCCCTGTGTTACGGGCAAATAAGGATGTTTATGTTTTTATTTGTATTGTAAAGAGCCCATCAGCATCCATATTATTTACCGTTTACCAAATTAATGTATATTTTTTAATTTTTGGCTTTGTTTCAGGTTATTGAGGTCATCTTGGCACAGTGAGGAATTTGACAATAAATCGCAATAATTATGGGATTGATTCTACTCGTCGGAAACGTTATCTTTTCTCTTCTACAAGGTGGTCATTGAGGCACTCATCGTGTAATATCCTGAATCCGTGCTTATAGCGAAAAGCGAAGTGTTTTGACACAACATTTTCTCTACCTATCTTAATATGGTGAAACAAGTCTTAAACTTATTTTTTTTTAATGCTTACTCCCAATGAACTGTACTCATAGGTAACTGCATCTATGAGTACATTGTATCTGATTAATTATTTATGTTTCAGTATTTATTTATTTCTTGTGAATGCTGGGCCTGTCATGGTGCAGCGGCGGGAGTTTTTGACTGTAAACGACAGGTAGTGGGTTCGGTGCCCACTTGAATATAGGATGAAATATTTATATTTTCATTTCTTCGCTTTGGTAACAAGGAGTTTGATTGAATTCTGACACTCAACACGCAATGCCTCTAATTCAGCGGAAAGTGACGAATGGAACGGAGTGTCTTAACACTAGGTTTCCAAGTTCCCTCTGCTTACCCTGCCATGTGCGGGATACAACGTGAAGTTGAGTTGAGTTAGAATGGAAGAGTCTGGAGGACGCCTGCACCCAAAGAGTGGTTTTCATCCAAGAACAAGGTAACTAAACATACTAACACTAGTATTAAATAAAGTGTTTCACACTAACATTAGTATACGACTATTATTAATTGATATGCATACATTTGGTTGCGAAATAAAGGGCTTAATTGTCATTATTATGATTATATTTGTATCTTTCGGCTGACCAGGCACAGCGAAATTACGTATTTTTCCCGCACATAGGAGAATGGGAAAAGGGGACTTGAGAACTTAATGTTACGAATATAATTATTTAATTTAATAATCTGAAAGATGTGCTGCACATCATTATTCTTTATATATATATATATATATATATATATATATATATATATATATATATATATATATATATATATATATATATATATATATATATATATATATATATATATATATATATATAAATATATATATATATATATATATATATATATATATATATATATATATATATATATATATATATATATATATATATATATATATATATATATATATATATATATATATATATATATATATATATGTACATATATAACGCTGAAGATCTTATACACCGCACTCACTGTAAATAAAATAGTAACCATAAATTGATATGCAGTAGTATGTTCTAATAAAATACAAATAATGCGTTTTATGTTTTTTTTTAATTTTTTCAACGTACTTGACTGGACATACCGCTTGGTGTCTTGAAAAATGTATTAAAAAAAAAAACAAACAAAATATACAACCCTGAACATACAAAGTACATTCAATTATAATGTTGACAAAACCCTTTGCTTAAATTGACCACTAAATTATTAATTAGAAATTTTATTGTTGATGTTGTCTTTACTTTCATATTTGATCCTTTTGCCAATATTATGATTGACAAACCGGTTCTAAAACCAACTGATAGACATAAAACGTTTTATAGAGATACATAACGGTATCATGAACTACTAGCGTATTTGAATAACATTATCATTAGCTCTAACACATAAGGAAGTAGACTATTTGACCCAATCTGTAAGTGGTGATGTATCTAAGTAAAATTCATAATATATACGTTCAATATTTAACTAAGGAAAATTGATTACCACTTTATGGCATAAACAATAAGAAGTTTGTAGAAATATGATAATTTTTTTAATAATTTATTTGACTCTATTTCAACCTAACACTAAGCTTGCCTTTATACGGCAGAGCTTAGGAATATTATAACCGTTATAAATATAAAGCTTCGCAATGAATTTTGCTCTATCCAAAAACATTACTATGTAATTGTTATATTAAATACATGTTGAATATTAATTTACTGAGTTTACTTAAAACTTAAAACTTGTATGTCTGAAAAGTAAATAAGGATTTAATGTATTTATAGTGTACATGGTACAGTTAACGTCGCATTGGCCTAGTTTAAATGTTTCAAACTGACATCTAGATAGCTTTACTTTAGTTTTAATCTCTCATTTAATCTATACAAATCTGTATTTTCGTGAGCTTTAAAATAAATAAACGTAAGGGCTTCACTTATAGAAATGTGCAATTACTTTCCTAATAAATATTATAACCTCTAAAATCTGGCGGTAGATACGCATAAAAACAAATAAAAAAATAATCTCCAAAAGATTTTCTAAAACGAATGAAACTATCTTTAAGCGTTAGCTTACATTCAATGGACTATACACTCTTGGATTTAGAGCACACGTTACTCGATAAATTACTGAAACCATTTACGAAGTGCGGAAGCTCTGACCCGGTCTGTGAACTATGTAGGAAAATAGAATTTTGTTGTTAAGTCTTTGCATTTTTTTTATTTAGCATAGAGTTATTTTGAGTTTCTCGCTGTATTCGTACATAGTAGGATAGTAACAGGGAACTTGGGAACATAGTACTAAAATACTACGTTTCTACTAAGAAACTCTCGCTCCCTACTTTCACCCCCCGTTTTGTGGACGCATTGTGAGTTTAGTGGTTGTACTCAAGAAAGTATTAAAAAAATATATTATTATGACCCTACGCCACGTTTTTCTAACTCAGATATATTTTTTGAAAGTATTAATCAAACAAATTAGCGTTGTGAAAAAAGAAAAGCGTTACGTTTCTACTACTACTTTCTATATATATGATATAAATATTGTATGATCCTTATATAATCAATCTATATATGTAGCTATAATAAAATCAATTAAATAGACGCAAATTGTACTAATATTTTAGAAGGTGAAACCTTCAAAATTTATAAATATAATAAATTGTGGTTGACCGATAGATATAAATTTATGTTTGATTTTTGTGTATAGTTAATATGATCATTGTAGAAAAAACGAGAAGTACAGACTCAGTTCTATAAAAAGCAATACAAATTTCAAATAGGCCCACGCTAAGTACCGGATATATTGTGATTATGCTGCGAATTTTAAACTAAATGCAGAAAAAACTATGCATTAACGCTTGAATTATTTAATTGCGTTGATAAAGAAGCTTTAGTTTACTTAATATCTTTACTTGACTTACTTAATATCTTTACTTGATTTACAGAAAAAAATACTTTGGACAAACAGATGGACAAAAAGTGATGTGTTATGGATGAGATATACACAAAAAATATTATTTTACTTAAAATCCATTGCAATTCCGCCGTGTGATTCCTTCCGGCTCAGAATAGGATCACCCTGGTACTGATGGTGTCGTAAGAGGCAACTAAAATACGTGTGGGAGAGTCACGTTATCAGCAATACACATGGGCAGACGTGGCATGGCACTGGCGATTAATACCAAAAATACAAAAAAAATACACAAAAAATGTATTATTTTTAATAAAAATGATAATGGATGCCTCACATTAATATAGTAATGTATTTACATAACAAAATCAAATCAGTAATTCCAAAAATCAAATCAGTAATTCCAAAGCTAAATACTCATATAATATGCGTATTGACATTTATTATAAAGTTATATTGCCAAGGAGCGTTCAATCACAAACTAGCTCTACCAGACGCAGCGCTAGGAAACTCTAACCCACTTTGTGAAAGACTTTTAATATTGCATTTTATTTGAATCCCTATAACATATAACATTTGTATTTATTTTCATATTGATATTAGATATAATTTTAATATATTAAGTAAGTAGTAAATAATTATAATTCAATAAAGGCGACGCAGAACATTTTTAAGTAGTATTATAATATTTCCTTAATGTAGTTAAAGATATATTTAAACAAACATCGACTGTAGACTTCAATAAAGTTAGTATGTAAAGCATGAATAAAGGAAGTACAATTTGAAACCGCAGAATTTGCGGGTTAGTAAACTAAGTATCTCAGGCACTACTCCTATTTCTTCCTTAAGGTTAATATAAATTTCCACATTTACACACAATATATTTGTTATTGAGAGTAAACTTTTGTAACTTTTGTAAGACATTATAGGTGTGTTATCATTTATTAATATCATATGAAAAACCATATATCATACATATCAGTATGCAACTTATATAAAAGTAATAATAAAATATAAAAGTTATAATTAAAAATATATAAAAGTTTATAATTATGACTGAATTTCTATATTACTTGACATGAATAATATATAGCAGGTCAGGTATTGAAAGCTACGCGTCCTCTTTCAATATAAAAGTAATAATATATTGAAAGAGGAAGCGAAGCTTTGAATATATTACAGTACGCATTACTGTCCATACTCTTGTCTCTATAACATCAAATTTGCCTAAGTATCCTACTGTTGAAACTCAAAATAATATTACTAAAGGCCGAAATACCTTTTAGGTAGAGATTACATAGAGATTTCGCTTTTATACATATAACTCTTTCTTGTATTAAGTACAAATTCATATAAAATCTATTACTTGTGAGACCATGGATGTACCTTAAATCGCTGCAAAATTACAGACATTCAACTTAGTATAAAATAAATATTTGCATACAAATAAAACAAAAACGTAGAGTAAGCTAGCTAGAAGAACTAGCTTACTCTACGTTTTTGTTTTAATTGTATGCAAATAGATTCTAGTTTAAGATATAAAGTTTTTAAATTTTCACTTTCCACCGAATTTAATGCATTGAGTGTTGAGTGGCAGAACTGAACGCCGTACTTTACTTTATTATCACAGTATAGAAATGGAAATATTAAATATATTTTTGCTCGAGTGGGGATCGATCCCATAACTTGTCGCGTCCCGCGTTTGTGCCCCTGTCCCATCTACATAAATAAACAGATCCTTGATATATAAATAAACAGTATATATAGTACAGTTAGTACGAACGTAGCAAAAGCCTTAAAATTTAGGTGTTTGATAGCAATATATACCAGGCGTAATGAAGCTTAGGCTAGATCAGGAAAATACACATTTCGTACTGCCATCAGCACCCTATCAGGTATCAAGTTATATTGTAAGTCAGTTAAACGTTAGTTAACGGAGTAAACTGCTAAAATAAAGCTGGATTATACTAAACTTAAATTTTAAAAAGCGTATAAAAATTTTGAACGAAGCAGGATTTGAACCCGCGCCTCTGGAATACCGTCCAGAGGCGCGGGTTCAAATCCTGCTTCGTTCAAAATTTTTATACGCTTTTTAAATTTAAGTTTAGTATTTTCTGTCCTAAGTGTGGAATAATACTTTAAAACATAGTAAAAATATTAAAGCTGGAATGATTTTCACATGGCTCCGTATAAAAAGTGCACAGGTGAGATAGATATCGTACATTGCATATTAAAAAGTATATATGAAATTGGCATTATATCGTTCTGACCAATATAATAAAAAATCGCCTCTTTGATTAGGAATTCCAAATTCCAACTTATATAGCTATTATACATGTATTTGTATTTCCCTAACTAATACCGCCGTGCCACCAGTACGTCGGTTAGGGTTTGTCTGTATGGCGTTCCAGCATTATTGTTTTGGAAATTTCGACTTGCAAAATAACCACAGACGTCCGGAAGCTCAAGTTGATAATGAAGAAGTCTATTGTGGAAGTGGATAGGTATATCGGAAACCACGTCCGAGCTGTAGGCTGCGGTATAAGTGATAAATCTATTTTAATCTACTTGAAGCAAAGTTGGAAAATTAAGAGATTAAAACGTTTGATAGCGAATTGAGTGAAGCAAGTCTACAAACACTTGTCGACTAAAGCGTTGCATTACTTAACCGATATATTAAAAAAGGGTTTATGACAAGAAGCTTTACATGTTATGAAAAGTGGACAGTCGGAAGGGCTCGTTGAAATAGCTGGACCCTGGCAAGACAACTGACTACTATCCCTGGCGAAAATTGACCACAAAACGTTACTTGTATGCGTTTGGTGGTCGTTCACTACAAGTTCCTCAACTAGGTGAGTATATACGTCCATTGTCAGAAATTTCAAACCAGGAGAGAAAAGCTTACTGCTAAGCAACCGAGGCTAGTAGGTCGCTCTACGCCACTGCTGCTTCACGGTATCGCTAGACCGCAAACAATTGACGGCTACCTGGATAACTATAGTATATGTACTACGATAATTAGAATGTCTTAGACACCGTACTAGTCGGGCTATGCTCAAAGAAGTTACATTTTTTTCTTTCGAAATTTGTATAACAAGGGGAAAAAGTCGATTCCAATGGGGCAATACAAGCCTTCAAAGATGTGCCCGTCCGAAAGGTTTTGTTAGTAAAGGGATCAATGAGCTACCTATGAGATGGCAAAAGTGGATAGATAATAATGGTTTATACTTTGATTTAATAAATATATTATACTAAAAATTATCTAACTTTTTGTTCTTAATATACCAAACGCCAATTTCATACGTAAGGACCTAACAAAATTTTCATCTATTTGAACTCGGTTCCTGTAGGGTTAAATGTGAATATCTTTTAAAAAAAACGTTAATAACAAGGACCAAAGTGATAAAAATTGCTTTTATAAATAACTTGTCGCTACTAACGTTATATTAAAGTATTAGTTAAAGCATTTGCAATTTAAGTAACTCTGCTATATACAATGATATACAATATTATTGTAATTTCAAAGACTTCATTAAAATTATCGCTCCACTTTCCAAACATGATATTAGCTACGCACGAACATATTATAAAATTACTGTATACGGACAATAATCAAACTGTTTACGACTAATGTTATGTAAGTCCTCTTGCACCTTCTAAATTAGACACACTCGCTTCGTTAAGAACCGGTGTTATTCTAAAATGTATATACGACTAGAGTGTAACAGAAACTAGTACTTTTCCAAATAAGCTTTTTGAGGTCATCGTAGCGCAGTTAAATAGCTTCTGACTGTAAACGATCGAAGAGGAATGAGAGGCAATCTGGATACGTGGCACTCCACTACTGTGAGGCTTCGTAGGAATTTCCTTTCACGTGCCACAAATCAATGGAACAGCCTATCCGTTACAGTATTTTCAGGTCAATACGACATGAGTACCTTTAAAAAGGGCGTCCACCTTAAAAGCTGGCAACGCACGGTGTTTACTCACCATCAGGTACATCTACGCTTGTTTAGCACGTCTTTTCCATAAAAAAGTAGTAAATTCGATCCCCGCTCGAGTGGATTGTTTCAAAAGACGGCTTGCCTTGGATTTTAATACGAATTTAAATAGAAATGCGGGATTACCGTAGTAAGGTAAAATCTATTCAAAAGACTTCCCGCCCGCGTTTATAATTTACAAATGCAGTTTAAAGTCTATATTACCACAATAAAAGAACTCATTTTGTGGAGCTATTAACAGTTAGTTGAAGAGAGAACAATATCTACAATTGAAATGAAATAGACAGATTGCCGCTATCAAAAAATCAAGATTACACCATTAAATGACCAGCGACTAAGAATATGATAAAGACAATTTATCAATACCATACATCGGCCTGTAAGGTAATAAAAATATGCAAACCAAACAATTATTCCTTGGTATATTGCGATACAAGCGATGTCAATAATTGATAA
Organism: Eueides isabella; assembly: GCA_019049475.1. Lineage (NCBI taxonomy): Eukaryota > Metazoa > Arthropoda > Insecta > Lepidoptera > Nymphalidae > Eueides > Eueides isabella. The sequence continues at coordinate 8,159,443 of CM032389.1, read as the reverse complement.
TAAAACAATAAATATAATTAGCGAGAACAAACAAAAAAGTAAATGCAAATAAGGAAATTTGAGGAACTTCCACGTTTTAAGGAGTTTATTGTTATATGTAGGGTGTTATAAAAAAGATTACAGTGTATTCACAATAAAAAAAAATTTATCCAGCCATGTAGAGTCTAAGCTGTGCCTTAAACTGGCAAGGCACAAGCGTGTGACTAAGCGCGATAGGTTCAGGATTTGATCCACAGTCGTAGACATAGTAGCTGTAACAAGGCAAAGCGCGGCTTCAAGTTCCGCTACTCAACGGCAGAACTTAGCAGAAAGTGGAGAATGAAAGTTTTAATGGGAATAGAGTGTCTCAACATAGAGTTCTCCATTTCCCCTAGCCTACACTGCCATGTGTGGGCTACAGCGTGAAGCTGAATAAAAACAATCTAAAATTTATTGATCTTCAAAGTTGTTAATTTCACAATCATATATATCAAAATAATCGCTACATCCTGTACACAAGACATCAAGTGTATCTTGCTTGCTTGTTACACCTCATACTACACTGCTGATATCCAAACTATTAGCATAGAGCGACGCGTTCATATAACGGTCACTGTATTGGCATAACGTTACATTCAAAGACATGTATGTATATTAAAGAATGCTAAACAATGTTGACAAATGAAAGTAATATGTGACTAAAAATGTGAAGTGCGAAATTAAGCTAACTTCCAAACATTTATAAGGAAATGTATAAATTGTAAAAAAAATATTGCATTTAAAGATATGTTCTTTTATATTTATCTAGCATTTATTCCGCATTCGTCTGCATTCTGACGATACTTTACAAAGCATCATCAGAAAATAGACGTGCAGCATCTAACTTTTTACGGTTTATATTCCCTCTAATGTAATATATTCATTTCCACGCTCTACAAGGAAAAAAGTATTTTGACACGATGTTGACACTGCCTCCTAGTATATAGCATACTGTACAGAGCGTGACGGTAAAAAAGGCCGGACTGGTCAAAACAGAAAAAAGAAAAAAATGTTGGTATACGTGTATGTAACAACGTTTCACAAAATTCTAATACATTTTTTATTGGGTAAAGATATTAAAAATAATAATATAAACTAAAGTATATATAATAATACATTGTTTATAATAATATTATAAACTTATTGGATAAGGATATAATATTATAACCTTATTCGGTGGTAAATTTATTAAGTAAGGATATTAAAGATATGAGATAAATATTATAAAAGATATAATATTATAAAAATTAGGACAGTTAAAAATTGAATATGTTATTTGGGAAATATAAGGTATATTTCCTACTCTGGATCTTGGCCCAAAAGGCCCTGAAACAGCTAAATGCATTTTATGATTCGAAATAAATGTAATTAAACTGTCTAATACGGTTATGAAAATATACCATTCACTTCAAATCTCTGTTAAGTAATTGTGGTTAGAAAGGAAATAATTAGAATTTCAATATTTACAAATTTATCCTCGAGCAAGGTTAAGCCCGCTATGCCAAGGTTTGTTGAACCACGTTCACGAGTTTGAAATTTAAAAAATATATATTTTTACGGAATTTTATTGAAGGGGTGTTAAATATAACTTATCTTTACTCACACATACAACGTGGCTGAGAGAAAAAACCTAGTGTTCAGTCTCTCCGTTTTCCATTTCTACCCATAACAATTAAATTTTATTATTCCTATAAACAATCAATCCCCGGTGTGCAATTTGCCTCTCAATCTGCATCAAATATTCGATTTTAATATTGTAATAAATTGTACTTTTTAATTATTACTAGACTTTTACTAAACAATGAAATAAATAAATACAAAATAAAAATCCCTTAAGGTAAGAGAGGGAGGGGGAGACCTCGGGTGACCTTCGAAAACACAGTATCGACGATACTGGAGGAAGGTCACGTAAAAAGCATGAGGACCCCCCGGAGGGCATGTATGAAGAGGTTGATGAAAGTGGACGAGGCGAAAGAGGTATGTCGAGACCGTAGCGTTTGGCGCTCCGTTCTCTCTGCCTATCCCGCTAGGGATATAGCGTGAAGCTAAGTTAAGTTAAGTTAAAAATTCCTTTATTGTAATAAAATTACGTCAAACATATTATAAAATCAGTTAATAACTACAATATTTATATTTATAGTACTAAAATAAAAGCTTATGAATTCTCGTATGTAATAATTCTACATTTCATACAAGTTTCTATTTCGACATCATAGTGGAGCTGCTCAAAGTCGTTCCGAATAGCAATTAATCGTGACCCTGCATATAAACAACCTACATGTCTTTCTAATATAAGTAATAGTTGAAATAATTCCGGGCGTGTTAAATTGTACTCTGATTGAGTATAAAACCACGATTCTCATTACAACAATTTTGAGTAGAATTTTTTCATTATTGTGTAAATGCGAAATCATTTAATTTGTCTCTCTTAATTGAACAAGACTCATAGGACCAATTTTCAACAATCATTAAATATATTATTTTAAGTATTTTACTCGAAACAGACTAAATTAATTTTAGATATTTTTTAAAAGTACTTAATAACGCATCTTTGTATTCATTTTATTACCATTCTATTAAGTATTTGCAAACATTTATCTTAGACATAATATTATTATTGAAAGCTTATTAGACTTCACTCTAGAACTGAAACTAAACGTGAAAGTATAACAAAGAATTCATATAAATAATAATTAATAATCTTGACAATAAAGGGTGCGTGAGCCAGCGCTGTCCATTAAATTGTCAGATGATCGAAAACACTGTTCCACATCAATCAGGTACAATTACACTTAATCGACGACCAAAAAAAGGCTCATAAATCATACTAATGATGATTTTAGAAATTATATGAAAAGCGTATCGACTTTTACTTACAATATCCACTTAGCTATAAATAAAATTAATGTGTTTTATTTTAAGAATGTCTTTTATTAATGATAAATTAAAATAAATATATATATATATATATATATATATATATATATATATATATATATATATATATATATATATATATATATATATATATATATATATATATATATATATATATATATATATATATATATATATATATATATATATATATATATATATATATATATATATATATATATATATATATATTTTAAGTGTGGCGATATTTTTTAACAGTCGATTCATGTAATATTCTCTCAAAATTTTCAGTACTAATTGAGATTTGTAGGTTTCTTTCTACATTTCCTTTTTAAGTTTCTACATTTCCAGGGAAACTCATTGGATTTTTTCGTTACTTTATAGAAGCAAACTAAGATATGCAAAATATACTGACTATCGAAAGACTAATCAGGTTTTGCAGGCATGGCAGGGTATGCAGAGGGAACCTGGAAAACTTGTGCTAAGGCACTCCGTTCTGATCCCCACTTTCGGCTGAATTTGCGGCATTGCGGTATTCCAAATTCAAATATATATACGACATCATCTAATTTATTAAGGATATCAAGTAACATAATTCTGCAATTCAGCTGATGAAACTCTGTATCCCGTAATGTGAATAAAATAAACATTGTCAAGAAAACCGACCCACTACTAAATGATTGTTTAAATAGATAGTTTTGTTAAATTCTATAAATATTTATTACACATTTATCATTACAAATTATGTTTTACAGGTTTTTAATAATTATTATCAAATATCGTTAAAAAAATATTTTATACGTCTCTCCTACTTTGGTGGTATATTTTCAAGTGTTGAAAAGTACATTGAATAGTCAGTTCAGTGTATAAAAAACTTTACTGGCCATTTTACATCCAAAAATAATAAAAATAATATGAAAAGAATATAACACTTTGAGGTTATCATAAAAATGCAACAGTTGACATCAATTTCTGTACTATTTTTTTTTTAGGATTACATTACATGTTTTATTAAATTTGACCTAATTTGACTGTATAACTACGCTGTATAAGTTTATATTTACATCTAAACAAAACCTTCTATTAGTAGATATCGTCATTCAGTCACGCCGGTCGTTGACACGTGTCATGCTTTTACACTTCCTAAAGGCGTGACTGATTCGTAGGAACTAAGTTATGTATTGCTTTCTATCGTATAGTTAAGTAGGATTTAAACTTGTATCTGATTTGAAGCAAGGAAAACTGTATGTCTTCCTTAATAAATAAATAAATAAATAAATAAATAAAGCCTTTTTATTAGGAATAAATATTTGTATTAAATAAGAATTTTGAATATATCACTAATAAAAATGTAGAGAACAGATATCCTCTGCCTATCCGATTATACAATGTGTAAGCTACTTATAGATTTAAATATTTCAACGTACCTAAGCATGTGAAATTTACGAAAAAAAAAAAATTATTACTTTTTTCATAAACTTATACTAAAATTATTTTTTAAAATTGTATGTATATATTATATATGTATAGCTATATCATTATATAATATAATATTAAACTACTATCACTAAACTGTCATCATTTAGTAATAGTTAAATACCTTTCTATTTTTGTATGTGAAATACTATCAATCACCATTATACAAATCAATATTATAATCGTTCCTTTGAATGCCACGTACAATTTGTTCCTGTTTTACCGTATTCTATGACTTACCTGTTTCATTTTCTTCATTAATTAGAAATTAGTTCCTGATTCCAATAGAACGATACTTTTAACTATTTTTTTATTTCATTATTTTACTTATATATATTTTTTTAAATATATACGTGACACAAATTTATGCATATACCAATATGACAAAAAATATTACGAAGTAAGAATACCATTAACATTTATATCAAGTCGTTTAAGAATTCGCGAAAATAACAAAGTACCAAATATAGCAGCTGCAAATTAAAGAACTGTAATATTTTTTTTCTGTTTATAGTGTAATCGAAACCTGTTTATGGAGAAAAATAAAGCTGAGGTTGCAGCGCGGCATTCCTGACAAGGTAGTCGATGTACATTGCTTCGCCGGCCTAAGATATTGGCCGCGCGATCGCCAGTTCCAAAGTAGAGTTGGATTCGTTAAGACGCTAAGGCGCGTGCGGTGTCAGTTTCAACGAAAACTAAAAAACTGACTTTTTTAAACTGTATTACTTTAACAAAAAGTGGCCAGTGTTATAACTTTTTTTAAAGAAAGCAGTGTGCGCACGTGTGTGGATTGGATTCTTGGACGCCGGTCAGATTGTTGATTAAGGTATATTATGGAAGATTAGTAATTGAATTCTAACGGCTGAGTCCTATTGATTTCGATCATGTCGGTAATTAAAACTCTATTAATATGGATATCGAGTTTGATGCATTGCGCTAATAATACTATTATTAGTCAGGTTTATTAATTAGGAATTTTGTCTAATCTATATTTACACTTTTACGAAAACTTATTTACAATTTAAACAACATTAATAGATTTTATAAACTTTATTTTGAGTAAAAATACTGCAGAAAATTTTGTAATTATTAAACATGTATATCAATGGTCAAAAGGACAATATAAAATTAAAGTAAAATTTTCTAAAGAAAATTGGCGTTAAAACAAAATGAAAAATCCTTTACAATTCTGTGTATTTCACAGGTGTGAAATTGACATATAAATATTTAACTTTGTTAGTCAATCCTGAAGCAGATGCGTTTCCACATCTGGCTTTTAGTTAATCACGATGGTATTTATTTATGTTGATTATCTCCATATGTTGTGCAAATATTGTATTTCTTATTTAAATTTTGATTTCAGAATAAGAAGTGTTGGATTATACATTATTATTCGCTAATATTAGTTCCTTATGTAATTTTATAAGCACTTAATTTTGCTTGGTGAAATTTAAAATAACTAAGCGTCGACGTACGTACAAATTTTTATTCGTCTCGATGTCTTCATACTTTAATTTGTATGAAGAAATAATAATATGTCTTAACACTAGGCTTTGCGGGAAAAAGCGTGAAGAATATAACTATTTTAAAGTCCATTATCTTACTACTTGCTCTATCTGGTTTAAACAGTTTTGTGGCTTTCCTTAGTACATTTCTATATACTACTACCATAACTTATTTCATATACGAAGCTAGCTAATTTATATTTAAAGTGATACTTATTTTAGTATCATATTACGTTTCTTTAGTATTTTGGTTACGTGATGAAAAAATATCACTGAAAACAACCGTACACTGCAATAGTTCTTATTTTTTCGGGTTCCAACAACATTGTTTTGTTTTTAAACAAAAAAATAGTTAATATAAAAATATATCTCCCATTTTAGTAGCAAGCCAACGGTATGTTGGTATTGACATAATTTTTTTTTGTTTAATTATATAAGCCTTCACGCTATATACTGCAAATAGCAACTGGTAAGCAGAGGAAGCCTAGTCCATAAATACACTCCGTTCTCCACTTTCTGCCTAATTATAAAGACATTGCGTGTCGATTGGCGGAACGATATGTTTAACGACAGATTTTTAATACACTTTTTTTACATTTGTTGTTTAAAAAATTCGACGTAAAAAGTTTACATAGTATACGTACTTCACATTTACGTTGTATCCCACATATGGCAAGATAGGCTGAGGGAACTGGGGAATCTAGTGTTAAGACACTCCGTTCCGTTTTTGTTACATAAAAAGCTAAACGATAACGATTTTGTAAATTAATTTTTGCCTTAAATTAATCCAAAAGTTCTGTTGTCTTGGAATTGTGCATAAAAATTTATGACATAAGTAATACTCGATGTATATTAAATTTACTTTCAGCAAAGCGACATGAGAATCTTATCTTATTCATCTGAATTACGAGTTATGTCTCTTGAAACAAAGTAGGTGGTTTTTCACTGACATTCCTAAGAGAGATTTGTATGGGTATTAAATATGTTTACAGAAACGATTTCACGCTTGCCCAGGCGCCGGCCGGCTTAGATGTATTCTTCACATACGAAATATATATTATAACTACTTTAATACACCTAAATATTGATTAAATAAAAGTAAAATAATTTGATAAAACTGACAAACAAATTGTGTGTTAGTTTGTTTTAATCAATATATATTATTTTTAGCTTAGACAAATAATGCTTTTGCAATAATCAAATAATTTTATTTATGTATTTATTTAAAAAAAGTAAAATATTCTTAAAACTTCTCCCTCATATGGTAGTTCTTGTTCTTCTTCTTTCTCATTTTTTCACTTCCAACTGCCTATATTCTCCTCATTGGACTACCTATCAATACGGCTCTGATCCTACTCATTTGTTGACTCATGCTCTCTCATTGATGCTCTTTTGATAAGATCATCGATCCATCTTGTTGACTGTTGTCATACATTTTGTTTCTACCCACCTAGGTCTATAGTGTAAAATGTGTGGCTCCATCGTTCATCACACTGTGTCTTACGCTACGAATAATGACTACGGCTACTGCGGCTTATGCCTATTGCCAATTACACTGTACTTACCAAATCGAAATGGTATTTATACCTATAAATATTGTACTTGTATACACCAATACAATTTAATTTAAATATTTCAATTACTGTTCGAATCATGAATATATTGAAACTCATATTGAAATATAGCTGAAACAAATAAATTGCTGCAGGAAGTGATAACAATGGACATTGTGAATGTCCCTGTAAAATAGGTGGATGTTACGTGACAAATGTTGCTAACAAAAGAACGCAGCTGGAGTCGTACACTCCTATCTATCGAATTGAAAATAAATGCTCATAATTTGCCAAACATCTATACAAAAATAGAAATATAATATAAATGACACATAATAAATATAATCAATATGAAATTTATTATATATCACACTGAGATAAAAAAGGACAAATCATTTATTATAAATTTTGACATTAGTGACTTTTTTTTTAGCTTTTGTCTAAATTTTCCTGATGGGACATGTACGAGTACATTAACACATTATACAGAAATAATATATTAAAAAAAACATTACTATAATTTTACTACGAAAACTATCGATTCCAGGTAAAATATTCCATTCGTTAATATATATAGAAGTATGATTAGTAAAGAAAGACGAAATGGATGTGGAAAGGCGTATTGGCGCCGGTAATAGAGTTAACGGTGTCTTAGCTGATTCGATGAGACGACGAAATGCACTACAGCTGCACTATTGATCGTATAAAATATAGTGTCGGTACCGACATATACGGGACAGAAACTTGGGTATTACAGAAGAAGAATGAAAGAACGATGTATACTGTGGAGATTCAATATTTTTTTAGGATATTATATAATAGAATCCATAATGAAAATATACAGATAATGGCAGATACTAGCTACGATGTCACGGTGATATTGAAGAAGAACGTTCTTAGATGGTGTAGGCACACCCAGCAAATCTGTCCCGAAACAATGTCAAAAAAAGATTTATCAAAGAAGAAAGAGCAGTAGGCGTAGTAGAGGGAGACCTCGATTGACCTTCGAAAGTATTGATAAAACTGGAGAAAAGTTACGTAAAAAACATGTGTATGAAGAGGTTGATTCCAGTAGATGAGGCGAAAGAGGTGTGCAGAGAGTTGAGGGAGGCATAAAATTTGTTTATTCGTTTTTGCTATACTACTAGGGATAAAGCAATAAAAAATTATCATTCTCACAGAAATTTTGTAAGATGATCTTTCGATCGAGCTAATTTTGTTGAAAACTATACGTAATGAGCCTTAGCGTAATGTAGCATAAACTGTAAATATAACTGTAACAGATTATGTATGGCGATCTTAATCATTCCTATTATTATGGAAAGTTAGTTGTGCGATTAGCAACTTCATTCAACTCTCTTAACACTGATTATAAAGTACGCCGACGTCTTTTGACATAAGTACGTACAATGTACGTATCTACGCAATATGCGTTAGGTAATTACTTAATTTGTAACCTGTCATGGCGCAGAGGCATAAGCGTGTGACTATAGCCGATAGGTTGTGGGTTCGATCCTCAATAGGAGGAGGAGGATTTAATGTTTTTTTTTTTTTTTGTTTTGGTGCAAGGCTTACCGCGGCGTTGAGTTCCGCATCTCACACGCATTGCCTCAAATTCGACGGAAATTGGCAAAAGGAATAAAGTGTCTTAACACTAGGTTCCCAAGTTCCCTCTGCCTATCCTGCCATGTGCGGAATACAGCGTGAACTTAAGAGAGAGATAGTTACCTAATTTGATACGGTGTTATTTAATAATATATAACTTGAAGGAATGAAAGAGAAACCATTTGTTTTATAGTACGAGTATGTACAACTTAAAGTCTCTTTATTATTAATATTTCCATGAAATCGTATTGACAAAAGCTTTAATAAAATAATATTTTTGACACTATCAATAATAGTAATTTCGTAACTGTACATAGTTTATAAATTATTTTTATTAGTAAATTATATACGTAAATATAATTATTTGAATGCTACTAAAATACAGCAGAAACTTCCTCCGTTTAATAGATTTTTATTATTTATTTAAATATAGTTGCCAGTTTGTTGTTTCTAGATACGCGTAGAACGGTTTCCAATTAAGTTATGCGGAACGAATGCACACAACGATGACTATCACGGAATGGATATCACATGGCTTGTTGGCTTAAGATATTACAAGCATATTGTGAAAACGGATCAATCTGAAACGTAATAACAGTTAAAATACTATTTCACGTCTTGCACTAAACTTGATATTTTTTATTGATGCAAGGTCGTGATTTTTAAATTATGGTAAAGTTAATATTGAGTTCCGGTTCTCAAACACGCAATGCATCAAATTCGACGGGAAGTGGAGAACGGAAAGGTGTGTCTTAACACTAGATTCCCAAGTTCCCTCTGTTCATGTTCATTCGATCCTGTCATGTGCGTGATACAGAGTGATGCTTAGAGATGATATTAATCTAATTAATATTATTATTTAGACATATCTAAATAAAATCAGCTCATTTTATATTACAACAATTCCATATTGTTTGCAATATTGTACGTAACAATTGCTGAAAAACTACAAAATAAGCTAAAGTGCATAAAACATTTTATTCAAAAACAGTATTTCGTTATGCTTCTAACAATACAAATTAAATATTTATTAAAACTAAAGTAAGTAGGCCATTGACGCTTTCATAGCACATTTGGTAGTATGGAGCCTGCCACCTACTTGGAGTCGTGGGTTCAAGTTCCACATAAGGGGACGTCCATTAATCACGTGATGTATTTGTAGCATTTTAAACGCTCCTCCGCCCTTGGTGATACGTGGTGAGGGTTAATCTTATTACTCACTCTCACTCAGCTTCACGCTTATTACTTTCTGGTATAAAGGAATATAAATTAGAAGAGTAAAAATATAATAAATATATCGATTTCATTTAGAATTTAGTGTTAAGACACTCCTTTTCGTAGTATTGCGTGTTGAGTGGGGGGCCCAACGCCGTGCTTTGCCTTGCTACCAAAGCAAAGAAATGAAAAGATTAAATATTTAATTTAATAATATTAAATACATCATATATTCGAGCGAAGATCGAACCGACAACTTCTCGCTCGCCTGCCCCTGCACCAGGAAAGGCCCAAGAAAATGTATCGAACTGTAATAAAACCCAAAACCTAAGGTATGCGATACACATTACAATTTATTTTTATTACTAATGCTATTTCGAAAGTTTAAGCAAAAAATCTATGGTATATTAATTTGCAAGTGAGATAAAAGTATGTCAGAGACACCGTTAGAGTCTTGTATCTACCCAAGTGAACCTTCATAGAAACTTGATATTACAGCTTAAACCAAAGTGATAAATAATTAATCTACTCTGTCAAGATCCGTTGAAACACTTAAGACGTGCTATGAGCTTACTCAAAAAACTGTTAACTCCATTAAAGTTTTCTTTTTTGTATGTTTTTTGAGGCTATTGTATCGCAGCTAAAGTGTTTGACTGTAAGTGCAACGATTATGGGTGCAGTTCTCGCTCGAGGGAAGAGATTAATTTTATTTTCTCGATCTAATAGCAAATTAAACCACGGCGTTAAGTCTCTCCATCCAATTTGCATTTCTCTTATTATCGTAAAATAGAGCTCCAAGTGAAAACCACCCTAAGAAAACAAACTATAAATTTCTAAGTTTTAGTTATAATAAATATCTGAAATGATATTTTACGTATATGTTTAAAATTTCTTCAACATTTAGATGAATAAAAAATTAAATAGCCGATTTAATTACATTAAGTTATTTTTATTCAATCATTTTATCTTGCTCAACACTTTTTATATAAATTATAAAAATAGATTATATACTTTATTACAGGCACGCAGTAATACTTATAAATAAAGGATTGTGTAGGTACTTTATTTATGTACATAACATAAATAAAGTACTAAAACAGTTAACGTTCAGAATATTTATATTTCCATTCCGCACACGAAGGTATCTGTAAATTAACAGTTCAAATCTTTAACCTCAATTACTCAATTGTTAAATTACTATTGAGCGTTTAAGAAAAAAAACGAAGCGAAAGAACGTCTTATGACTTGATTTGTTTACAGACAAAAGCTTTCTTTTTGTCTATAACTTTCAGGTTTTATATTATCCAAAGGTAACTGATTCCATGGTTTATTTAGAGAAACATAAGTGATACATTTTTTTTGTCAGTTTTAGTAAAAAAAATGTAGTTAATACTGAGTAGTAAGAGATGTGAGCTGTGGATAAATGTTGGAGGAAAAGAACATATGCATTAAAGATCTTTAGATGAGAGGGAATTTATTAAATTATCAATAAAGCTCAAACCAACAATTATTAAACATAAATAAACAAACAAATCTGAAGGATAAGGTTAAAATACTTACCGCCAAAACGGAAACAATTTTCAAAGAAAATGTTCCACCTTTTCCAGCTAATCGAACCACTGCTAACAAGAATTACATTTACATTTGAAGAGGGCCTTTTCAAGAATACAAACAATAAATATCATTATTTTTAGCCTAAACAAATTGTGTATTCACTAACAAAAAGAAGTAATGAACTAAATTTATTACCTAATATATTTAAAAGAGCACATTTGGGAGGAACAGTGAGAACCTAGTCAAAACACTTTCACCGCTTCTTAGCCTTGCTTGTCGATGTGCGAAATTAACCGCCATAATTTATTACTACAGTAGGACAGCAACAAAAATACCAGGGCAGGATCAAACCCATGACACAGTATAAGTCAATTGTAAACAGCCTTCGCATTCGAGACTTCGCTCATTTTAACATCACATTTATTATTGACTAATTTACATTAAAAACTGAAGTTACAGCTAATTTTATAAAATAGTAATTATACACCAATTCAGTCGAACAAGGAACTTTATAAAGATATAACTTTTTCTATTTATCAACCGATTGAAATCTGTTATAGATTCTAAATGATAACGTAAGTTTGCCAAAATAACACTGAAAATTGTATTTAAATCGTTTTCGAAATAAGCGTTTAGTGTTTCGTGCAGAATAACTGTTCTGACAAAATATTTAATGTATTATACAGATATGTATCCTCTGATAAATGCGGTAATTTGTAAAATAATTCTTCAAAGCTTATGTTTTAGGAGATTTTAGCGTAGGTAATTACATAAGTTGGCTACATCTCACATTTATAAGTCCGTTACTGTTTATGTATTGCATAAGATTCTTCCGCTTCCCTCTTTCATTGTGTATTATAGAATTTCGTTATATCATCGAATTGGTAAAATTAGTGCATTAAGTAGATGTTATCAATTTTGTGTTCATTGTTTGTATTTCACACTCAAAGTAAGTAAAAAACTAAACATGAGTTGGATGGTAATGGTAATAACTTATTACTAACATTACAAAGTTACTGGTGTTAACATTTATTTTCTACACATTCAATGGCAAAATGAAAAATATATATATCCTTCAAATCCTAAAGATCTAATTGAAAAAATTCAAGTCGTTGTCATCTACAGATCACGTAATAAGGTTGAACGTACGGATATCTCACAACTGAGATACAAGAAATAACGTCTTACAATATTTTAACTTTATTTTAGCCTCGATAAAATCACGAAATAATTATAATCTCACTCACTCACTCAGTTTTACGCTGTTTCCCTCACTAGGCAGGGTAGGCAGAGGGAACCCGGGAACCTAGTGTAAAGACACTCCGTTCCACTTCCGTTCCCTACTTTCCGCCGAATTTGAGGCATTGCGTGTTGAGTGGCGGAACTCAACGCCGCGCTTTGCATTATAACCAGAGCGAAGAAATGAAACATTAAATATTTAAATTGAAAATATTAAATATCTCATTTCCTCAACTAGGGATCGAACCCAGCACCTGTCGGTTACAGTCACACTCTTGTGCCGCTGCGCCACGACAGGCCTCACAGGCCTAATTATAATTGTTTTTTTATTAATACTTACACGTTGTATATTCTAAAGAAACAACCACATATTAATAGTAATATTTTTAAAAAATACAAATCAACTTTAAACAGTACAATAAACCAGGCCGTAGAAATATCTAAATTAAAACCATATAGAGCACTATGAAAGAACAAAAACGAACGAATGACCCCAATAGATTGTAGGGTAGCATATCTTGGTAGAACGTCTTTATTGGAAAAGCAAAACCCATTTTGTAATAGCATTTAGCATCTAAAGTGCTAGGTTTATGTGGAACGAAACTACTTTACAAGTAATGTAGAAACATGTCGCTAACGGTCTGGTAATGTAAATGCGTTCATACAGTGTACTTATTCTATTTTTTATCTACTTCGTTACAAACATATCCTTTAAAAGTTTTAACTAAGCTTTTAACATTTTATATATTGATTAATTTTTAAAAGCTTTCAGACTTTAACTACATTTCACTAAGAATATATATATATATATATATATATATATATATATATATATATATATATATATATATATATATATATATATATATATATATATATATATATATATATATATATATATATATATATATATATATATATATATATATATATATATATATATATATATATAATATATATATATATATATATATATATATATATATATATATATATATATATATATATATATATATATATATATATATATATATATATATATATATATATATATATATATATATATATATATATATATATATATATATATATATATATATATATATATATGTAAAGAAATAATACTTCTTTAATTTTCTTTATTTATTTTTAATTTTACATTGCCGGTGACATTTTGACAAGTGCTAGACAGAGCCTATGGACGGTTGAGAGATTATGTTGGATATTGCATTGAAAAATAGTTACATTGTAATAGATTTATTAATTTATAGATAAATAAGAAGAATTGGTGTAAGAATAGACTTTAATTGTCGTTTCTTTGTTTTCAGAAGCAACACATGAGTTTATTTTTATCCTAAAATTGAAAAATAAATGTTATAAAACGACAATTTTGTTTGTTAAAATACCAAGAAGGCAGAAACAATGGAACAGCTACGTTTCGAATTTGCCATATTACCGACGAGTGACGGGAAATCAAACATTTATAGTGTAACGTCAATAACAACAAAGGAAGAAAAAGTGTTTGCTATACCAGAAGAACTACAATCTGCTGGCCTTCATAAGGAATTGATAAAGACCGCTGCATATAATAAAGTAAAAAATAGTTTAAAGAAAAGATACCAGACACGAAAAATTTGGATTAAAATGACAGATGAACTGAGTGAAATCTACGTAGATGACGATGGTAATTTACAATTCGGAGAGCAATATCTTGAAGAAATTGAACAAAAAGTAGCACCTGGAGGACAAGTAGCTAATACAGAGACATTGGAAAAAATATTTCGAAACTAATTGAAAGTACACAAGAAATAAAAAAACAAAATTTAAAATATATTGCAGAGAAGTTTGTGATCGAGAAATTTACAAGTAAAAGCCCAAACGCAAGCCAATGGATTGAAACGTTTGAAAAGGAGTGTTCTCGTTTCGACATTACGGAAGATGGGAAAAAAATTGAGATCCTCCGACTATTCATGGACAAAAGCTGTGTTGACTGGTACAGTTCAATGATTATCAAACTGACGCTAAACTCAGAATGGACAGAGTGGAAGGGAAAGTTTTGTGACACATTTGTCAACCAAGGCTGGAATCAAGTGAATTATGCACTGTCATTTAAACATCGGGAAGGTTCATTAGTGGACTATGCCATAAAAAAGAGAAACTTTTATTGGATATGAGGAGAACAATAGACACAGGTACACTAGTGGATCTTATTGCGGCAGGTTTACCAGCGTCTGTACTAGACAAGATAAGCAGAGAAGAGATGAAAGATACAGTTGATTTATTCAATGAGGTCAGAAAGTATGAACATTTGGTAAAAAAATATAAAAATGTGCCCTTCAGAAAATATGAATATCATAAGATAAATACCAGAATCGAAGATCGCAATCCATGCAAAACTTGTGAAAAATTGAATAAAGGCGTTCGCTATCATCCGGAATCTGCATGCTGGTTTAAGCTTAAAGAGGATGACGGGTTGAATAGAAAATTTATCAGACATGTAAATATTCAGTGATTGAGACAGAGTTAAATGAAACGGAGCAAAAAAACTAATAGTGACACCATTAATTAAGATCAAACTACTATTAAATAATGAAATGGAAATCGATGGAGTATATGATTCAGGTTCTAATGTTTCTCTCATCAATTCCAAATTATTAAAAATAAGATCAAAAAGAAATAGTCAAAACGAAGAGAATTTAGTAACAATTAATGGTGTCAAAAAGACAAGTGGTTCGACAAACCTAAAAATAAAAATTTTTGATATAGAAGAAAATGTAGATGTATATATCATTGATAAGTCAAATTTCAGATATGATTTCCTAATAGGATTGGACATGATAAAGAAATACAAACTTGTACAAAATGAGGACTTAAAAATAAGTCAAAAACAATACTTATTAAAAAACAATATAAAGGAAAAAGAAGAAGAGATAAATGAAGAAAAAAGTGAGGATAACAGATTAGAAAAAGTATACGAAATCAATTTTAATGAACATATTAAGGAAGAAGACTTTAAAATAAAAATTGACCACTTAGATGAAAATAAAAGGAACGAAATTAATAAACTTATACAACAATATAAATCAGTTTTTGCCAAAGACAAGTATGATGTAGGAACAGTTAAGGGATATGAAGCAAGAATAGATTTATTGATGGATAAATACTGTAGCAAAAGGCCATACAGATGCACAATAGAAGACAAAAAAGAGATTGCGGAACAAATAGCAAAATTATTGGATAATGAGCTTATAGAAGAGTCTTACAGTCCATTTGCAGCACCAGTAACTCTAGCATTTAAAAAGGAGGATAATAAAAAATCAAGACTATGTATAGACTTCAGAGATTTAAATAAAATAGTAGTACCACAGGCACAACCCTTTCCATTAATTGAAGACCTGATGATAAAAACAAGAAATTGTAATTTTTTCACAAGCCTAGACATAAATTCCGCATTTTGGTCTATACCACTACGAATAGAAGATAGGAAAAAGACAGGCTTCGTCACACAAGAAGGACACTTCAGTGGACTTGCCTACCATTTGGGCTGAAGACTTCGCCAGCGATATTTCAAAGGATATTGAGTAATATACTTAGAAAATATAAACTTACCGATTTTTCCGTAAATTATATAGATGACATTTTAATATTTTCCAAATCTTTTGATGAACACATAAGTCACTTAAAACAGTTACTAAAAGCAATTCTTACAGAAGGATTTCGATTAAAATTTATAAAATGTACGTTTGCATCAGCGTCTGTCAAATATCTAGGACATATTATACAGAACAATTCTATCAAACCAGTGAAGGACAACCTAATTTCAATAAGGAATTTCCCAGTACCAAAGACACAGAAGAATGTTCGACAGTTTTTGGGTAAAATCAATTTTTACCATGAATATATACCAAGAAGCGCAATAATACTAGACCCACTTCATAATTTATTAAGAAAAGGGCAGAAATTTTATTGGTCAGAGAAATGTCAAATAGCATTTGACAAAATTAAGAGCCTGCTATGTTCACAACCGATACTAGAAATTTTTGACAAAGATTTATCAATAAACATCTATACCGATGGATCGTTGGAAGGCGTTGGAGCAATTTTGAAGCAGGTCCAACCAGATGGTAGAGAAAAACCAGTTGCCTACTTTTCAAAGAAACTAAATGGAGCGCAAAAGAAAAAAAAAGCTGTGTATATTGAATGTTTGGCTATCAAAGAAGCTCTGAGATATTGGCAGTACTGGTTGATTGGTAAATCATTTACAGTTTACTCAGACCACAAACCACTGGAGAATATGAACCTAAAAGCAAGGACGGATGAAGAGTTAGGTGATTTGACTTATTACCTTTCACAATATGACTTTAAAATCAAATATTCTCCAGGTAAGGAAAATGTAGAAGCAGACAGTTTGAGTCGAAATCCTGTATTAGAACCAGAGGAAAATAAAGAAGAACAACTGAAAATAGTGAACTTAATTACATTGGAAGATATTATAATGGATCAGAATAAAAATAAAGAAATACAAAGCAACAAAGACAAAATAATACAAAAACGTAATGTATATTATAAAAAAATAAGGAACAAAGAAAAAATAATACTAACAGAAAGATTCAGTATCAAACTTATACAACAAGTACATAAAGACCTGTGTCATATTGGAGTTGGACAAATGCTAAAGAGTATTAGTTCTCTGTATGTAACAAAAAATTTAACAAAGAATATAAAGATGTTTGTAGAAACTGTGAGGTCTGCATAAAAAATAAAACAAGAGGACAACACAAATATGGATTAATGTCACACTTAGGACCGGCGAAAAGACCTTTTGAAATAGTGTCAATAGACACAATTGGAGGTTTTGGTGGATCAAGATCAACAAAGAAATATCTACATCTTTTAGTCGATCATTTCACTAGATACGCATTTATTATTACATCTAAAACCCAGAGTGCACATGATTATATAAAGCTAGTAAACAAGGTTACCGAACCAGATGAGATTGGAATACTTCTCACCGACCAGTACCCTGGTATAAACTCCACAGAATTTAAGAAATTTCTTAGAAACAAACAAATAACAATAATATTTACAGCAGTTAATGCACCTTTTTCTAACGGTCTAAATGAAAGGTTAAATCAAACACTAGTAAACAAAATAAGATGCAAAATTAATGAAGGTGAACAAAAAAGAGCATGGACAACAATAGCACATGAATGTGTAGAGATATACAATCAGACCAATCATTCGATAACTGCCTTCTCACCAGCCTACTTGTTATATGGAACAGATGTTACAGTCCTACCAAAGGAACTACGTCAAGAACGTGAAAAAAGTGTCTGGATGAGAGATAAAGAAACAGCGCTTAATAACACTTTGAAATCACATGACTATAACAAAATGCGTTATGATAGAAATAGAAAAGATAAAGAATTTAATGAAGGAGATATGGTTTATGTAGAAAACGGGAATAAACTAAATAGAAAGAAACTAGATCAACTAAGAATGGGACCATATAAAATAATAAAAAAAAAGAACAAATACGATTTACGAGATTGATACAGGACATAAAAAAACGGAGTCAAATCTATTTCATGTTTCAAAATTTATTCCAGTACAGATAAAAGAAGAGGAAGATACAGGTAATGAAAACATAGGAAACCACATGGCAGAGACCTAGAGAAAATCCACGGGTAAATTTTCTTCCCCACGGGGGGGAGATGTAAAGAAATAATACTTCTTTAATTTTCTTTATTTATTTTTAATTTTACATTGCCGGTGACATTTTGACAAGTGCTAGACAGAGCCTATGGACGGTTGAGAGATTATGTTGGATATTGCATTGAAAAATAGTTACATTGTAATAGATTTATTAATTTATAGATAAATAAGAAGAATTGGTGTAAGAATAGACTTTAATTGTCGTTTCTTTGTTTTCAGAAGCAACACATGAGTTTATTTTTATCCTAAAATTGAAAAATAAATGTTGTATATATATATATATATATATATATATATATATATATATATATATATATATATATATATATATACCTATATATTATGATTGTTATTATAAAAAAAAATTCTGTGAAGCAAATAAATTGTCGATTTAAAAATATTTGGGGCCAAATTTAAAAAAGCAATTTTAATTTGATAGTGTAGAAAATAACATTATCATGAAACCTATTTACTTTTTTAGTATTTTAAATGTAAAAGTACATTAAAAATTAATATAAACGAGATAAACGAGATAAAGTCTTATTACGACAGTACAAATATTATTCAAATGTTGTAGTTACAACCAAGCTGGAATCAAAACTATATAATCAAATGACAGATGAAGAGTCAGCAGAGTGGAACAGCTTGTCGCATAAAATACTACAAAATAAAACAGAACGTCTTAAGCAATATTCAATTTGTCGCGAAAGTGGCTTGCGTAGTGGTAGGAATAACGTATTCACCGAGTAAAATATTTAGCGAACTTACAGAACATTTTTCTTATATAATTTCCTTATATAACATAATATACTTTTATTTTACTTACATTGTTGATTCCATACGTTAAATTTTATTCGGGTGATTATAATATAAAAAATAAAATTTCTATTTTATTAAAAAAAAAAACAATTAATTTTAATGAAATGTATGAATTATATTTATTTATATCCCTAATTAAATTAATTAAAAATTTTACTTACAACTACACTAACAAATTAATATTTAAGTTTTTAAAATGTCAATGTAATTAACCAATGAAATGAAATTAACAAATATATATTTTCATAAAATTAAGACAAAAAATCACTATTATTTATAAAATGATATACACACATTATTATATTATGTATAGCCAGAACCAGTTTTCTTAGAATGTTAAGTGAATAAACCATCAGTCACTGGCGTGTGAAACATCTATAAAGATGTAGCGATAAACACAATATCAAGGCCGGGTATCTTTCATGATGCTACTTGCTACGCATTGAGATGGATTCATGCAGTTTTTGCTAGTTATCTTTAGCACGCGTGTTAAAATAACTTACGAATTAAATTATATTAAGTAGTTTGTTAATTTTTAAACGGTCTAGATTTTTATGTAAATGAACAAATAATAAAATTGTGCAGGATTCAGCGGGAAGTTAGCAACGGAACGGAGTGTCTTAACACTAGGTTCCCTCTGCCAATACCCTTATTTCCTATATCTACCCTGTCATGTGCGGAATACAGCGTGAAGCTGTCTGATTAATATAAAAAAAATTTTTCTTGACACAGTATTTCAAGGTAGTTTTAGCAAAACTACAAATACTTTTTTTTTTCTTTCATTTAGTTTAATACGTCATAACGCTCAGCTAGCCATGAAAAGGTTGTCCCTATGCTTTTGAATTTACTACTACGCTCTTTATATTTAACAAAGTTACCTAATATCACTAAACTGTAGTATAGAATTACTACTTGAAAGACAAATAGAGCATTCAATAATAAAACACTAAAAGGTGTTTAAACACAAATAGCAAGCAATGTTTACGGCCGCGAAAGCGGAGTTCGCGACTGCCATTGTAAAGGACGTGACTTCGGAACGAGCTCATTACGTGACACAACGTTTAAAATCACACAAGTTTCCTTTAAACAATAAATTGAAAACACTAGATTTTCAATGTATTGTACTTTATTTTTTATATTGAATATTTTTTGTGCAGTTAAATGTAAAGTATTTTTTTAAACCCGATAAAACATAACATTGATCTCGTTGTTTGTTTACTTTTGACATACCAGTTCTGCAGAAATAATAAATCACAAAATTGACGTTGCGCCGCCATATTCATCGCGATGCAGTTCCCATACGGGAATTTGGGATCAAAGTTGACCCATAAAGACCAGCCAAATGCTAGTCGGACTCGTCCACCGAGGATTTCGTACCATTTTTAGGACTGCAGCTCAACAGAAAGTACTACTTATAAAAGTTGACAAACTTATAAAGTAGCATGTGTACAAATATGATAATGCACTTATTTTGTTGCGTATGAATTAAAATTAATTAAAATGAGTAATGAAATTATTGATTTGTAATATATATTTTTTACCATTTATAATTTTTTCTCTATATTTCACTTTTTCTATGCTTTAAGAGACCATAGACATGATTGTTTGATTTTAATCCACCAAATGTCAATCCAGCGTGGACGTATCCACGCAATCTCGGTCTCACAACGCTTTAATATTTTATACGCTTTCTAAAATATAAATACTCATATTCTAGCCTAAGCGTGTAAAAAGACGAATAAAATAGTGTATCGTTTTTATAGAAATCGATTAAATCAATAATTCAAAATAGATAAAAAAAGGAATTGAAGAATCAATTACTCATTCATCAAAGAATTTATCAGAATTCTTTGATTGTTTATACGACTTCATTTCCATAAACATCGGAAACAGTCATATTAGTAAAACAATGTTACAATACACGAGTTATAATGTATAATTCAACGTATTGTGCAAAATAATTAATCAAATTAGACGTCAATTTTACGGACCATTTACTAAATAAACCAAAATTATCTATTGCCAAATTAAATTTATTATATATATACACATAAAACTTGAGTTCAAAGCCTATTTATATACTGTAAGTATTCATTTAAACGTCGTTATTGTTATCCTATCTATCTAGTAAATTGTTAAATTTGATTGTATTTTAAATTCACCATGTTTCCAATTACATGGAACATAGCTACGAGTATATTTGTGTCAATACATTATTTTTTAGAACAAAGTACAAAATTATTTTATTAGTTATTTTATTGCATTTAACAAAAAACTGATTGTTGCTTGCAGCACAAAAATCTTGATCATGTGTATTTATTAGTTGCTGTCATGGCGCAGGGGCAAAAGCGTCTGATTGTAATGGCGACAGGTTGTGAGTTTGAACCCCTCTCGAGGAAATAGAATATATAATATTTTCAAATTAAATATTTATCATATCTTCGCTCTAGCAACAAGGCAAATCGCGGCATTATGTTTTCTTATTCAACGTAATGCCTTTAGATGTCCGGGATACAGCGTGAAGCGAAAGCAGCAGAAAAAATTATTATTTATTATAAACAGCATTATTAAAGATTACTTATACAACATATTTTCTTTCAGTGTCATAGAACAAATTGATTAATTGCATATAAAAACGGTCAAGGTAAAAACTACATGTGCAATTGAAAAAAAGACGACTGAATGATGTTGATTCAAATATTCAACGAATCAAATTTTTATATCTTAAGCAAAATTACATTTTATTAATTCTGTAAAAAAATACAAAAACTGTAGGAGGTCGACACTTACATACATCATTCGACGCGCCTGCTCCTATTGAAGAATCTGCAAGTTATTTCAGAATCCAATAAGCAGTTCAAACTTTATCAAATAAAAACTAAAATTAATTTGAAAACTTTAAATGTAAATTTGAGAAAAAATTTCAGTGTTTACATAGTGTTTTTACTTTTTATTACAATAGTTTAACTTATAAAGAGTAAATGTATAAAATTATAAATTTTCGATATAGTAATTTCAGGATAATATCATTTTTATTAACAACAGTACTTAATAGTTTTAGATTATTAATTAAAAAGCTTAAATTTAGATATTAATATATTTTCCATTGTCTGATATAACCCACTTTTGGCAGAAGTTATTTTTATTATTAGTATAACTTCTTACAAAAAAGATGTTAAAATGTGATTATAAATAAAAAAGTAAATTTAATAGGTACCTACTAGAAAATCAATATAGATAATATTTGGTTACCCATTCGACACGTAATGATAATATTATAGACAATATGGTGGCTTAAGACGAAATGTATACAATGTAAACAAAATTTCTCAAACCTTGAAAATTAACTTTCATTAAACCCTCAAAATTCTTAAATCCTCAATTTTTTTTTTTTTAAATTTCATATAATATAAAGTTCTCATATACATATGTGAAAAACCTATGTATGTGGTAAAAAAGGTTACAATAAGTATAATATTCATTAAAGTTATTTATTTGTAAGCTATAATAAATTATATTTACATTTTTAATTTTGAATGAAATTAACAGATTATAGTTCTATATAACATAAAATGTGATCTGTAATTTATAAATATTTTATTCTTTTAGGGCGTTAGTCAAGGCTTTTTTTTCTTTTTATTATTATGTTTTAATCACATTGTTTTAAAATATTATTATTTATTTAAAGTGCTGTAATTGAAATCTGTACTCAAGTTTTAAATATTTTTGTGTTACAAAAAAATCTATTAATTCACCCTCAGTAGTAGTGTAGATGTGTTTGTTTGAAAATAATATTGAATAAATCAAAAAAGATACAACGATTATTAAATAAGGCAAAGCGCGGCGTTGAGTTCCGCCATTCAACACGCAATGCCTCAAATTCGGCGGAAAGTGGAGAACGGAAGTGGAACGGAGTATCTTAACGGAGTGTCCCGGGTTCCCTCTGCCTACCCTGCCTCGTGCGGGATACAGCGTGAAGCTAAAACGATTATTAAATAAATATAAGTACTACTTATAAATTCAACTATAAGTATATTTGTCATATACATGACTAGCAAAAAACATTATAACATAAATATAAATTTTATACAGCGATTATTTTAAAATGATATCATCGGCAAACGGCAAAAAAACCATATATTAGCTACATTATTATATAGTGTTATCCACCTAATAGAATATATGAAAATGCTTACATATGAAAAAGCTCAATTTCATTTTTTTAGCACGAGTTCGTCTATGGCCATCGAAATGATAAGTAATTATAAAAAACTGAATTAGTTCCATATACTATGCACTATTTTAACATGAAATATGAAAAACAGACAATTATACAAATTATGACACCTAGTCATTTTAAACAAAAAAAAATTATATTTAAAAAAACCTGCCATAATACGAGTATGTTACGAGACCTTTTTCTAGTGTCTAGTTTTAATGAAGGCTGTGTATAATTAATTATCCTCATACAAATACAGCAGCTAACTATACGTGACTGGAATGTAAAGTGATAAACGAAGCGCTTCTACCACGAACCTCTATCGCAGATCTAGTTGAATTAACTACAGTTGCTTTGGTAACAATTCTAATATATTAGCTTTCGATAGCAGATATCGAGAGCGTTTATTTAGTATAGTAACTTAAAATGCTTAGAATTTATTCGTCGTTCCGCTTAAGGAAGACTGATGACATATGTGTGAATCGTCATCCATAACTTAATGCATTACTTCTTTATAAGTATGTAACAATATCCGTTTTTTGTTTGGTAATCTTGCATAGGTTTATATTACATTGTTTCTAAGGAAGTGCGAACTGCTTAATATGATTACACTATTTGTTATTTCTTTTTACAATTTCACTAATATCTTGTATTTTAAGAATAAGTAGGTGATACTTATAAAATGTCTTATTCTTCATTTTTTTTAGCAGCGTCAAAGGGAAAGTATATTCAGATATTTAAAATTGGCTCCTTAAAACATTTTAGTGCAAAACAAGTGTAAGCTTAAGCTTGTAAGTAATTTGGATTAAAATTATATATTTAAGTTGAACTTATTTAAACTTTTTCACTTATTTCAAAAATAGATTAAGATTTAAGAATTTTACAAATTATACAACTTTAACAAAACTACAATTCCAGTAGTAACTGCACATAAATACGTGATATTATTTATGAAAATTATCTTAAATGTAAAATGCTTACATATCTATTATACTTTATCTATCACGTCTTTGTTCTACATCGATATTCTGAGAGAAACTTAAAGCCGGTCTTGTCGCAGAGGCACGGGTGTAACTTAAAATACGACAAGTTATCGATTCAAAAAATATATTTTCATTTCTTTGCTCTGGTAATGATGTAACGCATGACGTTATAATTCACCACTCAACAAGAAATATATCAAATTCGGAACGGAGCAGGGAGTGTCTTAACACAAGGTCTCCTTTGCCCGGCCGTATGCGGGATATAGCGTCAAACTGCAAAAAGTAATATTCTAAATGACTTATAATTCTAAAGAATAACCTTTATGTATGTACTTAATACAGCTAAAGCGTTTATTTTAATAACTTTAATAATATTCACATTACATTACGTATAAATATTATTTCTCATTATAATATTATAAAATATATATGTATATGTATATATATATATATATATATATATATATATATATATATATATATATATATATATATATATATATATATATATATATAATGCAGGCAGATAAATAAGCTTTCATACTGAGTATCAGCGTAGTCATTGAACTCTTGAAGTTTTTTCTTATACATCCAGCTATACGATATGTCTTGTTGTTTCAAAATATTTTATACGTATTTATATACATATATTAATACAAAGCAGGAAAAGAAAAGGAATAAAGAAAACTTGATTCTTATTACTACAAACTCAGTTGCTAAAACGAACTTAAATTATTTATATTAAACAACAAAATGACTAGCAGAGAAATTAAAGTATTTATAAATTGCAAATAACCTGAATAAAGTTACCCTAAAAACAAAAATTTAAGACGAATGAGGTACAATTCTGAAAGCATATCAGACAGGATACGCCTACTAGAGCGCAGTGAATACATTCTGTAATGACTGCAGATGGCACATCTGAGTCATCGACGAATCGTTTAATATTATATCTTTATCTTGATCGTATGGCTCAGCCATTAAGAAATTGTGTCATAGTCATTATTGCACGACTCAATGACATAGGTATGGTTATATTTACGCATGACGGACGGACGCAACTTTTGTTTTTTCACAGTGTTTTCATTAGCAGACATGAGAATGAGAAGACGTGAGAATGAGAAGTTATTTTTATACAATTGTGTTATTTTTATACAATTGTTTTGAATTTCTTTTTTATTTATTAAGTTGAACCATTGAAAAGTTAAGTAAGTTTTAATTATTCTTTTTTTATCTCTCTCTCTCTCAGCTTCACGCTGTATCCCGCACTAGGCAGGGTAGGCAGAGGGAACGGAAGTGAAACCTAGTATTATGACACTCCGTTTCACTTCCGTTCCCCACTTTCCGCCGAATTTGAGGCATTGCGTGTTGAGTGGCGGAACTCAACGCCGCGCTTTGCCTTATTACCAGAGCGAAGAAATGAAACATTAAATATTTAAATTGAAAATATTAAATATTTCATTCCCTCGACTGGGGATCGAACCCAGAACCTGTCGGTTACAGTCACACTCTTGAGCCGCTGCGCCACGACAGGCCTCAATTTTTTTTTATGTTATAAATTTATTACATTACAAAATGCTGAGCTATAAGTTCAAGAATATATATATAACAAGTACAAACGAAACCTATCAAAGCACAGGTGCATAAGCCTGTAAAGGCGACAGGTTATGAGTTTGATCCTCGTTCGAAGTATCATAACACAAGGTCCCCAAGTTAGGTAGAATACACCATAAAGCTTAAAAAAACGTCACAATTACTTAAAATATATTTGACCCTGATATTTTTGAAAATTGCTCTCAGTAATGCATTGTGGTAACACATATACTTTAGACAAACGGACACTTTAGACGTCTGGATCAGACTGTGACCTTCCCCTTGACTCGACCGTTACGCTCTGAAGGTCATAGGTATTTTGGCCATTTTTTTTCACCATCCAAGCGTGTTAGTTGATAAGTATCACATTGCGAACAAACATCCTAAATATATAACGCTTAATAAAAAATAAAACATTTAGTTCATATAGCTACAACTTTTATATACTCGTATAAAAAAAATATCTATTAGTCTATTAGTATTTTTGATATGTAATAATAATTTTAATAATATATTAATTTATAATGCACCAAGCATTGTACCTTAATAAAATTATGCATAAATCTCTTGATGTTTATACTAATATTAGAACTCAGGTAAGCTGAGGTAAAAAAATGAGATAAATTAAATTAAACATTTAAACGAAATAATGGTAGTAATAATATATTATAAATAAAAAGTATTATTTATTAATATCCCAATATCTTTTGCTAACTTGTGATAAAATAATTACATGTAAAAGTTACTATATTAATTATTACCTATTAACATTATTTAATAACAATCAATAAGTTAAAGTGTTAAATAACGAGTATATACCTACGTAATCAATTACGCTATTTATTGTAACATAGCAAATATTATCTGCACAAAAACGCTATTCCAAATCAGCTACTGTTATAGTTTCTTTTTTTTCTAGTATTGTTAAAAAAGGCCTAATTTTTTTAAACTACTCTCATAATCCTGCATATATCAGGATTGTCACATTGAATTCATGTCTCCAATAATAATGTCTTTGATTTTCACGATTGTTACACGTTTTGAATGAAACACTTTAAATGAAACACACACGATTAATCCTTTTAAAAGTGTTTCATTTAAAATTAGTTCCCCACTGTTTGTATTTATTAACACATTCGTTTGTGGGACACACAACAAAAAAATCCGACTGGGAATCAAATCTACTTTAACATACTGCGCCATGACGCAACGGCAACAGAACTGGTTACTTAAAACTTTAAATAATTTTCTTTTTACAATAAATTTAATCTTTAGAAATAATTTAGTATATAGTATACACGAGTCAACAAAACCAAACTAATTACAGAAGCGAAACAACGGATGCACTAAAAAATTGATTGCTCCGAAAATTGTTACATAATTTACTACAATTAGATGCAATAATGGCTGGCTATTTCGCAATACGAATGCGTGAACGTACACCACGAAATAGAAAATTAAGTAGATTGTTAAATTGATAATAGTGATTCGAAAGGAATATACTTGTATGTGTTAATTATAAAATAAAATGTAAATTATAATTTAAATGATTACCAAAACAATTATGAAGTCGTTATGTCGAAAAAAGAAAGCAGATTTTTATTTAGACTATTTTTTTTACTAAAATATAAAATGAAAGTAACTTTGTTAATGTTATTCGAATATAATATGTATAAAGTTGTTGGTCAAATAAATAGTGAGAGTGGAAAAAACATTATGGTAATTAATTACTAAGAAATAAGCTGTTAAAATAAAATCTTGCTAAGTGTTCTTGCAACAACAGATGCGGGTATTATTAGGTCTGTCAACATAACCTTTAAATGTAAACAGACTAATTAAGTTGACAAACTTAAACAAATTGACATGACAGAGGTGATAGCTGTGATAATTTTAATGTCAACTCTTCATACTGAAAGTAAAAATTAAATATTAGTAAATATTACATTTCATTATAAGATATATCGTCATAAGGCCTGTTGTGGCGCAGTGGCAGAAGCGTCTGTAACGTGTAACCGACTGGTTCTGGGTTCGATCCCGATCCGATTTAATGTTTCATTTCTTCGCTCTGGTAATAAGGCAAAGCGAGGCGTTGAGTCCGCCACTCAACACGCAATGCCTCAAATTCGGTGGAAAGTGGGGAACGGAAGTGGAACGGAGTGTCTTAACACTAGGTTCCCGGGTTCCCTCTGCCTACCCTGCCTCGTGCAGGATACAGCGTGAAGCTAAGAATCGTCATAATATAAGATATATCGTATAAACAACCGTATGTACAGTTTCAAATGAATAAAACAAGTACAGATAGTGGATATGGTGTTATGTAATTCTCATTAGAGTGAAATAAATAACGTAATCGTCGTAGCCTTAAACCGTGAAGCATCAAGTGAAACGCGCGATTGAATAAACTAGTGCTCTATTGGAAATCAGGTTTCTTTTACTTTTATCTTTTATCTGCGCAATTTTCGAGAAAACAAGAAATTAATTGTGGGTGATGCTACAAGTAATTTTGTCTTTGTACATTTTTACCCATGTGTATATATTTTGTTTGTATATATTTTATGTCAGATAGAGAAATATAAAGTCTTATTTATTCCATTTAAACCTACAAAATGAAGTATAAAAAATCTAAGCGATTTGTTTTCTAGTTTTTTTATAACTTCTACATATGCTGCATATCGCAAATATTAATACTGTAAGTATATGTTATAGTATTGCTTTGTATAAAAAATATTTGGGTTCATTGTTTATCAATTCAAATGATACCTACGGACTAATATTAAAAGCCAATTTGTAAATAAATTATTAATGCTGTCAGTTGATTTTCCATTAGTTTATTAATTTAAATATGTTTTAACTATAACTTTTAAATTCTCGAATCAAAGCATAAAGTCAAATCAAGCATAAAGTTCTGTTGAAAAAAGCTAGAAACAAACTCAACAGAACTTATGTCAACAAAAATATTGACAGTTTCATGAATATTTTACATAAAGGTTTTTCACATTTACCTTGGACAAATGAAGCACTTGTTTTATTTAATTTAATAATGGATCTACATACAATAAAAACCCAAAGACTTATTAATAAATAAAATAAGTAGCAAGTAGGTTGCCGTATATCGTATATTGAATTTCAACAAATTTCACGCTTGCCGAATTGAGCGGATTACAGCCACGGTCCATAAATCACTATGTAAGGAATTACGACGGTGTTATGAAACGGAGATGTGTAAACGCAATATATTTAATTATCATAATTAGCCAACTGAATGTAGTTAGATCACTTAAATAATGATCAGATTTGTATCTATTAAGATCCGCTTAGTGTATACGCAATATTTTTCAATTATCAGAATTCATATTGAATATAAAAATATTTTTATTTTATTTATATAAGAGCAATTTAGAAAAATAGTATCGCCACAGTTCGCTATCTGTATACATTCACACAAATGCAAAGCTCAGCTTACGCTTCACGGTTTGCATATTGATATCGATAATTCTTACGAAAAACTTATTTTTTATGGAAAGACACGGCAAACGAGCGTACAGGTCACCGGATGGTAAGTGATCACCGCCGCCCACGGCCCCGTGTAGCACCAGAGGAGCTACAACGCACCTGGCGTTGTCGGTCACTAAGGTGTATGGACACCGAGGCCCGGCATTACCCAATGCGTAACGCAGTGGCCAAAGCCACTACTTACTTCACTCCGGTATTAAATGCCGGGAGTGGTAATGATCCGGTCGAGTCTGCCCATGTGTGACTCTCCCACACGTACTTTAGTCGCCTTTTACATCAGTACCAGGATGATACTATTCTAAGCCGGAATCACACGGCGGACTATAATTACTGCAACTTTTGTTAGCTTCACATTGTTTTCCAAATAAAGCAGGATAGGCGGAAGAAAACTGGGACCCACCGTGCAGTAATCCGTTCTCAATAACAGTTTCGTTCCCCACTTCACGCCGAATTCTGGAAGCATTCCATATTAAGCGGTTAACTCAACGCCGCGCATTGCCTCGTCGCTCTGTAGGAAACGAAAATATTGAATATTTAGTTTCTTCAAGTGGGAATCGAACCCCGAAACGGAAATCTATCGCGTTTAAAGTCGAACGCTTGTGCCCCTCCGCCACGACTGGTCACACTATTCACCACTTTATATGATATGGCTGTATGTGAATCATTTACACTCTTTCTACTTATTCGTCATAAATTAAAAATTATTATAATTACATACACTTCCTGTAGAATAAGTAACACAATTTTGTTTGTAAACATTGAGCGTCTGACTATTTACGTTGACCCACTTACTTGTACTTTACCTTGCCGCTCCTTATTGTTGCTCAAGCAAATTTGGACCTTAAAATGACTTATTTGTTGTGTATTTGTATGATTTTTGTATGTCTTAGAGAAACCAATTACCTGTTGCTAACTAGACGCGTATTTGATAAAGTATCATACTGTTTATAACGAACACTATTGAAGACTTCGACAGCGTGATTGCATATTTAGTGCGATTTTTTGTAATAAAGAAAGAAAGAATATATATATTTGGATTATACTTATGTAATGTACAAACTGTTAAATTAATTTTAAATGTTTTTTTCAACACTCGTTAAAATATTTGAACTTTATATTTGTATATAGGGATATGAACTATTATTTATTGACTAAAATACAAGATGATAGTAATAGTATGCCACTTATTTTAACAATAAAGTAGGTATATAATATATATTTATTATATAGATATTTATTAGAAAAACAAATTCAATGTCAGAAATAAAAAAAACCGACAATTTTCCTTTCACAAATCAAATGTTGAAGGTAGCACGATACATTAATATAAAATATTTTAAGTATGTATTTTTATTATTTAAATATATGGAACCTACAATTAATTAAAAAAAACACAGTTAGTTACAAGGAAAAATAGCTAATATGATAAAATGGACAACATTATATTTTTTTGTCAGTTTCTCGATGTTTCCCACGTATAGCAGCGTAGGTAGCCAAAGCTGTAATATCATTAAACTCTATACTCCGATTTACTCCCGAATTCGAGACCCAAGAACCTAGGGTTAAGACACTTCGTTGCACTTCCGTTCCCCACTTTCCGCGGAATTTCAAGCGTTGCGGGTTGAGTGGGGAAATCAACGTCGCGTTTTGCCTTGTACCAGACCGAAGAAATGAAACATTGAATATTTCAATTGAAAATATTAAATATTTCATTTTCTCGAATGGGGAGATTGAACCCAGAACCTGTCGGTTACAGTCATACGCTAGTGCCACTGCGCCACGACGGGCCTTAGAGTTTAATTAAAATAGTAGAATACCATAGTTTTCGGCTACTCAACAAAATACTGAAATATTTGTATGACTGTGCTGTAATTAAAGCTTATCTGTGTATAGTATTTCTGTAAAAAGAGTGGTTTAATTTTGCAAAAAGATATGATGTGATAACAAATTAAAAATTATCAAGAGTTTCATAGCATTAACAAATCATTTAGACATATGATGGATTGGGCCCAACGGAAACACAGTATATTAACACCGTCGCCAAGCCATCCTTCAAACGAACGGATATGGTTCGACAGAAATGGAAGTCCAAATCTGTAGTTTCGTGCAACTAACTATAGTCTGTTACTACGTAGTTATCATTTTAAATATTGATATTTTGAACAATTTTATGGTATAAATTATAGTATAAATATTGTACTTCTCATTCCTAAAAATTTTTGGCATTATTTTGACATTCAAAAATAAAATAAAGAAAATGACAAAATGCATTTCTTATGTTTCATTTACTCACTCACTCTGCTTCACGCTGTATTCCGCACATGGCAGGGTAGGCAGAGGGAACTTGGGAACCTAGTGTAAAGAAATTCCGTTCCACTTCCGTTCCTCTCTTTCTACCTCTGCTCTTCTGCCATTATATTAATTACTTTTAAATGAAAACTAATTTTAAAAAACTCTTATAAAAACAGTTAAGAAGTTACTTCCTATTTGATTTTAAGTTTTCAAAACATACTTTCACAAAACTAGCCTAGACTCTATAAAACGTGCTGTATATTTCAACATATACAATATACATACATATAGCTCATTACGTTGCTCTTGATGAAGCAATCAGTAACAGTTATAGAGCCTATGAATTAACCTTAACCTGATATGCTCATACAAATACATATGTACATACCCACCTGCCCACTATAAGAATAGTAAAAAAATGTTTAATAACCTAGGTAACTTTATTAAAACATTTTTTTTTATTAATGTTTGTTATACAGTTATTTTTAAAGCATTAGGTATGATACAAAGTAACAAATCATTTTCTTTCTGCTTATAAATCTGTGCCAGACATTCCAAATATGTTCATATGAGTATATAAAACTTTCATTTCTTTTTTGATTTATAAACTATTAGTATCGATAATGCTAATTTTCACACTGGAAAATTTCAATACTGCCACATTTGTTTTATAAATGTGAAATTGAAAAGTACTTTATTCAATGTTTAGAAAACTGTTATTGAGGTATAGCAGCTGAAGCATAAATACTGCCCTTTAGATTGCAACTGAACCATAATTCTCTTACCGCAAATCGGAAGATTGAAAATTGCTTGGCACTCCCGGAAAATAAACATTATTCTTGTATGCTTATGACACTATTTTCTTGCGCAAATTATACATGCAAATCGATTGTGCCATTATTTACTGATAGTGTATTTATAACTTATTTTTTTGTAAATATAGAAAATTTTTGCTTTATTTTAAAAAACTAAACTAACTTTTAAAGAATTTTTTTTGTAAATATAGAAAATTTTTAGGGCATTTCCATAACCACAATATAGTAAAATTAAATGAAGCTTTGTGATAAAAAATCTTCATTCAATGAATGAATAATCTTATATTTATTAAAATAATTAAATAGTTTACAGAATTTACGCAGACAACATATATAAAATTTGCGCCTTAGCCTCACGAAACAAAGTAAAATCTTTTATTAAATCAAACTATATTGCTATTACATCATATGAGTTTATAATATACATATAAAGTTATATTTTTAATATACATTCGTATATATTTTATGCACAAGGTAAACTTCTTACAAAATGTAAATCAAGTTTAATGACCATGATACATGTACATATATATTTATACTTGTAATAATAAAAAAATAATAACTCTATACTTATAGATCGTACAATATTATAAAAGGTGCCAGCATGCTAGTATCTTACTCGCATGCTAGGAACGTAAGCCAGAACCCAACTTAATTGATGTATTCAAATAATACGCTTTTTAAATATAATAATTATTATTTATAATACACTATTAAAGGAAAAAGTGTTAGAGGCACTTACTTCTTGGCAATGGTATAAAAACACATGGAGTGCTGACAAATTGGCATACGCGCTCTCAAATACCGGCAAATTGGCAACTCACAGACTCTTGATATCCATTTGAGTAACTTGAGTACAAGCTTTAAGCATGTACATACATGGACACCTCTTCCTATAAAGTTATTCAAATAAGAAGAATATTTCAGATTTCATATATATAACTCTACAACATCAACAATATAAAATTTTATGATTTAATATTCTTTGAATCCTCTAATGATCATGTTGAAGAAAAATAATAATTTTTACTAATATTTGCTAATTTCAACGTAGCGAGTTTTAAACCTGGGCTTCTTGTACGTTTTCCATGCTGCTCCAGTTCCAGGCTTAAATCCTGCTGCGTTCAAGTTTTATTCGTTTTTAAAATCACTATTTAAAATTAGTAAAAAAACAACCTATTCTAACTTGACTTTTAACTTATCACAATTATAAAAATAAGCCACTTGCACATACAAAGCTTTACTGTATCTACTTTAAGAAAATGAATAAGCAAGTGAATATATGCGAGTCGTTAGTCGTAACCTTGACTTCATATAATTATTATTACACGTAGACCGTCCCACGGGCTTATTACATGCCGGTGTTATTATGCTACAATTGTTTCTTACAGCAATAAACGTTTTAACACTATTATCGTCACGGAATCTTTGTAAATTGATATAATAAATGGCACTAATTTTAATCTCTGTCGGTGCATGTCGATGTACAAGCGTTTGACTTGACAGATTATAGGTTCCTTCCCCACTCGAGGAAATGAAATATTTCATAATTTCTAATTCAATATTTAATGCTTTCCTTTCTTTGTCTTAGTAACAAGGCTAAGCGCGGCGTTGAGTTCCGACCCTAAACATGGAATACCTCAAAATTCAGCAGAGAGTGAGGAACTTAACGATTCCGTTAAGACATTCGTCTTAACTCTAGGTTACCAAATTCCCTCTGCCTACCCTGCTGTGTGTGGCTTGTGTGGGATACAGCATGAAGCTGAAAGGAAAAATTGATATCGTCTTCTTTAATATTTTCTTTAAAATATTATGTGACAAATCTTTAAAAAAAAACATTAACATGCCATAACTGTATAAGGTACTGTAAATGGGAGCAGTACGAGTTTTGCACGAAAAAATATTTTTATAAAAATATTTTTATAAAAGTTCAACCAATTTGCACGATTTTACTTAAACAACAAACAATATTATTAACCTCACTAGAAACATAAACTCCAAAAATAATTCCTTCCTGTATATGGTAAGAGAAATCGTAGTTCAAATTACACAGATATTTTCATGAGCATGTTCTCATTTTTTTCCAACTGCTAAAAAGTTTAGATGATTGCTTTACAAGACGTCTATTTTTGCATTTAATCTAAATCAACATCCAATTTAGTTTACCTAACCTACTTACTATGCAATCTCAGCGTGGCTTCTCTAAAACTTATTTATGACACAATCTATTATGAAACGCTATCTTTTGCCAAGTACGATTTTCTTATTAAATATATTTGTGGAATTATATTTGAGTATTAAAAAGCATTACATTAAACATAGAAGTGTGAAATTAAGTTTTCTCCCGACTTAATGAATTTCATAGACAAAATAATAAAGTAATGATTTGTTATTTAGCGGTCTCTACCCCACTACGCAAATAACAAAAAAAAACTACATTCATTTAAATATTCATATTCCAATGTGTTGTAATATATACACATAAAAATGCCAAAAGTTAATTTATCTCAATATACATTTAAGAAACGAAAATTGCCACACTTAAAAAACCTTTCCAAAAGTTTTTTATAAAACATTCGTTTGTTACAATTATTATTTATAGCTATCATATCAAGCCAATATGGTATATGTAGACAAAAAAAATTAAGGATACATTTAGGCTACAAATTTGATCTTGTTTGGTCCTAGTATTAGAACAAGGCAACTACTTAAAAGATTTTTAACTTACTTAAAAGATATTTAACAGTTTTAAAGCTTTGTTTCATATTAACAAAGAAAAATAATTATTTTCAAATCGTTTTAATATATTACCGCTGCGGGGTTTGAACTTTGAAGCAGTCCAAGCGCACGGACCTCTAAGCCATACTAATTCTTATATATTACGTTAAAATTGATATACGCTTGTTACAATGTATTTATAATGTTAGCAACACTAACAAACTTCCGCTATCCAAAGATAATTCTTTTCAATTATCATTTGGCAAGAAATAATGCTACTTTTTAAATATTATTTACATTCAAAGCGTTATTTCTACACTTAGGAATGATAAATACTTATTTAGAAAACACTTAAAAATATGAACGTTAATTGGACGGTTTCCAAGAGGCGGGAATTCAAGAAGCAGGATCAAATCCAGTTACGTTCAATCTTTTATAGATTTTCTAAATAAGTACTTATAAATACTTAAAAAAATTATAATCAATGTACTAACAATGTATCAAGTTTATATCAAGAGATAATAGAGAATTAACAACGAACGATGGAAAATGTTTCCGCGCGCGATCACGTCATGCAGGTGGATTCGCGGCACTTTCACAGTGACAAATATAAAACTTTCTAAACATTATTAACCGCCACACGACCACGTAACGGATGCTGTTTACAAACTAACTAACTCGCTGCCCACTTATTACATATTTGCTTAAATTCTACATATATTCTTTTATAAAATTATGTAGTATTTTTTGCAGAATCCGATATAAATATTCTTTAATACTTCGATGTCAAAATATAGTAAAGAATACATGAAATTCAATTAAACACAAAAAAATAAAATATCCTACAAAATGTAGTTATTCTTATTTTATGTTAAATTAGCGTTTGATATTTTTAAAATGTAAAAATCTTTTAAAAACTATTGTTCTGTTCAATTTTGTTCATTGTTTATTTTTATTAGGGATTTTGCGTAGAGAAAACTGTTTCATTTTAAAACAGATGCCGGCTTAAATATTTTGTTTTGGTTTAAGGAATTTGTAATAAAAATGTTATAGGTGGTGGTCCCTTTAGAAATTAGATTGCCAAAATTTGGTACGCGTCATTTGTAAGCTAACTTCAAGCAATTACACTAATCATATATTGTTTTGGCTTTGTGATAAGTAAACTGTGCTTATATAAACATACTATCTATAATCTACTATTCGCCTACGCGAATCCCGGACGCGGACAACCACAACGCCTCTCTATTGGACCTTCTGCTGACTTCACACCCAGAACAGTACCAGGTTGTCGTCGATCCCCCCCTAGGGTCTTCAGACCACTGCCTGGTACGGAGTGCTGTGCCCATTAACCGCGTCAGTCGCAGAACACCAGCGACTCGTCGCGTCTGGCACTACAAGTCAGCAGATTGGGATGGGATGCGTACGTTTTACTCATCCTATCCCTGGGGGCCGGTTTGCTTCTCTTCTGATGATCCTAGTGCTAGTGCCGCTGCTGTCGCCGACGTGGTTCTGCAGGGTATGGAACTTTACATTCCTAGCTCTGTAGTGCCAATCGGTGGCAAGTCACAGCCTTGGTTTGATACGTCTTGCAAACTTGCAGCTTCTGGCAAGCGCGAGGCATATCGAATCTGGGCCAAGGCACTTGCCACTAAGGATCCGAAGGTGAAAACCTTAAAAAGAAAGTACAACCGTGCCTCTAGGTACTTTAAGTGGCAAATTGCCAGAGCAAGGTCCGAGCACATCGCTAAAATCGGCGAGAAGCTTGAGAGCTATCCGTCCGGAACTCGACAGTTTTGGGCCCTCTCAAAGGCTGCGCTTGGCAACTTTAGCCGGCCATCGCTTCCACCGCTACGCACAGAAAATGACATCCTGGTCCATACGGCGAAAGAGAAAGCTGATCTCCTGGGCGCTCTCTTTGCCTCAAACTCGACTATGGATGACCGAGGAACAACGCCGCCGACCATCCCGCGGTGTCAGAGCTCAATGCCTGACATTAAATTTAGTCAGAAAGCTATTAAGCGAGCTCTGTCTTCCTTGGACATCCACAAGTCGAGTGGGCCAGATGGCATTTCTCCTCTTGTGCTCCGTTCGTGTGCTCCTGAGCTGACACCGGTGCTAACGCGTCTATTTCGGCACTCTTACTCAGTTGGCGTAGTCCCAGATTCGTGGAAGAGCGCTCTTATCCACCCGATTCCGAAAAAAGGCGATGGTGCCGATCCAACTAACTACAGGCCTATTGCTATTACCTCCCTGCTCTCAAAAATTATGGAGAGCATAATTAATAGCCAGCTCTTGGTTTACCTGG
This sequence comes from Eueides isabella, assembly GCA_019049475.1. Classification (NCBI taxonomy): domain Eukaryota; kingdom Metazoa; phylum Arthropoda; class Insecta; order Lepidoptera; family Nymphalidae; genus Eueides; species Eueides isabella. The sequence goes on along the minus strand of CM032389.1, from coordinate 8,121,408 downwards.
AGGATCACCGATTGATTAACGACCGCCAATATGGCTTTCGTCGGGGTCGCTCAACCGGTGATCTTCTGGTTTACCTAACCCACCGCTGGGCTGCGGCTATTGATAGCAAGGGAGAGGGCCTGGCAGTTAGTTTGGACATGGCAAAGGCCTTCGATCGTGTGTGGCACGGAGCGCTCCTTGCGAAACTTCCATCTTACGGGCTTCCCGAGAATTTATGCAAGTGGATTGCTAGCTTTCTCGCTGGGCGCAGCATCAAGGTCGCTGTCGACGGTTTTTGCTCCAAATACATGCCCGAACGCCGGCGTCCCCCAAGGCTGCGTGCTGTCCCCTACGCTATTTCTTCTGCATATCAATGATATGTTAGAGGACTCTAACATACATTGTTATGCAGATGATAGCACTGTGGACGCTGTATACTCCGGCCATGCAAGTCTTTCTCGGGAAAACGTCGACCAGTGCCGAAATCAACTTGTGTCCTGCGTTGAGGCATCCCTCGAGAATGTCTCCGCATGGGGTGAAAAGAACCTTGTTCACTTCAACCCCCAGAAGACACAAGTCTGCGCGTTAACTGCTAAAAAAACCCCATTTGTCGTATCACCAGTTTTCGAGAACACTCCCCTTAAAGCCGCGCCCTGTATCAGTATATTGGGTCTCAGCTTTTCGAACGACTGCCAGTATCGCGATCATCTGGAAAGCAAGGCCAAGTTGGCCTCGAAGAAACTGGGGGTCATCAGCAGAGCGAGACAGTATTTCACGCCAAAACACCGTTTAGCCCTGTATAGGGCCCAGGTGCGGCCTCATATGGAATACTGTTCTCACCTTTGGGCTGGTGCACCCCAGTATCAGCTTGAACCATTTGATCGCATACAACGTAGAGCCGTTCGAATCGTTGGGAACCCAGTGATCTGTGTGGGGCTTGATACTTTGGCTTTGCGTAGAGACGTATCCTCCCTGTGCGTTCTCTACCGCATTTATCACGGGGAGTGTTCTGGAGAACTGTTTGACTTGATACCTGCCGCCGAATTTTCCAACCGCACAGTACGTCACAAACTAAAGTACCATCCACATCATCTGGACACGTGGCATTCGACTACTGTGCGGTTTCGTAGGAATTTTCTTCCACGCGCCACACATCTGTGGAACGACCTACCCGCGGCAGTATTTCCAGGTCGATACGACATGGGTACCTTCAAAAAGCGCGTCTACCTCCACCTTAAAGGCCGGCAACGCCCTTGTAGCTCCCCTGGTGTTACACGGGGCCGTGGGCGACGGTGATCACTCACCATCAGGTGACCCGTACGCTCGTTTGCCTTGTCTTTTCCATAAAAAAAAAAAAAAAAAAAAAAAAAAAAAAAAAAAAAAAAAAAAAAAATCTAAAAAAGTATTAAATTTCGGAGATTCAGTTCCTTTTATTAATTTTGTGTTAAGTCATAACATAATAAAATACAGATAAGATATTTACATCATGCTGATTGTCAATAACGAACTTGAATCAGGTATGCTAATTTATGTGAAACTTAAAGATTACCTCTTCATATTGCATAAATACGAATAAATAAATAGTATACTAATACTGTTTTTTTAAAAGAATTTGGTCTCCCTGTGTTTCTGCTAAAAGATTTTTTACAATAAGTATACTAAGTTAGCATAGTTCAAATTTCAAACACAATCATTATTAAGTATCGTTGACATCATAAAAAGGCCTACAACATGTGTGTGATTCCATTCCATTTAAATGTAAGTCAAGCATGCCGCTGGAATGCATGGGAGTGGCTTATCGGCTATACTCAGTTGCTCACGAATTTTTACTGTCATGCATTATGTTTTACGATTGTTGAAATGTTTGAAAAACCTTGAAGGTTAGCTTTATAGGTTTACATAAAAATTGTGCTAAAATTAATAATTGTATCTATTTGTCTTTATAATCTCTTTAATCTACCTATTAATTATTATTGTATTAGGTGAATAATCAATTAACAATTACAGATAAAGTAATTCAGAAATTTACCTTTACCTTTATATATTTATGCCAAGTACAAATATGCCCTTCTTGTTTTACATGTATTTTTGTTTATTTTCAGGTACTATTCTTAAATAGCAGAGTAGTTAAGAAAATTTATTTTCAATTTCAAGACTATTTCAAGCAGCACAAAAACACCTTACGATAAATATACCTACACATAAAACTCTGGAATAGATCACATTCAATGTGGCGTATTTATAAGATTAAATAAAGCTTTATTTATACAAGAATTTTCAAAATGCTTTTAAGTAAACATCCCGTTGTCGCATCTTGTTTTATCACCGACTCATGTGGAGAGCTTTAAAATACTGCCACAAATAACTGATAATAAAACCAACAATGTCTTTGTCTTAATGTTTCCTGTAAGAGCGCTCCTCCTGAATAAAAGATTATTTTCGTCCGAATGAGTTTAGCCTGTACGGATGATGCCTAAGTATATTATAATGAATATTTTATAAGAAGAAATGAGTAATTATGGCTTATAATTAACTGGGAATTAATTACGCCTTAATAACTGATGTACAAATACATAGACATGAATTTACTGTGTGTAGTTCAACATGATTACATACATATATATATATATATATATATATATATATATATATATATATATATATATATATATATATATATATATGTTAATAACTTTTAAGAATTTCACTAAAGAATTAGTTTAATAATATTAATTTTAACATAATATTAATTTTATAATCGTACTTAATTTGCTTCGTATGTATACACAATTTATGTGATTGTGAAGTTTATTTTCGTATGTATATACACAATTTATGTGATTGTGAAGTTTATTTTCGTATGTATATACACAATTTATGTGATTGTGAAGTTTATTTTCGTATATATACACAATTTATGTGATTGTGAAGCGCTGTTTAGAGACTATAAAGTCACGTATTGTATTATTGACTATAACTGGTCATTACATGGTGCTTGACGCCGAGCTGATCGATGTTCAAGAAAGCGTGCTTTGATAAGTAGCCTTTACATTGTAAGATTTTCTCCAAGTTTATTCCATAGTAAATTAGTAATGGTTTTTATTTTATTTCATAAAAAAATAATTTTTCTATTCATACAGATTGTAGTGTCTTGTCTATAATTCGTTATGTTATCACAATATCTTTTCTTTTCTAAAACTTTCGAGATCTATTGGCCTGAAGCTGAAAAAATTGAAAAAAAAACTATCCTACTAGGTAAATGATGCAAGACTAAAAATACCACAATATGTTAATATGTATTAACATTATTTAAACAAAATCACAATATTCAAGCTAATGCTTAAGTCGCAATTTTAAAAGATACATCTTATTTTATTGTTCATTAATATTTCGTACAATAGTAAATTTTATATTCTTCTATTTCAATGCTTATTGACTTTCTAAATTATAATAATCAATCTAATACGTTATATAACTACTGACATCTGTTATGTAATCAATTTTCTATAATATAATCAAACATTTAACTTTTGTCCCTTCACTTTCGCCAAAGGTCATATCAATTCTGGCTACTTCCATTAATTTCTAGATAGTTTATTTGGGCTCACTTAACATTTGTCTAACGATCTTGGGAATATATATTTTAAAAAAGTCTTTTAAGTGAAATTTAAATTTACTACGAACAAGATATAATTAGCCAACGACATTTGCATTCTTAAAATTATAACAAAAAAAAAACAGAAAATACGTTTTTAAAACAATAAAGTACAAAACAAAGTCACAAACATCTTAAATACTAACTATACGAACAAAATGGCTTCCACTTACCGTTCACAATTTACGTCGACATCAACTACACAATAACTACATTACGCCCGAACATACATGCTATTCAGTTTGGCCCCATTTCCTCCTATTCTTCGAGCTACGCCTACACAGGACAATTACCTTGCAAGGTCGATGATCGGATATTCACCCAAGATTAAGAGATATGGGACAGTTGTGTTCATGCAACAACAACATGTCATTAATAGAAATTATATTAAATTAAACTGTTAGAATACTACCGTTTTTATTGTTTTCAAAACTTAATACTAATTTCTTACTTCATAACTTAAAAAATAATAATACATTCTTTTATTATCCATGAACTAGTCTAAAATTTAGACTTTCTACTGAATTTGAGACATTGGACGTTGAGTGGCGGAACTCAACACCGCTCTTTACCTTATCACCAGAGCGAAAAAATGAAAATATTAAATATTCATCTACTCGATAATCGAACCCGTAACCTGTAGCGTTTACAAGCTTCGATAAGCTTCTTACTTCTATTGCTTACCATATTGTAATATCATACATTTTAGGGTTACACTTTTTAAAGTTTCACTTTGTCTCCTACATGTAGTAAGGTAATCGAAGGATGCTTAGTCTTAAGACACTTTTCATGCTATTGCATATTGAGCGGTGGAACTCAACACCGCCATTTGTCTTTTTGTCAAAGCTGGAAAATGAATATAATTCATTGCCTTGAGCCACACAATCATCTTATTCACCGTCAGACTAAGCATTATTAGATATCCATATTGAATTCTTTTAAAAATCTATTATCTATATTGTGTAAATAGTTCAACAAATAAGAAAATATGTAGAAATGTAGAAATAAAAAGATTTTTACCATTTATAATAAAATACAATACAATTCGAATTCGATAAGTACTATATAACTTGATTAAACCGTGTAACAAATGTTCTGTAGTCGAATGTTGTAACAACTGAACGAATTTTCATTCAGTCTTCACTCTAGCTCTCTTTTAATCTGAACGTGACCAAAATACGTTAGCGTTACACAAACTACACTCACACTGATTTCAGTAGAACATTCTGAAAATACAAGCTTGTTTCATATTGAATGAGCGAATTTTAAAGGACACTACACTTTTCATGTCATAGTTTAATCAAAGCGGACATAAGGAATTACCGTTTTTCCCTGGGTATATTATATATTATTATGTATTTTTTTTTTATAATTAGAAACTTAAGTGTTCACTTATTAAAAAATACAGTCAATTTTTCATCACAGCAAAGGCATTAACACTCTCAGTAAGTATTGTTTTAAATAGGCAGAATGTAGTTAATGTATGCCAGAAAAACTAAAATTCATTAACCTTAATATCGACCATACAGCTTTAAACATAAGTTATCTACAAACCAGTTGTTAAATATTTATATAATATCTAAGTTCACCATTCGTGTATATTTCAATGTCCACTCCGTTCCGATACTTTCGAGACTTTCACTTGACACCCGCGACATGGACGACTGTACAAACAAACAATAGAGACATCATGCAATAAAATACACTCTTATATCCTCACAACAGTAGTATTTGTATTGTATTAGCATGTACTTATCATTAACTAAAGCTTTTTAGCTTAGAAACATAAAATATTGCGTTTCAGGCAGAAAACCTTGATAGTCAGCCTTTTCGTTAAAAATAACCGAATGTATATTATGTTTTGAATAAAATTTAAAACAATTTTGGTATGACAATAATTTACTTTAGTAAGTAAAGTTATGAAGGAAGTTATGCAATAAAATAATTATGATATACTTATCAAATGCATCGTGTCACTATGATACAAGAATGTAAGTGTAAAACATTTTAATGGATATCGTACACGTCGGTGTAGGCAGTGATATGCTCTACGCATATCAATACCTGTCAAGTGAGTATTAGGATGTGGTCCAAGGCATAGGAAATCACTTCTTATAAACTGGGATTTTTTAGGTTTTTTTTATATTTTATATTATCTTGGCTTTCTTATATAATTTTGTACTATAACAATGGACGTATATTTGTTTTTACTCAAACCAAGTAAGAGTTTCACTGTTTGAAATATTTATACGTAGATATATATATTATTTTTATACCAAACATTGCAGGGTAGGTAGAGGGAACTTGGAAACCTAGTTAGAAGACACTCTGTTCCACTTCCGTTCCTCACTTTCCGCCGACTTTGAGGCATTGCGTGTTGGGTGGTAATATATAATATAATTCACTCATAGTAATTAATATACAAATTTAAATTTATAATTATATTATTTTTTTACTTTAATACTTTTATAATAAGAACATTATCATTCAGTTTTCAATATTCATAGACCATACGCTACAGTAGCGTTATAAGGAAAGCGTTGGGTAACGATGAGTGGCTTACATCGAAATAAATCGTAACATTGATTTCATGGACAAAATCCAGTAATAATCAGGCTTGTATGCGATGTCACAATAACGGGATAAATCGCTTTATACATTTATTAAAAGCTGAACAAGGATTAATTTTAGTACGCATAAGTCTGGAAGAAAGCAATTAATAAATCATATTGAAAGTGCGAAAATATTTATTTGTACCTACATACAAATGTTACTAATTTAGGTATGATAAAACAAGACTCCAATTGTTCTTTTTTTAAATATTATATGACAAAAGCCATATAGCCATAATTCAAGAAGAATATTTTTACTATGTTTTAAAGTGTTATTCCACACTTAGGACAGAAAATACTAAACTTAAGTTTAGTATTACGGAAGAAGATTTTATTTATTATTTAATCTAAATATTCAATATATTTTTTAGTATTTATTACAAAATATACAGTAATAAAATTTAAAAATATTGAAGTTATTTAAAAATGTAACTTAATGTTCGTTACAATTTACATTTTTAAACAACTAAAATATTTTTTATGAATTTATATCAACCACAAAAACCTTATTTATGTTCATAAAATATTCTTTAATTGACTACTAATGATTTATGAATAGCAATGAGTAATAAGGCAGAAATAACACAATACTTCGAACAATAAAACAATGAACAACAATCAATAATAGCTTATTCAAAGATAGGTATTGTTTTAGTTCATCAATCCTGAATTCAAATATTAAGAAAACAAAAATTCAACCATGCATCTAGCAAAAAAAAAAGTTTTTTTTTTATTATTCGATTTATCTTTTAATTAAAGAAAACAGTTATTATCAATAAAGAAATATTTATTTGCTAATTGCTTAAAAATTTAAAATTCTACTATTACTAAATAAAATGTTACTACTTTAAAATTTAGCATCATATATTTTTATTTGTCTCTTACTTTCTAGCTAAATCATAAAATGCATTTTGCCATTTTTTGGTTCGTATAGAAGAGATAGCAGAAAATATTATTAATAATAACACTCATATTTTCTCAGATCCTTTTCAACTGTGCCACGGTGGCATTTATATTGGCATTTTAATTTACTCATTTACTTAGAAAGTCTATAAATACAAATAAAATTAATAAAAAATAACTCGTATTTTGAAGTAAAAACAACGATTAAATGAAGAATGGACATTAACTACAGCAATTAAACAAGTCTCATTTAGCAAATAAAATAAGATATCATGATTACGTATCAATAACACTTACAAAGAACTACGAAGTTCAAAATATCCTTGAGTCATTTTAAGTAAGAAAAGAAAATAAAACCAGTGTAGTTAGAAATTGCAGTCTAGTCATGTTCAGCTAAATTTAACACCTTCTTTATGGCTTAGCAAGTCTTTGGTTTAGTACTAGAGCTTTTACTGTACAAACCGGTTGTTAAATTAAATGTAAGTATTTTGAACATACATTTATATTTCTGAATTTTGGCACGTCAGTTGCGAAACATATATTTGTTTTATAATATAAAGTAAATGTACCTGTTTTACTTTTAAGATCAGAGTGTGCTAATTAAAAAAAAACCCTTCTCCTCCTAACATCTTTTATTTTATATTATTAGGAATAAACTATATCATAAAACTGTTTATAATTTTTCTAAGTATAAAAATAGCTTAACTTGAGCGGCTATCGCGGCGGTGTCAATTCGATCTCGGATTGTAGTCATTTCTACATATATATTATTATAATTACTTTGCTTTGATAAACAAAACGGTGTTTAACGCGGGTAGGCAACATACAATGTCTCTAAAATTAAATGAAAAGTTTATAAGGAACGGGCCATTACATGAATTTTGAAAAAATCAAAAGACATTTTGATAAAGTTAAACAATTTTTTACAACATTTAGATAAAATTACAAACATATAAAACATTATCCGCACGATTCAAACATTTTGAGCCTCATTAAATTTCACGCGAAATTTTATCGTATAAGAGCGTATCAAATCATAATCGCTGAAACCCTGGTTGGGTTTCTTGTTTAAGAGAAGGGAACTAATCATGTTACATGTACAAATCCCTTCCCCAAGTAAGTGCTAACATGAATTGTGCAATCAGCTATCTTATTAGTTTTGTATGTATTTCGATATTACATACTTTATTTGAATTGTTTTATTTACACGTTTAATGATAGCGTTAACTTCTTTAAATACGGAAAGGTTTATTAAATTTATTACTAAGCATTATCATAATCATTATCATAAGATTCTCTGTTTAAAAAATTCAGGGTTATATGACGGAACTCAACGCCGCGCTTTGTTTAATAGGAACTGACACGGTTTCGAAGGACACTGTCCCGCTGCGCTACTATGGCTTTCATTTTCTATAGTTTTTGTTTGTCGAATTGACCACCATATTCAAGAACTCATGCTTAAATGAACAACTATTAGATTAACTTGATTAATATGACATATAATATATCAAGTGCACCAGTTTTCAAAATCCATTATAACCCAGCTCCTGCTCAGTCCTAGCTATACAATAAAGAAAGGTATATTAAGATCCGTGAAGTATTCCAATAGTTCGAAAGTTGTTCGTATATTGAAATACTTTCTGTAAACATATACAATTTATATACATATCCAATTTTTATATAACACCAACTTTTACCTGCAAACCGCCCGCATCGTCCAATGAAAATGAGTAAGAAATCGTGTACGACACATTTCAATAGCCCGATAACTCTGATTGTATGAATAGATTGAAATTATTAACCGAATAAGTTAACAACAGTACCCGAGCTATATTCGGGTACTGTTAAGTTAACTTATCATACGATAAATGGACTATCTCACACCAAATAAATAATACTACTTATATTGTTTAAAATTATTTCAAAAATAACTGTTTATTTTTTAGAACTTTTAAAGATTAATAAAATTCCTTTATACATGGTTTTTACGCACGAAAGTTGTCGAATTCTTCGCTTTTTATGTGAAATCGAAGCTGTAGCGTTCTTTAGCAAAAGAATGTACTATAATAAATACAGATTAAAACATATGATGCCTTAACTGAAACAAATATATATATATATATATATATATATATATATATATATATATATATATATATATATATATATATATATATATATATATATATATATATATATATATATATATATATATATATATATATATATATATATATATATTCTCCTTAGTTAGTAGTTTGCTCTGATTCAACTTGACTGACACCGTAATATCTAATCGGGCAAAAAATATACACGCTCACATTCCTAACTTCTTGTTGCCATTAAGGTAACGAAAGCTCTCAGAACCAGGCTAATTAAATAATTCCATATATTATGGAATAAAAAGAAGAATTGTAGTGTTGTAATATGATACTTTTATGCGGTATGTTTATCTATAAGTTTAATTCATCTATTTTTTTCGCCCTGCAAGCTGTTCTTATTGTTTTGCAGTGCTACAAATTTGGACAAATTAAAATCCATATATTTCGTACATAGTAAACTATTTTTATATCATGACAGGTTGTTTTGTAAATTATTGTCATTTTTAGAATTTAAACTACATTACCATTTTTTAATTTACTTTGTGTTGGAATCAAAGTTTAATAATAAATGTTTTGTCGCACAATGATTATTTACGTTTATTTAATAAAAATATATAATTAGTAAAAATAATATGTAATTCTAATTTGTAAACGTAAATAAAAGGGTATTACCTCGTATACATTTGGCCATGAACTTCTCCATACATCTTAAAGTATAAAGAAACAATGCACAATGAAACAGTACCCACGTTTTTATCAAACGATAGTCGCATCATGTCTGGATAACGATCGCTATTAGGTACATATATCTTAAAATTTTCTTTACTTATTTTAACACTTACTTCCATGATGTAATTAAAAAAATTGTAAAATTATTTTGGTTATTTAGTGTATTGGATGAGAATACGTGGTAAATCTTACACGGATTTCTATTACTTTAGCATTACGTAGTATTCTTCAAACGTCAATCGGTCTAGGCGTACCTAGTATCAACCTCTCGTATCAATTTATAAGTCGGATGCATTATTTACTTTATTTTATAAAAAATCAGAAATATTACATATATAATATTTCGGCTTTGGATTTTGGTAGAAATTATCGGTTAGTTTGTGATGCTATATATTTTATAAAGCTATTACATTTTTGATAAGTTCATTTTTAAAAGAATCTGTTATCGACAGTTTGTAATATTTGTTTTTATTTTCTAGTAACAATGTTTATACTTATCACTAATAGGCGCTAAATTGTCGGGGTTTAGTTCACACATGTTCGAAAATATTCGAAACTTTTTTGGGATTAGGATATCCGACAGTTATTTATCCGATAGATATGTTATCGGATAGATAGTATTATAGGATATCCGAATAGAAAAAAAAATCGGATATTTTTGAATACGCATTATCAATATGTCGTTAAGTCAAACATATTTCAATAACACCATTGCAGCATGTTTGACTATCGTGGTGATAGTAAATTTTTTATTCTTAGATATAGCATGCATAAAAATAATGTTTACTTTTTATATATAATACCTCTAAATTATTTAAGAAGAAATGTCTAAAAAAATTATAATAAATTTTCATCTACGCATCTACAAAAACATATATATATTTTTAATTATTTGCATGTTTATAATGTATTTCCATCTAATTAAACACAGAAACAAGTGCTTTGTACATTCTATGCCATAAAAAATATACAACCAGTTCTGATCTTTCTTAGATTTTAATATTTTTAACACACATGGACTATGTATATTGTTATTACAAATATAATTGGAGAACTGTCATGGCTCAGGGACACAAGCAACTCACAACCTTTTGGGTTGTGGGTTCGATCCCCACTCGGGAAAATGAACTATTTAATATTTTCACTTCTTCGCTCTGGTAATACGGCTAAACGCGGCGTTGAGTTCCGAAATTTTACACGTAATGCCTCGAATGAAAAGACGGAAACGTAAATGTCTTTAAAGAAACGAAATGTCTTTGATCTAGAGATTTCCAAAAATCGTCTGCGTACCCTGCCATGTTCGAAATATAGCTTGAAAGTGAAAAAAAGGGAAAAAGTTAAATAAGTGATTTAACATATCTAATTGGTAAATAACAATGACTAAAATAATTTCTATAGTATATAATTACCTACTTTAGTACAAAATGTTATTATTACAAAATAGAAGCATACACAGTTATCAAATGCGAGAAGTTGGTACATTCTTCTAATTCTTATAAAATACATTTTCTATGTATTATTTTAAAATATTATAGGAAAACAGATGTCATTTATGAATAGAACAGATTATGTCTAACGTAACAGTAAATATAACTTTCATCAAGAGTATTTTAAAAATTGTGAACTGTGTAATATGTGTAATACGTAGAATCAGTGTTGGATTTTAAATGCCAAACTATTAGCATGTTTTTTTTGCTTTTCCAGTTTTGACTTAGATATTAAACACGTTAAAACTTTTGTACTATTTAAGGTAAAAGACACAAAAATATGATATAATATTACTCAACCATTTTAAATTCTGCAAGTCCGCAATGGTCAAGCAAAATGTGGAATTAAATGTCTTCAATTTGGCAAAATGTGATGTGAACGAAATCAGGCTCTCTCTCTTTTTCTCTCTCTCTATCTCTCTCTCTCTTTCTCTCTCTATCTCTCTCTCTCTTTCTTCCTACACTGCTGAATTCCGTAAGGCTAAAAAATGTGTATAAATAAATTAATGAGTTCAAAAATGTTTTTAAATGATCCTGATTTTTATTTAAAAACCACATATTGTTGTTTAAAAACACATCTATATACCGTATATTGTAAAGATCTTTACAATGTTTATAAAAAATTTAGTAAGTATTCGTATTACAATAATAGTATATTAATTATAATATGATTAAGTACTCATTAACTATTAAAAGATATCATAACTTTCCGTTTATGAAAGCGAGAAACTGTTTTGTTTGTTTTATCATTGTAGAGAAAGCGCAAGTGTTTGTTCCTTTTGGCTGACCTCAGTGGATTTGAAATGTTTAAATGCTTAAAAGATTTATTTTCCTTATTCACCATAAAAGATTATGTGGTTTATAAAACACCTACCTTTGTAACAAAATTATAAATAATTTTACAGGTAATGAACTTTAAGCATTACCACAGAGTATCTAATTAAAATACGAGTACATTTTGTTTTTACCCATTTTATAACCATTTAGCATATCTAAATAATATAAAAAATATAAAACACATATTTTACAATACTTTAATAAAAAAACGTAAAAGTAATACGAAAGTGAACTGAACAAATATAGTTTTTCCCCATATATATTACATTTGAATTAACATACATATATTATATAACAGTATAATATATAACAGTATAATTATGTTGTTATAATATTTACCATTTTGTACTTATCGACCTAACACCCACGTGCCGCTTGATGTTAAGCTAGCTACTTACTAAAATAACTATTTATTTTCTACTTTTTTTTGTTTTATGCCTTTTGATTATCGCAATGGATTTTCAATTAAAATACTTAATTGAAATCTTAGCTCTAGATATCTATTAATTATGTTGCAATAGAAAAGGACTTTCTTATAATAACAATTGCAATAAACAACTTCGTCTTAACCGTAAATTTACGCGAATTACTCCGATCTACTTATTGATCTTTTGTCATTATTGATCACGGAATAGAATAGGAAAAAATATTCAATCTAAATTGAGTTTTTTATTTAAAAGCTATTAAGAAGATTTTTTAATGTCGTTTTGTAACATTAACTATGTAAGAGGATAAAAAGATTTTAAAAACAAAAGAGGTCGGTCGCGTGAGGTGTGTTACTGAAAACGTGACGGTTATGAGCTTGATTCCCATTCGGAGCAATGAAATGTTTAAAATTTTCTTTTCATCATTTGGTAACGCCACTCAACATGAGATTTCGCCGCAAGGTGTCGATCGAATTGACTTAATGGAACTGAATGGGTTAACATCCGGTTTCCCTACTATTTGTAGTAGAATTTAAAACAAAAAAATACTAAAAAAATATATAAATTAAATGGAATGTTATAAGAGAAAAATGAAAATAACAAAAAATCCTTCATTTCCATATTTTTTCGTAGTTTTGTATCCCGCCTGTACAGCAGAGTAGTCAGAAGATACCTAGTGCTGAGATCATGATCTACTGAACTTAGCGCTGCGCTTTGTTTTGTTACCAGAATGAGGAAGTGAAAATAATTCATTCCCCCGAGTGGAAAACAAGCCCACAACCGTCGCTCTTGCCATTACATCCGCATTCAGGCGCTCTGCCGCTGTGCCGTGACAGTCTATGATTTTTATTCGTTATCTACAATTTATTAAATATTCCTATATTGAATAAATTGTAGATATTATATTCCTATATTGAATAAATAGGAGACATGTTTTCATTTATTTAGGCCCGTCGAGGCGCAGCGGCACAAGCGTGTACTGTAAACGACAGGTTATAAGTTTGATCTCCACTCAAGGAAATGGAAATTTAATAATTTCAAATTAAATATTTAATATTTTTATTTTCTTCGCTTTGCCTTGTTATCACTCAACACGCAAATTCGATGAAAAGTGGGGAACGGAAGTGGAACGAAGTGTCTTAACACTAGGTTCTCGAGTTCCCGCTGCCTACCCTGCCAAGTGCAGGATGCAGCGTGAAGCGGAGAGAGTGACGTTTTCACTCTATATAAACGCTACAAGCTGGTTCCCGTGACTTACATAGGTTTTTTAAAAAAATAGATAGTTTTTTAATAAACTACTTTCTGTTAAAACACAAACATATCAGATCTGCGATTTTTATACGTCAACAGAAAACTATCATCATCCTTACTAACTTTTGTTAAGGTATAATTTCTATATATCTTATAGATTTGCTAAACCCCGCCTCTACATCAAATGTCACTAAATGTTCCAAATCTTCGTTTTATTATATCTTAAAAGGAATTGCTCATCATCTTAAATAACTTTTGTTTAGGGTATTTCTATTATATAAGTAGCCCACGTTTATTAGCTATAAAACAAAAAAATCAATTCCATTCACATCTGTCCATTGTTTTCGGTGATGCTCGCTATGTACAGACAAACATACAAATATATATATATATATATATATATATATATATATATATATGTACAGACAAACATACAAATATATACTTTTTTTTTCAAATTTCTTTTCTTTTACTGTTACGTTACCACCCTATTTTTATTTGCAAAATATTTAATGTACAAACACATTTTTTCTACTGTTTTATTATACGTATTGATTAACTGGCAGTAGAAAGTTTTACAATGTTTACACTCTAAATTATATTCTACAAAAACAAGCTTAACAAAAACAATAACAAAACTCCCAATGTAATGTTTGTTAAAACCACACCAGAATAGCTTACAACCGCGATCGCGTAAACGAAATAATTTCAGTTATACAATACAAACATATTTTATACCAACGTAAGGTATAAAATATGTTAGTTATGTAATATTTTACATATATTTCTTTGATTAGATTCCGAGAAGCCAATCAAATGAGAGTTGGACTGGAAATGTTACATTATAGGCATATGCTCTTATTTTGTATGAAATGAAGTAAAATTATAACATTGTAATACCTTCATTCGGACTAGAAATTCTCACTTTAGCCAAACTTCATAACTATGTACCGTACCTAAAAATATGGAATTAGTACGGGGTATATTCTATAGGTTTGATTAAGCGCCGCACAATGATGACAAATATAAGCTGCAGGCGTATCCAGCCATTTTATATGAAATAAAATATGGATAATAATAAATTTGTAATGCTTTTTTCTATAAAAAATTTCACATTTATACATTAAATTATGCTCGCATCTGTTGATTGCTTTGATATTAACTTTTGCCTGACATCCGTTTTGCCTGACCTCCAAGACTGAAGACGAGTCATTTTGTCAGAAAAGCAGGCAGGACAATAAGCTTTACTATTTGAGGTACGGGTGAAAACAAATTATGTATTTTTATTATAACATGGCGTTGAAGTTTGTCACTCAAATCACATTGTTCCGAATTTGGGCGAAAAATGGAGACAGGTCTCTTCTGTCTGTCTGTTTAACAATAAGTTAGAATAGGTAATGATGACTTGATCAATACCTATTCTAACTTTTATATAATTCACCAACTATAAATAATTTAATTCAAAAAGCTGCAAATAATTAAATACTAAAGGAAACCAAAATTCTAGTTTTGTGTGTAAAAAATAGTTTGCACCATAAAATCATTGTTTAAAACTGGGCTTAACGACGTAGTTTATTAAAATACACAAAAAGGTACTCCACAGGTAAACGCAAGAGGTGCGAATTCATTTGCATCGTGCATGAGACCTGCATTGTACAAAAGCAATGCTCGAGCATGAATTATAACGCCTTTGTGTGATTTGTTTACTAAACTGTAGACGCTCGGTAGACTGTTGACAAATAAATTATACATTAATGCTCCAATTAATTTACATTTAGCAATACCCGTGATATTTAGACTGTTCTGCATATAATTAATAGACATTCTATGATGTTTAACGTTGCTGACTTTGTATCGTGTTCAATATTAATAATATTTTGTACTTTTCACTCACTCACTCAGTCAGCTTCACGCTGTATCCCGCACTTGGCATGGTAGTCAGAGAAAACTTGAGAACGCAGTCTTTGAGACACTCCGGTCCGTACCCACTTATATTACTTTGGCAGATATCATACTTGCAAATTAACATTATCCATACAATTACAAAATCCTTATTTATATCATATATATTTTTTTTTTTCAGATAATTGATATAATGTACTCGTTTTAAAATGGATCCTCTCACGTGGTTGTCCCTGGGGCTGCAGCTGGCGGCGCTATGTTCTATAGTCGGCGCGTTGCTACTCTACTTACTACGTAAGGTCAGAGTGGCTGAGGTCTCACCCGTTGATAGTGCGAAAACTGTTCTTGTCACTTCCGTGGATTCAGCTCTTGGACTACAAGTACGTATTTATAAATCACATTTATGTTATAACCTAGGTGACATAAATAAATATATGTATATATTATTTATGAAAAACGATAATTAGTGGCAGAGTTCAACGCCGTAATTGAACATTTCATTTCCTCGTATGTTTCATCGACTTGTGAAACGATCGAACCTGACCTGTTACGTTTACAGTAGCACTCCTGTGCCACTTTTAAAAATTGCAGAAATTTCAAATTAGCCTCTTTGAGATCTTCGTTTTAACTATATATATATTTAAACCTATAAATGTATTTATCTAACTTAGTGAACACACACATATATTTAATTTCATTGAAACTAATTTAAATACATAATTATATGATAACAGCAAACAAATGCTTATTAGCGTTGTATATCGTTTATACAAAGAAGGATTTATAGCGGACAACAATACCACGAGGGATTGAACACGATTAGATTTATTGGAAGCACCTCGGCGGCGAGCAGTGTATAAATCATTTTACTAGTGGCACTGCGTTATTATCGCTGAACCTGTGCGAAAAGCTCGAATACGATATTGTTTGTTTAGTTTAGCTGTTTAACATGCATTTAAGTGGTTATTGGGTTTTGGTGTTTATATTATGACTTTAGTGAGAGAATTTTAGTTACCTAGGTTATGCTCTCTTCTTTATAGATGTGATAAGAGTTAAAAAAAAAACATGTTTATTTGTAATTAAATAATAATATTACAAATTAAAATTCTCAGGTATAATATGCTATTTGTACTTTTAAATTATACTTTATTTAGAAAACGTATGCGTAATAATATAATCTTCAGAAAATCGTTTTATTATAACGCATATTTCACTTATTTCACAGTATTTACAATGCTTTTATTTAATCACATCCTTTGTTCCTAGATTATTGATTAAATGTGTGACCTGAAACTCAATGCATCCCAATTGCACCAAAACACGCCCAGCAGCATAGTGTATGACTGTAAACGTGGCTATAGTGCGCTTTTTATTAATACTACCACTGTATATAATGTGTCTAAAATAAAAGAAACAACAGAAATAGAGATAAATACCTAGAAACACTAGGTAAGGCTAGGCTAGGTACTCTGCAGTATGCAAGGCGCAGTGATAAGCGGAATAAAATATCAAAACTATTATGTTTATCATTAAATATTTATCATCCTAACAGATAGCTACCTACCTAAGCGGCAAAGGTTGGCGAGTAATCGCTGGATGTCGGCAAGGAGGACTTGGTGCTCGATTAGCTGAATCATGGTTACAAGCTCACGTCGCCTCCACCCCTGAAGATCAACTACCACCAAGGTTAGCGACGTTGGAGCTAGACGTAGCAAGGGAGGATTTATTGGAAGAGGCGGCAAGAGCAACTGCCCAACATTTACCTGCGGGAGAACATGGTTAGTTTAACAGTTTTCAGATCGTAGCAAGCGCGGGTCCAACGTTATGAGTTGGATCGGCATACAACACAATGAGACGCAATAAGTCAACTCTGATTGGCTTATGGTGTTACACTTTTTAGGTCTTCATGTTGCATTACTATTTATAGACCAGACCTGCATTTGTCCGATCGTAAGGCTGTACCCACCCTTTTCTTAAAGCCTGGTTCAAATGTTGTCATTTTACATAGACAGTTTTTACACCAAAACAATTAGGCAAAAATGTACCTTTTATTATAACTGTAATAAATACGACTTACTTCTCTACTACTCAGCTTAATACATTATTTTAAGTATAAGTTAGCCCAAATATTAATTTTGTGTTTAACATAATCTCTGGATAATCCAGAGCAGCAACAGCAGTTAATTTAACTCGTACATATAAATACTTTAGGTATACCTACACGTATCCTTTAGATTTATGCCGACACAAAAACTCATTATCACGCTGTATCCCGCATATGGCAGGGTAGGCAGAGGAAACTTAGGAACTAATGTTAAGAAAAAAAAAGATACACAAAAGATTTTAGAAATCTTGGTTTGAAGAACATTATTAAGTTTTAAAGATTTTTACAACCCTTTTGTGAATATAACATCGTTTTATATTTCCTAAAAATAAATTTTCTTAATAAAAAATTAACTGCACTGCCCGGGAATCGAACCCGGGTCGCAAGAATGGGAATCTTGCATGATACCACTACACCAGCAGTGCTTGTGAGAAAATGGTCAAAGTTACGTATAGTTAACAATATTCAAATTATTATACTTAACCTTTTTTAATACTTTCAATCACATTTTAACATTATTGATTAGATAACTTAATTAACAACACTATTACGTATTCCAAATCAAAGTCAGTCGTATATTAACTTACATATAGTAACTTAATGCCATCTGTCGACTGCCAGAGCAGTTATGAAATGTTAACTCTTGGAGTACGAAGCAGCGTTAGCGATAGGGTTATTTAAGTTAGATCTTACTAACTACTAACTAGTGAGGCAATTCCATCATAGATGACACTGTACTGTCGTTTATTACAAATCTGATTTTTTTAATATTTCAAAAATATTCGTTTGTAACAAAATGCTTCTCATTTCAATGTTACTTTCTTTAATATTATATTTTTTATTACTCGTTTGATATATAGAAATAAATGTTATTCTCATAAAATGAGCTTTGTTGGATAATAACCCCCAGCGGCCCATGGTCATACCTAATTTAATTTATTTTTTATTATCACAATTAAAAATAATTAAAGGTACCTAGTATTTATTTACATTTATCCATATAACTTAGGGCGTCTTCAGTTTGTTGACCATACCATACACAATTCTGTGGCCAGCTTCAGCTACCTCCTTCCTCACATGGCAAGGTAAGCAGAGGGAATCTGGTGTTAGAACACTCCGTGTGTTCTTAACTTTCCGTCGAATTTGAGGCGTTGCTTGTAATAGCGGAATTCAACGCCGGGCTTTGTTTTGTAAACAGAGCGAAGAAAATTAAAACAATAAAAAAAAACATTTTAATTTTTCGTTTATTCACGCTTTTGTTTTTACACCACAAAAAGCTGCATTTGTGGCCATGAACATTGATATTAGAAGTATGATTAATTATAATTGTAATTGTCATATATTTACAGGTGTATGGGCAGTTATAAACACAGCGGGCAGCAGCGGCCGTGGCGGCGCAGCGTGTTGGGAGAGTGCATTACGAAGCAACGTCCTGGGCGCTCTAAGAGTCGCCCGAACGTTCTCACCGTTGCTGGCAGCAGCTGCATCTGACCATCCTTATGCTGGACGACTGTTTTATATCGGTAACTATATTGCTTAATACATTTATATGTATATTTTATGTGTGTTTTACAATTTATTAACTTTTTAAATATATATTTTTTTACTTTATCGCAGGCCCTAATTGCAATTAAATTGACATATGTATTGCAATTGTTAGATTACTTTAAGTAATTTCATAAATTTAAATTTGTTGGACGAAATAATTATTAATAATATATAACGATAATAACAAGAACCTACAATCAATAAAGACGATTGTTGTTTCACGAGACTGCACATGGCAGGGTAGGTGGAGAGAACTTTAGCAATTGTGTTAAGATTCTACGTTCCCGTTAAGAAACTTTCCATTGAATACTTCAATTAAA
The DNA here is from genome assembly GCA_019049475.1 of Eueides isabella. Classification (NCBI taxonomy): domain Eukaryota; kingdom Metazoa; phylum Arthropoda; class Insecta; order Lepidoptera; family Nymphalidae; genus Eueides; species Eueides isabella. The sequence goes on along the minus strand of CM032389.1, from coordinate 8,101,554 downwards.
GAAGATTTCAACTAGAATATAAATGTGGCGCTTTAAAATATAACTAACTCGTGTTACAATTGTATTTACTTTATTATTTAAATTATCATCTTTAATTACAGGATTAACATCAGACACAGCATGTGAAAGTCTGTCCCGTCTAGACGGGGAGATGAGTGAAGGTAGTGCAGGTGCGGCGGCCGTCAGGTGGGGTACCTGGGGGGCGGCCAGAGCTTTAAGAACTTCTCTACGCGCGCGCAGATTGAATGTTGTTCTTCTACACGCCCCCGATTTATCTGCCGCTGAGATATATGCTCCTCCGGTTCAACTAACGCCAATTAGCCAGCCCTCAAGGTATATTTATAATATATTTTTGCCGTGTGATTACGGCTTAGAATAGGATCACCCTGGTACTTATGGTGCCGTAAGAGGCGACTAAAGTGCGTGTGGTAGAGTCACGTTGTCAGCAATGGCAACACGCATGGGCAGACTCGACCGGATTATTACCACCCCCGGCATTTAAGGCCGGCGTTAAGTAGTGGGTTTGGCCACGGCGTTTCGCATTAGGTAATGCCGGGCCCCGGTGCCTTTCCACCTTAAAGGACGGCAACGCTCCTGTAGCTCCTCTGGAGTTACTCGGGGCCGTGGGCGACGGTGATCACTTACCATCAGGTGACCCGTACGCTCGTTTGCCGCCGTTCCCATAAAAAAAAATATTTATAATATATTAAATATATTTATTTAAGTACATTTATTTAAAAAAATATATATAAAATTTTAAATAAATAAATTAAATTTTGGATATTCGAGATTTGTTCAAGCAAATTTACAGAATGACAGGCGTTAGTAAAATGAAAAATGCTTAAGCTTAGGTTGTTGAAGGAACAAACGTCAAGAAATACCCGCACTTATAAATTCACACTCATATAAATATGAACAATATATTGCACACAGAAAATAACGTTATAGGCGTCAATTTTGTTCATGAATTTAGGCGAAAAAAAATAATAAATATTTGTTAACATATTTTTTAAAGTTGGTCAATAATAGGTTTTAATCATTATTTCCAGTCGGCCAGAAACTCCAAGCTCAGATGTAAGCTCGTCCACGGCGACTTGCGCCGTGACCATGCCGGGAGAAGCAGCGGAATACAGCGCTAAGGTCCTCCCGACCAGTGCCTTAAAAGTGTTAGAGGAAGCCCTTACATCGCCTTCACCAAGAGATTCCTACTATTTGAAAATAAAGCAGGACTCTTGGTTCACCAGAATGCCCTCTTTAAGAGTTACTCATTAAATCAGGGTGTTAAAACGTTGAAATCAATTAAATTCTCAAGTCATCCTTATTCGTAACCTTGTAAATAAATATTTTAATACTAGAAATATGTTGGATTGGATTTTATATTCATATATTCGTTTTATAGATAAGTAACTATCTATTGTAATTTAACTTTATCGGTAAAACGTATGGCTTTAATAGTTACTGCCACTGCTATATTCTATTTATACTCCAAAGAATCTTCATATTACATAAAATAAAAAAACCACGCTAACCAATTTTATTTAAGCTTTTCACTTTATATATTTTTATATTTCTAATGTTTATACATTTAATAAACGACCTACTTATCCTTTTCGTCGATGGCTTTGGATAGTAGACGTATTATGCCAACAATTAACTCAAATAATGAGAAATCGGAATCAATAGTACACACATACTGCGACAGTGGTGTACATTATAAAATTAATTTAATTATACATATATTTTGAATTGGGCATTTGAAATTTGGCAATATGTTAACTAAGGGAGTATTACTTTTTTATTAAAAGTAATATATAAAAAAATATATAATACCGGCACAGATAATATATGATATTTCTGTCACGAAATTAAAATGAATGAATGCGATATTCTTTAACCTTATTAAATAAAAGAAGTCATTTGTTATATATGTATTTAATTTAAAAAGGCAAATTATTAGTTTCAAATAAAATTCACACAGTGCCAAGTCTCTACGTTTAGTTATGGAAATTTCTTTTGTTAGTCCAGTGAAGCCATTCTAAGTATAGGTTTCAAGCTTATCGTAGATAGACTTGTTAGTTGTTTGTAATATTTGAATCTACAAAACATATAAACACTCGTGTAAATAATGTTCGTGTTAAAATAAAAATATATAATACTAATGTTATTTTATTTATTGATATTTGAAATCAAAAGAGTCTAATAATTTCCTAATGTACAGACAAAAGAAAATTAAATATTTAAATTAAAAGTATTAAATATTTCATTTTCTCGACTGGGAATCAAACCCAGAACCTGTCGGTTACAGTTACACTCTTGTGCCGCTGCGCCACCACAGGCCTCAATAATGGAATAATAATAAAAGAATAATAATAATAATAATAACAATAAATACTCTTTATTATACACCCAAAGATCAGTATAAACTACAATACAGAAAAGGCAAATGTACAAAAGGCGGCCTTATCGCTTAAGTAGCGATCTCTGCAAGCCAACCGGATTTGATGCATGGCAAAAGGATTAGCAAATATAAATAGGCAGGGTGTTAATACACCCTTTAATAAGTTACACAAAACTTTAATAAGTTACACCCAAAACTTTAATAAGTCACACATGTTAATAAACACAATGCCTCAAATTTGACGGAAATTGGGAAACCGAAACGGAGTGTCTTAACACTAGGTTCCTAAGTTCCTTCTGCCTACCCTGCCATATCCGGGATACATAGTGAAGCTAAACGAAGCCTATCACCATAATCAGAAATAAAAATAAAAAAAATCTCACTAAAAAGGTATACATGTTTATTTCAAGTAAATGTAAAAAAAATATATAAACAAATATAAAAAATACATACAAAACCAACATATAAAAGACAATAAGAATATCACATAAATATAAGAAAAGAAAATGATTGAAGACAAAATATTATTTTTACTAAAGTCAAACGTGCCATTAAAAATTACAATTACAAAATAAAAAAAATACACTTATTAAATATCGTTCTTATATAATTATTTACTATCACAGGCTTTCATGATATTACACTTAATACTAATTACAAGGTTGGACGGATTCTATCAGATGTGCAAAATTGCCCCACAGTATTGGTCCTGAGGTGCACACTGTGCCACCACCTCGAGACTCTTGTGGTAACTGGAAATTGTAAAAACAACAAATATAAACATAAATAGACCGTTGTAGTCCAGTGATATAGACGTGTTACAGTGATCGCGGTTGTGGGTCCGATGCCATATTCACCCATGATAGGGTAGGCAGAGGGAACTTGGGAACCTAGTGTAAAGACACTCAGTTTCACTTCCGTTCCCCACTGTATTGCCCTGTACCAGAGTGAAGATATTAAAATATTAAATATTTTAATTAAAAATATTAAAATAATTAATTTTCTAGAGTGGGGATCGAACCCACTACCTGTCGGTTACAGACACACGCTTCTGCCGCTGCGCCACGATATACCTCTGGAATTAATTATTTAATATTATCATTTCCTTATACTGGTACAAGCCATAGCGCGGCGCGGTTACGTTTCGTTACTCAACATTAAATTATTTGAAATTCGACAGTGCGTAGAGAAGTGGCTTGGTAGGTTAATACAAGGTTCCCTCTGCCTACCTTGCAGTATACGGAAGACAGCGTTTAGCTAAAAACAGGAATTTACATGTAGCAATATGTGTATAGATATGTAGATATAAAAAACAACGAAGTAAGTACATTTCCTGAACTTTACAATGAGCTAAGCATTTATGTAAGTGATCACTAAAAGTCAAGACAGAAAAAAGTATTAAAATAAGAGTTTTTTTATTTTTATTAATATGAAAAATTTACACATAAAAAAATAAACCAATTTTTCTACATCGGACATTGCATCGCCATAATCTTGTTATCTGATTAAGTTATCATTGAATTGTTCCGTTATAAAATCAAGGCCTGTCGAATCTTGAATATGATTTTTTTAAACTCAAACTTTACAATAAAAAGGAATCGTTTAAAATGAACACTCACCGCTCTATTGATATCTCCCACACAGACCCAATAATCAGCTACTTTAGTATCTTGACTGTTGTGCATCTTGTGGGCGACGGCGACCGTCCATTTCGAATGGTCATTGTGCGATGTGAACGACATCTTTGCGATTGGGAACTTTAGACGCTCTATATTACGGACCCTGGAAATTATTTACAAATATTCATGAGGAGCTTAAAGAGCTGCAAGAAACATTAGTTTATCAATGTAAGATTTAACACACTTGTGCGATCGATTCCCATTCAAGGAAGCGTTTTATGTAAAATACTAACTATAGAAACAATGATTTCAAAAAGGCGCACGTTCAAATCCTGCTACGTAAAATTTTTAAGTGCCAAGTGTGGAATAACACTTCAAAAATAGTAATATGTAAATTATTTTTAATTTTCCTCCTTTATTAAGATGCAGCGGGACAGTGACTAAATGTAACCGCGACGGATGCAAATTCTATTTCAAAATGGAGAAATAAGTTAATTCCATTTCTTAGTTTTCATATCCAGACAAAGCACGGCGTTGAGTTCCGCCATTCAACATATAATATGTCTAAGTTGCAAGGCGTATGCGGATATATATAGGGGATACAATGTGAAGCTAAAAAATGACCGCAATATTGGGTTCCACTAAAGGGGGAATATCTTAAAATTTAACTAGAGGTAATGAACGGTAATGAATCCGTTTATTACCTCTAGTTAAATTTTAATTTATTCCCAGTTTTAATTTCTCTCCTTCACCTCGCTAAATTGTAATTGACTATTTGCTGTACAAAAGTGATATTTTAAAACCATTGTCAAAAACTTAGACACAAGTCTAATATAATCATTTAAATGTACTGTAAGATATTGCGTAGTGAATGACAAAATACAATGGCATTTCGTATTTAATTTGTATTATAAAAAAATCTTTTCTTAGCTTCGTATCCCGCATAGGACAGGGCGTGCAGAGGGAATTTGGTTTGGTTGGTGTTAAGATACTCCGTTTCGTTTCCCACATTACGCCGATTTAGGCATTGTGAGTAGAGTAGCGGAACTCCACGCAGCGCTTCGCCTTGTTACCAGAACGAAGAATTTAAAAAATATATAATTCATTTAAAAATATAACAACAAAGCATTGGAAACAATGCATTATTTAGATAACGCTAACGCTTCAGACATGTGTGCATGTCTCAACTACGCCATCACAGCGTTATCTGTATTATTCCAACAATTTTAACCACTAATTCACTAAAGTCAATTTACATAGTTCATTCGTAATAAAATACAAGATAATATAAAATATTTTAGTTTCAATACAATTTAATCACAGAAAATTTAAAACAGATATTATAAAATTTTTTAAACATTTAAAAGTGCATAAAATATTTCTACAATAAGTAAATGTCAACACACTTACTGGAAGTTCCTAGTACATTCCGAGTCTAGCGTCCCGGGGCCGTTCGTCCAGGATTCCACAAGGAGGTCAGACTGTAGCACCTCAGCTACCAGTCCACTGTACAAGTCGTCGTTGAACATTGCACTCTTTGCGAACGAGAGAAACTTTCTACCTACTAATGTTTCAAAACCTTCTATGTGATACCTGGAAACAAATTAAGAAAAAAAAAATTTGATTCTAGTATACTGTAATCAAAATGCAATCGGAAAACATGTTTAAATGTAGCTTTATAAAGTTTTTATAACAAAAAAAAACACATTTTCAGCTTCACGCTGTATTCAGCACATGGTAGTGAAGGCAAATAAAGAAGGGAACTTGGGAACTTGTGTTAATACACTCCATTCATTGCGTGTTGAGCGGAACTCAACTCCGCGCTTTACCTTGTTACCAGACCGAATCATCATTTCCATTCCATAATTAATAAAAAATCAAATACCTAAGTATCAAAATGCTTTTTGAAAACATGACATGTAACTTTACAGAAATAATATATAAAATACACAGATAAACAAAAAATTAAGTTGAGTGTTCACCTCAAATATATATTTATACATTAAAATTAAAATATAAAATTAAATTGAGAGGTGGTACTCTCATTTGGTAATACCTAAAGTAAAGAGAAAAATAATAATTTATTGGATTATTAAATTAGAGTAGAGAAAAATCTGTATTTTAAATTCCAATAAAAAAAATATCCTCCTTATAAGAAAGGCATTAAGCAAACGAATGTTGAAGTGAGCAACTACAGCTTCTACTGCACTTGTCTAACTAGCTACTGTACTATGTCCACAATGTCTTTTATACTTATTTAACTAGCAAATTATATTTAAAGACTAAAGTAAGTAAACATTATTTAGTATGATAAGATAAAAAATGAGGCCTGTCGTGGCGCAGTGGCACAAGCGTGTGACTGTAATTGACAGGTTTTGGGTTCGATCCCCAGACGAGGAAATGAAATATTTAATATTTTCAATTTAAATATTTAATGTTTCATTTCTTCGCTCTGGTAATAAGGCAAAGTGCGGCGTTGAGTTCCGCCAGTCAACACGCAATGCCTCAAATTCAGCGGAAAGTGGAGAACGGAAGGGGAACGGAGTGTCTTAACACTAGGTTCCCGGGTTCCCTCTGCCTACCCTGCCTCGTGCGCGATGCAGCGTGAAGCTGAAAAAAAATAAGATAAAAAGAAAATAAGATAAAAAGAAAACAAAATAAAGAGATAACTCACCAAGGCGCCGCATCGATAGTTTTATTACGTATCACATCAACTAAGTTAGGCAATTCACTGTCGAATTCCTGAGGAATGTTATGATATACAAGTAATGGCTCGTTATACTTCAGTTGGGTCCCAATTTGGTTTAAAGTAGACGTTTGGACTGACACACAGAGAAATGTTTGCCCATATTTCATACCAGTAGCTGGATAACTATATGAACTCATATTTAGGCCGTTACCTAAAAAAAAGTATGTCACAGAACGATTTATATTGTAGAATAAGTATAATCTATATTCTATTCTATTCGAAACAGGAACATTCTTTACTAGGGAAAGTAATAGTTAAAATGGTATATAGCAAACAATAATCATTACAATGCACATATTTTGATTTTGATTGCTGAGAAACTTGAAAAATTTATTTTTTTTAGACACAATATATTTTTTATACTCCATGCTAATTTCTTTCTTTTATAATATATATCAGCTTCAAGCTGTACCCCGTACACAGAGGTGGGCAGAGGTAACTTGGGATCCTATTGTTAAGACACTCATTGAGGCGTTCCGTGATGAGTGGCGGAACTTAACGCCGCGCTTTGCCTTGTTAACAGAACGAAAAAATGAAAACATTAAATATTTAATTTGAAATTATTAAATATTTTATTTCCTCGATCGAACCCACAACAGGACTCAATTTCTTACATTGTTTTACTTCAAAGGAGAAATTGCAGGGTATGCAAGAGGATGTCTGAAAGAGATCCTCATACGGCATAGATACCCTGTAGGTTATGAGTATGTGGTGATTTCAAAGAAATTGCCGCAAAAACGATGCATAAACGCTCGGTTTCTTTGATTATGTTGAATTAGAAGCTTGATTTTTTTTCTATCTTCCAACTTTATATCTTAATATTTGATATAGATTTTAAGTTGATACCGCGATATCGTGATAAATGATCTTGACACAGTCAGACTGACAATAAAATAATCCTGTAAGGGTTCCATTTCTTCTTTTAAAACATAAGGAACCATAAAAAGAAGTAAATTTAGAACTAGTTAAACATATTTTTACTATGTTTTAAAGTGTTATTCCACACTTAGGACAGAAAATACTAAACTTAAATTTAAAAAGCGTATAAAAATTTTGAACGAAGCAGGATTTGAACCCGCGCCTCTGGAATACCGTTCCAGCGCTCTGACCACTAAGCCAGTCGTTCTCACCGAGCTCCGTCGAAATTCTTATACGCTTGTTACAACTTATTTTTGTTGTTAGCATCTCTGTAGGGAGATTTTTACAAATTTCCGCTACCCAAAGACAACTCGTAAGAATTATCGTTTGGCAAGAGAGAATACTATTTACTTTAATATTTTTACTATGTTTTAAAGTGTTATTCCACACTTAGGACAGAAAATACTAAACTTAAAAGTTTTGTTGTTACTCGCTTGTAACTAAGTTGTAACAAGCGTATAAGAATTTCGACGGAACTTGGTGAGAACGAATGGCTTAGTGGTCAGAGCGCTGGAACGGTATTCCAGAGGCGCGGGTTCAAATCCTGCTTCGTTCAAAATTTTTATACGCTTTTTAAATTTAAGTTTAGTATTTTCTGTCCTAAGTGTGGAATAACACTTTAAAACATAGTAAAAATATTAAAATAAATAGTATTCTCTCTTGCCAAACGATAATTCTTACGAGTTGTCTTTGGGTAGCGGAAATTTGTAAAAATCTCCCTACAGAGATGCTAACAACATAAATAAGTTGTAACAAGCGTATAAGAATTTCGACGGAGCTTGGTGAGAACGAATGGCTTAGTGGTCAGAGCGCTGGAACGGTATTCCAGAGGCGCGGGTTCAAATCCTGCTTCGTTCAAAATTTTTATACGCTTTTTAAATTTAAGTTTAGTAGTTAAACATAATTAAGCTTACAAAATCAGAGGAATACTTAAAGTAAAAAAATATATATTTACCATCAGGCACTGGTGGAAATCTCGGTACAGAATGTACAAGCCACAGTGCAGTGAACTTATCTCCTAAAATCACTCCTTTTGTATGACCATTTTCAACTCTATTTTTCATAAACTTTGAATGCATTTTACACATTTCAGCTAAATCATAATCATCGTAGTATTTGTCACCTAACTTAAATTTCTTAAACTTTTTGACACCAGATTGTTTCATTTGACCTAAATAAAAATATTTATTGTAGTGTATATCTTACAATTTTAATAAAATAAAGTGGAAGAATGAAAACAAAGAACAAAAATCATTCAATTCTAAGTCACTACAGTTTAATTATAGTGTTTCATATTTACTACATTTACACTGTTAGGTTAAAAATAGGGAACCAGGGACCCTCGCACATGGCAGATTAGGCAGAGGGAGCTTGGGAACCTAGTGTTAAGTTACTTCTTTATAGTGTATAATAATTGGGGATTAATGAACCAAGTTAGTGAGGGGGTAAGCATCATCATTAAATCTTTTTAAGTAAATATTGTTACTAACACTGAAATTTAATTGTTTAATCTGAAATATATGATTTCTATCCATAATAAAAATTACCTCTTTTACTTTTTGAGTACATCTCAGCAACTGACTGTAATATATCAGGTTGGTGTTCTGTAGCAGGAGGCTGGTCATTATATACTAAAGATATAATGTTTTTATCCTGCAAATTAATAAATGAATTCCATGATACAAAAGGCAGTCATTGTACAGTGGGACAGTGTCAGACTTATCAATATCAATGCAATGTCGTGATTTTGTTCCCAGTGGAAATTGTATATCTCGATAAAATCTCAATAAAAGTATTACATTATATCTGCTTAACATGCTAAACACAAGAAAAGCAAAAAGGTAAAAAATATTTAAAAGAATATTTTACTCAACATTTTATTGGTAATTTTCACTAATATGGGTTAATATTCACTCAAGGAAATGACTATAAATTAGGGTAATTTCACTTCCTATTTCTAGAACACTATTTAATTCACACAATATTTAATTTTATCATTCAACAAGCACTGTCTAGAAAATTAATCAGTTCTTGGGGAATGCTATGTGTTAACACTAGATCCCTGCTATATGGAAAAAAGTTGGAGCTGTGAAACAATATGTTTTATTTTGTTGAATTAATGACATACATTTAAAATCTATTTTATTTATTTATTATATATTATATTACCTGATATAATGGAGACAAAGTTCTTCCAACCATAGACCGAGGATCACCTATTGAAAGATCTGACATAATCCAACCACTCCTTAACTTAGAAGGTGTGAGATACATGTATGCAACTCCTTTTCTTATAAGTGGATTCAAATGATTTTTTTCCCTCGGTAATTTGTAGACGTAGAACCTGAAGTATGTTCATAGGGCTAATTAAAATTTAAAATATGTTGTGTTGAAACATTTAATGGTCTGAATGGGTATAATAGTTTGTTCACACAAATGTAGGTTGAACCCACAACCATTCTCTACAGCCAAAATTGTATATTAGCCTCTCCATACAAATACACAACTATATATGAAACTATTTCAATAACAAGGAAAACCAACTTTTCTTTATCAACTATTTGTTATATTTTAATGACTAATTCCTTTTTTTATTATGACTGTACACTATATAATTTTTAAATTATCCTAAAAGTAAAAAAAATATATAATATTTTTAATGCTTGTATACTTTTGCAATATCTTTAATTTAACCTTCCTCGGTTCCTTAAATACTACATACATTTAAAGCCTTCGGGTCATAATGACCCGATCCTATAAATATGTGGTAATTTCTTTAATTAAAAGCCAAATCTTGTAGTTATAATATTTATTTAGTAATAATAAAGACATAATAAATGAATATTATATTATATTAGTATCGTTGCAACAAGATAAGGACACAATTTCAGAGTGTTTCGAACATATATGTTTTTTTACAAATTTTGCATATTTTTGATGTTTTCACATCTTTCGAAGAAAGAATTGGGCAAAGGTGGATTGAAATACAGGTCTCTTCGTGTCTAAAAGATCCATAGGTATCTGACGTTTATTTTTCCGTAAGGTACCAAGAACTGTAAGTTTCAAATCTAAAAGTTTTTCAGCTAATTCGTAAGATGTAATAAAATTATCACATGTAATATAGTAGCCTTGTAAGCCTTCTGTTAGATCTAAAACAAGTCTCATTCCTTGATTTTTTCCGGTGCATTTCCTTGGAGTTTTCCAGTATAACACTGAATAGAACGAACGTATCCCGTTTCACTGTCACACAAAATCCAAAATTTTATGCCATATTGACTTGGTTTGCTTGGCATATATTGTCGAAAGGGACATCAGCCTCTGAATGATAGCAGTTGTTCGTCAATCGTAATATTTGCAGGCAACAATGCCACCCACTCATCCCTTATATCTCTCACAGCTGCTAATTTATCATTCTGTCTTCTTGCTCATCGATCAGAACGTTTATCAAATCTCAAAATAGCTGTAATTTTCTTGAATCCTTTCAGTGACATTATTGCGCGAAATATCGGTCGTCCATATACTTCAGACTACAAGCTTTCTAAACTTTCATAGTTAGGTTTGAAAATTCCAGCAAAAATAAAAGGCCTAAATATGCATCCCATTCTGTATCATCTAGCGCTTCCCATTCATTGTTTGATTATTGCTACTTTCGTTGTCCGAAGTAGACTGAACGTTTTCAGTAGCATTTTCTTCCAGAACATCTTCAATTTCGCTAACTATTTCGTCTTCCGAACTGACATCGTAGTTTATAATTTGAGAAATTGTTATCATCATTCAAATTTCGAGACATATCAAACACTAACAGAATACGACAAAGTCCAAACCACTAATGAAACAAAGCAAACTTACTATCACTCATAGGAAATGTAATTCTACCCTCGCAATGTAATAAAATGTAAACAGTATGTCTAAAGCTGTGCCGACAATAACATGCTAAGTGATTTTATAGATATGTCTCTCACACTATGATTTACTAGTTAATTCTCAGTATCATTCAACAACGTATTGTTATTTGTAAAACTCAGGCCTTTTTCATACTCGGGTATTATTGACCCGAAGACCCCACGACGGAAAAATTTCATTATTCTTTGTACGAAAGATAATATTACTTTTTTTTTTAATAATACGTAGTGAATGTGTAATAAATAATTGTCATATAGCCAAAATAAATTTAATCAATAATTACGATATTTGTTATGAATTGAATACCAGTTTTGGGTCAAAATGACCCGAAGAACCGAGGAAGGTTAATATATATATTTGTTTTAATTGCATGAGTTTCGTTTAATAGAACTTTAACATCAATTGTAGCAAAAAAATATATAAAAAACTTACCAATCTACTGGCTCTCCTTTCTCATTTCTACACTGAGGTGTTAAACAAGTACAACAATTTAAAAATATAATAGAAAATATAATCGTCACATTTTTACACACTCGGACGCGTCCTGAGACCATCATTTTAACGGACAAAGTAATTTGAGACGCAGGAAACTTGAATTCCTTTTGTTTATGATGTCATACGCTTCGATCAAAACATTCGAATGCATTAAACAATAGAATAGAATGTTTACATAACACTCGAAAATTGTTTGTTGTAACGATTCATATTAAATCATACATGTCGCACTCTAAATATATATTGTTTTGTATACTTTTATCAGATACCCGCAACATTTTGGATTGTTTTGTTTGTATCGGTAAACATAGATGTATTATTTCACTTAAATCATATTTGACATTTCTATGTAACGTTCAAAACCGAGCAGTAAGTAAAATGTTGAAATAAATACTGTTTTTTTTTTTCATAATCAATCTTTATTATATTTAATTGTTTACGAATGTTTATATTATAAAATATTTTTAAAATTTAATAGGCATAATTCTTTGATTTTGACTTATGAATAATTTTGTGAAGCTAAACAAAATTACTCATCACAAGACAGGGTAGACAAAAGGAGCCTACCTACTAGAGAAAAATAAATAGTTTTTAATATTTCTTTTCCTTCAACAACAACATTGAGTATTTGTTCTGGTAACAAGTACAGCATTGAGTTACGCCACTCAACAGAATACCTGAAATTCGTCGGTAAGTCGGAAACAAAACGCAGCGTCTCTACTCTATTATCCCAAATTTCCCTTACCTACGCTGCCATATTTGAGATACATCGTGAAGCGGAGAGAATGTCAATATAAATGTTAATAGTTTGTAATTCTTACCAGGTTTCAAAGAATTATAACAAAAGTAAAACAAATATTGACAACTATAAACATTTATTTACTGATTAACATTATAACAATATGTAGATAAAACCCTGTAAATCAGATTACCAATCACAGTATTTGGAAGACCAGAAAAAAAAAAGTAAAAAAATAAATGCTATAACATTTTCGCTTACATCTACCTATCAACAGCTAATGAATAAATACAATAATATGGCAATGTATAACAAAAAATATATAATTTACTGTTGAGTCGGCATGGATACTGACGCTTTCGAGTGTGATACATCACTTTGCCTCCAGAAGGATACAATCGTTTTCAATTCAGTGTAGAAGTCAATTCCTTGTTTTCCACAGAAATGATTAGTTCCCAAGAAACTTCCTCGCGTTCCAGTGAATGAAAACATTGATAAAGGCACTGGAATTGGTACATTTACTCCCACTTGTCCCACATCTATTTCAGAAGAGAACTTCCTGGCTGCAGCTCCATTAGTAGTAAATATTGCTGTACCATTTCCGTAAGGGTTTGAATTAATCATTTGAATGGCCTCGTCCAATGTGTCTACAAACAAACAAACTAATACTGGGCCAAAGATTTCTTCTTTGTAGCACTCCATGTTAGGTTTCACTTCAGTTATGATGGTTGGTCCAACAAAGTTGCCCTTTTCAAAACCTTGCACTTTAACGCCACGGCCATCGAGAACTACTTTTGCACCTTCCTTAGTACCTGTTTATGATTAATTAAAAATATTAAATACAATATGTTATTCACTATAATTAATAAATATTTTTAACATCAATAAATGTAGAAATGAATTGCTAGTAAACTTTTTTGCAACAATTTTTAATAATTATTTCACCGAGAATGGCTATGTTAGTGAAAACTTTATAGGGTATAGAAGATTTTTAAATTTTATTTTTTTTAGCTTCACGCTGTATCCCGTACGAGGCAGAGTAAACACAGGGAACCCGGGAACCTAGTGTTAAGACACTCCGTTCCATTTCCGTTCCCCACTTTCCGCCGAATTTAAAGAATTTGAGTGGCGGAACTCAACGCCGCGCTTTGCCTTATTACCATTAATTTTTTTTCCGTGAATATTAACATTCAACAAAGTATATTTTACAACTACAATAATATATAATTTAAAATTGAATAATTACCAAAAACCAATTTTAAATTGTATTTGTAGAAAAATACATATAAATGTTTTACAAAATAAAAAAAGATACATGGTTAACAAATAACTAAATTATCGGTTCAAGCAATAACTTATTTTTTACTTATGTTGGTAATATCTCTGCAGGCAGATTTTTACAAATGTATCTACCCAGCGATAATTCCTTTGGGTTTTCTTTGGGTAGCCAAATAAGCAAGTTATGACAATCGTATAAGAACTTAAATTTTCCTAGAGGCGCGGAGTAAAATCCTGCTACGTATTTTTTTTATATATGTTTACAAAATATTTAATATTTTTTCTTTAACTAGTAAAAATTATATTTTATTAATTTCATGACTTTAACTTACCTGATTCAATCAACCTATGAATGCGTTCCTTGGCTTTAACAGAGATGACTGGACCAACATCAGTACCGGGAACATGGCCCGCATTTACTTTGAGTGCTTGAGCTCGTTTCACTAAATCTGGGATCCATTCTTTTGCTTCACCTGTTTTAAGGAAAAGAATATTCAAAATTTAAAGTATTGATATAATATATATATTTCGGATATTTATTGGATTCATGAATTAAATAGAAAAAGAAATATAAATAGGAAACAAAATTAATTTTAATTAAAACTATTAGTTATTTTTTTATTTTCATTATTTTTTAAAGTGTTATTTCACACTTAGGACCGAAAATACTAAACTTTAATTTTAAAAAGCGTATAAATATTTTGAACGTAACAGGATTTGAACCTGCGCCTTATGGAAACCGTTCAAGCACTCTAACTAAGCTATACGTTGTTATCAAGCAACGTCGAAATTCTTATACCCAACTCTTTGAAACGTGCCAATTACTACTCTACTCATAAAATGTAAAGAAATCTAAAAAATAACTTATATAACTTTATCTAGGTGACCCATCATTAAACTGTTTTTACAAAATAAATTATATAGTCCTTAACTTTTACTACATAACCTTTTAAATGTCTTTTTTATTATTTTTTTTATGAAAAAGACAAGGCAAACGAGCTTTCGTACGTCTGTCAGTAAAACGCGGTAGGTTCGGTCAATGAACACACGAAGAATTAATTATCTCTTATAACAGAACAAAACACCACGTTTACCGTTGCAAATGACTAGGCACGAACACAAAATGTCTTCTTATGGAAAAAACAAGGCAAACGAGCGTACGGGTCACCTGATGGTGAGCGATCACTGTGTAGAAAAATGAGTAACAGACTGTCTTAACACTGGGTTCTCTGCCTATCCTTCTAAGCGGTATACCGCTTAAACCTAAACAAAATAAATAATCATACCAACAAAAACAGCAGTGCTCAGTGCCATGCACCGTTGTCCGGCTGCTCCGAAGGCCGCTCCAGCGAGCTGGTTGAGCGTGTGCTCCTTGTTTGCATCTGGTAATATGACCCCATGGTTTTTGGCTCCCATGTTACTTTGGACTCTTTTGCCTGGAGGGGAAAACCATAAATAACTGATATTTAATATTTTTGTAAGGTCTGTCGTGGTGCAGGAACACGAGCGTATATATTAGCGACTATAAACGCGACAGGTTGTGGGTTCGATAATCTCTTGAGGAAATGAAATATTTAATATTTTTTTTATGCTTGATAATATTATGATATCTTCAATTTTACGATATATTTGCGACCTGCTCGCAATTCGCCCGCCTTTCGCCTTTTCATAATTTTCTCTAAGAACAGTATAATTTGTAGCAAATGCAATAAATATTCAAAATATTATCTATTTTATTTATGAAGGGAATGAATTAAAACAAACGCTAAATGTTATGCAAAGTTTGCCAACATATAAATTCAAATGTTTTTATTCAATATAAGAAGTTACAAGCTTCGTTTTTTGAACGTCAAACAATTTATCACCAGTTCACTAAAGTTACTGCCTCAGACCTGAGAAGAACCGGCTAAAGAAAATCAGCGGGACATGTCTTTCTCAAAATTTTACATGATGTAAAATAACAGGGTTGCAAACTGCATTTAAATCGGTAAATTGCCTTTTCTGCAATAAACATGACCGCACACAAATAATACCAACTACTTAAAATGTCATCAATCACCTGACTTCCATCAGTTACAATTTTATTATTTTTACTAAAAGTTATTTAAGTACACATACCAAACGAATTCCAAAACGCTCTGTCTTACCAGACTGGATAAGATACCTGAATTAACTTGTTTAGTACTTAGAAGTTTTATATAACACATACCAGCAGCTGAGGCTCTTGAATAAATGTGCTTTCCTGCTGCGTCGCCACCAACAAAGGACACTGCTTTAATATCAGGATGGTCGCAGAAGAAGTTCACAGTGTTGTGAGTTCCATGGACAACCTGAACAAAAGAAACTTCAATTTGGAAAGGGAAAGGAAATTGAAACGTATAGACAGAAGGAAACTAAAGATCCCTTAGCCGTTTCCCGCCTAATGTAAAACATAAAAATAAAAATTGTAATAAAATTCAAATTCAAATTTACGCTGTATCGCACGTATACGTATATATGTGCACGAGGCAGGGTAGGCAGAGGGAACCCGGGAACCTAGTGTTAAGACACTCCGTTCCACTTTCGTTCCCCACTTTCCGCTGAATTTGAGGCATTGCGTGTTGAGTGGCGGAAATCATCGCCGCACTTTGCCTTATTACCAGAGTGAAGAAATGAAACATTAAATATTTAAATTGAAAATAGTGAATATTTCATTTCCTCGACCGGGGATCGAACCCAAAACATGTCGGTTACAGTCACACGCTTGTGCCACTGCGCCACGACAGGCCAAAGTCAAATATTTATTTTATTCAATATAAAAAGTTAAAAGCTTCGTTTTTTGAACGTCAAATAATTTACCACCAGTTCACTAATGTTACTACAGACCTGAGAAGAATCGGCGAAAGAAACTCAGGGCAACATGTCTTTTTTTTAACTAACGTTTACATCATATCGAAGTTATTGAAGCATACAACTATCACATTTAAAGTCAGACGTGGTACCACTGGGTCATAATGTCCTCCAATTCTATTCTTTTACTTACATTCACAATACCAGGAGGCGCTCCAGCCTCCTGCAACAGTTCCATCATCATGAGAGTAGCGCCAGGATCTTGTTCCGACGGTTTGATCAAACAAGTGTTGCCAGTTACAATGGCCGGTGGAAACATCCATAGTGGAATCATTACTGGGAAGTTAAACGCTGCTACACCTAGAAATTAATACCAATTTTGGTATTTATGTAAAAACGAACCTGTCAATTCAATCTTAAGCTTGCAGACGTATACACTCACTTTATATGAAATGGACAACAAATATATGGTTGTAAAAGTTTTTATATGCATAAAGAAGAGACTCGCTTTTTTCTTTTTGAGGTAAAAAAATAAATCATGATAAATATATTTAATATATAAATGTTTTTTAAGTTTTAATTTAAATAACTTTTGCTGTTGTTGAAACTAATTAATCTTTGCAAAGTTTGACATTTAAAATATAAAGTAGGATTACAATAATAATTGCTTACCTCCAACAACACCCAGAGGTACTTTATAGCTGTGAGTATCCATATCTTTAGCGATGTTCTGAATGCAGTCGCCTAGCTGCAAGCTTGTGATGCTACAGCAATGCTCGACCGATTCTGCAATCAAAATTATTTTTCTTAATTTTTTTATCAGCTTCACGCTATATCCCGAACATGGCATACCTGCCATACCTGCCTACCGGCAGAGGAAACTTTTCCAAGTTGCATGCTAGTGCCCCTGCGCCACGACTGACCTCAATGCTGCATAAAGATCGTAGTTATGCTAATTGAGTCAATTATTGTTAAATATATTCCTAAAAAACAAAAGAAACATATTCTAGCAACACAATCTACAGGAGGTATAGTGTACATACATAACTATATTTAATTCATAAGTAAGTGATTAGGTGAAATAGAAGCTACTTTAAATGCAAATCATATTAAAGTAGGTAACGACAAATAATGTGTCACAAACGATAACATTGTGTCACCACATTATCATCCGCTGACCTTTAACATGACGATAAAAATATTATTTAATTTCAACTTGCCCTACGTCATCAATTTTCATAAAAATCATAATAATTTATAAGAAATTTTCTATTATTAATAGATTAACAATTGACACAAGTTTTAGTATAGATTTAGTGATACGTTTAATTACATCATATATTTTCGTAAATCTCATTTAGAGGTTTGATATATTTTATATTTTATTTTCTCAATCCACGGCGTTGAGTTCCGCCACTCAACACATAATGCCTAAAGAATTCGGAGGAAAGTGGGAACTAGTAGTTAAAAGAAATGAACTTACGGATCCCTCTCAGAACATCACCTTCCGCGTCGGCAATCGTTTTGCCTTGTTCTTCTGTTATTTTGGCTGCCAATTTGCTTTGATTCTCCCTTAGTAGTCTTGCAAATCTAATGTATATATTTGTTTTTTTTAATATTTATGTATAAAATTATATAACTAACTTACGAGGGGTGATCCAAAAGTAATGACAATCGGTTGTTGCCAGTATACATAAAAATAAAAAAAAGAAAATTCTTGCTTATATAACCACTACTTCAGCCTCATCAAAAAATCATATAAATAGACCACGATTTCCGGGAGTTCTGTACAGTCAGATTAAAAACCATGATTTCCGGGAGTTGCATTCATTTGAATACGAACCGTCGAAGAGTCATCATGTACCTGTGTTTTAAAAAATGTTTACCAAAGACATACATTGCAACTTGGTAGAAAAAACTTTATCACGTTTCGTGAACATGGATAAGACCTGGATCCATCACTTTAATCCTGACACAAAACAATAATCATCGACTTGGAAGAGAGTCTCCTCACCGACACCGAAGTAATTCAAAACGTCAAGTTCGGCTGGAAAGGTTTTGAAAAGGGGAGCCACTATTTCGGGCTTTTATTATGCAGACCAAATAAAGAGGATGCGGAAGGCCATCAAGGAGAAAAGACGCGGCAAAGTGCGAGCTCAAATATAACGCTCCAGCTCACAAAGCCGCCGGTGCGATGGCTGCGATCCAAGAGACGAGATTCGAACTGCTTGAACACCCATCCTATTCGCCAGTCCTAACCCCCAGCGACTTCTATCTCTATCCTTGGCTTAAGGAACACCCTGGAGGCACAAAATTTCAAGACAATAGCGAAGTTATGAAGGTTGTGGAGGCATTTTGAGAGAGTCAAGAGATTTTTTTATTTTTTCAAAAGGAAGGTTTAGAAAAAAGATGGACTAAATGTATTGAGTTGTTAGGAGACTATCTAGAAAAATGAATTACTTTATACACTCTAAACACTCTTTTTACTTAGTTTGTTTCATTACTTTTGGATCACCCCGCGTATATCACATTCAATATGTATGTAGACCAGAATTTATTTAATATATGTATACTGTAAACTCTTTATAAAGAAACTCAAGGGTCTGAACATTTTTTGTCGTTATGGAGTTTAACGCAGAGAGTGAGTTTTATCGTTATAAAGGATAACGTTATATAGAGTTTACACTGTAATTATAACTTGAGGCTTAACGTGGCACAAGTGAGTAACTGTAAACGCGACAGATTGTAGGTTCGATCCCAGTCCCAGTCCCAGAAATTAAATATTTAATATGTTCAAATCAAATATGCAACATTTCCATTTCTTTACTCTGGTAACGAGGTAAATTGCGGCGTTGAGTTTTGCCACTTAACACGCAATTCTTGAACTGACCCAAGTTATATATATATATATATATATATATATATATATATATATATATATATATATATATATATATATATATATATATATATATATATATGTATATATATATATATATATATATATATATATATATATATATATATATATATATATATATATATATATGTATATATAGATATATATATATATATATATATATATATATATATATATATATATATATATATATATATATATATATATATATATATATATATATATATATATATATATATATAATAATTTTCATATTCTTTATGCTTATGTCAAGGTAATATGATAAAATATTTTAAAGAGATAATAATATAATATTTTATTGCACAAATAACAAAAAAATGATACATAGTAACAATTGATAAAAGGTGCAGTGGCAGCCTTATCACTATAAACTATAAAAATATATATAATAAATAATCAATTTTAAATAACTTACTAAAATATTTTTTGTATGATTTATTTTAGTAAAAAATATCTTCAGTAATTACAAATTATAAGATATAACTGGTTTAATTTATTTATTTTATCTTTCTTACTTGAACATTAGTTGTTGACGAGTCATAATAGTGCTTTGACCCCATGATTGGTATGCTTTTTTGGCAGCTTCAAGTGCACTATTTAATTCATCTTGGGTCGCTTCAGGTACTCTGAAAATAAAAATATATATAAACAACATATATAACATTCAAAAGTAGACAGTAAAATACTTATTCATTTAAGCAATTGTGATGCAACAACTGACTATAAACACTATAGTGGTTCAATAATGAGTTGTTCTCATTTTCCCACGACGGTAGGAATGTGTCATTAAAACCTCCCATTGAAACAGAATCACGAGTTTGGGTGAATTGCAGTTTAAAATGTTTTAGATAGACATTCAGTGTCCAAAATTTAAAATAATTAAATAGAAATTAATAAGATACATGATGCCAACAACATACATTTAATTATGTTATAAGATAATCCAAAATAACCTAAAACTAAACGATAATCAAAGAAAAGATACTGTAATATGGAAACAAAACATTTCTCAATAACAAATTACAATGACAAAAGAAACATACAATAACATTATTGTATATATTAACATACACATGATAATGCATATAAATGCAAGCAGTTAACTTGATGAAAAATTCAAATACTTTGACCTTTTTACTTGAATGCATGATAATTTCATTTCAAATGGTGCTTGATGAATTTATATATGTACAAAAATATATATATATATATATATATATATATATATATATATATATATATATATATATATATATATATATATATATATATATATATATATATATATATATATATTCATCAAGGACCAACTGAAATGAAACTATCATGCATATATATATATATATATATATATATATATATATATATATATATATATATATATATATATATATATATATATATATATATATATATATATATATATATATATTTATTTTAGTTTATTTATAATGGTTTGGTTATTTTCAAAAGTATAAAGAAAATAACAACCGAAAGTCTTCTAAATACACTAAAATGTAGACTAAGAAAAAATTGCATTTAAAAATTACCATCAAAGTTGGTCAAATAAAAAAATCTTATTTGCGGTATTAATCCATTTAAACTCGATATCTGTAAGGTAACATTTTCTTATTCCTTATAAGACTTTGCATAGAATTAGTGTGCAAAATCAAGGTAGCTTTGTAACCAGTAAAGAAACTAATTACAAATACAGTCAGCAATAGTAATTAAAAAATAAATATAATCCAATAATGCTAATAAATATTTAATATTTACAATGTCATAATGTAACAAAAGATAATGTTTAAGTAAATAAAATATAGAATAAACAACTCATTATCTCATATGTTATCATGATAAGATCCCACTCAGCTTCAAAAACAAATGAGTATTTTATGAGACAAATACTTTTATTATTAAAACAATAGTTAAAACTATATATTAATATTTACAATGTACAAAAAAAATAGTAACATTATACATAAATATAAAACATGACTTCCATCAATTTGTAGTGTTTATTTTAACATATTAATATATATATATATATATATATATATATATATATATATATATATATATATATATATATATATATATATATATATATATATATATATATATATATATATATATATATATGTATATATATATATATATATATATATATATATATATATATATATATATATATATATATATATATATATATATAATAAGCAATTGTGATGCAACAACTGACTATAAACACTATAGTGGTTCAATAATCATTTGTTCTCATTTTCCCACTTCAGTAGGAATGTGACATTAAAACCTGCCATTAAAACAGTATCACGAGTTTGGGTGAATTGCAGTTAAAAAATGTTTCGATAGATATTCAGTGTCCAAAGTTAAAAATAATTAAATAGAAATTAATATATATATATATATATATATATATATATATATATATATATATATATATATATATATATATATATATATATATATATATATATATATATATATATATATATATATATATATATATATATATATATATATATATATATATATATATATATATATATATATATATATATATATATATATATATATATATATATATATATATATATATATATATATATATATATATATATATATATATATATATATATATATATATATATATATATATATATATATATATATATATATATATATATATATATATATATATATATATATATATATATATATATATATATATATATATATATATATATATATATATATATATATAATTAAGAGAGCCATACCTGCCAATAACTTCATTTGTAGCTGGATTAGTCAATTCAATCCAGTTGTTTGTCTTTGAATCTACAAATTGTCCATCAATAAACAATTTTGTTGTTGGAGCCGCACTGCTATAATTCCTCCGTATTATTAAATGAGACTGAAAAAAATTAAAAGCACATTTAAATAATGAGGAAATAAACATGTTTAAATTTTAATATTCTGTAAAATTGTCCAGCATTGTGTTCTACTCAAAATAATATAATGTATCGAAAAAATTGAGCAGTGCATATAGTATGGATTTACTTATGTTACTGAGATTCCTTCTGTCTACTCAGTTATGCAGAAACAGGTGAAGCTGCTAAATTTCAACATATTGTTTATTATAGATATGATATTATAGATTCTTAAATAAACAATAAAAGATTTTCTCTCAGTCAAACAATTAAGCTTTCTCTTAATTAAAAATTTAAATAAAAACATTCTTAAAGATTTATCTTATATTAAACAAATTCCTTAGCAATGTTGTGCAAAATGTTTATGTGAATTTATTGATCAAAACATGAAGAAATTTTAGTAAGAAATATTCAACTGCGCAACAAAAGTTGTGTAAGCTATGAATAATGCAGTCAGTTTAAATACCAAATTGCCTGAATGATGTATATGTTTGTCTTACATTCTTACTGGCACATAGTTGTCTCATAAAAACAAAGGTGCCTGCTTAAGAATGTAATTATTCAAAGAACTACTTTGCCTCTTCTCTGTTCAATGTGACATCGGTAACTTTACAAGTGACACGTTTTTCTTAGTTTTTTATATTTTTACAACAGAATATACAATATTATTTACAAAAAAATAATTTAATATCAGTCAGAGTCTAATTCAGCTGAAGTACCATAGTGTTTACCATATCAAGTAGAAGTCAAGTATGTAACCGTCATAATTTAGCTGCATATTATGGTACTTATTAAAGAATATTTAAATAAAAATAGAGTGCTCTGTAACTTACTTCTGATTTGAGAAGTTTAAACATAGCCGACGCCATCGTTATTATTTGCGAACTGTCTGCGGAGGCCGGACCGATCGGTAGAAAGGTTAGAACCTAGCCGACTGATTAAAATACAAATGTTATGATCTGACCTTGAATTAATAAAATTAAATTATAAAAATCCGGCCGTCGTCAAGTACAAAAGTAACATTTGTTTACGTTCGAACGTCAATTGTCATATATCAAGTTGTCAACTACTGATTAAAATAAAAAAAAAAAAATACTGACTGATCCTTTTTATGCCTGTTGTACGAAAAAAAATATAATTAAAATAAATCTTCATAGGACGCATTCTGTTTATAAATATATATCGTATATAAATGATAGCATACAATAAATAAAAAATGTTGTCAAATATACGTTGATGCACGAATCATTTCAAAGTAAATGTTGCCAAGCTAAAATAAATTAATATTCAAATAGTCATAATTATAGATAATGCTTTAATTTTTCCTTTTGTGTCTAGATTGCGTTGTAAAATTATTTGAAATATGTCTTTATCAAATTACAGTATTGTTATAAAACTATAAAATAATAATAATAGATAATTAGAATAAAGTAGTTCATTAATATTTTAATAGATGGCTCTGCTATTAAAATATTACTTTGAAACTTAACAAAGAATTCAAACAACATTTATAATACAATAAATAGACAATATATAGGCAAAGGAAACTCGAGAATCTAGTGCTAAGACACACCGTTCCATTTCCCACTTTGTGCCAAATTCTAGGCATTGCGTGTTGAGTGGCGGAACTCAACGCCGAACTTAACTTCTTCACCAGAATGAAGAAATGAAAATATTAAATATTTTATTTGAAAATATTAAATATTTTATTTCTTCGAGTGGGGATCGTGGATTTAACCCACAACTCGTCGCGTTTACACAAGCGTCATAGACACGCTTGTTCTGCACCACGATAAACCTTTTCACATAAATAAAATTTACTGTTGTCCTTTATCATCTAAAGTGTTTGGTTATCAAAATTTTTCTTAGCGGCTGATTTGATATTTAAATAGTTCAGTCACATCCGGTAAGTCGCAGGGTTGACAGGGTTGGCCTACAAAGAGCTACTTATACTTTGAACAGAGTTTCGTTGTTAAGCTAACACTTGATCAAACAGTATTGTATAAAATGATATCAAATAATGTATAAGACGTTTTGTGATAAATTTATAATTTAGGTACAATATCACATATTATGTTTATCTGTATCCTAAAATTAAGCTTACTTATGTTATAAAATGTGTATCATTCATTTATCTTTATTTCAAAACTTATTTGCGTAACGATAAAAACACTTTGTAATTATCTTCGATGAACTATTCGAATAGTTGATCGAAGGTAATTATAGTAATTTTTTAACAAGACTTAAAATCGTGGGTTCAATTCACATTCGAATTGGTTTTGTGTAGAATTATACAGGGAAAAGTAGAAATTACCGTCAGCAATTGTGTAGTAGGCAAGGGTGTATTTACCCTAGGGCCAGAAGGGCTATAGCCCGGGGCGGCAGGCCACGAGGGGCGGCCCAGGGGCAGCCCGGGCTTCGGTTTCATTCATTTGAAAAAATACAAAAAAATATTTTAAGACATAAGCTTAGAACGCCCCTGAACCACTTTTCTACGTGTAGATTTCACATCTGAAGAATTCGAAATTCAATTGAAATATGCAAGCCGCCCCTTGTCCTGAATCGGTTGAACCGTCAATTTTTTTTTCGCCTTGATTTTCTTTTCACATTTAAAATTTTGTCCACAGAAAAATAATGTAAATAATAAAATCTATATTTTGTTCTTTAATCCTTTATTTTTTTTCTTTCGATGGGGTAGTATGATGTTGGCCCTGCGACCTCTACAGCGCCACCGGTTTTGTTGGAGGCCGAGCTGGAAGAGCTATGATCTTGAACTTGTCACCAGATTGAGTGACTCAAAGAGATACTATGAAGTTGCAAGGGCGCCCCTTGCGAGATTCGAACCTCGAACTGGGAACTTCGTTTGTAGTGGGGGGCCCCACTCAGTTCGTAAGACTTTGCTTCGCTCGGCCCGAGCTAGGCCTACTGGGTAGAGCTGTGGATACCCTTTTGGAATTTATGTTTGGCACCCTCCCGCACCTAGGCGCGCTTGGGCTGCTGTATAACTGGGACCTCGTCTCCACCGGCGTATCGTGTGCTTTTGCGTTTATGTGTAGTCCTACTTGTTTCACTTTATTCGCGACTGTAATGGGGTCAGCTCGAGCTATCAAATAGAACATTGCGTGGTCTACGGTAGACCTTACGGAATATTCCCTTAGCTACGGGGCCACTCCCCGTAATTGCAGGTTTTTACCACCAGGGTGTTCGGATGGGCCGAGGTCTTTTCAAAGTAGCTACTGAACAGTTTCCTGCCGTGCTCTTGAATGGAGTAGATCTATGTTGCGCATGAACAAAGGAGCTTCCGTGGCAGTGCGCAAGATTTTGTTTTGCATAATTTGAAAACGATGGAGGCTAGAGACGAACACTAAACTGGCATATGTGAACATTGGTCTGATAGAGGTGGTGTACAGGCGGATTTTATTTCTAAAGGACATTTTAAATTTGGCACAGACCAGCGGGTTCTTCTTTTTCATTTGGGCTCTTAGTCCATTTTTATTCAATGTAGTGCTAGATACTATCTCGGCTCACACCCAAGACCAGCCTCCGTGGCTTATAATGTATGCCGATGACATAGCACTCACTAACGAGGATCGGCTGATGCTAGAGCGTAAAGTGAACCTCTGGAATGGTACACCTGAGAACGGCGGTCTTAAACTAAATGTGTCGAAGACCGAGTACATGGCTTACAGGAGGCCGGACTCAAGAACTATCTATATAACCAAGCCAATTTAAAACCAGCCGCTAAGTCGGAAAAGTTCAGGTACCTCGGATCCGCTATGCACGAGTCTGGAGACTCGTGCATAACGGATCATGATTCATTGTCAGATAAGCGCTGCCTGGGCCAAATGGCGAGACGTCACTGGTGTGGTCTGCGATCGCAGAATACCGACCAAACTCAAGGGGCTGATATATAAGAGCATCGTTCTACCGGTTGTTTTATACGGCAGCGAATGCTGGCCAGTATTATCTCGGCACACTAAGGAGCTTCATGTTACGGAAATGAAGATGCTGAGGTGGATGTGCGGCGTAAAGTGATCTGACCGCATACGTAACACATTCATTCGAGGTAGTCTTGGAGTCCGTGACATAGCGGATAAGCTAAGCCCTAAGAACTATATCGGACGCAAGTGCCTTGATATGTCTGTCCCTGGAGTGAGACCTCCCGGACGACTAACGAAGCGCTGACTGGATGTCGCGATGCAGGATATAAGTGCCAATGGTCTAACCACTGAGGACTTAAAAGATCATGCTAAGTGGAGTAGGCTTAGTAGGAAGGCAGACCCTGGCACAGCAAGCCGGGATTAATGCCAGCAAGAAGAAGTACGTACGTCCCTTCCGGCGTACGTATCTCATGTGCTCTTAGAAATTGAGTTTGTTATCCAGGATTACTCCTAGATATTTGGCACTCTGTGCTTGAGGTATGATTTTGCCTTGCAGAAGAACAAGAGGCATGCAATTCGTTTGGGCGAATAGGGAAGAATACTGACGTACTCTTTTCAAGGTTAACTTCGATATTCAGTTTCGACCATTTAGCCAGGTGCCCAGCCTATTGGTGGCCACCTGTAGGCGATCGGCTAACAGAACTGATTTGCAGGCAACACCGGCTCTTATAGGGCGTCTACTGGACAGGGTACCTTCGACCCGGAATCTGAAAGTGCGATTCGAAAAGTAAGCTCGTATGATGTGCACGAGTCTATCTGGCACTCCTTAACATACGAGCTTGAAAATCAAGCCATTATGTCAGACTTTATTGATCGCCTTTGCAACATCTAGGAAGATTGCCGCAGACGGCATTTTGTGGTTGGAATGGGAGGTCCTATGATCCAGAATATGATCTGTGATCCTATGGTCTTTTTTCATTCCTTGATGGGGCGGAAAGTTACAGTAGCCTGGGGCGCGCAATCTTAAAATACGCCCTTGGTAGTAGGTATATAGATCTTCAGTCTTCGGATCTGCTTACATACTACTTAATTGAATTGCATGAATGTTAAATAAGGTAAGGAACTAACTTTTAATCTACAGTCTTTCCCGCATGGTCGTGTGAAAATAAATATATGTTGTGTTCGGTACATGACACATTCTAATTTCTAAGAAACTGAGGGACATTGACGTTACTTCTTTATTTATCAACCGATTTAAATAAAACAAACACTACATGTTAAGTGAAGGTTGCCAAAATATAATAGTGAAAACTGCATTTAAATCTGGTTAGCCGTTTCTGAGATTAGTGTGTACAAACGCACAACCAAACAAACAAACAGATAAACAGACAAGCAGACAAAATAAAGTTTTCGCCCTATTAATTGAAAATAACTGTTATTAAACCTTAATAAATTCAGCTATTTTTAATTAATCGGGAATCTAATGGACAGTAAAATATCTTAATAGGTACTATATTCTCATATTTCCCTTTGCCATGAGCGGAGTACAGTGTAATGTACAGTGTAAAAAAAAAACAAATAATTTTAGAGATGCTCATATGTAAAAAACTGTTCCGTTCAATAGATAATTGTTTTTTTTTTTTTTAAACTACGTTTCACTACACCAAGTTTTTTGTTACTTTAGTATATTATAGTTAAATCATAAAGAAATATAATATATTATTTAGTGTTGATTGGCACAAAAAATCTTCCTAAACCAATTTACTTCGCATTTTTTCCAATTTATCATATTAAGAAAATTTAAAAATATATATATTATATTTGGCTTATGAATATGAAATCTAAGTTTAATTTTTTTTAGACAAGTTTTTTTTTAGAAAATAAGCTTGTATATTAAGGGTTAGGGACAAAATATCCGGTGTGTCGCTATTTTGGATAAAACGCAATATTATCACATTAAAAATAATTCATTAAACACCTGGGCAGGTACAATGCTTATGCGGACCTTTTAAATTTGGTATAGTTAATTATAACATTTTTGTAACGTCTTTGTTGTGCATCAATTAATGTGTTTGTTTTATATTTATATTTCTTATTCAGTATCATAATTTATCAACTTACTGCAGATTAGTTAAAACTTACAACTATTTATAAATTATTTTTCTGTCACAATCTTAATCTATATAGTGTTTACGTTATCTTTTTAAATTGTTGTAATAGTATGCAATAAACGTAAAAAATATTGGATTTCATTATGCTAAATGAAAATGTTATGGGTATGTAATTAAAAATAAATCATACAATTAGGTTTATATACTAACATCGTATTATATACATTTTTAGGATCATATTTGACATGAAACATATGAAGACGTTTTCAAACAAGCCTTATTATTATATGATGTTACGTTTAAGCGTAAAACATTTTGGCAATTTTATCTTTAATAAATAAATTTTCAACACAAAATGTTTTAAATATATTTTATCATATACTACATAATTTTGTACATAGAGTTAATATGGAATTATACATTTATAAAAATTTGAGGATTTTTAAAATATTTTTTAAGTAAATGCGACAATCACCGAAAGCAAGCATAGTTGTACAAGTGATGATAAGCAGGTCATTGCCCGAGCTATCGGTCATGCACGGCACGGCCGCTCCGGTGAATGACGAACTAACTACAAACTTGCACTATGTATTGTGAATTTCAATTTTAGCAAAGTCAATATTCCCTTTGGAATGAGTGCCGCCAGTTGTGGTTATCTTCACGTTAGAACATCGTAATTAAATTTATGCAAACGTTTCAATATTGGATATTCCATAAATACTAGGCAGGTTTTGTGTTTTGAGAGTTATTTCCTCTTAAAGGTTTTTCTAATTGCTGTAACTGGTAACTTCAAAGTTACGGTTAGTCGGCTAATTATTAATGGGATATTATAGTAAAATATTTCAAATAATCACTCGTCACGTTTATTAGACAAATTCAACAGCAACTAGAGAATGGCAGTGTCTTAAAGGGAACGGAGTGTCTTAACACTTGGTTCCCAAGATCTTTCCGCAAACTCGTCCATGTGCGGGATACTAGGTGAAAATGGAAGTAGGTAATTTATTGTTATCTAATAAGCAATGTTCCTGACAGCTATGATTGCACAACTGTATCAAAGAATAATTGAGAAATTGAAGAAAAAAAAATACATATTTACAAAGTCCCGAATCTAGATGAAAAGTTATGAAATATTTGTCTTAGCAAGTTAATCGATTGTACCTAATACTTTAAATTCAAAGAGCGAGATGCGAGATGGTATGACCACTAGGAACTACTAGGAAAAAGACGTGCCTATGATTATTAAGGGAATTAGAAAAAGTGATTTCCAAAGTAAGCTTAAATTTATTAACTATGGATTATATTGAGTACCAGTGCACTGTGCTCCATCATGCAAACTGCATATGGCACCCAAGAAGAAGTCCGCTGATTGATATAATCGAAACATTCCTGATCCCACTAGGGATTGAAATATGTATGTACGTTTCATGAATCGATGTGACGGTAAAAACAAATTGGCCATAAAAAAAATACATTCTCTTAATCAAAGTACTTAGGAAATTTGCACAACGTTCTATCCACAGAGTCTGAATAATTATGTCTCCTGACCTGCTACTCTTGTAGGTCTAGGCTAGACCGCGTGATGCGTCTCGGGAAGTGAGTGTGCCTTACAACTCCGGTACCAACTGGAAATTGGGAGTCGGCTTCTCTGGCGGCCTTAGCGAGGTCAGTCGCGAGCATGTTGGACTGCATGCGGGAGGTGAGTGTGCCTACAGCTCCGGTGCCTATCTGGATACAGAGGTAGCGTGATTGAAGACCGTCTTCCTTCGGGTGGGCGGTCGGAAGTTGCGTGGGGCTACTCACCCTCTAAGTACTACCACGCAAGTGGTAGGAACCAGACCTGTCTGGTCTCTGCCGCTGGGGTTAAACCCAGTGGCAGGTATACTGGCCCACCTGTCTATAACCGCAAGGTTGGTACAGGGGGCCAGTATAAAATAATGTTTAGTCTCGAAAGAGAACAGGGCTTTGACCTGATACTTTGAAAGGGGACTCAGGCAAAAGTCATGTTATCTTATCCAAGCAGGCAACAATGATAGGTTGATGAAGCAAATCAAATTTAAGTATTTAAGATTATTATACAATTGAAATTTTCTTTGGTAATGTCACAAGCATCGCCAGAATTATCCTAGGAACATCTGAAATACGTGAGCTTTGAACGGCACTATAATTTAACATGGCACAAACTGCAGCGAATACAATATTGGGTTGTTAGAAATTTATATTGTTCTGTGAGAAGAAATAATAGCAAAAGAATTATGCAGGAAAATCCTGTCCAGGGAAAGTGACTACAATCGACTATGTCGGGATTCATGTAGTCTCTTCGCGAACATTCGTGTTATTCCTATACTTTTATTTATATGATACTGAACAGACATGATTAGTAGTTTGAGGTTATAATATCTTTTTTAGGTATATAGTAAATAATTAATATATAGTACCTTATTTATCAATGAAATTGAAGTAAACTCATTGAACTGGTAACGGCTACCGTCATCAATAACACGGTGTGTTATTATACTTGTTACTGGTTTAGAAACAATTATGCAAGTAACTTTCATTTTGTCACTGCGGTAATACGGAATATCAGTACTAAGCGTGTCAAGCAATTTGTGAGGCCTTTCGATAATAGTAAAAGTCAAATTAAATGTAATAATATAGTTTGAACAGCGTAATGTACCAATTGAAATAAATAAAAATGTGAAGTTACAGAACTGGTTCTTATTGTTTATGAAAACTACACAGATATTGCCAAAATTTTGATGTTTCTAGTATAGGATAGGTATAGATATATCGATATTCGTATTAATGATTTTGGCATTTAGTGTAAACAAAAAACAATTTAATAAAAAATAATATTTTTTGAACTATTATTATGATATTAAGTTTTAAATTTTATTATATTTATGAAAAATGTAGTAGTATTATATAATACAATTGTGTAATGTAATAATATGAACTAGCTTGTTAAACAACATTGGTAGTAATTAAGTGTCAGAAAACAGTAAGCCAGTCGTTCCGCGTATACTAGAGGAAGTTACATGTTACATCTCATATAGTTACATAGTAAGTGATAGTTTCTGTCTGTATGTAATCTACAATTTATCGGTGACTAACTTCGGGCTCGGGGCGGAACACGAACCGCTTACATCATTACGGAGTTAGTTCTGGAAATTATGAGACAGGGTTGCTTCATTATAGGCTCGTGAGAGGCAGAAGTGGTGAAGAAATTTAAATAAGATACCAGTATCAGTAAAGTAAGTATTGAGATAATTCTTTTTATTATCTATAATTAAATCTATAGGCTTGATTTTCTAATCGCTGATAAAATATAGTGCATATATTTTATTTTCTCACATCGAATTAGTGGAAAATATAACTACAATTTACATAGGTATATAAGTGTAATATACGAATGATGGGCATTTTGACTGTGTATATATATGAAAAAAAAATCGACCAGTGCTCAAATAAACTTGTGTTCTCTGTTGAGATGTCCCTTAAAGTTAGCTCCTTATGAGATGAAAATAATTTGATTTAATTCAACTCCAAAAAGTCACAAGTTTGCGCGCTAACCACTCATAAAACTCCATAGCGTCTTGTCACCAGCTTACAAGAATTAAACGAACGCTTAAAGCCGGCACCAATATATTGCGGTTTAAGGCCAAGTGGGCCTCAAAAAAACTGGAGTACTGGTCTCCTTGGGCCGGTGCACCCCAGTATTGGCTTCAACCTTTTGATTGCATACGACGTAAAGCTGTCCGAATCTTTGGGAACCCAATGATCTGTAAAAGACTTAACACTTTGGCTTTGCGCTAGATCGAGAGACATCTCGCTGTGCGCTCTATACCGCGTTTATAGTGGAGAGAGTTCTGGAGAACTGTTTGACTGGATTCCTACCACTGAATTCTTCTAAATGTGCAATACTCATGTCTTGACAGCTGAGGTATCATTCTCACCATCCGGCCCATATGGCCTACCTGTGGCAGTATTTCCAGGTCAATACGAAATTGGTTCCTCCAAAAAGCTCAACTATCTCCACCTCAAAGATCCGCAAAGCACCTATAACTCCTCTGGTACTCCTCCTCTATTATACGGGTCCGTGGGTGGCAATAATCATTTACTTCAAGTGACCGGTATGCTCATTTCTCTTATTTTTTTCAAAGGAAGCAGAAGTATGACGTTTTTACGTAATTCCAGTGCGGAATTAAATACAACATACATTTACGCTACATACCTATTTACAGGTATACAGCTGAAGCAAAAAATTTTCCAAAATTTCCAACAAATAAATATATATATATATATATATATATATATATATATATATATATATATATATATATATATATATATATATATATATATATATATATATATATATATATATATATATATATATATATATATATATATATATATATATATATATATATATATATATATATATATATATATATATATATATATATATATATATATATATATATATATATATATATATATATATATATATATATATATATATATATATATATATATATATATATATATATATAACCAACAACAAACATAAACGCTTCTTTAAATATTTTAAATGGTCGTAATTTAAAATTGGTACCTACAATAAACTTGAATATAATTATGATATTTTTAGATAAATAAGTATTGCAGTATAATTTAGATTTCCCTTACAACTTGCAATAGTTGCATTATATACGTTTACGCATGCAACTTGAATAAGCGGTATTACAGAATATCCTCTTTAGTTAATGCTGTAACAGTAGTGATGTAAATCTAGCAAACTTGGAGAGTAGGTACATTGAGTAACCTAGATGTATATATTTATAGCCATGTAACGTAAATTAACAATTCTAGACAATACTATAAGATAAGCTGGTATGTAAGTATAAAATTCAATATCATAATAAGAATAACCTTTTTAGTGACATAACGATTTAATTAGTTACTACTAAAATTTACGAAACGATACGTTTTATTATTGATTTGTAGATTTCTGAAAAGGTTTACCAAAACACACTATATGGATTTCGTAAATTATTTTATTGATACTTCTAATATGGATATATCAAGAAGATAACATTTACTTCACAAGTGTGCTGATTTTTATGTTTTATTAAAATGAAGTGTATACTTAGATACAATATAATCATTCATTTGAATTTCTTACTTTACTTATTTAAAAGTACAAGATTTACAATACAAAACTGACACTCGGCAATTCGAGTTAAGGAAAACTGCAAAAATCAACGATGATTAAATTTAAATAATTTTATATAAAATGTTCTATTAATAATACAATTAACAAGTAAAAATCTGATTAGAAGTATACTCAATTATCCTTATTCTTCGCTTATGCAAATGACTTCGTCCGTGACGAATATGGCAATGAGTAACGCTCTACCTCAGTCAACAGACCCAACAACTAAATAATTTTACTAACTATATTATTAAATATCACAGTTAAATTTAATAGAAACAGGAAATGAAATGATATTGAGAAACATATATTTACCTATTTTAAATAATATTTTGAAATAATATTCATTGAATAAACAATAAGAAGAAACTTTTAAAGCTCTACAATGAGATGCAGAGATTTGTCACCGTGTATTTAAAAATGTAATTCTAGTCACGTTCTCAAAGCAATATAGTGCATTCTAATGAAACCTTTATGTTGAAAGATAAACAAGTTTTAATTGCTTGGACTGAAGCTTCTTTCGTATCCTGATGTATGATGTACACAATGTAAACTGCGTTTACACTTTATAGCATAAATTGTTTTGTATTGTAGTTAAATCTGTTAAAAAATAAGTTAAGAAATAATATAAATATAACAATGATAACAATTGTTGAAGGAATATTTTTTATTTTTGTAAAACCTAGTTTTAAGACTCCCCTTTGTCTTCTCTTTGGCGACAATGCGTGTTGTATTTAATTCCCTACTGGAATTTCGTAAAAACGTCATACTTTGCTTCCTTTGAAAAAAATAACAAAAATGAGCATACAGGTCACCTGAAGTAAGTGAATATTACCACCCACGGACCCGTATAATAGAGGAAGAGTAACAGAGTAATTATAATAATTGATAATTTGTGAAAGCCGATGTACTTTTGAATGGTGAAGCCGTGGATCCTGTTGATTCAACGGTATTTCTCGGGATCACCATTGACTCTAAATTACAGTGGGGACCTCATATCGATGGATTGGCGAATAGACTTAGCTCAGCAGCCTTTGCGGTTAAAAAAATCAGAACATTAACAGACGTGGAAACGGCTCACCTCGTTTATTTTAGCTACTTTCACAGTATTATGTCCTATGGCATCTTACTTTGGGGTAATGCAGCCGGTATTCAATCAATTTTTGTTTTGCAGAAGCGAGCTATTCGTGCAATCTATAAATTAGGCCTTAAAGATTCTTTAAGGGAAAAAATTAAAGAAATCAATATAATGACCGTTGCATCGCAATACATTTTTGAAAATATTATGTATGTTAAGAAAATTATTAATGAATTTACCAAAATCGGGGGTATACATAATATTAATACTAGAAATAAGTTTAATCTTAGTGCACCTATGACTCGACTGCATCGAGTCCGTAATTCTTTTATGGGTCAAGGTGTACGCTTTTACAATAGGATCCCAGAAAACGTCCGAGAATTTTCTATTTCACAATTTAAAAAAGTTGTGAAAAGACGTTTGTGTGTTAAAGGTTATTACCAAATTAACGATTTCATAAATGATAACACGCCTTGGGAATAAAATGCTCGCTCCAGGCTATTTCAAATGTATCCTTATCACAATTAATTATATGATGTAAAATTTGATTAAAAAAAAAGACATGTCCCGCTGAGTTTCTTTCGCCGGTTCTTCTCAGGTCTGAGGCAGTAACTTTAGTGAACTGGTGGTAAATTGTTTGACGTTCAAAAAACGAAGCTTGTAACTTCTTATTTTGAATAAAAATATTTGAAATTGAATTTGAAAATAGGTGCTTTGAGGTGAAGATAGACGGGCTTTTTGGAGGTACCCATTTCGTATTGACGTGGAAATACTGCCACAGGTAGGTCATATGGTGCCAGATGGTGAAAATGATACCTCAGCTGTCACGTGATGAGTATTGCAGATTTACAAAAATTCAGTGGTAGGAATCCAGTCAAACAGTTCTCCAGAAAACTCTCCACTATAAACGGGGTATAGAACGCACAGGGAGATGTCTCTCGATCTAGCGTAAAGCCAATGTGTTAAGTCTCTCACAGATCATTGGGTCCCAAAAGATTCGAACAGCTTTACGTCGTATGTGATCAAAAGGTTTAAGCTAATATTGGGGTGCACTGGCCCAAGGGTGAGACCAGTACTCCAGTTTTTGAGGCCAACTTGGCCTTAAACCGCAATATATTGGTGCTAGGTGCAGCTTTGAGAAACATATTCTTGTAAACTGGTGACAAGACGAATGGAGTTTTATGAGTGGTTAGCGCGCAAACTTGTGACTTTTTGGGGTTGAATTAAATCAAATTTCTTTTATCTCATAAGGACTTAATGTTAAGGGACATCTCAACAGAATACACAAGTTATTAAGTTATTTGAGCAGTGGTCGGTTTTTTTTATACAGAGGAAACAGCGTAAGGTAGAGTAGGCAGCCTTGTGGCATACTGGCATTCACAAAATGTAAATAGAGCAAAAACCGTCAGGAACGATCTTGATGCTGCGTCCAGTGAGAAAACTGGCGATCCACTTGCCTAAGCTCTCGGGTAGCTTAGCAAAGAGCGCCCTGTGCCACACTCGATCGAAGATCTTCGTGATGTCTAAACTAACTACCAGGTCGTCGCCATGGTTTTCAATATCCACAGCCCAGCGGTGCGTTAAGTAAGCTAGAAGAACACCGGTGGACACTTCCTGGTGCAATTTTACAAAATAACAAAATTGTCGGTCAATGAACAATCTGTGATCCTTCAGTTAAACCTGTGATCCTTCAGTTAAAAATTACCTATTTATAATGCTTTCCATACCTTTTGAGTGCGCTTCAAACCCAGGCTGTTACTTGCCATCGAATTTTACAAAGCTAGAAATGTAAAGTTCCATACTCTGAAGAAGCACGTCAGCAATAGCAGCGGCTTAGTCAGTAGGATCATCAGACGCAAACTGGTCCCCACAGATAAAACGAATAAAATGTACACATCTCATCACAATCTGTTGACTTACAGTGGCAGACGTGTGCGACTGCCGCGTTTGATGAGCCCAGTACTCCATTTCAGGCACTGCTCTGAAGACCTCAATCGACCTCATCGACGATAATATCGACCTCATCGACGATAATATGGTACTGTTAAGTTACCACAATGCCTCCTTACCTTCGGTTCGGACAAACCATTTACCATAGCAGTATCTAATACACCCTGCGTTGTACGTGGTGTGTGGCCTAAGTCGACTGTCGTTGTGCGCATTAAAATCGATCCATGCGTCTTGCCATTGCTGACAACGTGACTCTCCCGCACGTACTTCAGTCACTTCTTACGCCACCTTCAGTACTAGGGTAATACTATTCTAAACCGGAATCAAACGGCTAAGAAATAAGCAATGAAATAAAGATATTAAGTATTGCCTTCCCTCGATCCAACATCGATCCAACAATCGAGACTTTTTAAGTTACATGTGCTCCCGGGCCACGGTTACTTCAATAATAATTTTTGTAAGCAATTTATTCAATTAAGTTGAATCGTTTGCTTTAAAACTTATTTAGATATCTATTGATGAGCATCTAGCTTTTTTGTTTTTTTTTAAATAAACCATAGATGTTTTTACTTTAAATTGTTTATTTATGTAACAAAATTATTTTTTAAAGAATTAAAAATATTTTGTAAAAGGAGCTAGGCCAGTGAACTGCTGCAGTGCCAGGTGCTAGGCCCTGCACGAAAATAGAACAAGCAATTAGTAACAATCACCTCATTACAATGACTGATAGCGCTAAGTCAGAGGTTGTTTGATAGCGTTTTATAAGCTAATAAACAGCTCTAACTCAGAGTAATCGGACATTGTTTCTTGAAGTGAGAAGCTATTAATCCTAGATAAAAAATGTAATCTTGAGATAAGCTCTTTCTATCTATTAGTATTTTAAATATAAGTATATAGATATTTTCTTATAACTGAAGTCAAAAACATTGAAATATTGTATTGTATGTGTATAAAAATATACATTTAGTGAGTATATATTGTGAGTATAAAATATAACACAGTTCGCGGGGCTAGAGCTGTTGTGTTAATAGAGTCCATGCAAAAGTAGTGATAAAAAAAGAAGTTTATTGTAAGAAATCAAACAAATTTCTTGCCGTGTGATTCCGGCTTAGAATAGGATCACCCTGGTACTGATGGTGTCGTAAGAGGCGACTAAAGTGCGTTTGGTAGAGTCACGTTGCCAGTAATGGCAACACGCATGGGCAGAATCGACCGGATTATTACCACCCCCGGCATTTAAGACCGGCGTTAAGTAGTGGTTTTGGCCACTGCGTTTCACATTAGGTAATGCCGGACCCCGGTGCCCTTCCACCTTAAAGGACGGCAACGCTCCTGTAGCTCCTCTGGAGTTACTCGGGGCCGTGGGCGACGGTGATCACTTACCACCAGGTGACCCGTACGCTCGTTTGCCGTCTTTTCCATAAAAAAAAGCTAACATAAATAAATTATGGACACTGCAGCCTCACTCTTGTCTGATGTGTTGTTATTAGAATAATTTATCTTTCAGTTATTTCATCAGGAATAATTTTGTATCTTCGATTTATTAACATTCTTTACTGCTTGGTCACATACATTTAGTTAATCAATAATAACAGATAATTAGTGCCATCCGTATGGTCTTCTTTTAAGAAATGGACACAAAAATATAATAGTTAAAATTAAATATGTCACTGTAGGTTGATCGTAGAAGTAGCAAAAACAGATATAAATATATAACACGTTATTTATGAACCTCTCATTTTTTAATTAAATACGTCGTAGTATATTTTTCTACTTCTTCAGCTCATTAGAATATGGAAGTGATATTACAAATAAACACGTTTACTACTATTTATAAATCTAATAAGGAAAAACATTTATATTACGAGACTACATGCCATTCTCCTTATCTGTGGACTGGAAGCATATATACACAGCGCAGTAGAAAGTGTTTGGATACAGGACTTCCTCATATGCACGAGATCGAATGAACGTAAGAATTGTAAATTTTACTTTATAGCTTTATTATTATCAATATAGTACATCTTTAAAAACTATAAATTGTTTATATTCGACTATTTGAAATCATATCATTCGATAATTTTATTCGGTATAAAGTTTAAAAATGCATTAACTAAGATATATTCTTTGTCCCAAATATTATAATGTAATTTTTGTGTAAAACGTAAAATTTATGTATCAGTTAAAAAACTTAGCATTAAATATCATCGTCATTGGGTCTCAAATAATAAGTATATGTAATTATTACTTAATACAATTGCCTAGTTCCTAACTATAGTTTTTAAATAAAAAAAGTTATTGGTATTTTTTTCTATTTGATATTATAATAAAGACGAGATTTACAAATTTCAAAGCGCAATAAACAAATAAAAATCCAATAAGAAATTTCTACAGATAATAAATAGCAATCCATCCATTTCATTTCATCCAAATTTATTTATCCGTATTTGCATACCACGCTGCCAGTTGTACAAAATCAGATCTGCGTATTATTGATATTATGTAGGTTATTGTCTCTGTCTGTCATTACATTACGATTGATTTCTTCGAAATAAATAATTAGCGAGCTTGTAATAACTATGTTAATCGCGGCGAGTCAAGCCTTTTAGAACTTTGACCTTTTTGGATTAACTTTTAGTTTTTTAAATATTCGTTAGTAAATTACTTTTCTTAGAATTATAATGGTGCATTGACCTGCCTTACTAGTTATAATTTATTCTTAAAATATTTAAAATATTGTAAGTTTACCTATAATTTATAAGATTATTTTAATGATTCTGAATATATTTATGCGGTTTTTTTTTAAATTATATATACTCGGGGGTATTTACCAAAACTAGTTGTAGCTTAAATTTATTTTTCTAGATAAATAACAAATATTGCCATATTATTAAACAAATAAATAATTTTGATACCTGTCATGGTGCAGGGGCATAAGTGTGTGAATGTAATCGTGGTTGTGGGATCGATCCCCACTTGAGGAAGTAGTAAAAGTTTTAATTTATTTGCTTTGGTAACAAGGCAAAGCGGCATTGAGTTCCGCCACTCAACATGCCTGCTCATGCCTCTGACAAATAGAAAAGAGTGTCTTAACACTAGGTTAGCCCAAGTTCCCTCTGCCGTTCCTGCTGTGTGCTGGATACAGCGTGAAAAAAAATATATAATCTCGCTATTGACTAGACTACTCTATGTCATACAATTGATTAGATTCAGTGTCTCTAATTTTTTTTTATAGCTTCACGCTGTATCCCGCACGATGCAAGGTAGGCAGAGGGAACCCGGGAACCTAGTGTCAAGACAATCCGTTGCGCTTCCGTTCCCCACTTTCCGCCAAATTTGCCTTATTACCAGAGCGAAGAAATGAAACATTAAATATTTAAATTGAAACCTGTCGGTTAAAGTCATACGCTTGTGCAGCTGCTAAAAATCTTGTTTTTTTTTATTTTCCCTTTTATAAAAAGTATTGGTGAATAAACTGATATAAGTAAGTTATTTTATTGTAGAAAATATTTAAAATATCCAAACCATGAGCCATAATTCCAATATTTCCATTCGTCTCAGTGCTACAATATGGTTGTAAGTCATTAAAAAGGAAGATATGAATAACAAGGGAATATATGCTATATCGTTGGTAATTATATATATATATATATATATATATATATATATATATATATATATATATATATATATATATATATATATATATATACATATATATATATATATATATATATATATATATATATATATATATATATATATATATATATATATATATATATATATAGGGAATTTTTTATCTGGGGTCTCGTTGGTGGTCATCTCTCTGTGAAGCCTTAAAATATTGTAACCATAAGAAATTATATTCACCAACTGGACCTCGTAAACTATATTGATATTAAATCATTCAACAAGAGATATTATTATTGTTGCTAAAAACTATGCGTATTTTACTTTGCACTACTATATATAATTGTATATTAAAAAGGCACACATTAAGTTAATTTTAATAACAGTGCCATTAATTACAGATTTAAGATAAAATATAGAGGAAGGAAAGTGCTTGCAAAGGTATATCGTTCTGATATTTTAATTCTCGTGGTAATTATAGCTAATAATGCACAATTATCCATCCCGCGATCTCAATTTGCGGTGGTATCAACGCACAATCTCAACGCACCGCGCTATTTCAGGAACAGGTCAATGACCACTGTATCGCTCATTTAGCTCTAAACAAAGTTTATCGAACGCACTCACAACAATACAATAGAATAACGACAATAAAACTAAGTATAGAGAATGTGACGCGGTTTTCCTTCGTAAGAACTATTGGACACAGCTGATGCTTACACACTTGTTATAATATGCAAATTCAAATATGTGTGTGTACGTGAACGGATATCACGAATAAGGTATTGTTTAAAAATATATACACATAGCAACGATTCAACTAATATCTATCAATCAATCAATATAATTTCAAGAAAACTCAATACTGCTATGTTACTATGTTACGAAACGTAAATAGATTTTGTAAGCAACTAATTCAAATATTCTGTCATTATTTACATTACACTGTTGATGTATTATTTTTTATAAAGATATAATTTCATTGTTTGGAATATATATTATTTCGAAAATCTAAAATATAAACAGATATTTGTTTAAATTAAGTAGACTGATGAGAGAAAGATTAATATTAATTCAAGAAAATACACGTTGATATTCATGAACGAGTTTCATATACCTAATCGCACACTTACAATTTTTTAAAATAATTTTAAAACAATACACCAGGTATTTAATAATCACTTACCCAAGGACGCGAAAATACAGTCATTTACATATTATATTAACATAGCAAATAGGTACAAACATTTTTACATTTACCATACTGTAAAAAAAAATTAAAAATGAATTTTAATTTACTTTTCGTACTAAATATCTTGCATAATTTATTTTTTACTTTTATAATGAATAAAAAAAATATTAAGATAAAAAAGTGTATGTGGTTCAAGACTAGTTTCATTTAGTGAGACAAAATGTAAACAAAAAAGTTTCTCAATTCAAATAATGTTACACAAGTAATGTTAATGTTACATTTATTTATTATATCCTGTTTCTTCTACGTGTTTCAGCACGTTAACAACAGTTTTTTTCTGTTAAGTTTTCTTTGATTGCTTTTTCTTCAACATAGAAAAAGTGTAAATTATTTCTTGGTTAAGGTTCACTGCTATTTTTAGTTAGCAAAAGTTTATATAGCACATATAAAAAAATAACGAATTACTTTAAGCTATACAAAACAAGAAAATTGGAGGAAATGTCACATTTCAATGTGTAATGCATCAAAATTATGAAATATGAAATTTATATTTTTATTAGTACATAAAAAAGAACTAAAACTTAAGTTTCTCAACTTTTATAATATTTTCTTCTCCTTGACTTTCTATACGGAAATTGGTACAGAGCTCATAGCTCGCACTTAACTTGTTATATAAATATAACATTTGATTCCACCATAAACCATGCAGTGCTAGGAGTGTTGATCGGTCAATCGATTGGCATTTTTTTCTTAAATTTAGAAACGAAGTTGCTTTCATAAGATTGTATAGAGCAGAGATAGATAATTTAATTTTGTAATATTTACTCGTTTAATGTATCAGGATTCATTAAACGAGTAA
Source organism: Eueides isabella (assembly GCA_019049475.1). NCBI lineage: Eukaryota > Metazoa > Arthropoda > Insecta > Lepidoptera > Nymphalidae > Eueides > Eueides isabella. Next base: position 8,058,812 of record CM032389.1, on the reverse strand, counting down.
ACATTACAAAATTAAATTATTTCTAGTAATTTTGTAAAGCTGACTTTAAATTGAAGACGCAACAACTAACTATTTACAGCTCAAGAGCTCTAGTATACACCCAACCTAAAATATACACAATACATTATATTTATAAGAATGTAGTGGCAATACAAATAAGAACACTTGATTAAATACCTACTATCTACATATATTATAATTACACAAATGGTGCACAGTGAGTAAACAACGCTGGGACTAGGAAGAAAATAAGAATAACGATTAAACGGTTGAAAAAAAAAAACAGTTAATGAAAATTCAAGGGTTGTTAACACTGATTTAACTTTTAAATCTTTACTTATATAATTACTTAGTTCATCGACTTATAACATTTTTCATTGAGTTATCATCTTTTTATTTTATATGAAATTCGTATTTGCTTATTGCTTAAAAATTGGCTATGTGTTCTTTTAAACAAAATGAATGTATGTGTGTACATATAGATATATACAACAAACATTTAGATAATATACATATACATAATATATAAAATATGAATATATATGTAAAGCTGTTAATCAAATTAAAGTTATTAAAGAATCATGCTTTTTATAAGTCTCGTATCGTTAAGAAATTTGAAATTAAGTCCAATACATACTAGTAGCAATATTCAAATGACACAGGTGTTACACTTTTGAACAGCTATCGTTCTCAATTCAATATTTGTTCATTATCAATGCATTCAATGCACCAAAATATTATTAAATTAGGCCACCAAAAAGTCTATATACGAACAATTAATATATACCTAATATAATTGATTTAAAATAATTTTACTGACTGAACATTATTCATTGGTTGTGAGTTCAAATTCGAGAAAAAAGTTTATTATAAAATATCTGTTAGATCACATTATATATAATATATAGACTTTTTTATTTTTAAATATTAATTATATACGTACGTATGTATCGTATGAGAGGTGCTTATTAGGATATATGAGGCAATGAAATTATTTTTTAACGTTTTACTCGTGAATGTTCTAAAGTGCTAATAATCGCCAAGCTCTGAAGATATACCTATACCATTCTAGTGTATCAGCTATTTCCATCAAAGACAACTAAGAACTATCAATAGAAGTGTTTCTTAGTTTTACGACCATTTTCTCATAAAAAAATAAACATGTTCGCTAATATTTCAGCTTTAATAGATACGTTTCTAAAATATAAATAAATGTTAAAGTAATAACATAATAAAATATTATTATGCTATGGGGCAGTAACAACAAACAAGAAAAAGGAAATTGATGTAGTTTAGTTTATTGCCTCTGCGCTTATGTGTCAATATAAATTAATGTATTGTTTACTTGGAATAAACATATATAAAAAATCATTTGACAATAATATTGTTTATTCGTGGCAGAATATTTACGTATTATTACAAAATTAAATGCCAACTATATTGTGTATTGTGTATGAAGTACTGAATTTTTCGTAAAACAGAAAAATGTTATAACCACAGCTTAAAATAACAAAATTGTAGTTCTTACTTTTACTGAAAACAAAGAGTCTTACGTTATCCAAATGAACATTGTAATGTAGTCCTTTGTTAGCCAAAGAGCCGCCTCGACTTAAGGACAATAGCCGTTAAAGCGTTGCCTCACCTCCATAGGTCATAGTGTACAGGGAAGTAATTTAACATGTGTCTTTATTGAATACATAGTTGAATTTATGAGACCTGAATGTTAATTTTATGAACCTACATCATTACTTACACTTCTGAGGTATTAATAGTCTGAGTCTTAGTAGGTACTAAATCATTATCTACGCTTTACAAAATATATAGCCATACGTTGTAAAGCGTTGACTAAAAATATCAAGAATCAAAACAAGCCATACACGTTTGATTTATTATTTGAAAACAGAGAAATAAACATGCGATGGTAAACAAAGATAGTGTATGTCAGATTACTATAAATAAGAATAACATATATATATCTTTAACCTCTGTACCCGAAATTATCTAGTTGTCTAAAAGCTAACAAAGAATTAAATATATATATATATATATATATATATATATATATATATATATATATATATATATATATATATATATATATATATATATATATATATATATATATATATATATATATATATATATATATATATATATATATATATATATATATATATATATATATATATATATATATATATATATATATATATATATTATATATATATATATATATATATATATATATATATATATATATATATATATATATATATATATATATATATATATATATATATATATATATATATATATATATATATATATATATATATATATATATATATATATATATATATATATATATATATATATATATATGTATATGTATATGTATATGTATATGTATATGTATATGTATATGTATATGTATATGTATATATATATATATATATATATATATATATATATATATATATATATATATATATATATATATATATATATATATATTTATATTTATATATATATATATATATATATATATATATATATATATATATATATATATATATATATATATATATATATATATATATATATATATATATATATATATGTATATTATATTTATTTACACTTAGAAAAAAAATTTGAGAACATTCTTACTTTTCTTTATAATCTTGCTAAACATAATAGATACATTATAAACAAAACATGTCATGTTGCAACACTTAATATTAAGTGATGTGTAACAACAGTTTCTTATCATATCTTAGATAGGTTCAAAGACATTAATTAATACGATAACCTAAAAAGACTATATTGTAACAGTACACTGACTTATCCTGATTATTTAATAATTTGATCGTTTAGATAACTCAAATTTACGATAACACGTTATAATCGAACGAAGTATAGATATTTACAGTACTTTCAGGTTTTGTATAGGTGCAAAAATTCAGCAAATGTTTTTTTTTTTCGTATTATAAGTAGGTATTTATTTATATGAATACTTTCAAAGTTTGAAATATGTTTACATGGGATTTAACGATGTTTGCCATGTTGTATTTTATAAAGCCACATAATTCAACCATATGTGAAGATGTAAATTACATTCAGTGCAGAGAACAGCGGAATTCGATATCATTTATGTGGGTTACTTGATAATGAAGCCGACCAGACCCGCTAATAATAATATGTATTCATTTACGCACATCAACTATATTGTTGTTTTATGGGTGCATCAAACTAAAGTTACGCGCTAAACAATATTCGCTTTTAGTACCCGCACGCTAATACTATATTTGAAAGGTGTGGTTATTTCAATTTGCATTCTATTTAACATTTTGTAAGTTCAGTTTTAGAATTATGACCGTTCTTGAAATAAGTGAAGGTCGTTCATATTGAATTGGTGATTTTCGATGAACCTCAAGTAACCTTATTCAAATAGAATTTAACGTGATTCATTTGTTAATAAGAAACATGTACAATGACTTTTATAAACGTGTATATAGAGCAAAAGATCTATTATATATTTTTTAAAGATTTTGTTGTGTGGCAATTTTATGGGTCATCAAATAGAACATTTTAACCTGCAATATCCTCGTTATAATCTCATCAGATCATCATCCGAATCTTTACGAAATGTAAGACATTCATTTAGAAACTTCTAGTTATTTATAATAATAAACTTACATTTTACTAACATTGAATATGCCTTAAAAATAAATACTTAAAGTATAGAAGAGGTTTTCAATATAGGTAACTACGCACTGTCAAACTGAAATTCATGAAACTTTAAAACAACACAATAGGTAAATATTTAATTTATAATTAGTCACCATTAAAATATGTGGATACGTATATATATATTGGTGGCCTTGTTTTTCTTTTATCTTAACAATTTCATCGTTTCATCCTAGAGTCCACCCTGAATAGCGGAAAAAATGTAGCAAATTTATCTACAAATACTTTAATGATATTCTCCATTTTTTACTTAGTTAGGGGCAAGTTTTGTTAGGTTATAGCATCCGACTCTTTGTTATTGCCACCAGGCGGTAGAACCAAATTAGATGTTTTACAAAGGGATTTATTTTATTTCCTTGTTCTTTTTTGTTTTTTCAGCTTCACCCTGTATCACATGGCAAATTAATCTTGAGAACCTAGTGTTTGGACACTCCATTGCGTTTCAAATCCGTTTAAATAGTTTCTTACACGTAATGTATGTATAAGTATATAACGTATAATATTATCTGATTATTCATTTCAATTCAATTTATAATTAGTAACAGCACTAATATATGTGTATATACGTAATGTACTTTTATAAATTGGCCAAGTCATATAAAATCTAATTAGGTACATATTTTAATAAATAAATCGCAACAAAGAACCTTAGACTTGACTTGAATTTGCTGTCCTGGTAAGTTGTCTACCAGGTGTTTTTAATGACATTTCCCTAATTTTTGCAGAAAGCTATTTTTTACTACGTTATTTTTTTAGTAATAAACATATATCTAACTCCAGACCACAGAAGAATAACATTCTTCTGAACTATAAAAAAAATAAATATAAAATACAAACCTTATGACCAATAGTAATAAAAGGGCTATAAGTACTAATCTGCTTGAAATAGTAATCTTAACTCCGGGTCATAACTAATTAAATATATCAAGGTCATTGGACCTCTTATACTTAAATAATTCAATAAGTTAAGTCAAAGTGACTAAGCCTTTGAAACTGGACATCTTAGCGGTGGTCATTGCGCGAGTGCTGAACTGGACCCATTAAAGTTTATTTCGTTTGCTTTTTTTTACGATAACTCGATGTGCCAAGGGCAATCTCAAAAACTACTACCTATAAGGTTTTATGTTGCAGATCGCCAGCACATTTCTTGCCCTCACGCTTATTACAGAACCACTTGGAATATTTTTTGTCCTATAAAATACATAAATTAATACAAGATTACAATATGAATATGCTAAGCTATTTACTTATCTCTCTATTTTAATTTCATCCTATACAAATAAAAAGGGGAGTTATAATTGTGACTGGAAAAAAATTATTCGAAAAGTCTCAAATAAATCTTATTTCTTCAAGACCCTCGATTTGAATTTCTAGCTCTTCCCAGATTAGATTTAAACAATATGTACATATTGTAATATTTTATAACAATAGGTACTAATATTATTAAGCTAAAGATTTCGTTTGGGTGAACGCGCTTATCTCAAAACTGACCTGGACCCACTTAAAAATATCGTTTTAGTTTGAAAAGTCCATTTATCAAGGAAGACTACAAATAATATAATTTTAATAGTTTTTGTCTATGGCATATAAAATGTGTTGTGTCATACATAATTCTAAACTTGAGTAATAGAGTGAGATATTAAATATTAAAGTACGGCATCTACGGCAAGATCTAGTTAAGCAAACGTGCACGTATGATGTCGCGCTGCGAGGTGTGTGTCATATTTTCTTAATATAGTTAATGTTTGGAGTTGGTATAACTCCAGCATTCACCCCAAAAATTATTGCTTTTCTGTATTCGAAAAACCAATGAATAAAATTTACGAAAATATCAGATTCTCCCACAGCCTCTAGTCACGTGCATTACTGTAAAGATCACTTTGATGTAAATGTCTGTCTATAATTTTAAAAGAACACACAGTGTGTTCTTTAAATTTGTTTACTAATTATAAGGTACTAAAACAAAAAAAAATACTTATCTCTCTATTTTTCTATTTGTTTAGGCTAATTTCCGGAACATTAAAACCAATCTTTAAGGGACTTTTACTACAAAGAAAAGTAAACTATGGGCCAACATATAGACTACTAGACTGTATTTTATCCTGAAATTTTCTCAGGATATTGATTTACGTTATATATACCACAAGAAATAAGTAAATGTTTATATACATTTTAAATTAAACACTTTTAAACGGATTAATCGTGTATATTGCAATGATAAACATTTTAAGCCACACAACATCTTATGTCAGGGATTCTTACCATTTTGTTAGCGGACTGAAAGACCTTAAGTTAGCTAGCAATGAAACCATGGTCAGTTTTGATGTCCAGTCGCTGTTCACCAGTATACCTATTAAAGACTGCATCAGGATTGTCAAGCGGAAGCTAGAGGAGAATAACATGCCTATAGAATATCTTGAACTTTTAGAACACTGCCTTACATCTGGATATCTGGTGTTCAATCAAGAATTCTATTTACAAATAGATGGCATTGCTATGGGTTCGCCTGTGTCCCCGGTAATAGCAGATATATACATGGAGGACTTCGAGGAGATGGCTCTTAGCTCTGCACCATGTCTACCTAGGATATATAAGCGGTACGTAGATGACACATTCACAATTTTACCTACGGACAGTGTTTATATATTCTTAAACCACCTTAATTCTATTAATAATAATATTCAGTTTACAATGGAATTACAGGCAAATAATTCTTTAGCTTTCCTTGATGTTTTAGTCATAAAGAATTCTAATGGCACAATAGGTCACACAGTATATAGGAAACCCACGCACACCAATAGATACCTCAATGGTGAATCTCACCACCACCCTACACAGTTATCTACCGTTGGCAAATCTTTGTTTCAGAGAGCCCACCACCTCTGCGATGCTGACCACCTAGGGGACGAGCTTCGACAGGTGAAGACTGCTCTTCATCAGAACAAGCTGCCAGTTCCCCGCCAGCATTGTCAGAAGACCAACAAGCCACCCACAGTTGAGAGGTAACCAGCACTTTTACCATATGTAAAGGGTGTTACAGACAGGATCGGCAACATCTTAAGAAGAGCTTCTATTAAAACTATTTTCAAGCCTAACAAGAAAGTGAGCCAATTCTTGAGACCAGTGAAGAGTAATATTCCTTTGCAGTGTGCAGGTGTATACAAACTTGATTGTGACTGTGGCTTATCATATATAGGTCAAACAAAGAGAACACCGATGTGTTAGGGTGAAGGAACACATCTCCGATGTCAAGAATGGGCATGTATCAAAGTCAGCTGTGTGTGAGCATACATCGAACAAATCCAACCATTACATCAGGTTTGATAAACCCCACATACTCGCTAGGGAGAAGGCTATCCCTAGAATGATCCGCGAGGCTATTGAAATACAAAAACATCCTAATTTCAATAGAGAAGATGGTTGGAAACTTTCCACCACCTGGGACCCACTATTAAAAAATTTAAAATCCCCAGCACACCACACTAGAGGACCAGATACAGTTAGCTCATTCTGCAAGAATCCAGGGCAGTACGCGAGGCAATTAAGGAATCGTTGGCGGTAGTTTGATATAATAATTATATCAACTGACAGACAAATGCCACCTCAGTCTACCCGTGACCACGGACTACTGTAAAGTGTTCGAAACGTCGGGTTTCCCAAAAATGTTTACCATTCAATATACGCGATTAATCCGTTTAAAAGTGTTTCATTTAAAATATATAACAATCGCGAAAGTCAAAGACATTATTAAATGTTAACAGAGGCCGGTAATTTTTTTATAGTATATCGGAGGATCGACGAGCTGGTTAGGTGCGTTTGAAGGTTAGTCGGACATCTTTAGAATGTATGGGCGTGTACTTATATGTATTTACCAAAATAAAAGTCTCACAATCTAGTTTGATCTCTGTATTACTATTTCGAATTAACAATCACCAAAAATATACTTTAAGATTACAATAATTAATAAGGATTAAGAGCAAATGGGTTTGCAAGCAACCAATAACGTGCAAGTCACTGTCAACCCACTGACAACTCGCCCGCCATGACACTCACAACTCTATTCGGGTGTTGCCCGCCCTTAGCTCGCGCCGTTAAGTAAGTAATATATTTTAGTAGTAAGAAATTATTTAAAGAATTCTCCAGACTTTTTTTACGCCGTCCACAACATGTCCATATCTAAGAAAACATTAATGTTTTCTCAAACTCATTAATTTGGATTTTTCTAAGCATATCCGGCTTGCCGTGTTATTCCGGATATAGAACATTCCGGACATTTGCAGACTCGACCGAATTATTACCAACCCCGGCATTTAAAACCGGCGGTAAGTAGTGGCTTCGGCCACTGTGTTTCGCATTAGGTTATGCCTGGCCCCGGTGCCCATCCACTTTAAAGGCCAACAACGCTCCTGTAGCTCTTCTGGAGTTACACGGGGCGTGGGCGACGGTGATAATTTACCATCAGAGGACCCGTACGCTCGTTTGCTTATTAATTTATAAGTAAGTAAATAATAACTTAAATTGGAATATCCGTCCACAGAAAGATAATAAGAATAGCCAAGTACTTACGTGATGTAAAACGGGCAATTAAAGAAATTAGCCACAATCCAATCCTATTATATAAAGGAAATAAGTATTCAATTAGATTATGTAACTATTATGTACCTTCATAAACAATATATAAGTTACTATTTCCACTTCTAATAACAATGTAAAATGAAATGTCATTCAACGTGTCAAGTATCTCTAGGTAAGAAACAAAACTTGTCATTAATAGTTAGAGTTGTTAATAATTGCTTATTATAATAAGAGTTTAAAATAATAATAACTACTTTGATACAATCAAAGTTTCCTTATCCGTTTCCTTCATGAAACTTTTACTAGTTTAATATTTCTTGACATTTTAAAATCATAAAAGAGCATTCGAAGTGGCGATAGTTGCTTGGGTGTGTGCGATTGAGTTAAATATATTATGTAAGAATAGATTTTATAATTAAAAAAACAACGCCACATAAATACTTTAACGTCTCCGGTTATTATGCCAGTTTTATTGCATTTAGACACGTTAAAGATGCTTAAGGACTGAAATTAGAGGTAAAAATGGCCCTAAACAATAGGTACACTTTAATACAGTCTATTATATAGACTAATGTAGTTATGATGATGATAATAGCAAATTTTTATCTTTTTTTATTTAAATTATATATATATATATATATAAAATCATTAATTAGTGAGATTTGAGATAGTGGAAGGTGGCAAGATAGATTGGTTATCCACGTAAAAGAATCTCAGCTTCACGCTGTATCCCGCACTAGGCAGGGTAGGCAGAGGGAACGGAAGTGAAACCTAGTGTTATGACACTCCGTTCCACTTCCGTTCCCCACTTTCCGCCGAATTTGAGGCATTGCGTGTTGAGTGGCGGAACTCAACGCCGCGCTTTGCCTTATTACCAGAGCGAAGAAGTGAAACATTAAATATTTAAATTGAAAATATTAAATATTTCATTTCCTCGACTGGGGATCGAACCCAGAACCTGTCGGTTACAGTCACACTCTTGTGCCGCTGCGCCACGACAGGCCTCATAAAAGAATCTAGAAATAATTAAAATGATATGTAAAATTATAGACGTAAAATGATAGATAAATGCCTGAAAAAAAAAATTGCTAAATATTATTAAAAAGATACTGTAATAAAAACAGCATTGGCTTTAGATTAAATGAATTATAAAAAAAGTAGATACTTACTATTTACTTCCTTTATTTCGACCAAAATTCTATATGCATTCTATATGGATATTATTCTTTGGAATTAATGTTTATATTAATGTTTTTTCTTGGCGCCAACATTCATGTCTCTTTCAGGGACAGACATAAAACATACAAAAATAACAAATTAATCGTTAAATATTTGTTTTAGTAACTTTTTATCTCTAGATCTTTAACCACAATATTATTTGAGGTCCATTATATGATATTAAATTATTAGGAATATACTTTTAAATAAACGTTATATCTAATGCAAATATATTAAAGTCTTAATTGTTAGACTTATAAATGCTCATTTCTGGAGCTTATGACATTGTATTATTTTTTCTTTGGTAAGGTTTCAAAATAATCTTAGATGTAAGCCAGACGGGTGTAATTATATTTATTGTATTTTTTATGTGACCGATGATTTTTTAATATTTCTATTTCAAATTTGCTGACATACACAATACAACCGTAACGAAAAGAAAATATTAATTACTACGCAATATATATGTTATGTTCATTTATTACAAAATTAAAATAAGTGCAGAGTTCCTATAATAAGGCTTCACTAGAGTGCACTGCGAGGTGATTGTGAAAACATACATTCAATATTCCCATCAAGCATTGGTGTGAACATTTTAAATGTATTATGAAACATTTTAGTAAATGTTGATATAATTTTGTTTCAATCCTATTTATAAATATGTATGCATAATATTTATAAATTTGATTTGTTGAAACGCAATTAAATTTGTCAAAATTGATTAGCATACAGTATGAGACGAATTTATTTTAAGCTATCTTTAAAAAATAATAAAGACTACGCGTTATACAAAAATAAAGACTACGCGTTATGCAAAAATATGAACTATTCGGTAAAATATTTTATTATAAAAGGACTCTATATAATTAAAATGACGTACATATTTGTATTTATTATTGCTTGGCTTGTATGAAGATCAGTTCGTCCGTATAGGGAGAGTGCTTGTGTTACGTAAAGCCTACGATACGCCGCGTATCTTTACGACCCTTTGTCTCAATTGCTGGCAACCGTATTGCTCGAGTACACTTACCTACAACACAAATATTTATAATTTAAGTATGTTTAGTGTAATTGAAATAATATTCAACAATATCCATTACTTTCATGTAATACTTGAATGGACATAACAAGGTAAAGTCGTCTAAAGTTGCGGTATTTTCAGTGTGAAAATATTAAAAATGAAGTACTTAAAATACATTTTACGAATATGTTTCAGAATTGTGTTTTCTTATTAAAATTGCTAGATATTTTGTTATCAAAATATAACAAGAGCGTGTTCGTTCGAGTTAGCTAGCAGCATCAAATTAGGCCTTTATATTAAAAAGTACGTAGCCTAAAGTAATTCTTGACCGAATAACTCTATATAATATGAATACTGACAAGTATATGAATATAGCCATAAACTATTAGTAGAGTACCTTATCAATGTTTACTTGATAAACATATATGAACTTGTGTAATTTGGTTAAAAATATTTGAACTTTTCAAATAATTTCAACAACACAGGATTGACCGTCCACGCACAAACATAAATAGTCATTGTTATCAACTATCGGTTCTCAAAACTTCATTGAAATCCGCCACACGTGTTCCATATTACAGAACACGGAAGTGTGTAAAGGCAAAAATGCTTTATGTTTGCGACGGTACACGCGGTAGTAAAAATTATATCGCCGTCAGCCGGTAGCGGGTCACTCGCCGCTGATATGCTCTATACCTACGTGGCTATGAATTTAACATTCTATGAACTGTATGGTTTTACGATAGCTATGTGAACGTACAATTGATAAATAAACTTTTATAAGGAAGTATTAGAATTTACTTTAAGTGTTCGGTATAACTTAATTGTTATAGTTCTTTATAAATAATAAAGAAAGTTGGGATAGAAATTGTTATATACATAGTTTTTTCTTGTTATATACATAGTTTAATGCTTTCATTTCTTCGCTATGGTAACAAGTGCAAAGTGCGGCTGAATTCCGCCACTCAACACGCTATGCCTCAATTTCGGCGGAAAGTGGGGAACGAAAGTGAAACGGAGTGTCTTAACACTAGGTTCCTAAGTTTGCTCTGCCTACCCTACCATGTGCGGGTTCACAGCGTGAAGCTGAGAATGAGAGAGAATAACCTACCTACTCAAATAAAAAGTTAGTCACATGTAACTATTATTTTATTACTTCAATATTGGCGCTGTCGTGTAATCGTTGTTACTTAAGTAAAATCTTTAGTAAGAATGAATAAACAAATTTTTAAAATATAGGCATTTGTTTTTGTTTATGATAGGTTTTTGTGGCTATAAGCTGTCTTTAATTTTGCCTTGATAAGATAACTGAACTTTAGTTATATTTACTAATAGTATCTCCGAGTAGATATTTTAATATTTAATTAAAAAAAAATCTTATTTTAGTAAGATGAATATTAAATAATACATAAGCGTTTAAAACGTTCTGATACCGAATATATAATTCTATTTAATACCTCAGCAATGCATAATAATTTATAATGCATAATAATATATAATATAAAATAAAATTGGTAATTATTATTTTACAAACAGAATACTAAAGTTTTTGCTAATTTAATGAACAAGATATTTTATAGAAATTTTGTAGAGCGACATAGTTTTAAGGAGTTTCTTTGTTTCGGTAAACATGGTAATCTCAGCCATGAGACTGAAAGTTGAATAATTCATTCACCTTTAAAAAGTTCAAAGAAAAGCCAGCGAGAGCGAGTGGGGTGTCTTTCTCCAAAGGACACCCCAAAGTAACCATTTTTATTTGTTTAGAATAACTACAAACTCGAACTCGAACTCTAACATCTAACTATTTTAAGCAATCTAATTTTACCGTTTTAAAAAATGTCTAAAAAATTTAAATTTCTGGGTTTAACCTGCACCTCTTAGAAACCCTTTAAGTGCCCAGGCCAATTATGCTATAAGTACGTTCTCATCTAGCTACGGGTGCTACAAATTATAAACTCTTACGCGTGTTACAAATTATTTATATTTCATCTCTGGGCACACTTTTACAAATTTCCGCTACTTAAAGTTTGTTTAAAATTTAAGATAGATATAACTAAATAATTACAATATAAAATTCTTGGAATTCTTTTAGTCATATGTGCAATTAAAAAAGCATTTTTTAATACGAGGAAAAAATACTTCTTTCTTATCGTTTAGTATGCCCTTCGACTAATCTCATAAATACGGAACGACCGGCTTCGCTATTCGAGCGAATGCAAATTTTGTGATTTACTTTGCTTAATTTATTTAAAATGGTAGATAAGTGATTAATCAATACAGAAACGAGTATAACATGACCTAACACTAGTTTACAAAATATAATAATTTTTATGTCCCTCCAATGATTTCCATATCGTATTATTTAGTGACAATAAACGCCAACATGTATTTATTTTATTTTTATTACGTCAAAAAATCAAGTTATCAACACACTTTATTTTAAGACCACCCACAAAATTGCTCCTAAAAACATTCAAAAGTTTGCTGCATTGAAGTGTTTAGTTAATTAAACAAGTATTTGTTTTAAATGTGTCGAAAAGGTTGTGCAAAGTACACATTGACCTTTTTTTACGTGTGAGGTAAATTTATGCTCTCACCACTATGTAGAAAAAAGCTATGCCTATGCTGCAAGTGCACAAAAAATAATTTTAATATGCGAATGGTATGAATTGAACTATCTAACTACAAAATCCACTGCAACATTTGCCTCGCTAAGTTTAACAATTGGTTTTAGGTAATCAGAAGAACAAAGATAAATAGTTATACATATATGCAGATGTTCCTTCGGTTACTATTATTATATTAATACATTATATTTAGTGCAACAATATACATTGTATATTGTACAATATACAAAATTATAAATATCTTTTACTCACAAAAAAGTTTCTACTGCATCACATAAAATAAAAATTGGTTGAAACTTTGTTAAGGCTTTAAATAAAACAAACATATTTTTAAGTATTTGTGTTAATTTTTTCTAAATTCTTCTGAAGCGAAACTTTTGCGAAATGTATATTTATTGTGTAGAAAAACAAAATATATATGAAAGACGAGGCACTTCAAATTAGTCGCCTGGGTTCGTGTCTTTCAGTAACGTTTAGATTTAAATAGTGATTATGCATTATTTTTTAAAATTTATTATATAACTAAATTTTTTACAAAAGTCGTAACGTTAGGGAAAAATTATATACCGCGATCAATATCTCTTAGCATTTTAGTACTTATTCAGACATTTTATGTAATAATTTAGAATCTCATCATGGATTATGCCATAAAGATCTTTTTACAAATATTGTATTGAAATAAATTGAATACAACATATATTTTAATACCTTTATACAGGTTTACTAAAGTCTTGCCATAAATTTTGTATTATTATGCGCTTAATTTTTCGAGACAGCGTGTTGACTGACCGAACTCACCGCCGAAGCTTGCTTACTGTTCATATCCGAATAAAGAAATTAAAATTAAAATTACAATTCCCCAAGTGATAATTAAACCCAGAACCGCAACACTTACAATCGTCAAAAAACAAAAAAACTTTAGGTAAATTACAAATTTAATTTAAAACTAAAAAAGTATAAGATGTTCTAATTTTTGACTGAACTAATAATACTTACAAGAATAATAAGTACTATAAATTTCTGTGCGCATTATAAATAAAAATATGTATAGTATAAAATATGTAATATAACAACATATTTTGTGTAATTTTATCTCATTCGAACTTTAAATTGGAAATTCCTTTCCAAGTAAGATATTTTTATAAATACATCTAATTTTGGTCGCTTATTTAATGTTGCTTTAAAAGAAAGATTTGAAGTTTTCATTCTGGATTTATTATAAATTTATATAATGAATATACATATATATATATATATATATATATATATATATATATATATATATATATATATATATATATATATATATATATATATATATATAATATATATATATATATATATATATACATATATATATATATATATATATATATATATATATATATATATATATATATATATATATATATATATATATATATATATATATATATATATATAGAAAAGATTCACTGCAAAATAAAATTACGATAATAAAGTATTTAAGCGTATCGACGCCAATAAATACAAAGTTCTGTGCATTGACGTCACGTTTGGTGTAGCCAATGGTCTTGCGTTTTGTAAATTTTAATTGACCTTGGTTATTTTTTACCTTTCAAATATTATTTTATGGGTCTAAATAAAAAATAAGGTAATAAAATATTGTTTAATTGTTAAGTGTAAATACTTGATTGTGATTTATAAAAAATATATTTAAGTCGCATTTAAATCTTATGCATATTTCTTTCACTTTTTGTTTGTTGTAGAGATTTTTGGCAACCAAAAAAAAATTACAACCACTTAACTATTATTATTAAAATTTTCGACTGATGAGTCAATATGTCTTGACACTTTCTTTCATTTGTATTGGGATTAATTCCCTGAAAATCTCGGAGAAGTAAGCGATGAACAAAAAGATTAGAAACTTTTTGAACTAAATTATCAAGAATAGGTAATGGGCCAAATTTTGTTGGGTAGTGAATGCTGGTCTGTTATAAAAGACTAAGAGATTGAGTCAAAAATAATTACAAACAAAAAGGCAACTTTATATTTATATTATATCAGTTTTTGTGTAAATCAAAGACAATAAATATTTTGGAAATGTGACGTATAGTTTTTTTAATATATTTTTTAATCTTAATGCGTCTCAAATAATAAGATAAAAAAAAATCTATTACTCGAACAATCCTTGTAAATTAGAGTAGTTAATTACAACATTATATCGTAATCATTGTGCATATATAGTTACGAAAAACTATTTAAATATTTTTATGCACAGAATGAATACCAATTGTTAAAAAATATTGCTAAAATTTTGCAAGCTGTAGTTAGTTATGCCTATTTGACGTAATATTATTGGTAATATAAGAAGCTTATAATAAAATGTATATTATTCATTATGTATTTATTCAATTCAATGGACACTAAATCTATACCAGTTAAGACAGACAGAACTTAGTGTGGAGATAATTTCTAAATTTGAGATATAACGGGATGTGTGTCGAAATAAGTAACCAATTACTGATACTTAACCACGTTATGGTACAAATAATTTAATTAACTTAACCACGCTATGGTACAAATAATTTAATTTTTATATTTATTAGTGTAAGAGTAAATATAATAAAATATTTTTTATGTCATTTTCTGAGTAGGTCTCAAGGTGGATGTTTATACCTAGTTTTTTTAGGTTACATTCGAACGTGAGGTGTTTCCTGAAAAATATTGTTTATGAATACATAAAGGATTTAGCTGTACGTATGAATTGTATGTCATTTTATAAATAATCGTAGTTGTACATACGTTTATGTACATCTACGAAATTAGGAAACTGCGATGTAATTAATACAATAGCAATTTACCAAAAAAGTGCAATACATTTAATTTTTATTATCAATTAAATCTATAATAGAAATACAACGCATTTCTTTTTTTTCTGGATGCAAATGAAGAGGTTCATTCTTCCCTTATAAATTGAGAGTGAAGAAACGAAAACATTTAATATTTAACCCGAAAATAATATAAGTATATACATACTTATTTAATTTTCCCGAGTGGTGATCGATCGAGCCTAGAACCTGTCGCATTTACAGTACTTCTAAGCCACAACAAGTCTCATATTTATAGATTTTATTCTTCAGTTGTTATCAAAACAAAGATTTGAAAATCAAAATCAGACAATTATTATATAAATATAAAAGTTCACGAGAAAATATGTGACTTTAAAAAATTAAGTTAAATGTATTTTGCCCAATATAAGTAATTCTGTAAAAAAAATGCCCAAAAGAAGTGATATGGGTATATCCTACCAAGATATATTAATGAATATTTTATCAACGTCAGTTATTTTATCACTAAATATATTAAAGTAACTGTATTTTGATCGCTCGAATTGACGCATGTTCAAAAACAATAGGTGTCGATATAATAGATACTGCATTAAGCAACAACACATGTGGATATATTAAAGAAATGAAAAAAATAACCTTAAAAATATAGCCAATTTTAGATATTAATAATAGTTATGTTACATTATTAATAATTTCATAGGTTTATTTATTTGATAAGAATTGAAAATTTTTATGAAAAGTACAATAATGTTTGCACTCATACATAATATTAAAATACAAACGTAATTCAGTGTATTAATTAATTAATTATTAAGTAGTTTAAGCGGGCGAAGCCACGAGCGTTTATATAAAATATAATAGGCAACTTAATCATAATTTTTATTTACTTTTAACCAATTTAAATAAGTAATTGTACTCAAGTATATGTAGCATGCCATCACATATTCTTCTAACGGAGAATTTTACAATAAAACTCTGTTAAATCATTGTAACTTGAAGAAATGCGGTAGCACTCGTATTTGAATGTAGAAAATGCTGTGTGATATCGAATATTTTACAAAGATTTTATTTGCCAAGAAGTTAATGAAATTGTAGGGTAAAATTACTACGGAACTTAAAGTTTATAAGAAAAGTAAAAGATCGTAATTTTTATTTTAAAACGTCGTAATAAAACGTTTATAATATTTGGTACGTTTAATATCATACTTTGATAGACAGGTGTGTGACAGATTTTGGGTTTTTAAATATTGCTAAATTACTTAAAAAATAAAAACAATAATGCTGGATCATTGAATGTAATCACCTACATACGCGCGTTTTATTATAATTTGTGTGTGATCTGCATAATTTTAACAATCAAGCTACCATGAACTGTAAAACGGAAAAAAGTGCTCGAAAATATATTAACTATGATTATGTATAATAATGATATACCTACATATTTTTTTTTTATTTTTAATTATATTAAGGTTTCTTTCAATACGAAAATTTAAAAGATGAAGAAGTTGTTTAAAAAATTCGTCTGCATATAAATAGTAGGTAACGCTACCAAGTCACGGACTTAACTAGTCTAGTAACCAAACGACTCACGTTTTGTTACTTATCTAATCACCCTACAAATATTAGATAATAGAACCCTTATCATCCACCAGCAGCAATTATTATTATCGCTGTACTAACACTGCGCCTTGTATTTACTTTCTTCTTCGTGATATGTGACAAAGATTGGACCTAAGAATTGACGGACTATTAAAAGATATTTAAATATTTTTTATCAAGTTACGACTAAATTTATTTTATCTATTAATTTATAAGAAAATAACGTGTTAATAGCTTAATTTAGATAAAATATTATTAGATGAATGTATATTCGTTTTATAAAATAAGCTTTAAAGTAGATCACTCTTAGCAACACTTTAAACCTAATTTAGGTTCTTATCTTTTCATACTACAATGCCTTTAAGTATGCATAGACACTCTTACAACAGAAATTTAAATTAATGACTGCTGTAACAAATATGTACGCATGAACATTCACATACGTTACATATAATCTATACTTATAATAAATCTATAACTGATCGCTATCTGTAAATGGAACATATATAAAAAAAAATCTTTATTAATGTAATAGCGCCTAAAATAGAGATTCTAAAATTTTTTGTGTTTGTGTGTGCGTTTGTACGCGCTAACCTCAGAAACGGCTAACCAGATTTAAATGCAGTTTTCACTATTATATTTTGACAACCTTCCTTTAACATTTAGTCTTCTATTTAAATCCGTTGACAAATTATAAGGCACATCATTTAAAAATATTTAGTTACAATTTTTTTTTTATTTACTGAACTGAAATTTTAGTTTTTAATCTATAGATGTTGTCTTACGAGTAATAACTTTATTAGAACAAGAAAATAATTAAGATTAGTAAATAAAAAAAGTGTAGGTAAATCAAGCGGGCGAAGGCGCGGGCGGGTCGCTAGTATATAAATATACTACCTACAGAGTCTAATAGCAAATGTTTTTTTTAAGATTTTACAACAATGATTTTATTGTTGAATTTATAATTGAAATATTGTTAAATATTTAAGAAAAAATTCAACAATGTGTATATGTTTGTTTGCTATATTATAATAACACTATTCAGTATTTAATGAGCCCCAGATTATAACATCCGTTTTATATTTGTGTTAAGTTGCACCGATAGCACAAATATTTTGCTTTAATAAAGGACTTTACGGCTTACAAAATAAGAGTAACATTTTATGTTTGTTAGTAACACTCGTTTTTATTTCGTTTGTCAAGGCCGTCTTATCTCAGTGTCGGGTTACTAGAGTGGCCGACGCAGCTCCAGGAATTGAAATTTGATGCTTAATAAAAATTTACTAATATGTATTTTCATAACTTTTTATGATGCGTTCACTCTAGCATTACACAAATATTTAATACAAGCTTCGCCCGCTAGAATTTACAAATCTCAATTACTTTCTTGTTCTAATAGAGTTATCACTTTTAAGATAAAATGTGTACTTTGAAAACTACTAAAATTTCAGCACGAATAAATAAAAATCGTGATTTTATCAAACTAAATAAATATTTCAAATGCACGTAAAGTTTTTAATTTCTATCCGATTGAAATAAAACTAAGACTAAATATTGAAGAAAGGTTGCCAAAATATATTCTTCAGATTTTTATATCTCAAAAGGAACTGCTCATTGTCCTGAACAACTTAACAAAAGTTGTTTAACAAAGTTGTAAAGACGTCTTTTCTATTGTTCTTATGAATTAGCTGGTCCTTTTAAGTTCTACATCAGGTATTCCAGTTTCCAGAACAAATTATACCCTATATGTTGCCCATAGTAGTGCTAATAGCTAAACAACAAAAAAAATCATTCAAATCTATCCATTAGCTACTGAGATTAGTTTGTGCAACGTACAGACAAACGTACAGATAAACGTACAAAAATCTGTACGTTTGAGACAAACGTACAGATTTTTTTATGAAATATTTTTCGTTTTATTGTTTCTTAACCACCCTATTGGTTTTATTAATAAATATTTTAGTAAAAAAAATGTCCTTTTTTCTGTTTTATTACAGACATAGGTATATTGATTAAAGAACATACCGACACATCAATTTTATTTATATTTATAGGTTTATACTAAACTAATACTATAAAGAGAAAGACTTTTTTTGAAGGCACTAATCTCAGACTACTGGATTTTAAATTTTAAATATTTCGAAAAAGTTTATAAGGTGCTTTAGCCGACCACTAGAAGCCGAAAAACAACAAAAAAAGAAATCAAATCTGTTATAAATAATTTAATTTCTACATAAATATGTTAGATACATTGTCCGCTTTATATAGATCAAAATTGATCGGCTTCGCACTATATCCCGCACATGACTGGGTAGAGGGAATTTGGGAACCTAGTTTTAAGTCAGTTTCATTACCTCATTTTCCGCCGAATTTAAGGCATTACGTGTTGATTGGCAAAAAAAAAACGGGAGCATAGTGATAATTGCGATTGAGTCTTGCGTCGTACCACGTATAATGGCGGGCGACGAGGGTACCTAATATCTATCCTCATATAAAACTATCTAAAAATCGCAGAACCTACTAGATTTAACTGCAGAAATCTTTTTATATTGAATAATCCATGTATAGATCAAGGCTCTAGGTATATAACACGACATTATGAACCTTATGAGTGGAGTATCAACTAATAATTTTGCAAAAATTGGAGACCTTGGGATGTTCAACTAAGTGCGTTGCATAAACGTTTAGTTACATAAAAAACCTATGTGACCGACATAAAAGTTAATGACAGCAAATATCTATATTGAAGAGATAACGCAGTAATAACTTTAATGTTCAACAAATAAAAGAAATGTTTTTTGCGGAAATATTTTAAACTATATATTTATTCCTTAATCAATTGAGTGAATATAATACGATGTGCACTTTATCAAAATCTTTTAAAACGAACGTTAAAAAACACAGTAGGTATATTTTTTTAATTGATACATTATTTCTTAGATTTTAGAGATCGGCGCAGGGCCTTAAACATGTGACTGTAAACGCCAGGTCGTGAGCGGGTTGTACTATACAATGTGGAGTTTTAGTATTCAGTTCTTTCTTGGAATATCTGAAAATAGTTTCTATGTTACCTACTTACGTAAATTAAATAGTTTTTAACATCCAACACTTAGAGAACAATTGAGATGTCTAACAACTACAATTAATCTATTGATTCATTTGATGCTAATTAGTAACAGAAACCTAGTGGACAGGATTCTTTTTTCAATATCAAGTATCAATTTCTAAATAAAATCATTAAAAGAAAAGAATGAATTTGTCAATGTGATTATCTATTATTTTTGTGTATTGTTTTTATTGTATTATATATTTTTTATATTCATCTGATTACCCTATTTCAGATTTGATCCCATTCGATTTTAATGGTTATAAAATAAAAAAAAAATGCTGAACTTTTTGAAAAATAAACATTAACAAAATAATTTGGTGCGGTAGCGGGGAAATGAAAATATTAAATATACCACTTGCTCGATTTTTTGCACGCACACATCTTCTAAACTACTGGACTGTTTCGAAAAAAAACTTTTTTTGTTGTATTCATATTTGGTCTGATATTTCAAAGCTGATAAAAGATTCGTACTGCCTAACTGTGCGAAATAATAAAATGCGCCCATAATGGGCCATGGCCATGCCATGCAGGCCCATGTTGAGTGTAATGAGCATTTTCTAATTAAATACTAAAATTGAAGATCAGGGACTGACCTGATGAACATCCATGAAATGCCGCCTTAACCAGTTATTGAGCGTGATAAGCATTTTCCGTTGACATATTGAAATTTAAGATTTGAAATACATAAGAATGAAAGATCTATGAGCTCAGATAAATTATAAGAAACTTATAGAATATATCTATGTTCATCCTTGACTTTTTACCTATGAAATATAATGATGATGTTTACAATATAAACAGGTCTCGGCGATGGCGGCCATGTAGGTGCTGAACGAATATTAAATCTAGATCTAAAAAAATACATCACGTTGTTTCCTGCACATGACAGTGTAGGCAGAGGGAACTTGGGAACCTAGTTGTAAGACACTATTCTTTCCAATGCCCATTTTAAACTGAATTTGAGGCATTACGGGTTGACTTTGAGTCGCGAAACTTAAAGCTGCACTTTGCCTCGAGGATCAACTAACTAACGGCGTATTTTGAGTTTGCCGATGACCCAATTAGGAAGCCAGAGTCGAATTTACGCTAGGCATCCCGTGTAGTCAAATACTTTTTAATTGCACCTACACTACACTGATAAGAAGATACTAACGAGATATGTATACGGAAATATGCGTTATTTTTTATTGTTTTTAGATTCTTTTTAAGCATACATTTAGATAAGAATGATCACGTTTAGAATTTCATTGCTAGATAAACTGTCTATGTTTTTACGATATTTAATTTATTCAAATTAAATATTTATATATATATATATATATATATATATATATATATATATATATATATATATATATATATATATATATATATATATATATATATATATATATATATATATATATATATATATATATATATATATATATATATAAGGGATTAATATGTTTAATAGTTAGTTTTAACTTATATAAACATTTAAGTTTTACCATCAATTTTCATACACTTACGTGATATTGCATCCTACCGCCAACGCTTGCTCCTTTCTCAAAGTCGTTGCTTGATTACGTAAGTGGCGAACAAAAAAGTTATTACTTATGAAATACTCTATTGTGAAATAAAGAGGTTCCGGGTTCACGTTAGTGCGAATAACAATAGCAAATCATATTATAACTATCGGTTGCAATGAGATTATATCTCAACCAAAATAAACAAATTTTACATGTATGTTTAATTAAGAATATTGAATTTAATTACTTTCAACAACTTTTGGTTTATTTCGGTTAGCTATCAAGTTGTATATTTAAATATTTTTATTAACTTTCAACATTTAAAGCTTTCTTTATTAAGTATATAAAAGTTTTTTATCAAGTACAAAAAAAAATGTCTAACAAAATAGTATAAGAAGGACGTAGGATAAGGGAAGAAGACAAAGGGAGTGGGTGAAAAAAAACAAAAATAAAAATAATAATTAACATATTTTTGACTATAATTCAATAAAAATGCAGATGGAAATAAAGAGAACTTACAAGAAAACGTCACAAGCTTTAGGCTTAACTTTTGTCCGTAATAGAAATATAGTAATCAATTTCTTGGAGATTAACTTACAATTGGGATTAAATTAAAAAATTAAATACTTAATTAGAAATGATATAGGTACTAGAGTATCTAAACTAATGCTTGTTATATTAAATGACTCATGATATATTACTAACATTAAGTTACACGTAGTACTTCAATGTCTATTTAAATACAAAAGAAATTAAATAATCAGTTGTAATGGTTTATAATTAGTAATGAACTGATAATAAATAATATTCGCAAACTTTATGAAAAACGCTTAAAACTAAAACTTATAATTAGGTACAAAATTATTATCATTCTGTGGTCATCATGCAACGGCTCGCTTTGAGATGTGGACTAAATAAAAATCAATGTATAGAAAAAACAAAAGAACTACCATCTCGGTTCTATCAGTTGAAAATTAATAAAGAAAAACCATCACGGTTTGTGTATAGGTATTTTATTGACAGTACAAAATAGTAAACCTGACTTACAAAAATATTCACTCATAGTGTGAGGATAGTTTCTTGGCATTTCGCAAGCGTATCTAGGCTGCATCATCAGAATTTTTCCTAATTATTTAATTGGTCCCTTAATTAAAACATTAAACTTTGTTATATAAATATTATAAAATATCACACTTTAAATTCAAAAAGAAAAACTATTCTACGTCAAAACTAATTACTTAGCTCTGTCCAAGTACAAAAGTAATAACTGTGCCAATTTGAATATTTTATTCAAAAAGAGATAATAAATAAAAAATCAATCTATCTCGATCAACTAAAAATTAAATATTACAATATAATTATTTCGTAAAGTAAAGGCACTTATTTGGAGACGGTGCGAAAGGGAGGCTTGGAAGCGCAAGGGGAGAGTGCCGATCCGTTCGCACCTTCTTCCATTCTTCATACACTATTGATATTGTTTTGTTACTATATATTATATAATACAGGTATATCGGTATACGGTCTCGGGAGACGGACGGGCTTAAACTTGGGTACCTGTCATTTTTTGCATACATTCGTGCACGATCGCTGCGAGCGAGAGACCCGAGGTCGAAAAAAACAATCACCAAAAGTCTCAAACAGGTTTACGTTCGCCCGCTTTACACAAAAAGGACGTAAAATAAAGGGAGACGGCGGCGACGGCGGGATGCAGTGCCATCGGCCCTCTGCCACGATACCTCCTAAATGAGCTGTACATTATTGATAAAACGTGATACAGAGTCGCTTTGACCGAGATTATAGCGATAGAGTAACAACTCAAAGAACAAAGAGAAGAAACCACATGTCATAAAATAAGAGTATAAATATTGTATTGGATGTGTAAGCCCATCTCTCTCTCTCAACTGCTAGTCCGACTCGGCCGATTCCGTCCACAATAAGTTGTCAGAATAAAGTAAATCAAGGATCCGGCCGAGCAGAGGTTTATAAAACGAGCCACGTCCCGTCGACGCGTACCTCGTCCGTATGCGGTGTGGCATCGAAAAGCTACAAAATAATAATAATTAAAGTTAAAGAGACTCGAAATAAATAATAAATTATTATCTTATATCCTTAAAAATAGATCACGAGCGCCTTCTCGCGGTACGGTACCGAGCGCGGATAGGCAATACGAATAAATAAAACGTTACTATAAGCTAACTTTACAAGACCACCGCTCGGCGGAGGATCGCATCGGGAAGACTTCCGCGAGCTACACAATAAATATCTAACAATATAAGGTGCCATTTACAAGTGCTTGCCGATAACTAAAAAGATGTATATCTACTTATATTCACACCGCAAACTTTCGAGACGCCAGAACACTTTAACTTTAAAACATTACATGGCGGTAGTAAGAGCATCGGTTAACTGGAGATCATTCGTTGAGCGGGTGAGGGCGCAGGGCGCGAGGCGCGGCGAGCGGGACGGGCGCTCAGGCGCGGTCTGGAAGACGTCGAATAGGCACTAAGGTGACGGACGATCCTTAAACGCTACGCTCGGATAATATAGCTTAGGACTAGGCTCGAGTTAGACGATTACGATATCGCCAAACGCGGAAGAGAGACGATTGAACACGGGCAACCGCTCCTCCTCCGGGTCCGGTGACTGCGCGCGGCGAAAAGCGAAGGATGTTGCGTGTGCGGGCGGCGACATGGCGGGCGGCGAGTGCGGTGCGAGCGGGGACTGCGGCGTCAACGGAGAGTGCGGCGACCGCGGCGAGCGGGACCCGTCGCTCATGTAAGACGCCATGGAGCCCCCAGACGAGAGCGATGCTAGAGACCCACCGGGAGACGAGGACTCGCGACGTCTCGCCTCCTCCGCATTGTGGACAAAGTGACATCTCGGTCCGTATGGACAAAAGCCTACAGAATGAAAAGTGCGGCACAGTTCTGTCTTGTACTTGGGGTGACGTTGGAGATTACGTAGCTCGCGTACACCGTGGGCAAATTGACACTTATCGCCGTACTTGCAAACTCCAGCTTCTTCGAATGGTCTGCAAAGTTCTGTCTTGTATCGGCTAGTCGCAGGCGGTGGAGGCGCGGGATCGCTTGTGGTGCGTTCGAGTCGCCTATGACCCAAACTATTCAGGAGACCGGCCAGAGCACGTTGGGCAGGAACTGATGTAGCTCGGGCGAGGACTGGATGCTGGTCCCAACCGACATTAGAGGAGACGTTGTTGGTGCCAACTGGTCCCAAAGCACCACTTAGAGTGCTGTTCATAGTCTGCACTGGGCGAGATTGGTTCTGAAACATAAAAAATATATTTATTAAGTAACTGCCACTATTTTATATACATACACATCGTGTATCTACGTAAAAATAATTATTACTCGAAAAATAGATAATCTTTTTGGGCTGTGGATACCTGCTAGGATTAAAAAAGGATCCCGCACAATAATAGCACCTTCATCTACCTTCAAAAGAAACCATTATGTTCAACGTGTAATTTTTTTGTGTTATTATTATTCATGTTATAGCCTCTGCGTTAAGTGGTTAATATTCCCAATCAAGTAAATCTTAACTATTATAGACTATGGTTTACCCTTGAGACAAAACGAACTTTGATAATTTTAATTTAACTTTACACTGTGATAGTGAATTAACTATCACAATAAACAGCATCATATTCACAAAGTTTTTAAACATTTTTAGTCTTATTTCTTTACTTTAAGAACATTATACAGAAATACATTTTGTTTCGTAAGTAGTCAGAATTGGCTTTAATACATCACTACAACAATAGTGCTCATGTAAGAGGTGGTTGACACGAGCGCTCGGCCGGCGCAATCGCAGTGATTGTACACTATTGTTCACAAGATGACGTCTCGCGGCATCGTCGTAATGAGAAATAATTGTCGCCAAGCCAACTGTTCGTTCTGAGGGGCAACGGTCGTGTGTTGTACTAAGTAACAGTACTTTTCATCCGTGATCTGTTATTTACCCGACAACCTAACACAGAAATAATGATTTATAGGTATATCCGAAATGAACTAATCGTCCAGGTTTATGATTAAAGAATTAGCTGTAGTTTTTTTTTTCAGCTTCACGCTGTATCCCGCACTAGGCAGGGTAGGCAGAGGGAACGGAAGTGAAACCCAGTGCTATGACACTCCGTTCCACTTGCGTTCCCCACTTTCCGCCGAATTTGAGGCATTGCGTGTTGAGTGGCGGAACTTAACGCCGCGCTTTGCCTCATTGAAGAAGAGCGAAGAAATGAAACATTAAATATTTAAATTGAAAATATTAAATATTTCATTTCCTCGACTGGGGATCGAACCCAGAACCTGTCGGTTACAGTCACACTCTTGTGCCGCTGCGCCACGACAGGCCTCTTAACATGACATATTCAAGTATATAAATAGGCGTAGGCATATAGGCGTTTGTTTGAACAAAATGGAGCATTTTATATAATTTAGTTTGATCCTCCAGCGTGACGTGAAGGCCTGCTCAAAGCTCGACGCGGAACATGGCCACTTTACATTATGCATGATAGATCACATCTTTTGTATGCGGCGGCCTCAATCGATGTGAGTGACATATCATTGTATATTCTATACGCCTATGTTGAGAATGAAGAACGTAAAAACACGGCCACTTATTTTGAAAATACTGTAGTTAATTATGCCATATATAATATATGTTAAGAGATGTCAAACCTACTCTCAAATTACAATTGAAAGATCTTAATCTGTCCAACTTTTGTGTGTCTAATTGTGTAACAGCATTTTAATATGTGATATAAAACAACACACGACTGTAAAATTAGCAAAAATGGGCGAAAACATCACTATTTTAGAATAGTCTAGTGTCCATCCCGGAATATTTTCGATACAAAAAGCATGAAAAAATATTTTCAAAAAGATAAATTTATAGTTAAAGTTCAGGCCACCCTACAAAGTATGTTTAATTTGCCTATGTTGACCGGCAATTATACACAAAAAAAATATTTTTTATATTTTTTTTCTAACCTAACCTACCTAACCTACAAAAAGAAACTAGAGATGATGTTTTTAGCTTTTTTTCACGCATTTAGCGAGGTAAGCAGATGGCACCTCCGTTCCTCACTTTCTGCTGAATTTTGGAGGCATTGTGTGTTGAGAGGCGGAACTCAACGCCGTGCTTTGCAAGAAATGTGTTAAGATACAAAAACAATATAAACAATATATTATTTGTGTTGTAAACACATTTTTGTAAAAAATTACAAAATCTAATATATATATGAAGTAGGTCTAACGTTGCCGGAAATTACTTATAGGAAGATAAACAGATTAGTAGTGAAAACAAAAAGGGTTAAGTCTATGACCATCAAATGACGATGGAAAATGGCAGCAAAATTGTAATTAGACATTTATTAGAGCGGAACATTGGTTAAGCGCTTTCCATCGGACATTGCGTTACAGCTGAACTCCAGGGAAATTTGTAATCACTGTCGATTTCGAGCGGCAGCGGTCGTTGCGTTCGAAACTAAGGGCATTTAGACGTGAGTGGTTACGGCGTAATTACAGCAGTTTATTATAATAACATATGCCCGCCCATAAGCCAGACAGCATGTTCACAACTTAAAGCAAGGGTATGGAACTAGGATACGTATTTTAAAAATACTTCAACTTGTTCAATAACTTGTTTATAATATTGCAGGAATCAGTAGGGTATGGTGCCCAAGTACGTTAAGGTTTTTGTGACGAGTATCAATATAGGATATGTCATAGTGTTTCGTAAGTTTTATAAAAAAAATATGGACCTATGATTAAATAGAAACGGAAAATTTATATTATAAAAGTAGGACGTAGATTCGTCCTACGTCTATCTACAACAATATAAATTTGTATCAAATGCACATACGTCAAATCGTTAAAATGCATAGGACGAAGGAGCTAGCTCCTTCGCCCAATACACACCAGGCACATAGACTAAATTCTTTGAAATTGTTATAAGTCGCACCAAATAAAATCTTTTATAGATAATAAAAAAAATGCGCTGTATTAATTATATTTTGTTTCTATAATGTAAAATTAATCTGAAAGTCAGAAAAAATCAAGCTATTTTTAAAAAGGTTAATAAACTTTGAAAACCTCCCATGACAGCGCGTATATTTGCTCTAGCAATCAGCAAAATTTACACCTCCGTGATGTGTTCGGTGCTGTATACACGTAGGTACGTACTTCTGCTAAAAATATTTCTTCGATAACCCAAGAGGGCAACGGCTCCAAACAAAGAACATGAATTGAAGTTTCTGGATTTCAGCAAATTTAATAAACAATCAATTTTTTTAATTCAAATGAGTAGAACCCTCATCTCATCTTGACAAAAAAAGGTTTTTTTTGGTTGACAAAGACGACAAATATTTTAAATCTAGAATAAAGTGCACACGTTACTGCTAACCTAAATCTTGGCGTGAGTTCTAACATTTCTTAATAATACAGCGCTACACATCATGAGATATATATTTTGAGTTTTACTTATGAAATTTCAAAACGAGTAATGGTAAAACTAAAAAGTTTAATAATTTCACTTAAAGGATTAATACAACTTGAACGTCTTTTATTCATTATTTCCTGTAACATAATACTAAGAGCATGAACTTGTCCATTACGAAGATTGTCTCGTGACAATTGATCCAGCGACAGAATCAAACGAGAGAGCACTCGTAGAGCCTAATTGAACGTTAATTGTCTCTAATCAAATGCGTTCTATATTTAAATGAACTTTTAACGACTTACAACACTTGGTCGTTGCCGCAATATCGAGTAGAAAATTTATAATTAAGTAAATAGTAATAAAATCTACGGTACGTATAAAATATATGAAAAGGATAAATTCATTGTAAATACAACGTAGTTAAACTGGGTATAATTTTAGTGACCGGTTATCAAAATTGGTCCATTTCTCTGAAGAGCAAGCAGAGGGTCTTTTCGATTGCTTCCATCACGTTTATTGAATGATTGCGCGAAAATTACCAGAGAAGACGATGTAGTCCCCTCTCAATGAACCTAACCTCCCGATAATAGCAATATAATCATTAAGTTTTCAATCTTTTTCTCTCCTTAAGCTCAAATAAATTCGATTTGTCTTGTAAATACAATTTAGATATTTGGTAGAAAAGTTTATATTTTAAACTGTATGTATAAATGGTTAAAAATGCTGTATATTTATATAAGTAAATTACGTATTAAAGTAAATTACGTATGTTATAGAATGTAATATTATTTTAATTGTTGACTTAATAAATTAACACATGGATGTAATTAAAAACGATAATTAAGTAATTTGAGTGTGTCTGTTTTAGTCTATTTAAAAGCATACGCGTAGTGGAAGGTTGCTCCCGCAGAGAGTTAAAGACGATGGAACAATTAAAAGTATCATTAGCTTAATTATACCAATAGTGAGAAATAATAAGTTGTTTAACAATATACAAAACTATTATTGGTAAATAAATTTAAATGGTTTATTCATTACTTTTTAACGGCTCATTGAGTGAAGATAGAATTCTCTTATGAATTTCTTTTTAAAAATCAATGACTCGATAATGATGACATTAATCAAGAGGTTTGGATATAACAACGCGGGTATGATAAAGAACACATATAACGATAGTCTTTCAGATGAGTAACCGGACGCGCGACGACACTCGCGCATGCAGATGTGCGTGATTCGTGATCATCATGCCAGACCGCACCACCTATGGTAAAAATTCCATCACTCACCTCTATTTGAATATCTATCAATTGTTTCTCGTTATTATACGAAACAATGGAAACATGTATTTTAAGAGTCACAAGCAAAACGCTGAATAAACAGGAAATCACGTAGAGAACGATGTTTCAAGAATTGTTAAATGGTTGTCATTTAACGACATCATATTCTTTCATTGCATTAACGTAGACCCCACCTAATGCACATGTTAGGTTCGTTGACACTCCCAACCATAATGTACAAGCATGTCTAATAATTTTATTATTATGGCTGTAATAATAGCGAATGTACATTGTAGGTACATACTATGATATAAAAAAATATTCATATTATATTTAAAATGATTAATATAACCCTATAATAAACCACAACATCAGCTTGGAGGGCATGTCATTACTTCGCTATGACGTGCGCGACCACGAGGAAGGCTCGAACAGCCGTAAAGCGAGTGTCAACAAAGGGCTCAACAGTTAAGCTTGTTTACCCCTCGGCCGCTCAAAGCGAAGGAAGCACGTCCCCCGGTCGGGCCGCTTTTAGCACCTCCTTATTTATAGATGCACCATTGCCCGACGCTGATTTGCAGAACCAAACATGTAAACAATGTTACTCACGATGTTGGTTAACGCTTGTGAACTATTATGTACCGAAAATATTATTATTTACAATTCCTATGTGAATATATATGTGAATATATATATATATATATATATATATATATATATATATATATATATATATATATATATATATATATATATATATATATATATATATATATATATATATATATATATATATATATATATATATATATATATATATATATATATATATATATATATATATATATATATATATATATATATATATATATATATATATATATATATATATATATATATATTTATAAATTTAAACATTTATGACCGAAAATAGACTACTATGTCAATCAAGTATCAAGTTGCAACAATTCCTTTGTCCATACAATTTTTATTGTTGCGTCACATACTGGGCTACGCTTTCCCCGCAAATTGTACGGTGTGACTCACACATAAGTAGATACAAGGCACACAAAGGAAATTTCTATGACTAATACATATTTAGACTAACTCTTTAGCGACTTACGTTAGCGGCGTAACGTTCGAAGTTCTGAAATCAAAGGCGTGCTTTGCCTGTTGTTTGTTACCACAGCGAAGAAATGAAAATATTACATTTTTCATTTACTAGGGTAGGGACCAAGCCCACTATCTGTCACATTTTCAGTCGCACGCATTTTACTCTGAACCTCTATATATAGCGACATTTTAGTAATGGTCATTTTGAGGCAAAATGACCATCACTAAAATGTCGCTGACCAGGTAATCATTTTGCGCAAAAATGATTATTATCAACTTACAGAGGTTATTACTCCTCCATCGACCAGGTTATCAGGGCTCACCTGAAACAAATAAAATAAAAATTAAAAAAACTAATCCTTAAAAGAATTCATTTCTATAAATATATAAAAATAATAAAATGGTCTACGAGAACATGTTAGTTACAAATCAAACACAATTAATTATCGCTATAGTTAAAAGGCATGAAGTGTTTTTTCTCGTTGCACTACGTTTACAATCACATAATCCGATGCTAGCCTCTGATAGTGCAGTGTGTACTTTTCTATGTTCCTAGCGAGCCTCAATAAAATTAATAACCTGCGAGTAGGCTCTTAACCGGTATCCGTTGAAAGCGACAGCACTTCTTACAAGAAAGTAAAACTGAAGTCAGCTGGAAAACTTGAAGACGACGTAATAATATGTACCAACTAAATGTAATTGAATGTTTTAATAAATAAATTATAGTGGCACTAATTTGTAACCTTTGTGAATTTTATAATCAGCTCTAATTAACCTACACAAAATTACTTTATATAATATTTTTGGAAACGCTATCGTTTTCAATTTGCCTTTTAATAATTTAATATATTATATGGATGTCAAATAAGAAAATATATAGTCACATTAATTATGCAACGCTATATTAATTTTTCTATTTCTACGGTATACGTTCAATTTATAGTCCACAACAGGTACTTAGGTAAGCACTGTTATATAACTTTGTAATCCGATCGTTGCCAACAACCACATCTCTCAGACATTGTTAAAGTTGTTACGTCGTCATGCAAATAATTTTGTAATTTGCATATTGAGAGTATATAATAAATAAATTACTTAAAATAGCATATCCCGCACATGGTAGGGAGAGTGTAGGCAGAGGGAACATGGGGGGCCTAGCGTTAAGACACTCCGTTCCACTTCTGTTCCCCACTTTCCGCCTTTTACCTTGTGCCAGAGCGAAGAAATGAAAACATATTTAAATTGAAAATATTAAATATTTCATTTCTTCGAGTGGGGATCAAACCCACAACCTGTCGGTTACAGTCACACGCCTATGCCGCTGCGCCACGACAGGTCTCTTAAATAGGGCAAGACAGACAAACAATTTCTTGTTTTGGTAATCCTATATAGAATATGCATGTTTCTATATACTTGTGTGTACGTGTATTGTTTTACGTAATAACAAGACATGTAAACACATAGCAATTGAAATTAATGCATGAACGAGATAAACACGGCACAGTGCAATTAAAACTGGTTTTATATAAATATTTTATATAAAATGAATCCGCGTATAGCACGCATTCAATTGATTCTAGTGGTTTTTTCTTGCAGTAAATATGGTGAAATGTCAATCACAATTGAACAAATATTAAACAAATAAGATATTGACAAATTCGAATTATTTTATTTCAATTAGCAAGATATAATTTCATTAAATATTTAATGACAGTGAAGTACATAGGAAAGTGTGGTTATTATTGGTGCACAGAACATTAGTGTCGTATAGAATATTAGTTTTGCGGCGATCGTCGAGCTCGATCAACGAAGCAATCGGGGCCACTTGTGCTAATGAAACACTTCAATTGAATTGGGGACCTTAATTCAGTCGGATCGTTGTTTACAGACTGTTACAAAATATAAAAATACATCACTTTAAAATATCATGATTTCACTTAACAATTTTTTTTATTATATTATTTATGTTTGCTTGTTAAATTGTTTACGTTTTATATATTATTATTCAAATAAATAGGTTTTATATTTAACCTTGACTCATTATATTTAACGAATATAACACAGTAAATTGAAAATAATCAGTTCAATACGCCATCTCCGTCCAATTACTAATATAGAACAGAGTAGCATTATACGAGTATCTACAACATTGATTATATCTATTTAAATAAGCTTAATAAGAATAACTCTATCAGTCATGACTTGATAAAGCTTGCTTTGTATGAATATGGACCGTGTCTATCTTATTTAAATACAAATTCCATTAATAACTAGTTCACCTCTAAACTTATTAAATAGAATAACATTTACCATTTATTTAAATTATATTAAAATTATATATTTATTTATTAAGGAAGAATATATATATATATATATATATATATATATATATATATATATATATATATATATATATATATATATATATATATATATATATATATATACATATATATATATATATATATACATATACATATATATATATATACATATACATATATATATATACATATATATACATATATATATATATATATATATATATATATATATATATATATATATATATATACATATATATATATATATACATATATATATATATATATATATATATATATATATATACATATATATATATATATACATATATATATATATATATATATATATATATATATATATATACATATATATATATATACATATATATATATATATATATATATATATATATATACATATATATATATATACATATATATATATATATATATATATATATATATATATATATATATATATATATATATATATATATATATATATATATATATATATATATATATATATATATATATATATATTATATATATATATATATATATATATATATATATATATATATATATATATATATATATATATATATATATATATATATATATATATATATATATATATATATATATGAGAAGTATGTATGATAAGTATAACCCGCGTACTACAGGCTATTGCTACGTGTTAACAAACGTCGATTGTGCAAAGTACAATGTGTAATTAGTATTATATTAAAGCACTATAGTTGCGGATCCACTACGACTGTCGGGCGCGATGCACGCGACAGCGACCAATTCACGACGCTGTTGCAAACACATATTGTGTTTGTCACGCGATTTGCCCTGCCACTTTACCTTGAAAGTATCGCCTTGAAGGGAAGCGTTTAAGATGTGTTACAGGCTGTGAAGTATTTATACATATGTATGTCATTTAAAAACATTTTATAAGCTATTATTTTAGATGACGGATTTTAAATATTAATATCGACACAAAGTGTTTTTAGTTCAGTAACAATATTGTTATCAACATAGTTACTCGCTAAGTGTATAAATTATTAATGATAAATTCAATACACAGTAAAAATCCAAAAAGTAATGACCGAAATTGCTATACCCAGATATCGAGTTAAGACAATCTTAATTAGCAAAGTGAGTGTATATCTGTTCACAAACACGATAATAAACCTCATTTAACCTAGCTGGAGTAACCGAATGTACTGTTCTGACGCATTGTTAACATAAGTCCTTCGTTTCGCACTGTGATCACTGAACGTGCTTACTCTTACTGTTAACTCATTTTCGTTGTTTCTTAGGCCGATTGCAAAATAATATAAGCTATGTGCCATATTGCATACACAAATAAATGTAACAAATGAAAGTGATTGAATTCAAGTGTATTGATGTTGTGCAGACGCTGTTTATTATACGGATATTATATATTGCATTACAACAAGTTAGGTGTATAAATCAATCTATCTAATGCCACTAGAAACGATGTTATCTGCTAGGCATGAAAGGAAACGGAAAGAGATTTTATACTTATTTCCATCTTTTATATTAACTTAATATTGTTAAGAGGTCTGTAGTGGCGCAGCGGCGTAATCATGTGACTGTAAACGACAGGTTGTGCTTTCGATCTCCCCTCAAGGAAATATTTAATATTTTCAAATAAACTATATCTTTGCTCTGGCTACAAGGCAAAACGCGGTGTTGAGTTCCGCCACTCAACACGCAATGCCTTAAATTCGGCAGAAAGTGGGGAATGAAAGTGGAACGTAACAACCGAGTGTCTTACCGCTAGGTTCCCAAGTTCCCTGTGAAGGCGGTATAAAGCGTGAAGCTGAGCATAATATTGTTACTTCATAATTCCAGGGGATATTTTTATGTATGTTTGTAATCAACCTTTAAAGCACATATGTAAATATCATATGAAGACTAAAATGGTTTTGACGAGTAAATATGTACTATCATGTCATAACAAGGGAAATCGAAGGATGTCTCGTAGCGCCAACACTGAAGTTGCAGTGGTTTCGTCAAGTAACATGTGTTGAGCAATCGTGTGGTAACTGTGTAGAAATACTGGATTAATTGCACATTAATTCAGCGGACACGCCTACACAGCTACTTAATATAATATTGTGGCAGTATTATACTCTTTGTCTTTATCGTTATACGTTATTACTTTGATTAAAGTCAAGTATATTTCTATATTTATCAATAATTATATTACGACTAATTCTGCATTAAACTAAGTTTGGCAATTGAGGAAGTACTTGAACTTGGATAAAATTAGAAAAATAAAATTAATTTAATCTTAATAGACCATCACGTGCAGTGAGTAAACTTAATTTATGTAAATTGAGAAATGTAGAATCTTAAAATACAATTAACTTTGAAATATATTGACATTAAATATATTTTTGCGAGATTAAGGATACGTGAATAATAAATGAAGATTGTCCCAATTAAATATTCAATAACATTGGTGGGGTCAAGAGTCAAGACTTAGTTTTGGACAACTTATTGTTTTATATATATAAATACATATATTTTAATTCGAGATCATGTGTTTGGAGGTCGTTTTAGCTAAATTATATAGTTCCTTTTAATTATTTGATATATCTTTATAAAAACATTATACTATCAAATACAGCTTTAATTAAAAGCATGAATATTTTTTGTCGTAAGTTAAAGAAACTGCAGTGGAAAATGTTAAGTGACGTATAGTTGTCTTTGTGCGGTCGTCAAGCGAGTTGTGTAGGTGAACGAGCGAGCGGGTGACCTTCGCAAGAGGCGAATGGGCCCATCAGCAAATAATCTACGCATTTTACGAACAAAATTTATTATCGTTATTTCTAACATTACCTCATCCGTAATATTCAAATAAATATAATAAGCTTCATCTCTTTGTAAAATAGTTTGGAGGGATCATCTTAGATGACCAAAACCTTTAAATTGTTGTGTTAGCAGTTGACTGAAAGTGCAAATTTATCATTATCCACAGACATTGCTATCGTTTCAGTTTAATCGTACTGAGTGTATTTAAGGATCCTGCTCGTAAATTGTTTATCACAAATTGATAACAGTTAGTTCTCATTGATAATTTTTATTGTAAAGATTCCAGATAGTAGATAATTAAAACAACAATTTAATAAAAATTGAGTTTAATGCTCCAATAAAATATATCATAATGATAATTATTTGCAAAAACTATTATATTAACAAATAATATTCCAATTCAAGCGCAAGGAACGTGGGGGACACATTGTGCGAAACACATCTACACTATGCCGTCTTC
Source organism: Eueides isabella (assembly GCA_019049475.1). Lineage (NCBI taxonomy): Eukaryota > Metazoa > Arthropoda > Insecta > Lepidoptera > Nymphalidae > Eueides > Eueides isabella. Next base: position 8,022,085 of record CM032389.1, on the reverse strand, counting down.
CTTTAGTAATTACTTGTTATTATATCTCCCATATAACAGATGTGCCACATCCGTTCTTAAATGCACACTTCTCTTTTTAGAATAAAATTAACTGAAATGGTTCATTTTTGCACTGACTGGCCTCTTTATATTCATGATGACATTTAGAGAATAATGAATACGTTCATCGTACAGTGAGTTGGACGTGGGTATTAAATCACATATTGCCGCCCTACAAAAAAACCGTGAAGTTTTACATTTAGTTAATAATTTTATAGATTCCCTTTCATTACAATTCAAGACATATTTAGTTGCCTTTGCATATAATTATAAACGCGGCTTTGTCCGCTTAATCTTATTACTTCATAACTACCTATATGAAATTGCAGCCAAATTATAAAAAATCTTTACCAGTATAATATTACTATGTAATATAAAGCATGAATCAATGAACATTTGCCTTATTCAGCACATGTTGGCTACAGCGATACCATGTTTCAAATGGACTTCACTTAGTTCTTTTAACCCATATAACCATTAGATCACAAATTACTAATCACATTAAACATTAATTTCGTATAGTAATTATACTGAATATTACAAGCTTCATGCAAAAATGTATATATATATATATATATATATATATATATATATATATATATATATATATATATATATATATATATATATATATATATATATATATATATATATATATATATATATATATATATATATATATACATATATATATATATATATATATATATATATATATATATATATATGTATATATATATATATATATATATATATATGTATATATATATATATATATATATAATATATATATATATATATATATATATATATATATATATATATATATATATATATATATATATACATATATAGATTGTAATTAATAGAAAAAATATCATACAAAGTACTAAAATTATTGTGACTATTATTAGCTATAATACACATTATTTCAAATGAAGCAATGACTTAACGTAAGTTGAACAAACTGTAGGCAACAAGATTATGAACTTATCAGGTTTGACCGACGGGTCTCAAAGATACCCCTTGAACTGTTCTAGTTTTGGATAACTTATCAGTTAACGTCACAGAATATTTTTTGTTCCGTCTTTAATTTAGTCAACAATTATATACTTTTTAAACCTTATGGGAATGTGGTTGGCATGTTTATTGACTTTTTATAAAGATGGACGAGTTTGAAGCAAAGTTCGTTAAAATTTTCCACGATTATCGCTGTAATGCATCGAAGCATGGCTTTCACAAGTCATAGACCACCCCACTTGTCACGGTGATGACTCCTCACTAAGCAACATACAAGGGTATGCGATAATAACTTGTATTTTTTGTGATTTAATATGTTACTTCTGTATAATTAAGTATCTACTTCACAACATTTACGTTAACTTGAAACTAAGGCCAGTTTGGCATAAAGGTACATCAATTCTATTTTCCTTCATTTCAAGTCCTTAATGATTATATGTCCTATTATGCAATACATTGGCCCTGGAATCATATTTTTCAAAAATGCATTTTGCACGAACAAAGCATCACGCAGTTTAATAGGTGGATACTTTAAAAGAATCTTATGTTTCTGCTGCTTTCCTTGCTCTTTGATCAAATTATTTGAGCGTAATCAAATATATTATTTTCTTTTCCATTAATATTTATTTATTTTTACACAAAAAAAAACACCTAAAGGGCACTTTTATTTTTAAACTTCAAACATATTTTACTAGCAATAGCTTATAGAGCACAGATACTGCAGAATACTCGGTCGTGTTTATATGGTGTGTATATATGGACGTGTTGACACGAAAGAACTGTGTCCAGATATTTTCAATCAGTCTTTATATATATTTGTCATTTTGTTGTAGGTGATAGCTAAAAACTTTGTTTTGTTTGTTTATATTTTGTTTCAAGCTGAAATGAATTGTCTTTAGGATACGATTACGTAAAAGATTGCAGATAATCACGAAATAATTTGTTATCGTTTTTTTAGTAATAATTTTTTTCCCTAACAATAGTAAATATTACCTAACTAATTAAGAAACATTTTTGTGTCATCTGCTGGTGCAATGTATATGCAACATAGCTTGGGGAATTAGTACGATACTAGTTTTCTGACGAAGGACGTACAAACAATCAGAGTCCACACGCCTCTGACGAAAAAACTATTGCCGTTTGTTGCGGAGGATCTTAATGTTACTAATAAAAACGATTACTATAATGTTCTGACATAAAGTTTTAAGCTATCACATTTTAATTGCATGAATGTTGAGGAAGTGTATGTATGAGGAAGTATTCATAAAGACCTTGTCGAGTTCAACGGCTCGTGTGACAGACTTACATTGTCTTCCTACATGTCTATATTTCCGTCTTTGAGAGAAAACTGACCTCTTCTGCCCTGAACGCTTTATCACGAGGGTTGTTATATAAAAGCTTACAATATCTATGTGATATCTATTATACAAAACTAACTACATTCTTTAACTTGTACAGTGACGTTCACGATCTTGTAATGTACGGCTATTTTATTCACGTAATATAATAAGTGCATTCCAATTCTAATAATCGTTGAGGTTATACAAAATAGGATGTGAACGTGCAGATAAATATGTGCCTAAAATGGTACGTCGTGAATGACAGCAGTTACGTAACGCGACACTGACCCACCGGCCAGAGTACTACTTTCCTTTCATTATTGACTCACTATCTATAGATAGAGAACTATCAATTAGTAAACCTTCTTGATAATAAAAATATAATAACGATTTATTCAAATACTTGTAATTTATAGCTCATATATCATACTTGAATTACAGAACAAAATACCACGTAGGCTTGCAATGCTATTAGTTACAAAATATTGCACGGCAATTAGTTTATAGGACGTGACGTAGATCAACAATAAGAATTGTTCACGATAAGTGTCGTGTACTCTTAAGTGTCTATTGTAACAAACGTGATAAACGTTAATGCAACTGCGCCCAATTAAATAACAGATAAATGTATAAACGGTATAAATTAGTTGTAGTAGTTCCTTCAAAAAAAAAAAAAAGGACCATTATAGGATCACTTTGGTGCCTGACGGTACGCGAAGTGAGAAATTACAATATGCATAAAGGTAAAGGTCGAAATGTGAAAATTTATAATTATTTATAATCAATACAATATTATAATTGTAGTTCAAAGCAGACAATATGCGTGTACAGGCAGAAGTTAAGAAACTTAAGTAAATAGCTTCATTCCTCTTTTGACATTTAACTTGTCATCGCATTGACTAACGGTGTCACTGGAACCCGGATCCATTTATTATTATATACAATGAATAGAATATGACACCTTCAATACTGGCGAGGTCATTCTACAGGTGCCTAATTGCGCAGCTCTTTTAAAAATTAGGGTAACTTCTATTTGCATAAATATATAAAAAATCAACTAGGGGACTTAATTAGATGCGGGATTTTATAACTAATAACTAATTTTATTTTCATACGTAACGAAAAGTAATATATACAATTTTAATAGAAGCTAAGTAGTTTAAGTCTACACAATTTAAGGGGAAAGTAAGGTAGCAAAAAATTGAAACAGCAACAACAGTGTAATTACAGTAATTGGATACACAGTACCCTAGTAGGTACAGTAAACAGAAAAAAGGTATTTTCCCCTATTCACAATAAGTCAATATAAAATGAAATTAATTTTTTAAGTAAAACTAAGATACATAAGTAATTTCATAACTGAGGAAAGTTTTATAAAAAAGTATATAATAACGTGATATGAGAAACAAAAGGTTTGGGAAAGTGACTTTTCCTGTGGCACGAGCGCATGAACTATCACAGCACGCCCGGATTAAAATCGGTGTAATAGCTTCACGTTTGTGCAACAGTATTATGCAAACTGCAATCGCTCGAGTCGTGCGCAACGTGTGATGCATTCTGTGCCGTTGCCTCTGCGAGACACATCTTGCGTCAACGAATATTGCGTCTCTATTGTATCGCAAATTAATTATCGCTTCCTAAATAAGCATGTTCTTACGAGATAATATGCAATAATGTGTCTCTCTGCCATTAAATATTACTGCGATAAGTACTGTAGTATATAAAAGATTAAAAAGTGAATAATATTATGAAATAGCGCCAGCACTGATATTACCTTCGTAGCTTCTTTCCGTTCGGCAAAGTCATTACGAAACAAGAAATGAAAGTTAAGTGTTTCTATTCAAAAAGTGCCGGTTTATTATATTTTTCTGTGCCTAACAAAAAAGCTAAACCAACTAAGTCATTCGTTCAACTGTTATTCTCCTATATAACTGAGTAGAATATTTGTCACTACTAAAAACTTACATCCAGTTTTCTCACTTTGAACAATATTCTATCAAATCAAAATAAATAATAACGTACAAATCAAAATTAGACTCGGTAGTGGACGACACCAAAACTCGTTTTTATTATGCCGTAATGTGTAGGTAATTTGAAATAGCCAAACGCTGACCCTGTTCGAAATCAAACTCGAATACTAAATGATGTTTTGGTGTTGCGTAAAAAAGGTCGATATGTTCTGTTCGAGCAATTATGTAAAGCAATTATTAGTGCTAAGAGGGGATGGCGCGGCCGCAATGGTTATGGTAAAAGTGTTACACGGCGCTGCTTGTACTCAATTCAGTGACGCAACCGCTGGCGAATGTGTGCCAAAACTGCAGCAAACCTACAAAGCAAAAGCAGGCTAAAACTTACGTCCGACTTCAGATGTTTACGTAATTGTGATGCTGAGTTTGAAAGCATTAATAATAGTCACGTAGTCTTCAGTTTTACTACTTTTTTACTTTCTGCTTTGGGTATGTATCTAATACATTTCATCTTATCGTTTTTAAAAAGTACAAATAGAATGCAATTAAAAAGACGTTACCATAAACCAACACTAACGTTAAAAACACTGGTGTCTTGCAAAGCAATTCAAAATCTATGTGCAATAAAAAATAATTATATATTTATTATGTTTAGTTCAATTTTCATTTACTTATTGTATAGTTTTAGAGAAAGAAAGTGATGCTGTCCGTAATAAACAAATATTGTGGTATTTAAATTACAATTAACTAATGTCTTTGGTATCATAAGAAGCATTATATTATTTTATGATATTTTATGGAAAAAGTCACGCAATCAAGTAAAGTAATATAATATTGTGTAAAACAAACGTTTTAATAATATTCGCAATAATGATTGCAACACGTGACTGCCTTATCAAGAATGATCGTATACATAAATGTTACAACAAGTAAAGTTTTCAATAAGACTAATGTCATTAAGACATTATTGTTCTTATGTTGAACACAAATAAAGTTTAAATTACATACACGACATAAACAGGTTTTATAAATGTGAGAGATGTACGACGATCGCCTTCTCGACAATGAACCCTAGCATTTCTGCTGAAGCAATTAGCGGCGCGTCGTGAATCAAACTAAAATTCAATAATAACTACTTTTTAAAAATATTTGCCATTATATTGCATAGATCTTGAGTTTTTTTATTTCCCGTATATTTTGCATTTAAGGACAAAGAGACCCAAAAACATATTCCAGGCGTGTTCAATGCCAAAGTAAATCCTGCTAATTAGTGCGTAAATTTTTCAAAATGTATATGATATTTTTCGTGTGTGCGTTTATTTCGTAATATATTTTTAAAAATATTTACTGAAACACATAGTATCGACTTACAAAAATGTTAAAGATAATTTTCAAATCCGTGTCCAATTAACTTCTTTTATTATTATTTTTAATTCTCTCTTCAAAATAAAAAAGAAAAAAATTAATTAAATCTGAATAGATTTTTTAAAAAATAAAACGTTTACAATATACATAATAAAATTGATTAAGTTCAAACTAAGAGCCAAGGTTCAGCCCACAAAGACTAAGGTCAGGAGTATTTACTTACAAATTACTTATATTCAATACAGTGGAAGAGGTTCGAAATGTTAATTAAATTATGTTGTTATCAATATATAATTCTTGAAAAACCTCTTGTTTGGTAGAACCATTAAAGGAAAATATAAAATAAATTATTAAAATATGATTGACAAATAAAATGCTTTTATTAATTGATACGTCGGTAGAGAAGACTAAATGCATGGACAGTTGTTTCGGCAGCTTTTGCAATCAATTAGTATATCTAGTGTCTTTGAATGTCACTAGATACTTCAAGACTAATGCCATCTTCATATTGAGCAATGCGTCAAGGCGAACCACGTATTAAAATATTAAACAATTTTCGTGTTAGGAAAGCGTTTTTTATGCCTTGGCTGTATTAAATGGACGTATGTACGAAATATACTATGATTTCGTTTCTAGGTAGTGACTATACTTAAACTTTATAAAGTAGTTTATTATTTACTTTTCTCGAGACGAGGTTATTTATTTATAATTTATTTTTGGACATATTTTATTTTCTATTTGAATAATATACTTTATATATATATATATATATATATATATATATATATTTTTATTGATCGCTCATGATATGCATATAAAATTCCTTTGTTGCGTGGAGGTTAAAAACTAAATTTGATTTTGCCAGTTCCATTAAAGTCCACTAAAATTATATTGACATATAGATGATATGTGTAGTATGGTATTTTATTATACATTTACGTTTTATATTCAGGTACTCACATAGAAAAACATAATATGCTTTTTTTATACAAAAACAAGACTAACGCGAGTATGCCGGTAACGTAATGGTAAGACCACAGAAGCTATAGGTGCGTTGCTGGCTTTTATTTACTTAATAGGCTCAGATCACCGTGACAAAAGAGCATTGAATCCCACGCGGAATCTTATTTCGCTAACACAGTGTACAAGGAAATAATCCGAGTAGTTATTATATACATGCGATGCTAACTGCTACCTCAGCTCCCACGATCGACACTTATTGTTTGCGTTGCGTTCGAAGGTTTCTGCAACGTCTAGGTGTTGAGAAACGTAGGCCAGTGAGGTTAGAACCGGCTATTTGAGAAACCTTTTGAGATTCGATTGCGAAAACTGTGGAAAGTTTATATAAACTTGTATACCTATATTGTCAAATTACGTTAGAGTATACATTTTATGTTTGCAAAGTGAACTAACGTACAGATCAACAAAATGAGAACGCAAGTGTCGGGTGCTATTCGCATTAATTGATGATGTCTCTGTAAACGAATATAACAACTGACTGAAACAAGCGCAATATCCGAGACTTTATCAACACACGTGGAGAGCTAATCGCGTCGCGTGACCACCACAACTAACAACGACTTTGCTTTAATTGTAATTGTTGTGGATATTATTATTAATATAATATTTACAATTTAAAGCATGTCGTGGCGCAGGGGTACAAGCATGCGACTGTAAACCCGACAAGTTGCTAGTTCGATTCATACTCGAGGAAATAAAATATTTAATATTTTCATTTCCTCGCTCTGGTCCAGTTCCGCTATATCAATGCAATGCTAGAATTCGGCAAAAAGTAGTGCATGAGCGACTTAGTGGGAACTAAGTACCCAGGTTAGTAATAAATATTCTAAAGCATAATTTCATATATTAAAACTTAATGATTTATTTATAAGAAATATGTGGACATTATCGGTAGAGTTTTAGTCTATTGAGAGGACCATTGATTACCTGGAATTACTTTTTGATTTATAACTACAAATATATAGAAGTGTTGTCTACATTGCGTTTTACGTGCGAGCGAAGCACGATTGTACGCTTCGACGCCCCACATGATTACACGCCTTACTGACCAACTAACAACAAAAGAAATAAGTAGGTAATTCTATTATTATCAACGATAGTCAATGTCGAAAATCTCATTAAGCCTTTTAGTTTCTTTAATAATCTACTCGCTTCGTTTCGTTTAAAATTACCCCATAATAAAACATAATTAGCACAAAATGCAAGTGTTCATTGTAAATATATTAAACAAAGAAAAATTTAAGAATAACATACCTGTTGATTTTTCCTCCCCCCTAGAATTTTAAAATGTCAACAATGCCTTACTCTAACAAAAGAATTGCAGAACAAAAGTCCCTTTATCTCATGCCAAAGAAAAAAATCGTTATAGTGCGGATCGGTTGTATTTGTAAATAGGCAGCAGGTAGAAGGTTGTTGTAGTAGGTGTATTTTCGAGCTCAACGGTTTAAAAGGTTTTTTGCTATTGAAAAGAAAATAAAAGAATTACGATGCACCTTTCAAAATTCCCACTGTGATTCTATAACTAACGTAACTAACTCTCATCATGAGATCGCATATGCAGTTACAAGACCTTATAGTGTAATCTATGCTTTATAGATATAATAAAAGGCATTATTAATAAGAAACGAATTTATGCGTTTCCGCCGTATATATATTTGCATAGTAAATTCTACTTTGAAAACAGAAGTAAGAAAGACTAATAAATAGCTTATACGTAAAACAATACTAACTATTATTATTTAAATACTTAAACACTCAATTTTAAAATTACAAAACGAATAGATAGGCATGACTTCGTTAAAAACAGGTTTATGAATATTCAAAACATGTGCCTATATTTTATAGTACATAAGTTGGCCTGCATCTTTACCCCTTACATTATATGCTCCTCGGAATACAAAACAGGGCAGCCCCAAGCAACAAGTGGCTTGTACGCAATATAAAGAAACCACAAAAACCGTGAGCAGGTAGCGTATAAAAAGGCAAACGATTTATTATCGTGCGTGCTAGCTTATAGAACTCGTTTTACTTTATCACTACTTATACGACCAAAAAATTCTTGACAATCAAATATGATCCTAATTGCAAGGAGAGAGCGATGCTTTTATGGATACATCACGTAAAATGGATACCACCAGTCACACCACTTAACCGCGTCTGCTCTCTACCCCTGCTGAGATTCGAAAAGGATTTGTCAAGAAATAACAATGAGTGAGACAGGCTAAGGCAAAAATAGGAAGATAAATATAGGTTAAGTTGAAAGTGTCATTTTAACTTATTACCTACTTCGTATACACTTAATTTGGTTTGACCTTTTTTGTCTAAATAAACGAGTTTCAAATATTTGAAAAAAAAATGAAACAGATAATTAACGACAGCATTGAATCTTTTAGTCTCCGACATAGGAACTGTCTTATGTGTCAATAGAATTATATGTCACAATTCATTGAAATTTGCAGATTATAAAGTCAACCACTACATAATATGTGTATAGGCAAGAAAAGTTTCGTAGTAAATATATGAATAATAGTTGAACTATTTTTGAAGTCGTACAATAATTGCAATTGGAACTACCTAGTTATAACCTGACGATAAAACTCTTGAGGGACTTGAATACTTTGTAGTTTAATAATTTCAAAAAAGCTATTTGTCTTGTCTTGGCTAAAGTAATTGATTTTCATAAAACACTAAAATATATATAATATTTATAATTATTCTGGGAATTCACAATTTATATTTTTCTTTTGTATTTACCTACAAATATTTTTTTTCCATACCCTGCAATATGATTGCATCCATCAAGTAAACATAATTTCATTTTGTATAACTTATGTAATACTAAAATGTAAAACATAATTCGAAATAAGTTAAGCAAATATTATCATAAACAGTAATATTTTATTTTTGGTAATGTTATATTACACACATCTTTTTATTTTACAATTATGAACCAAATATTGTAATTGACATTCAATGAATGACGACTATGTATTATAAAGCAATACAATATTAAATATTATGGTGCATTATTAAATATATGTGTATAACAATCTACCCACTTAAAAAATATGTCGTGACTGTAAAGTACGTAAGGATGTAATTATAACAAAGTATTTTTCGCAAATTTATAAAAGGTTCTAGCGATTTGTGTTAGGTTAAGAATAAATAAGTTTTGGTAACAAAATGTAACCAAAAATATATTCATAATTAGGCTATTGGTAAATTAAGGTACTTAATAAAAACTTTTCTTACCTTCAAGAACAGATCACCAAAATCGTACAGCGCAGACTGATGCATTATTGCCGTAGACATTATGTATAACTAACTCGACACTAGTTACGATCCAGGTTTCAAAAGCTTCTTTACGTTTTCAACGTATAATTGATCACTAATCACGATTTTGGTAGGTAGACTCACTATAAATATAGTAAGGTGGATAAAGTTCACGATACTTTTAACAAGAATTTTTTGAAAACCGTTGTAAATATGATTTGCGAAATGAATGTAAGTCGATGCGTGTTTGTTTTTTCGTTCGGTGACCACAGATTGAGTCCGAACTAGTAGGCCGAGAGCAATGGTCTTTTTTTATTATGCCCTCCACGATTAAGCCAGATGTATAATTTTTGATCACAATTTCGCAAAACTTGCGAAAATGTACAAAACAGTCCTCAGTTTCGAATTTTCTTCACTGTTTTCGCGTCTATACGGAAATTCACAAATATCGGTCAAAACTCTGCGCGAACTGCATCGAAGTAAACTTCAGACAATAAAAACTTTTTTATTTGTCCAACTTTATACTCGAAAATGTCTATGATCGTAGTGGTTGGGGCCGCAGTGAAATAATGAGTCGCTGTGTCAACGTCCGCGCAAAACGCACCACACGTTCATTCCGTATCACGCTTGCTCGCGCACTGGAGCTGTCGTAGCCACGAGCCGGCAATCCGGCACTCCGGCTGCGGGCGGGTGGATTTTGTTTTCAAATCAAACAGCACGATCACGTTTTGAAGCGAGATTCGTTTTCTGCTCGGGTACGCTCGGCCGGCATCGGCAGCGCTCGCCGCTCTGTTTTGTTGTTGCTCGCCCGCCACAATAAAACTGATAAAACTCCCTCATCACACTCCACTCCTCGCTTGTGTTATATTTTTTTAATAAAAATGTAGTTATATATTCAAGTAGAAGAACATTTTATTCAAATTTACATAATTTAAAACAGTCCGGCTAAGTGGACGCCGTTTCTTTTTATTAACTATAATTAAAATAACAGACTCGTCTAAATTGCGACAAATTAATAGCAGTTTGTGAAAATAAGTGTTCAATTATATGTTCAAGTATTTGTTATTGTAAACATCCCCGTATAACCCTTTTATATTTGTAAAAGGGTTAGAGTAATTCTTAAATCGTAAATTACATACAAAACACAAATTTAATTGTAATATATAATGTTATTACTGCATAATTACATTTTAGGCAAGTATTTTACACGATAATGAGATGGCATTTAACACTCAAATTGAACCAGCTTTATTATACATACATATAAAGATGTATTTAATATTTTGGTGAGGAAGTGCTAAAAAATAAGCGACCAGAATGGCGAACAAAGACAAAAACTTGTAATTTTAGAGCTGGTTCGACCAATAGAGGTTTTCACCGCCCGCGCTTGTTTTAAAGCTTAAGAACACATAGCGGAGGAAAGCGAGTTTGCGACTTTGGATAACCATATTAACAAAGTATAAGCTACGATAACAAGTAATTAATTAAAGAGCAAATTGTAATTAAATATATAATTCTGTATCTTAAGTTTTTTAGCAACGTAACTTGCAAATGATTGAGAACATTATAAAAACATAAATAGATACCTATTAAATTTTATAATGTACACAATCGATGCAAACGAAGATTGAATAAAATATTTATATTAGTTTTTTGCTACATTTACATTTATATTTGGAATAAAAGAAAGATAACACGCTACCCGCTATACAACCGCTTCTCTTATCACTAAAAACACGTAAGCTGACTGACTGCGTCCCTCGAGCAACTTTTTATTATGGCATTCGTTGGTTGCAAACCCGTTTGACGGTTTTAGTGTTATGCGCTATGTTGCACCGAGCTTACGGGAACTGGAGTCTGTGCTACAACAATATCCTTGTCTAATTAACAGGCAATTTATGCTAAATGTCAGCTAAAAGATGCCTAGCCGATGATATGAACACCTGAACTTAATTTGCTATTCACCCTCTTTACAAATAGCGGATAAAGATATTTTTTAACTTTCTAAATATAGTTAAAATATGTATTTAGCATTATTAATTTAGTTAGTCGATAATATGTTGTTTTCTGCTTCACGTTGTATTCCTCAAATAGCAGGGTAGGCAGAGGGAACTTAGGAACGTAGTATATGACACTCCGTTTCGTTCCTCACTTTCCGCCGAGTTTGAAGTTTTGGCGTTGAGCTACGCTATTCAATACCCAATGCGAGTATTGAATAGCGTACCTCAACGCCACACTTTGCCATGTGACCAGAACTAAAAAATTAAAACGTTAAATATTTATTTTGAAAATATTAAATGATTTTTTTTCTCGAGCCCACAACCTGTCGCCTTTACAGTCACACGCTTGTGCCCCTACGCCACAACTGGCTTCAAACAGGGATAATAACATATACTTAACCGTTATTAAATTGTTTTGTTTGTCTTTAATGAAAAATAAATAAAAATAACTTTGTTGAACACTTAAATGGCAATTAAATTAAAATTGAATGTTTTAATATATGTTTAAATACTTTTTATTATTGCAAACGTGGCATTGTGTGATATTATTTTTGTTTATATGTTTGGAAAATTTTGTTGTTAATTAATTAGTATGAAGTATAGTTAATATTTGCAAATAAAATTGAAATAAAGAATGTTAATATATTAAAAATCATAGTTATGAAAAGTACTGAAACAATAATACATTATATAAATGGTATTTTTTTATTTAGCTAAATTAGCAGGCTCTAATATCCTCCCATGGGAAATATTTTGAAACTCGAGTGCAGTTACAAAGTAGTATAAATTTTTAGGGATCTGTATTTTAATCTCTAATCTTAGCTAAAGTACAAAAAAACATGAAAACAAATACAAATAAAGACAAATTTATCAATATTGATGTTTGATTTAACAGAAATGTCGACAAAATTTTGAATTTCTATCTATCTCAAGGACAGCAAATATGTATTTAATAAACAAACTTTCATATCTCACACATAGATATTGTATAATTTCATGTTGATGTAATTTCGGTCCGGGTGGTGGGTAAGTTTACAACTTGTTGAATTAAGATATATCAGCAAAAATGAAATTAAAAAAAAAAATACAAGGCCGTTAAATAAAACAAATTAAACTTAAATTAATCGTATAGTCACATTAATTACCTAATGATTCTCGATAACTTAAATATCAATTATATACGGAATACTTTGAATCATCAGAATACGCATTATATATAATCTGAGACAGTGTCAAATGTCGGTCACGTAATGCTTACCTCTAAAGTTATGACGTCCAGTAACACTATACATATGTCTCACATTATTGCTACAGTAGGAAAAGAGGATAAAAATAATTTAAGACTTTGCATAAATATTATATTCTATATGTTTTACATATATAAAATATAGACTCTAAATCTTAACAAAGACTTGTGTATATATAAACATACAAGTCTTTGTTAAGAGGCAGAGCTAGTCCTTGAGTAATTCAGACTATTTGACTCGAAAGCTATATCATTGACTTCGGTTACCGCGAGTCAATTAATATGCCTTTCAATTTGGGCTGACGGTTAGTCTCTCAACTATGTATAGGCATTGTTTGTATTTGTAGATAATTTGTAACAATTATTGTAATCATTTTAATTATCTTAAAGTACTGCGAGAAATAGAAATACAGCGATAATAAAAAAATAATAAATCGTAAGTCTTTTAAACACTTAACGCTTTTGGAACTATTATTATATTCTGTAATCATAAGTTTTATTCAGCTGCTAAAAATACGCCAAAGTAATTCACGTATTTTCGTTTATAAAATGAATTAAGTCGTAAAGTATATCGTAAAAAATAATAATTTTTAGCTCTTAAGTAGTAAGGACAAAACAAAGCTTGCTAAGTCGTAAACTTAGCCAGGTATAAATATATTATTTTTAAATCCCTCTATAAGATTTTATTATTAGTTGTAAACAAGGTCTCACGAAATATAACAGAAATCTTTCAAAATATCTTTATCTAAAATAAATAGAAGTACCGTAATCTTTATGAAGTTACTATGTCCATTAGTGGTCCATTAGTGGAACTCTATCCCACAAAGGACTCTGTTATACTCGTATTTATAATTAAGTACAGTTTAAGTCGACAAAAGGTGATGGTTGCTATAACCATTCATTATTATATACCTATAATTGTCGGAAAGTGATAAACGGAATTACTTATCAATTAAATGAAGATTCGAGTAATTTATTTGTTTTCTTTACATTCAACGATATCTTTTTACTGCGGCAGAGCAATTCGCCAACAATACCGACGTATGCTTTACAGTGTTTTACTTGAAGAAAATATTCTTAAAAATAAGTATTGCCTAAAATTAATAAAACAGTAAATTAAATATGTATGTAGATATTTTTTTGCCATATTTTTTTCATTTAGTGGATAGGCAAAGGATACCTATGCAGCTTGAAGGCCGGTAAATATCGAAATCATCTCATGTCGGACTCTATGTATTTATTAAAATAAAACAAGCTCCGATTGGTGGCCGTTGATTAAATCAAATATTTCTTGAGTATTTCTAGTTCATTATTAGAAAGAATAACCTATAATAATAAAAAAATATTTCATTACCATCTTACATAATTTCATTCCAACTTGACAGAGACATTATTGTGCAGTATTACAACACAAAATACATAGCAGGACAATAGATGTGACAATGTGGCTCACGTTTGCTATTACAACCTACGTTAATGTGCAGTAAAATATAATTATATTTAACATCATAGCGTACTCATTGTTTACTGTTCTAAATGATTTGCTTGTTCATTGAAAATGTTTAGAAAGAAATAAGAAACAAAACAGACAATACTCAAATCAGATGAATTAAAATAATCAGTCTACAATAATATTTTTAAAATAACGACTCCACGACTTTATTTTTAAAATAAATGTATTTTTTTGTTTAACTGTTAGAACGCAAAGACTTCATATGATTACGTACAGTTGACGCGTATAATGGGTGTGTAAATATCTCAGCAAGACTAGGATATCTATGCCAATGTTAGTGAATTGAACAAACTCACTTAGGAAACAGTAGCTGTAAGTTTACATTGTAAACTGTAAATGCATATAAACGAGGTAAGTAGAACTATTCATGCAATTTAATTATTTAAAATAATTTATTTATTTATTTGAAGACTCTCTTTTATTCACATGAATTAAAATATGTAATATCCACTTAAAGGTTGTTTACTACTTAAATAACATAATTTAAGACATATCTTCACTGTTCATGTACCATAAAAATTTACATGAGATAGATTTGAATGAGTGGAAATAGTAACCGTAAATTTTTATAATTGATGTAGGACTGTATGAATTTATATAAAAATAAAAGGGTTTTTATATTTGTAAATATAAGTACTTGTCAAACCGATTTTCAGCCATTTTTGTCGCGAATGCGGGTGCGGACGTTGCTTATCACGTTATGCAGAATGTAACAATGTGCTATGCGATAAACGATTTTTACTGCTCCAAATACTTATGTAATGAAGCTAACAGTCGCGAAGCCGTATAGTGAAAACCCGCTCATAATGTAGCTGCCATTCATAAAATGTATCTATAATCTTATTACATCATTTTGCTAGAACGTTGTTTAATATGCAAACTTACTCTCGTAGATACGCCTATGTTATGTAGCATGTACCTACGTAGAAAAGTAGGATTTCAAGCTTAGTTATACATAGGTATTTAATATTCATTCATTTAAAGTTACGTAGTTTGCTAAATTTTAACAAGCTAATAATTTACTGAAATAAGCCTGCCTTAAATTTATTACTATCTAATAATGAAGTTGAGGACTGTCGACGAAGACGACTACGACTATAAATACAGATTGACTAAATACAACAGATTGTTCGATAAAAATAAAACTGGAAAACTGAATTTAATTTATGTTCATCCATATTTTAAATTATATCTATTATATCTAGTTTAATTTTATCATAATATTTATCAATAGATATTTTAAAATAAAACTAGATATAATATCTTAGTACGACAGTCACCTAGTAGCGTTGCCGTTTAAATATATTTGTGGTGAACTTTAACACATCTAATTGTTTAAGAGCCTGCTCACTCTTGACAAAGTTCGAAAGATTTTTTGTTAGCTTGTCTGATTTAATATCTGTAGCTTTTTAGTTATTTAATTAACGAATACAATTCATATCTCTTTACTTATTTATTGACTTGTAAAGGAAATCACATATGTGCTTGACAAATAAGTGTAATTGTTTCAAAATTTACATAATATTTGGAAGATAAAGTTTTAGGTATATTTTTTTTCAAGGCAAATATATAGTTACTATAAATACACTGAGTGCGTATTATGTATATTAAAGCGTATTAGGTTGATAAGTTTAAAATATTTTTGCATCAACAATGCTCGATAAAAATAAAGAAACTTGCTAATATTCCAGGTAACGTATAAAGTAAGTCGAAAACATAAACAGATAGTAATGCTAATGCGCAAGAAGTTACATTTAGTAAAGGACAAAGAAGTGAATGACTACTTTTAATTCCGCATCAGACCCTTTTATGATGCACATTTAAAGGGCACCCCGATCACCTCGAACACTGCCGGGTCCAGATAGTAAACACGTGACGTGAGCGGTATAGTGCCGTATAATGCACGATATTGCTTTAATTAGAGGTCACGTTTTTATTCTATACTTGCGACCTACTCACGGCTTTGCTCGCTTAAATTATACTATTATATTTACTTGTCTCAATTACTATCGTGTTTAAATAACATTCTTAATTTTATGACAGTATCTAAATTGAAAACTGAAATTTTAGCTAAATGAATCAGAATTATGAAGCAATTTTGGTAAACTAAATATTTTAAATGATATCATAATAAAAGCAAACCCTTAACGTTGAGGGAAGGTAGCCAAAAAATATATAAGTGAAAATGCATTTGAATTTGAAAAACCACATAAACAAACAGACAAAATTTATATTCTTATTAACGTTCCATGTACAGACGACACCAGAGTGGTCCTTTACAGATTTATTATATGTATTGATTTCTATTTGTAACGTTACATGTACAGACGACAGTGGTCCTTTACAGATTTATTATAAGTATGAATTTCTATTTGTAACATAATGAGTGCAAATTAAACTGTATGGTGTTCAGTGTTAAAACGAATTGTATACAAGAACGTATCTATATATTATAAAGTTGGCAGTTCATTGTCAACTTTTTCTTGTCCACAAAACTATGATGCCTGAACAGGTAAGGTGAAAAAATTGCTAAGAGCAGCCGTGGTCTGTAAGTGGTCGTACATACAAAAACTTGTCAGACATAATGAAAGGAAATGTAAAGGACGACAAGCAACTTTTGCATATTGTAAGCAATAAAAATAAATAAGACAATATCATGTCTATAAATAAGATGAATTCGTAAGAAATATGAAGGTGTCGTTTAAGAGAGTTTTTAATTGTCATCATAAACTTTAATTATAAATTAAAGTTTATGATGACAATTTTGATTGAAACTCAGGTTCTGTAGATCATCGTTTGTATATAGATCCTAGAAACTTCTCATATGTACATACCTTTACACCATTACGATTTTTTTCTTGTCCACAAAACTATGATGCCTGAATGTTCGCATCTGGATTCTAGTTGTATAAAATAGGAACAGTAGATTCTCGATTTTAGCTTTAGCTGAACTCTGTATCCAATGCGTAGAGTGAAGAAGTGAAAATGTTAAATATTTTACTCCCCCGAGTCTACAGTCGCTGCCTTGTAGCCCTGCGCCAAAGTGGCCTTAGAAAGAATTCCAGTATAGTTATTTTGTTTATTAAAATTAGTAACTTTTTTATCTAGTACTATTGATTTAAAGTATATTTTACAAGTTTTTAGACAAAGTTGAGTGTATTCAACATGAACTCTTCAATTTCTTATGAAGTAAAGCATTTCATCGTTTCATAATTTATTGTAGACGAAATATTTGCATTATAATGCAATAACAATTCAAATAAATACTTTTCTGCATTACAAGACTTTGTTTAAATAGACGCTCGATAATTAACCTGTAAATACATATGCTACGGTTACGGCAGTTGTTTGTTGCATAATAAGAAATTACTAAATAATATAACCCGGCTTTGTTCATGGAACAAGCTGGCTAGTTTAACAATTTACACAATATTTTTTTGTTATTCTATAAATTATTTTTAAATTATAACGTGTATTAATATTAAAGTGTACAAAAAGTATTACAATATAATAATACTCTTTTACTATAAAGTCCCAAAAATATTATTACGTTTCTAGATATGCTTAAACTCGTTTTACGTTTACTTAATGTAAACATAGATAGGTAGGTACTTATGGGCAAAACAAAACAGAGCTCTACGTGTTCAAAAACAATTACACGAACACGCATAGACACAGTCATAATCGTTTCGTCATAATTTGACTAAATCAACAACGGTCGTGAATTAAATTGCGTATTTATAAGTTGGATTTGTATATTAAACGCAAGCGGATGGTCACGTAAAGAGCTTTATGGCAGAAACAGTAACAGAATGAAAGTTATATTTTTTTTTTCTATCTCAAAATTTTGAGTAAACACCACTTTATGAGCGCCATAAAATGTCTTTACACTTGCTTCTTAATTAAAATTCAAATTCAAATTATGATTTTAACTTCATTAGTAAAATTATTATAAAATGCGTAGGATTGTTAAATATCATTATGCAGTCTCTTTGGACATGGTATCAATAACAATCGTTTGCATATATAAAATGATAAGAACGTTCTTAATTTTTTTACGCATATCTTTTTCAGTTAGACGTTCTTATTTAAGAATAAAATAAATAATAAATGAAGCATAAGGAGTATAATTATAAAACTTAAATATTTACAATGATAACTTCTATGAATAGGTATTTCAATGAATAAATTATTACAGTATTACAATCAGCTTAACTGGAGCTTAAGGACACTTAAAACGTTATCATTGGTTAAGTTACTTATTTAAATACGTAGCTTAAGCTTATTTAGGACAAGGCTGTCTGGTATTAAAATTTTATTCGCTATTTCATAGTATATCACTAAATTAGTGGGTAAGCAACCACCCTAATTAAATAAAACGGAAATGAATTTGTTATTCACTTCCTTTATTCGATTTTTTGACAATATTTCTTTGTTGATACCAATATATTAAATCCGTCAAATTCAAAGTGAGTTATCAAAATATTTTAAAAATGTTATATTATAATGAGTTAAATAATTCTATTTATCGTACATAAGTTTATTATGTTTCTGCCAATATAATTAGGTCGTTACTACTAATTATAGTCTTGTAATGTTTACAACAGGTTAAATATTTTTATATTTAAGTTTTAAATAATTTATGCTGTACTGTAGTTTCTAATAAACAAGAATTATTTGTCTAATTCCTTTTGTTTGATAAACATTATTTTGATTGGAAAACAATGGGGAAAATATTTTTTATGTTGTTTACCACCTCTAAGCCTATGATCTACAAATTTAGATCATAGGCTTAGAGGCTAATTTATTTTTGCCACTCCAAAGTTTCTGAATTACTAAGTTATAAATTCTTTAAATAATGACTTAGCAACTATATCCACGTGGAGTAAGTCGTTTAGACTGCAGATAAATCCATATAAGCCTCAAGCAATAATCATGGGCAGCCAAAACTACATGTCAGTTAACATTTCTTTTTTATCAACTATACTTTTGAATGGACAAATTTCATACAGTAAAACTGTTAAAAATTTTGGCATTATTATTGATGAAAATATGTCATGAGATCCACAGATTAAGGAGGTAAGTAAGATGTTTGCTTTGATTGGATATCTTCTAAGGTTTTTTCTAGTTTCTTTTGATTGGATATCTTCTGAGGTTTAGGAGGTAGAGGTAGCTTAATTTTCTACCTATATAAACGAAAATTGTGCTAACACAATCTCTACTCACACCAATTTTTGATTACGCTGATTCATGTTATCTTGGCTTAAGAGAAGAGCCATTGAACAAACTTGAGCGGCTTCAAAATCTTGCAATTCGGTTTATCTTTGGATTAAAAAAAAATATGACCACGTTTTCGTGTCTCGAACAAAGCTCAAGTGGCACCCAATTTGACTTTGCAAGAATACTCACTTTCTCCACCTTCTTACTATATACTGTATATTTGATCCATTTAAACCACCACCTTATTTAAAATATCATTTTCTGTTTTTGGGGCCCAAATTAAAATTTAACTCTGAAAATCGCCATACATTCCATTTCCTTCTTATGCAATTTATTTGCTATGATTATATCACGATATAATATATTAATACAATACAATTAATGCCTTAAGGATAATCCGTCTATATTTTTATTAAACAGGCCGCGGTTTTCCTTTATAAACAACTGATTACAAGTAGTAGTAATGAGTACTCATTAATCCATTTTTATTGTATATCGATCGGATGTTTTTAAGTTACCAATACCTATACCTAAAATAGGTCAGCATACCATGTACGGGATACAACATAAAGCTAACAAAAGAAAAAAAATATTAATTTCACGAGATCTATGTCAAGATCTAGATCGAGAAAATGGTCTTGACTCACGGATAACAAAGTTAATCTATAGGGGTTCCCTTCTTTCCTTCAATTAAAATTAATTTAAAAATTATTAAGGAAAGACTATTTTTTCATCTACATTGTATTTATTGAATATTTATAAATCAGCGTCAGAGACTTTGGCTTTGTGCATTCACTCTATTCGCTTGCGGCTTCGCCCGCTTAAATTACACTATTTTATTTACTAATTTTAATTATTATCGTGTTTAAATAACATGATCACTTTAAGATAATATCTATACATTGAAATGTTAATTTCAACTAAATGGATGAAAAAAATTGTGGCAATTTTGTCGAGCTAAATATAAAATATTTAGCGTTTTACATAACTTTTCTTATTTAGAGACCGATTGAAATATAATCTGGTATTTATTGCCAAAATATAATCTGGTAAGCCGTTTCTAAGATTAACACGTAAAAACGCACAAGCACGATCAGACACATATTTAAAAAAAAAAGGAATAATTTGTTCTCTATTACATCAATAAACGTCCCCGTATAACGTTTTATTTTATATCTGTCAAATTTATTATAAGTATAGATGAAAAATTGTCTAATGTTCTTAGTAAATCAATAATTACATTTATTAAAAAATGCTAATGCTAACCATAGCAAATCTTTTTTCTACAATATGTAGAAAAAAGATTTGTTTTCTTTCTCATGAATTGCGGATGAAAATTTTTGCATAGTAATCCTGAATTTCTTGAAAATTGTTCAAGCTTTAGCTAATCTTCTTAAAATTCATTCATATCAAATTAACAAACGGTTACTAACTTCTATTGTTAGCTTTTCTGTTGTGAGTTTTTACACAACTCTATTACAAAGAGTAAATTGTGAGTCAATGATCATGCTAGGATAATGGTAAACTAGTATAGAAGCACCAGTGATAGAAACTCTTTATTTACCTTCTAAAATAAGGATATAAATATAAATTCCTTTAATTGTGAAAATTTAGACAGTTATAATTTTACTGTCATTTTATTGGAAGATGGCAATTGAAAAGTGTGTGGAACGAAATGCCTTGCATATTTTAAGCTACCGTTAGAACGTTAAGCACAAGGCGTTGCATACACTAACTTTTTATAACTATAAAAGCGTTTTTTAACGTATTTTAATGAATTAATAAATATTTTTTTGATGTATTGTTCTTGTATATCTTAACTTATAATATAGTTTATGATAGATCTAACGAAACCCTAAGGCGCTGAATACTTTATGCCAGTACCTTATATCCATAATATTTTAAAATCTTAGTAATGAGGATGCCGTATCGCTGAAAAAATTAATGTAGATAAGATAAAAAATATGTAATTTCTAATTGTTGACTTAAATTTTGACAAAAAATTAACTATTCTGTCCCCTGGAAAGGATATTAAAATTAAATATTATAAACAATTTCTCTATGTGGGACCTGTAGTGGCGCAAGCCCACAAGCATGCGACAGTACAGACGACAAATGGCGGGTTCGATATCGTAATAATATTGTATTCAATATTTTCTTAGCAAGGAAAAACGTGGCTTTAAGTTTCGCTACTCAACACGCAATGCCTCCCGAATAAGTGGAAAGTGGGAAACGGAAACGTCTAACGAAATCGGAAGTGTGTTAACACTAGTTCCCAGGTTCTCCTTAATTACTCTACTATTATATTTACGCTGGCTTAGTGCTGAAGCAAAAAAAAATATCTATATCATAGATGTAATATTATATCATTATCAGTATTAATTATAAAGGTGTTCTTGTGTTACATATAACTTTAAGGCTATACAAATTTTGCATGGTTGTAAATTTATTCAAAACTACATCACTTAGTGATGCAAAATACTTTTAGTCTTGTTGCAGAAAAAGATACATTTTGCTTCAACGCATACTAATTACACTAGAATTTTCCACTCCAAACAGCTGTCTATTCCAATAATCTGCATATCGTGCACCTATTTGTAGGACCGGCGTACTTTACGTTTCTCGTATATAAGCTATATAGGTATAATAAGATATCCTGTTATCCTGTTCTAAATGCTAATAACTTAGTAAATAAGAGCAGGATAGAAAAAAGTTAGGTCTCAGAGCCTATATAGGTTCTGAACGCTGCTAATTCCTATGCCGTTGATCACATAAGGAAACCGGTAACCGGTTTATCTCAACCGACGTCTTGTCGCCAAACGTGCACGCATGTTGTCGGTTAATAGATCCCTAAAGTAAGAATGACGCATGACGCAAGGCAATATATATATATATATATATATATATATATATATATATATATATATATATATATATATATATATATATATATATATATATATATATATATATATATATATATATATATATATATATGTAATCTAATAATATATAGATAATTTAAATATAATAGAAACTTCTTAGTTAAACATTATTTGACTGATTATTACATTCTTTGCAGCACTATGTGATGATCGTAATAAAACCGCAGGGCTTGTGACATTTTATGATGAGGGATGCCGGCTACTAGTCGTTATCTATTCTATTTAACTATAAGGTAGTAAGTATAATTTACAAAGAATACTAATAACGTAATATATGTTGTATATACATATGTACATATTAGTAGAGTTTAGAAAATAGTTCAATATTTGTTGAGTTGAAAAATATTGCCAATTGGCTCTAACGTTAAACAAACGTGTTTCACTAGAACAAAACAAGCGATCAATCAACACCGAAATTTATTTTTTGTGAAGTCCTTCGAAAAGTTATATAATTTAAAACAAAAGGGTCTCTCAAAAAAGTGTGCCTGCAGAATGGGTCTAAAATAAAACGTCGACCAAGTTGTGTTCGTAAATTTAAACCCGTAGTAGACTATTCAAGCCGTCACATAAATCGCGTGCGGTTCGGAAATAATAAGGTTCGAAGACCATATATATATATATATATATATACATATATATATTGGGCTGACACTTTGATTTTGCCTAGAGACGTATCTTCACTGTGCGTTCTCTACCGCATGTATCACGGGAAGTGTTGGAGAACTGTTTGACTTAGTACCTGCCGCCGAATTTTCTAACCGCACAGTACGCCACAAGTTTTTGTACCATCCACATCATCTGGACACGTGGCACTCTTCTACTGTGCGGCTTCGTAAGAATTTCCTTCCACGCGCCACATATCTTTGGAACGACCTGGACCTATTTCCAGGTCGATACGTCATGGGTACCTTCAAAAAACGCGTCTACCTCCACCTCTAAGGCCGGCAACACAACTGTAGCTTCCCTGGTCGCTCATCATCAGGTGACCCGTACCCTCGTTTGTCTTGTATTTTCTATAAAAAAAATATAATACTTAACTGTACATATCATGAATTACTTATATATGATCTCACTTAACGTGGTGGAAAGTCGGTCTTATACTGGCTAAATGTATTTCAGATTTTTTTTGCCAGCGAAATAGTTGGCAAGCGGCTATTGCATAATCAGCAGGCGGCCAAAACATTCTTAACAATCTCTGAATTGCCGATGAAACTTTGACAATTGACTTTAAAAATATTTTTCTATTGATAAATTAATATATGTATTTGGTATTATTTTAGAAAATGTTGAAAATTTATATGACTACTGAGCCGTATATTCTCATAGAGCTACGTTGATGTTCATATACGTTACAATTTGTTTATAGGTATTAACAATAGCTATGAACAAAATTAAATTGTAACGTCCTTCTTCGTCCAAATCTTTGTACATTTTTAAAAAAAAAAATCTTTCTTAAGTGTAGAGAAACACTTTTAAAATTATTAGAATAATATGCTGCTTTCGTTTCCAAATAACCATAGTTTATTTTTTTAAATACTTTGAGCAACATTTGGGTAATAGATATTAATTTCACCTATCTATCTATATAAGGAACAACATGATTTACGAAACAATATTTATGAAGATTACAAATTATTGCTGTAAATAATATTTTTTATATAACTATAAGATAAATTTGGAAATCAATAATTTTGATTTTGTTACTTTTTGTGTCTAAATATGATATCTCATATTTCGAAGTTATCTCTACACTCTATACTTTCGTGAAGATAAACAATAATAATTTGGTGGATAAAAAGAGACTTTATCATCGACACCATTCATTAATTACTTTTATCATACCAATGTCCTACATTGGTTGCGATTGTGATAGCATGTTTTATTACTTTTGTTGTTGATGGTTAAATGTAGATGTATTGAATGGTAACAAAATCATAAATTATTCGTATATAGGTACTTGTTACTATTTTTGGTTTTATCGTGTATTACTAAGGATTCTTTGATCTCTGATTGTTACAACGTTACATACAAATATTAATTACAAATTTTGACATATTTAACAGAATAATTTACACGTAACGCTTATATCTTATACATATACGATGTATCGTATATACAAATTTAATTTTATATATAATATTACAGAACTTTATTACAAATCTTGACATATTCGACAAAGAAACTTACGCGCTATAGTTACACATAGTCGTATATTTGAAATAAACATACTGTTAATTCCGCAACAAATATAATTATTATTTACGACATATACGTGTAATTGAATTCTGTAACTTTTATATTAGATATTTCGAAAGTGAGAGTGCAACACAGTGTATTGGCATCAAAGAACTATTGCAAATACGCACCGAGGCCTCTCTGATAGCCTTATCACCTCGACCCCACATTGTCCGACGATAACACCCACTAACCTTTTGTGCTTAAATTATAACTATTCGTTAACGTTGGCCTCGATTAGAATATTAAAATAATACATTTAATTATTATAGTGTAGGGAAGTTTAATTAACAAGTAGAAATTTTAAATTTTATATAATAATTGATATATGTTATTATATAACACTTCCTATTACTACTAATTAGCACCGAGCGGAAACAAGTTTCTTGTCCTAATAAGCAACAATACTTCATAAAGGTTTAAATATTTTTTTATATTATGGTGAATTTATAGCTTTTTAACAACAAGGTATAAAGAGCGGTGTTGTTAGTTTGACCCTTTCTGTATGTCTGCCTGTGACCGTAGCTCCTGGTTGAAGTAGTTCAAGAGTTAAAATTTTGCAAGCAATTTGTCTTGGTTAAGAAGTCATTTTTGGCCTTATTAAGGAAGGCACATTAATATGTATCTTTTCCATATTATACGTATACCTACTTATATTTCAAAAATATTTTTCTTAAACTTAATTTCTGTATACTATATTTTTTGCTACTGTATATTAACCAAGATTTATACATTTATCGAGACACACATAGTCAATATAGTCTTTTTATTACTTATGTCATTGAGGTTCTCGGTTCTTCGCTTACATTTTACAGTATGTACAGTATAACAGAAACTCTTAATTCATTTCAACACGAAGACAATCGTATACATCTCGCTACGGGTTCAAAAATTAATTAAAACTGTAAGCACATGTATGTAGACGTTCATTAATATTTATATAAGCAATGTATTAGTTACACATAAGCGATGACTGTATTAGATAAATCAATTTTTATCATTATTATTTACCTCGTGTTAAAATATGTCAATAAAATATTATTAACTTTTTAAAATATTTTTGAGTTGAATATAAAATATTTAAAATTTTTTGTTAATTCTATTTCCTGTATCCAATTTTATCTAACTAAAGATATTTACGTTAGTATAGAAATCTTAAATACTAGAATGATAAATGCTAATAACACAGAAGTAAATATCAATTTAAAATGAAAACAATTGAAAATAAGCGAAAATCAAAGTATATATATATACAACTTATGAAATTTGTGAAAGATAAGTACTTATAAACTCATTTTGTAAATGTATGGTAACAATAAATTAATTAAATAATTAGGATTATATTAAAAATGTATAATGTTACGGTATAACAAGCCTATACCATCTCCTGCTCCCAACTACTTCACGCAAAAAGCCATCATGAAAACGCTAAAACGCGAAAACGTATTTGCAACGGGAACGCCTAAAGAGGTAATTCCCAGTAGTATAGAAAAGACTACTAAACATATATCTTTTCATGCGAATAAATCTCTCCACATATAACACAGAAAATCGTATTGATGTGACGTAAACAACTAAAACAAATTATTTATTATGGATCTTACTTGTTGTAAATACGTAATTATTTTTCTTCCTAAGTGTGCAATAAAGCTTTATAAATGTTGAAAATATTAGGGACTCATGGGAATGTGTTATTTACCCGTGGAAAAAAGGGCCTATATCCAACTAACTCAACGCAAAAAATATTTCATAAAAACGTTCCATTACAACGTGAAAGAGATCAGTATAATAGGTATATATAAATGTCGCTATAAAAATAATGAGAAATTTGTTACTGTTAAAAATACACAAAAAATACTTCTATCATTTCAATACGGTTGAACAATCGTATGAAATCATAGAAGTACATATATTGTTTTCTTATTTTTTTATAATGAGTAACATTTTAACAAACAAAG
Source organism: Eueides isabella (assembly GCA_019049475.1). Taxonomy (NCBI): domain Eukaryota; kingdom Metazoa; phylum Arthropoda; class Insecta; order Lepidoptera; family Nymphalidae; genus Eueides; species Eueides isabella. Next base: position 7,994,944 of record CM032389.1, on the reverse strand, counting down.
TGACCTTATTCATGCTGCTCTTTAGAAGTTTCGTAATTAGTCAACAGAATACAAAAAGTGCATTATCCGACTACAGTGATGGTTTAGTGGGATTTAACTAGAATGAAGTGACTAGGTCATTTTTGGTGAACTGGGTAGTAAAACATCGGCACAACTGTATACCCTTCCAAGATAACCCTCTTGTAAGCCTATGGAATGGTGAACATCACCATGTTTATAACAAGAATGACTATTTAAGCAAGACTCGGCGCTGGGTCACAAAGCGCGATCCCGCCAATCCTAGTTAGAAACGTTCCGGAATCCAAGTCGGTTTTAATTAAATGTTTAAGATACACAATGTAATAGTATTAAACGTTACGTACAGTAAAAAAATATTACATATATATATATATATATATATATATATATATATATATATATATATATATTATATATATATATATATATATATATATATATATATATATATAAAACTAATTCATCATAATGCTCTATCAATCATACAGTATGAAACGGCGCATTGCTCTTGCGGCTGCGACACCGTCATTCATCACACTTCGAGCGTTCCTAAGTGCCGTAGCGGTGCTTTGGATGTACTACTTATTCTCACTGTTCGTAAACAAACAAAAAGATTTTTTTTATTTGATTATTTGATTATTATGTCATTCTATTTATATAAATCATTTAAAATATTTTTTACTTTAATTTATTTGATTTCTGATATTTGCAACAAAGCAGTATTTATGGTTTAATGTTGACTGATACTATAGATAATCTTTAAGTTTAATAGATTACCTTCTTCCAGAGTTAGAAGTGAAGAATAAAATGATAACGGTCAGATGAGACCATTCTAATTGAGATGCAATCTACTGAATTTATAGGTGTTCTGCCTACAGTGTTAACTCCATTATCCATCGCGAACTTTGTGACTTAGATACCTGAACGAAAGTATGATAATTTTATTCTGGTACAAAAGTCCTTTCATAAACTATGTATAGAAAACTTTACGAATGAAAATATTCTATAATATAATGTGTTATATGTGACAATTTTATTCCCATTACCACTTTTTAGTTTCAGTTTTGTTATCAGGTCATCAAACATAAAAGGCTTATTTTCACGCTGCGTCCCACACATGGCACCCTACCATGTAGAAGGAAATTGTGAACTTAGAGTTAAGACATTCGTTCCGTTAACACTTTCCGCCAAGTTTGAAGCATTGCGTTTCGAGTAGCGGAACTGAACGTTGCCTTGTTACTAAAAGAAAGGAATGAAAATGTTAATTTATAGTCACACGCTTGTGTCCCTGCGCCACGACAGGCCTCTATATTCTGGTGACTTGACTTTATTAAGAATGTGAAATCTATTTTCTTAATTGCATCTAGTTAACGTTATTTACTTTTTTATTACATTTATGTATTTATTAGTTATATCTATTATTTTGTTTTTACGAATATATTAATATTATGACACATACAATCTATCAAGAACTCAAGAACTCACATCAAGAACTTTAGCTGAATTGATTGGCGATAATTTGATAAAATTCTAATTTAAAGGCACTTATCGGTGAAAATTAAACACACAGAAACATGTTGCTCACTTTTATTTTCTGACCAAAGACAGAAAGTAGCAGAAAGAGGTAACACCATCAATAAGCATCATTGATACTCCAAAAGTACATAATAAAAGCCCTGTCAAATTCAATATTCACCTAACGTACGCCTTACAGATTTATATGCAAATATTAATATTAAAGACTTTATTAAGCAACGGCATGTCATAATATTTAAACTACGGCACTATCCATATGAATAGCGAAATTGCGGTGAGAATATGACGAGCATCCTTATTCTGAGTCGACAGCGGTCGTAGACGAAGGCAGAGCGTATTAGGATCAACATTTATCCAATCCGGTTTCGGTACATGTCTTATTAAACCGTTGATAAATTCGACAGCTGTACGTGAACAACAATCAAAATCAATTGTCTCGGCCATTCTAAATGATATTTTGTTATTTCTATTTCCACATCAATTGTATAAAATGTACAGCCTAGTTTAAATTTTCAAATTATTATTATTTCAGACTTTTTATAAGATGTGGCTAAAGAAAATTCATATACGTTTTGAATGTTCAATTATTATATATTTTTTTTTTATTTTTGTGAGAGTTTAAAAGTTATATTAGTTTATTTTAATTCCGATAATCAATGCCACAAGCCACTTTTCTTTTTTTTCTACGCAAAATTTAAGTATCGTAGACAAAGTCGCGGTCAGCAGCTTATGTTTAAATAAAATTCACCGAGTGGACAAGCTTTCAAGTTCATTTCGTTGCAATTTAGACAAAGCTTGGTGATCCCCACATAAGCCGACGAACGGGGAGGCCGAGGATCAGGGTACAATCAGTATAGAAACGTCTGGTTGAGTGTAATCTATAGAATTTAGTAAATACAGGAACAACTTAGCAATTCGAATCATACTAGGGTATTGTATTGCTTTATCCTTTAGATTTAAATTGTGCTTTCAATTTCTAGTTAGCGGTAAGCTGTTCAGAAATATTTAATTATTTGCCATAATTTGTATATTTTAATTTTCTGATTATAAATTGAATTTTATATTAACATATATTTATGAATTGTTTTAAAAGGCTATGAATATATAAATAATGCACTCTAGGGATAAACGAGCAAAGAATAGTTGATGTCACAGGTGCACTTAATGGTGAAATGCATTAAGCTATGCGCAGAGTTTGTTGGAAAATAAGGCCACGAAAACAATAATTCGCTCAAACGGCAGAGAAAGATAAATTTTTAAACAAGAACATAGTAAACTTGTAATTGTATAAGAAACATAATAAAATTTTATATTAAATATTAATATTGAAACAAATATTACAATTATTTCTACTTCATAAACAAGAATCTAAGAAACTGATAATTCCGCCTGAGACCGAATACCGCATTTTGGCTTATTAGACTTAAGAAGGTAAAGTCATTTTAATATAATTGTCCTTCCTCTAATCTATTATGAAGTCAATGCCATTGTGTTTCTTTTTCAAATAACAATTTTATATATAAGCCCATGTTACCTCCGTGTGAACATGACATGCAAAAGTAAAAGTAACATTAAAATTTATAATTGGCTGACTAGTCCAATAATACAAAAAAAAAACAATCGCATTTATACTTTTCGAAGTCAGTGTATGATTGTATTATATAGTCAATATGTATATAAAAGTATATATATTGACTGTCGGATAATAGTCGGTGATTACTGAAAACAATATCCAGCAGATTATACATCAAACTTGATGTTTGCAATGAAAATTGATTTTACTCAAACAATAACAGGAAATTATTTTTTTGTTCTAACAATAAAATGTTAGGCATATAATCTAGTATGTCCCATTGAAGTTTGTCATTCAAAATTGGAAAATATATCTGTATAAAGTTTCTTTTTCGCATCTACGTAATAACGTGGCACAGCGACATATCTTTAAATTTAAAAAATGAAGCGGTGTACTCTTTATTTTTTCCTATGGATATTTGGATATATATCTATTGCTGTAGTATGTCAATTTCAAAAGGAATACGTGAGTTGTTTCAAATAGCATATTTGTTTTATAAATATTCATGTTATGTTGTAGCTACTCGAATGACATTTCGAAAATCGATATTAATAATGTTTATATTAGTAATAATCTGTGCTTGAATAGTGTTATATACAGTGTTTAATAGAAAATATTTTGCATTTCATATTAACGTTTCACAAAATTTGTGTCGAATCCGTATAATCCGCCTAAATTTCGGAGGAACGTATTACAAAACAGTGAAGATTGTGTCTTTATTTTCACTCACTCAGCTTCACGCTGTATCCCCAAATGACAGGTAGGAAGGGAACTTGGGAACCTTGTGGCAAGCAAACTCACTCTGAATTGAGGGATTGCGTTTAAGTATCAAACGAGTTATTATGTAATAAAAGTTGTAATATAAGCATTAAAAAAATATAAGAATATACGATGTTCTAATAAGGTATTGTTTAAGGGTCCATATAAAACTAATTTATTATCAATTGAACAATGTAAAGGTCCAAAAAAAGGAGAATGCGCTATATTAAACATTTATAGTTCGCTGATAGGTCCAGCGTTCGGATCACTTCAGATATCAAAAGGAATGCCCCGTAAAAAACGTAAGGAAGTGTTAATTGTACTTGCTTGTAATAATAATGTATACGCTAATACTAGATGAAACCATCTTCAGTATATATAATGTTACAGGCTAAAGTAATCGTCAAAAAAGCGAACCACTCAAACGCAATGTTGAATTACCAATCAAACCAGCCTTGTCAACATTTTGTTTTAGGGCCGATTTTAAAGAAAATTATAACATGCCAGATAATAATAATTGTTGCATTCATAAGGTAAGTTATTAAAAAAAATGCCATATCTTCAATGATAAAATCAAAACAACCTACTAAGTCTATTTATTACGTTGAAAGCAAAAAACGAAATGGTAGATTAATATAATTTGTTGACAGGGACAATATGAAATGAATATAAATGTACAAGAATTGGTCACTAATTTCTTCGGGCCTACGTTTTTTTATGATACCTTTAGGTTCAAGATGTTCGCACATAACGACGCTGATAACTTATATTGCATACAAAGCGTTAAAAATATCAAAACCCTAATATAATACAATTTGACGTAGAAAGAAATACAATGATTTTTATTGGCTGTTTTTACTTAAATTCCTGCTTTAGGTATATTAAGTGAGAGAATGGTACGTATATCTCTCATAATAAGCTTTCAAGAACGAACGGGCAAATTTAATAGAAAATCTCAATTGAAAATCGAACAGTAATTCGTTCGCAGCGCTGCTCCCAAATAAGAATTTTCCCTAGATACGTCTCGCAATTCCCTTACGAAGTGTCTTTATACATTATACAGCTCATGTTTTAAACAAATATCGAAAAATGTACGTGCTCGAAAAATTAATATTATAAGGCTAAGGCATATTTATATATGAAACTCATGTTATTTTCAAATAAAAGGATACAAGTATAACATTGGGATGGATAGCTACATTCGATATTCAACAGTGAGATAAAATTAAACATCTCATGCAGTGAGAACCTAGTGTAAAGACATTGCGTTTATTGTAATTTTCGAGACAATACAATGATGAAACTCAACACTAGGATTTTTTTCACATTCAAGCTATAAAGCAAGTTATGCTTGCCATAGAAAATAAGGTGTATTCTGCACATTGCAGGGTAAGCATATATTAGGAGACATATTAAGGCACTCCGTTCCCCACTTTCTGTTAAATTTGAGTCATTGCGTATTGAATGGCGGAACTCAACTCAATATATCTATTTGTAATTTTATAATATTAGAAATATTATAAAACCATACGTTACAGTATAAAATCATTATGATTTTTTTTTATATTTGCATTGTACTGTATACATTATATGGTGTCATAGGCCCAACTGATTAGTACAATACGTGTAAAGAAATAACTCAAAAATAATTAATATTTTTCTTCAAATATTATGATTTTAATTTTATAATGCACAGCGTAATGCTGGATCTGAATAAATTAAATTAAGAACACTGAGCTTAATATTTTTAATGGGCACGACAATTACACAAAGATTACGCGGTCTTAGTTAAAGTCTGTGTTCCACAGACTAAATCCCGTGGTAATGGCCAGGGCCCCCCTGGGCTGCTGTGGCCTCGCTAATTTCGCAAAGCACAATATAAATACCGCTACCAAACAATGACGCCCGTTCCGACCAAATTATGTAGTCGCATACTAATGCATGCTAAAAGGATTTCGTCCATTATCCTAGCTATTTCAAATTGTTTACAACTTTTCGCATCGTTGTAATTCTCGAATTTCAATCTCATCCGAGAGGTAATCAAAATATTTGCTCTCCCTTTTTCTTATCGATATAAGGGAGTATTTACGATTTAAGTGGTTAAAGGCAGACTGTGTAATGCCCTCAAGACTAGAGTGGATACTCGGAAAATATGTCGAGTCAGGCAGTTAATTAATTTCACCAGATAATGATTTGCAAAAAAATCTATGTTCGAATTTAAAATGTAGATCTTTGCTTTATCGTTTATGGTGTGGTATACATTAAATACTATAATAATCAGATGAGACGTGCATATTTGTAAACTAACTGTACAGAGAAAAACAATATATATTTTTTTTATATCAGTGTAAAAACATAAATATAACATTTATTATAGAATAAAATATTTTTTTTTGAGAAATTATATTACATTAAGTAAGCTACAACTTATAAATGAAATATTTGCTTTTCTTGTACCGTGCTTTAATTAAAATATAATAAAATTATAAATATGACATCACACGATTAAGCGTAATTTACAATCGCACATTCCTGAAAACTATCGAATTATTAAATAAAGTATACAATAAAAATTGTTTGGCTAACCCTACAACTCTATAGTCGTATTACTAATAAAGGTGCAGAGTAAAAAAATATCCAAGTAGCTAATCTAACATTATAAGCTACGTGTAAGCGTTTAATAAAATCTATAAAACTTTAAATAATCATTAATAGTTTTAAATCCTCATTGTCAAATAATTAAAATATTTAAAAGAAATTTTGAACTTCTCCGACACTGGCAGAACTCCTACTTTTACGTTTTGTTCCATATGAAAGAGAATTTTTACACACAATATTTATGTTGCATATTAAACGCTACAAATTCTAGGATACGAAAAAGCTAAGCAATAAAAGTAGGTAGCGCAGTGCGCAGATACGATACCTCATAGCATTCACTCAGATTAAAATACATAAATTTCGAGTTGCGCCTTTGTTGAATTTTACAATAACGCAGGAATATTTTAATATAAATCCTGCTATAAACAGCTATTCGACTTAAATGTAATCATATTTACAATTTAATATATAACACAAACGCTTGGATACGTGAAATTAATTACATACAATTTTGGGGTTTTATTAATTATTTTTATTTGAAAAGTAATCGCCGCCCGTCCAACTTTTATAAGGTAATCTTTTTACCTTAATTTTTAATATAATGTACTAAAACATAAAAAACTAATCATAATCTCTTCTCAGATAGATAGAGGCAACTTGAGAGCTAGTGTTAACACTCCGTTCTGTTCCCCACTTCCGAATATGAGGCTTTCCGTGTTCAGTAGCGGAACTAAACGTCGCTTTGCCTTGATACTAGAGCGAAGAAATTACAATATGATGTTTTTTTTCTTAAATTCACCCTTTATCTCTAGCGGGGTAGGCAGAGAGACGGAGCGCCAAACGCTACGGTCTCGGCATACCTCTTTCGCCTCGTCCACTGTCATCAACCTCTTCATACATGACCTACGGAGGGCGCTCATGCCTTTTACGTGGCCTTTTATTAAATATTTAATTGAAAATATTGAATGTTTAATTTCCTCAAGTGGGGATCGAAACCACAACATGTCGCGTTTAAAATCACATGCTGCGCCGCGACGGGCCTCAAGTCAGTATGGTCTGGTCAATAATTATTAAATTTATATATTAATTTGAAAAGTATACGGTTTGGGAATTGTATGTGAAATAATGAATTAATTTAATGTGAACGTGTAAACGTTAGCGATCGAATTGAATCAGGCTATTTAAATGCGTGACCCGTCATTAGGCACACGGCGGAGGTCCGCTCCGCTCGAGTACGCACTTGATGGGTTCGCATAATCGACCTGTTAACGGCCTGGTATACCCAACAATATTTATGTATTTCAATTATACCATTGTAACGAGATTATATTGAAATGGAAATATTATATTTTTTTTTTATTTTATTCTATAGTATACATAAGACTACTAAATTTTGAATGGAAAATATAAGTAAGGCAACGAATAGATGTACATATATTATGATAAATTCGAAAATATAAACTTTAACCATCATAGGCTCAAATATGTAAATACTTTTCGACTTAATGTATACCTACACATTTTCGCTTCGCGCATCACCCGGTTATAGCAGATAGCCTTGTGTGATCCTCCCTTTTACATAAAGGAAAAAATATCTTGTTTCTATAGATCAATATTATTATTAATAGTATTACTCACGATTAGTTGAGAACTAAATTACCTGAAAAGAAAAAACATTTTATAAGTAAATGGCACTAGCATTTCCATTTGTAATGACATATTAAATAAATCAATATACAAAAAAAATACAACTCAAGGGCCCCAAGGGGACTGGGCAGGAAGCGCACTTCTCGAACAGGCGACTAGAGACTGAGAGTTGATGGAGCCAGTGTAAAACCCCACCGGAGTGAAAGATCCTGGCTGGGTGTTTGGGGCCCAAATCAAATTTAAAGTCTAAAAATCGCCATACATCCGTCCTTTGGATACAACTATGATATGATTATATTACGGATAGCGAGTAATACAATAAATTATGGCGTAAGGATAATCCATATATATTTATTAACAGGCGCGGTTTTCCTTTGTAAACAACTGATTACAAGTAGTAGTAATGAGTAGTCATTAATCCATTTTTATTGTTTATCGATCGGATGTTTTTAAGTTACCAATACCTATACCTAAAGTAGGTCAGAATACCATGTACGGGATACAACATAAAGCTAAACAAAACAAAACAATATTAATTTCACGAGATCTATGTCAAGATCTAGATCGAGATAAATGGTCTTGACTGACGGATAACAAAGTGTATCTATAAGGGTTCCCTTTTTTCCTTCAATTAAAATTAATTTAAAAATTATTAAGGAAAAACTATTTCTTCTTCTACTTTGTATTTATTGATTATTTATAAATCAGCGTCAGAGATTTTGGCTTTGCGCATTCACTCTATTCGCTTGCGGCTTCGCCCGCTTAAATTACACTATTTTATTTACTAATTTTAATTATTATCGTGTTTAAATAACATGATCACTTTAAGATAATATCTATATATTGAAAACTTAATTTCAGCTAAATGAATGAAAAAAATTGTGGCAATTTTGCCGAGCTAAATATAAAATATTAAGCGTTTGACATAACTTTTTTATTTAGAGACCGATTGAAATATAATCTGGTATTTATTGCCAAAATATAATCTAGTAAGCCGTTTCTGAGATTAACACGTAAAAACGCACAAGCACAATCAGACACATATTTTAAAAAAAAAAGGAATAATTTGTGCTCTATTACATCAATAAACGTCCCCGTATAACGTTTTATTTTATATTTGTCATATACATTATAAGGATAGATGAAAAATCGTCTAATGTTCTTAATAAATCAATAATTACACTTATTAAAAAATGCTAATGCTAAAAATAGCAAATCTTTTTTCTACATATTTTGTTTTCTTTCGCATGAATTGCGGATAAAAATTTTCGCATAATATTCCTGAATTTCTTGAAAATTGTCCAAGCTTTAGCTAATCTTCTTAAAATTCGTTCATATCAAATTTACAAACGGTTGTTAACTTCTATTGTTAGCTTTTCTGCTGTGAGCTTTTAAACAACTCTATTACAAAGAGTAAATTGTGAGTCAATGATCATGCTAGGATAATGGCACTAGTATAGAAGCACCAGTGATAGAAACTCTTTATTTACCTTCTAAAAATAAGGATATAAATATAAATTCCTTTAATTGTGAAAATTTAGACAGTTATAATTTTACTGTCATTTTATTTGAAGATGGCAAATTGAAAAGTGTGTGGAACGAAAATGCCTGCATATTTTAAGCTACCTGTTAAGACGTTAAGCACAAGGCTTTGCATACACTACTTTTTATAACTATAAAAGCTTTTTTACGTGTATTTTATGAATTAATAAATATTTTTTTATTATTTTTCTTGTAATCTTAACTTTATATAGTTTATTATATATCTAACGAAACCCTAAGGCGCTGAATACTTATGCCAGTACCTTATATCCATAATATTTTAAAATCTTAGTAATAGATGCGTATCGGGTGAAAAAAATTAATGTAGATAAGATAAAAAAAAAAGTAATTTCTAATTGTTGACTTACATTTTGACAAAAAATGAGCTATTCTGTCCCTTGGATATTAAAATTAAAAATTATAAAGAATTTCTCCATGTGGGACTTCTCGTGGCGCAAGCCCACAAGCATGCGACTGTACTGACGACAGATGGTGGGTTCGATATCGTTATAATATTGCTATTCAATATTTTCGTAGCAATGGAAAAACGTGGCTTTAAGTTTCGCTACTCAACACGCAATGCCTCCCGAATAAGTGGAAAGTGGGAAACGGAAACGTCTAACGAAATCGGAAGTGTGTCAACACTAGTTCCCAGGTTCTCCTTAATTACTCTACTATTATATTTATGCTGGCTTAGCGTGAAGCAAAAAAAAAAATATATATCATAGATGTAATATTATATCATTATCAGTATTAATTATAAAGGTGTTCTTGTGTTACATATAACTTTAAGGCTATACAAATTTTGCATGGTTGTAAATTTATTCAAAACTACATCACTTAGTGATGCAAAATACTTTTAGTCTTGTTGCAGAAAAAGATACATTTTGCTTCAACGCATACTATTACACTAGAATTTTCCACTTCACACAGCTGTCTATTCCAATAATCTGCATATCGTGCACCTATTTGTAGGACCGGCGTACTTTACGTTACTCGTATATTAGCTATATAGGTATAATAAGATATCCTGTTATCCTGTTCTAAATGCTAATAACTTAGTAAATAAGAGCAGGACAGAAAAAGATAGGTCTCAGAGCCTATATAGGTTCTGAACGCTGCTAATTCCTATGTCGTTTATCACATAAGGAAACTGGTAACCGGTTTATCTCAACCGACGTCTTGTCGCCAAACGTGCACGCACGTTGTCAGTTAATAGATCCCTAAAGTAAGAATGTTGCATGACGCAAGGCAATATATATATATATATATATATATATATATATATATATATATATATATATATATATATATATATATATATATGTAATCTAATAATATATAGATAATTTAAATATAGTTGAAACTTCTTAGTTAAACATTAAGTGAGTGATTATTACATTCTTTGCAGCACTATGCGATGATCGCAATAAAACCGCAGAGCTTGTGACATTTTATGATGAGGGATGCCGGCTACTAGTCGTTATCTATTCTATTTAACTATAAGGTAGTAAGTATAATTTACAAAGAATACTAATAACGTAATATATGTTGTATATACATATGTACATATTAGTAGAGTTTAGAAAATAGTTCAATATTTGTTGAGTTGAAAAATATTGCCAATTGGCTCTAACGTTAAACAAACGTGTATCACTAGAACAAAACAAGCGATCAATCAACACCGAAATTTATTTTTTGTGAAGTCCTTCGAAAAGTTATATAATTTAAAACAAAAGGGTCTCTCAAAAAAGTGTGCCTGCAGAATGGGTCTAAAATAAAACGTCGACCAAGTTGTGTTCGTAAATTTAAACCCGTAGTAGACTATTCAAGCCGTCACATAAATCGCGTGCGGTTCGGAAACAATAAGGTTCGAATACCATAGAACTGTTATTGCGTATATATATATATATATATATATATATATATATATATATATATATATATATATATATATATATATATATATATATATATATATATATATACATACATATATATATATTGGGCTGACACTTTGACTTTGCCTTATAGACGTATCTTCACTGTGCGTTCTCTACCGCATTTATCACGGGAAGTGTTGGAGAACTGTTTGACTTAGTACTTGCTGCCGAATTTTCTAACCGCACAGTACGCCACAAGTTTTTGTACCATCCATATCATCTGGACACGTGGCATTCTTCTACTGTGCGGCTTCGTAAGAATTTCCTTCCACGCGCCACATATCTCTGGAACGACCTGGACCTATTTCCAGGTCGATACGTCATGGGTACCTTCAAAAAACGCGTCTACCTCCACCTCTAAGGCCGGCAACACAACTGTAGCTTCCCTGGTCACTCACCATCAGATGACCCGTACGCTCGTTTGCCTTGTCTTTTCCATAAAAAAAATATAATATTTAACTGTTACATATTATGAATTACTTATATATAATCTCACTTAACGTGGTGGAAAGTCGGTCTTATACTGGCTAAATGTATTTTAGTTTTTTTTTTTACCAGGGAAATAGTTGGCCAGCGGCTATTGCATAATCAGCAGGCGGCCCAAACATTCTTAACAATCTCTGAATTGCCGATGAAACTTCGACAATTGAATTTAGAAATATTTTTGCTGTGATTTAATATATGTATGTATTTGGTACTATTTTAGAAAATGTCGAATATTTAACTGACTCTGTGCCGTATATTCTCATAGAGCTATGTTTAATGTTCTTATACGTTACAATTTGTTTATAGGTATTAACAATAGCTATGAACAAAATTTGATTATAGGTTACTTCTTCGTCCAAATCTTTGTACATTTTCAAAAAAAAAAATCTTTCTTAAGTGTAGAGAAACACTTTTAAAATTATTAGAATAATATGCTGCTTTCGTTTCCAAATAACCATAGTTTATTTTTTTAAATACTTTGAGCAACATTTGGGTAATAGATATTAATTTCACCCTATCTACCTATATAAGGAACAACATGATTACCGAAACAATATTTATGATGATTCCAAATTATTGCAGTAAATAATATTTTTTATGTAACTATAAGATAAATTTGGAAATCAACAATTTTGTTTTTGTTAGTTTTTGTGCTTAAATATGTTATCAAATATTTCGAAGTTATCTCCAAAGTGTATTTACTACTTTCGAAAAGATAAACAATAATAATTTGGTGGATAAAAAGAGACTTTATCATCGACACCATTCATTAATTACTTTTATCATACCAATGTCCTACATTGGTTGCGATTGTGATAGCATGTTTTATTACTTTTGTTGTTGATGGTTAAATGTAGATGTATTGAATGGTAACAAAATCATAAATTATTCGTATATAGGTACTTTTTACTATTTTTAGTTTTGTCCTGTATTACTAAAGATCCTTTGATCTCTGATTGTTACAACGTTACATACAGAATTTAATTACAAATTTTGACATATTTAACAGGATAATTTACACGTAACGCTTATATTTTATGTATATACGATGTTTCGTATATACAAATTTAATTTTATATACAATATTACAGAACTTTATTACAAATCTTGACATATTCGACAAAGAAACTTACGCGCTATAGTTACACATAGGTATATTTGAAATAAACATACTGTTAATTCCGCAACAAATATAATTATTATTTACGACATATACATGTAATTGAATTCTGTAACTTTTATATTAGATATTTCGAAAGTGAGAGTGCAACACAGTGTATTGGCATCAAAGAACTATTGCAAATACGCACCGAGGCCTCTCTGATAGCCTTATCACCTCGACCCCACATTGTCCGACGATAACACCCACTAACCTTTTGTGCTTAAATTATAACTATTCGTTAACGTTGGCCTCGATTAGAATATTAAAATAATACATCTAATTTTTATAGTGTAGGGAAGTTTAATTAATAAGTAGAAATTTTAGATTTTATATAATAATTGATATATGTTATTATATAACACTTCCTATTACTACTAATTAGCACCGAGCGGAAACAAGTTTCTTGTCCTAATAAGCAACAATACTTCATAAAGGTTTAAATATTTTTTTATATTATGGTGAATTTATAGCTTTTTAACAACAAGGTATAAAGAGCGGTGTTGTTAGTTTGACCCGTCTTTCTGTATGTCTGCCTGTGACACCGTAGCTCCTGGTTGAAGTAGTTCAAGAGTTAAAATTTTGCAAGCAATATGTCTTGGTTAAGAAGTGATTTTTGGCCTTATTAAGGAACGCACATTAATATGTATTTTAATATCTTTTCCTTTTTATATGTATACCTACTTATATTCCAAAAATATTTTTCTTAAATTTAATTTCTGTATACTATATTTTTTGCTACTGTGTATTAACCAAGATTTATAACATTTATCGAGACACACATAATCAATATAGTCTTTTTATTAATTATGTAATTGGGGTTCTTGGTACTTCGCTTACATTTTACAGTATGTACAGTATAACAGAAACTTTTAATTCATTTCAACACGAAAACAATCGTATACATCTCGCGACGGGTTCAAAAATTAATTAATACTGTAAGCACATGTACCTATATAGACGTTCATTAATATTTATATCAGCAATGTATTAGTTACACATAAGCGATGACTGTATTAGATAAATCAATTTATGCAATATAATTATGGTATGTTAAAATTATGTTAATATATGTAACATTAAATTATTATTAATAAATATAAAATATTTTAAATTTAAATATTAAATATTTAAATTTAAAATAATTTATCGCAACCCAACGCCGCGCTTTGTATTGTTACCAGATCGTAACAATACAAAGCGCGCGATTGGGTTCCGCCACTAAACACACAACAACTCAAATTCGGCGAAAATTGGGGAACGGAACTCAGTTTCTTTACACTAACTTCCCAATTTACATTTTAGCTAAAAGTTTTACTGGATGTAGCGACATTTTTTTTCCAGAAGTATTTTTAAAAACTATCGGCATTTATGTAGAGTTATCGCTGAAACTTTTATAAGGGCTAGCTCAAAAACAACATGCTGTAAAGCGTACTCAAATCATGAAAGAGTTAAAAATTGTTATTCGTATTTCCAGAATTGACTATCTTTTAATTATGTTTTCGACCTACGAGTACCTTTCTCACTTACGAGTACCTTTCTCACCAGTCCAGGATGGTCGGACAATGATGGTAGATTATAAAAATGTTTGTTACATGACAAAATATCTATGCACACTGTGAATTAGGTAGATACCGCCTATAAGAAGTAAATAGCCTAGGTACATATATCTGTGTAGGAGGCGTATTCAAGGTGTAACCAAACACAATATCGCAGCCACTCTATTTAAATATCCAAAGGAGTTAAATTAACTTAGACTAATATGCGTATGCCCCCTTTTTGGCCACTCTGCGATAGTAAAGTTTATAATTACTGTGGTCTTTCGTAGAGCATGGATACAAGTGTATATAAACGCGTTAAATTATGGGTTCGATGCCCACTCGAGAAAATAAAATACTTAAATGAGAAAGTGTAGGAAATAAAAACATTATTTCCTTGCACTGGTACCTAATGGACAACGTTGGTTTCCGCTCTCCAATGCGCAATGCATCAAGAATTTGGCGGTAAGTAGGGAACGAAAGTATTTTATTACGAATGGAATGTCATAACGGAAATGGGATGTCATAACTAGGTTCCCAGGTTCCCTCTGATACACTGCTATATGCAGAACGAACGGATTGTATTAAACATGAAGTGACGAATCAAAGTTCGCTTTAGATGCCAACAAGGTGAAAGATTTTGCGAAATTTACTATAATATCTCAAACCTAAAACATCATAAGGCAACCTAATTTTGCAAGAAATCAGAGAATCAGTCTGTGAGGCAATTATGAAATCGTTGACGGTAGTTATATCTAATAACTATGTCAACTGTAATGAAAAAAACATGTCAAAAGATGAATGTTAACTCAGTCTGGGTATTTATGGTCACGTACTATGGCAAGGTGTTCCTAATTTCAGGTTTCTAAAATAATATAAAAATAAATATTCGCAATGAGTACGATTAAAAAGTTTCCCTTATAAAAAAAGAGATTGATAGCAATATATTATATCACCACGTTATATCTTTTATGATTTTGTAAAACAAATAGTCTTAACATTTTCGGTGCGTTTTCATTTTGAAAAGGGACTATGGTGTTATATTCTTATGTTCAGATACATGTATAAAAAATCATGCACAGGAATTTATATAACATTTAATATTTCACATACCATAGTGAATGTCACGTTATTAAGAAGCCGCGTAGACTATTCCACAATCAGTTATAAATAGGTGACTAAAAATACAATAGGCCAACGTCATAAGCATACTTACTAACAGTCAGTTGTCCACAATTAGCTAATTGACCTCACGGCCCTACTTGGCGCCATCCGCCAAAGTCACGTGGTGGTGTTGCCATCGTGCCCGTGACCTTGATTTCCGTGAATTTACTACATTTGTGCCTTTTATCTAACAAGGAAAATTTAATAATACTAGTTATTTTACAAAAGAAATATTTTGACTTTATATGAGGTAACAGTTATAAATGGTTAGTTATTAAAAATTTAAGAATAGTATTTTTGAAACAAAGAACTACTTGTTGCATATTGCTGTGTAGTGCGTGTGTAGTGTGCGTACATGTTTACAGTGCTGCTCTTCTCGTCTGTTTTTTTTTTGTTTTGTTACGTTGTTGTGTAACACACTGTTTACAGTGTTTCTCTGTCAAATTGTTTATTTGAGTTAAAAAAAACTGTTAAACCGATTTTTATTATAAATTTACAAAATAAGCTCTTTGCAAGAAATAGCTTGGTTTATCTGTGCAGGGTGTATTTATTTTCAATAAAAAAAATAAAAAAAATTGTCAAGCTACAGCAGCAGTTAGACAGTGTTTTTGTTTTACTTTTCGTTTTACTTTTTATACATACAGGTTTTTTATATATTGTATATATGTTTTAATTTAAATTTTTTAAGTTGGGATTTATGAGGTCATCAAATTCAAATTTCATGTAAAATGTAGAAAAAATTAAAAAAAAAATTAACGCAAGAAAGAAAAGATTATTTTTTAGTCCCATGGGACCATAGACCTGAATTTAAATATCAGAATGAATGATAAAAAGTATTCTATGAATATCAGATTAATATCCTGCCCTGATTTTGAGATAAGTCGTGTTTAGTTAAGTGATCCTATAAGGGTTCCAAATTGTCCTTTTGAGGTATAGAAAACTGAACATGCTAAAAGGAAGTTAAAATTATTGAATGCCTTAGCAATGATCACTTGACAGAAACTCTCACTTGGCAGATTTTATTTTGCTTAAATTTGACAGTATGGTATCTAAGTGTGGAGGTGGTAATTTTTTATTAGGTACTCTCATTTAAAACATAAGACTAAAACAATTCGAATTACTTGAGGAATCATCAGAATAGGCCAAGTCATTTGGTTTCCAAATACCACATCAAAACAAACATACATACACACATAGACTAATAAACATTATCCCAAACACAAAGTAATCTTGAATGAAGAATACCGGTGAACGTATAATTGAACTCAATATGAAGATCTAACTCATGTCCTACTCGTCTTGGAGCAATATTATGAATAGCCCATTTAACAAACGACAATTGACAATGATTGATCTTTTAATTCGGCCTCAACTGGACTCTTTCACATACAGTTTTGCTTATTGTGTAAGGTCAGAATGTCAGTGTGAAAAAAGCTTGGACTACATATAATACCAAATTACGTCAGAACGGTACATTGTAAGACCAATGTAGAGTTGAGGCAATAAAATTTATGTAGATTTTTACTTTCCTTTTATTTCTTAGACGTGTCTGATTATTCAATACATTTAATATATACATACCATTTATTTATGCATTGCGATAAATATAATATTATTATCTACCTTAAAAACAACAGTATTCATTAATATAATAAAAAGTACACAAAGTAGAAACCCTAATCAATTAATCAATTTCAATTTACGTATTATTAGCACAGCTAGGTATACATGTTTTCTTAAACATTCACTAAACTTCATTTCATAAGGTATGAGTAATAATTGTTCGGCTCGGGGTATGTCCAACAATTTGATATTTTATGCAATTTCGTATGTAATTGTGCGTTACGTGATTATTTTCGTAATCGTCATACGTTTATTTCGTCACTCGGACCTAATTTATCACGCGATTTCTATCTGTTAACCTAATATTTATTTATTTATATATATATATATATATATATATATATATATATATATATATATATATATATATATATATATATATATATATATATATATATATATATATATATAAATGTGTGTGTCATTGTATATTTATTTATAGGATATTTGTTTAAATGTTATATACTATAGCGATGAAGTCATCACTTTTAAAATAGAGCAATCTGATTATATTATAATCAGTATTTTTTGGTTGGTTGAATCACAATATAATTTTTGTCTCGTTAGAAAAAAAACAATACATAAATATACACTATTTTTTTAAGAATCTACTTATTTCATACATATTTTTATGAATTATAAGGGGTAAAAGATTTAATCTACTAGCACAGAAATAATAGTGAAAACCAGAGCATTGTGCTACAAAATGTTAAGTAATTTTGCTAAAGTCCATTATAAAGAAATAACGAGTTGAATTACTACTTTAAAGCCAGCAGCGTGGCTTTTTGTTACGAATACGGAAGTGCAAAATTGCTTTAGCCAACAGCGTATAAATATAACTCATTAGTCTGTTAGTACTTGCTACTAATATACTTATATTTTTGTTACAGCCATTAATTTTATTTGACCTTAATAAAAATTTATTTAATCTGTGACAGATTTGATAAATAAGAAAAATAAAATTTTTTTTTGTTTTAACTAATTATTATGTGAGAAATTTAATATGCAGTTTTTATATAAAAATAAAGGTACTAAAATTACCAGTGTTTGATGATTAAATCTCATTATTTTTTTTACAGCTATAGTAGCGTCTTTCCCTTCATGGGGTTAAAGCAATTAATATATTGAAATAAATGTTCACTTGCATAAAAGTGTATACATAACTAACATAAATATTTAATAATTGTAAGCTTTAGATACGCGTATACAAGTACGTAGCTCTTTGCAGTTCATTGTACTAGTAAGCTATGCTTCGTTAGCTGGGTGTCTTGTCGAGCTAGTAAAAGTGCCTGGACTTGTTATTGTCCGTTGCAAAACACTATAATATACTAAGTGACACTCATTTATTTACAATTTCCAGTACGACCTGGTTAGTTTACTTCGTTAATTTAATATTCTACATCTAGTCTAGTTTACAACCTAAATTTGATAATTATCTCTAGGTATTATTAATTTATAACAATAAATAAGCTTATCTCTATAACTGCCTCAACTATTTGATCTTAAATAATGTAAATATTTTAATAGTTCAATATTGAACTATGTATTATGCATTTTAAGATTGTGTTATATACATTATATTAACTTTTTGGTATAGAACAAATGAGTACGGCATTGATATTGACATCCATTCTCATCTTGAAATGGGTTTCATACTAAGTGACCAATTTAATTAAATTGTGGTAGAAACGAGCAAGTGCTCTAGCGCCTTTCACTAAGCGAACGGCGGAAGCAAAGTTATGTCATATACCGCAGTGGGCCATCGACTGACCGAAATCGCCGACATACTTACCACGACCCACCAAAACAAGAGTTACGTCAACGAAACTATATGACAACATATTGTATAACGTTGTTTTGGACTATACGTTCATTTATTATATATGTAGCTATATGCAGTATATTGCAAGGTGTTTTTTTGTATTAAGTATCAACTTAATTTAAAAATTAAATTTGATATAAATTTTATTTCATTTTTCATAAGTTTGTGTTGGTTATCACTTTGACCCCCACATTAAGAAACGGCACTGACAATATGTCAAGCGATAAACTCATTTATCTGTAAAACGTTAACTAAACATATTACGTTTAAGGAAGTTTGGACCACATCTTATTTTTAATAGTCTCTATTCTGAAATATATTATTATAAATGATTCAAAAACGTACTATAGTTTGTTCTGCTCGAAGAGAATATAACAATACTTCACGTGGTTGGCATTTTTTTTGTGTAAAAAGAAACTTTTGTTTACTTCCTACTGATGCATTGTATAAGTTATTACGAGACGTGAAATTACAATTACCAGCTGTATTACGCGCAATATGATAGAAGATTTGTATCGTGTTATAAAACTTGAAAATATATTTTTAGTGAAGTCATAGTACCTAAGCTAAAGCTGAGTACTCGTATACAAACTTGTCTATAATAAAATGGTGGAATTGTGGTATCTACGGTTCTACAAGGTTGCATTTGATAATTGTACTTATATTGTTATTGATATTACATTTTATCAAATACCAAGAGGATTACATTTTATCAAATACCAAGAGGTTTCTATTGAATGGCGTGCCAGTAACAAAGCAAAAAGCAACTTAGCAGTTAAGAAGCTGTATCAACTTTCAAAGTAATATATATAGCTAGCTGTATACGTACTGGTTCTTCTGTGCCATATAACTTACTTTACACTTTCTTTGGGAACATAATTATATAACAACATCTTATTGTAATTTAAAACTATATTATCTTACTTAAATCAATCGATAAACTCTAAAATGTACAAATATGTACAAATAACGGTTAAATTAACTGTTATATTTATGGCAACTTATATTTTTTTATTTATGCGAACTTATATATATTTAGGATGCTCATTTACATTCACACAATAAAATGAACACAACTAAGAAGCAAAAATGGTGTAAAAGGTTAGGAAAAATATGCTAAAACTATATAACCGGCAAGCATTATGACGTAAGTGACATCAATATACATCTTGCCTTTGATACTTTCAAGATTAGCTAACGCCATTCTTCGGTACGTGTTCCTGTAATAAAGTATCAGATGACATGCTTATAAAAATGCAAAGATCTCATAGATATTAGATATTTATATATTTTTTATTTAAATAATGTTCTCAATTTTATATTTTTTTATTCATTACACTAGGAAATTGCAATATAGGTACGTATTAGTCCTTCAATTTGCATTATAACATTAATAGGATATCACGCTGTTTCATTACCGATTGACAGCTGAATACAAAGTGAAGTCAGCGTTCTTGAAAGCAGCCTTCAATTAACTGTCGATCATGGGCCTAACGTGTGTAAAGGGCCTGTATATAAATACAGCAATTGTGATGAAAGTTTTATTACTTAAAATAGTATAATATTTTTAAGTTAATATCCTAAAAACAATAGGATAAGTATTGTTAGTACAGTAAGAATTTTATCATGTAGCGTTATATAAAATAAATAAAAATTCTGAATATATAATTACAAGTGGTTCATATTAAAAATCTTATTTAAATTTTATTTCTTGTTTTAGGAATAATGAAAAAATCAGGTAAAAAGTTAAAATAGCTTTGCTCGGTGGAGCGTGGCGGTTAAAATTGGTCCACGTCACCGAGCAATAGATATCATCCCCATCTCAAGCCATTCTGATCTTATGTCACGGTCTGACTTCTGTGTTTTTGTAGTATGATGACCCACCTTCGCTACGCTCACTTCACCGCATCGGATCCGAGAGTCGGCAAACTAAGCGTAATAGATTTCTGTATCATAAACACTCGCTACGCCGTTTATACTACTTACTCTTACTTTTCAATATTTGTACTTGGCTAAAAATGTACGTTATATATACATTTTAATGTACATACTATTTTGAAAATGTATGCCACATTATATAAAACTTTTTAATAATTCATGTAAACGACGAAAAATATGAGAAGTTACAGTTACGAAAATTCGTATTTTGTTTATATTATGATATTTATTTACGCCTATACTTTAAATAGAAATCTAAAGATTTATGTAAATGTATATCTTTAAAAGACTTAATTTTATCTATCAATTTTGTCATTCTCTCTATATAAGTTGCATAAAATATTTAAATTACACACAATTATTCCTAATAATTATTGCAGTAACACACTAATACAAACTAGAACGATTACCGGCAACTATACTCATTAACGCAGACAACTTACGAAACTAGAAGTAAATTATTTAATAATTTATTAGTTATTGTTATAACTGTTAATTCACTTAGACTATAATAATTATTATCTTATTCAATATAATTTCAACATGCGGCCTTTATTATAATTATAGCATTACACAATCTGTCGATAAAATATGTAATGCCTTTATGCCTTTATACGAATAAAAAGATGTAATTCAATAAATAAAAATTTGTATATATATATATATATATATATATATATATATATATATATATATATATATATATATATATATATATATATATCTCAGCAGGAAGTACCTTCTAAATGGATATCTACAGAGTGTAGACCTGCCTAGTTGTTTGGTTGAAACGAGCGTTAGTGAGAGTGGTGCGCTCGCGCAAGCTCGACATTACGTCACCATCGCACACACTCATACTTTCACTGTTAGATAATAGTATCCGTACCACGCCACTGCCTTACTTACACACTTACATTTACAATAGGAAGTCGTCTAATTATATTTTATGTATCTCTGCTAAGATCTTTAATTTATGGGTACAGATTCGTTTTTCAAAGGATTTAAATAAATTCAAGTTTTTCTTTTTTGTCCATTGAGAATTAAATATCTAAAAATCTTAAATACCTAACTACATCTTATTAAATGGATAACTGGACGATGTTGCTTTTTATTGTGAATAGAATAATTGAAATAATATTTTCATCTTTTTTATAAATTATGAAACATTTTTTCAATTTAGTGTAAACTAAACGAATCCAACGGCTATTGTACCGTAATTATAAACTACAGACAATTAAAATCACGATATATTCCCTAGTTCTTCTTAAGCTATTAATTTACGATTTCTATCATAGTTTTTGTTTAAAACCTTACATTTGAGTGACCGCGGGAGATAATGATCGCCTTGTCGACTTGATTTAAACCACTAAAAATTTAAAAACACTACTATAATTACAGTGGTTGGCGATGCATAAACATGATTTAAGTTTATTAAAAGATTATTATATCAAAAATTGTTTACTGTCCAGTATTATACGAAAAAGGAATATTGTTTGAAATCGTCGTATATTTAATATTAAAGAGGAAAAAAATTCTATCTCAATATCATTAGTTGATATATTTTTTGTAGATTTTTTATGTTCCTGCTTATTAAACATTATCGGATATTTTATGAATTTTGTATCTGTAGTTCCTTAACTTAAACAGTTGAGTGAGTAGTGACAGTGACCTGTACGTCCAAAAATAACTTGGTAATGTAGAAAAATTACGTAACATAGACAAATTACATAATTCAGTATTGTAGTTGAAGTAAAAAAGCATTCGGTCCAAGTTTATAGAAAGAATGTAGCTTCGTAAGCGGCAGGCAACATGAATGCTGTCATGTTTTTGTCTGAAGAGCAATAAGGCGTACCTATATCACGATAGACACTGAATACGACGTTAGATTTATTCGTGGGTTGGTAACAGCAAATGAATATTAAGTTCGGCGTATCCGCATGTAGTGAGCGACCTTGGCTCTGTGCTCGTTCACTAAGTTAATTCTTTCCGTATCTTGAACATCGAAACAGAATATATTACATATATATAAATGTATACAGTCTAATACTTTTTAAAAATACTATATATTTCGGGTTTATTCAAATCGAACTTCGAAGAAATCAAAAACTATTGGAAAAGCACTATTTTTGAACATTAAAAATTATTTCCGGCGGTATGCTTCCATGTATATTACTTTTCTATGGCAACTCCTTGTTGGTGTTCATTTAAAATTTAGCACGCACTTTTTTACCATCCTAAAGACTGGTCACGAACGTCAGCAAAAACTTTTATCTCAGAATGGCAACCTTGATCTTTACTAGCAAAAACTACGACGGTATTGTGAACAATTCGTAACACTATTACCTCTAGAAGTATATGTAATTATACGTGTGTCAATTAAGATTTAGACTTGGCTTGTTTTTATTTATAAAGCAACAATGACAATGTAGGTGTTTGCTTTGCTATATATATATATATATATATATATATATATATATATATATATATATATATATATATATATATATATATATATATATATATATATATATATATATATATATATATATATATATATATATATATATATATATATATATATATATATATATATAATATATATATATATATATATATATATATATATATATATATATATATATATATATATATATATATATATATATAATTTGATGTATATATGAAATATGTAGAGAATCTGACGACAAATATTTTTCAACTGCCTCAGGAGCAGTTGAAAAATGTTTGCTATAATTATAGAGGCTAAGATTCACAGACAAAAATATATATTATTAAATTCTGTATCGCGTATTATTGTGGTTATTCCTAAAATTAATTATACAGGTGAAAAAATTTACATATATAACAAGCGTTTATGTATTTAAATTTAAAACATCAACATACATAATCAAACATTCACGAAAAAGGAAGATAAACTGTTGTCATTCATCGAATAACTAACATCCAAGCATACGAGACCGAAATATAAATTACGGTTATTTAACTAAATAAATAAATATTTTTAAATAATATCCACTCAAATTCATATTCTATGGTCATACGTTATTTGTCAAGAAATAACGACAAAGGCAATAGGTATATATACCTATTTAAACTTAACGTACGTGATTGTTATTTAGATAGTGACTTCGAGTGTAACTTTAATTTAGCTGGAGAATTTAGTTAGTTTGGGTTGTTTTTAGTACATATTTTGTCCTTTTTTAAGAACTCATTTATCTATTTGGTGATGATTTCACAAGAAATTGAAAACAAAATTGAATAAATTAACAAAATAAACTTATATATAGTATAAACTTATACTATAAGGCCTTTTTAATAAACTCAAAATTCTATTCTAAGTGAAATCTACTTCGTTACATATTTCAAATGCATTGTGTAAGTCTATAAACACATTAACACAAATTAGTAATTTATTACACAATGACAAATATTATACAAGAATAGGCTGATTTGGAAATCATTATATCAGAATGTATATTTTTCAAACTATCGGTCAAGAGATTGCCGTTTTGACACATTTGGCAAGTGCTCTTTTATAATTGTCAAGTGTTTTCTGGAGGCGATTCCATTTATTCCTAGTTACGTGAATACTTGAAAATCAGTAAACGCTATACCGTAATTTCAGATAAAAGGAAACTTTTCCACTGGCGTAGCAGAAAAAATATTATTCCTGTCGTATCGGTTAAAGGACGGTGTGTTTATAAGATAGATTAATATTTATCAGTTCTTGGATTCAACAATAACAGCGAATCAAGGCATCGAAGCATGTGTTAAAGAGCTTATGAATATAAAGCAAAATTTACATAGCTACCCACTTCATCTCATACATTCATGTACGAGTGTAGTCTCCGTGTAATGTATTAACGATTTACTAAATCGATAGTCAGTATAACAATCGGCCTCGAACCGCTGGTCGACGTACGATAAACCATATTGTACGCTTATCATGTTCGTGTTGGACATTCATATTTGTTAATAACTCAAGACAATGTGTCTAATGACGAACTGTTTACTTAGTAATGCTTATAAAGAAATCAAAGAGATGACTCAAATTTTGAACACAAAAGACACACAACTCATTTGGTTGCGTATGCTATAGACATAAATGCATTATACACGTAGACTTACTTTTATATAAAGTTGACTCGACTTTTATAAAAAAAAAAAGTTTTCATTAGTATAACTGATATGAGTATATTTTTAAAGAAAGTTCTCATCAGTTATATAGCGAAAGTAATGTTTTGAAGTGTTTGACATAATTTAACCGCACCGCGCCTGTGGGCAGTGCCATTCGTTGTCGTTTTACAAAGTTCAACCGCGGTTCACAATGTTGTAACCGCGTCCATATAAAACTTTTATTGTCGTTGTCCCTTTTAACGCAATAAAATGTATCCAATACCCGCTCGTTTGCCAATTGTTCTTTTTAAAAAACGCACCCCAGCTAGACTGCCATGCGGGTCGCGTGCATCGCGCGTGTCCCCCATACTACGCAAATTTAAAGAATAAAAACTTCAACCGGCACTCGAAACATTTAGAAACTACGTGTTAAGCCGCTTAAATAAACTATAATATGTATAATTACAGACTTTAGAAGGGGTGCCCATTATCAGGAGGGGAAGGTGTGAAAGATCAAGGCTTCTTAGCAAATAAACAGATGTATATAATGATCAGTTACGCTCTATAGAGAGTACACCGGTTGATATTTCGAACCGGATCAAATTAAGTTCATCATTAAAATTGATGGTTTATGGAAAAATATACTTAAATTACATAATCAAGCATCTTTAAAAGCATATATTTGCTTTTTACTTAATAATGAAGATAAAAAAATAGTAATGGTATTCTAAACATAATGTAATAAAATAACAGCAGCAGCATTTAAGTATTACATATTAAAAATAAAACATATTTATTTTCTAAATAATTATGTTTTTCCTACGTGTGTAGTTTAATAGGAACAAAATGGAACATTTTATAACTGTTAAAATAATCTTTTAGACCCCTGTTTAAATTAATTATATATTCATTTATAACTATTGCCTTATTCCATTATTTATACTTTCCTTAATATTTTTGTCTTGATGGAATCAGTAGGAGATTGCGTCAGATTTAAAATGGTAAAGTTTTCATACCTCCAAGGAAAGGGAAACGTCACGTAACGTCAATAGCATTTATCCTGGGATGATGTGGAGGTATCGAGCTGAATAAACTATATTCACATCTATGGGCCCCTAAATACCGGTTAATGTAATTATATTAATAGTTTCATGAAAAGAATAGAGCATTTTTTGGAACAGTATCAAAAGATATAGAATTATATAGCATTTAGGCATCGTTTGATCGTTCTGATGGGTGCGGATGGGATTCGTTTTGATGGATCTGAATCAAAACCTATATATAAAAATCTCGTGCCATGGAAAAAGTTACGTGCCTTAAAGTGATGAAAGTTGGCACTAAGTGAGTATTTAAATTATATAAATAAAAAAAATGTAATAATAAATAAGTATGGTACATAGAAGAAATTAGCAGTAAACTTTTATTTGTCGTTCGTCGTCATTCGATTTAATACAATGTGTGTATACGCCTGCCAAAAGAAAGAAAATTAGAAATTATATTAATTTTACACATAAAGACAGAATTATAATCGAGTTCATTACTTACAAAATAAGTGCATACGCACACAAACTTTTACAAATTTCATTCTGTGGTAAACAGACAATAAAAATTTTCAAAATATACAGTCCTAAAGTTATTATAATCCTCGGAAATGTGAAAATTGATTAGTTTTTATTTTATAACACCTAGGCCTACATGAATATTATATTGAGACTATTGTCACATTTTAATATTTATTCTAACGTAATTCGCTAAACAATTACCTCTAATGTAACAACTGAATACCCTTAACCTTTGATAAAGGGTGAGAGCGTGACAGTTAAATGTAGTGGATCACCCTTCATCAAAATATTATTTAATTGATTGTAAATTTCTAAATAGCTTTTTATTATACTTTTAAATTAAGATATACTTATAAATTCAAAAACAATATTTTACTTACATATCATATATCATTTAACGTAAAATTTACCAATTTCACTACCTGCATATTTTATATAAAAGAGACCAAGATTATTAGAAGAATCAGCCTCATAAAACTAACATATTTAATAATATTATTATACATTCCATTTACAATGCGATGTCACTGTGGGCTGGTGATTACGATACATGTAAACAATAAATTACAATTAAGTCTTAAGTGTGGAATACACTGCGACACAATTGCTACCCATTAATTTTCGTTGGCTTACTTTGTTTACTTAAATCCCAACTACAAGTAAGTACAAATAGTATTGTAATGAATTGTGTACAATTATATTTACAAATATAATGACATATTTTATCTTAATTCTGAAATATATTTCAAAATTAAGATTTATTTTTTTCTTTTTTTTTAAATTTCACGCATTTTTTCTTTTTTTTTTCAATTTCAGTGTTAAGGCACTCCGCCCCGTATCTTACGCTGAATTCTCGAGGAATAATGTGTTAAGAAGCGGAACTCAATGCCGCGCTTTGCATCGATATCAGAGCGAAGAAAAGAAAATATTTAATATTTTATTTCGTCGACTGGTAATCGAACCCATAACTGTTACATTTGTTGTTACACGCTGGTTTAAGGCTGAATATTTGAGTTTTTATGACGTTATGTTTTTCAATATACAGTTACAATTTTGATCTGTTTTATTGGTTACCATAAATAAAAAATAATATGTGATTTTATCTGAAGTAGAAGTTGATCAGGCTTTTGCTTAATGCCAAAGAATCAGTTATGAATATATCCCCAATGAGAACGAACCTGAAAGCAGTCAAGTGATAAGTCACAATGCAATACTTGCAGCTGTAAATATTGTACATTATTTAATTTGCCAAGATTTTAAGACTATTCAGTTCTGATGTTACTAAACGATTTGCACTAAAAAATATGACGAAATAATATGTATTATTTACACTCGTACCTAATAATATAATATATTGAGTAGGTATTGAATACTAGTATCGTTTGTAATGATAACTTTTCTTATATAATTCAATGCTAATAAGTATATTTTTATTTAAAAGAATACAAATTATATTACTTCTACTACTGTGTAAAGAAAAATAAAGCTAATTTCTTAAGGTGTGTCGCTTAAACGTATAAGGAACACGGAACATTAATACTAAAACATTTACATCACATTATAGTGGTTTCCGCATCCTTTACTTATGATCGTTTATAGATTTTAATCTACAAAAAACCGGTCAAGTAGGAGTCAGACTCATCCAACTAGGGTTCTGTACTAATTTCAGGAATACGGTTATAAAATTAAGTTTTCAGTAATTTGGTAAACATCTATGAAATACTTAACATTTATTTATTTTTTCTTTATTTGTATTGTAAGTTTTGAGTTCGTGGTAAATTTTAAAACGGAAAGTATTGGTTCTGATTATATGACAATATTCTTTTTCTTATAATTACATTGACTAAAGGCTGAATTCACAGACAGACAACAAAGTTATATATATCTGAAAAACTTACATTTCAATAGGTGGTATAATTATTTTTAAATACATTTCTGCTCTACACTAAATGGGCAAAAATATTTAAAGTGCATGTAATAAATATAGTTTATGCCCTTTTATATCTGCAGCAATTTTATATAAAACAATTTTATATATACATAGACATAGTTCCTAAAGATACATTGTAAAATTTCAAATAAAAATAGTATAATGAGAAAGATGAATAAATAACGTTATTTGATAATAAATAACGTCACAGAAACGCCTTTCAGCATTTTAAATCACAAGCTAATGAACATAAATAAAAATAAATTTATAAAGCTGTAACGATAATATGTCAAGTTCCCATGGTATCAATCTTCCCTGTTTTGATTTCCACGTTAATAGCAGATTGCAAGCATTTATATAAAATTCAAATAGTTTTAAGTCTTATGTATGTATACATAGAGCTTGGTATAAGGCATCATATCAATTAATAAAAAGTGTGTTAAAACTCATCGGAACCCGCATATCTTGCCCCTAACACAGATTACTTTATTTAGGGGTAGCCAGCCCTTGGCCCTTACCGTTGAAGAGCCGAAGCTAACATATGATAAATTCGGTTAACGGCTTATTGCTTTTACTCACGCCCTTCACACAATGCTAATATTCACACTACCCACAAACAATTAAACTTTAGTATTAATCCAACCATATTTCAATATAACAAAAATTTTAAATTATGTATCTTTATAGGCTATCGTAACATTTACATTACATACTTTGGAACCTGTCGATTTTTTTCTGTTTCACGCTTCATGTATGCATATGGCAGGAAGAAGGGACTTGGGAACCTAATAATAAGACACTCCATTCTGTTCCCCACTTTAAGCGGAATTGAGTGATGAAACTCAATGTCGCTCTTTGCCTTGTTACCAAAGCGAAGAATCGAAAATATAAATGTTTTATTTCCTCGAGTGTGGGCCGAGCCCACAAACTGTGGTGTTTACAGTCACAAGGTTGTCTGTCGCCTGCGCTGCGACAGACAATTTTATAGAATAAATATTAAGTTCTGTCTAAATATTGGGACTTGTCATTCAATATTTATTATTTTCAATTTTTATTCGCTCTAGAAAACACAAGGTGCAGCGTGGCGTTGAGTTCCGCCACTCAACACACAATGCCTCAAATTCGGCAGGAAAGTGGGGACGGAATAGAGTGTCTTAACACTCGGTTCTCAAATTCCCTCTGCCAACCCTGCCATATGCAGTACATAGCGTGAACAGAAAACGTAAATAAACATTAAGTCATTAATAGTTACACAAGTTAATAAAACAACTTCCCCTGTTGCAAACTAATCTTCTTTTGGAGATAATAAAAAAATAATTAATGAAATATTTCAATTATAGCCACATTTCAGATTATATGATATGGTAGCGTAAAAAACTTGATCTGTCAATTTGCGTGCGCTTGTACTCGTAACTATATTCATAATAAGTCTTCACTTATCTAAGCAAAATCAATATTTAACTAATAAAGAGCGGTTGGCCGCCAACCGCCACTGAGTAACAAAAACAGTGCTAGTGGAAAGGGAACGTGAACTACCCGCATGAAACTTATGGCGGTGTGCCAATCTAGTTCTCCCCTCAAGCGGGCTATTTAAAGAAGGGTGTACTCTAAAATTGGATTAACAGAGTAATAACATCACAACAATATAATTATTATAGCAGCCGTTATTATAGCCACTTAAGTTCAATCACAAACTCCTTCATATAGAGCACTAAAAAAATAAACAAGTTTGTTTTTTGTTTAAATACATTGTAACTTAAACTATATAACTATGTGTTTTATTATTAAATGTATTCTTATTATAGACGTAATTCATATTCTCATTCTTATTATTAACGAAATGTATTGTGTACTCAACGGTAAAACGTGCAGCTCAAAATTAAGTAAGAACTACAAATATCATCGCGAAATTGAAAAGATTAATTGTATTTGAACGACTTGTGCCAAATTTAGCTAATTTGTGTACATCTAAATCGCGAGTCACGTTTAAAAACAAAAAGCCTGGGGCGACCACCGCTGCGCTTTCCGAGAAGTCTTGAAGTACATTTAGCTCGTTCGTCCCTTTGAGCGAAAATAATCCAGCTCCACGGCATTTACTGGCAGATTTTCTGGAGTAAGTGTTATTTTTAAATTTACAATTGCTTTACATTTTTGTTCCTGCAGTATTTTTTTATCAATTTATTATATCATATAGTAAAATTAGGCCTGCCGTAGCGCAGCGGCACAAGCGTGTGATTGTAACCGATAGTTTCTCAGTTCGATCCCCAGTCGAGGACATGAAATATTTAATATTTTCAATTTAAATTATTAATATAAATGTCTCATTTCTTCGCTCTAGTAATAAGGCAAAGCGCGGCATTGAGTTCCGCCACTCAACATGCAATGCCTCAACTTCGGCGGAAAGTGGGTAATGAAAGTGGAACGGAGTGTTTTAACACTAGGTTCCCGGGTTCCCTCTGCCTACCCTGTCTCGTGCGGGACACAGCGTGAAGCTAAAATATAGTAAAATTAATGTTATTCTCATAATAATGTCTTTGATTTTCGGAAAGGAAATTGTTACACATTTTAAATGAAACACTTTTAACCGGATTAATCACGTATATTGATTTTGGAACATGTTTTTTGGTCCGTGGTCACGGGTAAATGTCTGGTTTCCAAAAAACATGTTTCAAAATCAATATACGCGATTAATCCGGTTAAAAGTATTTCATTTAAAATGTTATTAATGTTATTTTCATTACTTTTTTTTATGTGCGTAGAATCCGGTACCTTTCCGGACTTAATGGAGTATAGTAAAATAGTACTATTTCACAAATATGGTCAAGGATCCCCTCTATTCTTGATCCCCTTTTATTTCTACTTTGATTAACGATTTGTCTGTTATTGTCTGTTATTTGTTATAATTATTATATCAAACTACCGCCAACGATTCCTTAATTGCCTCGCGTACTGTTCTGGATTCTTAAAGAATGACTATATCTGGTCCTCTGGTGTGGTGTTCTTGATACTTTAATTTTTTTAAGAGTGGATGTCAGGTGGTGGAAAATTTCAACCATCTTCTCTACTGAACTAGGATGTTTTTGTATTTCAATAGCCTCACGGATCATTCTAGGGTTATATCTATTCTCCCTAGCGATTGTGTAGGGTTTATCAAACCTGATATAATGGTTGGACCCGTGGCCCCGTGTAAAAGCAAGAGGAGCTACAAGTGTGTTGCCGGCCTTTGAGGTGATGGTAGACGCGCTTTTTGAAGGTACCCATGTCATATCGACCTGGATATACTGTTGCAGGTAGGCCATTTCACTGATGTGTGACGTAGAATGAAGTTCCCACGGAGCCGCATAGTAGTGGAGTGCCAGTATATGTAGTAATCAGATGATGAAGATGATATTTCAGTTTGTAACGTACTGGTTAGAAAATTCGACAGTAGGTAACAAGTCAATCACTTCTTCGAAATACTCCCCGTGATAAATGCAGTAGAGACGGCACAGCGAGGACACGTCTCTATATAAAGCCCAACAATTCGAATGGCTCTACGTTTTATGTGATCAAATGGTTTAAGCTGAGAATAAATCTTAGATGGACCAGCCAGTAAAGAGTACAGTATTCCATATGAGGCCGTATTCCATATGGGCCCTGTACAGGGCGAAACGGTGTCTTGGCGTGAAGTACTATCTCACACTGCTGATGATCCCCTGTTTCTTGGAGGCCAACTTTGCCTTGATTTCGGCACTTCGACACTAAAAATATATGAAATTCACTTCGACACTAAAAATATGTGGAATTAATGTGTTTTGACTATGATGTAGGATAAGAATAAGAACTACCTTTCAAGTCGGTAGCTGCTTTATGATCATTTGACGATTTGAAAATGATAATAAGCGTGAGAATTTATAAGCGAAGTTAAAATAGTAATCCCAGAAATAACCACGAATTAGTTAAAGCAAATATATAATAACCACGTAAGTTAAAACATCTATATTATTATAAGATTGTAGATATTTTATTTTATTACAATATCTTTGTATACTTTACTTTTCCTTTTTTCGCTTCACGCTGTATCCCGCACATAGCAAAGTAGGCTGAACGATCCTGGTAGCCCACCCTGCTATGTGCTAAGATACATCTTTTCCATTGAGGCACTTTCGTTTCCCATTCTCCGCCAATGATGCATTACGGTGTAGACTGGCGTAACTTATGACTGCTTTTTACCTCGACTTGAATATAAACGAAAATATGTACAGCCCTCTAATACAAATACAGTGGGTTATATACAAACTAGTCGCGTGCAGTAATATAGTCTTTTTAGATAAACGGACTATCTCACAAAAAATCCAAACCGGTAAATTATATGATTGATACGCGTTGTAATGAATAAAGATTATCATATAATTAATAAGGGTTGTAGGATCCCGCGCCCGTATAGGGCTCGATACAACAAACTATGTAGGAAATTGGTTTTTACCGCACATGACAGGGTAGATACAGGGAACTTGGAAACCTAGGTTTAAGACACTCCGTTTCCTACTTTACGCCAAATATGAAGCGTTTTGTGTTACTGACGCGCTTTGTCTTGTTACCAGAACAAAGTTACAATCTCGTGCCCCTAAGCTACGACAGTCCAATACAGGAACTTCAGTATATAATGTTTAATATGCCTAAAGTATATCGATAATGTAATTGTAAAACTTCGGGGAGTAATATTTACAGTACAATGATACGGATGCGGTAAACCGTTGCTTTATTATAGAAGGAAGTAGACAAATCACACTTTTCACTTTTTACTGTTACTTATATTAAAGTTACTTTAGTATTACTAAACTAATTTAATGAAATATAGAAAAGGTTTCAAAGTAGATTGTAAGTATTTATTGTATAAAAATGACAAAGGCTTAATAGAATATGTATTCCAGATAAAATAACATATTTAAAGTGTCATATACCACACACAGGAAAGATTTTTTTTACGTTTTCTAAGTACAATGTTTTATTGTCTTCAAGTGCGTAAAGCGGAGTAAAAGAAAGGTTAACCTTTTTATATTCCGTTCGAGTTGGTATGTGAACCTATAGATTGAAGACGTTTCCTTTTATTTTTTCTTTTTACTTTTTCAATTATATAATTTTATCATTGAGTTGCAACCCTGAAATGTAGCACACAGATAAAAAACTACCATATTAAAATATGTTACTACAACACAAAGCCTTTTTAGTTATACTTTTATAAAACAAAAATAATTATACAATTACACAATAAGTATAAAAAAATATACATAAGCATAGTATAGTAATAAAAATAAAGCATTAAAATAAATATTACGTACTTACTCATAGCAATTTTTAAGAAAGTTACAATGATAACCACTTCCGCAATTCGTAGGCACTAAGCGGAAATAATGAATGGGAAACGAATGCTGTCAATAAATGTATTAACTCAATACTTATTCACATTCATCAAACTACTTTTAAATTCAATATGCAGTCTGTTATTATGTTTTCTTTGATATTTAAATGTATATATATATTTATATATATATATATATATATATATATATATATATATATATATATATATATATATATATATATATATATATCGTCTTACGAGAGCGAAGAAATAAAACTAAACTAAATTAAATATTTCTTTTCCTCGACCGAATCCAGAACCTGTCGGTTACAGTCACACGCTTGTGCCGCTACGACAAGCGCGACGACAAGCCTCAAATAAAATATATATTTCCATAATAAACGACATGGTTCTGTCGTAGAAATATAAGTGTTTTAAATTGTGTTTAATTTGAATTTGAATGAGGATATTTAAAATATGAAATCTAAACGAGAGTCATTATAATTTAGCACTTCTGGTAGCCGCTCCTAGATGAATGCTTAAACTCGGTTACACAGTGGAGTGCTTATCAAGGATCATAAATCCATTTAGTACGAGAGATAAGTTACGAATAAGTAACGTTTTATTTATCCTCATCCACAATATACATATATATTTTTTTTTACTGTAAAATGAAAACGAAAATTTATTTGCTTTTAGACAAAACTTTGTTAAATAAAAATACTACAAGGTGATTTACACAGTATCCCGCACGTAGCAGGATAAGCAGAGGGAACTTAAGAACCTAATGTTAAGATATTTTCTTCCGTTACCCACTTTCCATCGAATTTTGAGGCATTATGTGTTGAATGGCGGAACTTAATGCCTTTGCTGCGCTGCTCGTGAGGAAATAAAAATATTGAATGTTTCATTTCCTCAAGTGGGGATCAAACCCACGACCTGTCGTGTTTACAGTGACAATCTTGTGTCGTTGCGCCACGACAGACCTCCTAGCTGTAAACTGTAATTTGTATATATAAATTACATTACATTAACACATTTATATTATCGTATCAACTGTTTCGGCTTCCTCGTTAGCGACATATCGCTCACATCGTTTATGTATATTTCAGGAGTGTACAGTAGTACTCATAACAATCTTATTATATAGACCGTAAAGTTGAAAGTGGTTATGATATATAGTGGCACTACGGGAAGAGGTCGAGGCTATCAAGCGATAAGAACTGAACGGTTGTATTGAGAGCCCAAATGACAAACTCACGATTGTTGATAACTCTATTAACTCTGTTTACTTCAGTACTTCTGGGTGGCTTCTTGGAAGCTTATAAAAATTGCTAAAGTGAAAATTACATATATTTGAGTAATTTATGAACACACTAGATCATTTTAATTGACTACAATGTATCATCATCACTTCAACGTCATGTTGTTACAGAGGTATTCCTTTACGCCATTCGTGATTAAAATCACGTATGTTGAAAATGCAGTAATATATGCTAAACTTATTATGTTGAGCAAAAGAGTTTTATAATATATCGATTGTTGTTTTTTAATTACCTTTTATAATAAATCTATAGTATAAATGTTATATAGTATAAATATCAACTTAGTTTTAAATAAATTTTGAAAACAATAATCACTGGACCGATAAAGGAAATCAAGGTCTGTTATGTGCTTACCACCTTCTTAACAGAAAAGTGTTCACTTTTACTTTTCATACAAACGTTCTGCCCTCGCTTCTAACTCAAAACAGAATGAAGTCAAACGTATCATCTCGTTTCCTCTCGAGCTGAAAAACATAAGCCTATCCTCTTTTTACTTGCAACATCATCATTAAACAAGTTTTCTTGTAATCGCTTCGTCATTCTTGGGTCAGTGATAGAGGCTCAAAATGTCACTGCAATCGACGTGAATACCAGTTAAATTTCAATTCATAACTAACGAATATGAATGTTTCATCAAATTCTGATTTCTAGATTGCCTAAGGGTTCACCTTGGCGTTTGTTGGTAACTAAAGGTATGAAGTGTAAACCTTTGGCGGTAAATTAATATTAAGTGTTGAATGAAATCATTATTATTTTTGTGAATGAGTACTTTTTGTATGTAAATATGTACATATGTCTAGTATGTATGATTAGAGAGACAATGCCTCGTCACCAGCGCTAGGTAATGAAAATATTAAATGTTTCAGCTCCTCGAAAGGAGCGCTCGCTGTTTACAGTCGCAGGCTTTTTTGCAGGCATCCTCTGCGCCACGAACGGCTTACTAGTAAATAAATATTGATTAAAATTTTAACTTTATTTAGACGCCACGGCAAACAGTATAAAAGGTATATCGATTACGCCCCGCATGCTTATCAATTCACAAGGTAAATACAGAACGTTTAATGTGTCGAGTTGACGCGATAACTTGATAAACGCTTTAAAGTTTGTTTAAGGAACCCAGTAAGATAGGAAATGCAAATATAACAAATAAGGGAAGGAAATGGGTATAGATATTTAGGAACACGAAACTTATTTAAAACGTCTAGGAAACTCTTCCTTGTATTCATATACGTACATAACAGTAAACTACAATTTTTATCCGACGAACGTATAGTATAGAACAATTTTATATTGTACCTATAGTAAAAGCGTACAATAAGCTTAGACAAATGTACAACATGGTAGAATTATATATGACGAATATTTATCAGCTGAACAAAAAAAACCTTAAAGTTTGTGCAAATAATTTTATTAATTAAAAGAATCCGTATCACTAGTGGTCTGCTACGATATATTTAATAAATAAATTGAAATGTAGTTTTTAATTAAGCCAGATGTTGTCGATACTTCTTTCCTTGCATGCACCGCCGCGGAGCAGGTTCGATCTTTTAAGATACGACACTACGAAGATAGCCTAAAGTAACAATCGACATCATTGTATGGTCTTGTTAGTGTACTAAATTTATACAATTTACAATTGAATTAAGGCTTGTTTTTAACATACCTTTAAGTACCTATACGACTTTATAAGTGAGGTAACCTATAACTCCATGATAAAGGATCATTTATCTGGTTTAATGTAAAATAACTATAACAATTTATATGTATTTTGTATCTACCAGTTCCCCTACAGCGCTGTCAGAAGACCAACACGCCATCTAAAGAAGAGAGGCAGTTGGCACTTTAATTCCGTGAAGGGATTCAGGCAGGATTGGCGACATTTTAAGAAGAGCTTCTATTAAAATAATATTCAAGCCTAGCAAGAAAATAAGCCAATTCTTGAGATTAGTGAAAAGTGGACTGTTGCTTTTCTCTTTTGGCTGCATCAGTACCTTATGGTCCGGGAGCCAGTGACAATTTTTCGTCACGAATTTCCTCCCGAGTGAAAATACGTCAAAAGCAATAAGAAGTTGTGTTATGAAGCTTAGCGACCGTCAGCTGCGGCTCTGGTAGTGGGGCAGGCAGTGGCAGCCTCCCACGCACGGCGAAAAAAAAAAGTTTTTTTAGTCACTTCCTCCCGTTCTAAAATTTCTTGATTAATAGTTTATTTAATATCTTGAAGGAAAAATAAAGTCAGCTGACCATAACACGGCGGATTATACGTCAGCTGGCCGCTTGAATATGAAAAAAAATGTATATTTTCAATGATTTCCTCTCAACTAAAAATTAATCTGGTGATAGTTTATATGTTACTGTCAATAAAAATTAACGTCAGCTTGCTGTATCTCAGTGGAAAGTTTGTCAGCTGGTAACTTGAAATGTGTAATGTAGCAGCATCTATCACCTACTGAATCTTATCAGCTGACGACTTTTCCCTTGACTTACAGCTAGCTGATTTTTTTGAAGTGAAACTTCTTTAGGCGCATGAGGGTAAAATTTTTACAGATGAAACGTCACGCCGGTATGCAACGGAAGTGTCGGAAAAGAGAGAGAGAGAGAGTGATCGAGACCGATTGAGAGAGAGTAAGACAGGGCCAACGTAGCATGAGCAACTAGCCGTGCAGTTACTTTGTGAATAAAGGACAATGTGTAATTTTGGCCCCAGCTCTGCTGGCATGCAATTTATAAACATAAATATTCACGTGTTTTATACTATAATAATCAAATATTAGTATAAAACGGACACTTCAGATTCTCATAAACATATTAAATAGTATAATCATTGATATAATCGCATCCTATTAAGCCCGCCGGCCATTGTAAATAAAAACAAAATAAACGTTTCAGCGCTTTAGCGAAACTGCGATTTATTGCCCGTTTAATGCTAACAAAATGTATGCAGCGCTAAAGCGCTTGGCAATACTACATTGACTTGCAAACAACTAGAGAAAAGTGATTTCCTCCCGGATGAAAATTTATAAGAGAATAGTTAATATACTCTGGTGAATAATAAAAAAAATCAGCTAGCTGTAAGTCAAGTGAAAAGTCGTCAGCTGATAAGATTCAGTAGGCGATAGATGCTGCTACATTACACATTTCAAGTTACCAGCTGACAAACTTTCCACTGAGATACAGCAAGCTGACGTTAATTTTTATTGACAGTAACATATAAACTATCACCAGTTTAATTTTTAGTTGAGAGGAAATCATTGAAAATTCACTTTTTTTTTCATATTCAAGCGGCCAGCTGACGTATAA
Organism: Eueides isabella; assembly: GCA_019049475.1. Lineage (NCBI taxonomy): Eukaryota > Metazoa > Arthropoda > Insecta > Lepidoptera > Nymphalidae > Eueides > Eueides isabella. Next base: position 7,956,003 of record CM032389.1, on the reverse strand, counting down.
TCCGCCATGTTATGGTCAGCTGACTTTATTTTTTCCTTCAAGATATTAAATAAACTATTAATCAAGAAATTTTAGAACGGGAGGAAGTGACTAAAAAAACTTTTTTTTTCGTCGTGCGTGGGAGGCTGCCACTGCCTGCCCCACTACCGGAGTCGCAGCTGACGATCGCGAAGCTTCATAACACAACTTCTTATTGCATTTTACAAAATTGTACTTGGGAGGAAATTGGTCATGAAAATCTGTCACTGGCTCCCGGACTATTACCGGGTGCGCTCATTAAACCGGGCGGCCGCAAACTGATTCTAGTATCTGCTTTGGAGGGTATCTGTGTTCAAAAGGCCCGGGTTCTCTGACATTAGTAGTAGTAAGTAATAGTAGTAGTAGTAGTAGTAAGGCAGAGGAGAGCTTTAATTAGTGCCTCAACGGTTGGCTGTTCGCAAGTTCAGAGGAATCTGAGCAACACATAGACATGTTCTTCTGCCTGATACAGTTGTCACCAGGCGTCTGACCTCGTGCACAGCACTTTGGCGTCTTCACCGTCTCAAGGCGAAGGGCTGCCTGGTAGACCTAGCGCGGTTTGAAGTGACCAATACTGGCGGTCTAAGTACTGATTGGCTATCACATCTCAGGCTGCGCATGAAAGCCGGTAGCTAGACTCGGAACCAAACTAGCCGATTGGAGGTTTAGGTTAGACCGCAGGACGCGTGTCGAGAAGTGAGCGCGCCTTATACAACTCCGTTGCCATCTAAAAATTGTTTGTCAGCTTCTCTGGCGTCCACAGCGAGGTGAGTCGGTAGTACGCTGGACGGCATGCGGGAGGTGAGCGAGATTTACAGTTCCGGCACTTATCTAGAATAAGAGGTAGCGTGATCAACGACCGTCTTCCATCTGGTTGGTGGTTGGAGGTTGCGTGGGGCGATTTTCTCTAGAAGTACTACCAAGAAAGTGGTGGGAGCCGGACCTGTCTAATGGTCCCTGCTGTTTGATAAACCCCACATACAGAACTGAACAGATATACCCCTAGAACGATCCTCGGGGATATAGAAATACAAAAATATCCTAATTTTAATAGGGAAGATGGTTGGAAACTTTTTACGTTCCTAAGACATTTCGGGGCTTCCACCCATCCACACCAGAGCACAAGATATAGTAAGATCATTCTGCAAGAAACCAGGGCAGTACGCGAGGCGATTAAGAAAACGTTGGCGGTAGTTTGATATAACAATTATGTCAACTTAATCTACCCGTGACTACTGCAAAGTGTTCGAAACGTTGGGTTTCCAAAAACGTATAGAAATTAATATACGCGATTTGATCCGGTTAAATTTGTTTTATTAAGATGTGTAGTAATCATGACAATCAAAGATTTTATAAATTTATAGGCATTTGCATTGAATAGGCATTAGCGAGAATAAACTTCGCATTCACAAATCTACAAATTTTGTTGATATAGTAAGAACTTTTTTGTACTTATTTATAGGTATGTCAACAAATTACTTTTCTTAAAATGAAATTTGATAAAAACTTATACTAAGTTACAAAAGCAAAATGATTCTAAATATTAACATATATTTGATTACTTATTAACGTACTTAGTATTTAATATAATGGTAGTATTAATAAGGAAGTTTATAATAAATATTAAACGTTAGTCCTTTTTTTAGCTTTGGTTCTTAAATTATACAACATATAATTGATATAAATATTCATTATTAAACATAACTTCAAGTATCGTGTTGTTCATTTATAGGTTACCTATTTGTATTTTTGTGAAAAGATGTCAACATTTTTACGATTCTTGATACTTAATATGAAAATCAGAATCGACGTTTATAAATGACAGTTGAAATTATTCAGAGCCGTCGCAACCGTGTGTCTGTTCTAAATTTCAAATTAGTAACGGCCGTGTTACATTAATTTCATAGTATTCACAGCCGAGAATTGCAAAAATGTTTAATCTTAGCTCACAAGCTATATAGATTATACATGTATTAGAATTTTTTTTAATATATCGGTTACCTACTCATTTTGTGTGGTATGTCCACACAATATTAGGGGGGGGGGCAGCACTATTGTAAAATCTTTGGAAGTTTGGATTGTTTGTAATTTAATTTTAATAAAGTTTTTATTCTTGACAAATACACGGCTGTGGAAAGCGTGTCAAAAATCACCCATCTTAGCAGATAATTAAATATTATTTTTAGGATTCCGTAAATCACGAGGAAAAATAGAAAGCCTTATATATAAACGATCCTGTTGAGGCATCAAACTGAAATTAAGACGAGATATTGAGGTCTACAGTCTTCCAAATACGAGTATTTATGCGCTGGTTTGCTGCATTTCGTATTAAATTTGCCTCGGATTTAAAACATATGTATGGGCTCCTTCGAGTAGAACTACAGTAACAACATTTTGAAACGATGTCGATCAGATCTAACAATACCAATAAAAGAACAAATTCAAAAATTAAAATATTGTAGACACATACTATAAAGAAGAGTTTTTTTCATTCGCAGTACCTTTTATACTAATGAGTGCTTGCACCTGAAGAATTAAATCTTCCAATTATTCACTGCATTAGTAAAACTTATTTACCATATGCTTATGAATGAGAAAACACACTTTAGATATAAATAAGGTAAAAAAAATACAAAGTTATACAAAATATAACAAAATAAAAACTAATCACAGTATTTCTTTTCATACAACATAACTTTTACAAGTTGTATATTATATTTCCATTGACCTGCTGAAATGGGCACAGAACCCTCGACGGGCGAAACCTATTCGCGTTTGACCGTTTTTTTTGGAAAACAAAGTATTTAAGTTAAAAGCAAGCTTTTTAAATTTTTATCTGACAATAAAAAAAGTTAACAGAAATTTATGTAAATTGTTGTCGCAAATAATAATTGAATAGGTATAATGATGCATAAAATTTACGAATTGTTGTGAAATAGGCCAGATGAGCAAGCCATTATTCAGAGCGTTGTCAAGCCAACAAACACAAGCCAAGGTCGGTAGTTACTCCATCACTTCCTTGTTGGTACACTGGGTGCTGCAACCGCCTCTCACTCACCAAATTAGAATTGCGACAGCTTACACATCACGCAGTTTTAAATCAACTTCTATATATATATATATATATATATATATATATATATATATATATATATATATATATATATATATATATATATATATATATATATATATATATATATATATATATATATTATTTGAATGTATATTTTATCGATTGTATTTATTATTTTGAACTTACGAATTTTCATCACTACACAAATATCAACATAATTCAAATACGCCTAGAATAATTTCTAGATTTGCTTTGCGGTAATCCACAGCGCTGGTATATTCAGAACATCCGAAGACCATACTCCAAACCGACGTGGTTACGCCGGTTGAACCATAGAGTACTACACTTTTGATAACATGACACATGCCACAACATATCTATTAGTAATGACTAATAGATATGTTGTGGCATGTGTCATGTCATTAAATAAATTGCTTGAAACTTAATGGGATTCAATAGAATTTATTTTTTGGCTATCTTATTGTAATTAGTGTTAGTCAAGACAACGCCATTTGTGTTAGTGCAAGCAAATTAGATTAATTATATAAAAACATACTCATTATATATAACGTGATTTCAGAAAAATAAATGTATTTATATCTTTTGTAACTTATTTTATATTTTGTGTATCGTTGCACCGCGCACGTTGAACTAAATAATTTTATTATAGTATAATGTATGAATCCAATCTCTGAGAATTCTTTACTTAATTATAATTAAAGACCAGTATATAAAATGTGTGTAAAAGACGGAAATATAATAAATAGCCTTAAGTCCAATTGCACAAGTCGGTAAACTGTCACAAATTAAATATATGTTTATATTTCCTTGTTTCATAAATAATGCGCAAAATGAACTACTTACTTGAAACAATTATTCATGCTGTCTATAAATATGAATAATACAAAAAAAACAAGAATACAATATATTTAAATATAATCGTCCCTTCACGGTAAAATTGTGTAATAGGAATTTTTTTTTATTACAGTTTAACTATTCTTTTATTTTTCAGTTTTTTTAAAGTGGCCAAACAGACATTATCAAGTAAAATATTAAAATTACCCGTACAGTAAGTGGTGGTAAATAAGTTACGGTGCACAACATCCGATCATGAGCCCGACTGGACTTTGGACTACTTGCAATTCAACTTTCAAGGTTTTGGTCCCACCATGTCTCTAGTAATATACGTTCTATAGGCAAATTACTAGTAACTACTATAATAATCATGTAAAGTGTTGTTTGTTTGTAGGGATAAACAAAATCAATACCTTATATATCATTGTTATCTTCTATAAATCCTCGTTCTAACAAAGTTCAATTAATATTGTAATAATGAGTAAAGGCCTGTCGTGGCGCAGGTTCTGGGTTCGAGCTCACACGAGGACATGTGTGATGTTTTTCTTCGCTCTGGTAACAAGACAAAACCACGTCGTTGTGTCCCACCACTCGACGCGCAATGCCTCAAATTCGGCGCAAAGAGGGCAAGGGAACGCAGTGTCTTCTCACTGGTCACAGGTTTTGAGCTCCTTATCCTGTGCAGGATACAGCGTGAAACTAACAAATATATGAACAAGCACATACGTATAATATATTCTTGGTATATTGCATTGAAGAAAGAAAGGGTTATTAAAGCTAAATTAACTTTTGAATGACATTTGAACAAAGGAATTACCACATACAATGTACCTACATAAAGGGGATGTAGGGCGCCGCCGGATGTTATTCATCATATACTCAAGCAAAAATAGATTTCGACACTCTCGAAAGCATTTCATTGTTGGAAATCATATGAAAGTATTATTGAGCACTTTGATTTTCGCGATTATTACACATTTTAAATGAATCAATTATTGGGTTTCAATTTACCCAATAATTGATTCATTTAAAATGTGTAATGTGTTATGGATTTCATACATAAATCCGTGAAGTTATTTAAACAAATAAATGTTTATTTAAACACACTCTAATTTTAATAAACAAGACTTTGGGTTTGGAAAGGTTGGAAACTTTCTACCATCGCGCCAATCATGAAAAAATTAAAATCTCAAACCTGCTTCCTTGAAAAGTTCCAAAATAAAATCCCAAAGTAAATGAGAGCTCCTAAGAACAGCGTACAGTAAAAGAATAAAAGCTTATTTTCGAAACTGTTTTTAACAACACAGCATTATTTCACGCAAACATACAGGCATGTGTTCAAGACACAAAGGAAATTATCCGTTCAACAAATTATTGAGAAATAGGCCATGGTTGCCGTGGCTAATTAGGTCGACCTGTAGCATAGTACTTATCTTTTCAGAATTTAATCCAGGACCTATCCAAATCATTAGAAACAAGAGACATACATACACAAGACAAGATTTTTATATTTCGGCCACGCATTTATCTTTGGTATAATAGATAAGTCATCTAAGGTACCTTACTAGCTGGCGAATTTTGGCGAAGACTGCAAATTCATTCCCACTAATTCCAGAAAAACTTGCCAGAGTAACATCCAAGCAAATAAGTGTAATTTCCCTTTAAAACCAATATGCAGATTTATGAATATCTACATAGATATTTTATTTCTTTTGAAAACAATAAAAAATATTTTAACTTCAAATTTTTCAAAACTTTACTTTATGAATGAATGATGAGGGCGTTGTGAATTCATATTTATTATAACACGAAACCAAATTATCAAATAAATAATGGAGTAGTTCTTTAGTTATAAATATTCAAGCCAGTACTACTAGATGACGTCGTTGTCGCAACTTCGTTCCTGATATAAAACAGGAAGTAGTTTGCGAATTATCAAACCACTACTCTTTGATGACTTGTGAATATATATACAAAAAAACTGGTTGTTTTACTTGATTACCTCTCCTACATATGTTATTTAAATGTTGTATTTATGTCCTTTTTGCATATTTTTAAATATCTACATTTTGATTGCTTGTATTTATTTTGTATGTTGATCCTGATTAATGAATTTAAGGTTAATTTTTGTATGACGTTAGTTGATGCTTAATCCTTTTAGTTTTACAAATAATATCACACGTCGTGAGTTATTTAATTTTTTTTCACCATTACAGTATTACATATTCCAATTGCTACTTGCTATAACAAACTATACGATACACAGTATTATTATTTGTGGAGTATGCCTTTTAGAACTAGTTATCTTTTAAAATGATACAGGTGACTTACAACCGGTACTCTAGTTATGTCTTCAACTGGTGGATTGAGATGAATAAAAAACACATTAACATTCATAGTGTACACATACATAGTACTTATATACGATGTAAGCATATTATACATTGTTAGGTATATACAGAGCAAAAATAAATGTAGTAAATACGTGCTGTAAAGATTTTTATTGCAATCCTAGATTGTAATTTGTTCAGTACACATCAAAAGACTTGCTCTTACAAGGTTTGTAAGCAGTGCTAAGCAAATACTGATAAACAAGTTTATAGCATATGTAGCATACAAGTATAAGTATATATATAGCATACAAGTATATTGCTAACTAACTTTTTACGATTGCTAAAAATTTTAAATTAAAAATATTTTTTGAGAACTGGTTTCCGCAGTTATATTTTGTTATTTAGTTGTATATGAATAATATAGATATTTATTATATTTAAAAATCAACACGATCGTTGCGTTGCTAGTTTTTGAGCTTGTTTTGAGTAATGTAAAAATTTTGTAGTAATGAGAAACTATAATAATAGCTATGCAATTTAATTTATTTTGATAACCTACATACTACAGAGTAATTAAAAAAATATTAATTAAGAAATGTCTAGAGTTAACTTAATGAAGCATAAAACCATTATATATGTAATGCGATATACGTACTTCTTGTACTTGTGCATGTCGTTGTCGTTGTGTTTACGATATGCTAAGCAGGCTACTGCCGAATATCGTATTATCCGTGGATTGTATTGACTATGCCTGGCAGTGCGACAGTGGTAAAGGTACAATAATAATATACAAAATGTTTTTATGCATGTCCATTAAAGATGGTTTAATAGATATAAAATAAGATGATATAGGTAATAGCTACTTAACTTGATTGCATAATATGGACATAATATGGTCTCAGATGCTTTGCCACAGAAAACAAAATGAAAAAATATCAATGAAAAGACTTCTTGATTACATTTAGGTACTTTAGTGCAATATACATTACGCAATAAATAATACTATCATACAATTACAAGCACATAAATAAATTTGAGTACAAATGAAATACATATGAAACAGTAGGTAGATGTTATAATTCATGTTTATTGAACTTAATGTTTCACGGTCGTGGTTGCAATCTATGAACAAAAAATATTAATACCAAATTTAAGAGAATAAAAGACCCTTACAGTCGGAAAACTCAAGTGATCGAATGAAGAGTCATATCCTTGAAGCGCAATCTTTATGGGCGCACGATTGAACTTTGCTTCCTTGTTTTTTTGCATAGACACTAATGGATTTTACATATGGATCATTTTCAAATTAATGTATGTATACAAATTATGACTGTGAATGAATAACATGTGTGTGTGCACATCGATGTTAAATTTAACAGTAGACAAATAAAAAACAAAACAAAAAAATATAAATAAATTTACTTACGTAAAATTTACTTTACATTTAATTCATTATTTTAATGTTAGGAAATAATATATCGGAAATGCTTAAAAATAAATAGACAGATTATTTATTCGTACGCCTGACAATGAAATTATTTATATTCATATAATATTGCATTTTATACATTTTAATACGCTAATTTAATGATATTCTATTTTTGCTTGTAAAAGCCGACTCTTCAAATAGTGATCTTGATATAATTATATTTCTTATACAAATATTTAAACCTTAGATACCATCGTTCTCAGGAAATAAAAGCCCAATGAATGCAATATCTTTAATTTAAAAAAAGTAATATATTTAATATATTCACTATTATAAAATGTTATTCCACTTAGAAATTTTTAAAAATGTATAAAAATTTTAACGTAGCGGGATTTGAACCCGCGCTTCTTGGAAATCGCTCTGATCAAGTAAGCCATTCGTTCTCATCAAATTATGTCGAAACCCTAATCCGCTTTTTACAACTTATTTATGCTGTTAGTATCTCTGTAGGGAGAATTTTACAAATTTCCACTACCCAAGGAAAATTCGTTAGAATTATCGTTTGGCAAGGGAGAATGATAATTATTAAATATTTTTTTTTTAATTTAATAAAAAAAGATGTTTTTTATTCCAAGAGGCGCAGGTTCAAATCCCGCAATTCAAATTTTTATACGTTTTTTAAAAAATGTAGTAATATATTTAACTTGGTACACTTTATTATTAGCACATACTTAAACATAGTAAATTATGTCGTCAATATATATTACACCTTGATGTTTTTCTACGAACTGGGAAAGGTACCGGTTATGCTGTAGTAAATAAACAATTTAATTTAATACTTAAAGTACACAATTATACATACATTCTTTTAGCATAGTTTCCTTGTGTAGCAGGTTTGCAGTACGCTCAAGAGACTGGGATAAGGAAGTGTGCTTGCTTTGGTTAATTGTTATTTATTTATCATTGTTTATAGTAAAAACATGACCACATTTTTAAATGTTTACCGCTTTCTTTGCATATGTGTCTTCTGAAAAATACTATAAACACAGAAATAAAGCGAAATTACACTCTACTTTTTATATTAATTAGATGTTACCAGAATTATACAATTTTAGAAAATGATATAATACACCTTGTGGTTTGTAAGAAAATTAAAAATTATCAATGACAAATTAATATTACTTAAACTTTTGACACTCAATATTCAATTCAAGTAAACTGTGTGTTCTCTATGTTGTCCTTACCAATTCTGAGCTGACTTGAATCCTAAGCATGTTCAAATTGTATTTTGTTGGAATACATTTGTTATATTAGCTTGTTTTTAATGAAAATAAGAAAGATTACACTTAAGATGAAGAAATATATATATATATATATATATATATATATATATATATATATATATATATATATATATATATATATATATATATATATATATATATATATATATATATATATATATTTAACTTGCGCCTGTCGTGGCTCGACAGGTTCTGGTTCTTTAAATATTTAATATTTTCAATTTAAATATTTAATATTTCATTTCTTCGCTCTGATAATAAGGCAAAGCGCGGCGTTGAGTTCCGCCACTCAACACGCAATGCCTCAAATTTGGTGGAAAGTGGGGAACGGAAGTGGAACGGAGCGTCTAGACACTAGATTCCCGGGGTCTTTCTGCCTACCCTGCCTCGTGCGGGATACAGCGTGAAGCTAAAATATATATATATATATATATATATATATATATATATATATATATATATATATATATATATATATATATATATATATATATATATATATATATATATATACGTATATATATATATATATATATATATATATATATATATATATATATATATATATATATATATATATATATATATATATATACTTAAATGTAATCGTATAAACATATTACAAATATAGGCCCTCTATCTGTAGCATTGCCCCAATGTAATATTTCATTTTTTCTAAATATTCGTCTAAAAAAGCACATCCACCATTTAAAGTAATGCTTAAAATAATTGTCCTAATTCGAGATCGATATTTTGTTGTTTTTATCTTTGAACTTTAGAAACGAATGTGTGCCCTGTTACGTCGACGTGTCACAATAAATAGAGTGATATTTTTCTATAGTCTGTTCTGTTCCGTTCTATTGTGAGCTAAAGCCGTTTATTTTTCATGGTTAACATTACGGCTACAACATTTCAAACCAACACATGTGTCGCCTAATGAACTTGGCGCGTTATTCTATAAAGTATCTTTTTTGGATATAGAACAATGATAATAGTAAATTTGTTTGAGCTAATACTATTGATTTGCAAACTTTTTAATTATGCCATATTTATTTAACCACGTATTTATTTGTAAATGGAAATAAACGAAAAATATACATTTTTCAAACTAATTTATTTCTGTTCCTGACATATTACAAATAAAAATACAAAATTAAAAGCGGTCCTTTTTAATATGACATTCAAAATAATATATCACGTATGCAATACAAACAAAATATATTGTTGGCTACATAGTTTCCTTATCCAATATGTTATACGTATGTTGACACATTATTACAATGCAATTTAATTGGGTTTTATTTTAGTTATTCAAAATAATCTTGAGTTATGTAAATTTACAGGCAAAAATCTGCAATTGGAGTTAATTATTTGAGTATACATTCTCTGTTTCTGACAAGATATTAGAAAAAATATTCGACTCTAACATCTACGTCACTAACTTGATGCTGAACGCTTTTAACAAAACCGTTTTAGGGTTGAGACTGCTTTTGTCTTCGTCAGATATTTATAAATATCATAAGTAGTTGGAAATAAATATATTTTGATGATTTTGATTGAGCTTTTCTGTAAATGGACTAGACTATTTTAGATTGCGCTAGCGCATATAGCTGGATCAATCACCTATGAACTGAGCCATAAATCGGTCACGCAATATAAACTCGATGCATAACTAATACAACATACACTTCGATATTGCATATAAAATTACATATACTCGTTACGTAAATGCACGCCAGTCACGTTTTTTCTTGGGCATGAATTGCTAAAAAATATCCATATTAAATATAAGTATTATTTTCTTAGAACTGAGATCACTATATGAGCAGGTATTAATATCTACCTTAATTTTTGAAATAATTACGTAGAATAATTTTAATTAACATATTTTCTTAATAAAAAATATATATTTTGCTAAGTTACTTTTTAAGTCTTATTTGTCAAAATAACTTTTTCAATGAGAACTAAAATCATTGAAAACTTGTAAAGCTCACGTCTTTTATCGTCATCGTCATTTAAAATACTAAGTGATTGTATAACGCAAAAAATATTTACGTATTGTACGAGTATGTACCGCGATCGAGACTCGAGGTGGCAAAACTTCGTCTGACGAGACTGGTTCTCCGTTAGTAACGCCCGTAGGTCTGCCTCGCCCAGTCTTGTACAAAAAGTAGAATACAATAAAAAATTAAATCGATTACGTGCAATTTGCCTGCACACAAATCGTATTTTGCAAAAACATGAATCTTGTAAGTAAAACAATATTTTGTACCACCGATCGTTTTGAATTGTTTATATAATATTAAAAATTGTACTGTATATGTAATTAGGTACGAGAATGTCAAGTATAAGGTGGTTCTATCAAAATTAATAGAAATAATAACATTTACTTTTTTTCTTAAATATATAACGCCTATGACCAACACCGACTATATGAAATTGTCCAGTTAGCGCATTTAAGAGGCTTATGTTTTGTGTCTTTGCGCTATATAACATCTAAAAATTATCAATTAGTGCTTGATTGAATTGACTGACAGGGTTTATAAATAAAAAAACAACTAAAGTTTTTTATATGACCCAACCCAACACTTTAAGAGCCATAATTATTATAATTAGAGCCTTTCCGTATACAACGTGACAGGTATTGTAACAGTTAACGACAAATCAGCTTGATTGTAGGTATATTAGATAACATATCGTCATCAATGAAGTAGTAGTTCTACATACATTTATGCCTACCTACTTTGGATCCAAGATCCTATAATAGTACATACATTTTGCATAATTATTTGTATCCACATGTTGCCAACATTCAATGTATCTCTACTCAAAGAGAAGATTTTAATGTTTTTGTTTCAATGGCTCAAGTTTTTTAATGGCAGCCGGTGACCGAATATTCAACAGTTCTCAGGGTTAGCTCAATCGTCAGTAATCACGAGTTTAATTTTCCTACGCAGACTGCGTTTCCAACAAACCGATCCTTATTTGACTAAAATCATCTCATTGAAAACTTGTAACGCTCACGTCTTAATTTCATAAATATATTTGTTCTTAACAATTACAGACAAAATTACATATAAAATAAGATCAAAAGTTATGCAGTGGTGGCGTTATCATTGTGATTAAGCATAATAAAAAAACAATTTTAAAATAAACGAATCTCGTAAAAAATCGTTTGCTTCGCTGACTCATAAAACGATAACCCAAACCTTCGGGTTACTCAGCTTTAAAAGAACCAAATAATTTTGTCATTAGCGACGTTAAATTTATTTTGGTTTCTTAGTTTTGCACATTCTTTATAAATCCATGAATATGTTTACTCATAGTGGTATATTTTAATACTTTAATTATGAAGTCTATTAATTTAGTTATATACTTTAATATATTAATGTATCCATTAAGGATATATTGAAACTTATCAGTTCTTACTTAATTTAAATTTATATTTTATCAGTTCTTTTTATCTATCTATGTACACAATTAGACAATCTTTTCCAGATAAAATCGCAATTAGCTCTTATGTCAATCTCGTATCTTTTTCTTCTTTTTTTTTCAGCTTCACGCTGTATCCCGCACGAGGCAGGGTAGGCAGAAGGAACCCGGGAACCTAGTGTTAAGACACTCCGTTCCACTTTCGTTCCCCACTTTCCGCCGAATTTGAGACATTGCGTGCTGAGTGGTGGAACTCAACGCCGCGCTTTGCCTTATTACTAGAGCGAAGAAATAAAACATTAAATATTTAAATTGAAAAAATTAAATATTTCATTTCTTATACCGGGGATCGAACCCAGAACCTGTCGGTTACAGTCACACAGTTGTGCCGTTGCGCCACGACAGGTCTCAAACGCCATCTCGTACCTATTAATTTTATAATTACTTTAGACAGTTGTACATTACATATATATTTTTAATATGTAGTTGTTATTAATTTAGATTAAAAAGTAATCCAAATTAATAACTACATATTAAAAATTCAAATAAAAGTCGTACAAAAAATATATACGCATTTATAACGTTCTCGTAGTAAGAGCCATGACTAGTTAATAGACACGTCCTAACATACATACATTTTTTTATAACTTATCTTGATATTTTTAACCATGTTGTTAGAGGTAAAGGATTCTTGTCTGAGTTGCTACCTGGTTTCATATTCCGATTGGTAATCATAAATTACCACTTATACATTGCAGACAACGTGCCTGAGATCTTATCGAGAAAGTTCTATGGAGAACAACTTATTGAATGTTTCAATTAAAAAAAGTTATTTTTCTTGTCTTGTCATATTTAACCACAGAACTTTAAAATACATATATAACTTTATAAGACATACTTTAAAAGATATTTAAAATAATTTATTTATTAGGTATTTTTAAAATATTTTTATTAAAATTGATAAGATTTAAAAATTTTAATTATAAGTAACTGTAGTAGTATACGCCATATACATATATATATATATATATATATATATATATATATATATATATATATATATATATATATATATATATATATATATATATATACATATATATATATATATATATATATATATATATATATATATATATATATATATATATATATGTATATATATAGTTACTTTATTTTACAGACAAATTAGATGGATATTACATTTTTGAAGTCGCAATATTTTTCGGATATAAAATGTTCTACACGTGTTTTAAATATCATGTTATATAAACGATGCGGGCGTGAGTACCTACTATTGAAACTAAAAAATATTAATAAAATATAACTCAATTATTATAATTCCGGATTGTCATCAATACTAATTATTAACGTTAATAGCTTTACTTTTATAAATTACGTATACTTCGCCACGAGAGAAAAACCGGTACTGTAGAGGTGTGGCCGCATATAAAAAATATATCTCATAATATGATAAATATTATATAAAGAAATTATTAATTCAGTCATCTTCTTGCTATATCCCGCACATGGCACGGTAGGCAGACGGAACTTGGGAACCTAGTGTTAAAACACTCCGTTCCACTTCTGTTCTCCATTTTCCTCCGAATTTGAGGCATTGCAAGTAGAGTGGCGATAATCAACGCCGAATTTTGCCATGTACCAGAGTGAAGAAATGAAAATATTAAATATTTAAATTGAAAATATTAAATATTTTATTTCCCCGAGTGGGCATCGAATCCACAACCTGTCGGTTACAGTCAGACGCTTGTTCTGCTGCGCCACAACAGGCCGCATTAATAATAATTTATTATTAATAAATCGTTAATAGTAAACAAAATCCTAAAATGTATTTATGCTGCACAATCGTTATGCAACAAACACTTATACATATAATTGATCCGGTATGCAATAACTTCAACGATAATTGACGTCTCCGAGTGCGACCGTAAGAATTAAATCGAAGATATGATTATTAAGTTCAAAAAGTTTGATCAAAGACAAAGTAAATTGAAACCAGTTACTATTTAAATAGGTGTGTATTACCTGGGTAGTTGAATGAAGATCAACATGGTTAACATTCCACTGTATATATAGTAGTTATTACTATTACACTGATTGAACTTCATTTGCTATTTCAGTAATCGAAGATCGTTATGCAATCATTGATCACATAACGTTTAAACAAGGGTTTCCCCACAAGCCACATGTCACCAAATGAAATTTAGACCTTGACTTTGTCCCCATTTCCTCATGAGGTTACGTCAACGCAACGAAGACACGTTGCGTTGACTTACAAAACGATGTATATTGTATACTCAACGTTGATATGTAGTGAGGCGCGTGCTCGGAGAACCAAAGTGGATCGTCATATTACTGACCATAACACGGATCGTTTGGTACGGAACTCCTTATTTAAATCAAGTGATATTTTAACTATTTTAATATTAAATGATAATAAATAAAGCATATTATGTTTATCTTTCAATGAGTACCTGACATAAACTTAGACATATAATCAATATTAACATAAAATATTTTGTTAGATAAAAATAACACCATACCATTATGAATATCGAAATCGTTTAAAGTTTCCTATATTGTAATGACTTCCTTTACGTTGGTATTTAGTAAGGTAGAGGTAAAGACTTTTGACTCTTGACCCATAGGGCGATGTTGGCAGACACAGAGCTGTCAAACCATATTTCGTAAATGGCTTTTCCCATAAAATAAATTAATATATTATAGACATGACTATATATTGTTGGTATGGTACGTTAAACTCTCTCTTGTTTTACCCGCACATGGCAGGGTAGGTAGAAGAAACTTGGAAACTTAGTGTTAATACAGTCCGTTGTGTTGAGTGGCGGATCCCAGCGTCGCGCGCGCTTTACCTTTTTACCAGAGCGAAGTAGTAAAATTTTTTTTTTTAGCTTCACGCTGTATACCGCACGAGGCAGGGTAGGCAGAGGGAACCCGGGGACCTAGTGTCAAGACACTCCGTTCCAGTTCTGTTCCCCCACTTTCCGTCGAATTTGAGGCATTGCGTGTTGAGTGGCGGAATTCAACGCCGCGCTTTGCCTTATTACCAGATCGAAGAAATAAAACATTAAATATTTAAATTGAAAATATTAAATATTTAATTTCCTCGACTGAGGATCGAACCCAAAACCTGTCAATTACAGTCACACGCTTGTGCCGCTGCGCCACGACAGGCTCAAAAATATTAAATATTTCATTTGAAAGTATTCAACATATCCCCAAATTACTATAGTAATTATTAAAACAAGTATTTTTTGTATTCTATTGTAATTTATATTTCAATAGCATATAGTGTAGTCATCAAGACGCAATATGTATAAATTAATCGGTAATATACAGAATTACAGACTTAAACAAGCAGGTCAAAACAACAATAGCACATTCGACATTACCATAATATTACTATAATAGAAGATGTGCAACCATCACTTTCAACACTTGAGAACATTAGTCCATCTAATGGCTGTTACGATAATTCTTAAATTACAATTATGTAACATCATAAAGATTTTATATTTAATTATATTTATGATTTATATATTGTAGATAATAATATTTTATTAGACAACTGAATATCTTTTTTATTGAAGTCTTTAGATTTCCGCGTGACGGCTGTATAAATTGACTGAGCTTATGTCTATTTTTATATAGCATGAACCACACCATTGGCATTGAGGTAGTAAAGCGTATCTTTAAATTTATGTACGAATAAAAATAAAAGAACACATATAAAAAAAATAGACTATCCTGTCGTGGCGCAGCGGCACAAAAGTGTGACTGTAACCGACAGGTTCTGGGTTCGATCCCCAGTCGAGGAAATGAAATATTTAATATTTTCAATTTAAATATTTAATGTTTCATTTCTTCGCTCTGGTAATAAGGCTAAGCGCGGCGTTGAGTTCCGCCACTCAACACGCAATGCCTCAAATTCGGCAGAAAGTGGGCAACAGAAGTGGAACGGAGTGTCTTTACACTAGGTTCCCGGGTTCCTTCTGCCTACCCTGCCTCGTGCAGGATATAGCGTGAAGCTGAGTAGAGTAGAGTATATAAAAAAATCTACGTTTAATTTAATTTTATACTATCTATTTGTAAAAACACGAGGTATACCTACTCGTACATTTAACAATATTATACTACCATACTATTTTCCACTTCTACACTTATAGTGGTGAACAAATTCTATTCTAATATAAAATATTTCATTAATTAATATTGTAAGGTTTATAATATAAATTGATGATCCACTATTTATTTATTTATCTTGTTCGTTGGTTCGTTCCTTCGTTCGCTCACTTGCTTATTCGTTCTGTTCTTTATTTTTTTTTTGTTTATTAACTTATTTATTTAATTTATGACATTAAATAAATAGCGAAAACTATGATGACAATATTTTTACAAAACTATCAACTTATACCCCATTTTACACTTTGCCATGTTTACTGTTACGAAATTATAGAAGATTTACATGGTACGTGTTTTGAACGTGTCAACACATTTTAATTTAATATTTATAATGTTAAGTACTGACAATATATTTTAATTATCTTCTTAAAACCATGTCTCTATCGGTCATTTGATAAATAACAAAGGAAATTAATTCATTCGAACAATATTGCCTTCTTTAAAAACTTTATTATAATTACAATTATAATTATCGATAAAATAGGAATTCAGGTCTTTAGTAAATAAGTTTAATTTACAATATAATGATATTAAGGTCTTATCGCCAATCGGAAACCCGGATTTATAGATTTATGGTTTTAAATATGTGATAAGAATGTAGCACAAATATAAAACACAATGAACTATAAAGGAAATGACAAGGTCTATTACAAACATTTTGGCAACATAATTTGCCTATTTTACAGAATTTATACAAAAAGCAATATTTACAATAGCTCTATCATGGCTTGTCAAAATCCACTTAACAGTTTTTGCATGATTGTTAAATAAATTGTCGAAAAAGTAACATAAAATCTATGAAGAAAATAATTATTAAAAACGTTACTAGGCTAATATTTGCTAATATTGCCACTTTATTTCAACGTCGTACATTCATAAGTAATATAATTTTCCAAAGCAATATCTTAATTTGTAAATCTATTATCTTCATTTTCTTGTTGAAAAAGAAAGTATAACAAAGATTTTGTAGATATTTCATTACAGGCTGTGATTTAGCACTATCACAAGCCCATATTGCGAACCAGCTGATGTCCTGTATTTACGCAAATAACCGTATTTGACTTTCCTGCTTAGCCGCTTATGTTATTGCAAGGGTCGCACTCAGCTCTCGTTTAATTACGATAAATGGTTTTATCACCATTTATCTTAATTGTTATAAAAATCTTTAGAGTTATATCATTTACTACTCTCATTTGCCTCAAAGTAATAGGCCTTCAACATAATATTGACTTTGCCGAAATGTTATCTTAATGTGTAAAGCAAACTAAACTTGAACGTACGTATTTTAATATTATAGTCAAAATATTAATATCAATCTAGTTTGTTATATCTTCAATATGTTAGCTCAGTTTCAGTTAAGTAGACAAATTAACGTATTGATTTTGTTCTTAACTTCTGAATTCCTATTAACAACACTTTGATTGGCATATCACATTAAATATGATGTTATATATATATATATATATATATATATATATATATATATATATATATATATATATATATATATATATATATATATATATATATATATATATATATATATATATATATATATATATATATATATATATATATATATTATATATATATATATATATATATATATACATATAATTTAAGCAGTAGACATTTTATTACATAAAAACTTAGTTAAGGTAGACCTTCATTAAAATTTTACTTTTATTCAGTGTTGTTCACATTATCAAACATGACAAAATGTCATCTGCTTAAATTATTATCTAATTTTTATTATCTTTTAATAATATTCAGTTATACGCATAAAATCATTATTTTACTTTATAATTTACTTAAACAGTTAATGCAAAGAGGAAATTGAAATCCCCACCAGCGCCATCAACTAATATAAAGTATTGAATTCGTTTACACATGCTGAAATAATTAAAATAAATTATAAAAGCAGCAATTCCGAGCCTGTCCGCAGTCCGGCACCTGAGGACCGGTTGCACTCGTTCCGCAAGCCCACGCAACTGCCTTTACCCTCTACTACGACACTGGATACCACTGAACGACAGTATTACGTATCATACTGACAAAACCGTATAAAAGCTATCCATTGAGTGCTTTATAAAATAGTGTATATCACCATTCACTGAAATGCATCCATCTAAATGAACCACAAAAATATGCTTAATTAAAGTAATGCGCAGTTGTAAAAGCGCAATTCAAAAGTGGATACCTAATAACCACAAGTTAGTTGCCAAACTATTTGTATCGTTAAGTATTTTTCCACGTTATCTTGAGCTCATGTTTAAACTCAGAAAGTAAAACACGTAGAGGGAGAATTGTTTCTACAATGTTTTTAGTCTCGGCAAAACATGTGTAGTGGCAAATTGAGATTATGAATTGATAAAAAGGATATACCTACATTTTTTACTAACTTTAATTATGTTTGAAAGATCGACGATACGAGAATTGATGATGGCCTTTCAGTATTTTTTTTAATTCTTATTATCTATGATTTATTGTCCACGTCTATATGTTTTATAAAACCATAAACCATTTATTATTAAATGCTTTTTATATACGATAACAAATTATTTTAACTATAAATTACTTTACATTTTTAAGTTGAGTCAAATTTATATTTTAATATTCTCTTGATTTTAATTAGAGAAATTATCCAGTAAGCCTTCTGTCTCAAAATTTATAGTTTTCTAGTACAGCGACGTATCTACCTTCCGTACCTAAAACATTATGCTCTAACCTTACACGACGGTTTTTTATAACTTGAGTATACTTATTTATTAATGAACACATTTTCATACTAATTCAAAATGTTTGTATTTCATAATGTGTCTCATAGGAATTGGAAAATAGAAAAAAATATTAACAAAGATTATTTGATTTTAAAAGATTTTTAAAATATTTTTTAAAGTAATCTAATATCGCGACTGCTATCTTTAGTATCAACAATTAGCCATATATGAAACTAAAAAATATCTTATCTCTAAAAATAAAGAAAAGTTGTAGAGGTGAATATACTATAATCAGTCGAATTTCAACGATAAGACAGAGGTTAGGCGGAAGTGACGTCAGTCAAATTCTTCCGCTCGGAAGCAGCTTCCTGTGTCTCAGACGAGGCCATATTGGTTTGTAGTTCCGCCTTACACGTACGTATCGATTGTCGCATTTTATAAGGTAATGTTTTGTCTTCAATGTAATAAATTAGTTAGCCGAAATAGGTTAGCAATTTTATCGTCTAATATATTTCCTGTGGCGACAAGTGTAATTAGTAAGGAAGCGAAACAATTCACCGAAACGCAGTTCATTAGAATTCAAGATAAATTAAGTTTTTAATTAACTATGTTTCGTGTAATCAATAAACTGTATTAGGTTCATACACACAGCAAAAGACATAATAGGCAACTACAATAATTTTATACTATAGATAATATTATATAAATAAAAAAAAAAAATAAAAGTCAAAGCAATAATTTACCTAAGTATAAATTATAAGATTGTTAAGTTTTCGTAAAAATCTATGTTCAGCTATCTTTAAAGCATGAGAGAGATAAGAAAGAATGAGTATAAGTTGTAAAAACACCAAATGAAAGTAGTGATAAAGATGAAGCGTGAAAACTCTGAGAAAGAAAGAGATGAAAGGTTAACGAACAATTTTCGGGAAAACACAAAGCTTTTCTGGCGAGAAGTGAGTGGTTCCCGGAGTTGCTCGCTAACCTGTAGAATGAAAGGGGTGCTTTCGAAAGACGGTGAACTTTTAACTGAACAACCACAGGTTTTGCAGCGATGGGCGGAATTTTACAAGGAGATGTATGAATGTGATGACGCCTCTGCCTCAAGTAACAGTGAAACGCTGAGTCTTGATGTAGCGGATGGCGAAATCAGTATAAAAGAAATTGAGAGTGCCATACGAAGTTTGAAATGTGGTAAGGCAGCGGGAGCAGATGGAGTTACTGCCGAGATGATCAAATATGGTGGGCCACGCGTCTTGGACCTGTTCTGGTTTCTGTGCAATTTATGCTGGAAATCCGGGGAGGTCCCAGACGATTGGCGAGGTGCAGTCATCGTGCCTTTGTATAAAGGCAAAGGTTCACAGATAGATTGCGCTAGCTATAGGGCTATCAGTTTGATTAGCTTAGGTAGTAAAGTGTATGCTAAAATATTAGCGAGAAGAATGCAAGATAGATCTGAAAGGCTGTTGTGGGAGGCCCAGGGAGGCTTTAGACCTGGAAGAGGTTGTATGGATCAGATCTTTTCCCTCCGCATGATTACGGAAAAATTTTTGGCAGTAAACCAAAAAGTTTTCTGTGCTTTTGTGGACTTGGAAAAGGCGTTTGACAGGGTTGTAAGAAAGAGATTATGGGAGATACTGCCCCGGTACAGTGTGAGCGGACCCTTGCTGCAGGCTGTAAAGTCTCTTTACAGAGATCACTCAGCCTGCGTGCAAGTAGGAGCTGGCATGTCACCTTGGTTTAACATCCAATCGGGTGTTAAACAAGGTTGCGCCATGTCAGCTTGGTTGTTCAATTTGTATTTGGACAGCTGTCTTCATGGAGTGAGACAAAGTGACATTGGAGTGAAAGTAGGTACCTCGAATATAAATTGCCTGCTGTACGCAGATGATGCAGTGCTTATTGCATCATCAGAAAGCGAGTTGCAGGCATTGGTTACCACTCTCAAAGAAGGATGCGCGAATAATGGTCTAAGCCTGAATGTGAATAAGACGAAGGTTCTGGTATTTGAAAGAAATGAAGAAAGAACAGTTGCAAGGTCAGTGTAAATGATAAGATATTAGAACAAGTGAATGAGGTAGTATATCTGGGAAGTATGTTTAGCAGAGACGGTAGATACGAAATGGATGTGGAAAGGCGTATTGCTGCCGGTAACAGAGTTAACGGTGCCTTAGCTGCATTGTTGAGACGGCGAAAGGTCAGCATAGCTGCGCGTTTGGCCGTACACAATGCAGTGTTGGTATCGACACTGTTATACGGCAGCGAAACGTGGGTATTACAGAAGAAGAATGTAAGAAAGATGATTGCTGTAGAGATGCGATCTCTTCGTCGGATATGCGGAGTCAGTTTATCTGATCGCATATCCAATGAAGAAATACACAGAATGGCAGGTACTAGCGTGGATGTCACAGTGAGAATGAAGAAGAACGTGCTCAGGTGGTAGTAGCGAATAAGTGAAGAAAGAATGGTAAAAAAGATTTATGAAGGAAAAGTGAGTGGTAAGAGAGGGAGGGGGAGACCTCGGTTGACCTTCGAAAACACAGTATCGACGATACTGGAGGAAGGTCACGTAAAAAGCATGAGGACCCCCCGGAGGGCATGTATGAAAAGGTTGATGACAGTGGACGAGGCGAAAGAGGTATGCCGAGACCGTAAGTAGCGTTTGGCGTTCCGTTCTCTCTGCCTACCCCACTAGGGATATAGCGTGAAGCTAAGTAAGTAAGTAAGTAAGTAGCTATCTTTAATTTTTTACTAGCTGTCTAAGCCTTACCGTAAATCAAATTAAGAAAAGATATGTTTCTTGTTTTGTACATTTATATTTTCAGGTTTACATACATATAGTCTACGGCAACTGATTAGTGATTCATAGTGAATACTAATGTACAATGTTAATTAAATATACAATTATAATTTGCCACTGACTACAGATGAGTCACTTAAGGAAATGTAGATAAATTTATGATATGACGGAAATGCTTCTTTTTTTTGTTTCCCGTATGCGTACGTGATAAATTGAGCGAAATAGATATATAATCAAAAATACCATATTTAAGAAAATACTTGATCTAGTGATACATAAGAAGTATACAACGTCTCGTTCCTTATAATAAGTATAGTATACTTTTGAAGATTCTAGGTATTAACATACAAAAAAAAATGTTGAGTTCAACATGAAAGGTGAAGAGGACATTCCATTTCCAATTAGAGTTAAATGTTTACTAAAACTATTGTATAAAATATATTTATGGTGCCCGCGAACTTCGTCCTGCCAAGAGATGTTTATGCCCAACAGAAGATAAAAACTATTATAATACAGTCATTTCAGTATGTTTTTGAAAGTGAAGCCGTGCTCTTGGTGCTGCATGCCAGTTAGGTAGGCAGACGGACTTCAGAGACAGACTCCATTAATATACTTTTTACTCTCACTATACTAAACGACCAAATACATCGCATATTGACGGAGTTTCATAGAAACTTACTCCCCCTTTTCACCCCTGTTAGTGCAGAATTTTCAAAAATTCTAATTGCGTTAATTTTAATTGCTAACCAAATAGCCAAATATTAATTTTATTCCAATTAGCTTCAAAACTGACGGAATTTCATACAAACTTACCCCCACCCCTTTTTACCCTCTTAAATATCGAATTTCCAAAAAAAAGATAGCCTATATGTTAGCAAGGATACCTATATAAGAAAATAAGTTACATCATAATCCGTCGAGTAGTTTTTGCGTGAAAAGCGGACACCAAACAGACAGACAGACAGATCGTCGTCGCTTTGTTAGTACTTGTAAGAAAATAGAAAATAGAAATCATGGAGTCACTTTATTGATAATAAATTGATAATTTTTGTACATTTTATTAAAAGTAAAAGTAATTGTAATCTTGAAACGTCTTTTTTTGTTTTAATACTACTATATACATTTCGTTAAAAAGTTCCGCTACTTCTACATTTTTCAATCGATCTAATAATACTGAGTCATCGACGGATTTCTTTTATTTTTAAGCATATTTAATTCAAAAAATATGATAATATTTTTTAACGCAGACTTTTTTTTCTTAAATCGTTTATTAATTTTGTTTAAACTATTAATTTGTTTCGTTTTAGTAAGTACTATTTAGTGTGATACGATTATTTGTTTTTTAAGTATCCTTTTCTTGGAGTATCTTGCAAAGATGTAATGTCCGATAGTAAAGTAGTAGAAGAATTAGAGCTGCAATTTTGGAATCGACACTTTTACCAATCTACGCCGTTGAGTATTCTTCCCTTCTTTCTTAGGCGACAATAGATATCCATTATGCGCAGCGAAATGAGTCAATAGGAAAACTATAATACAAAAAAAAATATATAAAGTTATTATAAATATAATAAAAAAAATTAAATATCTCTCTATGCATTTCTTAGCCCAAACTTACCGTTATTTCACGAAATCGTTGGTAGTGTTATCGCCAATATTGGTCAAACGACGGAATTTTGTTATTTAATTATTTAATATTGATTTTTAAGTATTTTAAAATTAATTCTAACGTGTGCGTATATTCCTTCTGAAACCTTACTGTTGCGATGGTTATTTACACAATTTTTATAAGCACACGGAGGCATTTTGTCACGTCCGCACATTGGCTATGGTTGGAACATACTAAAAACGAATAAGAACACAATTCTGTTTGTGCTCTTATTTGTCGGGCCGTTTTTTGGAGTGTGCCACTTAATCTATGAATAGTTGATCGAAGATCCTACAGTAATTATCTTTGTGTAACTACAACGATAAAAAAAGTTTTTTTTAAATCGGTTTTCCCATCTTCGAGTAATCTGAGAAACATACGTATTAAGAACCTCCTCCTTTTTTGCAGTCGGTTAATAAAATGAGATAATAGTCAGATATAGGTCTCCCAATTGCGCTACTATGCGAAAAAACCGCATCTGTGCCTTTCAAATTTGAGGGTTTTCCTCGATTTCTCCAGGATTCCATCATCAGACTCTGGTTTTTTTACCATGAGACCAATTGTGAAATATACCCTCTCGAATAAAAAAAGAATTTTGAAAATAGGTCCACCAATCTTCAAGTAAAAGTTCGAGTGCAAAGTTTCATGAAAATCCGTTCAGTAGTTTTTGCGTGAAAGAGTAACAAACATACACACATCCGTACAAGCTTTCACATTTATAATATTAGTAAGATTTTTTAACTGTTATATAAGATGATTTTTCCGATTAGACAGATTATTATTCCGATAATATAATAAAATTTTAATGTTTTTTATGAAAATGAATATGTTGATATTGTTTTAGTTATTATAAAGTCTTAATCGGCATTTAGGAAAGATTAATATTTACTTAGAAAACGTATAAAAATTTTAATCCGCGCCATTCTTCTAAAATCTTTGACCACTAAGTTATGTATATTACCTATATTAGCATCATTGAGGGGATTTTAAAATTTTTTTCGATACTCAAAATTTTTTTTAAATAATCAGTAGGCAAAATCAATTATCGATCGATTTAGTAATTTTGGTACTTAAAAAGCAATATAATACAACTTTTATGGGGCCTCCCCATACAAGTTGTATTGTTGATGGCTAAAATTAAATGAAAATTCTGAAAAAGAAAGGCAGTTTATTAAGGCTAATCGTACTTAAACGTTTACGTTTAGATAAACGTTTACGTTTAGCCTTAATAAATTGCCTTTTTTTTCATTTAGTGTAATGAGAATGTTTTATGTACAGAATTGATTTATATATATATATATATATATATATATATATATATATATATATATATATATATATATATATATATATATATATGTATATATATATATATATATATATGTATATATATATGTATATATATATATATATATATATATATATATATATATATATATATATATATATATATATATATATATATATATATATATATATATATATATATATATATATATATATATATATATATATATATATATATATATATATATATATATATATATATATATATATATATATATATATATATATATATATATATATATATATATATATATATATATATATATATATATATATATATATATATATATATATATATATGCCAATTCGTGTGAATTATTCTTAAAAAAAAAAAGTTCTAAAATTGTATCTAATACTGACAAAATTTGCTAAGATTTTTCTATCGTCTCGTGGGTGTCTACAGCGAGAGTATACCAGGAGGAATTTTTGTTTATGAAGAAAAGTGTAATCGCTTGCTATCAACAAATGCTGAAAAAAATGTTTTCATTCATCTTAACTTACCTTTGACAGATTTTAAGCACTTAGTATGAATTTATGTATGAAAATGAACCATTTGTAATTTAAGTAATATATGTTTTTGAATAATACCATATATATTTTTACCATAATTAGGTATTCGGTATTCGGCCGAATACTGCATGCTATTCGGCCGAATACCGAATATTAAAAAAAGTAGCCGAATAGGCCGAATACCGAATAGTAGCCGAATATTCGTGGCATCTCTAATATATATATGTATATTTCCGCCATATAAAAGCACATATTATAATTTCCTAGTGTTGGTAACAAGAATGATTCACACGAATTGGCAAATGTGCAGTATGCAGGCCACATGCTGTTTCTATGCATCGCCTTAATATGATTAAAGCGGAAGTTACTAGAATTACTTTTTATATCTTCATTCTTAACGAATTATATTGATAGTTAATATTTATACAATCAAACAGTACTTTATAAAATATTTATGAAATAAATATTACAGTATCATATAACATCTTCGATATCTTTATCTTTTTTTAAATAAAAAATATAAATCAACTAAACTAAAATTCGACATGAAGTAAATATAGAATGACTAACGTATATTGACCACCTATGACTCTGACTTTTGTTATCATGTAATGATGCAATATAATGTGCCCAATATTTGTGGAAAATAAGTGGCGACAGTCACGCTACTCCATTACCACGTTACATAACAGTACGTTGAGACTACGTTGCTAGTAAATGTTGTACGAACGAACTTGCGTAACTAATTCGTTAAAGGTTGTATTTAACGTGAAATGTTACATTCGAGGAAAAGTGACCTGATGAAATATAATTTTCCATAATATAGTATTACCTTTACTCTGAAATAATTAAGTTTTAACCTTACCTATTTTAGGTTTTTATTTAAATAATAACACAAACAGCAAATCAGCCAGTTAACTATTAAATAAAGGTAAATGGCAAAGATAAATATTAAACTCCCATTATTCAACATATTTTGACCAAACTGAAACGTCTAATTAATCACATATAAATAAAATTGTAAGCATATATCATTGTTCTAAATACATTTAATATTATTGAAATAATAACTACTTTATCCTATATTATTTGGTTTTATCATTCTGCTACCTAGGTTATTACGTTTATTTTATTTGATACGAGTATATTAAAATTAAAAAGAAAAAGCAAAAACATATTCTTGTATAGTAGATTATTTCTGCGGTGATTTGATTTGTTTCAAACAAAAGCCAACGTATTTTTGTTCGCACGATCATTTCCCTAAAATAACGAAAATATTTACAAGATATGTAGGTATTTCTGATCATCGGAGACCAAGACGCGACGCAATAAAACACATAATGAGTTTGTTAAACTTTCATAAAAAAACTAGGCAGGAAGGAGTTAATAAATAAAACCATTAAATAAATTTCTAAGCTTTCGAAAAAGTGTATCGAAATATTACTAGAAAAATCGAAATGTTACTAGACGATTAGTATGAAATACAATATTCAAATATTGATATATAACTTATTTAAGTTGAAAAAATATATCAGTATCATTAAATTTCGTATGAATCTTCATGAATCTTATTTGCGTTTCAAGGTATAAATATATATGGTCAAATATTTTCAATCGGCCATGCCCCAATTGTGATCGAATAAGAACCGAATTTTATACAAACACAGTCTACCTTCTGCATTTTTGTAACGTTTTTTCGAACAACCTCCAATCTCGCACACCTTCTTATACAATAGGCTAACGAGCTATCTAAAGCTGTGAACTTAACGTTAACATCTTGGCACTGCGTTCAAATAATTTCATCGATTAGGCGTCTAGGGAATAGCAAGAATTGGCTTGCCTTGGGCGCTATTATTTAAATTGACGGCTAGCTAAAAACAAGTTTTACAAACGCGGCTTTCTTTGATATTTTTGTGAGGCATAATATGTGTGAATTGTGGCAAACAACTTTTATAATCACATTCTTCAAAAGGCTAGGCTTTAAGCTCTAAAATTGTAATATGTTTAGGCTACATTTTTATATACGTTAACTCTACAGTTAGTTAGTGCTTGTGACAGTAAATATAACGATAAAATATTTTTTTATTCTTCAAGGATATTATAGTACTTTTGTAGGAGTAACGACGTAATATCCTTTATTTAACTCGAAAAATGAGAACCATATTCGGTGTAGTAGGTAACGCTATCTGATCAACAAAAATAGCTTAGACCAAAATTTCACCAAGCACAAAGGCTCGCTTTACCGGCCATCGCAGTCACTAAACGAATACTTTAGTTAGTAGGTATCTCAAAATTCCTAAAATTAACTTGTTACACAAAGAACTGTACATTTAATTGACCCCGTGTTATAAATAAATTATGATTAAATACGATATACTCGCGTCGTCCTACTTCAGTGTTTGTTATGTTTTTATTAAAATATACTCCATATTACGTACATGAGAATATGTAAAACTAAAGTCGTATGAGTCCGCAGCTGCCTTCATTAAAAAGGTAGGTAACGTTAATTAATATATATAAATTTATTACTATTATATAGTAATAGTTTATGTCTTTCAAATAACCTTGATCATATTTTTTTGTTGTGAAAATAAATAGAATTATCGTAATTTCGAAATAATAGTATAGTACTATTATTTCGAAATTACAACTATTCTTAGATGTCTTTTATCTAGCTGAGAGATGCACTTCCCGAATTGATGTCTATAACTATATATTAGGACAGTGGTCCGTACTTTTTGCGGATCACACAAAGACGCCTCTAGATTGAAGGTCGCCCGGCTTGCGACAACGAGTCTCTCGTACCTCCAACGTTGTACTTACACGCATCTCAGAGTTCATGGCAACTTTTATTTTTAAGCCTGGTAGACTCGGGTGAAGAAGGTCAAGGACTTTGTTTTTGGCGGTTGCCAGTACGACCGCTGCCAACAAACGGACTTTAATATGGTTTCTTTGTTTAAGAGAAGTCAGGTATTATTAACAGATTTGTAGTTAGCGTGCAGATGACTTTATGGTGTATGAGTATACCATATAGTTATAACTTTTCTAATGTCATGAGTAAATATATCTATAAAATTCACATAGGGCCAATGGCACATGAATTAACATTTGTCTGCTGATTCACTTGTCCTTGGAATAAGGATGAGTCGAATACCTAGATGCTTGGCATTTATCTACTTAAAAATACGCTTAGCCAGTGCGGTGAAATAGTCAAATAATTTGTTTTTATTTTATTTCAGGTTGTATGTCATTTTATTGTTGAGAATGTCTTGTAATTCATGGATATGTACGCTCATAGTGAACTTTTACATGTACTTTTGTATTGTGTGGAGATATTGATCTGAAATTAATGTAAAACATCTAGATCTACCGGTAATAGGACTATAGAAAAGTTCGTGCACCTAAGCCAATCAAAAGATAATTTATACATCGTATTTGCAGCACTTTGTATGAAATTCGCTAGATTATCAAAAACTATAGTGTACATTCCATGGACCTTCAGTTATGAAATTTGACACGAAGTGAGAACTTGAAATATACATAAAGCAAAAATTCGAAAAGTGAAAAATTTTTAATAGTAAAAAACCTTTACAAACTTATATTGTACTTTATTGCATATAAAAAGGATGAAAACGGTCACTAACTTCACTTTCGGTAATACTAATGTATGTACTATGCATACAAAATTTATGCACATGCCAGCAAACTTAAGATTGTAAATTATTATCGATTGTCTTTCCTGTTGATATATAATCCTGAAATTGGTACTGAAACCCTGGTACCCCTGGTAACATCGAGTCCGCTTCACACTTGAGTGGATTTTTTTTTAATGTTTTTTTTAATAGCTATATTTGCTGATTTGTTTGTGAATTTCGTTGTTAAACGTGACTAGAGGCTTCATAGTCTTTCTTTTTTTTTTCAGCTTCACGCACGCACGAGGCAGGGTAGGCAGAGGGAACTTGGAAACCTAGAATCGATCAGACACTTCGTTTCACTTCCGTTCTCCGTTTTCCGCCGAATTTGATTCGTTGCGTGTTGAGTAGCGGAACTCAACGCCGCGCTTTGCTTTATTACCAGAGCGAAGAAATGATATATTAAATAAATCATTTCTTCGCTGAAAATATTAAATATTTCATTTCCTCGACTGGGGATTGAATCCAGAACCTGTCGGAACAGTCACACGCTTGTGCCGCTGCGCCACCACAGGTCTTTCTGTACACTCCGCTTATCCGTAGAAATATCGTTGTTTTCAGTATACCTAACTATTACTGAAAATAACGATATTATTAGGTTGTATCAACGCATATTCTTATTTTTTATTATACGCATTCATTATGAATTATCACAATTATACCAAGATGTCTTATTTATAAGCTTATAATGTGAGTAGGTACGAACGCATAAAATCACGGACATTTTTGGTTTCTGTATCCGTTTCATAAATTTACAGAGCAAATACATTTTACATTTAAACTGATATATGAGTTTAAATGTATTTATTTAACTTCACGCTCACGAAGATATTGTTCCCCGCGCAACTTTCAATTTTCTAAACATTTCATATTGAGTAGCAAAATTCATCACCTCTCTACGTTCCCTAGAATGGAAGGGAGTCTAGCGACTGTCGTATTTACAGTCGGAATCCGTTGGTTTCATCTCGCATCATAGAGTAGTGAGTGAGTGACTTAGATGTAAACTTTCATGTACACAATTACATATAATAGTCCAATAATTATTATTTGTAATTATATATGTCAAATCGACAGGTTAAATGAAACCTAATAGAAACATCTCAATTTATTCTAAAAAAATGATAATGAGAATGTTTCATTTTTTTATCTAATGACACAAAAATAACTTCAATATACATCATCAGTCTCTAATTTAAGTGATATAATCCGGAAGTGCGACCTCGACCTAAAAAGTATGAGGAAGGCAACGCCAGCTTTTATTAAGTTCACAAGAAAATTATCTTTGTTTCATTATTCATTATCGTGTCGGAAGAGATGTACTTATGAAAAATGGGCATAATTTGTTACTCATAGGCCTAGTCGACTAGCTAGTTACTTTGGAGATATATTGAGTTTCCCTGTATTCGATCAAGGTAGCATTTAAATTTTTAACCGTTTACCTACGTATTACAATATAAGTACATCTCATGAATAGGTCTATCACTTTATAACTCGTTTTGCACAATAAAGAAGAGCAAGCAAGGTAAATTAAACTTAAGGACGTCTTGTATACACATATACATATGTTTATACGTTAATTTATATTGAGTTAATTTAGAAATATTATACTATACTAAAAATATCTAGGATACGACTAGTGTAAAAGTTAGCCTGCAATACAGTCGAGTCGTGGCCGCCTTGTAGTTAGCTGTAGTCTTTATTTGTCCACATTATTTACACGAAAAGAAATCATCAGAAGTAAAAAAAGCAATAAAATGAATCTAGGGTAGATATCTATAGCTAACTTCAGGGCGGCCCGCCTTGTCGACTGTACCTTACATTTTATATTAGGAAATATACAAGTATCGGAAAATATTCATATTTGTAATGACTTTGCAACGTGATGCTCTGTTAACCTATCAATAACAAGTAAGAAATATTTAATTTAACATTTTGGCAACGCTGATTAATCTCTCTCTCACTTATGAAGCTGATTATGTTATTGGCAAAATGAAACATTTTTATGTTGCAACATTATTATGTTGTAAAAAATAAATGCATCCAATTAATATCTTTTTATATGGCATGTACTACTAGGCTAATAGATATTAAAATAATAAAAATATTCGTAAGGTTTCTGTGATGCATTTTTTGTAATAATTTGATAATATTGTCACTAGGTACATATATTCTATCTTAAAGTAACAGTAATAAAAAGAGAGCTAAAATATACATTTTAATCTTAAACACTTATACTTACTATAAAACAAAAGCATTTTTAAATATTTCAGAGCGCCTGGGAACTAATATTCTACAAAAAATATTTAAGAAAGCCGCCGTGGCTTTCTTAAACACTGTACCAACTCTATACAATACTGTGAGACGTATTTAGGGAAGTGCGTGATTAGACTTTTAACTTAAATAAAGTCTTAGAGCTGTGCTGTATTAAGATGTTTTAAAAATCGATATACCTAGTTATATCGATTTTTTATTTACGTACCTTTTTATTGTATAACTTTATCGTATAACCTATATGGATGAGTGCAGAAAGCAAATCTTTTATAACTTTGGTATGTTTGTGTACCAAATAAACACACCTAAGTTTTATTAGAGTTGATACAGAGCCCAAATGATTTATAATCTTTTAGTGAAGATCATTGCTTCCCGTCTTATTCAGCACCTAGACGAGGTAGGTCCGGGTCTTTCGGAGGCCCAGTTTGGGTTTAGGGCTGAGGTTTCGGTCGGTCAACTATTGATGCTCTGAATGCCTTGAAGGCTCGGTCGTTGGCTGTGATGGCAGATAGACATGTTCTTCTCGCCGTCTCTTTGGACATCGTAACTCCTTTTAACAGTCTGCCGTTTGAGACACTAAGCGAAGCACTCCGGTACCATAGCGTGCCT
Source organism: Eueides isabella (assembly GCA_019049475.1). Taxonomy (NCBI): domain Eukaryota; kingdom Metazoa; phylum Arthropoda; class Insecta; order Lepidoptera; family Nymphalidae; genus Eueides; species Eueides isabella. The sequence goes on along the minus strand of CM032389.1, from coordinate 7,923,741 downwards.
CCTTATCTTCGGCGACTTTTAAATGACTGCCTCCAAGACAGAGTAGTCATATGGACTGGGGGAAATGGCCAGATCGGTCGACGAAGTCGGTTGCGGGGTTCCACAGGGGTCAGTTTTGGGCCCAAATTCAAATTCAAATTCAAATTCAAAATATTCTTTATTCAAATAGGCTTTAGCAAGCACTCTTGAATCGTCACAACATAAAATTACCACCGGCTCGGAATGCAGTTCTGCTGAGAAGAGCCGGCAAGAAACTCAACAGTTGCTCTTTTCAATATCGAATAAAGTCACAATTTCATTGTTTAATACAATAGTGATTATCCTGCATGAAATTCAAATGACCTTAATTAAATACATTTTTATCATTCAAATATTCTTCGACAGTGTAGTACGCTTTCTTAATTAACATTACTTTAACATTTACTTTAAACTTCTCTAGTGGCAAATTCAAAATACACTGCGGAATACTATTGTAGATACGTATACTCAGACCCATAAATGACTTATTTACTTTTTGGAGGCGATAACTAGGCGTCACAAGTTTGTCCTTGTTTCTCGTCCCAATCGTGTCTGTCACTGTGTTTGCTATAGCACTGAATATGTTGCCGGACAAACAAAATATTGTAAAAAATATATTGAGAAGCAACCGTAAGAATACCTTTATCCTTAAAAACATCTCGCAGAGAATCTCGAGCTTTAAGATTATAAATAGATCTTACGGCTCTTTTTTGCAGTATAAATATTGAATTAATATCGGCAGCGCTGCCCTATAGTAGCATCCCATAAGAAAGAATACTATGAAAATAACTAAAATAAACTAGTCGGGCAGTATTAATGTCCGTAATTTGCCTTACTTTTTTAACTGCGAACGCGGCTTTGCTGAGTTTATCTGCGAGTGTTGCAAGATGGAAATTCCCCTGAAGCTTGGAATCTATAGTTATACCTAAAAACACCGTTGATTCCGTCACCTCGACAGGTTCACCTTTAATAGTAAGATAAAAATTTTGTTTTCTAACGTTAGGTAACGAAAATTGTACACATTTAGTTTTTTTTGCATTTAACATAAGGTTATTTACGTCAAACCAATGAATAATATGCGACAAAGCAATATTCACTTCGTCAAAGTTAACTTTACTTCTGTCAATCTTAAATATTAGAGAAGTATCATCAGCGAATAGTACAATGTCGCATAATTTTTTTGCGTAAAATGGTAATTCGTTTATATATAACAAAAATAAAAGGGGACCGAGAATAGAACCTTGTGGAACGCCCATTCTTAGAGGAGATCCAGACGATTTTACATTATTTATATTAACCTTCTGGATTCTTTGAGTTAAATACGAGGCAACAAGGTCAAGAGCTGCGTCCTGTATGCCGTAGTGAGAAAGTTTTAATAGCAAAGTTTCATGGTCTACACAATCAAAGGCTTTGGATAGATCGCAAAACACTCCAACTACATTTTGCGTTGTGCATTCTCTCCCATGCGTCATAGATGTGCTTGAGAAGTGCAGCACCCGCATCTGTCGTTGACTTGCCTTTGGTGAAACCATATTGCTCACTATGTATATAATTGTTTCTAGGTATGAATAGTGAAATCTGGTGGATATTTTTTCAAATATTTTGCTTAATGATGGTAAAATCGATATTGGTCTGTAGTTTCCAGGATCAGGTCTATCTCCATCATGAAAAGCGGTACTATTTTACTATATTTCATTAAGTCTGGAAAAGTACCGATACATGCTTAAAGACGAATTTATTTAAAGTGATACATGCTTAAAGACGAATTTATGTTTTGATTTAACTACATGTTTTTTTAATATGGATACTGCGCGAGAGGGAGATGATGGCAGTGAACAAGTTACTTTAACTGATGCTTCTGAGAAAAACTTCTCAAAAGCATTTGCCACTTCCGAGTCCGATTCTAATATGACGTTATTAATATTTAACTTGATGGGTTCACTGACAGTTCTAGATCTCCCAGTTGTAATCGTAATAGCATCCCATGTAGCTTTGATTTTATTTTGGGATTTCAAAATTTTATCTCTTATATATATAGACTTGGCCTGGATACAAACACGTTTAAATATTTTTGAGAAATTTCTAACCCTTGACAGGAACGCTGGATCATGATTCCATTGCCTCATATTATACAATTCGTACATCTTGTCCCTACTTCGGTAAATACCAGCGGTTGCCTAGTTACTGAATTTTAAATTTGAATTTATATAAACCTTTTTCGTTTCAAAAATATTGTCAAACTCAGTTGACAGTATTTTTACTGTGTTTTAAAGTGTTATTCCACACTTAGGACAGAAAATACTAAACTTAAATTTAAAGAGCGTATAAAAATTTTGAACGAAGCAGGATTTGAACCCGCGCCTCTGGAATACCGTTCCAGCGCTCTGACCAACTAAGCCATTCGTTCTCACCGAGCTCCGTCGAAATTCTTATACACTTGTTACAACTTATTTATGTTGTTAGCATCTCTGTAGGAGATTTGTAAAAATCTCCCTACAGAAGAAGGAAGGAGATTTGTAAAAATCTCCTTACACGAACGAATGGCTTAGTTGGTCAGATCGCTGGAACGGTATTCCAGAGGCGCGGGTTCAAATCCTGCTTCGTTCAAAATTTTTATACGCTTTTCAAATTTAAGTTTAGTATCAGTTGACAGTAATTTAAAAACATTTCCATACAAAAGATTTGGTTGTACTTCGGACATATTTATATTCGAGATAGTTAACATTATAGACATAACGATTTATTTTATTATTAGTAATCGGTCTAATTGTTATTGCCTTACGTTTATTTAATTCTTTACCAGTTACTGAAATTTTTGACCACAATGATCTGAGCTTAGGTTATTAATGATTTTTTTTTTCAAAAATCTCGCAGTGACAGAAAACATTATCTAGGCAAGTTGCTGAGATATTTGTTATGCGAGTTGGTTCACAGAAAATATTTGTTAAATTATAAAATTTTAATAAATTAAGGAGCCGGATATTTACATTAAAATCTCCGCATACAATTATTGATTTACTTTTACAACTCAAATTATTAAGTACTTCCTCCATTTTCTCCTCAAATATCTCAAAAATCAATATTGTGGAACCTCGGTTATGATTGACTCCTGCGTGGTCCTCTTCCGCCTGGGATGAGTGTTATCTGTTATACTGATGACACTCTAGTCACAGCTAGGGGGCCGTCCTATCGAGAGGGGGCACGCTTGGCTGAAACTGGTACCCACCTGGTCGTTGATCGCATCAAAGCGTTGGGTCGGAGGGTCTCTATGCCCAAGACCAAAGCCCTCCTATTTGATGGACCGCGTAGAGGTTTTCCCTGTAGGCCTATTCTACGCATCCAGGTACAGGAGATGGAGGTTGGTCATTCGTTCCACACTTCGTTCAACTTGCGCCGAAGTTAGTGAATGCCGCCGGGGCCCTTGGGGCAGGCTTCTGCCGAATATCAGAGGACCAGATACTCCATGTCGACAACTTTACGTCGGCGTGTTGAGGTCTATGGCTCTGTATGGTGCCCCTGTGTGGGCGGATTCTCTTACCGATCGCAGTAAGATTGCGATTGCGGAAGGCTCAGCAAATCATAGCGATAAGAGTGATTCAGGGTTATCGTACGGTGTCCTGGATGGCGGCAACGCTCTTGGCAAGCGATCCGCCTTGGGAGCTACAGGCGGAAGTGCTTGCCAGAGTACATGCGTTTCGAGTAAGCGAGCGGTCCCGAGGCGTGACGGTGGAAGCGATTCACCCCCACCTGGAGCGCTGGATCAAAAGAGGTTTCGGTGTCCTGACGTTCAGGTTCACGGTTGTTTCGGCAAATATCTGCATCAAATTGCACGTCGGGACGGTGGTCCGTGAAGGTGCCTTTCACCGAGACACCGCAGTAGTATGCGCGAGCGATCCTGCGGCGTCTCTTATAAGTGAAGTGGGTCCGATGGGTTTTAGTGGGTAGAGCCCAAATGATTTACTAGAACTACTAATTATTTGCAAGTTGAAATTATTTTTTTAATTGCACTTGAGATATCGCTTTCAGCTGCAGTTGTGTAAATTTGTAAGTCATCGGCGTAAAGATGGTAAGATGACGATATATGTGGAGATAGTATGTTTAGATATATATTAAGATAGTTGAGATGTTGAGTGAAAGTGTTAATGAAAATGGAAAAGAGTAAGGGAGAGAGCACACAATCTTGCGGGGCGCCAGCGTTAATGTGATAGTGACGAGTGCTTTTCGTCAAGCTGGATATTCTGTCTACGTCCGTAAAGGTATGAAGAAAACAAAACAGCCAGTTTTAAAGGCGTTAGAAAAATCTAACAGAACAAATATGTTATGATGGTTGTCAACTCATACAGAGAGATATTAAGAGATGTAACTTTGCTATGCCCAGGACGGAACCCAGATTGGACGGAAGACAGGATTTTATTACTGTGCAGGATTAGATAAATTTGTTCGTATATTATTCGCTCAAGAACCGTAGATAGAAAAGGCAGTATATAAATAGGACGATAATTAGAGAAAGATGTTGGGTTGGACGTTTTCGGGACAAGAATCACAAGTGCATGACGCCAAACATCAAGGAATTTGTTGTTTGGGAAAGGGAGTAGTTAAAAATATGGCAGAGGATAGGGAAAATTAACGAATTAGAATTAGAGTTACAATAATCATGCGTTGCATAATGCAAAACCAATAGCTTCTGATTTCATTGCCAACATGTGCTTGCGTACATCCGCGTTGAAATAAGTGAGAATTGTCCCCATAATCGGTGAGACAGAGGGTTACCTACTTAGTTTTAAAACACTCTTGTCAACACTCACCAACGACACTCTTACGTCTCTATTCTCCATCGAATTTTCTGCATATTGTTGAGTAGTAGAACTCCAGACAACAGAGCGAGGAGGAAAAGAAGAATATTAAAGAGTAAAACAACACGAGACGACATTCAATGTAGAGGCGAGGTGATCGCTGCAAACTTAAGTAAAAAAAATATAGTAAGAAGTAGTAGTTAAAGGGGATTTTATTATTATTAATACAACCAGTCGATCGTTTTAAATATATATATATATATATATATATATATATATATATATATATATATATATATATATATATATATATATATATATATATATATATATCTAGAAAAAAAATACTGAGACAAATCAGTAACCGAGCTCAAGTGCTTAAAGATAAATTTTTTAAACATATAAGTATATCTGTGAGAAGAAACACGACTAGAATATAATATGGTTACAAAGAATTGAAAACAATGAATAGTGAACATTTGTTTTCGGTAGGCGCAATTCTGGGTTTGACTTGACAAAAACGCGCCAGTACCCATTTTACATGCCAGACTCAACCTCTGACGCTTCTACGAAATAAAACAAAAGAATATTGACTGTTTGAGCGTTTCTAAATATAAATATAACTTAAGAAATACTTTAAGCAAATTATTAAGGAACGAATTAATCTATAGAAATTTTAGCGCGTAATGAATTGATAAAGAATTTGTTAAAAATTTATAACTTTTAAATACGAGTATTATGTATTAATAAAGCAGTAAAAGTATCATATGTCCTCGTATTAAATAGAATAAAAACCGCAAAAAGCCATTGAATTTATTCCTTTTCTTTCCTTCAAATAATGATGCAAATATGAAAAATAATGTATTTTTTGCGTTTTGTGTCATAATTTAAAGTTAATATGGATATAATATGGATAGTAAACTAGTCTACTTTAGGTAGGTCTACTGTACTACTATCTCATTCGTCTTAGTGCCATTACATTGCACGTATAACTTTGCCAAGCGCTTACTTCGCTTACAATTCATTTCATTCGATTCGCAAAGCCAGCCCACGTACGGGTATAATCAAAGAGATCCGCTTGCAAATACGTGATCGCATTTCATAAAATACAGATTTTATTTACTGTCATTCTTACGAAATATAAGTTGATATTTGATATTTTCAATGTTTGTTTGCAGGAATTAAGTGAAATTATACATTTTGTTTTATATTGAGCCGGTTTTTAGAATTTTCAAAAATTGACTAAAATAGATTAATTATTGTATAATTTAAAGAAGAGAATATTAAAGGGTTAAACGTTACAAATAGATATTTATACAGTTTATATAGTCGACAATTCTGGTATAGGTACTGTCTTAGATAATAGCCGTAAACCTTTTAAAACTGCAAAAACAAAGAACGAAGTGATTTATCATTGTTGTTCCTTTTTCTAAATCCCAAAATTATAAAAATGGCTGAAGACCAAAAAATTTGTATTTTTATAAAAAACGTTTACAAAACCCAAAAATCTAATAGAGGTAGTAATTTTGAATGTCAATTAGTTATTTATAGTAGAAACTATGCAAGTATTTTTATGGGCCATTAGAAAGTTCTTCAAAAGGACGATAGATTGAATAACATAAAAATCTGCTCGTAAGGGTCTGAAGCTTTTCTGTTGTCACAACGGTCGGCGTTTTTTGTTAGACCCTTAAACCCCACTCAGTTAGGAAAAAACAACTAAAGTGATGTACGTGACAGTCTAAAATTTTGATTAAGTTAATGGAGATATGAGAGATAGTGTAATATTATTTTAGATTGATTTGATTTACTTTTTTTAATTTTGCATTTTATTACATTTCTCTTTACTTGCGATAATAGTTAACAATACTTAAAAAAAAAATAAAAAATAATGATATCTTCAACTTAATATAATCTGTTATAAATATAAATACAAAATTGCATTATGATATTATTAAGAAAAGGTTTTAAAAATTGTAATGTCAAATTTCGAATTATCGACTTAGCACGTTACTGCAAAAACGACGACGATTTTTTTTTAATAATATGACAAGTGTAAGATAAGTTAGGTCAGGTACCTACTTTACTAAATATGCGTTATTATGATATAAGGTATTTCAACAAAAACTATAAATGGGCGACAGCGCAGTGGCTATCTGTTCCAATTTAGTAGCGGCGACCCGAGTTCAAATCTGCCTTCGCGCGTATTGATTTTTGTTTATTTTTATTTTAGTATTTTTATTTAAAAGCATATGTGTAACGTGTGGGTAGGGTTCCCTTGAACAAAGGTGAACGATAGGACAGACGGATCGTGTTTTTAAAGAGAAATGGACGTTAAAAATGACCGCTCATAGCTCAAGTAATCTAGCTCAAGTATATTTTATTCTCATTTGATGAAATTCAAGATATTTGAATAAATGAGCATTAGTTATAGTTCTAGTGGTGTTTAAACTGCCATAGGGGTAAGTTTTACATATTATATATCATGTAACAATTTAGAAGCTAAATAAATAATATGGTAAACGTGAAATAATTAACGTTTGTATTGTTGTAGCCTATCGAAACGCCCTTTATGCTCAGTGATCCACTAGTCACCCAGTCCGTGGGAAATTAAGCCCTGGTATAGTCGTGGCATGGTTTCGGCAGAGTTCCGTTCACAAGCTGTAATAAAAACTCTCCTGGCGCTCTATTATTATTAAGATCTAGCGTAGTGATATAGCATTAATTTAGAATTTAGTTTAGTTGTTAGTTTTTTATATCTTTGGGCTTCACATTATTAATTACATTTATACTTAGTTTGATTTTATTGTTTTATTATATAAGAACCCGTAACAAAATGGCGCCCAACGTTAAAATATAAGGGTTGTAATATATATTTAACAGATTTTAAAAGAATTAATTAAATTTTGCTTTTGTCTTAGAGTTAGTCTTTGTGTTTTTTATCTTTGCCTACCTACATGTATACATGTATCACAAGAATATTTTTATATAAAACTTATTTGCTGGTATTAAATTTTTTTTTGTTCTTGTAAAACTAAGATAGGTATATATTATTTTGTATAAGTACTTATAATAACTACTAGTGATTTTGTTTATGCAGTGAGCTAATTATGAATGTTATTTGTGTTTCTAAGTTATATAATTGTTAATTTGTTATATTATTATTTAGACAAATAATTGTGGTTGCATTTATATAGATTAGTGTTTTTTTTTCTAATTACTTTTTGGTTATAAGTAGTTATAATTAGTTATAAGTCGTTGTTAGTTATAATTTAAGTTCATTGAGAATACAGAAGATTGTCCTTTTCTTTTCTCGTAACTTGAGAATTTTCAGAATTTGATATCTGGATATATTTTTTTTTGTCAAAAATATAGGAGTAAGATAGTATAAATAGGTTTACGAAGTATAATAATACATATATTATATGTAGATGTTATTGATAGTAAGTGGTTACATGAAAGTGAGTGTACAGGGTTTATCGCATGGCTACATTTATGGTGTACATTGTTTTGATTTGAGACATTTATTTTTTTTACATATTAGGAGTCTAACTGAGCGAAATTTTTGACTTCGTATTTCTTATTATTTTTATTATACTTTTTCTTGTTGAAATGGATCCGCATTATTTATTAAAAGATGAGGTGGAATTTGAACTCGCCAGTCGAGGATATACGAAAACAGGGGGCTTAGTTTCGGCTTTAAAAAAAATTTAAAAAGGATGTTGGAAGCTGAAAACTTATTACAGGTATCATATGAAATTAAACCACCAAATTGTTGCATTGTTGCACCCAGTGAGCAGTTGAATATTTGCTCTGATAAAATTAACAATATATTATGCTATATTTCCGAGCTGCAGGAGAAACCCGATAAACAACTATTTAAGAGATTGGTTTCACGCTTAATTCATTTAATTAATCGACTAAAGCTTATAACACCTATAGAAGAAATAGATAGGGAAAAGAAACATGTTCTGCTTGATAAGGCGGTTATATTATTGAAGGATTTGGAGGAAAAGGACGAAATAGAAGATGATGATTATATAACCCTGGATATGAAAGAGGCACTACAGAATTCATTGGGTGAAGACGGTAAGAAAATTCTTAAAGAACTTGACAGTCGTAGATCTGAAGTCCTTCCATCTACCTCTAAAGCTGAGGCGAATGCAGTAGCAGGGACGAAAAAGGTAAGTTTTGCTCAAAATGACTTAGACATTCCGCCTTTTGATAGTCCCAATAATATTCATACATTTTTAAATTCCACTTCAATAAATGGGAATATCTCGCGCAAGCTGAAACTGGTACCGATAAGCCAGTGGGCTGTTCAGTTTTCAGGAGATAATAAATTCAGTGTGAATGCATTCTTAGAACGAGTAGTTGAACTCAAAGATGCTAGAAATGCTACAGATGATGATTTATGGAGGCACTCTATTGACTTCTTTCGGGGAGATGCTCTAATTTGGTTTCGTGCCAATCGCCAAAATGTGCATAATTGGGAAGAACTTGTTTCGCTATTGAAGCGTACTTTTCAGTCACCCTATTATCAAGAAGAGTTACTATCTGAGGCAAAATCTAGGACACAAGGTAAAAGTGAACCTGTGCTTATCTTCATTTCTGTAATGCAAAATTTATTTAACAGATTACCTCACAAAATTCCCGAAATTGACCAAATTATAATAATTATAAAGAATCTTCAGCCATATTATCAAAAAGCTGTATGCAGAGATGAGTTTACAGCAATTACGGATCTGATTAATGTCTTAAGAATTATTGAGAGAACAAAAATTAATTGTGATAGATTTCAAGAACCGAGAGCAATGGTCAGCTCTTTGGAGCCAGATTTGGCATACCAAGCTCATTCTCTTACAAAGACAAAAGAAGTAATAAAGATTAAAGATTCAGAAAATAAGCGTAATATTAAAATGAGATGTTGGAATTGTCGCGAGACTGGTCACTTATTTAGATCTTGTTCCATGCCTAAGCAGCGATTATTTTGTTACAAGTGTGGTCGCTTTGGAGTAGCTTCTTCTAGGTGTATTTGCAAGGGAAACGCTACTGGGGAAAGTTAAGAACCTGCTTGAAGCTTTCCCCTCAACGAAAAAATAAAGATTGGCAGGATTGGCTCGTATTTGTAAAAAAATTTATGTCCCAGGGGAATATATCGCAATTGATATTTAAAAAAAATTACGATAATAGATCTTATATTTCGGTTAAAATTTTAGACATGAAATGTGATGGATTATTGGATTCTGGAGCCTCTAATACAGTAGTAAATGCAGAGTTTGCTGACACATTAAAACGGTTAGGGGTGAATAGCCAAACAATCAAAAGAGTTTTTATGTCGACTGCTGATGGTACCAGCCATTCTATACGAAATATATTTCATGTGCCGGTGCAGTTTAACAATCAATTTCATATCATGTCAATGTTGCTTATGCCAAATCTCAATCAACCTTTGATTCTGGGTAAAGATTTTTTTGATTTATTTAAAATTTCTTTCAAGTTTGAACCAGAAACCTTAGCTACTAAATCCGAAATTTATACCATTTCTGAGCAACAATCAGCTCTTATAAGCAAAGAAAATTTGAATGAGGATCAACAACAGAGACTCACGGGCATCATAAATGAAATAAGGTGTAATATAGGTAGTGGACTGGGCAGAACAAAAATCATAAAACATTCAATTGATACAGGGTACAGCAAGCCTATTTATCAAAAACAATATAATTTTTCACCAGTTATCAGAAAAGAAATAGAACGTGAACTTGATGATATGTTAGATCAAGATGTAGTTGAACCTTCACATAGTCCCTGGTGTTCTCCAATTGTGTTAGTAAAAAAGCCAGATGGCACAAACAGACTATGTTTGGATAGTAGACAACTGAATAAGGTTACTAAAAGAGATACATACCCATTACCAAGAGTAACTTCGATTTTGGATAATTTACGAAATGCAAAATTTCTTAGCACTATTGATTTAAAGTCAGCCTTTTGGCAAATCGAACTAGAAGAATCTAGCAAAGAAAAAACAGCATTTGCGGTACCAGGAAGAGGGTTATACCACTTTAAGGTGATGCCATTTGGTTTGATTAATGCTTCACAATCTCAACAGAGATTAATGGATATGTTATTTTATGAATTAGATGGGAAAGTTTGGGCATATTTAGATGATATTGTAATCTCTTCGGAAAATTTTGATGAGCATTTAAATACCTTGAGGCGTGTTATGAATATTTTAAAGGAAGCTGGTTTGACGGTTAATGTAGAAAAGTGCAAATTTGCTCGGTCTAGTTTACGTTTTTTGGGTTATATTATTGATGAAGATGGCTTACGTACAGACCCTAACAAGGTTTCCGCCATATTAAATTTTCCGAGACCAAAAACTTTTACAGAATTAAAAAGATTTATAGGAATTGCCAGTTGGTATAGAAGATTTGTTAAGAATTTCTCTGTTATTGCGGCTCCTCTACATAATCTAACAAAAGGAACGAAAAGAAAGAGATTAAATTGGAATAAAGAAGCTGAGGAATCGTTTTTAAAGCTCAAAACTTTGCTTACCTCTACTCCAGTAATTTCTTGCCCAGATTTTACGAAGCCTTTTATAATACAGTGTGATGCCTCAAATAAGGGTATTGGTGCTGTATTATGCCAAAATATAGATAACGTAGAGCGTCCCATAGCGTATTTAAGCCGAAAACTAAATGATAGGGAACAACGATATTCTACATCTGAAAGGGAGTTACTAAGTATAGTTTATGCTATTGAGAAATTCAGGCCATATATCGAAGGAATTAATTTTACTGTAGTCACGGACCATAGTGCGCTTAAAATGTTACATAAAATGAAAGATCCACATGGTAGACTGGCTAGATGGGCTATGAAATTACAACAGTTTAGCTTTGATATAATTCATAAGCCGGGTAAATCAAATACAGTTCCAGATGCGTTGTCGAGATCAACTGATACTATAACAGTTAACGGAAATATTTGTGCTATAGAAATCACAGATAGACATAAAGACGAATGGTATAAAAGGAAAGTTACCGACTTATTAGATAAAAATAAAATTGATTCCGATTGGCAAGTAAAAAATGGCCTACTTTATAAGAAAATATGTTTAAAGCAATTTCCAGATCCAAGTTGTGATTGGAAATTATATGTTCCAGCATTATTACGAGCTAAAGTACTAAAACTTTGTCACGATGACAAGATGGCAGGTCATTTGGGTATGCGAAAAACATTATTAAGACTTAAACAAAACTATTACTGGCCTAATATGTTATCTGATGTGAAGAATTATGTGGGTAAATGTGAAATTTGTGCAACAATGAAAGTGTCTCAAGAGTTGCCTATAGGACACATGGGAAAGCACAGAATTGTGACAAGGCCATGGCAAACGATTTCGTTAGATCTTATGGGACCGTTTCCTAAAAGCAAATTTGGAAATACAATGCTATTAGTCATAATGTGTCTGTTTAGTAAATTCGTATTATTATTCCCATTAAGGTCTGGTAAAGCTGAAAAAATATGTGAAATCTTAGAGAACCAGTTTCTACTTTACGGAACCCCTGAAACTTTAATTTGTGATAACGGTAAGCAATTTGTTTCGCAATACTTTAAGGAATTATTACACCAATATCACGTACAGACTTGTTTCACGCCAAATTATCATCCTCAAAGCAATCCTACAGAAAGAGTCAATAGAGTGATAGGCACTATGATATCGTCATACATCGATTCAAAATGTCATAATAATTGGGATCGTGACATTCAAAAATTTGCACATGCCATCAGGACAGCTGTTCATGAAACAACTGAATACACGCCTTCGTTTTTATTCTTTGGAAGGGAAACCTCTATTCCTATAGGAATTGATTCAAATTGTTCTACTTTATCTCCTTGTCATTGTCAGCAAATAGATATTGACACAGAAAACTTTTTAATGAACTTACGTAAGCGACACAGTATATATAAAAAAGTAAAAGATAATCTTGAGCTGTCACACCAAAAAAGTGTCAGATATTATAACAAAGATCGTAGAAAGGCATATTTCCGAGTTGGAGACGTTGTATGGAAGAAAACTAAATTCCTATCAAAAGCAAGCCATAAATTTATGGCTAAGCTTGCACCAAAATTTGAAAAGGCGATTATAACCAAAAAACTATCAGAGAACACTTATCTTTTAAGTAATGTGCAAGGGAAATCTCAGGGTGTATGGCACGCTAAAGATTTAAAACCTTCATGGCGGGGTTCTAACGAATAGTATAAAAAAAAAAAATAAATTTTTTTTTTTTTTGGTTTGGATGAGGGAATATTATGATATAAGGTATTTCAACAAAAACTATAAATGGGCGACAGCGCAGTGGCTATCTGTTCCAATTTAGTAGCGGCGACCCGAGTTCAAATCTGCCTTCGCGCGTATTGATTTTTGTTTATTTTTATTTTAGTATTTTTATTTAAAAGCATATGTGTAACGTGTGGGTAGGGTTCCCTTGAACAAAGGTGAACGATAGGACAGACGGATCGTGTTTTTAAAGAGAAATGGACGTTAAAAATGACCGCTCATAGCTCAAGTAATCTAGCTCAAGTATATTTTATTCTCATTTGATGAAATTCAAGATATTTGAATAAATGAGCATTAGTTATAGTTCTAGTGGTGTTTAAACTGCCATAGGGGTAAGTTTTACATATTATATATCATGTAACAATTTAGAAGCTAAATAAATAGTATGGTAAACGTGAAATAATTAACGTTTGTATTGTTGTAGCCTATCGAAACGCCCTTTATGCTCAGTGATCCACTAGTCACCCAGTCCGTGGGAAATTAAGCCCTGGTATAGTCGTGGCATGGTTTCGGCAGAGTTCCGTTCACAAGCTGTAATAAAAACTCTCCTGGCGCCCTATTATTATTAAGATCTAGCGTAGTGATATAGCATTAATTTAGAATTTAGTTTAGTTGTTAGTTTTTTATATCTTTGGGCTTCACATTATTAATTACATTTATACTTAGTTTGATTTTATTGTTTTATTATATAAGAACCCGTAACAGCGTATATCGATCCTATCTGATAAGTAAGGTATTTTTTTATAAAATACTTATATTTATATAAACTCCACTCTGAGGTAAAATTTCAACATTATGAATTATTTCAGTAAACATAATGGATTAGTTGAAATTCTTTTGATACAACTTCCAATATTGTTGTATGCCATACATTCTCATCGACTTACGTCGAAATTCTTATAGGCCTATTTATATTGTTAATATCTCTGTAGGGAGTACCTAAAAACCTTTTTAACAATTTTAAAATATTAAAATTTTAATATATAAATTTTAATATATTAAAATTTTAAAATATTAAAATTTTAATATATTATAAACGACATTATCTATTGTCAACTGGTAATTATACGTAATTATCCTTGGTTAGCAAATATTTCGTAAATATATCCCTGAAGTACATCATATTTTGAGTGCTTAGTGTAATATAATAATTTTTAAATATAGAATTATGATTGCATATAATAATTTCGACATAGATTGATGAAATCGTGTAGTTTAGTGGTCAGAGCGCTTTTTGTATTTTTCAACTGGTAATTGATTTAATGAGGCGCGAGCTTTAATCTGGTTAATTTGTAATTTTTATATATATTTTCCAAATAAGTAAACATCGATACATAGAATATGCAACGTGAATGTAAATCTGACGTTAACTTTATTACTGACGATTAAATAATATTACAACCTCAACGCTGTTTTAGTACGCACTCATTAAAATAAAATTGTTGATTGCCATATCGTGACAAAAGAACATGCATAAACTGACAAGTACTTTTAAAATAATAGGCCTCTTCCAAGAGCTGTATATAATACCATCATCTGGTAAACATATTCAAAAGAAAAAAAATCTTATTTGTTATTGTATTATCTCTTGCTGTTCTATTTATACAAAAATAATATTTCATGAGCAAATCGTTAATTATTGTCAAATATACAAAATTGTATTATCTGTTGTGAAAGTTATGAATATTTATAACAATATTAACAAAACAACGGCACCGTAACAAAATTCTTGTGGTGTATTATTACTACAAAAGCAAACGCGAAAACGGCACGAAATACGAGCAGGTAGCGTGCGCAAATCTGGTCGAAGCCATACATTACAGTACATTGGGTACCTACTAACTTTTTGTGAATTCACGTCCGCCATCTGCAAAATCTACACTCACCGGAGGGAAACAAGCTTCATTTGTTTGAGAATTTACTTTTTACCACATGAAAGTTAACTGTACGAAAAATAAATATCACTATCTTCTAGCTATTATCTCTAGCGTTGTTATATAGCAGTCAAAGTAATCCGTCAACGCCATATCAAGCTTTGTGGTGCATTATACACGTATCTTTCAAATATTTCTACCAACCCTTTGATTTATAAATAATTTAAATAGCAATCATCGGTTTTGCTTAATTTTTTCAAATTTTACGTTAATCACTTATCAATTAATGTTAAACCATCACTCCTGAAGCCCTAGGCGTGACAACGCTACACGAAGACCCGGGAGGTAACTATACAAAGACCAATGATTATGGAGCTCCATGAATCTTTTTTGATAGTTGGGAAGCCATACATAAAATATTTTTTTGGGACCGTGAAAAGGATCTGAATAGGATGGTTGATGCCACATGGTGCTCGGTGAGGGCGGGGGACGGGCATCGTGGGAACGATTCAAAAGCACATATGGAGCGCAGCTTTATCTTACACCATACATATTACCCGATGCTTAATAATAATATTTAGTTGACACCGTCTATAACTTTATACGATCGCAATAACGACGAACACATTTAGATTATTTTAAAGTAAATGTTGGCTAACTATGTTTACAAGTTGCCATTTGATATGTTCGCCTTGGCTGTCTGCTTTTGTGAGCGTATAACGTAGACGATGTATAAGGAACATGACTTAACATAAAATATATTTTAATAGCAACAAATTTTAATATATTCAAGTTTGAAATTTATTGTCACTATATTATTTATTTCTATGGCATGCATTATATGCATAATTTCTTAGTTCTTAGAAATCGAAAAATACTACAAGTATCATCGACGCACGTGAGGCAATTAGGAAATTCTGCGAAAGTCACAAAATATTCTTGACAGGTTTTTTTTAAAGATGACTACTGATTTTCAACTGGAGACTGACGTAGTTTCAAATCACATAATATTTAAATTTCTAGAAGATCACCTGGCATAAGTCCAGGGGCCGTTAATATGTAATTGACAAAATGCTTATTTGCTAGTTTTTTTCAAATTATTTTTTTCAAATTATTTGTAGAAGGCACAATATATTTGGACATATTTAAAAAAACGTATTTGACAAAATTAAGTTCATTATTTAGTGGTGTAACATCATTTTGCTACAATAAACGTGAATTAAACAAAAGTCCATATTAACTAAGACTCTGATTTTAACGTAAAACTATCGATTTGTACTATGATATTAAAGATTGATGTGCACTAGTGAGACACGCTTAGACTCCGGTAGCTACCATATTTACACATGTGTGCGGTTCATAGTGCCGAACTAAAACTGACAATCCTTAAATAATTAACAAATGGGGAACGGAAGTGGAACGGAGTGTCTTAACACTAGGTTCCCAAGTTCCCTCTACCTACCCTGTCTTGTGCGGGATACAACGTGAAGCTGAGTAAGAGAGAGAGTGAGAGTATATAATTACGTATATATATGGTGTATCAAGTAATTAGTAACTGTTAAAGTATATTTACACCATAACGACCATGTTAACTACATTCACTAACTACGTATCTACAAATATATGATATAATAACGTAATTATGTTGGAGGTACTTATCCCGATTAAATTATATTTTGATTTAGATACTTTTTTAATATGACCACCACACATTTCGTAATATGTATATCATTTATGTTCAACTAAAAATAGAATACGGTCAAGGTGCATAGGTTAAGTATTAAATAAATTAATGAAATATATTTTTTTCCATATTTTTGATACTATGGAAATCAATATATGAAATTTTATTACTTTTCGTTGTTGTAAAAAGATAATTTGTAAAACGATGCGGAAGGTTCAGAGCGCTGGCGGGATGCCCAGGCGCAGATATGTGGTGGCATTGGGCCAGCCAGGGTCAGGAGCGGCCGATGCACCCTCTCGTCACACTTCATCACACGCCAGTTATAAATAACAACTAAACGACTCAAACAATAAACGAACTCATCTTCATTGCCGATCATCGTTCGTATCGGCATGTCAGCATCACATGCAACCTGACGATATTACTCCTTGACATTTATAAAAATAATACTTATTTAATGACCATTATACAGTGAACCGGATTTCAAATCTACTAAATAAGGCACCAAAGATATTTTATGTGTTGTTAATTTTTACAATGTTTTGTGGTTTTATTTATTCAATTTCTGGTTATATATATATATATATATATATATATATATATATATATATATATATATATATATATATATATATATATATATATATATATATATATATATATATATATATATATATATATATATATATATATATATATATATATATATATTTCTGTTTATATATATTTCTGGTTTATATATTTTTGAATCTTCATATATATTGTACTTCTTTTTAGAATGCCGTAATAAAGAAATGATTTCAACATTAAAATAAAATATCTCTTAGCTATCTGAGTATTCAGATAAGATAATGCACTTATCTAAACCCAAGGAACGAACTTTAGAGACATTCTGAAGGATGATAAACTTTCTTGACACTCCACGTAGAGAATGATTGCTTTGTAAACGTAGATAGCAATATTGATTCAGTGGCTAGCAATCGTACTTTCATATAAAGGACTGAGCACTTGAGCTCTCGCTAAAATTAGTGACCAATCCTATGTTCGTGAAAATGTTTGTTTAGGCAAACTCGTTAGCGTTCTGACGGGATGTGCTTTGAACCTTCAAGGTTGCTAATGTATTTTAAAAATTATTTTTGGACAAATAAAGTTATATCTAAAATATTTTTTACATTTTTAATTGTTATTCCACGCTTAGGAAATTATATTTGTGTTTTTTTGGAAAACTTAAGTTACGTTAAATAATAACAATAACTTGAACATATCAAGTTATTGTTATTATTTAACGTAAATTAGTTAGAAAGTATTGCCAAAGGGTCAAACAAAATATTAAATGAATAATAAAAAAATAATAATTACCTGAATTGTAGACCGCAAAATATACAATAATTAAAAAAATACGAACTATGCAGACAAACAGTAAGAATTATTAAATACATAAGTGGAACAAAACATTGTTTTTTATAGTACATGTTCGTTATGATAAATGTTGGTGCAAAAGTTTTGGAATAGTGCAAAAGTTTCTTTATAAAATACAATTTATTTATATGAGATCAAATATTTTCTCTACAATCTTTAAATCTAATCCATAAATAAGATATTCATAAGTAAAATATATGCAAAAAAACCAATTAGAAATATAATAAAAACCAAAAAACAATATTATGAATAAAGCATGCTCACTTAATTAATGATTCGTTGTCTAGACTTGTTCATATGTGTTTGTCATCCCGTGAGCCAAAATAAAATAATTACACATAGAAGGAATTAAGGAAAATTTGCAATAATAAATGCATCACATTAAATTACAGCGTACTTTACATTTGTTTACTTCTTTTACTATTATTAAAAACCATTTCTTGACCTATAAATTATAAACTGCTGTCAAAAACAAATTACATAGGTAGATAATTATCCAAATCATATAGATGTCTGCAATAAAGACATAATAGGAAAAGGTAAAAACAGAAATCAAATAGGAACTACTACTAAAGTTTAATTATCTTTGTCAGGTTATTAGTAAAAATATGTTTAATATCGTTCTTTATATATGTATAGAAACTGTCACATTGAAATTGTTATGCAAATTTATTAAAATATTTGTGTAAAACAATAATTTAGTAGAACTTTGAAACAATAAAATTGTTCATTTTTGTTTGTGTTTGTAGCAGTCAATATTTGTAAAATATCTTCTTTTATAGATTTAAAAATCTAGAGTGTCTTAAAAAATCTACAATGTCTTAA
Source organism: Eueides isabella (assembly GCA_019049475.1). Taxonomy (NCBI): domain Eukaryota; kingdom Metazoa; phylum Arthropoda; class Insecta; order Lepidoptera; family Nymphalidae; genus Eueides; species Eueides isabella. Next base: position 7,904,790 of record CM032389.1, on the reverse strand, counting down.
ATGTTCAGAAAGTGGAAACGAGCAAATATATGTCACGTAAGTGCTAAAACACCAATTGTTATGTACTCAACTTATTAAGTAAAGTAAGGATAATATTATATATCGTTCTTGTGACAAGTGAGTGCATCGTAATTCTTATGAAAAATAAAACCTAAATCTGAGCAAAACTGAAGTACAATGCTTAATAAAGGTTTTCTTTTTGTTTAGTAACAATTACTAAATTCAAAAGTTAATAATTATAAAGTACACGCTATTATAATATTAATTATAAAAGATTAAGTTAACCTTGAGGTGTAATGAGATGTACAGGTATATTTCGTCCTTGATTACCATTTAATTTATCATGTCGCTCCTGAGGAAGCAGTGCTAGTGTTGTCATGTGCGTTTATTTACGACGCACGACATCGCTGGCGGTGTTCCAGAAGCCCACTAAAATAGCACCTTTGTCCGTGTCATTGTACCTACTAAGTACAAACAGAGTCCTACACATCGTACTTGAACAGTAAGCAAATAGTAAAGATATATAGATATCTAATTAAATAATACTTTTTATGGCAACATCGCTAAAAATATTTCTATATCATGTTTTGTTTTGATTGTTTGTGTGTAATTATTTCCTTTAATAATTTAGATACATACTTTTCCTGTCAATAGCATTAATATGGTAACAATATAAATAAACATTCAGTTGCTATGTTATTGATGTGGCATCGCATCTATCAATAAGAAAATGATATGTAGTTTTTTGACGTAACGTTTTTGATATAAAATTTTGTACAAGGCATTAATAATAATAATATTTATAGTTTATTTCTACTGTAATGTTTTAATGTTGGCCCCTTAGATACTTGTAAGTTATTGAAAACTTAAACACTTTCTGAGAGAAATAATAAAAATGTTAATTATTCGCGTACAAATTTAATTAAAACATTATGTTATATTATATGAAATATAAATACAATTTTTTATAACCACACCCACTAATAAAATTCAATCACGTAGTATTTCGAATTCTTAATTGACGAGTCCAAAAATACGTCGACTCCAGGACCATCATCCGTGTCGAATATATATTTTTTAATCATTCGTTCATTCTATAGAACATTGTAAGGACACGGAACAAACGTGCTTCTTTATCTAAGCTGTCGCTTCTTCTAAAGTAGAAAAAGATGGTCGACCAACAAAAAGTGGGATGATTCGTTCGGCCAACCCTTTTATTTTGTTTCGCTCCACTCTTTTTACTTTTATTCTAAAAATATCGCGTTCACGGGCCCATTTCGAAAGGAAACGTGATTCTGTCCAAGGTCAACAAAATTAGTATTCGTATGGTGTGTTCTTGGTTTGACCGGACGCAAAAACTCGTTAATATGCTGCTTGTACATTTTTTTAACAATGATTAGAATTGCCCGCGGCAGATTTCTGTCTCTTTTTACCGTCTTATACTCTATGTAATTAACTAATAGTCAGAACAGTTAAAAATTCACCCAGCAATCGAGTCAAAATACCTTTTATGATAAATGTTACGTGCCTATTCGAAAGAGTAAGATATGAGTGATGTAAATATTTTATTTTTTTAGCTTATCCCGAGGTAATGTGTACCGATTGTTGAGACAGTAAAACATTTCATTATTTTCTTTCAAATTTATTTAGTTTTGTAAATAATGCTAAACTATTACTTATGATGTACTCCGTAGAGCGGTTTGCGATATGACCGTCTATAACTTTTAATTTGTTGCATTCATTCGCATTTAAATATTTTATATCTGCGTAAACAGCTCTAAATATAAATGAATTAACTGGCTTGGATGAGAACTTCTTTATATCCTAATAGAAATTAAATTACTTTTTTGCATTTATTTTAGATAATTAATTTGAACAAGAAATATTTATTTTAGAACGTAACTATAATTAACAGATACATGATTATTATCTCGTGTACTTTTTTGTCAATGTTAGTGAAAATATTTAAATACTATTTAATAATGTCTAAATACTATTTACGACGCACGCAAAGAAAACATATTTTAAGACAGTTTCTTGTATCTTTTGTATAACTATAAACTATCTCAAGAATTATTATAATTAATATTTACCTATCTTTCTTATTTTTACTCCCCATAATATACTTTACTATGTAAATATATTGGGAAAAAGAGAAATATGATTTTTGTATTGTGTTATAAAAGTAACTTTAATTTAAAATACAAGTATCACAGGAAGTCTACCAATCCATTTAAAATGAATATACCATGTGTAACTGACTGTTTTTCTCTATAGAAGGTCAGTTCTCCTCGTAAGGTACACATAAACACGTCAATTCTAAACTATTAACTGGCGATTAAAATTGTCATTCTGGATCACATTCATAGTTTTTTTTGCACATAGGGAATTTGAGAACCTCATGCTAAGACAATTCTTTCCCCACTTTCTGTTGAATTTGAGGTATTGCGTGTATAGCGGCGTAACTCAACGTCACGCTTTGCCTCGTTACCATGGCGAAAACCAATTCTCTAGATGATATATGGCGTTAAGCAAATATTAAATATAATAATGTCTTTGAATTTCGCGATTGTTATACATTTTAAATGAAACACTTTTAACCGGATTAATCATGTATATTGATTGTTAAACATGTTTTTTTTTAAACCCGACGTTTCAAACACTTCATAATAGTTCACGGGTAGACTCAATTATTAATCCGGTTAAAATTGTTTCATTTAAAATATTAAATGTTTCATTTGAAAATATTACATAGATATCTCATTTTAAAATATTAAATATTTCATTTGAAAATATTTAATACATGTCGCGTTTACAGTCACGCACTTGGGCACCAGCGCCACGACAGGCGTTTATGATTTATAGGTATATTCTTTTATCACCTTTCCATCCTTTATTGTGTACATATAAATATTATATGCATACACAAACTTGTGTATTTACAAGTACTTTTAATTGCATACTTTCGCCTTTTTTATCTAATTTCAATTATTTTGCATTGGATGTTATCAAAATCAAGGTCATTTTGCTCCGTTCCAATGTATTACTTTAGGAGAATATTAAAAAGCTGATCTGGTAACTGGTTTTAAGGTAATGATCTTCATAAATTAACTTTATTTCCGGTTCTAATTAACTATTTAAAATATTTTTATTACTATTGATTATATATTAATTGAATTGCTTACGTATCGACATTTTTTTTTTTAAATAGCAGAAGATTAAAGATGTGTTCTTCTCTGTTAGGTCATACCCATGCGACCTATATATATTAAATAAAATGTATAATTATCACTAAAACAGTAAATACACAATTGTTAATAAATACAGAATGTATATTTTATTTGTATTGTTGAATACTGACAACTGAACACTGTATACAAGATATAGTTAAATATAAATATTTACATTTAAGTACAAATACACCTACAACACAAAATATAGAATAACACAAAATATTATATTAATAAAAAAAATAAAATGAACTATTTAAAAATAAGTAACGTATATTAATTTAATGACTCATAAAATATCAGGGAGAAAATAAATAGAATACTTGGTAAAAATTTATTTATCTATACTATGGTTCCATATCCACTAACTTTGATCTACGGCTTAACCCGCATGATAAAATACAAATAAGGAAAAGTTACGTATCTATATATCACATTCTAAATAATTATTGTTGTCCGTCTATCTATTTCGACATTAGGTGGTCTTATCAATGTAAAGTTAATGTCAAATATTCACTTCTTAGTTCTACGGTTCGTTGAAACTCGAAACATTTTGCATGAAATTCGCCTTGTATTTAAAACCTATGAGGCCCTATAGATCTAAAGAAAATAGCGTGACATTACAATATAAATATAAGATAACTACGGTAACAGTCCTCTTGGAAATAGTCTAAGCGTCATGATCATTAAGCCATAGGTTCTCATCAAGCTACGTCGAAATACTTATACGCTTGTTACAACTTATTTATGTCTGTAGGTAATTTCTTAGAATTATCATTTAGCAAGAGACAATGCTATTTATTAAAAACAATTACTATTTTTTTTTTCAGCTTCACGCTTATCCCGCACTAGGCAGGGTAGGCAGAGGGAACGAAAGTGAAACCTAGTGTTATGACACTCCGTTCCACTTCCGTTCCCCACTTTCCGCCGAATTTGAGGCATTGCGTGTTGAGTGGCGGAACTCAACGCCGCGCTTTGCCATATTACCAGAGCGAAGAAATGAAACATTAAATATTTAAATTGAAAATATTAAATATTTCATTTCCTCGTCTGGGGATCGAACCCAGAACCTGTCGGTTACAGTCACACTCTTGTGCCGCTGCGCCACGACAGGCCTCACAATACAACAATTACTATTTTTATAGTGTTAATCCACAGTCAGAGAAGGAAAATATGTATGTATATAGTATAGCTTAGTAATCAGAACGGTGGGGTGGATATTTCAAGAGTCGTAAACTCAAATCAAGCTGCGTTTATTTATTTATTTTTTTATGAAAAAGACAAGTATGGGTGTAAGACCTGATGGTGAGTGAAATACCAGGGGAGCTACAGGGGCGTTGCCGGCCTTTGAGGTGAAGGTAGACGTGCTTTTTGAAGGTACTCATGTCGTATCGACCTGGAAATACTGCCGCAGATGTGTTGAGAAAATTTTTCATACATTCTAAAAATAAATTTCTTTCCTTAATAGATTAACACTAAAATTATTAAAATTATGTTTTTATACTTAGTTGTTAAGAAGAAATGTAATTTTAAATAATCATATGGTATGGTCTACGAAAACCTTATAACAAGGTTGCTTAACGATATTTACTTATTCAGCATAAATTATATCATTACATATTTATAAGATCTTTATCATACTTAACAATAATATAAAATACTTTATATTTCTATATAAAGCCAATAAAAGAAGTTAAAATGACGTATTTTAATTGTCATAGCGACTTTAAATTAGGTAAAACACGGGTCCCTGCAATAGGATAGATGTTCCGACTCCAACTACACTTTGTTGTGGACGTGAGTCGTGATAGATAGCGCTTTACTAGACTAACTGTTAGTATACTTCTTTAAAAAATAGGTTTCATAACAACTATAAACATAGACGGACAGGGCCGAAACCTGTCCATGCGAGCAAAAATAGCTATAAAAAACTTCGACAGGCATTGACAACATATTTGAGAATAATCTTTATTGAGACACAGAAAAGATATTAAAAGTCAGTATTGATTATGACGTAGCGTACGTGGTAAGAATAATAATATAAAGAAATGTCAATCGCATTGAATTATATAGAAAAAGTGAGTAAATTTGATAAAAAATTGAAAAAATATTTTACTAAAGCTTAATAACAATAAAAATTAAACAAATTGAAGTCACTCATATATAAAAATGGTTAAGAGCAGCCTTTCTCCGCATTAGCCAAGCATCCGAAGCATTTTTAATGTCAGACAGCAATTCGCCACATAAGGCAAGTTCTCTCTTCTAGTCTCAAATAAAGCAGTATAAACAATTGCTCGGTATGCTACTAAAAACTAAGAAACATAATATTATTAACACGCTATAATTTCCTAATAATTTAAATCATACTGTATAAAACTATAAAACCTTAACAAAAATCCGTTAAGTTAAGAACACATTTATTTGATAAGATGAATGAAACAAACATTATACCTATTTGATATTATGTACCAGAAAGATGACTTACCGAAATAATTATGCACTATAAAACGTGTAGGTGTTGAATTGCGAGAAACTCGACTCTTAAAAAGCCTTGAGTTGGGCTTTTAAGTAAATCAACCAATATACTCAACCTAAAAAATAATAATTTTAAATATCATCTTTTATATAATATTATAAAAATATCTGGTCAAGTGCGAGTCAGACTTGTTGGTTCCGTACTTATTTCAGAAATGTTTGCCAACGGTAAGTACATAATAACATATGTAAAAGTGGGTGCACCAATTATGAATAAAATTAAGAAAAATTATAAAGTTGTAATTATTATTAATACCTTTATTTATACTGCAAATTCTCACTTCTTGTCAAATTTGTAAGCCTACAATTGTGAAATTAGTACGGCAGACATTCTATAAGTTTCGATTCGCGGCAAATAACACTGACAAACTTAACCATTTGGGCGTATCCATTAATTTTGTGTTAAATAAACTACAAATATAATTTAGGTAGTTTTATTCTATTACATTTTCATTTTTTGAATTTTTATTGTAAGTTGTCACTTTGTTTCACAAATTTCATAATTGGTCCAAATAGTAGGTCAAGTCAAAATTTTGCACAAATAATGTTTTTATCTATTGATCGGTTTGGCTTACAAGCTTCATTATTTAATGTTTCAAAGGATCGGTCTTTTAGATTTAGATATTTAATAGTAATTGCAGCTTGATACCTTTATGACGGACGACAGCAGACGACCAGACAGAGAATAAAGTGTCCTATAAAAGTTCCAACGTTGATTTTTGAGGTACATAAACCTAAAAATGTTTTATTTCATTTTTATTTTTAATGAGGCCCATCGTGACGGAGTGTCACAAGCATATGACGGTAAAGGCAGGTTGTGGGGTGAAATCTACTCTAGTAAATTATATATTTCATATTTTTAAATTAAATATTTAATGTTTAAATTCCTTCGCTCTGGTATCAAGGCATAGCGTGGCGTTGGGTTCCGCCAGTCAACACATAATTTCTCAAACTCGGCGGATAGTGGGGAACGGAATGGAGTGTTTTAACACTAGGTTTCCATTTTACCAAGTTTCCAAGTTCATGTTTATTAATAAAAATAGCGTAATCCAATATAATTGAGTTAAAATATTGACAACGTTATCGTCTGTTTTAAATGAATATACCTAGAATGTGAGAAGGACATATACAAAAGACTGTCACGTCGCTAATGAGAAGAGCTATCTCGTGTTTTTGTTATTGTCGTAGACTGATGTAGAATTTATAGAAGTTGGTATCCGAGTCATAACCTCAACGTTAGGGCTGGCGGAAAGACAGTAGGGGTCCGCGCAGCCGCTCAATGTTATCACGCATGCGTCCTGTAGTTTAGCTATCCAAGGAGTCATCAATTCTTCACGAAGTACGAACAAATCCGGTAGCCGGCCACAACATACAGCGCGTTCCGTAACGTTGTCATCTCATAGTGAAAAAAGTATGTGATAGTATTACAATTGAGATTCATTTATATATAATACAGTGCTTCAAATTGTAAATTAGGCAACATGTACAAGACGGTAAGACATGGTGAGAACAGTCTTCAGTATACTATACTTCCTCAAACAGAGGAAGTTCTTAGCAACAGTGGACTGAAAGGAAAAGGACGGGATTATAGCCCATCTATTCATATACGGCGTTCTCGACGAAAGTCTGCATTAAAGTACATAATATTAGTAGTAATAGGCATTGTAGTGGCTCTAGCATTCGCTTCAGTTCCTCTGTATGTTCTTAATGGAGCTTTATATGCTCGGAGAATGCAGCACGACCAACATGAGATAATGACTTCTGCCCCGCACACACCAGCTGGACGAGAAATTGTTAAATCTCGTAAAAAAGAGCTTTTAATCGCCATAGAAGCTGCATCAACATTAAAGCCACACACAGATTTAAATGTTGTACCTCTGTCCACCATGCCAGTTACAACGACCACAACTATTTCAACTACGACAGTGAGTGATAGAGCTACTACACCTCCATGGACAATGCCAGCTCTTAGATCATGGAAATTCTCATCATCGTCAACAACAATACAGCCGATTCCTACAGAAGATACCGAAAAAATTCCTTTTGTTGGAACGCCTTCCGGTAGCGTTCGTTATTAGATCATTACATATCTATGTCTATGAATCCTTGGGATAAGGATATAATTATAAGACCAACTGTAACGCCAATGCCAAAAACATTCCGCGACATTTTCAAGTACTATTCGCGTACGTTTAACCCGTTGGAAAAATCAGCAACTACTCATACAAAATTAACAGAAGACGTTTTAATTACAACTAAAGGATCTACAAATCAAACACCAATTACCACAGAACTGTCAAAAACGACTGAGAAATCGGAAGTAGGTCTAATGAAGGATTTAAAAGATACCCTATTGTCAGTTGACGATGATGATGAGTTTAAAGAGTCGTTAGAAGTGGACGAGGTATTCTCCCTGCCACCTATGAAGCCCGATAAGACAGCGCCAGGAAATGATTTTGACGAAGTAACAGTCTCGAAAGCAACTGATAGCGGCTGGTACGGTGCTAGGTGGCCTTTTGTGGATACGTCGTCGTACTTCCAATGGACGGTAAGCATGATTACGAGTTAGCTAACTTATGTAATGTTTATATTTACGTGAGGTAGATTGCGTGATCGATAAATTCGTAAGCCGCAACCAATCCTATGAACTGCGTTATACAAATTATGAAATATGTTACTACCAAATAGTTTAATATGCAATGAAATGTTACAAATGTGCGTTAATTATATAATTTCAGAATATTTATGAGATGTTGTAAAGTCGAAATAAGGAACTGGAAATTAAAGTCTTCTCTTTTACAAGCATATAGTTATCAGCGTAAGAAATAATTTCAAAATATTTAACGTATAACGCAAAATATCTTACTAGAATATTTTTTTTTTATTTAAAATACCAATGTTTATTCATTCATCTAGTTGCGGCTATCATGGCATTGAGCCAAATCAAACCGGGGCATTGAGTTTCGCACTCTACGCACGAAACTGAAAATAGTGTGCTGACACTATGTCCTTTCAATGTTTCAATTTAAATATCAGTCAGTGCTCAGGCGTATCCAATAAAAGAGAGCTTAGTGATATGCACATAGCTTTCATGATTTCTCATATCGAGTTAGATATGATACGAATAACTACTACATATACTTACTTGGTTTTCTTTCTACTGCCAATAAATTCATTACATTATTTAAAAACCGAATTTATTACAAACGTACCGTACGTCGTCATATAGCTTCAGTCTACGTCAAATGGCTTCAGTCTAATTTATTATATTCTCCACTATCTAAAATTTTAAATAATCTATAATTATGTTTACATTTCATTTCTTCGTACGTTGTAAACAAAAAAAAAAAAAAAAAAAAAAAAAAAAAAAAAAAAAAAAAAAAAAAAAAAAAAAAAAAAAAAAAAAAAAAAAAAAAAAAAAAAAAAAAAAAAAAAACTAAGCGAAGCACTCCGGTACCATAGCGTGCCTCCTTATCTTCGGCGACTTTTTAATGACTGCCTCCAAGACAGAGTAGTCATATGGACTGGGGGACAATGGCCAGATCGGTCGACGAAGTCGGTTTGCGGGGTTCCACAGGGGTCAGTTTTGGGCCCAAATTCAAATTCAAATTCAAATTCAAAATATTCTTTATTCAAATAGGCTTTAGCAAGCACTCTTGAATCGTCACAACATAAAATTACCACCGGCTCGGAATGCAGTTCTGCTGAGAAGAGCCGGCAAAAAAACTCAACAGTTGCTCTTTTCAATATCGAATAAAGTCACAATTTCATTGTTTAATACAATAGTGATTATCCTGCATGAAACTCAAATGACCTTAATTAATACATTTTTATCACTCAAATATTCTTCGACAGTGTAGTACGCTTTCTTAATTAACATTACTTTAACATTTACTTTAAACTTCTCTAGTGGCAAATTCAAAATACACTGCGGAATACTATTGTAGATACGTATATCACACTCATAAATGACTTATTTACTTTTTGGAGGCGATAACTAGGCGTCACAAGTTTGTCCTTGTTTCTCGTCCCAATCGAGTCTGTTAATGTTTTTGCTAAAACACTGACTATGTTGCCGGACAAACAAAATATTGTAAAATATGTATGAGAAGCAACCGTAAGAATACCTTTATCCTTAAAAACATCTCGCAGAGAATCTCGAGCTTTAAGATTATAAATAGATCTTACGGCCTCTTTTTTTGCAGTATAAATATTGAATTAATATCGGCAGCGCTGCCCCATAGTAGCATCCCATAAGAAAGAATACTATGAAAATAACTAAAATAAACTAGTCGGGCAGTATTAATGTCCGTAATTTGCCTTACTTCTTAACTGCGAACGCGGCTTTGCTGAGTTTATCTGCGAGTGTTTCAAGATGGGAATTCCACTGAAGTTTGGAATTAATTGTAATACCTAAAAACACCGTTGATTCTGTCACCTCGACAGTTTCACTTTTAATAGCAACACAAAAATTTTGTTTTCTAACGTTAGGTAACGAAAATTGTACATATTTAGTTTTTTTTGCATTTAACATAAGGTTATTTACGTCAAACCAATGAATAATATGCGACAAAGCAATATTCACTTCGTCAAAGTTAAGTTTACTTCTGTCAATCTTAAATAATAGAGAAGTATCATCAGCGAATAGTACAATGTCGCATAATTTTTTGTATAAAATGGTAAATCGTTTAAATATAACAAAAATAAAAGAGGACTGAGAATAGAACCTTGTGGAACGCCCATTCTTAGAGGAGATCCAGACGATTTACATTATTTATATTAACCTTCTGGATTTTTTGAGTTAAATACGAGGCAACAAGGTCAAGAGCTGCGTCCTGTATGCCGTTAGTGAGAAAGTTTTAATAGCAAAGTTTTCATGGTCTACACAATCAAAGGCTTTGGATAGATCGCAAAACACTCCAACTACATTTTGCGATCTCTCCCATGCGTCATAGATGTGCTTGAGAAGTGCAGCAACCCGCATTTGTTGACTTGCCTTTGGTGAAACCATATTGCTCACTATGTATATAATTGTTTCTAGGTATGAATAGTGAAATCTGGTGGATATTTTTTCAAATATTTTGCTTAATGATGGTTAAAATCGATATTGGTCTGTAGTTTCCAGGATCAGGTCTATCTCCATCATGAAAAGCGGTACTATTTTACTATATTTCATTAAGTCTGGAAAAGTACCGATACATGCTTAAAGACGAATTTATTTAAAATGATACATGCTTAAAGACGAATTTATGTTTTGATTTAACTACATGTTTTTTTAATATGGATACTGCGCGAGAGGGAGATGATGGCAGTGAAGAAGTTACTTTAACTGATGCTTCTGAGAAAAACTTCTCAAAAGCATTTGCCACTTCCGATTCCGATTCTAATATGACGTTATTAATATTTAACTTGATGGGTTCACTGACAGTTCTAGATCTCCCAGTTGTAATCGTAATAGCATCCCATGTAGCTTTGATTTTATTATGGGATTTCAAAATTTTATCTCTTATATACATAGACTTGGCCTGGATACAAACACGTTTAAATATTTTTGAGAAATTTCTAGACCTTGACAGGAACGCTGGATCATGATTCCATTGCCTCATATTATACAATTCGTACATCTTGTCCCTACTTCGGTAAATACCAGCGGTTGCCTAGTTACTGAATTTTAAATATGAATTTATATAAACCTTTTTCGTTTCAAAAATATTGTCAAACTCAGTTGACAGTATTTTTACTGTGTTTTAAAGTGTTGTTCCACACTTAGGACAGAAAATACTAAACTTAAATTTAAAGAGTGTATAAAAATTTTGAACGAAGCAGGATTTGAACCCGCGCCTCTGGAATACCGTTCCAGCGCTCTGACCAACTAAGCCATTCGTTCTCACCGAGCTCCGTCGAAATTCTTATACGCTTGTTACAACTTATTTATGTTGTTAGCATCTCTGTAGGAGATTTGTAAAAATCTCCTTACACGAACGAATGGCTTAGTTGGTCAGAGCGCTGGAACGGTATTCCAGAGGCGCGGGTTCAAATCCTGCTTCGTTCAAAATTTTTATACGCTTTTTAAATTTAAGTTTAGTATCAGTTGACAGTAATTTAAAAACATTTCCATACAAAAGATTTGGTTGTACTTCGGACATATTTATATTCGAGATAGTTAACATTATAGACATAACGATTATTTTATTATTAGTAATCGGTCTAATTGTTATTGCCTTACGTTTATTTAATTCTTTACCAGTTACTGAAATTTTTGACCATAATGATCTGAGCTTAGGTTATTAATGATTTTTTTTTCAAAAATCTCGTAGTGACAGTAAATATTATCTAGGCAAGTTGCTGAGATATTTGTTATGCGAGTTGGTTCAGAGAAAATATTTGTAAAATTATAAGATTTTAATAAATTAAGGAGCCGGAGACTCTGTGGAGATGCTTGAAGTATATTTACATTAAAATCTCCGCATACAATTATTGATTTACTTTTACAACTCAAATTATTAAGGACTTCCTCCATTTTCTCCTCAAATATCTCAAAAATCAATATTGTGGAACCTCGGTTATGATTGACTCCTGCGTGGTCCTCTTCCGCCTGGGATGAGTGTTATCTGTTATGCTGATGACACTCTAGTCACAGCTAGGGGGCCGTCCTATCGAGAGGGGGCACGCTTGGCTGAAACTGGTACCCACCTGGTCGTTGATCGCATCAAAGCGTTGGGTCGGAGGGTCTCTATGCCCAAGACCAAAGCCCTCCTATTTGATGGCCCGCGTAGAGGTTTTCCCTGTAGGTCTCTCCTGTCCCTGTAGGCCACGGACAGGAGATGGAGGTTGGTCATTCGTTCCACACTTCGTTCAACTTGCGCCGAAGTTAGTGAATGCCGCCGGGGCCCTTGGGGCAGGCTTCTGCCGAATATCAGAGGACCAGACACTCCATGTCGACAACTTTACGTCGGCGTGTTGAGGTCTATGGCTCTGTATGGTGCCCCTGTGTGGGCGGATTCTCTTACCGCTCGCAGTAAGATTGCGATTGCGGAAGGCTCAGCAAATCATAGCGATAATAGTGATTCAGGGTTATCGTACGGTGTCCTGGATGGCGGCAACGCTCTTGGCAAGCGATCCGCCTTGGGAGCTACAGGCGGAAGTGCTTGCCAGAGTACATGCGTTTCGAGTAAGCGAGCGGTCCCGAGGCGTGACGGTGGAAGCGATTCACCCCCACCTGGAGCGCTGGATCAAAAGAGGTTTCGGTGTCCTGACGTTCAGGTTCACGGTTGTTTCGGCAAATATCTGCATCAAATTGCACGTCGGAACGGTGGTCCGTGAAGGTGCCTTTCACCGAGACACCGCAGTAGTATGCGCGAGCGATCCTGCGGCGTCTCTTATAAGTGAAGTGGGTCCGATGGGTTTTAGTGGGTAGAGCCAAATGATTTACTCCAACTACTAATTATTTGCAAGTTGAAATTATTTTTTTAATTGCACTTGAGATATCGCTTTCAGCTGCAGTTGTGTAAATTTGTAAGTCATCGGCGTAAAGATGGTAAGATGACGATATATGTGGAGATAGTATGTTTAGATATATATTAATATAGTTGAGATGTTGAGTGAAAGTGTTAATGAAAATGGAAAAGAGTAAGGGAGAGAGCACACAATCTTGCGGGGCGCCAGCGTTAATGTGATAGTGACGAGTGCTTTTCGTCAAGCTTGATATTCTGTCTACGTCCGTAAAGGTATGAAGAAAACAAAACAGCCAGTTTTAAAGGCGTTAGAAAAATCTAACAGAACAAATATGTTATGATGGTTGTCAACTCATACAGAGAGATATTAAGAGATGTAACTTTGCTATGCCCAGGACGGAACCCAGATTGGACGGAAGACAGGATTTTATTACTGTGCAGGATTAGATAAATTTGTTCGTGTATTATTCGCTCAAGAACCGTAGATAGAAAAGGCAGTATATAAATAGGACGATAATTAGAGAAACATGTTGGGTTGGACGTTTTCGGGACAAGACGCCAAACATCAAGGAATTTGTTGTTTGGGAAAGGGAGTAGTTAAAAATATGGCAGAGGATAGGGAAAATTAACGAATTAGAATTAGAGTTAGAAGAATCATGTGTTGCATAATGTAAAACCAATAGCGTCTGATTTCATTGCCAACATGTGCTTGCGTACATTCGCGTTTGAAATAAGTGAGAATTGTCCCCATAATCGGTGAGACAAAGGGTTACCTACTTAATTTTAAAACACTCTTCTCAAAACTCACCAACGACACTCTTGAATCTCTATTCTCCATCAAATTTTCTGCATATTGTTGAGTAGTAGAACTCCAGACAACAGAGCGAGGAGGAAAAGGAGAATATTAAAGAGTAAAACACGAGACGACATTCAATGTAGAGGCGAGGTGATCGCTGCAAACTTAAGTAAAAAAAATATAGTAAGAAGTAGTAGTTAAAGGGGATTTTATTATTATTAATACAACCAGTCGATCGTTTTAAATATATATATATATATATATATATATATATATATATATATATATATATATATATATATATATATATATATATATATATATATATATATATATATATATATAAAGATAAATTTTTTAAACATATAAGTATATCTGTGAGAAGAAACACGACTAGAATATAATATACTTACAAAGAATTGAAAACAATGAATAGTGAACATTTGTTTTCGGTAGGCGCAATTCTGGGTTTGACTTGACAAAAACGCGCCAGTACCCATTTTACATGCCAGACTCAACCTCTGACGCTTCTACGAAATAAAACAAAAGAATAGTGACTGTTTGAGCGTTTCTAAATATAAATATAACTTAAGAAATACTTTAAGCAAATTATTAAGGAACGAATGAATCTATAGAAATTTTAGCGCGTAATGAATTGATAAAGAATTTGTTAAAAATTTATAACTTTTAAATACGAGTATTATGTATTAATAAAGCAGTAAAAGTATCGTATGTCCTCGTATTAAATAGAAAAAAAAAACGCAAAAAGCCATTGAGTTTATTCTTTTTCTTTCCTTCAAATAATGATGCAAATATAAAAAATAATGTATTTTTTACGTTTGTGTCATAATTTAAAGTTAATATGGATATAATTTGGATAGTAAACTAGTCTACTTTAGGTAGGTCTACTGTACTACTATCTCATTCGTCTTAGTGCCATTACATTGCACGGATAACTTTGCCAAGCGCTTACTTCGCTTACAATTCATTTCATTCGATTCGCAAAGCCAGCCCACGTACGGGTATAATCAAAGAGATCCGCTTGCAAATACGTGATCGCATTTCATAAAATACAGATTTTATTTACTGTCATTCTTACGAAATATAAGTTGATATTTGATATTTTCAATGTTTGTTTGCAGGAATTAAGTGAAATTATACATTTTGCTTAATCCTGAGCTGGTTTTTAGAATTTTAAAAAATTGACTAAAATAAATTACAATAATTTAAAGAAGAGAATATTAAAGGGTTAAACGTTACAAATATATATTTATACAGTTTATATAGTCGACAATTCTGGTATAGGTACTGTTTTATATAATGGCCATAAACCTTTTAAAACTGCAAAAACAAAGAACGAAGTGATTTATCATTGTTATTTCTTTTTCTATTTCCCAAAATTATAAAAATGGATGAAGACCAAAAAAATTGTTTTTTTTATAAAAAACGTTTACAAAACCCAAAAATCTAATAGAGGTAGTAATTTTGAATGTCAATTAGTTATTTATAGTAGAAACTATGCAAGTATTTTTATGGGCCATTAGAAAGTTCTTCAAAAGGACGATAGATTGAATAACATAAAAATCTGCTCGTAAGGGTCTGAAGCTTTTCTGTTGTCACAACGGTCGGCGTTTTTTGTTAGACCCTTAAACCTCACTCAGTTAGGAAAAAACAACTAAAGTGATGTACGTGACAGTCTAAAATTTTGATTAAGTTAATGGAGATATGAGAGATAGTGTAATATTATTTTAGATTGATTTGATTTACTTTTTTTAATTTTGCATTTTATTACATTTCTCTTTACTTGTGATAATAGTTAACAATACTTAAAGCAACAAAAAAAATAATGATATCTTTAACTTAATATAATCTGTTATAAATATAAATACAAAATTGCATTATGATATTATTAAGAAAAGGTTTTAAAAATTGTAATGTCAAATTTCGAATTATCGACTTAGCACGTTACTGCTAAAACGACGACGATTTTTTTTTAACAATATGACAAGTTTAAGATAAGTTAGGTCAGGTACCTACTTTACTAAATATGCGTATATAGTTATCGATCTTATTTGAGAAGTAAGGTATTTTTTTATAAAATACTTATATTTATATAAACTCCACTCTGAGGTAAGATTTCAACATTATGAATTATTTCAATAAACAATGAATCAGTTGAAATCCTTTTGATACAACTTTCAATATTGTTACATGCCATACATTCTCATCGACTTACGTCGAAATTCTTATAGGCCTATTTATATTGTTAACATATCTGTAGGGAGTACCTAAAAACCTCTTTAACAATTTTAAAATATTAAAATTTTAATATATAAATTTTAATATATTAAAATTTTAAAATATTAAAATTTTAATATATTATAAACGACATTATCTCTTGTCGAGTGGTAATTCTACGCAATTATCCTTGGTTAGCAAACATTTTGTAAAAATATCTCTCAAAAGTACATCATAATTGAGTGCTTAGTGTAATATAATATTTTTTAAATATAGAATTATGATTGCATATAATAATTTCGACATAGATTGATGAAATCGTATAGTTTAGTTGTGCGTAGCGCTTTTTGAAACTTTAAACTGGTAACTGGTTTAAAGAGGCGCGAGCTTTAATCTGTTTAATTTGTTTTTTTTTTATATACATTTTCCAAATAAGTAAACACCGATACATAGAATATACAACGTTAAAGTAAATCTGACGTTAACTTTATTACTGACGATTAAATATTATTACAACCTCAACGCTGTTTTAGTACGCACTCATTAAAATAAAATTGTTGATTGCCATATCGTGACAAAAGAACATGCATAAACAGACAAGTACTTTTAAAATAATAGGCCTCTTCCAAGAGCCGTATATAATACCATCATCTGGTAAACATATTCAAAAGAAAATAAAATGTTATTTGTTATTGTTTTATCTTTCGTTGTTCTATTTATACAAAAAAAAATATTTCATGAGCAAATCGTTAATTATTGTCAAATATACAAAATTGTATTATCTGACGTGAAAGTTATGAATATTTATTTATAACAACATTAACAAAACAACGGCACCGTAACAAAATTCTTGTGGTGTATTATTACTACAAAAGCAAACGCGGAAAACGGCACGAAATACGAGCAGGTAGCGTGCGCAAATCTGGTCGAAGCCATACATTACAGTACATTGGGTACCTACTAACTTTTTGTGAATTCACGTCCCCAATCTGCAAAATCTACACTCACCGGAGGGAAACAGTCTTCATTTGTTGAGAATTACTTTTTACCACATTAAGTTCACTGTACGAAAAAATATCACGATCTTTACCTATTATCTCTAGCGTTATTAGTATAGCACGTCAAAGTAATCCGTCAACGCCATATCAAGCTTTGGTGGTGCTTATACACGTATCTTTCATATATTTCTCCTACCCTTTGATTGTAAATAATTAAATAGCAATCATCGGTTTGCTTAAATTGTTTAAAATTTACGTTAATCACTTATCAATTAATGTTAAACCATCAATCCTGAAGCCCTAGGCGTGACAACGCTACACGAAGACCCGGAGGTAACTATATAAAGACCAAAGATTATGGTCTCCATGAATCTTTTTGATAGTCGGGAAGCCGACATAAAATATTTTTTTGGGACCGTGAAAAGGATCTGAATAGGATGGTTGATGCCCATGGTGCTCGGTGAGGGCGGGGGACGGCATCGTGGGAACGATTCAAAAGCACATATGGAGCGCAGCTTTATCTTACACCCATACATATTACCCGACGCTTAATAATAATATTTAGTTGACACCGTCTATAACTTTATACCACCACAATAACGACGAACACATTTAGATTATCTAAGTAAATGTTGCTAACTATGTTTACAAGTCGCCATTTGATATGTTCGCCTTGGCTCTCCTGCTTTTGTGAGCGTATAACGTAGACGATGTATTAAGGAACATGACTTACATAAAATATATTTTAGTAGTAACAAATTTTAATATATTCAAGTTTGGAATTTATTGTCACTATATTATTTATTTCTTTGGGCATGCATTATATGCATCATTTAGTAGTTCTTAGAAATCGAAAAATACTACAAGTATCAATCGACGCATGTGAGGCAATTAGGAAATTCTGCGAAAGTCACAAAATATTCTTGTCAGGATTTTTTTAAAGGATGACTACTGATTTTCAACTGAAACTGACGTATTTCAAATCACATAATATTTAAATTTCGAGAAGATCTTCTTGGCATAAGTCCAGGGGCCTTTAATATGTACTTGAGAAAATGCTTATTTGCTAGTTTTTTGTTAAATACTTTTTTTAAATTATTTGTAGAAGGCACAGTTATATTTAGACATATCAAAAAAAACGTAATTGACAAAATTAAGTTCATAAGTTTAGTGGGGTAACATCAATTTGCTGCAATAAACGTGAATCAAAGAAAGCTCCATATAACCAAGACTCTCATTTAATCGTAGAACTATGGATTTGTACTATGATAGTGAAGATTAATGTGCACTAGTGAGACACGATTAGACTCCGTAACTACTATATTTACACATGTGGTGCGGTTCATGGTGCCGAGCTAAAACTGTCTATCGTTAATAATTAACAAGTAGAGAATGGAAGTGAACAGAGTTGTCTTAACACTAGTTCCCAAGTTCCCTCTGCCTACACTGCCTTGTGCGGGATACAGCGTGAAGCTGAGTAAGAGAGAGAGTGAGAGTATATAATTACGTATATATATGGTGTATCAGTAATTAGTAACTGTTATAGTATGTTTACACCATACGACCATGTTAACTACGTTCACTTACGTATCTACAATATATGATATAATAACGTAATAATGATGGCGGTACTTATCCCGATTGAATTGTATTTGCGAGTAGATAGTTTTTTATATGACCACCACACATTTCATAATATGTATAGCATATAGTTCAACTAAAAATAGTATCCGGTCAAGGTACATAGGGTAAGCATTAAATAAATTAATAAAATATTATTTTTTTCCATATTTTTAATACAATGGAAATCAATATAAGAAATTTTATTACTTTTCGGTTGTTGTAAAAAGATAATTTGTAAAACGATGCGGAAGGTTTCAGAGGCGCTGGCAGGTGATGCCCAGGCGCGATATGTGGTGGCATTGGGCCAGCCAGGTTCAGGAGCGGCCGATGCACCTCTCGTCACACTTCATCACACGCCAGTTATAAATAACAACTAAACGACTCAAACAATAAACGAACTCATCTTCATTGCCGATCAATCGTTCGTATCGGCATGTCAGCACGACATGCAACCTGACGATATTACTCCTTGACATTTATAAACATAATACTACTATTTAATGACCATAATACAGTGAACCGGATTTCAAATCTACTAAATTAGGCACCAAAGATATTTCATGTGTTGTTAATTTTTACAATGTTTTGTGGTTTTATTTATTCAATTTCTGTTTATATATATATATATATATATATATATATATATATATATATATATATATATATATATATATATATATATATATATATATATATATTTCTGTTTATATATATATATAGTTTATATATTTTGGAATCTTCATGTTTATTGTTTTTCTTTTTAGAATGCTGTAATAAAGAAACTATTTCAACATTAAAATAAAATATCTCTTAGCTATCTGAGTATTCAGATAAGATAATGCACTTATCTTAACCCAAGGGACGAACTTTAGAGCTATTCTGAAGGATGATAAACTTTCTTGACACTCCACGTAGAGAATGATTGCTTTGTAAACGTAGATAGCAATATTGATTTAGTGGCTAGCAATCGTAGCTTTCATATAAAGGACTGAGCACTTGAGCTCTCGCTAAATTAGTGACCAATCATATGTTCGTGAAAATGTTTGTTTAGGCAAACTCGTTAGCGTTCTGACGGGATGTGCTTTGAACCTTCAAGGTTGCGAATGTATTTAAAAAAATATTTTTTGACAAATAAAGTTATATATATTTTCCATTTTAAATGTTATTCCACACTAAGGAAATTATATTTTGGTTTTTTGGAAAACTTAAGTTACGTTAAATAATAACAATAACTTGACATATCAAGTTATTTTATTATTTACGTAACAGTATTAGAAAGTATTGCCAAAGGGTCAAACAAAAATAATTAAATGAATAATAAAAAAATAATAATACACTGAATTGTAGACCGCGCAAAATATACAATAATTAAAAAAACATACGAACTAGGCAGACAAACAGTAAGGAATTATTTAAATACATAGTGGAACAAAACATTGTTTTTTATAGTACATGTTGGTTATGATAAATGTTGGTGCAAAAGTTTTGGAATAGTGCAAAAGTTTCTTAATAAAATACAATTTATTTATATTAGATCAAATATTTTCATTAATAAATTATATTTGATAATGAAATATTTTTTTTGTCAAATATTGACAATCTCAACAATCTTTATATCTAATCCATAAATAAGATATTCATAAGTAAAATATATGCAAAAAAACCAATTAGAAATATAATAAAAACCAAAAAATAATATTATGAATAAAGGTTGCTTACTTAATTAATGATTCGTTGTCTAGACTTGTTCATATGTGTTTGTCATCCCGTGGGCCAAAATAAAATAATTACTCATAAGAGGAATTAAGGAAAATTTACAATAATAAATGCATCACATTAAATTACAGCGTACTTTACATTTGTTTACTTCTTTTAATATTATTAATAACCATTTCTTGACCTATAAATTATAAACTATTGCCAAAAACAAATTACATAGTTAGATAATTATCCAAATCATATAGATGTCTGCAATAAAGACATAATAGGAAAATGTAAAAACAGAAAGCAAATAGGAACTACTACTAACAGTTAATTATGTTTGTGTCAGGTTTATTAGTAAAAATATGTTAGTGTCATTAGTTTATGTATGTATGGAAACTATCACATTGAAATTGTTATGCAAATTTATTAAAAATGTTTGGTTAAAACAATAATTGTAGTATACTTTGACACAATGAATTGTTCATTTTTGTTTGTGTTTGTAGCAGCCAATATTGTAAAATATCGTCTTAAATAGATTAACTAGACAAAGTGGTTTAAAAATCTACAATGTCTTAAATGTTCAGAAAGTGGAAACGAGCAAATATATGTCACGTAAGTGATAAGACACCAATTGTTATGTACCCAACGTATTAAGTCAAGTAAGGATAATATGTACTTTCTTGTGACAAGGAGTGCATCGTAATTCTTATGAAAAAAATACCTAAAATCTGAGCAAAACTGAAGTACAATGCTTAATAAAGTTTACTTCTTTTTGTTGAATAATTAATAAATACAAAAGTTAAACATTGTAACTACCACGCTATAAATAATAATATTAGAAAAGATTAAGTTAACTTGAGGTGTAATGAGATTTACAGGTATGTTTCGTCCTTGATTATAATTTAATTTATCATGTCGCTCCTGAGGAAGCAGTGCTGGTGTTGTCATGTGCGTTTATTTACGACGCACGACATTGCTGGCGGTGTTCCAGAAGCCCACTAAATAGCACCTTTGTCCGTGTCATTGTACTAAGTACAAACTGAGTCCTACACATCGTACTTGTACAGTAAGCAAATAGTAAACATATATAGATATCTAATTAATAATACTTGTTAAGGCAACATCGCTAAAATATTCAATATCATGTTTTGATTTGTGTTATTGTATGTAATTATTTCCTTTAATAATTTAGTTACATACTTTTTCCTGTCAATAGCATAATATGGTAACATATAAATAAACATTCAGTTGCTATGTTATTGATGTGGCATCGCATCTATCAATAAGAAAATGATTTGTGGTGTTTTGACCGTAACGTTTTTGATATAAAATTTTTGTACAAGGCATAATACTAATAATATTTATAGTTTATTTCTAATGTAATGTTTTAATGTTGACCCCTTTGACTCTTGTAAATTATTTAAAAGCTTAAACACGTTCTAGGAGAAATAAGAAAAATGTTAATTATTCGTCTACATATTTAATTAAAACATTATGTTAATATATAATGAAATATAAATACAATTTTAAATAACCATACCCACTAATAAAATTCAATCACGTATTATTTCGAATTCTTAATTGACAAGTCCAAAAATACGTCGACTCCAGGACCATCATCCGTGTCGAATATATATTTTTTAATCCTTCGTTCATTCTAAAGAACATTGTAAGGACACGGAACAAACGTGCTTCTTTATCTAAGCAGTCGCTTCTTCTAAAGTAGAAAAGAATGGTCGACCAACAAAAGTGGGATGATTCGTTCGGCCAACCCTTTTTATTTTGTTCGCTCTACTCTTTTTACTTTTATTCTAAAAATATCGCGTTCACGGGCCCATTTCGAAAGGAAACGTGATTCTGTCCAAGGTCAACAGAATTAGTATTCGTATGGGTGTTCTTGGTTTGACCGGAACGCAAAAACTCGTTAATATGCTGCTTGTAAATTTTTTTAACAATGATTAGAATGCCCGCGGAGATTCTGTGTCTTTGTACCGTTTCTGCTCTAATAATTAAATAATAGTTAGGACAGTTAAAAATCCATCCGGCAATCCAATCAAAATGCCTTTCATGATAAATGTTACGTGCCTATTCGATAGACTAAGATATGAATGATGTAAATATTTTATTTTTTTAGCTTATCCCGAGGTATTGTACCGATTGTTGAGACAGGTAAAACATTTCATTATTTTCTTTCAATTTATTTAGTTTGTAAATAATGCTAAACTATTACTTATGATGTACTCGTAGAGCGGTTTGCGATATGACCGTCTATAACTTTTAATTTGTTGCATTCATTCGCATTTAATATTTTATATCTGCGTAAACAGCTCTAAATATAAATGAATTAACTGGCTTGGATGAGAACTTCTTTATATCCTATAGAAATTAAATTACTTTTTTTGCATTTATTTTAGATAATTAATTTGAACAAGAAATATTTATTTTAGAACGTAACTATAATTAACAGATACATGATTATTATCTCGTGTACTTTTTTGTCAATGTTAGTGAAAATATTTTAATACTATTTAATAATGTCTAAATACTATTTACGGCGCACGCAAATAAAACATATTTTAAGACAGTTTCTTGTATCTTTTGTATAACTATAAACTATCTCAAGAATTATTATAATTATATTTACCTATCTTTCTTATTTTTACTCCCCATAATATACTTACTATGTAAATATATTGGGAAAAAGAGAAATATGATTTTTGTATTGTGTTATAAAAGTAACTTTAATTTAAAATACAAGTATCACAGGAAGTCTACCAATCCATTTAAAATGAATATACCATGTATAACTGACTGTTTTTCTCTTTAGAAGGTAAGTTCTCCTCGTAAGGTACACATAAACACGTCAATTCTAAACTATTAACTGGCGATTAAAATTGTCATTCTGGATCACATTCATAGTTTTTTTTTGCACATAGGGAATTTGAGAACCTCATGCTAAGACAATTCTTTCCCCACTTTCTGTTGAATTTGAGGTATTGCGTGTATAGCGGCGTAACTCAACATCAGGCTTTGCCTCGTTACCAGGGCGAAAATCAATTCTCTAGATGATATATGGCGTTAAGCAAATATTAAATATAATAATGTCTTTGAATTTCGCGATTGTTATACATTTTAAATGAAACACTTTTAACCGGATTAATCATGTATATTGATTGTTAAACATGTTTTTTTTAAACCCGACGTTTCAAACACTTCATAATAGTTCACGGGTAGACTCAATTATTAATCCGGTTAAAATTGTTTCATTTAAAATATTAAATGTTTCATTTGAAAATATTACATAGATATCTCATTTTAAAATATTAAATATTTCATTTGAAAATATTTAATACATGTCGCGTTTACAGTCACGCACTTGGGCACCAGCGCCACGACAGGCGTTTATGATTTATAGGTATATCCTTTTATCACATTTCCATCCTTTTATTGTGTACATATAAATATTATATGTATACACAAAACTTGTTTATTTACAAGTACTTTTAATTGCATACTTTCGCCTTTTTTATCTAATTTCAATTATTTTTCATTGGATGTTATTAAAATCAAGGTCATTTTGCCCCGTTCTAATGTATTACTATAGGAGAATATTAAAAAGCTGATCTGGTAACTGGTTTTCAGGTAATGATCTTCATAAATTAACTTTATTTCCGGTTCTAATTAACTATTTAAAATATTTTTATTACTATTGATTATATATTAATTGAATTGCTTACGTATCGACATTTTTTTTTTTAAATAGCAGAAGATTAAAGATGTGTTCTTCTCTGTTAGGTCATACCCATGCGACCTATATATATTAAATAAAATGTATAATTATCACTAAAACAGTAAATACACAATTGTTAATAAATACAGAATGTATATTTTATTTGTATTGTTGAATACTGACAACTGAACACTGTATACAGATATAGTTAAATATAAATATTTACATTTAAGTACAAATACACCTACAACACAAAATATAGAATAACACAAAATATTATATTAATAAAAAAATAAAATGAACTATTTAAAAATAAGTAACGTATATTAATTTAATGACTCATAAAATATCAGGGAGAAAATAAATAGAATACTTGGTAAAAATTTATTTATCTATACTATGGTTCCATATCCACTAACTTTGATCTACGGCTTAACCCGCATGATAAAATACAAATAAGGAAAAGTTACGTATCTATATATCACATTCTAAATAATTATTGTTGTCCGTCTATCTATTTCGACATTAGGTGGTCTTATCAATGTAAAGTTAATGTCAAATATTCAGTTCTTAGTTCTACGGTTCGTTGAAACTCGAAACATTTTGCATGAAATTCGCCTTGTATTTAAAACCTATGGTGCCCTATAGACCTAAAGAAAATAGCGTGACATTACAATATAAATATAAGATAACTACGGTAACAGTCCTCTTGGAAATAGTCTAAGCGTCGTGACCACTAAGCCATAGGTTCTCATCAAGCGACGTCGAAATACTTATACGCTTGTTACAACTTATTTATGTCTGTAGTTAATTTCTTAAAATTATCATTTGGCAAGAGAGGATGCTATTTATTAAAAACAATTACTATTTTTTTTTTCAGCTTCACGCTTATCCCGCACTTGGCAGGGTAGGCAGAGGGAACGTAAGTGAAACCTAGTGTTATGACACTCCGTTCCACTTCCGTTCCCCACTTTCCGCCGAATTTGAGGCATTGCGTGTTGAGTGGCGGAACTCAACGCCGCGCTTTGCCATATTACCAGAGCGAAGAAATGAAACATTAAATATTTAAATTGAAAATATTAAATATTTCATTTCCTCGTCTGGGGATCGAACCCAGAACCTGTCGGTTACAGTCACACTCTTGTGCCGCTGCGCCACGACAGGCCTCACAATACAACAATTACTATTTTTATAGTGTTAATCCACAGTCAGAGAAGGAAAATATGTATGTATATAGTATAGCTTAGTAATCAGAACGGTGGGGTGGATATTTCAAGAGTCGTAAACTCAAATCAAGCTGCGTTTATTTATTTATTTTTTTATGAAAAAGACAAGTATGGGTGTAAGACCTGATGGTGAGTGAAATACCAGGGGAGCTACAGGGGCGTTGCCGGCCTTTGAGGTGAAGGTAGACGTGCTTTTTGAAGGTACTCATGTCGTATCGACCTGGAAATACTGCCGCAGATGTGTTGAGAAAATTTTTCATACATTCTAAAAATAAATTTCTTTCCTTAATAGATTAACACTAAAATTATTAAAATTATGTTTTTATACTTAGTTGTTAAGAAGAAATGTAATTTTAAATAATCATATGGTATGGTCTACGAAAACCTTATAATAAGGTGTCTTAACGAGATTTACTTATTCAGCATAGATTATATCATTACATGTTCATAAGATCTTTATCATGCTGAACAATAATATAAAATACTTTATATACCTATATAAAGCCAATAAAAGAAGTTAAAATGACGTATTTTAATTGTCATAGCGACTTTAAATTAGGTAAAACACGGGTCCCTGCAATAGGATAGATGTTCCGACTCCAACTACTTTTTGTAGTGGACGTGAGTGATGATAGATAGCGCTTTACTAGACTAACTGTGAGTATACTTCTTTAAAACAAAGATTCCACAACAACTATAAACATAGACGAACAGGGCCGAAACCGGTCCAAGCGAGCAAAAATAGCTAAAAAACCTTCGACAAGCGTTGACAGTATATTTGTGAGTAATCTTTATTGAGACACAGAAAAGATGTTAAAAGTCAGCATTGATTATGACATAGCGTACTTGGTAAGAATAATAAAATAAATAAATGTAAATCGGATTGAATTATATAGAAAAAGTGAGTAAATTTGATAAAAAATTGAAAAAATATTTTACTAAAGCTTAATAACAATAAAAATGTAGCAAATTAAAGTTGCTCGTATATAAAAATCGTTATGAGCAGCCTTTCTCCGCATTAGCCAAGCATCCGAAGCATTTTTAATGTCAGACAACTATCCGCCACATTAGGCAAGTTATCTCTTCTAGTCTCAAGTAAAGCAGTATAAACAATTGCTCGGTATGCTACTAAAAACTAAGAAACATAATATTATGAACACGCTATAACCTCCTAATAATTTAAATCATACTGTATAAAACTATAAAACCTTAACAAAAATCCGTTAGGTTAAAGAACACATTTATTTGATAAGATGAATGAAGCATCCACTATACCTATTTGGTACTACGTACCGGAAAGATGACTTACCGAAATAATTAGGCACTATAAAAAACGTGTAGGTGTTGAATTGCGAGAAACTCGACTCTTAAGAAGCCCTAAGATGGGCTTTAAAGTAAATCAACCAATATACTCAACCTAAAAAATAATAATTTTAAATATCAGCTTTTATATAATATTATAAAAATACCTGGTCAAGTGCGAGTCAGACTTGTTGGTTCCGTACTTATTTCAGGAATGTTTGCCAACGGTAAGTACATAATAACATATGTAAAAGTGGGTGCACCAATTATGAATAAAATTAAGAAAAATTATAAAGTTGTAATTATTATTAATACCTTTATTTATACTGCAAATTCTCACTTCTTGTCAAATTTGTAAGCCTACAATTGTGAAACTAGTACGGCAGACATTCTATAAGTTTCGATTCGCGGCAAATAACACTGACAAACTTAACCATTTGGGCGTATCCATTAATTTTGTGTTACATAAACTACAAATATAATTTAGGTAGTTTTATTCTATTAAATTTTTACTTTTTGAATTTTTATTGTAAGTTGTCACTTTGTTTCACAAATTTCATAATTGGTCCAAACAGTAGGTCAAGTCAAAATTTTGCACAAATAATGTTTTTATCTATTGATCGGTTTGGCTTACAAGCTTCATTATTTAATGTTTCAAAGGATCGGTCTTTTAGATTTAGATATTTAATAGTAATTGCAGCTAATACCTTTATGACGGACGATATCAGACGACCAGACAGAGAATAAAGTGTCCTATAAAAATTCCAACGTTGATTTTTGAGGTACAGAAAACTAAAAATGTTTTATTTCATTTTTATTTTTAATGAGGCCCATCGTGACGGAGTGTCACAAGCATATGACGGTAAAGGTAGGTTGTGGGGTCAAACTCCACTCTAGTAAATTATATATTTCATATTTTTAAATTAAATATTTAATGTTTAAATTCCTTCGCTCTGGTATCAAGGCATAGCGTGGCGTTGGGTTCCGCCACTCAACACATAATTTCTCATACTCGGCGGATAGTGGGGAACGGAATGGAGTGTTTTAACACTAGGTTTCCATGTTAGCAAGTTTCCAAGTTCATGTTTATTAATAAATAAAACGTAATCCAATATAATTCAGTTAAAATATTTGACAACGATATCGTCTGTTTTAAATATATATACCTAGAATGTGAGAAGGACATATACAAAAGACTGTCACGTCGCTAATGAGAAGAGCTATCTCGTGTTTTTGTTATTGTCGTAGACTGATGTAGAATTTATGGAAGTTGGTATCCAAGTCATAACCTCAACGTTAGGGCTGGCGGAAAGACAGTAGGGGTCCGCGCAGCCGCTCAATGTTGTCACGCATGCGTACTGCAGTTTAGCTATCCAAGGAGTCATCAATTCTTCACGAAGTACGAACAAATCCGGTAGCCGGCCACAACATACAGCGCGTTCCGTAAACGTTGTCATCTCACAGTGAAAAAAGTATGTGATAGTATTACAATTGAGATTCATTTATATATAATACAGTGCTTCAAATTGTAAATTAAGCAGCATGTACAAGACGGTAAGACATGGTGAGAACAGTCTTCAGTATACTATACTTCCTCAAACAGAGGAAGTTCTTAGTAACAGTGGACTGAAAGGAAAAGGACGGGATTATAGCCCATCTATTCATATACGGCGTTCTCGACGAAAGTCTGCATTAAAGTACATAATATTAGTAGTAATAGGCATTGTAGTGGCTCTAGCATTCGCTTCAGTTCCTCTGTATGTTCTTAATGGAGCTTTATATGCTCGAAGGATGCAGCACGACCAACATGAGATAATGACTTCTGCCCCCCTCACACCAGCTGGACGAGAAATTGTTAAATCTCGTAAAAAAGAGCTTTTAATCACCATAGAAGCTGCATCAACATTAAAGCCACAGACAGATTTAAATGTTGTACCTCTGTCCACCATGCCAGTTACAACGACCACAACTATTTCAACTACGACAGTGAGTGATAGAGCTACTACACCTCCATGGACAATGCCAGCTCTTAGATCATGGAAATTCTCATCATCGTCAACAACAATACAGCCGATTCCTACAGAAGATACCGAAAAAATTCCTTTTGTTGGAACGCCTTCCGGTAGCGTTCGTTTATTAGATCATTACATATCTATGTCTATGAATCCTTGGGATAAGGATATAATTATAAGACCAACTGTAACGCCAATGCCAAAAACATTCCGCGACATTTTCAAGTACTATTCGCGTACGTTTAACCCATTGGAAAAATCAGCAACTGCTCATACAAAATTAACAGAAGACGTTTTAATTACAACTAAAGGATCTACAAATCAAACACCAATTACCACAGAACTGTCAAAAACGACTGAGAAATCGGAAGTAGGTCTAATGAAGGATTTAAAAGATACCCTATTGTCAGTTGACGATGATGATGAGTTTAAAGAGTCGTTAGAAGTGGACGAGGTGTTCTCCCTACCACCTATGAAGCCCGATAAGACAGCGCCGGGAAATGATTTTGACGAAGTAACAGTCTCGAAAGCAACTGATAGCGGCTGGTACGGTGCTAGGTGGCCTTTTGTGGATACGTCGTCGTACTTCCAATGGACGGTAAGCATGATTACGAGTTAGCTAACTTATGTAATGTTTATATTTACGTGAGGTAGATTGCGTGATCGATAAATTCGTAAGCCGCAACCAATCCTATGAACTGCGTTATACAAATTATGAAATATACCAAATAATTTAATATGCAATGAAATGTTACAAATGTGCGTTAATTATATAATTTCAGAATATTTATGAGATGTTGTAAAGTCGATATAAGGAAATGGATTTTAAAGTCTTCTCTTTTACAAGCATATAGTTATCAGCGTAAGAAATAATTTTCAAAATATTTAACGTATAACGCAAAATATCTTACTAGAATATTTTTTTTTAAATATCAATGTAATTGTTTATTCATTCATCTAGTTGCGGCTATCATGGCATTGAGCCAAACCAAACCGGGGCATTGAGTTTCGCACTCTACGCACGAAACTGAAAATAGTGAGCTGACACTATGTCCTTTCAATGTTTCAGTTTAAATATCAATCAGTGCTCAGGCGTATCCAATAAACGAGAGCTTAGTGATATGCACATAGCTTTCAAGTTATCGCATATCTAGTTTAGATACGATTACGAATAACTACTACATATACTTACTTGGTTTTCTTTCTACTGCCAATAAATTCATTACATTATTTAAAAATCGAATTTATTACAAACGTACCGTACGTCGTCATATAGCTTCAGTCTACGTCATATAGCTTCAGTCTAATTTATTATATTCTC
This sequence comes from Eueides isabella, assembly GCA_019049475.1. Classification (NCBI taxonomy): domain Eukaryota; kingdom Metazoa; phylum Arthropoda; class Insecta; order Lepidoptera; family Nymphalidae; genus Eueides; species Eueides isabella. The sequence continues at coordinate 7,874,621 of CM032389.1, read as the reverse complement.
AACTATCTAAAATTTTAAATAATCTATAATTATGTTTACATTTCATTTCTTCGTACGTTCTACGATGTAAACAAAAACTCTAGGTAGGTATACATAGTGGAATACTACTATGAAGAATTGCGTGACGGAACTAGAAAATATATTTATTTCTTACTTGCTTTATTAATGGCATTGTTTTTGACATTTACCAAATAATTATTTAACACTTATGTAAATATACATATAAGTGTGTAGATATACATATTGAATATCTTGTGACCTTTAATAATTAACTATAACGAAACGAATATATAAACATATTATATACTTAATATCTCCGCATAAACCTTATCAATTGCTTAATTTTGAATTATAATTAGGTATATCAGAAAACTGTTAACTTCCGTGAGGCCACACCAGCATACATTTTAAACTCAAGTGATATATTTGTTTAGGGTTACTCACCGGGAGATAATCTGCTTCTACCTTTGTTAGTGGCAGCATTGTCATCGATTGCGCTAGTCTTACTATTGACGCTGGCTGTAAGACGTAGAAAGAGGACCACATCTGCTTCAGCTCAAATGGGGGTTCGTATTATTATATAAATTTATGATAAATATTATTTAAGTAGATAATTACAACTCAATGGCCATTTATTTTTTGTTAAATTTGGTGCTCCAATATACTCAGCTGCCTTAATATACTTGAAATATTATAGGTTACTTACACACATTTTCGGATTTTGCGGCAGGCAGAGAGGGTTACTTCCCAGTGCCATGCCATTTCATATCATGCAACTTTATTAGGTACCTCTACGTTGAGTGGTGAATGAACGTTTTTTTATCAGACTTTGGCTTTTTTATCAGACTACAATCTAAATATAACATTTACCCAAGCAGAAATTTAATGCCGTCTACAATAAGTATAATCGATACATAATCCGAGCCCTTGTTCCAGAAGCTTACTGCAGATTTGCAAGCAGATGACAACACTAATTTATTGACTGCAGAAAACCCTGAAGAAGTGGAAGAGTGAGATCATTGTTAACTAGTTTTTTCCAATGGATGCCTCGTGTACTTGAAAAATATGGGAATACAAACCAAACTAAGGTTACTTTTATATAAACGGCTTCGCAATTTTACACATAATAATATGCTTTTTTCAATTATTGTACCTCATATCCAGTGCGTATTAGTATTTATATGAAAAAAAAAATATTCTTCAAAAATTTTAAGCTTCTTTATAAATTAAGGAGGCAAAATAGAGAAATTTCAAACAATCCACGATATATTTGCTAAGATTTTTGCATTTATTTATAGAAATTTCTTTAAAGAATTATAATTTAAAGTTCAAAATAATATTGAAAAGTAATTGAAAGTGAAATAAAAGAGTTTTCAGAAATATTATTTGCGTAGACTGTACATAAGGCATTCGAAGCACTAGTAATAATTTAGCCGCCATACTGTAGTTTCTCGGTAGTTAAGAAGACCTTCCTTTTTCTTCTTCTTACAAACCGAACATACTCGTACATATTTTCAGTGCCTATTTTTTGTATATAATGGTTAGCTAGGCTTTGTTCCTGAAAGCTGATGAATTGCATGTTCAGAGATACGATATAAGATTATGTAATATCTAATTAAGCATACTTGTGATCACCTAGATTTTTGGACTAAATTATTATATTAAAGTAATCAAATGCCAAAGCTGCTAAATTTATTTTTGTTACGATGGTAATTTTACAATGTATTTAGTAAATGTCATCGGTAAGGCTGTAGTTACACTTCACAAATTAGAAATCACGTATAAGGACTAATTATTTGGGTATTTTAATTAGATTTCATCTACATTCAGCAAAGAAAAGTTATGTGTAGTAATAATTACTTAAACTCAGTATAAAATATGTGTTTTTTTCTAATTGTATGATTGTTTTATTTAATTAAAATATATGTAGATATCTTAATACAACAAAATTCATTTTCAATGAAACACTAATAAAGATAGAGATAGATAACAAATTTCATTTCTGTAAAAATCTTCTTTTTAGAAAATAATATTATATTTAATTCTTTTTCCTATAAGAATCTATTTTCTATACACTTTTCATATAAAAATTGTGCATATACACAGCACTTTACCTATATCATATCTCTGAAATTTTCTATTGTATGACTCGTCAGTATTAACAAATCCCTGTGGTATATATCAAATAAGTGTATGTATTTAATTTTTATAGCCATGTGTAAGATGAAATTAAAAAATATATTAATCTTTACATTTCTGTATTTCTCTTTGTCATTGTTCGTGTATGATATCCTTATATAATTTAATAGAAATAAGACTGATATAGGATTGTGTTATTCTGTAATTAGAGGAATCTTTGAATTGGATGTATATTTTTTAAGGGCACTATTTATTTTAATAAGTTTTCTGTGTGTTATAATTATTAATCGATGTTAGATATTATATTCGGACGTCTCGAAAAGGAGTTGAGTGTAAGTAGTTAGAAAAATTAATATGGGATCGTCTCAAGTAACAAACATGGTAGAGTTGGGGGCTTATGGCGCGAAATTATCGGCTTTAAGTAGGCACGTTTATCCATTTTGTTTATATTTATTTTTCTAATTTGTTTGAAATTTATTTTTATCCTAACTTATCATTACTAGAACGGAATAATGAACTAGATATTATTGTCCTTTTTGTTTCGAATGTTTTTTAACACTGTAAAAGAAAGTTTCCTAACATTGATTTTAAGTTGAAAAAAAGTATATTTTCTTCCTTAAAAGCGTCAGCCCTCAAAATTGCGAACATTGTGAAAGTAAATAGTGATCGTATATACTCAATCATAAGAGCCTGATACGCATACAAAGAGCATTAAGCCATTATCACGCTAGCAATATTTTATATCCTACAAATGTATATCGCACACTATATTTATATTAGACGTTAAGTTAGTTAGCTTTTATGTCAGAATAGTTTTTCTTGGAGCAGTGTGATTATTTTTTATGCTGAAACACCTATGTACATAATTGATAAAATAAATTGTTTTCCCACCGATCTTCATTTTGTTATTTTTAAAAAACGATGTATTAATAGAGTTTTTATATTTATCTTTTGATTAATATAGAAATACAGTATAAACCACATAAGTCATTACCATTTTTTTACTATCTCTGTATTTCACATCTGCGTGTATACAAGTATTCCAGGGACATCCATTCTTTGCAAATTAAGGGCGATTAGTCTTTTAGGCACTTACGGACGTCCTTTTAAATTTTGAATAAAATAAATTTAAAAAATCTGGAAATTTTCCTTAATTTTAATACATTACTACTACTAGTAAAGTATTAAACAAGATATTAATGCACAATAAACAAGAAACAGAGACATCACATGTTTTTCGAATTTTGTATAAGTCTTATAATAATATGTGTTCTTATATGCATATGTTTGTTATTTGATTATGATATTTAGTACTTTTAGAAAAGAAACTAGTCACCATAAACATGTTCATAGCAATCTTAAAACATTCTTTTAAATGTATACTAATCGCATATATATTATAAGTATTTGTGACAACACCTTGTTGCAGGTCTTCAAAAAGATTGTTGTAAAACCAGAAGGCAGTGAGTGTCGTATTAGCGTAGAACAAATAAATTTGTCACGCAGCTGGGCGAGGCGCTATTCAATTTGTAACGTAAGTAAATATTTTACTCGCCTAGCGAGCAAGTAGGTAATATGTAAACAACCTTACGGTAGCCACTCTTGTTTATTAGATTGAGCCCTCACCATAGCCTTTCCATCACAATGTTGATTGTATTATAGACACATCGCATATTGAGTGCCGAAACTCATCGCTGCACTGTGTCTTTTTCTTTTTTAATAAATAATTCTAATCGAACACGTTACCGTCGCGTTTACAAGCAAGGCACTCATTGTGCCACGTGGATTTTATTTGCTATATTCTACTTTTTTATACTCAAACGCGACAGGTTCCGGGTTCGATCCCCACTTGAGGAAATAAAATGTTTAATATTTTCGAATTAAATATTTTATATTTTTTTAATTTTGTCGGTCTGATGACCAGGCAAAGCGCGGTGTTGAGTTTCGCCACTAAACACGCAACGCCTCAAATTCGGCAAAGAGTGAAGAACGAAACATTGTACGAAACTCAACACTTGGCAAAGCTAAATTCCCTCTGCCTAGCTTCCCATGTGCGGGATACAGTTCTATTGATGTTTTTATTTCACTATTTAATTTGGATAAAAATAATAAGTCATGTTTATTTATATTTTTAACTAAGCTTAACACCTGTTCGATTTAAACACATAATAAAAATATTCTCTCTCAGCTTCACGCTGTATCCTGCACATGGCAGTGTAGGCAGAAGGAAATTGGGAATCTAGACTAAAGACTCTCCGTTCCGTTCCAAACTTTTCGCCGAATTTTTAGGAATTGTATGTTGAGAGGTGGGATTTAGCGCCGCGTTTTGCCTTCTATCCAGAGCGGAAATGGAAACATTGTATATTTAATTTGAAAATACTAAATACTTCACATATATGTATATTATATTTTTATACACCATTTTCACACCATTATGCCGCTGGACAACAACAAAACAAAAATATATTAATGTGTTAATTATTATTCTTGGAGTCTTGTAAATTTAATTAAATGCATTTTCAATATCTATTGTTATTCTCACTATCGCACACGTGACGACCGTTCGTCGTTCTTTCGCTGTCTTATAAAACTTCTACCTCGCTCTAATCTAAAATCAAAAATGATGTTTATACGAAAATAGCAGCCGGGTGAAATAAAAGTACATTATCTCAATTGATTATCTCAATTTTATAGTAAAAGTCCCAGATATTGCAACCAATTATTAATAAAATGTTAACTAATCTAACTTACAATAGTTATAAAACAAACTTTACAATAAATTAAGATATTGATTGCTTCTATTAGTAATTGTTAGTATGAACTTATAATACATATACAACACCAAAAACATGAAAACTCAACGTTAATATCTAATTATATTTAATGTGTATGTAACATAAATATGTATATTTATTACTCTCGCACATTTTAGGACCACGATATCATTTTATAATATTTATTTAACATTGTTTTACTGAAAATGGCCAGGTCAGATCATGGAGCATACAGGCAATTACAAATGAAGCTGATATATAACTAAAACTTTGTACCTATGTATATAAAAAACACCGTTCGAAGAAACAAAAAAATACTTTAACAATAAGAATGTTAAGAAAAATATTGTTATAATTTGATAGCAAAAACAGTAAAGAAGAGTACTATCAAAATATTAATGAAGAAATCGCGATATACACTTAATTAGTTTGACGTGTATGTCGTCTTTAATTTGTTACAACAAAGGTTATATCCATTTTTTTTAAATAAGCAAAATAATTATAATTTATAAGAATTTTTGCAAATAAGTTCCATAAAAATCAATTGCTTGTTGAAGAAATTAACTTGGCATTGAAAAAAAATAGTTTTATATATTTTTTTGCCGCCTGTATATATTAATCCAAAAAAAAAACGATAATCGCTTAAAATTTGGTATGATTCTTTTGATTGTAAATGAAGTTGAAAGTTTCTAGTATATAAGTTCCTTATTAGTTACAAATATGAGGAACTCAATATACTGACATTAATTTTAGCATACCAATGAGTTATTAATACTGCTGACATCATACTACCTATTCATTATTCAGCAACTTAGTGAATTTAAATAAAAAAATAAAATTAAATTAATATTAAAATAATTTATATTTAATTTAGCACATCACATGAGATTAGTATAAGTAATTCAAACACATAGAAATCAAACTATAAACATTTTTACAATTGACCACCAAGTCAAGTTAAAAATATATATATAACTTATATGTATAAGTCAAATACCATCTCTTAATATAAATAAATGAATTATTTCGTGTAACATACATTTAACACGTACTTCAATTATTATAAAACAAAAAAATATATATAAACCAAGAAAGTTTTGTCACATGACAAATATATTCAGCATTCTAGGTTTAACTTAAAAAAAAACATACATAATATACACAAATTGCAACTTCACGCTGTATCCCGCATACAGCGGAGTAGGCAGGAGTGTTAAGACACTCCATTCCCAACGTAGCACTCAGTTGTCGAGATATTACGTTGAGTGGCGGAACTCATTGTCATACTTTGTCGTCTGGCCAGAACAAGGAATTGAAAATAACGCATTACACAGAGGGGGAAACCCCACATCTGTCGCATTTATACTCAGACAATATTCAAATTAATGAAATTTTTTATGTAATATTTCTTTAACTATAATATAACGGAAAATGTTAGAAATTAGTTATATATTTATTATCTATGCTGTAATATTGCTAAAACAATAAGCAGCAAACAATGTTAATATATTGTTTATAAATTAAAAATAAAAAATATTACATTAAAGTAAAATATGTACTAAAACTGCAAATAAATTAATATACTCTTATAATATAATAATGTATATGTTTTAATGTCTTAAAATATAAAATGTATTAGGTCCAGTCTAAGTAGTAAAAGAGTGTCAGCTGTTTAACTGTTAATTATCCCAATAATTGTGGATAAACTAACTATTTTCGTTCCTAATAACAAGACAAACAGTGTCTCAAAAATTGGCGAGTACTTAGGTAAAGGAAAGTTTCATTGCCTGCATTGTACGGGATACAGCGTGAAGAATAATATCAGTCAAAAAATGAATCAATCAACCAAATTAACCTAGACTAAACTAACTATGGGTTCTGTATTATAGGGCACTATATCACCTGCATATAGCAAGGGTAGGCAGTAAGACCCTAGTGACCTTAGTGCTAAAACACTTTCTTCTCAGTTCTCCGATAAACTTACACAATAATATATACACAATAGTATCCTAAACAAACGAATACAAAATCATATAAATATACGTTTATACATAATAAAACAATAATAATAATGTTATGGCGGCGGATGCGTCGGTTTCAATAGCCTGGCGAGGACATGGCGTCCGCCCACTAGTTTTAATTGCTGACCGTCCATTATTACACTTCGTACTCCACTAGATGTCGCCACTGAGGGACTTGATGTTGACTGCAAATTCAAAATAATACACATTTTAGTATATCAAAGATGGGTGGTGATTGGGGTTTATAAAAATTCCAACGTTAAAATTATTTTAGTATCTCCTCATAAATGTGAGCAGTTGTGACAAGGACAAAGGAGGGGTTAAAGTATCATGGATTTCGAGTAACGATATTTATGAATGGCCAAAGCATGTTATTTTTGGGAAATATTAGTGGGATATCAGTATAGCATATTAAACAATTTGAATTTGCATAATTATATTAAGTTGTTTATAATAAATATTATGATAATTACTTGGTTAAAGACAATATAGACAAGATATTTCTTATCATCCTTAATTTTGGGTATAGTAGATTCTTACTTGACAAAATCAAGTGTTCCTGATAAGTCTTATATTTTAAATTGTAACTATACTGTATCAAAAATAACAATTAAATTTAACATTAATTTCAATCATCACTTGATTACGGAGAATACGCGGATTCAACCACTCGAAGAACGGAACAGGGTATTTTAATACTAGGTTCCCAAGTTTCCTCGGACTACCCTTCCACGTACGGGACACAATGTTAAGCTGAAAAATATGGGCAGTTTCGAATTCAAATTCTGCTCTTAGAAAAGTATGTTTAAAACCTTACCTTCTAATTACCAAACCAAACTTCTATTAGTGTAATACAATATTTTTTACGAGATATGCTTGAAAAGGGATATTTTCAGTGTAAAATCTTTTAAGAAGATATTTTATTAAATGTGCAAACAAAACGAGTTTTATGCATTGTCTCTCATACATACATTATCAAAGCTTAGTATTAGCTTGTGTGGTGTTATATATAGTGTTTATATATTGCAAATACTGAAGTTAGATTTTGTAAGTGAACTACAAGTAACTTTGGACCCACAACCGTTTTGCATATTTGGCTATACATGCTGAGATCTGACAGTATTTATTATCTTAATTTCAAATACTATAACAATTATATAAAACAATATTTATATTCATTCATTATATTGAATTGATTATTTTTTTTTCCTAAAATAGACAAAAATACATTTTTCGTTGACAGAAAATAAAGAAAATGTTTGGCTTAGTTGTCTATGACTTATACCCCTAGCAACCATTTTTAAAAATATTTTAGCAAACGCATAAAAAAAAATTACATAGCAAAATCCAAACAACATAAATAAAATTTAGCAAGTGTATGGGACTTCAAACACAACCACAACAACGTATAGCTTAGTGGTTAGAGAGCTAGAATGTTAAAATAAGGTGTAATATAATGATAATTTTTTTTATATGTTTCTCAAACTAAAATTCCTTTGAAATTAATATCTCCGTACTGTCAGACCTCCCCATACTATCATACATCATGCACAAATCACCGAATCTACATTCACTCGAAATGTATGAATCATGCATTCACCTGTTGTATTTTAATAGTCTGCGGTAGTTTAACCTGATGGATTGGATTAACCTGCGATAATTATAATATTTTAACCATTTTATCAACAAATTTCATATGAACGCTTTAATATTTTTATGTCTCTGTAGATTATTTAATGTGTGTGAAGTTCAAAATACAATTGTGACACAATTTCATGTCAACACAGACATTGTGAAATTAATTACAATAAAAAAAAACATATAAATAAACCCAATAAAATCTTAAATTAAGTAATATTATTGTTTTGGTCACCTGTTGTAGTTTTAATACAGGTGTTGTTGTGGAAGAAGTAGTAACTGTTTGCGCTCCTGTGAAAAGAAATAACGTTTTCGCTTAAAATTGTATGTGTGTGTAACTTTGTATAGTAAAACAACACAACAGTGACCCCTACGGCAAGTGGGCTCTGGCCTTGATGCCGCCCCCCCTGTTCCCTCTAGGGGGTCGAGAGAGAAGAACACCCGGAGTGATACTATCGTGATAATAAAATATTTATATTTTCATTACCTTTATATGGTAATATGTCAAAGTGTGATATTTAGTCCTATCATTCGAAACAAATTGCTTTAAGAATCCACTAAAAGAATAAGGAACGGAATGTTTTAGTACTAAGTTCCCAGGTTTTCACTGCCATATTTTGGCTAATTCTTCTTAATGATTCACAGTTAGTAATGCCATTTTTTTTCCACAATACACAAAAAAGATGCAACGATTATAAGGGGTTGGTTTCTAATATATATGTATATTTGTAGTTTTTACATATAGACGAAAAACAAAAATAAGAACCGTATTCGTACCTAAATTACTTAAAACTATAGTTTGTGAAGTGGAGGTTGCGCCAGTTGACGTCATGCGTATTGCTGTACCGTCGCTCTGCTGGAAAATAAATATAGTTTCTTAAACTGTTTATTGATTACTAGAAACCATATCAAATACAAAAAGTTGTAAAAAGTAAACAAACAAACAGAAAAGAGGATGATAATCTTCAAACGACGGAACAAATCTTCTTGAATCATGGCTAAGAACACTTTCGATTGTGTCACTTGTGACGGTGACGGTAGGCCGACAATAAAATTAAATCAAATTCGGTTCATCCGTACCCAAACAGGAGTTGTCTATTCTTATAGTTTTAAATTGTTGTAGTGTTTTTTTACGAGGAATAAATATTTATAATACTGTTGTTTTCTTTACACGGTAAAGTTAAACAAAATGCAATATAAGGAAATTAAATATAACGAAATTAAATAGATATTTCAATAAAATTTATGCAGTATATTATTATTATAATTATTTAAAATAAATATATTTCAATAACATATGACTTTCTTAACATTATGTTCAATTTGTATATCTTAGATATATAATAAATTTGTCAGCCATTACTTATCGTCCATCATAGGTGGTCCGTCACCTTTTAACTGTCCTCCATCATCAGTCATTCATCATCTGTACATTTAGCTGATGAGCATGACGATGATAGATTGATTATTGGTATGATTGATTGGTGCTCTTCTGGCAACTTAAGGCTGACTCTTTGCATTGTGCAGATGTATATAAACTATTATAGATTGTGATTGTAGCTTAATAATATATTGGTAAAGAAAGAGAAGTGTCGGTGTTGGGAAGGTACACAAGTATGTATATAAATCAGCAGTGTGTGAGCATATAGCGGCTAAACCTAATCACTACATCAGAACAGGATATCCATATATCCCTAGGATCATCCACGATACTATTTAAATATAAGTAAAACGCATCCTAACTTCAATAGACTACCTCCTGGCACCCAGTAATAAAAACCTTTTTTTTCAAGCCCTTCACCTCAGTGGGGACAGTGCGCGAGGTAATTAAAAAATTGTTTGCGGTAGTTGATATAATGATTATGTCAATTGATAGACGGATATTTAGTTTATATTGTTACTTATACAGTTATATGAATTTATGCGTTTATATTGGTTTTCCGTTTATACTATAAGTACTTTACAGTAGTGTTTAACAAATCAGAGCTAAAAGTAAATAATCATATTATTCTCCCTCCCTCACATGAACAGTACACACAAATATACTTATTTAGAAAACGTATAACGAAATAATCGAAGCGGAGTTAGAATCCCTCTTGGGATCCATCCAAGCTTCTTTAATTTTTTTTATACGCTTTTTTAATAAACATTTTCTACACTTTAAAAATAATAAAAGTACAAACAAATACCTGTAAAATAATATTATGAAGCGGTTTGGCAGAAGTTAGGAGCAGAGGGCGGGATATTCGCGAGGTGGGCGCTAATACACGCACGCCCCGCGCGCGCCCCGCATTGCCTACCACGCCTTCTAGGGATATCATTTGCGTCTGAAAATATTCATTTTAATTTTATATCTGTTCATTTAATTAGATATTAATATTTTTATTCAAATGTCTATTATAGTTTCTAAAATAAAATTGAGGCCTGTCATGGTTCAGAAGCATGCGATTGTAAACAGTTTGTTCAATCCTCACTCGAGGAAATGGAATATATGATATTTTCAATTTAAATATTTAATGTTTCATTTCTTTGCTCTGATAATAAAGCAAAGCGCGACGTTGAGACTCAACATGTAATGAATGCCTTAAATTCGGCGGAAAGTGGGCAACGGAACGGAGTTTTAACACTTGGTTCTCAAGTTCCCTAAGTCGACCCTGCTAAGTGCGAGATACAGCGTGAAGCTAAGTAAGTGAATTTTATATAATATTCACTTTTATATTTGATACAAATTTACGTTATTATTACTACCGTTACACTGGGTTCCGTCAGCCTAACAGTAAGAAATATTCATGTTACAATGCTTACCTGTGCATTTGTTAACAACTTAGCAACAATTGGTTGTGATGATTTGTCTACAGTAGATTGAGTTCTAACTACTTGAGCTATAGACTTTGGTGTTTGATTTGCCAGCTGCAATGTCTGACCACTGGTCAACTGCAATGTCTGTCCACTAGATAACTGTAATGTCTGACCACTCGGTAACGTTACTGTTTGTCCTCCAGCCAATTGAACAGTTTGACCACCAATCTGCACAGTTTGGGAGCCTAGTTGCACACTTTGACCACTCATTTGTACTGACTGCCCACCGAGTTGCACATTTTGACTTAACTGTATTGGCACATTGCCACCTGCTAATTGCACTGTTTGGCCACTAGGTAATTGAACACTTTGGGAAGGTAGAACACTTTGGCTCGCAACTTGCACACTTTGACCGCTCGGTAGCTTAACAGTGTGACCGGTCAACTGCACACTCTGCCCGGCCAATTGAACCGTTTGACCTCCGATTTGGACGGTCTGTCCCGCCAACTGTACCGTCGATACCGGTATTTGCAACTGATTAATCGGTTTAATAGTCGGGGAGGACGTTTGCGTTCTAGCGGTGGGATTCTTGGGTTGCGCCGTGGAGACTCTGATCTGCGGGGAGGCGAGCTGCACGGTCTGTCCGCTGGGCAGGCGCACGCTGTGCGCGGGCAGCTGCAGCGCGGACAGCTGCAGCGTGTGGCCGGACAGCTGCACGGCGCGCGCGCCCGCCAGCTGCACCGTGCGCGCGCTACTCTGGAACGTTATTACAAATAATGCTTAAAAAAATATACTCAAAAATATATCACACCACCTTTTGTTTAATTTTACCATCCGTAAATAAAGAAATTTCGATATTCTATTTTCTAAAATAAGGAGAAACAATATGGTTTTTTTTTTTTGGCAGGGGAGGCAGAGGAAACTTAGGAATCTAGTCTTAAGACACTTCACCTCAACGCCGCGCTTTACACCTTATTACCATATCGAAAAAATGGGCACATTAAATATTTTAACATTTCACTGTTTAGTAACGCTCTTATGCCCCTGTACCACGAATGACCTCTAAAATTAGTTATTTTTAAAATTGTAATAAACGGGAGAAATTTCACCACCAATGTTTTTACCACTAATTGAAAATATAAATAATCAAAAAATACCTGCGCTATTGTTGTTACAGATGTTGTTCCAGGTATGGACGGTCGTTTTTTGGTCGTGGGAGTACCTTAAAAAAAATAATCATTTTTTCTTTTAATATCTGGCCTTTATATTTATAATTTATACTGTATAATATTTAATAATCATCTATATTATACTTATTTCAAATGGAAATGCCTTTTACGTTGCGTTAATGTGGAGAAATTTTCAAATAATCTCCCTCTCTCTCTCTCTTTACCTCCTATGCTACTTATATAGGCACTAGGTTGCATATGTGGATTATATTCAGAGATAAAGACAAGATTAAAAGGTTTTTTTTATTTATTCTTTTTATATTTTAGTACTCTTAATTTCAATTAAAATTAAACACTTTAATATTTTCGTAAATATATAACACTTACTTTGCTGCATAAGTGCTCTAGGTGATATAAGAGACTTTCCAGATGATGGTGTTGCTGGACTCAAAACACGTACCACTCCTCGTCTCGAACTTGGTGTTACCTGCTAAATTAACCTTAAATTACCTGCTAATCATGTGGCAGTTTAATTAATAATAAAGCAACATTTCTAAAAACATCACTGTTAAAACACATCACTGCATAAATCGTGTAAATGAAAAATGTTCAATATCATCCAAACTTAATAAACAAACACAATTTAGTAGCACATATAAATTTCTTAACTAATAGCTCTTCTTACCTAATACAGAAATATTTAAAGTATTGAATGGACGTGGAATGGAGTATCTTAATACTAGATCCTTCTGCTTACACCTGCCATGCATGTACTGTATAGGTAGCATCACAGATAGGTGGAAGTAAGAAAGTAAAAAAAAAGTTATTTCTGCATACACATTGTGTAATTGTCTCAGTTTATAAACATTTATTATTATATTATAAATTGATAATAACTTATTACGTTACACATATGGTACGGTACATCTTTGATTATACATAATATTAACCAATTTTTACACATTATTACAGTATTTAAATTATGACATAAGCTATGAAGGTTTACAATTGAAATATCATATACTTATTACTATATATTAGCAAGTACTTATCACTTAAGAACAAAAGAAAGGTTTTTTTGACTGTAAGCGCAAATGTTGTTCTCTCTCTGAACTCACATATACATTTTTTTTTTAAGATTTCGTCCAAATTAGTCAAGTGCAGAGTAGAGTTTTCCGACTCAATACCACGCAATATCTCTTCTGACTCTTAAGATGCTTGATTGCCTTGTTACCAGAGCTAAGAAATATAAATATTAAACATTTCATTTCTTCGAGCGGGGATCGAACCCACAACCTATCGCGTTTACAGTCAGACTCGTGTGCCCCTGCGCCACGACGGGCCTCAAGAGTAACAGTTGTCAGCTTACGTTGTAATAATGTATAACACTGACCTGAGTGGTCGGAGTGGAGGCTGACGACACCGTCTGGACGGCGGGCGGCCTTATTAACAACGACCTCGTCACTTGACTCACCTGTAACATTCATTACAACATTTGAAACGCATTATATATATATACATTAGGGTGTACCAGTACTGCAATGTAGCTAAAGCACAGTCTATATTTTACCAACAAAGGTGGTCATATCGTAGAATTGACGGTGTCCATACGTTGTTGAGTTCTGTCATTTACCATGTAATGTCTAGATAATTCATAGGAAACAGTGTTCAATTGATATGTTCTCTTTTTATTCATTTTAAAGTATGATTCACACTTCACATAAAATATAAATGCTTATTTAGACAACATATAAAAAAAAATACGTAGAGAGATTTGAACCCGCACCTCTCGGAATCCAGTCCAAGCGCACTGACCACCTAGACCATACGTTCTCATCAAGCTAGCTAGCGACGTCGAAATTCTATACGCTTGTAATAAATTATTTGTGTTGTCAGCATCTCTGTAGGGAGAATTTTACAAATTTTCTCTACCCAAAGATAATTAATTCCTTACAATTATCATTTGGCAACTGAGAAGAGAGAATACTGTTTTAAATTAATTTTAAAATGTTAATCCACTCATTAAGAAAAAACTATTCCTACCCTGCTATATCCGAGATATAAAGAGAGGATACAAAAGTACTCACTTTGGCTGAGTGGTTTATATTTTGATGATGAGAAACAACAGCATTGGGCGGTCCAGCTGTCGATATCGTTGGAGTCGGTTGCGTAGACATGTTCAATGTTACCTATTTGAATAAATAAATACACAAATAAATACCAAAAAATACATTTGACGTTATAGATTATTAATCAAATTATAAATGTAAAGTTCCAATAGCAATTTAAAAAAGTGTTAATATATTTAAGAATATTATTTTTAAATAATATCGACATTTTAAAATTTTTAATATGTATTTTTAAACATGAGAAACAGCAGCCGCAACCACCATACGATATAGGTTTACCGCCAAAATCGCTCGAAATTTATATTAACTTTCATGGCATCTCGATAGATTGAATTATTGTATTTATGTTTAATTGTTGAATTTACAGGGGATCATTACTATCTTAGGACCGTTATAGTGAACCATTAATATTTACAAAAAAAAAGTAGTTGTTTCTTCTCAAGTACCACATGTAATAGTAATAGATAATCATTACATTATAATATCAAAGCCGTTATTGCGTTTCTGTCTGTAAACCGCACTTGTGGGATCGGAATTTCGAGTATAACTTATTTGAATTTCCAAGGTTTGGTAAGAAGATAAAATGCAGCGTTAACTTACATCACTCTGACAGAGTATTTCAAAAACTAGGCGGTGCGTGAGGGACGGAGTATCTTAACACTACCCTTTGTTCTCCCCAAAAAGAAAAACATTCAGGCTACCTTAAAAAAGTCAAATCATTATTACCGTTGCTTGAATCGTATCCACCTTTAACTTTTGCTTCACAAGCGGCGGTCGCTGCGGCACTACTATAGAGGGTAGACTCGACGAAATTTGCAATATGGAGTCACTGTTCTGTTTCGTTAATGGCGGTACACCAGGTTTCACTGTTTGCACTACTATACTTTGCTTAGCTTGTATTTGCTTTGGAGATTCAACTCCTTGTTTCACTACCTGCTGAGAATATGTCAATATATACGTATACGTATACGTATATGTATACGTATACATATACATATACGTACACATATACATATACATATACATATACATATGCATATGCATATGCATAACGGAGTGTCTTAACCCTAGGTTTTCCTCTGCCTACCCTGCCTCGTGCAGGATACAGCGTGAAGCTAAAAAAATTATATAAAAAATTAAATATAAGCTAAATGAATAAAAATATTGTATCGATTTTCCCGAAATAAATAATTCAAATTGACGTAACTTTTTTTATTTATTAACCGATTTAAATAAAACAAATACTAACTGTTGAAGTAAGGTTTCCAAAATATAATAGTAAAATTTGTCTTAGCTGGTTAGCAGATTCCGAGGTAAGCGCGTACAAACGCAGACAAAAAAATAAATAAAAAGTCACTTTTTTGGGCCTGTCCCCTATAAGACTTTTTAAATATTTCTTCCATGTTCTGGCGGTGGTCAGTTACAGATTTATTATAACAACAAAATTTTAATTTATGTTTTATGTGATACATTAAAGGAAATGTAGATAAAAATACCTGTTTCGACGGAACACTTTGCTTTGGAACAGTTTTAGTCAACGACGGCATCGATTTCGTAGTTAACAAACTTTGCTTTTGAACTGGCTTGGGCAAAGTTTTCGGCGGACACTTTGGTTGCGGTTTCGTTTGTATTAATGAAGGTAACTTTGAATTCACCGGTTTAGGTTTCGGTACGACTAATTTGGTTTTTGGCTTGGCTTGTTTGTTCGCTTGCATTAGTAATTGGGCGGAAGATAAGTGGGGCATCGATGGGCCCGTGTCGTCCACGTCCACGTCGCTGTCTGATCCATTCTCTGGTATATCTTCTGTGTTGGCTAGGTCTATGTCCATCTGCAATTACAACAAACTCATAAATGTATCTATTGTATAAACGTTAGTACAGCAATTCCCATTGAACTCAAGTGAAGAGCCGTAACAAATTACTATTTAATTTTTTTTACTATTTTATAGTGTTATTCCAAATTTAGGAAAAAGTACTAATTACTTAGTTTTAAAACGAATAAGAATTTGGACGTAGCGGGGTTTGAACTCGCGCTTCTTGGAAATCGGACGGTTGTATTGGACCGTTTCCAAGAGACGCGGGATCAAATCTACGATCAAATTCTTATACGTTTTCAAAACTAATAACTATTTCAATGTTTTGCATAATTAAGTGGTTACATTTATTTACAATACTACAATATTATTTGTTCTAAAGTTATTAAAAAAAATGTTTAATTTACACAAGTTACAAGCATTCCGAAGCATGTCGTGACGCAAGAGCACAAGCGTGTGACTGAGAACGACACACTCAAAGAAGTGAAATATTTAATATTTTGAAATAAAATATTTAATATTTTCGATTCTCCGCTTTGGTAACAAGACAAAGCGCGGCGATAAGTTCCGCCACCTAACATACTTCGTCTGAAGTGAGGTATAAAACGGAGTGTTAACATTAGTTTCCCGTGCTCCCTCTGCCTACCATGCCATGTACGGGATACATTGTGAAGCTATTAAAATTAAATTATGTAAATCATTATTACGAAAATGTTAAGGATTAAATTAAAATTACCTGTGCCTGAGAAGAATGTACTGGAAGTGTTAAATTTGCCTTGTTTCGGTTTCGTGCGTTTGTTTTTATAAAATCGTCCTCGCTTCTGAAAATCACAAATATTCACAATTGCTGTTATATCTTTTAGAATTCATTTATAGCTTCACACGAATAAAATCACATTTCTAATCAAAGCTAAGCAAATTCGCAAGTGATTATAATTCAAGATTTTTAATGTTGTTCTTCTTCTGGGGTGGAGATGACAGAATAACTTACTTATGTCTATGTAAATATGTCCACAAGGCAGTTCTTTGGTCAAATCTAACGATAGGATCCCTTTTGACTGTAAGCAAACGCTCCAAAGCGCATGCGACAGCATTTGAAAGCACAGTTTCACTACACGGGATTATGAATTGAGACATTCTGAAATAAGAAAAACATATAATATTGTAATTTATACGTCGTACGTACGTCAGTAATAAATATGAAAACTAGCTATCCGCCCGTGGCTTCGCTTTTCGACACTATTTCATTTACTAATTTCAATTATTTTGTTGATCTAATAAAATTATAATTTTTAAGACTATATCTACATACATTAGAAAATAAAATTTCAAATAAATGTAAAACAAAATATAACAATTTTAATGAACTAAATATTTTAAATTGACGTATAGATTAATTCTTTACATTAAGTAACATTTATGGTGTTCTATTTCATATTAATCGTTTCATCTATATCATGATATATTGATCATGATGAATTCTATTTATTAATAATGAATTATCTGACTGTACAGAGCAGGAAAATGAAAACAATTTGTCGTCCTTACTTCAACAACATAACAATGTCGCGGCGCGAGCCCTCCCCGTTGGGCAGCCGCGCCAGCGCGTCGCGCAGCAGCGGCAGGAAGGAGGCGGCGCGCGGCCGCTGCGGCGTCAGCAGCGCCGCGCCCCCCGCGCCGCCCGCCGCCGCCCCCGCCGCGCCCGCCGCCCCCGCCGCGCCCGCCGCCCCCGCCGGCAGCCAGCGCGTGCCCGTCGCCGGCCCCACCACTGACCGGTACCTGTGCAATTATACACTCATGACCAAAAAAATCGAATCAGCCGACACACTCTTGCACGCACAAACCACTGGCAAAAATATTTTCGTCTTAGTAAAGTCTTAAAGCTGTTGTGTCAAAATAATGTAAAATATTGTAACATTTCTGACTCCCACAACCCAACAATATGTTGTGACCAGTAACTACCGTTTTTACGCTTGTGTACTAGTGTTTAGAAAGGTTTAATAATCCTCATAAAAGACCTGAGCTACCCTTATCAGTTAGCCGTCAAACGTTCCTTTTTAAGTTGAATCATCATCATCTTGTTTGTTATCAACAAACAATAATTCAACCTAAAAAGGAACACAAAAAGTGATAAAACTGCTTAAACGGTCACCCTATTGCGACAAGGGCATAACTTTGCCCTTGCATGAAGTGCCACGTGAACTGAACATAAACCAGTCTGTTGTCATAATTTAATCGCAAACACGGTTCCTGGAAAAAAGTGCTCATCAGTGAGAAACGACCGATTCATCGTCATCACATCACTGAGAAATTGGGCTCTCACTGGCTTTCAAGTCCAACAACAAATTATAAAAGTCGAGGGGAGGCTGGACAGTCAAAAAGACAACTAAAGGCAGCCTGGAGACAAAAATTCCAGCTACTACTACTGGGCTCAAATTAACCCCAGCCCATCGAGCACGCCGCCTACGATTCGCCAGAGAACACTTTGATGGGAGTGACGAACAGTAAATTTCCGTTCTTAGACAAAAACAGTGAGCTCGTATGGAGAAGAGGTCATGTCTATAGAAAACCTGGAGGAAAATTCGCGCTTTGCATCAAAGAAAACGTGGCTTTTGGAGGAGGTACTTGTAT
The DNA here is from genome assembly GCA_019049475.1 of Eueides isabella. NCBI lineage: Eukaryota > Metazoa > Arthropoda > Insecta > Lepidoptera > Nymphalidae > Eueides > Eueides isabella. The sequence goes on along the minus strand of CM032389.1, from coordinate 7,855,507 downwards.
TGTGTGGTTGGGCATTTCAGTATACTATTTTTAAATAATCATTTAAAACGTGTAGTAATCGCAAAAATCAAAAATCTTATTATGATCGACTGGTCTCATGAAAAGGTTTAGAAATAAACAATTCCAATTTTATTATCTTGTCTGACCTCCTCTGACACCACAAAACACAAACACAGTGAATTTATATGGTGCAAATTAATTTAACTTGATGTTTTATATAAAAATAAACATTTGATTTCATAAGGATTCCTTTTAATAAAATATTATTATAAATAATCTACATACCCATGTTGAATATAAGTAAAAGGCTTAGTGGCGGATGCGAATCGCCTTCTCTCTTGAGTGCGGAACTCGACTACCTCAGAAGCAGTGGGCGGTCTAAGCACCCACGATGTTGGATTTCTACACAAACATTTTCACATTAAAACTATATAGTATTTTCACATTAAAACTATATATATATAATTTACTAAATATTATACAATTAAGGCACAGTGATACCATGATGGCACAGTGGAGCAGGTGGAGCAGTGTCTTACTGGGAATTATATTTAATTAAAATTAATTTCCTACGTAAAACAAAACGCGGCGTTGAGTTTCGACCCTTAACACACAGTATCTCGTATTCGAGAGTCTGTCTATTTATCTTAGAGCAAGAATGCATGGATAAATATAAAAAATCAAACTTTAATTAAAAGTGATCTGATTTAAAAAACAACCTATTTATGAGTCCATCACTATATAAAAAAAATATATGAACTTTTCAGTATCGGTTCTTAGCAAACTTTAAAACCACAGTAATAACAAATACTAGCATTATTATAAATATAAATATAATGATTTATAAAATAAACTTAAGTTTTTTAGTTAATTGAAAGTTATATTTTTTAATTAAATCAAAGAACAACCATAGGTGTCATTGTTAAATAACATCTCGTAAAGACAATTACTCTATATATCCTTCTTAAACACAAGCAGCATAGTTGATCAATCAAATGTAAAATAGCTGTGCTGTAACTCTTGTGGTCGTTAATTTGCTTATTATAATATGCATTGACAAGGTTGAAGAGTTTTGTACGTTCTTTTTTATTTGGTTCGATATGAAATTGAATTTTGTCTTGGATATGCGACGTATAGTGTTGTGACCTCGGCGGCGGCGGGTCGGCGGGCGGCGGCGGCGGCGACGCGGCGCGGCGCCAGCGCTCGCACAGCCGCCCCAGTATGGCGTCGCAGTCTCTGCCCGCGCCTATCCATTGATACATCTGTAATTACAATGAAAATAATAAACATTTAAACAATTATATAACTTTGCCTAACGTATGTAAACAATAGTAACAAATAAATCTACATATATATACATTGTTCAGGAAAACAGTGTTCAAAATATGTTCGCAAAAGTTTGTTTAATTAATTAAAAAAAAATTTATGTTTCTTTAAAATAAATCCATCTCCTGCCCTCAGACAACACTAGATCAAAATATTTAAAAAATATGTAATCATAAAACCAAATATAAAAAAAACCACACAGGCATAAACAATAAAAATCAATTTAGTAGAATTTTAACGTATATGTATAGTATAGTGCAATAATAAAAGCGAACACAATAAAAAAATATATAAATAAGCTATGAATAAAAAAAAACTCGTTATACTTTTAACTCCGTAAACATAAACATAAAATATAGTAAAAAAATCATGATGAATATTCTGTAATAATTATGGATATAGAAATAAATAATATTTAAAGAAAAAACCACACACATAACAAAATTAAATAACCTGTGTTTCTGCCATATACTGCAAATATGGAACAAAATCATCTGGATGTGGTCCTCTTTCCCCGGCTAAGAAGTCCAACGCGGAATTCAACTCTAAACACCAATCGTCTGATACTAAAAATAAATATAATCACGTATAAGAATTACTAAACCGTACTGTGTTCATGTAAAAATAAAATATGTCTTTATAGATAATTACAAAAATATTTATTAGGCGGAAAAGAGCGAGTAAATGGAAAAAGAAATATTTCCCGAGTAGGGCAACAAACCACAACCTACGCGTCTATATAGACAGTCTCACTGTATGTGGTTTCAGTAAATATAAGAAAAAAATCCTTTTTCTACAATCTTGTCCATGTAAGATCATAGAAAAATATTTCTTACATATTTGAATTTTGTGCTGTGATATTCTGCTGAGTAATTATTGAATTCATTATATACCTTTTATTTTGATTGACGAAGTCTTTTAAACTCTCAATGTTTGTGTATATACGTTATACATAATATCTTCTATTCTCAGCTTCACCCTGTATCCTGCACATGGCAGGCTAGGCAAAGGAAACTTGGTAACATAGTATTAACACTCCATTCCGTTTCCCACTTTTCGCCGAGTTTGTGGCATTACTTGTTGAGTGACACAACTCAACGCCTTGCTTAGTCTTGTTACCAGAGTAAAAAAATTAAAAGATTAAATATTTTATTTGAGAATATTTCATTTTCTCGGGCGGGGATTAAACCCACAACATATCACATATACAATCGAACGCGTATGGCTCTGCGCCACAACAGGCCTTGTACACAATACATATAAACAATATTAAAATGATCAAAGAAGCACTTACAATTGTACCATGTATTAAGCGGCGCAATAGGAGATCTCATGACCGCTGCACATCTCGACTGCAACTGTTGTTTGGACGCTCTATGGGCCGCCCTGGCAGGGAACAACGCACGTACAAGGGACAAGAAGTTCGCATGAGTAGTCTCCGTTAGGGCTTCGTCGGATTCTAGAAGGTTCTCTTCACTCTCATTCGACGTGTCCACTGGTAATGCTGTAACTTCTCCGGAATCGTTCGCCAATTCTACGGGTAATGCCATCATATCTGGAATTTATGTGATAGTACTAGACTAGTGTATGGTTTCTAATCTAACATTGGGCCCTCGACTTAGAGATTTTGTCGCAAATGACAAATAACACGATGCCGTTGTGACATAGTAACAATTCGTTAATTCGTTCTACACATGGCTTTAAGTCCAATTTCCACTTCTAGAGAGATTATATATTTCAATAACTACATTAGCAAATAAGCAGTGGTATGTGGTGGGGTGACGTTATTATAAATATTTATAATACATATAAATACACCATATATGCATGCAACATTGAATCGTATTCCATGTTAATCTTCAATTCACAAAAAACCAATGCAATTACATATCTACTATTAACTATACATTCGATTACAATCTTTCATTTATAATCAATAATAGATGGCGCCACATGTATTTTAGATCACGCTAACATAATGTTTTCTCTGTTTTGTATAGGTAAAATACTTTAAATGTAAATTTGCTTAGAGCCGGCTCGGTTTACATGGATTTACGAATCCAGTAGGCCGAGGAAACTAACCTAACCATCTTATTGGGCCTCTTTTGCGGGGTGGCGGGTCGACTTACGAGTCAGGAAAAATTGAAACCCCGTATATGAAACATAATAGAAAAATATTAATATAACTATAGTAAAGTTGTTTTTTGCGGAGAAAGGTTAAATACTCATAATAACTAATAGGTAAATAACATATCTTATTTGGCTTTGGGATTAGAAAGCTATTTAATATAATGGTGGGACTGCCTTTGCTTATTATTCTAGAATTTTTTTATCCAAAATAAAAATGTTACTAGAAACAAAACAGTAAATATGTTATAATCTTATAGCATATTTATTAATTACTGACAGTGACACTTTTGAAATATCATTTATACAAACTTAATAACTTATATAGTCATACTTTTCTTTAAATACACGATATTATCAAAAATGTATTAAATAGGACCTATGAATATGTCATAGGTGAATGAAGTGGTGATAGCAAGAAATATTATAAAATCAACAGCTTCATCATTTAAAAAGTTGATTTAACAATTTTAGAGTAAGGTGTTCTGATAAATTCACAATTATTTTTTTTGCTATTCAATAGTAAGTTATTGGCACTATACTGTTGTTTACATCCTCATATATGTTTTAGACAAAACGAATATGACGATATAAACAACCATTGTATACATTCATTTTATAAAACATAAGTTTCATTAGCAACAATACTATATCATATGTCTTTTTCAAAGTAGCTATGGTGAATTACATATATTTCTTGCCACATCAACCTTCTGAACCCTGCAAGTTAAATAAGAGTTATCTTATTTAAGCAATGCCTTGGACAAGTCACAGAACAAACAAAAGAGAAAAACAAAGAGCATCCTGTGATTCTTCTCTTGCCCCATGTATACTCTTTGTGAGACCTATACTAGCATCAGTAGAAGAGCGACTCTTAGTAAAACTATTTATCATGCATGAGATTATGTGAATTAAATGAGGCTAGTAGTACAGATGCAGGTCAAAAATTGTTAAGATCTGATATACTTCCCAATTTAAATAAAGATATGACTTTACTAATTTGAATTTGGTCTGGAAACACAGCATATTTATTATATATACTTATATAAAGTTAAAAAAATTTACAATACTAACCTATTCCATCTAAATCTTCTAATTTAATAGGTACTGGTTGACTTATCCTAGAATTTTGTAAAGATGATGTAGAATCATGAGGCTCTTGCTTTATTGAATTTTCAATATCATTTTCATGACTATTGACACTGAAACAGAAACATTATAGAAATTATTTTTCCTCTTTATCATATTGTTATTGTTCAAGACCACTGACAACTACACCATATATCCCATCTATGTAGGGTATAACTTATATGCTACACATAGTTTTTATTTCTATATTTAAATAGTTAATAAAATATTACGCCGTCACTGCGGAAAAAGACAGCAAGTGACTCCAAGTACTATAGTTTTTAATTATTTTTAACTTAGCTTCACGCTGTATCCCGCAAATGGCAGGGAAGTTGGGAGGAAACCTCGTGTTAAGACACTCTGTTGACACCTAGTATTAAGACACTCTGTCTGCTATTGCAAGCACAAAAAAAAGCACAGCCCAACTATTAAATTATTACTTTTGCCACTCATATTGTTTATATATATTACATAGTATTTCAATATAAGTGTAATTCAATATAACAAATAAATTTAATGACATTAACTTGTGGTACATTTACCTCCCTTTTTGGCACCATCATGGTCATGGGACAGCATCCAACTGTTAACTGTTTAACAATGATTGTGGAACCAACTCACACATGGAAAAATTAATAATTTTCATTTCACACTCTGGTAAAATAATATGCAGCATTGAATTCCACCACTCCCCATACTCACATTTGAAAGGAAAACAGAGTACTGAGTTCTTTGACACTAAGTTCTATCTACCTGTGTTATATGTTAAAAATAAGATGTATGTGTGAAATGTGAAGTAAGTAAAAATATACCTTGTATCAGATATTTCTTGTTTAATTTCAACAGGCTCTAATATTTTTTTATTTGTTTGCTTGGGACTTGTAATAGGGTCCAAGAAAGTGGAGCTTTCAGAATCCGATTCCTCCCTCTCACATTTTATTTTAATATTAGGCAGTAAAGGTTTATTTTCCACATTTTCCTCCTCTTTTATTTTCTTTACAGGTGCTTTATCCTGTTTTGGCTTTTGATATGTTTCTTTTTTACCTTTCTTTACCTTTTGTACAGGTATTTCATTCTTTTGACTACCAAACATAAGTTTTTTGGCACCATTCATAATTGACACTCTTTGTTTGATGTCATCTAAAGTTATGCCTGCTGTGTTTAGCTCTGGATGATTCTGAAATTAAAAACCGAGAAATATTATTCACAATGTACATAAAATGAGAATTTTAATTAGTTCTTTTCTTAAATTACCAAATTTCTTATATTATTGATGAGACATTAAACATGTCTCATTGTGACTTAAGGCTTACTTGCAGAAATTAAAGTAAACTTATTTAAAATAATAACTGTTGACAAAGAGACTACATACATAATGTAGTAGCGACATTATGTATGCACCTATGCATAGTATGGCAGAGTGAAAATAAGATATGGAGTCTTAATACTAAGTTTCCTTTGCCCACTTTGCCATTTGCAAAATGCAACATGGAGCTAAAAAACATTTACAGAGTAGTTTTTATATATACCTCTCGATATTGTCTTCTTGCCCTGTGAGTAGCTATAACATTTTTCAAGCAATCCAAGGAAGAAGGATGTGATGGATCAGTAATTCCCAATGTGCCTGATACATTTATTTCTATACTCTAGAAATCATTAAGAATATTTATTTTAAGTTGTTGTCAATTAAATAGATTTATGATGTTGTACATCATTTTTCACCTTTTTCTACAAAATCTTATATAAATATTACATACAGTGTAAACTCTATCACTCCACTCATTGATAAACTACTAAAGCATCAAAACAATATCAGTAAAGTCAAACAATTCAATGCAATAAATACATTGTTGAGTGACAAATATGCATTATGATTATATGCATTATATACAATGCCGTAAAATGCACATTTTCTTTAATCATATAGAGATTACACTATAAGTATACACAATATTAAAGAAAAATTAACCTGTCCAGAGTGCATCGTTTTTCTTTTTTTAAAGGAATTTTCTGGTGGACCTTCAGGATAGTTTTCATCCTCAGATTCCTCTCCTCCAACCTCACTCCATATAGCTGCCAATTCTTCAAAATATCTCTGCCTAGCTCGTACATATAATGGCTTGTAATTATTTCTTGCTGAAGGTTTTGGAGGCAAAGCTGGAAGAAATGGTACAGGCCCTGGAGGTCCAGCTTTTGCCACAGCTAACAATCTTTCACGAGATATTAAAACTTCTGGTAACATTTTTGCATAATATGATTTTGTCTGCAAAGCAGAAGGTAAAGTAAGGCAAAGTAGATATAAATAAAATACTCAATTCATATTCCTATAAGATTAAGATGTCAATGATTACAAATGAATTTGAATTACAATTAGATAAAAAACATATTTCACCTTGTGTTTTTGTTGTTTGGTTCTTGCTTTTAACAGAAATTTCCTCATTCTTGCTATATCAGGTCTGTAATTTCCCTGTCTTAAGTTACTAAAAAAGTTATTTAATGGAGATTTAAAATGGAATGGTTCAAAATTGAATAACATTTTAATTGTTATCTCTTTCTCTTCTTCATCATTTTCAGGAAATGTTGGCAGGAATTCTTTGAGGTACTCTTTATGTTTATCTCCCAAGCTGTCCCATGTCTTTAGGGAAAAGAATTCTTTAAATATTGAATAATCTTCACAGAGATCCTGTGGAAGTTCTAAGGTGTGCCCGAGAATACTAACTGGTTCGGTGAGTTCCTCCTCACATTCTGAGCTTCCACTTGAGCTATCGGAAGAGCTACTACTACTACTATCACCACTGTAACTGTTCTCACTCTCCACTTTTTCCTCCATAACTTAGTCTAAAGGTGAAAAAAACTTTAAACCCTGCGTAATGATCATTTACCGTTTATCACGCGTTGATTAAGTGATTTTGCCTCCGCTACATTTGTATTTCGCGTTGTTTTTTTCCCGATGTTTACAAAAACCCAAATCTCTAATTTACAACTATCTAACAAAGAGCCATGGGCTTTTTTAAATAGACGTCAAGTCTTGTCTAAAATAAAATACAACGCACACGCCAATCCGTACAGTTTCATACATACTATGCGCCAGAACGGCACATTGCGATGAGAAAATAGCTTGACAACCACGAACAGCGACATTTTGCCTTTTCAAAATAGAATTTTAAAACAAAACAAATATTGTCTATGCTCTTAATCCTGTGTAATCTGTGACCTTAATACAGGTTATTTATGATACAAATACTGCTGATAATTTTTAACTAAACTCAGTGAAAAGAGAATTTTGTTCGGTACATTACGTTACCAAGAAAAGTGTGGTACTAGTAAATACTATTTAAAGCAAAAAATCTTTTATAAAATTTATATAAGAAGATCTGAAATACAAAAAATCTTATAAAAATAATAGACTTTTAATACAAATCCCTTTTATTCAGGGATTACTGATCTTAGGAAAATAGGTGTAAAAATATTTTATGTAACTTAAAATATTTATATCTGCGGTTTAGACTTGACCTATTTTATTTAGCAACTTAGGTAGTAAGTAGGTTTTATTATCTGTATAGTATAATCTGTAGTAGAAACCGAACCTACCGCTCCGATGAACCTATCGAAATCTTTGACTTTTAATTTGACGTAAAATAAATCGTGGTGTAGTAAATATGGCTGACGAACTCAATGTTGACAGTCTTATTCATAGGCTTTTAGAAGGTAAAGTAAAGTTTTTTATATTTTTTTTACTATATTGTCAACCAGCACCAATTGCAGTATTGTGGTAACAAATATTTCTCTGTATATTTTGCTTCTAGTTGCGTAATTGTTGAGTGTATATGTATAGGAACGTCTAACTCATAAATAAATCGATTATCCTCAATTCTTATCTGAATCTAGTTTAGACATTCATACTCAAAAGCCTTGTAGACGGCTATTTTTATCCTAATAGTTAAGTATATTGTAAATTTATTATGACTGCGAATTTACTTAAGTTTGTACTTCTATTATTATGGATGACAGATTCCATAGCATCGAACTACTTCATGGGCTTATTGTTATGCTTTGTTCGCATTGTATGTTACTTTACTTGTTAATTTCACTTTATCATGCTGCTTTTTATGGGTTACATCAGTATACAGACTGCAACAAGAAACAGCAAGGCGAAAAGGGAAATTCAAAGACATCTTTTCAGGAGAATGTATGGTTACCTCCAAAATTATATTTTTTGTATTGAGCTAGATTTATGGTTTCTCATGATAAAGTATTACCTTAAAACATTTAAATACCCTTGCTCAATTTAATTTTACTTACTCACACCCTGTTTTATAAAAGTCCAACATATTACAACTTTATCTTTACCCTTTTTTAATTGAATATTTAAAATAGTTATAAACCTAATGAATGTTAAAATAGACATCATTAATTTCCATTGTATATAAAGCACATCATTATTCCAATTTATCAAAAGAGGAATGTTTTATTCATTAAATAAATTGCTACATAAAATTGTAAAATAAAAAAAAATGTTCTTACCTTAAAGATAATGTAAAATGTCTGAAAACAAAATGTTATGATATTATCCTTTTCTGTTTTTAAAAAAGTAAATATAGTTTGATTAATACTATGAAAAGCATGTTTGTATTTACTTGTGGGTCATGTGGTGTATAATGTGTTATTGTCCATAATTCATTGATAAGTCTAAGTTGGTTTAAATAACAAGGGCATCACAAAAGCGAGAGAGAGAGAGTGTTGATTAAAGGTTTGTTGTAGTTTTAAAAATAAATTTCTATTTTATGGTTTAAAAGGCAAGATGCCCCTTTATTTAATTGTCCCATAAATCTTCTTTTTTGACATGAACTTTCAGGCGATAAGAGCCAAGAAACTTAGTATATAAAATATTCTAAAGTACATGCAGCCCCAATTGCATTGTATAACCTGCATTTTGATAAATATAACTTATTTTTTAACTTGGTTCATTTACTATGATTGTTATATTTATGTTATGGTTTACTCTTTATTTATGAAAAATAAAGTGTGAATATATATATAATGAATCAAGTTAGCTTTTGAAGACTATAAATGTTGTTTCTTCATAATAATAAATGTATTTTCTTTTTCTTTATTACAATATATTGATGATAATGTCTACAAAAATTTGATTGTACCTCTTGTAATTTTTATATTTTCCAAAAATATTTTTCAGTGTAGATGGACACTTTAAAAAAAAATATATATATTTTCTAAATTGTCGCAGTTCGAGGATGCCGTCCTGGGAAAACAGTGCAGATGTCAGAGTCAGAAGTCCGTGGCCTCTGTACAAAATCTCGGGAGATATTTCTGCAACAACCAATATTACTGGAATTAGAGGCACCACTCAAAATTTGTGGTAATTTATAAATTATTCAAGTTATCATATGCTTAAAAAAGAACCCAAAGAAACCTGTAAGAATGAAGCTTACTCTCTACTTTAAATGCTAAAAAACAAGAGAACAACAGAACATAGTAGAACATTGTAGTAGTTAAGTAGTAGGAGAATCTTTTGAAAGATCACTTCACACCATTCACTGGTAGTCATTGTATAGATAGCATGTCAGCTAAATGCCTAAAAAGCCAATATTGCAACAATAAAATAAGCAATATTCAAGCTATATTATAAACTTATGGTGTAACAAAATGTATGTAAAGTAATATTACAAAAAATGTTAACATATTTTGTAGACTTTTGTTTGCTATACTGATATGCAATTAATTCATTCCATTTACTATAGATTGAACACACAACCATAACATTTTGCAAGTGCTACTTTGCTATGCATTGCCATATAAAACACATGATATTTTTTTATCTAAAAAGGAAATATACTTACTGGTCATTATCTTGTACTTACATACTTAATTGTAAAATACTACTATAATTATTCATTATTGTTTATTACACAATGTACTTATAAGTTATAGTGCTAGATCATTTTCAAATTGAAATAATTATTTAAGAAAAAAATATTAACAGTGAAGAATGCATTCAATGGTTGTTTTTTTTTCATATTAAATCGAAAAATTTTCATTTAAAAAATATGATTTGCACAACTGTATGCTGTATATTATATATGAAATCATAATAAGTATAACATATGTGTTAGTGATAAGTATTAACATTTAATTAACATGTTGTCATGATTACTTTGATAATTTGTATCCAAAAAATTACCAACATAGATAGTTCATACAACATTCCAATGTTTGTAAGAGAAGATGCTACATATATGTATAAATACTACGAAGTATTAAATGTTTAACTAGTTACTACCTAAAAAATTTACATAGTAATGTCATTTTGACCTTGAGACATTTATGCAAAATATTGTGTTAATAAAATACTTATACATAGATAATTCAAATATAAAACTCCAATATTATTTTCAGGTGATATACATGGACAATACACAGACTTGCTACGTCTATTCGAATATGGCGGCTTCCCGCCCGAAGCCAACTATCTATTTTTGGGTGATTACGTTGATCGCGGCAAGCAGTCTTTAGAAACCATATGCCTCTTACTTGCTTACAAAATAAAATATCCAGAAAATTTCTTTCTACTGCGAGGCAATCACGAATGTGCCAGCATAAATCGTATTTATGGTAAACTGTTAAATACTTCCACGATCCCAGTCGCTAGCGAGCAATTCCCAACTGTATAACGAACCGCATACGAAACGCTCTTGAGTAGTTCTCGAGTGCGCTTCCATTACTAGCCACATTAAGAAGCGGCCTCCAGTTTAATTCCAACAAGTTGGAGTTGCTTGTAGCCTTGGATCTAATACCGGATGCGCTTTGGTATTCTTCTAGTTATTCGTACTTTGTACAATGTTTTTTTTAGGATTCTACGATGAATGTAAGCGTCGATATAACATAAAGCTATGGAAGACTTTCACGGATTGTTTCAATTGTCTTCCGATCGCCGCTATTATCGATGAAAAAATATTCTGTTGTCATGGCGGTCTCTCGCCGGACTTGCAGGGCATGGAGCAGATTAGACGAATAATGAGACCCACTGACGTTCCTGACACAGGTATTGTGCAAAACAATAGAAGGGGCTTATGTATTTTAATCAGTGTTAGAATATGTATGTTACATATTGTATTGTTTTGTACACGTTTTAGTGAAGGACGACTCACACAAAGTTTGTACATTTTCAAATAATTACGTGTTGAATGGGAATCGAACCCATAACTACTAGCACGTTTACATTACCTTGCCGCGACGCTACGAAAGCCTTCTAATTTCAAGATTTTTACTTATATAAGGAAATAAATTGAAACTTGGTGCAAATTTACATCGTGCAGATAGATGCATCTCTATACGTGATATAAATAACTACATAGTTATTTTGCCTAATTGTTTATTACAACTACACGTTCAGTAGCTATTTTCGTCATACTTCAACGAGAATGGAAAATTTCGCGCTTGGTGTTTAAAAACATAATTAAAGTAACGCGTGTGATCTTGGTTTATTTTAGTAATTGTCTTTTTGATGACTAACATTGTTAATCTTATAAGTGCGGCAACGAACTGAGGTTAATCAAATTATGAGATTAATATACATACGTTTGTGTTATTGACTGAAAATATGGAATATTTCACTATTTATGTATTTGTTATATACTAACATTTTTTAAACATTTTAGAGAATAGGTCATGATGTTAGTGATAAGTGTTATCAGCCAATATCTTTGTTGGTGGGTAAGAAAGATTATCACAATATTATTTGATTTCTATATAGTTATTAGACATTTAAAGTAGGTACATTTCGATAAAACAATATATATATATATATATATATATATATATATATATATATATATATATATATATATATATATATATATATATATATTATATATATATATATATATATATAATATATATATATATATATATATATATATATATATATATATATATATATATATATATATATATATATTTAGGTTTGCTCTGCGATCTGCTATGGTCAGATCCCGATAAGGATGTACAAGGGTGGGGTGAGAACGACCGCGGAGTATCCTTTACTTTCGGACCGGATGTCGTCAGCAAGTTCCTCAACCGACACGACTTGGATTTGATTTGTAGAGCACATCAGGTACATATAATATTCTTTTATACTCTGTATCTATTATATATTTAATGTAACGTTATATATATAAAATAAATCTGTCTGTAAAGATGGACTATTAAAATTCGTGAAGCGCCAGATTGTAAACAGTTAATATTTGTTATTAAAAATATGTAATAATAGTGAATTTCACTTTCGGCGTCGTCATAATATATAACTTATTGAAATGTTAATTCTGGATCATAATTTTGCGCAGGTGGTAGAAGATGGCTACGAGTTCTTTGCAAAGCGACAGCTAGTGACTCTATTCTCTGCCCCCAACTACTGCGGAGAGTTCGACAACGCCGGCGGAATGATGTCCGTCGACGAAACGCTTATGTGCTCGTTTCAGGTATGAAGTTGCAACGTCGTAGTGATTAAAATTTTTGTTTCTTAAAACTTTTTTATTTTTTCTGCAGCTTCACGCTGTATCTCGCACACGGCAGGGTAGCCAGAGGGAACTTAGGAACGTATTGTTTACAATTCGTTCCGTTCGCCACTTTCTGACGAAAGTGGTCTGAGGCATAACGTGTTGATAATCATTTCTTCTCATTTGGGAATTGGAGTCGAACCTATAATAGACACATATATAAATTGACTACTGCGTCATGGCAGCTACGTTAAGCTTTCGAATTAATATTTTTTTTTAGCTATATTTATATATATATATATATATATATATATATATATAATATATATATATATATATATATATATATATATATATATATATATATATATATATATATAATATATATATATATATATATATATATATATATATATATATATATACATACATACATATACACATACATATATAAAATAACAATTAAAGCAATACATGTTTATAAATTGGTAGATATTAAAACCGTCTGAAAAGAAAGCAAAATATCAGTACAACGGCATCAACAGCGGCAGACCGGCCACCCCCCAAAGATCGCCTCCCAAGAAGAAATAACTGAAGTTCGGGATCCAGTGTGCTGCGCAGTGAGATGCTACAAATAATTTAATCGAACCCACTATTATAGTTATTACTTAGCGGCCATTTATAAGTTACGTCACACGTTGAAAGGGGAGCTTGACGAAATATGATATTGTGTGACAAGGGTTGGAGTGTTCTAAATTTTATGTTATCAAAGTTACAAAATAGTTAGTGTGTATGAACATAATTATAGATCTAAAATTTTCATTTAATGATTTCTGTGTTAAATTGCTAAATATCTGCCTTCACATTTGGTAGTCTCACATATGTGAGCTGTGACCTTGGGGCGAGGTCAAAAAGCATGAAATTCTTGTGACGTAATTTATGGATGGCCTCTTAGGCCTTGCTTCACATGACAATGCACTTTATGGTACATCAGATATTTATGTGAAATGTGACGTCATATAGGGTATCGTTCTTATCTTGAGTTGTTTTTTTTTTTATTTATTTATATATAAAAACATATTTGGTTTAGATAGCTAATATTTAGTTAATTTTATTTATTTGTGTGGAAAAAGAATTAGGAGAGCAAACACCAAAATGAGATCTTGTTTTTTAAAGTAAATGAAAGTATGTTTAACATAATACTTCTAGTAGTTATTTTTTATAATTTATATCGTATGAAAATTTAAATTATACTTATACAAGAGAAATGACGTCACAGTAAATGCAGTGAATTGGCATGTGAGCTCACTGGTCGCCAGACGGGGCCGAATGGTGTGTTATTGAAATTATTTATCAATTATTATAATTATTGTTGCCTGTGCCTTCCTATTTTTAACTTTATTTTAGATACGAGTGATATTAATTTATGAATTTAGAGTTCAATTTTCGGCCGTGTCTGGTGACCCGCTTCTCCGGTCCCGGTGTAAGGCAGCCTTTCATCAGATTATCTTTGTTGTTTTATAGATTTATTGATATTATAGAAAAAATATTTCGTTAATATTAAAGTTGAAGGTTAGCGATCTTAGAGATGCGGGCATTGGACATGAGAGAGTTATGTTTAAATATTTTTGAAGTTGTAGTGGATCGGAAGCACCATGGCTTTGTTTATTCTATAACTAATGTGCCTATAAATGTAAATTATATATAGGTCTCGGTATAAGTGACGAAAATTGGTTAATTTGAAAATTCTAGTTTTCTGTAAAGTTTATTGACGAATGTTTTCAAAAAACAAATCGTCTATTTATCTCATGTCTCCTAGTAGCGAGCTTATTATGTTTTAGAGCTGGCCTAAAACATGATATCAACTTTACCGAGGAGCTAATAAGCGTCCAAGTTCAATATAAGGACTCCATTGCAATCACACCTTGCTCGGGGAGCGAGCTTAAACAAGCCCAGTGGACTATTATTTATTTTGCACACAGTATTAATATTATGGATAAGTAGAAGTTTCAAAATTATCGGCGAATTGGCGTGATCTCCCTACTTGAGGCTTTAACTTCAAAAATAATGATAAGTCTCGAAAACAATATATTGTAAAGCGATGGTAGAAGCATTGTAGTCCTCGCAACAATAGTGCAATTGCTATATTATAATTATATGAAATATTTAAAATTATATGCAGATGTTGCATTGTACAATTTTATTTTTTAGCTATGTTAACAATGTCAAATAATATTCATTAATAAATATTACTATTTAAAGTAAGAGCTTTATTTTTGTTTTATTTTCTTTTATATATACAGATTGTAATTTTTTTATGATATACAGGTAAATAAATGAATGTAGTAAACAATAAATGTGTTATGATCTATTTTTCATATTTCACTTCAAAATTTTTTTGTAAATTTCTTAAATAGTTGTAGATTTTCACATTGCTTTTTCATGTTTAGTCTTGACTTTGTAAATTGTTTGTAAAATTATTAGATAACTATTATGGTATGTTGCAATATGGGATAGATCTTGAGGTTTCCCCATTTCTAACACTATATTATGATAATCTTCTCTCTTTTCATCTACTGTAAAACATAGTTTCAAAGTGATGTTTATTTTAAAACTATTTAGATATTACATTTTGTTGTACTTTCTGTCATGTGTACAATTTTCTGAAATATAAAATTTTAATCAATATTTTAGTGTATTAAAATTTCTTATACATCCAACTTTGTTTGTGCCCAATTTATGTCTCTGATATTTATTTTGTTTGTTTCAATTAAATTAACTAAATGTTCGTGATTTTTTATTTTATCTGTTATTTGAGCGACATTTTCCTCATTTTTCTTTTGATATTTCTGTATATCCATTTGTAATGCTTTTAGGTAACTTCTTTTAGCAGTCACAGTTTTTTTCAGTTTGCTAGCCCTCACTTCATATTCCTTTGCTAAAGATTCCAACAGTATCTTTTGTTTTCTAAGGTTTGCTACGTCAGAAGCCCGGAGTTGACTTTTAATATTATCATGCTGTGGTCTCCTAAAAAACAAATAAATTTAATATAGAATCCATTTACTTGACATCACTAGCAAATTTTTAATTCTGTCCCTAATTAATCTAAAAACTAACATTAGCTTTCCATACTTAGTATGTTCATTATTTTTGGCATATTCTTTTAATGTGCTCTGTCAATTGTCCAAATTTAGTATTGTGTAAAATTGTATTTAAAGTAAAATATGCATGCAAAAATTGTGGCCTTTTTGAGTAACCAACTCTTAAAAGAGTAAAATCGAGGCCTGTCGTGGCGCAGCGGCACAAGAGTGTGACTGTAACCGACAGGTTCTGGGTTCGATCCCCAGTCGAGGAAATGAAATATTTAATATTTTCAATTTGAATATTTAATGTTTCATTTCTTCGCTCTGGTAACAAGGCAAAGCGCGGCGTTGAGTTCCGCCACTCAACACGCAATGCCTCAAATTCGGCGGAAAGTGGGGAACGGAAGTGGAACGGAGTGTCATAACACTAGGTTTCACTTCCGTTCCCTCTGCCCACCCTGCCTAGTGCGGGATACATGCGTGAAGCTGAAAAAAAAAAAAAAAAAAGAGTAAAGTAATGTATCATAAATAAAAAGAAGGCAAGTTCAAATTTTGAAGCCTGTTTAGTTAAATAAATATCTCATATTATATATAGTTGTATTTTGTCATTAGGCTATAATAAATTTGCAGACAGATGGAGCGTTATGTGTAATGGATAGATAGGTGATTCTTATATATTAACAAATATACTTGTGACAAATAAAAACATAATGACAAATGAAACCTTTTTACCATTTGAGGATAGCAGAGTATATGCAGAATAATAACACTTTAAATAAAAACACTAATACTTATTTTTATTTTTAATTATTAACTTAAGTTAATATTTAATTTAATAATTAACTACTTTAAATATACTTAGTTGACTTTTTGTCAATTAAATTATTTTTAAAGATATGTAAGTTACCAAGCAATATTATCAGGATTAATTTCTGTAAATTTTTCTTTTTGTTTATCTAATTCTTCTAATTTTTCAGGCATATTTTCAAATTCCCACATAGACGTAATTTCTTGTACCATTTCATCAAATATTCCTTGCTTTAAGCAATTAAACATCGGAACCCATTTGACTCTTCTTATCTTAGCTTTTGGAACTGTTTCAAGGAAATCTTCATTTCTAAAATAATAAACTTACTGTAAGTATTTTGAGCTACCATTAAGCAGCTTTTACCTGAGCCTCTTATCCTAGATTAATTATTAGGGACTGTCAAGTTCGGTCAAGTTATGATAAAAATTAACTTTACTGAAATATATATATATATATATATATATATATATATATATATATATATATATATATATATATATATATATATATATATATATATATATTCTATAAAAATAAAGTGTTATGTTAATTACTTTATCAATCCAACGGTAACAGACTGATATTGATAAAGTTGGATGTTATCAAAATTCGTTACAAATACAAAGTAATTGTATGTATGAATTTTATGATTTAAATATTGTACAGACCATAAGAATTGACTAGAAATTAGATTCTTAGCCTTTCGTAACAATCACATGTCTCTTCATCTCAAAGAGAGGTGTTTATTGAAAAATAGTGCAAACAGTAAAATGGTCAATTCAGCCCAACAAACATTGGATTTTTTCAAAGGAACCTTATTGTAAACAATATTAGAAAAACCTGTTATACTTTACAAAAATCACCGATGTGACCGTGAACTCACAATATAAAGAAGTAGCATAAATATAGGAAAATATTTACCTAACAAGATTAGCTATATTGCTAAATTCTTTTAAAATTGTCAAATTGTCAAAAGTTACTTCTGGACTACTTAGTGTAGCGTCATTTACTTGATCTTCAGTTTCACCCATTATAGATATTTAGAAAGCTGTTATTTTATTAATATAATTATGTTTAGTAAACTATTTTTTTTGGTGTAGTAACGAACTTTCTTTCAAAAATTTTAGTTTAGTGGAAGATGAGACAGATTAATAATACAAGCTCGCTTAGGCTTGTTGATAAAATGACATATCGATATTTTTAAATCAACATATCGATATTTTTAGCTGATATATTTTGTTCGATGTGTGTGTATACATCAAAAATTATATCATAAGCGATATACATTCTCTTAATTTATCAAAGTCAACTCGAAAACAATAATATAAAAACCGTCAAATTGGAACAAATACCTAAATTGGGAACTGAATAAGTGGCTCAGGACTTCTGATGGTAGAAATTTTAACAATTAAATAGCCTAAACGAAATTAATACTTTTATAAAGGTCCAATCAACACCAGAATTTTTTTTGTCTGGATATACAAAAAAGCATGTAAAGTACTACGTTTTTTTAAATTCTGATTTGCCTAATTTAATACAATTTTAGAGGATAACTTTTTAATTTTAATATATCTTATAATTTGTTTGCTTAAAAAAGAACATTGTCTAAAAACATCGTATTATTACTATAAATACATTGAGCTTATTTTTTCAAAAACGCCAGATCTCTTGACAGTGACGAATACATAGATATTTTTTTCTCGGTATATCGATGTATTCGATATATCGAGATATTGTTTTTTTTAGTACGTATAGACATATTGTTATTAACAGATATATTTTTGTCGCTTCTGACATCCCTAAACTCTAGGCATATCGTTTTGTATATAGCTGTAACAGTTACATGTCTTATATGAAGTTTCTATATCGATATCTTAAACAGTTTTAAGATCTTAAATCGATTTTGATATGGTGATCGAAAACTAAAACAACTAAGTTAGATGTGACATTAATAGAAAACATAAAAATATATAAATATATCAATATACTAATTAATTATTAGCGCCATTATCAAAATCATTATTATCTTTATTTATTTCGAGACAGAAATCATATTCTTAGCCATAAAGTTAAATATCGGTCCTATCGTTTTCTTAAAACACGTTTAAAAGATAAATAATAAAAATACTATAAACGTCCATTCTTGTTATAAGTTTGAACCAATTACGAGTCTTGTTATTTACTAAGTAAATACTAAATACTCTAAACAAAATAAGCCTAGGCCACATTAGCAACGAAAAATAGCGGATTTTTTATCTAAGTTTGGTATATAATAATTTTGTAATTATTTTATATCATGCCGTGGTCCGTAATTAGCTCACATCGCTCACAGCGCTCAAACGCTCGGTCCATATTGAGCTTTTTCGCTCACAGTTAGCGTTGTGCATAGTGTGACGTCACTGGCTAGTGCTCACAATTGGTGCGTTCCACTAGCTATCAAAATGATCACGCTCATGATCACAGTTTTTCCCCGTTCCACTTACCTGCGAACGTTACTGTCATAAATTCAAGTGGAACGGGCTTTGGTGTATTTTGAGCGTAGAGGCAATAGACAAATATATATAATCTGTAAGCCTTAAAAATAAATTTAAAGAATTATTTATTAATTCTTGAATTTGATTACATTGATTTATATTGAATAAAAAATGATAATTAGTGGTGTATTTAATTATCCTACGTCAAAATATTATTAAAATTGACATCTACTAAAATATGTCTTTCCGCATTAAATAAAAGTTATCGGCAATCTAGGAAAAATGTATATCATTGTACTGATTATAAGCTGTAATTATTTTTTAAGCTTGTTTCATATAATTATATTTACCTGTGAAGGCATTTTGATGCGTTTCGTTTTGAAAGTGCTGCTAATTTTCCCAACACTCACAACGACCTACCTTGTGACCTGGGTCGCCGTGGGCGTCGCGTGAGCGTTAGTCATGACGTCATGGATGACGTTTTCGCCGCGACCGCGACGACCGCGGACGGTATGTGGAACGGCTAAAGGAGCGTTTTGATCATTTTGGACGCTTAGTGGAACGTAACCAGTGCTGACGGGTCGGAGCGTGAGCACCGTAAGCATTGATGTTATTTTGACGTTTATTTGACGTTTAATATATCCCTCACGTCAATGTCACTATGGTCGATTTCCTCAATTGCAGAAAATGCTTAGATACAACCATTTTCACAAGCAATTTATAATCTTCATCGGCTATAGCACATACTCCACTCATATTTATATTAAAAAAATCTCTATTAAGTACTTACGAATTTGACAAGTTAAACATATTAACTTGTCAAAGTCGTAAGCACGTTCACAAGTGGTCCGTATTATTAGTACTGCTAATAGACGTTAGCGCGCTCACTAATATCGGACCGCCCGTTAGCAGTGTAAGCGTCGTGAGCAATGTGAGCATAATTCGGACCACGACAGTGTAATCTGGTAATAAGACAAAGCGTGGCGTTGGGTAATAGCCGTACGCATGTGTTATGCTAAGTTGCCTAAGCTATTTTATACTTATGTATTCAATGATCACGTGTTGAATATTATTACCAGCTCCCGCGCGGACTGGACCATTTTTTTATCATGATATTAAGTGTATTTAGGAAATTATTGTTGTTACTATAATTAAATTTAAAAAGCGTATAAAAAACAACAATATCTTCCTAAATTTGGTTATTCATACTGTTATACACTTCATTTCGGAAATTGATTCGACTGGTTAATAGAAATCCCTCGATTGGTTAACAAGAGTCCTATAAAAATTGGTTCAACTGTTCCAGAGATCAGCCCCGACAACCAGATACAGTTTTTTTTTTACATTTTTTGTGTTTTAAATATTATTTAAATGCATTCTATAGGCATTTGAAAAAACTATTTTATACACCACAAACAAATATTACAATTACACTATACTCTACTCAGCTTCACGCTGTATCCCGCACATAGCAAAGTAGGCAGAGGGAACTTGGGGACCTAGTGTTAAGACACTCCGTTCCACTTCCGTTCCCCACTTTCCGCCGAATATGGGGCATTGCGTGTTGACGAAATTCAACACCGCGCTTTACCTTGTTACCAGAGCGAAGAAGTGGAAAAATTTAATTTGAAAATATAAAATATTTCATTTTCTCGAGTGGGGATCGAACCCAGAACCTATCGTAGGCCTATTTATCTCAATACAATTATATTCATATGTATTGTATTTTAGTATGTTTAATACTATTAAACACAAAATAAATTGTAATAAAAATAAATGAATTATAAAACCATTTTATAATTCATTTATTTCTGCTCGCCAAAAATTGATTAGTTACTAGAAAAACTAAATATTATTATTTCTCTGGACGGGGAAGTCGGTTTTTCTCACTTAAAATCCGATTCCACAAATTCCAAAAAATACATAAAAAATACTGTTATTTTGAAATCACAAATCACTGAAGGGGTCCCGAGTGACTAATATCATCATATAATTGATAAGTTGCACTCAGCCTCTGTATGGGAATATGTTCTTTTCATAACTGTTAACCATTTTGTCTTAGTATTTTTATTATTATTTTTTTCAACTACCCGCTGTATTTAGAGCACGGCAGGGTAGGTAGAGGGAAATTGGGAATTTTATTGCCTTCTTACCAGAGCGACAAAATGTATTCCATTATCTAAAGTAGATATTGAACATAAAATCTGCGACTTGACTTTTTTATTATATGATATGAAAAAAACTATTTTCGTGTGTTTTTCCCTGGTTAGTTTATAGATTCAATTGATTTCTTATAGTAAATCTATAAAACAGTTAAGAAATATTGTTTTTTTTGTAAGCCAATTACAAAAAAAACAATATTTCTTAACTGTTGATTTACTATTAGAAATCAATTGAATCTATAGACCAACCAGAGTATCCAGAAATCAGCGAGAATCCAACGAGCCAAAGTATGTAGGTGTTCGCCACCACCAGTGCCGACTTGCAGCTCGCAATATGACGTCAAGTGTTAATGCACCGCACGATTCTACTGCGAAAGCCGTACTTTACCGTTGAAAATCCAAGTTATAATTGAATATAGGAAAAAAATTAAGATAGATTTTTTTTTATCTCAAATCATTTATATTTTAGATATGCTGATAAAAACAAATGGTGAGTTATTATAGAGTATTGAAACAAAACAAAATCCTTTCTTTTCAGAATTCAAAATAATATTTAATGATTCTGTTTCAACATCTCATCAATTCAAGAATGTTGTAAGGCACACCATTCTATAAGGTAATTATTGTAGATCTTAATACCTTCTTTCGCTTTATCATATAGTTTAATAGCATTTTGATAATTCCTTATTTAGGTATACAGCATTCACGAATCAATTAATTTTAAGGTAAAATAATACTAGAAATTTGTGTTTTTGTATTTTATTAATTTTTTAAAAAATATATTTTTCGTACATAAAAATAATATTTATAATAAAAACAAATTAATAATAACAAAGTTTATTTCCGTGGCAGTGACTATGTCATGCAGTCTTTGAGATCTTGATACATTGAAACCCGATATATAATGTTTGTTATTGATGAACACTATTGTAACATAGTCAAGTTTGTAGAAGGAAAATAATTATAAGATAAATGTTGCTGTAAAAAATAACTTAAATATATAGCGTCGATGTCTAGCCCTTTAAAACGCAGCAGCTGAAAAAATAATAATAAAAGGTTAAGGTTAAGGTCTTTATTATATTATTTTATACTATACACAAATAGTCATAGATATATCGATGTGATAGATCTACGAATCCTTTTAGGTTTTTTTTATATTAAACTTTTATACACGTTTTATTTTATACCTTCATGACCATGCGTTAAAAGACGATGATAAACTTGAAACTTTTGGTAAAACAATAATAATAAAATAAGTATCTACTAGGGTATAACAAGTATAGTATATAGACTACATTTGCCTGTTTAATGTTCTATAGAAACAGCAAAACATTTAAATAATATATTAGTAACATTCTAATGTACCTTATTTATGAAAACCATTATAGTTGATGATACGAGGGACTATATGAACAGGAACAAAGAAGAATATTGTCACAGTAAACTACATATATACGTGTTAAGATTTTACACATACGTATACCTATTAAAGATGCAACACACCACAGTATTTACGTCCAAAACGTTAACAGAAAAGGAAACTATTAAAACATCTATTCGAGCTGTTTAAATGGAAATATTCTTATTACCCATCGAAGCGATACCTGATGCTTGTATTACAAACTACGAACGAAGGGTAAAGTCTTGCTTAAATCATCCACTGTGAATCTGTCGTAGACCATTAGATCTGTCGTGACCAGAGATTCACTATTAACACTCATTATCTTGTTAGAAAATATATTGAAAAGAGTTGATGTTGATAAGAAGACAGGCCAATTGATAAGTTGGCAAAGAAGCCGCATATATACAGCGTGACACTAACCTAGAGGTCTGATCGGGTGCTTGTCCCAGAGGAAGGTGCGTTTGACGGGCGAGAGGTATGAGTCTCGGATGTAGGAGGGGCTGCGATCCCATCGAGCCAAAGGTTTCAGCTCCGGCCAGTCATACCAGAAGGGGTCCCGAGTGATCGCCGAGATAGGTAAGGATGGGCTGGGGTTGAAAATATCGGCCCAAGGTCTACGCCGCAGTCCTCCAGCATTGTACAGCGGTGCACCTACATGTCACAAAAGTTAATGCCGAGGCAACAGACACGATCGAATCTTGTCGTCGCTCCTGCACGTCAAGCGTTAGCAATCACTGTTATACAAAAAAGCTCCATCATATTCATATCTTTCTACACACAATAAAACAATTAAAGTATAGGCAACAAGAGCATGTAGGTAATATATATACATACATATGTATATTTTAAGCGTTAATGATTACCATATGTACCCACATAATAAGGTGTTTTTATATGAAATAATTTTTAGATCTAGAAGTGATATAAAAACTAAGCAACTATATTCAAGAAAAAATATATAAGACATTTTTTAAGTACAATATTCTCTAGATTTTTCTATATTGTATCTAATTTCTTCCTTATAAATATCTATAGTCTAAAGAATATTTACACATATTAAAACACACATGCTTTCAGTTAAAACTATTGGTTACATAAAAATATGTATAAATAATGTAAAATTAATAATATAATTAAAACATGATTGATTTTTGTAGAATGAAGGTTACAATTAAAAATATATATTTTTTTTATTTTATGTGAGTAAGTATATTAGATTAATTACGATTAAAAATATATATAAATATTGTTTATAAACAACTACATTATAGAACACATACACTCAGAGTTCATAACATGAAAGAATTTTTTGAATAAGAATGTCCTTGTTACTTATTCAACGGATATAAGTATAAAAAAATTAGGAATAGTTTATTTTGTTCAAAACATCGATCTACGTTATTAGGGCTATAAGTGCTGGAGTGAAGACAGTTTAAACAATTGTCCTAATTGGAATTAAAAATAATAATAATAATCAAATCAACAAGAAGGGAAATCTTTAAATTTTAGACATGACGTCTGTTGCCCTTACCGTCGGCATCGAATGCAATCTCACAATCTCTGGGTGGACTTATCCTCGGCTTCACGGGCGTAGGCGATTTCCCTCGGAGCGAGCGGTCAAAGCCGGCCCATTTTTCAGCATCAGCAAAAAATGGGTCCTTATTGAATACATCCGAAATCTTCGATGGCCACGCTCCTTCACGGTAAACCTCATAGTGAATACCACGCAAAAATTGAGGTCTAAGCGTGGTATTTACTTCAATTTCCAATAAATCACAAAAGAGTGTAGTGTTCACTTATATGAGTAGCGAACTATTAATAGTGAACATTCCAGTGAGTGCTTGCGCTATATACAATGCAGCTCATGCACAATATGCTGAATGAAAGTTATATATGCACAACTTTTTTACATTTTTTTTTATTTATTTGATAAATTTCCAAACTAAACATGAGAGGAAGGAACTAAGCTACAAAATCAAAACACGGATTGATCTTTTAAATTTTAATAAAAAAATATGAATGGGTTAGTCCATGTATTCGTTTTGTACTATATGTAAAGTACGGTGTAACAATAGAATTACATTATAAGATTAGAGTCCTATTCTAATTAGATATGATGTCTTGATTAACAATGAGTCATATAAAATCAATTTATATTTTAAATAAGATGTCGGTACCATATACATAATATAACATTTTTATATACAAAATTTTGAATTTGTATGATGAAAATAACAAAGACAACTGAAATGAATTCGGGTAACAAACACAACATTAAATATGAAACTAAGTTACAAAAAATACTTAATAAATTTTAAATTTGTATAATATTATTGATAAGGTACACTATCTTATACAAACTTAAAAAAATCTTATAGGATTGATTTTTACCTCTACTCCCTCACGATAATAAGGTTCAATAGATATTGAATCTAATAGTGAGTGATGTTTATTTTGAAATAACCTGAATCCACGTGATTAACACAAGTACGAATAATTCCAGTTAGACAAATGTAAAAGTTCTTAGAAGAATTCATAGTTGGAATATTTCTACTCAGTTTATAACGTGGACCAGTTCCATTACCGAGTTTTGACCATTCGTAGTTTATAAATAACAATCAGCCTCTTTGAGACACCTAAAAGACTTATCTGGCTGCTAATAAATGTATGATATATTTAAGTAACAGCAAAAATTATTAAAAATAAAAACCGAATGGATAAATCTTGGTATTTTTTAACCTAGCTTATTCTACCGTGCATATATAGTTTTAGAATTTACCTGATCCCCAGTGAGGTTTGTTGTCGGGTTCATACTCGATGCCTTTAAGGCTCTTGGGTTGAAGAGGGTCGATGATGGGGGCGCTAAGGTCGGTGATGGGGTAGGCCCGGTCCTTTAGGTAGAGACCGTAGCGAGAGGGATACAAACGGTCGATAGCGGCCAGCCTGTCGAGATGGTCTTGCCACGCCTTGTGAGCATCGAACGGGTCAACTCCCCTTCGGATACGCCTCGGCACATGGTAAACTGTTAGCAAACAGATCCACGTTATTTAATATACAACAATCAAATATAATTTATGGAAAATGAAAAAAGAATAGATGTTCAAGTTTGTAGCATTCGATGATCCGTTAAAGTGGATTTTAAGGATAGACAAAGCATACCCATGAATTTAAAAAACAATAAAACTGAAATTTATCAGAGTTTATAGAAATGAATTAATAGTACTTACCTACAAGCACAACATAGGTTGAGAATCGGAAGAAATAACAAAGTTATTAGTACGAGTTAAGTAAATAATTTAGCATAAGCATTTATGAAAATTATGTTTTAAGATACTACATAGAACTCACCTCTTTATGTGAAATAGCTTAATTATGTACGTAGAGTAGTCTCTTTAGACTATTGTTTTTATTTATATATAGGGTTCAAGGATTTCAAAGAAAAATGCGCAACCTGAGAAATACTTGAAGATTTAACAATGCGGGCATGTTCATATTAATGATATTTTAAGGTGTGCGTGAATGTTATGTGTAAGAGGTGATTTCTAATACATATTACATGCACATTTAAAATGCTAAGAACCAACCTGTAAGGGCCAACATTTGATGAATGACAAACAAAATAAATGATATATCAAGAAGCAAAATAAATGAGATATAAATGTCGTGAATATATACATTTTTTCGGTTATTTGTATCTTATTTACGTACTAGTTAATAACTGATGCAAATTATAAAACTTTTATAATTGAGGACAACAATATTGTAGGTCATCGACACATGGAACAGAAATATCTAAATGTTATATGAAAATAATCGTAAACTGAGAATGTGGTTGTGTAAGACTCTGTAATATTAGTTTAATTACTATTATTAAATCTCCGAGCTTTCTACAGGAATACGTCACTATTTAAATGCATATCTTTTATTTCAAAGTGTACACAAAATATTTTTCATTATATTGATACAACTAACATGTATATCTAGGTGTTAAATAATTAATTTTACATTGTTATACAAGTAGCTGTTTATTAGCTATTATTTTTGTATATCATAAATATTTTACTCTTCGGCGACATCGGTATTATGAAAGTATTCGTAGCAACTAAAATTCTTTAAAAATCATTTTAAGCTGCTCCGGATTTTGCTGAAACAATTAAAACAATAATGCCAATATTCACATTCATTTACCTACAATTGATTTCTGTTTATTGTAAATATTTCAATATACTGAAACACCTACAAACCAAACATTTCAACTTAACTTTATCAGTTAATATTTTTATGAACAATGAACTTTATATACAGGTGAATTTATAAACAAGAAGTCATTATTTGTAATTTTAAAAATACAATACATATCATAGAAAAAAAATAATGAGCAAAAGAATTAAACGCGTGTTTGGCAAACCAAAGTGTGTTATATATATGAAGTAAACTATAATTTACAGCAAGCTCAAGAGGCTATATTTTTTAAATTGCGTTACATTTATTAGTGATTGTGTTAAATACTAACTTGGTCTGTACTGTTCGAGAGAGCGGGGGTAGTTGTGGGCGTAGATAGGGCGCGGTGAGTAGCCGTAGACTTCGCGGTGAACGGGCAGGTAACGGTATCCGGGAACAGTGATCCTCTCGGCGGCGGCGACGGGGTCATCGTAGATAGATTTTCTGTAGGGGTAGCTGGACAACACATCCGGGAACACACTGCGGCGGGATGGCCTGTACCTCTCCTCGGCTCTGATGTCTTCCGACCCTACGGATATACAACATCGATTATATTATTGCCACAGAATTACGTAAAATTTTAATGATGTACCGAATTTTAAAAGAATATTAGTTCAAATGGAATATGTTAAATAATTACCTTTCAGAGATCGTACGAAAGATTGCCAAAATCTGGCTTTCTTCGACGGCGTCTCATTTCTGCCAATCATTTCCAAATGACTTTTAAACATTTTGGCAGCTTATGTCGTGCTCGTGTTCTGTAAAGAAATTAAACAATTAAGTTTGTTACTTGCACTATTTCATGAGTATTTCGTAAATACTCTTTATAATATAAGAACACTGTATTATTTGTTTTGCCGGGTGTCATAATAAATCCAACAGCGTACTTTTTCAATTTAAATAGAGCAATGACGTACAGAGCTCTAGCGGCCGAGCCACAAATAGCCGTCTCTGTGGCTACTCTTCTTCGAATGGTCCATAAACTTGGCCGTTGGCCAATCTTTCTGATTTAGACAGCACCTCGAAAACGATCGTTTTTACTAATGTCTGATCATGGCTTAGTTATTTATAAAACGCGACCTTGTTACAAGAAATTTTAAGTCTGGATTTATCGTTGAAATAACTTTTATATTTTTTTTAGTATACTAAAATGATATTGATTTTTACTCGTAGTGCAACATATAGTCGGGCAAAAGCGTAGGGCTTTTGCCCGACTATATGCATCATGGATATATAAGTGAAAAATAAATATATACAGTCAAAGTGCTATCTATCTTCCTACGTCTTTTACAATAGATTTAAAACTTTACTTGATTTAGCAAAACAGAAGCGCCATTCTTTAATTTCATTTTTAAATTAACTTTCACTTTTGATTAATACTCTTTGGTTTTCTTTAACACATGTTAAGGAATTGTAGTGTAAGTTATATAATAATAAGTCAAAGCCCCTATCAATTGTGGATGTAGTAACGAGTAATCTAGTTAAGAGTAAAAATTCAAAGTCATTATACAGCTAATATATAAAAATAGTAAGTTGAGAATTGAGTCTGAAGGCAGTCCCTTGAAACAAAAATAACGAAACGAATGCCAGGTAGAAGAAAAAGAAGAATATTTCATTTATACACAGTGAAATCGGCGGAAAGTGAGAAATGGAACGGAGTGTAACACTAGGTTTCCTCTGTCTAACCTGCTTTTTCCTACGAGGAACAGCATGAAGCTGACAAAATAATAAAGATATAGACAAGTTCCGGTAAAGTTTCATTTAATAAGTAGTGACTTGGGAGGCTATAACTCTCTATGAGACTTGATTACATTTCGAACTAAGAAGTAAGTAGATTTTTTAATATAAAACATTTTTTGCTCGTACGTGGAATATCGGACCTAAATACTAAATTATCATTTGGGTCAAGTGCGAAGGCCAATGTCGTGGCTTTGTCTATATGTTTTACTAATTATACAAAAGGTATTTATTTGTAACTAAAATTTATCGTTATGCTTGAATTACATTGAGGAGTAGGTGAGGACAGGTACGTAGATGTGTAAATTGGTATTGTGAAATGAATACAAAAATACACGAAGGCGCATCGATTAGTAAATTGTAAATTTGGCTCGGATGAGAGGCTCCTAAAATAGTCGAAGCGCGCGCTCGTATCGGATTCACAGCATTCCCGTTGCGATGCACCGTCACCGAGGAAACAGGTGGGCCGACACCTCGTATCTCCAAAATATAATCCCGTAACGAACAACTTATATACTAAATATGACATATAATCTTTATTTTTATCATTAGCTCCTATATTATACAAGAACTTTAATATAAGAACTATGTTGCTGAATATTAATCTTAAATTGATAGTAAAGTAACAAATCTATGCAGTATTTCATTTTCAAGCGTTGCACTATGAACAAAATATCTATAAACTTACGTGCTGCTGAAATACTGTTACCCTTTTAAGATATTACAGATCTAGTCACTTGGGACCTGAGAGTGCTGTATACGATAGAGGGAGGTAAGATTATAGTGTGGATCAGTTGCGCAACTAGACAGAGACAGCTATACACTCCGAAATGATAACAAAGTAATTGAGATCGATAATGACGATGGTTTTGTATGATACCTAAGTAACAATAGCAAAACGAATACACTTTCGCGACTTTTTTATGAACACTTATTCTTACCGATTAAAAAATGATCGATTAACGTTAGCGGTGTGATGTCGCTGACGAGCCGACGTCGAGTGTCGGACCGGGGCGGGCGCGCACTGCCGAACCGTGCATATTCGCCCAGCACTCCGCCCGCCCCCGCTACGCTGTTACGCCGCCCGCCCAGTAAACATTTCAGTTTTCATGTTTAACTGCTTCATTTTCCTTGCTTTGTGTTTTATATATTTCGCTTTGTATTTTAATCATAATTAAAGTTATAAAGTACTTTTACACTGCTATATATATTTTAAAGTATTTTTTTTACTATTTACCAATTTACTGAGATTTTATACTACATACATATAGTTATTTTTCCATCATTTCAAAAAATCGTTATTTCATATATTTTTTGGTTATTGTATAGTTGTTTTTTGTTAATTATGTCACTATTTCGGGTTTCGTAGACACAATAACGGAGATCGATGGTCGTCGCTATGTATGTAGTTTTATTATGTTATTGTTTGAAAAAAAAAGTTCTTCTTTATTATATATGCAAATGTCTACTAATATTTATATACTTTTTAATGAAATTTGAATAATTTGGCAAATTTCTAATAATTTATTACGGCTTACGAAGCAATCTCCGTGTAGCTTCACCTCCTTGACCTCTATATGATTGTATATTTTTTATCTTTCAAGTGTATTTCTGGAAAATTGATTGATTATATTAGTTATTTAATTTTTTAGGGTTCTGTATCTTTACAGGAAAAAACGGAACCCTTATAGGATCACTCTATCCGTGTGCCGTCTTGAAAAAAGATCATTTTACTCAAGCTTCTATAGAGGTATCTAGCTGTAATTAACATTCAATATTAAGGTTTATGGTCCCTTAGATCACAAATCAAAATGAGCTTTTTACTCAATGCAAGTTATTGTCGCATTTTGTATGGAGTTTGTCGAGACAACAAATCCTCTAGGTCACTTCCCGTGTACTTAAAGTTATCAAATTTAGTACGAAGTGAGAACTTACAAAACAAATAAAGGGAAACATCCAAATAAGGAATTTTTTAAGTTTTTGTAAAAAAGCATTACAAACTTATATATGTAGTTTGTAATGTTTTTTTTTTACAAAATACTTAAATTCCACTACTTTTATAAATTGTACTTCCCATTTACCTTGAAATCTGAAATCGTAT
This sequence comes from Eueides isabella, assembly GCA_019049475.1. NCBI lineage: Eukaryota > Metazoa > Arthropoda > Insecta > Lepidoptera > Nymphalidae > Eueides > Eueides isabella. The sequence goes on along the minus strand of CM032389.1, from coordinate 7,824,425 downwards.
GTAGCCCGCGGTGAGCATACCCGACATTGGTTGCAAAAAAAGTTAAATATTACTAGAAAAAGTAAAGTTATTTTTTATCTATGCATATATTAGCAGAGGACAGGCTTAAAAAAATATTTAATGTACTGACAGATGTGAAAGTGTACTTTATATTTTTTTATATAACCTTTTAATCTTTAAATATAAGGAGAAGTAAACATTCATATAAACTGTAGTAACATAGGGCGTCTCTAAAATCTGTGTGGTAACTGATGTTGTTCATGTACTAAACTGACGTCAAGTCAGTCGGGATTCTAAATTTAAATATTTTTATAAAATATTTTTACTATAATACGTCTCGACGAGAAAGCCTTAGAATATATGACTGACATTTCAGACATTAATTAGTAGAAATTATTCAAAAAGACACTTTGTCAGCTTTTTGTATATATTTTGTGACCTCTGGCAATGATTAGGGGAGATATTATGAAATGTGTGATGCGATGTTTATTATGAGTATGACGTAATTCACCCACGTTATGTGTTTTAAACATCACGTTTTATCAATTTCTGGCTTGTAATCAACCATTATAAAAATATTGTTGTACATGGGTACATAAGACGTAGATACATCTTCTCTTTCTTTTAATCCTAGCTATCGTATGTATAATGGGATTATATTTTTAGAGCTTTCCTGAACATCTCACAAGGATCTAAATTCATATCCAACACTCAAAATTTAGAGCCACGTCTTGTAATTTTGTAGTGTCAAGAGAAAACAGATTTATTCTAAACATATTTCGAAACCTTCCTAAAAAATCTTTTACTTTATTAATATAGAATATGGCCTTAGAAAATACACGTGATATATGGCCTTAGAAACAGACGTGCAAATACAGGGTTTAAATTATTTGCTAGATTAAGCGGTAAATGGCAGTCACATGATGAATCCACTCTTAGAGTCAAGTTAATTATTATTATGATTTTAGAGAGGGATGTCGAAAAAGAAAGGTCGTATACATCGTACATAATTGTGATAGGGAAACTACGTCTTGATGTAACCTATAGTGAAATCAGTATAAAATAAGTTGAGAGTGCAATACGAAGTCAGAAATGTGGTAATGCAGCAGAAGCAGCTGCAGCCATTGTGCCTTAGTATATATTGCAAACAAACGTTCACAGGTTTTATTCTTAAACATTGACGAGTAAGTTCATGCTAAAACATTAACAGGAAAGTCTGTTACGGGAGGTCTAAAAAGGCTTTACTGGCAAGTAAAATATGGATCAAAGTATAGATCACATCATCTTTTCCCTCTGTATGATTACGGACTTTTTTTGGCTGTGAAACAAAAAGTTTTTTGCATTTTTATGGACATAGAAAAAGGCGTCTGCAAGAGGTGAAAGAAAGAAATTCTGAGAGATGCTGCCCCGATATAATATGTGAAGACCCATGCTGCAGGCTGTAGTCTCTTTGCAGAAATCACTCAGCCTGCATGCGAGTAAAAGCCAGCATATGACCTGGATTTGACATCCAATTGGGTGCTGAGCAAGCTTGCGCCGTGTCACCTTAGTTGTTCAATTTGTATTTGGACATCTGTCACCTATGAGTTAAACAAAGTGATATGGGAGTGAAAGTAGGTGAGCTGAATGCATGCCAGCTGTATGCAGATGCAAGTCTCATTGTAATGATGCAATAATCATGCAGAGCTCATTAGAATGAGAGTTGAAGGCAATAGTCCGCACTTAAAAAAATCTAGATATGTATGAAGATGTCGATATCTTTGCATAATATCATTGGACTAAAAGATGAGACAATTAAACAAAAATATATTATAAATAGAGATAAAACCTGACAGGCGACAAATCGTTAAATATAAACTTTATTTCTTGCCAAATTAGCGCTCGTGATACTAAATTAATGATATAATTAATATAATCATTTGTATTTTGAGTAGATACTTACTATATTGTTTTAATAATGTGATGAAAATTGTGTTGTATGTACGGGATATTAGACTATGAATATTTTTTTAAAGAACTACAGTCATTTAGACGATCTGCAGTTGTAAATTGTTATTTAAAACTTTAAGACATTTTTTATCTTCGCGCTTTATCCTGTAGCAGTGTAAGCAGAGGGAAGTTGGGAATCTAGTTTTTAGATACCTTCCCAGAGCGCCTTCTTCGTTACCAGAACGAGTAACTCTAAATATTAAATATTTCACTCCCCTAAGTAGAAATCGAACCCACAACCGTCTCCTTTACAGTGGAAAACTTTACACTATGAATAGACGCTTACTAAATTCATTCAATATTATCCAGTTCTTTTCTATAAATATACTTTCGAATCACGTCAAAATTACGTATTCAGAAAACAACAAACTTTAAAAATATATATTTTAATATTAAAAATCGTACGACAGACAAAACTATAAAAATTTAATCAGAATGAATTTTAATAAGTAATATCATAAAACTTAGAAAGTTTCGTACACTATAATTACAATATCAATAATATTGCATAAATAACGATACATTGAAATGAAGAACTGTATAAAGATAAATGCATATTCGTTTTTTATTAAATGATGTAATCCCCAATTAATACAAACCACACAGAAAACAAGAAAAACAGAACATTTAATGCATCATTTTTCAAATGTGAAATATGAAAATTTCGGGAATTTAAAAAACTACTACTACTGGCGTAATATTTTTACTAACGATCTTATTTTTTAATAGCAATGCAACGGAGCAAACTAATGAGTAATAGAACAATTCTTATATGGATATGTCACCTCGCCAACTAGACGATTCTGTTGCGGACGCAAAATACACGAGACGCAAACACTGACGCACGTGACACAATTTGCTTTTGGAATGCGATATCTACATTAAAAATACTATCTACAATAAATATACTAGTACACAATACAAGAGGCCTGTCGGGGTGCAAAGGCACATGAGTGTATCTGTAACCACGACAAGTTGTGGGTTCGATCTCCACTCGAGGTAATAAAATATTTAATATTTTCATTTCTTCACTTGTTAAGTGTCTCCACACTAAGTTTCTAATTTCCCTGAATACAGTGTGAAGCTCAAGTTAATTGATTACAATACACTATGCTTTATTGCACACACTACACATACAATATACAAACTTAAAATCAAAATCAAATTGCCTAAGACGGCCTTATCGCTAAAATCGATCTCTTCCAGGCAACCTTTGGTTATTTGAGTTTTATAAAACATTGTGGTGGTGCATTACATTATGAAACTATTCAATGAGTTTATAAAAGACAGATAAATAAATAAATACTTATTCATCAACATATTGAGTGTTATTAAAAAAATATGTATCATATAGATCATTTGATGCATAAAAAACAAGATATAATTTAAATATTTAATGCTTTTATTTTTTCGCATTATTAGCAGAAAGTCGATATCGTAAAGGAGTGTCTTAGCACTGTCTCCAAGTTCCCTTCGAGGACATTGTGAAGAAATTTGAGTTGTTTCTTCATATAAGGAGGAGTAGAAGGATTAAATAGAATAGAGAAGATGAAGTACACGAATATTCTTGCGAAGGCGGATTTGGAGGCACTTAAGTTTATTACGAACTACAGAAATATGACCATATTTATGTACACCAGTTGATGAAATATAATCATATTTGTATATACAATTTTCATTTTTGTTACTATATATGTATATAATCGGACAAATATTGTATGCACACACCCGTATATTCATTAAAAAAATGTAAGAATTTGATCTATTTCTAAAAAAGAAAAATGAAAGATAAGCGCAAAGAATAATAAGTACTTAATATTCTTTTGTAAAGAATGCCTGGATATAATTCTCTATTTTTGTAATAATATTATAAGATCTATTTACATAAAAATAATAAAGTTGTGTATATAATCAGATAACTGCTAACAACATTTTCTCTAATTTCGATAATCAATATAAGTAACATTTTGACGTGTAAATATAATAACTTTAATTTTATAAAAAGAATTCGCTGTCGTCAATGAAAGCTATATGTAAACGAGTATGGTTTGTTTACGTTTGGTGAAACGTTGAACACTAGCAACACAAGCGTCACCCTGTCGGGCAAACTTAGCTGACCATATTTTTTTAGACAGGAGGGACAGGAAAGAATATTTTATTTTATTTTTTATTTTAATATAATATTTAATAATTTCATGTGAGGTACATAATATTTAAATGGCTACTAAATTTTGAATTTTGTCCCAAATTGTGTTTCAGATTTTAAAATCTTATAGAATTATTATATATTATTAAATTAAAATTAATGTTACTGCCCCGACATTTCAATACAATTGCCTTTTAAGCGGCAAAAGTTCTTTGCTAAAGACGCCTTAATGCTTTGAGAAAAGAACTTTTGTTTGATTATGCTGGAAAGATAAATTTATAATCAGTGTAATCCAATCAGAATCTGATGATGAAAAATTAAAAATGTTTGAATTTCTTTAATTTTTCTTTACAAACTCAAACAGGTCCATTCATTTCGTTGGCAGTCCGGAGTGATATTTACTCGTAGGTATTTGGTTTGAAAAATTTTAAAAATACTATTAAGACATTTTCTCATTACATTTCTTATATATATTTTATTAGCATAAAAATTAATCATATAAGCCAAGCAATGGCGATTCACAACTGGTGATGGTAATCCTATTGGAATTAAAAATAGCTATGACGCTCTATAGTACCCGGATCTCCCATACGCCTGCGTCCGTAATAATTTGCCACGTCGAATAATTTGCAAAACAATATCAGTATTAGCTACATATTAATAGACTGTTAACTCACGTAGTTTGCCAATAATATTAAAGCAGATATTTATATTATCTATTAATTGCGTTTTAAATTTCGTTGTTTGCATTAGATTTCGCAGACATTGCTGCACATTCAGACTTATGAATTGTAAGTTATAATGGTATAAGATTATGACTTATGAGTTCTAAATGTTGTGTTTTAGCTGTCCCACAAACCATTTATAGATTTAACACATAGAATCAGGGTTTGTTACGGTTCCAAAAGTTCCGAGTTTTTATGAACTCGCAATCCTTAAGGCAAGTATATATAAACTTATATGTATTTGAGATTATTCTTAAAGCTTAGTGATTAAGTTAGTGATACAAAAGTAAAAGTTAAAATGCCTTCAAGATATTGAGAACATATCGGAAATTACTTTTTTAATAATGTTGTTGTCACTCTTTCAAATAGCTAGTAATCATTACTTATTGCTAATTAGTATATAGATATTTTTTAAAAGCTTAATTTATAACAAATCAAAAATAGCAGCATCAACGGAGATATAATTTATATAGCAACTAATGTAATATGTCTCTATGCGTAGGAAGACAATACACAACGAAAGCGATCGTGAATGACCGCCATTTAAACGTGAACCCCTCCTCTTCCCTAGACTCCAATATCTATAGAAGCTAAAGGAACTTTAGCAGGCCGCGCCGTATCTCCAATAATATTTGTTAGAGAAACTGTAATACTATATCGTACGGCCTTGCTACGAATAGTGCCCGCCTACGCAGCGACAGTGAAAATGAAGCGGTATATGACGCTTCACTGAATTTACCAATACAAATTTAGCTCGCAAAAGTATAGTTCAAATGTTTTAACTGTATTATAGTAAAAATAAATGTAACTTGGAGCACATATACTTAAGATAAAAATTGACATATATTTTATCGATTTATTTTACCACGAAGAAAATAAATCTTTTTAAGAATTGAATGAATAAAAGACCCTCAAGGAAACTCTAAGGCATCCGCTCCCTAGTTGTCAGCTTGAGACTTTGTAAAGAGAAGCCGGAAACGTGTCAGTGTATCGGACAGCTATAGATGGCGCCACAATAGCGAAGTTGCGCGGTTCCCTACCAACGACGTGAGTTCCATCGCTTCCGGATTCGAATTTTGCGCATAGAAATGGCAACATTACACATTGTTACACAAAACTTTAACAGTAATAGTCTCCGCTGCATACGAGCTTCACTCAATTTTTCGGAGCACTTCCCGTTCGACAAGTTGTTCGGTAAACAGAAAACTTCTTATTCTACTTTACTACACTCACTGAGTCGTAAAGATGAAAGTTTCGTTTCAGCAAATTAAATTTTTAACATAAAATACGAATTTGTTAAATACTTGGAGTTTGCAAATATTCTGACATTAAAAGAATTCTTTCGGAAAAAATTGAGTTTATATAATGTCAAGTCCCATTTGCACGTTTTCACGAATATATTGGAATCGTTTGTGGTACCTACTTGTCCTAATTACAAGTAATTACTACAAACAATTCCAATATTCGTGAAAACGTGCAAATTCTTTTAATGTCAAAATATTTGCAAACTTTACTTTACTTGTAGTAAGTACTTGTACTATGGAATTATAAGAAATAGAATTGAAGGATACAACATTAAAAATAAGAGAATTTGCATATTTTTATCTTCATACCTACCTGGATTTCAGTTTGGAAATTCTACAAACCACTTTTGATAAAGTTACCACAAAGAGACTACTTCTAATAATAAAGTTGCCCTTTCACGTTTTATTATATAAATTGTGTTTGAATTGCGCGTAATAAAGTTTTGCTTATGTGAAAAATATTTTATGTTATATATTACGTTAACATTGCTAAAGCAGAATTATGCTCTTGTAATATAAAGAAAATCTTACTTATACCAAAAATATAACTTATACCAAAAATATATCTTATGTTTCCAAAACCAGATTTCAGAGTATAAACAGTATTGCACTAGCATTTGTTATTGACATGCCGTTAGCGAGCAAATATAGATCGAGTGTACAGGGCGCAGGGCGCGGCTCTGCAAATGTTTGCCCTGCCCGTGACTCGTGACGCGCCTGCCTTCTGTGAGCTCGCTAGTAAAAGAACAAACGCATCGTTCTCACATTCACGTTAGTTTTATTTGTTACGATAATGGGAGATTTAATTGCACGATCTATCGATTTGGTTCTATACAGTTTTAATACAATTTTTGCTCTCATTGTAATGAAATCATAATATAAAGTGTTATTTACAATTCTAATGGTCATTTTTAGAATTAGGAAATGTCTGACTGTAACGCAGTGATCCAACCATTGAATTATAGGCTTAAAGATATTGTTCAACGTGAAGGTAAGTTATAATTTCTTTTTTTTTACATAAGGAAGCATATTTTATACTGTTTAATGTGCTGGTAAAATAACACAAATGTTTAGAGGTTATGATTTCATTCTTTGTGATACTACCTTGGTCTGTATATTGGACCACTCTCAAGTTCCTTAATTGTACCGGTCCAATATATGCGACTACTTTTATAGTAATGTAAATTAATTTTAATATAAGGTCTTTGCTTCATGCGGAAAGCATTATTTCGATAGAAATGGACCTCAAGTAGACTGGCTGCAATGCGTACGCTGCAAGAGATGGCTACACGAGACCTGCACCACAAACCCTTTTATTTATGGACAAGACACGGCAAACGAGCGTACGGGTCACCTGATGGTAAGTGATCAGTCGCCCACGGCTCCGTGTAACTCCACAGGAGCTATAGGAGCGTTGCCGGCCTTTAAGATGAACGGGCACCGGGGCCAATAACTAAATAATTTGATAAAATGTTAAAGATTTTTTGTTCACGTTCACGAAATATGAAGAAAAATATTTTTTGTTGTTTAGGAAATATTTTCAAGTGTAAATAAGGTAAAAATGTTCCTTAGTAAAGTATTGATTATTTATAAGGAATAAGTATTAATAAAAATGATCGCTAACTAAAAATTTCCTTTATTTATTTCCTAACTATCCTATAATTTCAGGTTTGGTCCAATTTAGGGATCTGGTGGTTCAATTTATGGTACCGGTTGCGTTATTTGGACCGAATGACAATCTTTAGAAAATTCGTGTTTTATACATGTTCCGATTACGCTACAATATTAACTAAGTGATATTATGCAGCTAAAGAAAGAAGGTTCATTAAATTCTTGTTACATTATTATAGCTTCAAAGGATCCGGATATATATGCAATTATGTCAAAGTGGTCCAATATGGGTTACTCTCCCCTATATATATATATATATATATATATATATATATATATATATATATATATATATATATATATATATATATATATATATATATATATAAGTACATTTCTATAATTCATATACAGAATAATTAACTACTTAAAAATCAATAAATAGACTTTGAAGCCAGAGCCGCTATTACATCACAACACTTGTTGTAAATTCCAACCCTAATATTTTTTAAAAGTTATTGTGACTTTGACTTTAATTATGCCCTCCCTAAAAAAAATATTACAATCATGCGATATAATATTTACTGCACAATGCACAATGTGATGTTCTAGATAATTATTAAACAACGTTTACACTTTTGATAAAATAATCGCAAAGATCAATAAATAATTGCATAGATAACTAGGAAGGATTAGGGAAAAAATATAAAAGTATATAACAGTAATAAAGTTTATATTTGAATGAGTAACATATGTGCATTGTTTTTCTTATTGACAACAAACGGCAATCGACGTAGGGTGTAATCCAAAGATGACGGCACGCGTCGCGCTCGTGTCGGAAGCGACGTCCGGAAGCGCGGGAACGCACCCGCGCCCGCCTAAACAATGCAATTCTGTAAATTGAAATAAATTGATGCACTTACAATGTGTTGTTTGTTTAAAACAACTTCTTTCAGGTCATCCTTAGATCATTTAAAAGTTAGTAGTAATTTATAAAATTTTATAATTTGATAAATATTAAATATTTTAATATTGACTTGAACTTTTAAGTAATAAAAATTTGGATCTTTAGTCCAGCTATTTTATTTGTATAACTATTTTATTATATTATTCAATAAAACCTAAAGTGTTGTAATCTTTACTTTTTATTAATGAAAAACGAAACCACTAAAAGAACTATAATATTATTGTAACAGTCGCGCGTTACTTTAAACTAACACAAACATTTAAGCCAAACAATAGTAATTAATGATTCTCACGGATGTAAAAGGCATAGATAGGGTGTTCCCGCGCCCTCGGTGACTCGTCGCGCTAATTACGCAATCAGTTCACACAATTACGCTACGCCACCCACGCCTTGAATTACCTGAACTTGCTTATCAATGAAATATATTTTTTATTTTACCTCTGTATAGGTACATTATTAAAGTATTTTGATAAAAATTAAAGAAGATAGTATATTCTACACTTATTTGAATACGATTTATGTCATAAGTAGATAATAAAGAAAACAATAATGACTCAAGCAAATATTAATAAAGAAAATTGTTTCATCTCGGGCTCATTAAGTAGATGATAAAAGGATGAGGGTGTGGCCCTTCCCGCGGCAATGGCAGAAGATACACAGTCAACGGCTTGTTTGTTACTCACAAACGGATTACAACAATGTGAATTAACTAGTACGAAAAACTGTGGAGATTTCATTTTCTATTATTTTTATGCTGTATTATAGATTTAGAAAAATAATCAATAGGGTAGATATTAGGATGGAAATTGAAAAAAGGTAACAGTTAAATTCAGTTTAGCACATCATTATAAACTGTAATAGATTTAATAGAAAAATAAGTAACGATGTAAATTAGTAAACGCGTAACGCGGAAGATGTGCACAGTAACTTTACTACAGTAAAGACCATTTGAATTTTTCCCTAGTTATAAAGAAAGTTATAAATAAAATTATTTTCTAAGAGGTGCGTATGACAAATAGTAATTTGTCATATAAAATGTTTCCTTTTAAACCTATTGTAAAACAATTATATATTTTTTTTTTCAATATATTAGATATCTATTTTTAAATAGTTTTAAAAATAGATATCTAATATATTGAAAAAAATATATAATTACATAGTTAAATTTCACAATCGCCTCTATGGAAGGCTGTGATAAAACTATGACAAATACACATCGGAAGCGATCCATTTCAGCGGGAAACGGAGGCAGGAAGTCGATTCGCCAACCGCGAATGTTGCCGGCGCCACAGTCGGGTTCATACGAAAAGTTGTTTTGATTTCTTTTACTTACGAATTACGGTAACCGTTTATATTAGAAATATTATATCATGAAATTGCCATTGACGCTCCAAATAAACAACGATGAAAACTACAATATATAAGTACTTAACAAAACAAATGCAAAATCTTAATTGTAGTATGTAATAGCATAGTTCCATAACGTCATAAGTTTAATAAATAATAGATATTAAATACATTAAATCGTATATCATTAAAATACATAAACCGCAAGGGTAGATAGATACAGCTGCCATTCGACCCGCCTCCCATCTGCACATGTTTAGAGATCTACTTAAATATTATTTGAAGATAACATAATATGTATTAAACAAGCGTATTGACAAAAGTCAGTGCGTTGCGAATCAAGTCGAAAGACGGAAACAGTTATGGGGTCGCGTGATGCGTTTGGCCAGGTGCCCTTTTAAAGTCATTCTCCAGTGACAAATTATCATTGTGTTTTGTAGCACAGTTCTTTTTAAAAAATAACACAGACAATTAAATGGTGATATTTTTTGCGTAGTATATACATAAAACTCTTAATTGTATGTTGCGTAAACGAAATAGAGAATTACTTTTAAAATTAAACGTGGTAAAGTCACTAACAAAATAAGTAATCCAATTCTAATATAAACATAAAAATATAAAAAAATCTAAGACAATATACACACATATTTTAATATTTCCTATTCTGTCGAAACCGAACCGACGGCGCTCTACTTAGCGTGTTACTTACAAACAATTACTTTAAGTGATTTGAGGTTTTCGTGTGTAAGAACATTATGCATTATGTAAGCTATAATTATAAAATAAAGTTTAATAATTTTTGAGGACGGTCGTGCCGCAGGAGCACAAGTGTGTGACTGTAAACGAGGCAGGTTATGGGTTCAAACTCCACTTGTGGTAATAAAATTCACTCACTTTGTCAGCTTCACGCTGTATCCTGCATATAGCAAGGTAGGTAGAGGGAACTTGGAAACCTAGAGTTAAGACACTACGTTCCGTTCACTTTCTGCTGGATTTTAGGCACTGCGTGTTGAGTGGCGGAGCTTAACGCCGCGCTTTGTCTTATTACCAGAGTGAAGAAATGTAATCAAAAATGTAAAAAAAGTTTTAAATTGGAAATATAAAATATTTAATTACCTCATGTGAGGGCTCGACCAATAACATGTCGCGTTTACAGGCACACGCCTGTGTTCTTGCATTTTCATCTTTAACAAGACAAACCGTGGCGTGGAGTTACACCACCTAACACAATGTTTTAAGTTCAGCAAAAACACACAATGTTTGAAATTTAGCATAAAACAGGGGAAATGAAAGTGTCTAAATAGGAAAGAAGTGTCTTTACACTAGTTTTCTAATTTCCCTCTGTCATACCTAATATGTGTAGTCTGTTTAATTTACTTTAAAAATGAATATGTACCTAATGTATTTACGTCCGGTAAATATATTAGGTACATATTCATTTTACAGTACCTACTGGTCACTACATCTGTACATGGAAGACATATTTTAAAAAAAATGTGATAAAGGACGTTTATTAAATAAATAGGGTCCAAAATAGTGATTTTTATTTTTTTGTCTGATTAATTGTTTGTCTGTGCGTTTGTATACGCTAATCACAGAAACGGCTGTCCAGGTTTAAATGTAATTTTCACTACTATATTTCGGCCATCTTTCCACAACATTTATATTGTGTTTGTTTAATTTCAATTAGCTAGAAAATAAAATGGTTATGTCAAATAAATAAATAAAAAAATAATAATAATAATACGCTCGGTGACGCTGTAAAGACCATTCCGGGTCAAAAAAAAACGTTTCCTAACTTAATGAGGCTCAAAATTTTTGTACAGTAAACACAACAAATCAAAAACATTACGAATAAATTAATATTTTATTTTAAAATACCTTAAAATCATTGAATTATTAAATAAATGTTCTTTTAAAAACTTAAAATAACACATGTTTTGTGTTATATTACTTAGCAACTGTGTCAGTTTACTTCACTACAATGTCAGAGCTAATACCTTTAACGAATTAATTACATTTTCCTGAACATTAATCAGATCTAATAAGTCAGTCTGCGACCAGTAATCTTCTCGTAACCTTTGAAGTGACAACAGACATTGCAATAAAGAAAGTTTATATACATTTTTTTTGTTTTTTTTAGCTTCACAGCTGTATCCCGCACTAGACAGGGTAGGCAGAGGAAACCCGGGAACCTAGTATTAAGACACGCCGTTCTACTTCCGTTTCCCACTTTCCGCCGAATTTGAGGCATTAAGCGGCGGAACTCACGCCGCGCTTTGCCTTATTACCAGAGCGAAGAAATGAAACATAATAATATTTAATTGTCTCGATTGGGGATGGAACCCAGAACCCTTCGGTTACAGTCTCACGGTTGTGCCGCTGCGACACAACATGTATATATATATATATATATATATATATATATATATATATATATATATATATATATATATATATATATATATATATATATATATATATATATATATATATATATATATATATATATATATATATATATATATATATATATATATATATATATATATATATATATATATATATATATATATATATATATATATATATATATATATATATATATATATATATATATATATATATATATATATATATATATATATATATATATATATATATATATATATATATATATATATATATATATATATATATATATATATATATATATATATATATATATATATATATATATATTCCAGATTTTAAAGTCGCTCTAACTTTATACGAGTAAATTGCTCCTTGGTCACATCTAGATAGCACACGTCGGCGTAGTCGAAGAATTGAGAGGAGTAGACATAGCGCCTTAGAGGTTGTATAGTAATGTGGTATGACAGTAAAAACTGTAATAATATTTTTTTTTGTAGTATCAGCATTGGGCTAGGTTAAAAAGCCTTTTGAAATGCACTGAATTCATACTAACAAAACTTACTATATACTGAACAGTATAAAAAAACTAAAAAGTAATCTAGTTTCATCTTATATAGACCAAACACAAAAATTGTATGTTGCTGTCATCTGTCCTTGGCTGCCCTACCATTAAGTAGTAAAATCAATAGTACTCATTATTTTTCAACATTACTTATATGCTGCTATGAAGGAAAAAACATGTAAGTAAGAATAACAAGGTCCAACGCCGCTTTTCTATAAATTTGGCTGGTAATGGCATTTATACTAGTCAATGAATATCAAACGTATACAAATAATATTATTTATAGGGTCAGTTTAACCCCGCAGTCACATGTTAGTTTACTATTGCCGACTAATTACTACGCGCGATGGTATACGATACGTGATAACAGTAAAACTCCTTTAATGGCACCAATGACGTAGTGTATGTCAACATAGTCGCCTGCTCTTAATGGTCTAATACATTAATTGGTCAACTCTACCATTACAGATACTATATGTGTTATTTACAGCGAATGTCAGCAATTAACTTTGTTTATTTTTAAAAATAAAATGTAAATGGTATAGCTTTTAACGCAGTTAAAAATAAAGTATCAAATAGTTATACAAGATTCGATATAAAGGACGGTATTGTCCTCCACCTGAGCATACACGAATATACGACTATGTGCGACGTAAACTAATGACTTTTAACAACATCCGAAGCACAAGTGGCTTAAAAGTTCCGAAAGTTCGTGAAGTCATTTCCGATTGTTAGTGATGAGCGATGACCCACGCACAATTGTGGGTGGAAACATCCTTGCACGACAAACGACGTACATTGTTGCGTACATTGCGTAAAAAATACGAATTGCGTTTGTCGGCAGTGACTCGATGCGAATCGCATCCGCTCTTCCGACTTTTGTCGGTGCGACATCCTATTGTCGTGTCCGATATTTTTGATAAAATTACGTCTAACAATACGAAAGAATTATCAATGGCATGTTGTTTGATTGTTGTATCTCATTGAACGATTGATGAATGACTGGGGATCCCTGTACATAAATTGCAAAATGTAGGTCATGAAACTCTGTAAGGAGCCATAAACTAAAAAACATACTTTATAATTTCCAATGTTCCATATGAACAGTTTTCTTTTGGTATTATGAATAACAACAAATGTCATAATTCGAAACCAGACCGTGCTCAGGCTAACCCTTTCGACGAGTCCCAGCGCTTTGTCAGAATTAATAACCCGAAAACATGTCGGCTTTCACGGCTCTTTGTACTTTTCTGATTTTCGGACTGTTTTACGCATAATTAAACTCGCAATTCAATTACACCATGTAGATTGAAATACTGATTGTAATAATAATATGTAAAATAAAGATGCCATCAAAAATACCGGACTTCAATTTGAACATAAAATTAATAACAAAGTGTTGTTAGTCGAACTTTTTACTATTCCGTACTAAAATATTCTCTTTACATGTCTTCACTAATGCTAACGTTAGTGTGTGCCATACAATACATAAAAGGGCCCCAGACTTTTGTTTTGAGGCCTGTCGTGGTGCAAAGACACAAGTTTGTGACTGTAAATGCGACAGGTTGTGGCTTCGATCCCCACTTGAGGAAATGAAATATTTAATATTTTTATTTTAAAGTTAAACATTTAATGTTTTCATTTCTTCGCTCTGGTGATAAGGCAAAATGCAGAGTTGCGTTCCTTCACCAAACAAGCAATGCCTCTAATTGCGGAAAGTGGGGAATGAAACGAAGTGCTTTAACATTACACTCCCAAGTAACCTCTGCCTACCCACCCTGCTATACGCCGGATACAGCGTGACGCTGAAAAATAAAGATAAGTCAACAGTATTGTTATCATGTAAGTTTAAACACCATAGGTAAATCTAATTTCACACAAGTAAGCCGTAAAATCTTTTTAAATTCAACAATAGGGAATCAATCTTACGGGGTGAATATAGCGATGAATGCTAAAACAACTGTTAGTAGGGTGCGAAGGGAATGATTAGGCAATATCCTCCCTCGGCCCTCCGACCCCTGCTGTTACATCTTACTTAACACCCGCGCTATTAGATTGGACATCTGATTCCCTCTAATAATATTAACCTTTGGTCATGTTAGATCTAGTTTTAAATAGAATCTAAAGTTTAATAGTTTATTAGGATTGCTGACTTTTACCTGTTTTATTATTGAAATTACAACAATTGATAAAGTAAGTAAATATTTATTATTTATATCGCCTTATATTGAGCCTTTACAGGCATAGAAATAATTATTAAATTTAGTTTTACATAAGTTATTCATTCAAAATATTATAATATTAACTAGAGTATGTTTAATATATCTTTAAATTTAGGTTTGAGCTAAGATTTTTAAAAAATATATTATTTTTTATTTAGCTATTAAAAAATGGTTTGAATACCTAATCGAGGTTTATATTTAAATTTAAAACCAAGCTTATGTATCTCAGATATTAAAAGGATCCATCACTGAGGCTTTGTGGTGTCACCCTTTTCTCGGTTAATTAGACAGTCATTGTCGTAGTTTAATTTTAAAATGAGATTCTCTTTCGGGACAACTGTTAAGCTTACTTAAATTATACAAAAAACTTTAATGGTGTACATTTTTAGAAGTATTTAAAAAATTCAAACTTTAAATAGGTATACAGTATCCTATAAAAGCCGAATGTCACTATAACATCACATATGTAATATAAAGATTAAAAGGCGCCATTTCTTAAAAGTTTATTTGATGAAAAAAATCAAACAAACAGTAAACACTAAATAATTTATTAGCAATGGATATACAATTTTAATAAAGTTAGTGAGTAATACAAGTCAATAAGCTCGAAGGGTAGGACATAGATCGGGATTAGTTAAATCCCAGCATGGATACGCATGCTATGAGGGTACTAGCCGTACTACGTATGGTCTAAATTGTAGGCTTTCGGTAATTTCGAAAGAGTGTATCAATAAACATCAAATTATATAAATATTTTAATTATTTTGATTACACAATATATGATGTAACTTATTTTAATCAATATCAATAATTGGCATTTACATAAAATATATTTTAATAATAAAAACCTATTTATTTAGTACATATTTACAATAACAGTTTCTCTAAAGACATTCTAAAATATATTTTTTTCATTTTCTTTATAATTATTAAGGTTTTCGCTTATAACTTTACCCATAACCTGAACATGCAGGGGCGGCTGCAATACAACAATCAAAATGTAATGGCGGTTTTAATATTGTCGACGATTTATAAGGATAAGTCAGTGAGAGTAAATATTAAATTTGTTAGCGATACTTGCAGATTAAGTAGGAGGGACTTCTCATTGCTCCCCAGGGACTGTTTGAAACGAATTTAATATTATATTTGTAAATATGTATATATAATCGTTTTTAGTATGAACTTATTTTTAAAAAATGTTTGTCGACGAGGATATCAGTTTTCTATCATTTATTAATTATTGTTTATCAAAGAGTTCACCTAATACGTAGTTATTTTTTCATTTTTGTGGGTTTACCGTTCATGCTTTATATATGTTCTCGCTTTAGTCAGCTTTACCGGATAGCAAAACATAATTTAGCGTCAAAATCCTCCGATCTCTACGTTCCATAAGTCATTATTATTTTTAAACGGTCATTACTATTTTTAAATGGAAGTTGAATATATTAAATTTATGTACTAATTTTATTTAACTTAATTTACTATCTCAATGTATACCTATTAACCCGGCTAAGTTAGCTAAAAGCAATTATGGTAAAATAACAAAAATGCCTTTTTTTTTAGGCCTGTCGTGGCACAGCGGCACAAGCGGTTGTATGTTTGTTTTACACTCGAAGAAATGAAGAATTTTATATTTTCAAATTATAACTGTTTATTGTTTTCATTTTTTTCGCTCTGGTAACAATGGAAAATGCGGCGTTGAGTTATGCCACTCAATACACAATGCCTCAATTTCGGCGGAAAGTGGGAAACGGAAGTGGAACGGATTGTCTTAATACTAGGTTCCCAAGTTCC
Organism: Eueides isabella; assembly: GCA_019049475.1. Classification (NCBI taxonomy): domain Eukaryota; kingdom Metazoa; phylum Arthropoda; class Insecta; order Lepidoptera; family Nymphalidae; genus Eueides; species Eueides isabella. Next base: position 7,807,343 of record CM032389.1, on the reverse strand, counting down.
CTCGGCCTACCCTGCCACGTGCGGTATACAGCGTGAAGCTAAGTAAGAGAGTATAATTAACAAAAAAATATACAGGTCTGAAATTTAGGAAACATCTTTATTACCTTCACTTTTTATCCCGTGATGCACTCGTGAGCTTATACCATGTGTATAATAAATTATATTTAAGTTTTTCAATTCAAACTATTTGCAAATGTATTCAACAGCTTGTATATAATTTGTTATATATTTTTTAATTTATTTTACGCAAGAGATAAGGCCTACTTTGTTTGTAAATTTTTTGAACCTTGGGGCATTCTGAGATATAATAAAATGTTAAAGACATTGTCCATTTGTTACTAAACAAGTGTTAATCTAGAACCAATTAATTGAAACAGAAAGTTCCTTGAAATTCCTTACGGCTGGTTCTTTTTCGGTCTGGGGCACTTTGATGAAGCGGTGGTAAATGATTTGACGGTCAACAAATTAAGAATGTAATTTCATATTTTTAATAAGATTATTTGATTTTGACTATCACTTACCTCATAATAAAAAAGCGCATCACGTTAGCTGTATAGTGGCTACATCATCTATACTCATTAGTTAGTCAGCCCCTCAATAGGTGGCTGGTTACCTGAGCTAAGTGCTTTCTCGTGTAATTACTGCATACAGTAAAGTTATGTCAAAATATTTATATATCTATACATATAATAAATCTGTAGAAAAGTAATTTTTGTACATTGAAGAAATTGAAAAAAAAAATTAGATAGCGTGTGAAAAGATAAGTAACAGAACCCATTTCTATCAATTTTGAAATTTTTATCTGTTTGTCTGTTTGTATGTTTGTTTGTGCGCACATCACATAAAATCTACGAATTCAACGCAGACAATGTTTATATACAAAAAATATACGCAACTTGAGGTATAACTTAGTCTTTGTTTCATCAAAATCGGGTCACTCTATCAAAAGATATGATTAATTTAGTGAGTTCAAGAAGTAAAATATTACGTTACACAATTCAGTATAGATAGTACTTGCAACGACATTTATGCTAATATTATAAAGCTGACGAGTTGTTTGTTCGCTTGAACGCGCTAACCTCAGGATCTACTGGTCCGATTTGAAAAATTGTTTCAGTATTAGATAGCTTATTTATCAAGGAAGGCTATAGGCTATACATCATCACGCTAAGACCAATAGGGCCGGAGCACCAATTAAGAATGTTTCTAAATCGGGGGATTTTCTTCCTAATTGAGAGTTTCCGCTGCGTGCGTTGCGTAAACGGTTAAAGTTTCGCAAAAATCATGTATGATAGAAATGTTTTCCTTTTAAAGTTTTTTAAAAAAGTCCGCGACTGGATATATCTATCTTTTTAGGTTAGCTTTTTATGCTAACCAATTTGTTCTAAAATAATGCATTATTTGCGAAGGTGTTTTTATAAACAATTCTTAACTTTCTCAAACCCCTTAGTGATAAAGGGTGAACAAACTTAAAATGTTTCCCTTTTTATGGCAAAACAACGTTTGCCGGGACAGCTAGTACAAAATAAATTCTCATTTTACAAACCTAGCACTAAACCAATTAAAATGATCGATCAAGTATTTTGGTAAGTATTTTGTGTTTTTATGTTGTTAGAAATGAAATAATCATTAATATTTCAGACAAACTTTTAATTTTATTTCAAAATAAAGACATATGTTAAATATATTCAGTTTGCAGGTGTCTACTAGAGCATATTTTTATCAAGCAAGTTGAGTCAATATGAGCTAATATATTTTCATTCTCAGCATCTAATAACAAGGTGCAAACATTATCAGGAAGACGACAATGGAAATAAGTTGCAGTCGTAAGACGTCGTAAGTATTCCCTGTACATAGGGAGATACATAAATCTCGCCATATTGCCTCCAAGAAACAACTAACCCTTGGCTGCCTCGTTATTGACTCTTACTCACTCCTTCTGTCCCTCTCACTCAAGTGCTAAATACTAAAAGTTCCAAGCTTCTGTCTCCCTCTGATTTCAATTTACTCGAGACAGATTTTCAGGGCTTAGTAAGATCAGTGTGTAATGTAGGTAAAAAGTTGGGATTGGCTTTATAAATATGCATTGTTACTGATATTTTTTGCCTACATGATATTATGTATACAATAAATTTAATATATCCATTAGCTTTAAAAATACGTATAGTAATATCTTCGATTTTCGCGATTATTACTAATTTTAAATAAAACAAATTTAAGCGAATTAATCGTGTATGTTGTTTTCTCTACATTTTTGGAAACCTGATGTTTCGAACATTTTGCTGTAGTCCGTGGTCACGTGTGGGCTAAAGTGCCATCCGTCTTACATAATTATTATATGAAATAATGTTTGTTTAGAAAACAAAATACGCGATTAATCCGGTTAAATTTGTTTCATTTACAATGCAAATAGGTTTTAACTCACTATTCTCAATTTAAAAAAAAATATATAATCGTCATCAAATCAGATGAGTAAAGAAAATTTAGTGTTTTGTGACATTTATATTCAAGCATATCATTGTTTTGTAAAATAAAAAAAAAGTTTTTACCATCAGTGTATTTCCTTTACTGGTGCTATTACCTATTAGCTATTACCTAGGTACTTTATAGTACAGCCAAACTATTATATTTGTTTATAATATTATTTTTTGCATATAAATGCAAAAAGCTTTTTTGTTAATTATCAAGCTCCTTGTTGTAGCATTTCATTATTTCTTATAGCTATTACATTAAATGTATCAATCTTCAAAATCAATAATATCTAACATTTAATGTTCATTGTAATATTCATTTGTTCTCTAAAACAAAAGTATCCTCTAGGACATTATTGTTACCTACATTTCGGAAAAATTGTAAAGCCAAGCCGTCGCGACGCTCTCTACGACGCATCGTTAAGAGGCCGAAACGAACGGAAAAAATATTTAAGAGTGTCTAAAGTCACAAGAAAAGGGACCCTAATATAGTACAAACATGTGATGTGTTGGCACCAGTAATTGAAACTTCAAGAAATAATCAGAGACTTAAAAAATATGAAGCTAAAAACAATAATTATTAGAAAAGAAATAAAATATATATTAAGCTACCATATATAATTTTTAGTGTCTTAAAACTGTGTTCTAACTGCATAACAGCTTTAGCCATAAATAGGGTCAATTTTCAGTTATTGACATTACTAAACAGAATGGCGAAATGTAAAGTATTGTAGTAGTAGTAGTAGTAGTAGTAGTATACAAATTGAAAGATTTTTTTATATATATCTTAACTTTCTAAAGTTTAAAACTGAATAATTATTGTTGCTTGTCGATTACTAGATCCACTATTTTTTACATTTACACTGTTTTTTTTTATTATTTAATTGATGTGAAATTTTATATACAATGTGAAATTATATAGAACAGAATGTTATATAAATACAAGTGAATATTGAAGTGGAAGATATGTAATTACATATATGTAAACATCTGTTGAAATAATAGAATTGTAATATTTCTTTTTTATTTTTAGGTAATTACATACTTACTTAGATGGCTTTTCTTATGTAGCAATACAATTTATCGTAAACGTACATTTGTAAAAGAAATTGGTAAAATAGCCCACGACATATTTGATATTTATACATCACAGTCTAATTACGTGGAGTACCATATCAACAAGTAATCCTCATACATACACATTTTACCAGCACCACCGAAATGTGAGTAGGACTCGCTCTGCAAGAGATCCGTATCAATTTCAGGATTGTTGGTCAGCGGGAAGTACAACTTAAGCAAATTCACAAAAGTAAGGACACATTCACACATATTGTATGAAAAGAAAAAAAATCACTTAGTACCAAATTTAATAGCTGTAGACGCACGGGATGTACCCTCTAGGTTTTTCTGTATCGCAATGATCTATATAGGTTTTGTTATTTCATTTAAAATGGATTAACAACAAAGCTTAAGTGCTCATATCTTTTAGTTTCGTTGATTTAGGAGCTTGACTTTTTCTGTACTCCAAGAGAATATAAATTTTAATATTTGATATTAAAATTAAACTTGCCGAGATTTGCCCAGATAGCCTTTTCCGTCTTATGTTTGATATTAAAATATATACCTTTTATATAAAGCTTCATTTAAAAAGTAATTTGATTGGAACCTACTTCTCATGGGGTCTATTAAATTATTTTGCGCATTTAAGATTTGTAAATGATACTTTACGCTTTAATCAAATACAGGGTGTATTCAATCGATTTCATCAATTTATATATTTATATTTTTTTTTTTTTTTTATGGAAAAGACAAGGCAAACGAGCGTACGGGTCACCTGATGGTGAGTGATCACCGTCGCCCACGGCCCCGTGTAACACCAGGGGAGCTACAAGGGCGTTGCCGGCCTTTTATATATTTATATTATGAAGCTAAAAACATTTACATGAATTAACTACTATTGTAATGTTTTAAGTTCATTACAGGCAAAAGGAATAATTACCAAAATAATTTCCAGACACTAAAGTCCGTGTGACATTTTATTTTGATGATCGACTTTTTATAATATTATATTTTTACATAAAGTCCAGTACTACGATTCATAAAATCATAAAAATCAATCATTTTGTTACTTACAATCATTGCTTACATTCAATGACGTCCGTTGGGTGCTTACGCGCAGAGTGTGCGGTCGCCATTCAAGATACATCCCTCATTGTCCTTTTGTCCGTCTGTCAGTGGCATCCCAAACATGTATTCTCTCTAGGTAGTTGAAAAAATCAATGTTTACCTTTATACTCGAGCACATATTTTTATACAAAGTGAGCGTCTATAATAAGTAGCATTTACAGAATAACGCTTGTCTACAATGCCGTAATGTGGGCTGGAATTAAAGGTGTGATAAATGGACGCAACTAACGCGGCTAATGACACAAGCTATGAAGCCAAGAAGTTTTCTAGGAACATTAACCAGATATTCATATTTTGGTTCGACATGAAATCATTTACAAACTTAATGGTAGAGATAAAACCAGAAGTTACAATCATGGAAGCCAATTAAATTGAAATTACACGTATTAAATATATGATATGATATCTTCAATGATTTCGTTTGGTAAGGTATGCAAGAAAATAGTGAAATTTATTTTTAAATTGACCGTCAATAAACGAGAACAGTGTATTAAGGCGAAGGTCGACGAATGTTGGCACACCGTACGCCTTTTGCTATTCAGCACACTTATATTAGACAAGTTACTGTTTTGTAATTATACATTTTATTATCATTACCTGTTTCTTTAGCGCTAACATCATGTAACGTTGCATGTCAATATTTTGATTACTTATTACTAAGTGCTTTGGCAAGCAAACGTAATAAGTTTTAAGAGAAGAGAATAACGTATTCAGGGCGGCTGCGATCTGTGACTGTGATGTGTAACGTTTATTTAAGAAATTATAACTCATTTAGATATTCACATAAATTAAATACATCATTTTTTTTTTAGCTTCACGCTGTATCCCGCACAAGGCAGGGTAGGCAGAGGGAACCCGGAAACCGTTCCACTTCCGTTCCCCACTTTCCGCCGAATTTGAGGCACATATATTATTAATTATACATCTATTTTTAAAACAAATTAATAATCAAATACGATAAATACGAAAAATACTTTCTTGCCGCAGCACATTTGTGTGCCTTATGGAGGCTACCACGCACACGCACTCACTGGGTGGTCATCTCATTCATATACGGCCAACAGTATAAACAGACGACCGCAAGCCACTGCTACAACTAACCGGACGTTTCCGTTCGGATATCGGAACAATCAGTTTAAGTAACAAAGAATAAAATGCCTTCAAATATGAGCTACGGATTCTTTTCTTACAAATTAATAATATTAATATAAAATAAACTTGTACTATACGTTGCAATTACACATTAAGAAATATTAATAAATATAATAATTTAGCAAGTGTATTTAAAGTAAGTGTAAATTTTAAAATACATATAAATTATTTGAAAATGCGAGTTACAAAACTAAGTTATGTAAATTCTACTACACGAACTGAAAAATCAAAGACTATAGTGGATAAAGTACAGTAGCATGGTCAAGTCGAAAGAAGTCAATTTCTGTTTAGTCCAATTTCCCATGCACAATACATTATTACATAAGTTAAGCACTTTTCTACTAGTAAGTTACTGATAATAAATTTACTATTTATTAGTAAGTAGATACATACGGATATAAAGGTTTAATAAATATAAATATAGTTGACAGGGTTTCAAATTTTAACTTTCAATACAAAACTTATTTTATTATTAATAAATTATTTCAAAAATAAAAAAAACTTATTTGATACAAAAATATAGATTTTTTCGTTTAATCTGCACTACACTACTGGCTCTTTGATTATAAATACATATGTTGAATGATTGATAATTATATGATATTTTTGATTATACCAAGTTGTTTTAAGCCAGAGTTGGCTAATTATCATCATGTTATTTATCACAAATGCACATTGAGTAACAAATAGTTGTTTATATAATTAATTAACCATAGTGAATGTGAAGAACAGGACAATTTAACACGAATCCTATATATTTTTTCTATTATTGTTCTTAGTACGACTTTACAATAGGAAGAACAAATGTCACTTCATAAACTAAAATAATAACTGTTTCATCGTGGGAACGTAGTGACCAACGCATTCGCATCCAGCCATTACCTGACTAAAGATTTTTTGCCTTTGTAAAACACTTGTAATTCTAAATAGATGTCCATTGAAAAATACTTTAGAATTTAGAGTACGCTTTTGAATCTTTTCAATGGTCCAAAAATTACTTCTTTAAAGAATTGACACTTGAAAATAATATTGAACTTAAAAATAAAAGTTATGCTTAGAACCTATACAAAGGCTTAGAACCTAACAGATTTCCTAGTCTCCTTTAGACATAGAATCAAAACGTGATCGCATTATACGAATATTCTATGAAGCTTAATAAGACAAAATGTTTGAATTAGTTGCTGTATTAGTTACTGTGTAGTCGGGGACTCTTTGAGATCGTTACGTCGCAGGGGCATATGCGTGCAATTGTAAACACGCAAGTTGTGGGTTCGATTCTGACGCGGGAGAACGACTTATTTTAGATTTAAACTTGTTCGTTCTAGTAACAAGGCAAAGCACGGCGTTGATCTTCACTACTCAACACGCAATCCCTTCGCAAAGCCTCAAAAATTCGGTGGAAAACGGGGAACCGAACTGTTTTAATTAAGATTGGAGTGTCTTAACACTAGATTCTCATCTATCGGTTCCTTCTGTCGTGTCACGGGAGGGGTTCAGTATTAAACTGAATTGAAACTAATACTTCTATAAAAATTTCAAATAATTTTATATAAAATGGAATAACATAATATTTTTATTACACAATATTTAAACGTGAATCTCTTTTTTCCGTTAAAATATTTTACTTTCACTAACCTAATCGACATCAGTACAAAAATCACAATTAACAGAAAAATATGAATGAATGCGTAAAATATAAAAGGGCCAGCGTAAACAAAAAACTACCTGAGAGTGGTCATAATACACTGAGTTGTAGAGTCATGAATGAGCGATTGGGCAGACACTTCCGTTTCTTGAATACTAGACCCAATCAATTTTACGCATCACACGGTTGCATAAATCTGACTTGAAAATACCTCAATATTACACTCATCAATAGAAAATTCGCTAATGCTTCACTGCTACGCACATTACATGAATGAACGCCTTTGCAGAATTTAATATTGTAAAAATGCAATGGTCTATATGGTTTATTTAACTGGGTAAATCCTATGAGAATGTAAATACACACTTTAATTTGATTCTTTGTATTGATTATTTATATTTATTTTATATAATAAAGTTGAAGGTGGGGTAACGTTACATAAATATTTCAGGTATATATACATATTTAGTAGTTTATTTAAGGACCACCTGAAAATAATATATAGAATTCAAATATAAATAAATACATTTTTTATTTTGCTGCATACTTAAAAGTTTAAAAAATAAACAAATAATTATTGTAATCCATTATTATTTTGTTTTCTCTTTCTAAGGATGAATGTGTGAAAATTTAGATGCATATAATCTAGTAGGTATATGTTATTCAAAACCTGTAACTATTAATCTAAAACAATGTTAAATTGATAGACAAAGGAAAATTCTAGATTTTATAATAGATACATAATCTATAACTTATAGGTACATATATCACAGCAAAATGTCTCGTCTAATCAGTATTATTACCAATTAGGTACTAATGATTGTGATACTTAATATTATCGAACAATACTAACAGATAGATGTTAAATCGTCCTTATCAATATTGTTTATTATCTTTAAATATTGTAAAAGTACTTCACAATATAGATAAAATCAGTATTTCTTATCGAAATAATATCTATACACATCTTACTAAGGTTATACCTATAATATACAATAATTATATTCCCGATTCGACGGTCCGAACGTTAACTGATTTTAAGTCATTCACAATTCGCGTGTACTAAATGTTGTATTTTCAATTAAAGCCTTAATAAAAGGCGTAATAGAATATAACGCTTAAAACTGTTAATTAGCATTTGCGTTTGAGAAGGCATAAAAAATTGCTTTTGTCGTGCAATTATTAACAAACAGCTCACATTTCTTATACGAAGGGAGTATTCCTTCGCAAGTTTTGTGTGATCGGTGACGGTCTGTCTGGCTGGTCGTAATGGTTTCACGTAAATATCTCTTCTTGCCATTATAAATCCCTTTAAGGCGCGATGCCTTGACGTGGGTCTTCTTTCCGGTGGCCAACATAAAGGAGCCAATTATAAGCGTTGCCCACGCGTATTTTTAAAGGCCCTTCAAGTCGGCTTCCGAATTTCAAAGAATTAACTGTGAATAGGTTGAGGATTTAAGTAATACACTTATTTATTTGCTGATAGCTGCATCAATCGATTTGTTTTTGTTGTTAAAAAAATTTTTTTCTTTATAGAGTGAATTTATTTCATCCTCTTTGGAGACAAAACATTTAAAAGTTTAGTTAAGCTAAGTCCTGCATTTGCTTTTGTCACCGGATGGCCCCCCGTCGATATCTAATTTTCACATTTTTCGGACAATGGACAAGCAGTTAAAGAACTGTTTTTTACTTAAAAAGTACTTATTATTTCTTTTTATAATAAGGTTCAAATAAAACTTGATACCTATAATTATAGTATAACGATTGTATTTTTGAAAGTTTTCTTTTAGTTCTATAATTAAATTCACAATTGTTTTAAACCAAAAATTATATTACAATACTTATTACTTGCTGTCCGTTTTACTCTTTCCGTTGATTTAATACAATTTCATAATCAATTTATATTTGAATTTTATATTTGTAACTTAACAAGCCTTTGTAATAAGGGTTTTTTTTCCTACATGAAACTCAGTAATAAATATTAACGATTTATTGGCTAGTCTTTATAAGGCTAAGTCTATAGTAATGGAAGAAGCAACTCTCATCATTGAATCATCAGCGGAACCGATTAGGTTGAGATTTGATAAAGATAATTAATCATGTCCCAAAAGACCAAATGACCATTAGTTGCCTGCTGAATCACGGCTCAAACACGGTGGTCGTTCAAATGTATAAAGTACATCCTTCAGCTTGGTACTTTTGTACGTGTAGAATAAACTTGTGCCATGCCCAAAAAAATACTAATTTTTCAGCTGCTAGTCACATTTTATAAATATTTTGTCAAAAGTATCTATAAAAATGCCATTGTAACTGCGTGTTGGTGGCCAGTATTTGTAATTTGTTGATCATTAATAGACATTTGACAGCTCTCTCCCAATAATCAGCGGGATGCAATTGTCAAACAATAAAAGATTCCGGAAGAGCTACTATTGACATCTCAATTTCGATTTTCATGTTATAATAAATAATTGCTATTATACATAAACATATGTATATATAAATATACATATGTATAAAATCACTGTAGTAGGAGAGTCAAAAAATAAGCTAAGGCGTTAGATATTATTTTTTAATTAAACATTAAAAAAAAATTAGCTAACGCTTTAGGGTTTAATACCTCAAAAGAAAAATGAGAACTTATAGAAGTTTAGTTTTGTTTATGTTTTGTAGTCGACCTGTCCGTCTGTCCGGCACGTTTATCTCAAGATAGGAGCTGTAATTAACATAAAAATTTAGGCCTACGGTCCCTTGAGCACAGGAAAGATCAAAGCTCTAAGTCACCATAACCAAAAGATACCATCGTTCATGCAATACCTATGGTTATGATATCGTGGCGCTCCGTTCTCTCTGCCTACCCCGCTAGGGATATAGCGTGCTAAGTAAGTAAGTTTGATTTTCACAAAATGATTGCATTTTTTAAATATTAAATACTTTATAAAATATTTTATGTACATTACATTTTGTCTTAATATATGGTGGTAATTTTACCTGCGTGCAAAATTAGGTGATTGGATAGTGGTATTTTTATTTTCAGCTTCACGCAGTATCCCGCACATGGACCCTGCCCTGGCAGAGAGAATTTGGAAATCTAGAGTTAAGACACTTCGTTCCATTTCCCACTTTCGGTCGAATTTGTGGCGTTGTGTGTCAAATGGCGGAACTCAATGCCGTGCTTTTTTTTTCATTTTTTTTTTATTCAAGAAATAAAATTATTAAAAATTTACCCGAAAATATTAAACATTTTAATATCTAGAGTGGGGAGCGAACCCATAACCTTTCGCGGTATCAGTCACACACTCGCGCCCCTGAACAATACTTTTTTTAATATTATATATTTATTGTATATTTCAGTAACAATAAAAAAAAACAAATCGTTTAAACGTTAGTAAGTCTTGCGAGCTAAAAACTATAATTTAACTTCCCCATTGGCACAGCTCAAGTAATAAGGCGGAAACTTTTAAATGGAACGGACAGCAAGTAATAAACGCGCTCGCTCCGTATCGATTTTATGATTTAGCTCCCGCTGATAACAGGCGACAGGTAAGGCTAACAGGCCACCTCACGATATTACATTCTTCTAGAACGTACCATACTATCGACTCTATAGAGTTTTGTGCCCATTTATTACACAAATGTGCACATTTGTGCTTATTTAAGATTGTAATTAGTTGATTTGATTTAAATAATTAATAAATTATTTAAATCAAATATCATACTATAGGCAAAAATCGTAATAACCTGTTGTCACTGTGCTACTTTGCTATCGAGGGAAGTTGCACACATTAATCTATTTTTATTTAAGCTCAAAATAAAAATAGCTTGCTTCAATGTAACTGGGACTCGTAAGCCTTATCATGTCTAAATATAAATACATGTAAAAAACTGTAAAAAAATAATATACTAACGAAGATACGAAGATACGAAGAACGCAAGAGAACAATAGACAAGTCAAAGAATTGCAATATATTACAACTAAAGAAGTTCGTAGGACACAATTAGACAATGCAATGATAATGGCGACGATAAAAAGACTAATAAAATAAAGTATAGCATTAATAAAGATATATGGCGATGTAGCGCGGAATTTCCTTTGATTGGACGGCGATTTATCGTGCGGAAATACTGTTACTCTGTAATATTTCCGCTCAGCACTATTCGTTTTCCTTTTTTAGCTAAAAAAGGGCGCGAGACATCTTAATCGAACTACTCGTTCGGACTCATCGAACCCTCCAATGTCACTGAATGAATGAATTATTGCTACGCTCTATTATAAAAGACCTGATTGTATTTTGACATAATGTTTTTGATATAAATTTTAAAAAATTATATATTCTTGTATTTTGCCTTGGTATATTACTTGAGACCACCGTGGCACTGTTGAGTAACGTCTGGCGATCGACGTTATATTTGTAGAGTCGAGAAGAGAAAAAGTAATTATTTTCATTTGCCCGGCTTGTTGGGCTGCGTTAAGTTCCGCCATCAACTGAAAAGAGGAAATGGAAAATATTAACATAATAATTCTCTCTGACTGACTCGTCTCTCGTAATAACTTGAGCTGTAAACGTTGAAACAAAACAAACTTATATATTTTACATATAATCGATATTATTGAAATTCTAAATGAATCCATGAGTAAATAAAATACAATATTGCAATAAGTCTTTGTCATCACGACATGCAATGCACGGCAAGGGCACAATTCAAACTGTTAAATACTTTCCGATCATTTCATGTTGTTTATTTTCATTCAATTGTAAGGAAGTTAATCCATAAACAAATAATAAACAAAATAGGAAATTACTCGCTTCCACATTTGATAAGACAAATCGTTACGCGGTCGAGCCCTACGGAATCGAGACGTAACCCCAAAATGCTCGCATCCGCCGACTATGATATATGCGAGGGTATTTCCTGACACCGGCCAGTAGCTACTTGATTTAGCGGAAAGTCAGATAAAACCTAATGCGAACAACAAAAAAATATCACAATACCAGCGCCATAAATATGACGGCCTGTCGTAAACCTTTATGTCTGTGCGTTGTAGCTGGCACGTGAAAAATGGGACTTGCGATACAAATAGAAAAACTACAACATTTTTGTGCGAGCGTTGGATAGTAACGGAATTTTTCGCGAAATGTTGATATAACCCAGGCACTCGCTACATAAACTTCCATGTAAATGTTGCTTTATACACAGTTTTATATAAGATAAAAATGCCGTAATGGCATACCAACTTGCTGTTAAAAATATATTCGTAGAGATTCACATCTTATTTAAATAAAAAAAATGCTTTCAATATATAATATAATTATAAAGTATGGTTAGGCCTTAACCCAAATAGCAGTTGGAGGCACGTCTACAGGCAATTTTCAAAGCAAAAATCATCGCAGGGAACTGAGTTATTAATATTCGTTAGATACATAACGTGTTTATTAGAGACGGCTGTAAACCCCGCGTGAGGGCGGGTTAGCCGCAAAATGGGCGCCGCGCGTGCCACCTAAGCTCTTACAATGTTCTTCAAGCTAGAAGCGTGCTTGATGACTTTGATTTACTTATTGGATTAGCTGCTTTCCGTGTAAATTGTGAAAATGCAATTTGTGAACTCGTTAATATTACACTACACTCATGCACACCATTAAAATGACGTTTATAGCTTCTACATTTAAATTTAATTATATACCTAAAATTATTTTTAACGATAAAGACATTATCAAGTAAAAATGTAATGTAAATACATATAGTAAATGTTTTATAGATTTTTATATTACGTTTACTCTAGGACCCGACGAATGAACAAGGGCGTAAAGTGCGAAGTGTACTGCATCAATGCTTCAATGCTCTTATCGCCTTTCAAGTCGATTGCGCGCTGACCGGGCGGCGCGCGGCACCCGCTCGTCCATCATAACGATATTGCGCTTACATCAACAATATTGTTTCATATAAACACGTGACATTCAATCACTTTTTCCTACTTTCCCTTCAGTCGATTTTTGCATAACATTTTACATTGGGAACTTAACTTTTTACATTGTAAAATATACTTGAATTACTATTATGACGATTTTTCCTCAAATATAACCGCCTGAATGTTTGTTTGCTTCGGCTATTTGTTACCGATGAAATAAATCTACACTACTCAGCTTCAGGCTATACCCCGCACTAGGGGTACGCAGGGTATATAGAGGCAACTTAGAAACAAAGTGTTAAAACACTCCATTCTGTTCCCAACTTTCCACCGAATTTGAGGCATTACGTGTTGTTTGGCGTAACACAACATCGCGCTTTGACTTGTTACCAGAGCGAAGAAATTAAAAGATTAAACAATCGTTTGAGTGACCATAAGTCCAATTTCCTCTCCGAAGAATGCCTTCTACAGAAAATTGAACTTACGGCCATCGAGATTATAATCATGCTGCTAATGTGAAAATGGTACACCTTTTAACTATTTTGGTCTTTCATCGGATATTCCACATCCTTTTTTTATATGTCAATGAAAAATAATTACAGCGCATTACTACTTCTTTTACTGGAGCGGAATTTCATTGTTATTTAGCTGCGCTATTATGGTTTTTCATTAGATACCTATATCCTATTTTCTCTTTTTAGTTCAATTGAAGATTATCACCTTCAAACACAATTGTTGACGCAGTATTTCGTTATTTTTAGTATTTATTTGGACTACTACAGTTCTACATCAGATGTGACATTCTTGAAATTCTATTATAATTTAATTCCAACACAGGCCTAATAGAAAACAAATTACAAACACAAATATTTTATTAAAAATTATAGAAATGTATTTATTTGGTAGGACAATACAATATCCTACTTAATAATAAGTAGGGATTAAATAGTCTAAAGGAATCGCTTTTAATTTTTTTTAATTAGACTTATTAAATATGTACGTACCTATGTGTTGTATTCATTTGTGCATTGTACGAAATAATCCTGACATATGATATAACTAAAATATTCCTTACTATTAATATCTTTTTAATATTTTTTTCACTATTAGCCTGATCATGCAGAGTGTATCTTATGATAAATATATTAAAGGACGTGAATCTCTATCTGCATTTAGATTGTACGTACCTATTCGACATAAAGGACATAAATAATTACAAATAATATTGTATATAACCAATATTCATCTAAGTACACTTACAGAAGATTTTTTAAACAAATAATACGAATACATAGTGGGTATTTGTATTATTTGTTTAAAAAAACGTCTGTAGTATTTGCTATTTCAACAAAAACTGTCACTATTTGTAAACTTTATAAGTTCTAAGCTGAAATGTATAGAAATAATAATTACCACACATGTGTCAAAATCAGCCAAGACCCGAAATGTTGTATTTGTATCGAGCTAATCGGCTTAACCGTCGCTTCGACACTTCCATTGCCTCTATGGCCCTATGCGATAGAATCGAAGGCGTTTTGAGAATTCATCGAAATTAATTCTCAGTTTGTTTGCCTATTGTAGAGCTACCGACTACGCGACGGCGGGCCTTTGTGCGAGGGTTATTATTTATTTAATAAACGGCGACATGTCTTTGTGAGATGTGTTCTCAATCAATGCATGGAGGCGTTAGCGCTTTGTTAGAGTACGCATTTACCAGAAATGTACACTCCTTCGTAAATATGTTTATTTTGCAAAAAAATCTTTAAGGTACGTATTTATGTGAGTATTTTTGTTAGGAGTTAGCGAATAAGTGCAACATGCATTTTATGTCATAAGATAACTTGGTTAAAGCCATCGTGGCCCAGGGGCACCGGCGTTCAACTCTAAACGCGAAGGTTGTGTTCAAATCCCACTCGATAAGAATGACATACATATTTAAGGAAAATGACATACATATAAGAAGGAAAGCACGGCGTTGATTTCCGCTACTTTACTCACGATGCCTCGAGAATACGACGGAAAATGAGGCCGTTCCTCTGTGTCAAGTTTCCTAATCGGTACAGAGTTTCCTCAACTCTAGGTTCCCAGGTTCCCTCTTCATACCTTGATTTATGGGCTGGGCATTTATAGCATGATGCATGAAAAAAAAAGAACAAAACATATCTAGGCTATAATTCTTTGCTGCTTTCTACAATCTACACAAATAAATAAACGGAAGAATAATCTCATATCTACTCTAAGATATTCTATATCTTTACATTCATAAAAGTGTTATAGTTCAGTAAACAATGTAAGAAAAAATATGTTTTAAATAATTTATTTGAAATTTTATCTAAGTCTACTTCACAGTGCTCCTGCTTAAGTTCTCATGAAGGTACAACCTATATGTGCGAGTATACATGTGTGTGTTTATATACCTAAATAATATAATAAATTATTTGGACAGTTTAATTATCTTTTAACAAAACTGTTGTCTTAGCTAACCTATCTTGATATTTTATAAACAACCAAAAAAACACATTTTTCAAAAGAAAATAAATACATTTTACAAAAGACAATGAAAGTCATTAATATGATTTTTTTAATATTATAATAAGTTGCTAGCCGCAAACAGGCGCAGCCGGGACAAATCGTTAGTTTCATAATACTAGTAGATACGTATCAGATATATTGACGTGTTCATATGTATTATATGTACATATATTAAAATAGAGCAGGTGTAAAGAAAACGTATCGTACGGTAACAAGTATGTCAGTAATCGGGTCGCGAGCTATCGGCAGCAGTGATTAGATAAATGACGGTGCTGCAAATATTTGACTGACAAACAATGGTCACTCACATACGCTCACACACTCATTTTTATTCTTATTTAGATTATATTACATCTGATGCTAAAGTTTTTAATAGACGAGACTTCTAACTATTGTGAAAATGTGCGTGATTCGGGTAGTTGATAAGTAAATTATAACTTTATAACAAACGTACATCATTTATTAACAAACATATTTTGTCATAGAATAAAAGTATATGTTGACTTCTTCAATCTTTCAAACAATATAATTATAAGTCGTTAGTTCCTCCTCCTCCTCCAATGGGCTTCTGTAGAGTCGATAGGGATCGCGTAGGGAAAAAAATATTTAATGTTTTCTTTTTTCAGGTCTAATTAAGTTAAGTGTGACCTAACACTGTGCCAGAATAAAGTGGCTTGAATGTCATAGTATTATACCGCTCCTGTTTCTTCTCATAATCTGGTATATGTGTATAAAAAACATTAATTTAAATTAGTTTTGTCAAATACATTACATAATTTTAGATAAGTAGTCATTGTATACCTTTACGTAATAGATCCGTCTATTATCTATAATTTTAATGTAATGTGCGATATCGGCCAAAGAGAACAGAAAACCTATAACTGAAATCTTGGTTTCCACTAAATTATTAATTTTTTTTTATCGCTGCCAAATCATCTGGATATCCTGGCTCTAAGATGAAAAGTCTGTATTTTCGAATTATAAATACTTTTCCAGTCCACACATTACTTACTGTTAAAACATTGCTTAAACTCTTGACGAACGTATTAAAAAAAGGAAATAGGATATATATATATATATATATATATATATATATATATATATATATATATATATATATATATATATATATATATATATATATATATATATATATATATATATATATATATATATATATATATATATATATATATATATAAATGTATTAATTAGTTGTCATATGAATAAAATCTGAATAAAACTCTTATTATGCTATTAATCATTTTAATATTCACATAATAATGTTATATAACTTATTTAAACAATTTTACAATATTGTGAAATGCTTCTTATACGTACAGCTACTATTTTAATTCTTAACTATTGGAATGCGGCAACAGATGAAAATAGAAAAAATGACAAAAAAAAAATGTCGAAGATATTCCACAAAAAAATTATATACACAATATACATTATCTACTCTACGCTAAATTCAAACTACAAATTTATAAATATATTTTTTTGAATATATAAATAACTATTCGCTAGGCATATTCGATTATGATAATACTGAACCTTACATCTAAATATTGCAATCTGATAAAATCTGGTCATTTTTATAATGATACCCTAAATTATAACAGTAAAACATTTTTACATCGATATACACAGAAATAGTTAAATGGAATGTACTATAATCACTAAACTTAAATATTATTTGTATCCTTATCAACAATCACACAAAATAGATTTTATAGTCTATACATCAAGAAACTGGTAACTCAACACCTAAGCAATTGGCAAATCAAATCAATACTTAAAAGACATACATACATCGATATGAAAATAGTGTTTTAAAAAATATACAATATGAAATTGCTCTATTCGACAATAGGAACCAGAACCTTAATTAATTCAAATTAAATAGCATATAATATTCTTTTTTGTTTTTTGTATTCGAGTTAATTACGAATAGTGGAATTGTCACTGTTTAGTGATATATTTTTCTTTATACACTGCTCAGCCTCTAATTGTGTACAATTTATATTAAATAAATATAGCGGTGAATTTGCAAAATAATAGATAGAGACCAATGCCAATAATCTGTTTCTATATTACCTTCACACTTATCAGTTTGTATAAACCGATTGCATGCGTCAGACAGATAAGCACGCCGTTGGCACATACTAAATGTGGTAAAAGCATAAAAATAAACAAGAAAAAATTATCAACAATTCTAAGAGAAGAATCAATCTCAATATAATATATATTGCTAAATCTCCGCAAACTGCTAACGACTAGTTTACCACTTCTTTTAATAATTTGTATTCACCACCAACATCCACTTGGTTGAGGCGCGTGTCCCGTCACTGGAGGTTGATGGTGCATTGGCTGATAAGGAGGTAGAGTCATGCCTAGAGACGGCAAGCCATCAGGTTTTCCAATACACGGCCTTCCATCTTTCACCAAAACGGGGACAGCAACACGTCGTGGCGAATTTAGACTACCGACATTTAAATCATGAGCTCCTTTTTCTTGAACAGCACGTTTTGTTTTATATCTATGGTTCTGAAACCAAATCTTTACTTGCGTCGGTGTTAGTCGAATAAGACTAGCAAGATGTTCTCTCTCAGGTGCTGACAAGTACCTTTGCTGCCTAAATCTTCTTTCTAATTCATATGTTTGCGCTTTGGAAAATAAGACACGGCGTTTTCGTTTCTTATGTGACAGGCTTGAGTCGGAGCCGGTGTTAAGCGGTTGATCGTTGTCGTTGTCTTCGTCATGTTCCAAGCTATCATGGATATTCTCATGATCGTGATCATGTTCTTGATCGTGACGAGTATCAATAACGGTGGGAGATGCAGTGGCCGGGGCTGCGTAAGAAAGTTCAGAGGCACGAGACGTACTGTCCGGACTCGCTTGTTGTCCGAGTACTCCTAAAACAAAAACAAATTATCTGTAAGTATACATTGGCTATAAAAAATATACAATGTAGACAATAAGTAGCAACCAATACTGGACCTTTTAAGATACTTTATGAAAACAAATAATTTAGTCCTCTATAAGAGAGGGTACCACTGACAAAATTGTTCATGTAGTTATTACACTTATATTCAAATCTTTATTTAATCTGTTAGGGTCGCTCTATTTAACTTTAACTAAGGGAGTTTGAAAACATAATGGGACATGAAAAAATCACCGCAAATATTGCATTGTTCATTTGTTCCATTCTCCCTACGGCCTACACATGGTTCAGTTTCACACGAAAGCGTCAGAAGGCGGGAGGCTGGGCGTGGTAAACAGGGGAGTGGGGACTCCCACCCGACGGCAGCTGGCCTTTTGTTCTTAAACGTCGTTTCGCGATAAGCACATCTCATTGACTTATATAAGTAATATAGAGCTATCTATGAATGATCACTATACAAAATATACAATAGTTTAGAAAAATGGTAGGTACAAGTTAATGTTTAAGTAAATTAGAATGTTTAACCTATGCATAATGTAATCAATTATTTTAAATAAGTTAAATTTTGAAAAAATGTAGATTTCTAATTAATTTACATGAATGAAACAAAAAACTCGCCATTACAGCCACAATGCCAACAGAATCTATAACTGTCATCAAATAATGAAGGCATAGCATCCCTTACAGCCGCAAACACTGTAATTGATAGCCAGCTGCCTCTGTCTGTCTATTGGTGACAAATTCGTTCCGCATTGCACCCCTCAAAAGTTAAACAACAGTTAGTCCCCAATTTGAGGGCGTGACATTACATACTACATTTGTTAATAATACAACTATCTATAGTAACATATTAGAATTGTTTGTGTGTGTGCTTTATAATTAGATTTCAAGCAAAATACTTGAATATTAAATTTGAGCAAATGAAGCTAAATCTTTAATTAATATTCAAAAACAAGTCAGCAAATCTGTCCCTTTGCATTATACATATTTTTATTAGTAAGCAACATAAAAGGTAGACACGGTGCGATAGCTACTGCTCAGATATTTATTTAATAAATTAACATTATTTTTAAGTACACATTCAAAAGTATATGTAATCGCTACATGTAGGATTAGTGTTTTTGAACAAGCAATCGTATGTAACGAGTGCCGAAAATTAGATAAGCGATAAACGTAATTAATGGCAGGCGCAGATTACCGACTGAAAGCACTCCATTGGAGGAGCATTTCAAAAAATAATCTCGCCCTCTTAACTCAGACTACCGAACACCTATTATTTTCGAGTGGGTCAATATATTTGTGTATGATAATTCACCTAGTACTTGTCTCCATTGAAACTGATAAATTTAAAGATATTCAAATTGACTTTTTATCACATAAAATTTCTGTACATTAGATAAATACTATTGAAACAGGATGTCCTAATTCAGAAACATTTTTTAAAATAAACTAAAAGTGTAAACTTATAATTAATATGATAATATGTGTTGCGTGGTGGATTTCTCCAATGACAGGCAAATAAATACCTACTTCTTACCGTATATCATCCTTTATCTTTTATTATCTGGATAAAAATGACAGTTTGTACAGACAAGTTAAAATTGACTCACCTTATATAACATTTAAGCGCTATTTGCAATCATATACTAATAACAAACGAATTCTATAAGAAGATTTAAGTAATAAAATAAATAAAAATTTAAAGACTTCTTCACAAAATGAACAAAGATATTTTGCCTATATTTGAATTATTTATTTGATTATATATTAATTATTTATATATAATATATTAATTATTTATTTAATTAATTATTTGAATCTTTGCTCTTTTTCTTGTTTTTTATGAATTAAGAATATTACAGGATTGTGATGAATGTAGATGTGAATGTGATATAGATTTATATTGCAACTAGCTGACCTGGCAAGCGTTGTTTTGGCACTTAGAGGCTTGATAAAAGATAGAAACCATTTGAACCTAACATTTAAATTGAATTGATGACACCTTCGCGAATAATGTATTATTTTAGAGTAAATTTAGTAAGCTTAAACAGCTAACCTTAAAAGATATACATGTACTGTCGCGGACTTTTTTTAGAACTTTTAAAGAAGATCAATTATGTCATACTAGATTTTTGCGAAACTCTAACCGTTTACGCAACGCATGCAGCGGAAACTCTTAATTAGGAAAAAAATCCTCTGATTTTGAAATATTCTTAATTGATGCCCCAGTCCTATTGATATTAGCGTGATGATATTTAACCTAAGCCTTCCTCCATAAACGGGCTATCTAACACTGAAGGTTTTTTCAAATCGGACCAGTAGTTCCTTAGATTAGCGCGTTCAAGCGAACAAACAAACAAACAAACTCTTCAGCTTTATAATATTAAGTGTAGAAGTGTCAATTCCGACTGTTCACACTAAGTATTTGCTATAGTAATTAAGTAATGAGAGCTACTCCTATAGAGTTCCTGATTTCATACGAGATTAACGTACTTATTGAGAGTATAAACGGAAATATACTTGAAATTATTGGATACTACCTGTTTTATTTTAAAGTATCTTAAAAGTTTTTATAAAGTATTTTACTATATTTTTTGTTATTATTGAAAATTAAATATACATTAAATATTATAAAATAAATAATATATCGCTAACTATTTTTGTAGTAACTCACCAGTACTCTCATGTTGATCTAAAGAAAGCCATGGTTGATGGTGTCGAAGTAACTCATGCGTATAGCTATGATGCGGCGGTGCGTACGATGGAAGCTCTAGAGAGCTTATACTACTTTGCGGCGTTTCCAAAGCTTTAGCCTCGTTGAGGCCTAAGATATCTGAGATTTGGAAACCTGGCCGCTGTCCTGGCATCTTCATGCTGTCTAGTAAACTGAAACAAAGTTTACTTATTAGTTTTATTTACCTAAGTTGATCAAGTTGATATGGGTATTAAATTAAAACGATTATATGAATCTAAGTAATTTAATCAACTAATCAGAACAGATATGAATCTGTTGATTACATTACTAGCTAGATCTTGGATCGAAAATTGCATTGTATTTTTTGACTATTTTTATGTTCACTACTAATTCCGTTTCAATTTGCGGCAATAACTGTTTAGAACAAAATAGTACATTGTTTAAGCTATAAGACTATTAATTTATTGATACATTGATACGATAATAAAAAGTTGCAAGCTATAAACAGATATATCCCGGTTTTCTATTATTATAATCATAACTAAATTTGTACACAAAACATAATAACTATTTATAAAATTTTGAAATGTCGAATATATATTAATCGGATTCATCATAAGCGCTAGGCTCTAGAAATCTCTTCATTAAATCTTTTATTGTTAAGTGAGGACCTCTCCAGAAAACGTGACGTGTACAAAAGGACGGACCGAAGTTTTAACAAGAGCTAAACATTCGTATGTTTATTAAATATCAAAATTACATGTAGCCGTGAAATGTTCCCTAGTTCCGTACGTGACACGATGAAAAGGCGGCGTCATAAGAACCTTGAGCAGGTTGTAAACACATCTATTAACAAGCTCTCACTAAGCCTTTGTAACGCAGACACATGTTACATCCAAAGGACTGTACTCTACAAACTTTAATAAACTATATTTAGGATATAAATTACAAATGTTAGTTTCCTAAAAAAAAAGTACGTAATATTGTGTAACTGATTAGCTATGCAAGACCTATTCACCCTATCATCGTGAATATTTGGAAACATGTTCTTATATAAGGTACATGACTGAAATATAAAAAAATATTTAAGAAAAAATATACAATTTCAGAGTATTTATTACACTTTTATTATATTCTTTACTTTTAATTTAACGATCAATTAAGTAAGTCTGAGCAAACAAAGCCGCACGGCAGAGCTAGTTTTAAATAAGTTATTATATAAACCTCAAAAATATCTTTTATATGATAGTTTGAAATAAACTTAAAAAAGAAGAACTGAATGTTTTACTAAAATGAAACCAATTATAACAATATGGGGTAAGTCTAAAGAAACAACACAACTTAGATCTTAATCTCGCAATGCTTACCCAGGAAAAGCGGATCGAAAAGCAGCTGGATAAAGTGCTGGTAAAAACGCAGGCCCCCATGGTGGCAATAGAATAGGGCTCCAAGCCAATAAGGACGCCGGCGGCAGCAGCGGCGGCGGAGAGCGCGCACTCTCTCCCTCCTCGCACTTCATCTCCCTACCGGGAGAACTCGCTTTCGGAATAATTTTGAAAACTGACACGACACACAGGACCAAACACGTGCTGCGTCTCGCGACGCTGCGCCCGTACTAAACAACCCTCGAGTGGCCCTCGGGGTGAAGAACACCCCGCGCCGCCCTCGTGCTTCGACAGCCTACTCAGATCAGTTTGAGGGTGCTCCACTGGCGACCGCCAATCGCGGCCCGCGTTTGACGGGGCGGGACAAGATTCTACCAATCGGAGCTCTCCTACAGCCTTACCAACGAAAAAACTGGAGTATACTTTTGAATAAAGGAGCTTTCAACGTAGCACGTTACGTTATGTTGCTTTTGTAATGAGTGCGCGCGTTAAGCCTATTGTTGAAGCCGGGTTCGTTATGGACGCCGCTCTAAATGTCCGGATAATGATTTTCATTTAGAGTGTTTTCAATAAGTCGGCATAAGCTCATGTTCCATTTTTTTATGATGAGAACATTTTAATATATGTACCTACTCATTGAACTTAAACGTTTATTGATTTGATATTTTGTAACATTTACATACTAAGTATATTGTTTAAATCTTTTATTTCGAAAATGTAGCACATGTGCAACTACTTAGTTCATTGTTTTAAATAAACAATACCAGGTACGTTATAATCTTGAGAACAGGTACCAACCTACTTTAAAAATTCAGTTTTCGGTTTACGACTTGCACATGTGCTTGGTAACTTTGTTTAGTTTTCGTACGCCTATATTTACATTACTATTAATTATTATTAGCAATGATAATAAAAAAGCTATTAAGCCACTTTTATAAACATCATTAAACTTTGCAATAATACTTAAATCATATAATAAAACAATAAGAACCACTGACGTGTGCATACTAGTCTAAAATACTGCTCTGATGATAGTTTCCGACGCAATGGCAAACGCTCTGGAGAACTTTTTAATACAACCACAGAGTTTGGGCTTTAAATTTTTCTTGATATATCATAATTTTTTCCTTTCTTCCGTTTGGATCTAACGATATCACTGATTGAATATATTTTTATGGAGTTCATTTAATTATTTTTATAATACATTTGATTATTTTTATAATACAAGTATACTTTATAATACAAGTATATGTGATTGTAAATGCGACAAGTTGTGAGTTCGATCCCCACTTAAGGAAATATTTAAAATTTTCAATTTAAATATCAATATTCTCATTTTTCGCTCTGGTAACAAGGCAAGCGCTGCGTTGAGTTCTGCTATACAATGCCTCAAATTCGCCGGAAAGCAGGGAACGGAACGGATTGTCACACTAGGTTCAAAGGTCCGTCTGCCTACCGTGCTATGAGCAGAATACAGCGTGAAACTAAGGGAGTATTTTAATTAAATATAATCCTGCGTTCTTTTTTAATAATAAAAAAAAAAATCTATTGCATGCTGTAAATAATTATGACGAATTAAAATGAATAAATTCATGTTATAGGGACTGTAGAAAATATTTTGAAAACGTGATAGTGTTTATTTGTGTTTTTGTATTGTTTTTGAACTTACTTTTATTTATTTTTTACTAGAAGAAACTAATATTATAATTTAATTGTGATTCGGCTATGCCAAGAAGAAAACTGGAGATTTGGGATAGCAGATTACCATGGTTCTTTTCATTTATTTTTAAAATAAATGACTAGGTTTTATTTTATTTATGAATATTTTTATAGTAATAAGCAATTGTAAGTTAATAAGCAATATTACAATATTAATATAACCAACACCGTAAGATGATTGAGGTCATATTTTTTTTGTTAAATGCCTCTTAATTATTTTTATGTCCATTTAAAGGACGTCTTATAATTCTTCTGTAGTATATTGTATAACTATATAATAAATAATCAAATAAAATTAAAATATTTTGATAAATCCTCACAAAATGATAGAATACTTACTTACCCACCATCTGTTTGTGTTTAAAGTATTTAGTGCAGCTAAATAGGATTAGCAAAGCGACAGGTGTGTACGTAATTGTGGTAAAATAACTTAAATTTAAATTATTCAATATCAGTGATTTAAATAGTGTGATCCTAACGTAAAGCTAGACAACTTTTAAAGTAACGTTTAAAATCATAGTATTAAAATATAATACATATAATAAATATTTTACTCTTGTATTTATTTTCAAAGTCAACATTGTCATAAGTGCTACAGCATAAAAAACATCCAGTCTTTCAAAGGATGTTTTCTAATTTCTGTTGCCGCTATAACAACAAAGACAAAAAAAACACATTAAAATAAGATTTTCAGAGGTTTCCATGCATAAAGTGATTTTTTGTCTTCTTTTTACAGATGATGAGGAACTCTTTAATGACTTGCCCTTTGTCGTTTTTTTTAAATTATGAATTACTAAAATCATTCTGTACCTGTTTTCCTACTACTAATTGATTGTGAACGTTGTAATTAAACCGCTTTTTTTACAAAAAAAAACACATGAATATATTTTTAATAAGTACTGTCCTTATTACAAAAGTCCTTAAACATTATTATTTTGAAGATTGTTAAACAAGAACAATGTTGTCTGCACTTGTAAGGCGCCAGGTGTTCATAATCCGTTCCATATGCTGCAATTCTTTTATCATCTTGCTATTGTTTATAAGAAGTCAACATTTTACACAAATTTAAATAAATACTTCAACTTCATAGTAAAAATGAGCCCATTCAAATTTCTTTAAAGACAAAGTATATTCAAAGAAGTCAGGGTTTCTAATAATTATAATGTGGCTTGTTATTTATGTTACCTATAAATTGGTACTTCCAAATCAGGGTCTTACTTTTAAATTGTAGGTACACATTTATGTGTCATTTAAAGAATGATTAGGTAGAAATTATGGGTTTGAAATTACAATATACACGTACATCTGAAAGTTTTTTTATTGCTTAAGAAAAATATTTTTATGTGAAAAATGAGCTAACCATTAAAGTCTTTTTGAAACTATTTTATTACTTAAGCTAACTGAGGTTAAAATAATTTCTACTAAAATCCGACTTCAAAAAAGTTTTTTAAAATATGTTGATTTTCTCCTCTTTAGTATTAATACTATTAGAAAATACGTTGACATAATTGTGTAACTTCAATACGCACAATAATATATTAAGTTAGGTGAGGTTAAACTTCCTGGTTCTAATAGATCGATAACAAACCGTCAAATACAATATTTCTTTAAAATATATCATAGGTATATATATAAAACATTCTATAGAGCTTTCTTTTAAAGCTGTGTATTAAACATAGTTAAAGGGTACAAATAACAAAGGGCAATTATTTATATTGGGAACCATCCCCTAAGTGGCGTGCAGGCACCGCGCCGACGTAAAACGGTTAATTGACTTATTGAGAATGAATTTTTAAAATATCTACCCATCGCATCGCTTACGATCGGTATCGTTTATTAAATGTTTACAATATTTTTTTAAAGTATGTTATTTTGTATGAAAAACTATATTTATTCATATAAATGTATTACATACCATAACAAATCTTTTCGATGAGATATTATTTTATACAGAATGTCCTTTCAGCAAAATTCCTTGTTAACAATTATACATTTAATTGAAACAATCATAAGTGCATATTTTAATATACTTACACATTTTTTTGCTTTGCATACCTAGAATGAAAATATTAAAATATCTACATACTTCATAAACACGGTTCAAAGAAATAAAATAGGAATGTAATTAAACCGTTGGGTACTTTAGAGGAAAACAGCTTAAATTAATTATTTTATTAAAAATCAAAACTTAAACGTAAAACTTTGCCTACACTATGAAAGGTAAGCTGCGAGGGCCAGATTTGTGTGGGGCTAGCGGCAGGTGCGAGCTCCCTCCGCCTCATCACATCATCATATCGCTACAGTAATCGAATGCTCACAATAATTGCTAAAGGTAATGTTAACGTAATATTATAATATATAAACGTGTGTAATAAGAAATGCTAAAAAAAACTATACATTGTGAATAGTATAGTAGTAGTTACAAAACTTTGGTAAAAATGCAAATTGAATGAATATATATAAACTTAAAACTGTTCCTAAGCCAAAATTGTATTAAAATAAGTTATAAAATTATGACTACCTGCTACTTCTGTATACTTATAAATAAGATAAGTGAATACAACAAAAAATAAACGACGATTTGAAAATACATCAATTCCTAAAACGCTTCTAGACATAAAATGAACTACAAGAAAAGCTGTATTGAGTGTGCCAGTCCTTTCAATACATTAGCTTTCTAACGTTTGACGATTTTAGTTCACGAAATCGCTCGGGTAGAATAATAGAATCACAATCCTTTGTAGTTTAAATATTATGAAATGGCGAATAATGTATATTTTATAATTGTTTAATTAGATATTAAATTGTTCTTTAATGTATATGGTAACTACTAATTTAATAATTATTGAAAAAAAAATATTTTAACTTTGGAAATTAAATTGTTAATACACATAAAAACAATCACTAGGGATCCCAAAAACTATATTGACCAGGTGTTTGACTTTTAGGGTTCATAACGCGTAAGTATGATTATTTGATTATGATTTATATATTTGTTATAACAAGGCATAGATCAAGTCAATGTATATATATTTTAAGCAATAATTTAATATATGTAAATGAAATATCAGTTACTACATAATATATTAAGCTATTAAAGAACAAAAGTATCATTAAGCCAAGAATTTGAAAAGACATTTCGCTTATATTTGCAATGATAATGGTAAAATAATAGGGGACTGATAGCCAACACGATAGGAAAGTAATTTGTGTAAAAGTTTAGAAGGTATATAATATTGTATTGTGCCCCCCGTGCCATCCGTACCAAGCGCCGTTTATCGCGAGAAAAAACTACCCCATGACCAGACTTACTCCCCGTCATTACCTCTTCGCCACAGCGCGGCCCGATCGCAATTTACATGACTCTATTCTGTGTAATGTCTACATTACCATCTAAAAATACTAATGTAATGCATATAACCAACGAAACAAACAAATAATTATTCAAAGATAACAAGCGCCATTCGTGACAGAACACATCACCCTACAAATTCCATCGTCACTTATCCTACTTAAGGAATATTTGTGACCTACAAAGTTTTCCAATATCTAAAGTTTGTAAAGTAAGAGTACTAGTCGATGGGTTTTCACGAATGTTTTGTTACGGCAATCTGGTTAGGCGCAGTGGGTTTAAATGGTCGGAAGCACGGCAAGCCGCGAAGAGGGCTTCCAAACCAATTAAGGTCTCCACGAAGTCATGGGAGAAGACGCAGCTGACGTATCACGAGCTCGATGGTACTCACGGCGATTCACTGCCGGGACGATTGGCATAAGACACGCAACCAAAACCAACCAACCAAAAACATATTTATAGATATTTTGTTATGATTTATTTTTAAGTTTATTATTATTATTTTTTATTTGTCATATAATATTGATTGATTATTATTTTTATTTATTTTAAAATATTAATGTGATAAGCTCATGAAATTCTATTAAATAGGTAATATGACTCATATACTTTTCCTATGAATTAATAAACGTACGTGACTATAGAATGAAAATGACCTAAGGTCCTTTACTCCTCCTGTCCTAATAAATATATTTTAAATGAATTAACTAAGTTTATTTTATTTGCTTATCTGTAATTTATATAATATTTTTTACTTAATGATAATTTATGCAAAGATACTAATGTAGTCTCGATGTTTATTTGTAATATTTTAATACAAAAAATTAAATAAATATACGCAATATAAAAGCCAGGGGTATATCTATGTGCACTAAGTACACTTGGAAGGAATGGAAACAGTTTTATGCAGTAGCACCACGATTTGCTTTAAGTTATAGTCTTCTGTCACGTTTTCTATGACAAACAGTGGATATAATTTTATTACACAAAATTAAATGAGTATTACACAAGAACAATCTTTCATTCCGTTTTAAATATTACATTACAGTGTAATATATAATCTTTACAATGAATTGTATAATATTTAAAATATGATCTTATTTCTAATTCAGTTTAAAAAATTAAATCTGTATTGTGATGATAAAATAATTTGATATTTATGATATAATGAGTTAAAACCATACTTAAAAACATATTTTTTACACTATTCTTTAATAGGTACAATTAAGGTTAATATAAAATATATTACACGATTGCGACCACTTTAACAAATTAGCCATGCTAACACAGTTTTTTAAATTTATTTTATAGGTACTGAATATGTTAAATAATACTTACGCATAAGTACCATAACGATAATCTTCTTCCGCTTGCTGTTGGCGGTATTGATATCCAGGGTCCACATAATCCGGGGGCATGATAGACCAGCTATTGTCATAGTTGTAGTAATCGTAGCCCATCTCGCCGTCTCCCATCATTTTCATTCTACACTAAAAACCACCAATGTACACTCTACCGACGAACACAAACGAATTGTTGTTTCCAATATTTTGAAAGTTTTTATCTCTAATTAGATTTGTAGAACATAATCTGGACTTAAAAAATCTGTGTCGATAAGACGTGATGGCTAATTATGTATTAAATAATTCCTTACGCTACACAGCGATCATATCGACTGATCGATGCCTCACCAGTCGTTATCAATAAAATTGTATCGTTATCATATCTAACAGCTTTCCCCAACGATACGGGACTTTTATAATGCGACTCGCACCGACGCCTATATCACAGACAGCTTTATCGGTTTCAGATGGTAAATCGCGCCATTATCATCAGTGTTATAAACTCCTGGAATGACAGGTTGTCGTGTTAAGGAAGACTATAAACACTATTTCAGTAAAAATTAAAAGAACATTAATCACAAATAGATATTCTGTAATGGTTCCAACCATAAAATTAGGCTTGGTCTATCTTTATGGTCGGCAGAGAGTTATTATAAATAAAAGTAAGGAGTAGCTCCGTTTATCTCTCTCATGTCTCGCCTTTAGTTCAAATGTTTAGGTATCCACTACATATACTCCCAAAAATATAATGAATATTATATATTCTTTATAACTAACTAACTCTAGTGAATTTTTGCATAGAAAAATAAAATAAAAGTTGAAAATATCATTTTCTATTCGCAGGTTTAGGTACTAAGCTCAGGAAATTATAATGTTTAGAAAAAAGGGAGTAATACATACCTCTGGTGGGACTCGAACCCACAATCCTCGGCTTAGGAGGCCGATGCCTTATCCATTGGGCCACAGAGGCGTGCGGTGAATCGGCGCGAGAGCCGCTACACATTCTATCGGTGAAGACCTACGTCAGTACGCGTCACGCTCGCTCGCTCATTCTACAATTAGCTAACTAATGTGTTATGTTTTACGACATTAGTTTAAGACACCATTATTAACATTTACTTTAATATACACGTTTGCCTCAATAATAGTTTATTTATGTACCTAATAACAATTAAACTCTTAAAGAAAGCTTCAATCGTTTTTCACAAATCTAAATATCTAATATATAGTACATCTATATAGTACAGAGGTCTGTCGTGGTTCGATACCCACTCGAGGAAATGGAGTATTTAATCTTTTCAAATCAAATATGTAATGTTGTCATTTCTCGCTCTGGTAACAAGCCAGCGTTGCGTGCAGCTGGCGTTGAGTTCCGCCACTCCACACGCAAAGATTCTCAAATCTGAGAACCTAGTGTTAGGTAATTCAATTTTATTATTTTGTTTCATTTATTATAATTTACAGAAAAAAACGCTCACAAAATTAGTGTAACAATGACAAACAAACTAAAGGTGACATTATATTTAAGGTTCCGTGCCAAAACCGATAGAATATTTTCCGTTATAAAATTTAGCGCAAGTGAAAATTTATGGCATATTAAAGAAAATCATAAACTGTAGTTGTAGTTGTTTTCATACAATGACAATGCATCCTTCCGCAAATTAAGACTTGTTACTTTATTGGCATCGTAATTAAAACGGATCCAACAGGCCTACAATTATGAAAAGTAGCAAGAAGTGAGAATTTGTAGTACAAACAGAGCAAAGCCAGAAAATGTATTTTTTTTTAGATTACTTACTTGTTCATTAAAAAGAAATGTAACCCTTATAATTCTACGGAACTCTCCGGGGGCCAGTCCTACACGCACTTGCTTGTTTTTTCTTAACGCACAATTTGCATATACGTAATATATTTAAATATAGTTATACATTATATAATACTTATGGAATGACTATTAAATTATTTTTAGAAGTCAACATGTTGTAATCAAAAACAAATTTTAATAAAAAATGATTTATTAGCGTTTTTATAGAACTTATTACATAAATAAGTGTATTATGTATACAAATAATTATGATATAAATAATTATAACATGAATTGTGTATCTAATAAGAAATTAGACATTTAAATCATAAATGTAACAATATCAAATAATATATTACATTATCATAAAGTGACTAAAATAAGATCCTTACTCGCTGTTTAAAAGGCCAAGTGTGATAACGGGATAAAAATATCTGACCTGACCTGAATAAAGCTGCCAATGCAATGATCTAATTTGTTAGTAACCATTCACACAAATAAAATTTAAAATATTTTTTTGCTTCACGTTGTATTCCTTACACAGCAGTGTAGGCACGGCACCAGTACTAATATACTCCTTTTTCCTTTGTTGTCTTCCTGTTTCATACATTTCGCCAAATTCGAAATATTGTTTGTAAAGTGGTGGAACTCTACGCCACGCTTATATATTATAATTAAGGCTTATATATTTGACTAAATTTCTTTTATTTACTATACAAAGGTAACATGAATGAGTAATTGAATTAATAATTATTGCTTCAAAGAACAGTTTACATACCCAAACTGTACTTTTAAAAATATAAGGGCAGTTCCACTGGTTACAAATAAAGTTTCAGACAGTAATCTGACAATTTATGTTAACTTACAAACAGTTTCTGCTTATATTTATTTCTGTTGCACCATCAAATTCCCTTAGAAGTAATCTGGTAGACAATAATCACCACAAAGATATTGCTTATCTGGCAGATAAGGCTACCCGGCGCTATATCAGCCAGTGGTGAATCTGGCCCTAAGAGATTTAAAATGCATGAAATTTATAGTTACAACAAACCACCACCAATGTAACAGTTTGAAAAAGGACAGCCTAATTTGTGGATGGCGATAGGTTTATAAATTAATAGCTAGCACTAACAAAATTTAGGAAGAATGGAAAATATTGATAATAGGAATAATTGATTGTAAAGATTGTTTTTTACTGTAAAACTTTTTAAGCTAAGTTATGTATTTTGACAAAAATTAAGCATATTGTTGACCCAATCCATTTCCCACGCAATTTTCTAAGCATTATATTTTAATCACAATACTATATATTATGTATAAATATAACGTTGCTTGCGTACAAATCCTAATAACCACATGCAATCATTCAATTTTCGTACTGTACGTATGTAGTTTATTTATCAATTTTACATGAATAATGTACAATATCACCGTTGGGATATCGTACAAACGCGCTTTGGTTTCCAAAACGTTTCTTACAAACTGGGCACACGTTGTAATCGTTTATCACTATACGCTTGGACTCGTGGAATTGTTTAGCTTCTTGTACCTGAAAGAAGGAAATATTATTAGAATACAAAAATGTAACTTGTATGTTTTTTTTACATATGCATATATCCATATCATATATTTTTTAAATTTCCATTTTACATACACCAGGCCTGTCGTGGCGCAGCGGCAGAAGCGTGGGACTGTAACCGACAGGTTCTGAGCTCGATCCCCAGTCGAGGAAATGAAACATTTAATATTTTCAATTTAAATATTTAATGTTTCATTTCTTCGCTCTGGTAATATGGCAAAGCACGGCGTTGAGTTCCGCCACTCAACACGCAATGCCTCAAATTCGGCGGAAAGTGGGGAACGAAAGTGGAACGGTGTCCTAACAGTAGTCCTAACACTAGGTTCCCGGGTTCCCTCTGTCTACCCTGCCTCGCGCGGGATACAGCGTGAAGCTAACATGCATCACTACTTATCGTTCCGTAACCACCGTGGCGGAATAAAACGCGAAGTTTTACTTATCTCTAGAAAAAAGAAATAAAAATAATTAATTAGACACCGCTGAGCGCGTTGTAATTCCCTGAACCTACACTCTATATTATATATATATATATATATATATATATATATATATATATATATATATATATATATATATATATATATATATATATATATATATATATATATATATATATATATATATATATATATATATATATATATATATATATATATATATATATATATATATATATATATATATATATATATATATATATATATATATATATATATATATATATATATATATATATATATATATATATATATATACTATATAATATATATATATATATATATATATATATATATATATATATATATATATATATATATATATATATATATATATATATATATATATATATATATATATATATATATATATATATATATATATATATATATATATATATATATATATATATATATATATATATATATATATATATATATATATATATATATATATATATATATATATATATATATATATATATATATATATATATATATATATATATATATATATATATATATATATATATATATATATATATATATATATATATATATATATATATATATATATATATATATATATATATATATATATATATATATATATATATATATATATATATATATATATATATATATATATATATATATATATATATATATATATATATATATATATATATATATATATATATATATATATACACTTTAACAACACTTTAAAAACACTTTACAAAGAAGGAAGGAAATATTATTAGAATACAGAAATGTAATTTGTATGTTTTTTTTTACTTATGCATATATAAATATCATATATTTTTTAAATTTCCATTTCACATACATCAGGCCTGTCGTGGCGCAGCGGCAGAAGCGTGGGACTGTAACCGACAGGTTCTGAGCTCGATCCCCAGTCGAGGAAATGAAACATTTAATATTTTCAATTTAAATATTTAATGTTTCATTTCTTCGCTCTGGTAATATGGCAAAGCACGGCGTTGAGTTCCGCCACTCAACACGCAATGCCTCAAATTCGGCGGAAAGTGGGGAACGAAAGTGGAACGGTGTCCTAACAGTAGTCCTAACACTAGGTTCCCGGGTTCCCTCTGTCTACCCTGCCTCGCGCGGGATACAGCGTGAAGCTAACATGCATCACTACTTATCGTTCCGTAACCACCGTGGCGGAATAAAACGCGAAGTTTTACTTATCTCTAGAAAAAAGAAATAAAAATAATTAATTAGACACCGCTGAGCGCGTTGTAATTCCCTGAACCTACACTGCTATATTATATATATATATATATATATATATATATATATATATATATATATATATATATATATATATATATATATATATATATATATATATATATATATATATATATATATATATTTATATATATATTTATATATATATATATATATATATATATATATATATATATATATATATATATATATATATATATAATATATATATATATATATATATATATATATATATATATATATATATATATATATAAATTCGGCGGAAAGTGTGGAACGAAAGTGGAACGGTGTCCTAACAGTAGTCCTAACACTAGGTTCCCGGGTTCCCTCTGTCTACCCTGCCTCGCGCGGGATACAGCGTGAAGCTAACATGCATCACTACTTATCGTTCCGTAACCACCGTGGCGGAATAAAACGCGAAGTTTTACTTATCTCTAGAAAAAAGAAATAAAAATAATTAATTAGACACCGCTGAGCGCGTTGTAATTCCCTGAACCTACACTGCTATATTATATATATATATATATATATATATATATATATATATATATATATATATATATATATATATATATATATATATATATTTATATATATATATATATATATATAT
Organism: Eueides isabella; assembly: GCA_019049475.1. NCBI lineage: Eukaryota > Metazoa > Arthropoda > Insecta > Lepidoptera > Nymphalidae > Eueides > Eueides isabella. The sequence goes on along the minus strand of CM032389.1, from coordinate 7,772,239 downwards.
ATATATATATATATATATATATATATATATATATATATATATATATATAGGGATGTTAAAATACGTTGTGAAGATAAAGAAAAAATAAAGTCACCTGTAAATGTTCAGCATAAAGTAGTCCTTTGAGAACTTGTGTCCGTCGCTTAAGGGTCAGCTGAGACTCCAGAGCACTCTCTAAGAAATATTTCAATCGACTCAAGGGCACGGAGTCCGGCAGCACTGTCAACGCCTGGAAAAATGTTAACAACATCACTTTAATAGTACCTAATGGTATTGTGGTATCGCTTTTTAGTATTGTGGTATCTGGTTTAACCAAACAGCCTTCAAATTTATAAATATAAAATATACGCGCGGAAAAAAGGAACAAAGGGAGTCTCCTAGTACCGCAATGCCTCCTTGTTAGCTTGATCACAAGATTAAAAGACAGTAGACCACGATACTAGGTGTTGTTTACAGCGCCAGTGATAAAAATAAAAAGACACTTGAAAATGTTCGAAACTCTCCTGTAAATGATGGTCTGCGTATCAAATATTATACACATATATAAGTACGTGCGCGAGTTTGACTCATGCCTAAGTTCTAAGCTTCATAAAGTAATTGTCAAGCTATATACGCAGCGCGGTGCAGTACATAGCTTAGGAGTGTAATAAAAATTGTCATTGAAAAACAACGAGCAAAGCTGTATCAGGTTTATTCATTAACTTACACCTGTAATATTATCTATATTCGAAAGAAAGCGAAAATTTAGTTAAACTTCAATGAGACATAAGCTATATTAGTTATTAATGAGTTGTTTTATCCTGTTTGTCAGATCTAGATCAGAAATTGTATTATAAAAATTAAGAAACTCAACATTTTCATATTAATTTAGCACGACAGTATCTTCATAATCTTTATGTTCCTTTAGTAGCTATGAAACAATTAAATACTTACTTTCATCGGAGATATTTTATCAGCATGTTTTTCTAATATACAAAGTGCTGTTTCTAGATCAGGGACGGTAGAATTCGGGTGTCTTGGTACATTAGACAATGGCCCCGCCAATGAAGAATTTTGCTCAGGATTCAATAGTATTCTCATTAAAATAACATATACATCCACGTTTTTGTCTATAGATTTCTCGTCAACGTTTTCACAATACTTTATAGCTCTCTCGACATCACCTAGAAAAGTTACATAATATATTATATAAGGAATTATTATTAGCTTCACACTGTATCCAGCACGAGGCAGGGTAGGCAGAGAGAACCCGGGAACTTAGTGTTGAGACACTCCGTTCCACTTCCGTTCCCCACTTTCCGTCGAGTTCGAGGCATTGCGTGTTGAGTGGCGGAACTCAACGCCGCGCTTTTTGCCTTACCATTATATATGTAATTACAAAAATAATGTTTCTTTCAACAATCTAAGATATGTACTAGATTTATCTGTACTCAGTGCCTTTTTTAATATATCGGAATGATATGTTTAATAGTGTAAAACTCCTGTAAACCTGAAATGTTTTACCTACAATTAAAACGCTTCTATAGTGTCAAAAACAGATAAAGCCAAATATTGTAATTTAGCAAGCTCAAGCTTGTTTGTTTGTGTTTATGTTTGCCAACAACCTAGCCAATCCCTTAAGTGCATGGGGCACCTGTATAATTTTCGAGAAATTAGTTGTGTTGAGTGGCGGAAGTCAACGCTAACGCTTGTTGTCTACCAGATCCGGAAAATTTATATAATTGATATATATTCAGTTTTCCAATATTAGAGGGAGGTACTTTGTATTTACATCCTCAAATTCGGCGGAAAGTGGAGAATGTAACGCTATAACGGAGTGTCTTAGCACTACGTTACCAATTTCCCTCAAAGGTATGCAATGTAAAGCTGAAAAAAAAAACTAAAATAAAAGTACCTAGTATTTGAACGTAAATTGCTAAAGCCTGCTCATGTCTGCCAAGTTTGCCTAGTATAACCGCTCTCTCCTCAAATAACGCGTCATTGGGGAAATGTAGGATCACCCTTTCTGGCGTATAATGAGCAGATCTTTCTAGAAACGCGACTAGTTTAGCTTTAATATGCTGAAGTTCCTCTTCTGTTGAATTTGCTTTCTTATCAGTAATTTTCTCCCTGTACATACTAATTAATGCGTCGTGGAACAACGGGTTAGTATCATTCCATGTATGTATAACGTGCTCCAAGTATGGAATGACGAGAGACTCGTGCTCGCGAAGGAGGAAATCTAACACTTTGGGACGAGGCAAGTTCTCCACCTCCGCTTTGTCTTCGGTGAATATTTTCAAACCTTCTTCTGGGTGCTCTTTTAATATCCAATCAGAGAACTTGAATATAAGATTTATGTGTTCGGCACCTGAAATAAATATTACCTTCGATATATATATACACTTATATTCAATGTATAGCTTCCGGCTATATCGCCCGCACGAGGTAGGCTGGGCACCTAGTGTTAAGCCACTCCCTTCTGGTCACCATTTTCTGCTGAATTTAAGGCATTTAATGAGCGCTTGGTTTGGTATCAATCAGATCAAAGAAATGAAAACATTAAATATTTATATATACTTTCTTTTTAGTTATTCATATCCAGTATTGTACACAATTAAAAACAAAAAAAAAGAATGCTTTTTACCAAAACGGCGGGCGTTTTGGTAAAAAGCATTCTTTATTAACCTAAACCAACCCTTTAGGTTTTTGGGTTGTTTTTGCAAAAAAAAATAGGCAAAAAAAAAGATTTATTTTAACCGAATAATAACTCCTATAATATTAATGATGTATTTCATGATTTGGTACTCAAATTTTCCATAGTTAATAATTATTGCTAGCGACTTAATTAGGTACACTATTTCATTTATTTATCTCAATTACTTTCTTGTGCCTATAAAATTATCACTTTTAATACAATATTTGTACATTGAAAACTCAAATTGAAGATAAATGAAAAAAACAATAATAGTATTTTTGTCGAACTAAATATTTAAAATTGCCGCAACTTTTATATTTAACAACCGATTTAAATAAAACAAAAAATATATGTTGTAGGAAGGTTGTCAAAATATTGTAGTGAAAACTGTATTTAAATTTAATTAGCCGTATCTGTGATAAGCGCGTACAAACGCACTGACTAAAAACAGACAAAAAATATAAAAATACATCGTTTTGGGTCCTATTATATTAATAACCATTAGATTTTTTGAATATATGTTTGATTGACAGACAGTGATCAGTAACAAGCACAGATGAAGCTTGCCCAAGTGCTGCAGGTAGTTCTTGGTGCGCGCGTGTCCGCGCAGGCCGGAGTCGGGCTGCGCGGCGCGCTCGCGCAGCAGCGCCAGCGCGCGCGCGTGCTGCCCCTTGGTCTGGTACAGGATGATGAGCTCGCTGCACTTGCCGTGCTGCTGCAGCGTGCGCTCCGCCTCCTCCAGCCGGCAGTTGTTGAGGCGCAGCAGCGGCGCCACGAACGCGTCGTTGGTCTGCCAACAAACGCCGACAACACAGTTCAATCAAAAAGTATTTTTTGTTATAAATACATACTAATAATAATACGGCGTGACATTAAATATTTGTGATAGAAAGGTTGCAGTGTCCTATTTGTGTAGCTGACAATAGGAGTTACCGCAGTCATATGAATAATACAGAACTTGTAAATAAATCGAACGAAGGTTAATAAAAATATTTTAAAACAAAATACCTTTCATATTGGTTGAGAATATTATATATGAATAATTATTGCTTAAAACTTAAAATATATATTTAAAGAACCTTTATTTATTATGGTTTAAAAACCATAAAATAGTGACGATATTTTAATAAAATGTGTACATTATGTTAGAATGGTTTTTAAAAATATAATTGTTAATTAATAATTGTACCTACAATGTACACGTTACTAAGAAATTGATAAAAATTGATAATAATAAACGCTATCGTATATACTATCAATACACAATATAATCAATTAATTATCTTATACCTGTAAATAGCACTTCAGAAGCGTCGTATCTATTAGTTCTAATTGCTGCGTAACATTTCTCTGATTAGTCTGTTCATCTTTGCTTCCGCTAGCGTCGCTAGAATTTTTACCAATTTTCGATCTCAGCTCTACTAAATACTCTATGAGAGCATTAAGAGCATTTTCTAGATCTTTCCCTTCTAACTTTTTGTTTGTGTCAGAGCCGGGTTTGTTGTCTAAATCCGGGAACAGCTTGATAACTTCGGCAGGGTCGATGTTTAATTTGATGAACTCTTTCATGGACTGCGAATATTCTTTCTTTTCGAATTGGTCAAGAGCGAATAGCATCTGAATTGAATGTATTGTTTGTTTCTTTTCCTCTGCTGAGCATGTTGACAAATTCTAAAAAAAATATACTACTAATTATTCGAGCAGTGGCAATGGCAATAATTATTCAGGCCTGTCGTGGCGCAGGACAAGCGTGTGGCTATAACCGATAGGTTGTGGGCTCGATCTTCACTCGAAGAAATGAAATATTTAATATTTTCAATTTAAATATTTAATGTTTTCATTTCTTCGCTTTGGTACAAGCAAAACGCGGCGTTGAGCTCCGCCACTCAACAAGTAATACCTCAAAATCGGCGGAAAGTGGAGAACGGAAGTGGAAGGGAGTGTCTTAACACTAGGTTCCCAAGTTCCCTCTGCCTACCCTACCTCGTGCGGGATACAGCGTGAAGCTGAGTAGAGTAGAGTAGAGTAGTAGTAGCAGTGGCACATCATGGCTATATGATTACCCACTTTGAGGGCCTGAAGTATTACATTTTAAGCATTAGGGAAAGGAAAGTGGGCTAAGCAATTTAACCATCCAACAATACAATTAACGCCCAAAAATTAAACGGCAAGCAGTGAATAGAGAATATTACAATTATATTGCCACTTGTATAACATTATTTTAGGACAGATAAAAAATATAGGATAATAATAAAACATGCTTACAGCCACGAACATCTGTATCATGTCTTTCCGATTTTTCTTCAAATATTTTTCTAGAGACATTTTCCTAAAATCTATGTGTCACCTAAAATTTTGTACGTAACGTATAATACAGCATTCAATTACTTACATTTAAAAGTCGAATAATTTCAATTTTTCGTTTCTTATTTTTATATCTGAGCATGACGGACGTTGACGTGCACGTGTAAATCAAAACGTTAACAAAATAAACGCATAAAAAATCATAATTAATTCAAAGCAACATATTCCCGGTCGATGTCGATAAATGAGATTTAGCAAATTTCTGATAAAAGCGAAATGAGCAATCAATATTATTTTAATTAATTACTCTACTAATGGCGGACAAGAATTTTTAATTAGAAGTATATATAATGTAGAATGTAGAAGTATATATAATGTGCACAATAATATGCAATGCTGTATTTTACGTTATTTACTTACGATAATCTAAATTAGCACAATGTATTTATAGTTTAGTTTTAAGCGCACAATTTTTAATATATAAGACAATATATTTGTAAAACGAAAGGAAACGATTTTATTTATTGCTGCTACCATTAATAACTGAAATATAAGGAAAACATACACTTTATACTAAATATAGTTAAATACTGTATATAATATAAGTTTTCCTTTATTCTCTAATCAGCCAGCTTTATTACACGGGCGGTGATCAGTCACCATTAGCTGGCCCGTACGATCGTTTACCTTGTCATTTCATTAAAAAAAACAACCTGACGCTAAATAAGAATAAAAAAACTCACAGTCAAGTCGATAGCAATTTGGAACTGCTTATCCTTTAACAGCTGCTGTCGCTGTTTGGTTACGTCCACGGAGCTCAAACACCATACTTGCCCCACTGAAGATACAAATATCAAACCTCGCTTGCATCTAATAGAGGAATCCATAAAAAATATTATTATTATTCAAACTTAAGACATCGCATTTAAAATGTTTAATTTAAATTATACTATATACTTTTGTTTTTTTGGTCACTTAAGGATTTATACTGCACATGCACATGGCAGAGTACGCAGAAGGACCTTCCGTTCCCATTAAGACACTTCCGTTCCCTGTTGTCCACCGAATTTGAGGCTTTGTGTATTCAGTAGCGATAAGCAACGTCACAGGCTCAACAGACTGTACCATTTTGTACATATATCAGTAAATAAGTATCTATTACTGAAATAACCTATCGCGTTGGTAATTAAGCCACTAGCGTTGTCTAGTGCGGAGAAATAAGAAAATAATTATATATAATGTTATAAAAAATATATTGACTATATTAACTGTGTAATTTAACTGTACACTGTAGCAAACACAACTGGCCTGTCGTGGCGCAGCGGCACAAGCGTGTGACTGTAACCGACAGGTTCTGGGTTCGATCCTCACTCGAGGAAATGAAATATTTAATGTTTTCAATTTAAATATTTAATGTTTTATTTCTTCGCTCTGGTAACAAGGCAAAGCGCGGCGTTAGTTCCGCCACTCAACACGCAATGCCTCAAATTCAGCGGAAAGTGGGGAACGGAAGTGGAACGGAGTGTCTTAACACTAGGTTCCCGGGTTCCCTCTGCCTACCCTATACCTAAGATGAATTTAACCGTAAATTATGTTATTACGTGTATTTTTTACGTATGGATAAAATGTCTGAAATAAATATTATTTATTCATTCATTCAGTCAGAATTAGTTATTACAGTCAGATTTGCCGACCATGTCGGTAGCAAATTTGATTAACTATCTCACTACACTAAATAGTTAATACAATTCATTTTAAATGCTCATTCTATTCTATTATTCATCCTTATCTCTTTATTTTTTTAACATTTATGTAGGTATTAAATATATATATATATATATATATATATATATATATATATATATATATATATATATATATATATATATATATATATATATATATATATATATATATGTATATATATATATATATATATATATATATATATATATATATATATATATATATATATATGTTATTTTTCTTTAATAACAATCTTGGCAAAGTGATTGTAGCTCATACACTGTTAATCTGATTTTTATAAACATAGTTAACAACTACCGACGAAAAAAACGCCCGAATTGTTAAAACATATTACATAAATAGACACCCATTCCCTAGCTGTAAACGTGACGGTTGTGAATGTGATTTGCACTCGCACCAATTGATTATTTTCATTTCCTCACTCTAATTATAAGAAAAAGCATACCATTGTATTTCCAACTCAACATGCAGTGTGTCAGAAATTAGGGAAATATCTACACACTAAATTTCATCTATCTGCTCTGCAAGATGTGTAGGCAAAAGAAGAATTAAATAATGCTAATTTAAAACAGTATTTACTTTCTTACCTGTACATTAATCTTGCTTTGTTGAGATCGGACAGTGTTTGTATGAAGAGAGCTGGCTCCACAGTTTGTACAACAACTTGATCTTGCATCAAACCCAGTACAAATGGTTCATCCCAAACTATAAATTATAATACTTAATTGAACATTTTATTAATACGACTAGCAACACTGTAGTATCGTCCTAATTCCTACAACACAATAAAAATCTCTGAATTAAATTACTATTAGAAACTAAAGTGAACTGACTGAATAAAATAATTATTATAATTAGAATGGAAATATTAAACTATTAATTTCCCCCAGTGGGAAAGGAACTACATCCGTCGCATTTCCAGTCACCAGGTACAATTACAATTACATTTTTATAATAATGAATGGCTTCTTAATAAAGAAATACTTAAAACAACACATTAAACTTTAATGACATATCAGAAAGAGTAGCTATACTTTGAATAAAAACTGATAATAGACCAATATCGTTAATACAAGTATATGCCCCAACTAAGACGTCAAGCGACGAAGAAATAGAAAAATTCTATGATGACTCACAATCTAGCAGATGAAACGGTATTAGTGATAGGTGATTTTAATGCTAAGATTGGATTTCCGAAAGATCACGAGCATTTTGTATTAGGACAATATGGTTATGGAACTCGGAACAAAAGAGGTGAAAGAATGCTAGAATATGCCAATGAATATAAACTATCGATAATGAACACCTACTTTAAAAAAAAGAAAAGTCTTAGATGGACCTGGATCTCACCAGATGGTAAAACAAAAAACGAGGTGGATTTCATAATGAGTAACAAACCAAAAAACATTACTAATATAGAAGTCCTAAATAAAATAAAGTTTACATCAGACCACAGACTCATTCGAGCTTCTCTAACAATAGAAAAACCAAAACAAAGCAGAAACAAATTCACACAAAGGACCAGAATACCAAAGACAGAACATGACATTACAAACTACATACAAAACTTAAAAGAAGGGTTGTCAAAGGAAAAAAATATACATATATCACACAACCTAAATAATGTTCAAGAATATTATGACAGACTCGAAGGTATAATAAAAAACAGTCTTAAGATAAAAACAGAGGATGGTCACATTAAACATAAGATATTAAAAAAAAAGTACATTAGATCTAATAAATAAACAAACCAATTTAACAATGACAAAAAATAAAACAAAAGAAATTAAAGACAAACTGAGAGACATATATAAAAAGGCCCATAAAGCAATTGGGAAGATTACAACAACTACAAAAAAGAAATCATAGAGAGAAACTTAACAACATATAGAAGTGTAAAAAGAGCCAATAGAGAACGAACCACACATAGGAATTGGATACAAAGCTTAGGTGAAAATCAGGATCTTACTAAGACAAGGCAGGATATATTAAACTGTGCCACTACATTTTATAAACAACTTTATGCAAAACCACCCGAAGAAAACAAGGAAGAAATCATGCTCTGTACTGATGAGGCTAGAATCAATATAGATGAAGTTACAGATGGTGAAATTAGTATGTACATTAAGAAGCTAAAATATAATAAGAGCCCTGGACCCAATAATATCAGTAATGAGGCTCTAAAGTGGGGAGCTCCGCTATTGTTACCCTTCCTAACAAAACTATTCAACATGGTACTTAAACTAGAAGAAATCCCCATTCAATGGTGCAAATCAGTTATATTACTTTTTAAAAAAGGAAACCATAAGGATATCAGAAACTATAGACCTATAAGCTTAACAGATAACATCTATAAATTATTTCCTTCAATACTTCTGGGTAGATTAACAGTAAAAATTGAAGCGAGACAACCATTTGAACAAACTGGGTTTCGATTGCGCTTCTCCACAATAGACAACATCCATGCAATAGAACAGCTGATAGAAAAGCATAATGAATTTAAACAACCTCTTTATATTGGCTTCTTTGATTACTGTAAAGCATTTGACACAATTACCCACTGCTCCATTTGGAAAGCACTACAAGCTTGTAATATAGAAGATAAATATATAAGTATTATCAAAAATATCTATTCCAAATGTACAAGCAAAATAAAATTGGAAACAACTGGAGAAGATATCATGATTAATAGAGGAGTAAGACAAGGTGACCCCCTGTCTCCCAAATTATTCATAGCAGTGCTAGAAGAGATTTTCCAAAGATTGGACTGGAAAAATAAAGGTGTCTGGGTAAATGGTAAATTTCAGAGTCATTTAAGATTTACTGATGACCTAGCAATATTTGCTAAATCTTCAAAAGAGCTAGAAGAAATGGTGCAAGTGCTTAACAAGGAAAGCAAGAAAGCGGGTCTACACATGAACGGCAAGAAGACTAAAATAATGACAAACAGTCATCAAAAATCTGTCAAAATAGAAAAAGTCCAAATTGAATATGTCAATAAGTTTAAATATCTAGGGAAACAGATCTCTTTTAATGCAAATAATAACTATGAAGAAGTAGAAAAAAGGATTACTAACTCGTAGAAGACATTTTGGGCTCGGAAAGATATATTAAAAGGAAATTACAGTATGGATTTAAAGACAACAGTGATGGAAACATGTACACTACCATGCCTTACCTATGCATGTCAAACTTGGACATACACTAATAAAGTAAGGAACAAAATAAAAACAACACAACATGCAATGGAAAGAAGCATCCTTAAATTGAAAAAAATACAAACAAGGAACAAGGACATAAGAAATAGAACAAAACTAACCGACGCCCTTAAGTATACATTGAAAATGAAGTGGCAATGGGCAGGGCATATTGCCAGATGTTCAGACAATAGATGGACTCTACAAACTACAACATGGCCAGGTCCGCTGGGGAAAAGAGATACAGGTAGACCGAGGAAACGATGGGTAGATGATATAATCTCAGTGGCTGGCAAAAACTGGATGAGTACTGCTAAAAATGGAGATCAATGGAAGAAGATGGAGGAGGCTTTTATCCATTTTGGGGTCTAAACAGAATTTCTCTTTAAAACATATATTTATATTAAGATGTAGACAAATATTAAAAATGTAATGTAGGTGTTTTGTTTGGAAATAAAGCTTATAAATAAATAAATAAATAAATAAATAAATAATAATGAATAGATAAATATATTTGTTATATACATTATTAAAAGTATAAAAAATGTCTTCATCTTTTTTAATCAAAAACCTTTCTAAAATATTTGTATATTGATTGTACAATTTTTTTTTTCATAGTGTTAGAGTAAAATAAATACTATTTTTGACATTTAATTAGTACAGATCAATAATTATTTTACCAACAGCTATGGGAGCTTCACGCCATTTTATAGTTTTTTTAATTTCAATGTCCTGAGCTTCTTCAACGAGTACAGAAGTATTGTCACGACCAAGTAGGAAAGATGTTTCTGAATATTTTGCTATGGTCGGCTCTAACGATTTTGAACTACTAGTTGGGAAAAGTTCCTTAGGATCACGTGACGATAACTGAAAAATAAAATAGTGTTATTAACTAAATGGTATAAAATCAATAGCCATATTTCCAGAATTATGGAGTTACAACCCCAAGTGAATATACAATAGACCCCCAAAGATATAAATATATAAGTAATAACAGTTCTATTTAATTGTTTTTTATTTTGCAATCCTCATGTTATCTTAGTATTAGGACATTAGTATTTTTAAATTTTTAAATTCCCATTAACATCATTATTGATAGCCAAGATGTGGTGCAAATTGCAAATGTAATGTCTATATATACTCTTATGACACAAATGTGTTTTAAGGACCCCTTTAAATACTTTACCTTCAGACATAAAGGTTAGATTCAGACCAAATCCCATCTTTAAGCACACAACAAATTTTAAATAATTCTCCATGCTTTTATGGAGAGTTTTCCTTGTTGATGAATAATCTCCCACCTAATTTTACTGCATACAAATGATCTCTAATTTATGCCTGGTCAATTTGATACAATAGTATACTTACATCAAACAAAGTATATTCTCCTTTAAATCCAACACAAAGATACTGTTGACCCCATGCCATTACTTTAGGTACTTCTGGTATAGTAAAGTCAAAGAGATGTTTTTTAAACTCCCCATTTTTTCCATAGTAAAGTTGTAATTTTCTTCTTACAGCTACACACAAGTGTACGACAGAATTAGATTCACCTGTCATTGATGTTGCAGACTACAAAATATAATAATACATTTTTTATATTGTTTCACGCTGTGTATTGCATTATAGCAGAGTAGGCGGAGGGAAACTAGTTTAAAGATCAATCAAGTTATGAGAACTATAAATACATAATAATAAATACATATAAAATTTATATGTACATTTGTAACAAGGTCCTAATATGCTTAAATTAAATACTTAATATGTTTTATACAGACACAAATTTATAATTTATAAAAAAAAGTATTTACTTTTATTTAATTTACCTTATTGTCTAATGCAAAAAGCGAATCTCCCTTTGTTTCTGAGAATGTTTTTATTAACGGGAAATTAAATTTATAAAAAGAAGTATTTAGTTTTAAACTTAAATTTAAAAACAAATGGCTTAGTTGGTCAGAGGGCTGGAACAGTATTCCAGAGGTGCGGGTTCAAATCCTGCTTCAAAATTTTTATCTGCTTTTTAAATTTAAGTTTAATATTTTCTGTCCTAAGTGTGGAACACTTAGGACAGAAAATATTAAACTTAAATTTACACACTTTAAAACATAGTAAAAGTATTTAGTTTATAGTATTTAGTTTTAATTTACCTTATTGTCTAATGCAAAAAGTGAAGCTCCCTTTGTTTCTGAGAATGTTTTTATTAACGGGAAATTAACTCCATTTATATCATAGGACGAAAGAATGTTATCAGTTAAACAGAGGAGCAAGTTGTCTTCTGCAAAACAGCAACATTATTAACAAAAAATATAGTTTTAATAGTGCAGTAAAGATTATAAGGTTTCTATAGAGTATACAGTTCATGAAAGCTATATAAACTTACCAGGTATTACTTCAATTTGCTGGATAGGTTTTTTACTAAAATTTTTACAGTATCGCAATAATTGTAGTTCATATTTTTGATTACCATTAGTTGTTGATAAAGAATACATCAATAAATGCCCTTGTCTTGTTCCCAAAAACAGATTTCCATCTAAAAGTATATTCAGTATTGAGTAACAAATATATGATAATGTTAAAAAAAAAAAAAAACCAAAATACAAATATAATAAACTATATACCCACCATAGGCGGCAATAGCTTCTATTTGCACTGTTGCATTAAGCAAATGTGATACCTCATACGCTTCATGCATTTTAAAGATATTTAGTTTACTATCAAAATAAACAATAATAATTAATTGGATTCAAACAATTATTAATTATTTTGTTTTTTTAATGTTATCATGACTAAATTTTATGAAGAATAACTTTTCTTATGAATCATTTATAAAAATAGATAAATGCAATATTTAAGAAATTGGTATTATCAAATAAACGCCCTACATACACAACACAGAAATTGAAAATTCTGAATTTCTGACTGGATTACAGATAATATATATGTTTACAACTGACATTGTTTTAATTTATCAGATGTCGTTTATTTTTTCTTGAGCATGGAATCGTATCTGTAAATTTTATAGTAATTGTTCCGAAAAAATGTTTATACATTTGTCAAAAAAAAAAACAACTAAACAATATGTGTTCAATATGTTGACTTTAAATTATAATAAATTTAAAGTCGAAATCATTGTTTAATTAAGAATAATCTAAAAGAAACTATGCGCTATATTATTATTTAATTATCAACATAAAATTGAAATTAATTAATGATTTATCGTTATATATTTATATATCGTATGTTCACAACTTTTATTGAATATTTACGCCATTACATTGGCAAAACATTGAAGCAGTCCTAAAACCGAAGCCAGCTCCAGGTATAGCCAAGTTATAGGATTGGGGAGTGTAGAAAATTTTAGATAACTATTGAGTAGGTAGGAATTGTTTGGTCTGTCAGAAATAAACAAAACGGTCTGTAACGAATTAACCTCGTAAGTGGCAAGGAAGATCAATGAAATGAAATAATTCGATGGCATCTGTATTAAATATTGTCTAAATTTGCAGAGGCGGATTTAACACACGGGTCAAGAACAAAAAAAAAACACAAACAACATGGCTATATATCAAAGCATAGTACAACAGCTTTTAAGATAGAGAATATGAATCTAACCACAGTCCAGACACTGCTCTAAGAGCATTGATGCCTTTTTTGCATTTCTTAGAAATATTTTCAAACTATTATCGAGGTACATGCCTAGTAATTAAACTTTGCTTACCGTCTAAATAGTCTATCTTTCTTACACATTAGGTGCGCTTTTTAGTAAAAACCACCGCCTACGATTTTACTGACAGGGATACGCCATGATCATAAGGACATATCTTTGCAGAAGACCCTTCCAAACGATCTTGGGAGGGACAGTAAGCAGCTGGTGTCTCACAGATATAGTTCTAACGGTCAGCAGATTGTATATAGAATGTTAACCTCGTAGGAATACACAGCTGTTGCATTTTTTGCCTGAGCAAAGAATGTAAAATATTATCATATTCAGAAGCAATATCCCCCATCTAAAAAACCCCAACTAAGCACTCGCCCTTAACAAAGAATCATCTGGCGTAAGAATACTGAAACTATCTACTGTGCTCAGGCCTTGATCGTCGATATTAAGAGATAATTTTTTTTTGATACAATCAATAATAGGTACCACCCTCTAGCATTACAGTGGTATTACTCAGCTTCACGCTGTATCCCGCACATGGCAGGGTAGGCAGAGGGAACTTGGGAACCTAGTGTTAAAGCACTTCGTTCCACTTCCGTTCCCCACTTTCCGCCAAATTTGAGGCATAGCGTGTTGAGTGGCGGAACTCAACGGCGAGTTTTGCCTTATACCAGAGCGAAGAAATAAAAACATTCAATATTTAAAACTGAAAATATTACATATTTCATTTCATCGAGTGGGGATCGAACACAGAACCTGTCGTTTACAGTCACACGCTTGCCCCGCTGCGCCACGACAGGCCTCAAGTGGTATTATTAATTGTATAAAAAAATGTATATTGTTAATTATATTATCTACTTGCGCTATACCACTAATTTTGAGATACTCGCGATATCTTTAGGAAATATCTAATTTTGTATTGAGTTCTACAGGAAATACCCTGTAGAAACCAATAAAAAATAGTTTTTAATTTCAATAACTATTTTATATAAAACTCAACTACTCCATGCATCTTTGTCTTGCCAAGAGAATGACATACCTTATGAAACCACACTTTTTCGGTGTTTATTTATGCAGTATTTAAAAGCAATCTGAGGCATTTTAGCACGTCGGTTCGTTGGTTATGATTGGACTGTACTAAAAAGGAATAAGAATATAAATTTATATGTGCTCTTATTTCTCGGGTCGTTTCTTGGACTGTGACACTTAATCTACAAATAGTCGACTGAAGACTGCCATAGAGGCTGTATATGACACCTCAGCATTAAAGCGATGATTTACAGAATTATTACATTCCTGATCCCATCAAGGATTGAATGGCAAATGATTTTCTTTATTTATTAATCTGTTTCCCCCCTCATAGCCAACAGATTAATAAATAAATAAATAATAAACAACGAAATGAGGAGAATAGGGGAAAAAGGAATAAGGTGTTAACTTTTCGTTTGACGTGAAATCTTACCACCTGCAAATCCATTACCTCAACCGTTTCAGAGATGGCAATATTATTCTTACGGCACGAATTCTTTTGCTATTCCATTACAGAAAGCGAAAAATGGCCATTATTTATAGCCAAATTATGAAATGAACTATTTAGGACTTACAACTTTCGAGATACCACGAGCACTATACAAGCGAGCTCAATGTAGCAATGTTCCCCGCAGTATTGTAAAGTGACAACATTGAGAACCGGCATCTATCATGGTGGTTTTTAGCCTGATATATGTGCGGCGAATTTCATATATTATGCGGAAAAGTATAAATGTCTTTATCTTTTTTATATCCATTAAGAAGCCTTCTCTTCTTGTGCTTCAAGGGATACAGACCAAGATATCTTACATTAATTGTAGTTTGATATCTCTTTAATTAATATAACGATCCTGATGCAGACATACAGAGTAATACTCAAATAGAAAAAATGTTATCAATTTGCCTTCCATCTAGTTTTTAGTTTACTTTGCTATCATATTTTTAACATATAATAGAAATTATATTATTCTTTCTTTCTGATTTTCTTTCTTTCAGTGGTCAATTTTGGCATTTCGTACATATACATGTTTTTGAATAGTATACAAGTTGGCATTCACGCATTCACGCTCTACGCTGTATCTCCAGAGATAACAGAGAGCCAAACGCTACGTTCTCGGCATATGTCTTTCGCCTCGTCCTGTCATCAAGCTCTTTTCGTTGTATGTATTAACGTGCCCTTCGGAGGGTCCTCAATCTTTTCGCCTGACTTTCGTCCAGTATCGTAGAA
The DNA here is from genome assembly GCA_019049475.1 of Eueides isabella. Taxonomy (NCBI): domain Eukaryota; kingdom Metazoa; phylum Arthropoda; class Insecta; order Lepidoptera; family Nymphalidae; genus Eueides; species Eueides isabella. The sequence continues at coordinate 7,756,379 of CM032389.1, read as the reverse complement.
AATGTGTTTTCGAAACCGAGTCTCTCTTATCACTTTCACTTTTCATTCATAAATCGTTTTTGTCATTCTTTCATCACTCATTCACTCGAACTGACCAAATCATTTTAACGTTCTTTATTCTCACCGTAACATCTCCGGTAGTAACTACCATTCTGTGTCTCATCTGTTCATGGGTATGCGAACTACTTAACTGAATTGCATCATATGATATAAATTACTTTTATGCGCCAAGCGCAATAAATAATGCACTTGGTGCATTAATTTCAAACTGCCACTTGCTAAACCAATTGCCTAGGGCGTCGGCAGCTTGTCTTTCGAAACGTAGAAACTGCTCGGCGAAACATCGAGGCCTTCGACAGTTTCTGCTCCGAATATAAGCAGCGACGAAGAACGCCGCCGTCCCCCAAAGCTCCGGGCCCCCATCACTTACGTTGTTTCATCTATATATAAATGACATGTAAGAGCATTCAAGGATACATTGCTAAGCAGATGATACGTATTTGAAATAATATCTATATATTATTTAAATCATGTATTAAAACTATGAGCGTTATTAAGTACTTCTAATTTGCTTGAGTTATGTAAACAATAAAAGAAGAAATAATTCAGTATTTTGAGTTAGAAATTGAAATATTTCTCCATTCAAATAACCTTATTACATAATTAAATTTTGGAAATTTATTAATTCAACATTTCTGTAGAATTAAAAAATTAAATGAATTAATGATTTTATATAAAATGTTAGTTGAACAATCGGAGATATAAACCATATTTATAAAAGAAAAGCACATGGAGGTCTAAATAGTTCACTTTATTATTTAAATAATTATCTAACACAAAGTGCAACAATGGCAATAGCTATTTTATACATTGTATATATTGAAAAAAAATTTGGGTTTTATTTTTATCCAATGTAATTGTTTTTATTTATTCTGGCTTATTATTATTTTCTATAAAATTATTTATTTGTTGTCACCATATTCATTTCCTGCACACGTATTCGACTCCCCTTTTTGTTTTTTTGTCTATTCACTACACCCAAACGATTTAAACTCTACCTAATAAGAATTGAATGTGCAAAATATACTTTGGATAATAAAAAAAACTATGCATAAAATATTTTATGAAAGACAAACTGTATATTACAATTATTGTAGCTTAATTTTAATCATTCGACGTGTTAATTTCAAAATATGTTTGATTTCTTTTAATATATTGTATGTCGCATAGCTATTTAAATTTAACGCTAATAATTCCCCACCTTAAGTTTATACATGCATAGGGACATTACACTAGATTATTGAGAAAATAAAAAGCCATGCGTACTATTCATTTAATATTTACTTTTATAATTATGTTATTTCATTCATAACTAACAACGATATGAGTGTTACGATGTATTCAAATTCAGTAAAACAAATTAAAACAAAATACAAATTTCACTCACTATTAAATTTAATTTTACAGTACTAGCAATAAGAAAACTCTTTACTAAATAATTTATATAGGTCAACCCCATTTCGAAGTAATGTGTCTTGCAGGTAATTCTCGTTTAGTTAACGTGCACGCAAATCGTGAAAGTGAGAATTCAGTGGCATAAAGACTTTACGTTATCATCGCTTCAAACGTTCAGGTCACTAGTATGTCTTAACTTTTTACACAGAAGGTCTTTAGAAGCAACGTCGATTACAAAATTCATAATAGATAGACTTAATAAAATATGCGTATCTAAACTATCGTAATACTCACTGCGCCCAGCGAGCGCGCTGCGCAGTAAGCGAGCTATCGCTCTCTACCGATTAAGTTTATCAGAGTCATACCATAAAGATAATAATTATAATATATTTACACAAATTATAAAGAATGTGCCAGCAAATGAATAGCCGCAGGGACGACAACTAAGCTCTCCACTATGTGATTTGAAAACGTGCGCCGAGCGCGTTAAATCTTAACATACTAAAAATTTATAAGTAATTAGTACATACAATTATGTAATAACATGAACGTATATTATATACGATACGAGGGCCAATCTGTGTTACATTAGAGTAAAGAGTGAGTTGTGACAAACGGTCCGATGATCCGACGATACACCGAGCTAGATCTAACTCATTCATTCAATCGTCCTCTAAATCAGAAGAGGCGAACGATAACTCTTTAAAATTTTATGTCAAGTGTCATGTGAAACAAAATTGCCCAAAACACTTAAAACTATGACAATGAGTTTAATTAATTATTTTAACATAGTTCTGTAACTAACTTCATACATGACTATAATTAATGTGAAGTTTTTTTTTACATAGCAGAAATATTTATCGAATATAGAGTACAATATTATCGAAAAATCTATGACAATACAATAGGACACCGACAGTGCTTACAAAATACGTTACATTTACTCAGCGCTGGATAAGAAGGTGAGGTACAAGTACAACGCGACACAAAATTACTAAGAGTTGCCCACAAATAAACGAATATTTTTAATGTAGTAAAATCTAAAATGTATACGTTTCGAATTGTTTATACAAATACAATAATAGTCTGAAGTATTATTAAATATTAATATTATCATGAGAGATCAGTTTACGCTAGGTATATAAAAATTTACAAGTATGCTTTTATATGCAACAAAATGCTCAATGCTCAATTTGCATGTTATCGTCGAATAATGCTCGGCTCTACGCCGCCCGCGCGCCCCGCCGCCGCGCCGTCGCCGCGCCCTTGCCGCCGCCGTCTGCGTCTGAGACCCGGTACTTAGTGTGACGTCACATATTTTGCTTTTTCCACCTACAAATTATTAAATTAAGCTGCATTTCTCAAATTATGTTTTCAAATGTAATGTCACAAAATTTCAGACCCCTCCCTACAATTATTGTGAGCTTAACATTTTGTCACACTTCACTGACACCCCTTAACATGTGACAATATATTGATAGCTCCTCACTGCGAAAGGAAATACGGCAAGGTTATTAACCGGTACGGACACTAAATATTTTAAAAACTGTGTTAAAGTATGTACACGACAAAGGATTTGAGCTTACAAAAGTACAAAGTAATCACATGCGACGGTTTAGAATCTACGGCGGATTTACCCTTCTTACCGACTACGACAGCTCAAGCTTTATCGACAATTACGCTACAGTATCACACGATTACTCGCCGAAAACACCTATTATGCAATAAATTTCCCGATGGCCAACACGAAATGTACTATCACTAAATAGCATACGACCGACTCTCGATATTACCGCTCATTAGATGCAACAACCACATATATACATTGTTTCACCAAATGAGAGTGATAAGAGATGTGCAAGTTCGCAAGGATGGGTGCACCGTGACACCGCTCACATATAGGTACTATTGCTTTACTAAAACCGACATTTCCAAAATAGGGATATACTTCCCAAATTTCGCGATCATGAATTGCGGATCACTACATTAGAATAATCGAATAGTATATAATTCCCGTTTATTAATACAATGTAAACTCGACATAACGTCATTCAATTTATCGTGATCTCCTCAAAGTGAGAAAATGCCTTTATTTTGGTTGGTTTAGGCTATTTTTAAATGTATCACACACTATATTGCTACTTTCAATATGTTAAAAACCGAAAATTTGAAGAAGTGATCCTTCGTGTAAATCAAAACGTGTTGAAACAAAAAGTATAAAAGATATATATTTACGCAGTATAAGTATAAAAGAATAGACGCATAATTTAAACAGGAAAACTAAAAGCGTTCAGAGTCGCTACACGTCGTTTACATCGGGCGCGGCCTACGAGGCGCTGGGCCCGCCGGCGCCGGCGTCGGGCGCGGCGGGCGGCGCGGCGGGCGCGGCGGGCGCGTCGGGCGCGGCGGGCGCGGCGGGCGCGTCGGGCGCGGCGCGCGGCTGCAGGAAGTCGTTGAGCGAGGGCTGGATGGCGAGCTCGTAGTCGGTGAAGTTGAAGAGCGGCGGCAGCGGGCGGCCGTTGGGCAGGCGCGCGTGCGGCTCGCGCAGCTCGTCGAAGAAGCTGTGCGCGCACGCCTGCAGCGGCGACAGGCGCGCGCCCGGCGTGTACTCCAGCAGCCGCGACACCAGCGAGATGGCGTCCGGCGGCGTGCACGCGCGGAACACCTTGCGACATACAATTTATGATAGCGGAATGCTTTATCAAAGGAATGACATGAGTGGTGATAAGTGTTTTAAATACAAATTATGTTTAATATAATAAACATATTTTTATAAGGAGTAATTAAATTACTATAATATTTTTCTATGAAAATATTTTCATATTCTGAATGATAATGGATATTTGATGTAGTGGATGATTAGCATGATCAAAAATAATAAACAATAATATATGACAGCATTGTTATTGTTTTAATGTTTGGAGCTGGTGTTGTATGTACTGAAATGAAAAATTCCACTGCACGCATAAAACAGAGTATATGACTATTTCATAACAAATTAAGATATAATTCAATTTATATATAGCAATCTTGTAAAATTTATCGTCCATCTCGTTATTTCATTTTCTTAAAGCCATAGTGAATTACAATGTTAATATTTAATAAAAATATATACATAGTCATATACACTATAAAAAGTATGCACACTGAACACCAACAAACAATACGCAATAGGCTTAAATTTGCGGTAAACCAATTAGTCGTGACCTCTAGTTAACTCATGCCGGCTATAACCGTGAGCCGACCGACAAATTTAATTGCATTACGTTACGCACGTCTATAAGTCAGCTCAAGAATCACTAAAAATACATTTTTTTTTATCTTCATAAGTATATTTAGGATACATATGTTTATAAAATGTAATGCGAATAAATTTTGTCACAGAGTGCCTTCATTTTAAATGTAATGTGTATTCAAAGCAAAACCAAAAAAATACAACTTTTAAAAACAATATGTTCGTCTCTAACTTTATAGTGCCTCTTAAAAGAAATACTTCTTGAAAGAAAAAATATTTCAACATTCTTTTAAGCTATAACTATAGTTGGAATAATAAACAGCCTTTGTCAAAAAACAGGAGCTTATTTGTCCGAAGTTATGTCAGTTACAGTTATAGCACTAGATTTATCTCAGTCCAAGAGATACTTTGTAAAAATAAAAGAAAAGAGTCGTCAAGTTACAGTAAATAAAATAAAAGTAATTTCAAGTATTGTATCTTCAATCTGAACTTTTTTAAATTCTTTACAATTCTTTAAATTTAAGAAAAGACAACTTCATGTTTAGATTTACAACCAAACACAGATCAAAGCTTTAAATGTATCATTTCATAAGGTACTTTGTATCAGGTCATAAATAAATTCAAAAAAATGTTTCATCAAAGACTCAACTCAACAAAATAGAGACAAATAACAAATAAATGGTATTTAAGTGTAATGAAGGCACTTAGTTCATATCGGGTATCTTACTCGTATGCGCTGGTGGTCAGTGGCAGACTTGGGCATTGTTCTCTCCAACATGTACTGTAAGGTGGTATTATAGTTACCCCGATAAAAATATTTTATAAGTAGCATACTCTCTTTCCAAATTATTCTTAGAAAAAAATCTTTGGGTAGTGGAAATTTGCATAAATCTCCCTACAGAGATGCTTACAACAAAAATAAATATATTATAAATAAATATAATAGAATCATATTTTGTAATAAATGATGTGCAGAATATTTTTTAGTTTTGTTACTTTTAATACTAATACTGAACGGATCTTTTTTAAATATAAAATTTTATTATACATATGAAAAAAGTCATTTAGAGATTAAATATTATTTTTTACCATCCATTAAGGATTGTAAAAAATAATTAAATGGAGGAAAAAGATATGGTAAAAATCCAATATCCAAATAATTTATTATTTGGATATTGGATACTAAGTTACCAAGACTTTGTATTGGTAGTCACAATATAACTAACGATCCAACACATCACTGACTGTATTATATTTTTTTAGCGTGATATAATATATAAATATATTCTAGTATATGTACATATATAAAGCAAAGAAAACAAAATTATAAAGTATGAATTATTTCGTAGTGATTGTTTTGTTACCTTCGCCCAAGGATGACTTTTGATTTGCGGAAATTTAAATTCTGTATAGTTGGGATTCATCTCGCGAATTTGCTCTCGTGTTGGTGTACCCAGAACCTGTTTACGATAAAACAATTTCTTTATTTATCTATAAAATTTCGCAATTCTAATTTGCCACTGCATTAATAACAAACTTAGTCATTTATTTATGTCCTGTACTTTCCGCCCGAATTCGGGTTTTTGTGTATTTATTGTTGAAATTCAATTATGATATAAACTAAAACAAGAATATAAAAATTATTAATAGTAGAGATCGAGTCCACAGTCAGTTCGCGCAGAGATACAGTCAGATTTTAACAATGCGCCACAATGGTATCTAGTATTTTAAATTTATAGTACAAATACCTTGATGATTTCCACTAGTTGGTCGACACCGGAATCGCCCGGGAATATGGGTTGTCCTAAGAGAAGTTCTGCTACTACGCACCCCGCGCTCCATACGTCTTTAAGAGAATTTTGATCATTTTATCAAATACAGTGTAAGTACTATATCACTACTACTTTGGTTGATTTTGCCTGATTTTTACATGTATTGGATTGGTAGTATAGAACATGCACATTTAATAAATAATAACGAACAGAAGTAGTTTTTGCAATTTCATTTGACGAGTAATTTCTTCAGCATTCCCTTCATTGTCGTTATATAAAGTTTACACTGTATTTTACAGTGAAATTTCCTAAAAAATATTTATTTTAAAATAACAAGTGTAATTAATAGTGTCTTTTAAATAAATCATTTGGTACTTCTATAGTTGCATTGTATACGTTGCATATTTTATTTTATAAGTTAAAGAATATAATATATTATATACTCATTTTAATTTTAAACTAAAATCTTACAATCCATTTAATATATTATCAAATAACGGTATTATATTATATACCATGTAAAAAACTTCAGTCATTTCTGAACAGTGGTGCTACTCGGCAGTATAGCCAACTTATTTCATATATATCAAAACTTGTACTACTAACCAATCTTAGTAGTGTAATCGATAGCGCCGAATATAAGTTCAGGCGCGCGGTAATAACGCGAGCAGATGTAGGACACGTTGGGCTCCCCGCGCACGAGGTGCTTGGCCGAGCCGAAGTCGCACAGCTTGAGGACGCCAGTCTTCGGGTCCAGCAGCAGGTTCTGGGGCTTAATGTCCCGGTGGCAGATGCCCAGCGAGTGGATGTACGCGAGGCTTCTGAACAGCTGGTACATGTATAGCTGGAATGGAAATACGTGTTACATTGCTTGGTAGGCACGCGTTGCTGAATAGATAAACTATACGACACAAAAAATCTTTACAAATATATATATATATATATATATATATATATATATATATATATATATATATATATATATATATATATATATATATATAATTTGTGAAGATGAATTATAAATAATAATTACTATATAGATACTATTTAATAAAAAATAAAATACTATGTTTTTTTATGTAATATGCACTTAACACAAACATAAATACTATGTGATGTACCTTTATAAAACTAATTGGTATTGTTTGTTCATCTTTGGAGTAGTGACGTGCAACTTTGTACACAGTCTCTGGTATATACTCCAGCACCAAGTTCAGGTACACTTCGTCTTTCTGCAGAAAACATAATTACTATAAAATTCAACTGTAACATTACAATAACTATTTTTAATGATTTTATTAAAAATCATTGTATCAGCAACAAGTGAAACAATTGAAGTCATATTTTTTGCAAGAAATATGATTGTGAAACTTTATAGACATTACTTAAAATATACACTTCCAAGATATTTATTAGTGGTCTCAAACTATTTAGGTGCAATTAAATTAAAGATGACATTTCAATGTAGGGTATGTATATTTATTTTTTATTTTAAATATTTAATACCCATGAGGTATGAAATAATATATAAAATTATTATTTTGGAGCTAGTTGATGTAAAAGCAAAATACTCAACAAAAGTTTAATATATTTAAATAATCAAATGTTTCCATAATATTATTATAATAAATTCTGGTAATTTATTATAATGATATCATGGAAACATTAATTAAATTAAAATCACAATAGTATTCTAATTTAGTCAAAATGTGTAGTTATTATAATAATTATAAAATGTTTAAAAAGAAAGTATCAATAATATCTATTTTATTATCTATTTGCGCACAAATAGAAGAACTTACTAATAATAATTTGTAAAATATAAGTTAAACGTTGTTTACGTAAATAAAATAACCAAAGTAAGCGCGAAGATAATAACAAATTGGCTAACATCCAAAGGTTTTTGGCGACTACATTTAAAGTAACGAAGGATTAAATGTTAACCTTGAACTACTGCTAGTAATTTAGTAAACATATTTTTAGTATGTTATTTTTAAGCTTTCAATATGTTTTGTAATACTTTGTTGGAATTATTATACGTTTTATAAATAACATAGAATATGTACAAAAAATCTAAATGCAGGTTATTTTATCGTAGTAAAATAATGTTTTAACAAATTGACTACGATGTAACAGTTACTGCAATTTTTGTGTATCAAGGAGATTTATTTTATAAATTTAAACTTCTGAATCTGTTAATATGTACTACGGTTTTTAGGTATTTAATATTATTTTTCAAAAATTCTACATAAGTCCGAAATTTCCAACATATAGAATCTATATATAAGTTAGATATAAACAAGTTAAATGATACAAACGATAAAATCATGTGATTCCACAACACAAACAAAATATTTTCAGCAAGATTTATTGTGTTACTTAGGGTTACATTTTATTAACTAAATATTGAAGTGAAATTTGTGATCTTCACATATTGTGAAAAGTATTTTTTTATCTAATTTGTATGCTATCTTAATTACTAAAACTTTTCTTCTCTAATCGACAAGGAGAAGCCTTAGAAAAGAAATAAAGTTAGTTTGGATGTTTGCGTTAGTTTTAATTTTCAAAACAAAAAAGTTAAGGTTAATTTCTAATGATAATCTAAATGTTTCATCAAGCGATTACAAACGAAGGACATTGTAAGTACACATAAAGAAACTAAAATAACGTACGGTAGTAATAAATACTTAAGCCGTGAATAATAGAAGTCGTAAGAAGCGGAATTTTCGCTAATTAACGTATAAAAAAATAATATAGATACACAATATTTTTTTAATATGACCATTGACAATCGTGTGTCTCAAAAGGTAAAAGGTACAAGCTAACTAGCCGATTAATAAAATATAAATTTATTTGTATGAAAATGTGTGGCGTCTTTTATTCCACCATTCTAAAACAAATGATAAAAAATGATTTAGAACAAAGCAAACGAAAAATAAAACACAAAAATCAAGCACAACTCAAGTTTCTATAACATTATATATAATTATGAAGAGACAGTCGCCTGATAAAGGGTAAAGAAGTTTGTGATAATGACAGTTCGAGTCCTATTCGATTTGAACCGAAGCATACGCCATGATTGATGTGTGTGATTGGAATTCGTTGTCATTATAAAGTTGCATAAACACACATCTGCAAGACATTGCAGGTCACCGACGTACTTGATTTTAAATGATAAATGATATATGCAAATCGGTAATTGCTGTCAAAATTCAGGGAACCTAAATGTGCGTTAGCACACTAGCATAATCTTATTTGTTTGTTAGACATACTGCGACTTCTAGAGACTGCATTGCGTTTAGCAGAGAGCTAACTGCGTCGGGCACTGCCACCTTTTCCCAGATAAAACATACAAATAACATAGTCATATTAAAACTATTAGGATCACATGATGTAAAGACATAAATAAATACGTTTATCAAAAGATTAAACAAATAATACTCTTGTTAATTAATATACATACTATTAAGAATGTTGGTATTTTTTACCTTTTCTCCACTAGAGTAAAAGAAGTATTTCAGTTTGACGATGTTACAATGCTCCAGTCGTCGCATTATTTGCAGCTCGCGGTTCTGTAACATAATAAACACATATTTTTTTGTCATCGTGGCGACTTTTATAATAATAATTGAATACAAATTAAATTTTGGAATTTCTTATACTTTAATACGGTAAATGTTGTATAAAACATTACAATGAAAGAATATTTCGAAAATATTGACAGATGACTTACCTTAAATCTTTTATCCTGGAGCACCTTTTTAATGGCAATTAATTCGCCGGTGTCACATAGCTTAGCCTGGTAGACGACGCCGAAGCTGCCGTTTCCAATGAGTTTCATGTCAGCATAGCTGACTTCTTGTGGCCTGTCCGGGCCCTGCCCCGGCGTCGCCACAACGGTCGTCACCTTTGATCCGTCCTTGCCTGAAATCAATCACAACTTAATTACAGTAATTTTCAAGTATACCTATCTAAATAATTAGAAACTGTAATTTGTTTGTCACATTGCAGCATGCAAAAAAATCATTCATATGAAGATTTAAATAAATGTATTATCTTGTAATCAATCATATTATTAAAAAGTTAAATATTAGAAATATGTATTTAATATATTTAATAACTATTTGCTTTGTTAAAGATTTTTTTGTTACAGGTAACTCGAAAACCTACTACTGAAACCAATAACCATACAACACAACCACATTTTGAATCATAAAAAAGATTAAGTATGATATTATCGACAGTTTTAAACAACGAACAGGGAATGCCCTAAACGAAAAAAACACACAATTACATTATTTCTTGATTTTTTTTTATTCGTCATTAAATAAGTCAACCAAAAGCAGATGTGTAGTGATGTAGTTTTTTAATGCTCATAACTTAGGCGGTTTACGTAGGAATTTATTACTTTCCAATAATTCAAATTATTCATTTTAAAGATATTATGAGAGCAAAAAAATGAAATTGTCGGCATATTTGATATTTTAGTTATTCAAAAATATGGATTAGTTAGCTGGATGGGCTAAGAGGGCCTGTGGCAGTATGACCTTCAATTTTTAAAAAACCTAAAAGCTTCCCTTCGCAACACTTGTAAGTACGATCAGGGAATATGAGACTTGGATAGTACTTACTTTAACAGTTTAATAGATATAAATAAGATCGAATATAATAGTACCGAATTTCTGCAAAAATATAAGGCTCGTTTTATATTGTATTTTTTTATTGCCATTGTTAGATTCTAAGAACGTTTTCAGTCCCCTGTCAGACATCCCTAAACTCAAATCAATATGATATTTTTAAAGTCACATCAAAACCGAGTAGTTGAGATTCTAAATAGTGAGTATTAACATTTAAAAGTCTAAGGAGAACATTATAAAATTTGTTTAAAGTATTGTCTGCGATATACAAAGTAAAATATACACAATGAGAATTTTTGCACTCATTAACTTAGACAAAGGTCTAAATTCTTGAATGCGTTTTTGTTACTTTGAAATTATTATTATGTAAATTCATCAAAACGTTTATTTGGTCGTTCTATTTGAAGCGTGACTAGAAACATGTTTAAACAATAATTGTTATAAAGTATTTTACAGTTATATAAATATGTATAAACGATTTATATATTTTAAATAAACGAGTAAATAAGAAGAAGTACATTTAAAAAATCAAAAGCCCCTTGACTCACTTTCGTTTAAGCTTCTGTCGTTATCATTATAAATTATAACGTTTCAATTTATATTCATAATGAATTATTTCGCACTGGTCTAGTCTATAAAGTTATAAACAACAAATGTAAAATGCTTCAAAATTCGTATTTAGAATAATTCAGTATGGTAACTAAAACGATATAAAGCCACGTATTGTTTGATATATAGTTAAGTATACATATAGCAAACAATACGTTTGCGCTATGACAGGCATTAATAAGAAATGTTTCATAGTTAGGTAACCTCACTGAGGCAGCTATAAAGGAAGGAAAGTACATTAGATAAACATGCTGATAAACAAGGGTGTAGAGGGCTTAGACTTGCGTCAATAAGAAATACTTGGGTGTGGCTGCACAAGTATTTAATTACACTTTGACTGATGCGTAGGCTATCAATTTTTGGCAAACGTAATACTAGCAAAGCTACGTTTAAGCAAAGTAAGTTTCTAAATATTTGGCAAATATTATTATTTTCACATTACAATTTTCCGCCCATTTCTACTGCCCTGGTTGTACCTGGTTAACAAAGTTTTAGGTTTTCAGTATATACAAATAGTGTACTTTTATACAAAAATATACCTATATAATCTAATTTTTACACATAATGATAAGTTACTTATTTTTGTTCCCATTGATAATAGAACGTATCGTTAAGCATAGGAGCGAAAATATTAGTAACGTTATTTTATATGTAGATAAGTAGAACTTTAAATTTTATTTATAATATTATAACTTTTAGATTAAAAACATTTATATTAAAGGTGATAGTAAAATTGTAACTGATCACTGTCTTTACATGAAATATATATGAAAATATCGTTTATTAATGTAAAGGAAACTAAATCAATACTTTTTTTTTAATTATTGGCTGTTAGTCTCTTTATCTGACTGTCTTTTTGATGCTAATATCAGAAGAAATAACATAGACCGAATAACTTAACATTTTCAATGTAAAGATAATATCTTTAAAGTGACAATGTTATTAGGATAAAAAAAGTCCAGATTAGTATATAAACTATTCTGTTATGTAATCAAAATGATTTATAATTAAAATTCCTTGGTAAATATACAAAACTTGCCCAACACTTACTGCTTATATATTATGAACCTCCTAAGCCCTTTACGGCTTTATGCCTATATGTAAAAGGTAACTATAAAGCTTCAAAACATTAGTCCTGTGGCAGTGAACCGACCACGGCTTCGCCCGCTTGGAGTACACTATTTTATTTATTAGTCAATTATTTTATTGTTTTAATAACATTGTCACTTTAAAGGCTATCTATTCATTGAATAGTTTTCAAGGCTTCAGTTATATGAATAAATGTCTAGCAGTAATATTATCGAACTATTTTTTTTTTTAAATTTACGCCACCTTTTTATTTATTAACCGATTTAAGTTAAACTAACAGTAAAAGGGACGGTTGCAAAAAAATAAATAATTTTATCACAAATTTAATTTCTTTTCCTATTATTAAAGTGTTATTCCACACTTAGGAAAAAAAAGTTCTACTAGTTATTAGTAACTTTAAAAATCTTGTTTTGCGCCCTATTATATTAATAAACGTCCTCTAAAACATTTTTTTTTCAGTTCCACGCTATTTCTCGCAAATGGCAGGGCAAAAGGAACTTAAGAACATAGTGATATGACACTCCATTGCATTACGATACCGAATGTAAGGCATTGCGTGTCCAGTGGTGGAACTCAACGCCACGCATTGTCTTGTTACGAGAGCGAACAAATTAAAATACTAAATATTTCATTTCAAACTATTAAATTTTTCAGTTCCATCAGTGAGGATTGAACCCAAAATAAGTCGCCGTTTACAGTCACACACTTGTGTCCATGTTCCACGCCAGGCACACAAGCTTCTCTATAGGTGGTATACAATGTTACTTATTGTAATATTGTATTTTTGATGTCAAAGGCATTGGTTTTATTTTGAATTTTCATTAGTTATGGAAAAGCGTGTGTAATGTGGAGTCATCTTTATTTCTATACTGTACAAATTTAAATGATATAAATGTACCATTGTTAAATGTTTAAGTAAATCAAAAAGACTGAACTAGCAATTAATTCAGTCGCATACATACATTCGCAACATACTTTTTAGTGGGTTTTGGGTTCCCATGTGATTTTATTAATATTCTGTTCCCTATTGTAACTTTTTCCACTTTACTTTTCAGTTTTAACACTTAATTTCCTCGAAAGGGAATCAAACCTGTCCAACATCCAATAGCCAATAAAACATATTTAAAAAGCAACACATATTTTTTCTACAAAACAGACGCACAAACATTAACAAAACTAGTTACGGGTGAAGTTATTCAAAAAGAATCAGAAATATATAATAATAAAGATATAGATGATAGGATGATAGGACGATATTCTATCGTAAACTTTTAATTAAAATCTAAAGCGTTACGAATAATGAAGAATAGAATAAAGCAAAATGGTGATCTAATAATACTACAATCGAGCTATCATGTGCGGCACATCTAGCACTTACGATGTGATGAAGAAGATTTCTTATCCGAAGCCAGCTCTGTCTTTTTAGGTGTATCCAAGTCGCCTGCATTTCGTAGCAACATACAAAAGCAATATTAAAAACATTGAAATGAAAATACACATATGAGACAATAGTGCACGATAAATGACGAAGTTTAATTGGATTTTAGCGGTTTAATTACAACTCACTGATAGAACGCCGAAGTTTCTTACAAAAATACGTAAAACGATCACGCGCTCTAGTTAATTGGCCGCTTCTATCATTGTCAAGTAGACGCAATAGAGCTGGTTCGGAACAAGAAGCCACTTCGCCAACAGGGCGCAAAGCCATAGTAGCTGTACTGCCGGAAACTCTTAATGTGTCTAGACATAGTGGACCGACAGGGCACTCCAGCTTTGCAGAGTATCGTTCTCAAGCGAGCGCCGTAGCAAACTGCCGTAATACCAAAAGGCCGCTTCGCGGTCTCACGGCAGTGTACGCGGCATTACTTAGCACAACTCACAATGATGAAAACTCGTTTAGGCGTCATTATTACTTAGGTTTAGTTATATTTTACAATATTACAAAGTAAAACAATACTCCAAATAATATGGAAAGGAAGGTCAAGGAAGCTGTAGAATTATCTATATAAGTTTTAATAAACGTATAATATTATATTTTATAAAAGTATAAATGAAGGGTAGGAAAAATCTTGTAGCATTTGAACTAAAGGGATTATATATATATATATATATATATATATATATATATATATATATATATATATATATATATATATATATATATATATATATATATATATATATATATATATATATACATATACATATACATATATATATATATATATATATATATATATATATATATATATATATATATATATATATACATATACATATATATATATATATATATATATATATATATATGTGTGCACAAATATGTATGGAAAAACTACTATGTGAGTACTTAAAGTGTCACAAGTATCACAAGATGTTTTATATTTTCATCTCAAGTGTAACAGTATCACAAAGCATGCGCTCGTGCGTGCTCGTTTCTTTATATCGTCGATGATAATTTAGTAGCGTGATGTCACAAATGTTCAAATCCTATATATTAAAAGAAAACAAATATAAATTTAAAGATACTATAAATGTAGATAGTTACGAAAGATATTAAATTCAATTTTAAAAATATTTTTTTTTACAATTTGTCTGTGTTCACCATTTTATCTCTAATTTTATTTTTAGAAGTTTGGAGTTTTACTATATACAACTTAGAACGAGGGTAAATCGCCACACGACGACTCTAAAATGAGAAATATTTTAATATTAGAATTTGTATAAGTATCTAACTGTGTATTACATTACATGACAATGACGAGTTTTTTCCACGTGAAATACCCTTAATTGATATGACATTTGAAGTGTTGATATTAAGCTCATTTACAAAAATGTTTTGTCTTTATATTTAAGAATGTCAAGGCCTTCTTTTACAAAATAAGGGGGACAATTGCGACAACTTAAAACGGTATGTACGTACTAAGATAAGTTTTTGTTCAAATATTTCGAGTTCAGCAAAATGGTAAAATGTTTAGCTAGCTTGTATTTCCACACTTTTTGACACTATTTGTCCATCAAAAAGTTCTGTCAACCCTATTTTTACCTACATTTTGTAGTCTGTGATTTGCTTCAAAATTTACACACATTTATTAATATACTAGCAGTCCCGGCAAACGTTGTTTTGCCATAAAAAGGGAAACATGTTAGGTTTGTTCAACCCTTATCACTTAGAAGTTTGAAAAAGTTAAGAATTGTTTATAAAAACACCTTCGCAAATAATGTATTATTTTAGAACAAATTGGTTAGCATAAAAAGCTAACCTAAGAAGATAGATATATCCTGTCGTGGACTTTTTTTAAAAACTTCAAAGGGAGAACAATTCCATCATACATGATTTTTGCGAAACCGTTTACGCAATGCACGCAACGGAAACTTTCAATTAGGAAAAAATCCCCCGATTTAGAAACAGTCTTAATTGGTGCTCCGGTCCTATTGGTCTTATCGTGATGATATATAGTCTATAGCCTTCCTCTATAAATGAGCTATCTAATACTGAAAGAATTTTTCAAATCGGACCAGTAGTTTCTGAGATTAGCGCGTTCAAGCGAACAAACAACTCTTCAGCTTTATAATATTAGTATATGTAGATGTCGTTGCAAGTACTATAGTGAATTACTCAACGTAATATATTACTTCTTGAACTCACTAAATTAATCATATCTTTTGATAGAGTGAACCGATTTTGATGAAACAAAAACTAAGTTATACCTCAAGTTGCGTATATTTTTTGTATATAAACATTGTCTGCATTGAATTCGTAGATTTTACGTGATGCGCGCACAAACAAACATACAAACAGACAAAAATTTCAAAAATGATAGAAACGGGTTCTGTTACTTATCTTTTCACACGCTGGCTATTTTTTTTTTTCAATTTTTTCAATGTACAAAAATTACTTTTCTACAGATTTATTATATGTATAGATAATATGTTTTTATCCCTGCCATGTAGATCACAATAAATATTTTTAAAAAATTCACAATAAGCTTTACTATTTTTAACAACAAGCTTTACAATTATTTTCAAAATAGTTATAATGTACACATAAATTGCATTCAGGTTTAAAAATGTATATAAAATAATTCTCACGTACTGCAGCTTGTGTGATTCTCTGCACCAGTAAAGCATTTAGAATTTGGGGTTCGATACGCTTTCGCTTTCTATCTCTAATTTATCCGGCCGCTCTGTATGTGTTACTATACAATTATAAAATGACATATTTTATTTTATAGATAACAACTTAAAAAGTGAATTTAGTTTGACCTCAATTTTAACCTAAGTATCTAAAATAATGTAGATTACCTTTATGCTGATACTGAAAAAAAAATAACTTTACAAAATAGCTTAAGCAAAAGACCGACACGGGTTTAATAGTATAACTATATAAATGTGAGAGATAGACATTTTTTGTAAAGTAAAGAAAATTTCAGTGTAACTTATCGCCATACCTGCGTATCATAACCTGCTTAACTTAATTGAATAGTCACGTTATTGAATTTTATATTAAATCAATAAGATAGATATTTTAGTTGCAATATTTATACTTCTCTTGGCACGTTTTTGAAAAAGTACTCCAGTTATGATTGATTCTTGAACTTGGATGACCGCTGTTAAGACCCTTTGACAAGCTGCTGTATATGATGCCAAAGCGTGTCTCAAAAATAATCTTACTACTAAAATATTTTTTTTGTTTGGGTCTCGTGAATAGAGGAAAACCGCTTAAATTAAATATTGTATTAGTTTATTTAGCCCAATCTACTATTATTATAATTTATTTAAGATGGAAATAGAATTGGAACGCAATTGTGGTATAAACTTAAAATAATAGGTAAATAAAAAATTATAAGCAAAAAAAAAATTGACGATGACATACTGGCCATTTTTACTCGACGACTACATTTATTTACACACAGAAAACTCATTACGTTTTTTGTTAAATATTTAGGTTAAAACTCCATTTTTAAAGAAAAATTTTATACATTATTACAATTATAGGGCTATTCATTATTATTTGTTCCACATGTTAAGTTCTGTAGTTATTATTAGGTAGAAAAATAAATCTATACTACTACTACCTATATCTACTATAACAAATCTGTAACCCATCAATCTTTGTATTGGGAAATATATTCTGAAAATCTTATTAATGTAATAGGGCCCAAAATAGTGATTTTTAAAATCATTCTCTGCTTGTCCACTTAACATATAATATAGATTAAGAGGTCGCGGGATTTTTCGTAACGATCAGGGAAACGGTCATATTGACATTTATGGGTTGCGGGACAGTCCCTTTATGTGAACGCACTCGGTCTGTCTACTCTCAGTGGTTGCAAACTCGAGTTATGGAGCTTGAAAGAGGCTTCAGGAGTTATGATGTTCTAAAATCACAACCATATTGTTTTGGAAAAAAAACAAAAAGAGAAATGATCAGTTTTGACACCGATTCGAAGATTTATATCCTCACAAGTGAAACGAGTTGGTCTGCCAACATAACACAAGTATAAAAAATGAGCGATGGGGGACTTTTTCAAGTGGATGTTGGCGGCTGTGATATCTATCTTTTATTATATTCTTTTATTTATAAAAAAAAATCGAAGAATAGGAACATCTCATGCGGAGCTCTATTAGACCAGCAGAATTACAGCTTTGGTGCTAAAGCAAAAATTATTTAATCTCATGAGTATTATTCATTGACATATAAACTTGAGAATCAGTAACATCTAATGTGGAATTCTAATGGACCAGCTGAAGTATATGAATTAGTGATATGGCACCATTACCAAAGTAATTCAATCTTATGAATATTATTGATCGACATACAAAGCTCGAGAGTCTGGAATATCTTATGTGGAATTCTAATGGATCAGCTGAACTATATGAATTTGTGATATAGTCCTTCAACAACAATTGTTTTAAAATATTCATATTTTTGACAAACTTATTATACTCGAGGGTTAGGAATATTTAATATGAAACTCTAATGGATTCAACATTTATAAAATCATTAATTTGGTAATAAAGTGAGGGAGGCTCTAAATTTACATCGTCCTGTCAACTTTGTTGGTCAGGATCTATCTGTCTAAGTGTGGAATCCGACGATCGTGTCGGAGTCTAGGCATGCCTATACAGCTCCTTCAGTGTTAATGTGCATAATACCAGCTGGCTCGGGTTATGCAACACCGGTGACGCAGGGAGGGATTTTTTTAACCTTGCTATGGCGATATATTGTCCCAATTGGTTAAGTCGCCTATCCTCGATGTGAATAACCACAACATCTCCTTATTGGACTTTCTGCTGACTTCATATCCGAAACAGGTTGGTGTCGATGTCCCTCTGGGGTCTTTATGTCACTGCCTGGTATGAAGTAAAGGAACACCTTAGCACCACACTCGATCGAAGGCCTTCGCCATGTTGGCCCTCTACCTTACATTCAACAGCCGCAGCCAAGCCAGACAGTCATCCAGTGGATTAGGTAAATCTGAAGATCACTGGTTAAGTGACCCCGGCGAGAGCCATATCAATCGGTTAGCCGGATATTTTTGGACTATTATTGTTGAACTGTATCATAAATTCATATAGATTAGCTGATCCATTAGAATTCCACATAAGATATTCCAGACTCTCGAGCTTTGTATGTCGATCAATAATATTCATAAGACTGAATTACTTTGATAATGGTGCCATATCACTAATTCATATACTTCAGCTGGTCCATTACAATTCCACATTAGATGTTACTGATCCTCAAGTTTATATGTCAATGAATAATACTCACGAAATTGAATAATTTTTGCTGTAGCACCAAAGCTGTAATTCTGCTGGTCTATTAGAGCTCCGCATGAGATGTTCCTATTTTTCGATTTTTTTTATAAATAAATAAAAGATAGATATCACAGCCGCCAACATCCACTTGAAAAGGTCCCCTATTGTCTTATTTTTCGTACTTGTGTTAGATTTTCTAAACAAATATACGTCATGTTTACACCAGGACAGTTGTGAAATGCAACCACTCAGAGACCAACTCGTTTCACTTGTGGGGATATAAATCTTCGAATCGGTGACAAAACTGATCATTTCTCTTTTTGATTTTTTTCCAAAACAATATGGTTGTGATTTTAGAACATCTAGCTCCATAACTCGAGTTCGCAACCATTAAGAGTAGACAGACCGAGTGCATTCACATGAGGGGACTGTCCCGCAACCCATAAATGTCGTTATAACCGTTTCCCCGATCGTTACGAAAAAATCCCGCAACCTCTTAGTCTATAAAGTTTGTTTTATTTAAGTCAGTTAAGAAATAAAAAAGTTACGCCAGTTGAAATATTAAGAGCGACAAAATTGCTACAACCACTTTATTAATTTGGCTGAAATTTTAGTTTCTAATATATAGGTATTGTTTTTAAAGTGATAATGACAATAGAAAAAGAAATTAATTAAAATTATTAAATAAAATAGTGTAACTCAAGCGGGCGAAGCCGGGGGCAGGTCGCTAGTAATCTTTATTACTACGTAGGTATATAATGTTTTTTATCTTTCGCTTAAGTTTACTAGCCCTGTATCAGATCTTATCACATGTCATCATGAATATAAATTGTGTACCGCATAAATTAAACCAAGAGTCATAAAAATTATGTTAACGTTTAATAAAAAATATTTTATTAATATGTAGCAACAATAAGACAATAAAAAATATAAGTAAAACAATCCAAAGTCAATCGGTAAAAGGAGAAGTAGTATAATGTAGTCATCAAAGATGGAAAGTAAAGACCAATTCAGTATTCATTGCATTAAAATAAAAGTGAATGTATAAACTTTGTATGGTAGCTAATAATTTCTTTGAAAAAAAAAATGTGTACATGAATTCATAGAAGGGATCCTTTATATTGTTCTTCCATATTTCGCTTTTAGTAACGCACCAATTTTGTTTGTAGCAATTGTTATTAGTTCAGCTGCTTTGGAGTGACCATTTCGTTTTCCAGTATCAGCATTCACCGTATAAGTACCTCGTCGGCGTAGCATGGCTATATGGAATTTTACAGTTTCCACGCAACAATGAACAACAAATCCACTTATAGTTGTAAATCATCATCACTCACTGTGCACAATCAAGAAGTATTTTAGTATTATCGTAGCATATTTGATTATTCACATTACATCACTATGATTCAACAGGATTGTCACATTTGTAAAATAAGAAACTCTATCAATAACAATTCAAATAATAAATGCGCACAATATATAAGTAGGTTAACGAACTGATTAATGATTTAGTAACATGCACCAGCCGTGGCGACCACGTCTACATAGCAAGTTTGAATAGGCGGGCTAAGCGAAAGGCGAAAACCGAGAGTACGTTGGCACGATTATAACGCGAATGACAGTATGGTACACTTTTGCCTCTAGTCTCAACCGCGAGATAGCAAGATCGCTATCGCATACTGATAACATAACAGATAACGTGAATAAGTGTGATGTATCGAACACCATTGAGGCTTCCCAATTTGTTACATTTTAATTTCCCCTAAGATTTAGTGCACTGCGTATATGTTACAAGCAATCTGTATAATTGTATATTATATACAATATTTCCGCAAATTATAAAATATTTAATACATGTAAATAATGTATGAAATATTATGTATTTTATACCTTGCTTAGACATTCATTATACGGTGGTAATGTAAGAGGAGAGAGCTAGAAGTTATTGTAATAATTACCTAGGTAAAGTATTTAATGGTGAATACTATTCAAAATATTATTTTTAATTAATAATATTCATAACACTATCGGCCACAAAAAAAATTTGGGTAAGATGAATAAACAGTCTGTTAAATAATTTTTTACAATACTTAATTTACTATCTTAAAAGACGTTCGTTCTCGACGTACACGAGCAAATAAAAATAATTATTTATTTATATAGTAGTTATATATTATAGATAGATCACCCGAAAAACACTAAAATTGCAAACAAAAACAAAAATGGATACGAATGTGCACTGTAATATATTAATGAATTGACACGTAAAAAGCCCTTTTTAGGTATATTTCGAGTAGTTTTAAAAATAATTAAGTTTTGAGCGACAGCCAGGTATGCATAGGGCATAGTCATTGTTATAGTTTATGATTTTCCCGTATTTTCATTAATTTGTGCTTATTTTAAATAATTGTTTTTGTGACCTATTTATAACAGATGTTTCTTAAGGTTGCGCACATTCCAGTCGTCCAAGCTCTTCAGTACGTGAGAAACGCAACAATCCAACGCGATCTTTGCATTGAGAGCATGGAGAAGCACATCAGAATATTACCCGCTGGAAAAAACACACGAGACTAGGGCCGAAAATAGATCTATTGTAACTTCATAAACGATAGAAAATCTGAATAATCATC
The DNA here is from genome assembly GCA_019049475.1 of Eueides isabella. NCBI lineage: Eukaryota > Metazoa > Arthropoda > Insecta > Lepidoptera > Nymphalidae > Eueides > Eueides isabella. The sequence goes on along the minus strand of CM032389.1, from coordinate 7,734,187 downwards.
ACAATTGAAAATATCAAAGACTTATGTGCATCATACAATTGTTCGGTATGCAGAATTTTTTAAAAAATTGTGGCCTGTCGTGGCGAAGCGGCACAAGCGTGTAACTGTAACCGACAGGTTCTGGGTTCAATCCTCAGTTGAGGAAATGAAATATTTAATATTTTCAATTTAAATATTTAATGTTTAATTTCTTCGCTCTGGGAATAAGGCAAAGCGCGGCGTTGAGTTCCGCCACTCAACACGCAATGCCTCAAATTCGGCGGAAAGTGGGAAACAGAAGTGGAACAACACTAGGTTCCCGGGTTCCCTCTGCTTACCCTGCCTCATGCGAGATACAGCGTGAATCTAAGAAAGACAGGTATACAGAAATCCTACACTCAAGAAGGTCAAGAGTGACTACTTTTAACAATGAAAATTTCATAGTTGTTACCAGCATGCGGAATAGACTTCTAAGAGCGCCAGTAATTAACGTGGTAGTTCATGAACTTCTGTAAAAAAAAAAAACAATTGCGAGAAGCTAAGTTGTTTGGCTGTGAATTCAAAAACCCTTTATCTATGCCACAAAACAAAAGAAACATACGCAATTGGGTCTGGTTTATCAACTTAGGAATGTTATTTAGATTGATGAATGAAATTCGAAATATTTTATTCAGATTGGCAAATTTACATTGGACCTAATGAAATGTCATCCTTCAGGCATGGTGATGGATCAATATAGAATATTTTTTGAGCTAAAAATGGTGATTGGGTCTAAATCAAAGGAATTATGGAATAATAAAGAGCAATACTTAGTAATTCTATATCAAAATACTGCTACATTTAAATTAAGGGAATAAAATAAATTTTATTTCCATCAAAACAATGACGCGAAACAGTTCTAAGTCATGCAGAGAATATTTAGGGCAAAAAAAGGTATCTCGAAATACATGGTGTGGCCTCCAACAGGAGGAGGCTCCTGTTCAAACACTGTCTTACTTCAAATTAAGACATGTCATGTGGGAAGCTCTACAATAAAGCTGCAATAATATTTCTCAAGAGACAATTAACAAACTGATTGCTTGTATGCACATCTGAACTATTATTGAGCACAAACATGGGTTTTTGATGGGCAATAAGTTTATATTGTAGGTTATATTTAATAAAAATAAAACACTATTGTAGATAAATAATAATATTGTAGAAAAATAATACAAGTACAAAATATAAAAGTTTTAATAAGGTTTGATTTTTTTTGTTTATTACACATTTTAAAAGAATTTTAAATCCATATACACAATTAACATGGTTAAATTTGTGTAATTTAAAATGTATAAAAGTTTTGTTATTAGTTATTTATCATAAGACATTGTTAACAAAAAAAAACAATGAATCTGATAAATATAATAGATGCAAAGGATTTATTATTGAGGTAGGGGCAGACAAATATGGTAGGATAAAATATATATGTACCTAAGATTTTGAATGTTATGTGATAGAAGAAAATATTATATACTTATTGCCTTCTTCTAAATTAACTACTACTACACTAAATTCAGTCACATTTATGTAAAAACAATGTAAAATACAAAAATATTGTTACTATCACTATGTAATTTCTTTAAAAAAAAATTAAGTTTGTTAAGTTTAAGTAACATGCTTATCATTTTTGACAAAATTCCTTGTTTCGTATATATAAGTGGTCCCTATACCTCAATTTGATTTATTCTAAATAAAGTAATCAGCAAATAATGCACAGTTAACAAATGCCAATGTTCTTAAATTATGACATAATAAGAAATATAAGTGGACAATGCACTATTTTATATTTTATAAGTGTTTCTTTTCCTAATGTGCAATATTTTTTAATTTCCTAAGTACATATATATATATATATATATATATATATATATATATATATATATATATATATATATATATATATATATATATATATATATATATATATATATATATATATGATCTCATACAAATTCAATATTAATATATGAACATTTAGCAATATGAAATTGTTACCACCTCATTTGTATCATGAACCTTGGAGGCATGCAGGCAAAAAACAGTATACCTAGTAACAAAACAGTATTTATCTTTTTAGACTACTTTCACTTTCTATCAGAAGAATATATTTTTATTTCACTATCAAAATGCATTACTGTCATGCTGGATCATTGTTTATAAAATATAAATATCACACAAATAAAATCTGTCAAAAGTTTATTTAAAAATCAATAATTATATAATGATATTTTTAAGCTCTATATACAACATCCTGAATTTAAAGATATTGTAAGAAAAAGAAAGTAAGATTACTATGTCAAGAATATATATATTTTATATATATATATATATATATATATATATATATATATATATATATATATATATATATATATATATATATATATATATATATATATATATATATATATATATATATATATATATATATAAAATGAATGTTTGTCTGTATGTCATCAATGAACTCAAAACATGCTGGACTGATTATTATGAAAATTGGTATATAGTAGTAGTTTTTCACAGAGAAGGTTTGTATAATATGCTCATCAATGTAACTTGCCACCAGGTGGCGCTGCAGTGTAGGAACTTCTGCCCCGTTTAACCGGTTGCCATGAAAATCAGTTTGGCCATGCATTTTTACATAGCGGAAACGAATATGACATGTACATAGATGTAACTCGCCACCAGGTGGCGCTGCAGAGTGGAAACTTCTGCCTAGTTTAACCGATTCTCATAAAAATTAGTATGATTATGTATTTTTACATAGAGGAAAAGAATATGACATGTTTATATATGTAACTTGCCACAAAGTGGCACTGCAGAGATGCAACTTCTGCCCCGTTTTACTGATTGTCATGAAAATCAGTATAACCATGTATTTTTAAATATGACATGTACATAAATGTAACTCGCCACCAGGTGGTACACTACAACTTTGTAATGTCATAATTTTTAGAAATAAACGAAATCAATAAAATGGCTTAGAATGAATATATATATATATATATATATATATATATATATATATATATATATATATATATATATATATATATATATATATATATATATATATATTAACAAAACTTTTATACATTTTAAATCTAAATAAAATTTATAATAGCCTCAACAATTTAGTTAAGATTTTCTTAAAATATAGGTTTTGATATCCTTTTTTTGTTCAAAATTGTTATGCAAACTTGATCCAAGTGTTATGCACACTATTTTAAATTTAGATCTTTCCTTGTATTATTTAATATTTTTTAAATGACCAGTTATAATGGAATTAAAACCTGTTGGACCATGAATTTTTAATATAATACATTACTTATTTTTTACACTGTATTGTTAGTCATTTTTGTTGAATATGACATGCCATTATACCATGCATTATGCTGAATGGTTTTTTTCACCACAAATGTTAAACCATTCATAAATTATTATGAACTCAAGAAATATTTATTTAATTTTAATTTGTGTTCAATATTGTACTCAATAGATATATGTATATGTATATGTATATATATATATATATGTATATATATATATATATATATATATATATATATATATATATATATATATATATATATATATATATATATATATATACTTACTAATATAGTAACAAAAGTTGTAAGAAATTATAATTAAAGGTCCTATCTTTAATTACGTCATTAAAAAGTAACCTCAAAACAAGACTCCAAATAACATTTTACATTTCACATAAAACTTAGAAAATTCTATGAATACAGTACATGTTTAAAATTTCCTGTACAATAAGGGTAATCGAATTAGCATTTGATTAAAAATCGTATTTTGACATGATATCTGTCACTCATCAACCTAGGCTTATGTGGCAAAACGGATGATCAAAAAACTGTAGCCATTTTTATAAAACGAAATAATGTGGTCCTTTCAACACCATTATTGATTTCGTTGAAAATGACTAGGTAACAGGAAACAGACGTAAATTTGGATCAAGTCTTTTAGTGTCAGTATAGGGAAACGTCACTGTGTAAGAAATCACGATGGCCGACAAAGAATGGTTAGGTGGTACTCACTGCTAATTTTTACGCCTCCTAATGGTTTCGGTGGTTGATTCTCAAATGTCTTTCGAACGGATTTGCTGCCCTCGGCGAATGATGTGGTCCTAGGGCGTCCGCTCATTATTATAGGTATAAAATAAACGACCGAATCCTGAACTTCATAGATACTACTTCACATTTCTCGTTACCACCCTTGCTAGCACTCGCACTGAACTCTCTCACTTTGCCAACTATTATTGAAAGTTAATGATTCAATATTCAAAATTGTATCACTAAGATGTTAAAAAGATAACTAATTGTCTTGATGATGTTTTATAACAGCATTTTGTTAGATTTTTAAATTTTATATCAATAAAGTGAACGACAAATTTTTAGTTTCTTTGGACTTCACAGACTTTATGCTCGCCCGTTCGTTCGGCTAATTTCGGTATATGCTCGGGTCGTATTCGTCTTCGATCAGTGACGTAATAGTTATTATTCCTTTTTACGCAATGTTTTATTAATTTAAAATGTAAATTTTCTTATAATAATTATTATTACTCACTCTTTTAAATTATCATATTGATGACTATATAGTACTTATTTAGGTTACGAAATAGTTTCACAAATTTAAAGCTTATATATAATAGTCTATTTATATTTACTTTTCATTGATATTACTTAAAAAATAATGGCTTATAAATAGTTTTGAATTTTGTATTTTTTCTTTAATATTTACCAATATATATATATATATATATATATATATATATATATATATATATATATATATATATATATATATATATATATATAACTAGAGGTATATGGTACTGTTTTTTTAAATAAAAATAAACTAACATAAAATGAAACATTTCATGACGTCACCCACCACCATTGTAAAATTTAATGTTTCATATTTATGAGATTAAAATAACAATGGTAAATTATATAATAAATATACAAAACAATGTTTTAAATTAGGTAAATGATTAATTGTTAATACAGACAGAGAAATCGAAAATGTTTACGTTTACGTTTTTCATTTATAGAATATATCATAACAAAGTATGTAACGTATTAAAATGAAAACGTACGTTTTGGTGCCAAAAGAAAAAAAATTTTTGTTTAGACTAAGCCCAAAAATAATAACAAACACGGGAAGTGCCAATAAGCATACTACGCAGTATGATATTTGTTCTGTTATCGCTTGACGCGTTAGATTATATATCTGTAAGAAGTTGTGTATGTGAGTTAACACCCTAAAGTCAGCTACAATTACTTATCATTTTAGTTGCGCGTGCGCCTCCACACGGGCGAGTTGTTTATAATAGTAGTTAGGGTTATTCGACATGTAACACAATAGAAAAATACGATTTAATATTAGTGAAAAATAAAATGGAGTGCTATACATCAGATAGTTGCGATAGCGACAGCAGGGAGCAAAAAACATTGGACCTATCGAGCCGTTACTTGGACAGTTCAACCTTGTCATCAGAATTAAGTAGCATTATTGATGAAAAGGATTGTGCAGATAATTACGAAATAGTTCTTCTGTATAGCAACCGCATCATATCATTACCAGATACTATTAATAAGTTTATAAACTTAAAAATTTTAGACGTAAGCCACAACAGATTGACTTCGCTTCCCGATATTATAAATAATTGCCCGCTTACTTCACTTACAGCCAAACATAATGATTTAACAAATGAATCCTTACCTAAACATTTTTTGTCCACGAAGAATACCTTGCGAGAGCTTAATCTAAGTGGGAATAAATTAAACTTCTTTCCAGAACAAGTATTACAAATGACATCTCTTAAGTATTTGTATTTAGGGGGCAACAATATAATGAACATACCCAAGGATATATGGAAATTAAGCAGGTTAGTAACCAAGTACAAGTTGAATATTGTAGGCCTGTTTACTTTTTAATCAATCTAAAAAAAATGATATTCTTAAACATATTTAAAGTAATATATCACACTTAGGAAGGATAAGAAAAATAACTCTTCCTTAGCAGTCGAGAAAATTAAAAAAAAATGACAAATATTAAACGTTGAAGCGCTCTATCTGACTAAGCTATACATTCTCATCAAGCTACGTAAAAATTTTTATACGTTTGTTACAACAAATTCACGTTAGCATCTCTGTAGGGAAATTTTTAAACATTTCCGTTACCCAAAGATAATAGCTTAAAATCCTCATTTCTGAAAAGAAGACGAAGTGATATTCCAACGAGATTTGAACCCGCGCCATAAATCGAGTTTTTTCGGCCAATTTGTTAAAAAGTATCTTTTGAGACTTTGAAAGTCTCTTAATATCTAGATTAAGAGGCTTTATCATATTTAATTTTATTACTATATACGATCAATGATACTTAGGCATTTACATTACAAAATTTTATTATAAATCAATAATACTTATATCAAAAACAAGTTAAAATTTCTAGAGCGGGCACTATTCTTGGATGTTCTCATTTTCAATTTTTATTTTTTACTCAGCAAATTTATTTCTTCCTTGTATGTTTAGGTTCCTCTTCTCTTTTAGATTATGATTCTTTCTCATTCTTTTTTTTTTAGTTTTATTTTTTATAAATTAAGTTTGTCTAGTGTGCTGGTGAAAATATATTTAGTGATTTTTCGATACCCGATTGATACGATTGGTTCGAAGAGTTCGTACTTTAATAATGTCAGCAAGTGATACTGTGAAAAATGGATTAATGTGATTCATATTTTAATCACATTAATCCATTTTGACTTTGACTTGCATAAGCACCATTGATATCATTACTTTCTAATTCATCCTCATATAATATTTGATCACAATCATCAACATGTTCAACTGTTTTCGTCTAGAATTGTTAAAATTCGTGTTTTAAATTAATGTCTTGACATGGTAAGACTAATATTAATTTATTGCCCTTAAATTTTCTAAATCCACTTGATAAATTTCAGCATTTTTAAAACCGTTTATCTCTTTTTCAATACTTAAACCTACGACATCAAATGTTGTAACTTTTGATCCTGTGTTATTTACCATAAATCATGCACATTCTCTGCTGTGTGTTGCTTTTAATGGCCCATGAAAACGTTACATCCAATGGTTACAACCAATGTCAGATGTGGATACAATTTTTACGCCAAAACTCGTAGGATTACGATGATAGGGTATATACATATACATAAAGATTAAATTTCTTTCTAATAATTATTTAACATTAGTATTTTCACATTACAATCAAACGATATTTTATTAATTTATTTTTTATTAAGACCCATAAAATAATATTTGGTAACGTTTTGGTGGAAGAAAGAATACCACATTCATGGAATGATGTTGAGATACAAAAATAGTGGCTCAAGGATTTGAGGGTCCAGAAATCGGATGAGGATCGATAACTGTCAGAACATCCCTATTAAAACTATATACTTAGCTATCCAAAAATGTATAGGTAGTTACAATAACACTCTATTAAACACTTACGTACTTGTGTAGTTTTTTCTATCCTCGTTAGCTTCACGCTGTATCTCGCTCATAGCAGAGTAGGTAGAGGGAACTTGGGAACCTAGAGTTAAAATACTCCGTTCCTATTAAGAACTTCCATTCCTCACTGTCCTTTGAATTCTGGAGGCAGTGTGTTGATAAGTGGCGAAACTCAACGCCGGGCTTTGCCATGTTACCAGAATAAGGAAGAGAAAATATTAAATATTTCATTCTTCGAATCTTCATACTTTGTAGATAGCATTTGTAGATAAAACTATTTCTGCGTAATTTGCTGAATCACGTAAATAAACTTAAATTATAATTTGATTGTCATTCCAGGTCAGACATATTATCTGTTGTTATTAGCATTCAGAACAAGCAAATATAATGACGACTATTATCTTAACGAATAAACATATGTTTGTATGTAGCTACTATTCTCGTATTCTTAGCATTTAAAGGTGACAGTAGAGATATTATTTAGAAAACGTACAATTTCTTTTTAAAATCTTATAAAAAATTCTACGTGGTCAGATTTCAACCTAAACCTCTTTGAAATCGGCAAATGTTTCCAATAGACGTATTTTTTTCCTGAGTAGAATAACATTTTAAAATGTTAAATCTACTCTTATCTGTAATAAGATCACATCCAATAATAAGGTTGGTTTAGAATTTATAGTAAGAATCTTCGATATATGAATGACTCAGGCTGCCTGCCCACGGGATACAATCGTGTTTTATCTTCAATAAAATTTGCTTATTGTAAGTTATAATTAATATATATGTCCAAATCCACACTAATATTAATATTATAAATGTAAAAGTAACTCTGTCAGTCTGTCAGTATGTTACACTTTCACGCCTAAACAGAGACACAGTATCAAACGCTTTAGAAATATCTAGAAATATACCTAGAGTCTTCTTTTTCCTATCAATATTTTGTAATGCATATTCCACTAAACTCATAAGTGCATCCTCAATAGATTTTCCAGATCTAAAGCCATATTGGTTGGATGCAAGTAAGTTAAATTTATCTAAATAAGAAACCAGTCGTTTATTTATTAGTTTTTCAAGAATCTTATAAAGAGTAGTAAGAACTGATATAGGTCTATTACGGTTTCTATACACTCTTTTTTAACACCATTGACTCTAAATTGCAGTGGGGACCTCATATTGATGGATTGGCGAATAGACTTAGCTCAGCTGCTCTTTGCGATTAAAAAAATCAGTATATTAACAGACGTGGAAACGGCCCGCCTCGTTTATTTTAGTTACTTTCATAGTATTATGTCCTATGGCATTTTACTTTGGGGTAATGCAGCCGGTATTTAATCAATCTTTGTCTTGCGAGCTATTCGTGCAATCTATAAATTAGGCCTAAAAGATTCATTAAGGGAATTTAAATAAATTAATATAATGATCGTTGCATCGCAATACATTTTTGAAAATATTATGTATGTCAAGAAAATCATTATTGAATTTAGCAAAATCGGGGACATACATAATATTAATACTAGAGATAAGTTTAATCTTAGTGCACCTATAACTAGATTGCATCGAGTTCGTAATTCTTTTATGGTTCAGGGTGTACGCTTTTACAATAGGATCCCAGAAAACGTCCGAGAATTTTCTATTTCACAATTTCAAAAAGTTGTGAAAAGACGTTTGTGTGTTAAATAAAGGTTATTACCAAATTAACGAATTTCTAAATGATAACACGCCTTGGGAATAAAATGCTCGCTCCAGCCTATTTCCACACACACACAGTCACAATTGTAAAATTTTGATTAAAAAAGACATGTCCCGCTGAGTTTCTTTCACCGGTTCTTCTGAGGTCTGAGGCAGTAACATTAGTGAACTAGTGGTAAATTATTTGACGTTCAAAAAATGAACCTTGTAACTTTTTATTTTGAATAAAAATATTTGAATTTGAATTTAAAGATTGGGTGTACCACAGCGTTTTCGAACACTTTAGGGAATACTCCATGAGAAACACAGACCACAAACCCAGGTTATAGAGGGGGTAAGAAAGTCTACTGCAGCTTTAATAATTAACGAGGCTATACCGTCCACCCCACTGCACGCTTGGCTATTAAGATTGCTGATTAATGATCTTATTTCTAAGCAATCCGTTCCATTTAAAATCATTGAATTAGGCGTTACTTGGGAACCAGGTATGGAAAATATTACTGTGGAACATCTTTAAAGTGAGCTGAGGACGCAATTTTTTTCCCTATACTAACGAAGTAATCATTGACATTATTGACAGCCTCAAACGGATCAACAATTTTAGTCGATTTGATGAAACCTTGGTGTTTTCCTTAGAAATGGTACCCGATTTTTTTTACAACATTCCAAGTTTTTTTGGTGTTATTTTTAGACTTGTGAAATTCGTTATTATCGTAAGTGGCTTTTACTTTCTTTAATAAGTTGTTGCAGAAGTTCTTATAACAGGTATAAGTAATTTTCAAAATCACGTTATTAGGGTTTCTTTTCGATATATTAGAAAGCTCATCACGATTACGTATACAACGAAGTAAGCCAGGAGTCACAGAACAATGGAACGGGTATGATTTTGTATAGGAGAGGATATAATTGATACCAGCTTTTCTGCTGCGTCCTCTGGGTCAGTATTATTAAAAACGATAGAAAATCAATCTTTTGAAGTTCACCAACAACGGCTGATTCATCTATATACCTACGAAGATTGTGACGCTGATGTTTTCTTATACTTAAGTTCACAACAAATATAAACAGGACAGTGATCAGTTAAAGGTGCATTGAATACATATGTAACCGATCTTTTAAGGCTACGAAGGATTATATGATCTAGACAGTTATCGTTTCTAGTTTGGAGTGTATGAGTTGGAATCAATCCATGAGTTGCACAAAGATTTAAGTATTCTTCTGCACGTGAGTCATTCGATGCGGAGATAATATTAATATTGATATCGCCTATTAAAACCAGAGTTTTAAACAAGTCTAGTGAGCATAGAACATTATCTAAACTGTGCAAAAATGGACCAATGCAATAATTAGAAGGAGATCGATATAATGCATCTATAACAAATGTGGCAGAAATCTTGATTTGAAGCACTAAATAATTTGACAATACTGGTGTGACTGAAGCCTTACTTAACCAGCATTCAGATAACGTTCAAATATTATGTCAACTTGGTAATTTATTCTCTCTAATAAAATCAAGAATGAGTTAAAGTTGCAGTTTATACTACGTATGTTATCGTGAAGAATTCTCACTCCAAATATATTCTTCAGAGATTCCTTACATTGCTCAGGAGAGCAAATTTGTGAATCAGAGATTAATAAATCATCTATATTTTCTATTGTATTTATGTTACCCATTATTATTTTTTTATTTAAAATATTTAAATTCAACTATCCTACTAATAGACTTTTTTCTACTAAAGTGAAAAAAGAGACGCGATATTTTTTGTGATATCTTATATTAATAATGCAATGTATCGTGTATCGTGTGTCTTTGAGAATTTTTGTGAAATGATTGTGACGATCATGTAAACTTGACAATATCTAAGACAAATAAAATGAACATAATTTAAAACTATAATATTAAAATTATTTAAAACTAAGTTGAAGATAATAAAACATCAATATATATTTAGGGGAAATGTGGGCAATGGGAGTAAGTTGGCAATGGTGATCTTCTATAACAAAAAACTAAACGCGGCCAAACGAGTCCAATATACCTACATGCTGGGATTACGTATTCCAGTGCGCGTCAACTCGGACTAGCTCAGCTCACGCAACGGGCTTGAGAGTAACGGGTGTGTGAAGGTTTCGCGCGATTTTCATGTAATTTTTCTATTGTATATTTAAGAAGCTAAGTCACAAAATTACCAATTTACTCATGTACTTGTAATATGTATTAGTCGTGACATTCAAGATTTCTATTCAACAGTGATATTGTTATTATAATTTAAATTTATTAGTTAGAATTGTTTTTTTCTTTGTCTTTGCCCATGTATGTGATCCCCTTTGTCCGTATTACCTAACGTCGATAAAAAAGTATTATTGTTTGTTTGTAATGTTGCCTCGATGAGCAAGGGCGAAGCAGGATTCCAAGCAACGGGCATATTTCCTATAAATCAGAAGGTTTTTCAGATGAAGATTTTATGGCATCTGAAGTTCTTCAATTAGAGCCAACTGTTGTACAAGATATTGCTGACTCTATTTCAGAACCGATTTCTGTTAGTGTACCAAACAAGAAAGACAAAAACAACACGCCACGATTTTAACAACAACTCCAAATAAAGACATAAATACACTCTAGTTGAGAAAGAAAATAAAAGGAAGACAAAAGCTATAAAAAACAAAGGAAAGGAGTAGGAAAAAGAGCAAGCCACAGAAGGTCAGTCGTTAGAAGGTTAAGAAAAAAATCTGCAGGACTCCAATGATAGTTCAACCCCAGATGTGAACACAGACTTGTGATGTCAGGATGATGATGACGATGCAAAAGATGCAGGTAATCAGTATCTTGCATGTGGTGAGTTCGGATGTTACAATGAAACATAGTACCGGTGCACTTCTTGTGCGCTCTGGGCCCATGCCGACTGCACTGAGTGGAACTCTCCGCATAATTACGAGTGTGACATGTGTTGATCACCACTGCCCACACACTGATCACCATTGCCTACCGATGTTATCAATGGTGATCAAAGTTAATTTTTTTTAAAAAAAATATTGTACCTAAAATAATAAACCAAAGTGATGAAAGTTGATTTCAATTGATAGTTTATGAAGTAAAGCTTATGATAAGAAGTAAGTAATAAATATTTGATTAATAGATTTGCTGTTTTTTTCATTCTCGCTTAGGTGATCACCATTACCTACATCTCCCCTAAAGTTGAGATGTTTAGTCATATTGTCGGATAAATCAGCTTCACTTCGGAGAATGATGGACTTGTCTCCTTCTTTCTTTCTCAATAATACCTTACCATTCGCGATCCAACAATAAGAGTATTCACCGAAGTCAAAGGCAAGAAAGAAAAGCCTTTTCGTTCTAGGTGTTAAGCTTTCTGATATGAACAAAACTTTGGGGGATCCTGGTAACTTTAACTTTTCAGTTGTTGCTCTTTCTGTACATTTTGATTACCTTTTCTTTCATAATAAAGCTAGTAAAATCAACGAGGACCGTTCGATTGTTTGGGTCACGGGAATTGAGGCGGAATATGTCTTTCACTTGGTGAGATTCAATAGGGACATTTAAGCTATTGCCAACAGATATGACGGTGCTAAGTAATTTGTCTTTAGTTTCAGAAGGTAATTTTGGGATATTTTTTATTTCAGTACATGAAGATTTTGATGTACGTTCATAACTTTCTATCCTGCTTTCTAGTAACTGAATTTTGAAGAGATACTATAACTGTTAACTCCACCACGACATAGCTCGTGGGTCTTGACACTTTTCATATTACATACTAAACCTCAATAAAACTTTTGTAATAATTAGTACACATTTAAGTACTTCATTAAGTGACAATCAAAGCAATGATTTATTACATTGCAAAGGAAATGGCCATCGTATAATTCTATTGTTAAATAATGAATCGCAACATGTTTACGTAATATTTGAGCGGCCCCAAGGACTTAAAGAATTGAAGATAAAATCTAAAATTATCTTATAACAGAGATAATATTATTTAAACAATGAACAGGCAAAATTATATTTCTTATTAACAGAACCAAACTTAAAAATCATACGAGTAATTACAACAAAATGCGCATTAAAGTATGTCTATCTATTTAGTTATAAGTTGAAACTTGTACAAACTCAATAACATTTTATTAAATGTAAAATTGTATAGTATAATTCAAATATATAGGTACATATATTTTTTTATGATTTTAAATAATGATATATTATATTGTTTCTTTTGCATTTATTTTTTTATAACTAATAGGTGACATTTCGTTCTACTATCGTTCCCCATTTTCGCCGAATGTGAGCCTCACATCGATCTGGATCGATGTGTCTCAACGCTAGATTTTCAAGTTCCCTCTGCTTAACCTGCCATGTGCGGGATACAGCGTCTACCTCTACCTCAAAGGTCGGCAACGCGCCTGTAACTCCCCTGGTGTTACTCGGGGCCGTGGGCGACGGTGATCACTCACTATCACTCGCTCGTTTGCCTTGTCTTTTCTATAAAAAAAAGCTGAGTAGTTAATATGACGTTAATTGATTTTTAAATAACAAAATACTTTTATGTACCTATAGGTATATACTATTGTTACTATTTTTGTGTATTTGTTTTTGTAATAATCACGATATAAAAAGTATTTTAACTCTATATCTATGTGTACTATAATAAAACAGTACAAAAAAATTGTACATAAGTACAGACATTTTTTTTGTTTTGTACATGTTTACATTTCAAACATTGTTATTTCTCAACATTTCTATAAATTGATGCGAAATAACAATACTTAAAATAACTCTATAGGTACAGTATGATTCTATTATTTTTTTATTTTTACATGTTTGTTTATGTATGTACATACATTTTTTGAACTACTGGATTGATTTGAATGAAATTTCAAGCTTATTGTTGTGTAGTTATACGTTGTAAGCATTATCTAGATTAGATGTTTTTGAAGACTGGCACCTGATGAAAACCTATAATGATCAAAGTTTACTACAAAATATTTTATAGTAAATTTGGACCTTATAAATTAAATGTCCTTAACAAAAGTTGTTAAGGGTTATGAGTAATCTTAACAAAAAACATTCAACCTATTAGCTATTTTTTATTGATATCCGCCTTAGTAATAATAAAAGATAATTTGCCTTAGTAAAATATCCTTTAGCACCACAAAATTTACACTTCTGATGAATAATCTCTATTTTAATTAAATCTATAATTCTTAAGACATATTTATATATATTTCTTTAAAGCTTGCAAATCTTGTCAATCGGAGGCAATAAAATAACGGATGTCCCGGAATCTGTTGGAGCTTTAACGTCCCTACAAGCTCTAGTTTTAAGCAACAACGAGATCGAACAACTGCCGGCGAGTATTGCAAATCTCAAACAACTCAGGTCTCTACTGATACATCAAAATAAACTGAAGACATTACCAACACAAATCATAAAATTAAAATGTTTAACAGAGGTTAGTATTATTGTAACAATTATTATTTTATTCATAGTTACCTACTAGTGGCCACGCCCTACTGCGCATATGGAAGCTTTCTACTACAATATTTAAAAATATCTTGAGCAATTCACATGCTAGAATTTATTTAGTAATTAATACAAAATCTAAGGACATTATGTAAGATATATTAAAAGAGAGTAACTTGATGGTAGTGTAATAATATTTGTTGTAATAATACCTAATATAATGCGAGAGCCCTGTCGTGGCGCAGCGGCACAAGAGTGTGACTGTAACCGACAGGTTCTAGGTTCGATCCCCAATCGAGGAAATGAAATATTAAATATTTTCAATTTCATAAATATTTAATGTTTCATTTCTTCACTCTGGTAAGGCAAAAGCGCGGCGTTGAGTTCCGCCACCCAACACGCAATGCCTCATATTCGGCGGAAAGTGGGGAACGGAAGTGGAACGGAGTGTATTAACACTAGGTTCCCGGGTTCCCTTTGCTTACCCTGCCTCGTGCGGGATACAGCGTGAAGCTGAGTGAGAGAGTACAGTACGAGATAAGTAACTAATACCTAGGTACATATTTTTAATTTCTAAATAAAGGTTTTGAATTTTATTCCTTATGAAATATGTAAATAATTAAAAAAAAATCGATATTTAGGTACATGGCCTACTGAGAATCTATTTATAGCTTTACTTTATATAGAAGGGGGGCGAGTGTCAATGGACAGGAAAAAAGCAATTTCGCAGCAAACCCATAACATTGTCCTATTTATTTAAATAGTTTCTAACATTTTGCTCTCCCTAATGCTTAACTTTATGTGAATTACAAAATTAGGCAAATTAAAGGCAATAGTAAATGGTGCAATTGTGGGAATAGAGGAACCGTGCCTACCTCAGATCTTTTTTGCAACATAACCATTAAGCCTAAAGAGAAGAATAAAAAAAGATAATTACAAATCTAGACACAAGAATATTAAAATATATAGAAAATATCTCTATACGCCCAGTTTATGATCATGTAAATCTTCTCGTATCACAATCAAACAACCTCCATATATGTGTTTATATTATAAGTGAGTATAATTGTTTACATTTCTGTTGTAGTTAAGTCTACGCGATAATCCTCTCGTAGTAAGGTTTATAAGGGACATGACGTTACAACCAGCTTCCCTGCTCGAGCTAGCCGCCCGCACCATTAAACTTCATAGCATTCCTATTAACCTAGGCGATGTTCCAGCAACTTTAATCAAGTATTTAAAATCTGCTCAGTGTTGTGTCAACCCTAAATGTAAAGGTAATTTTCTTATTACTAATGTTTGTTGCCTCTTACTGCGTATTCACAAAATATATTTTTATGTAAAACAAGTAGGTAATAAGTTTCTTAGGGTTATCCTTTAGATTAGAAAATATAAAAAAAAATATTGTAGTTCTTCAAAAAGTATAATTCCTTAAGTCAGCTCCAGCAGAATAATCTAGCAGAAGAAATAATAGTTCATATACCTACAGTCAATTTTAAAACTAACATAAAGCTAGTAATTAATATAAATAACCATTAACTTTTTACAGGTGTATTTTTCGACAATCGAGTTGAACATATAAAATTTGTCGATTTCTGTGGAAGGTACAGGATTCCTCTTTTACAATATTTATGTAGTTCCAAATGTATCACTGGCAGCTGGGAAAGTCGTGAAACGGACAGCAACGCTCCTGTACAAATGATGAGAAAAGTGCTTCTAGGTTAATCAATATACGTACACGAATATACTATATTGGCAAAGTTCATAAATATTTTAAAATGTAAATAAGACTCACTACCTTGATACGTCTCATAAATAAAGCATTCATTGACAAATTTCCTCATGTATATATACTTATAAATCTGTAACTGTGTGTACATAAAAAAACTATTTTTTTTATTTTATATACATATACCTCATAGTTTATTAATGGAACAAGTTTTGTCTTTTTATCTATGTGTTTATATGTGCTAATCTCAGAAACAGTTAACCAGATATAAATTCAGTTTTCACTGTTATATTTTGGTAATCTTCCTTCAACATTGAGTGTTACTTAAATTTAAACCAGTTGATAAATAAAAAATATTTACTTCAAGAAAATTGCTATAATTTTTATTCATTTACCTATAATATATATTTTTTCAGCTTCACGCTGTATCCCGCACGAGGCAGGGTAGGCAGAGGGAACCCGGCAACCTAGTGTTAAGACACTCCGTTCCACTTCCGTGTCCCACTTTCCGCCGTATTTGATTCATTGAACTTTGAGTGGCGGAATTTTTGTTTTTAATGTATATATTGTGTTAAGTGATAATTTTATTAAAATAAGAAAGTAATTGAGATTAGTAATTGAAATAGTGTGATTCAAGAGGATAAAGCTCAGGAAGGTACACTGAATCTGTAACTGATCACTGTCTGTACATCAAGAAAACGTTTAAAAAAATATAGGGAACATTTATTAATGGGTTATTAGTAAATAAAAAAGTTAAAATATTTAGTTTGAAAAATTGCTACAAAAACTTTGTTTGCTGAAAATAGATAAATATCTCAAGACTGATAATATTATTAGATGACAAAAGTAATTGAGATTAAATAAAACTGTTTAATCCAAATAGGGAAAGCAGCGAGCGGGTCACCAGTTATAGTAAATATAATATAATTATTATAAATAGTTTTTTGAAAATATATGTTTCACAAACTTAGTACCCAATCATATAACATGTTGAGATGATGTTTTTAATGTGACAATAAAATATGATAAAAAGATGCTTAATCATTTAATGATTAATAATAAAATTAAAATAAAAACATAACAGACACTATTGTATCTAATTAAACAATATTTTTGAAAGTTCAATTTAATTGCATTAAGCTGCATGCATTGCATATGTTATAAATAATATAAAATATTTTTCTTGTTTTAATAAGTATGAAGCGAGTTCATTTTATATATCTACCTTATTGCAGTTACATAAAAAAGTGCCATACTGAGTTAAGTAGTGTTGAAAACAAACATGATAAAATGAAAGACATTTATTATTATAATAATTTTCTATGTATTCTAGTTGTTTATAAAACAATTCACCTATTGTACAGATTATACTTTTGTAAGTTTTTATTTAGTTATTATCTTGTAAAAATTTCATTCGTGCTTCTTTTCCTCTAAGAATTGCTGTTTTAAAAAGTTTGCAGTAAAGATTAATTGCAACAGGAGTGTCATCATTGCCAGGAATAGGGTATGTAATCAAATTAGGATTACAGTTTGAGTCTACTATGCCAATAGTTGGTATTAACATTTTAGCACTGTCTCTGACTGCTGTGTGTTGACTCAAGATATTGTTTTGAGTGTTTAAAAATATACAAAGATCAGGTAACCTTGTAACTGCTCCAAATTGATGATTGGCATTTGTAAAGATACCTCCTCTCCAGAATCTGGTATGGGCATATTCACCACATTCCTGTGCGGCTTTTTCAACTAAACGAGCATTTAGCGCATTTCTGTTAAAAAAACAAATAATCCCTCCTCTATATGCCACATGTGCAGTGAAATTTAAAGCTTTTCTTAAATGTTCAGCTGTTATATCTAAATCAAAAATTAAATGACCTTGCCTGGAACCATATATATATGGAGTCATGAATTCATTGAGTGATCCCTCTTTATGGCCATAATGTACTCTTGAATCAAATAAATCTTTTACACTAAACAGATTGTGTACATGAAAATAATCTGGATGATCAAGTGGATTATTTGAAATCGCTGTTGTAGCTGAAATTCAATAAAAAATTACGTATACATTACAGTGTTCATTATTAAAATTTTATTCAGATATGCAACTTGAAAATTTATTCTTATTTCTATGTTAACTTACATTCTTGTGAAGATTGTATTTCTGGCTTTGGTGCTGTTGAATTATTGCGATACAAAGTTAGAGAATTTCTAATAAATACGTATCCTAAAAAGATATAATAAATCGATTAAAACTAAGGTTATAAAGAATAATAACAACTGTCATAATTATTGATGTTAACATACGTATATGTCTGGGTATCATTTTTATGTTATACTATTATTTTTACTTTAAGTTGATCAAGACCCACGGTATTTTCTTTTATAAGCAATTTTCATAAATATCCATTAAATTAGGAAATATATACTCTTGTCTATGCCCTATGGTGTGTTATATTATACAAAACTGACATGACATAAATATAAAACTTCAATGACACATAAATAATATATAACTTGTAAATATAGATTCATCTTTGATTCATCAATTTAAAAAATATTACTTTATTTTAGTTTATTGGTTAATATTTAAAAATATTTTAACAAACCGTTAAAGAATAAGTTTATTAACCTTAAGAGCGACTGACAGTTAATACTAAGAACGGTTCCTGTATTAGACGTTGGCCTCTAAACATTGCAAGATTAACGTACAAATAAAAAAAATAACAGTAATTTAATTAACAATTAAATTACTACTATTTTTTAGTTACATTTCGTTACTATAATGTCAAGAAATATTTTACTCTATAGACTACAGTAAACTGCACTGTATATTGTATCTATGAATATACGATTATTGTGACATATGACAGTTATGTTTATAAAATATTATATTTATATTTAACTATAATAGTTAATAACTATTAAATTAACAAAAACTACATACTTCAAAGAGAAAATAAATTTGTTAGCACATAAATCTATAACTTTCCACTTAACACAAAAATGGCAAAAAGAAATATAACGGAGTTAGACTTATATGGGTTACTTGATATATCAATAACATCTTCAGAGTCAGAGGTTTTTATATAAAAAAATAATTTTGGAATTCTATTGAAAAAAAAAGTTGAATTCATTTGAAAATTTTATTTCTATATTTCACATTTATTTATATAAGCAGCTATTATAAAAAATATTGTCATTTTCAGATTAAGAAAGCATATCGAAAAAAAGCGTTACAATGCCATCCAGATAAGAATCCGGACGATCCAAAAGCTGCAGAAACATTTCACGAGTTATCACAAGCTTTAGAGATATTAACGGACAAAGCGGCTCGTGCTGCTTATGACAAAGTATTGAGAGCAAAAGCAGCGACGAAACTTCGTCAACAAGAACTGGATGGTAAAAGGCGAAAGTTAATAGAAGATTTAGAGAGGCGAGAACGTGAAGCCTCTTCTGGTGGATCTACAACAAATTTAACTGATGAACAAAAATTAGCTGCTGAAATTAAAAGATTACAGAAAGAAGGAAACCGATTACTTCAGGAGGAACAACAAAGAATGAAAGAAGAAATCAATAGAACATTGAATAATTTAAGTACACCTGTATGGGACTCTAGTTTAAATAGAATTAAAATAAGCTGGAAAGCAGAAAAAAATGATCCTACAAATGGTGGATACAATGAAGAAAATTTAAAAAGATTTCTTAAAAAATATGGTAGTATAGTGGCACTTATAATTTCATCTAAAAAGAAAGGTAGTGCTTTGGTTGAATATACCTCTAAGGAGGCCTCTGAAATGGCTTTAGAATTGGAAAAAGGTATGCAAAATTTAATTATTTCTTCATAATAATAATAACTATAAATAATGAGATGGAATATTTTTAGAGTATAACACTGTACACATTGTAAAAAATATTCTTTAAGCCTAAGGTTTAAAAAGTTTTTTTACAATGAATTCAAATTTGAAACTAGTAGAACTTGAACCCGCACCTTCAAACAAAAATGATCAGAGAGAGACAGAGCTTATCATTGTTAGAAAATAGTTTAGATATGTTGGTCTCATACATATTGTTATATCAATTGTTACAGGTCTTTCAGAAAATCCTCTTACATTAAAATGGCTCAATGATAGACCAATATTAACAACAAAAAAAGCTGAACATATAAGTTCTCTAGTGTCAGATAGAGATTATGAATCAATAGTGTTAACTAAAATGCGACAAGCTGCTGAGAGACAAAAGCTTATAGAAGAAATGTTAAAAGAAGATCAAGAAGCTAAATGATAATAAATGAATCCAAATGTTTAACTTTAATTATTTTTCATTCACTGTACTAATGTTAAGACCCATTACCCGGTACACTACCCAATTTTCGAAATATTGGCAGAACTCAACACTGCAATTAGACTTTATATTAGAGTGTGAAAAGTGACTATAATTCATTACCCCCCAAATGTTTAATTTATTAGTAGTAAATTAGTTTTATAAGATACAGGAACTAGAACAAGGCTTTATGGTGTATTCCGCTTACATGACGGGACAGGCAACCGGCACTTTGGAACTTAGTGTTAAGATGTCCGATGTCCACTTTAGACTCGTCCAAAACTTGTGTTCAGGGTGGTGCTAAACGATTCACAGGCGGCGAGGCGATGACTGACGTGGTGTGGATACCACAAGCCTCTAAACTGTGGCCACGGTCCATATGTTGCCGAAGACTGCGGATGTGGGTGAACAAACCTCTGCTTCTGACCACTAATACCTCTTAAAGACGTAATTTGCTTCAACGGGCAGACTGCTGAAACAAATTACGTCTTCCAGTCCAGGACCTTTTATGACGATGACCCTTTTATTAGAAGTCATTCAGAAGAGATAGAATAGAAATGGAATTTGACCAGATATTTGTACACCCAGACAAATTGGCAGTGTTCCAGTTCCCAACTAGAAACTATATATGAAAAAAGTTCTTTCCATCACCATTTTCGGAAGCCCTAAAAATCTCAGAGTCTGCAGCAATTTACCCATAGATAGTATCCGAGAATACAAGAGAACAAAAGGAAAAAGGACCTTACTTTACTTATATCACCCATTATCCTAATAGCACTAGACATGCTGAAACCGTGATCGAAATCCGTAACTACATCAAATACCACATGTTTTGTTCTTTACCGGATATAGAACAATCTAGGCAACTACTATTGTAGTAGCAAGTAAGGAATCCCACTCCACATATCTGCAATTGACTACTGCTCGCTAAAACATACAATAGACATTTCTGTATTCAATGACTAAGTACATACATCTCAACATTAAAAATTAAGTTTAAACGTGACTCTTAATGTATAAAGAGATATGAATAATGAGGTAACTTAAACGTGGAGTGAAGTTCTAAATTACCCATTACTATGTGTAGTACAATGAGTATGTCAAAATAATCCCTCCTACCTATCTACCTGATGAACCGCGTCTTGAAAGCAATTTCGATCACACCCTAGAATTACAAACTTTAAGGACTGTCATGATAACCTATAAAGAACCAGACAGAAACGTTCTGCTATTAATTTATGAACTTTAAAAAATATAGCATAATATTAATGAATATAATTACAAATGTACTAAAATTAAAATAAACCTATAATTAAAAAAGAAGACAAAGCATCTGCCTTAATGGCAGATACTAGGCACAAATCTGACAAAACGTTACTCAATTAGAAATTATTAGAGTTGAAAGAAATGCTAGATCAAACCAATAAAATAAAATTGCCAAACAAATTACAAAACCTTACTGCTACAGCCTCTACTGAATGTTAAAAGGTGAGGTGGATTGGATATCACGACATTCCCAAAAATTTATTCAGTCATGGAAGAAATAGATATTCCTCTGTAAACACAGTAATCGGCTAAAGAAACGCTTAAAGTGTCATGTTATCCATTAAGTGGATTAAAAATAGTAAAAAAAAATAATATGCCGAGGAAGTCTCCTCTCATGCCAATTAACTACCACTCACTCAATCTGCTGATAGTTGACGATTCATTGCAGTCATGCTCAGATAGAAACTATTCATAATTAGTAGTATTTATTCGAAAGAAAAAAAAAGGCGATAAGCAGTGTGTAATGATTTAATTTTCAAAACTTTGTTCACTATATCAAATTATTAACAATATGTACATGTAATATTTTTTCCAAACATTAAACTTTCATTGTTTGCTCAAAAGGTTTCCACTCTTTCATGAATTCTATTACTTTTTTTCTCTGTGCATCTCCATATTCTTTTTGAACATTTTTCCAATGTTTATGATCCAGGTCCAACATACCACCAATAATTTCCTTAAATAACAACAAAATAAAACATTTTTGTATGAAGAATATAAATTAAATTGTTTTGCTGTGGCGCCTCAACAAAAGGTCAGACTGAACAACACAGTTGTGGATACAATTCTCAATAAGCAGAATGAGTTATTTTCGTTTCATAACAAGCTAAACATAGCATTAAGTTCCAACACTTAACTACTACACCTGGAATATTTAATAGAAAGTGGACAATTCAACACTAGGTTCCCTCTACCTACCTTGCAATATGAGAAATATATCATGTAGTAAACAAAATTTACTTATTATATAAATACACTGCAAAGCAGTGTGTAGACAGGATATTATACCTACATGTATAATGCTTATTATGTTAGAGACAACCCTATAATAAATACTTTACATATATTTTACATATACAGTAAAGGTTGTTGCCTTTACGTCACTTTTGTTCTTAAATTACGATAAAAGAAATGTGACTAATAAAATTGTCTATAAAAAAAAAAGATGACGCTTTCTTATACTATGAAAATATTGTTACCTCTGCAAAAGTTCTAGAAAATACATTCAGATCTTCTATAACATGAGCAAAACCCGGCTCCATACCAAAGTCAACCCAAAAATAAGGCAAACCCTTGGGAATACATTTTCTTATATTTTTTCCTTTCAAATCAACCACTTTTTTGTTCATTGCCCATTCACCTTCACATTCTAATAGGGCTTTCTTAAAATAAATTGATGCCATATCTCCAACATCTCTTGGTAAAGGCACACAATTGATGACCATGTGAGGAAATCTATTTAATTTTACAGCAGTCTCAAAAAATACCACATCTTTGTTTTGAGAGTTAAAGAAGTGGGTAATCAGTTTTCTATAATTCTAAAGAAAGAAAAAGTCAAATATTAGTAAAATATTACCAAACCAAAAAGATATTGTCAGTATAAGAAATGTATACTTAATAGTGTCTTGGATTTTCACTTCATATTAATATAATAATTATTTCACCAAGTAGGAATTAAACTCACCAATTGAGTTTACAGTCAGACAGACACAATGTATAGCTGCAAAAATTCTTTAGAATGATTTCTAAAATTATTCATATTCTTACCATTATTTCTTCCCAAATATCTTCGTCTACATTTGTCACACAACTAGCATGCTGTATTGTGGTTAGAACACAGTGACCTTTTACAAGTGATTTAGTAGCTGGCAATGCCATATAGACTCTATTACCACAACTTATTACAAGGTGCTTCAACATATTTCTTGAATCAAAGCAATAATTGCAACCTTCTAATGACCTTTCTAATGTTATGTTCTGTTTTATGGCTCTTTGTTTTTCCTTCTCACTCTCTCTAGCATCATTTTTATTCTTTGATATGTTGTCCAAAAATATATCTTCAAGATCATCATTTGGATTTTTTGCTTTACTTGCAGCTTTAGCTAGCTCAGCATCTTCTTTATAGTTTGAACCATATTTTTCTTCTTGAAACTAAAATGTAAACCAGCGTTAAGTAAAATTGTAAGAATAAATTACTAATATAAAAATATTGTCAAATAAATCATAAATCCCAACTAATAGTCAGTAATAAAACTTAAATAAAGCGTGTTTAAAAAGAGTTTGAGATCTCAAGATAATATAGTAAAATGTTTTTATAACTCAAATTATAATAAAATCTATAAATATATATAAAGGTTATTCATGGAGCAATGAGACAGTAAATGACTATTGTGTATTTGAATATACAACCATTAGGGAATGATTATATTAAAAATATTTCAATATATCAGCTCAGCCAGTCAAAATTGAGTCCCATCATTTAAACAAGCAAAGTCTCTAAAATTGCAAAAAGTACATACACATACTTAATATCAAAGTAAACAAGAAGCAACCACAATAAAATGTATATTGAGTAAATATACAAACCATTTGAGCCAATTCATACTTATTATCATTGCCAAAGTATTTAATTCTTCCACTACCATCATGGGTTACTGTTTTTCGTTTATTATCTCTGTTTTGAGGTTTTTCTGAGTTATTTACTAGAGGTCTATAATTTCCATTACTTGACGATGACATCAGTAGCACTCTATTATCATCCTCTTCTTTTCCAGCATCTGGATTATTTTTTCTGTACTCTCGTGCAGCTTCCAACTTAGCTTTTAATTCTTCAACCAACTTTGTATCTCCAAGTATTTCAGCCTTTACAATTTTTGCACCCAGTTTATTCATCTTCTCATCTGACAAGTATAAATTGTTTTTTTCTCTAGTTTTAGTTTCTTTACTTTCTACTTTATTCATGTTTTGAGATGGTGTGCTTACACTTTGACTGACTTTACACAAATTCTGTGACACATCTTCTTGAACATGGTCTTTATTGTCATTTGTATTTTTACGCCAATTGAATGATTTACTTACACTTGATTCATTGTGCTTTGATATTTCATGTTTGTAATCTTTTCTAGACGATGAATAATAGTCGTCATCATTTGAAGGTTTTAAAAATGGTCTTGATTTTTGATAACCCTCTGATGTATGTGGTACACCAGAGCCACCATCCTTCCAATAAGGATTGAGTTCTCTACTGCTTACTGCAGGGTTATACGAATCAATATGATTTTTATCTTTTACTTCTTTTTTTGGTCTAATATCAGCTTTTGTATAGGTTTTCATCATTCCTGTCATAGACATCCACTCATCACGAGACGTATTTTCTCTTCTCTCTTTAGGTTCTTTTTTCTTCTCCACCCACTCATCAGAATCAGAACTTTCTGAAAACTGAAATTCAAAATGAAGCATTTAACATAATGTTTAGAGTAGTTAGTTTTTTTCAATAATAAACACTTACTTTTCTTTGTTTACTGTATCTTTTCTCGTCATGTTTACTTTCTGAATTATGAGATTTTTTATGTTTCCTTTTATGACGTTTTTCTTTCATTTCGAATTAGAGTTGAAAGTTTTGATGAAGTTATAAAAATTCTATTTTGTTTAAGTTTTTTCCGAAGTTAATTGTTGTTGTTAATGTTTTTTTTTATTCTGTGGTCTGATTTTGCGATGACAGGCGCAAAATAATTGCCAGTGTCACGCATTGTAGAAAGTACACGAATGATATGAAGGAGTAACTTTAGTGGTTCATTCATTATAAATTTCGAAGAACTGTTGAAGATGTGATGAAGGATAAAATGATTCAAATATTTAAATTGACACACACACAATTACAAATATATAAAAAATAGATATATTTTTGTATCAACGAGAATAAGTATGAACTAATATTTTATCAACTATAACTTGTTAATGTTATTTCTATTTTTTGATTTATAATTTTTTATGGCTTGTAGGTGAAAGTTGACACAATATTGACCGTGGTCCGAAATGTGCTCGCAGTGCTCATAGCGCGCCAACGTTCAGTCCGAATTGTCCTTTTAATCCTCACTATTAGCGTCTTAAATATTATGACGTCACTTGTGACGTCACTGCGTAGTGCTTACTAGGGCCGTGTTCCGAATTGTACTAACACGACGCTTACACTGCTAACGTGCGGTCCGATATTAGTGAGCGCGCCAACGTCTGTTAGCAGTACTAATAATTCGGACCACTTGTGAGCGTGTTTACGTCTTTGACAAGTTAATATGTTTACCTTGTCTAATTCATAAGTACCTAACAGAGCATTTTTTTATATAAATATGAGTGGAGTACGTGGTATAGCCGATGAAGATTATAAATTGCTTGTGAAAATGGTTGGATTCAAGCATTTTCCGCAATTGAGGAAATTGACGATAGTGACGTTGACGTGAAGGATATATTAAACGTCAAATCAACGTCAATGCTCACGGTGCTCACGCTCCGACCCATCAGCACTGTAAGCACTAACCAGTGACGTCACAAGTAACGTAACCCTATTTACAACGCTAAATGTGAGCTTGAAAACCATAATACGGACCGAGCGTTGGCGTGAAATTACGGACCACGGCCTAGGAGTGTTCCTTAACTATAACTTATCACTTATAAAAATGACTTTTTGTTAAATAACGAATTTTAACTAAGAGAATGAGTCCACATAGTGCTGCCAGCGCTGTTTATTGTTTACCAATACGTAAAAATATCTAATATCTTAAAATAAATATAATAATATAAATATATTATATTCGCCAATTCCAAGTATGTTGTATTGGCTCAGTTGGGTAGCCAGCGATCGTTGCGTCCTAATATCCTTGTTCAAATCTTACAAGTACTTTTTCTTATTTTTTACGTTTTGTTTTGTTTTTTTTTTTATTTATCTTAATTTTTTTTCTATTTATTTATAATTTACAATTTTAATAATTTATTTTTCTAAAAATTTTGATTTTTATACTTTTTTCTTACAGTTTGTATTATGATCTATAATAAATTCCATAAATTATGATTACCTAAACATACTCTTTATTACGCGCAATAACTATTTGGTGTAATATATATATATATATATATATATATATATATATATATATATATATATATATATATATATATATATATATACATATATATATATATATATATATATATATATATATATATATATACATATATATATATATATATATATATATATATATATATATATATATATATATATATATATATACATATATATATATATATATATATATATACATATATATATATATATATATATATATATATATATATATATATATATATATATATATATATATGTATAGAGTTTAATGATTATACTTAGAGAGAATAACATTTTGTTGTTCGTTTTATATATCCCTCACGGCAATGTCACTATCATAACTTTCCTCAAACGGGTATTTTCCTAGTGGAAAATAATTAAATACAAGCATTTTCTAATATTCATCGGCTACACTAAACATTACACTCATATTTATATCAAAAAATGCTCTGTTATGTACTTACGAATTAGAAAAGTTAAAAATATTAACTTGTCAAAGCCGTAAGCACGCTCACAAGTGGTCCGAATGTTTAGTACTGCTAACAGTCGTTGGCGCGCTTACTAATATCGGACCGCACGTTAGCAGTGTGAGCGTCGCAAGAACTGCGAGTACTATATGGAACATGGCCATTCATAGTTTCTTTAATAGACAGTATAATCTAAATTGAAAAGTTCTATATATATAATAAAAATTATATATATATATATATATATATATATATATATATATATATATATATATATATATATATATATATATATATATATATATATATATATATATATATATATATATACAAACAGAATGAATATATATTTTGAAAAACGCATATACAGTGCTGCCTTTTGTATACGGTGTTCGCTGTTTGGTATAACACTATCTTGCTAATGGTTTGGTTTTTCAGATACTGGTAACATTATTACCTATGCATACTGTTCTCAATCGAACGCATTCCGACTTCTGATTAGGTACCTACTAATAGATTTGTGTTAATGTGTTCTGTGGTTTTGTATATCTAAAGTTATAGAGTCTATACTCTAGAGCATAGAGCACATTTACCCTACGGGTATACTATAGAGTATGTATAATGTTCTTTCGTTTTGTTTGATACTCATGTACGTGAGGTGATATGCTTATAAAACAAAGATATAACAGAATTAAATACATCTAAACCATTTTCATACTTTTTGTAGTATAAATATTTTTGTAATATTTCATAAGTCAAGGTGTTGGCAAATTCTAATATAATGATAAAATAGAAATGGGCATGGCTACACAGAATTCCATGAGAGTGAAATTAAATTAATAAGGTGTTTGGATTGACAGGTACATAGTAGATTGAATATTCTGGTTTTTTTATATAAAACTTTCTAGTGAGTGGGTATATACTGACTACCTGTATTAATATTAATTCATAGTACTTAGTGTTACATTCGATTTCCATCGGATGTACTTGTCGATTAAAGTTTTAGCTTTTACTTTAACTTGTAATGTACACTTTCTCAATTCATTTGTCATAAAAATATACATTTACGTATTTTTTTAAACAAAATGTGTGAACTTAAAATTTGTTAAAGATTGTATTATGATATTGTTATGATTGAATCATACTTTGATTTTAGAAAATTTTACTGCATGATGTTTTCTAAGAAAAAAAAGAAGCCATTAATCTCTCCACCAAGTAATTTTGAGCATAGAGTACACACTGGTTTTGATAAAAGAGAGGGAAAATTTGTTGGATTACCACTCCAATGGGCTTCACTTGTGGGTAATAACCAGGTAAGATAGCATTGGTATCATTAGAAATAAAAATTATCAAAGTTACAAATTACACTTACACTTACTACTAAAAAAATATAGTAACATTATGATTTAATGTGATTACCGTTGTACTCATGACTGAGTATGGGTTTGATTTCCATTGGAAGAAAGAATAAAGAAATGAAAATAGGCAAGGTAGGCAAAAAAAACTACAAAACTTAGTGTTCACACATAAGTTTTGTAGTTTTGTTTGCCTACCTTGCCATATGTGAGAAACAGTTAAAGGCTGGAAATATGTACTGAGTGTTTTATATTGCGTATATATAATTAATGTAAGCTTATTTTATAGGTATTAAAATCGACTAACAGGCCCATACCATTAGTAGATCCCTCTGAGATTACACCAACAGAAATATTGGATTTAAAAACAATAGTTAGGGGTGATCATCGGACTACATCTATAGCTTCAGTGTCTAGACCAGTGTCAACAAATCCTACTTGTCAACCAATACAAAATGGAGTTATATTACCAAAAACTTCAAATGTTGCAAGATCAAATTCTCTTAGGAGTACAAGCCCACCAAGAATACGGAGAGACCTTCGAAATCAGCCAAACATTCCGCCTTCTGTTCCTGAAGAATCTCCTCCGGTTCCACCAGCTCCACAGCAATATCCAAGTTTAAGAAGAGAGCATAGCAATTATGCATTAAATAAGCCTATTTCAGATTCTCCTGTAGAATGGACCCAGTCTCATGAAGCTTCTGTAAGACCAATAACCGAAATAAATGATAATCAATTAGCAGCCATGACCTATCAAAATATACAGAATGCAAATGCTAATATGCCATATCATAACCATCCTCCTCAGTCTGCGGGACATGGGGTGAATGGGAATAATAATTTAGGTAAGCTATTTAACCATTTGTTAATGACATCAGATGACTTTTGTTAATAACATCAGATGACTTTTTAATTAATTTTAATTTTGATCCCCCTGACTTAGTGTGACAATATTTTTTTCATATTAAATTGTGTTTTATATTATATAGTAGTGACTGGATAAACAGACAAAATTTTAAAAATATTATTTTGTGCCCTATGCCGTGTGAGTCTGGCTTAAAATAGGATCACCCTGGTACTGATGGTGTCGTAAGAGGCGACTAAAGTGCGTGTGGTAGAGTCACATTGCCAGTAATGACAACACGCATGGGCAGACTCAACCGGATTATTACCACCCCCAGCATTTAAGACCGGCGTTAAGTAGTGGCTTTGGCCACAGCGTTTCGCATTAGGTAGGCCCCGGTGCCTTTCCATCTTAAATGACGGCAACGCTCCTGTTGCTCCTCTGGAGATATTCAGGCCGTGGGCGACGGTGATCACTTACCATCAGGTGATCCGTACTCTCATTTGCCGTCTTTTCCATAAAAAAAAAAAATTAAAACGTATCTTTTTCAAAAATGTGATCATGTACAGATTTATTATAAGTATATACTATACTTAACCACAAGCTTCGTAATTATTGAGTATTGAAAATATTTATTTTTTTAAATAAGTTCTAATGAGGACATTGTGGTGCAGAAAGTTACAAGCATAATGTCAGTTATAGTTTAGATTTGTCTTTATTCCTACAATCTAATAAGAAGGTGCATATTAGCTAAAATTGACAATTTTGTCTCTTTTTCTTTGTTGAAAGACAATCAGAGTAACTGATAGAGCACAGTGTCTTACTATAGGTATGACAAATGTGAATTCGATTCAAACTTAGAGAAAGAATTATTCACATTTCCCTCTAGTCAGTCAACATGACAAGGCATGGAGTTAAACACTCAATACGCAATGTTTCGAAACTGCTTCAGTGCATGGGGAAAGAAATGTCTAAGCGCTAGGTCTTCCATCTGCTTACACTACTAAATTTACTGTATTTATATATGCAGGTGATATATATACAACAAGGCAGCAGCCTGGCCCACCCGCTCCTCATGTGCCCATCACCGAATCCAAGCATGAATTACGACTTACACATGAACAGGTAAATGCTGTTGGAAAATTATTTTGAATAGTACTACAAGGGTTACTTCTGGCACTTGGACATATAGTGCATAAAATATATACAATCCAATTTTATTTGATTGTTAATATCATCATCATTACTTACCATGGTGCGAAACTACAAAAAAATCTAGTTAGATATGGGCTTCTGCTTTATGAAGTAAGGGAATAAACATTAAACAATATTAAAAACTGTTTTGGTTCGTTTGTTGTTATTTGATTGAAATTTAACTGCAGTATTGGAATGATAATTATAATTTATAAAGTCCAAATTTATGTTTTTTAGGATTACAAAGTTATAATATACCTATTTACTTAATGATATCAAACTACCTTATTTCTATTGTAGACAATATTTAAATGTGTTAGTTAGTCATGGGGAAAATTGTTGATTAAAATACAGGTTCTGTGTCTTAATACACAATAGAAAATGGTTAAACACCATTTTCTATTATGTATTAATCAAATTTTAAGGTATTTTAAATGATGTTTATAATACAAATTAGTAAAAGTGGCCATCAAGCTATTTATAAAAAAGGTAAACATGTAGGCTGAAAAATAAAAAAAATGGTCAGTAGGTGGTAACTATAAAGAAAAATATTTTAATGCTCTATGGTAAACAAATAGTTCATGACTCAAACATTTTTAGCCTAAAATAAATGAGAAATATTTTTCATAATGATGTAAACGTTGTCTTTAAAAAATGACGACGTTTTTTAGTGCGTCATATAAAATACATTATCTAAATAATAATGCCATAGACCAAGAGATAATTTAAGGTTAACTAGGATTCGCACATTTTATATATCCGTAATGACAGTAAAAAATATATTTGTATATTTTTCGGTAAGCATTCTTCTGACGTAAAAACAAAAAAAAAACACTTGAAAATATTTATCTTTGTCTCTCAACTTAAAATACTTAAAACAATAGTAAGGATACCAATTTTGCTTATTTTAGCTTAAATTGTTGTAAGTTTCAGTTATAAAAGTGTTATAGAAAAGTAAAAAGTTTACGTTTTCTATGTTACAAGAGCTACACATATCAAACAAATAGCTATTTAGTTAACACTGTCCTGGAAACCTTCTTTATGTAAATCGCTTTGGGATGTAGCACACGACCTCGTTGATCCTTACCTCGCCCTTTGACACCATGTACACTTTAGATAGATAGTTATTTTTATACTATTTTTGTATTTAGTTCAAGTAATTATACCTATTTCTTTATTATCACACTTTATATTAATATATAAGTAATTATGTAGAGCTAATATCTGTTTTTATAATGTTATTTATTAACGGCACACTGGTAATGAATAAAGAGTTCTTATTCATCAGGTATTGAGTGATGGAACTCAACGCCGCGTTTTGCCTCGAAGAAATAAAACCATTAAATATGTAATTTATAATTATTAAATATTTCTTTTTCTCGAGTGGTGATCGAACCAACAACCCGTCGAACAGGCCTAAGAAAGGGTTTTACTCAGCTTCACGCTGTATCACGCTGCACATGGCAGGGTAGGCAAAGGGAACTTGGAACCTAGTGCTAAGACACTCCGTCCCTTCCCCCACTTTCCGCCGAATTTGAGGCATTGCGTGTTGAGTGGCAGAACTTAACGCCATGTTTTGCCTGGTTACATTGGTAACCAGCAAAAAAAAAGAAAAAAAAAACCTTTAAATTGAGAATATTAAAGTCACATGCTTGAGCCCATGCGCCACGACAGGCCACATAAGAAAGAGTTTTCAGATTATTATTTAAATATTTTTACACCAAATTGTTTTACATTTTTGTCATTATTACTATGGTGTTGTGCAAGAATCTAATGCACAACCATCACAAGATAACAGACCGGTATAAATTATATTTCATAATAATTCTTTGTGGCCGTGTTTTCATACATGTGATAAATACATATTTGCAATAGAAATTGTATATTTTTGTTATGTGGTGCGAGTGTAGTGTGTGTTTGTTTTCTTTTTTTTTCTGGTTTTCGCAAGTAGCAGTAGCCATGTAGTGACGGCTGAGAAGTATTTATTACTAACTTAGCTACTTGCTTATTATATATTTTTTAATTAAAAATATATTAAACACATTTAATGAAGAATTATTTATTGACAATAATTCTCTGTCATATATATTTTTAAATGAAATATTTAACATTTTCATTTTATCACTCTGGTAACAAGGCAATTTATAATATTCAATTGTGAACTCCTCATTGCAATGCAGGAGTGCACTTTTTATCTTACCACACTGTAGAAATAAAGAAAATTACAAAACGTTGTCTTAATTGAGGGTCATTCTTAAAATCAACATTTTCAGTTAGGTATTTCCCAAATCCACTCCACAATAGCGTCAATAAGGAACATGCATTATTTTATAAAATAAAAATATAATTTATGTAGTTCCGCGCAGCCCTACGTTTGGTAGTGAGTGAAGGCGACCCACGCGAAACATTGACCGGGTTCACTAAGATCGGCAAGGGCAGCACGGGCGTGGTGTGCGCGGCCACGGACACGCGCACGCGCCGCCGCGTCGCCGTCAAGATGATGAACCTCCGCAAGCAACATAGACGCGAGCTCTTGTTTAACGAAGTGGTATGTTTGTGTTGTTTTATATTCATATTTATTGCACTTTTAGCCTTCATACCTTTTTTCGCATATAATTGGTTAAGTATTTAACATTACTGTGAGTATTAGGATATCAAGTAGACGAAATTCTTCATCTGATTTCGGTTAAAAATAAAAGAGAAATTTTGTGATGATCTAACTTATATTTACCGCGTTTGCAAATCGAATACCCGTGTCGCGATGACCTTATGTTTATCTCAGAAGGTCTCGGCGCGGCACCATAATTTCTGAGACCTATTAAGATATTTGTTATTATTACACATTTCAATAAAACAAATTTAACCGCGGTCAAAATGACTTTTGTTATTCTATTAACACTTGGTGTAATGAATGGTTTTCTTTCATCGCTCTGGCGAGGAGACAGTCGCTGAATAGATAGAACCCTACGACGAGATATAACATAATATTGAATACTGCCGCTATTTTGGTTACAGGGTGATGTTTGTTTGTTGTTTGTTTTTGTGTGTAGGTGATAATGCGCGACTACCCGCACCCCAACATAGTGGAGATGCACGCGTCGTACCTGGTGGGCGACGAGCTGTGGGTGGTGATGGAGTACATGGCGGGCGCGTCCCTCACGCAGATAGTGACGCGCGCGCGCATGGACCCCGAGCAGATCGCCACCGTGTGCAAGCAGTGCCTCAAGGTGACCTTTGACACCCTCGCAATTTACATTTTAATTGTGATATTGAAATTAAATAATAAGAGATATTAATTGTATAAATTAAATATATACTTTTACTATGACATACAAAAACTTTTTTAGAAAGAATTTGTATAACTTTAGCAGACTGTGTGTGATGTTTATATAATATATGTCTTTAATTTTCACATGTATCACATGTGATATATGTGAAAATTGAAATATATTTGATTTATACAATTAATCTTTCTTATTATGTAATTTCAATATCACAATTAAAATGTACAAAAATGTTTATACAATGTTCCATATTAGATCATTCACAACTACAAATTTACGTAATAAATTTTATAATATTTGAATGTGGGTTAAAATTATTTGTGTATTGCAAGGCATTAGCATATCTGCACGGCCAAGGTGTGATTCATCGAGATATAAAATCTGACTCTATTCTCATGACTGCAGACGGAAGAGTAAAACTTTCTGATTTTGGATTTTGCGCTCAAGTATCACAGGTACCATGTTATTATTGTTATTATGCACAATATATTAATACTTATTGTAATAACTGATAGGCTAGTCTTTTTAGTAATAATGATTAATATAATATGTATTTTTAGGAACTGCCAAAACGTAAATCCTTAGTAGGAACGCCATATTGGATGTCACCAGAAGTTGTATCGCGGCTGCCCTACGGGCCGGAAGTGGATATTTGGTCGCTTGGCATCATGCTTATTGAGATGGTGGATGGTGAACCGCCGTTCTTTAATGAACCTCCATTGCAGGTATAAGAGAAACATATTTTGCACCTAGTGTTAAAACATTTTGTTCCCTCGTCCAATTTTCGAGGAATTGAGTGTTGATTTGGGGAAATCAACAACACAACCGTGCTTTGTTTTGTTACTGTGAGAAAATGAAAATAATGTATATATCAAATAAGAAGCGAACCACAACTGTCGTTGTCGCGTTTGCAGTTGCATAGAGTAGCGGTGCTAGCGACATTACGTTTGTCCTGCAGGCGATGCGCCGCATCCGCGACATGCCGCCCCCGCGGCCGCGCGGCGCCGCGCGCTGCCCGCCCGACCTGCTGGCGCTGGTGGAGTGCGCGCTCGTGCGCGACCCGGCGCAGCGCGCGTCCGCCGCGCGACTGCTGCACCACCCCTGCCTGCGCCGCGCCGGCCCGCCCGCGCTGCTCGTGCCGCTCATGGCGCGTGCGCCCGCCGACTGACAGGTACGCGCGGGGACGGCGGCGGACTGGTGCCCGGGGCGCACAGCACCGCCTGCTATGTATAAACGCTGCGCGCCGCACGCTCCCATTTCATATTCCCTACGAAAGTGAACATGCCCAATTTCACATTGAAAAAGAAAAATCTAAAAGCTATTATGTTCTTGCTATTACGAATCTAACGATACTCTAATTACGTATTTAACGTTCAGCGGTTCTGAAGTAATAATAATATTTCATTCAATTCCCATCTATATCCATCCTTCAAATGGTAGGCAGAGACAACTTGGAAATCTAATGTAATAAAATATAATAATGCATATTATTATTTATCATTATATAAATATCTATTTCTTTTACAGATCTTTTATTCATAAGAATACTTGAAGTATGAAGGAGCTCAGAGAAAAGAACTTGAATTTTATTACAAAATGGTTGTCTTATTTTGTAATACTGTACACCTGTTATCATATCTTTCTATCTGAATGGAGAACGAAACGGAGTGTCTTATCACTGGGTTCCCAAGTTCCCTCTGCGTTCCCTGCTATGTGTGGGATACAGCATGAAATAGTTACAATAGTTAAGCATAGTCCAAAAATATTTGTTCGAAAGCTTCAAGAATGATAACGAAAATATGTTTTATATAACTATGTCAATCGAATGGAGATTGTATTGTTTTTATATGAATCGAAATTTAATCAAAAAAAGTATAATAAGATATTTAAATACGTATTAATGTTTAACATTTATTTAAGAAAACTATAAATCCAGTGAGAATCATTCCACCGCTATCATTCCTCTACTTTATAGTTATAAAGAGTGTTTCGACATTATAATGAGATTTATTATTAAATATTAATCGTCACCCCCATTTAATTTCTTATTGTATGTCCAATGTGAATCAAAGAGTAAGGTGATTTCAGTTAAAGATACGGAAACGAATATGAATATAAGAACTATATCGGTTTCGGTGACGGATAGAAAATTCTGTTTTTGACAGCTTGTACTGTGCCGTGCTATGAAAAATTGGCCATAATAATTCTCATTTACAGTGCACATAACGAGAACTTCGATATCATTTTTGGTTATAAATAGTTTTTATATCACATTCGTGAAAACCTTAATGGGAATTACTGCATTTGAATGATCATTTTTGTACATACAAAGTAATTGCGCTGAATAATTTGGTCGTGAATCGGCCACCTTCAATCGCTGTTTTAATGCATGGACAGTAATTCAATTTATTGAATTGTAGCAAAATAAAATATTTCCAATTTTACAATGTTATTAATTGTTCTATACAACTTTATTGTAGTTAATTCTTAAAATATAATTAAAGCGATTTATAAAATGTATTCTTATTCATAGTGCCAGTATAAGTGCCTATTAAATAAAATTGAAATCAGTATTACTATTGAAATTTACTAAAATAAATTATTTACTTGAGAATTGGTAACAAGAAATTATTAAAAAAGTTTTAAGGTGGTTATTAAAAAAATAGTAACATTAAATGTATGTTTTATAATAAAATGTTCTCAGTCTTACATTCCAAGAAATTCAACTAACATTGATCATTACAATGTATTTTAGAAAAAGTCACAAAAAAATTAATTTATTATATATTTTAAAATTATATATATTTAAAAATATTTAAAATATTTTATATATTTTAAAATTATATATATTTGAAAATTTATGCCTTTTTTAAACATAATTTGATTTAAACGAGGCTTATTATTTTTTGTATTATTTTTTTAAATAATACAAAGGTTAATTTTGAAACTTGTAAATGATTAATGTTAGTAAATTTTTAGTAGCTATAACTAATCTTAACTTTTGCAACTTTCTATTTTTTTGTATTTGGAGGAGTCAGGTTTAATGTTACCTGATTATAAGGTACTTAATTATTATATATGTTAAATACTTATTTAGAAAACAAAGGAAACATTTCAAAAGGTGCGAGTTCAAATTCCGCTACGTACAAGTCTTTGTTTTCTAAATAAATATTTTTCTTCCTAAATGTGGTTTAACACTAGAAATTGTAAAAATATTATGTATATTTTTACTAATAAGCTCTAAATTTTTTTATACTGAAGATTTTTAGAAATAGAAGAAAAAATTAATTTTAAATGTTATTGTTAATTCGAAATATTATTGTCTAAGAAAAATCAGTTTTAAATTCCGCCTTAATTTTCTAATCCATCCATTTTGTCGTTATAATATGCACCATCTTTTAAATTTAATATATTAAACTTTACCTAACTTAATATTTATAATAAACGTTAGTTTGTATGACACTTAAATGGGAACTCTCTATTTTTTTTTTTTCAAAATGAATATTTCTATTGTAGACTAAGTGCCTTATTGTGGCCTGAATAGCTGTAAGCATATATTGCACCTGTTGTTTGTTATTTATTGAAATATTTCACGCGTGATGTGTTAAATATAAATATAGTCATATGAAGCACTGATTTTTTAACATAATTGTAATAGTATGAAACGGTAGTTATTGAGTTTAAGGGAATGGCCATGTACAATATAAAAAAAAATGAATGTTGAACTTTAAGCATTCTATGAGCATATAATGTCTTGCGTTACCTGTACAATGACGTCATCAAGAAAAATAATGTTAAACTTAAACTCTTAAGGAGAACCTAACAATGTATTCTTGACAATTATTTTATTGATATTATTGTTAAATGAAGCTTGTAAAAACATTATTTATTATTGTGTTAAGGAACATTTAATAAATTATAAAAATATCTTGAAGTATATTGTTGTCATTATATTATAAAATCAAGATGAATGTTATTATTAGATTTCTTTGTTAATAAATTAATTTTCTCATCAAAAATTAACAAAAATATTTTTGTGTTAATTACTGACATTGAACTATAAAAAAAAAAAATTAAATCTCTAATCATTTTAAAATTTTTAGACAATCTGTAAATCATGTTCATTTGGTTTAATATTGAAATATAATCGAAAGAATCGATTTCTTGACTTGTAAAAAATAAATATCCGGTTAAATCTGTTGTTGCGCAGTTATTTAGACGTATGTATTTTTTTTTTAACTCTCGTTATTTTATATGTTGTGAAATAGTAAAAGCAATTAATATAGTACTCACAGCAGTTGTTCCAGTTTTTACATCACAAAACGTTTCCGCCGTTTTCATGTAACAAATTAGTAAATTACTCAGATATGACTTTTTAAGGTATGCCAAATATATTGTATATCACTTTGTTAAATAAGAACTGTTATAAAATATAGATTTTGAAAAAAAAAAAAAGACTTATTTATTTACTAAGCATGTAAAATGATACAACAATTTAAGTTATAAAATGTTTAATTTTCTTTCAGATTATTATGACAAAAAATCTAGTTAAATACTTATTTGTAGAATTCATACTCGCTTTCATCTTTCTTGATATTATTTTTGTAACCTTTCTCAAAGTCTTTTGGCAGCACAATATATCTGAAACAAGTTAAAGACAGTATTTAAACTATTCAAAATTAAAGTTTATACAAATTTATAAAAAACGTTTAAAGTTTGTAAAAACTTAGAAAAAAAACGCGCAGCATTGAGTTCAGCCACTCAAAACGCAATGCCTCAAATTCGGCGGAAAGTGGGGATCGGAAGTGGAACGGAGTGACTTAACACTACATTCCCGGGTTCCCTCTGCCTACCCTGCCTAGTGCGGGATACAACGTGAAGCTAAAAAAAAAAAGATTGTAAAAACATTAAAAAAACGCGGTTACAAGGAAACAACAAAACGCCATCCTATGTTTTAATCTGGCGGTGCGCCGAAGATCCATCTAGATACCCAGCTATTTAGTATGAAACAGAAACAATAATATTTTACCTGTTTTCCCTCACAGCGTGCATGCCAGCCTCCTGACAAATGGCGTTAATGTCCGCGCCGGAGACCCTCTCGGGGCGAGCCACAAACTCTTCTAAATCAACTTCTTCAGATAAGTTCATTTTTGCTGTTATTGTTGAAAAGATGAGACGTTTTTGACGCCTGGAATGTTATTACTAGTGTTAAAGAAAATTGTTTTTTTTTTTTTATTTATTTTTTTTATTTATTTTATTAAATACCAGAGGAGGTTTTATTTGGTAGTTTAACTAAAGAAGCATCTTCTATCAGGCAACCATCTTTTAATCTAGTTTTATGTATTTCTTCAGTTACACAAAGTGTCGCGCAAAAGACAAGGTAGGCAGAGAGAACTAGGGAATCTAGTGTAAACACTTCGTTCCCGTAATAAAGAAATATCATTAAGAAAACAAAAATTGTAAATGCACCTGTCGGGAAGTGGGAATTCAATCTTCCTGTCGAGACGTCCGGGACGGAGCAAAGCCGGGTCTAACGTGTCGGCCCGGTTTGTAGCCATAATCACCTGTAACATAATAACAGACCATTTTAAAAATAATTTGATTTTTTAAAAAGCAAGGCACCACATTGGTTTCCACTACTCATCACTCTGGCGAAAATATACTGAAAGTGGGGGAGTGTCTTAATACTATGTTCTCCCTTGGTATAGCAACAAATCTGTATGTATCTGTGGGGTATATAAACCTTACTTAACTTAAAAATGTTAAGTAAGGTATATTTATCCCACAGATACATACATGTATCTATGTACTTTTTTTTAAATAAAATTAATTTACTTAACATACTTACTTTGACATTTGTAGTCTGATCAAACCCGTCCATCTGATTGAGCAACTCCAATAGAATTCTCTGTACTTCCCTGTCCGCGCCAGTTTGAGCGTCAAATCTAAAATTAATTTCAAAATATGCATTCGAAAAGCAGCTTATTAAATACTTTGGCTGGATAAGAAGAGGGAATCTACTGTTAAGACCTCAATTTAGCACTTGGTGTTGTTACCAGTGTGAGGAAATAAAAATATTAATTTTCATGAAAAAAATGTATTATAAATTGAAAGATTGATGATTGATTGATATTATAAGTACCAATATAATAAATTATACTCCACTCAGCTTCGCGCTGTATCCCGCACATGGCAAGGTAGGCAGAGGGAACTTGGGAACCTAGTGTTAAGACACTTCGTTCCACTTCCGTTTCCAACTTTCCATGGAATATGAGGCTTTGCATACTAAGTGGTGGAACTCAACGCCGCGCTTTGCCTTGTAACTAACGAAGCGAAGAAAAGTAAATATTAAATATTTCATTTCCTTGGTTGGGAAAACAACCCACAACCTTTTGTTTACAATGACACGCTTGTGCCGATGCGCCACGACAGGCCTCAAGCTACTATAATATAGTATGTGTTAAAAGCTTGCAGCACAAGGAAATCAACATGATGACTATGAGATATTCTCTCGACAAGAAAAATATTGTTATTTATTAAAGTACATATTTTAAAATCATAAGCATATTCGAGAAAATGTTTCAAAAACAATTGTTAAAATTAAAATATATAATTAATGTTTACCTCTTCGTGGCAATAGCATCTATTTCATCAATGAATATAATAGCAGGGCTGTTTTCTTTGGCGAGGCGGAACACATCACGGACCATGCGAGGACCTTCGCCCAAGTATTTTTGCACGAACTCTGAGCCCACCACACGTATGAATGCAGCTTTAACAAAAATTACAATTTAATTAATATTTTGTATAAATTTACTGAAAGTATCGTCTAATTGTTGCAAAGAGAGTTTTAAATGTTTGCCAATGTGAATATCCGTTACCGATTCGCAAATTCAATTAAGTTTTTTTATTACATGGTAGCAGTCTCATCGGCATTATATATACCATATGATAAAGAAAAGCCATGAGGAGTTACATTCTCTAAATTCAGGTAATAAAAAAAAAAAAAAAAATTTTTTTTTATCTTATTAATCAAAGATGATAAATCTTAATTCAAATTATTAAACAAATAACTAATAATAATAATAGTTTAAAATATGCTACAAACCAGTAGTATGATGAGCGACAGCTTTAGCCAACATTGTTTTGCCGCAACCAGGCGGACCATACATTAGTACACCTCTTGGAGGCTCTATACCAATCTGACGATACAACTCCACATGTGTGAGTGGCAGTTCTACAGCTTCTCTAATCTCTTGCTTCTGTGTGTCCATACCTCCTATATCTGAGTATTGGACATCTGGTTTCTCATCTGAATAAGAGTTTTTATAAAATGAGGAACAATAATACTTATTAAGGAAACTAAAAATTTAATGTCCGCTTCATATATTTCAACATGCGCCTTTCCATAATGTTTCAGTATTTTTCTGTGCTAGTATTGTAAACTAGTAAAAATAGTAATAATACTTTAAAACTTAGTTCTTTTGCCGAGCATGCTTTCCACCACTTCCAAATATTCGAGATATATTGGTATAACTGAGTTGCATGCATTGTT
The DNA here is from genome assembly GCA_019049475.1 of Eueides isabella. Taxonomy (NCBI): domain Eukaryota; kingdom Metazoa; phylum Arthropoda; class Insecta; order Lepidoptera; family Nymphalidae; genus Eueides; species Eueides isabella. The sequence continues at coordinate 7,692,300 of CM032389.1, read as the reverse complement.
TTATCACTAGAGTTGACAGTTTTGTCACTAGGTAACGAAAATATTACTATTTTGCAAAGGAATCAAACATACAGTCTTGTTTACCTTTATTGCAAGTCAGTCAGAGATTCAATAAATATGATGTATAAAATTAAAAAATGAATGTCTATTTTACATACCTGCTTGTAACATGGATATAGAGCTGTCAGCTTCTGGAGGCAATACATCAACCAATGCATTAGAATGCTTGTGTAAAGCGACAGATGCTGATGGCTTCAGCAACTCCCTGTCTATAGTGGACAAGATGCGTACATAGTAATTTGAGCCTGTTGTACTGCCAACTGCAAATATCAAATATACAAATATTATACATTGTTCTAAAGTATATAAGAAAATAAATTCTTATATACATTGTTCTAAAGTGTATAAGAAAAAAACATATGAGAGTTATTAGAAAAAAATCTTATGGAAATAAAGAATTATTATTATTATTACTAACTTATTATTGTTTTCAACTTATTATTATTGGTTTATATGAATAAAGACAATGATGATGATAGATATGTTTAGTTTCACTTGAAATTTGTATTTTTTATTTTAATGAACACTTATCAAAACAGAATATAAAATTTTTGTAGTTTATTAGCTCTAAAAACTGCAGCTTATTAGTTAGTAAAATGAAGTCAAATAACTTTCTCCAAAACTTGTCAGACAGAAATTTTTGCTAACAAAAATCTCTGTCTGACAGCTTTTGGACAAAGTAATTTAAATAGTCGTAGATGATAAGTTAACAGAAAATAATATTATAAACTCAATAAACTAGCTTTTATAATGCTTACTATGATAATGCCATAGTCATCAAAAAAATTATATAAAAATCTTAGAAAATTTGGAGCTCATTCTGCATGAATCCAGGACAGTACACAAGACAATTAAGAAATTACTGGCAGAAGCTTGGATATAATAATTATGCCAACTGACAGGCTAGTCCCACTTTAGTCTCAAAGTTGGAATACTGTAAATTGTGTAAAATATCATTTTGTATATATATATGATAATGTATTTCATTTACACTTGAGCAAAATTTATTATTGTTATCTTCTCTATCTCACTCAGTTCACCATGAGTCAAATAAATGGAAACTGCACATCCTTCTATATGAAATGAATCTAAGCTTTTTTTATTAAGATATTATTATATACCTATTCCTGTGTTCTGATCAACAGCTTCAAGAAATTGACCAATAACAAGAGGTACTGATTGAATTCTTTTAACCTCTTCCTGAGCATGGAGGTATTCCTTTTTCAAATTCCTTTGTTCATCTTTAATATATTCTTCTTGTACCTCAAGGAACTCAAGCATTCTTTGTAATTTCTATAAATTAAAATACACAGAAGATTTAATTATTAATAAAGAAAATTAAGATGACTAGGTATTAAATAAAATATTTAATGTCTAGTCATCTTAAATTTCTTTAATAATCATTAAATATGTAAAAAAAAAATAGTTTTTACTTTATATTTTGTATAAAGATCTTCTGATTCCAATTCATCAAAGGTTTGTGGGCCTGCAAATGCAAGTCCCTTGGTGTCCGGGGTTTGATCATCCTAAAAAAAAATAATTTAAGAATAATGTTTGTGTTAATTTAACAATAATGCCTGCAGTTCCAACAATATATGTAATACCTTTTCAGATAGAATAATTCCAATTTCTTCCATTATTAATAGCAAAGAATTACTAAAACAACGAAATGTTACAACAACACAGATTAAAAAATTGTTTGTCAAAATATTACTCCGTCATGCTGTCTGGTGCGTTTCATTTTACGTGGTACTAGATTAGTAGGTACTACATTTTATGACTACTGTTTGTAGTATAGTAAGTATTTGGTACCATAATTAATAATTAGTACACTATAGTACGTATTACGTACGTGGATAATCCATAATTTATCCACCATTCAGTTATAGGGATTTGCGATTATCCAGGTAGAATTTATATATTTTTAAGAAAATTGATTTAAATTAATTTGTTACATAGGTAGTAGATGAGTGTGATTTGATTAAAAAAAAGACATTGAAAAAGGCTTGAGACATAATGAAAATTCAATTATCGATACGGATGATCCTATTTTGTTGGAAATTACTGAAAATACACTTGCCAGGATTGAGATTGAGAGATGATTATATGAAATAATGGGTCATCTGTGAAAGTAATAATGATGATTTTCACATAAAACGAATACGAAAGCGTAAAAAATATATGGCAGAGAAAAAAAAAATTAGATAAACGTGGAGAATGAAGCAGGATCATTTCACGATGAAGCATTTCAAGTCCTGGGAACAGCTTTAAAAAACAAACAGAAAGTATTACTGTGAGTTCAGTATCGAGTCGATCGAATTCGTGATATAGTAGCAATAAAGAGAAAAAGTTGCTTACTTCAAATGACAAATATATTTAAAATAAAATTTAACGTACTATTTCATATAATTCACGATGTTAACCAAATTATACGTACATACAATTATACGTATTTAAATATTTTACTTCATGATAAAGGCTGCTGTAGTATACAAAAAATCAGCGTTTCTTCATACAATTGAATATCCGAATATTCTATTATTCGAATACCTATGTGACAACAATTAGTCCGGTTAATCGAGTTTCTATTGTAAAAGTATAGGTAATATAATTATACTATATGAATACGATTTAATCTATTTCTTATCGTAATGAAAATGAATATTAATAATTTACACACATAGTTATATGAACACTTTGAAAATATTTTAAAACAAACACTTGTAAAATTATCTGGATAAAAAAATATAATTGTATGTGGAGTTTTCTTTACTAGATAATTCCACCATTTTACTAGATTCAGGTCTTTAATGAATTCATATAACCTTGAGAATCCATTTCTGGAACAAGAATTACTAATTGTACCGCTACTTGTATTGATAATATTTTTACTAACTCTGTACTGAGAATAAAATCAATAATTAATATGTTAAGTTCAGACCATAGCGGTCAGTTGGCTAGTTTTTACTTTGGCAAAAAGAAAATTAAAGAACTAAATAAAATTAAATGTGTTCCGATAACAATTGGCCGTATAGAAATATTTAGAAGTAAAACATTAGCAAAACTTCAACATTTACAATATATAAAAGATCCCAACCAATTATATAAGAAGTTTTTCAATGATATTAAAAATGAATTTAATAATGTGCTTACTTCTAAAACATTAAATTTTAGGAGTTTCTTGTCATTTAATAATTGGGCGACTGTGGGAATACATAAGAGTAGACAAAGATTATTTGAACTTTATAGTGAGAAAACATATAACCACAGTCAATCATTTATTAATTATGTCAAGACCTATTCTAAATTGTTTAAAAAGGTATGTTCCATGGCAAAATCTTTACATATTAGAAAAAAATTAAAAATTCTTGTGTTAAAATAAAAATGACATGGAGCATAATAAATTGTGAAACTGGAAAAAGTAAGAATTATAATCACGATTTTAAATTAAAAGTTGACAAAGGTGTTACCAGCTCGGATCAAGAAGTTGCATGTGAATTTGAAAAATTCTTTGCTGATATTCCAGTTTTTCCACAACCAAAACTCTTATAGCTTCCACAACCGTCGCTAAATCATTACTCAAGGAGAGCGTTCACAAATGTATTGTAGAATCAAATTTAAAAATATATTTGATAATTTTATAGAGTATGGTGTGTTTTCTGACCTAATGAAATTTAGTAAAATCATACCTATATTTAAATCTGGTAGTACGTCAGATCCAAACAATTTTTGACCAGTGTCTGTGCTACCATCATTTAGTAAAATTTTAATTCAAATAAGCTAATGCATGATAAACAGTATGGTTCTACTAAGGGTCGCTCTACTACCGACGCCGGCGTAGGTCTCTTAAAGAGTATTTATGAGGCGTGGGAAGGATCGCAGGGTGCTCTTGGCATGTTCTGTGACTTATCCAAGGCGTTTGATTGCGTCCAGCACTCAATATTGGTCATGAAGCTATATCATTATGGCATAAGATGACCTCTTATTTGTTTAGCGCTAATTTGTTACTGTTAAACAGTAAAAAAACAAAATGTATAATATTCAGAACACCAAACAAAAATTGTGAAAGCTAATGTACTTTTGAATGGTGAAGCCGTAGAGCCTGTTGATTCTACGGTATTTCTCGGTATCACCATTGACTCCAAATTACAGTGGGGACCTCATATTGATAGATTGGCGAATAGACTAAGCTCTGCAGCTTTCGCTGTAAAAAAAAATAGATTATTGACTGATGAGGAAACGGCTCGCCTTGTTTACTTTAGCTACTTCCATAGTATTATGTCTTACGGCATCTTAGGGAAATGTTTAAAAATATTAATATATTGACCGTTGCATCTCAATACATTTTTGAAAATGTTATGTATGTCAAGAAAAATATAAATAAGTTTACTAAAATCAGTGATGTACATAATATTAATACTAGAAATAGGCTTAAACTTAGTGCGCCTGTAACTCGATTGCATCGAGTCCGTAATTCTTTTATGGGACAGGGTGTACGCTTTTACAATAGGATCCCAGAAAACGTCAGAGAATTTTCTGTTTCACAATTTAAAAAAGTTGTGAAAAGACGTTTGTGTGTTAAAGGTTACCATATTAACGAATTTATAAATGACCACACGCCTTGGGAATAAACTGCTCGCTCCAGGCTGTTTCAAGTGTATCATTGTCACTTAATTATATAATGTAATGTTTTGATTTAAAAAAAAAAGAATGAACATGTCCCGCTGAGTTTCTTTCGCCGGTTCTTCTCAGGTCTGAGGCAGTAACTTTTGTGAACTGGTGGTAAATTGTTTGACGTTCAAAAAACGAAGCTTGTAACTTCTTATTTTGAATAAAAATATTTGAATTTGAATTTGAATTTAAATTTTATTTATAATAACTTCCTTTATTTTAATATTTATCAAATTAAATTTAATCATAGCTATGTACTAATAATTTTTTATCGTAATTTTTACTATTTTTAATAAAAAAATTGAAATATGAATCCAGATATTTTAGCGGGGCCGGATGGTCCGTGCCCACCCTAAAATCTCTAAACTATTTGTTCAAAAGTTTAAAATAACTTCATGAGTTCATAATAATGCAAGCCAATCAGATTTGTATGTATCTACAAACCTTAAAAGAGTCTTGATTTTTTTCGTTTCTGTTTTCTTTGTGATTAACATCTTTCTGACTTCTTAAGCACGACAAGTTTTGGCTTTGCTTTAAGTTTTATTATTTGACCAAATGCTCATTGTTAAGACACGGTTAAAATAAATATAAACGCGGAGATACAGGCCAGTAACAGACATACGTCTAATACGAACTTGTGCTGAATACGCACCATCGTCATCTAAATTCGGCATTAACTGATCTGGATCGGCGACAGGTTCTCACAAGTCATAAATATTAGTATTTTTTCAGGAAGTTCAGCATGAAGTCAGTACAAATAAAGTGATATTTTCTTTGTTTAATGTTATTTTTGAATTAGGAAAATATGTGAACTTTAGACATTTTTATTCACATTTTATTCACATTGCATTGACTAAACAAAAGCAGGTGAAACTCATAATGTGATGTCTAGAAGTTTGGATCGTTCTATTGGAAATACACCCAGACCAATAGTGGTAAATACCTACTATGTTATAAAAATAAACCCCTGAAAGCTTAATCAAGAATCTTTCTGCAACGAAATTTTAATGGTATAGATCTAAATTGTTTTCGCGACGACGAGGTCGCTATCGACTGGTCTAGTGTGTTAAACTGTATTGACACTTATGATAAGCTGTCTCTTTTTAATTGGCACATAATAAAATTATATGCAATTCAGTCGCATTTTCCTGCTCCTTCGCTTACTGATGATATTAAAATGATGCAACACAAAAAAATGTGGCGAAAATGTAATTCAAAAAGAACCCTGATGATACTCTTCAGCTTAATTACATTAAGGCGCGCAATCACTGTAATGTGGTGTGTAGAGATAATTAACAACGCGACAATACATAAATCTATAATTGAGGAAAAAGACTCCTTAAAAAGACTATCAAAATTTAGATTTTTTAAAAATCTATTGGAGTTAGCAAGGCGCAAAATAAGTAAATCTGAAAAATAAGATTGAAATGAAATCAATAGACATTCAGTCAGCTCTGATGTCACGCTGGCGGCTTAGTCGTATGATGATCATCCCCATCTTAATTTCCTTCAGCATGGAATGCTCAAACAATTCCTTTACATACAAAACATAATCCAGTTTTTCACTATCCTTTCTTTCTTGTCCAAAATCATTGAGCGCTTAGTTCAAAATCAATTGACTCAGTTCCTTTATCATTCTGATGAAAGTTAAAGTTACTGACAAGATTTGCAGGGGCATGGATTCGCAACAAGTTACAATTTTAGCGTTGTTGAACTTTAGCAATGCCTTTCGCTCTGTTGACTTTGATGTCGTCATGTTGGCTAAGGTCACTTAACATATCTCTTGATGGGATTGACTGGTTTTGATACGACCGGGCGCCGGCAACGTTTACGAGATTCGTACTTGGACTGGTTTCCCCTTTTGTTACTGGTGTGGCGCAGGGTGGCGTGTTGTCCCCATTATTATTTTCTGTGTTCATAAATACTTTTTCTGGTTTCTTATCTTCTCTCTACCACTTATATGCTGTTGTTTTGCAGATTTACAACCAAGCTAAAATTCCAGACTTACATACAGCAGTCTTGGCTATGAACGAAAGCTTAAAAAGTATATCCTCTTGGTGTAAATCATTTAGTCTGCATTTCAACTCAAAAAAAATTCAACTGATTTTAATTGTTAGCACTAAACTTATATTAAAAACAAATGCATCAACTTTATCCACAGTACTCCTTAATAGCGACGTCATACCATGTAGTACATCAGGGGGGCAATGTCACTCGCGCCCTAGGATTTACCACCTCTTCCCAGGCTACCCTACACGTATCCTCCGGGTGGTGTATTGTGAGTATGTCCCAACTTTTTTAAACAGAAATATGAGCAATGAAGAATGTGATTTGTCATGTGATCCAGCTAACGCCCCGGGCCTGCAAGTGTGAAATTAGTTACCGAAGACCCCGTGGGAGTAGGCGACCAGGCTCCCGCGACGGTAAATGTGACTGGCAGCACTAACAAAAAGCTAATACAGCAGGCCTTCCATCCAAGACCTTGGTACTACTCCCTCACTAGGGAATGCCCCTAAAGTTGGCAGAGAGTACCCGTACAACGTAACCCAAAGCGTAAAAAAATATGTGATAGCCCACCAACTCAGATTAACACATCTAATTACCTGTGGATGTGGAACTAACCCACGTAACTGATGAAGCTGAGAAAAGTCAACCAGTCCGTAAAAAAGCTAACAAACCTCCACCAATCATTCTCTATGGGATAGAAGACCTATCAAAACTAACAGAGCTTTTGAATATGTCTGTACCAACTGGCAGTTATTCATATAAAATAATCAACAGAGACCAGCTGAGAATAATGTCATCTACAGCTGAAGTCTATAAAAATTTGATTGATCTTATTCGAAAGAATGGACTGGGCATACTTTCACACAAAAAGATAAGCGATGTTGTCGAGTGGTGATTAAAAATCTGCATCATACGACACCAAAAACAGCAATCATTGAAGAAATAGAGAAAACAGGAAACAAAGTATGTGGGGAAATCATTAATGCACGCTCTAGAAAAAATAAAAAGCCACTGAATATGTTTTTTGTGAATGTAGAACCTGGCCCAAACAATACCGAGGTAAAGCGCATAGAATTCATATACAACACCAAAGTGCAGATAGAGGATCCACGTAAAACTAACGAAATCCCTCAATGTACAAGGTGCCAACAATATGGGCACACGAAAAACAAATTGTATACGCCCCTTCAGGTGTCAAATCAAATCAAATGTGCAGAAGGCCACAGAACTATCGACTGCCCTAAAAAAGACCGTAACACTCCAGCTACCTGCACCCTATGCCTTGGCAACCACCCAGCCAATTACAAGGGCTGCGAAGTGTACAAAGAGATTCGAGCACGGAAAATGGTACAACCACTTCACAAAAAAGTCATACCATCAGGACCAACAAATATGAAGCACCCAAAAAATAATGTAACCCCTTTCCGAGCCAAGACTTTCCACCATTAAAATCAAGCAGTTATGCTAGACAATAGTCGAAAGGCCCCCCAATCCCAGACCACGGAACCACTGGCTACTGGGGCAAAAAACCAGAGATTAAGCAATCTTAGTCAACAAGTTCCCTAGTACGAATAATTATACAGCAATCAGAGAAAATAGATATCCTTATCCAACAAATTGGAACCCTGATGGGACTCTTAACGACTCTAGTCGCCAAATGTAAATAATGAAATTCCTTCGTATTGCTGCATGGAACATCAATGGCTTGTGCCCAAATAAACATGAAGTTGAGTTATTCATTAACTATAATAAAATAGATATTCTTCTGATCTCAGAGTCTCTTATGAAAAAGATTATAAAGATGAAAAGATTATAAAGATCAAAGGCTTAATGATATAATGTATACAACACCAATCATCCAGATGGAACTTCTCACGCTGGAGCTGCAATCTTAATAAAAGAAAACATAAAACAGCATGTTCTCTTTGGTTTTAAACAAGCTTATTTACAGGCGACTGTAGTGTCTGACTCGAAGAAAACACCAGATTTGATTGATTTCTTCATCACTAATGGAATATCAGGACTATACACAAAAACAGAGTCATGCTTAGATGGCTCTTCGGATCACACACCAGTGATATGCACACTTAGCAGTACTATAATCTATAAAGAACCCAGCGAAAGGCTATACAATAGCAAAACAGATTGGAATGCCTTTCAAGAGTATATAAACGAAAATATTGATCTTCAAATATTGCTGAAAACAGAGGAAGACGTAGAAAGTGCTGCCTTGTACATTACTAACCTTATCCAAACACCCGCTTGGTCATCCACCCCACCAATAGAATACGGTCCACAAAACCACGATTACACCTTGAAAATACGTAAGATGATAGCTACAAAACGAAGATTAAGACGACAATGGCAAACAGGCAGAAATGCGCATGACAAAAGAGCACTTAACAAAGCGCAAAAAGAACTGAAATAAGGTAATGATCAAAGAAAATAAGAATGCCACCCTTCAAGATAAGCTAAAATCCTTGTCACCTTACAAGACGGATGAGTACTCCCTCTGGAAAATGACCAAATCACTAACAAGGCCAAAAGAACACATGCCTGCATTGAAACAGCAAAATGGTAATTGGTCCAGAAAATCAGACGGAAAAGCGGAATTATTTGCGCAATTCCTGTAGGAGATATTCAAACCAAATGAGCCCGATCCCACAGGCAAATGTCGTTACCACTACGATTGTGTACTCCTTCAGAGGTGAGGAAAAACATCAAAAAACTAAAGAAAAGGAAAGCGCCAGGATTTGACCTCATTACATCCGAGGTCCTTAGCCACTTGCCAAAAAAAGGAATTGTTCTAATAACGATTCTCTTTAACGCAGTAATGAGATTGCACTATTATCCGGGTGTATGGAAGATTTCAGTTATAAATATGATTCTCAAGCAGGGAAAGCCTCCTACTGAAATTACTTCTTACAGGCCAATAAGTCTGCTGCCACTGTTGTCTAAGGTTTTTGAGAGGATGTTCTTACACCGTTTGCTTCCCATACTCGAAGAACAAAACACAATACCGGATCACCAATTTGGCTTCCGAGCACAACATGGGACGACAGAACAAGTACATAGAGTGGTCCATACAATTAGACAATCTCTGGAAAGAAAGGAATATTGCTCAGCTGTTTTCCTGGACGTACAGCAGGCCTTTGACCGAGTTTGGCACAAGGGACTGTTGAGTAAACTTAAGCTTTGCTTACCACATGCAGCGTACATGCTCGTCGCGAAGAAGATAAAGAGTATATGACGAAGTAAACAATGCTCTCTCCAAAATAGTTCATTGGTTTAGCGCTAATAACTTACTGTTAAATAGTAGAAAAACAAAATGTATAATAATCAGAACACCCCAAACGAAAATTGTGAAAGCCGAAATGTATTTTTGAATGGTGAAGCCGTAGAGCCTGTTGATTCTACGGTATTTCTCGGTATCACCATTGACTCCAAATTACAGCGGGGACCTCATATTGATAGATTGGCGAATAGACTAAGCTCTGCAGCTTTCGCTGTAAAAAAATTAGACTATTGACTGATGAGGAAACGGCTCGCCTTGTTTACTTTAGCTACTTCCACAGTATTATGTCTTACGGCATCTTACTTTGGGGTAATGCAGCCGGTATTAGGTCAATCTTTGTCTTGCAGAAGCGAGCTATTCACGCAATCTATAACTTAAGCCCTAAGGATTCTTAAAGGGAATGTTTTAAAATATTAATATATTGACCGTTGCATCTCAATACATTTTTGAAAATATTATGTATGTTAAGAAAAATATTAATAAGTTTACTAAAATCAGTGATGTACATAATATTAATGCTAGAATTATTAATTAATGCTTGAATTTGAATTTGAATTTGAATTTGAATTTGAATTTGAATTTGAATTTGAATTTGAATTTGAATTTGAATTTGAATTTGAATTTGAATTTGAATTTGAATTTGAATTTGAATTTGAATTTGAATTTGAATTTGAATTTGAATTTGAATTTGAATTTGAATTTGAATTTGAATTTGAATTTGAATTTGAATTTGAATTTGAATTTGAATTTGAATTTGAATTTGAATTTGAATTTGAATTTGAATTTGAATTTGAATTTGAATTTGAATTTGAATTTGAATTTGAATTTGAATTTGAATTTGAATTTGAATTTGAATTTGAATTTGAATTTGAATTTGAATTTGAATTTGAATTTGAATTTGAATTTGAATTTGAATTTGAATTTGAATTTGAATTTGAATTTGAATTTGAATTTGAATTTGAATTTGAATTTGAATTTGAATTTGAATTTGAATTTGAATTTGAATTTGAATTTGAATTTGAATTTGAATTTGAATTTGAATTTGAATTTGAATTTGAATTTGAATTTGAATTTGAATTTGAATTTGAATTTGAATTTGAATTTGAATTTGAATTTGAATTTGAATTTGAATTTGAACTTGAATTTGAATTTGAATTTGAATTTTGAATTTGTTGGAACGTACTTACAGCACCGCTTATTCCAGCTCAAATGTGATGATAGCTTGTCTTCCTTTTAACAAATAGAAGCAGGAGTACCTCAAGGATCCGTTCTTGGGCTTGTACTATATTCGGTCTACACTGCCGACTTACCTACATGCGACCAAGTGGTCACAGCTACTTATGCTGACGATACCGCTATCCTATCCTGCGATAAATCTCCCACTGTAGCATCTCAAAAACTCCAACTGCAACTGGACAAAATAGGACTATGGCTGAAAAGGTGGAGAATAAAAGTAAGCACTACAAAATCAGTCCACGTAAGTTTCACTCTGAGAAAAGGAGACTGCGCACCAGTATCACTCGGGAGTGGTAGTAGGGAGTATTTTACCTCAGCAAACCACTGTAAAATACCTAGGTATGTACCTGGATAGAAGGCTTACCTGGCGTGAACATATAAAAAAGAAAAGGGAGCAAGCAAGCAGAAAACTTAGAGATATGTATTGGTTGATAGGTACACAGTCTCAGCTAAGTTTGGAGAATAAATTGACAATTTACAAGTGTATCTTGAAACCGATATGGACTTACGGCATGGAGCTGTGAGGTTCAGCAAGCCACTCCAATATTGAAATATTGCAACGTTTTCAAAACAAAGCTCTAAAGACACTAAGCTGTGCACCATGGTTTATAAAAAACACCAGTACATGAGTACCTACAAATCCTAACAATCAAGGAGGATGTGGATAGGACTTACAGAGCCTACAACCTAAGACTCCAGCGATACAAAAATCCACTAGCTGCTACACTGTTGGATAAAAATGAGCTTACATTCCGCCTAAAAAGAAAAAGAATAGCCGCAATTTAAAGGCGCCATAAAGTCAAACGGCAGCATAAATATGAGATGACGCATCACTGGATGTGAACCACTCAAAAGTCAATAGATGACAACTGATCTGATTATGGCTTTAGGGATGATTGCAGATATTAAAAAAAAAAAAGAATACCATGTAGTACTTCAGTAATTGTTGAAATTGACCTTGGGATTATTTGACTTTAATAAACTTGAGCGTCTTCAAAATTTTCTTGATAATATACTTTTTTATTTTTTTTAATAAAAAACATTAAAACAACTAATCAGGCTGTTATTTGTGGCGATGTGGCTTTCGTTCTTTCTCGGTGCAACTTTGAATGATCAATGACAGCATTCGGATCCATTGTTGTAATAATTTCAACATCTTTTAACACTGACGAAGCTATAATAGCAGTTGCTCTGTCAGAGAATCCAGAACGATCGCAGGCGAGGGCTAATAATGGTAAATTTAATCTCTTTTTCTTTGATAGCGGAACAGCTATTTGTTTTTGTTTAGTTGATTGATAAGGACTAGAAACTAGACTAGAGAGCTTGATATTATATTTTTTTATTTTTCTTGAAAAAAAAACATTAAAACAACTAACCAGGCTTTTATTATACGTATCACATGTTGTTTTATAATGGACTAGAAACCTAGATCTTGTGTTACGATATGGAACCAACTTCCTAAGTTTATCCAGATAAAAGACATTTCAGCGTTTTCTTTAAATCGTATTTTAACACTTTTAAACACACTTATGATTTTTTTTAACCAAGGTTCTGAAATTACAAACGCTGTTATAGTTAATAATGGCCGTCCATAATAAAAAGCAAGTAAAAGAGCTTGTCAATTGATTGAAACTGTGTAATGGAAGAACAAATGAAAGGATATAGGATATATATGTATATATATATATATATATATATATATATATATATATATATATATATATATATATATATATATATATATATATATGTATATGTATATAATCATCAATTAAACAAAAATATTGCAACAAATATTTTATTTCATTCAAAAATCAATATTTACAAATTTGAATTAATAAAAGACATGTAAGACGTAACTCTAGCAAACGCAGCAGGATGGCCGACTATGCAACCTCCCAAATTGGGATGAAGTCCGAAAGAAGTGAGTCCCACCTAAAATTAAAATTTATAGTTCTTATAATCATTTATTTACTTTAATATATACACAGTAGCAGTTGTAATTAAAAACTTATAAATTTGTTATATTTATAAAGATATTAAAATGAAAGAAAAAAATATAGTATTGTACTGGTATTTGAAAATTTTGAATATACTTACAAGCACAGGTCTTGAGGACCTATAAACAACGAGTGGACCACCAGAGTCTCCTCCACAAGTACTGGCTGATGCCTGTGTACAAATATTGCTGGACTGGATAATTCCTGGGAAGGCCGACCGGCATTGTGCGTTAGAAATTATGGGCATATTGGCATGACTAAGGAATTGATTGTTTGGGATACCACCATCTGAAATATGAAATACAATTTTAATTGCGGTTGAATCTAAAAAGATATATTTAATGCAAAATAAAATACTTTGTTGTTATTTTTAATCAATCATATTATATATATATATATATATATATATATATATATATATATATATATATCATTATATCCATCATCATCATCATTTCAGCCGCTCGACGCCCACTGCTGGACATAGGCCTCCCCCAAGGATTTCCACGACGATCGGTCTTGCGCCTCCCGCATACAGCGGTTTCCGGCGATCTTGACCAGATCGTCGGTCCACCTGGTAGGGGGCCTGCCCACTGAGCGTCATCCGGTTCGTGGTCGACACTCGAGAACCTTTCCGCCTCAACGGCCATCGATTCGACTTGCTATCTGTCCCGCCCACTGCCACTTCAGCTGAGCAATTCTTCGAGCAATGTCGATAATTTTTGTTCTCCTACGGATCTCTTCATTTCTGATTCGATCACGTAGGGTAATACCAAGCATTGCTCTCTCCATTGCCCGCTGAGTGACTCTGAGCCTTCTTATGAGACACATAGTTAGCGACCACGTCTCGCTCCCGTATGTCATTACTGGCAACACGCACTGGTCAAAGACTTTTGTCTTGAGACATTGAGGTAGCTTGGACGTAAAGATTTTTTGTAGCTTCCCGAATGCTGCCCATCTGAGCTGGATTCGACGAGAGATCTCTTTTTCGAAGTTGGACTTACCTAACTGGACCGTGTGTCCCAGGTATATGTAATGGTCAACAACTTCGAGGGTAGTGTTCCCAATAGTAACTGGAGCAGGTACTACATGGGCGTTCGACATAATTTTCGTCTTATCCATAATTAGCTTTAGTCCTGCTCTTTCAGACACACTACTGAGATTTTCAAGCATAGTGTTCAGATCTTCTAAAGTCTCAGCCAGTAGAACTACATCATCGGCAAAGCGAAGGTGAGTAAGGTAGTCGCCATTTATGTTGATGCCGTATCTTTTCCATTCCAGAATCTTGAAAATATCCTCCAATGCCGTAGTGAAAAGTTTCGGAGAAATTACATCTCCCTGTCTCACACCTCGTTGCAATTGGATAGGATTAGAGCTCTGGTTTTGTACAGGAACCGACAGAGTGGCGTGTTCGTAGAGATACCTTAAAACTTCGGTATACCAGTAGTCTACTTGGCACCTTTGGAGAGACTGCAGCACTGCCCAGGTCTCTATCGAATTGAAGGCTTTTTCATAGTGCACAAACGCCAAGCAAAGTGGCAAATTATACTCTTCAGACTTCTGTATAACTTGCCGCAGCGTATGTATGTGGTCTATGGTACTAAAGCCTTTTCGGAAACCGGCTTGTTCGGGAGGTTGAAAGTCGTCGAACCTGCAGGCGAGACGATTTGTGATGACTCTCGAAAACGACTTATAGACATGGCTTAGGAGAGAGATTGGTCTGTAATTCTTCAAGAGTGTTTTATCACCCTTTTTGAAAAACAGAACAACGTCTCTCCACTCCACGCTTTTGGCGTTTTGCCTTCGAGAATGACGGAATTAAACAGTCTCTGGAGGACTTTAAGTATCGGCCTACCGCCCGCTCTCAGAAGTTCTGTAGTTATTCCGTCGTTGCCCGCCGCCTTGTTGTTTTTAAGTTGTCCAAGAGCTATACTAATCTCGCACAGACTGACGTCCGGGATATTCTCAGTATAACGTCGGGTAAGCTCGGCTCTGGGATCTTTAGCCAAACTTTTAAAAGGTGCTCGCGTGGAATACAACTTTCCATAGAAGCTCTCTATCTCTCTCAGAATTTCAGACTTCGTCGAAATTATGCTACCGCTATCAGTTTTCAGCTTTGTCATTTGGCTTTGCCCAATAGACAGATCTCTTGCGAATACTTTGGAGCCTTGGTTCCGCTCGATAGCCTCTTTAATATATGTTACATTACATTGGCGAAGGTCGCATGTTAAAGATGTAGATATCTGCCTATTTAGCTGCCTATAACGACTAGCATCATCTGATTTCTGTAGCCTCATTTCGCGTCTTTGTTCCATAAGCTGGAGAGTCATATCGGAGAGTTTCTTTGGTTTTGTACGGTGTGTTTTGAAATACTTGTACCCTACCGTACGGATAGTATCCACTACCTTGTTGTTTAGATTGTCCACATCTAAGTTGTTCTCAAGGGCTGCGAAGCGGTTTTGAAGATCGAGCTGAAAGCTCTCAGGGTTTTGGAGTTGTGCGAGTATTGGTCGGAGCGTAGACTTTATCAATCGTGATCTTTCAAACTTAATGTCGATATATATATATATATATATATATATATATATATATATATATATATATATATATATATATATATATATATATATATATATATATATATATATATATATATATATATATATATACATATTATATTTTTTACTTATTTAAATAAAACTTACTTCCCCGAGCTCCGAAACCAGACGCAGTACCCATTTCATTTACAAATGACTCCCTTAATTGTGATCCACTAGGCAAAGAAACGAGGTTAATATTGTCTGAAATGTAAATAACAGATCTAAGAAGTAGGAATAAAATCAATTATATTATTGACAAATTTCTCAAAATAATATATTTATTATATTATTAATATATTTTTTAACGTACTGGAAAGTCTGACAGATGAAGGCAGGTGTACGACGGCGATGTCATTACGTACATTTGATGGTGACCAGTTGGGATGCATGACAATATTTCTTGATGCAATTCTGGTACCACCTGAGAATAATGTAATTGATCCAAGAACTACTGTAAACAAAGACGCCTGATTTCGGCCATCAAACCAGCAGTGAGCAGCGGTTAATACGCGAATGTTTGTAACTAGGACACCTCCACATACAGCTAAATTGGATGGAAGGGTTATTACTAAGCCAGCCTGAAAATAATACAATAAATAATCATAATAAAAGTTTACAATTCTATATATTATAATGAAGGTCAAATAACGACAGAAAATCCATTAGTATTACTTTTATATTAGTAAAAAAACATTTATGAATAAATACAAAAACATTATTGCGATAACATATGAAGATAATTTGCGTATTACATTTTATTCCTCTATTATCATAATAATTAGAGACAATATTTCTATAATACCTATTATTAAAAAAACATGTAGGAAGTAATCATATCTATTATTGGGATAAAGACATGAAGTAAATTTAATTTACATATTATCTATTAATATAATAGAACAGTAAAAAAGTCGTGTCTGTCCATTGAATCTATTTATGAAAAAAATATGTTGGGGGCTTAAAATAACTAATAGATAATGAATCTACAATTTTTAAAATTTTTGTTGTTGCACATTTCCTAAGCCACTGAGCCGATTTCAATTATTTTTTCTCTAATAATGTCTTTGATTTTCGCGATTGTTACACATTTTAAATGAAACACTTTTAAACGGATTAAGTAGACTCAGTCTACCCGTGACCACGGACTACTGTAAAGTGTTCGAAAGTCGGGTTTCCCAAAAATGTTTACCATTCAATATACGTGATTAATCCGTTTTAAAGTGTTTCATTTAAAATATTTTTTCTCTGTTGTATAGCTCTTAGGTCTGGGCAGGACACAGGCTATATTTAATTTCAAATACTTCCACACCTAACGAAGAACAGCATTAGTCAAGATAATTTTTAAGAAATACTTAAATACGTCCATTACAAAAGTTGTAGAGAGTGATAGCATTTTACAATAGTATATTAAAATTGAAGATTTGGAACATCTGACGAACAACCTTAACAGTCAAGCTGAACTATAAGAAATATTGAAATGCTTTCTTAGCAAAAATAATAACGCGTGATGAGCATTTTACATTGACATATTAAAATCGTAGATCTGGATTCTCATGAACAATCAAAATGGTCCAGCTACAGTATAAGAAATAATAAAAACGCTATCTTAACAAAGTTATTGAGCGTGGTGAGCATTTTGCATTCACATATTGAAATCAAACATTAGGAACATCTCATGCACATCCATAACGGTCCAGGTAAAGTATAAGAAATTATGAAATGATGCTTAAACAAAAGCTATTGATCGTAATGAGCATGATACATTGACATATTAGAACCAAAACAAAACTAACGGTCTAGTTTAAATACAAGAAATTATGATATGATGTTTTAACAAAAAATGTTGATCGTTTTGAGCACTTTATATTGACATTTTAAAAAGGGAGATAAATATTTCTTATTCATATAAAAAGAAATATGGAACAATTTTTAAAGAAATATAAATCATAACAATGAACAATAAAATCGCTTATCTAAAGTTGTTCATTGTGATGGGTAACTTTAAACTAAATTGTATTAAAATTTAGCTTAAAAGTTTGTAAACTAAATAGTTTAAAAAAAAAATGCAAAATAAAAGAATGTAGTAATAGAATTTATATTATTTAAAAGAAATCGGCATGTTACGGCTCGACGCATCATACGCAGTAAAGGTAAAATCATTTTGTTGTCATTTTCGTGTGTTTTGTTGTCACTTTGAGTAATTGAAGATGATATCCACTGGGAAAAAGCCCGTCAGGCCAGTTATCTGCTTTTATGTTAGTATTTTGTACAATCTCAGTCCTTCAAGCTTTTATGTTAGTATTTTGTACAATCTCAGTCCTTCAAGATTTTGGGAAGAGTACAAAACATTTTTATCAGAAAATTTAGATTTTCCAGCAGATAAAGAAGCAATTAATAGCCCCCTTTTAATTACTTCTTTATCTGTTCTTTACAAAAAAATGAGTTTTCGATTGTAGGCAATTCTCTTACTGACTACGGTCAATCTGTTCCCTTGGCATCGTCTTACCGACTTCGCCACTACAGTTAATGAGAGCGCATCCAAATTTATAATGGAACAAAGATGAATATTTAGTAAGGTGGTTCAGTGGCGTATTAAGTAACAAAACTATTTTTTTAGATGCTTTAGAAGGCGCTAGAAAAACCTATCTGACAAGGGTAATTCTAGCTGAATTGAAGCGACAAAAGAAGATCGCTCTTGAAGTAGCATCCTCAGGTATCGCTGCCAAATTACTTCCTGGCGGAAAGACGGCACACACAATATTTAAAATCCTAATCGATTTGGACAGAACAAAAACGCTAACAAGGCAATACAGAAACTGAGAAGAATTTTCTGTTGGGGCAGGTCTCCTTCTTGAAGAGATTGGTCAGCTCTGAAACGGAACTTATTAATTCAGTTTTTGAAGATAATCATAACAGAACAATTGGAGAAAATTCTTAGTTATATGAACGTGATATTTTAGCTTCTAAATATGATCAAGCTGGTGCAATAAATTAAAAAAATAATATACCAGTATTTCATAAGATAGAGGATGAAAATGACACCACGAATTACCCAGTTGATTTTCTCAATTCATTAACAATTGGTGGTCTCCCTGCTTACAAAATAACACTTAAAGTTAGTGTTCCGGCAATACTGATGAAAAATTTCACTCTGCTGAAATTATGCGAATTAACGGAATCCGACTGAAAGTCACAATATTATGGTTAATAAATATTTCTGGAGTGGAAAGTTCTCAGTGAGTGGGGGGCGGTTAAAATCGTGGTTTTACCACGTATACCATTTTTATGCGTTATAACGTATTTAATTCCCTTTGAGAATTTGCATTGCAATTAGTTGTTTCAGGTCTGTATATATTTGCCACTGACAGGAAAACTGCTCATATAGTATACAAAGAAATAATTTAATTTGTAAAACGTTTCTAACCAATACCTAAAATTGAGTACATTGAAAAATATTCGTTAAAAATAATTACTAAAGTAACTCTAAAATTAAATAATCATATGCTAAAAATTACCATAAAGCAGCAATTAAATCTTTAAATAATGTCACTTATATTCTAAGACTGTTAAAAAAAACTCAAGTTTAACAAATCTTTACGGTCAAATTAAATCTTATTGTATCTTTTTAATAAACTGTATGTCTTTATCTTTTATATAAGTCTATTCAAAAAGTCAACCTACACTTTAGGAAGATATGGCTTAATATACGAGTATACATGATCAAGAATCAGATTAGCGTTAAATTGTAAACTGAAAGTATTTTAATTCACCTTAGTAAAGTTCTACTACAAAAATATCGATAATCGCATATAATATACCAATAATGTATAACATACCAATAATATACAATAAACTTATTGTTAGATAAAAAAAACGCCATACTTTGCGAATGAGAATTAAGTGCTTAAAAGAGTCCTGCTCGGGCTAAGCCGTGGGCAACAGCTAGTAGTAAATAAATATATTGAATTTGAACACTAAAATAAAAGTTTGATTTATAATTTTTTTTAAATAAACAATAAAATAATACACCAATAAGAGTAATGTTCTTATATTTTAGCTCATTTACTGTTTGTATGAATATTTATTTTTTATTACTTGGCTTAGTTTAAAATAAAATGGCACGGAAAACCGTCATTTGTCATGTAATATTGTATATCCGATCGGAACAAACTGATAATTGATATTCAATACTTACCATACTGACAAAAATTTGCAAATATTTTTAAAGCAAAGCGAGATTTAAATATTATTTTCGCTATATTTATATATTGGGTTCGGGTGATTTTATTACTTGTGGACCTCAAAAATTTCCAAAGCGACGTCTGACAAGTACTAAGTTTCGGTACAGTTTGGTAAAGTTTTTGTACACTTGAGCCATGGATAAAATTACGATTTTTGAAACCAAAACCGAATATTAAACTTTGTCTTTAGTAAGTTACATATTATGATAATAGACGAAGAAAATGTAAGCTAAAGTAATAAAAATATGATATAAACTTGAACAAAAAAAAAACTTTAAGCATAGTAAATAGTGTATGCCGATATACTATTTACTTACTTACATACCTGGTAAGGGAATTGTCCAAGGGAAGAAGCTTGGCCACCAAAAATTCGTGAATGAGGATTTTTTAAATATTCTTCTTCACGTGCACGAATTCTTTCGGCTGCTGGAACACCAAATCTTGTAAGGTATCCATAGGCAGTGTTATAATCCGAAATATCGGCAGCAACGAATGCCGCTAAAGCGAGAAGTATTATTGCTAGTTTCATATTGAAAAGTCTTTGATTTTGATTCGTTTAACTCTCCTTTTATACAAAACGCGAAGATAAAGTTCTGATTATGATACCAAATATAGAGATTAAGTTTTGTAATTAATACTCTGATAAATTATGTTAGATTCTCTACTATTCATTGTTTTCTATTTGGCATTTAGACTTCTAATCTATACGACGTGTACTTGGTTTGCTTTCTTTATTTGTATTATTTTTTATAATTTTTTTCATCATCTCAGTCTCTTTATTAAATGGAATATATATATATATATATATATATATATATATATATATATATATATATATATATATATATATATATATATATATATATATATATATATATATATAAATTGACTGGTCAAATTATAATGCTCTTGTATATCCCTTGAATTTGTTCGGTGATCTATTACGGAGATCAAAGGTTCACTTTACGGTCTAGCATTAGCCGGTTCTCGTCAATGAATGCCGACCGATTAAAATTCCTTTTATACATAGTTTGGTAAATTTTTTCCTCATAAATAGCTAGGTTAATAACTTCGTTTAAATTCCTGGGGCTACGACATCTAACAATGGTAGATAAACGTGGATGAAGACCAGAAAATGATAGAGAGCCAAGTCTTTCAAGGCGGCTATACTTATATGCTTGCTGGACGCAAGCTCACACTTTTTAGTGTTACTAAGAGAAACTTCTGTTAATAATTGTGATAAGATGATTATTATTAGATGCTTTCTATCCGTAACGCATACTGACTGACTAATTCCTGCGGACCCTGTTTGCTCTCCTGTAAATCAGTTAAAAGGTGAGCGTAATGCTTTCTTTCACTGAATTGTTGTCTTAAGAAATCCTTGAGCTGTTCCCAAGTCGCGAATTCTTTAATTGAACAAGCAACCTCCGCTTTACCACTTAACTGGCTTAGTATGTATTTCAAAAGAATGGGTTTTTGAGCTGAACTAGCAAGCTCATAAGCGTTATGACAATTAATTATAAAATATTTTGCTGTTTCTCTACTACCATCATAAGATTTAATAAATTTAAAGAGGATATTTAAATCCATCTCTACGGATAAAGCAACGTATCTAGTCACCATAGGGGATGTTATTGTGGTTTTATCACTTTCTACACTAAAAGGCAATTCCGGGTGTAAATAAATGTACTTTATCGTATTCTTCTGTCTTTGTTAACTTAGGCATTACTAATTAATTACTTTATTTTAATATTAATTTATAAAATAATAGAACAACATAACGGATCCCTAATTATATATTATCTAAAACAAAGGCTTGACTCACTGGAATGTGGCTGCATACAGTACTGTTATCGTATATTGAAATGCGAGATGCATCTCGCCAGCGAAGCGACACGACGACGCGATGATAATAAAATTTTAGATACTAATTTCAAAGACGGTCAGGATATTTACCTCCTCGACACGTTTGTTAGGCCTCAGGATAATTATTGGTGCTCAGGACAATAACTTTACTTAACACTTTCGAATTTGTTCTTCACACAAAACACGGCACTGATTATATTCGTTATTAAACAGGGATACGACAGTTCGGAATTTGCTATTGACTTTTTAGGCGAACTGGGGAATTCCGTATCCCACCGCTGCCACCAAAATGTTATAGGGTCATGTACGAATGTCTTTCTTAAAAAAAGATTTATCAATTAAAGGATAATAAAGAATTATGAAGTGTAATGCAGACTGATTAGTCCCGCGCTGTCGGGAGCTTATATACTATAATAATAGTCTAAATGGTAAGAGGGGTGTTTCCATGCTTCAGCAATATTCCTTACAGGGTTGGTATATAACAGATCATGTGTGGTACGGGGCGCTCCTTGCGAAACTTCCATCTTACGGGCTTCCCCAGAATTTTTGCAAGTGGATCGCTAGCTTTCTCACTGGGCACTGCATCAAGGCCACTGTCAACGGACTGCGCCTTGGGGAACGCCAGCGTCCCCCAAGGCTGCGTGCTGTCCCCTACGCTGTTTATTCTGCATATCAATGATATGTTGGAGGACTCTAACATACATTGTTTTTTTTTCTTTAGGAGTGCAATAAAGAGTTACCACTAATATTGTTATGCAGTTGATAGCACTGTGCACGCTGTATGCTCCGGCCATGCTGTCTTTCTCGGGAAAACGTCGACCAGTGTCGAAATCAACTTTTGTCGAAATCAACTCAGTATTCCAGAGTATAGAATACTTGTCTAGTTACCTATATAATGTTTAAACGGCCGCATGTACTATTTCTGATACTATATCTATTCAGATATAGTTCAGAAATACAATAAGCCTTGATTGGTTAAAGCTCAGACCATCTTATAGTAGACATGTTAGCGAGATGCAGTTTGTATAGAAGTTATGCAAGCTTCGACAGTATATACTGATACGATCTTGACATCCGGCGGGGCGCAATTTAAACAGCACTTTATCAAGTTTATCAATCGATCGCCTCTAAACTAATTTGACATCAATTATATTAATAAACTGTTGTACAATATTAACTTCCCTATGTATTTGTAATTTCACTATAAGTTGTAAAGTAAGCTTTATTAAATTTCTATCCAAAGACGAAATAAAAAAATATTGAAAAAAGTTTCAATAATATTTTAAGCATATTGCTTAAATTAAGATTTTAAAAATTGAAAATTTAAAAAATGCTCATTATTTTCTTCATCACGACTGTTGTTAATAATTACTCAAAATAGATAAAGATGATACATCTAATCACATAATTTATAATCACTACAATCATTTATAATATATCGTTGAAATAAAAAATATTGTGAAATCAATTTGTACATTAATAAAATATTCTGGCTACGTTAGAAAATGATTTACTTTATTTACAGGATTAAAAATTACAATAACGGTTTAAAATGCTTGTAACTTCGAATATAATTATTTCTGGACAACCGCTTGAAAAAATGATTATAAAAATAATTGAGTATACCAATTATTAAATCCTTAAGCATTCAGTTAGTTCAGTCATGCAGTCTTTTATATTATAAGTTCCATTATCATTGGACTGGCGCTCCATATGAGTTACAGACCAGTCGTTACAAAATGCATGCAGCAAGAGTGCAGAGCCATGTACGAATGATTTTTTAAAGAGCGATCAGCACTGTTCACAGTTTTTGCTTTGTGGATAATTTGAAATAAATATATTTTTTTTTATTTTTTATTTAAAATTAATATTATTAATTAATATACGAATTCCAAAATGCTAAATGTAGTCAAAAGTTAATCATAAAATCAAAATATTTTTAATTAGGTCATTACCAGCACTTTCGAATCGTGAATTTACATAGACACGTCTGTAGCGTCAGTCCTACTGGAAATTACTACAGGTTCGGATGGCAGGTCTGCTGAGAAGAGCGGGCAAGAAACTCAAAAGTAAAGTTTTAGTAAACGAGTATATCGCAATGAGAATAAAGAATAAAAAATACTTGAAATAGAGTAGCGATTTGCGATTCCAATTTACTTTTGATATAATGAAAAGCTTTATTTTTAAGTTATTAAGTATTTATGTAAAGAATTTATAATTTATTTAATGTACTTAATTGGATTAAAGTAAATACAAAAAAAGATTATCAGACGATGACTAAGTAAACACCAAATGTCATTTATGAAATATCGTAAATATTATCTTATTTTATTGTAGTCATGCCGTTTAAAGCAGCAAATATTTTTAATAGGACTTCAGTAATGTTCTACTCGGTGATTAAAACGAACCCTGTGCGCCAATTATGGCGTTAATTAAATTTACGCTCTAGTATGACTAATTTATCCGATAAAAATTTAGCTTGCCTCTAGGCTAAAATGCTGTTATACAATTTTTGTAATGCTTTTTTCCTATATATATATATATATATATATATATATATATATATATATATATATATATATATATATATATATATATATATATATATATATATATATATATATATATATGTATATATTTATATATATATATATATATATATATATATATATATATATATATATATATATATATATATATATATATATATATATATATATATATATATATATATATATATATATATATATATATATATATATATATATATATATATATATATATATATATATATATATATATATATGTAGTTGGATATACTATGTTAAAAGACTTTCATTTTTGTTACCATATTTTTTTTATACTTATATTTTTTTACAAATGTCATTTTAGCGTCAGCGTTGGTAATGTGGCAATGATGACGCCAGGTTACGTGCCAATTCTAATTGGCGTCTCTGTTCGACGGCGTCGGCCCGTGCGGTGTGATTACCAACCCTAGTGTTAACTAGTGCGTTCACAAGCGTTTTGTTTACCTACTACACTTGCATCGCTTGTTTACGGCAAAAAAATATCACTTAGTACGAGTATTTCATGCCATATTGTATAATCTCCTGCCGTATAACACTTAGTGTTTCATTTTGTTACGTTTAATTTATAACTGAGGCCTGTCGTAGCGCAGTGGCACTAGTGTGTGACTGTAACTGAAAGGTTGTTAGTTCGATCCCCACTCGACGAATAAATATTTAATATTTTCAATTTATGTTATATGTTTTCATTTCTTCGCTCTGGTTCAAGGCAAAACGCGGCGTTGAGTTCAGCTACTCAACACGCAATCCCTCAAATTCGGCGGAAAATAGTAAACGGAAGTGGAACAGAGTGTCTTAACACTAGGTTCCCAAGTTCCCTCTGCCTACCCTGCCACGTGCGGGATACAGCGTGAAGCTGAGTGAGCGAGTGAGTAATTTATAACTGTTCTGCTTACTTATATTAATATCATATATAAGCGTATTTTTGCAATGGCTTCAATTTCTGATTAATCGTAATTACTTCTACATTCGTAATCTAACCAAGTTGTCGAGATTAAGCATTTATGGAATTTCGGTTCTCCAAGTGTGAGTTCATATTGCGTGAGTTCGAGTTTCACTCGATGCTTACAAATCACTCGAGATAACTAGAGGTCTTAGCTGTATGTCAAGAGGCTCGATACAATGCAATATATTTTCAGAAGTGCTTCCAGCATTTCATTTGGTTTAACACATTTGTATATTTTGTGGTTCAGATCAACCGACATGAATTTTGAAGAACTTTAGAGTAAAACTTAAACTAAATTACTAATTAATATTTCAGCATTATAAGATAAATGTTACTTTTACTATTCAAATTGAACAGTATCAGCTACAATATCAGTTCAAATTCGCTTTTGGGAAAGATTTCAGAATATTTTCTGAATTAATGCTGCTAGCCCTTATCATCAATTTGGGAAAATTAATGTGTTAATATGTTAAACGGATGTCACATTTGATTAAAAAAATGATTTTTCCTTATATATTGAGATAATGTCACAGTGTTAGAGATTATAGCTGTAAATCTCTGATAAAAAATAATTGATATGGATTAAAAATTGAATGTTGATATGAACAATGCCTCATATATAATAACAGAAATACAAAATAAATAGTTTTACTAAAAATATATTAATACGAGTGTTATCTAAAGCGCAGTCAGGGAAGAAAGATTTCTAAAAGCGTCCAGTCAAAATTGTTATCAAATAATAAAATCTCTATATTGGAAAAACTACGTGAAAGGCCAAACTTTTGTTTAAAACTCACATAAAAACCTACATATGGTCGAACAGATTTCAGATCAAATTTGCTTTTGGCAAGGGTTTCTGAATATTTACTAAATTAAAGCTGCTAGCCGCCATCACCACTTTAGGAAAATTTAAACGTGTTAATGTGTTAAAAGGATGTCCATTAGGGGATTAAATTCTTTTGCCTCCTACATTACAGCTATTGTAAGGTGCATCTAAAAGCATTTCTACTTTAAATTTTGATGAAATATAAGTACGTAAGACACTTTTTATTATATATATATATATATATATATATATATATATATATATATATATATATATATATATATATATATATATATATATATACATACATCGGGAAATCATAATTATAATGCTGTGATGTGTAATCTTTTAAAGCAACGAAATATATAAGAACATATTAACATACAATGTTGTATAAGCTAATCTATACAATGTTCCAATAAATCTGACACTTATTAATACATATATTCTCTATTTCGTCAAGAGAACATAATGCAACGAAAAAACATTTTTTTGACTTAAAAACGAAAATTTTATACATAATTGAATTTACCTAAAAAAAAGCAGATTCAAAAAGATAGAATAAACCTTAGCTTAATTTAGTAAATGAAAATTTGATATACTAGGTATGACGGGAGTTATCGTGTGCGTGCTAGCGTTGTCGTTGCAAAGATTATCGCGTTGGAGCCCTGGCTTACTCGTAGTTTACACATAACTGTATCGATCACAGCTTGTGACTGACGGCTCATGGGATAATTGAGTCACAATATGTCATTGACGATTTTGACACTACACGTTAGCGGATATTTATTCTATTCATTATTTTCTCGTCATTTATTATGTAGTGTTTATTATTAAAATCCTAAAGTAAAAACTTAAGCTATGATTTTGTCGATTTCAAAGATTACTAAGTTGTTGGGTCATATCATATAAATATAAATCCAGCTATGGTCTATTATAAATGTAACTTAGCTAAATACTTGGCAAAAGCTACAGGTGTTAGACGACGTGAATTTATACGACTTTGGTCACACTATGTCCTCCATTTCTTCCAGAATATATATATATATATATATATATATATATATATATATATATATATATATATATATATATATATATATATATATATATATATATATATATATATATATATATATATTCTCTTGGGTGTACCAGCTGTCTGTTGGGGAATCCCGCCCAAATCTCCGGAGTATAAAGTTGAGTCTGTCTAATACGTCCAACAGATGTGTCGTTAATACTAGAAGGAGTTTCGAACGAGTACCTCCTACAAAGGTCTTGTTGTCGCTTTGCCAAATAACTTTTGAATTTTTAAGTATACGAGCTTTTTTCATTATACTTGCTATTATTGCGTACATTTCTTTTGCGTTACAGTACCAATGATTTTGTTCCGGAGTTCATGGACCGAAGACTATCTCATTGTTTACCATGGCTCCCCATTTTACATCTGACGTATCTGAGACAACATAATTTGATATCATGTTCTCGAGATGAATTTGAGTCTTGAGGTCGATATTTTTTAACCATATAGGCTCGTTTCTCACTTCGTCGGTATAACGAATAGCTATGTGAGGCTCTCGACGCAATTGATTGCTGGAACGTTGTATAGCTTGGCAATGCAACCTTCTCCGGTGGGTGACGAACGTCGCAAAGTTCAGATACCCTAAGTGGCGTTGCGCCTGCCTGCAGCTAAGTGACTCAACAGGCACTTGCAGATTAACTTTTTCTGATAAGAGGCTCTTGGTGCTGTGCAGTGTACTGATTTGGCAACAAAAAAAAAAACAAACGCATAGATAATCGGAATCGCGTCGGCAAGTCAAATGTCAATGTCAAATGCTTTAAATGTAACAATTCGGACATTTCATGCAAATTAAACACTTACAACAAAGAATCTTACATTTAGTGCAATATTTCTCAGCGGTAGTTTTAATCAATCAGATTGGTGGCTAGAGTTGTCACTTAACGTCAAACAAAGATTGGTTGTTGAACGTAAAAGATATTGTGCTGTAAAAGGTATATCATACTCGGACAAGGCTCGGTTAGAAAGACTAGCTGCATAGTTTGTTGTGAGAGGAAGCAATCCAGGCTGCCTTTCAGTCATGTTGGCAACAGGGGACAGGACCTCCTCGAGATAGTTCATACAGACATCTGTGGACTTATGCAAGTCAGATCTATTGGTGGTATAATAATATTTTTTGTTGTTCGTCGATGACTTGAGTCGGACGCCATTTGTTTTTTCTTGAAGATCAAAGATTAAGTATTTTATTTTTTTAAAGCATTCAAGACGTTAGAAGAATCAGACAGGCAGAAAGTTGAAAATGTTGAGGTCAGATAATGGTAGGTACAGAATTCTGCGGTAAGGAATTTAAAAATTTCTTACTATTGACCGGAATAGTACATCTAAAAACCTGTGCATACACACCGAAACAAAATGGTCTCTGTGAAAGGTACAATCGTACAATTGTAGCTTTGAAAACTCCGAATACCTATTAGTAACTGAACCTGCAGAGCCTGTGCCAGTCAGGCCACAGCTTCCTTCTCACCCAAAGCACTCTTCCGTGTTGCCGGTGGAAATGCCACCATAAAAATCATTACGGTTGTTGTGTGGGAATCATTGAAACAAGTGCTAGTGAAATATTTCTGAATGAAGTATTGAATAGACCAGAAAGAGAACAATGCAAATTAGCTATACAAAGTGAATTTAAATCATTCGAAGACAACGATGCTTGGGAATTAATATTGTCAGGTATAGAGCCAGGCTAGTTGCTAAGGGCTTCACCCAAAAACCGGGCATTGATTTCGATAAATGTTTTTTACCTGTAGCTAAACATTCTAGTTTGTGATTGTTATTTGCTTTAGCAGTTCAGCTTCAGTTGGATGTAGATGCTGCATTTTTAAATGGTTTCCTTACTGAAAATGTTTATATGATGAAACGTGCTATTTTTGGCTTAAAACAGTCACCAGGAGCACGGTATAAAAAAAATTATAATTTGTCGCTATCCTTAGGTTTTAAAAAAAATAAAATAGAACCTTGTTTGTTTATAAAAATGGATACAACTGTAAAAGTTATTATTGCATTGTATGTCGACGATTTCTTCGTATTATAAAATAATTTGATAAAAGAAAGTTTGCCATTTATGCTTAAAATTTAACATTTGGGATGTAATAAAAATTGTTTAAGTGTGGATGTGGAAATAGATAAAGAGAATGGTACTAGTCAAGAAACGTATATTGATAAATTACTGTTAAAGTTTAATATTTCTGATAGTAAGTTTGCAAATACACCTATTGCACCTATATTGAATTTAACTAATAGTGAAAATTGTAATAAAGAGTTACCTTATCAGAAACCTTTTGGTTCGCTTATATATAGCTGCTGGGCTTATGCAAAGAAGAAACTAAATATGTGTTTAATGTTTTCAGTTTTTAGTGATATTAATCAGTTAGTAGCTTTTGTAGATGCAGATTGGGCAAGTAATATAATTGGTAGGAGATTTTATACAAGATAGGTTTAGGCTGTCGAATTGTGCAATACCTTAGGAAACTAAGAAGCAGGTTATCGTAGCACTGTCAAGTATATAGGCTGAAAATTTGGGCATATCCGAATTTTGTAAAGAGGCTGTGTATTTGCGAAATTTGTTATTTTAATTAACTGGAGTAACTTATCCTATACCAATATTTAATGATAATAAATAATAATATCCCATAATTCGTCAGCAAATCCACCATTTTTACTGAGAGAAATGTTGGTAATGAAATTGTAATTAAATACTTGTCGATTTTAGAGATGCCCGCAGATATACTTATTAAGGGTTTATGTAAAAAAATTACATATTATTTTTATCAAATAAAGTAGTAAGTTTTTTACCCGACCTCTGTGCGTATTATTTACAGAATGACTACAAGAGAACTGAGAACATTCTTTGACTTGTGAATGATTAGGTAGTCGTCCAGATAAACCACTATTTTCAGTCTTTTCTTGCGAAGTATTTCTGCAGTTCAATTTGTCAGAGAAGCGAACATCTTTGGCGCTCCTGCGAAGCCAAATGGTAGACATGTTATTTGATACAGCCGTTCTTCGTAACTGATTCGTACATAGTATCTGTGTTGTTCTTTGATCGAAAAATGTTAATAAACCGGGCTCAAATCTAATTTCACCATCTAATCTTTATCTTGCAAAAAGTTTGGCATACGGAAATGATTAAATATACGAAAACGAGTTAATATCATAATCCGATTTTATGTTTTGAGATTGAAAATAACTCGATTTTTTCCGTTGGCTTTCGTCAGGATAAAAATAGATGAAATAAAACTTGTGGTAAGGAGCCGGTTTCAGTATACGATTTTGAATTACTGCGGTCATTAATGAGTTTACCTATGTTTTCAAATATGACGTTACTTGTGCTGTAGGCACAATCAAGGGTGGCTTTTGACTGAACGAGATTTTGGCATTGGTTATAATTTTTGAAGAAAAGACGTCGAAAGATTTAAAACAGCCCAATTTTTAGTTTTTCAAACAGCCCCTCGTAAAAATGCAAATCATTTATGTTTATTATCTTTTTATGTGTTTATGTTCGTTTAGAAATGGACTCTTCATTGCACTGTGTCTTTTTTGTCTGTGCCTTGTCTTACTTGTAGTAAGTGCCAGATGGAATTTGTCTCGAAAGGAAGTTGAGGGTCGAGGTGAAACATCGAACGAACAAACAGGTCGTGAACTTGTAAAGTTTAGTTTTTCTAATTTGTCGGTACCGCTTATTTTTTGTAAATAATTCGATAGCAAGTCAGGATCGGACACATATTTAACCGATGGGGTACTTTCTCTAAATCGTCACGTATAATATATTTACATTTTAATTTCTTCAAAATTAATCGTCTACGAGTTTCAAACTTTTGCTCGTTTGTCTCAGATAATTTGTAAAATGTCGTGTGAAACAGTTCTATGAGGAAAAGGAAGGAATCGGCGCCAAATAATATTCTTAACTTTTCATAAATCATTGTAGTCAGGCGAGTGTCAGGTTTTGAAGTCCAGTCGACTAAATTTTGTAAAGCCTGAATTATGGACTCGTTTTGTGCCATAACAGCGTTAGATAATGCGACAAATGGTACAGTTTCTATGTTGAGAAATAATCTTCGAAGTTTTTTAATTCTTCATTTACTTTTAATTCTACAAAACCCAGGCTAGTTACATATTTAAAGTTACATATTTAATGTTAACCCCATTCCAGTTTGCCAAATTAAGCTATTGCATAGAAGAGAGAAAAGGAACTCGTTCTTTCACAGCGTAAGGAATAGACGGTTATTTCACGGATACACATTAATATGTTATATCCTCAAATCTATTTAAAACCTGTGGCGGATTTAAGCATTGTTCTAAATTTGAGGGTAGATTGTCGTTTCAAATTTTCGATTTAATTCAAAACCTTTCGACGACGAGCGTCGGCTGTGGGATAGACGCGTTTGTTTACGCCTCGGCTTCTCCAGGAAGTTACTCTAAAGGTCGCTGTTGGTAAGAGTCTTAGCTCGGTTGGTTGACGAATAATAGCAATTTCCGGCAGAAGTAAGCGATGTACCCTCTCTCATAAGGGACTTTGGACGTCAAACGGAACACATCTCAATAGTTAAATTGTAAATTGTTTTTTTTGACAGATTGACAACTCAGTCGTGCCTTTGTAGAAGTTTGACGGTAGACGTAGATGGTGCTGCTATCGCCATTCTTCTATATTAACTTCACGCGTGTTTATTGCCAATTTTACAGATTGATGTTAATCTATCTTTGAAAGACACTTTTATTTGTTCGACGAAACTAATTAAATTATAAAGGTGTTCTTTAATGATTCTTTTTCATACTTACGAGTATCATTTTGCAATAATGTCTTTTTACGGCGTGATTTGTACACACACTGGTATAAGATTATTATCGTGGTACCTTTTAAAGAAATTTACTGGCTGTGAAATATCTTGAAATCACAGATCAGTTTAATTAGATTTTTATATATAATATAATCATTTTCTTTCTTTCTTTTATATATAAAAATGAATATTTGTCTGTATGTCATCGATGAACTCAAAAACTACTGGGCTGATTATTATAAAAATTGGTATATAGTAGTATTTTTTCACGGAGAAGGTTTGTATAATATATATTATATATATGCTTATTGATGCCACTTGCCAGCAGGTGGCGCTGCAGAGTAGCAACTTCTGCCCCGTTTAACCGGTTGTCATGAAAATCAGCATGACCTTGTATTTTTACTCGGAGGAGACAAATATGACAGGTTCATAAATGTAACTCGCCACCAGGTGGTACACTACAATTTTGTAATGTTACAATTTTTCGATCAACAAAGTCAATAAAATGGCTTAGAATGGATTGAAAATTGAAGTATTGATTTTTCTTACATTTATTTTAGTTGTTGGCAGCAACGCAGGACGGGTACAGCTAGTAGTGTATTTTAGGACATTTCGAATGCTTTGAAATAAACGCAATTAATTCCGGTGAAAAAAATCATCTAAAATGTGTTCAATCATAGATCTTATATTATTTATAACCAAGAATTTTTAAATATTTTATTATTTTAATATGAATTTGTATCTTTACACATTTCACTTTAACTGTTGGTGACTCCGACATAAGTCAAATTTTATATTTTTAAATTTAGAATAATGACACAATAACAATAAACCGATACATAAATATGAACAAATTACTTCAACCAATTTACATTCGAGAAACAAAGGTACAGTTAATAATTAATTTTGTTATAATATAGGTAAATCAGTTCGCTGGTCGTCCGTGAGTGCTTCTGCTTGTTACTTGTACTTAGTTCTGACGACAACTAAATTAAATAGTTTCCATAGGAAACTAGGTTGTTGTTAACATTTTGTTTCAGATTTTTTACGGTATGCAATACTCGAAGTTAATATATTTATATAAACTTCTCGCTTTATTTTTTTAATAAATAAAACGTGGTTTTCTCTTTGTGTTATATTGTTTCTGTAAGGGTAATTATAGAATTCTCGAGAATTATCGGAATATACCCGTCAACGCTGGCATCTTCCAGGATGCATGTTGTCTACAGACAGCGACCCCGGCCAATGCCTCGTGCATAGAATTATCTTGTATTTTGTAACCAGCGTATTTAAGGTAGGACGGTCGCTTGATTGGTTGGCCGTACCGTCCTAAGAGAAGAACAGAGATTAAAAAAAGCAAAAACAAAAACCGTCACAAGATGGTGATAGACGGCATTCAGGTTGGAATTACAGAAATCTACGTGAAGCATGGTAGGGGCATACGCTTGCTTCCTTTTACATGTCCTAAGAGCTTCCTCCTCAAAATAAGACTGGTGGTTTAACTTTTTTAGACTTCGGTACTTATATTCAAATACTGGAGGTGCTGGAACACTTCTGGGATGATGTAACTTTCATTGCCTCTGTCATATTCCAGGAAAAGATTGTGAAGAGGCTCCCTAGCACGGCATTAACAAATGAAAATTTACGCAAAACTCAGTGAACATAAGCCACTATTTAACGTCAGTTTAAAATACACACAACACACATGCTGATTGTGGTAATAATCCAGTCGAATATGCTGTACTGCCATATGTACTGCCATTGCTGGTGACGTGACTCTCTCATATCAAGTATTGTGGCAACTAACAATACATAACAACGCGCGTGCTTGAGTATACATCATTATGTATCCCTTATTATATTTTTTGATCCTATCCTGAGCTGCAATCACACGTCAGACGCTTTTTTAATTAGCTATGAGGAATGAAATCGTCTATTTATTAATTAAATGTAGTATATATATATATATATATATATATATATATATATATATATATATATATATATATATATATATATATATATATATATATATATATATAAAAAGAGATGGTTCCTCTGTCTTGAATCGGTCATCCGAGTTAGCGGCGAGCAACTTTGATGGGTCCAAACCGTTTGAGGGTATTAAGGAATTTATAGCTAGCGAAATTGCGATGTGGAAGATGGAGAATTGGATGACTCGATCTCTGATCTAATAAGGCCCTACTGCAGGAGGCTAAAAGATTGGCCAAAGAGAAAAAAAAATCCTATGTTTGGGTAAAGAATTGCACTACTATGGTCAGACGCACAGATACCAGCCCAGTGTTACACATATTAGGCAACAGCGATTTAAAAAAATAATGTAATTGTCTTTATTACTTGCTTTTATTTTGTTAACATTTTTGTTATTTTTCTTAGTATTCTATTTAATAATCACATTATTTGTGTTTATTTTGTTAGAGTAATTTTTCTATCATTACAATTATTTCCATATTGCACGAGTATAAACAATATTGTATGCGGCGAGGACATCTTCATTTATTTTTATTCTGAGGTTAATAATTATGTTAGTTTTTCTACTGTAGTTTTTAAAACGGATTTGGGTTGTCATTATGGTGTTTGTACTTTAGTTATAATTATTTGTGTAAATATTTTTTGGCTAAATGGATGATTATATTTCCGTATACTATCAAAATGTTCGTGGATTACGCTCAAAAACTAGTTTATTTTTCGGAACATGCTTACAGTGGATTATGATATAATATGTCTCACTGAGACATGGTTACTTGATGGAATTTTTAATGAGGAATTGTTTGACTTTCGATATTGTGACCCAACGTATCTCATAATCCCTATCGCATCTGTAGAAAATGCGATAGGGATTATGAGATACGTGGTAACACTTTGGGTGGTGGCGTTTTGATAGCGGTCAGGCGGGATCTTTCTGTGCATTCTTTTACAGTCATACCTATTGTTGGTTCAGTTGCCGAGGTTATTATATTGTTGGTTCAGTTGGTGAGGTTATTAGGGTGAAAATAAGAATAAGAAATGAACGTAAAAAATATTTTTTAAATGTTTATACTTGTTATTTTCCTCATGGTCAAGTTACACTTTGAGGCACTGTGCGGGTGTTTTGAAGCAATTTCGAATGATGTAATTAGCTGCCCTGACGATTATCATTTCATTGCGGGTGATTTCAACGTGTCTTTAGCTATGTGGCATTGTAGAGACTGTTATGTGTTTGAATCACTTCAATTTTGATAATAATCTTGTCTATGCATTATTTAACTTTTTACGGGTTTAAATCAATATAATTGTGTTTCGAATGTGAATGACAGGTATCTGGATCTAATTATTTGCAGCTGTCACTGTGTAACTTCTGGTTCGACTTGTACGCTTGTCCCCGAAGATAGCCATTACCCGGCATTGGAAATACGTCTGTATCTATATTGCTATAATACTTATATAATAAACTCTGAAGAAAAAATATTACTTAATAGTAAAAATTTTTGGTCATTCGTAAAATCTAAAAAAAGCTGTAGTGAATTGCCCGGCACAATGTTTTTGGTTGACTCGTCAGCGTCGGGTGGTATGGAGATTAGTTCTGTTTTTAATAATTACTTCAAATCTGTATTTCGATCTAGTACCTCCGATACTGATTATGAGTTAGCTAACCTTAATACATCTCAATTGCGTCATGGTAGTGTTTTAATTGGAGCTGTCCATATTTCGCCTGGGATCGTGTCGGGTTATCTTAAGAAATTAGATGTTAGTAAAGGCTATGGCCCTGACCTTATGTCTCCTCATTTTTTAAAAAGTAAGTAAAGTAGTGATAGTCTTGTCCTTCCGTTATTTCTCCTTTTTAGTAGGTCCCTGAGTTCCGGATTTATGCCGCTGTTTTGGAAACAATCATTTGTCGTGCCAGTTTTCAAGTCTGGTAATAAACATAAAATTTGAAATTACAGACCTATATCCAAATTGTGTGTTGTTGCAAAATTATTTGAAAAAATTATAGACGACTCCATTTTTCCAACTTTAAGGCCTATCATAATTGAACAGCAGCATGGTTTCATTAAAAAAAAATCGACCGAGACTAACTTAAACGAATTTTTGCACCGAGTTCTATCTCATATGGATTGGTGGTTGTCAAGTAGACGTGGTGTACACCGACTTCTCCAAGGCATTTGACAAAATTTCACATCGCTTGTTAATTTGTAGACTTGTAGAGGTCGGTATACATGGCGATCTCCTTCGTTGGTTGACAGTTTAAGGATTTGGCTCCTCTTTTGTGCCTGTTACCTCAGGTGTGCCCCAGGGCTGTCATCTCGGTCCTTTCCTTTTTAATATTTTTATAAACAACATTAAAGCAACATTTATGAACTCAGAAATATTATTATTTGCCGACGATATGATTTTTTTTAAACAGATTACTACACAGATTGCGCATTTTTACAAGATGATCTGAAACGTTTATTTGATTACTGTCAGTGTAATATTATTTTGAACATTGATAAGTGTTACGTAATTACTTTTTCCCATAAACGACATAACATAAAGTACAATTATTGCTTTAATAATGTAACGATTGAGAGGCTCTCTGTGGTGAGGGACCTGGGAGTTTACCTTGACTGTAAACTTTTATTTGATTATCACATTGATCACATAGTTGGTAAGGCTTTTCGGATGCTAGGTTTTGTTCTTCGGGTAGCAAAAGATTTTCACAATAGTGCTACACTTATCACGTTGTACAATGCCTACGTTCGTTCTGTTCTCGAGTAAGCTTCGACTGTGTGGAATCCGTTGTTTAATGTGTACATTGATAAAATTGAAAATATTCAAAAGAGGTTCAATAAACATATTAGTATTAAAGCCAACCAATACCATCTCGATAAACAACCTACTCCTATTTCTTTAAAGAACCGTCGTTTGGCTAGGGACGAACTTTTTCTTTTTAAAATAGTTAATAATTATATTGAGACCCCTTTCCTTTTAAGTAATATTAGTCTGAGATGTCCTCGTCTACAAGCCCGTAATAAATCACAGTTCTATGTACCTATTACAAGAACTAAATATGGTGGAAATGTTTTTATTTATCGTGCTTGCAGCTCTCATGAATTGTAATGGAGCAACCAAAATTTTCAAATGAATTAGTACGTCTGCAAGATTTGCGGCAGCGTGCGGCACAACGTGTAGCTTCTGAAAATGACGAACAACGAGAGCGTCGTCGGCGAGATTTGCGGCAGCGTGCGGCACATCGTGTAGCTACTGAAAATGACGAACAACGAAAGCACCGATTAGAAGAACAAAGACGTCGAGACGGAAGATGACGTAGGGCTTTAGAACTTAATAATTGTTTGCCGACTTATACATGTGCCGTTACTGCAGCTGTGCAATATCACGCCTTAGAACCATTTGAAATTTTGTGTATCCATTGTGGTGCATTGCATTTCGCTGAGGAACGCGTTTCTAATCGTATAAATAGAAATTCTTTTGGTGACTGTTGTTTGCATGGACGAATTGTAATGGAGCAACCAAAATTTTCAAATGAATTAGTACGTCTCTTTTTAACCGTCACCCATATTCGGAAGGATTTTAATAAAAAAAATAAGAAAGATAAACGCATCTTTTGCTGTAGCATCCTTCAATGTAGAAGATGATAGAACAATAAATAGCCATGGAATTTATAGTTTTATTGTTTGCTGACAAGTATATCATAAAATGAATATGGCAGCACATCCGACCCAAAATGATGTTGGTGTCTTTGAACGGCCACAGTATGGACAACTATACTTTTTAGACCCTGATAAAGCCGAGCATGAAAGAATTAATCATACATTTAATTCAGGAATTACTACCTCAATGATGAAGTTATTGGAGTTTATCATTCGAGCGCAAAATCGCTATGCACAGGGATATATAATGATGCGAGAAGTAGAGGATGAAATGAATCGGTTAACTTCTGCCCAAGGGTTGCCCCCACCATACGTAAAGCTTTTATTTAGACTTCCAGATCAAGCTGATCGCAGAAGGTTCAATATACCGGCGTGTATTGAGGTTTGTGCTGTTTTTACACTAAGTGCTGATCAAAGCTTTCCAGAAAATGAAATGATTGTTCACCAGCGCAATAAAAACATTGTCTTCTTAAGTAATGTTGATAAGCGAGTTGAGCCATTTACTTATCCATTATTTTACCCCGCTGGCACGGATGGTTTTAGCCCAGATTTGACGTTACAAACGCCTTACGCCAGCCGCAGTCATTTAACTCGGCTTGAACTAACACAATACAGGCTTTCGTTTCGACCAGAATTTGTTAAATTTTTAGCAGAGTCTCCATCAACAGAAGTACCCGATGTACGGGAACTTCCATTTAATGCACTGCACTTTGGGGGTCGATTACTTCAACAATATTTAGTGGATATTTACATTCGTGTAGAGCGTGACCGTATTCAGTGGATAAAATACAACCAAAATAAGATTCTAGCTGAACAATATACGGGAGAAACCAGTTTCATTAACCAACTTGCCGAAAAAAAAATGCCACAGTTGGTGAAAAGATTATTTTACCCTCTTCTTTTCCTGGTTCGACGAGGTATTGAATCTGGACAACATATATTACACAGAAAATTTTGAAAATGCAATGGCAATCGTTCGAAGGCTTGGATCACCTGATTTCTTTATCACCATGACATCAATTCCTAACTGACCAGAAATAAAACAGGCATTGCAAATACATTTAGAAGATGGAACAATCTTGCAACAGCTTCCGCAAGATCGTCCTGATATCGTGGCTCGAGCTGCTAAGTTAAAATTTGACCAATTAATAGAAGATTTAGATAAAAAACAAATCTTTGGAAAAGTATCGGCTTTTGTATACACTATAGAATTTCAGAAACGAGGATTGCCACATATGCATCTGCTTATAATTATGTCATCTGATGACAAGATTCATCAACCAGAAGAGCTCGATGACTTGATTTCATCCGAAATACCCGGAAATGATGACTTAGAGTTAAGAGAATTAGTACTCCAATGGATGATTCACAACCCATGTGGCGATTTAAATCCCAATGCAACTTGTATGGTTCATAAAAACGGAAGAACAAAATGTAGATTCGACTTTCCAAAATCGTACCAGGAAGTTACGTCTTTAGTAGATGATGGTAAACCAAATTACCGACGACGCTACAATCCGCAGTTGGACCCTCATAGTCCCCAATTTTCACACGAACTTGCGGTTTATCGCAAAGACATAAACGGTCGTTGTATAACAAGAGATAATCGTCATGTAGCGCCCTACAACGCCTATTTATTGAAAAAATATAATTGTCATATAAACGTTGAGTACGTAGGGAGTATTTTGGCTGTGAAATATCTTTATAAATACATTTATAAAGGACACGACTGTGCATCGATCAAAGTTGTAGAAGAACAAAGGACACTGATTTATGATGAAGCAAATACATACATTGAAGGACGTTGTGTCACGCCACCAGAAGCATGCTGGCGATTATTTGCTTTTGAAATTAAAAAAAAAAGTCATAGTGTCCAACGACTGGATATACACTTACCAGGACAGTATCGGATTGCAAACTTGGACCAAACCCATGAAGATTTAGCCGATATTGGCCAAAGAGGGTCTACTCTAGAGGTTTATTTTAAGCACAATGCAGAAATTAAAAGACATAATCATTCAAGCGATAATGTCTCATGTCAATATCATTTTTATTGGCAGATGCCCGAAAATTTGAAATGGATCGGAAAAACCAGCAAATGGGAGCCAAGAGTTCGTCATTTGCGAGTCATTGGTAGGTATTCATAATGTAAATTTCGTTGCTCAACCGGAACTTTACCACTTGCGATTGTTACTATTTCATTTGAAAGATGAATGTTTTGAAGACCTTCGAACCGTAACAGATATCCAATATCAGACGTATAAACAAGCCTGCTTAGCACGTGGCTTGACTTACGACGATCAACAATGGATAGAAGGATTACAAGAATCCGCATTATTTAAAATGCCTGTAGCAATGAGAAGCCTTTTTGTTCAAATTTTAATTTACGGATCTCCTGAAAATCCAAAGCGTTTGTGGGAAACATTTAAAGAAAATTTGTCAGAAGATTTTATACATGCAGCCCGGCAAAATGGGCAGCCTATAGAAAATGCAATTAATCGTGGTTAAGGAATTATTGCTAAAAAATTAAACACTGAAGCAACAGAAGGCCGAAATTTCCAATACTGGGTACAAACTTTTGGCTTTGAGGACATTGATAATTACGATCTTGAAGATAATCAAGATAATTTAAACACGGATGAATCAGCAGTATTAGGAGAGCAAATGTACCAGTTACTGAAAGGAAAGCAGATAGAAGTAGTTAATTCTATTCTTCAAGCTGTAAATAATACAGCTTCTGAAACGAAATGCTTCTTCATTGATGGTCCGGGGGGTATTGGGAAGACATTCATATATAAAACATTATACTATATGCTGACTGGAAAACGATACAAAGTAAAATGTATGGCTTTTACCGGTATTGCTTCCATATTATTGCCTAATGGACGTACTTCTCATAAAATTTGGATTAAAAGTACCACTGACACCAGATTCAGTCTCAAGTATCAAACCTAACTCTTCTATAGCGATACAATTAGCAGAAATAGATATTTTTCTTATGGATGAAGCTCCGATGCTTCCAAAATATGGTTTGCAGAGCATTGATCAACTTTTACGATCCATTGGAAATTCGGATCTCCCTTTCGGTGGAAAAGTAATAGTACTAGGAGGAGATTTTCGCCAATGTCTGCCTGTACAGCCGTCAATGTCAATTTGCTGATTATTTACTAAAATTAGGCAACGGCGAACTGACTTTAAATGCCATGGAAGATATTGAATTGCCACAGAATATCATTTCAAGCAACAATCTTATTGATAAAGTATTTGGTAACTGCTTAGCCAATGAAAATTATGAGGAGACGAAAGATAGAGCAATACTTGCGCCTCTTAACAAAGATGTTGAAAAAATTAATGATGATATAGTTGCTAAACTTCCCGGAGAGTATAAAACTTACTATAGCCATGACTCAATGAAAGATCAACCTGAAGGAGCAGTTAAATTTACAACAGAATTTCTCAATAGTATCAACATTTCAGACTTGCCACCACACGAACTAAAATTGAAAAAAAAAATGCGTTAATAATGAGAGAGACTCTGTGCAATCACATAATAAAGTCAAAAATTGTTACTGGTGAACAATCCGGCAAAAAAGTACATATACCAAGGATAACTTTAGACTCATCAAAAGGACAACTCGGATGCACCATGCAGCGTCACCAATTTCCCGTTAGATCTGCATTTGCCATGACTGTTCACAAATCCCAAGGGCAAACTTTCGAATCTGTTGGGGTTGACTTAAAGTCAAGTCCAGTCTTCATGCATGGCATGTTATATGTGGCATTTTCAAGAGTTAAGCGACCAACTACGTTAAAAGTCAATCTTTCAAATGAAAATCCTCGACACACCCGCAATATAGTATGGAAAGAAGTACTAGATTAAAATCCGATTTCAAAATTAAAACTGTGATGACATAAATATACATATAAACTTGCGTAATTGATTGATAAACTGTAAAAAATTAAGTATTTGTTTTTAATATAATATCAAACTAATTGCACTCACGATTTTTTTCTTTAAATAACCAGTTCATATATTTTTATTATTCTGTAATTAAGATCGAAAAATATTATTTATATTTCATCATTTTATTAGTATGTAATTCGTACTTAAATATAATTTCCAAAAACCATAATATATATATATATATATATATATATATATATATATATATATATATATATATATATATATATATATATATATATATATATATATATATATATATATATATATATATATATATATATATATATATATATATATATATATATATATATATATATATAAAGTGTTTTATTATTATCCTTGGATATTAGGGTGAACAGTACAACTATAACTACAATTGCGTTGCTCTGAAAAGAGATTTATTACATTAACAAACGTTTATACTATTCCAAATATTCTTTAACATTTAATCAATCACAATCTCACCTGGAAAGAGAAACAACATTTAAAGCTATGGCTTCACCAGTTAGTATTATTTAAATATACAAATCAATTCTTCTTTCTTGGTTTTAAGAATTTTAACGTTTCTCTGTATTATGTCATTACGTTAATGTCATAGCTATCGCTAAACTTTCACAGATTATACATGATAGTTATTAAAGAGTAAATTTAATCTAAATATTGAATGAAGTGTCACGCACTTCGTTTACATCTCCCCCACCCCGTATAGTTAATCATCTATTAATACTGGAATAAATTTTGTTATATGGAAAAGATTTGACTCTAACTTTTTGAAACCCGTATTTACTTTGTAAATGGAATTGGATATTTTCTCTACAATTTGATCTGGTCCAATTTTCAATTCATCCAGTTTTTTTCGGTTTATTCGATTACCGTTTTCAACTTATACTGAATCTCCTACTTCGAATTCATAATATCTTCTGTTTTAATCAAATCTTTGTTTATTATAATTATGTGACTTTATAGTGTTTTCTAAGGCAATTTCCCGGTCTCGTATTAGATGATGATTCTGTATTTTATTAGGTTTCAGTTCAATTGGTAGAATATCAATATTTTTCCCCTGCAGTAAATATTTTGGAGAGAATCCTTTTGTACTATGTTCAGTTTCGTTGTATCTTACCGTGCATTCGTGTGCAATAGTAGTCCAAGCAATCTTATGCCTTCTTTCAATAATTTTACAACGAATTTTATTAACCAATGTTTGGTTTAACCTTTCGTTTAATGTACCTATAGTATTCACTGCAGTAAATGCACCATTAGAAAATGGTGCATTTACTGCAGTGAATACAATAGGTATATCTTCCTTTTCTAAAAAATATTTAAATTCTTTTGAATTTATGCCCGGATATTGGTCTGATAGAATCAACTCAATCTTATAATCTTGTGTTACTTTTTTGATTAGTTTAATAAAGTCGTTTGCATTCTGGGTTTTGGATGTCAAAATATAGGCGTAACGAGTGAAGTGATCTACTAGAAGATGTAAATATACTTTGGTTGAACGTGCTCCACCGAATCCACCTATGGTATCTATAGACACTATTTCAAACGGATATGTGGCGGGTCCTAAGTGTGACATGAGTCCGAACTTGTACGCTCCTCTCGATTTATTTTTTATACAAAAGTCCCAGTTTTCGCATATTTTTTTTATGTTGTCTAATAAATGTTTAGCTTCATAAAAGGGTTTTATTTTGTTTTCTACCTGTTGTCTTTCTAAGTGGCAGTAGTAGTGAGGAACTTGTTTTATAATTTGTTTACTGAACTCTTCAGTTAGTATAATCTTTTCATGTTTTCCGGCTTTTTTATAATATATATTATTTCTACAAATAAGTTTTTTTATATTTAGTTTTATCTCTTCGTTTTTATTTTGATCTTGCTGTATATCTTCTATTTTTACAAAATTAACTACTCTTAAACAACTTTCTTCATTTTCACATGGTTCTAACACTGGGTTCCTGCTTAAAGTATCTGCCTCTACATTATATTTTCCCGGAGAATAGATTATGTTAAAATTAAATTGCTACAAATAAAAGGTAAGGTCTCCCAGTTCTTCGTCCGTTATGGCTTTTATATTAAAATTTTCTACGGGTTTGTGATCAGAAAAAACCGTGAATGTTTTTCCTATAAGCCAAAGTTGCCAGTATTTAACTGCTTCTTTTATAGCCAAACACTCAAGATGTATTGCTTTTTTCTGTTTTTGAGAATTGTTTATTTTTTTGGAAAATATGCACAAGGATTTTCATCACCGTTGGGTTGAATTTGTTTTAATATCGCGGCTATGCCCTGTATGCTAGCATCTGTATAAATATGTATTGGTAGGTCTGGATCAAAAATTGCTAGAATTAGTTTAGAACATAGAAGTTTTTTCACATTATCAAATGATTCTTGGCATTTATCAGACCAAAGAAATTTTTCTCCTTTCTTTAATAAATTATGTAATGGATCAAAAATTATTGACATATTTGGTACATATTTACCATAGAAATTTATTTTTCCCAAAAATTGTCGGACATTTTTTTGAGTTTTTGGAATCGGAAATTCTTTCATAGCAATTAAATTATCTTTAAATGGAGTCACCGTGTTGTTTTTTATTATGTGTCCTAGATATTTTACAGAGTCTTGTGCAAAGTTACATTTCGTGAATTTTAATTTAAAACCTTCTTGAAAGATTGCTTCCAGTAGCAAAGATAAGTGCTCTATGTGTTTTTCAAACGTTTCTGATTTTCTAATAATTTTGATACTTGATGTTCAATTTCTTTCATATCCTCAATAGAACATCTATATGGTCCCTTGTTGCAATATTTATCAATCAAGAGATCTATGTGTGCTTCGTAACCTTTTACCGTTCCTATATCATATTTGTCCTTAGCGAAAATTGAACTATATTTGCATATCAAGTGATCAATATCAGATCTTTTTTTATGATCTAAATGATTTACCGAAATATCAAAATCATCGATCAATATATTTTCATTAAAGTTTACTTTATATTCGTGAATTACATCTTGTTTTTCATTTTTATTTATCCCTATACCACTACCCGAACTGTCAGGAATTTGTTTTGTGATTATAGGCTGCTTTTCCTTGTTTTGGATATTTTGCGAGATTTCTAAATTCTCATTTTGAGTTAAT
The DNA here is from genome assembly GCA_019049475.1 of Eueides isabella. NCBI lineage: Eukaryota > Metazoa > Arthropoda > Insecta > Lepidoptera > Nymphalidae > Eueides > Eueides isabella. The sequence goes on along the minus strand of CM032389.1, from coordinate 7,647,370 downwards.
TTAAATTTTTGTATACAATCTAATCCAACTAGAAAATTATAGTCGAAGTTTGTTTCATCTATAACAAAGACATCAACTTGCTTTTCAATTTCAAATATTCTTAGTTTTAAAGTTACCATTCCTATTGATTTTTTAACACCATTAATAGTTTTCAAATCTGCTGTATTATTATTAGTATGATTTTTTTTTAAAGTTAATACCTTGAATTTATTTAACTTTGAATTTATTTAACCTTGAATTTATTTAACCTTGAATTTATTAAGGACACATTAGATCCGGAATCATAGATTTATTTCTAATTCTGAATTGTTTACACTCCTTATCTGATCTTTCCTCCTTCCATCTTCTTTTTTTATTTTAAACCAACATTGGGATTCAGGGTGATAACGTGTACCTTTATTTTCTTTTTCACAAATTTTACACGGACTAGCCACAGACCTTGCAATTTTTTCTTTAATTATATTTTCAGAAGCTGGTATTTTTTTATCCATTGTTTTTGTATTTGCCATGTGCTCTAAACTTCTAATACTATTAAATAAATCTTGAGTTTCCTTTAAACTATTCCTATCAATTTTATCTGCAATGAAATTTGGTAATCCAGTGGCAATCAGATCAATTAAAGTCTGTTTATCTATAGACTTATTTATTCCTAATAGTAATCTCTCTTTCTTTAATGCATATTCTAGTATTGAGCCCTGCCTATATCTAAATAACATTGCATACCTGATTGGTGACCAACTCTTATCTGCAAATATCTCATTAAAGTTTTGTTTCCACATTGCCCATTTTGAATTTATTGTATATTTAATAAGCATTGAACTATACCAGCCTTTAAAGGATTCTTCTAAAAACAACCTGAAAATTTCAATTTTTTTGACATCTTCTTCTATGCCTACACCCTCGCATTCCGCTTCAAAGATACACATCCACTGGGACACGTTAGCAATCTTACTGTTAAATTTTTCTATAACGAATTTTTCTGCCATTTTCCCTACATTAAAAGGTTTTGATGACTCTTTCTTCATTTCAGTGAAGCTTTCCATTAGTCTGGTTAGGTATTCTTCAGAGGTTTCTGCCGTAGAAGTTTTAGTTGTTCCTTTTTCTTCTAAGAGATATCCCATGAACTGCATATTTCCATCTTCATCACAATAAACCGTCTTCGCCTTCGGGCTCACTGATATCCACACCTGTCGTTTGTCATGACGTTTTTGTAATGTAGCCTTCACTTTTTGAAAGATTTGTGTCTGTACTATTGCATCGTGTAATTTTACGGGTTGTAATTTATCCGGAAACCCATAAGTGCGGCCATTTATATCGGTAATTGTTGTTATACAAATAATATTCGTTTTTACATCATCACTGGCCCTGACCATGAATTCGAACTGTAATTTTTCCATTATTCTTGGAAATTAGCTGTAGAAATGTTGTTTTATAACATGTTTTACAATTATCCTTGGATAATAGGGTGAACAGTAAAACTATAACTACAATTGAGTTGTTCTGAAAAGAGATTCATTACATTAACTAACGTTTATACTATTACAAATATTCTTTAACATTAAATCAATCAAAATCTCACCTGAAAAGAGAAACAACATTTAAAGCTATGGCTTCACCAGTTCGTATTATTTAAATTTAAAAATCAATTCTTCTTTCTTCGTTTTAAGAATTTTAACGTTTCTTTGTATTACGTCATTACGTTAATGTCATAGCTATCGCTAAACTTTCACAGATTATACATGATAGTTATTAAAGAATAAATTTAATCTAAATATTGAATGAAGTGTCACACACTTCGTTTACACACACATATATATATATATATATATATATATATATATATATATATATATATATATATATATATATATATATATATATATATATATATATTTATTATCTATGGAACAGATTTGCTTTGACAGTTTGTAATGTATATATTGCTGTTGAAGTTAATCATTTGTAAATCCGACCACAGGAGACACGCGCTGGTATGTCGGAGGGTCACTAATGAATGATGATAAATTGTTTTGACGTTCTACGTCGCATGAAGAAGCTTACTTAGTTCACGTAGTAGTCAAGTTAGGTAATATACTCTTGGGCTTAAACGCCTGTTTTAATCTATCGAAGGTGTCGATCGTTTATATAGTTTATATTTTGTTACTATAATTTTTTACTTTCTTTGTAAATTGTTTTGTTAGTTACTATAGTTTTCTTATGGATAATGATTTTTAAATTATTAATTATTATCATTCATTTTACACTATACTTTTAAGTATTATAAATTGAAATGACACAGTGCGCCAAAATGTATATTAGAAGCCCACACTCAATAAATACTTTACCTTCACCACTGTCTACCTTTAGCAAATCTATATAATAGAGCCTATACCTTTGCAATTTTTGATAGAAGAAGAATGCCCTTCATCAGATCAAGCCAGTTCCTTGCCAGCTTGTAGCATTTTTTTTATGGAAAAGACGGCAAACGACCGTACGGGTCACCTGGTGGTAAGTGATCACCGACCGCCCACGGCCGCGAGTAACTCCAGAGAGCTACAGTAGCGTTGGGGTCCTTTAAGGTGGAAGGGCACCGGGGCCCGGCATTATCTAATGCGAAACGCATTGGCCAAAGCCACTACTCAACGCCGGTCTTAAATGCCGGGGGTGGTAATAATCCGGTCAAGTCTGTCCATGCGTGTTGCCATTACTGGCAACGTGACTCTACCACACGCACTTTAGTCGCCTCATACGACACCATCAGTACCAGGGTGATCCTATTAGTGATCCTATTATCCTATTATAAGCCGGAATCACGCGGCAATAGAAGGTAAAAATAAAACATTTAAGAACTTGCGTTAGTTGATATACTAATCAGCGTGTGACTCTCAGTGATAGATTGTGGGTTCGATCCCCACTCGAGGAAATGAAATATTTAATGTTTTCAATTTAAATATTTAATGTTTTCATGTCTTCGCTCTGGTACAAGGCTAAAAGCGGCGTTGAGTACCGCCATTCAAAACGTAATGACTCAAATTTGGCAGAAAGTGGGGAACGAAAGTGGAACGGAGTGTCATAACACTAGATTCCCAAGTTTTTTCTGCCTATCCTGCCATGTGCGGGATACAGCGTGAAGCTGAGTAATATACTAATTATGTCAATTGACAGACGGATATCACTTTCGTCTACCACGTTACCAGGTATGGACTAATCACTGGTATCATCTTAGTATCCTATACGCGCTACGAGATATATAATAGTATATACTCATCGAAGAGTATAATAATAATAATAATAATAAAGCCTTTTATTTTTCCTATAACATTACAATGTAAATCTATGTTAGTAAAGTTTAGAAGATAGTTAATGTTAGTTTTTTTAAATCTATACTATTAATTAATAAAATTCTTTCTAAGTTAGTTCTTCTTAAATATATACTATAGGAACCCCTCGTAGGGTATATGCCTCCTCTAATTCTTTCCATTTTTTTTCTATCTTGTGCTATTTTGTCCAGTCTTTACCGATCGTCTCTTCTATGTCCACCTTTCTTGTGGTCTGCCCACGTTCCTTTTTCCATGTGGATCGAACCATTTTGTGCTCTTAAGAGTCCATCGCTGGTCTGTGCATCTCGCTACATGGCCAGCCCAGCTCCATTTCAGTTTTCGTGCTTGGTGTAATGTATCTGTCAGTTTGGTCTTGTTTCTTATTTCTTGGCTTCTTGATTTTTGAATTTTCCTCAATTGAAGCATGCTCCTCTCCATTGCTCGCTGACAAGTTCTTATTTTGTTACATACTTTGTTAGTGAACGTCCACGTTGGTGAGCCATAGGTCAAGCAAGTCAGAACACAAGTATCCATGATGGTCTTTTTCATATTTAAGTCGTATTTACCTTTTAGAATTTCCTTGAGGGCCCAGTATTTATTCCAACTGTACGTTATTCTTCTGTTGACCTCATCTTCATTTTTTGTTTTAGCAAACGATACTTGTTTGCCTAAGTATACATACTGTTCCACATATTCAAGTTCGACACCATCAAGCATTATTTTTCCTCTCTTACCATTTATCGTTATTTTTGTCTTGTTTAGGTTCATATGAAGGCCAACATGTTTGCTCTCTTTATTTAGTTGCGATATCATGTTTTCCAACTTCTTAGGAGTTTCGGCAAAGATCACGATGTCGTCGGCAAATCTCAAATGTGTGAGGCGTTCTTTGTTTATGGGGATGACTTCAGAGGTCCAGTCCAATTTGGAGAATACGCATTGCAAGACGGCTATGAACAATTTTAGAGATAAAGGCCTGACGCCTCGGGCGATTTTGATCTCGTCTCCTCTAGATTCTAGCTTGACTCTGCTAACACTGTTCTGGTATATATTCTTTATGGTTCTTATTATTATTGGGTCTATTTTGCAGTTATGTAGGGTTTGCCATATAGAGCTGTGATAGAGGCTGTCGAAGGCTTTTGTGTAGTCGATGAATCTTATATATAGATTTTTGTTAAATTCTGTGTATTTCTCTATTACTTGTTCAAGTGTATGGATGTGATCCATAGTCGAAAAACCGGGGCGAAAGCCTGCTTGTTCTACCGGTTGCTGACTGTCTATGGTTGGGCTAATTTTACTATTTATAATAGAGGTGAATAATTTGTACACTGTTGATAGCAGGCTAATAGGACGATAGTTTGCGATGTCCAGTGGGTCTCCTTTCTTATAAAGGAGTATTATATCTAAGTTCAACCATTGCTTTGGTATTGTACCTGTTTGTAGAACCAAGTTGAATATACATGTCTGTGGTCCGGCTAGTAGTTTCGCTCCTACTATCAAAGCTTGGTTCTTTAATCCGTCTGGGCCTGGGCTCTTTTCTCTCTTCAGCTTTTTGATATGTTCCCAGATCTCACGCTCATCTATAATAATTATTTCACTGGTATTTGACTGGAAATTGTTTACTTCTGAAGAATATATACCAGATGATAATGAAGAGTATATATACCAGATGATAATGATAATGAGATTTCTGTGAGTACACAAGAGGTTCTAATTGATTAGCATTTGTGGCGGTATAACTTTTCAAAGAGATTTTCTTGGTCTATCTATTGGGTAGCTGGTTCACGTATCCAATTAACAAAATTTTTTTGGTTCCGAAGATTCATGTCATCATTATCACGCATGTCATCACTATCGTTCTAAAGATGTTCATAAAAGCTTCGTCGACTATCGAGAGACTATACCTGTTACCATATACCATAGCGACAACCTCTCTCAAAGTTCGTTGACTGTTTTTCACGGGGATACCGTTTTCTTGCCTCATCGGGGAACACCCACATTATATAAGGAACCTTACATATAGATAACGTTGTGGATTCCGGAGTGCTACATAGGCATAGAGCCTTTTCACCTTTGATTCCTTTAGCATTGTACGCGTACAATTAGCAGTAACCAATATGGGATTGTTGGCAGGTGCTCTGAACTTTAGATATCCTGTTCTTCTGGTTTTCGCTCAACTTCACAAACCCAGATGTTGCGCTGCATGCTGTATATAAATGTCTTTTATATTTCCCACCATGGTCTGGCTAGCTTCATATTTTACTCCCTAAATTGAATATCCACCTAGGAAAGTATGCATAATTAAATCACAGATTCTGAGCTTGGCTTGCTTAGTGGCTTTCAAAACAAGGAATTCGAGCAAAGATCCTCGTGTTCTCGTCAAACAAGTCTGGTGGTTCATTGCCGTTTATGTAGGTTTTGTACGGGATCCGGGAGTTGGAATTGCCACTGATTTCTTTATGAACTCTTTCAATTCCATCGTCTACTTATTTCACTTTTCTTATCCACTAGAAACTGTCTCTTGTCAAATACACTCCCTACGATAGCACTAAAGACACTCCACATGGAACTTCCAAATTAGTGTATTTCTCTGGCTCAAGATTATATTATGTTAAACTTAACTATTTAAAACGATAGCCATTTTCACTATTTTATCATTTGCCTATAAAATGTTAAGACTTAAAGACAATAAATTCTATAAAATAAACTTAAATAACTAAATGTGCATTTATGTATTATGTTTTTATTGACCTAAAATCGACAAAATGAGATGTTTTTATTAAAATTTGGCCTACAAATATGACACTCTCATGATATTAACTGAAAGTTACGTCATTTCCTTTCTCTATAACAATATAATTATCTTATCAAGCTTGGACAGTGTCATCGCAATGTATAGAGACAACCATGACCAGTCGGAAATGACAAAGGTTTGTTTAATACTTTAGTATTAAACATAACGTCAAACGGACATTTAACAATAGGCAAATCTTATCTCAATATGTCTTTTAATATACAAATAATGTCAGGTGTCTTTATCAATATATTCCATTTATTATATAATATATGCTGTGATCAGTTCACAGGATTAACAAGATAGGGGAGAAGGGAGAAGAAAAAGTGAGGGAAAGTAGGTATCGGAATTTGTTGACAGTAGAGACTCCTACATAGTCATGAATTACGTTTGCGGCAGTCGAGACATTGAAAAAAAACCGAATAATTATTAATTATTTATTAATTCTAAACTAATAATATAATTATTATTTATTAGAAGTGGGAATAAAGAATGATCTAAAAAATATTACAATTAATAAAGTAAAATTATAACAATGGAAAACTCAGAAATTAAAACAATGGGACATTGAAAAACTAATACGGGGAACTCACGCGGTGGTCGCGTGGGAAGTTTCCATCAGTTTGGTCCATCAGCATATTCGTAGGATTACGGTTATGTAACTCCTCCACCCCTAGAGAGGCAACTATTTAAGGACGTTGAGTGAAAAAGTTGCCGGAGTACTTGCTTCATTCTCTGGGTGATCTCCGTTTTCTGATATTTCTTTATTCTTTGCAACCGTTTTCTTATACTTTTTATATTATAATAAAATGATGAGTGCAACTGCACCGAATAGTATTGCGTATATTGGTATGGTTGTATGATAAATTGTAGTATCTTTTTGATTTTCAAAAACGGTAGTGCATATCGTCCAATTTCTCCATTGATCCTCGTTGAAGATTGATTGCAGTTAAGTGACAAGATTCTTCTAAAATTTGTTTAATAATTAGCTTGTGGATACAATCAGAATTTGTACGAATCAGATGATTGAGTTCAATTTCGCAGAGATACCAGCTGCTATGTATCTGGCATTAAGCCTCTATGTACAAAAATAAATTCTCGTTAGTTGCAATAAAAGGAGAGGATGGGATGTGAGCCTGTAATTTTTTATTTGGTACTACTGATAATCTATATAATAAAAAAATATCTTTAGAAATAATAGGAAATCGGAATATAAAAACTATTTTCTTATTGGTATAGTAAAAAGCTGGTCTTATTATATTATAATATTCTCTTAATTCTAAATTCAAAATGCTATCTTTTCCGTAGATAGTTTTAAGTTTATCTATCATTGAGCTTAATACGTCTATACTAATCATAGAGTGGTGCATGCTTGAGGCATGTATAAAACCTAAACTATTTTCTATCCTAAGTAATTCGTTCATTAAATCATCTATGTTTTCAGTTAATATTACTAATAGTTGGGAAAATTTAGCATAAAATTAATTAAATTAGAATGGTTAAAATCTATTTTTTTTATTTCTTCCGAATTAATATTTTTTATTCTATTATTCTAATATTTCTTATTAACCGACGAGCCTGCTTAGATAGAGGCTCTCCGGTCCTAGAAGTTTTAGGATGAAAAATTTTGGTGACTTATGAATAGGCTTAGGTCTAGGAAGGAGCAACACGAGAACGATTATTATGTACTCACATAAACTGCATTATCTGGTCTCTTATCAGTTGAATCGATTGCTGGATTCCAGTCCCGGCTGCTACAGGTCCGTAGATTCAAGATTCTTGAACGGTGCTTGATAGCCACCCGGGCGGCACGCGACGCGATCATAATTATTAAATAATTAATTTAAACCGATCGCGAAACAGCCGGCGAGAATCCTACCGACTGCGCCAATTACGTTTGCGGCAGTCGAGAGGTTTGAAAAAACCGAATAATTATTAATTATTTATTAATTCTATACTAATAATATAATAATCTTAAAACTAATGACTAAAACGAAAAATGACTAAACGAAAATTCAGAAATTAAAACAATGAGGCATTGAAAAGCTAATACGGAGAACTCACACGGTGGTCGCGTGGGAAGATTCCATCAGTTTGGTCCATCAGCATATTCGTAGGATTACGGTTATGTAACTCATGTATGATTTCTTTTCAGAAGTACTTATTTGGGATAATAAAAATAAACATTTATTACGCCAAACCGGATTCACTATGCTTTTAAAAAAATCACGGCGCAACCTGCCGTTTGTTTCCAACGCTGTACACGGGAAAAAGAAATAAAATAAAACATAGTCGTCTTTAAATGCAGGTGTATAGAGGAAGTTAATAATGGACAAAGCTGAAATAGAAAGCCTGGCTCATGTTTGTATACCTACTAGTCTCTTCTCCCTAATCTTTTCTGTGTCATACTTTGGGTTAAGTTATACGATTTAAATATCTACATTTTTTTTTGTACACATTAATATCTACATTTATTTATTGTAGACATCAATTTGCAAATAAATTAAACAATTGATATTATTTTAGGCAAATCCTTAAGTTTAATATTTTTATTATATAATATTTTTATTATAGAAACATTGTAATGTAATTAATGTTAACCTATGCCATAAAATATAGTATATATATGTTCATAAAAATATTAATGAATTTATATTGTAAGTAGTACTGTAATGTAATGTAAGAAATAATATAAAAGAATCAAAATAAGAAGTGTTAAGTGACTTGTCCTCTACTTTCCACCTGTAGTCGGGACAAGTGGTAGAACTACGCCAAACTAAGTGGCGGTACACTTTTGTCTTAGAGCGGAACCATGGAAACGAACCCGTAATCTGCACGCTTATAGCCAAAAGATATACACCTGCGCTACGTTAAATTTATTCAATTTAATTACGGGAAAATATAATATTAAAAAATTCACAACTTGGACTAAACAACAACATTAACGTACATACATAGCACTCACGCGCCGCGATTGTTCTTTTCTGGCGAGAATTAGCAAACATTTCCAAATGCTTTTTAATACCGCACTCAAAATGTAGAGAATTTAAGGAGCTTTTAATGTTTTGTGTGTGGGTACAATAATTTTGTTTTATTTCTCGGTTCTTCACTGCCGTCGTTTGCATATCTACCTTAATTCCATAAAATTCTATTTTTTTGAACTTGTCACACAAATTCCAATTGTTTAGCTGTAAAGTATTTCTTTATATTTTTTGGTTGGGCACTAGTAGCCAAGATAATCCACTCTCAACTTTTCGCCTGAATTCGATACATTGTTTTTTAGATTGTTGGCACATAACGTCGGGCTTTGTTATAAACAAAAACACTGAGTTACTCGAATTCATAATTATTTGCTTTCATTGGCTATCACAACTGTATAACGATGTCTACAAATTTTACTAAATTTCATTACGATATTTTTTTAGCTTTACGCCGTATCTTGTACATAGCAAGGTAAGCAGTAAGGTAAGAACCTAGTTTTATAAACCTTTCCATTAAGACACCTACGTACTACTATTTTCCGTGTTTGAGAGGCGGAACTCAACGTCTTTGCTTCATTATCAGGGCTTTTCTCCGAAATAAAATGCCGTAGGACATAATACTATGAAAAAAATAGGTAAAGTAAACAAGGCGAGCAATTTCAATATCTGTTGTCTGTTCAGATTTTTTAAATTATTTTATTTCCTCGAGTTGGAATAGAACCCACAACCATTGTGTTTAAAGTAGCACACATGTGCTCCTGCGCGACACCTGACCTCTGAATATGACTGAATATATGTTTATATAAGTATATTAAATTTATAGTTTTTTTATGAGATTGTTAAAAGACTTTAGATAAAATAAAAGTTATGAACCAAGAGGAAGTAGTGCGATTCGCCTAATGGTATTCGATTTAGATTCAGGCTACCTCTCGGAAGAAATCTTAGCAAATCTTGTGATTTGATTGAGAGCAAAAGCATTTACAGCATGTAACTATGTATTTCAGTATTACGTTGACAAATGTGTTATCTTGATCTTGATGAAACGTATATAGTTGAAAAGCTTTATATTAGAGAACTATATTATATTTTTTTTAGAGCTCCACGCTGTATCCCGCACGAGGCAGGGTAGGCAGATGGAACCCGGGAAACTAGTGCTAAGACACTCCATTCCAGTTTCGTTCTCCGTTTTTCGTCGATTTGAGACATTGCATGTTGAGTGGCGAAAATCAACGCAGTGCTTTGCCTTGTTACCAGAGCGAAGAAATAAAACATTAATTATTTAAATTAAAAATATTAAATATTTCATTTCCTCGAGTGGGGATCGAACCCAGAAGCTGTCAGTTAGAGTCACACGCTTGTGCCGCTGCGCCACGACAGGCCTCGATATACAGGCCTCTTTATTATAATATATTAAAGAGCATTTATTGTCCCCGTTCTTTGATTAAATCAACTTTAAAAAGGATTATGCTATATGTAGGAAAGTATATAACATAATGTTTATAGAATATGAATTTGAGGCCGTTGTTGTGATGGGGCACAAACGTACGACCATAAATGCGACGGTTGTGGGTTTGATCTATTCGGGAGAGTAACATATTTAATATTTTAATTCCTCACTCTGGCAACACTAGGTTCCCAGTCTGCCTTTACCTGCCCTGCTATGTGCGGGATACAGGTTAAAGCTATGGAAAATAATAAAATATATAGTAAATTGGGATAGATGCCCCGATAGGATAGGATGTCCCATATCTAAAAATCCTACTTATAAAAAGTTAAAGTATTTATAATTTTTATGTAAACATATTGTACTTTTGTAAGCATATTGTAAGTGTGGTGAGGTCAATCCCTCACTACTTTATCATACTCCTAGAGGTTTCTTTCAGTTTTAGGAGATAATATATTTGCAGTGGACGTTATAAATGCTTGATGAATTGTTTCAAATGTTGCCAGTCAATGTTTATAACTTTATAAGTAGTAATGACCTATATTTTTTTAATCACGTTAATATAACATCTTTAGGAAACGATGATTTTTTGTGTTTATTTTGCTTAATATTCAAAGGGGCATCTATCTATAACTTAATGCCTAACATACCTTTCACCCAGGTGTCCTATACAATTTCGTGAGATCAATGAACAAGTAATTTATATTATTTTAATAACATTCATAAATAAGTAATTATAGCAATAATTTATTGTTATATTTTAATTTACCCATTTTTTAAAACAATATTTTTATGCAGGTAGTTCCTTCTGAACTTGGGAACCTAATATAAAGCCACTCCGCCGAATTTCAGGCTTTGAGTTGCGGATCTCAACGTCGGCTTTTGCGTCGCGTTTACAGTCACACACTTGTGATAGGGCTTAAATTTTAATGATACAGAGAAAATACTATGAAAATAAGGAGTAAGTTTGTCGGAGCTAGCTATTAAATGGTGATATAAACAAAAACATAAAAAGAAAATTTGGAAGAATTGGAAAGTAAAATCTCTTTATCAGTGGACAGTTTAGAAAAGTTGATATTCTGTTGAATTATCTGCTGGAATGAGTTTCAAATGGAAAATATTCTGTTCAAATATGGTATATATATTATTAATATACATACATGCAGTATATATTATAACACTATATTTTTTAAAATTTTATATTCAGTACAAACACATTGTGTAAAAAACCAAAGTTACATGGTAAGGTAAAGCTACATCTATAAGTCAAATATTTTATACAGTTTTATTACTTTAATTTAATTAGGTATAGTTCAGTATTGTGTAAATAGCTATCTACATGTGAGAAATTCTCTAAATTGAAATCACAGACACTTTAATTTTGTATATGCCTAAGTATTTCATACAGTATTTAAAAATAAAACTAAAAATTACTGAACCGATCGATTGTATGGGGTCATATGGTGGTGATGGGGTATGGTATGGACCTAATCCTGGTTTTCCCTTACCTACCTTACTTTTTCTTAACTTTCCTTATCTACCTTACCTTTCTTATAAAAAGTATACTTTACAGTGGGGTTGTCAGTCACATTTATCCTTTATTAACAATCAAACGTATATTTTTCATAATTTCTATGTTCCGTTTATGATTAAAAAACAAACAGATTATATTAATTTGGATTGTACTCAAACAAATATATTATTTATCAATTAATATTTTTAAATGATGAAAATGTTTGTTCCTGGTGAAAATCTTGATATGGATTACTATGTTTTATTATATATATATCACCTATTCCGGTAAGATAATTTATATGTTAGATAATTAAGATAATTTTTCTTCTTTTCAGATATAATAAATTAAATGATCGGTTCTATCGACTATTTACCACACCGATCTAAACGTAGTATTTAAGGTAATTATTTGATTAACTTAACTAACATATTTTCACATTATCCAAATAACATAACTAACTCAACTATACAAATACGAACGATGCCATAAAGGAATTAAAAGTAATAAAGCTTTTTATTTAATATGGTCGATATATATTGTGTTTTTTTTATCCTGCCGTAATTCTACAATATATGTTATATAGAGTACTAAATGACGTGTGGTTACTGCGGAGCATCGCTCAGTGACCACAATCCTAACCAAACACCTGTCTGAAACGCATCCTGAGCATGCCTGCCTCTACCTTCGCTGGAATGCTGGCAATAGGGATGTAATTATGCGTAATCTAGATTGTATGTAATGGAATTTACGATTATTTTTTATTTCACATGTTACTTCCTTACTATGCTATATTTATATGTTTCTAGCCAAAATTAAATGTTCAATCAAGTTTTGTGTTATATGTAATTTTTTATAGGTGGATTTTTTTAGCTTTACACAAATAGGGTAGAAATCTAGCTTTTCGCATCTAATTTACATTTGAGACACTGTTGTTCATGTTCAGTGGCAAAATTTAAAGGTGCACTATGTCTTGATAAAGTGGACAAAAGAAAATTATGCATTACTTGAAATGGAGATCATAATTATAGTCACTAATGTCCCAATGCGTCTTAGTAAAATATAATTTCAATGATAATTGTAATGAATCAATACCATTGTTTGTTTTTAAAAACTTGTCAAATATTTAATATATTATTGTGATTTATTTTGTGTTAAATATGATAAAGCTTAATTAGGTGAGTCGATGATAATTTATTATCAGATTGTGGCACTTATGTAACATTACGTATTTAAATCGTACATAACTAAATTATATAAAACGGTAAAATATTTTGCTACCCACAACAAGAGTATTCGCCGCAATTATTTATATACCCTACAAGAATTTTCGCCGCGATTATTTATATATATGTATGTTTACGCTAATCTCAGAAACGGCCCAACCGATTTAATTACAATTTTCACTTTTGTATTTTATTTATTTATTTTCTATAAGATCCACTAGTGATGATAACATTACAAAATAACAAAAACAAAAATAATACAATATAAAACTTAATGACTAAATGCGCCATCTATCAAAGTGAATACAGCATGCTTTATAGTGAAAAAAGTTGGTTAGTAACAATTCGTTACATGAAACTACATTAAAAATTACTACTTACTTGAAACCGGTGAGTTCCTACCTAAGACTGTTCTCCGGAGAGGTCTAGCGAAAGGAGTAATGGGATTACGTGGATACCGAGAAGGGATATTAAACCTAAATTTTGATAATATATGTGGATTATCAAAATGTAAAAAGAAATTATGGATTATGGATTATCAAAATGTAGAAAGTTTAATAAATCTTTTCTTTTATTAAGTGTATGCATTTTAAAATGTGTTACTTTTTTATTATATGAGTTAAGTTTCTTGCTTTTGCCTTATTTTAAGTGAATGCTAGATGATAGAGAAAACGCTTATAATGCGGCCTCCAAACTACGCTAGCGTACACTAAAATACTCCTTACTAAGCTGTTATATTTGAAACCTAGCATTTTTGAAACCTAGCATTTTTGAGGCTTTTGTGACTATATTGTCTATATGTGGGATAAAAGTAAGCTTTTAGTCAAATATCACACCTAGATCTTTAATAGTGCTAAGGCGTTTTAAAAGTCAAGCAAGCTGCAAGGAAGTATTGGTTATTAGTTTCAACATGATGACGGGTAAACGTAATACGACAACATTTTTCTACATTAAGCTCCATTCTGTTTGATTTGTCGCTAAAAATAATCAACCACTTCAACGATATTAACAATTTACAAAAATTGTTAATATCGTTGAAGTGGTTGATTATTTTTAAGAGTTTGAGGTCATCAGCAAATATCAATAGTGTAGAATATTTGAAGCATATTGGCAAGTCATTAATAAAGATATAAAACAACAAGGGCCCTAAGTGCGAGCCCTGAGGTACTCCAGATGTTATTTTAAAGTTACTAGATTCATGTCCGTTTGCAACCACATAAAAATATCTATTGCTTAAATATTACTCTAACCAAAGCAGCATTGATCCCGCTAAACCATATGCTGATAATTTAAAAAGTAAGATAGAGATAGGCACTAGATCAAATGCTTTACTGAAATCTGAATAAATTAAATCGATTCTTTTTTTCTTGTCAACGGAGTCTATTAATGTCTTAGTGTAATTAGTCAAATTTGTAATTGTTGATCTACCTGTTATAAATCCGTGTTGATGGTCACTAATACAACTTTTAAACTGGGCAATTTAAAAATTTCTCAATTTGAAAGAATGGAGAATAGATATAGGACGATAGTTCTATTTATTTTTTCTCTATCTCCCGTTTTAAAAATTGGAACAACTTTTGCCACTTTCCACTTATTTGGGAAAGTTGCTGTTTTCAACGATGCCTTATAAATAATTCTAAGCGGCAGTGCAATGGACGATGTACAGTTGATCAAGTAAATTGGAGGTATACCGTCTGAACCAGCTCCTTTATGTTGATTTATGCCCTTTAATTTATTTAAAATAACTGATTCATTAAGTTGAATCTGTTGCAAGACATAGCTAGTATTTACTGCAAGGTGCAAATTTGTTTGAATGTCATTGGTTGGTTACGCTATTGTACTGCTGTTGAATATAGAAGAAAAGTGTGAACCGAAAGAGTTGCAAACTTGTTTACCACCAAAAACTTCGATATTATTATTACTCGTTATTTTAGGAAAAGCATGAGATGTATTTCCTTTTTTTATTTTTATAAAAGAACAAAAATATTTCGTGTTGGCTTTAATGCTATTTTCTGTACGTTCAACATACCTATTATAACTTTTTAGAGGCAGTTCTTTACATTTCTTTTCCAGAATTTTCAGCGATATTTCGTCTATTGGATTTTTATATTTTTTATATCGTAATCTAAGGTTTTCTTTTTCTTTTATTCTTTTTACTAGGATTTTGATCATCCAAGATGGGTATTTGCGACTATCATTCCTTTTTATTTTAGGTATACTTAGCTCTATTGAAGAATTTATGACAGAGTACAATATTTCCACCATTTCATTAACGTCTACATGATTTATATTTTCCAGGAACTTATTTATATCGTTAAAATTAGCTTAACCATAATTGTATCTTATAAAATTAGAGTTGGAATCTAAGAATTTCATATTGTCACTATTAAAACTAACACTAATGTCTAATGGTGGGTGTAGCGGATCAATACGACTCATTGAATTAGTTGATGCATTAATTGTTATATCAAAGAAAGTATTATCGCAGAAAACTAAATCTAAAATGTTATTTTGTTGATTTTTTATGCGACTAAGTTGACAGAAGCTGTTGAACACGGACAAATCTATAAGAGATTGTGCCAAAGAAGGCATTTGATACCAATCCTATGCAGCTTAAGTTGAAATCTTCGACAACTAGGGTAGTAAATTGTATTGTTTCGGACACACGATTAACATTTTTCATAAAATTGTCCTAGACAGTTTTACTTACCGATGGTAGAATATAGTTTGCACAAAGAACTATTATCTGACTTTTATTTATATTTATTTTAACCCACAAATCTTCACAAGAACTCTCCCAAGAAACCATTCGGAGGGAATTAAATTTATTATTTACAGCTATTAATATTCATCCACGGTTTATTTATAAATAAATAAATAAACCGTGTACTATAACCTATGTTATGGTACACGGTTTATTTATTTATTTACTAAATGCAAATATACCGGTCAGTAATTATAAATAGACAATGAATTTTAACTGTTATAGAGGAGCCCGAAATTACAAGGCTATATCGAGAGGCAAGTTGCTGGTGTATTATCCTGGCCACCTTTGTTGTGTATATGCAAATACTCATCATAAGAAAGATAAGAACAATCAGAGACAATATGTCCGTGGGACTCCCCATGCCATTACACACCCGACATGAGATCTGGGAGACTTCATCCATGACACACCCGACATATGTTAACAGGGCCATCTTTCATATTATGTTCCTGATAGTTTCTTGTCTTGATAAGTTCGTCCGTTATTGACAAAACTCTCAGTCCTCCGAAAAGTGATGAAAATAATGTGGAAGTTGTGTCTACGTCCGAGCCCATTAAGGCTCTATGGAATCTTCCATGCAGCTCTTTACTGTCCTACACCGCCATGCGAACAGAAGTAGTAAGTACTATTACGCCAGCTTTATTTACTTAAGGAAAGAGGGGTGAGACTCTTATTAGTAGCTACGACACCCCTGTGCATATTCTCATCATTCTTGAAAAAAAAATCTCCAATGCATATGTCGTGGTTATGGAAGCTCCCGTCACTGAAAAGCCCCGATTTGGGTGAATGGTGCATTCGGTATGTTGTCAGCAATTTACGTATTTGGGGGTTTATAAAGCCTTATTTAGTCTGTGGTTAACTCACAATTTCAAAAGTATATGCTAGAAGCGGTTGTTAAGACCTTTTTTCAGACGAACAAATGCTTCTTAACCGCTTTGATACCAGAGGCTTTAAAATTTTCATAATATTTAAAATTCTCACTAAAGGATCTGAAGAAACTGTATCTGAAATAAAAATATCATCACACTGCATGCTCGTACAGTTATCAACGCCAAATTTCATCCTTATATCACTACTAAGAATTTGAGAAACCGTTAGTACCTTTTGACTTTTTAAAGTGATATCAATTATATACCTTAAAGGGTTTTAAGAGCCAAGCTTATGGCACTGAATTATATGTCTTCTTATTATCAATTCAGTACGGATAGACAGTGCAAGAGCAAGATTTTTGTTTTGTTTTTGTTTCTGTTGCCCCTTACCTGTTAGTTTATAGCTGTATCATTAAGCTTTAACTTCGCTTTACTGAATATATATATATATATATATATATATATATATATATATATATATATATATATATATATATATATACTCCGTTCCACTTCAGTTCCACTTCAGTTTCCCACTTTTTGCAAAATATAAGACTGCATATTTGAGTGGCGGAATTCAACGTCCTGCTTCGCCTTGTTACCAGAGCGAAGAAATGAAACATTAAATATTTAAATATTAAATATTTAACATTTAGGAGTGGGTGTCGAACCCACAAACTGTCCTTCAGTCCACACTTGTGCCGCTGCTTCACGACAGGCTCAATTTTTAATACTATATACTACTATATTGTGCTTTGTATAATTTAATTTATGTTATTTTTAAACAAATTGCGGCGTTGGATTATTTAGCAGATTAGACAAACAAAAAACGATTTATTGATGATGATATTGATGTGTCAGATTAAGATTACAGTAATAACGAAGATTACTATACTTAAGTAGATACATTAATTAGTTTCATTTTATAACATGTATTTGTTATTATAAATGTAACAAATGAATTGTCTTGATTGCAATTACATTATTTATATTGATACAGACCTTAAAATAAACTGTAGTTTCTTAAAGTCACGTATAAAACTTATGATTGGCATTGGCATAAAGTATCTGAGTATGTTAATAAAGTGGCGAGTTGAGTACCGTTGAGTTCAAAGTGTCATGTCTACTTAAAAATTTTAAAAATGATATCTGAAGGTAGTAAATTTAAATGTGTTTTTTTTTTAATTAATATCTATCGTTGCTATATTTAATTTCAACCGATATTGTAATATGATATTGGATAGTATGGTAGTGTTAAGATGGATTTTTTCATTTTTTGCTCCATTCAAATTTAAATTCAAATTCAAAATATTCTTTATTCAAATAGGCTTTAGCAAGCAGTTTTGAATCGTCACAAACATAAAATTACCACCGGCTCGGAATGCGGTTCTGCTGAGAAGAGCCGGCAAGAAACTCAACAGTTGCTCTTTTCAATATTGAATAGTTACAGTTTCATTGTTTAATGCAATAGTGACTATCCTACATTAAATTCAAATGACTTTAATTAAATACATTTTTATCATTCAAATATTCTTGAGCAGTGTAGAGAAGATAGACACTAGAGAAGTTTAAAATAAATGTTAAAGTAATGTTAATTAAGCTTTCTTAATTAACATTACTTTAACATTTATTTTAAACTTCTCTAGTGGCAAATTCAAAATACACTGCAGAATACTTTTAAAGATACGTACGAGTATACTCTGACCCATAAATGATTTATTTACTTTTTGGAGGCGATAACTAGGCGTCACAAGTTTGTCCTTGTTTCTCGTTCCAATCGTGTGTCTGTCACTGTGTTTGCTACATCACTGAATATTTTGCCGGACAAACAAAATATTGTAAAAAATATATTGAGAAGCAACCGTAAGAATACCTGTATCCTTAAAAACATCTCGCAGAGAATCTCGAGCTTTAAGATTATAAATACATCTCACGGCTCTTTTTTGCAGTATAAATATTGAATTTACATCGGCGGCGCTGCCCCATAGTAGCATCCCATAAGTATAGAATTGATTCTATGTATGAATAGTGAAATTTGGTCCAAAATTTTTTTTCAAATATTTTACTTAATGATAGTAAAATCGATATTGGTCTCTAGTTTCCAGAATAAAGTCTATCTCCATTTTTGAAATGCGGTACTATTTTACTATATTTCATTAAGTCTGGAAAAGTACCGGTTTCTATACATCTATTAAAAATATACGCGAGGTAAGCAGCAATATTACTAGTTTAGCAATATTATTAGTACCAAGCAATTTTACTGACATATCCTATAAATCACCAGTTTTCTTTAAATTAAGACTTTTGAATACTTTAACAATATCATCTGGTTATACATACTTAAAGACGAATTTATATTTTGATTGAACTACATGTTTTTTTAATTTCGATGAGAGGGAGATGATGGCAGTGAGCAATGGAATTGATCTAAATTAATCATATAATTTGCCATGCTTATTACATTAGGCCTATTACTAGTCATACTAGTGACGGCTTGGCTCACGCTGCATTGCCCGCTTTTCATTTAATATTTATTCTCTTTAGTATAATGTAAATAATTATGATAAGCGCTTGAAAAAAATCAGTTATTTTGAAATTTCATACAGACGCTACAATTTTATTTATATAATATATATATATTTACAAATCAAAAATATATCGCCAGTTCAAGGTTATTTGATCTAAATCTATTTTGTTACCTTTGCACCATAAATATTTTTTTTCTCAGCTACACGTTGCTGTAAATGGCAGAGTTGACAATAGGAACATTGTGTTAAGTCTGTCCGTTACGCTCCCAACTTGAAAATAATCTATGGAACAACATAATAACAATAATCTAAATAAAAAAATATTCTATAAATGATTAAAAAAGCAAAAATTCTTATAAAGATTACAGTAATATATCTCAATATCTATATGTCTTCAAATAATCTCTATGTTATTTATGTTATCAAATTGCATGATAATAATCTCTTATGAATTCGAATATAATGCCAATGTTTTAAAATAATATATAGATACTGAACATAATTCAGTATATACAATAGTTACTCACGTAATTAAAGCGAGTGAAGCTGACAGTTTCTTATAATTTAGGTCTTAAATACTAAAAGTCTTTCACTTTATTATTTTTTATACCTCAGCAGGAACGTGACGTAAAAGAAAATGCTTATTGCACTAAATAACTTTTGTTATGAATTATTATTAAGCGGTCCCTTACGTTCCCCTATGTTCATTAGTTTAGCCGTGCGCGTACAAACAGACGAACATACGGGCAGACATTATATTTAAAATTGAGATCTATTAGTTATTTTAAAATATTTAGCTTAAAATAATTACACGAATACAAATCAATACGTTGTTTTTTCGAAAATATATTCAATGTACAGACACAATTTTTAAATAATTTTTTATGTCATAGAATAGATTATTAGATTATAATGTAGGGAACGTTAATAATGTTGATATCTTCAAGGCAACGTACGATATTATCATTTTTAACTGATTGTTTTTTGTTGTCATGTTGTATAGATAGGTAGATAGCTTCGCCTGTTTTTTTATTGATTGCATTATAATGCATTTATTTAATACGCTAAATTATGTTCGTGTTCAAATGTGCTGCGTGTATAGTTATTTCTTATGGGTAAATTAATAGAATTTTATTTATTTTGTAAATAATACCGACATTTATTACTATAAGCATTACTATCTAGGATTAAGTTCGGTAGTTTTATTATATAATGTTAATCAGAACTAAACACTCTATAATTAAATAAATAGATTTCATGATTTTGAAAATCACTTTAAAATCAATATTACGGGTCAATCTCAGGTCCAAATTGTGACAATCATTTTTTGTTGAAACGCATTTGAGTCTGTAAACGTAAATAAATATTATATACACAATACGAACATGTAAATTTAAATAAAAGTCATAGTATTTAAAATACTCATGAGGTTAATAAAATAATAATAAAATTTCATGTATTTTGTTGCAAGAATAAAGAAAATATAAGCCATTTTCATAACCGATATAGGCATAGAATATATAACTGAATTTTATGTCCGTAGCTAAATTATTTTATATAAATTGTTAAATATACATATAGATAGACGCGTCGCGTCGCGGTCGCGCTCCTGAGGTCGTCATTAGCTGGTCGCTAGCAAGCGTGACTGTTTATGGTCCGTGACTCGTTCACCCCTTCAATCTAAACGCAGACACGTGTAGGATTAATACAGATTTTTCTATGTATCCCCTACACTCGTTCTGCTGAATGTTCATTGATTTAATTCTGGCACCAATTAAAAATGTTGTTTTGATAACAATTACTGAATATGGCGGGGGCTGTGTATAACACAGTAAAAAGAAATCCTAAAAGTGATGTTACTATAATTGAATTCATAATATTTTATGTAGTTTATTAATTTAAATAAAATTAATGAACCTTGTAATCATAATGAATGATGTTCATAACTTCTCGCATAAATTCAAGCGTCTTTGAAACAAGAAATCTATTTTAACGAACTGCCATAAAACAACTCCACCAATTTGAAATTGTTAAACATTATATGAGTGAATTAAACGAGCTTTGTTCCCCAAAACTCAGTAATTCACAATTGCAAAGTACGATGTCATCCTCTCATGGCGCTCACAACTTGTTTCAGCGTTTTGACGAGGTGCCATCCTTCATTACTCCAGAGCATGGCTAACAGGTTTTATGACTGACAATACATGTTTATAAAATTTGCATACCTTCATTCGCACTCTTCCGCGACCATTACCTTTCCATTTGGTAAATAATTTAGAAGTCCTCTAGGACGAACGCCCGATATTAAAAGTGATGGGTCCCCGAGGTTTAATATTAGACTCCCCTCGTATTAAATTCTCTGTCACGCGAAATTCCCAAATGCATACGCGAGATATTTTTTGCACATGTTCATATTCGTACTTTTGTGCTCACATTCGATACAGAATGTCACTAACGTCGCTAAGTCCGCGTGCGAATTTTAACTGTGCATCTTAAGTAAAACAGAAAATTATAAATTAATTTGTGAAATGTTTCGCTATTACGTCGGATTTTATAGGTTTTCTTGCTTTTTATATGAATCCGTATACATTTATAAATTATATAATAAAATACATTTTCAATGACGAACGAATCTTAATAATTAGAAATTAAAATTCATGACTTATAGATTTACCTACAATTACAGTGATATCGAAAGAATAAATAAATATAAATCACATGTTTCAAAGCAAATTGAAGAGTCATCTGGCATTTTAAATGTATGTATATTACAATACTAAGCAAGTTGCGCGGGGCGTTGAATAATCGAGCTCATTGTATATGCATCAAACTCAGAACAAAACTAATCTAGAGCCCGGGGGCAATAAAAATGTCCCACTTGCAGCCACTGCATTAAAAATAGATGAGATCAAGGTGTAATCTCGGCTATCCTTATTATAAAACCTTGCATCTAAATATTTCACATTTTTCACCACTTAGCTTCGCACCGCGAGAATAATGTTGCTATCATTTTGTATAAAGGAGAAGGCAAATTACCCATCATATTGTATCTGCCTTTGTAGAAGATACCTCATTTCTTTTCAGTGACTTTGTGTTAGAAAAAATGCTGTTTCAGCATTTCAAATGGTTCAGGTTATGACAAATAATACTAGCTGACTCTTACAAATATTTCTCATATTATCACATATATGCATAATAAATATGTTAATATATATATTTTTTTTCATTCTTTCTCGCTGTATATTCTCGCTGTATCTCGCACATGGTAAGGTACAATTTTATTAACGAAATATTTATAAATATTACTGTGATCTATTAATACGCGTTCTTTACTATTTTACTTTATTTCTAAAAAAGACGATGATTGCACATTTTAAGGCTCCATATCATAGGCTCAAATGGTCCATGTCAAGATATTAAACAAATGTAAAAACCTATAAAGTATCAATATCCGTCTGTTACAACTACAGTGAGATTGCGTGCAGGTATGAAGTCAAAGCCTCAAATTAATATCAAATTCCAGGTTTACGGTCTCTTGTAATATAGAAAAACTCAAGGTTCTAAGTCTACGCAATCACTGCATTTTGCATGCAATTATTCATACAGCGAAAACCTAAAAGGAATTTTCCAGGTCCACTGAAACAAAACAAGCACGACAAAACACTTATGAAATTTGGTTCAATGTAAAGACTAAAAAAAAAGGAAAAATTGCGATATTCTGAAAATTCATAGATATTTCATAGAAAAAAAAACAACTGAATGCGTACGCCTACCAACTTATCGCTATATCTAGCCAAATTTTTATTAGTTGTACTTCCCGTTGATATACTCACTGGAGGTTCGGAACTAATGCAAGAATTGTCATTAGTACGGTCACGTCAATGTCAATCACACGGCATGAAAAAAATGCATATATATAAATAATATATATATGCATTTTTTTATAAAGTAACCTATAATTTACATACATGGCTTAGTTCAAGTTAGATCATAAAATAAACAAGTATATGTTTATGTATAATATTGCACTTAATAACGTATATTTAATCACATTCAAAATAAAGGGTGAAAAATAAATACACAAATCTCTATAACAATAAGCGTTGATTTATCAAAATGAAATCTCTTTGTTGAGAGGAATAATCAAATTTATCAGTGATTAGGATCTTTCCTTTGATTTGAAAGGGTCCTTAAATGTCTCTATATTACTCTTTATTAGTTAATTATCACATAAAGTAGCTGCTTTTAATATCACTTTTTGTTATTGTTTTTTTTTAAATGTAATCTTGAATATAAATATATTTACTTTAATTCGAGTGAATGATATATTGTAATAATATGTTTTAATTAACAGTGTGCAAATGTTGTTGCATGTTTTATGATACACAAGCTACACAATCGAAGCACCGCATATTGATCTAGCGCAAGAAGTAAATCCTCTACTGCCTTGTTCACTGTCTAGTTGTATATAAGTAGTTATACGTAGATGTCCTAGTAGCCGCAATATTGGTTTAAGATTTGCGGAGAAAATGGCATTGTCTATCCCTTACCTGAGTTTCTTTTCTTAAAAATAAATTTAAGGGTCCCCTTTGATGCATTGCGAGCGGATAAATACGGTCCGACGTCCCCTATCTTGAGATACAAGGTACATTGTTTGTTCTTCCTATTTTTGTAAAGCTCGGCAATAAAACGTTTGCATTTTACATTTTTGGGGGTCATAAATAAAAGTGCTGTTGTAAAATAACATTTTAAGAATTCCTCAACGTCAGCACGACGTCACTTATTGTTGTTATGCTGTTGCATATTGTAAAGTTGCTAGATTATTTATTTTTTACATATACCTAAGATTTCATGTGTTTGTAATATTTAACAGTATATTATATAACCTTGTGTTGAAAATGATAAAATATTTATCATTGGTTATAATCTGTAACAGCTTTAGCTTCACGCTTCCGTTCCGTTCCCGAATTTGAGGTACTACGTGTGAGTGACGGAATTCGACGCCGTGCTTTACCTTGTTACAAGAGATAAGAAATGAAAATATTAAATAAATATTTTTCGCGAGTGTTGATAGAACTCACAACTTGTTCCGTTAACAGTCACATGCTTGTGCCCCTGCGCCTCGGCAGGCTTCCGTAATCTGTACCATTATTACAAATTACAAATGAACGAATTGACATATATCTACTGGAAGCCGTTGTCAGCGCAGATTCATTGTCTGCGTTTGAAATGTGGAATAACGGTATATCAAATTATTATTTTCTTTTCTTAAAAAAAATATATATTTAACCATAATGATCAAAATTAGGAGAGGAATGAACTGTCTTTACACTAAATTTCCTCAGTCTGTTCGTTAAGCTGTGTTTTGATAGTTCCGTACCTTAAAATAATTAAAATAAACACCTAAAGGAGCAATTTGTTGTCCGTCCGACTTACTTTCAACAAAAACATATCTCGTGATCTAATGAAGGTATCAAGCTGAAACTAATATCAAATATTTAAATCTACGGTCCCTTGGAAAAAACAACTTCTAAGTGAACCAGATTGGAAAATACAAGCATTTATTCTAATTTCTTTGTGATTTGTGTGAAATTCGCCGCGCAATCAACATCTACAGGGTTCCATGGACCTACAGTTATAAAATGTCTCATGAAGTCAGAACTTCCAATATAAATAAAGAAGAAATATCTGAAAGCTGCAAATTTATAAATATTTCATAAAATAATCACTATAAACTTATTTTTGTAGTCATTTTATACAGATCGTATTAACTTACCATACGCCCGCAAACTATAATAAATATAAACTTATATAAACTGTTATATTTATACTGTTAGTTGTTATATAAACTGTTATATTTTTATAAAATTTAACAGTTTTTTTCTATGATGATTGAGATACTACGATGATTGATCTATAAAATTTATACTTTCAGTATAAAGTTTATATCCGATTCTTGTGATAAAGCTTGAACGAGAAGTTTGGGGTGTTCAATGAAATTAAATTACGTGATGACACAAAATGAGTTACGCCCTTTTCAGTGAATTAACAAACAAAAACTGATAGTTTGAGGGGTCACAGCGTAATATTGTTAGAGGCAAATGACTCTATTCTTCTTTATGTGTCGGCCGTTCACAATTCTGCAATTTAAACTGTGTATTGTTCTTGTTCATTTGGCTTTCGATTTAGTTTTGAGCTTTTATCGATATTCATTTAAATGACGCGACGCTCGCTAAAACTCATCTGCACTAATTCTATTACAAAATATACATAACGTGTTGGTTCGATATTAAAAGCCGGTATAATGGACTTTTCACGTACATCAATACTATTTTAGTTTTAGTAAATGACTAAAATATTTCCTTGTATCGACGTATATAGTCTTTAATTTAAGTTTAAAAAATTACGTAATTTAGGATTCTATTTTATTTGCAATGAAATCACTATGCAATTTATAGTATGACATTATTTGTAAAAACTGCGCTAAGCATATAAAAGTACTTAATTTTAATGAAAATAGTTACTTTTATGTAAAGGGCCGTCCATTAAGCATGTAATGTTTTTTTTACAATTTTTAACCATTCCTCCCCCTTACTGATACGTGGTGAAGTTTAAAGTTATTAATTACTTACTTATATGTATATACACGTGATATCTTACTGCACCCCCTTACACTCTTGTGATATTTCGTGATTTTCGCCGAACCCCCCCTTTCGAACCTCACGTGCTTAATGGACTGCCTCTTCTTTGCTAATTTTAAAAATATTTGGAAGATATTACTTTAATTGTGATATTATATATTACATTAAGATATAACTATATATAGATAGTGACTTAGAAACTTATATTTCTTTTTATTAAATCATAAATATTCAAATCAATAATAATGAGCTAAGATTCCTGAATCTAATAATGGTAACAAATGTAAAGTAAAACTTTGTATTAATTTAAATTTATGTAAAAAAATATTCATTGCTTCTGTGCTTACAAAATAAACAATAACGACAATCTGTCATATTTTCCCGTTTTACGCCAAAACAGTAATTTCGCGGGTTTTCAAACTGACCACGAAATTATGGAGCGAGGGGAATACAAATTTCCTACGGTTCGCAATCCAATTAATTTTAAAAATCGCCATAACGAAAGGGCTTTATTGTTATGTAAATTTGTGCAAACTTCGGCAGACGTAGGCATGACTAATTGTTAATTCGGATAATGCGCTTACGAGAGTGGGACACCACAGCCGTGGTACACGCCGCGTCGTAATAAAGGATTACACGCCTGACCTGACCGCACTGCAGTCTACGCCTTCTGTTTGCTCCTTAGGGCTGTGACAACAGATTTGCCGAGATTCAAGAAACCCTCTTTCTATACATACAAATTAAAATGCAGGATATACATTGTTAAATATCGCAATGTCTGGCTCTTTACATACTCATTGTGAATTATTTATGTTGTAAAGTCTACAAGTTTAGTATGTAACAAAACAGTAATGGCATTAATCTTGAATAAAATCAGTATTAAGCATTCGATCTTATGTGGGACAATGATCACAAGTACGAAAAGTATAGTTCGTTCGTTATATGTATACAATTTCTAAGAAAGTTGTGAAGTCCTTCATCATGTCGAATGTGTCTATACGACATGAACCCTTGTCTGGCGACATATTGGCCGGAAGTAATTCTCGATAAAGACCTCGAGACCCTCGAACAAATTTAGTGATTGCCTTCACTTTTAATCTGGCAGTTGGCTACTTTAATATGAACTTTTACTCATCATATATTTATGATATGACGGAGACACTTATTTCATATTATAAAAACAAATTATACTGCAAATAACATAAAATGCTAAGGCATAGTAACTGAGGCCCGTCGTGGCGCAGCGGCACAAATGTGTAACTGTGACTGATGCGTAGTGGATTCGATCCTCACTCGGGAAAATCAAATATTTAATATTTTCAATTTAAATATTTAATGCTTTCATTTCCTCGCCCTGGTACAAGGCAAAACGCGGCGTAGAGTTCCGCCACTCAAAATTCGGCGGAAAGTGGGAAACAGAAGTGGAACGGAATGTTTTAGCACTAGGTTCCCAAGTTCCCTCTGCCTACCCTGCCATGTGCCTGATATAGCGTGATGCTGAGCATTGTAACTGTTTTAAATATTTTACCGCATTGTAGTGGATGTTGATAAAACCGCTGTTTTGATTACTTTTATTGTGCTTAATATTTGTGTATTATATTCGTAGTAAAATATTTGTAACCTACATCAAAATTCTGTTGGCAATTGGAAAGATTACTTCAATTAACAACATTGCAAAGGAAATTTCAAAATGTGCTTTACGAGTTAATGTGACCCTTTCTAAAAAATATCTTCACCATTTAGTTCTAGTATTAAATAGCCAATTACCGATATTTGTAAGTAATTGTAATATTGTCGAAACTGTTATAGGTACACTTGTTACATGATTTATATTGTTAACATTTAGGTAGATTTTTACAAATATCTGCTACCCAGAGATAATATGCCAATATGTAAATATGTATGCCAATATGTACCATACAACGGATAAAGCCAACCACTACATCAGGTTCAATAAACCCCATATCCTCGTTAAAGCACACATATATCCCTAAAATGATTCGCACGCAAGGCTTTTGAAATAAAGAAACATTTTAATTTCAACAGAGAAAATGGTTGGAAACGGTCTTTCAAAAAGTTACGGACTTCCAAAAACTTTTGAAGTCTCAAACCCAAGTTTACTAAAGGGAAAAATACAGATAGCTCATTCTATAAGAAACTAGGGAAGTACGCGAGGAAAATGTGAATTCGTTGGGGGTTGTTATATAATAATTATGTCAACTGACAGACGGATGCCACTTCAGTCCACTCGTGTAAACATCGGGTTTCCAATAATTTCCAATACTAAATTTATCTACCTGATTAGGCCGGTTAAAATAGTTTAATTTAAAATGTAAAATCATCAAAAAATCACAGATTACATAAAATTTAATTTTCTACAATTACCTTTTTGTTTGAGCTACTCGTACTAATAGTTCGAGGCCTGTCGTGGCGCAGCGGCACAAGAGTGTGACTGTAACCGACAGGTTCTGGGTTCGATCCCCAGTCGAGGAAATGAAATATTTAATATTTTTAATTTAAATATTTAATGTTTCATTTCTTCGCTCTGGTAATAAGGCAAAGCGCGGCGTTGAGTTCCGCTACTCAACACGCAATGCCTCAAATTCGGCGGAAAGTGGGGAACGGAAGTAGAACGGAGTGTCATAACACTAGGTTCACTTTCGTTCCCTCTGCCTACCCTGCCTAGTGCGGGATACAGCGTGAAGCTGAAAAAAAAAAAGAAAAAAAACCCTATTTAATGATACTATGAGCAATACGTAATACATAAAAAGTATGCTATATCAAATAAAGGATAATTTAAATATTTTTGAACATAATTAACTTATACATTTAGTTAACGCATATAGAACTTTTTCCTCTTGCGAAAAAATAAAATGGTTAAAGATAACTGAGTAAAATATACATTTACCCAATTAAATTATCGATATTATATAACACGGATATCGATGTACCCTTAAATTCATAAAATATTTACCACTAAGTCACTAGTAAGTCCTCGCTTAGGTTCTAAGTCAGCAATTACTATTTAATGAGTATGAAGTCCGCATCAGGAAGGCCGTAAAATGAGCGATTACACGGTACGCTCACATAGAAAATTACGATTGAATATAATGAAATTCATCAATTTTAGATTTCTGTATATGTATTTTAATTTTAGCAGTTATCATAGATATCACATACTTGTATATAGTATAGATGGCAGTTATATAACATAAGTTAAACTATAAATTTCAAAAGCTCAAACTTTATACAATCTAAATATTTAACTGGTACATACTATATCCTCAGTAATATGTAATTTTTTAAAAAAACTATTTAAAAATTAAATCATACTGTATTCTAGTTCGCCAGTCGATTTCATGATTGCTAAACATAACTTTTCCTATTTTATATTAGAATATTCAAAGACAATTATGATTAATCGTATCAATTTTCTTCTTAACTTTCTCATAGCTGATTTTTAAAAAAGGTAATTGTATCTTAATTTCACCTTTGATAGTGTCTATGTTTTACCAATTCGCTTTTGTTAGTAACCATGTTTTACCACTTCTATTTTGATAGTGTCTATGTTTAACCAATTCGCTTTTGATAGTGTCCATGTTTGTCTAAGCTTAAAGACCAAAGCCCAACTCTATATTCATCCTATCAAATAACTTACCGAAGTATAAAAACATCAAACCATATAATCGCTTGCCTCATATTAATAATTCGCTTACACTATACGCACCTAAAAGAACATTCATGAAGTAATATAAGTAAGTTACGACGTACTAGAACTCGAGGCAATATGCAGTTTGTTACGTGTAGTCGTACGTTAGTTAAAGCTCCAAGTTGTAGGTAATGTTTGACAAATTCGCTAACTTTTCGCCGGTTATGACGCGATCTGCAATCTAATCTTCGGACTGCAATCTGAGAGTAACTTGTTAGTTACTTACAATGTGGGGTATTGTCTTGTTTAGGCTTTGTATGGGGGAAGGTACTTAATTATAAATACGTCATAGTTCGTGATATTTATTGTAAAACTATATAGCTTAGTCATAACTTCTCCCGTGTATCTACAGTTTAATAGAATTAAAATTAAAACGATATCTTTTAGAATTTCAATAAAATAACATCATATTCTTTCTAGGTTCTACCTAGAAAGAATATGATCTTTGTATCATACTACCAATGTTTATTCAGCTTTCGCGTTTTATTCCATTTGTAGGCAACAATAATGTAGTGTTAGAACCTGATTTTTTACTTTCGACCTAACATGAGATGATGAAATGTGTTTTGTATTAAGTGTAGAAACTCAACGTTCTTTGTGCCTGAGTGGGATAATGAAGAAATATTATGATTACAATTAGTAGATGTTTTTCTACTCTCTGATCATATTAGCTCTTCCTGTTTGCATGTACAAGTATCTACATTTCCTAACAATATACACAGACAAATTTATTCCATTTAAGAAACTTCATAAAATTCATAATTTTTTTCTTTAACATTAATAACCAATTGAAAATTATTACTTTCATTTGGTCGGCTATTGCCGACCTGCCGCTGCCATGAGTGATTTGAGCAAATTAGTTTCTAGTCTGATATTAGTAATTCATATGAAATGGCATATAACATTAGCAATCAGGTTTGGAAGGCAAAATCACATTTAGTGGGCGAGGCGGTGCCAAGCACAGATTTCGTAGGCAATGTATCGTGAAATTAGTTTAGTGGCACTATATAATTACGTGCCCGCTCTTTTTATAGACCCTCCGTCTGGGGCTGGCCCCCACTGCTGTTATGACGAAAATGTCAACCCGGTATGTGACTTGATGAATTGACACTATTTTAAACGTCCTTATCCCAGATCCTCTCAATAACAAAAACATTAACTCACGTTGACGTTAGGAATCCATTTAAAAAATATGGTACGTGTAGAAATATTTTGGAACATGCAATGCACCTAATATATTGTGAAATCTATTTTTTAATATTGGATATGGATTTTTGTTAATCAATTAGTTGATTAAAAAACATAAGTTTTAATATGTAAATAAGTTTTTATATATGTACCCAGAAACGGAAGCTATCGTTTTAGTTTTTTCTTAAAAATACAATCTAGAATCTAAGTAAGGTACCACAAAATATTAAATTGATAAATGTGTCTTACAAAAACAAGGAATGGGTTTAATAAATAAAACTCGATCAGACTGCAAGATACATTTCATAAATTTATTATATAAAATCTTAACTCTACTTTGAAATTTAACTTATATAGTATAGTAACATGTGAAATGTACAGAGCTACTCCAATAGTACAGACAATAGTAAGTTAGCTATAATTATTGCGCAGGACCTGCCAAGTTGGGAGACCCTTTAATTTATAATTACTAAAATACGTATTTCTTATGTAATACATATATTACCAATAAACGACGAAGCTCAGATATTTACTCCTATTTATATCCAATCATGTATTTACATCACGATATGACAGAAAATATACGTATTTGCGAAAACAATCGTAATTACAAGCACCTAATTTTATAATTATATTAATATGGCGGAATAAATATGAAAATGATTATTTCATTAGTTGAGCTTTTCAATTTCATCTATAGAATTAGCAATTTAAAATAATACATTAATAATATAACGTTTGTATAAAATGGCCGGTTTTGGTTTCATTCAGAATTTAGGGAATGAGTTTTAGTTAACGTGACATAAAAGAATTGTGCTACAGTAAAAGATTCGCTATGGCTTTTCAATAAAATACTAGAAAAAATATTTATATAATTTTGTTAATATGCATTTTGTTTATAAATTTAATTAGACTGCGCTATAAATAGAAATATTGGTGAGTAAGTACAATATAGTACAAGTTCTTACGAAGTATAAATGATATGGAGTAAAATAGCTCCGTTTACACTCTTGCGGTTTTCGTGTTTAATGCTTGTGTTTTTAAGTTATGCTTATTAATGCGTGCTCTGAACGCTCATTTACTTTTCAAACGTTTCGAGACTCGAATATTTAGTATAATAATTTCTACCAAAAATAGATATACTTATTTGTTCAATATTAAATATTTAGGAAGTTAAATAGACTAAAATTTCTGATATAAGAAATTCAATTTATAAAGTTTATTTCAATAACTTCATAATCTTGGAGCACTTGAAACACATATTATTAATGACAATCTTCAAACTGTAGCAATCACAACCCGCTCAAGTATAAACGTAACAATTACTTTCAATAAGGTACGAATGAGAATGATACGTGAGAAAAATCACTTATGTACTAAATATCTAACCACATTTAGATTTTTTTTTTGTACAAAAATATGCAGAGTATTTCCTAAACACTGGGTATGATATATATCCTTCACGATTTTATATAAATAATATTTTGAGTCAGTATGTACGCAGGCATAGGGAAGCGAATTTAAACTATTACATTTAATAATGTTTAATTAATGCAATGTTAGAATGGAATATTATTTTGCTTATACTTAAAGATAAATAAAAAAACACGTTTATTTGTGTATTTTTTTTTTATTTAAATCGTATTTTCAAAATTAAAGTAATAGGCCATTATTCCATACATCCACGCATGCATACATACATAAATACTATATACTTACTCAAGTGAGCAATATTTACTAAAATCCACTATTTATAATACATATTATTGCTGTTTCGTTCCTAATTATTTACGGTTGTACCGTAAACGTCTATTTCATTGGCGTAAGTTAGAAATGAAGCTGTCTGTGTACTCGTATATTGGTTTAACCCGATGTTATTTGTCTATCCTTTTTGTTCATCATTTTTATTCGGGTATAAGTTGAATATTTTTTTACTTATGATCCAATTCAGATTTTTTTAATAAAAAAATTAAAAAGCATCTGTGCATAG
Source organism: Eueides isabella (assembly GCA_019049475.1). Classification (NCBI taxonomy): domain Eukaryota; kingdom Metazoa; phylum Arthropoda; class Insecta; order Lepidoptera; family Nymphalidae; genus Eueides; species Eueides isabella. The sequence goes on along the minus strand of CM032389.1, from coordinate 7,614,403 downwards.
ACCACATTTATAGACCAATAATTAAGTACCTTTTTATTTAAAACCTTAACATTTACTTAAATGATACAAAATATAACCAGTTAAGTTTAATATCTATATTATGGCAGTGGGAAAGGAATGTGATTTCTATTATGCTACAGTCTGTGATTATAGTTAAAATATATGGAATTTCTGTAGAATCTTCGTAATTAATAAGGTTTTTTATTAATTTTCGGGATAAATATATGTAAAAAATAATAACTTACACACCAGTGTTGGACATACGCTTAATAAAATTATATCTCCTAAACGAATTTCTTATGTATCACAGGCTTAAATTATATTCATTACGTTTAGGGACGTGCATTCTATAGTACACTTATATTAGAAAAGAATTAGGTAACTATTTACACGAAAAGGGGAAAAATAATGAGGCCACAACCCTCGGAGATTCGAAAATACGAATAACGATACGCATTATTCACCCATTAAAGAGAGAGCGTCTTGATCACTCGCTAACAAACTTAATTACATCTCAGATTAAGATACGTGAATTCTAAGTTACTTTGATTATGATAGAAAATTGTACTGGGTTTTTATTATATTCTGCAATGTATTTTGCACTATAATGTGTGACTGTTTTTAGTCATTAAATAAACAACTTTGAATTTACATATTTTAATGTTATCGAAATCACGTAGTGATCCTGATATAGTGTGACGTTTAAATTTATCTGACACATTAATCGAAAACGTAAATAATAATATTGAAATGCCTAGCAGGATATACTGAATAAATACAATTAATAGTTATGATATATCACACGTACTACAATGGCTTTTAGGCAATTTAAATGCAATGCTAATAATATATGAATGTATATTACTTATAATGACAGCAATAGTTCTGGGTTCAATTTGCTTCGATTACAACACTACTGTGTGTTTTTTAAAAAAACTGAATAATAGAATTTAGAACCTCCTTCTTTTTTGAAGTTGATGACAAATGTATTGAACATAATATTTCTATTTCCTCGAAGCTTACCTATATGTATAATGAGTGATAGATGAAATCTTTTTACATACAATGTTTAACAAAACAACACACAATGCTATACTTAAGATTACAATGTCCATATTTATCAATCACCTTCTCATGTTCCGATGTACATATGTAGAACTTCCATTAACAATGAACAAAATATTTTTGGATAGAGTTTTTATTATTTTCATGTTTTTGTAAAATTTTCTAATTCTACATTTGTATTGATAAACATTGATTTCTTTATTATTATATTGATTAATTTCTTTACAATTGAAATCACTTTGGCTATACGTTGATTTACGATTTACTCACTAATTTCACAAAACAAGTTCACTGTTACCATTGACTAATCTATGATTCACGACACTATGTTTTTAACGGGGTACTAAATTCACTATTGAGGTGCTCAAAATGGAGGGTATATTCACGAGAGTATATTGAAGTATTTGAGGGCATTCCAGACGTACGGCACCGGGATGGACCCGGCGTAATAGTTGACGGATTGAAACATGAGATAGGCGATGTTCAGAAGCAATCACACAATCTCGTTCGGGTGCGTGTTTTGGTTAGAATCGTTCTGTCTCGCACATTGCTGAAAAAAAAGATGTATTTAGAAATTATAATTTCTGTTACCTGCTGACCAAAAATTAATCAGCTTGACGCTAGCAGCATCCTGCACATGGCAGGGTAGACTGAGGAAACTTAAGAACCAAGAGTAAAGACACTAAGTACCGTTCCTCACTTTCTGCTAAATTTGAGGCATTCGCATGTTAAAAGTTGCAGAATTCAACATCACGCTTTGCTTGTTACCAGAGCGAAGAAATAAAAATATTGAATATTCTATTTCCTCGAGTGCGGATCGCACCCACAACAGTACCGTCCACTACAGTCGCACTACACAAATTACAGCTTCAAATTTATTCTAAGAAGTGCAGTCTACCGCTAAGCATATAACAATAACCATAAATAAATAAATAACAGCATTTAAATACGTGTCTAAATGTTATTTGACTTAGAAATAACGTAAAAGGGAACTGTTGCAACCGCTTTCTGACACGGCTTCATTGTGCAAAGGATCTTTTGTTTGTGTAGACAAAGTTAAGTTACCTCTTGTTTTCTTTCCCAAGTTTTCATGGCGGTCTTATATTTTTCGAACTCGTGACACCAATTCGAGTATATCTTTTGGTATTCATTGCTTTTCTCAGGCGGTGAACATCTGGAAGAAGATTTGTTTAATATTTGCTTTTGTATTATACATTTGAATGCAATGTTAATTATTAAAAATAAAAGATTTTTTATATAAATAAGTTATAAATTCAGAAAGGAGTCAAAATAAACAGGTAATTCTTGTTACCTATGAGTATCAACTGTGATATTGTAAGAACAAAGTAAGGAGCCCCCAAGCCAGCAGTCGTATCTCCCAGCGTCGGCCTCGTTCACAGATATAATAAGTAAGCCGTGTTCTGATGTCTCTATATACTTTTCTGGTTTGCTGTAAATAAATAAAGTATATTAAATAAGTAATCAAGAAAGCTTTTCGCCTTTGTTAATAGAGAGAAATTTATGTAAGGGCATTCCGTTCCCTATTTTTTGGTTCGAATTGGAAATGTTGCGTGTAGAGTTTTTTGTACGTTTATTACATTTTTTATTTGAAAAAAAAAGTAATATAAGAAAACGATACATAGGGAACGTACCGTTTTTTGTATACGGTAATATAAAAGGTCCTTTTAATGACAAAATTGCCCGAAAACAAGAACATCTAGGCATTTATATTTATTTATTTTTATATTTAGCCTTTTCATTAAATAAAATTATATTCCGACATAAAAAAACAACATTTTATTCCATTTTCCTTCTTTCAGAATAGAATAAAAATATCCAAAAATCCAAACGCTCGAACCAGGTAAATCAATCTTTAACTCTTTAAATTCGCTACGTTGACTTTTTTTATATTTTTTAAATAAGTATTTTCTTTCCTAAGTGAGGAATATCACTTTAAATATATTAAAACTATTTTAAGTTATTATTTTTCTAGGTACTTTTTTCAGCTTCACGGTGTATCCTGCACATACAAGCAGGCAGGGTAGACCGAGGGAACTTGGGAACTCAGTGTTAAGATACTCAGTTTTTTTTCGCACGTTCCGCTGAATTTCAGACATTAAGTTTTGAGGCAGCGGAACTCAACGCCGCGCTTTGCCTTGTTACCAGCGAAGAAAATGAAAACATTAAATATTTCATTTGACACTAGTAAATATTTCACTTCTTCGAGTGATCGAACACACAACCTGCCTGTCGTTTACAGTCACACGCTTGCGTCCCTGCGACACGACATGCATTCATTTTTCTAAGTAATACTATATAATACACAATATGTTAAGATCTTTACATGGTAAAAATATTATGAATTATAAAATATTAATCAAATGTTATAATGTGGAAGTTATGCCACAATTGGACTTTGACTCATCCACTGAACATATTGTTTATAATCTCTATTTTTCGGACACTATATTTCACGAAGTGATTTTTCAATCTCTATGCTGCATCCTGCATTATAAGCAAAGAGGATATCCCAAGGTTCTTTATACAAGGCAAACTCAATACTTGGTGGGGTCAATTATTGAGTTTGCGTTTCTTAGGTATCGGCCGAATTCAGGCATTGCGTTTTGAGTGGCGGAATATATCGCTGCACTGTGTGCCTTGTTACCAGAGCAAGGCAAAAAAAAACATCATTCGTCGAGTGAGGGTCAAATTCATAACCATCGAGTTTTAAAATACACTATTCTGCCCCTACCCCACGACCACCGGGCCTTAAAGTGATGACGTTACAGTTATTGTGTATATAAATAAAAAAATATAGAAATAAAAAAAATATGTAATATGTTTTGTTTCGAACGTTTAATATTGATATAAAATTTTCAATCCATTCGGACGTCATTTAAATACCCTTTCCTCTTAACCTCATTAAATTTGATACCCCAATATCTGTATTTTGAGAAATAATTATGGTAGAGCGAATAAACCCTCATTTAAAAACGTAGAATAGCACATGGATGAAACGAAATCTCGAGTTTCCCTTTGCATTTTAATTACGAAGGAAGTGCTATAATGGTAGATCTAGAAACACTTTAATTAATGTTGTTACACGCGTATTCTGTTCGTGTAAGCAATTAATAATTACTGTTTACCACTTTTTGGCTTTCTTGTGGCATAATTTGATACTTAAAAGCCTTTGTGTCATCTGTTCGAAACAGTTGTGAAATATATTCGAGATAAGTTACATTTTTCGGTAGTAAATCTAGGTAACGTTAAAGCTTTTTTTTCCTTTAGTTATTGTCATAAATTTTTACAGTTATAATTTACATAGTAGCAAAATCTGTTGAACCGAAATAATATACTTATAAATAATGTAGTTTTACTTTTATTGTCTTGGATTATTTACTTTACTTTAATTAATTTGAATTTGGTTTCTGGATATTATATAGGCAAAGAAAACCTAGTGTTAAAACAGTCCCTTCTTAATTTATTGCCCAAATTTTAAAACATTGCGTTTTAAACGGCAGAATTCAATACCTCGCTTTGTCTACCAAAGCTCGGTCTCTATAAAGGTGTTGTGTTAGGGCTAGAATTTTTTTAAAATATTATAGAAACAAACGCTAAAGTTTGTCCTCATGACATTATTATATGGAAAGAACTGGTTATTTTAAGGGACTTTGCATCGTTATTAACATACTTGAAAGTTATTGAATGTCTTCCCTTTTCCCTTGAATAATGGTACCATGTAACTGCTCTAGGTTGTAGTACTTCCGGCATTTTGACAAAACTGCCAAGATGTAGACTCTGGCCCCAAGTCGCTGATACACTTTTTCTTGAAATTGAAGAGTCACAAATATCTGCTGTTTCGTTTGCCACATCTTGTATTAGTCTGTAAAATTATTATTTATTAGCTTGTTTGTCGCCACTATGTTTTCCTAAAATAAGATTTCTCAAAAAAAAAAACACGACAAAATAGACATGAGTCAAGGAACTACATAAACAAATAATTTTAAAAAAATATGAGATACAACGGTTAGTAAATTCGACCTTAGATTGTAAAAACTGTCTCTCAGTAACAAGCTTACAGGCCACACACTCAAATCGTTTATCATTAACAAGCTTAATGTTGAAATTTTATACAGTAGTTTATAGGCTAAAGCATTAAAAAGCCAGTTTAATAACTAAAATGTGTTTCTAATGGATCCCGATTACATACTTTGCATGTACGCGGGCGAGTGACTACTGATTAGCTAATAGAATTTATCGTGTTATTAAATTTCACGTTGCGGTATAGGAACTATGCGGACCTACTGCATGTATTGAATACGGTTTATGGATGCTCGTTATTTTATGCGCATATTAATTGAACTTTAGTTTGATGTTTCGAGCGCTTTTGAAGAATAACACCACTTTAGCTTAACTATTTATTATTTGACTATTATTACTAAAATGTTTATAAAATGCGCATTGTTATGTCTATGTCTTGTGTATATTTGTAAGTAGAAAGTTTAATATTTAATCTAATATCTAAATGGAACGGAGCGTGTTCATTAGATTTCGAAGTAGCCTTTGCCTACTCTACCATGTGCCCAGATACGGCGTGAAGTTAAGAAAAAAACTAAGATTTGAAATAAATATTCAAACGAAATATATTTACTTACCCAGCATTATTAATGTACTCTTTACATATGCCAATATCTCGATCCCATCCGCAATAAGGATCGCGTGCGCATCTTACGCACGCGTCGTAGCGGCGAGTGCATAAAGCTAGGCGTAGCTGTAGTACTCGTCTGTCCGACGCTGCGTATAACGATCCATGTTCACGAGACAAAGCCATTGCCTGCGTATTTAAAATGAAAAAATCAATTTATATGTATAGAGTTCTTCTGTGTCTAAGATACTGACAGACTAATTTTGGCTGAAATTAGTCAACACTGAAAATTGGCATGAAGGATCCTTAGGAAAGAACCTCCCGAAATTTTCACAAGAATGAAAAAAAAATGGGGTAATTCACATTCTGTAGTTCACGTTCAGGTTTAATATTTTACTCTGTAAATTATAGTAGAAGGAAAGATAATTATGGTGAATTTAAAATTGAATTTGGAAAATGAAAAAAATAATGTTTCGAACATTCTGCTTTTCACTTTCACAATTTAACATACTATTTTTTAGCTTCACACTGTATCCCGCACGAGGCATCGTAGGCATAGGGAACCCGGGAACTTAGTGTTAAGACACTCCGTTCCACTTCCATTCCGCACTTTCCGCCGAATTTGAGGCATCGCTGTTGAGTGGCGGAACTCAATGCTGCGCTTTGCCTTGTACCAGAGCGAAGAAATTACATTAAATATTTAAATTGAAAATATTAAATATTTTATTTTCTCGAGTGGGGATCGAAACCAGAACACTTGTGCCGCTGCACCACGACAGGCCTCATCACAGGTTTAACATACTATTACATGCAAAGCAAATAATATAATAAAAAATACAAGACACAGAGAATAGTTAATTTTATGCCTAATAAATAAATGAGAATTTAAAATTGGGCAACAGGGTAAATTTAAATTTATAGCCTTGATATTACTAACTATAAAATAATTTCCAATGAAATAAGAATTAGGCCATTTGGCGAGCGTCCATTAGTTGTACTTTACGAAGAATTAAAATTTTAAGATAATGTCGTGGTAGAAATGTAATTTAGTAGTTTCTATTCTCTACGGTGCTAGCTACCTATCGATAAGCTGTGCTTATAACGAAGATCTTATAGATTTTTTTAAGAATAATACAAAAGCCAATATGGTTGGAGTTCTATTTATTAAATAAAAATAAATTATTCATATGTATTTACAGTGTTGATATTTAACTTGCACAATTTGAACGAATGGCTTTAAATTCTACCCTGCGATAAGTGATATCACAAAACGGTTTTTGTAAATACGAGAAGATACAAGAAACACGTCCAGATCCAAATACAAAATATGATGTATGCATGCACATCAAAAATTTTTAAATGTGAGCTACCTCTGCTATCAAAATAGCTGCATTTTTAAATGTAAATGTAATCACAAAAAATCGAGCACTCGTTTGAGTAGCAGCACTTGAAAATATTTTCGTCATCAATGTTAAAATTTCTGCTTCAATTTTTATCACGTTCATACGTGAAAAGCGGGTGTTAAAATGCAATTTATTCTTCACATACCTGAATTGGTTCGCCGGGAGTTACGTCGAAGATGTCAAGTAAAGCTGACTGGCTGTCGCCGTTCCGAGTCCACTGCACGATTTTATGAATTTTTCCTTCATCTGTAACAATCATAAATACATTGGACTCTGGAATGCTTCTCTAAGATTTTTTTATGACAATTTATATACACTACTGTTGTAATTCGTTATTTTATTTTATAGAATTATAAGGTGATATGTCATAAATTATCATTAACATGATTTCCATTGCAAATTAATAAATCATTGATTTGATTGTTATATATTTGACTTTTATTAAATTACTACTCAATATCAATTGTAATCAATATCGGAGTAAGTAGACAAAAATAAAAAGTAAATGTTTTTTAATAAAAAAAAGTTTTATTGATACTTTTAATCTGTCGATAACTCTCGCGATCGCGCTATTGAAAGTATTAAAAACATCAAAAAGTGACGTGTCTAATCACCAAAAGCATCAAAAAGTAGTGTATCTACTTCTCTAGTTTTACTAGACTATTGCTTAGTGAAAAATATAAAAGTAAACTTATGGTTTTTAATTGTTTATTTTATTACATTGAAAGAAAAATACTTTGTATTTTTACAAGCAACCTATAAACGTTCGTGCGAATCCATCCATTAGTAACTTTAGCTTCAAATTACTTATTTGCTTATTTTTGTTTTATCCCTTCTACCATCACGTTTTCTTCGTAGTAATTAGGTTTTGTGTAATTGTGAAGGCAGCTTCTAGTCATAAGAGAAATTACAATGGTTCGTTACATCGGGGATCAATTAGCGAGGTCTGCAAGGCGGCTGTTTATTGTATATATTATGCCTTTTGTCCGTTCTACGTTTGTTTTCAAAGTACATTTTCGGAGCAAATTAATTTGGTGATACATTTTGCCGTTTCTTCGCATATTTTTCCATGGAGTTACAGTGTAACTATATAGTGTAGATTATAGTTACATTACCTACACGGACTATACGGATAGTACTATTATACGAATATACTATACGGATAGTATTTTTAATGTAGTATAATTTTACGTGTGATTGATATTGAAGTGTCATAATTGGTGAGCTCTTAACACTAGATTCACATGTTTCCTCTGCCTAACCCACTCTGTGCTGTAGATAAAGAGTAAAGATATAGAAATAAAAAAATAAGAAAGCTGTAATACCATTATTCTCTTTCTACTTTATTATAAAATTTCGATTGCTTAATACATAACGTCGTTAATGCATTTAATCATTTAAGTAATAACCGCTAAGCGCGATCTATTAGTTTGTTGCTTCATCAAACACGGGCGAATAGTTGGATACTATTGTTGCCTGCAACCGCTACACTGAATTTGGTGCTACATCAGTAAAAGCAAATGTTTATTATTTATTATGGTTGTTTCGTGCTCGACAGTGTAATTCTAGTTTATACTCACTATGACGCTTTTAAGCTCATTGCGTCCATATTAAAGCCACCTATTTTAGTAAATTAAATTTACATAAAAACTTAATACTTTTATTAATCCTACAAAGCTATTTATTGCACTTGTTGTTCAAATCAAAAGTTACTTTACAATTAAGTAAGTCCAAATGCAATATGGCGGCCAATTGAATTTAGTAGGTACGTGATCAGAGTAGGAGCTATATTGTTAACATAAGGTCCCATAATGCAACCTCCTTACAAAGCAGCCATCAATTTAATATTCGGACCACGAATCATAATAGCTAATTGGATTAGACATGTACCGAAATTACCTAACTGAATTACACACAGTAGCGTAGACGGTGCGAGTTGTGCTTAGTGTTAGTAGCTATTGCTTTAGTTATTGTTGTTAATCACTGCAGTAGTAATAGAGTAGGTATTTTTTTTTATTTTATTGTATTTAAATTGATGTTAAAATAAAGCCGTCATGGCGCAGTGGCGCAATGTATATGACTGTTAACGCAAAGGTTGTGGGTTCGATTTCTACAAATTAATAGTTTTTTTTTTCATTGGTCTACTAATACATCTGTCAATATTTTCATTTCCTCGCTACCTTACACCACGTACCAGAGGTAAAGGGCGGCGTTAGGTTCTGCATCAAGCATTATCTCGAACATAGTGGAAATTGAATTCAACTTCGTGATATTTAATTAGGTATCGTGTTAAAATTATTAAAACTTGTACTAAGTCTTTATCGACATTTATTAATTTTTTTTAATTAAAAAAACACATTCACTAATGAAATATAATTAAACTTTCTTTGAGAACTGTCGTAATATAAGTTAAGAAGATATAGGAAGAGATTGGTAATAGCTCCAAAGACCATGCCGGGGCCAGCAACAATCGCACATTTTATCTTATGACTAGTGCATATTTGTTTATAATAATTGGAGTAACGATATTAATACAAGATTCAGCCCGGAGCTATGTGTTATACTTCACACTAAACAGCAAAGCCTCATTGTTATTGTGTTCCTTAAGCAATAGTTGCTGCGCTATAAATCAGTAATTGTATTACCTTGTTCATAATGAAGCATAATACGAAGAGTGTGTGTTGAGCATGCGCGACTTAGTTTATATTGATCAATATTAAATTGAATGTACGACAATCTATATACATGTGTATATCTATGTTATATATCTAACTGTCAAAATGTTTGATATGTTTCAGCTGAATTTGTATCGTTTGAAAGTAACTTTGAGCTCAATGAAAACTTCGTAGACTTGAGGAACACTAATTGTGAATTATTAATAAAGTTACTACTATACAAAAATACAGTTTCTAGCTCTAGTTCTCTTAGCTCTAATTACACTACTACCTACATAAAAAAATATTTTTTTTCAGCTTCACGCTGTATAAGGTGGTCCTAAAGTGCGCAGAATGGAGGGGATGGAGTGGGGATAAGGTAGCTCGCTTAGTGTCTTAATAATTGGGCACTTATAATTAGTATATATATAACATTTTAACCCTATAGCGCCATTCGTTTACGAGTACTGGCCTGCTAAACAAGTCAATCCAGAAGCAAACTGCAACTATGGAGAAAATTGAATATGGCGCTGTAATAAAATTCCTTACCAAGCAAGGAAAAAACGTTCAAATCATTTTAAATAAAATGGACGCCGTTTATGGAGATCAGTGCCCTGGTTTTTACCAGGTAACAATGGTTTATAAGTGGCATGGACTTTTTAAACATGGTCGACATTCAATTGAAGACGACTCTCGCTCTGGGCGGCCAGCTGAGGCCACCACATCAGATATCGTCGAAAAAGTCGAAAAACTTGTACTCGAAGACACACGTTTGAAGAAAAAATAATTATCTGCATTTGTTGGAGTATCAGATACAACCATTTTGCGGAGTCTGCGCAACCACCTGGGCATATCAAAAGTTAGCGCAAGATGGGTGCCGAGAATGCTCACGCTTCTTCAAAAACAGTAGCACGTCGACGCGTCTTAGCACTTTTAGGAGGTGTGTGGAGACGAACCTGTAGATTTTGGAGCTAATTGTTACTGGAGATGAAACATGGGTTCATTACTTCGAACCTGAATCAAAACAGGAGTCCATGCAATGGCACAAAAAGGGTACACCACTTCCCAAGAAATTCAAAGTGTCGGAATCGGCTGGAAAGGCCTGACACTGGGCTGGCCACTGTTTTTTGGGATTGTGAGGGAATATTACTCATTGATTATAAAGAAAAGGGTACCACTATAACCGGAGAATACTACGCAACGATATTGGAAAAGTTAAAGGAGGCAATTAAAGAAAAACGTCGAGGAAAATTGGCCAAGGGTTGTTTGTTGCTTTTGCAAGACAACGCGCCGGTTCACAAGAGCCGAGTTGCCATGGCGACTTTGCAAACGCATGGATTCGAACCACTTGTTCACCTACCTTAGTCCAGACCTGGCCCCTAGCGATTATATAGATGATAGGAAATTTTCCGACGATAACGAAGTGAAGGAGGCAATTTCGGCGCATTTTGAGGCCAAAGACAAAAATATTTTTTCGATGGTTTAGAAAAATTAATTCATAGATCGAATAAATGTATTAGACTTAAGGGTGATTATATTGAAAAGGAAAAATAAATTTATTGTTATATTTTATTAACAACCCTTTTGGACCTCCCGAACTTTTGGACCTCCCCTCGTATCACGCACAAGCAGGATAGGCAGATGGAACTTGGGAACCAAGTGTTGAGACACTCGATTTCGTTTAGCACTTTCTGCTGAATTATTATTAGCTATTGCGGGTTGAGTGGCGGATCTTAACGCTGCGCCTTGCGTTGTTACCAGAGCGAAGAAATAAAAATATTAAATATTTCACTTCTTCAAATGAGAATCCGACCCACAATCTATCGCTTAGGGTCACACCTACACCACGATAGGCCTTAGAAAGATAAATATGTATTTTATATAATCTTTGTTTGAATTTTATTTTACACACAAAAATTAATTGAAAAGTCCTGTTAGCTAATCAATAAAATACCTTGATCAAAATCGTGATATACATATATACGAATAAACTGTTTCTATATTCAATACACATATTGGGGCCGTGAAAGGTTTGAAGGTTACAGTGGTGAATACCCCACCCCGTAGTATGGCACTACTTATTCTGTATAGTATATCATTTACTTCTTTTTTGCAAGAGAAACTACTCAAATTTTAATTTTCTGTATCACGGAAGTGAAGCCGTAATTGAAAACAAACGCATAATCATTAGTAGTTAATTTAATGGAAAATAAACATTACCTTTAGCAAACTACGAGAGTGATCGACATAAACAAGTTCTAGTAATTATTTCTGGAATATTTTTGAATTGAGTAAACATAGAAATTACTCACGAAAGAAATTACTTCCGAGAGTAATTTCTATATGTTTTTGTTTCTACTAGTCGACTAAAATTTAATGTAAAATGTCGGCTTCTAAAATGTTAACGGTGTAGTTTCTAATTTAATTTGTTGTCTAAATGTGAATTAGCACAGATATTCTTTAAAAACAAATTTCCAATTGACCCATTTCACTATTAAAACAGTAAAGTATCGATAGTTTTATTTCTAAATTAATGCGTCTCTTGTTTATTGATTGGAGTCTGCGTGAGCGTCATCCGGTTCGTGGTCGCCAGTCGATACATTTTCGCCCCAACGGCCATCGGTTCTCCTTGCGATGTGTGCCGTCCACTGCTACTTTAGCTGAGCAATTCTTAGAACAATGTCGGTAACTTTTGTTCTCCTACGGATCGTTTCATTTCTGATTCAATCACGTAGGAAAATACCAAGCATTGCTCTCTCCATTGCCCGCTGAGTGACCTAGAGCCTTCTTATGAGACACATAGTTAGCGACCACATCTCACTCTCGTATGTCACATTACTAAGATCTTCGAGCATAGTGTTCAGGTCTTCTAAGGTCTCAGCCAGTAGAACTACATCATCGGCAAAGCGAAGGTGATTAAAGTGCTCGCTATTTATGTTGATGCCATATCTTTTCCATTTCAGAAGCTTGCAAGTGTCATCCAATGCTGCAGTGAACAGTTTCGGAGAAATTACATCTCCTCTTGTAATCGGACCACCGAAATAGTGGCGTGTTCGTAGAGATACCTTAACACACCTTAACATATATATAAGTCTACTTAGCACCTTTGGATATATATATATATATATATATATATATATATATATATATATATATATATATATATATATATATATATATATATATATATATATATATATATATATATATATATATATATATATATATATATATATATAAAAGGAATCTATATTAGTAACGTATAAAGGTCTAAAACAATCAATTTAGTGTACTCATTGCTTAAAAACAAGTAAACATGATGATTTTCGCAATGGGGAGATAATCAAATCTCCGGATTATCATGACATTGCCCACTCTGGCGTCGGCTAAACCACTTTATAGAGGGAATATTTAATCATGTGTCGTCGAGTATGGCCATACAGATAACTGGCCGCCGCTTTAGGAAAATTACCACACATGTCACCGTTATTATTGATATAAATGAAACTATTTTAGAACTATGTGCCATAAAATGTATAAATATAACATTTAATAAATGCTTTTGTAAATTAAAGGCTTTAATAATAATATACATAAGTAACGCTGTAGCAATACAATCAATATAGGTGTTTCCGACAATACCATATTCAAAACATGTCTTCATTTCAATCTATGTCATTTCAGATACAATTTAGGCATGTGATTAGGATCGGACGTATAATAAAGGATAATGAGAAACATATTCGGGGCAATTGTGCCGGCATAAACGTGCAATAGAAAGTAATTACCCGATACCTTAATATTTGGCCTTCGCTAGTCGCTGTATAGATCTTAATCATAGCAACCCTAATCACCGCTATAACTGCGGAAAAAGCTTGAAATTAATATTAAATGAGCCTGTATTGGTGTTTTTAAACGACTATAAATGAACCTTATGAAAGGACTGTATTATACTATTTTTAATAGAATAACGATAACATAAATTCAAATTCAAATTCAAATATTTTTATTCAAAATAAGAAGTTACAAGCTTCGTTTTTTGAACAGTCAAACAATTTACCACCAGTTTACTAAAGTTACTGCCTCAGACCTGAGAAGAACCGGCGAAAGAAACTCAGCGGGACATGTCTTTTTTTTTTTAATCAAATTTTACATCATATAATCAATTGTGACAATGATACATTTGAAATAGCCTGGAGCGAGCATTTTATTCCCAAGGCGTGTTATCATTTATGAAATCGTTAATTTGGTAATAACCTTTAACACACAAACGTCTTTTCACAACCTTTTTAAATTGTGAAATAGAAAATTCTCGGACGTTTTCTGGGATCCTATTGTAAAAGCGTACACCCTCACCCATAAAAGAATTACGGACTCGATTCAATCGAGTTACAGGTGCACTAAGATTAAACTTATTTCTAGTATTAATATTATGTATATCCCTTATAAATTCATTAATATTTTCCCCTTGGTAAATTCATTAATATTTTTCTTAACATACATAATATTTTCAAAAATGTATTGCGATGCAACGGTCATTATATTGATTTCTTTAAATTTTTCCCTTAAAGAATCTTTAGGGCCTAATTTATAGATTGCACGAATAGCTCGCTTCTGCAAGACGAAAATTGATTGAATACCGGCTGCATTACCCCAGAGTAAGATGTAAACGAGGCGAGCCGTTTCCACGTCTGTTAATGTTCTGATTTTTTTTAACCGCAAAGGCTGCTGAGCTAAGTCTATTCGCCAATCCATCGATATGAGGTCCCCACTGTAATTTAGAATCAATGGTGATCCCGAGAAATACCGTTGAATCAACAGGATCCACGGCTTCACCATTCAAAAGTACATCGGCTTTCACAATTTTCGTGTTGGGTGTTCGGAATATAACACATTTGGTTTTTTTACTATTCAAAAGTAAATTATTTGCACTAAACCAATGTACTAATTTTGAGAGAGCATTGTTTACATCGTCATATATTTTTTGTCTTCTTTTCATTTTAAAAATTAGCGATGTATCATCTGCAAACAATACTATCTCATGGCTCCTTTCAACTAAATATGGTAGGTCATTTATATATATTAAAAAGAGAAAAGGACCAAGAATAGACCCCTGTGGGACCCCCATACCTTTTGAATCCTATTAGTTAAATAAGAAGTCAGAAGATCGAGTGCACGTCCTCTTATGCCGTAATGGTGTAGCTTCAAGACCAATGTCGAGTGCTGCACGCAATCAAATGCCTTCGACAAGTCACAAAACATGCCAAGAGCATCCTGCGATCCTTCCCATGCCTCATAAATACTCTTTAAGAGAGCTATACCAGCATCGGTAGTAGAGCAACCCTTAGTAAAACCATACTGTTTATTGTGCAAGAGTTTATGATAATTAAAATGTATTAATATTTGATTCAAAATATTTTTTTAAAAAATTTTACTAAATGATGGTAGTACCGATATAGGTCTAAAATTGTTAGGATCGGATGTACTACCCGATTTAAATATAGGTATGATTTTACTAAATTTCATTAGGTCAGGAAACACACCATACTCTATACAATTATTAAATATATCAGCAAGATGAGGAGCAACAGCGTCTATTATAAAACTAATCAATTTGACAGAAATACCCCATAGATCTGATGTTTTCTTGATATCTATGGTCTTAAATGTTTTAACAATGTCTCTAGAGTTGATTGAGTGAAATTTAAAGTCTATATTACATTTGTCGACGCACTCCTTCAGCAATGATTCAGCGACAGTTGTGGAAGCTATAAGGGTTTTGGTTGTGGAAACTGGAATATCAGCAAAAAATTTTTCAAAAACACTAGCAACTTCTTGATCACAGCTGGTTACACCATTGTCAGTTTTTAATTTAAATTCATAATTGCATTTTTTTGTATTTCCAGTTTCACAATTTATTATGTTCCATGTCATTTTAATTTTGTCAGAGGAATTTTTTATTTTGTTTCTTATATGTAAAGATTTTGCCATGGAACATACTTTTTTAAACAATTTCGAATAGTTTCGGACATAATTAATAAATGATTTACTGTGGTTATATGCTTTTTCATTATAAAGTTCATATAACCTTTGTCTACTCCATATATATAATGCTCAAAATATAGCAAGTACGCTATTTGTAAGTTTATAATACTGATATTTTTTTAGGATCACGATAGCGTAATCTAGGATAGCCTAATAGTAGTAATGATTTAGGATAGCCTAATAGTAGACAAAGGGAACCTAGGAAGTTATTGTTACAATACTTCGAGCCCATTTAGACTTCACTTTCAGCCGAACTCTCGAAGCAACGTGTGTTGAGAGCCGGATCTCAAGGCCGCCCTCGTTACCAGAGCGAGATTATTTTCTCTTTCTGATGACAAAAAATAATTCATTTCTCCAAGTGGAAAAATAGATTACGGATTTTGTTGATGCAAAATTTTCTGTCTACTGAAATTAATACAAAAATTTTCAAACGTTATAGACGTTTATGTATTATTATAAGGATTATTTCAATATACAAATTACATTAACACACAATGGGCTAGATATAACATTAACATGGAAATCGTACAATATATTTTCCAATTCATGGACATTTCTAAATTTAGTTAGGAGTTGTGTGTTAAGTATCTACATGTAGGGTACACGTATTGATATTTCTCGCATAATGTATTATTAGTCTTGTTCAATGTGAAGATTAAGTTGATGAGATAATAGAGTACAAGGGAAAGCATTCAGCGTATTTGTTTGTAGCAGGGTGTAAGGGGCCGATGGGATCTATTTACAGCAACCCTGTGACATGTTAGTGCGTCAGGATGTGGCACCTTGAAAATGTAGACTCTGTAATAGTACTCGTTTATAAATCAATTTACTTTCAAGTTTCACCATTATCATATACTCTTTTATTAAATATAATAAATCTATAGAAAAGTCATTTTTGTACATTGAAGAAATTGAAAAAAAAAATAGGCAATTTGTGAAAAGATAAGTAACAGAACCCATTTCCATTATTATTGATTTTTTTGTCTGTTCGCCTGTTTATATGTTTCTTTTTGAGCAACTCACGTAAACTCTACGAACTCAATGCCGACAATGTCTATATACAAAAATTATACGCAACTTGAGGTAAATTAATTTTTATTTCATCTAAATCGGTTCACACTATCAAAAGATATGATTGATTTAGTGAGTTCAAGAAGTTAAATATTACGGTACGCAATTTAGTATAGTACTACGACAGTACAACATCTAACTAATATTATAAAGCTGAAGAGTTGCATGATGGCTCGAACGCGCTAATCTCAGTAACTACTGGTCCAAATTCTTTCACTGTTAGATAGCCCATTTATCGAGGAAGGCTATATCATCACGATAAGACAAATAGGACCGGAGCACCAATTAAAAATGATTCAAAATTGGGGGATTTTTTTCCAAATTGAGAGTTTCCACTGTGTGCGTTGCGTAAATCGTTAGTTTCGCAAAAATCATGTATAACAGAATTGTTCTTCTTTAAAAGTTTTAAAAATAAGTCCGCAACAGCATATGTCTTTCTTTTAAGGTTAGCTTTTTACGCAAACCAATTTGTTCTAAAATAATGCATTATTTGCGAAGGTGTTTTTATAAACAAATTTTATTCAAATTAATATGTTATTCATCACAAGTATTTAATTTAAAACTGTATCGCTCTTAACATCAAATCGATTTAAATGAATATGGCTACTATCAATTTTTCAAATCCCTAAGTGATAAAGGTTGAACAAACTTAACAAGTTTCTCTTTTTATGGCAAAACAACGTTTGCGGGTCAGCTAGTTGTTAAATAAATATGCATTTGAAATACCATTTCTTAAAATATTTTATTAAACATTCTACCGATAGTAAATTCATATATGTAGTTACTTTAAATCTCAATAATTACTAGGGGCCCAGAGGCCCTAAATTCAATTTGTGCAAATTATGTAAAGGCATCTTTAAGTAGGGATTTTTAAAAGCGAAGATAGCGTAATTATTTAATTAAATCGTGAAGAAGCTAATAGGATTATAATTTAAAAGAGCAAAGCGTTAATTTAATATTCTCCTCACGGCGTATGCTACGTAAAGAAAAATAATTGGATTCAAATATCGATACTGTATGAATGTAATCTATCTAACGTAGCTTATAAATTCCCTCACTTACAGTCATTAATTCCGATCACAGCCGACTCTAGCAAAATAATTAAACAATCCCACATTGGTTGTGATCGGGGATTCCCTCTGGATCCGCTTTAGTAACGAATTAGGTACATAAGATAATATACGAAGCACGTCTCGCCGTAAACTCTTTTAGAGCCGCACCAACATTGGAATTAAATTATTCTGCTTCTCATAAATCCCTACCAGATACTATGAAATTTTGTATACATGTAATATGCTAAAAAGATCATAAAATTATATTTATTTTTATATATGAGTTTTTAAATTACACAAATGTATTGTAGGCTGAAAGAGGCCTGTCATGGCGCAGGTGTGTGGCTGTATATGTGACAGTTTGTTAGTTCGATCCCCACTAGAGGAAATGAAATTTTTAATATTTTTATTTCATTTATTCTCTCTGGTAACAAGCTCGCTTCGTTGAGCTCTGCCATACAACACATCATGCCTTAAATTCGGCGGAATTTATTGTGAATGGAACAGAGTGTCTTAACACTTGGTTCACAAGGTCCCTCTGCCTAACCTGTCATGTGTATTTAAAAGTAGAGATAATATTAAAATAAGTTGCAGTAGGTATTGTTTACATAATATAAAATGTTAAATAAAGGTTTCTCTTTGTTTAAGCATTACAAAAAGGTTATTTGAAGATTTCTTAAACGTTTATTTGCCGTAAATTCTATTCAATATAATATTCCGGGTCGAATGAAATTAGAGCCGTCAAAGCAAGGTAAGGGTTGGTGCAGGGCGTAATTATGTTTTCATATTTTCCTAGCCAATGATCATGGAGCCTTCAATAAAGGTTCAAAGAAATAATCCAGCAATCCAATAAAGATTTCGCTTCGATAGACCTTAAGTGAAAACTTTTTTTTTATCTATCCTTCGAACAATATAGGTTTTATTCGCCAAAAAGGTGGTATAAATTCCCAAACACAAAGTAGCTCTAACATCTTTATTGGTTTTCATAAAAAGTCCCCCTTTAACCTATAGATTCGGAAGTAACCAATTGGGTAGGTTTTCACTAAATTCACTTCACACGCGCTGACGTTACTACTATCGTTTTTTTCTTCAAGTTTCATTGCGGACCTTCTTCATATATTTTATCATTAAACATAAGATATTATATCTGAATGTTTATAAAATATTTTATGTAGTTGTTTTTGTCGTTGGATGATAATAAATATGTGCTTTCTATTATTCTATCAACACACAGGCAAGTTGTCATTAAACGGATTACTGCTTGATCTGGAAATAGAAAAATAGCTTACGGTTTCACGATGAGTGTTAAGTAGGAGGTGTGAAAAGGAAATTCCAGGTGACCAAAGGTCCCCATTATTAACGCGGTAAGGCAAGCTGAAGTTATAGTGGCTTGAAAGCATCAAAACCTCTATCTGGGTCACGGGCACAATCTTTAATAATGAAGAAACCGATAAAGAAGAAGATATATTTCGTGTTATATTCTAGAATAGCTATAATTAGATTTAAAATGAAGAGATAATTATTAAAACAAAAGACCTAAAATGTACTTAAAAATATGTAATACATTTATGGCATTACTAAATCAATACTTACCATTGATATTAACAAATTCGTGCGGACTTTTATCACGAATCGCAATATGTATTTTATAGTCGCCGTAAATCGAGGAACGAGGCTTCTAACGTTTGCCTACGAGTTTTCCACCGACTTTTATGAGATTTGTCGTTAGAAATTTTATGTGATCGAGTGAGCCCTTTGACCGATTTCATAATATTTATGTTTCGATCGATATGAATAATTTTATGTTCCGAATCCAAAGTTTTCGATGTTAAGTGGGCTTATACGATGGCGTTATATTTACTAAAGCATAAAAACTTAACACTAAAATGAAACATGTCTATTATTTAGATCGAAAAATACCTATTCACTCTATTACTATTTCGTCGTCGACCCTCCATATATTATATTCAATAATAAAATACTTGAAAAGGTGTATTTGTGGAACTGTGTATTTGTTACTCCAGGTTCAGATTTTATAATAAACCAAGGATTATTCCAAACACGTGCTAAAGGTGTATTTTTAAAGACGGCTTTCGGCGGCCAGCATTAGGGATGCCGCGACCGCGCCACCCCAAAACTTTCTCGCCCGTACACCTTTTGATATTCAATATACTGCGAGACCTAAGCAATCCTTTGATGAGATGTTTTATGCAAAAAACGTTGAGCGCCTTTAGCGGGGCGCGCGAATAAGCGTTCAAAAGTGAACGCATTAGTATTCCTGATCCCGGCCGCCGCGAACTCTCCTCCAGTTTTGGGGGATAAAAAATCAATGTTTATTCTCACTGGACGCGATTTGAATACTGATTATGAGGATACTAATTGTTTGCGTTTGCGTGAAGTTTCAATGGTTTTTTAAATTGCTCGTTGCAAATAAATATGGCAGTATTATGTGTCACGTGCAGAAGCATAATCAATTAACATTTTTAGGCATATAGTCCTTTTGTAGACCAATAGATTCTATAATGATTACAATGGTTATTTTAAACCGTGTACAAAGCAAATGTTGAATAGATAAATATATTTTCGAAACACAATAAATAGCTTTAGTAAATTTTCTATAAATTATGTTCACTTCCGTCGTGTGTGTAATGATAGCTGAAGATGCTCAAACCAAAGCTATACTATGTCAAAATAACACTAACAAGCTCTTCGAAAAATATTTCCTCGATTACGACCGACGATCGCAATATATGGCGTCAGAGAATACGATAATTTAACCACCTTTACATATCATTTTACTGAAATCGCATTTCATGTTTATGGCAAAACTTGGACTTCGTGCACTCAACAAAATGGCTTTCCAATACTTATAAAGGTGCTATCATATCGTAGAGCACTAAATATAATATACTCGTTTATGGTAAGTAGATTGCAAATTACCGTTCTCAGCATACACTTTGAACGTTAAATTATTAAGTGCCGTCACGAAAGCCGTATCTTTGCTAGAATCGTATATTAAACTTTTCAATATATGGGCATTTTTCCTAACTGAATTCTCTAGAGTCAAAGAACGAACATTTGCGACTTCGAGAGTAATGGTGTTATCAAAAAGCTATCATATTTCTAGCGGCGACTCGACCGTTAAGCCGACTGTGAATTTTAAATCGTTTTTAATAGCCCTGTAGGGGATCCCACATGACGTCAAAGCTAGCTTAGGGAGAGTTGCATTCTATTTGATTTCCCAGTTTTTGGTAGACTAAATCGTAGCAGTTTGTATGTTGTGTGTGTTTTAGAAGCCACACTTTTATGTTTCAAAACGGTGTAATTAAATTTGGAGTTTGTTGTAATGCGAGCTGCTGTCTGCGCGTGATATGTTAAAATAAATATTGTGTTCGGATTTATACAAAGGCGCCCTTGACGCTACAGACGACATTCCGAGAAATTTAATTAACTTTGTTAACTACTAAATACTCTTAACGTCTTTGATACCTCAGTTCGTTTTCATTGACAAACAAGGGGGGTTGTGTACATGACAGGCGCTGTCAAACTTTCATTAGGCCCGCGGAAAGTCTCGGAGTTTCGTGGCAACAACGACTTGCGCGCGATAAAACAAATGAAATAAAGCGGCCCGCATTGCAGGGTATCACAGACTCATTTCTCATTGTCTGCCGCTACCTCGAGCGGTTACAACTTTGAAACGATACCGCGCCGATTTCAGTGCAGTTTAATGCATATTATAACGCGGTGAAGACTCGAAACGGACATGGCTGGGAGTAATATTGCGGCAGACGAAACGAACGAACTCTTTATTGAAAGAGTAAACTGTCCTTTATCACAAAACGCCTCAGGCTCTTTGTGACACTGGAATTTCACCCAACTTATTTGGTGCTCGAGTGTAAATAATAGCGAACTAAGAGAGGAGTTACAGATTTTCGGATACTACCTATTTTTTCCTTTAATGTGGAATAAAACTCGTAACCGTTTACGGTGATCCTGCATAGTGACCTAGTTCGTTTCAGTGAGCTTTGTAATCAACGTAGTTACCCGCAACCACAATGTGTTAGTGGTCGGGGAAAGGCTTCGCTCAACTATCGAACATCGGAACAAAATTACATTATGCAGATTAAGTTGAAGTAATTATTACAGTACGTGGCAAAAGTACGAGAGAACGTCAAAGGTAACGCTTAAATAATTTAATATTCCACACACAAGCATTTCAAACGCCAACTCAAACGTACTCTCCTTACGTAAAAGTTGTTCCGTAAACGAACTCCCCTTCGTTAGATATCTACGTGAGTTTAATCCATTCTGTTGCCTCACGGCAGGGTTCGGTTGAAACGATTTTCGTGGAAAATTGTCGAAAATTGCAACAACATACGCGAAAATTACCTGTTGTGTGTGGTGTTGTTTAGACCAGAGGTACAAATTTGAATGGCGGTAAACATGTGTCGTGAGGTTAGTGTGGTCTGTGACTTACGAGTCTAAAATTTCACCAAGCGACTGAGTTCTGTTTACCGAAATATTAAACTAAATAGTCATCGAACGAAGATTTATTAATTACACACAAAAATAATAGCAGATAACTTAACTAACCTACTAACTTACAAATACTTGTCCGACAAAAGAATTGAAACTAATCTAACCTAAAATAACTCATGTATTTACCAAATATTTAATTTATTTACTTATGTTTAAATTTTGAGGCCTGTCGAGGCGCAGCGGCACAATCGTGTGACTGTAACCGATAGGTTCTGGGTTCGATCCCCAGTGGAGGAAATGAAATACTACTAATATTTTCAATTTAAATATTTAATGGTTCATTTCTTGCATCTTGCAATAAGGCAAAGCGCATTGAGTTCCGCCACTCAACACGCAATGCCTCAAATTCGGCAGAAAGTGGGGAACGGAAGTGGAACGGAATGTCTTAACACTAGGTTCCCGGGTTCCCTCTGCCTACACTGCCTCGTGCGGATACAGCGTGAAGCTAAAAAAGATGTTTAAATTTTAGTAAATTAAAGTTATGGCTCTACAGAATTCAGTTGAACCTGTATTTTAAATAAATGGCTGCTGGTTCGATTTTCAATCGGTTTCTACCCTGCTATATGCAGGATACAGCTTAAAGATGAATAAAAAAAATAATATATGTAATATATTTAAATTTAATCTTGTCAAAGAGACATTTGTAACAGAATAGGAAGAAAAATATGAAAAAAATAATCTAAGAACTAACACACAGTTAAGAAAAGAACAAGAAAAGAACAATACAAGACTAGAAACTGAATTTTCAAAGCGCCAAAAGTGAAGTTCTCTTTGTTATGCTACGAAATAGCCAAACGGAATGGTGTACGGGTATACAGCTTAAAAGCTTTAGTGCAAGCTTTTAAAAGTTAATAAATTGAGAGTTGACAAAAAGTGTTAAAGAGTAGGTGTTCCACACGCTATTTGGCTACATACAATGAACGTATAATCGGTTTTTCGTGTTTTGAATGGAATCCCCTGTTTCGAGGAAAGTAACGTGTTGATGGTATTCGTACGGTAGTCTGAATGTCCAGCCGTCGGGGCGAGACGAATTATGGCCTTTGTGCCACTTTCACTGGCGGCTACTTTTTAATTTTCCCGCGCGTAGGAATTTTTTAATTCGTGAGCTTTTATGAAATTTTATGTCCTCCCGTGATTGTTCACGATGTCACCCTTAGTTTGGGTCTCTCTTATTGTTCTCAAAAACTGGGTCGATAATATATTTTTGCTAAACCGACGTTTTTATTTCATAAAATTAAATCACGGGTACACTGGTTTTTTATTAAAGGCCTTTGTTTTATTATATTTGGTTATTTATAATGTACTATTTATTACATTAAATGCATTTTATTTGTTACAATTTATATACGCTCTTTATTTTATATATCAAATATATAATAATCAAATAATATTATCACTAACTCCGAGAATAAGCCGTTTCGAGGTTTGATCCGTATTGATATCTACCAGTAACTATATACTGCAAGTAAGTAACACAGAGAATTATCCACGTTGATTGCCTTAAGATTGTTGAATTTATGTTCATAGTCTGAATAAATAATGGACCTTATACGTGAAATGAGAGACGTAAAACGTGGTTATCAGTTTATATAGACAGCGGTACTCTAGGGATTAAATAATAAGATTAATCCATTAAGATAAATATATAATAATGTTCACTAGGGACAAAGCTTATTGATTCTAAGAACAACTATTTGCGTACATTAGCTTGTGCTATAAAATTTAATATAACCGTATGTATATACGTAATGCGCAATTAAGTGATATTATATCAAGTTAATATTAATTTGAAACAATGTAAGAAAAAGTTAGTACTTACTTGTTCCTGCGTAATAAACTGTATAGTCTAGCTGATGTCCCAACATGTCCACTTTTACTCTGTCTACTACTAGTCGTGTGAAGAAGAGATCTCTCTTGTAGTAGATCGGTTTTTCATGTTCGTGGGATACAGCACTATCCATCAGTGGATGCGACCTGTTACAAGAAATATTAATATATAATTATATGCATATAAGTAAATATAATTGTCCAAGGCAAATATAATCATAATAAAAATAAATAAATTCAATAAAAAACTGCTAGCTATATTTAAATCGGTAATTAAAAAAATATCAAATATTAAAAGATAATACTCCACAAAGAACAGACAATGCATGAAATATGCCACTGATAGATGAACAGTGTTGCTAACAGCAAGCCTCAATTTAATTTAAAAAAATAAATAAAAAATTCAATTCAACAATCTAGCGCGAGAAAAATTCTATGTATTATTTTCACCCGACTGGTTCAGGTGAAGTGCTAAAATCTCAACGTTTCAACGTGAGGATTGTGTGAAAAATGTAAAAAAAAAATAATTGAACACTCTACGGGCGAGAGCGTTGGATAATTAACAGGACGTGTCGCTAGATAAAAGTGCCTGTGGATGTCAATGAGGGCGGAACCCTGGAAAGACCAGCTCGTATATGTTTATAAGTGACAATTTTTATTGTTGAAATTCATTTACCATCGTAATTTGAATTTTAAAATGTTGTACTAAGTTGTCTAAAGATTTTTTATATGATTAGATTTGAAATTCGGCAAAAAGCATTGCTTGTTGAGTGGCGGAACTCAACGCCGCGCTTTGCCTTATTACCAGAGCGAAGAAATGAAACATTAAATATTTAAATTGAAAATATTAAATATTTCATTTCCTCGACTGGGGATCGAACCCAGAACCTGTCGGTTACAGTCGCACTCTTGTGCCGCTGCGCCACGACAGGCCACGATAGTAATAATACTAATAACAATTAAGTAATACAAAATTTATAATATAAAAACTAACCTGATAAAATTTAGTACAGTGTCTGGTAAGGAAGACGTATCATTGACACACGTGCCAGGCCTTGGCTCTGGAACTCTACTACTTATAACTGGAAGCCACGCAGAACTAGACGTGGCTTGCTCTTTGAACTTTCCTTCGAAAGCTCTTTGTACGTCTGCGATTGTAAAAGTACAAATGGCTGAACCCATTAGGCCAGTTGAAGCGGTAGTGAAAACTCCGTAGAAACGGCTATCGTCACCAGGTACTTTGTAAATACTTTCTGTAGAAAAAGATAACAGTTTATGATCAGTTTTAAGCAAACAAATAGACACAAACAATAAATGTTATTACTTATTTCATTTTAAAATAATTGAAAATAGATTTACTATTCGTTCTTATTAATATATTAAACAAATATAAATAAAAACATCTTATCTAGTTAAAACAAATGGTGGCAACATTTCACTTATACGAAACCTAAGAAATACTTTACTTTATCTTCTCATATTGCATTATACGGGTGGAACATATAAAGTTCATATTTCATTTACAGTAGTACGCATTTCGCTTTTAACGCTTCCCTAGAGATTATAACTGAATTTGGTCCGATAACTTGCAGTCGTTATATTGTTAGGGTATTATTTAGCAGGTGTATAGATTTTCTAAGTAACAATGTTTAATATAATATATTAATAAAAAACGACTTACTCTTATCGATAACTAGAAAATACTTAAAATATTTATATAGAAAATATGTTTGTTATATATATTCAATATTGTAAAATAAATAAGACTCTTTGAAGTTGTAATTACAAAATTTGTGGCATTAATTAATGACAAAAAGCATAAACTTGTATAATAATACATTGAAATGATTCAAATTATGTCAGTATGAACGTAAATTCTAATCTGTACAATGTACTCGTACATAGTTGTCAAAACTTTCATGAGTTCGCTTAAATTACTGTTGTGGCTTTGAACTTTATATCTCCATGTCACCAGACGTTACGTAAGTACGACATTAGCGTACCATTAAACGATGTTGCAGGAACAATTATAAACGTCAATCTATTATTTGATATTCAATACTCCTGTTACAAATAAAATATAAAAAAATAATACCTTAAGATGTGGATTTTGCGAGATCATAAATAAAGCTTATATTATATTTGGGAAAAGCGTAAACCAATGTTTTGGGGAAAAGCAAGCACATAATTTATAAACACAACACGAAACAGTTGTCAAACTAAAGCTCGACGCGTGCCGCGTATAAATATATTACTCTTGGCCTTATTATTTAAATACGCGATTTACCTAACACATGTTAGGTCAATGTTGTAGTGTTTTACTTTTAATAATTGGACCACAAATAATTATATACAATAAATATAATGCGTGCCTGATAATATACAAAACCTTGTTTTACAAAATAACTAGATTATAAATATTAGTTTAGAATGTAGAGAATATGTATGTATGTAAGTTTAAATTGGTGGAGGCTTAATGAACGGAAAGCCAGATTATAGTTTCCTTACGAATTCGAATCTAATCACGCGTAAATGTAAATGTAAACAGGACACTTGAACTATTACGTCCTCATGAGAAATGCAGGAATGCAATGGGAGCGCGTGAAAAACGGTGGTAAAGCTGGGGCCGTAAACGTTAATATTGTATGAAGGCAGTCGCGCACTCCCAACTCGGAGAGGAATTGGCTAGACTTTTGTCGTTTTAAATCTTCCTATGCACTATTGAATCGAAGTGAAATGTTTGCTCGAGATTGACGGTTACTGTATGCATGTTTGGGATTAGGGTGCAGCTACAAAGTTAGCAGGCGAAGCTCGGTAAGTCAGTCTGGGTACACAAAAACGTACTTTGAAGAAGCTTAGAAAATTGTTATAGCATTTAGTCTTTTGTGTATACTACAAAATTGAATGAATAACGCGTTTACTCTGTCTGAAACAATTCAAACTTGTACACAGAGCATGAAACATTTGTAAATAAAATAGGTACACAAGATTTATAACTAAAATTGAATTATATTAATTTTTACTTACGTATTTCATTGAAGTAGAAGGGAAACTCGCCAGGAATGCTACAATTAAGGCGAGCTTTCAAATAAGTGGCCCAGTTTTGACTCAGAATGTTCTTCCCACCAGTATCCCTCTTGCAAACTCGTGCCACTCGTGAGTATACCGCCTTGCCACAGTTAATATACTCCACTGCAGTCTCACGGAAGAAAAATAGGACATATTCGCCCACGTCGAACGATCCGACGAAATTTGGCTCTAAAAAAATATAACTTTGTAAGTTCTGTCGCACAACACGCAACTACTTGAAACTGGATGAAAAGTAATAAAATAAACTAATAGGTAATAAAATAATAAATATATATATAATGTAACATAAATTGTGTATATAATGTAACACAAAGTACAAGTGAGAGTGAAAGTTTACATTACCTTAACCTAAGTTTAACTTTTTAATATACATAAATATTAACTATATCATATGTAAATCTTATATTATATCTGAAAGATAATTTAAGTTTTCCCAGTGAGCTTATTGTAATGATAATATTGTAATTGCTGTTTGTGTATGTTAATTAAAATTATTACTTCAAATAAATTTTAATAAATACTAACCAACCCGAAAGATTTGTCAGCGCCATTACATTGCGTATAACTGTTAACGCTATATTACAGTTTAATTACAAACATAAATTTTATATATTCGCAGCGGAGCGTAGCACGCGTTCCCATGTTAATACCATAGTATCCAATTGCTGTTAGTCTGTGTGATATGCAATAAATATTAGATGAAGCCGTGTGTCAATTATGTCATATACAGGGCGTTTTCAGTTCGTATTAATACGTGCTCATTTGTTGCACGCCAAAATGAAATAGTCGCGTGTTAAGGATTAAAGGCACACGACGCTGACGTCACGTCATTCATATACGCACATAGATATTTACTCTACTCACATTGTTGGTTCCATAGGTGAGATTATCTCCAGTTTCATAATGTTAAAGGAGCATTAAAATTTAATAAAGCCTCGTGCCTTGAAAATTTATGTTGCAATAAATTATTTGATCGCAATTAATGGCCGATAAACCGGCCTATTTATTGATGAATAGACTTCCAGATATTCATATTTAAGATTGGACAATATAAAATATGTAAATTCATGGTTATAATTGGTTGATTTATATGATAATTTAAAGTAAATTAAATACAAATAAAACAAATATATCTAAATTAAAATAAATTTAAAATCCTGTTTTATTTTAAGTTTATATTCTTAAAAGATGTGACGAGAAAAAAAACGTTTGTAAATAATATTATGAATTATAATTCATACAATAACGCTGAAACAATAGCCATTAATTGGACTAGGTGAATACTATTCGCTTGATCAGAGCTCAGAATAGCTTTAATATACAATAGTGCGTTGCCACAAATTCTGAACTAAAATCGGTCAAACGTATTATTTAGCTGTCACTAACAATTTGCGATTACACAATTGTTTTTGATACTTTTTAGTGTTCATTCAAATTCAATTCAATTCAAATATTTTTATTCAAAATAAGGTGTTACAAGCTTCATTTTTTGAACGTCAAACAATTTATCACCAGTCCACTAAAGTTACTGCCTCAGACCTGAGAAGAACCAGCAAAAGAAACTCAGTGGGACATGTCTTTTTTTAATCAAAATTTTGCATCATATTGTGACAATGATACATTTGAAAAAGCCTAGAACGAGCATTTTATTCCCAAGGCGCGTTTTCATTTATAAAATCGTTAATTTAGTAATAACATTTAACAGACAAACTTCTTTTCACGATCACGTCACATTAGGACTTATCTATGTGCATGTTTAGTTTTAATTATGTAATTTTCTCGAAATATATCCCGATTTTATGTTCCTTGATCCTGTGTGTTATTCTAGTACGATCTTAAATAATAAAAAAGTTACAGATCAAAAATATGCTGATTCTTTTAAAATAAATTATAAAATAAAATTAACTGTACTAAAAAAATATATATTACTTTATACATATTTATAATGTAAAATGTTTAGATATAGATATAGGTAAATCGACTGTAAAGTGTTAAATCAGAGAAATTGTCAGGGTATTTATATTATGGTACAAATTAACGGGCAAAGATTGGGGGCACATTACAGCTCGTTAGAGCGAAAACAGTTTAATTTACCATTGTTTAGTCGGTAACGGCGATTTCAGTCTAATTCATGTAAGCACCGATAATTTGTAACAATTGTTCTAATCATTACCAACGTACATCTGATTGCAGATCACTGATGTAGCGATTCACTGATTAACGAATTCATTCATCAAGCTTTCTAGGACAATGATTACGCCTACCATATATTGTTAGTTTGATAATTTCATAAGCAAAGCCGATTTTCAGCGAGCAATCTAACCCATATATATCGGTAATACATATCGGTAATTTTGTAAACACTCAAATTAAATGAAATATACAAGTAGGATCTATAAGTACGGTCGGTTTATAGATTGTACTTGTATATTTAATTTAGTAAGTAAATTAACGACTTACTGTCCAGCCATTTTGAATCATATTTCAAAGTTCGTTTGAAGGAGAATTCTCGCCGGCCTGTCGTCAAGTTATGCAGGTCAGTCCTAAAGATCACGGTGTCTGCTTTTGTAAATTCCGCGTTAGTTCCCGAGTACAAAGCGGGTAGGGAGCCTGGGTTACCCTTTTCCACCCACAGAGCAGTGGAGTTGTCGGCCGGGTCGTAGGGACACTTAGCGACACCCATGCCGATGCCCGGCACGTACTCATGACGGGGCAGGTGCGTCAGGTTGGACTGCAACAAAACAATATCATTTATTTTTATTTCGACCCGCAACACTTACCTCTGGAAAGAAGAAAAAACTAAACACATACTCAATGACTTGGAATTAAATTTCTAGCTCACTAAAACGACAGAGGGTATATATTTACATCTAGGCAAGTCAACTTCACGTGCAGTTAATCAAATGTAAAAAAATAAATAAAAGTTAACGAGTAGATTTATGTGTCTAGCGCACTGCCCTCTACGGTTGGCCGTACTCGAAAACACATCTGCGACTAATTTTTTTAAAAAACTCCAACGTCCGATTCATGTTTAGAGCGATTTATTGACTGAAACTTATTTTTAGAAGAGAACTTGAATATTTTTGGCTTTGTATGGGCGTACTCCAGTAAACTCCTCTATTAGTATAATGCGATGGGTGGCAGTACGGTTTTCGAAATTATCATAAAATTACTAAATGTGGCATAAACGTGGGGCGGCCAGCGAGGCCCGCCGCAGTGGATTGAGACTTTATGTAAATTTTAACGACGCTGCGACCATCGAAGGCACCTGTGACCCACCTTCCCCTCCGCTAGCCCGCGGCACCTGTCGAAAACCTATGTCGTTTTTATTTCAATAAGCTGAGGATTAAATTAGGCGTGCAAGGACGAGCTAGCGACGAGTGCTTGCGGCTAAGGGAATTATATTTTTAAAGAATAAGACTTCTTTTTTCGAGTAAAAGTCCAGAATTACACTGGCTAACATATTGGCTACGTGATAAGCTTAATAAAGAACATACATCATACAATTTTTAGTAATTTTATGTCGGACTTTTTATAATTGTAATAGTACTAAGGCTTGTCGTGGGGCAACGGCACAAGCGTGTGACTGTAAACGATAGGTTGTGGTTTAAAAAAAGAAAGACTTACTCTTAGATTGTCTCCCACTTAATTTAATAGATAGATTAATATAAACATCCTTAATATATAATCGAACTAAAATTTATTACATAACATATTACACAATTATTGCCATTTCGTGAAAGCGTGATTAATTAATATTACAATTCCGAAACTTAATTCAGAATATACTTACAGATGAATTTAATAATAATTTATTTTAAATCTTTTCAATTTTTAAAAAGGTAACTCATCAGATCAAAATTTCATTAGATACGTTAGGTAAATTTTCCATAGAGTTTTCTTTTTGGAAACAAAAAACAAAAATGTGTTTGTAACAAAAATATTGTAAAACATTGATATACTTTTCATATCAGGGGTATTATTATTTCTATAGCTAAGTAAGTGAATGTCAGTCCAAAGTAAACAACTCAATGAATCGGACGGAAGAGCTCGCGGCCTTCCCTCGCAGAATAAGAAAGTTGTGGACAGACCCGCAACCTTCATTAGGCCCTCGCTTTGTTTGTTTACAAAATTAGCATTTTCAAGCTCTTAGAAAGGAATCGCCCGCTGAGGCAATTATTAGACATAAATTGAAACTTTATAAAAGGACATTTGCATGTCTTAAAGAGTGACAAATTTTTATATTCAACTTTTCCTTTGCAAATAAGTCAAAGTTATGTTTCCTTTGCAAGTAAGTTAAACAGTCAAATGACATTGAGTATGTTTACTTTAAATAAACGAGAAGAAAAAGGAATACCCATTATCAAGAATATACAATATTTCTCATTTTCATATCTTGTATTCTGTAAGCTTAAAAAAGAAACAAAATATTCTGGAAAACTACAATCAATGCGCTTCGCCAAAATATTCTTCTTTCTTTTTGTAATATATTAATAAAACTAGCCTTGTGTAATATTTGGTTAAAGTTATGAAGGTACACTATAGTCAAAGAAGTATAGAAGCTTTAATTTAGTTTTCAAACGATTTTATGTTCAGGAAACATTTCCTAAGCATAAAAATTGAATTAAAGTATAAGTTTCTTACTTATAAAACAATACATTTCTTATTATAAATGCATATTTTTTGAACGAAGTATTGGAATAAAGTTCCTTAACTCGGCTTAGGGGTAGTGCAATTTAGTAGAAAAAGACATAAAATACCTTATGTTTTGTGTGTGCATGCATCGAGCCTACTACAGACAAATAAGCACGGGTAGGCTTTATATTTACTTAGAAACATTATTTTTTAAAGGTTATAGTTCTAAGACAATGAATTATTGTACATATATTTTGCAGTTATTTACGTTTTGGAAATAATTCTCATAACAATCATTAATAATTCGGTAATTATTCACATTTTTAATTAGAATTTTGTAAATATATATAAAATTCTATAATATTTTTAGAATTAATAGTTTAACAATTGCAACGAAGTATCGATTACAGTAATTAAAATATGTTAAGTATTATTCTATTGTTTGTGACATTTGTTCTTGACAGTAACGGTTTTCACAGATGCGTATGTTTGTATATATGAACGTGAAAAGCAATTTAGTTTTATTTCAATAGTTTTCAATAGAATATAAACGCGCAAACGTGACAGTGTACAAAAAAAATAAAAATCAATGCGTTATATAGACAGAATTTGAATCTTGCCAGATATACCATAACTTGTGTATGAGAATCAGAAACAATTATATTTATGTTTGTTTTTTCTAAATAAATATTTTTTATATCTTTAATATTGTTTGGATTAGGAAAACCAGATTTCCTTTCGAATTAAAACTTTCGAACTTGATTTCCAACGCAAACGAAGTTCCTTAGGTTCCCCCAATCGTACATTGTGTTTAAATTTATTATTCAATTTATATTTCACATTTATAAAGATGGCCTACAAGTGATTTCAAGTATTGAACTTAGGGCCGACATGCCAAAAACAACGTTAACTTGTTTAAATTTCTCTATTCTACATTTATTATTCATTCTAACTACTATATATTCATTCTAAACTGGTTAACTTAAATCGTATTTAACTTTAATGAAATTAACGTTTTTATCTTTCTGTTTAAATAGAGCTTTCACGTCTTGGCTTGCAGCTCTCTACGGACTGAATCGCATTTGTAGCATAAGATGTGTACCACATAGCTTCACCTCTTATTGTCGCGTTAACCTAAGCAATATTACTGTATCCATTAAAATGTTATAAAATTTATTTATAAATACTTCATTTACCATAGTTAACTTAATTTTTTTGTTGTTATAACAAACAAGTAATCCCATATAAGTGTAAAGTATATTGTAGAGAGAAACGCTATAACATTTTTCAAGTAAAAACTTTATAACGGTCGTATAAAGTAAAACAATCGAACTCAGGTGTAGTGATCCCGTATTGGATCCAGCACGTCAAATCGCGTACGTATTCGCGATATATTGATATTGAGGTTACAGAGAGGTAGTGAGGAGGTACGCTTAGACACATTCTTTCTGTGAATTACTTTATTGTATGTAAAATTGTCCGTACCATAATAAAAAAGTTAAATTAACTCATATTTTCAGAACTAAAATTAGTTTAGTAATATTATTCAATACGTGCACATAACGTCTTTAGGTCTCAAATAGTTACTAAATAATAAAGTAAATTTTTAACATGCTCTGTTCATGCAATCGAAACTATAATTACTGGCATGTTATTTTGTCATGGCTCACTGTTGTCAAAATTTTAAGCTCAAAGAGCCTTCAAATTGCAATTTAGAAAGAATGCCGCGGGTGAGGTTTCAACAGCTGTGTCACTATCAGATAATGTCGAGATGAGGTTTTCTGTGACATAATAAGCTGTCATAAATATATTAATAAAAAATCTGTCAAAAATACCATTTTATTATAAATTTTCTAAACTTTATACAAAAAGGACTTTGTTTGATAATAACAAAGGTATATAGGGTACAACTGTGTAACAATATTATTTGATTGCTCAATAAATTTTATTTTAAGAGCATTACAGCGTTTACAAAAGCGCCATGACGCTATCACAAAACAATGTGCAATGAATGTAACAGCCCGATATTGGCTTCTAATTCCAAATGGGATAGATACTGCACCTGTGCACCAAGTCGTGTGACATATGAGTTCAAAATATGCTTGAAAACTATGACAATGGGTGGCAATAACTAATTGGGAAGATTTTTATATTTTAACTGTTAGGCCCACATCTAAAATACCAGGACGGATGTATAGCTGGTTAGTTGGTGGACGATTTTTTTCTCACATTTAGTGGCCAGAGTGAACTTGAGTTTTTAGTCTTAGTGTTCAGCTACCTAATATTTGCGAGACGTCACATTGAGTTCTGGAACTAATTGCATTTGAGATAATAATATACTTTATAATATTCTACAAAATGATATAATATTTTCTTTAGATTTCATGTTGGATCAGGCAGAAATTTGTTCAAATAGCTAAGTTTTGAAAGCGTACATTAGGTTTGTCATAAGCGATGTTCACAAAACTTCAATTTTCTGAGCTCCTGCAAAAACTTTACCGTGTGTTTCGCATATCAACGTTGCTTCACTGTACGAAGCATTTGCAGCAGTAGAAAACACCTGTACAAGGCGAAGCAAGTTTCCTTCATAAAGTCTTGTTTGCTATCCACCTACTAGAATCTTAATGAGAAGAGCGATAAAAATGTTCGAGTATAACGTCTGAATGCTAGTATTTTAGATGTAGTTTGTATTAAGTTTAATGTGGAAAGTAAACCTTGGTATAAAAAGTTAATACGAGATCATCCTTGTGGGAGTTGAATGTGCTATTCGGCTTATAAAGTGATTTTACCGAGTGCACTCGACGCGGTGCGGCACGGCAGTGTCGCGGCCTGCACTCGTTATAATTGCGGTAATGACAGAAACGTATGACACTAAGCTAGCGCGCAACGACAGCCAATTGAGAAAAAAATATACAGTTAATTAAATATTATTTTAAAGCTGTAACTAGCAATGTTCCAAGCACTATCATTCAGTATCTTAATGGAACATTTAGATTTACATATTTATATTTACTTTATAAATACTACAGATAACATTTTTAATTTAACACTTAAGAATGGTTGTACTTTAGAATTCCACACAAAGATTGAACGCATATAGGAGAAAGTAATATTTTGCATATATAACAAAACCGCACCAATATTACTTTTATTTCGCTCGTGTGACGAGCTACAGATTTAACGTTTTCAATTTAAATTGCAACAATCAATAAGCGGGAGCTTATCGCATTTTATTCGAACAAGATGAATGCCATGTGTTTTAAATCTGCTAGCTATGTATATAAATTCTCATATTGTTATGCATGGTAAGAGCGCGTTCACATTTGCTTGATTAACTTTCTCAAATAAATTTATACAAAAACTGAATTAACATTATATTTTTATAAACATTATATTATATTAAGTATTTCAAATAAAGTAAGTAAGTAACCATATAAAATCTATTAAGACATCACATTAAAATTATATAATATTCACATAGAGATGTATAATGGATGTTATCTAAGAATAATAAAATAGATTAAAGAAAATGTCTTATAGAAAACGTGAACAGGTTTGTATTGTAGTAAACGATACCTTCCTTTGTTTCGAATAAATTTTATTTTATTGCTTATTCCGACTAATCTTTCAGTGCTGCGATTGGATTTCCTTTTTGTTATCTTTTTTTACACTTTTTAAGAAAGTTTATGTATTTTTTTTAAACAAATCAGCTTCACGTTGTATCCCGCACATGGCAGGGTAGGCAGAGGGAACTTGAGAACCTAGTGAAGATATTCCGTTCCGATTCGCATTTTCTGGAATTTGATGTGTTTGGTGTTGAGCGGCGAAACTCAACGCAGCGCTTTGCTTTGTTACCAGAGCGAAGCAATGCAAACATTTAAAAAGAAAATATTAAATATTTTATTTTCTCGAGTGGGATTCGAACCTACAACCTGTCGTTTACAGTCACACGCTTGTGCCGCTACGCCAAGACAGGCCTCAATATATACTTTTTATTCTTTTTTCACCCATAGGTAGGTTAGGTTCGCTGTCCGCCCATTTTTTGAAATATTTCGTGTTCAGCGGCGGAACGAATAGAAATCTTACCTACAATCCTCTCCTTAATTGCTATACTAAGCTACTGCTATTAAAAAAGTTAATAAATTAAAAAGTACAGGATTAAAATAACTGAATTGAATATTTTGTTAAAATCATAGCAATCGCTTAGTATAACAAACATTTTATCAATTTGACTTCATAACATAGGTACAATAAACATCAAGCGGTTGGAATGCAATCGTTGCTTATGTCATTTGTTTCGGATGCCCCTTGATCGCAAACCGCCATTTGTAACAGAATAGATATAAATTGATGACTGCAGTAAGGCCCTGTGCACACATTGTAAATCTCTCTTGTTTGATATAATGTTGTTTCAAGAGTATCAAAAGTGCTCTTAAATGACCGGCCATTTCCTGCGTTTTATAGCCAAAGAAATTTACATAAATGTTTTTAATGGTTACGTAATTAAAATTATATTAAAAACAGGCAACCCGCCTTTGCGTTATTGTACTACATAGATAGAAACATATAAAATATGAATAAAAAAACCACACTCAGCTTTACGTTGTATACCGCACATGGCACATAGAGGGAACTTGGAAACCTAGTGTTAACACACTCCGTTCCACTTTCGTTCCCCACTTTCCGCCGAATTGAGACATTGCGTGTTAAGTGGCGAAACTCAACGCCTTGCTTTGCCTTGTTACCATTGTTACCAGAGCGAAGAAATGAAAACGTAATACCTACGTATTAGAAAAAAGGATGACTAAATGTATAAACACTTACTTATGAGTGTTCTGTATTTATAAATCCTCGATAACTACATTTCTATTACTGGCTAGTGCTTCTTGCAGTTAATCATTTAAGCAAAATATACAAAAAAAAAATAGTTTAATTAGTAGTTTTGAATTAGAATAAATTAGAATAGATATTGTCTAAAAACTGATATTGTTATTAGAACAAAATATATATAAGAAAAAGAAGAAAATAAAGACAAAAAAGTAAATAAAGTAGTTTTTGTTAGGTACTTTATTTACTAATATCAGTTAATTTCGTGTCCTAATAATATTTTAATACAATATCTATATATTAAAATTTTAAATTGACTGAGCTTTTTTATTCACTAACCGAATGAAATAAAATAAACACCAAATGTTGGGGTAGGCGTGTCAAAATGTAATAGTGAAAACTGCATTTACATTTGGTAGCTGTTTTTGAGATTATTTTAAATGTATCTTTCATGTACAGACAGTAATATATTAAGAATTTATTAACAGTATAGATATAGAATACATTATTGTAAAATGTATCTCTGTAGTTACCGGACTTACAAAGCTTAAATATGCATGGCTGGGTTTAGCTAGTGTGTAACTGCTACAGCCCTATCAATTGCGTACATGTGATTTCACTCAATTTTTGAAACTGACGCGCCCTTACCCTCATGAGGGAGTGAAGGCATTACTCAAACCACAGATTATACAGCAATATTTTGTATTCTTATTTCTAATATGTCATCTGAGCATAAATGAAATATATCACGATTTGGTTCCGAAATTTAAATTAAATTGTCTATGAAATAGAAAAATGACAATGTACAAGTCATTATTTTTGTGTAAAAATTTGTTTTTCTAGATTTAAAACTTAGTGATATAAACAATTGAAAATACATTTAATATAGTGCCACTATTCAGTGACTAAAATACAAATAGTAAGTTCGATTAGCCAGTAGAAATATCTCTTTTAACAAGTTAGACTGGACAATCGTCGGGCTGGGTATCAATGTTCCCATTCAAAGATTCTTACCCCGCAAACCTAATATATTTTCAATTTCCTGCCGCCCGCATGGAGTTTTCGACGTTTAATAGGATTTATCGTCTTAAAGTGATATAAAAATTGTATTAAACTAATAAATAAAAACAAAATTATTTATTAAATACGTAAGATTTTGATGTGAACTGTGCCCATTATACTGTTGATATTATAAAGACTTAAAAATATATGATAACATTTTATTTTAATACATTTCGAGGACTTAGTGCGGATATCAGTGTCTAATTTAACGCTATAACTGTATAGGAGTCACTATTTTTGCACGGATATCATTTACATTTTTTTTTTAACATTGTGTAAGCGGCGAAGGGGTAGGTATAACAAAAAGGATGCATCTCGGATGATAAACTTCTATTATCGTATTCATACTTTTAAAGTGAAAATTTGCAAAATAGCTATAAAAACCGCCATCTATTCGGCCTGAAACGCGATAAAACGTGTGAGGGGTCAAAACGACCGCCGATACATCATAAAATTATATGAAAGTCAAGAGCAGGGAAAGTGAGAAGTGAACAGAGTAAAGTAAATTTATGGCGGCCTGTTTTCGATACCTATTGTGAGCCTTTTTACGACTTAAAAAAATATTTTAAAAAAAAATGAGTTTAGACCGAACCGTATCCTTTCACTACTTCAGCCGACTCGCCTGAAGTAGTAAAGAGACGTGAATATGTGTATATTTAAAATGTCGACATAAATATTATATGGAATGGAAATTTTCAGTTAAAAATGTGTACAGCAGACACGTTTGCACCTAAAATTGTCATTGGATGCCGGCTTTACGAACTCGTTCGGTTAGAAATTTCAACGAGGAAAAATCTTCTCTCATCTTACGGCGTCATTTGAAGTCAGTATCCGTGAAATTCGTCGCGGTTGCCGGTGCGAAGCTACTGCGTTATGTGGATGCATTTGCACGAGAAATGGAAGCTTAAGTATGAGCCGTGTAAAAACGTGCAATAAAAGGAAATGTAGTTTCGTGTTTTATTTATGGAACACATGTGCGGTTATCCTAGGAACTGTTGCGTTGTTGGCGACCGGCCAAGACTCATGTATGAATCTCCTGTAGTGTCTCTAAAGATAATATCCGCTTATACTGAACTGCCAAGATATCGAGATATATGGGCAACTATTATTTAACATATAGAAACACCTCTTAATTAACAACAAACATTCCAGTTACCAATTACACACGTTCTTTCGTGCTTGTGCAATTAAATCTGAATTTTTTGTATAAATTACGGTAATTCGTTCGATTAATCAGTTTAATAATGTATACCTATAAACATTTTCAGAATGTCTTTTATATTGAAATTTTAATATACGGTAAATATGGAGACATGTTTTCATTAATTGATTTTTTGTAACGGACATTTCGGGAAACGTTCATTAAAATAGTGCATTTACTATATTAATTTTATATAAAGTACGTATTTGCGTTTTTGTTCCCTGTTTTAATCGTAGAAATTATATGAATGACATATGGTATCTTCTATATAGACCACAAAAAAATATATATATACTCTATTAAATAGATTTTTCTATCTTCACTTTGTATGCCACCTGCTGTATCGCGTCCACCCGTACCAAAGCAGAACTCAACACTGCGCTTTGCCTCGTTACCAGAGCGAGAAAATTAAAATATTGAAGTTAAACATTTCCCCGAGTGGGAATCCAACCTATATATATAACCTGACAGGTATGTAATTAATACTTACGTAAAGCACCCAGTCTTTAGGGCTATGCGCGTTGGTACCGCATACATAAAGCCTGGATCCATCTCCCATTGGCTGGATCACTCTGACGTGGTTCCGACAGTCGAAATGCTGAAACAGTATATATTATTAATACATAATACATATCGACTTAAAATAAAATAATGTGTATGTATTATAATAGGTAAATAAAGAGGAAGTTTTGTTTTATGTACAATCCAGAGGTGCATAAGTTGTATACTCATTTTTCTGTATGTCATTTTTATCAGTCCATTTAGTTAAATAGTCATTGAAGTTCAATGCGTAAATTAGGATCAAGCCTAATTACTACAGTAAATTCAGTCATTCTCTTACATTTCAATCAAAATTGGTGCAATACGGATAATTGGTTAGCCGATACGATAAATAAATGAACTGCAGTCTACAATGAAGGAATACATATTGGGTGCATCGAAAATTTTATTGAAATAATAGTAATTCGGGTAGTGTGGTTGAGTGTGCGCTGGCTGTGATTATGCAAATTTGCGTCCAACATAAATATTGAACGGGACATTAATATTCCGTACGACAGGAATATACGATGACCGCTTTAGTGAATAAAACGCGGTCTATGAACGATTGCTCCACGTTTGTGTTTATTAGGTTTTGTAATCCACAACGGACACCATTTTTTGCTTATTTCACCCAATAAAATCCTATATTTGTTAAATTAAAAAATCACACAGTTGTGCGTTTCCTAATCAATAATAAGCGACTGCGCCCACCTTTGACGAATCGTTATTAGCGCATTAATGACGCATGCAAAATAACTGTTTAAACTACGCTAAATGAAATGAAGCAAATGTATAAAATAAACAAAATATCATATGCGAACCGTCAGTTGTTTCATTATATTTTCCAAAGCAATATACCAAACTTGTGAGTATAGCTGGGTTTGTGGTAACCGTGGCGGGACGGAGACTGAAACTAATTTTCTATACGTCACGACGAGAGCCGCCCGGGAATGACTATTGTGCGGATATACTGTCAGATTTGAAAATTTGTCGAAAACACGACGGAAAGGAAATATCACAAATGCTTTTTGACCGGCTGAGTTGTCGCATTGCTTGATTTAAGTGTTATCAAACTGCAGCTGTTTTGCTCATATTTAATAATCACATATAGGTTTCGTTCCTGATACAATCAAATGTTAATTAGACATATAATTAATTCGTTATGTCATTGTTTTCAGAAAATGATTATAGTGTCTACAATTATCAAATCTGTGCGCTTCTTTGTTAGATATGTAGGTAGTTGTTAATCCACATTGTGCAGATTGGTAAAGCCGGTAAAAATAATTATTTAGTGAAAGTTCCTGAGTTAGGCATATCCTCTCAAAAACTTACGCCGCATGGTCATTTGTCGAACTTCGTACTGGTAACTTTGCTAGAGATTGTTCTAAAGTGATTATCGGACTAATATACTTAGAACGTTTTACCCGTTGTACTGACGCGAACAGAAATGTTTTGCGCTCGGAAACAATCAGAATTAAGCAGGAGAACAATCAAGCTCACGTCTAAGTTTCTTTTAACGGCACTTAGCCAGGCCCTCGCATAACTTTACTCGGAACTAATGCTTTCGATTGGTCCATTTCGTTAATTATTCGCCACTTTGTACGTAAGTAGATTTACGACCAGCTTTACCTTTCCTCGCAATTTTCAACCAATAATCTCAACTGCAGACTAAAAACCGTATTTATTTTATTAAATTCCTATTATAGCTGTAATGCATATTAACGAACTTTTGTTATAAAATGCATTTTATATTCAACTGTTATATTAGTATATAATTTAAGAAGAGGGCTGATTATGTTTACTGTTGAATAAATTTTAAAACTAGAAAACATGATTTATTTATTTAGAAACTTGAAAGGGATATCTATTATTATCATTTTAAATATTTTTTGACAAATAGATATTTATTGTGCGATCCACTCGCAACTTCGCCCTTTTGAACTACATAATTATTAAATTACTATTCAACATTACGTATTTTTTTAACAACAATAACAGTTTGAAAATAATATTTATACTTATATTGAAAAATATTCTACAATATTGCTATAAGTAATTGTTTTATTATATTGGCTAGAAAGCCAATATAATAAAACAATAATTATAACAATATTGTAGAATTTATTATATTTGTAACATAAACTTATAGTATATTTGTAACTTATAAGTTCGTATATCTTAAATATGTAAGAGAATCGAAAAAAAAAATATTGGTTTACGCAACAATAAATTTTAAACAGCATGGCTATCACGATCGTGCGGATGTCTTATAGAATTCGCTGTGAGAGATTTCCCAGCCTTTTTCGTGTAACGACACAGTGTTTGGACAAAGAAGATCTTGCTTACAGTGAGAAACTTTGATTATAGCTTACACGAGTACTCGTTCTTTCCGTCATCCGAGTAATAGAAGCTGGGATGTTTCTTTTTTATGATCTCTTCTAATATTATTAAAAAAAATTATTCTTCTTTACAGTAGGTTTTGTTTTATAGCATAATTACTAATTTTTGTACTTGAATATTTTTTTTCAATATTTTATTTGTAAGTATACCTGCGCCACGACAGACACCAAGATATATAGTATATAAACGCGAGAGGTTGTGGGTTCTTAACTCGAGGAAATGAAATATTTCCTACTTTGCTCTGGTAACAAGCACGGCTTTGAGTTCCGCCACTCAACATGCAAAGCCTCAAAAATTTGAACGGCAGGGAGTGTCTTAACACTGTGTTTTTTGATGATCATCGTTGCCCACGGACCCGTGTAACACCAGGAGAGCTACAGGTGCGTTGCCGGCCTTTGAAGTGAAGGTAGACGCGCATTTTGAAGGTACCCATGTCGTATCGACCTGGTAATACTGCCACAGGTAGGCCGTTCAACAGATGTGTGGTGCGTGGAAGAAAAATCCTACGAAGCCGCACAGTAGTCGAGTGTCACGTATCCAGATGGTGTGGATGGTACTTTAGATTGTGGCGTACTATGCGGTTGGAAAATTCGGCGGCAGGTAACAAGTCAAACAGTTCTCTAGAACACACTCTCCGTGATAAATGCAGTAGAGAACGCACAGGTAGGATACGTCTATACGCAAAGCCAAAGTATCAAGCCCCACACAGATCACTTGGTCTCCCCGGCTATTCGAATGAGGCCAAACCTGGGCCAAACGGTGTTTTGGCGTGAAATACTGTCTCGCTCTGCTGATGACTCCCAATTTTCTCGGAG
Source organism: Eueides isabella (assembly GCA_019049475.1). NCBI lineage: Eukaryota > Metazoa > Arthropoda > Insecta > Lepidoptera > Nymphalidae > Eueides > Eueides isabella. Next base: position 7,571,532 of record CM032389.1, on the reverse strand, counting down.
CCAACTTGGCCTTGCTTTCCAGATAATCGCGATACTGGCAGTTGCTCGAAAAGCTGAGGCCCGGCTTTAAGGGAAGTGTTTTCGAAAACTGGTGATACGACAAATGGGGTTTTCTTTAGTGGTAAACTCACAGACTTGTGTCTTGTGGGGGTTGAATTGAACCAGGTTCTTTTCACCCCATACAGAGACATTCTTGAGGGATGCCTCAACGGAAGACACAAGTTGATTTCGGCACTGGTCGACGAATTCTCGGGAAGCCCGTAAGATGGAAGTTTCGCAAGAAGCGCCCCATGCCACACACAATCGAAGGCCTTCGTCATGTCCAGACCAACTGCCAGGACCATTCCCTTGCTATCAATAGCCGCAGACCAGCGTTGGGTTAGGTAAACCAGAAGGTCACCGGTTGAGCGACCCTGACGAAAGTCATATTGGCGGTCGTTAATCAATCGATGATCCTCTAGATAAACCAAGAGCTGGATATTGATTATGCTCTCCTAACTTTTGAGAGCAGGGAAGTGATAGCAATAGGCCTGTAGTTAGTTGGATCGGGACCATCGTCTTTTTTCGGAATCGGGTGGATAAAAGCGCTCTTCCACGAATCTGGAACTACGTCGACTGAGTATAAGTGCCGAAATAGACGCGTTAGCACTGGAGTCAGCTCAGGAGCACAAGAGGAGAAATCCCATCTGGCCTCAAAGAAGATAGAGCTCGCCTAAGAGCTTTCTGACTGATTTTAACGTCAGGCATTAAACTCTGACACCGCAGGATGGTCGGCGGCGTTGTTCCTCAGTCGTCCATTGTCGAGTTCGAGGCAAAGAGATCGGCTTTCTCTTTCGCCGTATGGACCAAGATGTAATTTTCCGTGCGCAACGGCGGAAGCGAAGGCTGGCTAAAGTTGTTAAGAGCAGCCTTTGATAGGGCCCAAAACTGGCGAGTTCCCAACGGGTAACTCTCTAGCTTCTCGCCGATTTCAACGATATGCTCGGAACTTGCTCCGATAATTTACCACTTAAAGTACCTATAGCACGGTTGTATTTTCTTTTTAAGGTTTTCACCTTTGGATCCTTAGTTGTGCCTCGGCCCAGGTTCGATATGCCTTACGCTTGCTAGAAGCAGCAAGTTTGCAAGACGTATCAAACCAAGGCTGTGACTTGCCACCGATTGGCACTACAGAGCTGGAAATATAAAGTTCCATATCCTGCAGAAACACGTCGGCGACAGCAGCGGCACAAGCACTAGGATCATCGGAAGAGAACCGGCCGCCAGCGATAAGATGAGTAAAATGTACGCATCCCATCCCAATCAGCTGACTTGTAGTGCCAGACGCGATGAGTCCCTGATGTTCTGCGACTGACGCGGTTAATGGGCACAAAATTCCGTACCAAGCAGTGGTCTGAAGACTCTAGGAGGGCATCGATAACAACCTGGTACTGTTCTGAATGTGAAGTCAGCAGAAAGTCCAATAAGGAAGCGTTGTCCACGTCCGGGATTTGCGTAGGCGACTCAACCAATTGGGACAATTCATTCGCCATAGCAAGGTCGAATACAGCTCTTTCCGCGTGGTCCGTGGTGCATGGACCAAGCCAACTGGCATTATGCGCATTAAACTCACAGACTTGTGTCTTGTGGGGGTTGAATTGAACCAGGTTCTTTTCACCCCATACAGAGACATTCTTGAGGGATGCCTCAACGGAAGACACAAGTTGATTTCGGCACTGGTCGACGAATTCTCGGGAAGCCCGTAAGATGGAAGTTTCGCAAGAAGCGCCCCATGCCACACACAATCGAAGGCCTTCGTCATGTCCAGACCAACTGCCAGGACCATTCCCTTGCTATCAATAGCCGCAGACCAGCGTTGGGTTAGGTAAACCAGAAGGTCACCGGTTGAGCGACCCTGACGAAAGTCATATTGGCGGTCGTTAATCAATCGATGATCCTCTAGATAAACCAAGAGCTGGATATTGATTATGCTCTCCTAACTTTTGAGAGCAGGGAAGTGATAGCAATAGGCCTGTAGTTAGTTGGATCGGGACCATCGTCTTTTTTCGGAATCGGGTGGATAAAAGCGCTCTTCCACGAATCTGGAACTACGTCGACTGAGTATAAGTGCCGAAATAGACGCGTTAGCACTGGAGTCAGCTCAGGAGCACAAGAGGAGAAATCCCATCTGGCCTCAAAGAAGATAGAGCTCGCCTAAGAGCTTTCTGACTGATTTTAACGTCAGGCATTAAACTCTGACACCGCAGGATGGTCGGCGGCGTTGTTCCTCAGTCGTCCATTGTCGAGTTCGAGGCAAAGAGATCGGCTTTCTCTTTCGCCGTATGGACCAAGATGTAATTTTCCATGCGCAGCGGCGGAAGCGAAGTCTGGCCAAAGTTGTTAAGAGCAGCCTTTGAGAGAGCCCAAAACAGGCGAGTTCCCAACGGGTAACTCTCTAGCTTCTCGCCGATTTCAACGATATGCTCGGAACTTGCTCCGATAATTTACCACTTAAAGTACCTATAGCACGGTTGTATTTTCTTTTTAAGGTTTTCACCTTTGGATCCTTAGTTGTGCCTCGGCCCAGGTTCGATATGCCTTACGCTTGCTAGAAGCAGCAAGTTTGCAAGACGTATCAAACCAAGGCTGTGACTTGCCACCGATTGGCACTACAGAGCTGGAAATATAAAGTTCCATATCCTGCAGAAACACGTCGGCGACAGCAGCGGCACAAGCACTAGGATCATTGGAAGAGAATCAAACCGGCTTCCAGGGATAACATGAGTAGAATGTACGCATCCCATCCACATCAGCTGACTTGTAGTGCCAGACGCGACGAGTCGTTGATGTTCTGCGACTGCCACGGTTAATGGGCACAAAATTCCGTACCAAGCAGTGGTCTGAAGACTCTAGGAGGGCATCGATAACAACCTGGTACTGTTCTGAATGTGAAGTCAGCAGAAAGTCCAATAAGGAAGCGTTGTCCACGTCCGGGATTTGCGTAGGCGACTCAACCAATTGGGACAATTCATTCGCCATAGCAAGGTCGAATACAGCTCTTTCCGCGTGGTCCGTGGTGCGTGACTCGAGCCAACTGGCATTATGTGCATTAAAATCGCCAAGTATCACGACCTCTGCGGTGGGAATCTGTGAGAGCACATCGTCAATAGCCAATTGCATGTGCTCCGTGAGCCGATCCGTTTCTGCATTACCACTATGGGACCTGTAAAGGCATGCGTAGATTCGGACACGATCGTCCATGTCTACACGGAGCCAGATGGTGGACAGGTTCCGACTTTCGTTGAAGTTAACAAGACGACGGAGACTCAAGTCCTCCCTTACATACACAGCAACTCCGGTATGAAGTATAAAATTATGTTCTATTTTGTAGCCGGGGTATTGAAGATAGGCTGTGTCGCTCGGTCGGGCAATCTGGATTTCCGTCAGAAATAACAAGGCCGGCTGTGCCGTCTCAAGATGGTGGTGGACGGCATTCAGATTTGAGTGTAGGCCCCTGATGTTGGTGTAGTTAACGCTGAGAGTGACAGGGGCTGCCGTGGAATGTACGCCTCATTTGCCTTGCCGTAAAATGCGCGGTACTGTGCCCTCCCCAGAATTCGACAGACAGCCTGAGTTTGAAGACTCAGGAAGGGATTTACTAACATTGAAGATGCTGGTACCCTCCTGGGGTAAGTTTTATCTCAGTGCCGCTTTCATATTCCAGGGAAGGATTGGGGATGGGCATCGGGGCCCGGCAAAACCCAATGCTAAACGCAGCGACCAAAGCCAAATTTAACGCCAGTTTTAAATGCCGGAGGTGGTAACGATCCGGTCGAGGCTGCCCATGCGGGTTGTCATTGCTGAACCAGGGTGATCCTATTCTTAGCCAAATTGTGTTCCCAATTTCTTTCTACCTACTCTGCAATTTGTGGTATACAGCGTGAAGCTGGTTTTATCTTTTAAAATTCTTTGCTTTAAAAACAAATTACTAAGAATTATATTTTATTGTCGTCATTTTATTATTTTCTTTCAATGATACTCGATTTCAACATTAAAGGTATGAAAATTGGTTTTGTCCTTGTGCGTACACTATATCATTTTCAAAAATCTATTTAATTAGTTTGGATAGGGCGATGAATATTTTATCGCCTAAAGTGTGAAATTATAGCCTTAATTGTATTTGAATTTAATAGTTCGATATTTGAAAAATAGTTTCCTATTACTGTATTAATGAGGGTACATGAATTCTTAAAAGGACGACGTGACTGACTTCAAAACTTAATTCAGCTTTAACTGATTTATTGATATATTTTATAAAGATAAATAACAAAAGTGTATTAGCATACTTGTCTATGTGGCCTGTTGTGGCATAGCGGCACAAGCGTGTGACTGTAAAAGATAAGTTGTGGGTTCGATCCCCACTCGAGGAAATTAAATATTTAATATTTTCAAATAAAATTAAATGTTTTCATTTCTTCGCTCTGGTAACAAAGCAAAACTTGCGTTGAGTTCCGCCACTCAACACACAATGTCTCAAGTTCAGCAGAAAGTGAGTCACAGTACCTTAATACTAAGTTAACAAGTCCTCTCTGTCGACCCTGCCATATGCAAGACAGTCGCTAGTCGTAAAATATACAGTTATTTCAACAGCACAATCACCTACGTAACATACTAGTTATATCAATTACAATCGCAGCAGGTCCCTAAAATAGAGGAGTCACTCGAGTGAAGAAATCGTTCGCGTCTTAGCTATTATCGAATTAGTGGCTCGTGCGGTGCGGTAACTCGAAACAATCGCCCGTTCTTGCGAGATGGGGAATAAAACAAATATTGCTTTTACGTTGCGATTGTAAATCAAAATTAACGGCCTTAATATAGCGAGTGGGACGTAGCTGCGAGCTCCCTGCTACGACGATGAAATATGCCAGCAGCCGTTCGCCATTTAGTTAAAAATGGGATTAATCCCTGATGGAAATAGTGCTAGTTGTGTGCAATTTAGTACGAAACAGAGAAGTTGCAATTGATTTAATGAGGCAATAATGGTAACTGCTCTCGGTTAAGTCCGCTACATTTATCATGAAACTAAATCTGGCTATCTTTTATTCGCTGGATATGAAAATCTGACTTTCAAAATTGAAATTTAATTTTGGCAGTATTATATCGTACATTATAGTATTGTATTGTACATTATATGAGGCCTGTCGTGGCGCAGCGGCACAAAAGTGTGACTGTAACCGACAGGTTCTGGGTTCGATCCCCAGTCGAAGAAATGAAATATTTAATATTTTCAATTTATAAATATTTAATGTTTCATTTCTTCGCTCTGGTAATAAGGCAAATCGCGGCGTTGAGTTCCTCCACTCAACAAGTAATGCCTCAAATGCGGCAAGTGGGGAACGGAAGTGCAACGGAGTGTCTTGACACTAGGTTCCCGGCCTACCCTGCCTCGTGCGGGATACAGCGTGAAGCTGAAGAAAAAAAAACAAAAAAAAAATATTGTACATTTTTTTAGAATTAAGCTCTGGTCACATCTTGGTCGGACTCATAAAAGCCCAGGTTCAAATCTCACTACGTCAAAAAAAATATACGTTTTCTAAGGGGCCGTCCATTCATCATGTGATGTTTTTTGTAGCATTTTTAACCCTCCTTCCCCCTTGGTGATACGGTGAGGTTTAACTAACGGACTAACATCCCCTCTCATACCCAAAATCACGTGTATTTTAGTATATTTCATAAAAAATCAACCTCTTCCCCCCATTCGAACCTCACGTGGTTAATGGACGGCCCCTAAATAAGAAATACCTATGGGACTCAGGAAGCACTGGAATACTGGCTACTGCTCAGATCTTTTCGTTTTTTGGCAGTAAACAAATGTTTTCTGTGCTTTTGTGGACTTGAAAAAGACGTTTAACATTTTATAAGAAAGAGATTATGGGGGATACTGCACCCGTACAATGTGAGTGGACCCTTGTTGCAGGTTGAAAAGTCTCTTTACAGAGATCACTCAGCCTGCATGCAAGTAGGAGCTAGCATGTCGCCTTGGTTTGACATCCAAACGGGTGTTAAACAAGGTTGCGCCAGGTCAGCTTGGTTGTTCAATTTATATTTGGATAGCTGTCTTCCAGGAGTGAAACAAAATGATAAGGGAGTGGAAGTTGGTAACTTGAATATAAATTGCCTGCAGTACGCATGTGATGCAGTGCTCATTGTATCTTCAGAAAACGAGTTACAGGCATTGGTTATCACACTAAAAAAAGATAGTGCATATTATAGTCTAAGCCTGAAAGGTTATGATATTTGAAAGAAATTAAAATAGGACGGAATGCAAGAACAGCGTATATAATAAGATATTAAAATAAGTGAATGAGGTAGTATATCTGGGAAGATATTAAATATAGGCGGAAGATACGAAATGGATACCGTAGCATTCGGCGCCGTTTTCTCTGCCTACCTCGCTAGGGATACGGCTACAGCGTGAAACTAAGTTTAGCTTCACGCTGTATCCCGCACATGGCAGGGTAGGCAGAGGTAACTTGGGAACCTAGTGTTAAGACGCTCCGTTCCATTTCCGTTGCCCACTTTTCGCCGAATTTGAGGCATGCGTGTTGAGTGGCGAAACTCAACACCACATTTTGCCTTGTTCCAGAGAGAAGAAATTGAAATATTAAATTTTTAAATTATTAAATATTTCATTTTTTCGAGTGGGGATCGAACCCAAAACCTGTCGGTTACAATCACGCACTTGTGCCGCTGCGCCACGACATGTTTCAAGTGAAGCTATGTTCAGTTTAGTTTCTAAATAATAACTTTAACAACATATGTATAAAGTTAGGTGTGTATATGAACATGTATAAATATAGATTTTTTATGAAAATAGTGTAAATATTACTCAAAGTGAAAATCATTCCTTTTAAGAATCAAAAATAAAAATCAATCAGTGACAATATAAAACATAATATTGTAAACTAAACAGAAACTAATCCTTGTACGCGAAAGCAAAAATATGCATTATTTACTATATATGTAGATATTTTTTTTCTAAATCTTATTTAATTACTTACTTCTGATTTGCCTTTGGAGACACATTGAGCTACATTACTTGGCTCCAAATTTAGAGAATCTCTCTGTAAACAAAAACAATATGAATTATTTAACATGAAATAAAAATAAAAAAATTAAAATATCATCAGAAGCAATAACTTACGTCACAGTGTGAAGCGCTTATGTTTTTCATATTAAGCCGGTATAATCGGTCCCTGAAAAAATGTGGATCTTTTAAAATGTACGTAATGA